>CM035420.1:31314517-33877017 GCA_020310875.1 Ceratopteris richardii | reverse complement strand
TCAACAGCTACTTGATTTCCTCACCTGACTCTGTCCTAATGGGCTTCAAAATCCTACGTGAACTATAAGAGAAAGTTTTCCATTTACTTTGGTTCAACCTTACTATATCTTGACTAAGTCAAATTCAAAATGAAAAAGGTCCAAGTTAGGACACTTTTCCAAAGATCTTTGGCTAAAAGTTCTTAGGAGTCGTCAATCTTATGAGCAATTCCTAACTTCATTGTTCTCGAGTGTAATGAGCTCTAGAAATTCATGAGATTTATGCTAGTAACTAGAAGCAAACCCAAATGAATAAGTCAAACTTGGACTTGTCATCTTTTGAAGATTGAACAAGTTCTTGTACAAAACATCTATCTAGGATGTTTAATTTAATAACCTAGTTCCAATCGGCTAACCCTGGACTTTTGCAAAAGGAATCAGATACCATATGTGAGTCAATTCCAAAAGATTTGGAAAGTGAAATAAAATAAACTAAAACTCTATATAACTAATTCAAACTTCTAAGATATTGTGAGCCGTTGGAATGTAATATGTAATTTTGAAAGGACGCACGCACACCAAAAGGTTGTAGCGTAATCATTGTACTGTTTTTTACTAATGAAAAGGGTGTACGTGAAACAGAAGGCATGTCGCCAGATTGTGAGTCTGGGCAAATGCGTGAAGTGGAGCAGGAACGTGTATTCTTCATATTCTGAGTACTTTGTTATCTGTCTCTCTGTTAATTAAGTTTGGTGATTAATTAAGTCGTTGATGAAGTATTAAGTAATCAACATTGCGGTAAAGTGACGAGTTGAACATTATCGCATACTGCGGCGAATAAGTTTTAATGTGCAGAATAGTGAAGTAGTTGAAAGAGTTAACTCTAAACATTAAGTGGTGTAGCAATAATTTGAAGTGAGTGAATAGATTCGGGAAAATACAAACAGGGCCTCTGTTTACAGACCCCTAACCATCCCAAGAACTCAGAATTGATAACAGTTTAAACAATAAGTTTAACACTTGCGCCGTCTGTGGAAAATGGAGTAGCGAGTTGAAGAAAAGGTTAAGGAGTGAAGAGGAATCCTTTGATATATGCCGATAACACGTTCCGGTGAATCTTATCCCAAATACCGAAGTGATCCATATCCCTGGCTAGTTTCAAATTTGTTAGGAACACCCTCTGGTGGTAGAAGTGAAGAACAATCAAGTTCAGTTGCAGAAGGTTTAATCCAACAAGCGAGTGGCGATTCCGATGGCAGTTCGGTGCTGTGCAGAAGCAGTTCCCTAGAGTGCGGTGATAATCCGGTGCGTTCCGGTGACAATTCGGTATGCTCTAAAGACAGTACGTTAGTTTCTGCTGGTATTTTGGTGCTGCTCGGTGACAATTCAGCATTGTCTGAAGACAATTCGATGATTTTCGATGACATTTTGGTATTGTTCAGTGACAATTCGGTGCTCTTCGGTGATAATTCAGTGATTTTCAGTGATAGTGTACTATTGTTCAATAGGAATTTAATGCATTCACTGTTTTTAGGTGCAAATTTAGCTAATTTTGACACTAAGGTTGAGAAAGGGTTGTTCGAGTTTGAGCTAAATAATCGGCTTAGAGATATTTTTGGACCGAAAAATTGGCAAAGTGACCATACGGTCTAGGGACATCAAGAAATATGTCCCCAAAGTTTAGGCAATATGAGTAGTTCACAGCAACAATACCAACAACAACAACAACAACAACAACAACAACAGATTGTTCCACCGCGTCCGGTGTCAGTCGAAGTCACCTACACAAAATTTGGAGGTTTTTCTAGAGATGATCCCGACGCGCATGTGCGGACATTTGAAATTAATTATGTAGTTTTGAATTACGCAGCAGACTCTACTTATAAAGCCATCGTGTTCCAGTCAACTTTGGTTAATGAAGTTACTCGCTGGTTAACCGAGTATGACTTGAATCATTTTCAACAGTATGATGATGTGAAGGATGCATTTCTGCAAGATTCCGGTTAAAGAAAAACCCAGCAAAAATCTTTGATTACATGCAGAATAATAGGTAGAAGCCACACCAGAATGTACAAGATTATGCCACTCTATTTCGGACTCAGTTACGGCAGTTACCACCAATGCATGCCAACTTACTAGACGACATCATTACTTAGTGGTTCATAAACGGATTAAATCCCCAATTGAAACAGATCATGAGCATACGATGTGTGGGAGGGATGACCTTGGATGTCATAATTGCAATGGTGTTACAGTTAGAAAATAAAGTGGTTGGATTCACTAAAGATCTAGAATGGTTGAAGGTGCCCAAGCATTCAAACCAGGATCCACTGAAACAAATTTATTGTACTAAATGTAAAAATATAGGACACAGGAGCTGAGCATGCACTTTGAATCAGATATATTGTGCCATTTTCCATACCGTGGACCATGCTACGAAGACATGTCCTTATAATGTAGGTAGATGATGGAGAGTGTTAATCTCCAAAAGAACAACCTACTCTTGAATTTAGAACACCTCTATATCAAGAGTAAGTTAAAACCTTCACTTAATTAGAGGTCCAATCTCCAAATTATCAAATCTGAGAAAATATGTGAAGAAGGTAAAACACAGAAAAGTCTGCTGCACTATTTCCTCACATTGACTTATCAAATGTGTAAAGTTTTTGATGAAACTTTGTATGAATCATCTGCTAGGGATTGCGCATCACCTCCAAGTTGAATTACTTCAAAAACTTTAGTATAACTTGAGAAATCAACTTCTCAAGTTACCTATGTCAGAAACTGTTACTCAGAACAGTCGATTTTACACCCCTAACTTCTTAACTTTGGTTCTCACAATGTCGAACCCGTTTTACCAAATCCTTTTGACTGAAGATAGCTTATCTCTCAACTTAGATTTTGAGCTATCATATGTGTAAAACTTTACACTGTGCACTGAGCACTACTCAATTCTTTGAACTCGAAATGTGCGCCTGTTTCAGAGAGCTGTGAACACTCAACACATGTGAATGTTCCTATCAGCAATTCTCTTCACCTGTTTACAATTAGACTCTAAAATTCAAACCACAAACTCATTAACTAACAACTTAGATATCCTCAAAAGGATTTCACAAATGATCTACTACAGACGGAGTAGACGCAGAAATATCGGGCGCAACATTTCCTTCATTTCAGGAGAAGATTACATCTACAAATGAGAGAGACTACAACTACTTTCTCATCAGTCTATTGACATTTACAATCACTCATTTCTCCATTCCTATGCTCATACATAGTCTCTCTTATCTTCTCTCTTCTGCTCTCTCTCTTTTTGCCCGACATTTTCCAAAAGTATTTATAGGCTTCTATGTACAAACTTCTCATCAAAACATAAGTATATGTAACCTATGTCATAACTAATGTACATATGTGTACATGTCCTTCACTCTTGTGAATGTATCCATTTTCTTTACTCCAAATCTTCAATTGGTGATTGATATGCACCAACAGCTCCCCCTCAATCATCAATTGAGGTTTCTCCTTTCTTCTTTATACCTGCCATGTCTTTAAACTTCTGTAGCTTTGGTCCATCCAAGCTTTTTGTAAGCATATCAGCTATCTGATCTTTTGTTGAAGTATGTATGACTTCAATCTCCTTATCCATCACTTTCTCTCTTAGAAAATGATACTGAATCTCAATGTGTTTGGTCCTGGCATGAAAAACAGGATTAGCAGCTAAATACAATGAACTCATGTTATCTCCATATATAATTGGTACTCCATGCATAATGTCAAGACTCTTCATCAATGTCTTGACCCAAATTACTTCTTTTGCAGCTTCAACCATGCCTTTATACTCTGCTTCTGTAGAAGATAAAGCAACTGTATGTTGCTTCTTGGAACACCATGAGATAAGTTTATCTCCCACATAACACATATATCCAAAAGTAGATCTTCTATCATCTGGATTACCTGCCCAATCTGCATCACTATAAATTTTGATATTTGTATCTGAGGTAAACCCATAATACAAACCTTCATTGAGTGTACCCTTAATGTACCTCAACACCCTTTGTCCTGCAATCCAATGTTCTTTCCTTGGGCAATGCATAAATTGAGACAAAACCCCTACTGCATATGATAGATCAGGTCTAGTTAGAGTAGCATAGATAAGGCTACCAACCAAACTCTGATATTGTCTCATGTCCTTGAATTCTTCACCTCCATACTTACTCAATTTGTGATTCACCTCCATTGGTGTAGGTGCTACCCTGCAATCATCCATTTTAAACTTGATTAACAAGTTCTTCAAATACCTTTCTTGGGTCACAAATACTCCATGTTGAGTATAAGTAATCTCCATGCCCAAGAAGTATGACAAGTCTCCCAAGTCACTTATCTTGAACTCCTTTTCCATTTGCCTCTTAAGCTTTTGTATTCCTTCTTCATCTGTACCTGTAAGAATTATATCATCCACATATATGCACATGTATATGAAACCATTTTCACTTGCCTTGATAAGCAAGCTACTATCTGCTTTAGACACCTGAAAACCAAGTTCTTTTAGAAACTTCACAAGTCTATAGTTCCATGCCCTTGGGGCCTGCTTCAAGCCATACAAAGCTCTCTTGAGCTTGCACACATGATCTGGATACCTTTTATCTCTGAACCCTTGAGGTTGCTCCATGAATACATCATCTGAAATATAACCATTCAAAAAAGCATTTTTCACATCAAGTTGACATAGCTTCCAACCTTTACATGCAGCAATAGCAATAAGTGTCCTTATGGTTGTCATCTTTGCCACAGGACTATAGGTCTCATCATAATCAATACCATATGTCTGAGCAAAGCCTTTGACCACAAGTCTAGCTTTGTATCTAGACACACTTCCATCTGCAAACCTTTTTGTCTTGTAGACCCACTTACATCCAATAATCTTCTGACTATTTGGTTTAGGAACCAAATCCCAAGTTTGATTCTCCAATAGTGCATCAAATTCTTCCTGCATAGCATTCTCCCATTTTTCCTTACCTTTTGCCTCTTCATATGTAGAAGGGTCTTCATCTGTATTCACCATATAAGCATAATCTTTTGTGGCTAGAAATGAAGTATCATAACTATACCTTGTAGGTTGCCACCTATTTCTTGTTGACCTTCTGAGTTCTCCACTCCTTGAGGTTTCTGGCTCTTCATATTCAGGATCAAATCTTGGTGTCTCTTCCACTTCAACCTGCACTTCATTATTCTCTTGCTCATCAAATATTTGAACTTTTGATTTACCTTTTCTTTGACTCACTTCTTCTTCATCATCTGTATTGATTTTGAGTGTACCTGCATACCAAGTGTTTTGTTCATCAAATGTAACATCTTTAGAAACCATAAATTGCTTTGTAGATGGACTCCACAATCTATAGCCCATCTGCTTGTCATCATAGCCAATGAAAACATACTTTTCAGCTTTGGGTTCCAATTTGTGTCTTAATTGTGATGGCACATATGCATATGCCACACACCCAAATACTCTGCAATGATCCAAGGTAGGTCTTTTACCCCACCAAGCCTCATATGGTGTCATACCCTGCAAGGCTTTACAAGGTAACCTATTGACCAAATAAGTGGCTGTATTTACAGCCTCAGCCCACAAGTAATTAGGGCAATTTTTCTCCTTCATCATAGATCTTGCAAACTCAACAAGTGTTCTATTTCTCCTTTCTGCAACACCATTTTGTTGAGGAGAGTACCTGCAAGTAACTTCCCTTTTTATACCTGCATTCCATAAGTAATCACTGAACTCATTTGAGAAATACTCTCCCCCTCCATCTGACCTTAGTCTTTTCAACTTATGACCTGTAATTCTTTCTGCATATGCATGATAGTGTTTAAATGTATTAAACACTTCTGACTTATCTTTGATCACATAGATAGTGATCCACCTAGTAGCATCATCAACATAAATCACATAATACCTTGATCCATTTATACTGAAATCTTTTGATGGTCCCCACACATCTGTGTGTACCAACTCAAGCTTCTCTGAGTGCATAAAACCATGCTTGGAATATGAATGTTTATGAGCTTTACCTAATTCACATGCCTCACATTTATATGTCATATGTTGACCTGCAACATTAGGCAATCCAAGAACTGAACCATTGTTAACCATATCTTTAATACCTCTTTCATTAAAATGTCCAAGCCTCTTGTGCCAAAGCTCTAACTCAGAGATCTTATGACCTCCATATGTGAACATAGCATGACCAATGTTACCTTGAATCTTCAATGTAAATAATCTTCCTTCCTTTTTCCCTGAAACAATCTGTTTATACCCTTGGCTAGGGTCTTCCACATATACTCCATCATTAGTGAATCTTACTTCATATCCCTTTTCAACAATTTGACCTACACTTATCAAATTCTTAGGGATTGTAGGAACATACAAGACCTTACTCAATAAGGTGCTTCCATCCTTGGCCTTCACTGATCCAATTGACTTCACATTGTGCTTTGTGTTGTCACCTGTTTGAACAACATGATTAAAAACTTTACTTTCCAAATCAGTCATCAAAGATATGTTACCACTCAGGTGATTGCTACACCCTGAGTCAATGTAGAAGACTCTTTGATCTTCACTCTGCCTTTCACAAGTTGCATTCATTATCAATGTTGAATCTTCCTTTTGATCTGAAGCATAATTGTAGTAGGTGTTGTTGTATTGTTGACTTTGGAATCCTCTACCTGCATTTCTTCCAAAGTAATTCCTTCCACCTCTACCTCTGTAATTACCTCTTTGATTTCTGCCACCTCTTCCTCTTGCATTATAGTTTTGACTATATCCATTATTATTCTGAGTATTGTGCCAACAATCATTAGCTAAGTGATTTGTCTTACCACAAATCCAGCAAGCTTTGCCTCCATCTTTATTGTTCCTGCCTCTTCCTCTACCTTTGCCACCTCCTCTACCTCTTAGAAAGTTGGCTTGAGTAGTTGTTCCTTCATCTTCACCTGCTTGTTGTTTTCCTTTGCTATTCTTCTTCTTGTCCTTTGAGTACATTGCATGACCTGTACTCTTTTCACCATCTCCTTTAACATCCTGCTCAAATGTTAGCATATGACCTAACAATTGATTTAAATCAGGAGTGAAATGGTCAAGTGATAACTCTGTAGATAAAATAAATGGCTTCCATTTATCATCACCTCTCAACCCTGTAAGGATTTGCCTTACCAATTTATCTTCCTCAATGTCTTCATCAACAGCTCCTAAAGCATCTGCAATATCTTTCATCCTTGTCACATAATCTGAAATAGATTGAGAGGCCTTCTTCTTGAAGGTAGTAAACTCTGCCCATAAGGATGCCTTCCTTGACTTTGTAGTGTTCTGGAAATGCTCCTCCAAAGCATTCCATATGTCAGTTGCACTTTCAAGACCTCTAATATGAGGTAACAAGTAATCATTGACTCCCATATAGATGATGCTCCTAGCTTGAGCATCTTTCTTCATCCAATTTTTCAAATCTGCTAACTCTTCCCTAGTTGGAACACTAGGATCTCTGAATTCAGGCTTCTCTTCTTCTCCTGTGATGTAACCAATTAAATCTTTGCTCATAAGATGAGCTTCCATCCTCATTGACCATGTAGGATAGTTTTCTCTATCCAATTTCTCTATCTGTAGAGCATCTCCCATCTTGTATCCACCTGTGTAATGAAAACTTCAAGCTTTACAAGCAATGTATGTACCTTTAGTTCGAATTAGGCTCCTTTTGCCTTTCTTGATGTCGAGTAGTCTTCTCCTCAGGCTTTTGACTCCAAGCTTTCACTTCTTAGCTCTTCAAATGTTGAACTTCTTGAATCTGCAGCAGTCGGGACCTTCTTTTCCTTGATTTGATGTCTCCTGCTCTGATACCACTGATGGAGAGTGTTAATCTCCAAAAGAACAACCTACTCTTGAATTTAGAACACCTCTATATCAAGAGTAAGTTAAAACCTTCACTTAATTAGAGGTCCAATCTCCAAATTATCAAATCTGAGAAAATATGTGAAGAAGGTAAAACACAGAAAAGTCTGCTGCACTATTTCCTCACATTGACTTATCAAATGTGTAAAGTTTTTGATGAAACTTTGTATGAATCATCTCCTAGGGATTGCGCATCACCTCCAAGTTGAATTACTTCAAAAACTTTAGTATAACTTGAGAAATCAACTTCTCAAGTTACCTATGTCAGAAACTGTTACTCAGAACAGTCGATTTTACACCCCTAACTTCTTAACTTTGGTTCTCACAATGTCGAACCCGTTTTACCAAATCCTTTTGACTGAAGATAGCTTATCTCTCAACTTAGATTTTGAGCTATCATATGTGTAAAACTTTACACTGTGCACTGAGCACTACTCAATTCTTTGAACTCGAAATGTGCGCCTGTTTCAGAGAGCTGTGAACACTCAACACATGTGAATGTTCCTATCAGCAATTCTCTTCACCTGTTTACAATTAGACTCTAAAATTCAAACCACAAACTCATTAACTAACAACTTAGATATCCTCAAAAGGATTTCACAAATGATCTACTACAGACGGAGTAGACGCAGAAATATCGGGCGCAACATTTCCTTCATTTCAGGAGAAGATTACATCTACAAATGAGAGAGACTACAACTACTTTCTCATCAGTCTATTGACATTTACAATCACTCATTTCTCCATTCCTATGCTCATACATAGTCTCTCTTATCTTCTCTCTTCTGCTCTCTCTCTTTTTGCCCGACATTTTCCAAAAGTATTTATAGGCTTCTATGTACAAACTTCTCATCAAAACATAAGTATATGTAACCTATGTCATAACTAATGTACATATGTGTACATGTCCTTCACTCTTGTGAATGTATCCATTTTCTTTACTCCAAATCTTCAATTGGTGATTGATATGCACCAACAGCTCCCCCTCAATCATCAATTGAGGTTTCTCCTTTCTTCTTTATACCTGCCATGTCTTTAAACTTCTGTAGCTTTGGTCCATCCAAGCTTTTTGTAAGCATATCAGCTATCTGATCTTTTGTTGAAGTATGTATGACTTCAATCTCCTTATCCATCACTTTCTCTCTTAGAAAATGATACTGAATCTCAATGTGTTTGGTCCTGGCATGAAAAACAGGATTAGCAGCTAAATACAATGAACTCATGTTATCTCCATATATAATTGGTACTCCATGCATAATGTCAAGACTCTTCATCAATGTCTTGACCCAAATTACTTCTTTTGCAGCTTCAACCATGCCTTTATACTCTGCTTCTGTAGAAGATAAAGCAACTGTATGTTGCTTCTTGGAACACCATGAGATAAGTTTATCTCCCACATAACACATATATCCAAAAGTAGATCTTCTATCATCTGGATTACCTGCCCAATCTGCATCACTATAAATTTTGATATTTGTATCTGAGGTAAACCCATAATACAAACCTTCATTGAGTGTACCCTTAATGTACCTCAACACCCTTTGTCCTGCAATCCAATGTTCTTTCCTTGGGCAATGCATAAATTGAGACAAAACCCCTACTGCATATGATAGATCAGGTCTAGTTAGAGTAGCATAGATAAGGCTACCAACCAAACTCTGATATTGTCTCATGTCCTTGAATTCTTCACCTCCATACTTACTCAATTTGTGATTCACCTCCATTGGTGTAGGTGCTACCCTGCAATCATCCATTTTAAACTTGATTAACAAGTTCTTCAAATACCTTTCTTGGGTCACAAATACTCCATGTTGAGTATAAGTAATCTCCATGCCCAAGAAGTATGACAAGTCTCCCAAGTCACTTATCTTGAACTCCTTTTCCATTTGCCTCTTAAGCTTTTGTATTCCTTCTTCATCTGTACCTGTAAGAATTATATCATCCACATATATGCACATGTATATGAAACCATTTTCACTTGCCTTGATAAGCAAGCTACTATCTGCTTTAGACACCTGAAAACCAAGTTCTTTTAGAAACTTCACAAGTCTATAGTTCCATGCCCTTGGGGCCTGCTTCAAGCCATACAAAGCTCTCTTGAGCTTGCACACATGATCTGGATACCTTTTATCTCTGAACCCTTGAGGTTGCTCCATGAATACATCATCTGAAATATAACCATTCAAAAAAGCATTTTTCACATCAAGTTGACATAGCTTCCAACCTTTACATGCAGCAATAGCAATAAGTGTCCTTATGGTTGTCATCTTTGCCACAGGACTATAGGTCTCATCATAATCAATACCATATGTCTGAGCAAAGCCTTTGACCACAAGTCTAGCTTTGTATCTAGACACACTTCCATCTGCAAACCTTTTTGTCTTGTAGACCCACTTACATCCAATAATCTTCTGACTATTTGGTTTAGGAACCAAATCCCAAGTTTGATTCTCCAATAGTGCATCAAATTCTTCCTGCATAGCATTCTCCCATTTTTCCTTACCTTTTGCCTCTTCATATGTAGAAGGGTCTTCATCTGTATTCACCATATAAGCATAATCTTTTGTGGCTAGAAATGAAGTATCATAACTATACCTTGTAGGTTGCCACCTATTTCTTGTTGACCTTCTGAGTTCTCCACTCCTTGAGGTTTCTGGCTCTTCATATTCAGGATCAAATCTTGGTGTCTCTTCCACTTCAACCTGCACTTCATTATTCTCTTGCTCATCAAATATTTGAACTTTTGATTTACCTTTTCTTTGACTCACTTCTTCTTCATCATCTGTATTGATTTTGAGTGTACCTGCATACCAAGTGTTTTGTTCATCAAATGTAACATCTTTAGAAACCATAAATTGCTTTGTAGATGGACTCCACAATCTATAGCCCATCTGCTTGTCATCATAGCCAATGAAAACATACTTTTCAGCTTTGGGTTCCAATTTGTGTCTTAATTGTGATGGCACATATGCATATGCCACACACCCAAATACTCTGCAATGATCCAAGGTAGGTCTTTTACCCCACCAAGCCTCATATGGTGTCATACCCTGCAAGGCTTTACAAGGTAACCTATTGACCAAATAAGTGGCTGTATTTACAGCCTCAGCCCACAAGTAATTAGGGCAATTTTTCTCCTTCATCATAGATCTTGCAAACTCAACAAGTGTTCTATTTCTCCTTTCTGCAACACCATTTTGTTGAGGAGAGTACCTGCAAGTAACTTCCCTTTTTATACCTGCATTCCATAAGTAATCACTGAACTCATTTGAGAAATACTCTCCCCCTCCATCTGACCTTAGTCTTTTCAACTTATGACCTGTAATTCTTTCTGCATATGCATGATAGTGTTTAAATGTATTAAACACTTCTGACTTATCTTTGATCACATAGATAGTGATCCACCTAGTAGCATCATCAACATAAATCACATAATACCTTGATCCATTTATACTGAAATCTTTTGATGGTCCCCACACATCTGTGTGTACCAACTCAAGCTTCTCTGAGTGCATAAAACCATGCTTGGAATATGAATGTTTATGAGCTTTACCTAATTCACATGCCTCACATTTATATGTCATATGTTGACCTGCAACATTAGGCAATCCAAGAACTGAACCATTGTTAACCATATCTTTAATACCTCTTTCATTAAAATGTCCAAGCCTCTTGTGCCAAAGCTCTAACTCAGAGATCTTATGACCTCCATATGTGAACATAGCATGACCAATGTTACCTTGAATCTTCAATGTAAATAATCTTCCTTCCTTTTTCCCTGAAACAATCTGTTTATACCCTTGGCTAGGGTCTTCCACATATACTCCATCATTAGTGAATCTTACTTCATATCCCTTTTCAACAATTTGACCTACACTTATCAAATTCTTAGGGATTGTAGGAACATACAAGACCTTACTCAATAAGGTGCTTCCATCCTTGGCCTTCACTGATCCAATTGACTTCACATTGTGCTTTGTGTTGTCACCTGTTTGAACAACATGATTAAAAACTTTACTTTCCAAATCAGTCATCAAAGATATGTTACCACTCAGGTGATTGCTACACCCTGAGTCAATGTAGAAGACTCTTTGATCTTCACTCTGCCTTTCACAAGTTGCATTCATTATCAATGTTGAATCTTCCTTTTGATCTGAAGCATAATTGTAGTAGGTGTTGTTGTATTGTTGACTTTGGAATCCTCTACCTGCATTTCTTCCAAAGTAATTCCTTCCACCTCTACCTCTGTAATTACCTCTTTGATTTCTGCCACCTCTTCCTCTTGCATTATAGTTTTGACTATATCCATTATTATTCTGAGTATTGTGCCAACAATCATTAGCTAAGTGATTTGTCTTACCACAAATCCAGCAAGCTTTGCCTCCATCTTTATTGTTCCTGCCTCTTCCTCTACCTTTGCCACCTCCTCTACCTCTTAGAAAGTTGGCTTGAGTAGTTGTTCCTTCATCTTCACCTGCTTGTTGTTTTCCTTTGCTATTCTTCTTCTTGTCCTTTGAGTACATTGCATGACCTGTACTCTTTTCACCATCTCCTTTAACATCCTGCTCAAATGTTAGCATATGACCTAACAATTGATTTAAATCAGGAGTGAAATGGTCAAGTGATAACTCTGTAGATAAAATAAATGGCTTCCATTTATCATCACCTCTCAACCCTGTAAGGATTTGCCTTACCAATTTATCTTCCTCAATGTCTTCATCAACAGCTCCTAAAGCATCTGCAATATCTTTCATCCTTGTCACATAATCTGAAATAGATTGAGAGGCCTTCTTCTTGAAGGTAGTAAACTCTGCCCATAAGGATGCCTTCCTTGACTTTGTAGTGTTCTGGAAATGCTCCTCCAAAGCATTCCATATGTCAGTTGCACTTTCAAGACCTCTAATATGAGGTAACAAGTAATCATTGACTCCCATATAGATGATGCTCCTAGCTTGAGCATCTTTCTTCATCCAATTTTTCAAATCTGCTAACTCTTCCCTAGTTGGAACACTAGGATCTCTGAATTCAGGCTTCTCTTCTTCTCCTGTGATGTAACCAATTAAATCTTTGCTCATAAGATGAGCTTCCATCCTCATTGACCATGTAGGATAGTTTTCTCTATCCAATTTCTCTATCTGTAGAGCATCTCCCATCTTGTATCCACCTGTGTAATGAAAACTTCAAGCTTTACAAGCAATGTATGTACCTTTAGTTCGAATTAGGCTCCTTTTGCCTTTCTTGATGTCGAGTAGTCTTCTCCTCAGGCTTTTGACTCCAAGCTTTCACTTCTTAGCTCTTCAAATGTTGAACTTCTTGAATCTGCAGCAGTCGGGACCTTCTTTTCCTTGATTTGATGTCTCCTGCTCTGATACCACTGATGGAGAGTGTTAATCTCCAAAAGAACAACCTACTCTTGAATTTAGAACACCTCTATATCAAGAGTAAGTTAAAACCTTCACTTAATTAGAGGTCCAATCTCCAAATTATCAAATCTGAGAAAATATGTGAAGAAGGTAAAACACAGAAAAGTCTGCTGCACTATTTCCTCACATTGACTTATCAAATGTGTAAAGTTTTTGATGAAACTTTGTATGAATCATCTCCTAGGGATTGCGCATCACCTCCAAGTTGAATTACTTCAAAAACTTTAGTATAACTTGAGAAATCAACTTCTCAAGTTACCTATGTCAGAAACTGTTACTCAGAACAGTCGATTTTACACCCCTAACTTCTTAACTTTGGTTCTCACAATGTCGAACCCGTTTTACCAAATCCTTTTGACTGAAGATAGCTTATCTCTCAACTTAGATTTTGAGCTATCATATGTGTAAAACTTTACACTGTGCACTGAGCACTACTCAATTCTTTGAACTCGAAATGTGCGCCTGTTTCAGAGAGCTGTGAACACTCAACACATGTGAATGTTCCTATCAGCAATTCTCTTCACTTGTTTACAATTAGACTCTAAAATTCAAACCACAAACTCATTAACTAACAACTTAGATATCCTCAAAAGGATTTCACAAATGATCTACTACAGACGGAGTAGACGCAGAAATATCGGGCGCAACATTTCCTTCATTTCAGGAGAAGATTACATCTACAAATGAGAGAGACTACAACTACTTTCTCATCAGTCTATTGACATTTACAATCACTCATTTCTCCATTCCTATGCTCATACATAGTCTCTCTTATCTTCTCTCTTCTGCTCTCTCTCTCTTTTTGCCCGACATTTTCCAAAAGTATTTATAGGCTTCTATGTACAAACTTCTCATCAAAACATAAGTATATGTAACCTATGTCATAACTAATGTACATATGTGTACATGTCCTTCACTCTTGTGAATGTATCCATTTTCTTTACTCCAAATCTTCAATTGGTGATTGATATGCACCAACAGTAGAGAGTAGAGCAATTGTCAATGCTATGATTCAGGAATAAGTGCAACCAGCCAGTCATTATGTACCACCACAAATGAGGAATACTCCTTACCAAGGATACAAGAATTATAGAGGAGCACGGTCAACTAACTTTGGACAAACTCGGTGGAATGTAGGTCCATCAAGTGAAGGTGCATCTCCTCCACCACCTAAATGCCATTTTTGCGATGAAATAGGGCATATCCGTAGGTATTGTAAAGATGCGGCTGAGTACGATAAAAGGAAAAAGGAAAGACAACACCCGATGGCGAACATGGTGTACATTTCAACAGTTGACACCCAAACAGCAGTAGTACAAACACGTTCAGGAAAGCAATTATAACCAGCTGCGGAGATTTTTCTGCATGAAGACACCCACTTACCGATGTGTAAGGTTGTAGTAGAAGAAGAGAAGAGAGAAAAAGCCAAAGAAGTAGGTGTGAAGGAAACTCATAGATCAATTCAAGACCCAGCCTATGCACCTATAGTCTTTCCAGACGAAGAATTTGAACCTCATGGTTGGGCAAAAATTTTAGCAACAATGGATGTAGCCATCAATGAAGAGACACCCCATTATGAGGAGGATGGCTATGAAAAATTAGTCTTCACAATAGAGTCAATCATGTGTGATTCAGTTATTGAAGAATGTGAACCTAGCACTGAAGCATTTGAGGATGCAAGTGACTCGGGTTTAGAGTCAAACATTATGGACCCACCTTTTGCATCAGATGAGGAATATTTCTACGAAGTAGAAGATCACCCTCAGAGACACGAGGAAAGTATGAAAAAGGTGAGATTAGCCACACAACTAACCACTAAGAATGAAGGCAAGAAGAGGAAGAAGAGAGAAGTCACATAAGAGGAGGAAGAATCCTTGTTTGAGGTCCTTGAAAATTTCAAGAAGTATGAGATAGAAGGTAAGAGAGTCATGATAACAATGCCTAAATGTGATGCACAACCAGGAGAGGCCTATGATAACAAGGAAAGCACCAAGAAGTTGTGGTAACCATAGAAGAAGGAGAAGAAGACTGCACATACATAGGACATGACCAAATGGAGGAATAGGAGAAAGAGTTGATAGCATTGCTAAGAGAATACAAAGATGTTTTCGCTTGGAGTTACAAGGACTTGAAAGGTGTAGACCCTGACATATGCTCACATATGATTCCCATCGCCTCGGATGCCAAACCCTCTAAGTAGAAGCCATATACATACAATGATAACTAAACTTGAAGAAAGTTAATGCAACCACTATTAGAGATAGCTATCCGCTTCTTATCACTGAGCATCTCTTAGAAAGGGTGGCAGGTAAGGAAGTCTATAGCTTCCTCGATGGCTTTTCTAGTTACAATCAAGTAGCCATTGCATCAAAAGATCAGCATAAGATGGCTTTTGCTGGTTTAACCAATGCGCCCAGTACCTTTCAAAGGCTGATGTGTCATGTATTTAAAGAATTCTTGAGGAAGAATTTGGAAATTTATGTTCATGATCTTTATGCTCATTCCAACATTAGACAAACCCATATCCCTGAGCTGAGAGCTATCTTTGACAAATGTAGAGAATATCAATTCTGCTTGAACCCAAAAAAGTGTGTTTTCATGGTCAAACAAGGCAAGATTCTAGGACACATAGTGTCAAAGAATGGCATAACTATGGATGAGGAAACTATTAGAGCTATTGCAGAGCTACCTAGGCCAAAGAATGTCAAAGAAGTACAAGCTTTCATGGGGCATTGCGGCTATTATCAATGTTTCATTCATATGTATGCAATCATTGCAAAGCCTCTATACTCCCTTTGGACTAACTTTGAGTGGACTGAAGAATATGAAACATCATTCAACAAGCTTAAACAACAATTATATTCATCACCAATCTTGACTACACTAGATTGGAACAAGCAATTCCATGTCCATGTAGATGCATCCAATTATGCCATTGGATGTGTACTTGCACAACCCACTGGTGAAGGTAATACGGATCTCTCGATAGCCTATGCTAGTAGACAATTGAATGCAGTTGAGCGCAACTATACCACGATCAAAAGAGAAGGATTAGGCATGGTATATGCAATAAAAAGGTTTAGAAACTATTTTCTTGCAAATAAGTTTCAATTTTTTATTGGTCATCAATCTCTACTGTGCTTGGTAAACAAGCCATGCAATACAGGTAGATTAGTAAAATGGTTCCTCTTACTAATAGAATATGACTTTGAGGTAATGGTGAGGAAAGGCAAGACTCACTTGAGAGTAGATCATCTCTTGCAGCTCACATCCAGAGAGGCCCCAAAAGGATGATGGAGAGTGTTAATCTCCAAAAGAACAAGTTGTACTTGAACTTAGAACACCTCTATGTCAAGAACAACTTTAGACTCCTCTCAATTTTAGAAAACCATCACCAAATTATCAGAATTTTGACTAAGTGTTAAAATTGAACTTTCTTGAAAAGTCTGTCACAGATTAGTCACTGATTGACTAATCAATCCTGTAAAGTTTTTGATAAAACTTTGTACAATGCTTCCGCTTGAGGTTGCGCAGCTGCTCCAATTTAAATTTCTCAAAATTGATTAAGTATATTGTGAGAAATGTGTGAAACACTTCACCTATGTCTGAAACTGCTTCTTTGCAATGGCGACTTTGACACCTGCAACTTCTTAACACTAGTTCTCCCAAAGTAAATCCCGTTTGACCAAGATCTTTTAGCCATAGATGGCTTACCTCTCAACTTAGATTTTGAGCCCTCACTTGTGTAAAACTTTACACTGAGCATGGAGCAATGTCCATTTCTTTGACCACGAAATTTGCGCCAGCTTCAGACGACTCTCAGAACATCTTCACATATGAATGTTCCTAAACAAAATTCTCTTAACCTGTCTGCAATTAACCTCTCAAACTCTAGCCATAGATCAATTAGCTATGGACTTAGATTCGTGCAAAAGGATTTCTCAAACTAATAAACACAGAAGGAGAATAGGAGAGAAGATCGACGCGCCATATCTGAAACTTTCACTTATATTTTTCTTCATACATCTGATGGATGATTTGTACAATGTACATCACTAACTCATCTCATATTCATTTCTCTATGTCTCATACGACTATAAGCATGTACTTATATATATATATACAAGTCCTAACTCGTAACTACTTCAAATAAATTGAAGTATCTAAAGAACTAATATACATTTGATTAAAGGACTTTGTTATCTGATTCTTTTCTTCAATCCATGACATTGATCTTCAATCTTCTCTTTATGTCTTTACTTCTAGCCTTTGTATAATCACAATTTATTGATTGTTCTGCTCCAACAGCTCCCCCTCAATCATCAATTGTGATTATCTGTACCTTCTTTATTCCTGCCATATCTTTGAACTTCTGCAACTTTGGTCCATCTAAACTCTTTGTCATCATATCTGCAAGTTGATCTTTTGTAGGAGTATGCATCACTTCAATTTCTTTATCAATGACCTTTTCTCTCAGAAAATGATACTGTATTTCAATATGTTTAGTTCTAGCATGAAATATAGGATTTGCTGCCAAATATAAAGAACTCATATTGTCTCCACAAATGATAGGAGTACTCTGAATTACATCAAAACTCTTCATAAGTGTCTTTAGCCATATTACCTCCTTTGCAGCTTCCACCATACCTTTGTATTCTGCTTCTGTAGATGATAAAGCAATTGTATGTTGCTTCTTAGAACACCATGAAATCAATTTGTCTCCCACATAGCACAAATATCCATGTGTTGATCTTCTATCATCCACATTACCTGCCCAATCTGCATCACTATATATCTTCACTCTTGTATCAGAAGTAAATCCATAGTACAATACTTCTTTGAGTGTACCCTTGATGTACCTAAGTACTCTTTGTCCTGCAATCCAATGTTCCTTTCTAGGACAATGCATAAATTGTGAAAGCACACCAACTGCATATGACAAATCAGGCCTTGTTAATGTAGCATAAATCAAGCTACCAACCAAACTTTGATAGAGCTTCATGTCTCTGAATTCTTCTCCTCCAAATCTAGACAATTTATGGTTCACTTCCAAAGGTGTAGGTGCAACCCTGCAATCTTCCATTTGAAATTTAGTTAGCAAATTTTTAAGATACCTTTCTTGGGTCACATATACTCCATGTTGAGTATATAAAATCTCCATTCCCAAGAAGAATGACAAGTTCCCCAAGTCACTGATTTTGAACTCTTTCTCCATCTGCTTCTTGATCATTTGTATTCCTTTATCATCTGTTCCTGTAAGTATTATGTCATCAACATAAATGCAAACATAAATGAGTCCATCTTCACTCGCTTTGACTAGCAAGCTACTATCTGCCTTTGATGCTTGAAATCCAAAATCCTTTAGGAATTTTACAAGCCTATAATTCCAAGCCCTTGGGGCCTGCTTCAACCCATACAAAGCTCTCTTGAGCTTACACACATAATTTGGACTCACTTGATCTTTGAACCCATCTGGTTGTTCCATGTAAACTTCATCTGAAATGTAACCATTCAA
This sequence comes from Ceratopteris richardii, assembly GCA_020310875.1. Lineage (NCBI taxonomy): Eukaryota > Viridiplantae > Streptophyta > Polypodiopsida > Polypodiales > Pteridaceae > Ceratopteris > Ceratopteris richardii. The sequence goes on along the minus strand of CM035420.1, from coordinate 33,858,164 downwards.
GAAAGCATTTTTAACATCTAGTTGAGATAATTTCCAACCTTTGCAAGCAGCAATTGCTATGAGAGTCCTGATGGTTGTCATTTTTGCCACAGGACTATAGGTCTCATCATAGTCCACTCCATATGTCTGTGCATACCCTTTCACAACTAGTCTTGCCTTGTACCTAGACACATTTCCATCTGCAAATCTTTTTGTTTTGTAAACCCACTTACATCCAATAATTTTCTGGCTATTGGGTTTAGGAACCAGATCCCAAGTCTGATTCTCTATCAATGCATCATACTCCTCTTGCATGGCTTCTTCCCAAATCCTCTTGCCTTTGGCTTCATCATATGTAGATGGATCTTCATCTGCTTTTACCAAATAAGCATAATCTTTAGTAGTCAAGAATGAGGTGTCATAGCTATACCTTGTGGGTTGCCATTTGTGCCTAGATGATCTCCTAACTTCTGCACTTTTTGAAGTCTCTGGTTCATCACATTCTGGATCAAACCTTGGCCTCTCTTCAACTTCAACCTGTACTTCATTATTCTCATTTTCATCAAGTAATTGAATCTTTGCTTTACCTTTCCTTTGATCCACTATTTCTTCAACATCTGCATGTACATTATATTTACCTGCATACCAAGTACCTTGCTCATCAAATGTAACACCCTTGGACACAAGGAAGTGCTTTGTGGATGGACTCCACAACCTGTATCCCATTTGCTTATCATCATAACCAATGAATACATATTTTTCTGCCTTAGGTTCCAACTTATGCCTCAATTGTGATGGCACATATGCATATGCCAAGCATCCAAATATTCTGCAATGATCCAAGGTAGGTCTCTTACCCCACCAAGCTTCATATGGTGTCATACCCTGCAAAGCTTTACAAGGCAATCTATTAACCAAATATGTAGCTGTATTAACAGCCTCAGCCCACAAATAATTTGGGCAATTCTTCTCTTTCATCATGGACCTTGCAAATTCAACAAGTGTCCTATTTCTTCTTTCTGCTACCCCATTTTGTTGAGGAGAGTACCTGCAAGTAACTTCTCTCTTTATACCTGCATTCCACAAGTAATCATTGAACTCATTTGAAAAATACTCTCCCCCTCCATCTGACCTTAGTCTCTTCAATTTTTGACCTGTAATCCTTTCTGCATATGCATGATAGTGTTTAAATGTATTAAACACTTCTGACTTTTCTTTGATCACCTAAATTGTGATCCACCTGGTAGCATCATCAACATATATGACATAATATCTTGAACCATTTATACTAAAGTCCTTTGAAGGACCCCACACATCTGTATGCACCAACTCAAGTCTTTCTGAATACATAAAACCATGCTTAGAATAAGGTTGCTTATGAGCCTTACCTAATTGACATGCCTCACATCTGTATGTCATGTGTTGACCTGCAATGTTAGGCAATCCAAGCACTGATTCATTGTTAATCATTTCTTTGATACCTCTCTCATTGAAATGTCCAAGTCTCTTATGCCAAAGATCCAATTCAGATACTTTCTGCTCTCCATATGTGAACATAGCATGTCCAACATTTCCTTGTACCTTCAATGTGAAGAGCCTTCCTTCCTTCTTTCCTGTAACAACCTGTTTATACCCTTGACTAGGGTCTTCAACATAGACTCCATCATTGGTAAACCTTACCTCATATCCTTTTTCCACAATTTGACCTACACTGATCAAATTCTTTGGAATTGTGGGAACATAAAGAACTTTACTCAGAAGTGTGCTCCCATCTTTGGCTTTGACTGAACCAATTGACTTTACCTTATGCTTTGTATTATCACCTGTCTGAACTGTATGATTAATTGCATTATGATCTAGATCAGTCATCAAAGCAATATTTCCACTTAAATGATTACTACATCCTGAATCAATATAGAACACTCTCATGTCCTCATTTGAGGTTTCACATGTTGCATTCATAATGAGAGTCGAATCCTCCTTCTGATCTGATGCATAGTTGTAGTAGGTGTTATTATAGGATTGATTTTGGAAGCTTCTTCCTCCACCTCTTCCAAAAGAATTCCTACCACCTCTACCTCTGAAGTTTCCTCTCTGAAATCTACCACCTCTTGCTCTTTGATTAAAGTTTTGATTAAAATTACCATTGTTTTGATTATTGTGCCAACAATCATGAGATAGATGATTGGTCTTACCACATATCCAACAAGCTCTTGCATTCTCTTTGTTGTTTCTGCCTCTTCCTCTACTTCTGCCATTTCCTCTTCCTCTTATGAAGTTTGCTTGGTTTGAAGTACCTTCTTCTTCACCTGATTGTTGCTTCCCTTTGTTAGCTTTCTTCTTGTCTTTAGAATACATTGCATGACCTGCACTCTTGTCAACATCTCCTTTGATATCATTCTCAAAAGTTAGCATATGACCTAACAATTGATTTAAATCAGGAGTGAAGTGATCTAATGAAAGTTCTGTAGACAAAATAAAAGGCTTCCATTTCTCATCTCCTCTTAGCCCTGTGAGAATTTGTCTTACCAATTTATCTTCTTCAATATCTTCATCCACTGCACCTAAAGAATCTGCAATGTCCTTCATCTTTGTCACATAATCAGAGATTGATTGTGAGGCCTTCTTCTTGAAAGTAGTAAACTCTGCCCATAGTGAAGCCTTCCTTGATTTGGTTGTGTTTTGGAAATGCTCTTCCAAAGCATTCCAAATGTCACATGCACTTTCAAGTCCTCTAATTTGAGGAAGCAAATAATCATTGACTGCCATGTAGATTATGCTCCTTGCTTGAGCATCCTTCTTCATCCAATTCTTCATGTCTGCAAGCTCTTCTCTAGTTGGAACACTAGAGTCTCTAAATTCTGGCTTTTCTTCCTCTCCTGTGATGTATCCCATCAGATCTTTACTCATAAGATGAGCTTCCATCCTCATTGACCATGCAGGATAGTTCTCTCTATCCAACTTCTCAATTTGGAGACTATCTCCCATTGTTTCTTTACCTGTATTGCCAAATCTTTAATCTTTATGAGAAATAAATGTACCTTGACTTCGAATCTTCCTCCTTCTGATCCTTTTGATAACTTCAATGTGTCTTCTTCCAAGCTTTCTTCAACCTTTATCCTTTTGCACCTTCGAGATGTAAAGATTTGTATTTCTGCAGCAGTCGGAGTCTTCTTCACTTCAATTTTGACACATCCTGCTCTGATACCACTGATGGAGAGTGTTAATCTCCAAAAGAACAAGTTGTACTTGAACTTAGAACACCTCTATGTCAAGAACAACTTTAGACTCCTCTCAATTTTAGAAAACCATCACCAAATTATCAGAATTTTGACTAAGTGTTAAAATTGAACTTTCCTGAAAAGTCTGTCACAGATTAGTCACTGATTGACTAATCAATCCTGTAAAGTTTTTGATAAAACTTTGTACAATGCTTCGCCTTGAGGTTGCGCAGCTGCTCCAATTTAAATTTCTCAAAATGATTAAGTATATTGTGAGAAATGTGTGAAACACTTCACCTATGTCAGAAACTGCTTCTTTGCAATGGCGACTTTGACACCTGCAACTTCTTAACACTAGTTCTCCCAAAGTAAATCCCGTTTGACCAAGATCTTTTAGCCATAGATGGCTTACCTCTCAACTTAGATTTTGAGCCCTCACTTGTGTAAAACTTTACACTGAGCATGGAGCAATGTCCATTTCTTTGACCACGAAATTTGCGCCAGCTTCAGACGACTCTCAGAACATCTTCACATATGAATGTTCCTAAACAAAATTCTCTTAACCTGTCTGCAATTAACCTCTCAAACTCTAGCCATAGATCAATTAGCTATGGACTTAGATTCGTGCAAAAGGATTTCTCAAACTAATAAACACAGAAGGAGAATAGGAGAGAAGATCGACGCGCCATATCTGAAACTTTCACTTATATTTTTCTTCATACATCTGATGGATGATTTGTACAATGTACATCACTAACTCATCTCATATTCATTTCTCTATGTCTCATACGACTATAAGCATGTACTTATATATATATATATACAAGTCCTAACTCGTAACTACTTCAAATAAATTGAAGTATCTAAAGAACTAATATACATTTGATTAAAGGACTTTGTTATCTGATTCTTTTCTTCAATCCATGACATTGATCTTCAATCTTCTCTTTATGTCTTTACTTCTAGCCTTTGTATAATCACAATTTATTGATTGTTCTGCTCCAACAAAGGAGCATCAGATGATCTTCCCGATGCTCACTTGTTCAATTTGGAAGTTGCACCACAGTGGGCCAAGACATTAGTGCGAGTATTGACATATGGGCCTGAACATCCAATAATAAACACTCAAGATAGGGAGGTAGTGAAATCCCAAAAGTACCATATCATGGCAAGGAGTATGTACAAGCATACAGATCAAGGAATATTAGCTTGTTGTGTGGAACAGGATGAGTACACCAAGTGGTTGCAATTGGCACATGTGGGAGCATTAGAGCAACACTACCCGAGGCAAAGAACGTTACAGACACTAAGGAGACTAGGAGTGTACTAGCCAACCATGGAAGCAGATGTCTATAGGATGTGCAAGGAATGTCCAATCCATAGCACTAGACCTCCAGTGGAACATGCCACTCTTTATCGAGTGTGTTTAATGCCAGATTGGATCGAACTATTAGTAGCCTTTTCGAGGATGAAAATTGTTGAGATATCAAGCTCAACATGTGATGATCCAAGATGACACATACCATTTTTTCGTCTCTCTGATATGTATAGTGGTCATGCAAGTAGCTTTATTAGATTTATCTACCGAGAGTGATGGCACATTTGTTCCTTGCTAGCTAACTCATTCTCACACATTAGGTTTTTCCTTATGTACTGATCTTTATATATTGCAGTTGTTGTATTCTTGTTTTCAGGTCATTCTTGTTCATTCCTTTTTATGTAATAGAAGAAGAAGAAGAAGATCATTCTTCCTTGCCTCAATCTATGTGTATGTGCTTCTCCTTGAGAGAGAATGTGTGTGTGGGCTCTCTTCCCTATCTCCTTTCTTGTGACATGGTATTAGAGCCAGCGTGGTTGTAGAGAGCTTGTGGAGAAAGCGACGATGAAGAGTATTGCTGCACAGCAGAGAAGCACAAAAGAAGAGCCTCAAAATTTTCAAATTAATGGGCATAATTTTTCTTCTTCAAAGTTTGAGAGAATCCCCTCAAGCCATGTAAATGCACTAGAGGAGTCCTCTAGTTGCATAATCCCAACTTGTTGTAAAATATCCCTTGTAAATTAGTAGGAATTTTACTTTTTAGTAATAAAGTTCCGGTCTCTTGTGTGAAAGGACCAAACTTAGGGCACATGTATATAAGTCACTTTGTGACTCTTTGTAGAGAGTTTTTGCCATTGTGAAGAAGGAGAGCTCTTGAAATTGGAATTTGCTTCTTTCTTGCAGATTTCTATCTTCTCTTTGATCTTCTATGTGTGTGTAATGCTTGGAATCTATGTGTAGGACTGTTAATCTACCCCTCCCCACTGTTTTTGAACTATTGTAGTGTGTGTGAGAGCTTGTAGGAGTTGTGGCATGAGTGTGGGTGTTTCCCGCCATTCACTATTTTGGTCATAACTTGAAGCACATTTGTCAGAATCAAGTGAAACCACCTCCGATAGATGCGTCTCATCGAGAGCTTCGAAAGGAGTATACTGACTATATTCGGAGTTCAGAGCTGTGAGAAATCCTCGATTTACTGAAAACTGATGTAAGTGGTATCACGGCAGACACTTTCTGTATTTCAGTGAGTTTGAGAGGTGGATTAGTCTTTTCTCATGCATATAAGTTAAACCACTTCATTTTCCATCATGTGTGCACATGTCCTCATACACTTGGTTAGGTCGTTTGATCGGATTGACAAGTAAGCGTGTGTCAATTTCCCACTATATGCACTTGTGTTGCAAATGAGGTTTAGTCTCTTTGGCACAAGTCCTTAAGTCTTCTTGACTTAGGTACACACGTTTTTTGGCACCGTTGTCGGGGAACACTCAGCCAAGGTGCCTTTGTGATGGTTATAGCTTGAGAGTGAGGAAATCGTACTTGTAGAAGCTAATTCATTCAGTGGTAAGTAGTCAACCACTTCAGCATTTGTTACTTCACATCCTAGAGGTGTGTGTAATGAGTTTTTAGGTTTAGGGCTAGTAGGAAGGGAGAGAAGGAGTTAGGGTTAGGTTAGGAGGAGAGGAGAAGGAAGTGAAGTAGGAGTAGGCCAAGACCAATAAAAATCCTAAGACATTTGTTAAGTTAGAGTAATTCAATTTCAGTCACCAAAAGTATAATAACCAAAAAAATTAGTTCATTTCTCAACTGTTCTGAAAGGCAGTATCATGTGAGAGCAGGGATCGGTATCGCGAGCGTGGTATCGTGTGCTACAGGCTATCAAAGCTAGGTATTGAGCTCTAGGTGCAAGCAAGGCATCACAAAGGTAAGATTCCACAAGATTTCTTTGGCAAAAACACATTCAAAGTGCACCAAAATGTATTTAGTCATGCAATCGGTATCGCGGGGAGGGACTATGTGTTTTTTGAGCTTAGTTGAAAGAGACAGTGGGCTAGAAGGGAAGAGGGGTGAGAGAAAAATAAGGGGCTACAAAAATTTTTTATTTTTGAGGTAATTTGGTTGGAGTATCGCGGTCGGTCGAGTTTTTGGTATCGTGATACCAAAAATTCCCTTGTATCGCGATACTCATCGAAGCATCGTATCGTCGGTTACCAGCCTTGGTATCACGATACCACTCGTGGTATCATATCGCCGCATTGGTATCGCGATCTCACTTTACCAAAGTGGTATCGTATCGCGGTCCACTTTCTGGTATCGTATCGTCTCGAGTTCCGTTTAGTATCGCGATACCATACAGGTATCATATCGTGCGGTTCGGTGGTATCGTATCGCCTAACTGTCGGTATCGTATTGTACCTCTTTTTGGTATAGTATCATACACTTCTCAAGTATCATATCGTCTCACTTTCAGGTGTCATATTGCGATACCAATTCGGTATCGTATCCTCCCCTTGCAGTGGTATCACGATACCACTCGTAGTATCGTATCGTGTGAAGAGGCTGACATCGTATCAGCTAGTATCCAGGTATCGTATCGTGACCAATAGCGGTATCGTATCGTCTGTTGCTCTAGTATCGTATCGCCCAATTTTTGGTATCGTATCGTGCAGGTCTGTGGTATCGTATGGCCACCTGTTGCAGTATCGTATCGCGAGAATCCCAGGTATCGTCTCGTGTCTCAATTCCAATATTATATCGTGATACCATACCGGTATCGTATCGTCCCATACCTAAGTATCGTATCGTTCGATTTTTGGTATTGTATCGTGACCCCAGAGGTATCGTATCGCCACTAGATATTGGTATCATATCGTCTAATCTGAAGATATCGTATCGTCAAGTTTGCTCATATTGTATTATGACCAACAGTGGTATTGTATTGTCTGTTACTGCAGTATCGTATCGCCGAGGTTTCAGGTATCGTATCATGGACAGAGGAGTATCGCCTAAAGTGGTATCGCCCAAAGCATTTGAAGCATTTTTTAAGGGCAACTTTGAGGCATTTGAGGAGTCACTTGGGAAGAGTTCCGGAGACCTAGGGAGCCTTAGGAGGGTGAATGAACTTGAGGTCAGGAAGAGTGCTAACTAGCCGAAGAAGTGTCATATCTTTTGTAGGTAGTGCCGCTCAGGTCAGTCACCGCTCGGTCTATTGAGACACCTCTAGTGACTTAGAGGAGGAAATACCCATGACTTCAGAAGACATGCAGGGATCCACTCCAAGTAGAAATTTCATGATCACTGTGGAAGGAGAGTATCGCACCTCCTTACAATACGTTTCTACTAATGCCCAGGAGATTCCCATCTACCTGGATGGCTTAAACAGATCTGTGGCTAGGATGGTAACTTCCATGGATGCCACGATTGTGCCTAGACCGGCTGTTAAGTATCAGGGAGGAGTATACATGGACAAGATGGGTCACATCTACATAGTAACTGAATTTCTTGAGTTGATCAATGAAAGGGGAGAGTTACCCCGAGGAGTTAGTGACGACTCCTAGGGGCAGGTCCCAAGGGACACGAATCTTGAGAGGAGATTTGATACCTCAAGATGAATACCTACTGGAAGTCTATATGATGCATGGATCAGACTTATTACTTCAAACAGACTCACTTGCGCCATGAAGAGAAGAAAGCCCGATGATATTTTATGATCTAAAACACCCTAAAGACGAGAATAGAATTACATACCTAGACAAAAATCAGAGAAGATATTGGTTGGTTGGTACCTTAGACAGAGCTCGACTGAAATACATGGGATTGCCTATATTCCCTCAGAGAGAGCAGGCAACCACTTCCCAGAATCCCTTTGGAACCCAACAAGAGGCAGAGCACACCATGTCAGGGCAAACTAGCCAACGGAGTGTTCCAAACCGTACTCATGTACAATTTGCAGCTCCAGGACTGCAAACTGTTGGAGAAACAATCACTAACTGGACATATATTTGAAGGTCAAATCTTAGGAAGAAAACCCCATGCCTATGTGAAGGGACAAATTCACAAGTGTATCATACTTGTAAAGTTAGTTCACTTTAGTTCTAGAAGTTTTTTAAAAATCACGGGAATGAGAAAATCTATATAAGTTAGTTAGTATTAACTGACGCGATGAGAAGAAGAAGGAGGAAGAGAGAGAGAAAGTGAGAAGAACTCATTTTTGTATGACTGAATATAGTCGGGCTTCTCTGAGTGAGAAAGCATCTGTAAAACTTCTGAGTTTTCATAGTTATTAGAAAGAACTGAGTAAAGTTCTGTGTATGAGTCTCTCTTCATCATCTCCATGCTTGCCTACTGTGTGATGAATTCAAAAGTTCAAGTTTTCTGAGCAATTCGATGCCTGGCATCGAATCTTGGCTGATAAGTCATTTTTTCATTCTCTGTGTGTTAACTATTGTTGAATCTTTTAAAAATATGAAGTTTGCGGAGCAACTCGATGCCTGGCATCGAGTTTGAGCATAAAGTCGATGCCTGGCATCGACTTCTAGCATACAAGTGGTCTTCTTCATGTGTGTGTAAAAGAGAGTATTTCTGGTGCAGAAAAAAGGGCCTAAAAAAGCTCAAAGTCGATGCCCGGCATCGACTTGGACTGAAATTCGATGCCAGGCATCGAATTTTTTATTTTTGGACATCAGGAATACTAAAAGAGGCAAGATTTCCAGTCTTGGAAGGTCATACAGGGTCATCTTGTGAGGGCCATAACTTGAGTTCTAGAGCTCCGTTTGATGCATATGATAGCTTGTTGGAAAGCTCTACTCTTCTAGTTTCAGCCTATAAAGTTTCATGGAGAAATAATACTTGAGCTAGGAGAAATTAGCAAAATACTGAAGGTATGTCATTTCAGTGACTAGGAATTTCTGTAGAAGCAAAGTTCTCACTTTAGGCTATCATTTCTCAAAGTTTGGAGTGGCAATGAGTTAATGGTGACCATAGAGGTGTTCTAGTGTCACATTAATTCATTTCTTGTGGTGTTTTATACATCAACAAGTGGTATCAGAGCAGAAAGATTCTCGAGAGCAGAAGACGACAAAGGTACGAGAAGTTTTGTAAAGTTTTCCATTAAAGTTTGAAAGGTGAAGCATTTGAAGACACAAGGCATCAAAAGATTACTTTCGAAGTATCCTCATACACAAAGAACTTCAAAAGGTATTATCCTTTATCCTTTAAGCTCACAGGTTGCAGCAGAAGGAAAGAACTATGGAAGATCATATCTCCATTGACAAACTGGACAGAGATAATTACCCCGCATGGGTAATGAGAATGGAAGCCTTACTTATGAGTAAGGATCTCATGGTATATGTAACAGGTGAAGAAGAGAAGCCAGTATTTGAAGATGAAAGTCGACCAAAGAAAGAAGAACTTGATGCTTTAAAGCATTGGCAGAAGAAGGATGCAAGTGCAAAAGCCTACATCTACAATACAATCTCAGATTATTTGCTACCACACATCAGAGGATTGGAATCATCAGAAGATATATGGAATGCATTGGAATATCATTTCCAAAGCACTACTAAAGCACGGAAAGCAAGTCTATGGTCAGAGTTTACAACATTCAAGAAGAAGCCAAGTCAAACCATTAGTGATTATGTCACTAAGATGAAGGATCTAGCAGATAGTCTTGGATCCATAGATGAAGATGTTGAAGATCACAGATTGATTGCTCAACTACTTGCAGGCTTGAGAGGGGATGAAAGGTGGAAACCTTTTGTCTTATCAACAGAACTTTCATTAAATCATTATGTTCCAGATTTGAACCAGTTGCTTGGTTTGATGCTCACATATGAGCAAGACTTGAAGGGAGATGGAGATAAAGGTCAAAGTTCTGCAATGTACATGAAGAATAAGAAGAAAGGAGATAAAGGTAAAGCAAAGGATGAAGAGGAGTCTAATTCTCAAGCTTATTATGCAAGAGGTAAAGGCACTGGCAGAGGAAGAGCAAGAGGTTTTGGAAGAGGAAGAGGTAATCAAAATAACAACAAAAAGGCTTGCTGGATCTGTGGATTGAGTAATCATTTGGCTCATGACTGTTGGCACAATCAACAAGGATCAAATCAGAATCAAAACAACAATAGCAGAGGTCGAGGTGGAAGATATCAAAGTAATTTTCAAAGAGGTAGACAAAGTCAAAGAGGAGGCTATGGTAGAGGTGGAGGAAGAAGTTGGGGACAGAATCAATCCTACAACACCACCTACTACAACTATGCAAATGACACACAGAATGAAAGTCATACATCATTGATGATGAATTCAATCAGCACATCAGATAAAGAAGATCTAAAGGTATTTTACATTGACTCTGGATGTTCTAATCATTTGTCAGGAAACATAGAATTGATGTCAGAATTGGAAAAAGGCATTTCTAGTCACACAGTTCAAACTGGTGATAATACAAGACATAGTGTACATTCAATTGGAAAAGTGAAATGCAAGAGTGGAGCAGATTTGCTAACCAATGTTTTGTATGTTCCTACAATACCTAAAAACTTGATTAGTGTGGGACAGATAGTTGAAAAAGGTTTTCAAGTCAGGTTTACAAATGAAGGAGTATTTGTGGAAGATCCAGAGAATGGATATAATCAGATTGTCTATGGTAAGAAAGAAGGTAGACTCTTTACTTTAAGAGTGCAAGGGAACATTGGTCAAGCTTTGCTCACACATGGTGAAGCAGTGATTACAGAACTTGATCTCTGGCATAAGAGATTAGGTCATTTCAATGAAAGAGGAATTAAAGCTATGGTTGCTAATCAGTCTGTACTAGGATTACCAAATGTGCAAAGTCAACATATGGTTTATAAATGTGAAGCATGTTAAATGGGTAAAGCACACAGGTTACCATTTCAAAAGAAAGGTTTCAAACATGATGGAGTACTTGAGCTCATTCATACAGATGTATGGGGACCAACAAAAGAAGGATCTATCAGTGGCTCAAGGTATTATGTTCTTTTTATTGATGATGCTACAAGATGGATAACATTATATGTTTTGAAGGAAAGATCAGAAGTGTTTGGAGCTTTCAAGCATTTTCATGCATATGCAGAGAGAGTCACAGGTCAAAAGCTTAAGAGACTGAGGTCTGATGGAGGGGGAGAATATTTCTCCCAAGAGTTCAATGATTATCTTTGGAATGCAGGTATTAAGAGAGAAATAACTTGCAGGTATACACCACAACAAAATGGTGTAGCAGAAAGAAGGAACAGGACTTTGGTTGAGTTTGCTAGAGCTATGCTAAAGGAGAAGAACTGTCCAAATTATCTTTGGGCTGAGGCTGTAAATACAGCTACATATCTTGTGAATAGATTACCATGTGCAGCTCTGAATGGAATGACTCCATATGAAGCTTGGTGGGGTAAGAAACCAACACTAGATCATTGTAGAGTGTTTGGATCAATTGCATATGCTTATGTGCCATCACAACTTAGGCATAAACTTGAACCAAAGGCAGAAAAATATGTGTTCATTGGTTATGATGAAAAGCAGATGGGTTACAGATTGTGGAATCCTCTAACCAAACAATTTATTGTTTCTAGAGATGTTACATTTGATGAACAGAAAAGTTGGTATGCAGATCAAAGTCATACAGCTGAAGAATTTAAAGAAGAGGTAAGAAGATGTGAGAAAGGAAAATCAATTGTGCAGGTGAATAGAGATGAAGACTATATGCAAGCAAGTACATCCAGAAGTGGATTAACAAGAATGAATGAAGAAGCTCCTATATTTGATGAAGAGGTGTATCCAGAAACTTATGAAGAATGTGAACCAAGAAGGTCAAGCAGGACAAGGAGACAACCAGAAAGGTATTCTTATGATACTTCTTACATAACTCAGAAGAACTATGCATATATGGTCAAAGATGATGAAGAACCTCAGAACTATGATGAAGCTAAAGGTAAAAAGCAATGGGAAGAAGCAATGAAGGAAGAGTTCAATGCACTGGAGGAGAACAAGACATGGGAACTTGTTCCTAAACCAAATGGTAAGAAAGTTATTGGAAATAAATGGGTTTTAAAAGTGAAGAAGCTTGCAGATGGAAGTATAGCCAGATACAAAGCTAGACTGGTGGTGAAAGGCTATGCCCAAACCTATGGCATAGATTATGATGAGACATTCAGTCCTGTAGCTAAGATGTCAACTATAAGGACAATCATTGCTATTGCAGCTTCAAAAGGATGGACTCTAAGTCAATTGGATATAAAACATGCATTCTTGAATGGATACATATCAGATGAGGTATACATGGAACAACCTCAAGGGTTTATAGATTCCAGGTATCCAAATTTTGTTTGCAGGTTGAGAAGAGCATTGTATGGATTGAAGCAAGCTCCAAGAGCTTGGAACTATAGACTGGTGAAGTATCTCAATGATCTTGGATATCAAAGTTCAAAAGCAGATTCAAGTCTACTTATCAAAAGAACAGAGGAAGGTACAATCTACATTTGTATTTATGTAGATGACATTATAATCACAGGTACTTCAGATGAAGGAATCAAGGAGCTAAAGAGATTACTTGAGAAAGAGTTTAAGATCAGTGACCTAGGAAAGTTATCATACTTTCTTGGAATGGAAGTTACTTATACAGATCATGGCATATATGTGTCACAAGAAAGGTATCTTCTGAACTTGTTGAAGAAGTTTGATATGGAAAATTGCAGAGAAGCTTCAACTCCACTTGAAGTTAATCACAAGCTCAGTAAATATGATGGTGCAGACTACAAAGATATGAGGAAGTATCAATCTCTTGTGGGTAGTTTGATTTATGCTACACTAACAAGACCTGATCTTAGTTATGCAGTGGGAGTTTTGTCACAATTCATGCATTGTCCAAAGGACCCACATTGGATTGCAGGTCAAAGAGTTCTCAGATATATCAAAGGAACTATAAAGGAAGGATTATATTATCCTTTTACATCAGATTTGAAGTTGAGAGCCTACAGTGACTCAGACTGGGCAGGTAATCAAGATGACAGGAGATCAACTCATGGTTACATGATATACATTGGTGATAAGCTTGTAAGTTGGTGTTCCAAGAAACAACATACAGTAGCATTATCATCAACTGAAGCAGAGTACAAAGGACTTGTGGAAGCAGCTAAGGAAGTCATATGGATGCAGACATTGTTCAAGAGCTTAGGCATTGATCAAGGTACACCTACAATACATGGAGATAATATGAGTTCACTTTATCTTGCAGCAAATCCAGTATTTCATGCAAGAACGAAGCACATAGAGATACAGTATCATTTTCTCAGAGAAAAGGTAATGGAGAAGGAGATTGAAGTGGAATACATTTCTACTAAAGATCAATTAGCAGACATAATGACAAAGACCTTGGATGGTGTGAAGATTAGCAGATTCAAAAGCATGGCAGGAGTAAAAGAAAAGAAGATGATATGAAGAAACAGGGAATGTCAATTAGTGATTGAGGGGGAGCTGTTGGAGAAACAATCACTAACTGGACATATATTTGAAGGTCAAATCTTAGGAAGAAAACCCCATGCCTATGTGAAGGGACAAATTCACAAGTGTATCATACTTGTAAAGTTAGTTCACTTTAGTTCTAGAAGTTTTTTAAAAATCACGGGAATGAGAAAATCTATATAAGTTAGTTAGTATTAACTGACGCGATGAGAAGAAGAAGGAGGAAGAGAGAGAGAAAGTGAGAAGAACTCATTTTTGTATGACTGAATATAGTCGGGCTTCTCTGAGTGAGAAAGCATCTGTAAAACTTCTGAGTTTTCATAGTTATTAGAAAGAACTGAGTAAAGTTCTGTGTATGAGTCTCTCTTCATCATCTCCATGCTTGCCTACTGTGTGATGAATTCAAAAGTTCAAGTTTTCTGAGCAATTCGATGCCTGGCATCGAATCTTGGCTGATAAGTCATTTTTTCATTCTCTGTGTGTTAACTATTGTTGAATCTTTTAAAAATATGAAGTTTGTGGAGCAACTCGATGCCTGGCATCGAGTTTGAGCATAAAGTCGATGCCTGGCATCGACTTCTAGCATACAAGTGGTCTTCTTCATGTGTGTGTAAAAGAGAGTATTTCTGGTGCAGAAAAAGGGCCTAAAAAAGCTCAAAGTCGATGCCCGGCATTGACTTGGACTGAAATTCGATGCAAGGCATCGAATTTTTTATTTTTGGACATCAGGAATACTAAAAGAGGCAAGATTTCCAGTCTTGGAAGGTCATACAGGGTCATCTTGTGAGGGCCATAACTTGAGTTCTAGAGCTCCGTTTGATGCATATGATAGCTTGTTGGAAAGCTCTACTCTTCTAGTTTCAGCCTATAAAGTTTCATGGAGAAATAATACTTGAGCTAGGAGAAATTAGCAAAATACTGAAGGTATGTCATTTCAGTGACTAGGAATTTCTGTAGAAGCAAAGTTCTCACTTTAGGCTATCATTTCTCAAAGTTTGGAGTGGCAATGAGTTAATGGTGACCATAGAGGTGTTCTAGTGTCACATTAATTCATTTCTTGTGGTGTTTTATACATCAACACAAACACACAATCAGACCCACCTTCAAGTAGGTAATTAGTACCAACCACCGGTAAGGCCACGACCACCAGTAGGAGGGCAGCCTGGAATACCCCTAGTTAGACCAGCAGTTCTTGCCTTCCTTGTAATGCCTAGACTGTCAGAACCAATGAGAAGACTGAGACCTATCCAAGTGGCCAAATGCATAAGAAATCATTACGATAGATTGGGAGAACCCTACGATCATATAGCTGAATTTAAACAAGTTCTAAGGGCAGAACAAGTAGACGACTTCTTCGTGCACTATGAGTCTTTTGGACTCACCCTCACAGGAACAGCTCTGACTTGGTTCCAGCCATTAGACCCCAACCAATTTGGAAACATGAAATGATTTTTTCAGGAATTCATTGGGGAATTCACTAAGAGAGGGATTAAACACAATTCTGCTTCTTTAATCCATAGCTTTAAACAAAACCCTAATGAAACAGTGAAAACATCCGCCCAAAGATTCAATTAGTATGTTGATAGATTCCCAGCCGCAGAAAGGCCCACTCAACAAAAAAGGATTTCATTATTTTTGGATGGGCTAATGAATGGAACCCTAAGAACTTTAGTTTATGTGAAAAGGTTACAAACCCTAAGTGAATGCCTTCAAGAGTGCATTGACCTAGAGGACAATCTAGCTGAGGATCTCAAGAGCACACTTAGCCCCACTAAATCAGAAGACTCTCAGCGTACTATTACATCCAACCCAGTAATGTGGAGGAAATAGTAGAGCTAGTGGCTAAGAAATTGGGAGTCCAAGGATAGAGAAACTACCAACACCCAGCGTTAAGAGTGCCCATATTATGAAGATGTAGTCTATGTGGAGGAGATCACCCCACACACATGTGTGTGTGAGGAGGGACCGGTGCACATCAAACATATCCTTACAACAGATAGTTCCAACAAGGAACTGCCTTGTACTGACACATAGAACAAAAATACACCAATCACACCACAGAAAACTCTCCATTCAATAGATAGGCACGACCTCTACAACCACCTTAGTATTGACCATACGGATATCCACCCAGAGAGACAAGCAGGGAGATGCCTAGATACAATCCCTATCCAACACTAGTAGGAGCACCAAGTTCATCAGAGCAAGTACCTTATCCACCACCTCAACCAGTGTTAGGACCACAACTGTCACAACCTCAAGTGGTACCTGTAAAGTATGCCTAGCCAGAAGAAAATTTGGAAAGAGCTATAGTGCCAGCCTCAACAATGACCAGTGTAGAATCAGCAAACCCTGGATATGAGCTGCCCCCAGGAGATTATTATCCCTATGAAGCCAGCATGTTAGAGTATGAATCAACATATGATTCGGCTTATTATGGATATGAAGGTTATGATCAGGCTTATGGAACCAAAGTAGCCACTTTAATGTATACAGCACCTAAAGCACAACCACTGATGAGACCACCCATTAGACCACCTGTGCCGAGAGGACCATGTTATAGATGTGGAGGAGACCATTTTATTAGAGAATGTCCTCGGCCTTATAACCCATCACCCCCTAGGATTTGGGAAGGATGTTGCAATGATTGCAGAAAGGAATATCTTTTCAGGAACTGCCCTAAGAATCCAACCAAAGTCCAAGGCACTGCTCCAATTAATGTAATTGAAGCACCTAGAAGTGATAAGGAATATATTGTGCCTTTAAAGGCCATTACAAGAGCTCAAACGAAAGAACAAAAAGGAAAACAATCAAAATAGGAACGAGAGAGCAAAAGAACGGTAAGTCCCAAAATCCAAATAGTTGAAGATTCTGAGGACCCACGTGAGAGTACCCAGAATACTAAAGCACAAAAATGGAAGGAAAGAAGAGAAAAGCTTAAAGATAAATGGATAAAACACTAGAGTAAAAAACAACCCAGAAACAAATGAGAACATAACGAACAGGGGACTCGGGAAAAGGTTCCCATTCCACCGCTCACCCAAGAAGTAGAAAAACCAGGATCCATTTTAGTTGACCCAAAACACGACGATGTAGAAATGTGGCTAAAAGCTTATCAAGCTAGGATTAAGGCTGGACCAAATCGAGAGCAACATGAAAAGCTTTACCCACAAGGAGAATTAGAAAAAGAGAGGCTTGTGATATGTTGAAAACTTATAGAGGTAGCACAAGCAACCCTAGAAAAGACTATCCCAGCCCTTGGGGAAACGAGGATAGCAGAGGATAAATACAAGGAGTATTTCAAAGCCAAGGATAAAGAACCCAAGGAGAAGGATGACAATTGTGAGCGAATAAGAACCCAGGAAGAACCGATGTCAACCATACCTGACCTAGAGGCTGAATGGCCAAAGGAATTATGGAATAGAATCGGATAAGAACAATGGAAGAAGAATGGAGTGACTAAGCCTCCCTTTGAAGAAATAGATGTAGAAGTTTATCAACCAAATCCCAACTTGGAAGAAGTATATGAGGAAGTATCGAGACTCGACCGAAATAGAGAAGGAACCCAGAGCATTTCAACATTGCCTAATTACATGGGAGAATACAAAAAGGAATCTATGATAATACGAGCACCCACAGTACATGGAAAAGGAAAAGGAAACTCAGAAAAAAGTTCACACAATCTAACGGAACTAAAGAAAACAAAAGTACAATGCAAACTGACCGTGGAAGAATTACTTCAGGTTAAACCACAATTATGGAAGCAATTAGCGAATCAATTGGGATTAAGGCAAGAGATGGAAGAAAAACAAATCAAGGGAAAAGAAAACTCATTTAAGATACAAATCCCAGTTGATAAGGTAGGAGAATTTAGTGAAGGAGATGAAGGTGATACGTGTCTACCTGTCACTTACAATGGGTACATGACCAAGGCAACCCTAGACACAGGAGCCGGAGTAGGAATCACCACCAAGGAGATTTGGGAGAAATGGGGGAAGTCTGCCTTACGATCCACACACATGAAGCTCCAATTAGCAGACGATCATGTGGAGAAACCCTTAGGAATATTGGAAAGAATCAAATTAACCACCTATGGAGTTGAATTTGAACACACATTAGCCATCTGTAAATTTGAAAAGGCTAACAACTACGAACTGATATTAGGACGACCCTTCATGAGACAAATGCGGGTAGTGCAAGACTGGGGAAGAGATTCATTATACCTGCAACATCAAGGAAATACCACCAAAATAAACTTGCACACATTTTCATATCGAGATGTCCCTCCACTACAATGGAATCCCATACACAAGGAGGAAGATGACTTGTCTATTCATAGCGCCGGATCAAGCGATCAATCATGGATGCACGAGGACACTCAGTTATGGATGTGTAAAGAAGCCAAGAAAGAGGACAGTAAAAGGCAGATGTGGCCAATAGGACATCCTAATTATAGACCTGTAGAGGACATGAGGTACATGCCTCAAATCTTTCCTGATGAAACCTTTGAACCACATGGATGGATGGAAATCTTAGCAACCTTAGATGTGTGCATAAATGAGGAAGTCTTGACAATGAACGAGTGCATAGACGAGGAAGGCTATGATGTGAATCTTTATATGGTTGTCCTTCAAGAATGGAAGAAGGGGAAATCTTGGAAAAAGAGTGGATAGAGGAATATGAGAGTATAGAAATGGAACCAGAATTCGATTCCAAAGAGAGCTATCTAGACACCATTCAAACCAAAGAGAGACAAGAACCGACAAAGATCTTGGCAATCAAAGCCGCTCCCATAGTACAAAAGCGAGAAGAAAACATGAGTAAAATTGAACCAAATCCAGATCTTTTCGAGGTTCATGAACATTTTAAAAGATATGAAGTAGAAGAGAGAAAGGTAGCCATTCAAATGCCTAAACGAGTGGCTCGAGACAGAGAAGCATACGACAATAAAGAACAAACAAAAAAAATCATAGTGATAGTGGAAGATGGAGAAGAAAGATGCACCTACATAGGTAAAGATGTGTCAATGGAGGAGGAAGAAGAACTAATACAATTGATCCGAGAATATCGAGACGTATTCGCATGGACATATAAGGACCTCAAGGGTGTGGAACCCTCGATTTGTTCTCATAGGATACCAATGACGACAGATGCAAGACCATCAAAACAATGCCCTTATAAATATAATGAGGTTTATGTGGCAAAAATTAAGGAAGGAATAGACAAGCTACTAGCGGCAGGATTCATATATGAGAGAGAACACACTGAGTGGGTATCGCCTCTAGTAGTTGTGCCGAAGAAGAACGAAAAGCTGAGAGTGTGCATTAACTTGAAAAAAGTCAATGCAGCCAGCATACGTGATAGCTATCCATTACACATCACAGACCATCTATTGGATAGCAGGAAAATAAGTCTATAGTTTCTTATATGGATTCTCCGGATACAATCAAGTAGCTATTGCTACTGAGGATCAACATAAGACCGCATTCATGACTGAATGGGGAGTCTATGCTTTTGGAGTGATGCCTTTTGGACTCACTAATGCACCGGCTACTTTCCAACGATTGATGTGTCATGTTTTCAAGGAATTCCTGAAAAAGATCATGGAAGTATATGTAGATGACCTATGTACATATTCCAATCAAAGACAAGATCATATTCCTGAGTTGAGGAATATATTTAATGAATGCAAACAGTACAGAGTCTGTTTAAATCTAGAGAAGTGTGTCTTCATGGTAAGACAAGGGAAGATCCTAGGACACATAGTCTCTAGAAATGGAATATCCACGGATGAGGACAAGATTAAGGTTATCTTAGAGCTTCCTAGACCTAAGAATGCAAAAGATGTGCAAGCATTTATGGGACATTGTGGATACTACCGTCGATTTATCCACATGTATGCCATAATTGCCAAACCATTGTATGGTCTCTTAACTCAATTCACTTGGACAGAAGAGTGTGAGAAGGCATTCAATGAGTTAAAGAAGAGGCTTAGCATGGCTCCAATTCTGAAAATGCCAAATTGGAACAAGCCTTTTCATATTCATGTTGATGCTTCTAATTACACAATAGGATGTATCTTAGCCCAAACAGCCGATGAAGGAAAGTTAGATCATCCAATTGCCTATGCGCGTAGACAACTAAATCAAGCTGAAAGGAATTATACCACTACCGAGCGAGAAGGATTAGGAATGGTCTATGCAGTTAAGAAATTTGGACACTATCTCTTAGCCAACAAATTCAAGTTCTTCACAGACCATCAGGCTTTATTGTACCTCGTCAATAACCCCTGTAACATGAGACGACTGGTAAGATGGTTTCTACTATTGATGGAGTTTGACTTCGAAGTGATCGTGAAAAAGGGAAACACGCATGTAAGAGCAGATCACCTTTCTAGGTTAACCCACGGAGAACCACCAAGTGGAGTACCCGATGATCTGACAGACACTTATTTGTTTAATCTGGAAGTTTTTCCAAAGTGGGCAAAGAAACTAATTCCTATACTTACTCATGGTCCACAACACTCAATTAATAAGGAGAGTAAAAAGGAAATCTTACAATCAAGGAACTTGCATATTATTGCAGGAAGTGTGTACTATAAGGAACCCAATGGAGTATTGCTAAGATGCGTTGAGGAGGATGAACAAATGAAGTTGATCAAACAAGCACATGTGAATAAATGGAGAACACACCAAGGGACTCATGGAACTATTAGGGAATTAAAACGATTAGGAGTATACTGGCCTGACATGCCTAAGGATGTCCATGACTACGTAAGTAACTGTGCAGAATGCTAGGAGACGATCCCCGAGGATCATACGTCCATACCTTTCTCAACGATAGCACCCAATTGGAGCAAGATATTGGTAAAATTCGTAAGGACAAGAGACCATGAGGAAGGAGTTAGCTTGGCAAGAAAACGATCCCTAGAAGAAATGAGCAAGGATTATGTATTGATGGAAAAAAAATTGTTTAGAAGAGGAAAAGACAACCAATTACGATTATGTGTGCATGAAGGAGAATATTTACCTATATTAGAGATGGCACATGCAGGTGCAGCACGAGGTCATTTTTCAGACGAGAGAATTGTAAAAATGATTCTCTTCGCAGGCTTGTGGTGGCCAACTCTACATATGGATGTTGAAACATATGTATGAAGTTGCGAGATGTGCCAAAGAGCTAAATACCCAATACGGAGGGATGACATGCCATTAAAACCTATGGTTTGTGCTAGAGCATTCTCTAAATGGGGTATTGACTTTATAGGACCCATTAACCCATTGGCCAAAGGGTCACATGCTGAGTACATCATAGTAGCCACAAATTACTTAACCAAATGGGTAGAAGCAAAGGCCACTAGAAAGAATGATGCTCAAACCATGGCTAAGTTTCTTTTTGAGCATATCTTCACTAGTTTTGGATTACCAATTGAGATTGTGAGTGACCAAGGAACACATTTCATCAATGAGGTGATAGAATCTCTAATGAATGAGTTCTTAGTGATCCACAAAAAATCAGCCCCATACCATCCCCAAGCCAATGGTCAAGCACAAAGTTCCAATAAAGTATTATGCACGGTGTTGACAAAGATTGTCAATAATGGGAGGTCTGACTAGGACAAGCAATAGCATCATGCAATTTGGGCCTTCGGAGTAGCATACGAGACTACCATTGGAACTACCCCATTCAATTTAGTGTACGGGCAGAATGCAATGTTGCCAATTGACTTTTTAATCCCCACTTTGAGAGTGGCACAACAGTATGAATGGACCGGACATGAATTATCCCAACAACTAGACCAAATAGAGAAGCTGCATGAAACTAGGTTTCAAGCGTTAGCAGGAATATATGCAGCCAAGAGGAGACAAAAGGCATATTATGATGCACATATAAAAGACAAAGGACTTAAAGAAGGAGACCTAGTCCTGGTTTACACCTTAAAGCAACATGCCAAGAAGTTACAAAAACACGGTATGGACCTCTGATCATAAATAGGATCTCTACTAATGGAGCAGTTAATCTAGCCACTTTAGATGGAGACATTCTTCCTAACTACATAAGTGGATGTAGAGTGAAACGATTCATGGAGCCATTGACGGATCAAATGCTAGCACGTCTGGTAGGTTCTCAAAGTAGGAAGAAAGAGGAAGAACGAATTAGAGAGGAGGCACGACAAGAAGCCCTAGAATGCATCAAGAAACGAAAGGAATGGATTAAGCAGAGAGATGAATGGTATCTCCAAGGAGAAGAGCCTGTCCTTATGGCTAATTACCGAGCCCATAAATCTGAAACGACGAATGCCTACATGTCCCAGCCTTACCTAAACCTAGGAATTGGCAAGACAGAGTACAAATTGATAGATGCCTTGATAGACTCAGGAGCAGGACTTAGTTACATATGTAATATGGTCATAAAAGATATTTAAATGATTATGACTCCCACAAAAGCTCATATGATAGGAATTGGAGGTCAAATCATAGAATGCATTGGAGCAACGAGATTATCCCTCTATATATTAAATTCCTCCATGGAACAACGAGTCTTAGTGTGCAAGGACGAAGACTTAATAGAAGACTCGATTCTAGGACAGGATTGGATCATTGAGAATGAAGTAAGTATCCACCTAGCACAAGGATATATTTCAGCCAAGATAGGGCACAAGGAAGTTTTTAGTTTATTAGGGGAAAAGCCCTCACCGAAATAGAAAGCCTTGCAAAATGAGAAAGAACTCAACGAAGAGCACGTAAAGCATGTTTCTATCCCCAATACCTCAGAAACGAACCTAGAAGAAGCAGAAAGCTCAAACCCTAATGTATTCAAGGAAGATGTGAACTCAACATATTCAATTAGTGAACAGTCAGACACTAAGGAAACCAACTCTCATGGAGTTTCCCACACAGCAAAAAGGACCACCAATATGGAATACAACACTCAGATACTCGCATCAAGGAACGGTCAAATACAAATGGGTACGCAAAGATCAAGTGCAAAAATCAAAGACGTCATCACCAACTCATAAGGAGAAAAAGGAGAACAACAAGTCAGCACCACAGAAATCTGGAACAAAAAGACTCTTGCAAGTATGGCTCCCTAAGCCTTTGATAGAAGCTCAGAAAGCACGACATCAAATATGGATTCCAAAGAAGGTTAAACAAGCAGCCAAGCAAGAGATAAGCAATCAGGAGGATACATTACATCAAAACATTCGAATGACAAAGCTAAAACAGACTCGTCCTAGAAACATGAAGATAAAAACCTCCATCACTAGGACACTAGAGGAAACAAAGAGAACACATGAAGCTCGAGGAACCAAAGAAAGGAAACGGCCTATCAAAGCGACCACCAAAAGGACTTGGAAACCCAAGCAACCGCAAGGAGTGGACCATCGAAACAACGGAGGTTCTAGTTGCACTCATGAAGTATCCAATGCACTTAAAGTATGCATAATAGGGCCACATTACATGGCCAAGCATTTGGCACTGGATGTACATAATCAAGTTAGTGGTGCACCTTCTCCAATGGAGATTAGTTCATAGCTTCGACTTGCTTAGGAATGGACATACTATGTAAATAAATAAATGCTTCGACTATACTAATGTTTGTTTTCTTTCAGGAAAACAAATAAAAAGAGGCGGTACGAGATCTCACTTATAAAAACCAAGGGAAATGGAGTGACGGAATGCAACATACCACTGCAATGCACTACACAGTTGCTATGATTTACATTCAAGCTAATGCCCTTTTCCTTACAAGTGCAGATGGCTTCTGAAGATTCAGAAGCAACAATTCAGGAGGAAGTATTGGAATTTCCTCTCCAGAGTATCACCAAGCAAAGGGACATTGGTTTAGAGAAGATCAACCGGTTGGGGAATACCTCTTCCTGGCAACTATAAAAATCATGGATACTGATTATCAATTTACAATCATGTCCCTAAACTTCAGAGTTGTGCATGAACTCCCATTGACGATTGCCATCATGAAGAAAGCAGGCATTCAAAAATATTTTGAACGACCCATCTATAAACCGGATTTCCAAAGATGCACTCAAGTCATGAATACATTACAGCCAGCACTGCATGATCCATTGCTACCAGAGGCTAGAGTGATGGATAAAGTAGGTGAATGGGTAATCATCCAGTTTACACATGAATTGATTAAAGAAGCTTTTGGATGAGAAAAGGACGGAACTACCATAGTGAAAGAAGAAAGCCAAGGAGCCAAGACCAAAACATTCACGGACATCAATAGAGTTGACATAGAAGAGGAAGTCAAACTCATCCACCAACACTTCTGCTTCCCCAATATGCACCGATATACGGCTCCGCAGAAGATAATTGTTCAGCTACTCTCACATGCCATCAAGTAGATTGGAAATCAAATCAATCTGACTCCTTACATACAAGAGAGACTTTTCGAGGCAAAGAAACAATGGAACAGCAAGAAATTTCTCAACGGCAGTGTAGCTCTGACAATATTGATTTATCATGCTTTAGGTATTAGAGAGCACCTGCAAGAAATGCCATCCTCCACTACTATGGCTAAGTATGTCAAAGTTGCAACAGTACCAAAAAAGAAAAAAGGAATCAAAATTGTGGAAGAAGCAGGAACCAGCTCTCAACCCAGAATGAGAGGCACAAAGAGATTAAGGGAAGTAAAGCAAGTAGAAGAGGAAGTTCCAGCCTAGAAAAGAGTACACGTACTCCCAAAGACAAGGATTGAAGAGCAAAGGCCGATTACAAAAGAAGATTTAACAAAGGCTCTGGAGGATACACATCAATATATAGAAGGACAACTCAATTTACCAGAAGACTACAAAAACAGAATGAAGAAAAACTCAAAGCAACAATGGAAGGTTCCCCTAAAGAGATTGACCCGAAGCGCTTCAAAGCCCTCCCTTCAGCCACCATAAAAAACATATTGGATACACATGCAGACCTCCTTGAGGCGTATGATGTATTAGAAAGGGAGCGTGATGAACTATGGAAACAATTGGCTAGCCAGAGAGAACCACAGAAGGAAGCAGCACCTGCAATTTCCACTCTTAATGAGGTAACTAAATTGAAGGCACAAGTGGCCGATTTGCAAACTAAACTTCTATAGTATGAATGACAACCTTGTCCTAAAGAGCTAGTTCCAATTGAAGTTGAAGAAATATTTGAGGACCCTTACGTAGCCATGCCTACACCTAGGGGTCGACAAATAGAGGAAGGGGTTTATAAATTTGAGATTGAAACTCCAGAATGGCTGTAGAAGTTAGAACAAATTGGCCACACGCATGATGAGAGAGTGCCAGTTCAAATACGATCCATGTCTCGTCGGGAAGAAGTCCTCATCAATTCAGACTACTTCAAGAACTTATCTCACATCAGTGGATTGGTACTTCAGATGATTTATATGTACCATTTTGTGTATTATTGGCAGTTTATAATGCAGAGATCAAGCACCATTGTCAAGGAGTCAGGTGATGGGAAGATCTGGTACGCGGTTGGATCAGGCCCTTGTGTGTGTCCTTCCCACATCCCATGAGTGACGTCTATGTGCTAGGTGCCTCACCCTCTCTCTAGTATGGCAATTGGCGTAGGCCCCTACCCCTGGAAAGAGGCAAGCAAATGTGCGTGTGCGTAAGACTTTAGGTGTTAGGAGCAAAAGAATCTAGATACAATGCTAAAACACAGAAGTCACCGAATTGATGTGTAGACAAAGCTCAATGATACTATGTAATACAGTTGAAGTCGTCCAATAAAATCTCAGTAATAAAATTATTCCCGCTACAGTGTGGGTCGCTGATACAAAAAGCCAGTAGAGTGCAGAATGGTGATACAATGTGCCACCCCTACAATGCAGACCCACCAGATATAATGTATACGTCCGCTACAGTGTGAGAAGGCGCCCACGAGAGTCGACTTCGATCTTCAATCAGCCTTCCTTTTCTTCGGTCTTTGGTCCAAGCTTTACTTCAAGTCTTCTCTTTACTTCATAAATCCACAGTAGCCTCCAAATCACTTAGTAGTCTTGGAAAGAAGAACCACAGAAATGTCCATAGGGCGATATTTCTTCACTTCGGTCTTCAAATCTTTACTTCAATACCCTTTACTTCATATAATCTTCTTCAAATCATAAGAAACCTGGACCTGAAGAAGCATTCCACAAGAGATCCATGGGGCAGGGGGTAAGTGAAAAAAAACAGTCATTAGTACATTTTGAAACTAAAAAAAACTTAGATGCAAAATGTTAGGTTATCCACCAATCAACTATTTGGTAAAACAATATATTATTAACTAAAAGGAATCGAATTCTAACCCCTCAACCACTCCCTTTTTTTTCTCTTTTCTTCTTTCTTCCTTCTTTTTCCTTCTCTTCCTTTCTTTCTTCTCGTCTTTCTTTCTTTTCTTTCTCTTCTTCTTTCTTCTACCCTACATCTCTTCTTTCTTCTTTTCTATTTCCCTTCTTCCTTCTTCTACATCTTTTCTATTCTTTTTATTCCCCTCTTTCCTCTCTCTCTCTCTCCATGTGTGGCCACCATTACATGTCTCTCTCCATCCCTCTCTCTCTCTCTCTCTCTCTCTCTCTCTCTCTTGGATTCTCTGCACATGTGAGCGTGCAATCGCCTATTTCTCTCCCTATCGGTGCACTGTAAGAACTCCATATCTCTCTCCTCCACGTCTGTGTTCTGATCAGCAGCGCCACCTACAAGCTCGCGTCTATTTCTCCAGCACTCTCTGTGATGTGCAGTCGTCATCGTCTCTCCCTCTCGTTCTCTCTATATGTAAGCATTCAAATCTCTATGCCATATTCCTCAGTCTCACCATATCTGCCAAATTCACCGTTCTCTCTCAACTGTTCCCTCTACAATTTTAGGCCATCATAAAATAATTTATCACGAACTTTTTATAATTCTAATACTGATTTGATGTTATGTCAACAATCTCTCAAAGGGATTCAACAGATAGATGAATCGGAACAACTATAAAAAAATTTCATGAGCATCCTAAGGAGTGACTGCCAACTTCAATTAATCAATGGTGACATAGAAATATATCCCCCAATCCGTATGCATGATACTCATGTATCAATGCTTGCATTGCAAATGATCCACTGTTTTTCTTGCTATGCACATCACTACGACCATTTATCTTTCTTTCTCTCTCTCTCTCTCTCTCTCTCTCTCTCTCAGTATGGTAATGGAGAGCATGAATCTGAATAAGGAAGGGGTAAGAAAATTACCTAAGGAAGGGGTAAGAAAATTACCTAGAGAAGTGTTCCACAAGAGATCCACAGGGGTCACACAAATTATTTGGAACCCTATTTATAGGTTGCCCACTGTTCTTCTGTTGGGACTTCTTCTCAAAACCTCTAAGCTCCTTACTCAGATTTCTATTTTTGAATGTTCTTTTAATTTTTTCTAGACTAAGGGTCTTTGGTCTCACACTGGATACTCACAAATTAATTATTTTAAGGGTTTGACCTAGGGTAAATGCCAACTCTAAGTGTCCAAGTTAGGGTATTTGATTGGGAAAAATAGGGTCTTGCCTACAATTAAGTCAATCATGTCAATTCAAGGGTCTATTTATAGTTTGGACCTAAACTTCAAGGGTTTCTAAGGGTCTAGGATTGGCTTTCATGGGTAAATTCACGTTTTTCAGGGGGCTTTCAAGGGTCAAACCTAGGGATTTATGGGTAAGAAGTTAGTTGTTCACACACACAGGTCTAATGTACATATTCATCATGGTTTCACATCTCACAATCAATCAAATCGGTGAGAACATGTACAGAATATACCCTTTTCTCCATCGAAACATCACACTAAACCCAAAAAATCAATGAACTTTGAAAAAAAAATCATGCACACTTCCCTGAGGGATTTCATCCCAACATTCGCCCCCACTAAACCTGCACATCGTCCCGATGGGCCAACCTACAAAATGCAAAGAAGCGTATCAGGGTTCTTTTGAAAATCCCTTTATTTTTTATGTTTTTCTTTTCAAGAAATCAAAGCGTGATCTCATGCACTCCATGCAAATTTATAAAGATTAGTACAAATTTTAGAAAATTAAGCATATTCAAGCTTCACAAACATCATACTATGTTTTTGCTTCTGCAATCGGACCAGTAATCACATGAATAAATTGTTGGCTTTCTAGACCTTCCGTTTGTTCAACTGGTTTAGATCCAGCAACTCATCCTAAGTACTAGCATATACTAAGTTTCTACTAATACAGTTTGTAGAATATACCAACTCTCCATTAGATCTCTTTTTCTTTTGTATTTCTTTTTCATTTTTCTTTTTCTCTTTCTTTTATTTTTCACTTCATCTCAGCTCAACATTTTTCTTTTTAGTCTTATTTTTAAAAATCGGCCTATGTCAAAATCAGTTCAAGTAGACATTTGAAGAAATGTTTATGAGAGGGTTCTAGGAGTGTCACTAAGAAATATTCATTTTCAGACCCTCTCATCTGTTACACTTATTTGCTGTGGAGGAGGCCCTACATTTAGACAAGTTGTGCATGCCACATCAGGAGGTATCCGGGGCAGTAGATTGGGATGCCTTACTCATAGATCTAGCTAGAGGACTGAGGCTCGAAGAGCATCACTTGGCCACAGATGTGATCGAATATTACGTCAAACATTCAGCTCAACAAGGTTCTATCAGAGATGACAGATGCAAGAGAGGGGGGAGTGTTGGTAGCAGTCAAGGCATCTCAAGACAAGGGAGCCGACATAAGGAATTAGAGCAAAGAGAAGGGCCAAGTAGGCAAAGTAGTCAAAGGAGATCCGACAAATAGGCCATTCAATTTTTTCAAGCTAAATCCCTTTTAATAGTGATTTTCATCACTACATGAACATTGTAAATATTGTTTTTGGTAGATTCGACTCCATTTTGTTCAAGTCGAGGAGTTATATTTTTAACTAGGTGAGGCACTAGGTCTGAACATGGCTACTGGCTAGTCAAAAGCTATAAAAGGAGCTAGAGAGCTCATTTTTGGGAGAGAACAAATTGTGATTTGAACTAAGAAGAGCTCTTGTAATTGTCTTTTTGATCTTAATCAAAGCTTCCATTGTCTCACTCTTTGTTCCTACCTATGTGTGTGTGTGTATGTGTACTAGCTCCCATGTGTGATTATATTTGAGAGCTTTGATCTCCTCTTTCATAGTTTGCTTCCATTCCTTTTGTGTGCAAGCTTCTTCATATGTCTCGGGCTCTTTGTCTTTGATAACCTGCATCATGTATGGAAAATGTGTCGCCATGAAACTATCATAACTCAACCTTTGAGTTGGATACCTTGTCCTTAAAGATCTTCTTTCATTGCCTTTAGAAAGTTGCTTCTTTAACCTATTCAGCTTGACCATCGAAGTGATTACCTCTTCATATTCTTCCTCTTTTGCATCTATCTCACTATTTGGAGTAGCACTTGCTTCTTTGAATCTACTATGAGCTGAATTTGGAGACACAGAATGACTCCCCCTCCATGTTGAACATTCTTCATTTGATGTAGATGCCTCTGGACCTGAAACCGTTGTGCTTGATTGTTGAACTTCTCTTTGATTTGTTCCTGCATAATCATCACAATCTTTTTCAAGTATCTTTTACTTTCCTTTATCTTCATACCATGGTCTTAGCTCATCAAAGACCACATCTCGTGAGACTCTTAATTCCTTTCTTCTAGGGTTGTAACACTTGTATCCATTTTGCTCTGTCGAGTAGCCGATGAAAATGTATTTTTCTGACCTTGCTTCCATCTTTGTTCTAACTTCTTGTGGAATGTGAACAAAGCAAACACATCCAAACACTTTGAGGTGTGTAAGATCAGTTTTCTTACCGGAATCCACCTCCTCTGGAGTCAAGTGATGTATTCCCAATGTTGTGCACCTATTGATCAAGTAAATGGTTGTTGTGGTAGCTTCAGCCCAATAGTACAATGGTACCTTCATCTCGTTGAGCATGCATCTTGCAATTTCAGCAATTTGCCTATATTTCCTCTCAAAGAAGGCCTCAAGTTCATTCCATACATCTTGAGAGGTTTTACAGCTTCTAATGTGAGGAAACAAAAAATTGGAGATAGAGTTGAGGAGAGAAGGCCTTTCAAGTGCATCCTTGGCACACCATGTGTTCAATCTTTTTTGCTTTTCTTATGTAGGTTGACTTTTGTTTCTAAACTTAAGCATAACTTCATCTGCAACTATATAACCGTATAAACACCTGCCTTAAAGATAGGCTTCCATCCTTAATGACCAATCAAAGTAATTACTACTTTCCAATTTCTCAATTGATGATAGGAATCCATCTACCATAATATCCAACCTTGATCTGATACCACTATGAAGAGATGGATTGTATGTGGTGAAGATGAAGTGTTGCTACTGAAACTTTGCACTACACCAACCAAGTTCAATCCAGGGATATCTAGTGAACGCTTTTAGCTTCCAAATTGATGTATTATATGCATTATGTACATTGGAAGATCACTCATAAATAAATGATTCAAAAGAGATAGGTTTGACCAATGGTCAACTTCAAAAGACTTTCTATTTTTGGAAGATAAGCTCGAGTATTTTACTCAATACTCCTTCTCTACTTAGAATTGACCAAAGAGCTTTTAGAGAGAGCTAGGTAGGAATCAAAGAAACCTGTTAGAAGTTATCCCAATGAGAATTAGTGACTGTATTGAGAGAAATCAATCTAGCAAATCACTTATGTGATCCCAACCTTTTATGAGGCAACATATGTAAATATACAGTTCAATTGTGATGAATGTTTCTCACAACTGAAACATCCAAATGCAATGAAACTTTCTGATCTGAAAGTAGAACTAGAGAGCTATAATTAGCAAATTTAAATCATTGAGAAAAAGAAGCCATGCTCAATGAATCCATCTACGCAATTTGAATGAAAATTGAGATCACTAACAGTGAACAATATACTCACATAGACTTGAAGTTATGGCAACAATTATGTATGAAATGAAATGTATATTACAAGGAGAGTACAATGGAATTACTAATACATGTAGGAGCTCTGACATCTTACTCAAAGTTGGCAAGAAGCTCTACTGAGGAGTCTCTCTTTTGCGACTAGATGAGTCACACATATATAGTGTGCTTTGGAGCCATAATTTGAAGTTGATATCATGGTCAACCAAAATTCTTTTCCTAAATTCTAGAGATAGATTCTTTTACGAATTGGTGGAGTTCTTTGCTTAACATCAATTGGCTTCAACCACTTTTGGTTCTTTTACTTCAATACTAGGTGAATAATAAAGAAACTACAAGAGATAACAGAGCTCTTCATCTCTTCAACTTTTTTCTTCAAGATTTCACGATTTTTGTGGTACTCAAGCCATCACATAGGCTTGCCAAGAATTTTCTCCAAAAAAAAATTAACCCTTGAATAAGTCACAAAG
Organism: Ceratopteris richardii; assembly: GCA_020310875.1. NCBI lineage: Eukaryota > Viridiplantae > Streptophyta > Polypodiopsida > Polypodiales > Pteridaceae > Ceratopteris > Ceratopteris richardii. Next base: position 33,826,782 of record CM035420.1, on the reverse strand, counting down.
AATAATCAAAGTGACCCTCTGTGTCGCAAGTTCATAGGAGATTGAGAATCCATGAAGATATTTGTAGAACGCACAATAGCGAGTAGATCGGCTCCCTCCTTATAAATGATTAATGAGTTGATAAATGAACATGTTAGGGTATCTATTGTTGATGCATCCCCCCTAGTATCATCAGATGAGCTCAACTATTTCTTAAATCCATCTGGAAACTGCCTCATCAAGTTCTTCCTTCCGTAATCATATGGCCTAGTAGACTTTTACTTGATCAATATTTGATCCCTCTCATCAATCATCCTACATCTAGATATAGCTTCTCTTCTCCTCCTCCTTTCCTCTATGTCATGGATGATCCTCATATCCCAAGAATCCCATCGTCCGAAAAATAGAAGACCTTTTTTTCCTCCCATAATCGAGAGCAATCCCCCCTTTTCTCTCAAATTCTCTTTAGCTCCATGACAAGGATACTTCATCTGAATCCTCTCCTTCATGTACACATGCTTCTTACACTAAAATATTTTCATGCTATGCTCTTAATGCATTTAATTCATTGCTTTGGAAAGCACTTCAATAGATATTAGTGAGGAACATATACATTTACTACTACAAAAAGCACGGTATGTCCTGAAATGCATGGGATGCAAATGAGAAACTTAAAATAATATACTCTTTAACTACGAGAAAAATGAAGAACTTTCTTCTTATCACCAGCAAAACTTCTGGAAACAATACATCGATCCATACAAATGTTTATAACATGCACCTCTTTCATATGCAATCCATTGAAATCCTTAGACATGTGTGATGGAGCATCCTAATTTGTCCAAACACTAGGCAATCTTTACTATATAGTAAAGAGAGTTGATTACCTGGGTGTTAAATAAATCTGCTCAATGGCTAGAGCATAGCACCACATTACACACATTTCCCAAGTAGGGTAGCTATTCAACTATAGAACATCAACTCATGTCAAGAAGGATTTGACATCAACAAAAACTACATCATGTAAAATACATAACGATCGAGTGCACAACAAATAATACTCTCAAAACTACCTAGAATTGTCTCGATACATATATGTAGTATCATTTAGCAAGCCTAGTCTTCCCTTTCCTAGATTATTTTTAATTGTTTGTGCCAAAAGTACAATCATAACTCTTAAGATTGAGGTCCTTGATTCGATTAAGCCCTTTGAATTTGATTTTTCTGTAGTTTGCTACTTTTGTTTCATGCACAAGTATCTATATAATCTGATAATTGTTGTAATAATGTGTGCAAAGGGTATGACATAGAATGGTGCAATGCAATTATCAAAGTTTGTGGTACAATGAATATGCACATTATGAGTGAAGATACTTGTAATATAGTCATGAATACTTATAACAATGATAGAGAGTCATGTAATAGATATGGGATGAGTACAAATGTACATATATATGTCCAGGATGTAAAGAGAATGAGAGAATATAGTGAATAGAGTTCAAATCTATTAGATATAGATGTGCAGAGAGTCTTGTTCTCAAAATAGTGTAGAGTCTATCTTAGAATTCTCTCAGCCTAATCATGTGGATCAAGAATTTTTTTCTACACATCTAATTTAGAAGTGTAGAAGTCTGCAAGTGAAGTTCTCAAAATCATGCATTTTATTGCCCAAAGAGTTACTTGTATCTCGGTGCTCAATGTAAATTTCTTAATGATTGAGCATTCAAAATTTAAGTTAGAAGATAGGGAATCTATGGCTAAAACCATTTAGCAAAACGGGTCATATTTCGAGAGAAATCAACTTATGAAGTTGACCATGTCAAAGTCGTCATTTTAGGAAGACAGTTTTTGACATACATTTGATCTATGTGATGAAGTTAAAGATTCAATGGTTCTTTTGAAGAAATAATGATGATTACAGTTGTGCAAAGGTTTGAACGGTTAAATCTAAAGCTATGTGTAGATATTGAAGTCTATTTTTGAAGCAGACTTTTTGAAGTTGAAGAAATTTCACACAAAGAAGTATTTTTCGATGATCTTGAAGCTTAATGTAAAGTTTGATTTATTCTTGATATAGAGAAGCTCTTAAATAAATGTAGATCAAACACTTGGAGATTTTTAAAGTTCTCCAATGGTGGTATTAGAGCAAGAAGATCAAATTAAGGTAAAGAAGAAGGATAGAGAATTTCAAGTGTGTCTAACATCAAAGATCTTATGAATTCAAGGTGTAAACGGGTAAAGGCTTGAAGAAAACCTAAAGAAGTTCAAAGTTAAAGTTAAAATGATTAGAAAAGATTAAAGGTCTATATCAAAGGTACATTGTATCTTCATAAATCTGAGTAATTGTAGATACAAAGGACAAAGATATGAGAGAAAGCTTGTAGATTGATACACTTGATAGAGAGAACTATCCAGCATGGTCCATGAGAATGGAGGCGCATCTCATGAGCAAAGACTTGATGACATTTATTACAAGAGAAGAAGAAAAGCCAGAGTTTAAGGATCCTGGCATTCCAACAAGAGATGAACTTGTAGATTTGAAGAATTGGATGAGGAAAGATGGTCAAGATAGGAGCATCATTTACATGAATATAGATGTTTATATTCTAACACACATTAGAGGATTAGGGAGTGCAACACATATAGGAATGCTTTGGAAGAACACTTTCAAAATACAACCAAATCAAGTAAGGCTTCATTATGGGCTAAGTTCACAACTTTCAAGAAGAAAGGTTATCAGTCAATCTTTGATTATGTTACAAGGATGAAGGATATTGTTGATAGTTTGGGAGCAGTAGATGAAGATATTGAAGAAGACAATTTGGTAAGGAAAATACTCCGAAAAGTGGAAGCCTTTTATATTGTCTAAAGAATCATCATTAAATCACTTTACTCCTAATCTTAATCAATTGCTAGGACATATGCTTGGTGGTACATTTGGCAAGACTTGATGCTTGACCAAATATCAAAGGTTTACTTCATAACTTGGATGTGACTATCCATAAGTCACATATGAACAAGTCTTGTAAAATTCATGAGTTTAACTCAAGATAAGTGTAAAAGGGAGTAATAGAGAGAATCTTGTGACTTTATGATTTTTACTTCATACCAACCAAGTAGTTAGAATCAAACAAATTAGAAGCCTAAAAGGTAGGATCACCTTTTAGGTGGCAGATTCAAAATTCAAATTGAAGACAAGTCTATAAAAAAGTCTGACTTTTAGTCGTGAGTAGTAGAGCGCAAAGAAGGACACATTGAGCTTTAAACTTCAGGGTACACTAAGCCCACACATGTATGACTGTTAGACTGCCGCCGGACAAGGACAATTGTACTTAGACAGAGGGCTTTAATGAAGAAAGAACCCTTCGGGAAATGCGCGGTAAAGAAAGATTCGCGCAAACCTTGTAACAGATTTCTATTTAAAGCAATGAAAGGAAAGCGGTAGAGAGCCCCCGTTTTTGGGAATTACAAGTGTAGTGTTATGGGTGTATGTGTTGTCGAGTAGAGTAACTCTGTTCTGTTCCGTTCTGTTCCAATTTTCCTTCTGTGTATCTGTTTGTGGGCGTATGCGCGTTATAATGCAGTGTTACGAATCGATACTGTGTTGTAGAGATTTCGTCCGGTAATGATTGTAGTGTTTCCTGAGCGTTGCTCAAGTTAGAACGCGTTGTTTGATAGTTCTTCTGTAGAGCAAGGAAGCGTAAAGAACCAACACGGTTCGGTTGTGTGTTGCAAGTCTTTGTAAATGACTGAGTCGGTATCATAATCTGTGTTAAGGTTAGTACCGGTAATGTTCTAAATACGAGTAGATGGATAAGGAAGTTTGCGACAAGTTACTGTCAGTAGGCATTGCGGCTTGAAGTCGATACACGGTAAGCTGTAGATTGTCAAGTAGACTGCGTGGTGTGTGCGTGTTAAGTTACCAGGAGTGCGCCTTGTGTATTGAACTGTCGATCCGGACTAATGCTCGACTACTATAGCAGGAATAGTCTGGAGTGTTGAATTCCAATACATTGACAAACCTTGGTTGATCAGAACAACTACTGAGCCAAGACACGCGAACAGACTGACGGTCGAGTGAGGAGTTGGGAAAATAGTACAGGGCCTCTGTTTAACAGACCCCTACCACTCCCAAGGACCCACGTGGCTAGAGTCAGTTTATTTTGCTGTAAGATTGAATACAGAGAAAGAGAGACTCGGAAACATCTGGTGGGCCAGTGTGGAACCAGAATCTGGAGTCTCCAACGGATTGTTATTTTGAACTAGTGATTAACATCTACGGAAGATAGTTAACAGTTGAGATAATAGTAAGCGAAGTTTACCTTTAACATTTGGCGCCGTCTGTGGGAAAGTGGCAACTGTTTATCAGTCTCTGCGGTAAAGTAGCATTTGATTACGAGTTACTTGTGAGAAAGTGGCATTAGAGTGCTAGCGGTTTGTAAGAAGCAAACATCCAGTAACATTTGATTTACTGACAGTAGCAACAGACCCAGATTGTTGCAAACTGCTCAGATAGTATCACTGGGCAATGATACATGTCGGTCACTCGATCGAGTGAAACATATCCTAAGAACCGTAAGGCTGAAGCACGAAAATCACAAAAGATAGCCTCGGGAGGAGTAGGCATAACTAGATCTGACCCAGTGGTCAAGAAAAGTGGGAACGTTACGACTGATTCGAGTCATATTCCGGTGGAACGATCAACACCTTTGATACATTCTGGTGCTACTCCGGCCCAGCCTATCGAAGATATAGGAAGTCCAGAATACATCAAAACACTGTTGGAACCTAGTTTAACAATATCAGATAAAGATTTAGAGTTATCTACGATCAGAAATACGTTAGGAAAATTCGGCAAAAGCAGTAAAACATGGCATTCTGGCACAATTTCAGTTCATTCCAGTGAGATTCCGGTGATAGAATCGCCGATCGCTGGCAAAGGTTTAGCCTTTTTTGCGGAATCATCAGCTCAACCTTCGTGTTTGGAAGAAAGATTTCGGATATTAGACATCCAGAAGGAAGGAAAGCTGTTCGAAACAGAGATCCGAAGCATCCTAAGTCGAAACAGCACACCGGAAAGCGCACCATCCGGCGATACAAGTCCCGATAGTTCAACCAATCAATCCCGAGATACAGAAGGAAGCCCTGAAACATTCACAATGAGCGGGCAACAACAACAACAACAACAACAGTTAGGTCAGCCAAGGCCGCCTCCAACAGGAGTAACCTACACGAAATTCGGTGGATTCCCAGGAGATGACCTAGACGCTCACGTACGAACTTTTGAGATAAGTTATGCAGTTCTTAACCATCCACCAGATCAGGCGTATAAGGCCATTGTTTTTCAATCTACACTGGTCAACGAAGCAGCGAGATGGCTCATGGAATATGATATTAATCATTTCGGTACTTACGATGCAGTATGAGATGCCTTTCTACAACGATTCAGACTAAAGAAGAATCCTGCTGAAATCTTTGATTATTTACAAAACAACCGACAGAAGGCAAATCAGACTGTCCAGGAATACGCTACTCTCTTCAGAACACATTTACGGCAGATACCACAGGCACATGCTAATCTACCTAATGATGTCATCTCTCAATGGTTTATCAATGGACTAACCCCACAACTGAAGCAGATTATGATCATAAGATGTGTCGGAGCGATGACACTGGATGCAGTCATTGCAATGGCTCTGCAGTTGGAATCCAAGGTTGGTGGATTTTTAGAAGACTTGGAATGGTTAAAGACAAACAAAAATATGACTGAAGATATAACCAGGCAAGTATACTGCACCACGTGCAAAAATTCAGGGCATACAAGTGCCAATTGTGCACTAAATCAAGCGTTTTGTGCTATCTGCAACTCTGCCGGACACACCACCGGAAACTGTGTTTACAACGCCAGAATACAAGGGGCAGCAACAGTCAATGCAGTCATCCAAGAACAGGTACAGCCGACGAATTACTATGTGCCTCCACAACTAAGAAACAATCAACCCCCAGGATATCGGAACTACCGAGGACAGAGGAACAACAATTATAATGCCAACCGATGGCAGAATGGACCACCACCGGACAATCCCAATTTACCACTTCCACGCTGTCATTTCTGTGGCGAATTCGGCCACATTAGGAGGTTTTGCAAAGATGCAGTGGAATATGATCAAAAAAAGAAGGAGCGCCAAAATCCAATGACCAACATGGTAAAAATCACACCGTTAGAGACACAGACTGCTACAGTCCAGACCCGTTCCAGTAAACAACTTCAGCCGGCAGCAGAAATCTTTGAACCCGGGATACAAGAACAACATAGGATGTATAACAAGGCTAGTCACTGGACCACAACAGAACCATCAGTGTTCCCAGAACCTATTCCAGTGACTCAGGCTTCTTCGTCAAAGAACGAAACGGAACAAAAGAAGGCACCAGCGGAGTCATCATCATCAGTAAAGACAGCAGTAGACACTTCTGCGTCAGTAGAGACCACAAGTCCAAAAGAGCAAGACAGCCAAGCTCAACAGGCCTGGGAGATTTTGTCCAAAGCATCCATCACTCTACCTCTAGGCCAACTTTTGGCACTAGTACCTGGAATCCGGCAACAGTTTCAGCAACATTTCAGCCCGGCACCTTCTTGCATTCCGGCAACCGCCGCAGTTCAACCGGAATCTGATTCTACGGTTGATCATACAGTGCCCTTGATTACAGTATGGTATAAGAATCAGAAGATCACGCAGGTATTAATTGACGGAGGCTCCGGCGTAAACATTGCAACCGCAGCGTTATGTAAAAAGCTAGGCTGGACCGAAATCGAACCAGTTCAATTCTTTGTCAGAATGGCTGATCAATCTAGAGTCCATCCCGTAGGACTTGTGCGGAATGTACCCATTACTCTACAAGGTACGACTTTCAAAATGACTTTTGTTATACTAGATCTGCCCGAATCCACTTTGGATTACAACCTTCTTTTCGGCCGACCTTGGCTGAAGCATGCAAAGGTAATACAGGACTGGTCTGCGCAAGAGCTTACATTCAAGGATGCCAATCGTAAATATGTGGTAAAACTAGATGCTATACAACCTTGCGAACCTCACGCCAGACCATATCTTGCTGAACCAGTTCATATGTTAGATGGACTATCAGATGATGAAGAAGAGCAATTTCTGAAGAGTAACGCCGATTTAATGTCTCTAGGAACTGTTGATCTACAGTCCGTCATAGATAACTGGAACACTTCAGTTTGTGCAGTAGTAGCTATCACCGAAAAGTCTGACCAGGAAGATATTGAATTACAACCACTATTCAAGCCAACAGAGGATACAGAGAACCCTCAACAATTTTATGTCCCTGAAGACCAGCTGATCACGTACAATCTAGGAGACAAAGACCATCCTCGACCTGTAAAAATGAGGCAAAACTTACCGGAAATCTTTCAGGCTAATTTGATTCAGCTTCTTCGCGAATTCTTAGACGTCTTTGCATGGGATTACAAAGATATGAAAGGATTAGATCCGCGCATTTATCAACACAGAGTTATGTTGAAACCTGAAGTTAAACCAAACAAACAACCCAGCTACCGGATGAATCCCAATTATGCATCACAGGTAAAAGCCAAACTTGATAGATTATTAAAAGTTGGATTCATCGTACCAGTAGAGCATGCTGAATGGATCTCACCAATTGTGATTGTACCAAAGAAAAACAAGCAATTACGAATCTGTGTGGATTACCGGAAATTAAACGTAGCAACAGTACCAGACCCGTTCCCGATCCCTTTTTTGGATACCATGCTTGATAGAGTCGCAGGTCATGAAATGTATTCATTCTTAGATGGATACAGTGGTTACAATCAGGTTCGAATGGCTGAAGAGGATATACCAAAAACTGCTTTCATTACCAATTGGGGTGTCTTTGCCTGCACCGTAATGTGGTTCGGATTGAGAAATGCACCAAGCACATTTCAAAGATGTATGCAGGAGATATTTTCTCCTTATCTCACTTCATTCATGCGAGTATATCTCGACGATTTCTCAATCTTTGGGAAGATGATAGCACATTTAAGTCATTTACGATGTTGTTTTCAGAAGTGTAGAGAATATAGACTCTGTCTTAACCCAAACAAATCCGTGTTTGCGGTTTCGTGTGGCAAACTACTTGGGCATATTGTATCGGCTCAAGGTATCCGAGTAGACCCAGATAAGATTTCGGCAATTTTAGAAGCCCCGGTACCCGCGACTCCGAAAGAAGTAATGCGTTTTATAGGTCAAATACGGTGGCATGGCAGACACTTACGGTGGCTTGCTCACCTAGCAGTACCACTGAACAGGCTAATCACAAAAACTCCCCGACAGTTTGAATGGACTGAAGAATGCCAAACTACATTTGATCGACTCAAGTATCTCCTGACGCAAGCCCCAATTTTACAACCACCGGACTGGGACAATCCGTTCCATGTTTTTGTCGACGCTTCAGATATTGCAATTGGCAGTATTCTGATGCAGCAAACAGATAAGTGGTTTCGCCCTGTTTATTACGCCAGTAGAAGGCTTGCACCGGCAGAAAAGAACTATTCCACCACTGAAAGAGAATGTCTAGGATTGATTTACTCGATCAAAAAGTTCAGACATTATCTACTAGGCTGGAAGTTTACCTTTCATGTGGACCATGCTGCCCTTGTTTATCTAGTAAGACAGCAGCATTTAGGTGGACGATTAGCACGATGGGTGCTACTTTTACAAGAATTCGACTATGACGTCACTCACCGACCCGGAAATGCACATGCCTTAGCAGATTTCTTATCTCGCCTAGATTCCGGTGAAGCTCCGGTAGGCATAGATGACACGACTCCTGCGATTTATAATGCTGAGCCACTATCCGATGAGACGGCCAACTTACAAGCACCACCTACATACTATGATCAGATTCTAACTTTTCTCACCGAAGGATGCTTTCCAGCCGAGACTGCCAAGGCAGTTCGAAGAAAAATTGCAGTCTTTAGTCGCCGATTCCGGATAGTTGCTGGAGAACTATATTATGCAGATCATACCGGAATCCTACTTCGCTGTATTCCACCACATGAGGTTAATTCAGTTATCACTTTGGCTCACTCAATTCCTTCCGGTGGCCATTTTGCAGTAGACTTAACTCACCGAAAAATTCTGCAAGGAGGTCTCTGGTGGCCAACGATGTACAGAGATATCTCATAGTTTGTTAAACAATGTGATACTTGTCAAAGAACTGGTCAGCCTTTACAACGGCATCTTTTTCCTCTGCAACCCATCTTACCATTAGAACCGTTCCAGAAATGGGCTCTAGATTTTATCGGGCCAATTACACCTCCAGCCGTATCCAGTAACAATCGATACATACTGACTTGTACAGACTACGCAACTAGATGGGCAGAAGCCTGGGCTTTACGGTCCGCTACAGCGGTTACGGTAGCAAAATGTCTACTCACGGATGTCTTCCCACGATTTGGCTTACCACTGGAAATTGTCTCAGATCAAGGCACTCATTTTGTAAACAATTTAATGAAGGCACTTACACAGTCATTCCAGGTCACACATAAATTTAGCTCTCCTTATTATCCACGTGCCAATGGATTGGCCGAAAGTACAAATAAATCACTGTTGAATATCCTCCGGAAATTGATCATGGAAACACCGGAAAGATGGGATCAACTACTACCTGCAGTATTATGGGCATACCGAACTACATATAAGGTAACAACAGGCTTGATACCTTTCAAACTAGCTTATGGCTTAGAAGCAATAGCACCCATGGAAGTAGTCATCCCAAGTCTGCGTGTAGCAATCACTCAGAAGATGCTACCGGAATATTCGCTGACAGCACGAATGGACGCACTCAGAGAACTTGATGAGCACCGATGGCTCAGTTTTTTAACTATGCGCGAAGTACAACTAAGGCAAGCCAAGACACACGATCGATATTTGAAGACTCCAATCTTTTCGGTAGGACAGCTTGTACTCTTCTATAACGCAAAATCGGATAGAGCAGCAGGAAAGTTCAAAATACGATGGTTCGGCCCTTTCAAGATCTCAGAACAAGTCGGTCCGGCAACTTTTCGGTTGACTACGTTGACCGGAAATCCACTTCCAAAGGTAATCAATGAGTCGAAGCTGCGGCCGTATTATCCCACTACTAGTACGCATTAAATTACTCGGCGGAGAACCGCGTTTTGTCTAAATTTTTGCGTTTTTCTTTTTCTCTCTTTTAGCCGTGTTTTGTACAAATCTTTATGTACCAGCCGCCCCTCCCTACCGGTCACTCAAGTACGCACGCCAGCATGCAAACAATATCATTCCCGCACCGCACAATGATACCCACCCCCCCCTCCCCCCCCACCGTGTTCTCCTTATTTAACCCCCTCAGTTGCGCCAAAAAACGCTATTGTGTTCTTGAGATTATACGTATTATCCCTATCTCCTGTGTTGACTGTAAGTGTGCTCGTGAACACCATGGAAGCGCTAGCCAACTACGCTGCTTTCCGTGATGGTATCCTTACAGACGTAGGCGAATACCTGCGTTGCCGAGGGTTGGCCAACTTCGCTGAGTTGCCTTGGCACTCAGTGGAAGCCCATCCCTTCTTCGCGCCGATCATCCACGCCATCGCCCAATTCCCCATCACCGAACGACAGTGGGTCTTCCCTTCCCTCCCATATAGAACCGTCATCACCTTCCAAGCCTTCTCTGCAGCCTACCGCCTCACCCCGCAAGGCCGCGAAAATGGCCCTAGCATCCCTGTCGCTCTCATGACCGAACTATTCCCCCGCTCCTCATCAAACGAATACGCCATTCTCTGCCGCCCGGAGCCCGAACGATCCGCTCTACAGTTCCTCGTAGCAATCCTCAACCTGCAAAAACGAACATACGGCATCTCTCGCCCCTTCTATTCCGCCTTAGAGTTAGCTGCCCGCGAACCCGTGAACTTTGCCTCTTACTTCTTCCACCGAATTCATAAGGAATGTGTAGCTATAGTGAAGCAACTCCAAAAGGGTACCTCCCCGCGCTCTCGCCTTCCCCATATCATTTCATTCCTCTTCCCAGCCATTCTCGTCGCACAACCCCCACCCACAGGCCCCGCACTTAGGCACGAAGAATCAGCACAACCGCTCGATGAAACTGAAGAAGAAGACGAAGAGATCAATCAACTCTTCCGCACTAAGCGAATCCGGATCAGCTCTTCAGAAAGCGAAGTCCAAGGATCCGCCGGAAAGAAACAAGACACCGAAGAGGACAAACAAGAAGAAACATACCACGACACCGCCACTTCAATACACAACGACACATCGACGGAGCAACAAGACCAGCAGGACCAAGCAGAGACAGATATAGTGTCCACCGAAAAGGAATCCAAGCATCAATAGGACGAACAGGAATCGGCCACAAAAGCACTGGATAAACTCATCGCAGCCATCAATCATACAGAAACCGAACAACAGACAGTCGCCAAGGTAACCACGACTGACAATGACTAAGCCTACATCATCGTCCTTGTATCATACATCATAATATTAGACATTTGATTCAATTTATGCAAGTCATTTGGTATCTACGTCTGTCTGCTCGTAAGTGCTCATTTTAGTGAATTTGTTTTGCAAAGTTCTCTATGAATACTTATCCAATTGATGTGATTCAACTTGCGAGACCTTCTAGTTCTCAGCTATCAATTTTCATATCATTTGATTCAGTACATTGTGAGATAAGTTCTCTGCAAGTCATCTATGTTTGCTCACCATCGTCTTACACCTGTAACTTCTTTATGTGATTTCTCATCATATACTCAGCCTAAATTAGTGAAATAACTTCCTATAGCAAGCCTAGGACTCCAACAAGTTATATCTAAAAGGTCTACGATGAATTGCAATCAACGAGGGAGCACTGAGTGATTTACTAAGCAGGACAAACTCCCAAAATAACAAGTTTTAGAAGTTTTCAATCTTGAAAGTTATCTCTTTTGATATAACTATTTGAAGATGATCCTGCAAGGTACATTATGGATCCAAATACATATGTGCAAAGTTAAAGGTGTCTACTAAGGTACTCTAAAGCTACATTGGCAGGTGTAGAGCAAGATTTGTGCAGCGCCACCTCATCTCTAGAGGGTATCCAACCAGCTCCTCACAATGGTATTAGAGCTATCATCAACTCTCCCCATCATCAATTGACAAATTGGATTGAGGTAATTACTCTGCTTGTTCTATTAGAATGGAAGCATATATACAAGGTAGAAATCTCTATTGTTACATATCTCGAGATGAGCTAGTGCCAATACTTAGAAGCAAAGGGCAACCAACTCAAGAAGAATAGGAAATGTTATTAACATGTTGCTTAAAGGATGCTTTGACCAGGTCATATGTTCTCAACTCAATATTTGATTTCTTGCTTCCATACAATAGGAACTATAAGACATCACAAGAAACCTAGAATGCACTTGAAGCATTCTTTTCTTCAAGCACTACAGCAAGAAAGAATCAACTATGGATGGAGTTTACAACATTCAAAAAAATGCCAAAGCAAAATGTGGTTGATTATGTCACTAAAATGAAGGACCTAGTTGATCAACTTGGAAGCATTGTAGAAGTAATTGAAGAGGAGAAAATTGTAAGAAAAGTGATCAATGGAATCAAGGCAGATGATAAATGGGAAGCCTTCACAACAACAATGGATCTATACATGGACATGCAGGTACCTGACTTCAATACTCTAATGGGACAAATATTCACTCATGAAGGCAAGCTTGCGAAGAACAATGAAAACTCAAAAGGTCATCAATCCTCTTCCCTATACATTGATAAGAACAAGAGTAACGATAGTAAAGGTAAAGGCAAGAAATTTGATGATGAAGCTAGTACCTCCCAACCTAACTTTGCAAGACGAGGTAGAGGCACAAGAGGAAGAGACAAAGGAGGTAGAGAAGGAAAGTGGAGATTCCAAAGCACCTTTTCATGTGCCATATGTGGATTGACTAACCATACAACTGATAATTGTTTCAAGAACCCTCGAAATAAGAGAGGAAGAGGCTTCAATAGAGGAAGCTGTTGAAGAGGAAGATCAAAAAATTTCAACAACTACAATAATCAAGGAGGCTATAGAGGAAGAAGAGACAACAACAATTACATTGAAGAGAAGAATTAGTGGGACTCACTTTCGTTGATGAACATGACCATGACCATGAGGCAAGGTAAAGTAGATGAGTATGTGTTCTATATAGATTTTGGTTGTTCAAATCATGTAGCAAGAAATGTGGCATTATTATCTGAGTTGGAGGATCCAAGGAACAAGCATGAGGTACAAATAGGAGATGACACAAGGAACTTAGTTGAAAAGATTGGAAATGTGAAGACTCTAGATGGAAATATGAATCTACTCAGCAAGGTATTGAATGTACCTACCATAACTAAGAACTTGATAAGTGTTGGACAAATTCTAGAAAAAGGATTGCAGGTAAGGTTCACAAGAAATGGAGCATTTGTTGAAGATCCTTAACAAGGGTTCAAGAGGATTGAAAAGGAGAAAAGACAAGTAGACTCTTTATATTTGAGTTACAAGATACTAGAAATATAGTACTCTTCAATTATGGAGGACAAACTTTATCAGAATTAGAAATGTGGCACAAAATACTAGCTCCCATAGGTGAAAGGAGTTTGAAGCAAATATGTAGGGATCAGAGTATGCTTGGTTTGTGAAACATATCCAAGCAACACATGATATATAAGTGTCGTACATGTCAATTTTGGAAGTCTCATAGACAATGCTTTATGAAGAAAGGTTACATTCATGGTGATCTATTAGAGCTAGTCCACATAGATGTTTGGGGACCTAGCAAGGACCGTTCAACTTCAGGATCCACGTACTATGTATCATTCATTGATGATTGTAGCAGATGGACTACACTATATGAAGCATCCTTATGAAGCATAAGGATGAGGTGTTCAATTGTTTTGAAAAATATCTTGATCTTGTTGAAAACCAAACAGGGAGAACCTTGAAAAGTCTAAGATCAAATGGAGGGGCAGAATACTTCTCCCATGAGTTTGATGCATATCTCCAAGATAGAGGCATCAAAAGAGAGATCACTACCAGATATACTCCAGAACAAAATGGAGTAGCAAAAGGGAGAAATAGGACCATTGTGGAGGTAGCAAGGTCCATGATTAATGAGAAAAAATTACCCAACGATTTATGGATAGAGGCTATGTCTACAACCACTTATCTCATCATCAGGCTCCCATCTAAAGCATTGGATGGGATGACACCATATGAAGCTTGGAATGTAAGGAGACCTATTCTAGGTCGTTGCAAAATATTTGGGTGCATAGCTTATGCACATGTTCCATCACAAATCAGAGGTAAATTGGATCCTAAGGTAGAGAAATGTGTGTTTATAGGATATGATCTAAATAAAAAAGGGTACATATTGTATAATACAAGTACTAAAGGCTTATAGTTAGTAGAGATGTTGTGTTTTATAAAAAAAACTCATGGTTTGAAGATGATTGCAGAAAATTCAAGCTACCCTATGACCTAGAGGAGGACTTTCCAACACTTCAAAAGGAAAATAACCAACAACATGAAGATTCAAGTGCCCTTGATGATGATGAGAGGACACCAAGAAGCAATTTCAAAGTATGGAACAACAAACGTAAAGAGAAGATGCAAGATTTGAGGGATATTGTAGAATCCTCTAAACAAACAATAAGGAGATCAACTAGGGAAAAGAAGAAGCTAGAAAGGTATGGATTTGACAACTCTCTAGTCACTAAACACTTAATCTATATTGCTCATGATATCAATTTAGAGGAGCCATTAACATTTAAAAAAGCAAACAAGAAATTAAAGTGGAAAGAAGGAATGAAAGACGAGATACAAGCACTCAAAGAGAACTTGAGTTGGGACCTAGTTCTGAAGAAACAATCCATGAAGATCATTGGATCTAGGTGAATTTATAAGCTAAAAAAGAATTCAAATGGTTCTCTAAATAGGTACAAAGCAAGGCTTGTGGCTAAAGGGTTTTCTCATACCCAAGGAATTGGTTATGAATAGACATTCTCTGTGGTGACAAAGATGCCAACAATCAGAGTTCTCATGAAGGAATTGGAACATTTATCAATTGGATGTAAAAAATGCTTTCTTAAATGGTTAGATTTCAGGGGAAGTCTACATGGCACAACATCTTGGATTTCTTGATAAATCACATCCTGAGTATGTGTGCAAACTCATGAAAGCTCTCTATGGACTCAAGAAAGCTCCTAGAGCTTGGAACCATAGACTTGTTACATTCTTGCAGGACAAAGGATTCAATTTGAGCATGGCTAATTCTGCACTCTTCACTAAGAAGAATAACCCTAAAGTTATATATTTATGTGTGTATGTAGATGATATCATTCTTACAAGTACTAATGCAGATGGAATCAAGAAGATCAAAGCCCAAATGAAGGAAGAATTCAAGATAAGTGACCTTAGATTGATCACTTATTTTCTTGGATTAGAAGTTGTCTATATAGATCAAGGGATGTTCCTTACACAAAGGAAGTACATTAAAGATATGATTGAACAGTTCAAAATGCAGGGCACTACGGTTGCAGGTACTCCCATGAGGGTGAATCACAAGTTAAATGCTCATGAAGGAGAACCAATTGAAGAAATTACAAGCTACCAAAGTCTAGTTGGAAGCTTGAACTATGCCACCCTAACTAGGGTAGATATCTGCTATGGAGTAAGTGTGCTTAGCCAATTCATGTAGACTTCTAGGAAACGTGACATGGATGCAGCCAATAGGATATTGAAGTATCTAAAGGGAACAATCAATGAGAGTTTATATTATCCTTACACATATGATTTAAGTGTAAAGCATTTCATTGATGCAGATTGGGTAGGATCAAAAGATGATAGGAGAAGTACATCTGGATATCTATCTTTTGCAAGTACAAATCTCATTTCTTGGTCTTGTAAGAAACAAACTACTGTAGCACTTGTTACCGTTACTGTCCATGTGAAAGGCCAAATGGCCATCGGACACTTCTTTGTATATGTTCTTTAATAAAACATATAGTGGCCTGGTCAGTCACAGACTGTAAGTTCGACCGCATTTGTAAGACCTAAGAAGTCTGTCTTCGTGCTCCCTGTGTACTGTGTTTTCTGCATATTCTACAGCCTCTGTGCGGAGTACTGTGTGCGGCGTAAGGAGCTCAGTTTTGTACTCCGAGCATATCGTCGTGGGGCTCTCGAGAAGGAGAGTGCAGTGCGGTGCGTCACCATCGAACTACTTCACTGGTATCAGAGCAGTTCGAGGCAAAAAGCTTTGTTCCTTTTTCTCCAAGGCTTACGACTAAGGCGGTGACCAAGGCATAGACCTTGGCATACCTTGTCATCCGAGTCACCGAAGTCACCGTTGGCGCCGTTGGCTGCGCGCGAGGGAGGACCTCAACAATCAAGGAATATAGAGGTTCCTGGTACTTCCCGGGAGGTCACCCATCCCAGTACTGTTCCCCCCAGAGCTTGCTTAACTGTGGCAATCTCTTGCCACTAAGCTACACTCTTGTGGTGTTTGAAGAAGGGGAAAGACTAAGGTTGACATTACCTTGAACAAGTTTTGGTCCCTCAAAGCTTCATTTTTGCTTTTAAAGCCTATTTCTGAAGCAATTTTGGGGTGTTTTTGGAGCCATTTCGGAGTACTTTCGCACGTAGTTCTCTTCACACAGGTCCAAGAACATCAAGAAGAGTGTTCCTTGTACTTCTCAGAAAATAAATATCAACCTTTGGGGCTGTATTTTCAGCCACACTCGTAAAACTACAGGTTTCTCGAGGGGTTTTCAGTTTTGGTGGGAGCAGTCGCTGCAAATTTATGCAGGTTTTTAAAGCCTAAAACATCAGAGTTGACAGACACTTGCAGGTGTTATTGGCTAGTTTTTGGGCTGTTTATTTTTAGTGTCATTTTACTACATATATTGAGCACATACACACCATGTACGCTTCTGTGGATACCGCTTATGTACGTCCATGTGGGCATTGATATAGCGGTTACGTTCTTTGCATAAAGCCTTTTACGTTTGATAAAGAGGGTCGTGGTGAGGTTTTCTTAACTGGGAGACACCCAGATGTCGGGGTCTCTTCGGTGATGCAGGTGGAAGACTTACCCAGCCTCGCCATAGGAGATGTATGATAGTTGTTCATAGGTGCTCGATAAGCCTAGTTGGCTTCTATTGGGTAACTGATTATATGCAGTGGAGTCAGTGATTCACTATGCAGGTAGACATGTCAGTACTTGCAGTTTTATGATACTTTGACAGTGGTCATATGCTAATTTTGCAGAGGACACTCTGGCAAAATTTTTCCAGATTTCTGGTTTAGTCAACTATATAGTGGTCGTTTTACTCCTTGATACACTTATTTGTTGGTGTTTGGACTCTTCTAGCTCCATTATCATTCTATTCAGTTCTCTACGATCATGGCATCAGAGGTCTCAGGCACATCTGGTGGATCATGGTCTAGTGCTAGCGTTCCGAGGAGGAGCTATAACTTGCAGGGCAAAGACCATTTTGAGATCCGAAAATTTGATGGCACAAACTTTGCTCTATGGAAGAATCAGATTAAAGATGTGCTGATTCAAAGAAGGCAATGGAAGCCAATAAATGGGATTTCAAAGAAGCCTGCTGACATGGATGAAGATGATTGGGATGAGTTAGATGAAATGGCCAGGTCTACCATTCGCTTGCACCTGGCAGATAATGTTTACTTTACAGTATTAGACTGTGAAAGTGCAGAGGAGCTTTGGAAGAAGTTATGCAATACATATGAAAAAGAGACGGCATCAAATAAAGTATATCTGATGAGAAAATTATACGACCTTCGTATGAAGGACACAGATAGTGTTGCTGCTCATCTAAATGAGTTTGATGCCATATTCTCCCAGTTACAGGCTCAGAAAATGGATATGGACAATGAAATGAAAGCAGTATTGCTGTTATGCACCCTGCCATCATCATGGGATACATTTTGCACAGCTATTAGCAATAGTGCACCAGGTGGTAAACTTGTCTATGATGACATATGTGGAGCACTCTTGAGTGAGGAGATTCGTAGAAAATCTATGGTTGGCACTCAGAGTGGAGATGCATATAATGTTCGTGATTCTTACCAAGGAAAGAATCAACAACGTGGCAGGAGCAAGAACAAGGAAAAGAATGGTCAACGGAATAAGAGCAGAAGTAAATCAAGGAAGAGGGATATTGAATGCCATTATTGTCATAAGAAAGGACACATGAAGAAAGACTGTTATGCATTAAAGAATGCTAAAGGTAAAGGACAGAATGTTGATGGGCATGTTAAACAGTTACCTGCACCATCTACTTCGACTGTGAAGATTGAAGAAATTAATGCTATTTCTGATGATGCTGATGTGTTGACACTTGATAGTACTGTGCCATCTGAGGCACTTATGGCTGATTCTCTTTCCCACACCTGGCTGCTAGATTCTGGTGCTTCTTTCCATGTGACACCACATAGAGAATGGTTCTCTAATTATGCAGCAAAGTCTCTTGGTACCGTGAGACTTGGTGACTCTTACCAGTGTGATGTTGTGGGGATTGGAGATGTAGTTGTGCAGTTCATTGACGGTTCAAAATTTACTATGCATAATGTACGCCATGTACCTCAGTTATCACGCAGTTTGATGTCAGTTGGTCAACTTGATGACCTTGGTTACAAGGTGGTCTTCTATGCTCAGTCCTTTCGTATATCAAAGGGCAATATGGTTATTGCAAAAGGAAGGAAAGTTGGCTCACTTTACCCTTTATTTGTATCACAGAAAGAACACTTGTTAGCTGTTACTGAACAGCCTATGGCTTGTATTTGGCATGGTCGTTTGGGCCATATATCTCGTAGTGGAATGGAAAATCTTTCTCGTTCTGGCTACTTACCTGTGTTATCTTTCTCTGATTTTTCATTTTGTGAGCATTGTCAATATGGAAAGCAAACCAGAAATGTGCATAAAACGCACATTGACTCTTCAATTCAGCCTTTAGATCTTGTTCATACAGATGTGTGTGGTCCTATGCCCACTAGGTCCTTAGGTGGTTCTCTTTACTTTGTCACTTTCATAGATGATGCTACTAGAAAAGTCTGGGTATATCCTATCAAATCGAAGGATGATGTATTCCCTACTTTCAAAAAATGGCTTGCTTCAGTTGAGACTGAAAAAGGAACTAAGCTTAAGGCTTTACGTTCAGATAATGGGGGTGAGTATACCTCACATGAATTCAGCCTTTTCTGTCAGTGTAGAGGGATTCGTAGAGAGTTTACAGCTCCTTATACCCCAATACAGAATGGTGTAGCTGAGAGGATGAATAGAACTATTCAAGATAGAGTAGTCTCTATGTTGCATCATGCAAACCTCTCACAAGGTTTTTGGGCAGAAGCAGTATTGACTGCAGTTCATGTGATTAACCTTTCACCTAGTACTGCCAAAGGTCTGAAAGTGGCACAAGAGTTATGGACAGGGAAACCACCATATTATGATCATCTTCGAGTTTTTGGGTGTGAAGCATATGTTCATATACCCAAGAATCTTAGACAGAAGTTGGACCATAAGTCAAAGAAATGCATTTTTCTTGGATCTGGTCGAGAAGGACAATTTGGATATAGCTTATGGGATCCTGAAACACGGTCAGTGATCAGAAGTAGTGATGTCATTTTTAATGAGTCTAAGATGCATAAACAGCCGATTAAGGAGGTTGAAGTGAGAAGAGTGGTGTTTGAGGATACTAGTCCTCCGGTTAGCATGCATAAAAATGCTGCACATAGGGATGTTCAAGAGAATGTCCATTCAGATCAGTCTGCACATGTTCCTATTCAGCAACCATTGAGGCGTTCTGCACGTGTCTCATATCCACCTGATAGATATGTTCCAGGTTTAGATTTTGTTATGCTAACAGATGCCGGTGAGCCCTCTTGCTACAAAGAGGCTATGCAGACAGAGGATCATGTCAAGTGGGAGCGTGCCATGAAGAGTGAGTTGGATTCTATTCACAAGAATGGTACTTGGGACTTAGTACCTTTGCCAAAGGGCAGGAAAGCTTTACCATGTAAATGGGTATATAAGCTGAAATTCACATCAGATAGTGCTTCTCCAAAATATAAAGCACAACTTGTTGCAAAGGGTTTTAAGCAACAACATGGTGTTGATTTTGAGGAAATCTTCTCTCCAGTGGTCAAGATGACTACTTTGCGCATGTTGCTTGGATTCGTTGCAATGGAGGACTTAGAGCTAGTCCAAATGGATGTGAAAACAGCTTTCTTGCATGGAGATCTTACAAATGAGATCTATATGGAACAACCAGAGGGTTATGTAGTTCCTGGCAAGGAAAGTCTAGTTTGTAAGCTCAAGAAGAGCTTGTATGGACTTAAACAGTCTCCTAGACAATGGTACCAAAAGTTTGATGCTTTTATGAAGTCCCAAGGCTATTCTCGGAGCAATGAGGATCATTGTCTCTACACAAAGAGATGTTCTGATGGCAGCTTGATATGCTTGATACTTTACGTCGATGATATGTTGATTGCTGGGAAGTCCTCTTATGATTTGTCAATTCTCAAAAAGAAGTTGAGTCAGACATTTGATATGAAGGATTTGGGGGATGCCAAACATATTCTTGGCATGCGCATTACTCGTGATAGGAGTAAAAGATGCATATACTTGTCTCAAAGTGAGTACATATCCAAAGTACTTCACCGATTCAATATGCAGGGTGGAAAGGCATTGAGTACACCTTTACCCACATATGTGAAATTGAGCAAGGATGACTGCCCCAAATCAGATGAGGAAAAGGAATTCATGACCAAAATTCCCTATCAGTCTGCTGTTGGTAGTCTCATGTATGCTATGGTAGCTACGAGACCAGACATTGCATTTGCAGTGGGAGTTGTGAGCAGATATATGTCTAATCCTGGCAAGAAACATTGGGAAGCGGTCAAAATGATTTTGAGATATCTGAGTGGCACTAAGGACAAGTGTCTATGCTTAGGTAGAGGGAAAGCATCCATTATTGGTTACACAGATTCTGACTATGCTGGTTGTGTAGACAATCGTAAGTCTACATCAGGGTACATTTTTCATTTTGCTGGAGGTGCTATCTCTTGGAGATCTCGTCTTCAAGAATGTACAGCTGTTTCCACCACAGAAGCAGAGTATGTTGCAGCAAGTGAGGCATGTAAGGAAGCATTGTGGCTTTCTCGTCTTGCTTGTGATATGGGTTTGCCTCAGCATGTACCTCACTTGCTCAGTGATAGTCAGAGTGCCATTGCTTTGGCTAAGAATCCGGTCTATCATGCAAAGACCAAGCACATTGAGGTGAGGTATCACTTCATTAGAGATTGCTTAGACACTGAGAGCATTATTCTTGAGAAGGTTCACACTCGAGATAATGCTGCAGATGCTTTGACTAAAGCTCTACCACAGGATAGCTTTCGACACTGTTGTCACTTGATGGGGGTTACTTGATTCTTGATCTTACGCAGTCACTTGTATACTGTGTAACATGCCCATCAGGTGGGAGGTATAGTTTGTATACTTACACTCAGGTATTCTTTATCATTCTTTTTTTTTCTCCCATAGTTACTCTGGCCATATTGGCCTTTAGTGGGAGATTGTTACCGTTAGTGTCCATGTGAAAGGCCAAATGGCCATCGGACACTTCTTTGTATATGTTCTTTAATAAAACATATAGTGGCCTGGTCAGTCACAGACTGTAAGTTCGACCGCATTTGTAAGACCTAAGAAGTCTGTCTTCGTGCTCCCTGTGTACTGTGTTTTCTGCATATTCTACAGCCTCTGTGCGGAGTACTGTGTGCGGCGTAAGGAGCTCGGTTTTGTACTCCGAGCATATCGTCGTGGGGCTCTCGAGAAGGAGAGTGCAGTGCGGTGCGTCACCATCGAACTACTTCAGCACTTTCCTCAACTGAAGTCGAATATAGAGGATTGGCATATGAAACTCAGGAAGCAATGTGGATGAAGACCCTATATATAGATTTAGGGTTGGATTTTGGCACTCCATATATATTTGGAGAGAATATGAGTTCATTACATTTAGCTCCTAATGTTATCTTCCATGCTCGGACTAAGCATACAAAAGTTCATTATCACTTTGTTAGAGAAAATATTGCAAGCAAGGAGATACAATGATCTATGTATCTACACAGATGAAATGTGTAGACATGATGAACAAATCACTTGATGGAAGCAAACTCAACAGGTTCAAATCAATGATTTGTTTGCAAGAGATACCTATGGAATGAAGACTCAAGCATCTTAGGCTTGAGGAGATGTTGGTACATTTGGAAAGCCTTGATGCTTGACCGAATATCAAAGGTTTTCTTCATAACTTGGATCTCACTATCCATAAGTCACATATGAATGACTATCCATAAGTCAGATATGAACACCTCTTGTAAAATCCATGTGTTTAACTCGAGATAATTGTGAAAGGGAGTAATAGAGAGAAACTCATGACTTTAAAAGTTGTACTTCATACCAACCAAGTAGTTAGATCAAATCAATTAGGATCCTAAAACGTAGGATCACCTTTCAAGTGGTAGATTCAAAATTCAAATTGAAGACACATCTATAAAAGAGCTTGACTTTTAGTCGTGTGTAGTAGAGCACGAAGGAAACATTGAGATTCAATCTTGTGGGTACACTAAGCCCACACATGTCTGAGTAAGCCTACATCATATCCCTTGTATCATACATCCATAACATTATATATTTGATTTAGTTTATGCAAGTCATTTGGTATCTACTGTTGTCTCCTGCTAAGTGCTCATTTCAATGAATTTGTTTTGAGACTTTCTCTATGGATACTTATCCAATTGATGTGATTCAACTTGTGATATGTAGCTCACACCTTCTAGTTTTCCACTATCATCTTCTCACTCCACCTATGTCTACTCACTGTCATCTTCCTAAAACGTTGATATTACACCTCTGACTTCTTAATGTGATTTCTCATCATATACACATCCTAGATTAGTGAAATAACCTCCTATATCAATACTAGGACTCCAATTAGTTACTTATAAAAGCTCTTCTGTGAGTTGTAGTCAGTGAGGCAGCACTAACTGATTGAATGAGCAAGACCAAGTCCCAAAATAGCAAGTTTTTGGAAGTCTTTAATCTTGAAGTTTATCTCTTTTTACATAACTATTTGAAGATGATGCTCCAAGGTAGATTATGGATCCATATACATATTTGGGAAGCTGAATGTGTCTATTAAGGTAATGTGAAGCTACATTGGTAGGTGTAGAGCAGGACTTGAGCAACACCACCTCAGCTCTGGAGTTTATCCAACCATCTCCTCACAATGCTAACATTTGAGCAGAACATTAAAGGAGACAATGATAGAAGCTCAAGTCAAGCAATATATTCAAAAGACAAGAAAAGAAATGCTAAAGGAAAGTAATCAAATGATGAAGAAGGATCTTCAATTCAATTGAACTTCACAATAGGAAAGATGAATTTCAAAGGTAAAGGTAGAGGAGGTAAGAATAAAGAGAATGCTAAAGATTGTTGGATTTGTGGAAGAAAAAATCACTTGGAAACTGATTTTTGGTATGTGAAAATTATAAACATAAGAGGAAGAGGAGGCAGAAATCAAAGAGGTGATTTCAAAGGAAGAGGTGGTAGGACTTCATTTACTAGAGGGGGTGGAAGGTGTTTTCAAACTCAGTCCTACAACAATACTTTTTACAATTATGCATCAAATAAGAAGGAAGACTTGAATCTCATCTTGAATGCAACACATGAAGCAATTAATGCAGATCAAATGGTGTTCTATATTGCCTTAGGATGTAGCAATCACTTGAGTGGTATTATTTCTTTAATGATTGATATCAAAGCTAGAGTGAATGGACATACAATTCAAACATGAGACAACACCAAAATAAAAGTTGAAAGCATTGGATCAATGAAGAAAAAAGTGGAAGCACACTTCTAAGCAAGATACTTTATGTTCAAGAATTCCTAAAAATCTGATAAGCATAGGACAAATTGTTGAGAAGGGATATAAAGTGAGATTTACAAATGATGGTGTTTATGTTGAGGATCCAAGTCAGGGATATAAAAAAATTGTTATAGGAAAAAAGGAAGGAAGGCTATTCACTCTCAAAGTCCAAGGAAATGTGGGACATGCATTATTCACTTATGGAAGCCAAACGATGTGTGAATTCGACCTATGGCATAAGAGGTTAGGATATTTCAATGAAAGAGGGATAAAAGAGATGACAAAGAATGGTGCAGTGCTTGGTCTACCAGATATTGAAGGTCAACATATGATATACAAATGTGAGGCTTTTCAACTAGGTAAAGATAACAAGAAATCATACAATAAGCAAAGATACTATTTTTCAAATATGCTTGAAGTGGTTCATACAGATGTATGGGGTCCTTAAAAGGACTATAGCATAAATGGATCTAGGTATTATGTATTGTTTGTTGATGATTCAACAAGGTAGATTACTCTGTATGTAATCAAGCATAAATCTAAAGTGTTTGAGACATTTAAACACTATCATGATTATGCAAAAATAATTATAGGACAAAAGCTTAAGAGATTGAGGTTAGATGGAGGAGGAGAATATTTTTCTAAGAAATTTGATGATTATATGTGGAATGCAGGTATAAATAGAGAAGTGACTTGCGCCTACTCCCCACAACAAAATGGAGTTGCAAAAAGAAGAAATAGAACTCTTGTAGAGTTTGCAAGATCAATGATGAAGGAAAAGAATTGCACTAATTACATGTGGGCAAAAGCAATTAGTACTGCAACTTATCTTGTGAATATGTTACCTCGCAATTTGGATGGAATGACCCCTTATGAAGCATGGTGGGGTAAGAAACCTACTCTTGATCATTGCAAAATATTTGGATCTTTGGCATATGTTTATATTCCATCTCAATTGAGACATAATCTAGAACCCAAGGCACAAAAGTATGTGTTCATTGGGTATGATGATAGATAGATGGGATACAAGTTGTGGAATCCATCCGAAAAACAATTTCTTGTTTCAAAAGATGTAACATTTGATGAGCAAGGCACATAGTATACAGGTCCAAACAATGTATGCATAGATCCTGAAGAAATTAAAAATGAAAGGGAAGTCAAAGATGGAGGTATTCGAAGAAGATAATGATGATAATGTTTGGAGAAATGAAATATAGGATAATGATGAAGATAGGCCAAGGTTTGATCTAGAAAAAAATGAAACAGAGACTTCAAGGAGCACAAAGATTAGAAGGTCATCAAGAGAATGGAAGCAACCTATCAGGTATAGCTATGATACTTCTCTCTTGACAACCAAAGATTATGCTTACATTGTGAAGACAGAGGAAGATTGTAGCACAGTGGTGAGTAGCACCTCCTTTAATGTCAATCTGGGAAGACATGAGGATGGTATGAAGACCGCGAACAAGTGATGGCACAAGTGTGTGAGTGAGAAGCACACGAACATGCACACACAAACACACACATGCACACTAGGCAAGAACAAAGAAGAGACAATGGACATCTTTAGATTACTCAAAAAGTGTCATATACAAGCTCAAATCACTAACAAGCTAATCCCAAAAATGAGCTCTCTAGTTCTTTTTATAGTTTTTGACTAGCTTTGGTCCTCTCCAGATCTAGTGCCTTGGCTAGTTAAAATTAGGTTCTAAGGCTATTTTGGGGGCTCGGATGAGCTCTGAAAATTATGAAAATTGGTACATAAATACTACTAATACTCCTCAAGCTTGAGGACTTCTCGGCTTGCACGAAATGGAGTGGGCTAATCAAAATGGGTAATTACAATGGTGTGAAGTGACTAATATCACTATTTAGGAAATATTGCTTCATGAAAAAAATTATAGGCCTATTTGCCAGATTTGTGTTGAATGCTTTGCTTGCCTGGTCCTTCCCTTTGCTCTGACTCTTTGCGTTGGCTTCCTTGTCTTGTAAGTCCTTGGGTGCCCTGGCTTTGCTCTGACTCTTGGGTTGGCTTCCTTGTCTTGTAAGTCCTTGGGTGCTCTGATTGCTACTAACACCCCCCCTCTCGTCTATCATCTCTAACAGACCCTTGCTGAGCTGAGCGTTTGGCATAGTACTCGACGACATCTGTGGCCAAGTGGTGTTCTTCTAGCCTTAGTCCTCGGGCTAAATCTGTGAGTAAAGCATCCCGATTGATGGGCCCGGGTACATCTGGATGTGGCATAGGGCCACTTTGTTTGGTTGGAGTGGGTGACAAACGAATAGGACATCCATCTAAGTATTGTCTAAACCTTCTTTCGGCTAGTCTAATCGTCTCTTGAAGCATTTGATTGAAACTATGAATCAGTAAGGAAGTATTATGCCATATACCACTCTTAGAGAATTCGGTAATGAATGCCTCAAGAAGCTGGTCGATGTTCCTAAAGTGCCTCTCATTCAGTGGTTGAAACCATGTAAGGGCTATGTTCCTAAGGGTTAGACCAAAAGCATTGTACTGCATGAATGGATCCTCAACTTGTTCCGCTCTCAATACTTTCCTAAATTCGGCCACATGATCGTATGGATCTCCACTGCCATCGAAGTAGTTCTTCATGGACTTCACCAGCTAGGTTGGCCTCAAGGTCCTAGTGTGTTCTCTAGGCCTTGGCAAAGGAAAATCATCAACAGTCCTTTGGTTCCTTGCTTCTCTAGGTCTCTCAGTTTCTACCCTATCAATCTATGTTCTCATTCTTTCTCTTCCCAAGGGGTTGGCAAAACTTACTTCTCGCCTATCTCTAATTCTGTCCCTATGTGCTCCATGAGCTTGGGATGTGCCAGTTCCTTGGTGACTATAGGGGACATTAGATCTTGGATGTGGAAAAACAAACTCTCCCTTCTAAGTGTAAGCATGCCTTCCATGATCGGTGGCCATGAAGACCCTTTCTGCAGTGTTGTCTAGGTAGGTCACTTTGCCTGGACTATGAGGGTCTTTAAACTCATCCATCATGATTGTTCCTATCTCATTCTGGTGATCAGGCTTATACCTCCAAAATGCTTCATCAGTCTCTCGATTTAGGAGCATGACTATGCTCTTATTTTCCTGTGGAACCCACTCGAGAGTGATGATTCTTGTCATAACTGATTTTCCTCGAGGGTTCTAGGCTCTCTTCCTATGTTACCTTGCTCTATGTCACCTATGTCCGTTTCTGGGATCACATTTCCGAATTCTTCCGTTCTATTTGGGTGATTGGTGACTATATACATGGTTCCCTCTTTGTCCAGGTATGCACCATTTTCGAACTTGACTGTTAGATGTTCCAGTCCAATGGGTTGATCTAGGTTTTTAATCTGGACTACGGATCTCCTTAGGACGTCCTCATAGATGCAAGCACCTATTCGGTTGGTCCTAAGGTATTCCAGCTGCGTCTTGTAAGGGCCTTTGACCTTTTGTAAGTAGGCCACACCTAAACTTCCTATGGGTCTCTTCGTTCCGTGAGACATCTTTGATTTACTAGTTTCAGAGCTAGGGTAGTGCCAATGAGCACTCAACTATTGGGCCCAAGATCTAGCAGTGTGAGTGACACTGACCTCTGAGGACCTAAGGCTTTGTCTACCTCTCACTAGGTGTCTTCTTGATCTAAGGTTCATATGCCTGATTGAGCAACCCCAATTTCCCAAGGTACAACCTCATCGCAACTTTCTTTGTATCAATCACTTGGATCTTTTTTTAGTTGTGTATCGTGTTTATGCTCTTGTCAGATGCCACGTTGTCAGGAATATTTAAGTGAATTTCCGCACTTTAAGTTGTTCGTCCCACATTAATTTCTTTTTCCTTTAAGTTATCGGTCACAAAAAGATTATTTCTTTGCTTGAACTTGAGTTATTAAGCAGTCTTTGATTGGATAGATGCCTATTGTCACCTTGAATTACTTCTAACACGACTCGCACTTAGCCTAAGCTAGGAATTGATAGAGGGGGTTGAGAATAATCCATCCTCAAGTTGCTTATCCCTTGCCCTGGTAAGCCTAGGAAGTTTGTTCCCAAGCCTACACTCACTCTTGCCTTGAATGTCTTTGATGCTCTTAGTGGACCTATAGAAGTTGCAAAGTTAGCTCCAGAGTTGAATTCAATTGACACAACAGACCATTTTCATTCATGTAACTCACAGACCAAATTGCCCTTTACCTTTATGAAAAAGAATCCTAGAGATCCCTCAGTTTTCTTCCCCCAAGGTATGGTCAACTTCAAAATACCCTATCTATAATTCAAAATAAGCTTTCCAATGAGCCCAAGATCACTGAGAATGGATTTTGTATGAGGAAGTTATGATTGTTCAGGGTTCTTGGGTCAAAAAAGGGTTAAAATAGGCTAACATGAAGACAAGATTTCTCAATTTACTTTTGTAGGGGCCTCACCATGCGCTATCTACTTGATATTTGTGCCCCAAATTACCCCAAAATCTGAACCATAATTACCCTAAAAATTTGGCCGAAAAAGCCTGACAATTGTGATCGACAGGTCTGTCAATCGTGATTGATAGAGGTGTCCATCGGGGTCTCTCAGTCGCGATCGACACATCAGTCGTGATTGATGATGTCAATCGCAATCGACAGAGTCAACCATGAGGCCTGTCAATCGCGATCGATGGTGTTAATCATGATCGACACTTTTTCTACAAATTTCGATGCAAATGCAGTCGATCGTGGGTTTGTCATCGCGATGGACACGTGGACACGTGAATATTGGTGTCAATCGTGAAATTTCAGTCGATCGCGATCGACGGTGTCAATCGTGACTGGCTGAGTCCTATGTGGCAATCTGTCATGGTCTATGTCATGTCGGTCATGATTGACAATGTCAATCGCGATTGATAGAGAATTAAGGAATTTTCTAATTTTGATTAGTGATTTGCAATGTGCTCATTATGTGTGTCATGGTGGTGCACTTTGTGTTACCAAAAGCTAAAATTTTCTGTCAATCGTGATCGACAGAGGTCAATGCCCTGGGGACCTGCACAGCAAATTTTCTCACCTGCTGGTGCTGGTGCTGTTGCAGCTGCTGTGGAAGCTCATACCTGCAAGAACACTCAAGGAAACACAGAAAACAAATGCTCAAACAAGATCTCTCTCGCTCTCGCTCTCAAATGGAAATGGGAAAATGAATGGGAGATGGACGTATATAGCCATGATGGTGGAGATGATGATGAGTGGATGGTGTTTAGAAGTGAAGAAGAAGGAAAAAACAAGTAAATGAACTAAAATATAATGCTTACCTACTCTCCCAACATCTCTTCTCTACGACTTACCATCACATGCTCGTCCGGAAAGTTCGATCCACGACAACGGTGCCAGAATTTGGTGTAGCTCAATGGTGTGTAGCACCTCCTTTAATGTCAATCCGGGAAGACATGAGGATGCACACCAGGAAAGCACAAGGAGAGAGAAAATAGAGATCTTTAGATTACTCAAAAAGTCTCATATACAAGCTCAAATCACTAACAAGATAACCCCAAAAATGAGCTCTCTAGATCTTTTTATAGTTTTTGACTAGCTTTGGTCCTGTCCAGACCTAGTGTCTGACCTACCTAAAAATTAGGTTCTACGGCTATTTTGGGAGCTTAGATGAGCTCTGAAAATTATAAAAATTGATACATAGATACTAGTAATACTCCTCAATCTCGAGGACTCCTCGGCTTGCACAAATTGGAGTTGGACTAATCAAAATTGGTATTTACAATGGTCTGAAGTGACTAATATCACTATTTAGGAAACATTGCTTCATAAAAAAATTGTAGGCCTATTTGCCAGATTTGCATTGAATACTTTGCGTGCTTGGTCCTTCCCTTTGCTCTAACTCTTTGCGTTGGCTTCCTTGTCTTGTAAGTCCTTGGGTGCCCTGGCTTTGCTCTGACTCTTGGGTTGGCTTCCTTGTCTTGTAAGTCCTTGGGTTCCCTGACTGCTACTAACACCCCCCCCTCTCTCGTGTCTGTCATCTCTGACAGACCCTTGCTGAGATGAGCATTTGACATAGTACTCGACGACATCTGTGGCCAAGTGGTGCTCTTCTAGCCTTAATCCTCGGGCTAAATCTGTGAGCAAAGCACCCCAATTGACGGGCCTGGGTACATCTGGATGTGGCATAGGGCCACTTTGTTTGGTTGGAGTGGGTAACTCACGAATAGGACATCTCTATAAGTATTGCCTAAACCTTCTTCCGGCTAGTCTAACCATCTCTTGAGGCATTTGATTGAAACTATGAATGAGTAAGGAAGTATTATGTCGTATACCACCCTTAGAGAATTCGGTAATGAATGCCTCTAGAAGCTGGTGTATGTTCCTAAACTACCTCTCATGCAATGGTTGAAACCATGTAAGGGCTATGTTCCTAAGGGTTAGACCAAAAGCATTGTACTGTGTGAATAGATCCTCAATTTGTTCCGCTCTCAATACTTGCCTAAATTCGGCCACATGATCGTATGGGTCTCCAGTGCCATCGAAGTAGTTCTTCATGGACTTCACCAGCTAGGTTGGCCTTAAGGTCCTAGTGTGTTCTCTAGGCCTTGGCAAAGGAAAATCGTCAACATTCCTTTGGTTCCTTGCTTCTCTAGGTCTCTCAGTTTCTACCCTATCAATCTCTGTTCTCATTCTTTCTCTTCCCAAGGGGTTGGCAAAACTTATTTCTGGCCTATCTCTACTTCTGTCCCTATGTGCTCCATGAGCTTGGGATGTGCTAGTTCCTTGGTGACTATAGGAGACATTAGATCTTGGATGCGGAAAAACAAACTCTCCCTTCCAAGTGTAAGCATGCCTTCCATGCTCGATGACCATGAAGACCCTTTCTACAATGTTGTCTAGGTAGGTCACTTTGCTTGGACTATGAGGGTCTTTAAACTCATCGATCGTGATTGTTCCTACCTCATTTGGGTGATCACGCTTATACCTCTAAAAGGCTTCATCAGTCTCTCAGTTTAAGAGCATGACTATGCTCTTATTTTCCTGTGGAACTTGACTTGTGATGATTCTTGTCATAACTTATTTACCTCGAGGGTTCTAGGCTCTCTTCCTATGTTACCTTGCTCTATGTCACCTATGTCTGTTTCTCGGATCTCATTTCCAAATTCCTCTGTTCTATTTGGGTGATTGGTGACTATATACATGGTTCCCTCTTTGTCCAGGTATACCCACTCGAGAGTGATGATTCTTGTCATAACTTATTTACCTCGAGGGTTCTAGGCTCTCTTCCTATGTTACCTTGCTCTATGTCACCTATGTCTGTTTCTCGGATCTCATTTCCAAATTCCTCTGTTCTATTTGGGTGATTGGTGACTATATACATGGTTCCCTCTTTGTCCAGGTATGCACCATTTTCGAACTTGACTGTTAGATGTTTCAGTCCAATGGGTTGATTTGGGTTTTTAATCTGGACTATGGATCTTCTTAGGCTATCGTCATAGATGGAAGCACCTAATCGGTTGGTCCTAAGGTATTCCAGTTGCGTCTTGTAAGGGCTTTTGACCTTTTGCAAGTAGGCCACACCTAAACTTCCTATGGGTCTCTCCATTCCATGAGACATCTCTGATTCACTAGTTTCAGAGCTAGGGTAGTGCGAATGAGCACTCAACCGTTGAGCCCAAGATCTAGCAGTGTGAGTGACACTCACCTCTGAGGACCTAAGGCTTTGTCTATTTCTCACTAGGTGTCTTCCTGATCTAAGCTTCATATGCCTGATTGAGCAACCCCGATTTCCCAAAGTACAACCTCGTCGCAACTTTCTTTGTATCAATCATTTGGTTCTTTTTCTAGTTGTGTATCGTGTTTATGCTCTTGTCTGATACCACGTCGTGAGGAATATTTAAGTGAATTTCTACACTTTAATTTGTTCGTCCCACATTAATTTCTTTCTCCTTTAAGTTATCGATCACAAACATATTATTTCTTTGCTTGAACTTGAGTTAATAAACAGTCTTTGATTGGATAGATGCCTATTGTCACCTTGAATTACTTCTAGCACGACTCGCACTTAGCCTAAGCTAGGAATTGATAGAGGGGGTTGAGAATAATCCAACCTCAAGTTGTTTATCCCTTGCCCTGGTAAGCCCAGGTAGTGTGTTCCCAAGCCTACACTCACTCTTGCCTTGAATTTCTTTTGATGCTCTTAGTGGACCTATAGAAGTTGCAAAGTTAGCTCCAGAGTTGAATTCAATTGACACAACAAACCATTTTCATTCATGTAACTCACAGACCAAATTGCCCTTTACCTTTATGGAAAAGAATCCTAGAGATCCCTCAGTTTTCTCCCCCCAAGGTATGGTCAACTTCAAAATACACTATCTTTAATTCAAAATAAGCGTTCCAATGAGCCCAAGATCACTGAGAATGGATTTCGTATGAGGAAGTTATGATTGTTCAGGGTTCTTGGGTTAAAACAGGGTTGAAAGAGGCTAACATGCAAACAGGATTTCTCAATTTACTTGTGTAGGCGCCTCACCATGCACTATCTACTTGATATTTGTGCCCACAATTACCCCAAAATTTGAACCATAATTACACTAAAAATTTGGCCGAAAAAGCCTGACAATTGCAATCGACTGGTCTATCAATCGTGATTGATAGAGAAGTCCATCCGGGTCTGTCAGTGACGATCAACACATCAGTCGTGATTGATGATGTCAATCGCGATCGACAGAGCCAATCGTGACACCTGTCATTCGCGATAGATGGTGTTAATCATGATCGACACTTTTTCTACAAATTTCAGTGCAAATTCAATCGATCGTGGATGTGTCCATCGCGATGGACATGTGGACACGTGAATATTGGTGTCAATCGTGAAATTTCAGTCGATCACGATCGACGGTGTCAATCGCGATTGACTGAGCCCTATATGGCAATGTGTCATGGTCTATCGGTCACAATTGACAAGATCTGCCGGTTGTCATTGATAGGGTCTATCGATCGTAGTTGTCATGTCGGTCTGATTGACAGTGTCAATCGTGATTGACAAAGAATTAAGGAATTTTCTAATTTTGATTAGTGATTTGCAATGTGCTCATTATGTGTGTCATGGTGGTGCACTTTGTTTTACCAAAAGCTGAAACTTTTTGTCAATCGCGATCGATAGAGGTCAATGCCCTGGGGACCTGCTCAAAGAATTTTCTCACCTGCTGGTGCTGTTGCAGCTGCTGTGGAAGCTCGTACTTGCAAGAACACTCAGGGAAACACAGAAAAGAAACGCTCAAACAATATCTCTCTCGCTCTCACTTTCAAGTGGAAATGGGAAAATGAATGGGAGATGGAGGTATATGGCCGTGATGGTGGAGATGATGATGAGTGGATTGTGTTTAGAAGTGAAGAAGAAGGAAAAAACAAGTAAATGAAGTAAAATATAATGCTTACCTACTCTCCCAACGTCTCTTCTATACGTCTTACCATCACATGCTTGTCCTAAAAGCTCGATCCATGACAACGGTGCCAAAATTTGGTGTAGCTCAGTGGTGTGTAGCACCTCCTTTAATGTCAATCCGGGAAGACATGAGCATGGTATGAAGACCTCGAACAAGTGATGGCACAAGTGTGTGAGTGAGAAGCACACGAACATGCACACACACACACGTGTACACCAGGGAAGAACAAAGAGAGAGACAATGGAGATCTTTAGATTACTCAAAAAGTCTCATATACAAGCTCAAATCACCAACAAGATAACCCCAAAAATGAGCTCTCTAGCTCTTTTTATAGTTTTTGACTAGCTTTGGTCCTGTCCAGACCTAGTGTCTGACCTACTTAAAAGTTAGGTTCTAAGGCTATTTTGGGAGCTCAGATGAGCTCTGAAAATTGTAAAAATTGGTACATAAATACTACTAATACTCCTCAATCTCAAGGACTCCACCGCTTGCACAAAATGGAGTTGGACTAATCAAAATTGGTATTTACAATGGTGTGAAGTGACTAATATCACTATTTAGGAAATATTGCTTCATGAAAAAATTGTAGGCCTATTTGCCAGATTTGCTTTGACTGCTTTGCCTGCTTGGTCCTTCCCTTTGCTCTGACTCTTTGCATTGGCTTCCTTGTCTTGTAAGTCCTTCGGTGCCCTAGATTTGCTCTGATTCTTTGCATTGGATTCCTTGTCTTGTAAGCCCTTGGGTGCCTTGGCTGCTACTAACAAGGATCCATCAACATATGATGAAGCTAAAGGTAAAAAGAATTGGGAAAAACCAATGCACGAAGTGTATGATGCTCTACTTGAAAATGATACATGGGAATTGTTGCCAAGACCAAGAAATCAGAAGGTAATTGGATGCAATTGGGTGTATGAGATAAAGAGGTTTGCCAATGGAAAAGTGTCTATTCTAGATATAAGGCTAGACGTGGTCAAAGGATATGCCTAAACACATGGAGTGGACTATGATGAGACATTTCTTCTAGTTGCGAAGATGTCTACAATCAGAACTCTAATTACTATTGCCACATGTAAAGGCTGGAAGCCATCTCAATTAGATGTAAAGAATGCATTTTTAAATGGATATATTGCAGATGAGGTGTATCTAGAGCAATTGTTGATGTATGAAACACCACAAGAAATGAATTAAGGTGACACTAGAACACCTCTATGGTCACCATTAACTCATTGTCACTCCAAACTTTGAGAAATGATAGCCTAAAGTGAGAACTTTGCTTCTACAGAAATTCCTAGTCACTGAAATGACATACCTTCAGTATTTTGCTTATTTCTCCTAGCTCACATATTATTTCTCCATGAAACTTTATATGCTGAAACTAGAAGAGGAGAGCTTTCCAACAAGCTATCATATGCATCAAACGGATCTCTAGAACTCAAGTTATGGCCTTCACAAGATGACCTTGTATGACCTTCCAAAACTGGAAATTTTTGCCTGTTTTAGTATTCCTGATGTCCAAAAATAAAAAATTCGATGCCTGGCATCGAATTTCAGTCCAAGTCGATGCCGGGCATCGACTTTGAGCTTTTTTAGGCCCTTTTTCTGCACCAGAAATACTCTCTTTTACACACACATGAAGAAGACCACTTGTATGCTAGAAGTCGATGCCAGGCATCGACTTTATGCTCAAACTCGATGCCAGGCATCGAGTTGCTCCACAAACTTCATATTTTTAAAAGATTCAACAACAGTTAACACACAGAGAATGAAAAAATGACTTTTGAGCCAAGATTCGATGCCAGGCATCGAATTGCTCAGAAAACTTGAACTTTTGAATTCATCACACAGTAGGCAAACATGGAGATGATGAAGAGAGACTCATACACAGAACTTTACTCAGTTCTTCTCATAACTATAAAAACTCAAAAGTTTTACAGATGCTTTCTCACTCAGAGAAGCCCGACTATACTCAGTCATACAAAAATGAGCTCTTCTCACTTTCTCATTGTCTTCCTCCTTCTTCTTCTCATCGCGTCAGTTAATACTAACTAACTTATATAGATTTTCTCATTCCCGTGATTTTTAAAAAACTTCTAGAACTAAAGTGAACTAACTTTACAAGTATGATACACTTGTGAATTTGTCCCTTCACATAGGCATGGGGTTTTCTTTCTAAGATTTGACCTTCAAATATATGTCTAATTAGTGAGTGTTTCTCCAACAGCTCCCCCTCAATCACTAATTGGCATTCCCTGTTTCTTCATATCATCTTCTTTTCTTTTACTCCTGCCATGCTTTTGAATCTGCTGGTCTTCACACCATCCAAGCTCTTTGTCATTATGTCTGCTAATTGATCTTTAGTAGAAATGTACTCCACTTCAATCTCCTTCTCCATTACCTTTTCTCTGAGAAAATGATATTGTATCTCTATGTGCTTTGTTCTTGCATGAAATACTGGATTTGCTGCAAGATAAAGTGAACTCATATTATCTCCATGTATTGTAGGTGTACCTTGATCAATGCCTAAGCTCTTGAACAATGTCTGCATCCATATGACTTCCTTAGCTGCTTCCACAAGTCCTTTGTACTCT
Organism: Ceratopteris richardii; assembly: GCA_020310875.1. Taxonomy (NCBI): domain Eukaryota; kingdom Viridiplantae; phylum Streptophyta; class Polypodiopsida; order Polypodiales; family Pteridaceae; genus Ceratopteris; species Ceratopteris richardii. The sequence continues at coordinate 33,790,798 of CM035420.1, read as the reverse complement.
GCTTCAGTTGATGATAATGCTACTGTATGTTGTTTCTTTGAACACCAACTTACAAGCTTATCACCAATATATATCATGTAACCATGAGTTGATCTTCTGTCATCTTGATTACCTGCCCAATCTGAATCACTATAGGCTCTCAACTTCAAATCTGATGTAAAAGGATAATATAATCCTTCCTTTATAGTTCCTTTGATATATCTGAGAACTCTTTGACCTGCAATCCAATGTGGGTCCTTTGGACAATGCATGAATTGTGACAAAACTCCCACTGCATAACTAAGATCAGGTCTTGTTAGTGTAGCATAAATCAAACTACCCACAAGAGATTGATACTTCCTCATATCTTTGTATTCTGCACCATCATATTTACTGAGCTTGTGATTAACTTCAAGTGGAGTTGAAGCTTCTCTGCAATTTTCCATATCAAACTTCTTCAACAAGTTCAGAAGATACCTTTCTTGTGATACATATATGCCATGATCTGTATAGGTGACTTCCATTCCAAGAAAGTATGATAACTTTCCTAGGTCACTGATCTTAAACTCTTTCTCAAGTAATCTCTTTACCTCCTTGATTCCTTCATCTGAAGTACCTGTGATTATAATGTCATCTACATAAATACAAATGTAGATTGTACCTTCCTCTATTCTTTTGATAAGTAGACTTGAATCTGCTTTTGAACTTTGATATCCAAGATCATTGAGATACTTCACCAGTCTATAGTTCCAAGCTCTTGGAGCTTGCTTCAATCCATACAATGCTCTTCTCAACCTGCAAACAAAATTTGGATACCTGGAATCTATAAACCCTTGAGGTTGTTCCATGTATACCTCATCTGATATGTATCCATTCAAGAATGCATTCTTTATATCCAATTGACTTAGAGTCCATCCTTTTGAAGCTGCAATAGCAATGATTGTCCTTATAGTTGACATCTTAGCTACAGGACTGAATGTCTCATCATAATCTATGCCATAGGTCTGGGCATAGCCTTTCACCACCAATCTAGCTTTGTATCTGGCTATACTTCCATCTGCAAGCTTCTTCACTTTATAAACCCATTTATTTCCAATTACTTTCTTACCATTTGGTTTAGGAACAAGTTCCCATGTCTTGTTCTCCTCCAGTGCATTGAACTCTTCCTTCATTGCTTCTTCCCATTGTTTCTTACCTTTAGCTTCATCATAGTTCTGAGGTTCTTCATCATCTTTGACCATATATGCATAGTTCTTCTGAGTTATGTAAGAAGTATCATAAGAATACCTTTCTGGTTGTCTTCTAGTCCTGCTTGACCTTCTTGGTTCACATTCTTCATAAGTTTCTGGATACACCTCTTCATCAAATATAGGAGCTTCTTCATTCATTCTTGTTAATCCACTTCTGGATGTACTTGCTTGCATATAGTCTTCATCTCTATTCACCTGCACAATTGATTTTCCTTTCTCACATCTTCTTACCTCTTCTTCAAATTCTTCAGCTGTATGACTTTGATCTGCATACCAACTTTTCTGTTCATCAAATGTAACATCTCTAGAAACAATAAATTGTTTGGTTAGAGGATTCCACAATCTGTAACCCATCTGCTTTTCATCATAACCAATGAACACATATTTTTCTGCCTTTGGTTCAAGTTTATGCCTAAGTTGTGATGGCACATAAGCATATGCAATTGATCCAAACACTCTACAATGATCTAGTGTTGGTTTCTTACCCCACCAAGCTTCATATGGAGTCATTCCATTCAGAGCTGCACATGGTAATCTATTCACAAGATATGTAGCTGTATTTACAGCCTCAGCCCAAAGATAATTTGGACAGTTCTTCTCCTTTAGCATAGCTCTAGCAAACTCAACCAAAGTCCTGTTCCTTCTTTCTGCTACACCATTTTGTTGTGGTGTATACCTACAGGTTATTTCTCTCTTAATACCTGCATTCCAAAGATAATCATTGAACTCTTGGGAGAAGTATTCTCCCCCTCCATCAGACCTCAGTCTCTTAAGCTTTTGACCTGTGACTCTCTCTGCATATGCATGAAAATGCTTGAAAGCTCCAAACACTTCTGATCTTTCCTTCAAAACATATAATGTTATCCATCTTGTAGCATCATCAATGAAAAGAACATAATACCTTGAGCCACTGATAGATCCTTCTTTTGTTGGTCCCCATACATCTGTATGAATGAGCTCAAGTACTCCATCATGTTTGAATCCTTTCTTTTGAAATGGTAACCTGTGTGCTTTACCCATTTGACATGCTTCACATTTATAAACCATATGTTGACTTTGCACATTTGGTAATCCTAGTACAGACTGATTAGCAACCATAGCTTTAATTCCTCTTTCATTGAAATGACCTAATCTCTTATGCCAGAGATCAAGTTCTGTAATCACTGCTTCACCATGTGTGAGCAAAGCTTGACCAATGTTCCCTTGCACTCTTAAAGTAAAGAGTCTACCTTCTTTCTTACCAGAGACAATCTGATTATATCCATTCTTTGGATCTTCCACAAATACTCCTTCATTTGTAAACCTGACTTGAAAACCTTTTTCAACTATCTGTCCCACACTAATCAAGTTTTTAGGTATTGTAGGAACATACAAAACATTGGTTAGCAAATCTGCTCCACTCTTGCATTTCACTTTTCCAATTGAATGTACACTATGTCTTGTATTATCACCAGTTTGAACTGTGTGACTAGAAATGCCTTTTTCCAATTCTGACATCAATTCTATGTTTCCTGACAAATGATTAGAACATCCAGAGTCAATGTAAAATACCTTTAGATCTTCTTTATCTAATGTGTTGATTGAGTTCATCATCAATGATGTATGACTTTCATTCTGTGTGTCATTTGCATAGTTGTAGTAGGTGGTGTTGTAGGATTGATTCTGTCCCCAACTTCTTCCTCCACCTCTACCATAGCCTCCTCTTTGACTTTGTCTACCTCTTTGAAAATTACTTTGATATCTTCCACCTCGACCTCTGCTATTGTTGTTTTGATTCTGGTTTGATCCTTGTTGGTTGTGCCAACAGTCATGAGCCAAATGATTACTCAATCCACAGATCCAGCAAGCCTTTTTGTTGTTATTTTGATTACCTCTTCCTCTTCCAAAACCTCTTGCTCTTCCTTTGCCAGTGCCTTTACCTCTTGCATAATAAGCTTGAGAATTAGACTCCTCTTCATCCTTTGCTTTACCTTTATCTCCTTTCTTCTTATTCTTCATGTACATTGCAGAACTTTGACCTTTATCTCCATCTCCCTTCAAGTCTTGCTCATATGTGAGCATCAAACCAAGCAACTGGTTCAAATCTGGAACATAATGATTTAATGAAAGTTCTGTTGATAAGACAAAAGGTTTCCACCTTTCATCCCCTCTCAAGCCTGCAAGTAGTTGAGCAATCAATCTGTGATCTTCAACATCTTCATCTATGGATCCAAGACTATCTGCTAGATCCTTCATCTTAGTGACATAATCACTAATGGTTTGACTTGGCTTCTTCTTGAATGTTGTAAACTCTGACCATAGACTTGCTTTCCGTGCTTTAGTAGTGCTTTGGAAATGATATTCCAATGCATTCCATATATCTTCTGATGATTCCAATCCTCTGATGTGTGGTAGCAAATGATCTGAGATTGTATTGTAGATGTAGGCTTTTGCACTTGCATCCTTCTTCTGCCAATGCTTTAAAGCATCAAGTTCTTCTTTCTTTGGTCGGCTTTCATCTTCAAATACTGGCTTCTCTTCTTCACCTGTAACATATATCATGAGATCCTTACTCATAAGTAAGGCTTCCATTCTCATTACCCATGCGGGGTAATTATCTCTGTCCAGTTTGTCAATAGAGATATGATCTGCCATACTCCTTCCCTTCTGCTGCTACCTGTGAGCTTAAAGGATAAAGGATAATACCTTTTGAAGTTCTTTGTGTATGAGGATACTTCGAAAGTAATCTTTTGATGCCTTGTGTCTTCAAATGCTTCACCTTTAAAACTTTAATGGAAAACTTTACAAAACTTCTCGTACCTTTGTCGTCTTCTGCTCTCGAGAATCTTTCTGCTCTGATACCACTTGTTGATGTATGAAACACCACAAGAAATGAATTAAGGTGACACTAGAACACCTCTATGGTCACCATTAACTCATTGTCACTCCAAACTTTGAGAAATGATAGCCTAAAGTGAGAACTTTGCTTCTACAGAAATTCCTAGTCACTGAAATGACATACCTTCAGTATTTTGCTTATTTCTCCTAGCTCACATATTATTTCTCCATGAAACTTTATATGCTGAAACTAGAAGAGGAGAGCTTTCCAACAAGCTATCATATGCATCAAACGGATCTCTAGAACTCAAGTTATGGCCTTCACAAGATGACCTTGTATGACCTTCCAAAACTGGAAATTTTTGCCTGTTTTAGTATTCCTGATGTCCAAAAATAAAAAATTCGATGCCTGGCATCGAATTTCAGTCCAAGTCGATGCCGGGCATCGACTTTGAGCTTTTTTAGGCCCTTTTTCTGCACCAGAAATACTCTCTTTTACACACACATGAAGAAGACCACTTGTATGCTAGAAGTCGATGCCAGGCATCGACTTTATGCTCAAACTCGATGCCAGGCATCGAGTTGCTCCACAAACTTCATATTTTTAAAAGATTCAACAACAGTTAACACACAGAGAATGAAAAAATGACTTTTGAGCCAAGATTCGATGCCAGGCATCGAATTGCTCAGAAAACTTGAACTTTTGAATTCATCACACAGTAGGCAAACATGGAGATGATGAAGAGAGACTCATACACAGAACTTTACTCAGTTCTTCTCATAACTATAAAAACTCAAAAGTTTTACAGATGCTTTCTCACTCAGAGAAGCCCGACTATACTCAGTCATACAAAAATGAGCTCTTCTCACTTTCTCATTGTCTTCCTCCTTCTTCTTCTCATCGCGTCAGTTAATACTAACTAACTTATATAGATTTTCTCATTCCCGTGATTTTTAAAAAACTTCTAGAACTAAAGTGAACTAACTTTACAAGTATGATACACTTGTGAATTTGTCCCTTCACATAGGCATGGGGTTTTCTTTCTAAGATTTGACCTTCAAATATATGTCTAATTAGTGAGTGTTTCTCCAACAGCAATGAAGGGTTTCAAAGAATCAAATCGATCAGATTATGTGTGTAAGCTCAAGAAAGCTTTGTATGGCTTGAAGTAAGCTCTAAGAGCATGGAATTATAGACTTGTCAAGTTCTTGAATGAACTTTGATATCAAGCTTCAAAGGAAAATTGTAGTTTGCTAGTGAAGGCAATTTCAAAAATGGGTACATTTATGTTTGCATTTATGTTGATGGCATTATTGTCATAGGTATAGATGCTCAAGAAAACAAGGAGCCCAAGAAGAAAATGGAAAAGGATTTCAAGATAAGTGATTTGGGAAAATTGTCTTCTTTCATAGGGATGGAGATTGTGTATACTCAACATGGAGTATATGTTGCATAAGAAAGATACTTGAAGAATCTTTTGATGAAATCTAAAATGGAGAATTGTAAGCCTCCAACCACAACTTTGGAGGAAAATCACAACATGAGCAGGTATGGAGGAGAAGAGTTCAAGGACATGAAGATGTTGGGAAAGATCGATGGACACTCCAAGAGATGAGTTGGTACTGCTAATCTTTGCTTTGTACCAGCCCTCTTTCACTTTAGAGTTGCATTATAGGCCCTTTTAGCTTTCCAATTACATTAAATAAGTGCCTATGTACTTTAGAGATGATCCTTGTAATGATTGATTCAAAAGAGATAACTTCAACATTCACAAATCATCAAAAAACTTTCTATTTTGGTTCACACACATGCTACTTATTAAGCCCAGTGCTCCCAACATAGTAGGAATTAGAAAACTTCCTTCTGGGATATCTACTTAGCGTAAAGAGCTAATGATTCCAAGTAGAATCACTTAAAATGATTGACTATACACATATCAATCAATTTAGCAAGTGTAAAACATTACCCCCGATTACTTTGAGGCACTTTTCTCCAAATCCACTATATGGAATGTCTTCAAAATCTCTCAGCATGTAGAAGCCTTAGAGATGATTCCAAAAAGCCATAGAACATTGAAAATACTGGCATAATGCCTACGATATGAGCAAGACAACAACACTATTCTGAGTGACAATGATAGAGAGATCAATAGATGTAAGCAATGATCTATTGTATTATATGACAATGTTGTACATGATCATTGGCATGATCATCAATGCCCAATGATAGTGAGAAGTGTATGCAAAGTGAGCCACACAATCTCTACAATGTGATCAACTAAAGGCTCAGAATTGGAGAGGTACCCCACGAGATTTTACAACTTGTTTTTATAGAAGCTAACTTCAAATTTGAATTTGAATTCAAATTAAGCTCTCTAGAAAAGTGATCCCTAATCTAGGAGATATTAGCCTTTCATTCTATCTAACTTCACAAGTTTAATGGATTTACAAGAATTCCTCCAAGTCATTTTGACTTTTACAAATGGTTAAAGATAAATATCCATAGACAATGGTTCTCATGTTTCTTCAATCATTTGCACGTAAGATCTTCTCATGCCTAGCCAAGTGTGTAGGCTTGGCACTTGCACCAACAACTCCCCCTCAAGCCAAACATTTTGGCTTGGTCTTCTTCATCAATCCTTTTGAATCTCCTGCAATCCTATCATAGCTTTAAACCTGCAAAGTTTAGTACCATCAAGTGCTTTGGTCAATAAGTCTGCACATTGCATATTAGTTGATACATATTCTGTTGTCAGGATCTTGCTCACGTGCATACAGAGATTACAAAACACAGAAAACACACAGAGAATAGACGCAACAAGAGACGAGACAGAACGCAGTATTGGGTGCAATCTCCCCCCATGCACTCTGATGGACGAGTCTATCAGAGTACACGTATTTTTAGGTTTATTTCCATTACGTCCTGAAATAGAAGTTACATGAGGGCCGTCGCTTTTCAAAGCGTCTTTTTAGGTGAAACTACTTTCTTTACAAAAGGCGTCGCTTTCTAAAATGAACCACTACTTTTACAACAAGATAAACCTATATATAACTATTCTAGAAGTCTTCGATTTAATCTTCAAATATATTTATTCATGTGCATCCACTTGTATCCACGCCCTTATGCTTATCCACGCCCTCATGCTTCTTCACCTGCTAGATCAGACACAACCACATTAATACATTAATAATTTAACACTCCAACAATTACTTGTTCAACATATTCCATAATTCATAACATACCCCTCAGTTGAAAAGACAACTAACCTCAGTTGATAAAATAATAAACATGGACAGCCAGTCACATGTTTCATCACTGAACGAAAAAAAAATAGGCATGTTCCATGTAAAAACACATGCATGGAAATGTTCATGGAGGTGTTAAGTTATTAATTGTATCTGTGAGATGCTGACATAGTCTTTCTAATGTATTTGGACAAGCAAAACTTGAATATGCTCCTATAGACTAAATTCAATATGTAAATGCATCACAATTGTCAAACATGTAGGGTGAACTTCAAAGGTAGAAATGAATCCCGAAACTCTTCTTGAAAAGCCTTCCATGTGTGTGGACAATCTGCACTATGACAAAGATCATTCCACCATTGCTGCGCTCTTCCTACCAAATAATTGGTGGCAAACTGGATTTTCTTATTTTCTGAATATAACTCATCGGAATAGAAATCGTTGAATAGGGATAGCCATGATAAGACAAATCGGCCATCTTTTCGTCCGTCAAATTGAAGCATAGCATAACGTTCTTGTATAGCTTGTTGAAGTGCTTGAAGTTCTTGGTGCATAGTCTCTAACTCTTGCTCGAATGAAACTCCAGGTAAAGGTGAATTACTGAAATTTTCCATGGTTGCTCTTGGACCCTTAAGCTAGTGCTTTCCTCTCGGGATGTACCCTCAGGGAATGTACCCTAGCAGAAAAGTACCCTGTCTGGATGTACCCTGATGTACCCTGACAGGATGTACCCTGTCTGGATGTACCCTGGTGGTATCAGAGCTCTGCACGCGTCAATACAAAGGGTTCTGTTCTCTGTTCGCGATTCCGATTCCGATTCCGTCTCCGTCTCCGTCTCCGTTTCCTGTTTTTGTTTCTGTTCCAGTTCCAATTCCAGAACCAGAACCTACATTTTCACCTACGTTTTCACCTACGTTTGCTCCTACGTTTACTCCTTTGGCTTACTCCTACCTTTTCACCTACGTTTGCTCCTACGTTTACACCTACGTTTACTCCTTCGGCTTACTCCAAGGCGTCGACTAAGGCAAAGAACTTAGGCAATAACTTAGGCAATAACTTAGGCACTACATTGGCAACATTGGCACCCAAGGCTCCCTTGGGGACCGTTGGCTATGCGCGAGCCAATTTTAATTTTGAGTGGCAATAGAGTGGTTTAGAGTCCCTAAGGTAGGAGGATTTGAACCCACAACCTCCTACTTTCAAGGGAAGTACTTTAACCACTCCACCATCTCTTGTAGTTGTTACTCAAGTTCTTTCCTCTTAAATTTAACATAACTTTCAGTTTTTGTTACTTTTCAAGGCGGCACGGTGCGGCGCGACGCAGGGTGTCTCAGGGTACACTTCTGAGGGTACACTTCTGAGGGTACACTGCTCAGGGTACACTTCTCAGGGTACACTTCTCAGGCTACACCAAGGTACATCCAGACAGGGTACATCCTGTCAGGGTACATCAGGGTACATTCAGACAGGGTACTTTTCTGCTAGGGTACATTCCTTGAGGGTACATCCCGAGAGGAAAGCACTAGCTTAAGGGTCCAAGAGCAACCATGGAAAATTTTAGTAATTCACCTTTACCTAGAGTTTCATTTGAGCAAGAGTTAGAGATTATGAACCAAGAACTTCAAGCACTTCAACAAGCCATACAAGGATGTTATGCTATGCTTCAATTCGACGACAAAAAGATGGCCGATTTTTCTTATCATGGCTATCCCTATTCAACGATTTCTATTCCGATGAGTTATACTCAGAAAATAAGAAAACCCAGTTTGCCACCAATTATTTGGTAGAAAGAGCGCAGGAATGGTGGAATGATCTTTGTCATCGTGCAGACTGTCCACGCACATGGAAGGCTTTTCAAGAAGAGTTTCGAGATTCATTTCTACCTTTACAGTTCAACCTACATGTTTGACAATTGTGATGCATTTACATATTGAATTTAGTCTATAGGAGCATATTCAAGTTTTGCTTGTCCAAGTACATTAGAAAGACTATGTCAGCATCTCACAGATACTCTTAATAACTTAACACCTCCATGAACATTTCCATGCATGTGTTTTTACATGGAACATGCCTATTTTTTTTTTTGTTCAGTGATGAAACATGTGACTGGCTATCCATGTTTATTATTTTATCAACTGAGGTCAGTTGTCTTTTCAACTGAGGAGCATGTTATGAATTATGGAATATGTTGAACAAGTAATTATTGGAGTGTTAAATTATTAATGTATTAATGTGGTTGTGTCTGATCTAGCAGGTGAAGAAGCATGAGGGCGTGGATAAGCATAAGGACGTGGATACAAGTGGACGCACATGAATAAATATATTCGAAGATTAAATCGAAGACTTCTAGAATAGTTATATATAGGTTTATCTTGTTGTAAAAGTAGTGGTTCATTTTAGAAAGCGATGCCTTTTGTAAAGAAAGTAGTTTTACCTAAAAAGATGCTTTGAAAAGCGACGGCCCTCATGTAACTTCTATTTCAGGACGTAATGAAAATAAACCTATGAATACGTGTACTCTGATAGACTCGTCCATCAGAGTGCATGGGGGGAGATTGCACCCAATACTCCGTTCTGTCTCGTCTCTTGTTGTGTCTATTTGTCTGTGTGTTTTCAGCGTTCGTAACCTCTGTTTGAGCGTGAGCAAGATCCATGTTATGAATTATGGAATATGTTGAACAAGTAATTGTTGGAGTGTTAAATTATTAATGTATTAATGTGGTTGTGTCTGATCTAGCAAGTGAAGAAGCATGAGGGCGTGGATAAGCATAAGGGTGTGGATACAAGTGGACAAACATGAATAAATATATTTGAAGATTAAATCGAAGACTTCTAGAATAGTTATATATAGGTTTATCTTGTTGTAAAAGTAGTGGTTCGTTTTAGAAAGCGACGCCTTTTGTAAAGAAAGTAGTTTTACCTAAAAAGACGCTTTGAAAAGCGACGGCCCTCATGTAGCTTCTATTTCAGGACGTAATGGAAATAAACCTATAAATACGTGTACTCTGATAGACTCGTCCATCAGAGTGCATGGGGGGAGATTGCACCCAATACTGCGTTCTGTCTCGTCTCTTGTTGCGTCTATTTGTCTGTGTGTTTTCTGCGTTCGTAACCACTATTTGAGCGTGAGCAAGATCCTGACAACATATTCCAACTGAATTTACTTGCTCAATAGCTTCTCTCTCACAAAATGATAGTGGATCTCTATATGCTTGGTCCTAGCATGATACATAGGATTTGTTGCAAGATGTAGAAAGAACTTGTATTATCTCCAAAAAACATTGGAGAGTTAGCATGTAATCCCAAGTTTGCATATAGCAATTTGATCCATATGGCCTCTTGAGTAGCATTGGCCAATCCTCTATATTCTACCTCTGCCGATGATAAAGCAACAGTAGGTTGCTTCTTGGAAGACCATGAAATAGGCTTGTCACTTGCAAAAGAGAGATCACGTGAGGTACTCCTCCTATCATCTTTGCAACCTGCCCAATCTGCATCTGATTATATCTTGATGTCCAAATCTGAAGTGTAAGGAAAGTATAAACCTTGATTTTGAGTGCCGTTAAGGTACTTCAAAATCATCTTGGCAGCTTCCAAGTGAGGTGTTGTAGGTTTGTGCATAAATTGGCTTAAGACACTTACTCCATAAGCAATATCAATCCTTGCCAATGTAGCATAGTTTAGACTTCCAACTATGCTTTGGTATCCTACAACATTCTCAAGCACATCACTTTCATGAGCACTTAATTTCTAATTTACCTCCATAGGAGTACTAGCTACCTTGGCATCCTACAAGTGAAACCTCTTCAACATATCCTGCACATACTTTCTTTGAGTAATAGAGATTCAAAAATTAGTATAGACTAACTCAAGTCCAAGGAAATACTTTAGTGACCCTAGATCACGGATTTTGAAATCATACATCACTTAATTCTTGATCTGTTTGATGCCATTAACATCATTACCTGTAAGTATGATATCATCAACATACACACATAGATATATCACCTCTGAATAACTTCTCTTAAGAAATAAAGAAGTATTTGCTTTGCTAATGATGAATCCTTGATCTTGAAGGTATGTAGTCAACCTACGGTTCCATGCCCTAGGTGCCTACTTCAATCGATAAAGATCTTTGTTCAGTTTATACACATAATTTACCTTGTTTGGGTGCTCATGACTAGGAGGTTGAGACATGTACACCTCCTCTAAAATCTAGCCATTAGGAAATGCATTTTTTACATCCAATTGTTACATGTTCCAATTATTTGATGCAGCCACACTTACCAATACCCTGATGGTTGGCATTTTGGCCAGAGGTGAGAAAGTCTCTTCATAATCAACTCCTTGGGTTTTTGCAAAACCTTTAGACACAAGTCTAGATTTGTACCTGCTTATTGATCCATCTAAATTTCTCTTGATTTTATAGATCCATCTAGAAGCAATTTGTCAAACATTGGTCTACAGAGACCATTCCATGTGTGTGTGGGACGAGGGCTAGTTAGCCGAGGTCCTTAGTTTGGGGGTATATCCTAAGGCATTTAATGGTTAGTGGGGATGAGTGTTGCATGCTGACCACATGGCAATGCTAGATCATTCCAGATCACTGCTATTTTAGATACAAGAGGATATAAATGGATGGGAGGAGAGTGGTACACACATCATTCGCATGTCTTCTTTTGACGAAAGCCTCACACTTGGTATTAGAGCTTGAAGATACTCTTGTTTTTAGAAGCTCCCTCCACCTCCATGCTTCGACCATCACATTTGCCTACTTTTATGCATGCAACCAGATTTTTGTTTTTTTTTTCGAGTGATTAAGGGTCATCGATCCTCTGAGGTTTGGCGACAGTAGCTTCTACTCCAGCCGATCTACAATTTCCGCACTTAAGCGTGCAGTGAAACCCAAAAAAAGACAGCAGTGTTATCCGGAGCCACCATTGAGAACGAGGTCCGTGAGGGTGCGTGCAAACCAATGGCATTGTGAGGGCTGGAAAAGTGATCACCGCTTTCTATGCTTTCGATCGTTGTTGTCATGCTAGGAGGAAGTCGTTATCGATTGTGAAGAGCTTGGTGCGGTTGGAAAGTTTTTTTTTTTAATAAAAGGAAATTCGACCTTAGCCTATTCTCCCAGACTTTAATTAAAATAAAGAAGAAAGTTACAAGTGAATGGGACTAGTGTCCATGGGGCCCCCAAAATCCCACAATGCAGGGGAGGAGTACGACAAGCTAGAGGGCATTACAAATGAGGTGGTTGGAAAGTTATCCGATCCCCCGGTGCCAGCGTTCATGACACGAAGCTTCAAATTCGTCTTTAGAAGGAAGTAGAAAGTCTGTGTCTGAGATGCTTCAGTGAATCCCTCATACTCAGACTTCTTTATCGTTGTCCTTCACGGTAATCGTCGCCATCATGAGATTCCTGAGAGGAGAGGTTAAAAAAAGGCGCATCAGGACGAGAGCCAGAGGGACCCCCCGCAATAGTCAACTGCGTGCACATAATTCAGAGTATCTGAATCTCTTCTGCCTCTGAACACAGCTGCCAAAGAGCGAGTAGAAAGACTTAACGTTCTAATTTCTCTACAGTGGGAAAAAGAGCGCATATGTTTTTGTTTACACTAGGCTTCCATAATTGTCCCTGTCCAACTTCTTTACAGTTCTTTGTGAACTAGTGAATAGTAATCACCAAAGATTCAAGCCATCCACGTTGTTGACAGAGATTCAGATCTGAGCGATTATACACTTTGATGGCTTCTGAGGAATTGTCCTAACGTTTCTTAGTAGAAATCCTATATATATATATATATATATATATATATATATATATATATATATATATATATATATATATATATATATATATATATGCTAGTTTTAATGTATATCTGAGATAAAGCTCTCGCCTGCGCCTATGAGCGACTAAAGGAGACATCTACAGCGTAATTACAGAATTGATTTTGTGGTCCGGACATGATTCAAGCGATTGGTGAAAGTGGACTGTTCTTCATCGAGCATCAACAACAAAGAACGTTTTGAAGGCATATGCGATCCACAAACCAAAGGGAGTCGATACTCTACTTTTAGTTCTTCAATTGGATGCTTCACCAATATCAAAAGAATTTGAGATAAGTATTTAGTCAATATATTTGGTTGATTATTTTTGTTGATTATACATATTAGAAGTATTCTTGCATACGTGTAGAATGACGTAAGTAGAGCGTAAGTAGAGATGTATGGTCAATGCTTGAGCTTTTCTTATAGGTGGTAAGTATCGGCAGGTATCGACAAGACAAATATATATTGATTGAGGGCCTGTAGAGCCCACCATCATACTTGGAAAAGTTTTCAATTGCAGGTGTTCGTTGAGAAGACAAACTAGATCGTGCCTGCCGGCACAAATGATTTGATTTTGTTGAGTGCTTGACGCTTTTCGAAATTATTTCGGATTTTAAAGTGACGCCGTTAGGCTGTCAAAATTTCTAAAATTAGCATGCATATGCATTGAAGTTTAGGAAACATATTAAAGTTTCTTTCTTTTGTCTTTTTCTATTAAGCAAAGGCTTTGATTGGTTCTTTTTCCGTTTGCCACTAGTATATACGTTTGATTACTATATTAAAAAAAAAAATCAAAAGAAAAGTTATTTGCCTTTAGTTCTAGCATGGAACCCAAACCATCAGCACCTGCTAGGATAGATACCTTTATGCCAGAACCTCCAGTTGATCCAACTCAAGCCATGAATAATAGAATTTCATTCTTAGAGACTTCTCTTCACGATATCTTGGAACACGTGCGTGGTTCCAAGAAAGAAGAAGAGCCGCTCGATTCTGATTTGCCAAAGATGGAGGTAGATGCTCCAGATGAGCATCAAACTTCAGAAGTCCCTAGAGATAACGTCTTAGTTAGAGATGCCAAATGGTAGCTTAACGATCTTAATCCACCAAGATATCATGGCTCAACTAGCACTAGGGCTGCTGACGCGGTTGAGTAGTGGCTCAACAAGTGGGAATAATGCTTCCACCTGTGTCATATCACTAATGATAGGCACAAGAGTCAGCAAGCCACTTATAACCTTATGGATGTCGCACATAGATGGTGGCATAAGATAGAGCAGGATAAGAAAGAACCCACGACATGGGATCCATTTAAAATCCAATTTTATAACAATTTCATACCACCTGATGAAAGGTCTAGAGCACTAGACACCTGGTTCTTCGTTAGTCAGAAGAATCAATCAGTTCAGGAATACGCAAATAGGTATAGAGACGTACTTCTTAAAGTACCTGATACCATTCCACAATTTCTTCAAGTCCACAAGTTTGTTTTGGAACTCAGAGAAACTATCCAGCCTTTAATGAGGAAGGAGCGGTGTGAGTCTTTGGCACAAGCCACAGAGATGGCCTTGGTTTATGAGGACGGCCATAGGATCACAAGTTCCCAAGTTTTAGTAGCACCATTTCATCTTCACCACATACAATCCATCTATTCATAGTGGTATGACAGCAAGGTTGAACAACATGGTAGATGGATTCCCTTCATCAATTGACAAATTGGACAGAGGTAATTACTCTACTTGGTCATTAAGGATGGTGGTTTACCTTCAAAGGAGGATTTTATATGGTTATGTAGCTAGAAATGAAGTTATGCCAAAGTTCAGAAACAAAAATCAACCTACACAAGAAGAGCAAGAAAGATTGAACACATGGTGTTCCAAGGATGCACTTGCAACATCTTACATCCTCAACTCTATCTCTAATTTTTTGTTGCCTCACATTAGAAGTCTTAAAACCTCTCAGGAAGTGTGGACTGCACTTGCGGCCTTCTTCTCTTCAACCACAAAGTCTAGAAAAAATCAATTATGGTTGGATTTCACAATCCTCAAGAAATATCCCAAGCAAAATGTGATTGATTTTGTCCCAAAAATCAAGGATATTATTGATCAACTAGCAAGAATTGGAGAAGTGATGGATGAAGAACAGATTGTAAGGCAAGTCATCAATGGCATAAAAGCAGATGACAAGTGGGAAGCCTTTACCACAACAATGGTTCTATACATGGATATGCATGTATGAGACTTCAATACACTCATTGGACAACTAGTTACTCAAGAGGACAAGCTTATGAAGAAAGGAGAAGGTTCCAAAGGTAATCAATCCTCTACCTTGTACATTGATAAAAGAAAACTCAAAGACAACAAAGGGAAAGGAAAGAAAGTGGATGATGAAGTAGGTGCACATCAAGATAACTATGCAAGTAGAGGAAGAAATGCTACACGAAGAGGTAGAGGAGGCAAACAAGGCAAGGGGAGACACCAAGACTCTAATCCTAGTTCTATTTGTGGACTAACAAATAATACAACTAAAAATTGCTTTAGGAACTCCAAGAATTAAAGAGGCAGAGGCTACAATAGAGGAGGTTACGACTACTAAATGGGAAGGTTCAACAATTTTAATGGAAATCACAACAATTACAACAATTCAACCTATCAAGGAGGTTAGAATGGGAAAAGAGATTTCAATAACTACACAAAGGACTCAAATCAAGAAGACACATTGCTACTCATGAATATGACAATACCTTAAGGTAAATCTAATGAGAATGTTTTCTACATAGTTTCAAGGTGTTCAAATCATGTGGCAGGAATTGTGTCTCTTCTCTCAGATTTGGAAGATCCAAAAAATAAGCATGAGGTACAAATAGGTGATGATACAAGGCAGCTTGTGGAAAAGATAGAAAATGTAAAGGCACCAGATGGAAATCTCAATCTTCCTAGCAAGGTACTCTATGTTCCTAACATCACTAAAAATTTGATAAGAGTAGGCCAGATGTGTGGATAAAGGTTTGCAACTCAGATTCACAAATCAAGGACTTAGGAAGATTGAAAAGTGTGAAAAGACAGGTAGATTATTCACATTCGAATTATAGGATACAAGGAACATTTCTCTCTTTAATTATGGTATCAGACACTCACAAAATTGGAAGTTTGGCACAAGAGGTTACCGCATATTGGAGAAAGATCACTAAAACAGATATGTAGAGATCAAAGTGTACTTGGACTTCCTAATTTGTCAAAGCGTCATATGATTTATAAGTGTAGTGCATGCCAATTTCAAAAGTCTCACATGTTACCATTCATGAAGGGTATATGCATGGAGACCTATTGGAATTGGTCCATATAGATGTATGGGTACCTAGCAAGGATGGTTCAATCTTTGGATTAAGATACTATGTCTCTTTCATTGATGATTGCAATAGATGGACTATTCTTTATTTCATGAAACACAAGGATGAAGTTTTTTCGTGCTTCAAAAAATACCTAGCTCTTGTGGAGAACCAAATAGATAAGACACTAAAGAGGATAAAATCAAATGGAAGGGGAGAATATTTCTCCCATGATTTTGATCCCTTCCTTCAAGAAATGGGAATCGAGAGAGAGATTTCTACAAGGTACACTCCAAAGCAAAATGGATTGGTAGAGAGAAGAAATAGGAAAATATTTGAAGTTGCAAGATCTATGTTGAATGAAAAACATTTTCCGAAGTACTCATGGGTTGAGGTTGTATCTATAGCCACTTATTTCATTAATAGGTTAGATTCAAAGTCTCTTGATGGTATGACACCATATGACGCTTGGAACGGGAGAAGACCTAGCTTGGATCATTGCAAAATATTTGGATGTATTGCCTATGCTCATGTTCCTTCACAGATTAGAGGAAAGATGTACCATACGGTAGAGAGATGTGCATTCATTGGATATGGCAACAATAAAAAAGGCTACAAGCTATACAACCCAAGAAACAAAGGTTTTTTGGTGAGTAGAGATGTTGTTTTTGATGAGAATAGTTCTTGGTATGAACACTCATGTAGGAAAGTCAACTTACCTTATGATATTGAAGAAGTTTTTCCAAATCTCATCAAAGACAAACCTCCTAAAGTCGAAGAGCAAGATGTCTCAAAAGATAATGAAGTGTCATTGATGTCAGCACTAATCCAATGGTCCAGATCATCCCCAGATCCAATGGTGGAGAATGAAGGCGCCTAAATTTCACAAAAACTCAAAGCATGGAAGTCTAAAGTTAAAGCTAAACTGCAGGAGCTTGGTCATGAAGCAGAATCATCACATCATCATCTACAAAGGTCCATGAGGGAGAAAAGAAAACCAGAGAGGTGTGGGTTTGATACTTCTCGTGTTACCAAGCACTCAATCTACTTACCACAAGACTTAAATCAAGAAGAACCCTCATTATTTGAGGATGCCAAGGATAAGCCAAAATGGAAGCTAACAATGGAAGAGGAAATTGAGGCACTTGAGGAGAACAAAACTTGGGAGTTGGTTCGCACGTATTCATCAATGAAAGTAATAGGTTCAAAATGGATTTATAAATTAAAGAAGAATTCTAATGGTTCTATTAATAGGTGCAAGACAAGGCTAGTGGCAAAGGACTTTACAAAAACTCAAGGAGTTGACTATGAGAAGACCATCTCTCCTATGGCAAAGATGCCCACAATCAGAGTACTTCTTGTTAGTGCAATTTACCCAAGCCTACATGCTTGATATTATTTGATTTATGTTCATTCGTAGTCCTATGTGTGGTCATGTGAACACCTCTTGTAAAAGCGTACATTTTATCTCTTGTAATTGTAAAAGAAAGAATGTCTTAAGTCATCCATGATGTAAAAGCAAATTCCTGGCTCCAACTACCTAAAACCACAAGCTAGTGAGTTGAGGGAATATGTACTATTTTTGGGGATCACTTTTAGGTGGAGGCATTCGAACTCGAATTTAGAACTCCCTATAAAAGTAGCTATAAAAAGAGCAAGAAGGAAGTGGCAATTAGCAAGCCTTGTACGTGGCCATTTCATGTCATTTTGTAGACATTGAAGAGCTTGCTCCATAGCTCTATCATTCTACTTCTATTGTGCAAATATTCATTGCCAATGTGATTGTAATCATATGTGAATCTATACATTCATAATTCTCTACTTCTCTATTTTGTTCTCTGCTATACTCACTCAGAGTAGTAACTTCAGAAGCTCATATCTCAGTTCTACTCAACCTTTTTCAGAGTGTTAAAGTATGTTGGATTTCTATCTAAGTATATTTTTTGCATACAACATTTCATGGTAATTGGATATATGATTTGGGAGGAATTTGCATTTTACTGCTCACCGGTCTATCTCTGCAGAGCCTGAAAAATGGCTGTGAGTGTTCCTAATGTTGATGAATTTGATTCTCAGTGCTCATTCGCTCATTTGAAGCATTTTAACTTGGATTGGGAGGCTTTCTAAGTCTATGTGCTATGTTTGGAAGGAACTTTATCTAAGTCCTACTAGGTTGAGAGCACTCTTCATTTTTTCCAGCAAGTGTATGTACAAAAATAGCAAGTTTTGGGAGCTAGTCATTTTGCAACTAGTCTGTTTTGACTTAAACTTTTGAGATACATGTTCCAAAGTACTTGGTTGATATTTTGGTGGATTTAGCAAGCTCGAAGGGTCTTCTAATCAACTCTGGAGTCTCAGTGGGCTAGTGTGAATCCGGTTGTAGCAGCACCAACTGATCTTGGGATTGCATCCACCATCTCTCTTCACATTGGTATCAGAGCATAGCCAATCAACATGGGAGATGGATTTCCATCAACAATTGACAAATTGGATCGAAAAAACTACCCAGCATGGTCTCTAAGGATGGAGGATTATCTTGAAGGGAGGAATCTATATGTATTCATATCTGAAGATGAAGGAATGCCATCCACGAGGAACAAAGGGCAACCATCACATGAAGAAGAAGAAAGACTTTCAAATTGGTGTTCAAAGGATGCACTTGTAAGGTTCTACATTCTAAACTCAATGTCTGATTTTCTTTTACCTCATTTCAAGGGATGCAAGACATCAAGAGAGACTTGGAATGCACTTGCCTCTTTCTTCTCCTCCAACACTTGAGCAAGGAAGAACCAATTGTGCATGGAGTTCATAACAATGAAGAAAACCCCAAAGCAAAGTATGACTAATTATATCACAAAGATGATGGAGATTTCTGACCAACTTGGAATCATTGGAGAGGTATTTGAAGAGGATTAAATCACTAGAAAAATCATAAATGGAATCAAAGTAGATGACAAGTGGGAGTCCTTCACAACAGCCATGGATTTGTACATGGATATGCACGTACCCGACCTCAACACACTCATGGGCCAACTCTTCACAAATGAAACAAAGATTAGCAAAGGTGGTGAGTCCTCAAAATGTAATAAAACTTTTGCCTTATATTTTGATAAAGCTAAGGTCAAGTACAAGTCAAAGAATAAGAAGAATGAAGATGAAGGTAGCTCTTTCCAAGCAAACTTTGCAGGTAGAGGAAGAGCTAGAGGAAGAGGCAGGGGTGGAAATCAAGGCAGGGGGAGATTCCAATCATCTCAACCTTGCAATATATGTAGCTTATCTAATCATACTACTAAAGAATGTTTCAGGAACCCGAGGAACTCAAGAGGAAGAGGATTCAATAGAGGTGGCTATGGATCAAATAGAGGCAGATCCAATTGATGCTACAACAACAACAACTATCAAAGTGGCCATAGAGGAAGAAGAGACTACAATATTTATGCAGAGGACCAAAGTCAAGAGGATTCATTATTGATTATGAATCTATCAGTGAAGAAGTATAAGGATGATCATCACATCTTTTACATTGATTTAGGAAGCTCAAATCATGTAGCAGGAAATGTGGCCTTACTTTCTCATTTGGAAGATCCTCACAACAAACATGAAGAGCAAATAGGAGATGACACAAAGCACTCAGTGGAGAAGATAGGTAATGTGAAGACATCATATGGGAATATGAACCTCTTAAGCAAAGTCTTGTATGTCTTCTCTTTTGCATTTGATGCCTACTTGCATGAAAGAGGCATTAAAAAGGAAGTCACTACAAGGTATACACCCAAACTCAATGGTGTAGTAGTGAGGAGAAATAGAGCTATAGTTGAAGCTTCAAGCTCCATGCTCAATGAAAAGGGATGGCCAAACTACCTATGGGTAGAGGCTGTGTCTACAGCCACATATCTCATAAATAGACTTCCATCTAAGTCACTAGATGGAACCACTCCATATGAAGTGTGGAATCGAAGAAGACCTAGTCTAGAGCATTGTAAAATCTTTGGATGCTTAGCCTTTGCTCACATTCCTTCTCAGATAAGAGGGAAATTGGATCCCAAGGTAGAGAAGTGCATATTTATTGGTTATGATGAAAACCAAAAAGGATATAGATTATACAATCCAACCAATAAAGGATTTTCTATGAGTAGAGATGTAATTTTTTATGTGAACAAATCATTGTTTGCTGATGATAGGAAAGTGAAGCTACCTTATGACTTGGATGAAGATTTTCCATCACTTCAACCAAAGGATCCAAAGAAAATTGAAGAAAGTGATTCGGAGATTGACCTAGAAGACTTGGAAAGACTGAAGCTATGGAAGAGCAAAGGTAATGCAAAGATGCAAGTTGCTACATATGGACACAAGAGCTCACATCAACCACTTAGAAATTCTTCAAGGCAGAAGAAGAAACCAGAGAGGTATGGTTATGATACTTCTTTGGTCACCAAGCACTCAATCTAGATTGCAAAGGATTCAACCAATGAAGAACCTACCACATTTGAAGAAGCACAAAGCTATTGGGAAAGATGGATGGATGCACCAAGAGACTGAGTAGGTACTGCTAAACCTGCTTTGCAGCAGCCCTCTTTTGCTTCAGATTTGATTAGTAGACTTCCTTAGCTTCCAAATGACACCAAGAAATGGCCTATGTCCTTTGGAAATGAAGTGTGCAATAGTTGAATCAAAACAGGTAACTTTGGAAGTCTCAAACTCAAGAAAACCTTCTATTTTGGTCTTGACACCTGCTGAATGTTTTGCTCAGTGTGACCAGCACAGTAGCAATTGATAAACTTCCTTCTAGGAGTATTCAATTAGCTTAGTAAACTACCATTTGCAATTAGAATGATGTAAAATAATGAACTATGCTAAGAGAAATCAATTTAGCAAGATTTGATATACCCCCGACTTTTTAGGACTGTTGCAGAGATTGACCAGTGAGCACCTCGACGACGCTTTCTCTGAATTGGCTGAATGAAATCACTTCAAACTTTGTCAGCATGTAGCTGACTTTGAGCTGAATCCAACAAGCTTCGAATCACGGAATTTGGAGTAGTATTGACTGAGATATGCCCTTGACAAGTTGACAGATTTTGGAGTAGAAAAGCAGTGAACACAAAGATGAATGATGTAAATGTATCTACTAATTAACACTTGTGTACAATCCCATTGGCATGACTAGCATTGCCTAATGGTGTAGCGAGGTGTAGGCTATGGTATAGTCCTCACACACACTCAAACTCAGTAGAGTAAGCCTCGGGAATGGAGATGATCTGCCCACGACTTTTCCAAGTACATTTTATAGGGTATGTGTAAACAATTGAATTCAAATTCAAATTTTGGCTCCCTATGATCAAGGTCCTAAAAGCTTGGAAATATTCTCTCAATCAAGTGATTTACTTTTTCCACGAATCACGTAGGTAGGTGATTACAAAAGATTCTAAGTCAAATTGACTTTTACAATGAGGTACAATGGTAAATAACCACTAGCATGTGTTCCTATGATTCTTCATGTATGTAAAGTCATCATGATATCCTTCAAACCAAATGTGTAGGCTTGGGATTACACCAACAGCTCCCCCTCAAGCCAAACATTTTGGCTTAAGTCTTCATTTTCAAAACTTCAAGTATATCCTGCAATCCAATCATAGATTTGAACCTGCAAAGTTTGGTTCCATCCAAAGCTTTAGTCAGCAAATCTACACATTGCATGTTGGTAGACACATAAGTCTGTTGAATATCTTTGCTTAGAAACTTCTCTCTCACATAATGATAAAGGACTTCTATGTGTTTGGTCTTGGCATGATAGATAGGATTAGCTGCAAGGTGAAGAGAACTTGTATTATCTCCAAAGATGATTGGAGGCCTAGTGTATAAGCCCAATTCTGTATACAAAAGCTTAATCCAAATTGCTTCTTGAGTGGCATTAGCTAGCCCTCTATATTTGCCTCTGTAGAAGAGAATGCCACAGTTGGTTGCTTCTTTGCAGACCATGAAATTGATTTGTCACCTGCAAAAGAAATGTATCCTGAAGTGCTTCTCCTATCATCCTTGCATCCTGCCCAACCCGCATCTGAATAGACTTTTAAATCAATATCTGAAGTGTAAGGAAAATACAAACCATGGTTCTGTGTACCCTTGAGATACTTCAAGATTCTCTTGGCAGCCTCTAAGTGAGGTATCCTTGGTTTGTGCATGAATTGACTTAGCACACCAACTCCATATGCAATATCAATTTTGGTTAGAGTAGCATAGTACAAACTACCCACCATACTTTGATAACCTGTAATGTCTTTGACTTCATCACCTTCATGCGCACTTAGCTTTAGGTTCACCTCCATTGGAGTGCTTGCTACTTTAGCATCCTGCATTTGAAATTTCTTCAACATATCTTGTACATACCTTTTCTGAGTAATGTATATCCCTGAATTAGTGTAGAGCAATTCAAGACCTAGAAAGTACTTCAATAATCCAAGATCATTGATCTTGAATTCCTTCATCATCTCACTTTTGATATTTCTGATTCCATTGACATCATTGCATGTACTGATGATGTCATCAACATAAACACACAGATAAATTACCTCTAAATTACTTCACTTAATGAATAGAGAAGTATCTGCCTTGCTCATGACAAAACCTTGGTCTTGGAGGTATGTGGTTAACTTGTAATTCCATGCCCTAGGTGCCTGCTTCAATCCATATAAAGCCTCTTTTAATTTGCAAACATAAGTTACCTTCTTAGGGTCTTCATAGCCAGGAGGTTGTGACATATAAACCTCTTCTGAAATTCATCCATTCAAGAAAGCATTCTTGACATCCACTTGGTACATGTTCCAATTCTTGAATGCAGCCACACTAACCAACACTCTGATTGTTGGCATCTTGGCCACAGGAGAAAAAGTCTCCTCATAGTCAATGCCTTGGGTTTGTGCAAAACCCTTGGCCACTAATCTGGCTTTGTACCTGTTAATTGTGCCATCAGAATTTCTTTTAAGCTTGTAGATCCATCTGGATCCTATTACCTTCATGGAGTCCTTCTTAGGTACTAACTCCCATGTGTCACTCTCCTTGAGTGCTTCAATCTCCTCATCCATGGATTCTTTCCATTCTGACTTGGTTATAGCTTCTTCATATGAACCTGGTTCTTCATTTGACAAATCCTTTGCAAGATAAACTGAATGTTTGGTAACAAGAGATGTATCATACCCATATCTGATAGGTTTTTTGCTTTCTCTCTGAGATCTTCTGATTGCTTGAGTTGATGATTCAGGTATGTCTTCAAGTTTCTTCATCTTCATCTTGCCTTTGGACTTCCATGCCTTGAACTCTTCAAGGTTGATGGTATCTTCATCATCTGAACTTGAGTCTTCATTCTGTGTAGGTTCCTCCTTTGTAAGTTTTGGAAACTCCTCTTCCAAATCATAGGGTAGTTTAACCTTCCTGCATTCATTCTCATACCAAGATTTTCATCAAAGATCACATCTCTGCTTACCATAAATCCCTTATTGGTAGGGTTATAAAACCTATAACCTTTTTTATTTAAATCATACCCAATAAAAATGCATTTTTCAGCCTTTGGGTCTAGCTTACCCCTTACTTGTGAGGGAATGTGCACATATGCTACACATCCAAAAATTTTGCAATGATCTAATGATGGTCTCTTACCATGCCAAGCTTCATAGGGTGTCATACCATCAAGTGATTTTGATGGTAACCTGTTTATGAGGTAGGTGGCAGTAGAGACACTCTTTGCCCATAGATAATTAGGTAATTTCTTCTCATTGAGCATAGATCTAGGTGTCTCAACAATTAACCTATTTCTTCTTTTTGCTACCCCATTCTGTTCAGGAGAGTACCTTGTGGTTATTTCCCTTTTGATGCCTCTGTCCTGCAAGAAGTCCTCAAATTCATTGGAGAAGTACTCACCTCCTCCATCTGACCTTAGCCTCTTCAAGTTCCTTCCTGTCTGATTTTCAACTAATGCAAGATATTTTTTAAAGCAATTAAACACCTCATCCTTGTGCTTCATGAAATATAATACAGTCCATCTGCTATAATCATCAATAAAAGACACATAGTACCTTGAACCTGAGAATGAGGGGTCTTTGCTAGGTCCCCATACATCTGTGTGTACCAACTCTAGGTAGTCTTCATGCATATATCCCTTTTTTGAGAATGGTAACCTGTGAGGCTTACCAAATTGACAAGCACTACACTTGTAAATCATATGTTGCTTGGATACATTAGGTATCCCAAGCACACATTGGTCCTTGCACATTTGCTTTAAGGTCCTTTCTCCTATATGTCCTAATCTTTTGTGCCAAATCTCTAGCTCTAAAAGTGTTTGATCCTTATAACTGTATAGTGCAATATTCTTTGTGTCTTGTAACTCAAAAGTGAAAAGTCTACCTGATTTTTCTCCTTTAGCTATCCTCTTGAATCCATGTCTTGGGTCCTCCATAAATGCTCCATATTGATTGAATCTGACCTGCAACCCTTTCTCTACAATCTGTCCAACACTCATTAAGTTGTTTGTAATTGTTGGTACATAAAGTACCCTACCCAACCAATTCTGATTACCATCACAAGTCTTCACATTTCCAACTTTAACTACATGATGCTTTGTATCATCACCTGTTTGGACTTGATGTTTACCTTTTGGTTCCTCAAGATCAGAGAGTAGTGCCACATTACCAGCCACATGATTTGAACACCCTGAATCAATGTAAAATAAGTGATCATCATTTGTACCTGACTTGGAAGTCATGTTCATGATCAAGAGAGAGTCATCCTCCTCCTCTATGTAGTTGTTGTAATCCTTTCTGTTTCTGAATCCTCCTTGGTAGTTTCCATTGTAATTGTTGTTGTGGCCTTGGTGATGGTTGAACCTTCCTCTAGACTATGAGTATCCACCTCTTTGGTAGCCTCTTCCTCTCTAATTTTTGTAATTCCTGTAACAATCATCTGTGGTGTGATTTGATAAACCACAAATGTTACATGGTGATGAATTGTAGGGTCTCCCCCTACCTTGCTTACCTCCTCTGTCCCTACTTCTTGAAGATCTACGTCTCCCTGCATAGTTGGCTTGGGAGGTAGAGCCTTCATCTTCCACTTTCTTGCTCTTGCCTTTATCCTTAGACTTCTTATCAGTGTATAGGGCAGAAGAGTTGTTACCTTTGGATGTATCTCCACTTTTGGTGAGCTTTGCTTCATGTGTAAATAGTTGTCCCATGAGGGTTGTAAGATCTGGAGTGTGCATGTCCATGTAGAGATCCATTGTAGTGGTGAAGATTTCCCACTTGTCATCAGCCTTGATTCCATTGATTACCTGCCTCACAATTTGTTCTTCCTCAATTTATTCTCCTATGCTTGCTAACTGATCTACAACATCTTTGATCTTGGTCACAAATTCTGAAACAGCTTGCTTAGGTTGCTTCCTTAGTGTTGTGAGTTCAATCCACAACTGATTTTTCCTAACCCTTGTATTAGAGTAAAAATATGATGACAAGGTTTCCCAAGTCTCTTGGGAAGTCTTTGTTGGAGCAAGTCTATGACAAGCCTAAGTATTAGCTTGAGTCCCACAAAGTCATAGAAAAAGCCTTAAAATGAAGACTATGTAAAGTTCACTTGTGAACTACCTCTTGTAACTTTTGAAGAGTTTACTTAATGTAAAGGTGAAAGAATCTTAAGTGGTTGAGTCCACTTGATCAAGAATGGAAAGAGGAGCCACGAATTTGTGATTTGTGATAGGTAGAGAATCAAATCAATCATTGATTGATTGGAGAGTGATTGAGGGAAGTTAGCCTCCCAAACTCAACTATAAATAGATGGCAGTTTTAGTCGTGGTTAGAGAGACCTATGTGAAGACCTCCAAGGGCTGAGATTTATGCCATATCCAGGTGTGATTACAAGGCACACATATGTATCAGTAAGTCATTGTATTGTACAAGCAATATACTTTCATTTTCATGATCATTTGAGTTCATATTTCCATGTTCTTGTGAAGTGTACTACTCACTACCATTACTCTCAGTTTTTCTCACTCAGCTTGCAGAGATGTTTTCTCTGAGATTGGTGCATCATTTTCAGTGATTTAACTTGGTAACGTTATCTCTATAAGTTAAATATATGCTCATCAATTTTCATTTGATTTGGATGTTACAATCTTCAGTTATGTTCAGTTGAAGTCAACAGTGTCTGTTCATCTTCACTTCTCTGTCAGGTACCCGACTTTGTCACTCCTCTTGTCAGAGCCATTTCTCAGTGGTTAATTATTCAAATTCAATGATTTTAAGCTTGTTGAATTCCACGTATTGTCTAGTATAACCATACAAATTTTCATAATCATTGGATTCCTATATTTTGAGTTATGTTCATTTTTCTGCTCACTAGTCTCAAACTGTAGCAGCTCGTGAAAATCGGGATGATGTCATCACTTGTTAAACCTCATTCTCAGTGTGTGGTTTATTATTTTGATGAGATTACTCTTGAAAGTTAGCTCTTTAAGCTACCTAGACTTCCCCAAGAGGAATTAAGCTAATTGCTGCTGTGCTCAGAGAATTTTGTAAAACACCGGACAGGTGTATGAACCAAGAATAGCAAGTTTTCACCTCTAAGCTAACTCCAACTTATCTATTTTGATCTATCTTTTTGAGAGTGATCTTCCAAGGTACATAGGGTGTATAATACATCCATTGGCAAGCTAAAAGGGCCCACCATATACTCCTGGAGTTCATTTGGCTGGTGTAGATCAAGGATTTTGCAACACCTCTTCATCTTCAAGCACATACCTATCCATCTCTTCACAATGGTATCAGAGCAAGGTTGGACAACATGGTAGATGGATTTCCTTCATCAGTTGACAAATTGGACAGAGGTAACTACTCAGCTTGGTCATTAAGAATGGAAGCTTATCTCCAAGGTAGAAGTTTATATGGTTATGTGATTGGAGATGAATTTATGCCAAGTTTCAGGAACAAAAGTCAACCAACACAAGAAGAGCAAGAAAGATTGAGCACATGGTGCTCCAAGGATGCACTTGCAAGGTCTTATCTCCTCAACTCTATCTCATATTTTTTGTTGCCTCACATTAGAAGTTGTAAGACATCTCAGGAAGTGTGGGATGCACTTGAAGCTTTCTTTTCTTCAAGTATCAAAGCTAGGAAGCATCAACTATGGCTTGATTTCACAACTCTCAAGAAGGCTCCCAAACAAAATGTGACTGATTTTGTCACAAAGCTCAAGGACATAGCGGATCAGTTGGGAAGCATTGGAGAGGTAATAGATGAAGAGCAAATTGTAAGGCAAGTCATCAATGGCTTGAAGGCAGATGACAAGTGGGAAGCATTCACCACACCTATGGATTTGTACATGGACATGCATGTACCTGATTTCAACGCACTCATTAGACAACTACTTACTCAAGAGGCAAAGCTTATCAAAAATGGAGAAAGCTCTAAAGGTAATCAATCTTCGGCTTTATACACTGATAAAAGCAAGTCCAAAGATAACAAAGGAAAGGCAAAAAATTTGGATGATGAAGTAGGTACATATCAAGCTAACTATGCAGGTAGAGGAAGACATGGTAGAGGTAGAGGAAGAGGAGGTAGACAAGGCAGGGGGAGATCCCAAGACTCCAACCCATGTTCTATTTGTGAATTAACTAATCATACAACTGAAAATTGCTTTAGGAATTCCAAGAATCAAAGAGGAAGAGGATACAATAGAGGAAGTTATGGCTACTCAAGAGGAAGGTTCAACAACTACCATGGCAATTACAACAACTACAATCATTCAAACTATCAAGGAGGCTACAAAGGAAGGAGAGACTTCAATAACTACACAGAAGACTCAAACAAAGAGGATTCATTATTGATCATGAACATTGCTATGCCACAAGGTAAATCTGATGAGCATGTTTTCTACATAGATTCAGGTTGTTCAGATCATGTGGTAGGAAATGTGGCACTCCCATCAGATTTAGAAGATCCAAGGAATAAGCATGAGGTACAAACAAGAGATGATACAAAACATCCTGTGGAGAAAATAGGCAATGTCAAAGCACCTGATGGAAACATCAACCTACTCAGTAAGGTACTCTATGTCCCTACCATTACAAAGAATTTGATAAGTGTTAGGCAGATAGTAGAGAAAGGGTTGCAAGACAGGTTCACAAAAGCAGGAGCATTTGTTGAAGATCCAAGTCAAGGATTCAAAAAAATTGCAAAAGGTGAAAAGACAGGTAGATTGTTCACATTTGAATTACAGGACACTAGAAACATTGCTCTCTTTAATTATGGTAGTCAGACACTCACAGAATTGGAAGTATGGCACAAAAGGTTAGCACATATTGGTGAAAGGTCATTAAAGCAAATTTGCAGGGACCAAAGTGTACTTGGACTCCCTAACTTTTCAAAACAACATATGATTTATAAGTGTAGTGCATGTCAATTTGGAAAGTCTCATAGGTTAACATTCATGAAGAAAGGTTATATGCATGGAGATCTCTTGGAGTTGGTTCATACAGATGTATGGGGACCTAGCAAGGAAGCTTCAGTATCTGGATCAAGGTATTATGTCTCCTTTATTGATGATTGCAGCAGATGGACTATCCTACTCTTTATGAAACACAAAGATGAAGTTTTTTCATGTTTCAAAAGATATTTGGCTCTTGTGGAGAATCAAACAGGTAAATCACTAAAAAGGCTAAGGTCAGATGGAGGGGGAGAATACTTCTCCCATGATTTTGATTCTTTTCTTCAAGAAAGAGGAATCAAAAGAGAGGTAACTACAAGGTACACTCCTGAGCAAAATGGAGTGGCACAAAGGAGGAATAGGACAATTCTTGAAGCTACAAGGTCTATGTTAAATGAAAAGAATTTACCTAATTATTTATAGGCTGAGGCTGTATCTACAGCTTTTGCTCATGTTCCTTCACAGGTTAGAGGCAAGATGGATCCAAAGGCAGAAAGGTGTGTATTTATTGGATATGATAACAATCAAAAGGGCTACAAGTTATACAAAACTACCAACAAAGGATTCTTGGTAAGCAGAGATGTAGTTTTTGATGAGAACAATTCATGGTATGAAGATTCATGCAGGAAGATCAATTTACCATATGATCTTGAAGAAGATTTTCCAAAGCTTGGTAGAGAACAATCAAAGATTGAAGAACAAGGCACCTCAGAGGATGATGAAGAATCTCACATGGAAAAGATCAAAGCATGGAAGTCTAAAGGTAAAGCAAAATTGCAGGAACTTGGACATGAGGCAGAATCATCACATTATGGCCTAAGAAGATCTATGAGGGAAAAGAAAAAACCAGAAAGGTATGGGTTTGACACCTCATTAGTAACTAAACATTCTATCTACGTAGCACATGACATAAACCAAGAGGAGCCATCATCCTTTGAAGAGGCCAAAGCAAAATCAGAATGGAAGCATTCAATGAAGGAAGAGATTGAAGCACTTGAGAAAAACAACACTTGGGATTTGGTGCCCAAGACTTCATCCATGAAGGTAATAGGCTCAAGATGGGTCTATAAACTCAAGAAGAATTCTGATGGTTCCATTAACAGGTATAAGGCAAGGCTTGTGGCAAAAGGCTTTGCACAAACTCAGGGAATTGATTATGAGGAGACCTTCTCTCCTGTGGCAAAGATGCCTACTAATAGGGTTTTTCTTAGTATTTCCTCTTCCAAAAATTGGAAGATACTTCAACTAGATGTAAAGAATGCATTCTTGAATGGTTGGATAACAGAAGAGGTATATATGGCACAATCACCTGGTTTTGAGAATCAAGTTTATCTTGATTATGTGTGTAAGCTTAACAAAGCATTGTATGGTCTCAAGCAAGCTCCAAGAGCTTGGAATTTCAGGCTTGTTTCATTCTTGCAGGACAAAGGCTTTCAACCAAGCAAGGTAGATCCTTCACTCTTTATTAAAAAGAGTAATTCTGAGGTCATCTACCTATGTGTATATGAAGATGATATTATATTGACAGGAAATGATGCAGATGGTATGAAGAAGATCAAAGATCAGATGAGAGAAGAGTTCAAGATAAGTGATTCGGGTTCACTTACCTACTTCCTAGGTTTGGAAGTTGTCTACAAAGATCATGGTTTGTTTCTTACTCAAAGAAAGTACATTAAGGACATGTTGGCAAAATTCAAGATGCAAGATTGTAAGATTGTAGGTACTCCAATGGAGGTCAATCACAAATTGAGCTCACATGAAGGTGAACTCATAGAGGACATCACATCATATCAAAGTCTAGTGGGTAGTCTCAACTATGCCACATTGACAAGACTTATATATGTTACAGTGTGAGTGTGCTAAGTCAATTTATGCACACACCAAGGAAACTACACATGGATGTTGCCAAAAGGATTCTCAAGTATCTCAAAGGAACCATAAATGAAGGACTTTATTATCCTTATGTATCTGATTTAGGTTTGAAGCTATTTTTTGATGCAGATTGGGCTGGCTCCAAGGAAGATAGAAGGAGCACTTCAGGTTATCTTACCTTTGCAGGTTCAAAGCTTATTTCATGGTCATCCAAGAAGCAACCCACAGTTGATCTCTCTTCTATTGAAGCTGAAAATAGAGGTCTTGCCATAGCTACTCAGGAAGCTATGTGGATGAAGACATTATTCAAAGATCTTGGATTGGAGTTTGGAACTCCAACTATTTTTGGTGACAATATGAGTTCTATTCACTTGGCTGCTAATCCTATTTTTCATGCAAGGACTAAACATATTGAAGTTCATTATCACTATGTACGAGAAAAGGTTCTAAGCAAAGAGGTTCAAATATCATATGTGTCCACTCATCAACAATGTGTAGATATTCTAACCAAAGCATTGGATGGTACAAAGCTTTGCAAATTCAAGGCTATGATTGGTTTGCAGGTAATCTTGGAAGATTGAAGACCTCAAGCATACTTGGCTTGAGGCGGAGCTGTTGGAGCAAGTCTATGACAAGCCTAAGTATTGGCTTGAGTCCCACAAAGTCATAGAAAAAGCTTTAAAATGAAGACTATGTAAAGTTCACTTGTGAACTACCTCTTGTAACTTTTGAAGAGTTTACTTAATGTAAAAGTGAAAGAATCTTAAGTGGTTGAGTCCACTTGATCAAGAATGGAAAGAGGAGCCACGAATTCATGATTTGTGGTAGGTAGAGAATCAAATCAATCATTGATTGATTGGAGAGTGATTGAGGGAAGTTAGCCTCCCAAACTCAACTATAAATAGATGGAAGTTTTAATCGTGGTTAGAGACCTATGTGAAGACCTCCAAGAGCTGAGCTTTATGCCATATCAAGGTGTCATTACAAGGCACACATATGTATCAGTAATTCATTGTATTGTACAAGCAATATACTTTCATTTTCATGATCATTTGAGTTCATATTTCCATGTTCTTGTGAAGTGTACTACTCACTGCCATTACTCTCAGTTTTTCTCAGTCAGCTTGCAGAGATGTTTTCTCTGAGCTTGGTGCATCATTTTCAGTGATTTAACTTGGTAAATTTAGCTCTGTAAGTGTACTATATACTCATCAATTTTCATTTGATTTGGATGTTGCAATCTTCAGGTATGTTCAGTTGAAGTCAACAGTGTTTGTTCATCTTCACTTCTCTGTTAGGTACCCGACTTTTTCACTCATCTTGTCAGAGCCCTTTCTTAGTGGTTACGTATCCACATTCAATGATTTAAAGCTTGTTGGATTCAGCTTACTATCTTGTATAACCATACAAAGTTTCATAATCATTGGATTCCTACATTTTGAGTTATGTTCATTTTTCTGCTCACTGGTCTCAAATTATAGCAGCCCGTGAAAATCGGGATGATGTCATCACTTGTTAAAACTCATTCTCAGTGTGTGGTTTATTATTTTTTATGTGATTACTCTTGGAATTTAGTTCTTTAAGCTACCTAGACTTCCCCAAGAGGAATTAAGCTAATTGATGCTGTGCTCAGAGAATTATGTAAAACACTGGACAGGTGTATGAACCAAGAATAGCAAGTTTTCACCTCTGAGCTAACTCCAACTTATCTGTTTTGATCTATCTTTTTGAGAGTGATCTTCCAAGGTACATAGGGTTTCTAATACATCCATTGGCAAGCTAAAAGGGCCCACCATATACTCCTGGAGTTCATTTGGCTGGTATAGATCAAGGATTTTGCCACAACTCTTCATCTTCAAGCACATACCTATCCATCTCTTCACAGTCTTACAATTTCTGATATGTGGCAAAAGAAAGTCTGAAATAGAGTTGAGTAAATAGGACTTTGCCAAAGCATCCCTAGCACACCATGTGTTGAGCTTTTCTTGTTCTTCCTTGGTTGGTAGTCCTCATGCTTTGAATGAGGGAAATTCCTCATCTCCTGAGGTATATCCATATAAACTCCTTCCTTGTAGGTAGGCCTTCATCCTTAGAGACCAAGCTTGATAATTGTTCCTGTCCAATTTGTCAATAAATGAAGGAAAGCCATCTCCCATTTTACCTTATTTGCTCTGATGCCACTGTTGGGAAAGATGGATGGATGCACCAAGAGACTGAGTAGGTACTGCTAAACCTGCTTTGCACCAGCCCTGTTTTGCTTCAGATTTGATTAGTAGACTTCCTTAGATTCCAAATGACAGCAAGAAATGGCCTATGTCCTTTGGAATTGAAGTGTGCAATAGTTGAATCAAAACAGATAACTTTGGAAGTCTCAAACTCAAGAAAACCTTCTATTTTGGTCTTGACACCTGCTGAATGTTTTGCTCAGTGTGACCAGCACAGTAGCAATTGATAAAATTCCTTCTAGGAGTATTCAATTAGTTTAGTAAGCTACTATTTGCAAGTGGAATGATGTAAAATAATGAACTATGCTAAGAGAAATCAATTTAGCAAGATTTGATATACCCCCGACTTTTTAGGACTATTGCAGAGATTAACCAGTGAGCACCTCGACGACGATTTCTCTGAATTGGCTAAATGAAATCCCTTCAAACGTTTTCAGCATGTAGCTGACTTTGAGCTGAATCCAACAAGCTTTGAATCACTGAATTGGGAGTAGTAGTGATTGAGATATGCCCTTGACAAGTTGACTGATTTTGGAGTAGACAAGCAGTGAACACAAAAATGAATGATGTAAATGTATCTACTAATTAACACTTGTGTACAATCCCATTGGCATGATTAGCATTGCCTAATGGTGTAGAGAGGTGTAGGCTATGGTATAGTCCTCACACACACACAAACTCAGTAGAGTAAGTGTTGGAAGATGCATTTTTGGAAACCTTTTTTGAAGGAAAAATATTGTAAAATGATAGAAATTTGTAGAAATATTTATGCAATTGTTGTAAAAATAAGGAAGAGTCTTCCTTATGTAGGATAGAATCTTATGTATTTTTTCTAGAATTTTTGGAAACTCTTAGATAGCATATTTTTAGAATAATAGAGGAAAGGACCAAAATTCAAGTGTGAAAGAGGACACTTGAAAATGTATATAAGTCAATTTTCTCTATTTTTGAGGGGTTGGTTAATCATTTGCTCATGCTATCAATAGAGAAGAGAGAGTTTCTGCAGAAATCGTGTTTTCTTCTATTGTGTGTGTTTCCTTTTGATGTGAGAGCTTGTTCTTGCTTTATCATGGAGATTTGTGAGTTTCATTTGTGTAATACTGAGTAAGATGTATGAAGAGAGAAGATTACTGATGTATTGAGTGAAGAAAGATTGAAGAATGCTACAGAAAAGTGAAAATCGTCTACTGGTACAGAATCGCGATTGTCTCGTCTCAGTGATACAGGTGATATTTTCCAATTCTGATTTCATATTTGTATTCTGATGAGAAAATAACATGAATTAGACACAAAGATCATAGAAAATGATGAAGATTTGCTCTAGATAAGGTAAACCCTAGATATTTCCTCTTCATTTTCATTTTCTCAGAATTCCAGCCATCAATCTCTTATTTCTATGAATCTATCATCTAGAAGGGGCTGTGGTCTTATGGATATTCCCAGGATTGACAAAATAAAGATGGATTATTGATTCTTTTGTACTTCATGATTGGAGAGGACAACTCCAAAGTCAATAACAAACAGTAAGCCTCGGGAATGGAGATGATCTGCCCGCGACTTTCCAAGTACATTTTATAGGGTATGTGTAAAAATTTGAATTCAAATTCAAATTTTGGCTCCCTATGATCAAGGTCCTAAAAGCTTGGAAATATTCTCTCAATAAAGTGATCTAATTTTTCCATGAATCACTTAGGTAGATGATTACAAATGATTCTAAGTCAAATTGACTTTTACAATGAGGTACAATGGTAAATAACCACTAGCATGTGTTCCTATGATTCTTCATGTATGTAAAGTCATCATGATATCCTTCAAGCCAAATGTGTAGGCTTAGGATTACACCAAAAAAAGCAAGAAATCTTGGAGAGATGCAATGGATGAAGAAATAGAAGCCTTGAAGGAGAATGAAACTTGGGAGCTTGTACCTAACAAGCCATCTATGAAGGTAATTCGATCTCCAGGGATATACAAAATCAAGAGGAATCTAGATGGAAGTATAAATAGACATAAAGCAAGATTAGTTGTTAAAGGGTTTGCTCAAGCCCATGGTATTGATTATGAGGAGACTTTCTCTCCTGTTGCAAAAATGCCTACAATTAGGGTTCTCATTAGTCTTAATGCATTTAGAAATTGGAAGCTCTATCAACTTGATGTAAAGAATGCTTTCTTAAATGGATGGATTTCTAAAGAAGTGTATATGGCACAACCTCTTGGACATGAGGGTGCACATCATCCCAACTATGTATGCAAATTAAAAAAAGTCTTGTATGGATTGAAGCAAGCTCTAAGAGCTTGGAATTTTAGATTGGTGACTTATTTGCAAGACCAAGGACTCAAAGCTAGCAAGGCAAATACCTCTTTGTTCATAAAGAGGAATGGATTGGAAATGATCTATTTATGTGTGTATGTTGATGATATTATTATCAGAGGCAATGATCTTGAAGGAATCAAACAGGTAAAGACTCAAATGAAGGAGGAGTTCAAAATAAGTGACATCGGACCACTCACTTATTTTCTTGGATTGGAGTTAATCCACACAAGTTCAGGTATATACATCACACAAAGAGCAAAATCATAAGCTTAGGTCTTATGAAGGTGTTGTTGGAGCAGAACAATCAATAAATTGTGATTATACAAAGGCTAGAAGTAAAGACATAAAGAGAAGATTGAAGATCAATGTCATGGATTGAAGAAAAGAATCAGATAACAAAGTCCTTTAATCAAATGTATATTAGTTCTTTAGATACTTCAATTTATTTGAAGTAGTTACGAGTTAGGACTTGTATATATATATAAGTACATGCTTATAGTCGTATGAGACATAGAGAAATGAATATGAGATGAGTTAGTGATGTACATTGTACAAATCATCCATCAGATGTATGAAGAAAAATATAAGTGAAAGTTTCAGATATGGCGCGTCGATCTTCTCTCCTATTCTCCTTCTGTGTTTATTAGTTTGAGAAATCCTTTTGCACGAATCTAAGTCCATAGCTAATTGATCTATGGCTAGAGTTTGAGAGGTTAATTGCAGACAGGTTGAGAGAATTTTGTTTAGGAACATTCATATGTGAAGATGTTCTGAGAGTCGTCTGAAGCTGACGCAAATTTCGTGGTCAAAGAAATGGACATTGCTCCATGCTCAGTGTAAAGTTTTACACAAGTGAGGGCTCAAAATCTAAGTTGAGAGGTAAGCCATCTATGGCTAAAAGATCTTGGTCAAACGGGATTTACTTTGGGAGAACTAGTGTTAAGAAGTTGCAGGTGTCAAAGTCGCCATTGCAAAGAAGCAGTTTCAGACATAGGTGAAGTGTTTCACATATTTCTCACAATATACTTAATCATTTTAAGAAATTTAAATTGGAGCAGCTGCGCAACCTCAAGGCGAAGCATTGTACAAAGTTTTATCAAAAACTTTACAGGATTGATTAGTCAATCAGTGACTAATCTGTGACAGACTTTTCAGGAAAGTTCAATTTTAACACTTAGTCAAAATTCTGATAATTTGGTGATGGTTTTCTAAAATTGAGAGGAGTCTAAAGTTGTTCTTGACATAGAGGTGTTCTAAGTTCAAGTACAACTTTTTCTTTTGGAGATTAACACTCTCCATCAGTGGTATCAGAGCAGGATGTGTCAAAATTGAAGTGAAGAAGACTCCGACTGCTGCAGAAATACAAATCTTTACATCTCGAAGGTGCAAAAGGATAAAGGTTGAAGAAAGCTTGGAAGAAGACACATTGAAGTTGTCAAAAGGATCAGAAGGAGGAAGATTCGAAGTCAAGGTACATTTATTTCTCATAAAGATTAAAGATTTGGCAATACAGGTAAAGAAACAATGGGAGATAGTCTCCAAATTGAGAAGTTGGATAGAGAGAACTATCCTGCATGGTCAATGAGGATGGAAGCTCATCTTATGAGTAAAGATCTGATGGGATACATCACAGGAGAGGAAGAAAAGCCAGAATTTAGAGACTCTAGTGTTCCAACTAGAGAAGAGCTTGCAGACATGAAGAATTGGATGAAGAAGGATGCTCAAGCAAGGAGCATAATCTACATGGCAGTCAATGATTATTTGCTCCTCACATTAGAGGACTTGAAAGTGCATGTGACATTTGGAATGCTTTGGAAGAGCATTTCCAAAACACAACCAAATCAAGGAAGGCTTCACTATGGGCAGAGTTTACTACTTTCAAGAAGAAGGCCTCACAATCAATCTCTGATTATGTGACAAAGATGAAGGACATTGCAGATTCTTTAGGTGCAGTGGATGAAGATATTGAAGAAGATAAATTGGTAAGACAAATTCTCACAGGGCTAAGAGGAGATGAGAAATGGAAGCCTTTTATTTTGTCTACAGAACTTTCATTAGATCACTTCACTCCTGATTTAAATCAATTGTTAGGTCATATGCTAACTTTTGAGAATGATATCAAAGGAGATGTTGACAAGAGTGCAGGTCATGCAATGTATTCTAAAGACAAGAAGAAAGCTAACAAAGGGAAGCAACAATCAGGTGAAGAAGAAGGTACTTCAAACCAAGCAAACTTCATAAGAGGAAGAGGAAATGGCAGAAGTAGAGGAAGAGGCAGAAACAACAAAGAGAATGCAAGAGCTTGTTGGATATGTGGTAAGACCAATCATCTATCTCATGATTGTTGGCACAATAATCAAAACAATGGTAATTTTAATCAGAACTTTAATCAAAGAGCAAGAGGTGGTAGATTTCAGAGAGGAAACTTCAGAGGTAGAGGTGGTAGGAATTCTTTTGGAAGAGGTGGAGGAAGAAGCTTCCAAAATCAATCCTATAATAACACCTACTACAACTATGCATCAGATCAGAAGGAGGATTCGACTCTCATTATGAATGCAACATGTGAAACCTCAAATGAGGACATGAGAGTGTTCTATATTGATTCAGGATGTAGTAATCATTTAAGTGGAAATATTGCTTTGATGACTGATCTAGATCATAATGCAATTAATCATACAGTTCAGACAGGTGATAATACAAAGCATAAGGTAAAGTCAATTGGTTCAGTCAAAGCCAAAGATGGGAGCACACTTCTGAGTAAGGTTCTTTATGTTCCCACAATTCCAAAGAATTTGATCAGTGTAGGTCAAATTGTGGAAAAAGGATATGAGGTAAGGTTTACCAATGATGGAGTCTATGTTGAAGACCCTAGTCAAGGGTATAAACAGGTTGTTACAGGAAAGAAGGAAGGAAGGCTCTTCACATTGAAGGTACAAGGAAATGTTGGACATGCTATGTTCACATATGGAGAGCAGAAAGTATCTGAATTGGATCTTTGGCATAAGAGACTTGGACATTTCAATGAGAGAGGTATCAAAGAAATGATTAACAATGAAACAGTGCTTGGATTGCCTAACATTGCAGGTCAACACATGACATACAGATGTGAGGCATGTCAATTAGGTAAGGCTCATAAGCAACCTT
The DNA here is from genome assembly GCA_020310875.1 of Ceratopteris richardii. NCBI lineage: Eukaryota > Viridiplantae > Streptophyta > Polypodiopsida > Polypodiales > Pteridaceae > Ceratopteris > Ceratopteris richardii. The sequence goes on along the minus strand of CM035420.1, from coordinate 33,752,335 downwards.
ATTCTAAGCATGGTTTTATGTATTCAGAAAGACTTGAGTTGGTGCATACAGATGTGTGGGGTCCTTCAAAGGACTTTAGTATAAATGGTTCAAGATATTATGTCATATATGTTGATGATGCTACCAGGTGGATCACAATTTATGTGATCAAAGAAAAGTCAGAAGTGTTTAATACATTTAAACACTATCATGCATATGCAGAAAGGATTACAGGTCAAAAATTGAAGAGACTAAGGTCAGATGGAGGGGGAGAGTATTTTTCAAATGAGTTCAATGATTACTTGTGGAATGCAGGTATAAAGAGAGAAGTTACTTGCAGGTACTCTCCTCAACAAAATGGGGTAGCAGAAAGAAGAAATAGGACACTTGTTGAATTTGCAAGGTCCATGATGAAAGAGAAGAATTGCCCAAATTATTTGTGGGCTGAGGCTGTTAATACAGCTACATATTTGGTTAATAGATTGCCTTGTAAAGCCTTGCAGGGTATGACACCATATGAAGCTTGGTGGGGTAAGAGACCTACCTTGGATCATTGTAGAATATTTGGATGCTTGGCATATGCATATGTGCCATCACAATTGAGGCATAAGTTGGAACCTAAGGCAGAAAAATATGTATTCATTGGTTATGATGATAAGCAAATGGGATACAGGTTGTGGAGTCCATCCACAAAGCACTTCCTTGTGTCCAAGGATGTTACATTTGATGAGCAAGGTACTTGGTATGCAGGTAAATATAATGTACATGCAGATGTTGAAGAAGTAGTGGATCAAAGGAAAGGTAAAGCAAAGATTCAATTACTTGATGAAAATGAGAATAATGAAGTACAGGTTGAAGTTGAAGAGAGGCCAAGGTTTGATCTAGAATGTGATGAACCAGAGACTTCAAAAAGTGCAGAAGTTAGGAGATCATCTAGGCACAAATGGCAACCCACAAGGTATAGCTATGACACCTCATTCTTGACTACTAAAGATTATGCTTATTTGGTAAAAGCAGATGAAGATCCATCTACATATGATGAAGCCAAAGGCAAGAGGATTTGGGAAGAAGCCATGCAAGAGGAGTATGATGCATTGATAGAGAATCAGACTTGGGATCTGGTTCCTAAACCCAATAGCCAGAAAATTATTGGATGTAAGTGGGTTTACAAAACAAAAAGATTTGCAGATGGAAATGTGTCTAGGTACAAGGCAAGACTAGTTGTGAAAGGGTATGCACAGACATATGGAGTGGACTATGATGAGACCTATAGTCCTGTGGCAAAAATGACAACCATCAGGACTCTCATAGCAATTGCTGCTTGCAAAGGTTGGAAATTATCTCAACTAGATGTTAAAAATGCTTTCTTGAATGGTTACATTTCAGATGAAGTTTACATGGAACAACCAGATGGGTTCAAAGATCAAGTGAGTCCAAATTATGTGTGTAAGCTCAAGAGAGCTTTGTATGGGTTGAAGCAGGCCCCAAGGGCTTGGAATTATAGGCTTGTAAAATTCCTAAAGGATTTTGGATTTCAAGCATCAAAGGCAGATAGTAGCTTGCTAGTCAAAGCAAGTGAAGATGGATTCATTTATGTTTGCATTTATGTTGATGACATTATACTTACAAGAACAGATGATAAAGGAATACAAATGATCAAGAAGCAGATGGAGAAAGAGTTCAAAATCAGTGACTTGGGGAACTTGTCATTCTTCTTGGGAATGGAGATTTTATATACTCAACATGGAGTATATGTGACCCAAGAAAGGTATCTTAAAAATTTGCTAACTAAATTTCAAATGGAAGATTGCAGGGTTGCACCTACACCTTTGGAAGTGAACCATAAATTGTCTAGATTTGGAGGAGAAGAATTCAGAGACATGAAGCTCTATCAAAGTTTGGTTGGTAGCTTGATTTATGCTACATTAACAAGGCCTGATTTGTCATATGCAGTTGGTGTGCTTTCACAATTTATGCATTGTCCTAGAAAGGAACATTGGATTGCAGGACAAAGAGTACTTAGGTACATCAAGGGTACACTCAAAGAAGGATTGTACTATGGATTTACTTCTGATACAAGAGTGAAGATATATAGTGATGCAGATTGGGCAGGTAATGTGGATGATAGAAGATCAACACATGGATATTTGTGCTATGTGGGAGACAAATTGATTTCATGGTGTTCTAAGAAGCAACATACAGTTGCTTTATCATCTACAGAAGCAGAATACAAAGGTATGGTGGATGCTGCAAAGGAGGTAATATGGCTAAAGACACTTATGAAGAGTTTTGATGTAATTCAGAGTACTCCGATCATTTGTGGAGACAATATGAGTTCTTTATATTTGGCAGCAAATCCTGTATTTCATGCTAGAACTAAACATATTGAAATACAGTATCATTTTCTGAGAGAAAAGGTCATTGATAAAGAAATTGAAGTGATGCATACTCCTACAAAAGATCAACTTGCAGATATGATGACAAAGAGTTTAGATGGACCAAAGTTGCAGAAGTTCAAAGATATGGCAGGAATAAAGAAGGTACAGATAATCACAATTGATGATTGAGGGGGAGCTGTTGGAGCAGAACAATCAATAAATTGTGATTATACAAAGGCTAGAAGTAAAGACATAAAGAGAAGATTGAAGATCAATGTCATGGATTGAAGAAAAGAATCAGATAACAAAGTCCTTTAATCAAATGTATATTAGTTCTTTAGATACTTCAATTTATTTGAAGTAGTTACGAGTTAGGACTTGTATATATATAAGTACATGCTTATAGTCGTATGAGACATAGAGAAATGAATATGAGATGAGTTAGTGATGTACATTGTACAAATCATCCATCAGATGTATGAAGAAAAATATAAGTGAAAGTTTCAGATATGGCGCGTCGATCTTCTCTCCTATTCTCCTTCTGTGTTTATTAGTTTGAGAAATCCTTTTGCACGAATCTAAGTCCATAGCTAATTGATCTATGGCTAGAGTTTGAGAGGTTAATTGCAGACAGGTTGAGAGAATTTTGTTTAGGAACATTCATATGTGAAGATGTTCTGAGAGTCGTCTGAAGCTGGCGCAAATTTCGTGGTCAAAGAAATGGACATTGCTCCATGCTCAGTGTAAAGTTTTACACAAGTGAGGGCTCAAAATCTAAGTTGAGAGGTAAGCCATCTATGGCTAAAAGATCTTGGTCAAACGGGATTTACTTTGGGAGAACTAGTGTTAAGAAGTTGCAGGTGTCAAAGTCGCCATTGCAAAGAAGCAGTTTCAGACATAGGTGAAGTGTTTCACACATTTCTCACAATATACTTAATCATTTTGAGAAATTTAAATTGGAGCAGCTGCGCAACCTCAAGGGGAAGCATTGTACAAAGTTTTATCAAAAACTTTACAGGATTGATTAGTCAATCAGTGACTAATCTGTGACAGACTTTTCAGGAAAGTTCAATTTTAACACTTAGTCAAAATTCTGATAATTTGGTGATGATTTTCTAAAATTGAGAGGAGTCTAAAGTTGTTCTTGACATAGAGGTGTTCTAAGTTCAAGTACAACTTGTTCTTTTGGAGATTAACACTCTCCATCAGGTGTTGAAGCTGAAAGTCAAAGATAAAGCATAGGAGCATATCTAAGAGGTGGACACACAAGAAGAAGGAGCAAGTAGGGAGCTCCAAGAAGTACGTCAACTTTTAAGAAGAATCCCCTACAGAAATAGTGATTTCTATCACTAAAACCATTGTAAATACCATTTTCTATTTTTGTAACTCCATTTTGTTCAAGTCGAGGAGTCCTCGAGCTTGAGGAGTATTAGAAGTATCATCCTACCAAGTTTCATAATTTTTAGACTTCATTTGAGCCCTCAAATAAGCCCTGGAACCTAATTTTTAACTAGGCCGGACACTAGGTCTGGACAGGGCCAAAACTAGTCAAAAACTATAAAAAGGGCTAGAGAGCTCATTTTTGGGGTTAGCTTGTTAGAGAATAGAGCTTTTGTAAGAGAACTCTTTTGCAATCAAAGCTTTCCATTGTTCCTCTCTTTGATCTTACCTTGTGTGCGTGTGTGTGTGTATGTGTGTGCATGTTTGTGTGCTTTCACTCACGCACTTGTGCCTTCACTTGTTCGTGGTCTTCATACCGGTCCTCACGTCTCCTTGGATTGACAAGTAAAGGAGGTGGTGCTTACGCTTGAGCTACACCAAATTTTGGTGCCGTTGCCGGGGAGAGAGCTTCGAGGACGAGCGTTGTGATGGTAAGATCGTAGACTTGCGACGTTGGAAGGTAAAAAAACTGTCATTTCAGTTCATTTTTTGTTTTTTCCTCTTCATCTTCATCATCACCATCATCTCCAGCTTCCATCTTCTTCTTCATAGAAATTTCTTGTTTTTTAGTGCATTTTCACCATTTTCATACCATTTTTCATGCATTATTGTGCGGGAAGGAGTTAGGAGGTGCAAGGGAGAGCAAGCGCTGTGTTTTTTCATGATTTTCTGCTCATACGGAGCTCGCCATTGCCGGCGCTCAAAAATTTGAATTTCCCGCCAAAAAACGCGATTCTGTGATGAAAATCGCGATTCTGTGAAAATTCAAAATTTTTTGAAAAATCATGATTTTCTGTTTCCAGCCTAAAAGCTTGCTGAAAGAATCACGATTCTGTGGTCATTCTCAGAATCGTGATTCTGTGGTTGTGCTCGAAATTGCGATTCTCACAAATCACGATTTTCAGCAAAAAACACGATTCTATGAGAACACGATTTTGTGGAAATACGATTCTCTGTTGACAATCAGGATTTTCATGTCAAAAAAAACACAATTTTGAGAACCACGATTTTGTGAAAAACACGATTTTTTGAATCACGATTCTCTGAGACAAAATCGCGATTCTCTAGAACACGATTCTCTAAACGATTTTGTGAACCACGATTCTGTGAAATACGATTCTGTGCTCAAAATCACGATTTTTAAAAAACACAATTCTGTGCTCAAAATCGCGATTTTCAAAAAACACGATTCTGTGCTCAAAATCGCGATTTCCAAAAAACACGATTCTGTGCTCAAAATCGCGATTTTCAAAAACACGATTCTGTGCTCAAAATCGCGATTCTCACAAATCACGATTTTCAGCCAAAACACGATTTTGTGAAAAACACGATTTTGTGAATCACGATTCTCTGAGACAAAGTCGCGATTCTATAGAACACGATTTTGTGAAAACACGATTTTCTACTCAAAATCGTGATTCTCACCAATCACGACTTTTAGTAAAAACATGATTTTGTGAAAAAGGCGATTCTGTGAAACACGTTTTTTTGCTCAAAATCGCGATTTTCAAAAAACCCGATTCTCTGCTCAAAATCGTAATTTTCAAAACATGATTTCGTGAAAACACGATTCTCAAGGTACAAAATCACGATTCTCTGATTTCATACAATCGCGATTCTCTTGAAGTTCACAAAATCACGATTCTCTTGAAGTTCACAAAATCGCGATTCTCTTGAAGTTCACAAAATCGCGATTTTTTCCAAAAGGTCCTATTTGCGTGTTTGGACTCCCGGGAGGCTGATTCGACATAACTTTTTCATAAGTCCATTTTTTGAGCTCTATAGCTCGTTGGAAATCTCGTTTCGAATCCTACACGGCCTCAACTGTTTTTTATAAGAATAATGTGTTGATTTTCAGATAGGATATTTTGAAGTTGACCCTCAAGTGGGACCAAGAACCCAAGGGGACTCCAAAGGATTTTGAACCATACCAAAGGGAAATTTTGGACTCTTAACCAAAGCTTATGAACCTGAGATCTGGTAGACACCTAGGCAAGGATAGACAAAGCATTAGATCTTCTCAGTCTAGTGTCAACCATACAGCTAAGTCTTGAGCACAACAACTAAGTGGTTGTCCTTACGTATTATACTCTGACACAAGTGACTCAGAAATGTCTTTTAGCATGGGGAAACCTATACGTGGCTCAGGAAGTGCCCATTTACAAACACCAGAAGGTCCCTATAAGACACAATTGGAATATATTCGGACCAACCGATTAGGTGCTCGCATCTATGAGGATGGCCTGAGGCGATCAGTGGTCCAACTCAAAAATCCAGATCAACCCTTTGGACTTGAACACCCGGTGGTCAAGTTCGAAGAGGGTTCATACATTGATAAGGAAGGAACCATGTATGTGGTCACCAACTTACCAGATAGGACTGATGAGTTTGGAAATGTTATTCCTGAGAACGAAATAGGAGACCTAGAACAAGGAAATGTAGGACGAGGACCCCAGACTCCTAGAGGTAAGTCAGTTTTGACCAGAGTGATCACTCCAGACTGGATCCCTCAAGACAACAAAGGCATAGAACTATTCTTGAATAGAGAAACAGAGGAAGCCTTTTGGAGATTTAAGCCAGATCAACCTAGCCAATTGGGCATAGTCATCATCTACGAGTTCAAGGATCCAGAGACACCAGGCAAAGTGGTCTACCTGGATAACATATCAGAGAAAAATTTCTTGGTAACAGAACATGATAGACATGCATATACTTGGAAGAGTGAATTGATTTTCCCTCCGCCAAGATCCATTGTTTCCCATGGGCTCCAAGGAGTAGGATCATCCCACGCTCATGAAGCCCAAAGAGAAAGAACTAGAGAGAGACGTGAGGTAAGTTTTGCACACACCATGGGCAGAAATAGAGAACTATTTGAAAATGAAAGACCTGAAAGAGAGAGACATCAAGCACATAGGCAACAAAGAGATGAACAGGATTTTCCAGTGCCTAGACCCCGAGAGCACCCAACCCTTAGACCCACTCAAGTGATCAAGGCAATGAAGAATTATTTTGACGGGTCAGGAGATCCTTATGATCATGTGGCCGAGTTCAAACAAGTGTTAAGAGCTGAACAGGTTGAGGATTTGTTCACCCAGTACGAGGCATTTGGTCTGACTCTTAAGGGCACTGCCTTAGCTTGGTTTCAACCACTGAGTAGTCGCAACTATCGCGATATAGGTCAACTGCTAGACGAATTCATTGTAGAATTTTCCAAGAGTGGTATCAGGCATAACACTTCATCTTTGATCCACAGCTTCAAGCAGACACCCCAAGAAACAGTGGGACTAGCAGGTAGAAGGTTTAGACAGTACCTAGAAAGATGCCCTGCTCCAGAGCTACCCACACCAGCCAAACAAGTGGCTTTGTTCTTAGATGGCTTACTAAGCACAAAGTTAAGATCATATGTATACTTGAAAGAGCCTAGATCCATAGAAGAGTGCATGCGGACATGCATTGACATAGAAGATAACTTGGGTGAGGAGTTAGGATTATCCAAACTCTATAAGGATTCAGATAGTTCTACTAGTCATACTTCAAAAATCTCCACGGAAATAGAGGAGATAGCTGAACAAGTTGCCAAGAAGCTGGGAGTCCAAAATAAAAAAACACAGAGAGTCACTCCATTGAATCGGTGTTATACTTGTGGAGGCGACCACATGGCTAATGTATGCCCATTGCACAACCAGAACATGAGAGAAAGGAATGCTCCATATTGCACTATTGAGAGAAAATATACGAACCACACGGCTCAAGATTGTCCCTATAATAGGAAGGCTGTTAGACAGAATTATCAACAACCGTACCAACCAGGTAGGTATCAAAACCAATACCAATAGCCATATTATAGACCACAACAACAATATCAGGCACAATATAGGCCACAACCAGTCTTGGGAAACCAACCACCAGTTCCTGCCAATGTGATTCCAGTCAAATATGCTGTGGGAGAGGAAAATCCAAATAGAGCATTGGTGGCACTAACCCCATTGATACCAGATAATGACTCTCATGCTCATAGTTCAGGCTATTCCCATGAAGGTAGTCCACATTCTTATTACACAGAGTCATCTGAACATAGTGAGATTTACTCGTATCAATATGAGGCACCACCTATGGAGAAAATTGGGAGCCAGAATACTCCAATGTCATGTACACAAATCCTAACCCTAGGCCCAATTGAGACAAGACCACAAGCCCCTAGAGGATCTTGTTTCAGATGTCAAGGTGACCATTTCATTCGTGATTGTCCCCACACCCCATCTACGAGTCAAGGACAGGCTATCACAATACAGGTCTTTTGTCCTGATTGTGGCAAAGACCATCTCCCTAGAGATTGTCCAAGAAACCCCTCCAGTGCACCCAAGATTACACCCATTAATTGTGAAGAGAGATGGTGGATGCAATCCAAAGATGAGTAGGTGCTGCTACAACCAGCTTCACACCAGCCAACTGAGACTTCAGAGTTGATTAGTAGACCCTTTGAGCTTCCTAAATCCACCAAAATATCATCCAAGTACTTTGGAACATGTATCCCAGAAGTTTAAGTCAAGACAGACTAGTTGCGAAATGACTAGCTCCCAAAACTTGTTATTTTTGGACATACACCTACTGGAAGAAATGAACAGTGCTCTCAACCTGGTAGGAATTAGAAACATTCCTTTTGGGCATAGCAAATAGACTTAGCAAGCTTCCCAATCCAAGTTAAAACACTTCAAATGATTGATTGAGCACTGAGAACAAGTTTCATCAATTTCTGGAACATTCCCACAATTCTCGGGGCTCTGTAGAGATAGACCAGTGAGACGTAAATTGCAGATATCTCCAAACGTATAAATTCAATGACCTTGAAAATTTATAGGTAGAAACTAGACAGTAAGAGCTATCCAACGCACTTTAAAACACTGAAAAATGTTCAGTAAAACTCGAGATATGACCTTCTGAAGTTACTGCTCTGAGTGAGTATAGCAGAGAACAAAACAGAGAAGTAGATGATGATAAATGTATAGATTCACATATGATTACAACCACATTGGCAATGAATCGTTGCACAATGGGAGTAGAATGATAGAGCTATGGAGTAAGCTCTTCAATCTCTACAAAATGACATGAAGTGGTCACGTACAAGGCTTGCTAATCGCCTCTTCCTTCTTGCTCCTTTTATAGCTATTCTTGGAGGGAGTTTTGAATTCGAATTCGAATGGCTCCACCTAAAAGTGATCCCCAAAGTTAGGAGATATTCCCTCAGCTCCAAAATTCGTGATTTTAAGTAGATAGGGCCACCACTTTTCTTTTACATCATGGATGAGGTAAGCTATACTCTTCCTTTTTCTTTTTTCAATTACAAGAGATAAAAATGAACTCTTTTACAAGAGGTGTTCACATGACTACTCATGTGACTTACAAATGATGATAATATCAAATATATCAAGCATGTAGGCTTGGGTAAAATGCACCAACATTAATGTGGTAGGCTTAGTGGCAGATTCAAGTTCAAGTAGTAGCAATGTGGCTCCTATACAAGCTGTCACTAGAGCACAAGCCTTAAAACAGAATAAACCAGCAGAACAATCAGAGTCGAGTGAATCAGGAGAGCCTAGTAAGAGGAAAACAAGAACATGGAAGGATACCAGAGAGAAGGCCAATCGCAAGTGGAATAAAAAGTTATCGGAACTAGAAGGAAGCTTAAAAGAAGGGAAAACAAAAATAGAAGACATTGCATCTCAAAGACCCTCGCATGCCGAAACTCCATCCACATCACCTCATCCCACCCCACCACCCATTGTAAATAGACTGCAACCAGGGTCTGTTCTTGCAGATCCAACCCCACAAGGCTTGGACATGATGTTCAAGGCCTACGAGGCTCGACTTCAAGAGGGGCCTACAGCTACAAACCTAGACAAGAGTTACCCTAGAGCGGACTTAGAGATTGAACGGATGAAAATGTGCATGAAAATGGTAGAACAAGCTCAAGCTATACTCGAGACTAGTCAAAAGTTCAATCAGACAATCTCTATCAAACCGGATTTGCATTTTCAGGGCTTACTAGAAAGATTAGAGCAGTTGGTAAACAAACCACAAGTTTCTTTACCTCCACAGGCTCAACCAGTTATTGAAAGAGGAAGCTCACTACCAAGGGGAGCTTATGTTCCTAATTCCACGGATGCTGGAATACCTCCTTCAATTCAACAGTACTCTCAAGAGTTCTTGCGGGAAATACAAGAATAGAAATGGGCTAAGGAGAAGGGTAATTCCCCTCCTATTCCTGAGATTGATGACCTTCATGATCAATTTCCCCAAAACATTCCATCTATTTACGGAGATGAAGCAGAACAACAAGAAGACAAAGGATTAGATTTTGAATCTAATACCTTAGAAGAACTGCCTCAATATCTAGGCCCATGGGAATCTGAATCTCTTCAGATCAAAGCTCCCACAATACTGGTAAGACATGAAGACTCAGTGGTCCCAAGGAACACTGATGTCGTGAAGAACATTAAGGTTCAATGTCATCTCACTGTAGAAGAGCTGCTCAAAGCAAAACCTGAGCTGTGGAATCATGTGAAGGATCAGGTCCCAGAACTTGAGTCCAATATGCCAAAAGCTGGCTCTAAGCAAAAAGTTCCAGAGATACCTCGAGACAAAATAGGGGACATGTGTGAGGGTGAAGAAGGTAATACTTATCTTCCAATCACCTACCAAGGTTACACAACCAAAGCAATCATAGATTCAGGCGTTGGTGTTGCTATTGCAACCACCTCCTTGTGGAAGCAATGGGGCAAACCCACATTAAGACCAACTAGAATGAAGCTTCAAATGGCTGATGGTCATTTTGAAAGACCTCTAGGATTTCTAGAAGGGATAACTCTAACCACTTGTGGTGTAGAGTTTGAGCACACATTTGCTATATGTGACTTTGAGAAAAATAATGTCTATGAGATGATGCTAGGAAGACCCTTCTTACGACAATTACAAATAGTACAGGATTGGGGAACCAACTCCTTGTACTTACAACACTTGGGGGTCACCACCAAGGTCAATTTGAAGGATTACTCCTTCAGAGATGTACCACCCCTACAGTGGAATCCTATCCACAAAGCAAAAGAAGATTCAATCTTTGTGCATTCTGAAAGTTCACCTGATCCATCATGGCTGCATGAAGATACTCATTTGTGGATGTGCAAGGTCGCAGAGGAAGAGGAAAAATGCTTGAAGGTGAGAGAAGAAGGAACTTCACTAGGAGATAGACCAGTTAGAGACCCAGCCTACACACCGATGATCTTTCCAGATGAGGAATTTGAGCCTCATGGCTGGCCTGAAATCTTAGCCACCATGGACATTGCTGTCAATGAAGAACAATGGACACCTCATTGTGATGAGGAGGGTTATGATATTTCAGTGTTCATGTGTCAGCCCTTGCTAGAAGAATGTGACCCTAGTGATGTCATAGAAGAAGAAGAGAATGACGATGATATAGAGTCCATTGTGATGGATAGTTGCTTTAACTCAGAGCAGCACTATCTAGAAGATATAGGAGTGTTCACCCAGAAAGAAGAATCCTGATTGGAATAAACCATTCCATGTCCATGTGGATGCATCCAATCATGCCATAGGATGTGTGCTAGCACAACCCACCGGTGAAAGAAATTTAGATTTACCCATAGCATATGCTAGCAGACAGCTAACCGTAGCGGAACGAAACTATACCACAACTCAGGGAGAGGGCTTAGGCATGGTATATGCTGTGAAGAAGTTTAGACACTATTTATTGGCCAACAAGTTCAAGTTTTTCACTGATCATCAAGCATTGTTATATTTGGTCAATAAACCTTGCAATATTGGACGCTTAGTAAGATGGTTCCTCTTACTAATGGAATATGACTTTGAAGTTGTTGTCAGGAAAGGTAGAACCCACCTTCGGGCAGATCACCTTTCTCGCATTACTTCAGGAGAGTCACCGCAAGGAGTGTCTGATGAATTACCCGATGCTTATTTGTTCAATCTAGAAGTTGTTCCTAAATGGGCAAATAAGTTGGTACCAATCCTAACCTTCGGCCCCGCAAATAAGAATGTGAAAACATCACAAGAAGAAATTGTAAAATCACAAAAATATCACATATTGGCAGGAAGCATGTACAAACAAGATACTGAGGGTGTATTGGCTTGTTGTGTTGAGGATGACGAAGATAGTAGTTGGTTGCAGCAAGCTCATGAAGGATCGCTAGGAAATCACTATTCTAAACAACGAACATTGCAGAATCTGAAGCGTTTAGGAGTGTATTGGCCTAGCATGGACAAAGAAATACATGAGTGGATTAAGAATTGTCCAATATGGAAAGAGAGACCACCAGTGGAGCATGCCACCCTTTATCAAGTGTCATTAATTCCTTATTGGAGTGCTCCATTGGTAGAGTTTATGAGATTGGGAAGATTACCCAAAGAGGCTAGTCTAGCAAGAAGACGAAGCATGGCACAAGAGGCTCAAGGCTATGCCTTAGTAGGAGATAACTTATACGAAGAGGCAAAGATGGTTACTTAAGACTGTGTGTTCATGAATCAGATTATTTGAAAGTCTTAGAAATTGCACACAGTGGTGTCGCAGGTGGACACTTCGGTCCTGATCGAGTAATCAAGACCATTCTATTCTCAGGACTTTGGTGGCCCACTCTTCATATGGATGCTCATACCTATGTGAAGAAATGTGACACATGCCAATAGGCACAATATCCAGTTAGAAAAGATGAGATGCCTTTGAGACCAATGATGGGAGGGCGTGCATTCTCGAAATGGGGTATAGACTTTGTAGGTCCTATTAACCCCCCAGCTAGAAACTCCCATGCAGAGTATATTATTGTAGCCACAGATTACCTTACCAAGTGGGTAGAAGTGAAAGCCACAACAAAGAATGATGCTCAGACTACGGCTAAGTTCTTATTCGAGAATGTGTTCACGAGATATGGACTACCAATAGAGTTGGTGAGCGATAAAAGCACACACTTCTTGAATGAAGTCATTGAAACTCTTCTCCAAGAATTCTTGGTGATACATAAGAAGTCTGCCCCCTATCACCCACAAGCTAATGGACAAGCCGAGAGCACCAATAAGATCCTTTGTAACGTATTGACAAAATTGGTAAATAATAAACGCTCTGATTGGGACAAACAACTTCATCATGTTGTTTGGGCTTATCGAGTTGCCTACAAAACGGTACTCAACGCCACCCCATTTCAGATGGTCTTCTGACAAAACACTGTGCTACCATTAGATTTCTTAATCCCTACCTTAAATGTAGCACAAGAGTATGAGTGGAATGGGCATGAATTGTCCTCTAGGAACTTTGATCTCGAACGCTTAGGTGAGACGAGGCTACGAGCAGCAGCAGGCATCTACACTACAAAGAAGAGGCAAAAGGCATACTTTGATGCAGACATCAAGGATAAGGGATTGAAAGAGGGAGATCTAGTGTTGGTTTACACACTAAAACAACATGCCTGTAAGTTGGAAAAAAGAGGATACGGACCCATGATTATTAATAGTATTTCCACTAGTGGTGCAGTTCAGTTGGCCACTCTAGAAGGAGATATCTTGCCAAACTATATTAGTGGATGTAGAGTCAAGTTATACCAAGAACCTCTTACAGAGGATATGCTTACGAGACTCAACAGGGCTAAGAAGCGAAAAGAAGAAGAGTTAAGAGTGAGAGAAGAAGCACAGGCAGAGGCCAGAGAGCGTATTAGGCGAAATAAGTTAAGGCGACTAGGCCTAGATGTCAACTCAAAAGCTCCAAAATATCACATGGATATGTGCCAAAAATCAGGCATAATTACTTCTCAAGTCATAGATCGACGTCCCTTTGTGATCATAGAGATAGGACAAGCAAAGGGTGCAAGGAATCTGAAAGCATTGATTGATTCAGGTGCAGCAAGTAGTGCAGTTAGACTATCCTACTGCCAAGACTTGCAGTTGAACATCAATCCCATAGAAGCTTATCTCATAGGATTAGGAGGTGTGGAAACCCCTTGTTTGGGTGAGGTGGAACTTCCCATCAACCTTCAAGATGTTCCAATGAAAGTCAAGGTGCTAGTGTGTGAAGATGAGAACCTTACAGAACCACTTGTCTTGGGTCAAGATTGGATCTATGACCATGCAGTTAACTTAAACCTAAGAAGTCAAATTCTTCAAGTTTGGGTACATGAACAATGCATTACATTAGAATTAGAGAACTGCATGCTCCCAAATCATGGCACCACACACTCTCTTAGCTCTCCTAAGACTAATCATATGGAAGAAGATGTTGTATGTGTCAAAAGCTCTATGATGCAGAAGGAGTCAATCATGGAAGAACAGGTTCGAAGGCGGGTGGATCTTTCTTCTTCTCCAAAGAATCAAGTAGCCACACTAGTGAGTCCACCACAGAGGCAAACACAACCGATCACGACAACTTCTACATCAAATAGAAAGACACCATTCGATAAGAAACCAGTTCCGAGCATGAAGCAGATCTGGGTATGCAAAGGAGAGAAACCACCAGCCTTGCCCCCACAAATCCCATCCAGGCAAGCCAACCAGGTCAGAACACGAAGGAAGCAACTTGGACAAGCTCAATCACAAGGTAACCAACAAGTTTGGGTGCCTAAGAAATTAGCTGCAGCACAACAAGGGCGATTACAGATGTGGGTACCTAAGAAGCTCTTACATCTACAACAACCTATGTTCTCCCACATGCGAAAGGTCTCAACAAAGAAGCCAAAAAGAGAAGAGGGTAAGAACCACATACAAAGACCGAAAGAAGATCAAATCAGCTCTTCAACAATAGTAGGAAGACGTGCAAAAAGGATATGGGTTTGGAAGCCAAAAGTACAAGTAACCTCCATCGAACCAAAGTGCCAACCACACTGGATCCCACAGTTCAGAAAGCATCCAACGAGGAAGATGCCTGAAGTAATCTCTACAGTGCCAAATGTTGTTCTAAAATGGATCCCTATAAAGAGGAAGGATCAGTGGTCATCTCGAAATCCAATGGATACCTCCAACAAAGATGACATCAACATCTGCAAGTGACATGAGGCCTAGACGAGCAAAAACCATGTGCTCCTTGCACAACCCTGTCTCCTGCACCATTCAGGTCATGCATTTCCAAAGTATGCATTAATATAGGGCCGCATTACACGGTTGTGCATAGACACACTTGAGAATCCCAGGCACAAGAGCACATTGACATATGTCAAATATTTTTTGATTGGTACTAAACTCTATCTTCTTGTTTTGTGATGTTGTTCCTCAAAAAAAAAAAAAAAAAAGAAGAAAGAGAGGAAGAACTTGTTCCCAGGTTTGGCTCATGAAACATGAATGAGTCATGCTTAGTTGAAGGTGGAACCATCGATTACTAGGCACTTATCAGTTTGGATAGAAGTGTGTCTCAGCTAGGAGATGATATTATTGCTGCCTTATCTGGTAGATGTCAAGCACTTGGCAGGAATAGGGCATCCACAACTATTGTTTCCCCTTACCATGGTAGGAGGGAAGAGATTGAAGGTGAGAAGACTCCTGCTTAGGGTGAGCTAAAGAGAAGATGTGAAACTAAGCTCGGTGTAGTTACCCAATGTTGTTTGTCAAGGAATATAAAGAAATTCAATTCTCGGTATTTGGCAAATGCTGCTTCGAAGAAAGGGACAGGACCAGGTGCTCGAAGAATATCCCATCTATGGACCATCAACCACGACATTCATCGACAATGATAGACCAACCAATGGTCCATCACAATGACATGTGTACAACACGAAGAGATCCGCATCAACTGACCTTTCACTATGGTAAGAATATCCTACTTGGGCCGCATTATAACCATGATAGAGTAGGAAACCTCTTCATCAGCATACCCTTGCACACTTAGCTCAAGACCCCAAATTTTTGCACCATACTTCTTCCAATGCATTTTCCAAGTAAGCATGCATAGGGCTACATTACAAGGCCGTGCACAAGGCACATAATTTTTTCAACCCATGCACTGCCACACTTACCCATCATTCACTATGGGTTATGAGTACTTGGCATGACTACTCTGAACATCATCTTTAGAAGAGCTAGAGGACATCCTGGGGGCAACATCAATACCTAGGAAGCAATTCGAAGCTAGCAGTTGCTCCAACTCAATCTTGATAACCTCTTTTGAGAAACTCACAATCTTTGAAAGCTCACAACGACACATTCATGCGGAATCCACGAAAGAAGCACATACCAAGGGACTACGACTTACAAAGGCTTGCAGTGACAAATGAAGAACCGGACAACCAACGCTACCAAATTTGGAAGATAGACGGCTCTTGTTCATCCAGAATGGATACTACCTCTCAAAGCACTACATGGAACAACCACTACAACAAGGGTCTGTTAGGGACGACAGACTCGAGACGGGGGGAGTGTTGAAGCTGAAAGTCAAAGACAAAGCATAGGAGCATATCTAAGAGGTGGACACACAAGAAGAAGGAGCAAGTAGGGAGCTCCAAGAAGTACATGTCAACTTTTAAGAAGAATCCCCTACAGAAATAGTGATTCCTATCACTAAAACCATTGTAAATACCATTTTCTATTTTTGTAACTCCATTTTGTTCAAGCCGAGGAGTCCTCGAGCTTGAGGAGTATTAGAAGTATCATCCTACCAAGTTTCATAATTTTTAGACTTCATTTGAGCCCTCAAATAAGCCCTAGAACCTAATTTTTAACTAGGCCAGACACTAGGTCTAGACAGGGCCAAAACTAGTCAAAAAACTATAAAAAGAGCTAGAGAGCTCATTTTTGGGGTTAGCTTGTTTGAGAATAGAGCTTTTATAAGAGAACTCTTTTGCAATCAAAGCTTTCCATTGTTCCTCTCTTTGATCTTACCTTGTGCGCGTGTGTGTGTATGTGTGTGAATGTTTGTGTGCTTTCACTCACACACTTGTGCCTTCACTTGTTCCTGGTCTTCATACCGGTCCTCACGTCTCCTTGGATTGACAAGTAAAGGAGGTGGTGCTTACGCTTGAGCTACAGAAGGCTAGCCAATTGAAGACATCACAAGCTATCAAAGCTTGGTTGGAAGTTTGAACTATGCAACACTCATAAGGGTGGATATATGCTATAGTGTTAGCATATTGAGTCAGTTTATGCATAAGCTGAGAACAACACATATGGAAGTGGCCAAGAGAGTCCTCAAGTACCTAAAGGGGACCATGAATGAAGTTTTGTTTTGATTCATTTACTGTAGATATTGAGCTAAAGTTCTACTCAGATTCAGATTGGGCCAAATCTAGAGATGTTCGAAGAAGCACATCCGAGTACGTATCATTTGGAGATTCAAAAATCATTTCTTGGTCATCCAAAAAGCAACCAACCGTGGAATTATCTTCTACTAATGTCGAATATAGAGGTTTGGCTAATGCAACTCAAGGAATCATGTGGTTAAAGTCTTTGTACGGAGATCTTGGACTTCATTCTTCAACACCTCACATTTTTGGTCACAACACAAGCTCACTACATCTTACAACTAATCCACTATACCATGCTAGAAACAAACATATTGAAGTCTACTACCATTATGTAAGGGAGAAGCTAATAAGCAAGGATACTCAACTATCATATGTCTCTACAAATATGCAATGTGAAGACATGTTGACTAAAGCTCTTGATGGTACAAAGTTAATTAGATTCAAGTTGATGATTGGCTTGCAGGAAATCAAGGACAATTGAAGATATATTTGGAGGTCAAGCATGTTAGGCTTGAGGGGGAGCTGTTGGTGCATTTTACCCAAGCCTACATGCTTGATATTATTTGATTTATGTTCATTTGTAGTCAAATGTGTAGTCATGTGAGCAGCTCTTATAAAAGAGTACATTTTATCTCTTGTAATTGTGAAAGAAAGAATGGTGTAAGTCATCCATGATGTAAAAGAAAATTTGTGGCTCCAACTACCTAAAACCATGAATTTGTTAGTTGAGGGAATATGTCCTAACTTTGGGGATCACTTTTAGGTGGAGCTATTCGAATTCGAATTTAAGACTCCCTCCAAAAGTAGCTATAAAAAGAGCAAGAAGGAAGTGGTGATTAGCAAGCCTTGTACGTGACCATTTCATGTCATTTTGTAGAGATTGAAGAGCTTACTCCAATAGCTCTATCATTCTACTCCCATTGTGCAAATATTCATTGCCAATGTGATTGTAGCCATATGTGAATCTATACATTCATAATTCTCTACATCTGTGTTTTGTTCTCTGCTATACTCACTTAGAGCAGTAACTTCAAAAGCTCATATCTTAGTTCTACTCAACCGTTTTCAATGTTTTTTAAATGCATTGGAATCTCTTAGTTCAGTTTGTGCATATAACATATCATGGTCATTGGATATATAGTTTGGGAGAAATCTGCATGTTAGAGCTCACTGGTCTATAGTCGATATTAGGCTTTGGATTTTCATTTTTAGACAGTCGTTTTACTATAACAGGAAAAATTTCCAAATTTTCGAGTTAGACATGGTCATGTTGTGAAGGCGATAACTTGAGTTGTAGAGAACCATTTCTTGCAAATAATAGCTTCTTGGAAAGCTCTCCTCTTCTACTTTCATCCATAAAAAAATCGTGGAGAAATAATATTTTTCCTAAGAGAAATTAGCAAAATACTGAAGATATGTCATTTTAGTGATTGGAAATTTCTGAAGAAGTAAAGTTCTTGGTTTTGGCTATCATTTCTCAAAGTTTGGAGTGGCAATGAGTTAATGGTGACCATAGAGGTTGTCTAGGGTCACATTAATTCATTTCTTGTGATGTTTAATACATCAAGACAAAGTACTTGGCTGATATTTTGGTGGATTTAGGAAGCCCAAAGGGTATACTAATCAACTCTAAAGTCTCAGTTGGCTGGTGTGAAGCCGGTTGTAGCAGCACCAACTCACCTTCGGATTGCATCCACCATCTCTCTTCACACTTTTAAGTGTTGCTTCTTCCAAGAATTGGAAGAGCCTTCAATTGGATGTAAAAAATGAATTCCCTAGTTGTTGGATAATAGAGGAGGTGTATATGGCACAAAGACCTAGTTTTGAAGACAAAGCACATCCTAATTTTGTGTACAAACTCAAAAAGTCTTTATATGGACTCAAAAAAGCTCCAAGAGCTTGGTATCGCAGACTTGTTATGTCCTTCCAAGATCAAGGATTTCAACCTAGCAAGGTAGATCCCTCACTCTTTATCGAAAAGAGTGATGCATATGGAATTAAGAAGATCAAGGACTAGATGAAAGAGGAGTTCAAGATAGGTGACCTTGGGTCACTCACATAGTTCTTAGGTTTGGAAGTAGTATATACATATCATGGTTTATTCCTTACACAAAGAAAATACATTAAAGATATGTTGGCTAAATTCAAGATGCAAGATGCTAAGGTTGTAGGTACTCTAATGGGAGTTAATCATAAATAGAGCTCACATGAAGGAGAAATCAGAGTATATAACAAGTTATCAAAGCCTTCTAAGAAGTTTGAACTATGCCACCTTAACTATGGTGGATATATGTTATGGTTTGAGTGTGCTAAGTCAATTTATGCACACACCCTGGAAACCTCATATGGATGTTGCCAAAAGTCAAAAGGGTACTTAAATACCTCAAAGGGACCATGAATGAAGGATTATACTATCCATATGTATCTAATCTAGGGGTCAAATTGTTCTTTGATGTAGATTGGGCTAACTCCAAGGAGGACAGGAGAAGCACTTCAGAGTATCTTACCTTTGTCGGGTCCAAAATTATTGGTCATCTAAGAAGAAACACAAAATTTCTCTCTCTTCGAGAGAAGCTGAATATAGAGGTCTTGCCATAGCTACTCAATAAGAAATATGGATGAAGACTCTATTCACAGATCTTGGTTTGGAGTTTGGAACTCCATATATATTTGCTAATAATATGAGCTCCCTACACTTGGCTGCCAATCCAATTTTTCATGCCAAGACTAAGCATATTGAAGTACACTATCATTATGTAAGGGGGAAGGTCTTGAGCAAAGAAATTCAGCTATCATATGTATCCACACATCAACAATGTGCAAACATGTTGACAAAAGCATTGGATGGTACTAAACTCAATAGAATCAAATTAGTGATTGGTTCTAGGTAAACTTGGAAGATTGAAGAACTCAAGCACACTAGGCTTAGGGCGACCTATTGGAGCAAGTTCTTGGCAGGCTTATGTGATGGCTTGAGTACCACAAGATCATGCAATCTTGAAGAAAATACTTCAAGTGATGAAGGTTTCTCTTGTGAACTCACTCTTGTAGTTTCTTGAGTATTCACCTATTGTAAAAGTAAACGAATGAAAAGTGGTTGAAGCCACTTGATGTTAGGCAAAGAACTCCACAAGTGCATAATGGAATCTATTAATACAATTTAGGAAAAGTGTTTTAGGTGAGCATGAATTCAAACTCAAAATATGGCTCCAAGACACACTATATATGTGTGACTTATCTAGTCACAAAAAACACACTCCTCATTAGATCTTCTTGTTAGATTTGATTGTGAGTTAATACATATTAGTAAATCTATTGTACTTTCCATGTAATATACATTTGAGTTAATACATATTTGTTGCCATAACATCAAGTCTATGTGAGTGTACTGTTCTCTCTCAATGATCTCAGTTTTTTAGTCAGATTGTAGAAATGATTTCTCTAAGCATGGCTTATGTTTTTCAATTATTTAATTTGGTAATTGTATCTCTCTGAGTTTAACTTCATATCACAAAGTCTCATTGCATTTGGATCTTTTAATTGTGAGAAACATTCATCAGAATTTGACTATGTATTTACTTCTACTACTTCTTAAAAAGTCACGATCACATAGGCGATTCCTTAAATTGATTTCTCTAAATATAGTTAGTCATTTTGATTGTGAAAACTTCTAATAGGTTGGTTTCCTTTTAGCTTCCTATAAAAGGTCTCTGGTCAATTTTAACCAGACAACGAGTGCTTTGATTATTATGCCAACAATCATGAGATAGATGATTGGACTTACCACATATCCAACAAGCTCTAACATTATCTTTGTTATTTCTACCACTTCCTCTATTTCTGCCACTTCCTCTTCCTCTCAGGAAGTTTGCTTGACTTGAAGTACCTTCATCTTCAACTGATTGTTGATTTCCTTTACTAGCTTTCTTCTTGTCTTTAGAATACATTGCATGACCTACACTCTTATCAACATCTCCTTTGATATCATTCTCAAAAGTTAGCATATGTCCTAACAATTGATTCAAATCAGGAGTGAAGTGATCTAATGAAAGTTCTGTAGACAATATAAAAGGCTTCCACTTCTCATTTCCTCTTAGCCCTATGAGGATTTGTCTTACCAACTTATCTTCTTCAATATCTTCATCAACTTCACCTACAGAATCAGCAATGTCTTTCATCTTTGTCACATAATCAGCTATTGATTGTGAATCCTTGTAGCTCAATGATGAGTAGCACCTCCTTTAATGTCAATCCGGGAAGACGTGAGGATGGTATGAAGACCTCGAGCAAGTGGCGGCACAAGTGCGTGAGTGAGAAGCACACAAGCATGCACACACATACACACACACGCGCACACACGGCAAGACAAAGAGAGAGAATCAATGGAGTTCTTTAGATTACTATCAAAAGCTCTTACAAGTTCGTTTCAATTACAATCTAACCTCAAAAATGAGCTCTCTAGCTCTTTTTATAGTTTTTGACTAGCTTTTGGCCCTGTCCAGACCTAGTGTCCGGCCTAGTTAAAAATTAGGTTCCAGGGCTTATTTGAGGGCTCAAACGAAGTCTAAAAATTATGAAATTTGGTACGATGGTACTTCTAATACTCCTCAAGCTCGAGGACTCCTCGGCTTGCACAAAATGGAGTCTAATCTACCAAAAACGGGATTTACAATGTTTGTGTAGTGATTAAAATCACTTGGGTTGTACATAATCTATGGGAAAAAATGATCTGGCCTTGTTGCCGTATTGTGCATGACTCCTTTACTGCTTTGTATGCCAACACTCCCCCCTTCCTAGCGTCTGTCGCCCCTGACAGACCTTTGTTCCCTCGGGTGGTCGATGTAATATTGGATGACATTGGTGGCCAGTTCATGTTCTCCTATCCTTAAGCCTCTTGCTAGGTCGGCTTCCAATGCCTCCCAATTTATTGCACCGGGGGTCCCTGGTTGCGGGGTGGTGTAGTACTCTGAATACATTGCTTGTTCACAAGCAAACAGTTGAAGCAGATGTGTCGGCTTTGGCGCGAAAATCTCCGAGTGGTACTCCCAGAACCCTGATCTGAACATTTCTTCGAAGGTCTGTTTGTAGCAGGCGGGGAGGTATTTGATGCGTGCATGCCAAGCGTAAGCCACACGGATACTGGGGGTAGTGCTCATGTCATACACCAAGTCGTAATTTCCATTGCTAAACCCCGGAAGGCGTACCTGTGGTGCGGCTGCATTTCTAAAGGTCTTCAGCACCACTTGCATCATATCTAAGATTTTAAGCATCATTTGCGCTGCTACATCTTGCATGGGCTTCAAGCGCGGCATCCAGTGGCGAATGGTCCCCATCATATATGCTACCGATGGTGGTCCTTGTGGTGGCGCGATGTACGGGTAGTTCAGCCATTCCTTGCATTGCGCATTGTTCTGTACCTTGATATTAAATGCCTTCCACGACCTGCGGCGGGGGACTGGACCGTAGCATGGGTTGTACAGGAGGTGCAGCGGTGCGCTGTTCCATGTGCGTAGCATTTCTGGATAAGTCTCTAAAAGTTTCTGCCGCCATGTTGGTTGACGAATCTTGCCTTTTTGCACCTCTGGAGGAAGGTCTTCGGGTTGAAATTGGGTCGCAAAAGTAGGAATCTGACCTGTGACTCTTTGTATTTCTGCATTATAATCAGCCAAGATAATATAATATGGCCTGTACTGGAGTTCCGATGAGAGAATCAGGCGTCTCGATGACAAGTTTTTGAAGTAATCTGATTGTAAAACAGTCTCCTCTATGACCCTCATAGCCTGATTTTGCACTACGGTGCGCTCTTCATGCGAGGTCCCTATTTCCTCCACTTGTCGTAACCATGGCGGCCGTGGTGCCTCGAACGTGTCCTGCGCTTCTTCTGTTTGTTGGCCCCCTGGGAATGGTTGCGGATCATATTCTTCATCAAACGTTTGTTCCACAGGAATTTGCACAACTTCTTCATCCGTGGGAGCCTCCGGAGGGGAAGATGGCCTCTCATATTGTAGTAGGCGTGTCTGCAATTCAGTTACCTGTTGCTGGAGATCTTTTATGGCCTCTGCGTCGGAGGGAAGCGAAGCTGCAGAGGGGGTGGTTGGAGGGGCAGCTGTTGGGCCTTGTTGGTGTTCCTGCTTCAGTTGTCCTAGCTCCTCCGATAGCTTATCATGTGCTTCGAGTAGCATGGCATAATCTTCCAATATAATCTTGATATTATCGGGGGTCACTGCTTGAAACTTGGATGGGCTGATGGGTGCCCCCGGTGTGCTCTCAATAGCTGCCTCCAGGTTCTCTTGATTTTGTATTTGTAGGCGTCTATTTTCTTCCTGAGCAGCCGCAAGGTGGCGTTTGAGTAGTGCCATATTCCGCTGAAGTTTGGAGTTGCGTTCCAGTTGTGTCCGTAGGTGACCTTCTACCACCTGCACTGCTTCCTGATCTACGTTCTGTAGCTGTACCTCCAATATATTGTGGGCTTCTTGGAGGGTGTGGAACTCTGTGTGGAGGCGAGTGTTCTCCTCTTCTAGTACCGCAAGGCGGAGCTGTAGTGTCGCTGAGTGCTCTTGCAGGCGTGCGTTTTGTTGCTGGAGCTGAATGTAATCTGTTCTTAAATTTGATATACAGGCCAACATGGTGTCCAATGCATTACCTATAGATGAGTGGGGGGTGTTTACCGTGGAAGATGCATGGGAAGGGAATTGGGGAAGGGAGACAGTGAATGATGTGTCTACGAAAGTTGTGTGTGTGGGTGTAATTGGTGGAGGGGGAATGGGAGGAGGTGAACTCGTGGGTGGAGGTGCCGTGGGTGGTGAAATGTCCATTCCTTCCGGAGTGGGTGTTAGTGTGGGACCTGCCATATACACTGGTATGGTAGGTGGTGTGTGTGTGGAAGTGGTGAATAGATGTGAAGTGGGGTGAGGAGCTGAAAAGACAGGGAATGGTTGAGGGCCTGGTTGAAAAGCCCTAGCAAAGATGTCCTGGAGGGATTGTAGAAATGGAGAGAGGGATATCGGGGGTTGGGGTCGTAAAGTTGAGGAGGGCTGAAAGGGTTGCGTGGTAGCAGGGAAGCCCATGAATGTGGATCTAGGGTCAGGATGACCCGTGGCTGAGGGCGTTGGGGATGGTTGCCCTAGGGCAGGGTCTAGGAGGGGTTCGGCGGATTGTGTAGTGTTGGTGTTGCCTTCGAAGATAGGATTATCCGTGGTAGAGAATAGGGTGGCACTGGAGATCGGAGTACGGAAGATGAAGGTGGGGTCGGTGGGTTGATTAGTCGATGTGGTTTCTACTGTTTCTCCTCTAGGAGGTGATGGCGGGGGAGTAGGTGGTAGTGGTTTGGTGGACTCCTCATGGGTGGCTGGGTGCTGTTGGCTAGCTGTCTGGGAGGTTGTTCTGATAGTTTCAGGTGTAGTAGTCGGCTCTTCTGCAACTGTAACGGGAATTTGTATATTTTTACCTGGGCGAGGTCGTGTCTGGAACCTTCGTGGGTCATATTGAACTGAAGGCCTCTGAATGGCAGTGCGCACAGCTTCTACAACTCCATATGTTTCTGCCATTAATAAGAGACCTTCCCTGTACTCTGAGTCAACTCCCGCTTCTTCCAACAACTGAGTCATAAGTACTCTGCTGCTCTGTTCAGTGAGTAATTGCTGCGATCGTACTCTTTCCATAATCTGATACAGCCTTCGGAGTTCTGCTGTATATGCTGGGGCTTCAGTGGTCTCTTCTTCATACGCTTCTTCTTCTTCCGGGTGTCCGTGTTGTTGACTTTGCTGAGCGTCACTCCAATGGACATGTCTACCGTCTGTAGACCTTCGTCTTCTTCGTGAGGATGTGCCCTGCTCCTCTGCCTCTGAATAAAACTCCACATCAGAGAATTGTGTGCTTTGTAGGAATGCTTCGAAATCCTGGGGGTCCAGTCCTTCAGCCTCTCCAGTGGCAGCAAATTCGAATTCAGGTGTAACAGGAGGAGCCGATGGGGTAGGTTGCGCCGTAGTGTCAGATTCCGACCTGGGTATCCTAATGGTAAAGGGGGGTACAGTGCCCTCTCTTAATGGTGATGCCTCAGGAGTAGTCAGGACTTCCCTTGTTTGGACACACGGGATCGCGCCCCTCATGCGCTTGGACTGATGTGTGGATGTCTTGAGCCTTTTGAACATTTGTAATTGTGCACAAGTTAAGGCACGCTCAATGGGGACATCATATGCCAAGCATCGGTAAATGATGCGTGTGAGTGCGCAGCATCCGTTCACCACTAATTTCCTAGATGCCCGTTTGTTTGCTTCATACAACTGATCTATAATCCACACTGGTAGCTTAATAGGTAACGCACCTGCTGCCGCCAAGTAGAGAGCAAACCAGATCTTCTTGTGTGGTTGCGTGAATCGGTCTTGACCGGGGAAGGCGAAATGTTGCATGCACATGCGGAGAGGGATGGACACATTTGGGGTGAGGGCTGCCATGTCTTTCAGCTTCACTACTTTCCTGTCCTTCATGTTGGTGGGAACGAGGGCATCTTTTTCTGAGGGTACATGCGTGCCATGCATATTTAAAGCATCACTTACCAACTCCACAGTGAGCTCAAACCTCTTCAACTCGTTGTTGCCCAGCAATGAAGGGAGAACAAATGATCCGGGTTGGTCCTTATCTTCATTAGCTTGTAATGTGGAGACCAAATAGTAACATCGGAGGAGATCGGGTTTAGGTAGTGGGGCTTCAAAATATTCCGCCAATCCTGCTCGTTGCCATATGATCTGTAGATCTTCTGTGTTCTGTAAAGTCTCGAACTCTTTGGAGAAAAATTGGAATCGCACCCATGATCTGTCATACTCGCATTTAGACTCCCAGATATACTTGGCCTCACCTAATGGACCGGGCATGCCATTGAACCAATGAGAATTCGCATGAACTCTTTCCGTGATGCCTGTAGGTGGATCCGGCACCGGGAGTTGCTGAAGGTGTTGCATCTCCACTGGTCGTTCAGTCGGAGGCACGTCCACAGGTAGGCTATCCACATCAATTCCTGCAGTAAGTATCCCTGCTTGTGAGCCCGAACCTGTCGCTTCTGCCATTTCTCTTCTTGCTTTCTGATTCTGTGAGAATATAGAGTCATGTGTTAACATCGTAATGGACAAAATAAATCCGTTATTGTCCCCGTTACAACATTAACATGAGGTAGATGGTGAGTTAGTGGTTAGCAAGTGCACGAAGACAGTGAGTGTAGTTAACGTTTGTGTATTCCTAGGAGACTAATGCCGTTAGTAAGTGGGGTGAATTTACAAATCTGGGTCGGGGGGTTTATTACAGATCTTAGACTGCCAAATGCAGTGGATGGGCTTTGCTTTCGGTTTTGTAGAGACACCAGAGAGCTGTGTCGGTGTCGCTGTTTGGGAGTGGGGCCTTTTAGGGACCCACTTATAAGTGATTACATGCATGCTCCTGGGTCTTGGTGTGTTCCTAAGTGTTGAGCACGAGGAAATTCTGGTTGTACTCATAGTTGGGCGATGCTGCATAGGTTGTGGCCTTGGCGTAACTACTTGTGCCCTCAAGCAAGCCTTAGACACCCAAATTTGTCTAGATTGTGGGCTTGCCTTCATCGACTTCTTGGGCACCCAAATAAATTTTACTTTAGCAGAAGAATTTCTGAAAGACTTCTTTTTAGCGTTGTGTTGCTGGTTACTAATAAGAAGCCTTGTCCGTGTAGTTGACGGTGGTGCAGCTGGTCGTTCGCCTTTCCGCACCCACACCTGGTTGAGTTTCTGGGGCATTCTGCTGCGCCGGTACTTTTGATCTCGGACATAGGTAGTACTATGCCTCTTCTGCTTGTGATCCGCCTTTGGTTGCTGCCTCCTTCGGGCCTTTGGAAAAGAAGGGAGATCCGTTGTATCCCTGACTCCTTGTTTGCAAATGTCATTCCTCTGCAATACAGGGTTTTGAACAAGAACAGCATGGTCATCTTCATGTGTACCCCTGGAAGGACCAGGAGTCTGTGCCTTTCCTAGTTCCTTGAGTGTTCCATTGTCTAATTCTACTGTAACTCGACTATGATTGACCCAAACCTGGAGAAGTCCACTTCTTAGGTTTAAGTTAATTGCTTGGTCATAGATCCAATCTTGACCCAAGATTAGAGGTTCAGTGAGATCTTCATCTTGACACACCAGTACTTTAACTGTCATTGCCTCATCATGAATGTAAAGGGGAAGTTCCGCCTCGCCCATGCAAGGGGTTTCCACTCCCCCCAATCCTATAAGATATGCTTCCACCGGATTGACAGTCAATTGTAATTCTTGGCAGTACGACAATTTAACAGCACTAGTGGCTGCTCCTGAGTCAATCAAGGCTCTTACGGTCCTTGCACTCTTTCCATGTCCTATATCTAAGGTTACGAAAGGACGTCTATCAATTATCCTATGCGAGCTTGTTCCCGCGACTTCACACATGGCCATAGGAAATCCTTGGTCTGCATAGTCATTCGCTCCAGGCTGATCTCTACCTTGCCTTCGTAATTTCATCCTTCTGATGCGTTCTAAAGCTTCAGCTTGAGCTTCTTCTCGAACTCGCTTTTCTTCCTCTTTGCGTTTCTTAGCAGTGTTGAGTCGGCTAAGCATTTCCTCCGTGAGGGGTTCCTGATACAACTTGACTCTGCAACCGCTAATATAATTTGGGAGAACATCACCCTCTAGTGTGGCCAATTGCACTGCTCCACTTGTGGAGATTCTATTGATGATCATAGGTCCGTAGCCTCTCTTTTCTAACTTCCTCGCGTGTTGTTTTAGTGTATAGACTAAAACTAAATCTCCTGCTTTCAAGCCCTTATCCTTCACATGGGCATCAAAATATGCCTTCTGTCTCTTCTTGGCTGCATATATTCCTGCAGCGGCTCTCAGTCTTGTTTCCCCTAATCGTTCAAGGTCAAAGATCCTAGAGGAGAGCTCATGACCTGTCCATTCGTGCTCTTGTGCTACTTTCAATGTAGGGATCAAGAAGTCCAAAGGTAACACAGCGTTTTGACCGAATACCATCTGAAAGGGGGTGGCTTGGAGTACCGTTTTGTAGGCAACTCGGTATGCCCAAACAGCATGGTGTAGCTGTTTGTCCCAATCAGAGCGTTTAGTGTTCACTAATTTCGTCAGTACATTGCATAAAATTTTATTAGTGCTCTCAGCTTGTCCATTAGCTTGAGGGTGATAAGGGGCAGACTTCTTGTGTATTACCAAGAATTCTTGGAGTAGATTTTCAATCACTTCGTTCAAGAAATGAGTGCCTCTATCACTTACAAGCTCTATGGGTAGCCCATATCTCGTGAATACATTCTCAAACAAAAATTTGGCAGTTGTTTGAGCATCGTTCTTGGTTGTAGCTTTTACCTCAACCCACTTGGTGAGATAATCTGTTGCCACAATGATATATTCCGCATGAGAACCCTTAGCTGGGGGATTAATAGGACCTACGAAGTCTATTCCCCACTTAGAGAATGCACGTCCACCCATCATAGGTTTCAGTGGCATCTCATCTTTGCGTATAGGATACTGAGTCCTCTGACAGACATCACACCGTTTCACATAGGTATGTGCATCCATGTGAAGGGTAGGCCACCAGAAGCCCGCAAATAGTATCGCTTTGATCACCCGATCTGGTCCAAAGTGTCCTCCTGCTACCCCTTGGTGAGCAGTTTCCAAGATCTTGAGATATTCACTTTCATGGACACACAGTCTCAGGTAACCATCCTTACCGCGTTTGTATAGATTATCACCAATGAGTGAGTAATCCAAGGCTTCTTGTTCTAAACTCCTTTTCCTAGCCAGAGTCATGTCTGGGGGGAAAGTGTTTGTCCTCAGGAATGATACTAGTGGTTCGCTCCAATCTGGCACAATGGATACTTGATAAAGAGTGGCATGTTCCACTGGTGGTTTAGTGCAACAGATTGGGCATTCCTTGCACAACTTTTGGACATCAGCTTCCATAGTTGGCCAATGTACTCCGAATCTCTTTAGAGTCTGCAAAGTTCTTTGCTTTGAATGGTGTTGCTCTAACGCACCTACATGTGCTAATTGCAACCATTTAGCGTACTCATCTTCTTCTACGCAACAAGCCAAGATCCCTTGATCTGTGTGCTTGTACATGCTTCCTGCCATGATATGGTACTTTTGGGCTTTTACGATCTCTCTATTCCGTGTGTTCACCACTGGATGATTAGGCCCGTAGGTCAATACTGGTACTATTGGCTTGGCCCACTGCGGCACCACTTCCAAATTAAACAAGTAAGCATCAGGAAGGTCATCTGACACTCCTTGTGGGGCTTCTCCCGATGTGAGCCTAGAGAGATGATCTGCTCTCAAGTGGGTTCTACCTTTTCTTACCACAACCTCAAAATCATATTCCATTAGCAGGAGAAACCATCTTACTAATCTTCCCGTATTGCATGGCTTGTTTACTAAGTACAACAATGCCTGATGGTCTGTAAAAAATTTAAACTTATTTGCAAGCAAATAATGTCTAAACTTTTTAACTGCATATACCATGCCTAATCCTTCTCGTTCAGTAGTGGTATAATTTCGTTCAGCCGCATTCAATTGTCTACTGGCATAGGCAATTGGAAGATCCATATTACCTTCACCAGTAGGTTGGGCGAGCACACATCCAATAGCATAATTGGATGCATCCACGTGAACATGGAATGGCTTATTCCAATCTGGTGTGGTCAAGATTGGTGCTGAACACAATCTTCGTTTAAGCTCTTGGAAGGAATTCTCACATTCATCCGTCCACTCAAAGTTTGTCAGAAGTCCGTACATGGGCTTTGCAATGACAGCATACATGTGTATAAATCGTCGATAATAACCACAATGCCCCATGAAAGCTTGTACTTCCTTGACATTCTTTGGCCTAGGTAGCTCTGCTATGGCTTTCACTTTTTCTTCATCGGTAGATATGCCATTCTTTGACACTATGTGTCCTAGAATCTTGCCTTGCCTGACCATAAAAACGCACTTTTCTGGGTTTAGGCAGACTTGATATTCTCTACATTTGTCAAAGATTTGTCTGAGTTCAGGAATATGGGTTTGCCTAACGTTGGAATGAGCACAAAGATCATCAACATAGACTTCTAAACTCTTCCTTAGGAACTCCTTAAACACATGGCACATCAGCCTTTGGAAGGTAGCTGGTGCATTGGTAAGCCCAAATGGCATTACTCTAAAAGCAAAAATGCCCCATTCTGTGGCAAAGGCTGTCTTGTGCTGATCCTCTGGAGCTATGGCTACTTGATTGTAGCCAGAAAATCCATCAAGGAAGCTGTACACTTCCTTGCCTGCCACTCTTTCTAAGAGATGCTCTGTTATGGGAAGCGGATAGTTATCTCGAATTGTGGCGGCATTAACCTTTTTCAAGTTAATGCACACACGCAGCTTGCCATTCTTCTTGGGCACCACTACGATGGGGGATACCCATTCAGTGTGCTCAATTTCATAGATAAATCCAGCTTCGACCAATCTATCTATCTCTTCCTTGATCTTAGCAGCATAGTTATCGTTATATGTATATGGCTTCTGCTTAGAGGGTTTTGCATCTGAGGTCATGGGAATGGTGTGTGAGCATATATCTGGGTCAACCCCCTTCAAATCCTTGTAACTCCAAGCGAATACATCTCTGTATTCTCTTAGCAAGGCTATCAATTCGTACTCTTCTTCTTCTGTTAGGTCATGACCTATATACGTGCATCTCTCCTCTCCTTTTTCTATGGCCACTACTATTTTCTTGGTGGTTTCTTTGTTATCATAGGCCTCTCCTGATTGTGCCTCTCGTTTAGGCATTCTTATCATGACTCTCCTGTCATCTATCTCATACTTCTTAAAATTTTCGGGGACCTCAAACAAAGATTCTTCCTCTTCTGGTAAGGCTTCTCTCTTCTTTCGTTTCTTTCCTTCTTCTTTAGGGGTCACATGTGTTGCTAATCTTACGTCATTTGTCAGCTCTCCATGCCTCTGGGTTTGAAATTCTACCTCATGGAAGTATTCTTCATCTGATGCAAATGGTGGGTCCATAATGATTGACTCTAGATCGGAGTCACTTGCATCCTCAATTGCATCAGGGCTAGGTTCGCATTCTTCTAGAACTGCCTCTCCCATGATTGGCTCTATGGAGAAGACTGAAATATCATAACCATCCTCATCACAGTGAGGTGTCCATTGTTCTTCGTTGATGGCTACATCCATTGTTGCTAAGATTTCTGCCCAACCGTGAGGTTCAAATTCTTCGTCTGGAAAAACTACAGGTGCATAGGCTGGGTCTTGGACTGATCTATGGGTTTCTTTCGCACCTACCTCTCTGGCTTTCTCTCTTTTCTCTTCTTCTACTGCTACCTTGCACATCCATAAGTGGGTGTCTTCATGCATCCATGAGGATCCAGACCCTATGGAATGCACAGATTCTGTATCATCTTTGGCTCTATGGATGGGATTCCATTGGATAGGAGGGACATCTCTATGAGAATAATCCTTGAGATTGACTTTGGTTGTAACACCTAAGTGCTGCAGGTACAAAGAATTGGTTCCCCAATCCTGTACCACTTGCAATTGTCGCATAAATGGCCTTCCCAAAATCATCTCATAGGCATGATTTTTACTGAAGTCACAGATAGCAAAACTATGTTCAAACTCGACACCACAAGTGGTGAGAGTTATTCCTTCTAGCAATCCTAGGGGTCTCTCTATGTGGCCATCGGCCATCTGCAATTTCATTCTCGTCGGCCTGAGTGCTGGCTTGCCCCAACGCTTCCATAAGGAGGTGGTGGCAATTGCAACTCCTGCACCTGAGTCCAAAATTGCCTTCGTGGTGTAGTCCTGATAGGTGATGGGAAGGTAGGTGTTCCCTTCTTCACCTTCACACATATCTCCTATCTTATCCAAGGGAATTTCCGGTACTGTCCTATGGGATCCTACCCGGGAACGAGGTTTTGCTATCTCTGGTACTTGTTTGGCTACATGTTTCCATAATTCAGGTCTAACCTTGAGTAGCTCTTCTAACTTGAGATTACATTGCACGTTAGTGTTCTTCACTACCTCTGTGTTCCTAGGTATGACTGAGTCGTCGTTCCTTACCATGACTGTGGGTGCTCTCATACATGTGGACTTTGCTTCCCAAGGGCCTGTGAAGTGGGGTAGCTCTTGTATGGAATTCGACTCAAAGTCTAATCTCTCGTGAGACTGAACACTCTCATGCTCCCCGTAAATAGATGGGATGTCTTGTGGGAATTGGTCGTGTGCATCATCCACAAGTTCAAAGGGAGGGTCGACTTCACTTTCGTTATCCCATTTGTCTTCTTGAATCTCTCGTAGGAAGTCTGGTGCAAACCGATTCATAGAAGAAGAAGTGTCTGGCTCAGTAGAATTAGGCGCATAAGCAACCTGGGAAGGAGGGCTTGTTCTATCGTTGGCTCTCTCCTTGCTCTCATAAATGGCTGGAGTACAAGCTTCTTGGGGAGGATTGCTTATTCTATTACTCTTTCGAGCAGGCTCATACACTCCCTGAGAAGGAATGTAGGCAGACTGTGGAGGTACGTGAGCTTCCGAGGGAGGCTCATCTGCCTTTTGGGGGGGAAGATAAGCTTCTTGAGGAGGCACATGGGCTTCCTGAAGAGGCGGGCTTATCCGTTCTCTTGCCCTTTCCTTTCTTTGAGGGGTAGGTTCCTTTTCTGACTGTGCAATTAGCCTCTCTATTCCTTCTAAGGAGGGGAAGTTGTCTGGATTAGTGGAATTGGCCGCATAAACTTCCGATGGGTAATGGTTCATGTTTTTGATTGATTTCTCTCTCTCTTGATTTTTTTCGTCCTTGGCAGATCTTGCAATTATTCTCTCTAATTTCTCTAGGAATCCATCCAAGTGTAATTGCGTTTTGGCTGAGCCCGAGTAATTGAAAAGGCGACTGGCTTCAAACATAGTCTGAGCCAGTGCGACCATTTTCGCACACAGTTTGGTTCTTTCTATCTCTAGGTCAGCTCTAGGATAGCACTTGTCATGATCCGTGACGTTTGGCCCTTCTTGGATTCTGGCCTGATATGCCTTAAGCATCATGTCTATGTCTTCGGGAGTGGGATCAGCTAATACTGATCCTGTTTGGGGTGGTGGGTGGGTTACGTGGGGTGTCTTAGAGGGTGAAGGGATGGAGGGTGATGGGGATGGTAGCGGTGGGAATGTGTGAGAGTGCGGTTGAGATGTGATCTCTATGATTTTAGCCTTGGTTTCTCGTAGACTTTCCTCAAGTTCACTCATCTTCTTTGCCCATTGCCTTTTCATACGTTCGCGGCTATCTTTCCAAGCTCTTGTTCTTTTTTTATTTTGGCTCTCAGTATCGCTAGCATCTGGGCTCTTTTCCTGGCCTACCCCTTGGTTTTGCTGCAATGCCTGAGCCCTGGTGACTACCTGTACTGGTGCAGTGGAAGTGACGCTTCCTGAGGAGTCTACCACTAACCCAACAACGTTGATAGGGGTGATTTTTGGCATGCTATTGGGGTTCTTTGGGCAATCTCGTAAGAGATGCTCTTTTCCGCAATCTTGGCAGAAGCCTTGGATCGTCACCGACTGGGTTTGCGTAGGTGGAGGCAAGGGACAATCACGAATGAGATGATCTCCTTGGCATCTGTAGCACGGTCCTCTAGGAAATGGTGGTCGTACTTGCCTAGGTTGAGGTCTAGGGTTGGGGTTTGTATACATGATGTTCGTGTAATCTGACTCCCAACTAGGTTCGTTCGACTCTTCACCATAGTAGGACTCTCCATGTTCTGGGGACTGCATGTAGTAAGCCTGGGGGCTATCCACATGGGTAGAATCAAAGCTTTGGTCACTTGGGTCATTTTCAGAGATCAAGGATGTTACAGGGACTATAGCTCTATTCAGGTTCTCTTCTGCAGCAGTATACTTTACCGGGATCACATTAGCTGGGGCTGGGGGTTGTTGTGCTAGCACAGGCTGAGGCCTTTGTTGGTTTTGATATTGAGGTTGGAAATTTTGTTGTGGCCTGCCATATGGTTGTGGAGGGTACTGGTGCTGGTATCTGCCTTGTTGGTAGGGCTGAGGGTAGGGTTGCCTAACAGCCTGCTTGTTGTATGGGCAATCTTGTGCGGTGTGGTTGGTGTATCTCCGTTCTATGGTGCAGTAATGGCTACTAGGATTTACTTGGGGTTGAGCCATAATGGGACAGACATTCGCCATGTGGTCACCACCGCATGTATAGCATCTTTTCACTGGGGCAAACCTTGGGATTTGTTTGCTAGTTACTCCTAATTTCTGGGCCACTTTCTCTGCGAGTTCCTCAATTGATGTGGATTGCATGGAAGAGTGACTAGATGCACTGTCTGAATCTTTGTAAATTTTGGACAGCTCTAGCTCTTCTCCTAGGTTATCTTCAATGTCAATGCATATACGTACACACTCTTCTATGGTCCTAGGGTCTTTCAGATACACGTAGGATCTCAATTTTGGACTCAGTAGTCCATCAAGGAATAAGGCTACTTGTTTAGCAGATGTGGGTAGCTCCGAAATAGGGCACCTTTCAAGATATTGTCTAAATCTTCTTCCTGCAAGTCTCACCGTCTCTTGAGGGGTTTGCTTGAAGCTGTGGATCAGTGAGGAGGTGTTGTGTCTTATGCCACTCTTGGAGAACTCAATAATAAATGCTTCTAGGAGTTGATCTATGCTCCTGAACTGACGCTCCTCTAATGGCTGAAACCATGTAAGTGCCGTGTTCCTAAGGGTTAGACCGAAGGCATTGTACTGTGTGAACAGATCTTCCACTTGTTCAGCTCTCAAGACTTGCTTGAACTCTGCCACATGATCATAGGGATCTCCCGTGCCGTCAAAGTAATTCTTCATGGACTTAACTAGCTGGGTGGGTCTCAAAGTTCTTGTGTGCTCTCTAGGTCTCGGCATAGGGAATCCATCTACATTTCTCTGGTTCCTGTGGGCTCTATGCATCTCAGGTTCTACCCTATTCGTCTCTGTTCTCGTTCTTTCTCTGCCCACTGGGTTGGCAAAACTTACTTCTGGTCTATCTCTACTTCTATCTCTTTGCGTACCATGAGCTTGGGAAGTTCCAGCCCCAGGGTGACCATAGGATACATTTGATCTTGGTTGGGGGAAAATAAATTCACCCTTCCAAGTGTAAGCATGCCTATCATTTTCTGTCACCACAAAGATCCGTTCTGAAGCATGATCTAGGTAGGTCACTCTGCCTGGGCTATCCGGATCCTTAAACTCATAGATCATGATTGTTCCTATATCAATTGGGTGATCCGGTTTATACCTCCAAAAGGCTTCGTCCGTTTCTCGATTGAGAAGCAAATCTATGCACTTGTTATCTTGGGGAACCCACTCAGGCGTGATAATCCTAGTGAGAACTGATTTACCTCGAGGGGTTCTAGGTTCCACTCCCATGTTTCCTTGTTCCAAGTCACCTAAGTCCGCTTCTGAAATTACATTTCCAAATTCATCTGTCCTATCTGGATGACTGGTGACTACGTATATGGTTCCTTCCTTGTCCAGGTATGCACCATTTTCAAATTTGACAGCTGGGTGCTCTAGTCCTATGGATTGGTCAGGGTTTTTAATCTGGACCACAGATCTTCCTAGGCCATCCTCATAGATGCTAGCACCTAATCGGTTGGTCCTAAGGTATTCCAACTGTGTTTTGTAAGGGCCTTCTACCCTGTACAAATAAGGCACACCTGAACTTCCCGTAGGTCTGTCCATGCCTTGAGACATCTCTGACTCACTGGTATCAGAGCTAGGGTAATGAGAGTGGCGACTCAACTGCTGGGCCCAAGACCTTGCAGTGTGGTTGACACTAGCCTCTGAAGACCTAAGGCTTTGTCTTTCTCTTGCTAGGTGCCGTCCTGATCTAAGGTTCATATGCCTAACTGATTAGCCCAAATTTTTTTTCCAGAGTACAACCTCGTTGCCGATCAATTGGTACCAGTCACTTGATTCTTTTTAGTTATTCCTCGTGTTTAAGGTCTTGTCTGCTATTACGTCGTCAGGAATACTTGAATGTTCTTCGTACTCTCAGGTTGATCGTTCCACGTTAGGTTCTTTCCTTTATGTTGTCGACAGTACAGAGATAAGTTTTTAGCTTGAACTTGAGTTTTTAGGTAGTCTTCAACTTGATAGTGGCCTATCGTCGCCTTGACTTACTCCTACTTCTAATCGCTCTTAGCCTAGGCTAGGAATTGACGAAGAGGAGTTGAGAATATTCCGACCTTTCTTGCCGAACCTTGCTCTTTAGTGCTCGAGAAGTTGATTCTCAAGCGTGTGCCACACCCTTGCTTGGATACTCTCAGTCGCTTCTCAATAGGCCTGCATAAATCCCAAGATTAGCTCCAAGTAGATCTTTCAATTGACAGACAATTTATTTCAGACACTTTTTTAATGACCCTTATTCCCCCTTTTGCATTGTTAGAAATTTACTCTAGAGCTCCCTTGGTGTTCCTACCCCTCAGTATGTCAATTTCCAAATATCCTATCTGAAAATCAACGCATTATTCTTATAAAAAACAGTTGAGGGCGTGTAGTATATGTCACGAGCTTTCCGACAAGCCCTAGAGCTCAGAAAATGGATTTCGTATGAAAAAGTTATGATCGTTCAGGGTTTAGGGGGTTAAATAGACAAACAGATACTATCAGGGATTTTAATGCATTTTCTAAGGCCTTTGTAAGTAGATGAGTACATGAAAGTGCAAATATGCCCAAAATTTAGCCTAAGTTTACCAAAAATTCACCCTTAATTTTTGCCGAAAATGCCTGTCTATCGCGATAGACGGTGTCTATCGTGGATTTCTGTCTGTCGCGATAGACGGTGTCTGTCGCGATAGACGGTGTCTGTCGTGGATTTCTGTCTGTCGCGATAGACGGTGTCTGTCGCGATAGACGGTGTCTATCGTGGATTTCTGTCTGTCGCGATAGACGGTGTCTGTCGCGATAGACGGTGTCTGTCGCGATAGACAGTGTCTGTCGCGATAGACTGAAAAAATGCAAATTTTTGAAAAACTTCTAGTGATCTAGAGTGCCCACAAGGTGTAGGTTACAGTGGTAATCATGCATTCACAAAATGTTAAGATTTTCTGTCTGTCGCGATAGACAGAGACTGTCGTCCCGGGACCTGTGCAGAGCCTGTCGTACCTGCGCACACTGCTGGGGATGATGGTACAGCAAAAAACCTGCAAAATAGCTCAGAAAACATGCAAAAACAGCACATGCAAGTTCGCTCTCTCGCTCTCTCTCACAAGTGAAATGAGGGAAATGAAGTGGAGGTGGGGATATAGTCAAAAAACTGAAATTTTCGCGATTATGGAGATGGACGTGGGAGATGGTGATGATGATGATGGTGAAGAAAGTAAAAGAAAATCGATGAGAGTGAAGAAAGTACCTACAACTCCAACGCGTCAACTCTACGTCTTACCATCACACGCTCGTCCTCAAAGCTCGATCCCCGGCAACGGCGCCAAAATTTGGTGTAGCTCAATGATGAGTAGCACCTCCTTTAATGTCAATCCGGGAAGACGTGAGGATGGTATGAAGACCTCGAGCAAGTGGCGGCACAAGTGCGTGAGTGAGAAGCACACAAGCATGCACACACATACACACACACGCGCACACACGGCAAGACAAAGAGAGAGAATCAATGGAGTTCTTTAGATTACTATCAAAAGCTCTTACAAGTTCGTTTCAATTACAATCTAACCTCAAAAATGAGCTCTCTAGCTCTTTTTATAGTTTTTGACTAGCTTTTGGCCCTGTCCAGACCTAGTGTCCGGCCTAGTTAAAAATTAGGTTCCAGGGCTTATTTGAGGGCTCAAACGAAGTCTAAAAATTATGAAATTTGGTACGATGGTACTTCTAATACTCCTCAAGCTCGAGGACTCCTCGGCTTGCACAAAATGGAGTCTAATCTACCAAAAACGGGATTTACAATGTTTGTGTAGTGATTAAAATCACTTGGGTTGTACATAATCTATGGGAAAAAATGATCTGGCCTTGTTGCCGTATTGTGCATGACTCCTTTACTGCTTTGTATGCCAACAATCCTTCTTCTTGAATGTAGTAAATTCTACCCATAATGAAGCTTTCCTTGATTTGGTTGTATTCTAAAAATGCTCTTCCAAAGCATTGTTGATATATTTAGGTAGTGATGTGTGTGAACACTCTAGGACCGCCGAGGCACTTTTTTCCCTCTTTAGGAGGTTTTTTTCCCCCGGCTTGTATATACACCTATTGCCCTAATGGGCTACTTATCTTTGTACATTCTCTAGTAATACATTCAGTATTGTGTGTTTTGATCCAAGCTTCTTTTTCTTCCTTGTGTTGTTCGCGTGCTTCCGCAGACATCTAACTCCAACAATTGGTATCAGAGCAGGTCGTCGCTTCATCTAGGGCGCCATCGACACTCCTCCGTTTGCAGTCTCAGATTCGCACGAAATTTGGTGAGCATATTCAGGGTGTTTCTGAGATCAAAACATCTTCGCTTTGTGGTGCCTAAATCGCGATCTAAGCTCGTTTTGGCCTTCGAACACACTAGCGCAGCGCTTGTGCAGGCTATTTCGTCCTTTTGTGCCAAAGCTATATACCAGTTTCTGTTCGCCAGTTTAAGCGTCTCGAAGTCTGCTACAGGTCTAGCATAACTTGTCTGGGTATAGGGCAGCCTACTTTGGCCACTTCCAGTTGTGAGGCTGAGTATAGGGCAGCTTTCACAACGACTGTTGAGTGTGTGTGGCTCAGACGCCTTATGGCTGATTTGGGTGTTGGTTAGTCTTCTGCCACCACCATCTTCACTGACAGTCAGAGTGCATTGGTAGTTGTGAGGAACCCTGTGTTCCACGCTCGCACTAAGCACATTGAGGTGCATTATCACTATGTTAGGGAGAGGTTCTCTACTGGGGAGATCAGCTTGGCATATGTGCCCACGCACGAGAACATTGTAGAACTTTTCACGAAGGCTCTGCCTCGGGAGAAGTTTGAAGATTTCCGCAAAGCTTTGGGCTTACTTCCTTTTGTGGAGTGATTTCCACATAGCTTGGCACTTCCTTATACATGAGTGCCAGCTACTTGTTCACCGCATCACTCCTAGGGGGGATTTGTTGATATATTTAGGTAGTGATGTGTGTGAACACTCTAGGACCGCCGGGGCACTTTTTTCCCTCTTTAGGAGGTTTTTTCCCCCGGCTTGTATATACGCCTATTGCCCTAATGGGCTACTTATCTTTGTACATTTTCTAGTAATACATTCAGTATTGTGTGTTGTGCTCCAAGCTTCTTTTTCTTCCTTGTGTTGTTCGCGTGCTTCCGCAGAAATCTAACTCCAACAAGCATTCCATATGTCACTTGCACTTTCAAGTCCTCTGATATGAGGAAGCAAATAATCATTCACTGCCATGTAGATTATGCTCCTTGCTTGAGCATCCTTCTTCATCCAAATCTTTATATCTGCAAGCTCCTCCCTAGTTGGAACACTAGGATCTTTGAACTCTGGCTTTTCGTCCTCTCTTGTGATGTATCCCATCAGATCTTTGCTCATAAGATGAGCTTCCATTCTCATAGACCAAGCTAGATAGTTCTCTCTATCCAACTTCTCAATTTGGAGACTATCTCCCATCCTTTCTTCACTTGTACTATCAAATCTTTAATCCTTATAAGGAATGAATGTACCTTAGCTTCAAAGTTTGCTCCTTCTGATCCTTTTGATTGCCTTTATGTGTCTCCCTTCAGTTTTTCTTTCACACTTTATCCTTTTGAATCTTCAAGGTTTGAAATTTGTATATCTGCAGCAGTCGGGGTCTTCCTTTTCCTCAATCTGATAAATCCTGCTTTGATACCACTGATGGAGAGTGTTAATCTCCAAAAGAACAAGCTATCCTTGATGTTAGACCACCTCTATATCAAGAATAATATTATGTAAGACAATAGATATGCGATATAACATAGGAGCAGTAGCAGAGAAGATAACACATATAGGAGAATCTCAACAATTTTCTACTACTAGCAAGTACAAAGATGATGGTGTTGTCCACCCGTGCGCTCTCAAGGTAGAGCTTAAATGGTGATCTAGAAAACTCTAGATAGGGAGATACAAGGTAGAAGTATGCTAGCTCAACTCGATATCTCAGGTAGTGCATAAGTCATATATATATAGGATCACAAGTGGCCTTTCATGGACGGCTATACATGGGCGGTAGAGTGTTGGCGGTCACCGCCCGCGTAATTGCCATACACGGCTTAGACCAGTTGAATCGAGCTAACAAATATAAATGATTTCTAACTCCGATAGGGAATATTCCATGGAATACTCCCTTTACCGTCGCGCTGGCCCCGTGGGACCCCCCAGCCAGGGGGCCCGCTAGCCCCCTTGGACCCCCCAACCGGGGCTGCTCCCCGCTGCCTCGGACCCCCCAATTGGGGACCCTGGTAACTCCCTTTCCTTACAATACCTTACATGGTCCAATATGACCTTTATCCAACATGAAAGTTGGGATTCCCATCAATTGGGTAATGCACGCTTGTCTTCTCCTCATAATGGGGGCCTTACAAAATGTGCATACAATCATGAGGGGTAGACATTGATCATATACTAACACCCCCCCTCAATGTTTACTGATGAAAAATCAAGTAGGTTTCAGTCCTATGCACATCTGTTGAAGATGTTTGTTGACCTGCTCTCTTCCAAGTGCTTTAGTGAATATGTCAGCACAATTTGCCGTTGTTGGGCTATATTCTAGCTCCACAATTTCATCTTCAATTAGCTCACGAATGTAATGGTATTGTACTTCTATGTGCGTGGTGCGAGCATGAAATATAGGGTTCTTTGCAATGGCCATACAACTTTGATTATCACACTTGAGTATAGTCGCCATATTTGATGGAAAGCCTAGATCTGCAAGAATTCTCCTTAACCAAACTGCCTCACAAGAAGTAAAACAAGCTGCTTTGTAGTTTGCTTCAGTGGAGGAGAGTGTGAGAGTTGGTTGCTTTCTACTTACCCAAGAAAATATTCCTGAGCCAAGTGAGAAACAATATCCAGAAACTGATTTTATAGAATCACAATCTCCAGCCCACTCTGAGTCACAATATCCTTGGAGTGTATCACCTGTGGTATAAAAAATACCAAAATCCAAGGTTCCTATAATGTACCTTAGAGTTTGCATTCCAGCATTCCAGTGACTCTCCTTAGGTTTGTTGGAAAACCTGCTTAATGCTCCAATAGCATAGCAAATGTCTGGTCTAGTGCTGCACAGAAAAAAAAGACTTCCAACGAGCTTCCTATACTTCTTAGCATTTACATCAAGCATGTTATCATCCATAGGTAGCTTATGATTTACCTCCACAGGTGTGCTAGTTGGCTTGCAGTCCATCATTCCAAATGCCTTGAAAATCTCTTTGGCATACTTTTGTTGTGAGATGAAAATGTCATCCTTCCTTTGCCATACTTCAATTCCCGGACAAAAATGGAGTAGACCTAAGTCTGTCATTTCAAACTCAGTTCCCAAGCTTATCCGAATTTGATTGATGATCTCCTGTAATGATCCAATCATCGACATATACAATGACAACAACTAGCTTGCTATCCCTTTTCGTTACATACAAGTTAGCATCAGAAGTACTTCTTTCAAAACCCATATTTTTGAAAAAATGATCTACTCATTGGTATCAAGTCGGTGGAGCTTGCTTAAGTCCATACAAAGCTTTCTTCCACTTGCAAACTTTATTTTCTAAATTGGGCACCTCAAAACCTGGTGGTTGAGATACATATACCTCCTCCTTGAGGTGACCATTCAAAAATGCAGATTTGACATCCATCTCGAAAATAGGCCAGGCCTTTTGTGCAGCTACTGCAAGTACTGTCCAAATAGTTGTCATGCGTGCTGTTGGTGCAAAAGTTTCTTGAACATCAAATCCTTCGATCTGTGAAAAACCATGTGCAACTAATCTTGCCTTATACTTTTCTAATGTTCCATCTGCTTTATACTTAGCTTTCCAAATCCATTTAGTACCTATTACCTTCTTCTTTGGCAGCAAGTCGACTAGATCCCATGTATCATTTTTGAGTATACTATCATACTCTGACTGCATTGCCGCTCTCCAACCTGGATCATCAAGGGCTTCTTCAATGGTGGTAGGTCCCTTTATCGAGCCCATGATATCTGCCATTAGATCCATGTTAACAATGTGTTTTGAGGCTCTTCTTTGCTTCTCTATTCTCTTTGATCTTCATAATCCATCCGATGATGATTCTGGTACATCTACATATGGATTGTGATCATCAAAGAGTTGTTGTGCCCACTTCGGTAGTGGCTTACGCTGTGCAGCTACAACTAGTTGGCTTTTTATTGAGGAAATTTCTCCATCATATGTTTCCTCCTCCTCAACTTTAACCTGTCTTTTGATAGGCACAAGGTGAGATATTTCTCCATTTGATGAGATAGTAGATTTACCTTTATCTTCTACTAAGTGTGGTCGTTCATCAAACACCACATCTCGGCTTACAAAAATCTTCCTTGCCTTAGGATCCCACAACCTATATGCTCTAGACTCTTCACTATATCCTAGGAAGACACACTTTTTGCTTTTTGAATCCAACTTTGATCTTGTTGAATCAGGAATATGTGCATAACAGAAACAACCAAAAGTTCTGAAATGCAAAACTGAAGGCTTTTTACCAGAATATGCTTCTTGAGGAGTCATCCCCTTCAGAGCTTTGTGTTGCTTCGATTGAGGATGTAGACTGCTATATTGACTGCTTCTGCCCAGAATGAATCAGGCATGTCTTCAGCCTTTAACATACAACGAGCCATTTCAACTACTGTCCTATTTCTACGCTCAACAATGCCATTTTTTGTTGAGGTGTATGAGCTGTGGTAAGTTGCCTTGTCACACCATGCTCCTTACAGTAATTGTTGAATTCTATTGACAAGAATTCACCTCCTCTATCTATTCTAAATTTCTTCAGTTTCCTTCCTGATTCATTTTCTACATACTTATGCCACGCTTTAAATTTTTCAAAAGCATCAGCCTTCTCTCGAATGAAATAAACCCACATCTTTCTACTATAATCGTCAACTAACAGCAAGAAGTAGAAAGATCCTCCTAAAGCAGGTGTAGACATTTTACCGTAGAGATCAGCATGTACCAACTCTAGAGGAGCTTGACATCGATTGGTGGTCTCTCTTGGA
This sequence comes from Ceratopteris richardii, assembly GCA_020310875.1. Taxonomy (NCBI): domain Eukaryota; kingdom Viridiplantae; phylum Streptophyta; class Polypodiopsida; order Polypodiales; family Pteridaceae; genus Ceratopteris; species Ceratopteris richardii. The sequence goes on along the minus strand of CM035420.1, from coordinate 33,709,097 downwards.
AATGCCTTTTGTTGTTGCTTGCCCATCATACAAGCTTCACAAGGTTCTTGCAACTCTAAAAATGCAGGAAAATGAGCAACCATCCCTGTTCTTTGCATCTCCTTCAAAACTGCAAATCTGAGATGCCCAAATCGTTGGTGCCATAACCTGCTTACGTCTTTATCTTCTGTAGCAGTTAAAGCACTTAACTCATACAAGTTATCCCCTCGTATGCCTTTATCTACAACATTACCTAATGAATCCATGATCTCTGCACCACTCTTATTGAAGTGAACTTCGAGTCCACGATCTGTTATTGCAGAAACTGACAACAAATTTCTTTTGAGTGTAGCTACATAGAGAACATTAGATAACTTTTTCTCAACACCTGGAGAAGTGATAAAAAAGATGGTTCCAGTTCCTTTGGCTGGACACTTGGAGTCATTTCCCACCACTTCATTGATGGATTCCCGTAGAGGCACTAGGGAACTATACCAATCCTTTTTACTGGTCATATGGCGAGAAGCTCCGATATCTAAAATCCATGGTTCGTCAACACGAGCTTGAGCAGATGAACATACCTCTTCAATAGCTACCCAAAGTTCTAGCTCTGTGTTGTTTGCAGACTCTTTGTTCTTCCACGATGATTTTACAGTCCCATTCCGTTCATCAGCTTGCTTCTTTCTGCAATCCTTGATGGCATGGCCTTTCTTTTGACAATAGAAGCAACTTCATGTGAACTTTTTCTTCTTTGGCTTCTTCTTTGATCCATCAGAAGAGCCTTTACCTTTTGCATTTGCTGAGAATGTAGCATCACTTGTACTTTGCGGATTCTTCAGTCGCATCTCTTCTTCTAAAAGCATGGCACAAAACTCTTCAAATGTAAGAGGAGTTGGTCTTACCTGAGTGTTACGGGCTGTTACTAATCCATCATACTTTGCTGGAAGAACACGTACACATCTTCGAGCCAGCTCTTCCGGTGTTATAACAACACAACTACAGCCAATTGATCTTGAAGATGCTTTATCCGTTTGATAAAATCTTCAGCCTTTTCAGAATCAGAATGCTTTCCATTTGCCAAATGATTTTCTAAATTTTGTATCCTAGTGTGGTTCTTGGTCTCATATTGACGAGCCAATATGCCCCAAGCCTCATGTGCTTTAGTAGTATGTTGAACTAAAGTAAGCACAGAATCACTTACACTAGTGACAATAGCACATAATGCATCTACATTTCGCCTCTTCCAAGCCCGTAGAAGATCTAGATCTGGCTGAATCATCAATCTTGAATTTGATGGATCTTCAACTGGTATAGGCTCTGTATGCAATCCCATCGGTCCCATGACAGTGTCAAGTAACTCATAGGAGTCCAAACTTGTAGAAATTTTGAACTTCCAGAGTGTATAGTTGGTTCCATCCAGCTTCCCTTCAATGAATGCAGGTGGACGAATTCGAATAGGTGCAGCATTAACATTAGCTGAAGCACCAAGACCAATGTTCGATGATGAAGCCATCATGTAATCACTCGAATAATCTACTCATATTCTAGTCATCTAGTAGGCTAAAATAGTGATACTTATCAAGCTATTCAAACCTTACGGCTCTCATACCATGTAAGACAATAGATACACAATATAACACAAAGGTAGTAGCAGAGAAGATAACAGATATAGGAGAATCTCAACAATTTTCTACTAGCAGCAAGTACAAAGATGATGGCGTTGTCCACCCGTGCGCTCTCAAGGTAGAGCTTAAATGGTCATCTAGACAACTCTAGATAGGGAGATACAAGGTAGAGGTATGCTGGCTCAACTTGATATCTCAGGTGGTGCAGAAGTCATATATATATATATATATATATATATATATATATATATATATATATATATATATATATATATATATATATATATATATATATATATATATATATATATATATATATATATATATATATATATATATATAGGATCACGGGTGGCCTTTCGTGGACGGCTATACATGGGCGGTATAGCGTGGGCAGCCTCCGCCCACGTAATGGCCATACACGGCTTAGACCAGTTGACCCGACCTAACAAATATAAATGATTTCTGACTCGAACAGGGAATATTCCATGGAATATTCGCTTTATTGTCGCGTCGAGGGCGTTGCCCCCGGACCCCCACTAGGGGGCCTGCTGGCCCCCTGGGACCCCCAGCCAGGGGGCCCGCTGGCCCCCTGGGACCCCCTAGCCAGGGGGCCCGCAGGCCCCCTTGGACCCCCCAGCCGAGGCTACTCTCCCCTGCCCCGGACCCCCCATTTGGGGACCCTGGTAACTCCCTTTCCTTACAATACCTTACATGGTCCAATATGACCTTCATCCAACATGAAAGTTGGGATTCCCATCAATTGGGTAATGCACGCTTGGCTTCTCCTCATAAGGGGGCCTTACAAAATGTGCATACAATCATGAGGGGTAGACATTGATCATATACTAACACTTTAAACTCCAACCAATTTTGGAAGACAACTACCAAAACTGTCAAGACTTTAGCTAACTGTGAAGAAAATCACTTCACAAGGAAGTCTGTTGCGCATTACTCACTCATTAACTCATCAATTGTGTAAATATTCTAATGAAATTTTTTAGAATGTGTTTCCTAAAGTTTTTGCACCTCCTACAAGTTAAAACACTTCAAAAGCTTAAGTAGATTATGAGAAATGATCCAAACAATCTACCTATGTCTGAAACTGCTTCTTGTAGAGTGGACTTTAACACCTGCAACTTCTAACACATAGATCTCCCAAACTAGAACCTGTTTAAGCGAATGCTTTTAGCCATAGATGTCTTATCTTCCAACTTAGATTTTGTCTCCTGATTAGTGTAAAAGTTTACACTGTGCACTGAGATCTGATCAATTCTTTGATCATCGAGATTGCGCATGTTTTAGAAGATACTCAACACTTTCTCACATATAGATGTTCCTACACAAAATTCTCTCAGCTTGTTTGCAATTAGGCTCTTAAACTTTAACCATAGATAGATTAACTATGGATTTAGATGTCTACAAAAGGATTTCTGATATAATCAAACACAGAAGGAGAACTAGAGATTGATGCGCAATTCTCTGAACATTCTTTCCATTCAACTCATCATTCATCTGATGGATGATACACACAATACTCATAATCTATTCTTCTCTATCTCATCTATATTTCATCTTACTTATCTAATACAACCATATACATGTACATACATACATATGAGTATTGATTCGTCATTTCTTCAAGTATTTGGAAGTATTTACAAAACTAATGTACATATGTTTATCGAACTTTTCTTCCTGAACCTTCACTTTACTTCATGAAGTTAGACTTCAATCGTTTCTTCATATCTTCATTTCTAAGCTCCATATAATCACCAATTGTTGATTATCTTGCTCCAACAACTTCACCTTCAAATATCTATCCAACTAGATTTCAGCCTTGAAGGTAGGGCTCCATCCTTAGCGACCAAGCTGAGTAGTTGCTTCCAATTTGTCAATGGTGGAAGGAAAACCATCTCCCATATTGATTTATCTTTGCTCCTACAAAGACATGCTCTACACCCACCAAGATAGCTTTAGGTCTGATACATACACACCTTGTGCTTACTAAGGATGCATATGAACCATCCTAGTGCTTTGAAACATCAATCTCAAATTAATGCATCAAGATAGACTACTTGACACAAAATAGATGAAGCAAGACTTGTTATTTTTGGATGAGATGCACTCTGGAAATTTACTCAGAGCTCACACCCTCTTGAAAATTGACTTGGTATACTTTTCACACTTTTACTTAGGTAGATATTGAATCTAAAAAAACAATTTTAATGAATGTTCACGAGCCATACTGAGAGAAATTAATTTAGGAACATAGCCATGTCATCGTCACATTTTCGGAACTATGTGCCAATACATAGCTGACTTCAAATGAATGTTGCTCATAGAGTAATGAACCAATGATGATGAGAATTGATATGATGCAAATAGAATTGTCAAGTAACTTCTACCAATTTCAATCTCAACAAAAGATTAAGCATAAAAAATGAAATCAATAATTCAAGTTGAATAAAATATGAGTGTAAACCTGTAGTAGTAGATGAGAAGAACTTCAAGATGTGGCTTGAAAATCAATCTATATTGCACATATGGTACATGATATGAATGGCCATGAAGCTTGGGAAGGAGGTGCACAATATTTTCATCTCTAATAGCTTGGTGCTTGATCAAAAACGTCCTCAGGATGTAGCTGTAAATTTTGCTCTAATCAATGACTACAAATATGTGTATATATATGAATTTTAGAATTCAAATCTTGGAGGGATTGTAAATAAAAGTTCCCTCAATTTTGGGAATAACTTGGCTAGAAAATCTCTCCCAATTTCAGCTCCTTACTATGCCTAATTAAGCCACAAGATTCTCTAATGACTTTTACTTTTTGATGTAGTTACGTTTCAACTATTATAAGAGTTTGTTTCTATGGCTTTTCTCATTGACAGTATACATAATCAATGCTTTACATTAATGAGTAATCAAGCACTAGGATTGGATGAAATACACCAAGACAAACATCTAAGTGTACTACATACATACACTCTTCATACGAAGATGGTTCAAAACTGCAAAGAGTAGTAAACACCCATTCTTCATTTTGCACAAGACGAACATACTCTATTTTCGGTGTAGAGGACTCTCCAAAAACCATTCCAACCTAGGTGGAAAGGGAGGGATTTTTAAAATGCTAGGATTCTGGTTCATGCTCTAATTTTGCTCCTACATGCAAGGCATATGTGTCGTGCTCTCTAACTCATTCTACATTTATTGCTCAGTGCTTTGCGGCCCTTGTTCATTGACACGAGGGATTGTTTGCTCTCCCTCAGAAGGGGGGAATGGAGAATCCACCGTGTGCTGCCACTAAAGACTTGCAATCTTGGAAATTACAATTGTTGGGGGGGAGTTGAAGGAGGACAATGCTTGAAATCTATCATAGAAGTGGACACACCTAGCCTATTCGTTGGGAACTCATGGAGAATGCTTCAGGTAAAGGAAATATTGATGCAACCCTTCTAGATCCTCCCTTGGTAGGTATGTCTTCTTTTTTAAAGAGTTCCCCTATAAAAAATAAGACAAGTAATCATATGGCTTCTAGCTCTATTAATTTTCAAGGGCCTCTCACTCGGGACTTAAACCCCCATAAGATAGTTATAGATCTTGATATCAATGATTCAAAAGACTCCACATTGGTCATCGACCGCAACTCCTTGGACATGTGGTAGTCGCAAATATTGGACAGGGTATTCATTTCCCTATTTCATGGGCCTATTCCCCTACATGAGGTCCTAAAGCAATGGATTAGGGTTAACTAGGAGAGAAAGGGTCTATATGTGAAACATATCCAATATTTGCCAAATGGATACTTTTTGTTCTTTTTTTATGAATCTAATAGTGGTCTAAAAGTTATTATAAAGGGTCAATGGATTATCAAATCCACCCCGATATCCTTTTTATTTGGTTCTCAGGTTTCAATCCTCAGGGTCCTAAACCCATGAAGGTACCTATGTGGGTGGATTTCCCCGATCTCCCCATGGAATTTTACCCATGGAAAGATAGCCTATGCAAGGTCCTGGGACAAAGAGCTAGGGGAGGTATAAACCCCAAGTGGGATCCTTAGGACATGGTTGAAGTTGATATTGCTAAGTGTTGGAACAACAAGCTTTCATTATCCTTGAGGTGGATTTGATATTTTTTGAAAAAGATTTTTCATGGATCTTTTATCATTGTATAATCCTAGAGCTTTACACATGTCAAGAAATAAAAGGAGAACCCAAGTTCCACGAATTTGTGGTGGTTGAGTTGCAATCAAATCAATCAATCAATCACCTAAAAGTACATCAAACTAGATCTCGACTTTTCCTAGATTATAGGAAAGTGAATTGATTCCCTCCAAAAACCTTTACTAGCTTCATTTGAATTCAAAATCCACTTGTAGAAGTCATGGACCAATTCTAGAGTCTATATAAGGACTTCAAATCACTTTTAAAATACATGGAAGCAATATACATACACTTGTCTTCTCCTTCATTTTTTTGCATCATTTTTTTTATAACAGTAAGCTTGTAGAGGCTATTTCTCTCTCTACAAAGCTCCAAATTCAATGTGAAATCTCAATTTTTCTAATTCAAGGTCAATCTCTACATATTCCTGTAAAATAGGATGTACCAATGTTGAGTGTTTGATTCATTACAAAAGAATATTTTGCTTACGTATTGTATTCTTGTGCATTATATACACTCAATCCTATGTGTATAGCTCCCACAAAAGGATTTTTTCTAATTATAATCACTCTGGTCGCAATGAGCATTTGAAGTCCATTGTCTCATCCAAAGATAGTAAGTTTTTTGAGCTAGTAGATGTGCAAACCTATCTATTTTGTATCGACTCTTTCTCCTTGATGCTCCAAAGTACATAGTGCATTTTATTGCACTTATTGCATGCCTATAAGGCATATTTAATTCTCCATAAGCTCAAGGGTTGGTCTTGTGCCAATTGGTTGGACAAAACTTTATCGCGTCACAACTCACTTTTCTACCTCCTACAAGCTTATCTAAGTTTGCTAAGTTATATCAAAGCTAGATCTAGATGGGTGATGGCTTTCCTTCAATGATCGAGAAGTTTGATTGAGAAAAGTAAATGGCTTTGCAAATCACAATGGAGGCCTATTTGCAAGGTAGAAATCTTTATGGAATTGTAGCAGGTGATGAAGCTATGCCTATTCCAAGATTCAAATGAGGACCTACACAGGAGGACACAAATAAGCTCACACTTTGGTGCACAAGGGATGATCAAGAAAGGTCGTACATACTAAACTCTATCTCTAACTTTCTATTACCACATATCAAAGGATGCAAGATATCTCAAGAGACTTGGGATACCCTAGAAACTAAACTTTCTTTTCTGGTTGTAGCAAAGCAAGAAAGAATCATCTTTGGAATGAGTTCCACCAAATAAAGAAGACACCTAAACAAACCATCATAGAGCTTTTTACCAAGATCAAAGAGGTTGCAGATTTGTTAACATCCCTTGGAGAGCTGATTGAAGAAGAGGCCAACATGAGGCAAATTTTCAATTGGATTTGAAGTGACAAGCAATGGAAATCCTTCACCACAGCTTATTATCTCATCATGGATGTGCAAATTCCTGACTTCAACATCTTTCTTGGACAGCTCTTTAATCAATAGGCCAAAAATTGCATACAGGAAGGTAACTCTTATCATGGTAATTCAACTAGTGCTCTATATGTGAATAAGAAGGACAAGAAGTTGAAAGGCAAGAAGAAAGAAGAAGATGAAGAGGAGCCTTCCCAAGCCAACTTTTCAAGCAAGAGAAAGTGGAAAGGGAAGAAGAAAGGACCAAAACATGACAAGACCAAAGACCAGAATGCTCAACCTTCTCCCATTTTTGATAGGACCAACCACACCACTCAAAATTGCTTGTTCAATGGGAAGACCCGAAAAGGAAGTGGAAGAGGTGGATATGGCAGTAGTAGAGGCAAAGTTGGAGACAACTTCAACAATAACAATAGATACCCTACTAGAAGAGACTATAAAAATTATTTTGAAGATCAACAACATGAAGATTCATTGCTCTTAATGAATCTAAGCCACAAGGAAGGTAAAGAAGATGATCATTCATTCTACATAGATTCAAAATGTTCAAATCATGTTGTAGGCAACATTGCCCTTTTATCTGGCTTGTAAAATCCAATGCATAGACATGAAGTTCAAATAAGGGATGATGCAAAGCATAGTGTGGAGAAGATTGGTAATGTAAAAGCTTCCAATGGTAGGAAAAATATTTTGAGCTAGGTACTCTATGTTACCACTATTACAAAAAACCTAATAAGTGTAGTCCAAATTATTGAGAAAGATTTCCAAGTTAGGTTCACCCAACATGGAGCTTTTGTGGAAGATCCATGTCAAGGCCTCAAAAAGATAGCCAGAGGTGAGAAGCATGGGAGGCTCTTTACTTTTGAAGTAGGAGAAACCAAAAACCTAGCTCTATTCAACTTTTGGGTCTCAAACCCTAAGTGAGCTTGAAATGTGGCATAAGAGGCTAGCTCATGTGAATGAAAGAACCTTGAACGATATACGCAAGGATCAAAGTGTTCTCAGATTGCCAAACATATCAAATCAACACATGATAAACAAATGTGTTGCATGTCAAATTTGGAAGGCACAAAGATAACCATTCAACCACAAAGGCTACATCCAAAACAACCTTTTGGGGGCCAAGCCCAGAACCTTCATTGGTAGGATCAAGGTATTATGTTTCATTTATTGATGACCATAGTAGATGGACTATTCTATACTTCATCAAAATTAAGAATGAAGTGTTTGATTGCTTCAAAAAGTATCTAGCACATGTGGAGAATCATACAAGTAGATCACTCAAGAAGCTCAAATATGATGGAGGGGGAGAATACTTCTCCAAAGAGTTTGATGAATATTTACCCAAGTTGAGTGTTGTTTGGATCATTGGAAAGATCTTGGTCTCTAGTATATGTGGTTAAAAAGTGTTTAAAAATTCTGTGTGAGTAGAGAACACTAAGCTCTGCAAGCACGATTGGTTTTCTGCAAAGAAGTTTGTAAGAAGGTCACCATGTTCCTAGGGGTTTCCACCTACTTCTAGATATACTTTGGAGGTCAATAAACTCCAAAATTGATATCCGAGCAAGTAAATGAAGCTTGAAGAAGGTTTTAATACCTTGATGAAGAATTTGAAGCTATTGGAGTGGAGGCTCATCATCCACACTATACGAAGGCAGAAGGAGATAGCAAGGAAGCATCTCAAGCAACATCCAAGCAAAGAAAGGTGCATAAACTTTATTACAAAGGTAAATATCATACTTCTTCTTGTCACACATATCCACAAGGAGGGTTAAGAGGAGTAAGTTTAGTGTTTACACAATGGGTGATCAGCATGCACAAATAGAGAAGCTTGATAAGAACAACTATCAAGCATGGCGATTTAGAATCACAGCATACTTGCAAGGCAGAGGCTTGTATGGTTTCATTGATGGAACATATATCAAACCTATATTACCAAAGGATCCAAATCAACAACAATGGAAGGATTTTAGACTTCCGAATGAAAGAGACAAAAGGGTTTTATTCATTTTATCACAAAATATTCAAGATTCAATGGTAGGAATGTCACTATAGCACAATGGCAAGTACCGACGTGAGGAGACCCACCTCATAAATGTCAATTCATGGAGACGTGAGGACTAGTATGAAGACTACAAGCAAGTGAAGGCACAAGTGTGTGAGTGAGAAGCACACTAGCATGCACACACATACACACACACACACAAGGCAAGAACAAAGAGAGGAACAAAGGAGTAGCTTCCATTAAAAAAGGAGTTCTCATACAAAGCTCAAATCTACAACAAGCTAACCCCAAAATTGAGCTCTCTAGCTCTTTTTATAGTTTTTTACTAGCTTTGGTCCTGTCCAGACCTAGTGCCTGGTCTAGTTAAAAATTACATTCCTAGGCTATTTTGGATGCTCAAATGACCTTTGAAAATTATGAAAATTGATACATAAATACTACTGATACTCCTCAAGCTCGAGGACTCCTCGGCTTGCACAAAATGGAGTAGAAATAATCAAAAAATGGTATTTACAATGGTGTGAAGTAACTAAGATCACTATTTCAGAAATATTTCTTCATGAAAAATTATAGGGGCTATTTGCCAGATCTACGTTGACTGCTTTGCCTACTTAGTCCTTCTCTTTGCTCAAACTCTTTTCGTTGGCTTTCTTGTCTTGTAAGTCCTTAGGTGGACTGCTATTAACACCCCCCCTCTCTCGTGTCTGTCGTCCCTGACAGACCCTTGTTGCTAGGAGTGTTGGATGTAATATTCCACAACATGAGTGGCAAGATGATGTTCCTGAATGCATAGTTCTCTGGCCAATTCTCTCATCATGCGATCGCAATCAATTGCACCTCGGATGTCTAGATGTGGCAGATGTAATTTATCTGCATGGATGGCTTGTTCTACTGCGAATAGATGTAGCAAGTGTGTTGGTATGGGAATGAAAATCTCCGAATGATATTTCCAGAACCCTGTGGAGAAAATTTCTTCAAAGGTTTGCTTAAAGCATGCACGTAAATACCTTATTCGCACATGCCAAGAAAAGATTATGTTTATCGATGGGGTTTGGCTCATGTCGTAGACTAAATCCTTGAAACCTTGAGAAAATCTAAGGGGAGAGATGTATGGAGCCTGTACCTTCCGAAAGGTTTTGAAGCCAATTTTCAAAAGCTCCAATATTATTATTCACATCTTTGCGGCTATGTTGGGCACATTCTTTAGGCGTGTAGACCAGTTTCGAATGGTGGATATCATGTATGATACGGTTGGGGGCCCTCGAGGTGGAGCAAAATATGGATAGTTGACCCAAGCAGAGCATTCTTTATTGTTGCGTACTTTGATTGCAAAATCTTGCCATGATCTGTGACGGACCATTGGGCAATAGCATGGATTATACTTGATATACATCATCTCAGGGTAATCACTTAGTAGCCATTCACGCAAATTAGGTTGGAAGATCGAGCCAACGCGTGCATCTTCCGGTAAGTCATCTAGCTCAAATTGAGTGGCAAATGTGGGTTCCTTCCCTGTATGTCGTTTAATTTCTGCATTATAGTTTTGTAGCAAGACATAGTACGGCATGTATTGCGGTTCTGATGTTATGATCAACCGTTGGTGGGATAGGTGCTCAAAGTAAGAAGATCAAAGAATAGTTTCTTCTACATTTGTGAGGGATTGAGTTTGCACTACGACATGATCGTCGTGTGTTTGTCCCACTTTCTCAACCCTTTTGAGCCAATCTAGAACTCCGATTTCTAAAGTCTCTCATCCTTCCTCAATCACTCGACCGTCAGGTACTGGAATCCACTCTACTGATGCGACGAAAAGCTATGAACACCAAGCTGTGGAATTTGCCACACCACAAGAACCAAGATAGAGTGATGTTAGAACACCTCTATAATCATCAATAGCTTAGCAACCTTCTTGAGACTAAAAACTTTATAACTATAATTAGTGAACTCTGAAAAATTCGCTTTACAGAAAACTTTGCCTTTTCTTTAGGCTTCAATTTTGAACTGATTTACTTCAACCTTTACAATTCTTTATCTACTTACTGTTAGATATTCTTTGCACCACTTAGATGTGTCAAAACTATGTTTTGAACTCACCGAAATCACCGGAACTTTATCAGACTATTACCAGACTATCACAAAAGTTGTACCATAATTGTACCAAAATAAACTACAATTCTATTTGTGATTACTTCAAATGATTGTAGATGAAATAAGGGAGTAATACCTAAGCTTTCTTCAGTAAATGAACTCTATTTGAAGTTTAAGAAAAAACTTCATCAGTTTTGAATGCCTTTACTATCAGACACAGTACTATGCATACATGTCCCGTTTCACAAAACTTTCTTGATCAGTTTGTAGTTGAGACTCCTAGCTTCAAGATAAGCTATCACTCATGAAAAACTTTACACTATACTATGAGATCTGTCTTCAAGAAATACTATAAAATTGTACTGAGAAAACTGTAACTGTTAACTAACTTTCACAATAACATGAAATCACTTAGATTTCTTCACACAAGAAGAATGCGCTCAAATCTTTCCATACAAACATGTGTTTTCTATTAGAGAAGATGTGTACAGAATGGTTTGGCCTCACTTTGCTCATAGCCATGGAAAACTCTCCTATGCTGAGTAGTTATTCCTTACCATCTCTCTTACAGATGAATACCCGACTGTTCGGGTTCTATTATTCATCTCTACTTATGAGCACTTCTATATCTTAGCTCTCTGGCTATCTCAGACTCTCCTTCTAAGGCCACTCTATTATAGGTGCTAAAATATTCATTATTATGATCTTCTAACTCGTTTATATAGATCTTTGATCCGAGATTCAAAACTCGTAATTTTGGAAGTTTCTACGCACTATGTTACAAGCGTGAATTTGTCCCTTCACCAAGGTTTTGATTTTCTGAATGCTTTGTTTCTGCTTCTCTTCATCTTTCTTTATCTTTCATATGTCTTCATGTCTTTATGTCTAATTAGTGAGTGTCTCTCCAACAGCTCCCCCTCAATCACTAATTTGCATTCTTTGATCTTTCATATATTCTTCTTTTCTTTTATTTCTGCCATTTCTTTTAATCTGCTTGTCTTTACTCCATCCAAGCTCTTTGTCAAAATATCTAGTATCTGATCTTCTATAGGAGTGTATACTATTTCAATCTCCTTCTCCATTACCTTTTCCCTTAGTAAATGATATTGTATCTCTATGTGCTTTGTTCTTGCATGAAATACTGGATTCACTTCTTTAGCTGCTTCTACAATTCCTTTATACTCAGCTTCAATTGATGATAAAGCCACTGTATGCTGCTTCTTTGAACACCAGCTGACAAGCTTATCTCCTAGGTATATCATATACCCATGTGTTGATCTTCTATCATCTTGACTTCCTGCCTAGTCTGAGTCACTATATGCTCTCAGCTTTATATCTGATGTAAAAGGATAATATAATCCTTCTTTTATAGTCTTTTGATGTATCTAAGAACTCTTTGTCCTGCAACCCAATGTTGATCCTTCGGACAATGCATGAACTGTGAGAGAACTCCTACTACATAACTAAGATCTGGTCTTGTTAGCGTAGCATAAATCAAGCTTCCCACTAAAGATTGATACTTTCTCATATCTTTAAACTCTTTACCATCATATTTGTTGCGTTTATGATTGACCTCAAGTGGTGTTGAGGCTTCTCTGCAATTCTCCATGTTAAACTTCTTCAATAAGTTTAGGAGATATCGTTCTTGTGAAACATATACACCATGATCTGTATATGTAACTTCCATTCCAAGAAAGTATGATAACTTTCTGTAACACTCATCTTGAATTCTCTTTCAAGTAATCTCTTTACCTCCTTGATTCCTTCATCTGAGGTACCTGTGATTATAATATTATCTACATAAATACAAATGTAGATCATACCTTCATCTATTCTCTTAATGAGTAGACTTGCATCTGCCTTTGAACTTTGGTATCCAAGATCATTGAGGTACTTCACAAGTCAGTAATTCCAAGCTCTTGGAGCTTGCTTCAATCCATAGAGTGCTCTTCTTAATCTGCAAACATGATTTGGGTAAATGGAACTTATGAACCCTTCAGGTTGTTCCATGTAAACTTCATCTGATATATATCAATTTAGAAATGCATTCTTTATATCCAATTGACTTAGCTTCCATCCTTTTGATGCAGCTATAGCAATCACTGTTCTTATAGTTTACATCTTTTCCACTAGACTAAATGTCTCATCATAATCTATGCCATGCATCTGAGCATACCCTTTGACCACCAGTCTAGCTTTGTATCTGGTTATTCTTCCATCTGCAAGCTTCTTAACTTTGTAAACCCATTTATTTCCAATCACTTTCTTATTATTTGGTTTTGGAACAAGTTCCCAAGTCTTTTTATCCTCAAGTGCTCTGAACTCCTCGTTCATTGCTTCTTTCCATTGTTTCTTTTCTTTCGCTGCATTATAACTCTGAGGTTCTTCATCTTCCTTTACTAGATAAGCATAGTTTTTCTGAGTCAAATAAGAAGTTTCATAGGAATACCTTGTAGGTTGTTTCCTTAATCTATTTGACCTTCTTGGTTGATATTCTTCATGTGTATCTGAATACACTTCTTCATCCAATCTCGGTCCTTCTTGATTTCTCATACCTGATCCGATCTTGGATGTACTTGTCTGTATATGATCTTCATTTCCATTCACCTACATATGTGATTTACCTTTTTCATTTCTTCTTACATCTTCTTCAATCATTTCATCATTATGCCCTTTTACCAACTTTTTCCTTCATCAAATGTCACATCTCTAGAAACAGTAAGTTGTTTGGTTAAAGGACTCCATAACCTATAACCAATCTGCTTTTCATCATATCCGATGAACACGTATTTTTTAGCTTTTGATTCAAGCTTACGTCTAAGTTGTGATGGTACATAAGCATAAGCAACTGATCCAAACACTTTGCAATGATCAATTGTTGGTTTCTTAACCCACCAAGCTTCATAAGGGGTCATTCCATTTAAGGCTTCACATGGTAACCTGTTTACAAGGTATGTGGCTGTATTTACAGCCTCAACCCAAAGATAATTTGGACAATTCTTCTCCTTTAACATTGCTCTAGCAAACTCAACTAGAGTTCGGTTTCTCCTTTCTGCTACTCCATTTTGTTGCGGTGTATATCTGCAAGTTATTTCTCTTTTGATACTTGCATTCCACAGATAATCATTGAATTCTCGAGAAAAATATTCTCTTCCTCCATCAGACCTTAGCATTTTGAGGTTTTGTCCTACAAGTCTTTCAGCATATGCATGAAAATGCTTGAAATCTCCAAAAACTTCTGATTTCTCTTTTAAAACATAAAGAGTTATCCATCTTTTTGCATCATCAATAAAAAGAACGTAATACCTTGAGCCACTGATCAATCCTTCTTTTGTTGGTCCCCATACATCTGTATGTATGAGTTCTACCAAGTCATCATGTTTGTAACCCTTTTTCTGAAATGGTAACATGTGTGCTTTTCCCATCTGACAAGCTTCACATTTGTGAATCATATGTTGACTCTTCATATTTGGTAATCCTCTTACGGATTGATTTTCTACCATTGCTTTAATTCCTCTTTCATTAAAGTGTCCTAACCTCTTATGCCAGAGGTCTAATTCTGTAAATACTTCATCACCATGTGTGATCAAGGCTTGACCAACATTCCCTTGTACTTTAAGAGTAAAAAGTCTACCTTCCTTTTTACCATAGACAAGTTGTCTGTATCCATTCTCTGGATCTTCGACAAATACTCCTTCATTTGTAAACCTGACTTGAAAACCTTTTTCTACTATCTGTCCAACGCTGATTAGATTCTTTGGGATTGTTGGAACATACAAAACATTTGTTAGCAGGTCAGCTCCATTCTTACACTTTACTTTTCCAACTGACTACACATTATGTTTTGTGTTATCACCTGTTTCTACTGTATGATTTGAAATACCTCCTTCCAGTTCTGATAATAATTCTATATTTCTTGACAAATGATTTGAACAACCAGAGTCAATATAGAATACCTTTAGATCTTCATTATCTGACACACTTATCGAATTCATCATCAAAGTTGTGTGATTGTCATTCTGTGTATCATTTGCATAGTTGTAGTAGGTAGTGTTGTGAAACTGATTCTGTGCCCAACTTCTTGCTCCACCTCTACCATATCCGCCTCTTTGACTTTGTCTTCCTCTTTGATATCTTCCGCTTCTACCTCTGCTATTGTTATTCTGATTCTGACTTAATCCTTGAGAATTTTGCCAGCAATCATGAGCCAAATGATTGCTTAATCCACAGTTCCAATAAGACTTCTTGTTGTTATTCTGATGACCTCTTCCTTTTGTATTACCTCTACTTTTACTTCTGACATTACCTCTTCCGCTTGCATAATTTGCTTGAGTAGTCATCTCTTCTTCATCTTCTTCTTTACCTTTATCACCTTTCTTCTTACTTTTCACGTACATAGCAGCACCATGTCCTTTGTCTCCATCTATCTTCAAATCTTGCTGAAATGTTAGCATTAGTCTAGGCAACTGATTTGAATCTGGTACAAAATGATTTAATGAAAGTTCCGTTGAGAGTACGAAAGGTTTCCGCCTTTCATCTCCTCTTAGTCTTGCAAGCAATTGTGCTATTAACCTGTGATCTTCGATATCCTCATCAATAGATCCAAGACTGTCTACCAAGTCCTTCATCTTAGTGACATAATCACTAATGCTTTGACTTTGCTTTTTCTTGAACATTGTAAACTCTCACCATAAGCTAGCTTTCCTAGCTTTGGTAGTGTCTTGGAAATGATCTTCCAATGCACTCCATATATTTTCTGCTTTTTCCAAACCTCTAATATGTTGTAACAAATGATCTGTAATGGTGTTCTAGATATAAGCTCTTGCCGTTGCATCTTTCTTCTGCCACAGCTTCAAGGCTTCTAACTCTTCTTTCTTTGGTTGACTATCATCTCCAAAAGTAGGCTTCTTTTCTTCTCCTATCACATATATCATTAAGTCTTTACTCATAAGTAAGGCTTCCATTCGCATTACCCATGCGGGATAATTATCTCTGTCCAATTTGTCAATAGAGATATGATCTGCCATGATCTTCTTGTTTCTGTTGTTTATGAGTATAACTTTAAAAATTCTTTACCTTTCATAAACCTTTACCCTTGAGAATGACTTTAGAATGCTTCTCTGATGCCGTTTGTTGTTGATCACCTCAGGTTTCACTCTTCCTATGAAGAATTCCTCAATTTCTCTTGTATCTGCACCTCCATTTACTCTTGAGGACCTTTCTGCTCTGAGACCACTTGTTGATGCGACGAGAAGCTATGAACACCAAGCTGTGGAATTTGCCACACCACAAGAACCAAGATAGAGTGATGTTAGAACACCTCTATAATCATCAATAGCTTAGCAACCTTCCTGAGACTGAAAACTTTATAACTGTAATTAGTGAACTCTAAAAAATTCGCTTTACAGAAAACTTTTCCTTTTCTTCAGGCTTCAATTTTGAATTGATTTACTTCAACCTTTACAATTCTTTATATGCTTATTGTTAGATATTCTTTGCACCATTTAGATGTCTCAAAACTATGTTTTGAACTCACTGAAATATCACCGGAACTTTACCAGATTGTTACGAGACTATCACCGGACTGTCACCGAAGTTGTACCGTAATTGTATCGGAATGAACTACAATTCTGTTTGTGATTACTTCAAATGATTGTATATGAAATAAGGGAGTAATACGTGAGCTTTCTTCAATAAATGAACTCTATCTGAAGTTTAAGAAAAAACTTCATCAGGTTTGAATGCCTTTACTGTCAGACACAGTACTATGCATACATGTCCCGTTTCACAAAACTTTCTTGGTCAGTTTGTAGTTGAGACTCCTAGCCTCAAGATAAGCTATGACTCATGAAAAACTTTACACTATACTGTGAGATATGTCTTAAAGATATACCATAAAATTGTACTGAGAAAACTGGTACTGTTAACTAATTTTCACAGTAGCATGAAATCACTTAGATTTCTTCACACAAGAAGAATGCGCTCAAATCATTCCACACAAACATGTGTTTTCTATTAGAGAAGATGTGTACAGAATGGCTTGGCCTCACTTTGCTCATAGCCATGGAAAACTCCCCTATGCTGAGTAGTTATTCCTTACCATCTCTCTTATAGATGAATACCCGAGTCTTCGGGTTCTATTATTCATCTCTACTTATACGCACTTCTATATCTTAGCTCTCTGGCTATCTCAGGCTCTCCTTCTACGGCCACTCTATTACAGGCGCTAACATACTCATTATCATGATCTTCTAACTCATTTATATACATCTTTGATCTGAGATTCAAAACTCGTAATTCTGGAAATTTCTACGCACTATGTTATAGGCGTGAATTTGTCCCTTCACTAAGGTTCTGATTTTCTGAATGCTTTGTTTCTGCTTCTCTTCATCTTTCTTTATCTTTCATATGTCTTTATGTCTTTATGTCTAACTAGTGAGTGTTTCTCCAACACGCTCGTATGGTTCTTCGTAGCTTTCATCGATAGGAATTTCCACCATTGTATCAGGTTCGTGTTCTTCAACCGGAGAGGGTGGCCTTTCATATGGTAAGAGACATGCATGTAGTTATGCCATCTGCTTTTGGAGAGTTTCTAATTCTTTTGTAGATTGTTGCGAGATTATCCGCTCCTGTTGAGCTGTATTTGTACTAGCTAGCTGCTTCTTTAGGTCAGCACATTCGGATTCTAACTTTTCGTATGACTCCAAAAAATTTGCATGCTCCTCCAGTAAGATCTGAATGTCTTCAGATGGGACTGCTCTATACTTTGTAGGACTAATGTCTGTTCCCAAGGTTCCTTCCACAATTGCTTCAAAATCATCTTGATTTTGTTGCTGAAGCCGCTTGTTCTCTTCTAAGGCTACTGCCATGTGCTTCCGTAGTAGCCTGAGATTGTGTCTGAGTGTAGCATTGGATAGCATCTGCGCTTGGAGCACATTTTCCAGCTCCTTGATTGCTTTATCATCCAACGTAGATATCTTTGACTCCAATTCGATGTGAGCCTGTTGTAAAGTGGTATGTTCTGCCAAGAGTGTTTGGTAATCAGATTCCAAGATGTTGACTCTAGCCTACAGGCACTTAAATTTTGCTTGGAAGGCAATGGCATGTTCTTCTAATTGGTGGTATTCTTGTTGTAGTTGATGTGTACACTAAAGTAAGATATTAAATGTACTATTTACATATAAGATGCAAGGGGAGGAGTTTGGAATGGAGTGGGAGTGGGAATGGGAAAGGGGGTAGTGAATGCTATGTGTTCCCAAGAGGTAGTGAGTGGTGAGGTGGGAGGTAGGGGATTGGGTGATGGTGGAATTGTAGGGAGAGGTGTTGTGGGTGGTGACATGTCCATGGGGTCAAACAGTGTGGTGCCTGCAGGGGCTACCATGTAAATGGGTATGGTAGGTGAAGCAAGTGTGGTGTCTGTGTAGATTGGTGTTGTTGCGAGCATCTGGGAACCTTGCATCTGAGACACTCGAATGCGAATGTACTGTTCCATGAAAGATAGGTGTTGGGGTGGGGCGATTGGGGTGAGTGAGGTGTAGGGAGCGGATGGGAAATATGGGTCATGGGATAGGGGTACATGCAATGGGGGATAAGCTGGGAAACAAAGGATACCCTCAGTGGGTCGGGGGTTCCTAACCATACTCGGGATTATGGGGTGGCCAATTATGGGTTCGGAGGACAAAAATGGTGAAGTGTACAGAGGATTGGTGATGGAAGAAAAGATGGTGTCAGGTGCGGTTGGCTCACAGAACGAGAAAAATGTGGATGAGGTTGGGGCGTAGGTGACGATAGTTGTTACAATTGCAGTTTGTTCAGTGGTTGGGGGCGGTAGTGGTGGAGAAGGGGGAGATGGGGGGTGCGGGGGTGAGATGAGTGATGTTTCTACAAACGTTTCATCAGTGAAGTCAATGGTGGTGGCGGGGGTAGCTATGGTTTCGATTGTTATTTCTGGTTCAGTGATGGGTATTCTTATATTCTTACCTGCACATGGTAATGTGTCGACTGTGCATTTGTCATACCTGACGGACTGGCAGACTGCTGTGTGAATGGCTTCCGGTACTCCTAAGTATTCAGACATTAATTTGAGGGTGGTAATGAGATTTTGGTCCACTTCCTCATCTGCTAGCATTTCTTTCTTCAATCAAGGCTTGGCCTAATGCAAGGGAGAGTTTGTGACTTTCTTGCACTGCTTTGATCGTATCGTATAACCTTTGTAGTTGGGTTGTGTATGCATGTGCACCTACAAGTTATGGCACTTCTTGCTGCTCATCTTGATGCCGTTGATCATACTCCTCCTCATTATCCTCATACTCTTCATCTTCCTCGTCCTCTTCATCCACATCAACTATGGTAACAGGTACTTGGGAGGTTGTTTCTTGCGGTTGAACATCCCCCACTTGTTGTTCCTCTTCTGCCTCAAGATCTACTTCTCTTAACAACTGTTCGAAGTCTTCATTCGTGAGTTCCTCCAAGGGTGCTCCATTGAGAAATTTGAGATCAGTGGGAATGGGAGGGAATATCAAATTAGGTCCATCGGTGT
The DNA here is from genome assembly GCA_020310875.1 of Ceratopteris richardii. NCBI lineage: Eukaryota > Viridiplantae > Streptophyta > Polypodiopsida > Polypodiales > Pteridaceae > Ceratopteris > Ceratopteris richardii. Next base: position 33,689,297 of record CM035420.1, on the reverse strand, counting down.
TGCGTCTTGGAAGTCGTAGTGTGAATGGTCGAACCCTTCAGGGTGGTGGAGTAACGTCCGGTGTTAGGGTGGCTCCACGTGGTTGAGCACAAGGTACTTGGACAATTCCTCTCATCTTCTTGGAAGGGGGTCTAGTGGATGTTCGACCTCTGAACTGTTGCACTTGATTCCACATCAGGGCACGTTGAATAGGGATGTCATAAGCCAAACACCTATAAATGATTCTAGTTAGAGCACAACATCCATACAAAACATGCTTTTGTGGCCATCATTTGTGGGCTAGGTGTATCTGATAAATTATCCAGTGGGGTAGGTTGATGGTGAGGTTCTGTGTCTCTACCTGATACAAAGTGAACCATAACTTCTTGGGTGGCATGGTGAATCTATCTTGGGCAGGAAAAGCAAAGTGTTGCATGCGCATCCGAAGGTGTATTGCAATATTGGGACTCATGGCCACCATGTCCTTGAGCTTGGTGAGGCTCTGATTCTTCATGTAATCAGGCACCAGGACCTCCATCTATGTTGGAATATGCATTCCTTGCATATCTAGGGCCTCTCTCACTAATTTGTTTGATAACCTAAACCTCTTGAGCTCATTCCCCCTTGTCAAAGATGGGAGCACAAATGAGCTTGTACCTTTTGGGTGTTTGCTTAGAGTCAAGGTGTTGATGAGATAGTAGCATCCCATGAAGTCAGGCTTTGGGAGTCGAGCACTAAAGTATGCATCCAATCCTGCCTTCTCCCATACAAGATGTAACCCTTCTGCATTTTGTAACTTTTCGAATTCCTGTGTAAAGAAATGGTATTTACCTTGCTTCCCATTGAAGTCCAACTCTGATTCCCATAGGTATGATCCCTCTCCCAAGGGTCCTGCTATCTCACTAAACTAGTGGGAAGCCTTTCCTATAGGCATGGTATGGCCACTTGGGGGTCTACTATTGATATGATTTGGATGGCCTGCAACTCTTCTAGTCTTTCATTTGTTTGTAGCATGATTGGGAAACTCTCTACATCAACCACTTGCTGGCTCGTGCCTGCTTGAGAGCTGGTTCTTGCTACATCAGCCATGATATCACTGGGAGAGGTTGATGATCTTATCTGCTAGAAGAATAAAATCACATTAGCATTGCGTGGGAAACATGATAATAGCGTGTTTCCTTTATAATACTCACATGTCATGCTTTGGGTTAGAAGTTAGTCAAGTGGGATATTGTGTGCGTGAGAGTTATAGTTAGAAGGTCAGTGTTGTGATGGAGAGTGTTAATCTCCAAAATAACAAGCTACTCTTGAAGTTAGAGCACCTCTATAACAAGAGTAACTCAAAACCTTCATCAATTTAGAACATCAATGCTCAATTATCAAAATCTAGAACAAAATGTGAAGAAGATGACTACACAAAAAGTCTGTTGCACATAACTCACTCATTGACTTATCAAACGTGTAAACTGTTTGATAAAACTTTGCACAATGTGTCGCCTATAGTTTGCACACCTCCTCCAAGTTAACTGATTCCAAAAGTCTCAATAGATCTTGAGAAATGATCTTAACAAGTCACCTATGTCTAAAACTGTAGTTCTTTACAATCGACTTTGACACCTGCAACTTCTAAAGCTTGATTCTCCCAAATTAGAACCCGTTTAATAAAATGCTTTTAGACATAGGTAGCTTACATTCAACTTAAATAATGAGTGCTTGCTTGCTTAAAACGTTACACTGTGGAAGGAGAACTGACCAAAACATTAGCATCAAATTTTGCACCTCTTGCAACTTCTCCTCTTTACATTTACACATGTAAATGTTCCTACACTCAATTCTCTCAGCCTGAACACAATTAGAAGCTGAAAATTTTTACAGAGGTCATACAACTATAGACTTAAACTTGTATAAAAGCATTTCACAAAAGATTCAACACAGAAGGAGAACTCTCAAAAATATCGGGTGCAACATTTTTTCATTTCTGGAAAACGTTACATCTGAGTGATTCGAGAGATCTTACTCACTTTTATAGTGTCTAATGACTCATACAACATCTAATTTCTCTATTCACATGGTCTCTCATATTTGCCTCGACATTTTTGTTGGTGCAATTCACAAGCCTACACATTTGGCTTGAAGAATACATTAAAATCCATACACATATGGAGAAGCATAGGAACTATTGCTAGTAGTTAATTACCAATTTATCTCTTTGTAAAAGTCAGATTTGCTTGGAATCTTTGTAAAAACCTACCAAAAGTAAGTCGTGGAAAAAGTTAGCTTTGATTGATGGAATATCTCGTAGGATATAGGAGCTTGATCATAGGGAGCCATGAGTTTGAATTTGAATTCAAATCTTTACTCAATCACTATAAAAGTACTCATCAAAAAGACGTGGTTAAGACTCATCATTTCCGAGCTCATTACTGTCAATTCTGAGTGTGTGTGAGGCCTACACTCTAGACCACACCTATCTACACCATTAGGCAATGATCTTCATGCCAATGGTATTGTATACAAGTGTTCATTAATACATTTATCTACATTGTTCATTTCTGAGTTCTCTGTCATAGTACTTGAAAGTCTGTCAACTTGTGGAGAGCATATCTCAGTCATTTCTTCACCAAATTCAACGATTTAAAGCTTGTTGGATTTAGCTCAAAGTTTTCTACATAGTTCCAAAACTTGCAGAGATTCTATTGAGCCACTTCAGAGAAAATCTCGTCGAGGTGATCACTGGTCAAAGTCTGTTACAGTCCTAAAAAATCGGGGGTAAAGGTTTACTTGCTAAATTGATTTCTCTTAGCATAGTTAATCTTTTTATATCATTACACTTGGAATAGTTAGCTTGCTAAGATAATTAGTGACCCCTAAAAGGAATGTTTCCAATTCCTACTGTGCTGGTCATACTGAGCAAAAGATCCAGCAAGTGTCAAGACCAAAATAGAAGGTTTTCTTGAGATCTTGAGGTTCAAAGTTATCTGCTTTAATTCAATCTTTGCACATATCATTTCCAAACTACATAGGCCATCTAATGGTGTCATTGGAGAGCTAAGGAGGTCCACTTATCAACTCTGAAGCATTCAAGGGCTCATACAAAGCAGGATTTGGCAGTACCTACTCAATCTCTTGGAGTGTCCATCCATCTTTCCCAACAGTGGTATCAGAGCAAACGAAGGTAAAATGGGAGATGGTTTTCCTTCATTTATTGATAAATTGAACAGGAACAACTATCAGGCATGGTCTCTAAGGATGAAGGCATACCTACAAGGAAGGAGTCTCTATGGATACATCTCAGGAGATGAGGAATTGCCCTCATTCAAAACAAGAGGATTGCCAACAAAGGAAGAACATGAAAAGCTCAACACATGGTGTGCTAAGGATGCATTAGCAAGGTCTTATTTACTCAACTCCATCTCTGATTTTCTTTTGCCACAGATTAGGAACTGTAAGACATCCCAAGAGACTTGGGAAACCTTGTCATCTTATTTCTCTTCCAACACAAGGGCTAGAAAAAATCAGTTGTGGATTGAATTCACCACATTAAGGAAGCAACCTAAGCAAGCTGTTTCAGAGTTTGTGACCAAGATTAAAGATGTAGAAGATCAGTTAGCAAGCATAGGAGAAGAGATTTAAGAAGATTAAATTGTAATGCAAGTGATCAATGGGATCAAAGCTGATGACAAATGGGAAAGCTTCACCACTGCCATGGATCTTTACATGGACATGCAGATTCTAGACCTTACCACTCTCATGGGGCAACTGTTCACTCATGAAGCCAAGCTCAACAAGAATGGAGATACATCCAAAGGTAATAGTTGCTATGCCCTATAACTGATAAGAAGTCTAAAGATAAAGGCAAGAATAAGAAGGTAGAAGATGAGGACTCTACCTCCCAAGCAAACTATGCAGGGAGAGGTAGATCATCAAGAGGAAGGGGCAAAGGAGGTAAGCAAGGTAGGGGGAGATCCTATAACTCCTCACCATGCAACATTTGTGGTTTATCAAATCATACTACAGATGAGTGTTTCAGGAAGTACAAGAATCGGAGAGGAAGAGGATACCAAAGAGGTGGATACTTACAATCAAGAGGTAGATTCAACCATCACCAAGGCTACAACAACAACTACAACAATAATTACAACAACAACTACAATGGAAACTACCAAGGAGGATTCAAATCCAGAAAGGACTACAACAACTATACAGAAGAGCAAGATGATTCTCTTTTGATCATGAACATGACTTCAAAACCAGGTACAAATGATGACCACCTATTCTACATTGACTCAGGATGCTCAAATCATGTGGCTCGCAATGTAGCACTACTCTCTGATCTTGAGGAACCAAAAGGTAAGCATCAAGTACAAACAAGTGATGACACGAAGCACTCAGTAGTTAAAGTTGGAAATGTTAAGACGTGATGGAAATCAAAACTTGTTGAGTAGGGTACACTATGTACCAACCATTACCAAAAATCTGATGAGTGTTGGATAGATTGTGGAGAAAGGTTTGCAGGTTAGATTCAACCAATTTGGAGCATTTATGGAGGATCCTAAGCAGGGGTTCAAGAGGATTGCTAAAGGACAAAAATCAGGTAGACTTTTCACTTTTGAGCTAGAAGACACAAAGAATATTGCACTATACAGTTATAAAGATCAAACACTTTCACAGTTTGAGATTTGGCACAAAAGATTAGGGCATGTAGGAGAAAGAACATTGAAACAGATTTGCAAGGATCAATGTGTAATTGGAATACCCAATGTTTCCAAACAACAAATGATATATAAATGTAGTGCTTGTCAATTTGGGAAGTCTCACAGGTTACCCTTCTCAAGAAAAGGCTACATGCATGAAGACTACCTAGAACTTGTCCATACAGATGTATGGGGACCAAGCAATATCATGATCAAGGTACTATGTATCTTTTATTCATGATTATAGCAGGTGGAGTGTGTTGTACTTCATGAAGCACAAGGATGAAGTGTTTTAAAAAATATCTTTCACTTGTTGAGAATCAGACAGGAAAGAACTTGAAGAGACTAAGGTCAGATGGAGGAGGTGATTACTTCTCCAATGAGTTTGAAGACTTCTTGCAGGACAGAGGCATTAAGAGAGAAACCACCACAAGGTATACTCCTGAACAGAATGGGGTAGCTGAGAGAAGAAATAGGTTGATTGTTGAGAGAGCTAGGTCCATGTTGAATGAGAAAAAGTTACCTAACTATCTATGGGCAGAGAGTGTTTCTACTACCACTTACCTCATAAACGGGTTACCATCTAAGTCCCTTGATGGGATGACACCCTATGAAGCATGGCATGGGAAGAGACCCTCACTTGACCATTGCAGGATATTTGGATGTGTAGCATATGTACACATTCCTTCTCAATAAGAGGTAAGTTAGACCCTAAGGCTGAGAAGTGCATCTTTATTGGATATGACTTAAATCAGAAAGGGTACAGGTTTTACAACCCTTCCAATAAGGGATTCATGGTTAGTAGAGATGTTGTCTTTGATGAAAATGATTCTTGGTATGAGAATGAATGCAGGAAGTTTAAACTACCCTATGACTTGGAGGAGGAGTTTCCAAGTCTTGCCAAGGAGGAACCTACTCAGAATGAAGACTCAAATTCAGATGATGAAGACATTATCAATCTTGAAGAGTTCAAGGCATGAAAGTCCAAGGGCAAAGTCAAAATGAAGAAGCTTGAAGACATACCTGAATCTTCAAATCAATCAATCAGAAGATCACAAAGAGAGAGCAAAAAACCTATCAGATATGGGTATGATACATCTCTTATTACTAAACACTTTGTTTACCTTGCTAAGGACTTGTCAATTGAAGAACCAAGATCATATGAAGAAGCCATAACCAAGATAGAATGGAAAGAAGCTATGGATGAGGAGATTGAAGCACTCAAGGAAAGTGACACATGGGAACTAGTACCAAAGAAGGAATCCATGAAGGTAATAGGATCCAGATGGATCTATAAACTTAAAAGAAATTCTGATGGGTCAATTAACAGGTATAAAGCTAGATTGGTAGCCAAGGGTTTTGCACAAACCCAAGATGCCAACCATCAGAGTATTGGTGAGTATAGCTGCATCAGAAAATTGGAACATGTACGAATTGGATGCAAAAAATTCTTTCTTGAATGGATGGATTTCAGAGGAGGTATATATGTCACAACCTCCTGGCTATGAAGACCCTAACAAGGTAACACCCTTAATTGAGATGGCACATATGCATATGCCAAACATACAAATAATTTGCAATGATCTAGAGTAGGTCTCTTACCCCACCATGCCTCCTATGGTGTCATACCCTGCAAAGCTTTACATGGTAATCTATTGACCAAATATGTGGTTGTATTTATAGTCTGAGCCCACAAATAATTTGGGAAATTTTTCTCCTTCATCATGGAACTTGCAAACTCAAAAGGAGTTCTATTCCCCATTTCTACTACACCATTTTGTTGAGGAGAGTACCTGCAAGTAATTCCCCTTTTTATACCTGCATTCCACAAGTAATCATTGAACTCATTAGAGAAATACTCTCCTCCTCCATCTGACCTTAATCTCTTTACTTTTTGACCTGTAATTCTCTCTACATACATATGATAATGTTTGAATGTATTGAACACTTCTAACTTATCTTTGATCACATAGATAGTGATCCATCTGGTAGCATCATCAACATAAATCACATAATACCTTGAACCATTGATGCTGAAATCCTTTGATGGTCCCCACACATCTGTGTGTACCAATTCAAGCTTCTTCAAATACATAAAACCATGCTTGGAATAAGATTGCTTATGAGCCTTACCTAATTGACATGCCTCACATCTATATGTCATATGTTGACCTGCAACATTAGGCAATCCAAGCACTGAACCATTGCTAACCATATCTTTGATACCTCTTTCATTGAAATGTCCAAGCCTTTTGTGCCAAAGATCTAACTCAGAGATCTTATGTCCTCCATAAGTGAACAAGGCATGACCAACATTACCTTGAATCTTCAATGTGAACAATCTTCCTTCTTTCTTCCCTGAAACAATATGTTTATACCCATTGCTAGGGTCTTGCACAAACACTCCTTCATTAGTGAACCTAACTTCATAACCTTTTTCAACAATTTGTCCTACACTTATCATATTCTTTGGAATTGTAGGAACATACAAAACCTTACTCAAGAGAGTACTTCCATCCTTGGCCTTCACTGATCCAATTGACTTCACATTGTGCTTTGTATTGTCACCTGTTTGAACTACATGATTAGTTAGCTTATTCTCCAAATCAGTCATCAAGGCTATGTTGCGACTCAGGTGATTGCTACACCCTGAGTCAATGTAGAAGTCTCTTTGATCTTCACTTTTCCTTTCACAAGTTGCATTCATTATCAATGTTGAATCCTCCTTCTGATCTGAAGCATAATTGTAGTAGGTATTGTTGTATCATTTGCTTCAGAATCCTCTATTTGCATTTCTTCCAAAGTAGCCTCTACTACCTCTACCTCTGAAATTACCTCTTTGATTTCTGCCACCTCTTCCTCTTGAATTAAAGTTCAGATTATATCCACCATTATTCTGAGTATTATGCCAACAATCATTAGCTAAGTGATTTGTCTTACCACAAATCCAGCAAGCTTTGACTCCATCTATATTACTTCTGCCTCTTCCTCTACCTTTGCCACCTCCTCTTCCTCTTAGGAAGTTAGCTTCGCTAGTTGTACCTTCGTCTTCATTTGCTTGTTGCTTCCCTTTGATATTCTTCTTCTTATCCTTTGAATACATTGTTTGACCTATACTCTTATCACTTTCACCTTTGACATCCTACTCAAAGGTTAGCATGTGTCCCAGCAACTGATTTAAATCAGGAGTAAAATGATCTAGTGACAATTCAGTAGACAAAATGAATGGCTTCCATTTGTCATCACCTCTCAAACCTGTAAGGATTTGCCTTAACAATTTATCCTCCTCAATATCTTCATCAACTGCTCCTAATGCATCTGCAATGTCCTTCATTCTTGTTACATAATCTGAGATGGATTGAGAGGCCTTCTTCTTGAATGTGGTAAACTCTGCCCACAAGGATGCCTTCCTTGACTTTGTGGTATTTTGGAAATGCTCGTCCAAGGCATTCCATATATCACTTGCACTTTCAAGACCTCTAATGTGAGGTAACATGTAATCATTGACTCCCATATAGGTAATGCTCCTAGCTTGAGCATCTCTCTTCATCCAAGTCTTCAAATCTGATAATTCATCCCTAGCTGGAACACTAGGATATCTAAACGGAGGCTTTTCTTCTTCACCTATAATATAACCTATCAAGTCTTTTCTCATAAGATGAGCTTCCATCCTCATTGACCATGCTCAATAGTTCTCTCTATCCAACTTCTCTATCTGAAGAGAATCTCCCATCCTTTCTTCACCTGTGTACTGAATTATTCAAACGTTATGAGTAATACATGTACCTTTACTTCAAATGAAGCTCCTTTTGACCCTCTTGATAACTTCTTGTCTCCTTCACAAGTTTTGCTTTCAAGCTTTCACCTTTTGAACCTTCAAATGTTGAATTCTTTACAGCTACAGCAGTGGGGATCCTCCTTTCTTTAATTTTGATGCCTCATGCTCTGATACCACTGATGGAGAGTGTTCATCTCCAGAAGAACAAGCTACTCTTGAAGTTAGAGCACCTCTATAACACGATTAACTCAAAACCTTCACCAATTTAGAGGATCAATGCTCAATTATCAAAATCTAGAACAAACTATGAAGAAGATGACTACACAAAAAGTTTGCTTCACATAACTCACTCATTGACTTATCAAACGTGTAAAACTTTTCATAAAATTTTGCACAAGGTGTTGCCTATAGTTTTCACACCTTCTCCAAGTTAAATCATTCCAAAAGATGCAGTAGATTCTGAGAAATGATCTTAACAAGTCACCTATGTCTAAAACTATAGTTCTTTACAGTCCACTTTGACACCTACAACTTCTAAAGCTTGGTTCTCCCAAACTAGAAGTCATCTAATCAAATGCTTTTAGTCATAGGTAGCTGACCTTCCAAATTAAAGAATGAGTGCCTTGTTGCTCAAAACTTTACATTCTGGAAGGAGAACTGACCAAAACATTAGCATCAAATTTTGCACCTCCTGCAACTTCTCTTGGTTATATTTACACATGTAAATGTTCCTACACTCAATTCTCTCATCCAGAACACAATTAGAAGCTGAAACTTTGTACAGAGGTCAATCAACTATAGAATTAGACGTTTATAAAAGCATTTCACAAAAGATTCAACATAGAAGGAGAACTCTCAGAAATATCAGGCGCAACATTTCTTCATTTCTGGAAAACTTTACATCTGAGTGATGAGAAAGATCTTACTCACTTCTAAAGTGTCTAATGACTCATACAACATCTAGTTTCTCTAGTCACATTGTTGCTCTAGCACAATGGTGAGAACCACGTTAAGAAGCTTCACCTCCTTAATGTCAATCCACGGAAGAGATAGGAGTGATATGAAGATCGTGAATGTGAGATGAAGTGAGAGTGAAGGTGAGAAGCATAGAAATGCACACACACATACACACACACTACGAAGAGACAAGCAACACACAATGGAAGGTGAGAAATCAACTCTATTACTCAAGAACACTCTTACAAGCTCAAAATAGCTCTAAGCTCTTCTCTACTCAAACAAGCTAACCTCAAAAATGAGCTCTCTAGCTCTTTTTATAGTTTCTAGACTAGTTTTGACCGGTTTCACATCTAGTGACCGGCATAGTTAAAAATTAGGTCCTAGATGCTATTTGGAAGGGTAAACGGTGTCTAAAAATAACGAAAATTGATACGCTCATTCTACCTAAGCTCCTCAAGCTCGAGGACTCCTCGGCTTGCACAAAATGGAGCTATGGATTACAAAATGGGGTTTTCTATGTTACATATGTTACAATAGTGATAAAAATCACTGTTGGAGGTTTTTGGAAAGTATTTGAAAACATAATTCTTTGAAAAAATATTCGACGGGCGCCCTGCTTCGTCGTTACATGCTTCCGCGTCTTTTATGCCTCTGGCTGCTTCCAACACCCCCCTCCCTCTCGCTTCTGTCGTCCCTGACAGAACCTTGTTGTGAGGTCTGCCGGATATAGTTCTGTAGGAGGTCTTGAGCGAGGGTGTGCTCGGAGATACGAATGCCTCGGCCAGATCGACCTCGAGTTTCTCCCAGTCTATTGGTTGTGGTTCTTCTGGTGGCGGGAGATGATAGTGTGTGGAATAGACCATTCGTTCACAGGCAAATAATTGTAATAAATGTGTAGGCCTGCTTATGAATACCTCTGAATGGTATTCCCAGAAGCCGGTTGTGAACATCTCTTCGAATGTTTGCTTGTAGCACGCCGGTAGGTACTTTATTCTGCAATGCCAGGCATAACACACCCGTAGCGATGGCGTTGTACTCATATCATATACCAAATCAAAATTGCCATGCTCGAAGCCCGGGGTGTTTACATGAGGTGCCTTGACGCGTCGGAAGACTCTAAAAATCATTTGCATCATGTCAAAGATTTTGACAGTCATGTGCGCCGCTATATTGTCCATATGCTTTAGTCTAGGGAGCCAGTGGCGAATTGTAGCCATCATGTAACCTACAGTTGGTAACTCAATGGGTGGCTTAAAATAGGGGTAATTCAACCAGTCTTGGCACTGCTTATTGTTTTGTACCTTAATAGCAAAGGCAGTCCAGGAGCGGCGTCGTGGTACTGGTCCCCAACATGGGTTGTACTTCAAATGCAAAGGTGCCTTTACCCATGTACTCATCATTTCTGGATACTGCTGTAGTAAATCTTTCCGCCACTCTGGTTGATAGATCTCTCCTTGTTGCGCATCTAGTGGCAAATCGGCCTCCTCGAATTGAGTCGCATGCGATGGTTTCTTACCTGTCTCTTTCTCAATGGCTAACTGGTATTCAACCATTAACATAAAATACGGTTTATACTGTAGCTCGTGCCCAGATATGTATCGTCGTGGGGCCAAATGAGCAAAGAATGGAGACTGTAAAATTCTTTCTTCTATCATCGCCATGGCATGTAATTGTGCCTCTACTCTAGCTGAGTGCGTTGTTCCAAGTTCCTCAATAGTCTTCATCCACGCGGGGGTCGGGAGTTCGTAAGTCATCTGGCCTTCGGCCGTGACGCGTCCGCCTGGGATGGGTTGTGGCTCATACGCTTCTTCAAACGTTTCCTCCACCGGGATGGTGATAGTTTCTTCTTCAGTTGGTAGCTCAGGTGGGGATTCTGGCCTTGGTGGTGCTTCATACACTGTGATCCTTGATTCAAGGTTTGATACCTGGGCCCGTAGTGCGTTGAGTTCCTCTAAGATTTCAGGAGAGGGGTCCACAGGTGCTGGTAGGTCTTGGTGTGTCGGTGCTCGTAACTGGAGTAATTTATGATCTTCTTTAAGTTTTTGTAACTCCTCGTTCATGCGGTCGTATTCATCTAGCAGTCTTACATGATCTTCTAGTAGTATCCTCATCGAGTCTGAGGGAATGGCTTTGAACCGGCTAGGACTGAGTGGTTGGTCTGGATGGTCTAGGGCTGCTTCTAAGTTTTCTCGATTCTGGTCCTGCAAGCGCTGGTTTTCTTCCTTTGCTGCTGCGAGATGTCTCCTTAGTAAGCCCATGTTTCGTGTTAGCGTTGCATTGCGTACTGTCTGGGCTCTTAATAAGTTATCCAAGTCATCGGTGGCTTCTTTAGCTTTGTCTTCGCTTTCTACTTCTAATTTGTGATATGCCTCTCGTAATTCCTGGTATCGGCTGTTCAGTGAGGCATTCTCAATAGTCAATAAATTAAGCTGCGACTGTAAGTCATTGGTTGTCCTCTGCAGCTGCTGGTAATTATCGCCAAGAGATGTGAACTCATCTCTTACTTGCATCATACACATGAACAACTGTCGAAATGCACTATCTATAGTGGGTGATAGTATTAATGGGGTGCTAAATGAAGATGCAGTGGGTGTAGATGCAAAGGGAACAGGGAATGGGGATGGGAAGGTGGATGTTGTAGTGATTGTTGAAAATTGTGATGTGCCTAAAAATGTTTGTGCCGTGAGTGAAGTGAGTGGTGGTGCAGTGGGCGGTGAGATGTCCATGTCATTGGACGTGTCCAGTGCAGTGACTGTGAACAAGGGTGTGACTGTGGGTGCTTGTGCTTGTGTAAATATTGGATTTACAAAGGTTGAGGAGTAATTTACAGGGGGGCTGGCTGGTGTAGCTAGGTGGAAAGGGGAAATAGGGGTTACAGTGGGTCGGGGAGGTGAGACGGGGGAGAAGGTTAAGGGCGGTGGGAATGGGAAAAGGGGTCTTGGAGTTGTGGGGAAGGATGGAAAAGCTGGATGGAGGAATGGGTTGAATGGAAAGGTGGATGTGTGAGGGGGTAGACTAGGTTTAGTGGGTGCGGGGATTGTGGGGTGAGTGGTCGTAAAGACGATTTCTGCTACGTCACCAGCGAATGAAGATGTTGGTATGGGGGAAGGAGGGTGAAGAGGGGAGGCGGGATGGACGGGCGGTGATGGAGGAGCGGTTGGGGTGATCGGTACTTCAGTGACTACTGAGGTATGTACAGTTGTAGCGCGGGGTGGGGATTCTACAAGGATGGTTTCTACTGCCAACGAACTTTCGGGGACGAGGCGTGCCTCCCTGGCTTGTTCTGAAGACTGTGCTCCTGTTGGTACACGAATGTATTCGCCGGGCTTTGACAGTAGTCGTACTCTGCGGGGGTCAAACAGTGGTAGTGGCTTTCTTTGCAAGTACCTGAGGGCTTCGTTGGAGCCTACTGATTTGACTAACTCTCTGAATCCTTTGATGTATGCATCTTCGAATCCGCCTGTGACAAGTTCCTGTTCTATTATGGCTTGACTCTCTTCCTCAGTCATCTTTTTGCGTGCCCAAACTTTTTCCATAGTTCTATACAGCTTCTTAATAGCCAGTGTGTAAGCTGCTGCTTCACAAGTTTCATCTTCATGGGTGCTTGTATCACCATGTGTGTCTGTTTTTTGTCCTTGGCCAGCTGTCTGTTCATGCTCTTGAGATTCGATAGAGCTCTGGCTGGCTTCGTCATCGCCTTCGTCGTCATCGGTTGCTGTTCTTTCGTCATCAGAACTGGACACGATCTGTCCCTGTGGCTGATCCCGTGGTGTGGTAGGGTAGCTAGGCCTTTCAAATTCTTGAGAAAACATTTGTGCTTCTGAAAACTGGAACTCATTGGAGAACGCATCGGCCATTTCGAAATCGAATGTTGTGTTCAGTGGGTTGGGAAAGAAAATGCTTCCGCACCAATCGTGGTGGGAGTTTCTGCTGTTGTGGTGATAGGTTCTGTGGTTGTGGTTGTGGCTGCTTGGGGTGCAGCAGTACTGGTGGTGTCCTCCGGCGTAACTAGTCTTGATAACCGGATACGATTTGGTTGTACCGTGGGAGTGGCGGCTGTCGGTGACTGCTCTGGAGATGATTGTGGTGAGGGTGATTCTGGGCTTGTAAGCATGGGATAGTGCCTCTCATCCGCTTTCCGGCTCTGCCTTTGCTAGCCTTTCTAGCCTTCTTAGTGGTCCCTTTGAATGCTTTCAATTCCTCACTGGTCATGGTGCGCTCTATGGGTAAATCATATGCCAAACACATATATATAATCCTTGTAAGTGCACAACACCCATTGATGACTTTCTTTCGTTCCCATCTATGTTGTGCCAAATAGAGCTGATCAATTATCCAGCTAGCTAGGTCAACTGTCTGGGGTCCAGTGCATGCTAAGTATAAGCCAAACCAGATTCTTTTGTGGGGCATGGTAAAACGATCCTGAGCTGGGAAAGCAAAATGCTGCATGCATATTCGTAAAGGCTTGGAGAGCTCAGGGGTTATCGCTGAAATATCCTCCCACTTAGTCACATCACCACGTTTCATCTGCTCTGGGACTAGTCGTTCTCGCTCCGTCGGAGTGTGCGTTCCATGTATTTTCAGAGCTGCGCGAATTAAATCTTTAGACAAATAAAACCTTCTGAATGGAGGATCATTTACCAAGGATGGTAACATGAATGTGCCGGGTAGATCCTTGTTCTCTGAAGCTGTCAATGTGGTTACTAGGTAAAAACATCTGTAAAAATCGGGTTTAGGCAGAGGGTCACTGAAATATTCTGTAAATCCCACTCGTGCCCAAACATGCGTTAAATCTTGGGTATTCTGTAGTCTTTCAAATTCTCTTGAAAAGAACTGGTACTTGGTCCATGTGCGAAGATCAAATGCCAAATTGGCTTCAAATATGAAATCAGCGTCTGCTAAGGGTCCTGCTAGGCCTTGAAACCAGTGAGAGTTACGATGAATCTTCTCAGTATATCCTCTAGGAGGATCGTCTATTGGCATGGGTCCTGGAAAACCTTGAAACTCTGGTGGTTGCATCGTCGGATAAGATTCCGCTAGTAATTCTCCAATATTGGCCATTGGTGTGCTTGGGCCAGCTTCTGATGGTCCTGCTTCGGTTTGCATGATGACTGACGAGCAAATGGAAAAGATCTGCTACAAAAGATTAGCACATTAGTATGGAAATTAATTATGATCCCATTAAGGTGAGACCGCAATCCCTTTCCATAACCGATGTGTAACCCGTGTAGCCAGGTGTTGTGAAGTGATTGATGCTATGATTTTTGCAAAACTAATGCAGGTCTCTAGATGCCTACATGGTCAGATTATGCATACATTTCTTGATGAGCTTTTATTATGCATGATGTGGGGTTTTGGTGTATGAATTCATACAAGGTTTGGTTGAGGGTGAATTATTACAAGGGTGGTGTTTAAGCGGGGTGGGAGAAGTGTTAGATAAGGGGGTACAAGAAGACGTTTGGATACGTTTCGGTATCCATTTCCTAAGAGTCTTTGAGTGGGTGATATGTTTCTGCTGAGGGACAAAAAGTGGTATCGGGTTTGATGGTATTGAGGAATGGAAATATTTCTGAGGGGTATATATTACATGGCTTGAGGGTTGAGCTATGATACATGGTTTGGGTACCCAAATTTTCGTGGGTGTGGGTCTATGGATAAGGTATTTCTTGGCGATCCAAATATGTCGAGTATTTGTACTTGTAGAAGAAGATCGAGGGGGCTTTGGGTGGTGACTCTGCTTCTGTCGAAACTTTGTTCTGTTCTTGTCTACAATGTTGCTATTAGCCTGTGGTTGTTGTCCTTTTGGCACCCATATTTGTCTCGTGCCACTTGTTCTGTGATGCGGATACTGCTCTTTCTTTGCTTTCTCTGATGGTGTCGTCGGTCTGGGTTCCGCTGTTGTGGTTGACTCCTTCGTGGTTGGGTTTGAGAGGTCCAATGGACGCTCTGCTTTGGAAAAGAAGGGAGATCCAACACTTACGTGACCTGCTCATTAGGAAGTGATTCATTATTTATCTTTAATTTAGGCCAGTCCGCTGCAAGTTTGGAAGGATGAGCACCGCAGGGTATTGTGCTCATTTGGCCGCTGATGCAACCCACCTGACCGCTGATTGTGTCCATCTGCCCTAGCGGTTGGGTAGCTGCCCCTTCTAGTTTGCAGGAAGCCCCAGGGAAGATCTCCTGTCATCCTTCTGATTGACAACTGTCTATAGCCAAGCCCGAGGGGGTTGGTGTAGACGTAACGTGACTATTCTGACCAAAGATCTTTCGGTCTTCCGTCGCATGTATTTCATAGGGTCTAGGGTTACAAACCTCAGTCGGAATGCCGTTAGGGAAGTCAAGCGGTATCACTCGCTTTTGTTCTAAGGTTCCAATCTGTAAGGAGCCTTGTCTAAGATTTAGGTCCACTGAGTGATCGTATAGCCAATCTTGGCCAAGGATTAGGGGTTCTATCAGGTCGTCATCATGGCACACTAGTAGCTTCGCTGTCATGGTCACATCCTTAATGAGGATAGAAAGGTCCACCTCACCCATGCAAGGGGTTTCCATGCCTCCTAGCCCTATGAGGTATGCCTCAATTGGCCGCATTTCTATTCCTGAATCCTTATAGTGGGACCATCTAATCGCACTAGTCGCAGCACCTGAGTCAATTAAAGCTCTAAGCTCTTGGGAGGGGTTGTGCTCTAGCCTAACTGTAATGAATGGTCTCCTGTCCACTATACTAGGACGAGTGGTTGACTTTACTTGACACATGGCCATGGGATATCTGGGTGATGTTTCCAGAGGGTTACAATGTTCTCTCCCTAGTCCTTGTCTTCTTAGCTTCATGCGCTTAATGCGTCCTATTGCTTCTGCCTGAGCTTCCGCTCGTATTCTATTTTCTTCCTCCTTATGCTTCTCTGCCAACGTGAGTCGTCTAAGCATATCCTCAGTAAGAGGTTCCTGATATAACTTGACTCTACAGCCACTAATGTAATTAGGCATTATATCTCCTTCTAAGGTGGCTAATTGTACTGCTCCACTTGTCGAGAGTCTGTTAATGGTCATAGGTCCATAACCTCGCTTTTCTAACTTACGTGCGTGCTGTTTCAGTGTATATACTAGAACTAAATCTCCTTCTTTTAAGCCTTTATCTTTCACATGTGCATCAAAATAGGCTTTCTGTCGCTTCTTTGCCGATATATTCCTGATGCTGCTTTCAGCCTGGTTTCTCCTAATCGTTCCAAGTCCATTATTCTTGCTGATAATTCATGGCCGGTCCACTGATGTTCTTGTGCAACCTTAAGGGTCGGTATCAAGAAGTCCAAAGGAAGCACAGCATTCTGACCAAAAACCATCTGAAAGTGAGTTGCATTGAGTACGGTCTTGTAGGCCACTCGATATGCCCAAACAGCGTGGTGTAATTGTTTCTCCCAATCTGAACGTTTGTTGTTCACAAGTTTCGTCAGTACGTTACAAAGTATCTTATTGGTGCTTTCAGCCTGACCATTGGCCTGAGGATGATATGGTGCGGATTTCTTCTGAATCACCATAAAATCCTGTAACAAATATTCAATGACTTGGTTTAGAAAGTGAGTTCCGCGGTCGCTCACTAACTCTATAGGCAATCCATATCTTGTAAAGACATTTTCAAATAAGAATTTTGCAGTTGTGTGTGCATCATTCTTTTTCGTGGCTTTTGCCTCTACCCATTTCGTAAGATAATCCGTCGCAACAATGATGTATTCAGCATGTGTACCTTTTGCAGGGGGGTTAATGGGTCCTATAAAGTCTATACCCCACTTAGAAAATGCACGTCCGCCCATCATGGGTTTCAATGGCATTTCATCTCTGCGAGTAGGAAACTGAGTTCTTTGGCACACATCACATCTCTTAACATAGGTATGAGCATCCATGTGAAGAGTGGGCCACCATAATCCTGCAAAGAGGATGGCTTTGATTATTCTATCGGGTCCAAAATGACCTCCTGCAACACCTTGGTGTGCAATCTCTAATATGCTCAGATAATCGCTTTCATGAACACATTGTCTTAGATATCCATCTCGTCCTCTTTTGTATAGATTATCGCCAATAAGTGAATAGTCTTGAGCTTCCTGCTCCAGACTGCGTTGTCGAGCTAAGGTCATTCCTTGAGGGAATGTCTTCGTCCTCAAGTATGTCACTAAAGATTCACTCCAGTCTGGTGTGAGAGACACATGATATAACGTCGCATGTTCTATTGGTGGTCTTTCACAGCAAACATGGCATTCTTTACACAACTTGTAGACGTCTGCTTCCATCGTAGGCCAATATACTCCTAGTCTTTGCAGAGTCTGTAGTGTTCGATGTTTCGAATGATGTTGCTGTAGTGCACCTATGTGTGCTAATTGCAACCAATTAGCATGTTCTGATTCATCTACACAATAAGCAAGAATCTTTTGATTATCCTGTTTATATATGCTTCCTGCTAGGATTTGATATCTCTGAGACTTGGTAATCTCTCCTTCTTTGATTCTTATCCTAGGATTCTTGGGTCCGTATGTCAGAATAGGGACTATAGGCTTAGCCCATTCTGGTGCTATCTCAAGGTTAAACAAGTATGTATCTAGTAGATCATCCGCTACTCCTTCAGGAGCTTCTCCTGAGGTTAATCTCGAAAGGTGGTCAGCTCTAAGATGTGTCTTTCCTTTCCTGACTACTACTTCAAAGTCATACTCCATGAGTAATAGAAACCAACGTATTAGTCGTCCTGTGTTACATGGTTTGTTGACTAGGTACAATAGGGCTTGATGATCTGTAAAGAACTTGAATTTGTTTGCCAACAAATAGTGTCTGAACTTCTTTACCGCGTAGATCATCCCTAATCCTTCTCGTTCCGTCGTGGTGTAATTTCTTTCTGCTGCGTTCAATTGTCTGCTCGCGTAAGCTATGGGGAGATCTATGTTACCTTCACTCATGGGTTGTGCTAACACACATCCTATGGCGTAGTTGGATGCATCCACATGTACATGGAATGGCTTACTCCAATCTGGGGTAGTCAATATAGGTGCTGAGCACAAGCCTCGTTTAAGTTCATTGAATGAATTTTCACATTCATCTGTCCATTCAAAGTTGGCTAAAAGAGAGTACAAAGGCTTGGCTATGATTGCATACATGTGTATGAATCTCCTATAATAGCCGCAATGGCCCATAAATGCCTGTAGTTCTTTCACGTTAGTTGGTCTAGGTAAATCTGCAATTACCTTTACTTTTTCCTCATCCGTAGAGATTCCATTTTTTGACACAATGTGTCCTAGAATTTTGCCTTGTCTGACCATGAAAACGCATTTTTCTGGGTTCAAACAAACCTGATATTCTCGACATTTGTCAAATATTTGTCTTAACTCTGGGATATGTGTCTGTCTTACATTTGAATGAGCACATATGTCATCGACATATACTTCCAAACTCTTGCGTAAGAATTCCTTAAAAACATGACACATGAGTCGCTGGAAAGTGGCGGGTGCATTTGTTAAGCCAAAGGGCATCACACGAAATGCAAATATGCCCCATTCAGTGGCAAAAGCCATCTTGTGTTGGTCCTCTGGAGCAATGGCTACTTGATTATAGCCTGAAAAACCGTCAAGGAAGCTGTAAACTTCCTTGCCCGCAACTCTTTCCAATAAGTGTTCCGTGATAGGAAGAGGATAACTGTCTCTAATCCTGGTGGCATTAACTTTTTTAAGGTTAATACACACACGCAATTTTCCATTCTTCTTGGGCACAACCACAATGGGGGATACCCACTCAGTATGCTCAATTTTGTAAATGAATCCTGCTTCTATCAAATGATCTATTTCCTCTTTAATCTTCGCACCGTAGTTATCATTGTACGTGTACGGTTTCTGTTTTGTCGGTTTTGCATCTGGAGTCATAGGGATTCTATGAGAACATATGTCTGGATCTACTCCTTTCAAATCTTTGTAACTCCAAGCGAACACATCTCTATATTCACGCAATAGGGCAACTAATTCTTCTTCTTCTTCTGCTGTCAAATCATGCCCTATGTATGTACATTTTTCTTCTTCTCCTTCTATGGCTACTATTATTTTCTTGGTTTTCTCTCGGTTATCATATACTTGTCCATCATTCACCTTTCTATTAGGCATTTGTACCATGATTCTTCTATCTTCGATTTCATATTTCTTGAAATTCTCGGGTACTTCAAACAAAGATTCTTCTTTTTCTGACATGGTTTCTTTCTTCTTTCTTTTCTTTCCTTCACTCTTGTTAGTCACTTCTGTGGCTAACCTCACCTCTTTCGTAATTTCCTCGTGCCTCTGAGTGTGAGTCTCTACTTCGAAAAAATATTCTTCCTCTGATGCAAAGGGTGGGTCCATGATAATTGATTCTAAATCGAAATCACTCGCATCCTCAAATGCATCAGTGTTCGGTTCACATTCTTCTAAAATTGCATCGCACGTGATTGGCTCTATCGTGAAAACAGGGATGTCATAGCCATCCTCGTCACAGTGGGGTGTCCATTGTTCCTCATTGATGGCTACGTCCATGGTTGCTAGGATTTCTGCCCAACCATGGGGCTCAAACTCTTCATCTGGGAATACTACAGGTGCGTAGGCTGGATCTTGAAGGGTTCGTGGATGTTGTTCTGCACATAAGGTCCTTGCTTCTAATCTTTCTTCCTCTTGTTTTGCAACTTTACACATCCATAAATGCGTATCCTCATGCAACCAAGAAGGATCTGATTCTAATGAGTGCACAGATTCCGTCTCTACCTGAGTCTTATGGATGGTATTCCATTGTATTGGGGGTACATCTCGATGTGAATAGTCTTTAAGATTGACTTTGGTAGTCACTCCTAAATGTTGCAAGTACAAAGAATTAGTTCCCCAATCTTGTACAATTTGCAACTGACGCATGAATGGTCGTCCCAATATCATCTCATAAGCATGATTTTTTGCAAAGTCACAAATGGCGAAAGTATGCTCAAATTCTACACCACAAGTGGTGAGAGATATGCCTTCTAGTAAGCCTAATGGTTTTTCTATATGTCCGTCAGCCATTTGTAGCTTCATCCTGGTAGGTCTCAATGCTGGCTTACCCCAACGTTTCCATAAAGCGGTGGTAGTGATGGCTACGCCGGCTCCTGAATCTAAGATGGCTTTCGTGGTGTAGCCCTGATGGGTTATCGGAAGGTAAGTGTTACCTTCCACTCCTTCGCTTACATCTCCGATCTTTTCTACAGGTATCTCTGGTACCTTATTTTGTGATCCTATTTGTGAGGGAGTAGTAGCAAGCTCGGTGAATTGATTTGCTACATGTTTCCACAATTCTGGTTTTACCTTCAATAACTTCTCTAGGGTGAGATTACACTGTACCTTAGTATTCTTAATCACTTCCGTGTTTCTAGGGATTACTGATTCTTCATTCCTCACTATTATCGTGGGTGCTCTCATACTGATAGACTTTGCTTCCCAAGGTCCTGTGAACTGAGGTAATTCTTGTAAAGAATTAGATTCAAATCCTGTGTGTTCACTCAGTTGTTCCTCCTCTACCTCATTGTAAATAGAGGGGATGTCTTGGGGAAATTGCTCTTGCAAGTCGTCTATTTCTTGAATAGGAGGATGAGTTCCTTGTTCTTTTCTCCATTTTTCTTCTTGGATTTTTCTCAAAATTCATGTGAGTACCTATGTATAGAAGACAAATCGTCTTGACTTTCTGTATTGGGTACTTGAGACAGGGATGGTGCATTCCTTTCCTGTGTCTCTGGGACAATAGGGTTCCTATGCTGATCCTTTTTCTCTTTGCTCTCTATCAAGTATTCTAGCCTCTCCATTAGTCCTTGAAAGTGTAGTTCCGGTTTTGCCATGTTATTCCAATTAAGATATCTAGAGGCTTCGAACAAAGCTTGTGCTAACTCTACCATCTTCATGCAGAGTTTAGTTCTCTCAATTTCTAGATCAGCTCGAGGGTAGTTTTTACTCATTTCAGCTTCCTGAGGTCCCTCTTTTAATCTAGCCTGATATGCACGAAACATCATGTCTAGATTCTCTGGTATGGGTTCCGCTAAAACTGATCCTGACTTCTGAGCTGGATTCTCTTGATTCAATTCTTGAGAAGTCAATTCTAGGATTTTGGCTCTCGACTCTTTTAGACTTCCTTCCAACTCAGTTATTTTTTTACTCCACTTTCTCTTTATTCTTTCTCTAGAATCTTTCCAAGATTTCGTCTTTTTACTGCTAGATTCTGCAACTTCACTAGTGCCAGCTAATTTTTCCTGATTAAGCTGTTGGTTTTGTAAGAGTGCCTGGGCTCTTGTGATAGCTTGGATAGGCACGTATGTAGGGTTGGATCCATCTGCATTGTTTACAATACCTATCACGTTGATTGGTGTCACATTCGCAGCATTAACTGGGTTCTTAGGACAATCTTTTATGATGTGCTATGTACCACAATCGGCACAATAGCCTTGGATGTTATAGTACTGTGATTGTCCTGATATCGGGGGATGTGGACAATCCTTTATGAAATGACCTCCTTGGCACCTAAAGCATGGTCCTCTAGGGCCCTGTGGTCTCTGTTGTCTCAATTGGGGCCGCGGGTTTGGGTTTGTGTACATCACATTAGCATAGTCTGGCTCCCAACTAGGTTCCACTGGTGGACTATCATAATGATATGTCTCCACGTGTTCTGGTGACTCTGTGTAATATGCGGGTGGACTATCTACATGCGTAGAGTCAAAACTGTTTGAGTTCGGGTCACCCTCTGTGATCAAAGGTGAAGAAGGCACTAAGGCCCTACTTAGGTTCTCTTCTGCAGCAGCGTATTTGACTGAGATGACATTCGCTTGTGGGGGTGGCTGCTTAGCTAAGACAGGGTGAGGCCTTTGTTGAGCCTAGTATGGGTAGTTCTGTGGAGGCCTATAGTAATAAGGCTGAGCATTGTATTGGCCTTGATACCTACCTGGCTGTGCGTATGCTTGCGGGTAGTTCTGTCTCACGATTTGTTTGTTGTATGGGCAGTCCTGAGCCGTATGATTCGTGTATCTTCTCTCAATTGTACAGTATTGGCCACTAGGGTTGGCTTGTGGTTGTGGTGCATTGGGACACACATTTGCCATATGATCACCACCACAGGTGTAACAACGCTTGTTCATTAGTACCCTAGGTTTACTAGAAACTCCTAGTTTCTGGGCCACTTTTTCTGCTAGGTCTTCTATCGAGCTAGACAATTTTGTGGATGCTAGAGATGAACAGTCTGAGTCCTTATAGACCTTTGAGAGTTCCAACTCGTCTCCTAAGTTGTCCTCAATGTCTATACAAATTCTTATACATTGCTCTAGCGTTCTGGGTTCTTTTAGGTACACATAGGAGCGTAGTTTAGAGCTCAACAAGCCATCTAGAAACAATGACACTTGTTTAGCTTGTGAGGTAGCTCTTGCATTGGACATCGTTCAACATATTGTCTAAACCTACGTCCTGCCAGTCTAACTGTTTCCTGAGGGGTCTGTTTGAAGCTATGAATCAATGAAGACGTGTCATGTCTAATCCCACTTTTAGAGAATTCAGTGATGAATGACTCTAAAAAGTGATGGATGTCTCTAAATTGCCTCTAGTGCAATGGTTGGAACCAAGTTAAAGCGGTGTTCTTTAACGTTAGCCCAAATGCATTGTACTGCGTGAACATGTCTTCCACTTGTTATGCTCTTAGTACTTGCTTGAATTCTGCAACATGGTCATAGGGATCTCCTGTCCCATCAAAGTAATTTTTCATGGATTTCACTAACTCAGTGGGTCTCAATATTCTTGCGTGTTCACGTGGTCTGGGTAGAGGAAAATCATCTCTACCACCTGGTCTTCCATGATCTCTTTGTCTATCCGCTCTATTAGTGTCCGTGGTTGTTCTATCTCTCCCTAAGGGATGAGTGAAGCTTACTTCGGGTCTTTCTTTATTCTTTTCTCTTTGATTTCCATGGGCTGAGGATGTTCCTGCCCCTTGTTGACTTGTATTCATGTTCGTTCTAGATGGAGGGAATACCAATTCACCTCTCCATGTGTATGTGTTTTTAGCGTGGTCAGGCACCACAAAGACTCTTTCTGAAGTCTCACCCAGGTATACAACCTTTCCAGGTGTATCCGGGTCCTTGAACTCGTATATCGTGATGATACCTACCTCACTAAGTAGTTCTGTCTTGTATCTCCAAAAGGCTTCATCAGTTTCTTTATTTACAAACAACTCTATGCTTCTGTTGTCCTGAGGGATCCATTCTGGGATTAGTACTCGTGTCAGTACAGATTTCCCTCTAGGTGTTCTAGGTTCTTCCAATGGTTCTTTTCCTTGAGGTCTTGTTTCCGTCTCTAACTGAATCATGCCAAACTCGTTGGTATTGTTTGGCTGCGTACTTAAGATGTACATTGTTCCTTCCTTGTCTATGTACGCGTCTCTCTCAAATTTCACCATTGGATGTTCCAATCCAATGGGTTGATCGGGGTTGTGCATTTGCACCACTTGCCTTCGCAAACCATCCTCATAGATGCGAGCACCTAATCGGTTGGTTCGGAGAAACTCTAGTTGCGTTCTATAGGGTCCTTCTGGTCTTTCTAAATATGCTACATTCGACCCTCCTTCTGGTCTTTCTGTGCTAAATGCCATTTCTGAATCGCTAATGTCTGAGCTCTCGTAGGGATAACTAGTGTTCAATTGTTGAGCCCACGATTGTGCAGTAGTTCTTACACTTGCCTCTGATGATCTAAGGCTTCGTCGGTCTGACTTACCTATGTGTTTGCCCGATCTAAGGTTCATTAATTTTCTTCCTTGCACACTCAGTACACGCTCAGATCGTCAATGATTCTTTGTTATTACTTTCTTGATTCTTTTCAAATTTCTCTAGATTCTTGTCTTAATGTATGCGTCAGGAATTCGACTTTCGGTGGTATTTTTGAGTTCTCGTTCCGTCAGACTTATGTTCTTTCCTTTAGGTTTTTGTGTCACACACCTTTACTTTAGTCTTGAACTTGATAAATTTAATTCTCTTGAACTTGAGGCGTTCCTGTCGTCTTAAATCCACAATGCTAACGTTTATCCTAAGCTAAGAATTGACTGAGGGGGTTGAGTAATCTTCCAACCTCGAGTCAACTTTTCTGGTTGCTCTGATGCCCAAGAAGCCGCGCTTCCCAAGCTTTATGCCCTTCACTGCCTTGCCTTGGTTGCCCTCGATTGCGCTTGCTAGACCTGGCAAAATCCAATATTAGACCAATTCACAGTTGGATGATCAAGCACTTGAGTATATACACCTTTTAAGTCCCTTCCCTTTTGCCCAACTTTTCAATGCTTGCCCCCTGGCTTTCTAGTCCCAAACTAGGTCAACCTCAAAATAGCTTATCTAAAAATAGAGAGCTTTCTAACGAGCTATTAAGCTCAAAAAACGGACTTCGGATGAAAAAGTTATGACCGTTCAGGCCCTGGGGGGTAAAAATTGACAAACAGGTTTTTCTCCAAATATGAGCTAAGGGGTCTCCTATGAGTATAATCACCCAAAAATTTCTCAAAAATAGCCCCAAAATTGGCCAAAAAATGAAACCCTAAAATTTGCGATGGGGTGCACAATCGCGATGGTCTGCAACAATCGCGATGGTCTGGGACCGTCACGATGGCGTGAGGTGTGAACCGTCGCGATGGCGTGAGGTGTGAACCGTTGCGATGGCGTGAGGTGTGAACCGTCGCGATGGCGTGAGGTGTGAACCGTCGCGATGGTCCAAATGTGAGCAATCACGATGGTCGGGGTGAGTGAACAATCGCGATGGCGTGAAGTCAGACCGTCGCGATGGCTCGATCAGGCGGACAATCGCGATGGCGTCAGTCAACGGTCAACGTGGACAATCGCGATGGTCCAAAGTGAACCGTCACGATGGTCACAGATGCGATGGCTTGAGCCAATCGCGATGGTCCGGGCACGATGGCTTGAGCCAATCGCGATGGTGTAAGGGTGTCGTCGCGATGGTCCAAAAATGAACCGTCGCGATGGTCTAGCCTGCCACGTGGCAGCGTCGGCGCGATGGCATGAGCCAATCGCGATGGTGTGGGGCCAACTGAACCGTCGCGATGGTCCGCGAACCGTCGCGATGGTCCAAGTGAACCGTCGCGATGGCGTGAGACCGTCGCGATGGCGTGAGCCAATCGCGATGGTGTGACACAATCGCGATGGTCTGAGACCGTCGTGATGGTCCACCAAAATATGATTTTTTGCAATGCAAGTATGGATTCCTAGAGGTGCAAGTGTGCTCTACACGCTGGTGTGGTCGCCTTCTTCAAATTCGGAATTTTGCAGACCATCGCGATGGTCTGACACAGTCAGCCATTTCTGACAGAAACTGAAATTTTACCTTTTCCAAGCTTTCCTGATGCACTGGAGCTCTGTACCTGCAAGAAAACTCAAGAAAACAAAAGTACATGCAAGCACAAAAGCTCTCTCTCACTCTCTCGCATGCACAAATGTGGGGAAATGAGGAGAATGGGTGGATATGGTGAATTTTTTTATTTTTTTGGAGATGAAGATGATGATGCGGTGATGAAGATGGAGTGTGGGGGAGGTGAAAAACACTAAAAACTAAGTAAAAACAACAACAAAAACTGAAATTTTTACCTTCCAACACCACTTCTTGCTATACTCTTACCATCACACATTCGTCCTAGACTCGATCCCCGGCAACGGCGCCAAATTTGGTGTTGCTCTAGCACAATGGTGAGAACCACGTTAAGAAGCTTCACCTCCTTAATGTCAATCCGCGGAAGAGATAGGAGTGATATGAAGATCGTGAATGTGAGATGAAGTGAGAGTGAAGGTGAGAAGCATAGAAATGCACACACACATACACACACACTACGAAGAGACAAGCAACACACAATGGAAGGTGAGAAATCAACTCTATTACTCAAGAACACTCTTACAAGCTCAAAATAGCTCTAAGCTCTTCTCTACTCAAACAAGCTAACCTCAAAAATGAGCTCTCTAGCTCTTTTTATAGTTTCTAGACTAGTTTTGACCGGTTTCACATCTAGTGACCGGCATAGTTAAAAATTAGGTCCTAGATGCTATTTGGAAGGGTAAACGGTGTCTAAAAATAACGAAAATTGATACGCTCATTCTACCTAAGCTCCTCAAGCTCGAGGACTCCTCGACTTGCACAAAATGGAGCTATGGATTACAAAATGGGGTTTTCTATGTTACATATGTTACAATAGTGATAAAAATCATTGTTGGAGGTTTTTGGAAAGTATTTGAAAACATAATTCTTTGAAAAAATATTCGACGGGCGCCCTGCTTCGTCGTTACATGCTTCCGCGTCTTCTATGCCTCTGGTTGCTTCCAACACACATTCTCTCTCATAATTTTCCCCGACATTGTTCCTTGTATATATAGGCAAATATTTACAATCTCATAACTATTCAAAAGTATAAGTGAGCTAACTCTAAATTAATGTACATATGTGTACACATCTTAATTCTCTGAACATGTACTTTCCACTTCATGACTTGATCTTTTCTTCAATCCTTGACTTAAAAAATTCATCAAAACTTCAATTGTTGATTGCCTTGCACCAACATGTTGCCCCTATATGCGTACTTGGTCGTGTAATGTACTCAGATGCATTTTTGTCTATATAGAGTGAGTTACATGGCAGGGTTAGGTGGTTTAGCACAGAGTTTAACTCTCCAAACTTTATGTGTGAGACGGTCCCTTTTTGTGGCACTGGTTTTCTCATGTTTTTGAATCATGTTGTCTTGGAGTTGGGACTTTTTGGGTACCCATTTCCCAGTAGTTCTAATTATGGTCACATGTGTGGAATGTAGATGTGTGTCTAGAGGTGTGGGATGTGAAGGATGGTGAGTAGCATTTTTGGCTTGTGAGCTTGTGTGATTGTATGAAGCTACTTGTGCATGTAAGCAGGTCTTAGGCACCCAAATTTGTCTAATATTAGGGTCAGTTGTCATCGACCGCTTTGGGACCCAAATAGAAATGATCTATTTTGGAAGAGTTCTCGAACACTCTTTCTGCGTATTCATTGCCTAAGAAATTGGTTTGGTGCACTATTGGGAATCTGTCTCTAAATCAGAGGGTTGTTCACCCTTGCGTATTCAAATCTGCTTCACATTTTGAGTCCTTTTGATTTGAGCTCTCCATTGGCTATGAAATATCGATCGTCTGCTTCCCTTGCTTTTTAAACTCCTTTGATTGCTTTGTCCCAATCATCTTTAGAAAAGAAGGGAGTTCCACCACATCCCTGACTCCTTTGCTGAGAATCTCATTCTTCTGCAACATAGAGTTTTGGGCAAGAACAACATGGTTATCTTCATGTGTACTCATGGAAGGACCAGGAGTTGGTGCCTTTCCTAGTTGCTTGAGTGCTTCATTTTCTAACTCAATTGTAATGTGATTCTTATTTATCCAAACCTGAAGAAGTCCACTTCTTAGGTTTAGATTGACTACGTGATCATAGATCGAGTCTTGACCCAAGACAAGAGGTTCAGTGAGATCCTTGTCTTGACACACTAGCACTTTAACTGTCCAGAGAACATCTTGAATGTAGAGGGGAAGATCCACCTTGCCCATGCAAGGGGTTTCCACACCTCCCAAGCCTATGAGGTATGCTTTAATAGGATTGACACTTAGTTTCAATCCTTGATGGTAAGAAATTTTAAGAGCACTAGTGGTTGCACGTGAGTCAATTAAAGCATGTATATTCCTTGCACTATTTCCTTGTCCTACTTCTAAGGTCACAAAAGGACATCGGTCAATTATTCTATGGGAACTTGCACTTGAGACTTCACACATAGCTAGATTATATCTTGGAGCTGCATAGGCATCCGGCCTAGGCTCATCTCTACCCTGTCTTCTCAATTTCATTCTTCAGATGTGTTCCAATGCTTCTGCTTGTGCTTCTTCTCAGATTAGTTTTTCTTCTTCCTTATGTTTCTTGGTTGTGTTGAGTCGATTGAGCATTTCTTTAGTGAGGGGCTCTTGATATAGTTTGACTTTGCATCCGTTAATGTAACTAGGGAGAACATTACCTTCTAGTGTAGCTAATTGAACTGCTCCATTAGTTGATCCTATTTATGATCATAGGTCCATAGCCACACTTCTCTAGCTTTCTTGCATGTTGTTTCAGGGTATACACCAAAACTAAGTCTCCCACATTCAAGCCAGTATCCTTAATGTGGGCATCGAAGTATGCCTTCTATAGAGTTCATGACCTATCCACTCATGCTCTTGTGCTACTTTCAATGCAGGTATCAAGAAGTCCAATGGTAGCATAACATTTTAGCCAAATACCATCTAAAAGGGTGTGTCTTGGAGTACCGTTTTATAGGCAACTCAGTATGCCCAAAAAACATGGTGTAGCTATTTGTCCCATTCAAAGCGTTTATTATTCACTAATTTGGTTAGCACATTGCATATAATCTTATTGGTGCTTTTGGCTTGCCCGTTAGCTTGTGGGTGATAGGAGGCAGACTTCTTGTGTATCACCAAGAACTCGTGAAGAATATTTTTAATGATTTCATTCAAGAAGTCAGTGCCTCTATCACTTACTAGCTCTAGGTAGCCCGTATCTTGTGAACACGTTTTCAAATAAGAACTTAGCTGTCGTTTGAGCATCGTTCTTCATTGTGGCTTTTACTTCTACCCATTTGGTCAGATAATCAGTGGAAATAATGATATACTCCACATGAGAACTCTTAGCTCGGGGATTAATAGGACCTACAAAGTATATTCCCCACTTAGAGAATGCACGTCCACCCATCATAGGTCTCAGTGGCATCTCATCTTTGTGTATAGGATACTAAGTTCATTGACAAATATCACACCACTTCTGATGGAGAGTGTTAATCTCCAAAAGAACAAGCTACTCTTGAAGTTAGAGCACCTCTATATCAATAGTAACTTAAAACCTTCACCAATTTGGAGGATCAATACTCAACTTCTAAAATTTTCAACAAACTGTGAAGAAGATGACTACACAGAAAGTCTGTTGCACATAACTCACTCATTGAATTATCAAACACATAAATTTTTTGATAAACATTTTTATAGGGTGTCGCCTATAGTTTGCACACCTCCTCCAAGTTAAATCATTCCAAAAGACTCAGTAGATCTTGAGAAATGATCTTAATAAGTCACCTATGTCTAAAATTGTAGTTCTTTACAGTCGACTTTGACACCTGCAACTTCTAAAGCTTGGCTCTCTCAATCTAGAACCCATTTATGCAAATGTTTTTAGCCATAGATGGCTTACCTTCCAACTTAGATCTTGATTCATCATGTCCAAAACTTTACACTGTGCACTGAGAACTGACCATTTCTTTTACCATCGGGATTGCGCCTATTTCAAAAGACACTTGGCACTTTCTCACATACGAATGTTCCTACTCATAATTCTAACAGCCTGTTTACAAATAGGCTCTCAAACTTTAACCATAGACTCATTAGCTATCAGACACCTACAAAGGGATTCTAGAAATGATGAAGCACAGAAGGAGAATACTCAGAAAGATCGGGCACAACATTTTTCATTTCTAGAAGATTTTGCATCGGAGTGATGAGAGAGATCTAAGTCACTTCTAAAAGTGTCTAATGGCTCATACAACTTGTAATTTCTCTATTCACAGGCTCTCTCTATTTTTCTTTGACTTTTTTACTTGTATATATAGGCATATACGTACAAGCTTATGACCATATAGAAGATCTATGTGAGCTATCTCTATTTTAATGTACATATGTGTACACATCTTCATTCTCTGAACATGTACTTTCTTCATGCTTCATAACTTGATCTTTTCTTCAATCCTTGACTTCAAAGCTTCAATTTTTGATTGCCTTGCACAAGGATCTCCCCCTCAATCATTAATTGAGGTTTTCTCTATCTTCTTTATACCTGCCATGTCTTTGAATCTTTGTAGCTTTGGTCCATCCAAGCTTTTGGTTAGCATATCAGCTATCTGATCTTTTGTTGAAGTATATATAAGTTCAATCTGTTTATCCATCACCTTCTCTCTTAGAAAATGATACTGAATCTCAATGTGTTTAGTCTTGGCATGAAAAACAGGGTTAGCAGCTAAATACAATGAACTCATGTTATCTCCATGAATAGTAGGTATACTCTGGATGATGTCAAAACTCTTCATAAGAGTCTTAAGACATATCACTTCCTTTGCAGCTTCAACCATACCTTTGTACTTAGCCTCTGTGGATGATAAAGCAATTGTGTGTTGCTTCTTTGAACACCATGAAATTAACTTATCTCCCACATAACACAAGTATCCAAAAGTTGATCTCCTATCATCAGGATTACGAGCCCAATCTGTATCACTATAAATCTTGATGTTTGTATCTGATGTAAAACCATAATACAAACCTCCTTTGAGTGTACCTTTAATGTACCTCAACACACTTTGTCCTGCAACCCATTGTTCTTTCCTAGGACAATGCATGAATTGAGATAATACTCCTACTGCATATGGCAAATCAGGCCTAGTTAATGTAGCATAGATCAGACTACCAACCAAACATTGATATAGCTTCATGTCTTTGAACTCTTCTCCTCCATATGTGCTCAATTTTTTATTCACCTCCATTGGAGTAGGTGCTACCCTGCAATCAACCATTTTAAACTTGATCAACAAGTTTTTTAAATACCTTTCTTGAGTTACATACACTCCATGTTGAGTGTATGAGATCTCCATGCCCAAGAAATATTACAAGTCTCCCAAGTCACTAATCTTGAACTCTTTCTCCATTTTCTTCTTTAGGCTTTGAATGCCTTTCTCGTCTGTACCTGTAAGAATTATATCATCAACATATATGCACATGTAAATGAACCCATCATCACTTGCTTTAACAAGAAAGCTACAACTGCTTTAGATACTTGAAAACCAAGTTATTTCAAGAACTTCACAAGTCTATAATTCCATGCCCTTGGGGCCTGCTTCAAACCATACAAAGCTCTCTTGAGCTTAAATACATGATCTGGATACCTTTCATTTCTAAATCCTTGTGGTTGCTCCATGAAAACATCATCTGAAATGTAACCATTTAAAAAAGCATTGTTCACATCTAATTGACATAATTTCCAACCTTTACATGCAGCAATGGCTATGAGTGTCCTGATAGTTGTCATCTTAGCCACAAGGCTATAGGTCTCATCATAATATATACCATATGTCTGACCAAACCCTTTCACAACAAGTCTAGCTTTATACCTAGACACACTCGCATCTGCAAACCTCTTTGTCTTGTAGACCCATTTACATCCAATGATCTTCATACTATTTGGTTTAGGAACCAAATCCCATGTATGATTCTCCATCAATGCATCATTCTCTTCCTCCATAGCTTTTTCCCAATTTTCCTTACCTTTTGCCTCTTCATATGTAGAAGGAGCTTCATCTACCTTTATCATATAAGCATAATCTCTTGTAGCCAAAAAAGAAGTGTCATAGCTATACCTTGTAGGTTGCAATTTGTGTCTTGATGACCTTCTGAGTTCTCCACTTCTTGAGGTTTCTGGTTCATCACATTCTAGATCAAATCTTGGCACTTCTTCAACTTCAACTTGTACTTCATTGTTCTCCTCTTCATCAAATATATGAACCTTTGATTTACCTTTCTTTTGATTCACAATTTCTTCATCACCTGCATAAATATTGATTGTACCTGCATACCAAGTACCTTGCTCATCAAATGTGACATCCTTTGATACAAGAAATTTGTGGATGGACTCCACAACCTATATCCCATCTGCTTATCATCATATCCAATGAACATGAACACATACTTTTCTGCCTTAGGTTCCAATTTGTGCCTTAATTGAGATGGCACATATGCATACGCCAAACATCCAAATACTTTGCAATGATCTAGAGTAGTTCTTTACCCCACCATGCCTCATATGGTGTCATACCCTTCAAAGCTTTACATGGTAATCTATTGAACAAATATGTGGCTGTATTTACAGCCTCAGCCCACAAATAATTTGGGCAATTTTTCTCCTTCATCATGGATTTTGCAAACTCAGCAAGAGATCTATTCCTCCTTTCTGCTACACCATTTTTTTGAGGAGAGTACCTGCAAGTAATTTCCCTTTTTATACCTACATTCCACAATTAATCACTGAACTCATTAGAGAAACACTCTTCCCCTCCATCTGACCTTAGTCTCTTCAACTTTTGACCTGTAATTCTCTCTGCATACACATGATAATGTTTGAATGTATTGAATACCTCTGACTTATCTTTGATCACATAGATAGTTATCCATCTAGCAGCATCATCGACATAAATCACATAATACCTTGAACCATTGATATTGAAATCCTTTGATGGTCCCCACACATCTGTGTGTACCAATTCAAGCTTCTCTGAATACATAAAACCATGCTTGGAATAATATTGCTTATGAGCCTTACCTAATTGACAGGCCTCACATCTGTATGTCATATGTTGACCTCCAACATTAGGCAATCCAAGCACTGAACCATTGTTAACCATATCTTTAATACCTCTTTCATTGAAATGTCCAAGCCTTTTGTGCCAAAGATATAACTTAGAGATCTTATGTCCTTCATAACTGAACAAGGCATGACCAAATTACCTTGAATCTTTAATGTGAAGCGTCTTCCTTCTTTCTTCCCTGAAACAATTTGTTTATACCCATTGCTAGGGTCTTGCACAAAAACTCTTTCATTAGTGAATCTAACTTCATAACCTTTTTCAACAATTTGTCCTACACTTATCAGATTCTTAAGAATTGTAGGAACATACAAAACCTTACTCAAGAGTGTACTACCATCCTTGGCCTTCACTGATCCATTTGACTTCACATTGTGCTTTGTACTGTCACCTGTTTGAACTACATGATTAGTTACCTTATTTTCCAAATCAGTCATCAAAGCTATGTTTCCACTCAGGTGATTGCCACACCCTGAGTCAATGTAGAAGACTCTTTGATCTTCACTTTGCCTTTCACAAGTTGCATTCATTATCAATGTTGAATCCTCCTTCTGATCTAAAGCATAATTGTAGTAGATATTGTTGTATTGTTGGCTTTGGAATCCTCTACCTGCATTTCTTCCAAAGTAGCCTCTACTACCTCTACCTCTGAAATTACCTCTTTGATTTCTGCCACCTCTTCCTCTTGAATTAAACTTCTGATTATATCCACCATTATTCTGAGTATTTTGCCAACAATCATTAGCTAAGTGAATTCTCCTACCACAAATCCAAAAATATTTATCTCCATCTTTATTACTCCTGCCTCTTCCTCTACCTTTGCCACCTCCTCTTCCTCTTAGGAAGTTAGCTTGACTAGTTGTACCTTCATCTTCATTTGCTTGTTGCTTCCCTTTGATATTCTTCTTCTTATCCTTTGAATACATTGCTAGACCTGCACTCTTATCACTTTCACCTTTGACATCCTGCTCAAAGGTTAGCATGTGTCCTAGCAACTGATTTAAATCAGGAGTAAAATGATCTAGTGACAATTGAGTAGAGAAAATGAATGGCTTCCATTTGTCATCACCTCTCAAACCTCTAAGGATTTGCCTTACCAATTTATCCTCCTCAATATCTTCATCAACTGCTCCTAATGCATCTGCAATGTCCTTCATTGTTGTTACATAATCTGATATGGATTGAGCGGCCTTCTTCTTGAATGTGGTAAATTCTGCCCACAAGGATGCCTTCCTTGACTTTGTGGTGTTTTGGAAATGCTCGTCCAAAGCATTCCATATATCACTTGCACTTTCAAGACCTCTAATGTGAGGTAGCAAGTAGTCATTCACTCCCATATAGATCATGCTCCTAGCTTGAGCATCTC
Organism: Ceratopteris richardii; assembly: GCA_020310875.1. NCBI lineage: Eukaryota > Viridiplantae > Streptophyta > Polypodiopsida > Polypodiales > Pteridaceae > Ceratopteris > Ceratopteris richardii. The sequence continues at coordinate 33,655,039 of CM035420.1, read as the reverse complement.
TCTTCATCCAAGTCTTCAAATCTGACAATTCATCCCTAGTTGGAACACTAGGATCTCTAAACTGAGGCTTTTCTTCTTCACCTATAATATAACCTATCAAGTCTTTGCTCATAAGATGAGCTTCCATCCTCAATTACCATGCTTGATAGTTCTCTCTATCCAACTTCTCTATCTGAAGAGAATCTACCATCCTTTCTTCACCTGTGTATTGAATTTTTCAAAGTTTATGATTAATAGATGTACCTTTACTTTGAATGAAGTCCCTTTTGACCTTCTTGATAAATTCTGGTCTCCTTCTCAAGCTTTGCTTTCAAGCTTTCACCTTTTGAACCTTCAAGTGTTGAATTCTTTATAGCTATAGCAATCGAGGTCCTCGTTTCTTCAGTTTTGATGCTTCTTGCTTTGATACCACTGATGGAGAGTGTAATCTCCAAAAGAACAAGCTACTCTTGAAGTTAGAGCACCTCTATATCAAGAGTAACTTAAAACCGTCACTAATTTGGAGGATCAATACTCAAGTTCTAAAAGTTTCAACAAATTGTGAAGAAGATGACTACACAAAAAGTCAGTTGCATATAAGTCACTCATTGACTTATCAAACGTGTAACGTTTTTTATAAAACATTGCACAAGGTGTCCCCTGTAGTTTGCACACCTCCTCCAAGATAAATCATTCCAAAGGACTTAGTAGATCTTGAGAAATGATCTTAACAAGTCACCTATGTCTAAAACTGTAGTTCTTTACAATCGACTTTGACACCTACAACTTCTAAAGCTCGATTCTCTCAATCTAGAACCCATTTATGAAAATGCTTTTAGCCATAGATGGCTTATCTTCCAACTTAGATTTTGACTCCTCATTTGTGCAAAAATGTACACTGTGCACTGAGAACTGACCATTTCTTTTACCATCCGGATTGCAACTTTTTTAGAAGACACTTGACACTTTCTCAGATATGAATGTTCCTACTCATAATTCTCACAGCCTGTTTAGAATAAGCCTCTCAAAATTTAACCATGGACTCGTTAACCATGGAATTAGACACCTACAAAAGGATTCTTGAAATGATCAAGCACAGAAGGAGAATACTCAGAAAGATCGGGTGCAACATTTTTCATTTCTGGAAGATTTTGCATCCGAGTGATGAGAGAGATCTAACTCACTTCTAAAAGTGTCTAATGGCTCATACAACTTGTAATTTCTCTATTCACATGCTCTATCTATTTTGCCCCGACTTTTTTACTTGTATATATAGGCATATATGTACAAGCTTATGACCATACAGAAGATATATGTGAGCTATCTCTAAATTAATGTACATATGTGTACACATCTTCATTCTCTGAACATGTATTTTCTTCATGCTTCATAACTTGATCTTTTCTTCAATCCTTGACTTCAAAACTTCTTCAAAACTTCAAATGTTGATTGCCTTGCACCAACAACTTCACATAGGTATGTGCATCCAAGTGAAGGGTTGGCCACCACAAGCCTGCAAATAGGATTGCCTTAATCACTCGATCTGGTCCAAAGTGTCCTCCTGCTACATCTTGGTGAGCAGTTTTCAAGATCTTAAGATACTCACTCTCATGGAGACATAATCTAAGGTAAACATCTTTAACACGCTTGTATAAGTTATCTCCAATGAGTGAGTAGTCTAGGGCTTCTTGTTCTAGACTTCTTTGCCTAGCCAAAATCATCTCTTGAGGGAATGTTTTCGTCCTCAGAAAGGCTACTATTGGTTCACTCCAATTTGGTATTAGAGACACTTGGTACAGTGTAGCGTGCTCCATAGGTGATCTAATATGACAGACTTGGCATTCTTTACACAACTTATGGACATCTGCTTCCATGTTTGGCCAGTGCACTCCGATTCTCCTTAGTGTTTGTAAAGTTCTTTGCCTTGAGTAGTGTTTCTCTAATGCACCCACATGTGCTAATTGCAACCATTTAGCATACTCATCCTCCTCCACACAACAAGCTAGTATCCCTTGATATGTATGCTTGTACATACTCCCTACCATGATATGGTACTTTTGGGCTTTTACTACCTTTCTATCTTGAGTGTTCATTATTGGATGTTTAGGCCCATATGTTAGTACTGGCACTAAGGTCTTGGCCCACTGTGGTATGACTTCAAAAGTAAACAAAAAAGCATCAGGAAGGTCATCTAATACTCCTTGTGGGGCCTCTTCAGATGTGAGTTGTGTACCTAAGTCAATAAGACTTAAGGACTTGTGCCAGAGAGACTAGATCTCATTTTCCACACAAGTGCGTATAATGGGGAATTGACACACGCTTATTTGTCAATCTGATCAAACGACTTAACCAAGTGTATGAGGACATGTGCACATGTGATGGGAAATGAAGTGGTTCAGCTTTTATGTGTGAAAAAAGACTAATCCACCTTTCTAACTTATTTAAATACTGAAAGTGTCTGTCGCGATACCACTTACAGTAGTTTTCACTAAATTGAGGATTTCACCTGGCTCCAAACTCCGAACATGGCCAATAGTGGGTTACTTTCGAAGCTCTCAAAAAGACGCATCTATTGGAGGTAGCTTCACTTGATTTTGACAACCCTGCTTCAAGTTATGGCCAAAACATTGAATGGCAGGAAACACTCACACTCACTCCACAACTTCTACTCGCTCACGCACACACTACAGTAGCTCAAAAACAGTGGGGAGGGGTAGAGAAGAGTCCTACACACACATTCCAAGCATCACACACACATAGAAGATAAAAAACAAGATAAAATCTGCAAGAAAGAAGAAATTTCGAAAGTTAGGAGCTCTCCTTCTTCACAATGGCAAAAAGTGTCTACAAAGAGTCACAAAGTGACTTATATACATGTGCCCTAAAATTGGTCCTTTCACACATCCATTCTTCTTTACTCTTGTAATCTCTTGCTGGTTTTGATTGTATGAAGTTTGATCATTTTGTATTGGCAATATGTCCCTGTCCCTTATTGAGAAAATAAATCCTTCCATATCTGGGTCATAAACATCTTGATGAACTTCCTGTTCTTCATTACTGAGAAAAAACATTAAAAACTTTTTGTCATTTATGGTCAAATTAAGCTTCATTTTTTCAAAGTTCATAATGACTTTACCTTGTTTGAGCCAGGGTTGTCCCAAAATCAACTTTTCAGTCATCAAATGATCTGGCCACTCTTCACAATCTATTTCCATATATTCATCATTAAATTTAACCTTTATAGAAAGTGAAGACATGCTCTGAATCATTTTTCCTTCTAGGGTTTTGATCAATATTCTGCTTTCAGTCCTCTTTATGCTAAATTTGTTTACCAAGGCTGAGCTGATCAAATTCACCTGAGCTCCTGAATCTACCAAAACCCTTATGTTTTCATTTTGATAATCCATTATTATCAAAGGCAGATGTTCTTTTTGTTTTAGAGTGTTTTCACATAAGCACACTTCCTTTATTTTTCTTATTCTCTCCTTTGCTTCTTGTTGAGCCTCTTTTCTGATGTTCTCCTCTTCCTTTTTTCTATTTTGAGCCTGTTGAAGTCTTCTCCATTCATCAGTAGTTAATGGACAATCATACCTCTTAACTCTACATCCACTTATGAAATTTGGCATGATTTCTCCATCAATGTTAGCTAATTGAATGGCTCCACTATTACTTATCTGATGTATGATGTATGGCCCATGACCTTTTTTCTGAAATTTTTTCTGATGTTCCTTGACTGTGTAAGCCAGAACCAGGTCTCCTTCTTGTAGATCTTTTTCTTTTATGTGAACATCATGATAAGCTTTTTGTCTTTTCTTGTCTGTGTATATACTCATCACTGCTTGGAGTCGAGAAGCTCCCAGTTTTTCCAAATCTATGACCCTCTCAGACAATTCATGTCCTGTCCAATTATATTGGTTACCCACCTTCAATGTTGGAATAAGAAATTCCATGGGTAAAACTGCATTTTGGCCATATACCAAATTAAATGGAGTAGTTCCTAATGCAGTTTTGTATGCCACTCTATAGGCCCAAAGAACATGATTAAGTTGAGAATCCCAATCATTTCTGTTTGTGTTGACTAATTTGGACAATACAGTACAAAGTACTTTATTAGTACTTTTTGCTAACCCATTGGCTTGTGGGTGATATGGGGCTGACTTTCTATGACTAATCATGAAGTATTTGGTCATGTTTTCTATGATCTGATTCAAAAAATGAGTCCCCCTATAACCAATTCAATTGGAAGTGGTATGAGCATCATTTCTTTTAGTAGCTTTGGCCTCACCCCATTTTGTCAGATAATCTGTAGCTACTAGTATGTATTCTGCATGAGATTGTCTAGCTGGAGGATGTATAGGTCCAATAAAATCCAATCCCCATTTTCTAAAAGCTCTGGCTGAAATTAATGGAATTAATGGCATGTTATCTCTTTTATTTGGTTGACTCACCCTTTGACAGACATCACATCTTTTTACATAAGTTCTAGCATCAGGAAATAGGGTTGGCCACCAAAAGCCAGAATATAAAATGAGTTTGGCTGTTCTATCACTTGAAAAATGTCCTCCTGCCACTCCAGAGTGTGCCATTTCCAACATCTCCAAATACTTTTCTTCAGGAACACAAATTCTCAGGTATCCATCCATTCCTCTCTTGTATAATTGCTCTCCTATGAGTTGATATTCTTCTGAGATTACTTGTAAATTTCTTGAGTCAGCACCAGCTATTATTTGTTTCCCTTTCTCTTTCCTCTTCAATTTCTCAACAATGTTTTCACTCCATTCAGGGTTTTTCTGAAACCAATATAAAGTTATTAATTCTGATTTTTGCAATGCTTGACATTTTTGACAGTTATCAATATATCTCTCCACATCTTGAATCTTATTTGGCCAATGTACTCCTATCCTATTAAGGTTGCTTAGAGTGACTATCATGGAAGCATGAGTACATGGGTTCCAGCAATGAGCTCTTCTTATATATTCATGTTGCTCCTCTTCTGGAGTACAATATTCCAGTATACCTGACTGATTGAGGTGATATAAATGCCCAGCTAGCAACATGAAATTTTTGCTTTGTAATACCAGATGTGTGTTATTTCCAGATGTCCTACAAGGTCCCATGGTTAACAAAGAAACTAATGACATGGACCATTCAGGAACACTTTCTACTTTGAATAGGTATGTATCTGGCAGGTCATCATCTAAAGGTGAACTAGGTTCTTTGGACTGAATTCTAGACAAATGATCTGCTCTTAAGTGTGTTTTGCCTTGTCTAACCACCACCTCAAATTCAAATTCCATTAGTAAAAGAAACCATCTGACTATTCTTCCTGTATGACATGGTTTATTTACTAAATAAAGTAGAGCTTGGTGATCCACAAAGAATTTAAACTTGTTGGCCAATAGGTAATGTCTGTATTTTTTAACAGCAAATATCATTCCCAACCCTTCTCTCTCAGTGGTTGTATAGTTCTTTTCTGCTATGTTCAATTGTCTACTAGCATATGCTACTGGGAAATCTAGTTTGCTTCCTTCTATAGGTTGTGCCAACACACATCCCAAAGCATAATTTGAAGCATCCAAATGCACATGAAATATTTTGTCCCACTGGGGTGTTTTTAGAATTGGGGCTATCACCAAACAAGTTTTCAATGTTTCAAAGGCTTGGTCACATTCTTTAGTCCATTCAAACTTTGTGATTAGGGCATATAAGGGTTTAGCTATATCAACAAATTTGTGTACAAATTTCCTATAGTACCCACAATGTCCCATAAAAGTTTGGAGTTCCTTCACATTTGTAGGTCTTGGAAGCTCTATTATAGCTTTTATTTTCTTCTCATCAGTAGAAATTCCATTTTTTGAAACTATGTGACCTAACATTCTTCCTTGTCTTACAAAGAATACACACTTTTCTGGATTTAGGCATACTCTGTATGTTCTGCATTTCCTGAATATTTTTTCTAAATCTTGTAAATGATCTTGTCTTTTTAAGGAAAAAGTGCACAGATCATCCACATAGATTTCCATTACCTTTCTCAGAAATTCTTTGAAAATATGGCACATCAACCTTTGAAAAGTTGTTGGGGCATTGGTTTATCCAAAGGGCATAACCCTAAAGGCATAAATCCCCCATTCTGTAGAGAAGGCAGTCTTATGTTGGTCCTCCAAAGCTATAGGTACTTGATTGTATCCTGAGAAACCATCTAGAAAACTATAAACTTCCTTTCCTGCAACTCTCTCAAGAAGGTGATCTGTTATTGGCAGTGGATAACTATCCCTTATAGTTGCTGCATTTACTTTCTTCAAGTTAATGCATACTCTAAGTTTTCCATTCTTTTTTGGCACCACAACTATAGGTGATATCCATTCAGTATACTCAATTTCATAAATGAAGTTAGCAGCCAACAACTTGTCAATTTCTTCCTTTATTTTGGCAGAGTATTTATCATTGAATGTATAATGCCTCTGTTTGCTAGGTTTTGCATCAGGTGTCATAGGAATCTTATGCTCACAGATTTTTGGATCAATTCCTTTCAAATCTTTATAACTGTAAGCAAATACATCCCTATAGTTCTTTGCCAGGCTCCTTAATGCTTCTCCTTCTTGTGTGGTCATATCATCAGCTATTACTATTTGTCGCTCTTCTCCATCTTCCTGAGTGATCACAATCTTCTTGGTTTGTTCTTCGTTGTCATATGCATCTCCTTTCTTCTTCTCTCTCTTTGGTTTCATTTTTAGAAGTAGTCTGTCTTCTACTTCATAAGTTTTAAAATTTGCTGGTACATCAAAGTATTGATCCTTTTTTATTTCCTTCTCTTTCTTCTCTTTTTCCTTGTCTTTTTCTATTTCTTTGTGTTTATGTTCCTTGTATTTGCCTGAGATTTTATCTTTGATTGCATCTTCAGCTTTTACTACTTCCAAATAATGTGTTTTTCCTTTTTGTAATATCATTTCTTGATTCTGATCCTCTTCTGTTTTTGATACACTTATCATGTGTATACCAATGTGGAAAACATCAAACCCTTCTTCATTTTGAAACTCCACTCCTACATATTCTTCACTGGCTAGATCCATGGTAGCCAAAATTTGGTTCCACCCATAGGGCTCAAATTCTTCATCTTTGAATTGTTGTGGCACATAACTTTCATCTTGTACTTTTCTTCCTTCCACACAATCTTCTCTTTTCAATCTCCTTTTTCTATTGGTGAGGTTTCTTATCATGTTGCACTTCCATATTGCTGATTCACTCTCTTCCTGATCCTCCATCTCTGATTCTTCACTTTCTTCTTGATTTTGATGTATTTTGTACCATTCTTGAGGAGATATATCACAGTAGTGCCCATTTCTTAAGTTCACTCTTGTTATTCTTCCTTTGCTTTGGAGATATAAACAATCATTACCCCAATCTTGTACAATTTGCATTTGTCTCATGAAAGGCCTTCCTAGGATGATTTCATATGAAGTGGATTGTGGAAATTCTACTATGGCAAAGGTATGTTCTATTTCTATTCCACATATGTCCACAATCACTTTTTCCCAAATTCCTAGGGGTTTTTCTATATGTCCATCTGCAAGTTGCAATCTCATCTTAGTGGGTAGTAATTCATTTCTTCCCCATTTTTCCCAGGTTTGTTTGGTCATTATGGCCACTCCTGATCCACTATCCAAAATGGCTTTAGCAAAGTTTTTTCCATATTGTATTTTTAGGGTTGAATTTCCTTCTTCTCCTTCACAATACCCTCCTATTTTATCAATAGGAATATACCATAATTCCTCTAATTCTTGTAATGGTGAATGAAGATTTCCAGGTATTGTTTCCCCTTTGTTCATTTTGTTTTGTAGGTGAGGATTTTGTTTCAACAATTCTTCCCATGTTGTGTGACATGTAATGCTACATTTTTCATCTATAATCATCTGGAATGTTATTTGTGGATTTTCTTCTTTGTTAGCATTTTCCCTGGTTTTTGTTTTCTCAAGTTGTTCAACTGTTCTCTGAGAGCTGTCTCCTTCCCCCATTCTGAGTTGTGCTTCCTGAATGATTTGTTTGCACTTTTGCATCCTTTCATGCTCTAACTCTGGCATGGGATAGGCCACTACGTGATCTGCAGGACTTGGTCCTTCTTGAATCCTTCCTTTATATGCTTTGATTAGAGTGTCTAGACTCTGAGAACTTCCTATTTCAGACTGATTTTGTGTCTTTTGAGGAGGAGTACTTTTTTACTGTTCCTGATTGTCTTCTTCCAAATTTTTGCCCATTCTTCTCTTCTTTTCCCATTTCCCTTTTTGTCTATTTCTCTTCACCTTTGAGTTGAACCTTCATTTTGTTCCTTTATTGTTCCTTATTGCTTGGCTTGAGCCCTTGGTATAACATTTATTCCAACTTGGTCATTGTCACTCAATTCCTCCTGTTCCATAATGTTAACTGTTTTTAGAGGTATGCTATTAGGTGTGTTCTGTTGTTTTTGGGGATTTTTTGGGCAATCTTTTATCAGATGTTCTCTCCCACAATCCTTACAGTATGCTCCCTCTATTCTTAATGTTGGAGGTTGCGGACAGTCTCTGATGAAATGCTCTCCCCCACACCTATAACAAGTTATCTTTGGTCCCCCTTTGAATTGAGGTTTTTTATTGGACATGTAATTGTTGGTAATGTACATGAATGTTGTTGTGTCCATTTCAATTTTCCCATTTCCCAAGTCTAGGGATTTTAACTCAGGTTCTCTCATTTCATATTCTTCCCAGTCTTCCTGATATCCTTCACTCCATTGATATTCTTCCTTATATGGTGATCTTAGTCTTGAATTTCCCTCCTCTATTGGTGTGTATTTGATTGATACCACATTAGTTGGTATAGGAGGCTGTTGTCCAAGCACAGGTCTTGGCTGTTCAGTATAGCCTGATTCCCTCTAAGCCATATAATCTCTTTCCTTGATGGGTTGTTTGTTATAGAAACATTCCTCCCTGGTATGGTTTGTCCATTTTCTCTCTAGTGTACAATACTTAAGTGTCTTCCTATCTTGTAAGTGTGGTGGCTTCTGATATGGGCATTGTTGTGCCAGATGATTTTCTCCACAGATGTAACATTTTTTATTTGTGTTTATCCTAGAGTTTATTAAATTAGTTTTAGTGCTTACCTCTAGGGCTTTGGCAATGGCCTGAGCCAACTCTTCTGCTGGAGGAATTTTGTCTTCATATGATCTGGGTTGTTCAAATGCTAACAGATCTTGACCTCTGTTGTCCTCCAAATCTATTGCTTCCTTAACACAGGCTGCTAAGTCAGGACATCTTCTATAGTACACTAGGGTTCTTAGTTGGGCACTTCTCAAACCTTCAATGAATAAGGATACTTGTTTTGCCATAGAAGGTACTTCCTCTCTTGGGCATCTGTCAATGTATTGTTTAAATCTTATGGCTGCTTCTCTAACATTTTCATCCTTTTGTTGTTTGAAGCTATGTATCAATGTGGTTGTACTATGTTTTATCCCGGTCTTAGAGAATTCCCCTATGAAAGCTTCTAAGAAAGATTCAATATCCAGGTACATTTCCTTTCTCAAAGGAATGAACCAGGATAAGGCTGGTCCTGTTAGGGTTAGACCAAATGCCTCAAATTGTACTTTGTAATCTTCTACCTCCTCAGCTCTAATCAATTGCCTAAATTCTGCAGCATGAGCATGAGGATCTGAATACCCCTCATATTGGTTCTTCATACATTTGGCTACTTGGTATGGTCTAAGCATTCTACCCTGAGGTTGCCAATGAGGTCTTCTTCTGAGTGGGAAGTCATTATATCCTTCTGGTTCCTTGTCAAAGGGATTTGGGGAAATATGCGTCCTCCTCCCATGTTGTTGTTCATTACCAGTGTAGTTTTCATTTGGCCTAGGTAAATTTGTTTGTTCCATGTTATGTTCCCAAGGTCCTTTGTCAGCACATTGCCCTAGGTCATTTGAATTTTCTGGGTCTTGAGAGAATATGTACACACATCCTTGCCTATCTTCATATCTTCCATCTTTGAATTGAGCTACAGGGGTTATATTCAGGGGAACTTCTAAATTTCTCAATCTAATGAGAAATTTATGCATTCCATCCTGATATACATAGGTTCCAAACCTATTTGTATACATGTACTTGAGGATGTTTCTAAAATCCCCAGTTTCCAAAGGCTCATTTGTTTCATTTAAGTTTTCCATGTTGTTTTCTTGCCCTAAACTTCTTTCTTGCCCTTTGCCTATTACTGACTCTGTCTCGTTCCTTGTTAGGTCTTGTTTAGAAAGTGAATTTAGTTTGTTTCCAGACCTAAGTATCATTCAACTAATTTTCACAATTTCAAACTCAAAAGAGTGTTTGTCACAATTTTCTAACTAAGGTATTGATTTTTCCACAATTTTCTGACTATGTTTGTGTTTTTTCACGATTTTCTAGTCAGAATCGTGTTTTTCACGATTTTCTGACTATTTTTGTGTTTTTTCACGATTTTGTGATCAAAATCGTGTTTCCCACGATTTTCTATCAAAATTGTGTTTTTTCACGATTTTGTGATCAAAATCGTGTTTCCCACGATTGTCTACCTAAGTCATTGATTTTCCACGATTTTGTGATTAAAATCGTGTTTTTCACGATTTTCTGTCAAAAATCGTGTTTTTCACGATTTTCTAATCAGAATCGTGTTCTCCACGATTTTCTGATCAAAATCGTGTTTTCCACGATTTTCTACCAAAATTGTGTTTTTTCACGATTTTGTGATCAAAATCGTGTTTTCCACGATTCCGTGTACAGAATCGTGTTTTACACGACTTTCTGTCAAAAATCGTGTTTTTCACGATTTTCTAATCAGAATCGTGTTCTCCACGATTTTCTGATCAAAATCGTGTTTTCCACGATTTTCTACCAAAATTGTGTTTTTTCACGATTTTGTGTTCAAAATCGTGTTTTCCACGATTTTGTGTACAGAATCGTGTTTTACACGATTTTGTGTACAAAATCGTGTTTTTCACGATTTTATTCCCAGACAATTGTGATTGCTCACGAATTGTAAATAACACGATTTTCTTATGAAAATTGCGTTCTGTGAATCGCGATGTTGTCCTTAGTTTAGAAAATCGCGATTTTGAGTTTGATTATAGAATCGCGATTTTGATCAATTTATTTGGAATTTTTTTGATAGTGATTTTTTTATTTTTGATTTCACCTATAGAATCGCCAAGTCTTTTCTCTAACATGCAATGAAAGAAACCTTCAAAAATTTTATATTTTCTTACTGAAAACTCAAAAAAATCAGAATCGTGATTCCGAGATTTCTTAATATTCCTAATTTTTTTCACTTTCAAATGTTGAAACTTTTAAGACAATGGAAAAAATTGATAGTGACACCCTTTACCTTGCTTGCAGGTCCAAAAAGCTCTCAAAGTGCTTGGTTGCAGAAAATTGCGAATTTTTTCACTCCCTCTCTCTCTCACTCTCACTCAAATGAATTTTTCCTTCAATTCCAGGTTTTTATAGTGTTAAGAAAATCGCGATTTTGTGTGATTTCCAATTTTCCTCACTCTTTCACTTGTTCAACTTCACTTACTCAATCTTAATGACCTCCTCTACACTTTCTTATCTCAAAGTACCCAAATATGCTAGAAATTCCAAAAATTTTCCTTTACAGAAAATCGCAATTTTGTGTAGAGAATCGTGTTTTTTTTTGTAGATCTTATCTTGTGCAATTTTGAGTATTGTTTGTCCTTGCTTTCTTTCAATACCTTCTCTTCTTTGTAATCCACCCAAATCCTGAACTATTGCACCAAAACCACAACCTTATTGAGAAAGTCGCGATTTTGTATAGAAAATCGTGTTTTTGCATATGTTTGATTTTATGTCAATTTTAGTAGTCTTTTCTTCTTAATTCCCTTCAATACCCTTCAACAACTTCAATTCAACAATCACTTGAAATGTTGCTCCAGAATCAACACTTTTTTCAGAAAGTCGCGATTCTGTGCAGAGAATCGTGTTTTCTAATTTTTTGATTTTTTGACCATTTTTTGTTTCCTTTTCCACCTTTCCACAATCACTCTTGTCCACAACACCTCACTTCAACTTCCTAACAAGAAAAGAAATTTGTTTGGTTGTTTTTGATGAATTTTATGAATTTGTTTGGTATTTTTGCCCTAAAAATAAAGGTGAACACTTTACTTAGGGTTTCTGGTTTTGGTGATCCACTTGATTGGTTATGATTTTCTATGGCCTTAGCTATCACTAAAGTGCATAAGAAAATTTCTCCAATGAAAATGTGTTATGGAAGGCAAACAATTTTTGCAAAGATAAACTCAATCACATCTTTCTTTTCAAAATGCAGAACAACTCAAGATTGATGCTCAGATTTGGTTAACAACTGAATCCTTTATACTTACATCTAGCTACTTTAACTGTCCTTTCCTTAGTATCACCATGTTATCTTCCCAAGATCACCCATGGTGCCTAGTACTTGGGCAAAAAGAAATCTTAAAATGCAAGAATAGACTCAAGTTACCTCATCTTCAGCTTTCTTGGCTCAAATCTTCCACACACCTGCACTTTTACTTCAACAATGTGATGAGCAACTATCAATTTACAAAGATTTCAGCACTTCCAATTCTACAAGATATCAATTGCTTTCTTTTTTCCCTAAATACAAACAATGACATCTACCTATTCATGTTCACATTTCTTAATTGATGAGTTTTACCTTTTTCTTGTGTTGGTTACCATCATCAACAGAAGATCCAGCAAGGTCCAAATTCAATGAAGTTCTTGGAATGTTCCCCGGCAACGGCGCCAAAAAATGTTTGTTATTGACTTTGGAGTTGTCCTCTCCAATCATGAAGTACAAAAGAATCAACAAATCATCTTTATTTTGTCAATCCTGGGAATATTCATAAGACCACAGCCCCTTCTAGATGATAGATTCATAGAAATAAGAGATTGATGGCTGGAATTCTGCGAAAATAAAAATGAAGAGGAAATATCTAGGGTTTACCTTATCTAGAGCAAATCTTCACCATTTTCTACAATCTTTGTGTCTATTCCATGCTATTTTCTCAGCAGAACATGAATATGAAGTCAAACTTGAAAAATATTACCTGTATCATAGACACGAGACAATCGCGATTCTGTACCAACAGACGATTTTCACATTTCTGCAACATTCTTCAATCCTTCTTCACTCATGACATCAGTAATCATCTCTCTTCATACATCTTACTCAGTATTACACAAATGAAACTCACAAATCTCCATGATAAAGCAAGAAATAAGCTTACACATCAAAGAAAACACACAAACAAGAGAAAACACGATTTTCTGCAGAAACTCTCTCTTCTCTATTGATAGCATGTACAAATGACTAACCAACCTCTCCATAGTAGAGAAAATTGACTTATATACATTTTCAAGTGTCCCTTTTCACACTTGAAATTTGGTCTTTTTCTCTAGTTTTCTAAAAATATGCTATCCGAGAGTTTCTAAAAAATCCTATAAAAATTACATAGGATTCTTTGCTACATAAGGAAGACTCTTCCTTATTTTTACAACAATTGCATAAATATTTTACAAGTTTTTTGGCTTTTTACTACTATGTTACAACAAAATGCTCTTCAAAAATGCATCTTCCAACAGTCTTCTTTGCATTGTGCTATAATATACATATTTTTGGCGGTCTTTCACTTCATTCTTAGTGCCGCAGTATCATCCATGTATCTTTTCTCCCATTCGGCAATGATTGCCTGCTCTTACTTGAGTTGATCTTCATACCTAGCCATCTTCTCCTCTATTTCCTTGATGTCTTTTATGGCCTTTCTTGAACCTCGATCGGTTGATCACTCAGAAGAGTTGTCATTAGCTCCTTGTTTTTGTTCCTTAGGTTTTCTGCCTCATCCATGTATACCTTGATTTGTGATTCTAATATTTTGCTTCTTGCATCCATCCGCGTCTTCTCGATTTTGTTAGCCTCATATTTTGTCTGTAATTCCTGAGGTTGTTCTTTTAATTTTGCATTGTCTGTCTCTAAAATTTTGCACTGCTTCTTGGCCTCTTGAACTTCATTTTCTTTATGTATTATTTGCTCTCTTGCTAGCTTTAATTCTGCTGAAAGGTTCTTACCCATTCTTTGAAGTTCATGCTTGTCCTCCATCACTTGATCATAGTCCTCATCGGCCTCAAGCATTAATTGTTGTGTATCCATTACGGTTCTGATCATGCTTTGCACTACTAGCATGAGCTGAGCGATGTCGACATTTAACCACGTTCTTGGAATGCTCGAAGTTTCTCCCGTTTGTACATCCTTTCCATGCTCCACATGGATAGTTTTGGTATGTGGTTGTCTGACCTGTAGTTGTACTTCTCGTTCTTTTCGTTCTTCTTCCATATTGATAACTTTTGTGGCACTCCCTTGAAATGTAACGTCCATGGGGGAGGGTTCTTCCACAACCCTTATCGGAGTGAAGGGTTCCGATTCTTTGATCGTAGCTTCTTTATGTTCTTCCTTCGGGTTCTTGAGTGATTCCTCTCCTTTAAGCGTGTATCCAAAGATGAGCTTGAATTATCCAACCCTATTTCTCTGTAACGATGTACTTTGGTGAGCTTCTTTTTAGCTTCCTTGTCTTGTTGGGTCTATTGGTAATGGTGCCCTTGCACTGGTAGATTAACTTTCCCTTCTATATATTGGTGTGTATCTTCCAATGCTTTAGTTAAGTCTTCTTCTATAATTGGTCTTGGCTCTTCAATTCTTGTCTTTGGAAGTATGTGTGCCCTTTTTTGTGGCTGGAACTTCTTCTTCTACTTGCTTTACCTCCCGTAATCTCTTTGTCCCTCTCATTTTGGGTTGAGAGCTAGTTTTTGCCTCCTCAACAATCTTGACTCCTCTTTTCTTTTTGGGGACTGTGGAAACCTTTTCATATTTAGCCATATCAGTCGATGATGGCATTTCTTGGAGGTGCTCTCTAATTCCTAAAGCATGGTAGATCAATATGGTCAGAGCTACACTGCCGTTCAGGAACTTCTTGTTATTCCCTTGCTTCTTCGCCTCGAATAGCCTTTCTTGTATGTAGGGAGTCAGATTAACTTGATTTTCGATTTGTTTAATGGCATGTGATAGCAGCTGGACAATGATCTTCTGAGGAGCAGTGTATTGATGCATGTTAGGAAAGCAGAAGTGCTGATGAATGAGTCTGACTTCCTCTTCTATGTCTATGTGATTAATATCCATAAAGGTCCTGGTCTTTGTCCCTCAACTTTCTTCCTTCAATACAGTCGTTCCATCTTTCTCCCATCCAAAAGCTTCCTTGATTAAATCATGGGTAAACTTGTTGATATATTTAGGTAGTGATGTGAGTGAACACTCTAGGACCGCCGAGGCACTTTTTTCCCTCTTTAGGAGGTTTTTTCCCCTTGGCTTATATATACGCCTATTGCCCTAATGGGCTACTTATCTTTGTACATTCTCTAGTAATACATTCAGTATTGTGTGTTGTGCTCCAAGCTTCTTCTTCTTCCTTGTGCTGTTCGCGTGCTTCCGAAGACGTCTATCTCCAACAATTGGTATCAAAGCAGGTCGTCGCTTCTTCTAGGGCACCGTCGACACTCCTCCGTTTGCAGTCTCAAATTCGCATGAAATTTGGTGAGCATACTCAGGGTGTTTCCGAGATCAAAACCGCTTTGCTTTGTGGTGCCGAAATCACGATCTGAGCTCGTTTCGGCCTCCGAACACACTATCGCAATGCTTGTGCAGGCTATTTCGTCCTTTTGTGCCAAAGGTATATACCAGTTTCTATTCGCCAGTTTAAGCGTCTCGAAGTCTGCTACAGGTCTAGTAGAACTCGTCTGGGCAGTTCCGTTCAACTTTTTGAGATACAGTCAATTTTCTGCATCAAGGTATTTTAGTCACCGGCCATGGCTGAAGGCAGTGATGTATTTCGTATATTGGTTGTTGAGGATAAGTTGGATGGTACCAACTACCCATTATGGGCTTATATGATGCGACATGTTTTGGTTGCAAAAGGATTGTGGAACATTGTGCAGGGTGTTGAAAGATGTCCTGTTACACCTGCAACTACAGGTACTGCAAATACAGGTGTTGGAGGTGCTGGAGCTGATGAAGATGGTGTCGAAGATGATATTGTGCAGATTCCTGTTCGTACTGTTGTTTCTGTTGCACCTACTACAAAGCAAATTCGTTGGGATGGCAGAGATGCCCAAGCACATGCATTGATAGCTTTGTCTGTCAAACGTGCCATTATTCCTCACAGACGCTCTTGCAGAACAGCTAGGGATGCTTGGGATACACTTACCACTTTGTACCAGGCTAGGAATGAGGCTCGTGTTGCTTACCTCCGAAAACAATTGGAGAGTGAGCACATGAATGAAGGTGATTCTATGGACAGTTTTCTCACAAAGATCAAAGACCTGAAGGAACAATTGATTTCTGCTGATGAGGTTATACCAGATAGCTCACTTGTGCAGACCGTTCTGAATGGTCTTCCTGATTCATATCAGAGTTTTGCTTCTACTCTTCGATTAATGATGAAAGGTAATCCAAATGCCTTGTCATTTGAGGAGTTAGTCTCTGTTCTATTGTAGGAAGATCAGTCCAGGCAGAACAGGTCCATTATGCGTGTTGCAGATCAAGCTTTCCTGGCTAGTCAGAAAGGCAAAGGAAAATGGAGCTCTTCTACTAGTAAGCAGAAATCTGCAAATGCTGCACAATCGAAGAACCACGATAAAGATGAGAAGAAATCAAAAAAGCAGAAATTGTTTTGTAAGTATTGTAAAGGGAATGATCATATTATAAAGAACTGTCCGAAACTGGCTGCTAAAGAGGCAAAGAAGAAAGAGGCTGGAATGATTGTTGCAGAGGCCTCTACACCAAAAACAGAGTCTGCAAATCTTGTGCAGGAAGAAGAATGGGCATTTACTACTGTCTGCAGTTTTGACCCATCTTCTCATGATCAGTGCATGTCTACAGTAGACTCGGATGTTTGGTACTTTGACAGTGGGGCGACCAAACATATTACCTCGCAGCGCAGTTTCTTCTCTTCACTCGAGCCTGCCCCTATAGGGAATACTGTCACATGCGCCAACAACTCCTCTTATCCTGTTATGGGAGTTGGTAAGATCATTCTGACTACTGCTGATGGTAGTTCTTTCACTTTGTCAGATGCTTTATTTGTGCCAGGGATCAAGAAAAATCTGCTATCAGTTTCTGCATTAGCCAAGATTGGCTTGGTTGTGAAATTTGTTGATGACAGGTGTACAGTTCATGATCTGTCAAATGGCAATGTGATTATTGCTTCTGGCATTTTATGTCGTGGGCTTTATAAGCTCATAGATTATGAAAGATTTGTGAATGATTCAACATGTGCAGTTCATGATTCTCAGGCTATGTCAGATGCAAAGCTTTGGCATGCACGCTTTGGTCATCTGAATTTTGCTAGTTTGCTATGCCTGCAGAAATCTGAAATGGTGTCCTCTTTGCCCAAACTTGAGGCACCTGGAAAACATGTTTGTGAAGGCTGTATATTGGGCAAAATGCAGCGTTCATCCTTTCCAAAAGATGGTTCAATTCGGGATACGCAGAAATTGCAGCTTGTACATAGTGATGTCTGTGGTCCTATGCAGACACCCTCTTTTGGTAATTACCTTTACTTCGTGACTTTCATTGATGATTTTTCCAGGCATGCATGGGTATATCCACTCAAAGCAAAGTCCGAAGTGTTCGTGTGCTTTAAACAGTTTTTGGTTTTGGTTGAAAATCTGTCAGCATGTAAAATGGGCACCCTCCGTTCTGATCGAGGGGGGGAATATATGTCTTCAGATTTTAATGCATTTCTGGCTGAACGTGGGATAAAACACCAGTGTACAGTGCCGTATACACCTCAACAGAATGGAGTTGTTGAACGAAAGAACAGGTCACTCATGGAGATGGCGAGGTGCATGGTCAAGAGTCAGGCTTTACCACATAGTTTCTGGCTTGAGGCTGTCATGTGTGCAGCATATGTACTGAACAGGTGTCCCACTAAAGCGCTACAGTCTATCACTCCATATGAGGCTTGGCATGACCGTAAGCCATCTGTTGCTCATCTGCGTGTTTTTGGTTGTTTGGCATATGCATTAGTGCCTGAACAACATCGCAGAAAATTGGATGATAAGGCAGTAAAATGTATTTTTGTTGGGTACAGTTCTGAAAGTAAAGGCTATTGTCTGTATCATCCACAGACTAAACACATTCTGGTTAGCCGTGATGTTGTCTTTGTGGAAGATGCTATTCAGCCATTACTTTCATGTACTAAGGAGACATCTGTTAGCTCCAAAGACATGTATGATACTTTGATGCCTCTTTTTACAGGTGGACAGTCTAGTGCTGGTCCTAATGAGGCAACTTCTCAGCCTTTGCAGGTTTCATATGATGATGCAGATCATTCCATTTCTGATGCAGATTTACATGATGCACTTGTTGATGAGAGAGCTGATATTGAGCAGGCAAAAACTATGCCAAAATGGCTGGTGCAGACTTTGCGTGACAGCAAATTAGATGCACCTTTGTCATATCGTACTCGTTCAGGCTCTCATAGTGCCTCCTTTGCATCAGATTGCTATGCTATGGCTGCATCTAGTCTCTGTGATGAGAATGAACCTGTTTCTTTTGATGAAGCACAGAATTCAGAAAATTGGATGGCTGCTATGCAATCTGAATATGATGCTATAATGAAGAATGGTACATGGTCTTTATGTGACTTGCCTCCTGGCAAGAAGGCCATTGGCACTAAGTGGGTATACAAGCTGAAGCCTGATGGTACAGTTGATAGGTATAAAGCTAGGCTTGTTGCAAAGGGTTATGCACAGGAAAGAGGCATTGATTTCGATGAGACCTTTGCACCTACATGCCGTATGACTACTGTTCGGAGCATTTGTGCACTTGCAACCCATCATGGTTGGAATGTACATCAGTTGGACATTAAAACAGCATTTCTGAATGGTGACTTGCATGAAGAAGTGTATATTTTTCAGCCCCGTGGCTTTGTGCAGAAAGGGCATGAAAACCAGGTGTGCAGGTTAAAGAAGACATTATATGGTTTAAAGCAAGCACCACGTGCTTGGTATGAAAAGATACATGCCTATCTGATTGCACATGGTTTTGAGAACAGTCCAACTGAAAGCACCTTATATGTTAAGCGTGCTAATGATGTGCTTCTGATCATTGTTGTCTATGTTGATGACATGCTGCTCACTGGTCCTATTGAGAAGCATATTGCTGATTTCAAGGCTGATTTGCATGCCTCATTTGAGATGTCTGATTTGGGGCATTTGCATCACTATTTGGGCATTCAGCTTATGCAAGTTGATGGTGGAATGGCTTTGTGTCAAACCAAATATATTGACACATTATTGCAGCGTTTTGGCCTTGAAGACTGTAAGCCTATTGCCACTCCTATGGAGACAGGTTTACGATTGAGTCTTCATGATGCTGGAGATGCATTTGATGTTGTTCTCTATTAGCAAGCTGTTGGATGCTTGATCTACTTATGCATTACTCGGCCAGATATTCAGTTTGATGTCTCACAGATGAGCAGGTTTATGCATTGCCCAGGAGTCACGCATTGGAAGGCGGTTAAGCGCATCTTTCGCTACTTGAGTGGTACTTGGCTACTTGGGTTGTTTTATCCCAAGGGGGGATCACTACCGCCAAATTTGCATGCTTTTTCTGACTCAGATTGGGCTGGTTGCTATGACACTCGTGTGTCCACCAGTGGTTTTTGCTTCATGCTTGGTAGCTCATGTATATCTTGGTTGAGCAAGAAGCAGCCTACTGTGGCCACTTCCAGTTGTGAGGATGAGTATAGGGCAGCTTTCACAACTACCGTTGAGTGTGTGTGGCTCAGACACCTTATGGCTGATTTGGGTGTTGGTCAGTCTTCTGCCAGCACCATCTTCACTGACAGTCAGAGCGCATTGGTAGTTGCGAGGAACCCTGTGTTCCATGCTCGCACTAAGCACATTGAGGTGCATTATCACTACGTCAGGGAGAGGTTCTCTGCTGGGGAGATCAGCTTGGCATATGTGCCCATGCAGGAGAACATTGCAGACCTTTTCACGAAGGCTCTGCCTAGGGAGAAGTTTGAAGCTTTCTGCAAAGCTTTGGGCTTACTTCCTTTTGTGGATTGATCTCCACATAGCTTGGCACTTCCTTATACATGAGTGCCAGGTGGTTGGAGGGGTCATGCCTGCCTATTAAATGGGCAGTTTTTAGTGGTGTGGTTAGTGTAGTTTTGTTCTATACGGCATACAATGCTACTCCTTAATGAGGCTGTCTATTGTAAGGATATGTTTGAGGTATACCAGTTCCTCCTCGTACGCACATGTGCATGGGGTGATCTCCTCCACATAGACCACACCTTCGTAACATAGGCACTCTGAAAGCTGGGTGTTGGTAATTTTTCTGTCCTTGGACTCCCAATTTCTTTACCACTAGCTCCACCAATTCCTCCACATTACAGGAGTTGGAAGTAATTGTACTCCGAGAGTCTTCTGATTTAGTGGGACTGGGTGTGCTCTTGAGATCGTCAGCTAGATTGTCTTCTAGGTCAATACACTCTTGTAGGCAATCGCTCAATGTTTGTAACCTCTTTACATATACTAGCGTTCTTAGAGTTCCATTCGTTAGTCCGTCCAAAAATAATGATATCATTTTTTGCTGAGTGGGTCTCTCTGCTACTAGACATCTATCAACATACTGGTTGAATCTTCGGGCGGCCGTTTTCACAGTTTCATTAGGGTTCTGTTTAAAGTTATGGATTAAAGATGCGGAGTTGTGCTTAATCCCTTTCTTAGTGAATTCCCCAATGAATCCTTGAAAACATTGCTCCATATTTCCAAATTGGTTGGGGTCTAATGGCTCAAAACCAAGTCAGAGCCGTTCTTGTGAGGGTGAGTCTGAAGGACTCATACTGCATGAAGAAGTCGTCTACTTGTTCTGCTCTTAAAACTTGTTTAAATTCAGCAATGTGATCGTATGGTTCTCCCAATCCGTCATAATGATTTCTTCACGCCACCTGAATCGGTCTCAATCTTCTCATTGGTTCTGGCTGTCTAGGCATTACAGGGAAGGCAGGAACCGCTAGTCTAACTAGGGGTATTCTAGGCTGTACTCCTATTGGTGTTCATGGCCTTACTGGTGGTCGATATTGATTTCCTACTCCAGGGTGGGTCTGATTGTGTGTTTGCGCTCCCGGAGTTGCAAATTGTACATGAGTTCAGTTCGAAACACTCTGTTGGTTTGTTTGTCCTGACATAGTGTGCTCTGCCTCTTGTTGGGTTCCAAAGGGGTTCTGAGAGGTGGTTTCCAGCTGTCTCTGAGGGAATACAGGCAAACCCATGTATTTCAATCGAGCCCTGTCTATGGCATCTACCAACCAATATCTTCTCTGGTTCTTATCTAGATATGTTATTCTAGTCTCATCTTCTGGATCCTTCAACTCATAAAATGTCATTGGGCTTTCTTCTCTTCCTTGGGCCGGTGAGTCTGTTTGAAGCAACAAGTCCATTCCATGGATCAAATAGACTTCCAATAGGTAGTCGACCTGAGGTATCAAGTCTGCTCTCAGGACTCGTGTCACGTGTGACTTGCCTCTAAGAGTCATCTGTTGGAGTTAGACGTCTGCGGAAGCAGGCAAACAGCACAAGGAAGAAGATGAAGCTTGGAGCACAACACACAAGACTGAATGTATTACTAGAGAATGTACAAAGATAAGTAGCCCATTAGGGCAATAGGCGTATATACAAGCCGGGGGGAAAAAACCTCCTAAAGAGGGAAAAAAGTGCCCTGGCGGTCCTAGTGTGTTCACACACATCACTACCTAAATATATCAACAAATCCCCCCTCGGAGTGATGCGGTGAACAAGGAGCTGGCACTCATGTATAAGGAAGTGCCAAGCTATGTGGAAATCACTCCACAAAAGGAAGTAAGCGCAAACCTTTGCGGAAAGCTTCAAACTTCTCCCTAGGCAGAGCCTTCGTGAAAAGGTCTGCAATGTTCTCCTGCATGGGCACATAGGCCAAGCTGATCTCCCCAACAGAGAACCTCTCCCTGACATAGTGATAATGCACCTCTCCTTGGGATAAAACAACCCAAGTAGCCAAGTACCACTCAAGTAGCGAAAGATGTGCTTAACCGCCTTCCAATGTGTGACTCCTGGGCAATGCATAAACCTGCTCATTTGTGAGACAGCAAACTGAATATTTGGCCAAGTAATGCATAAGTAAATCAAGCATCCAACAGCCTGCTGATAGAGAACAGCATCAAATGCATCTCCAGCATCATGAAGACTGAATCGTAAACCTGTCTCCATAGGAGTGGCAATAGGCTTACAATCTTCAAGGCCAAAACGTTGCAATAATGTGTCAATATATTTCGTTTGACACAAAGCCATTCCACCATCAACTTGCATAAACTGAATGCCCAAATAGTGATGCAAATGCCCCAAATCAGACATCTCGAATGAGGCATGCAAATCAGCCTTGAAATCAACAATATGCTTCTCAATAGGGCCACTGAGCAGCATGTCATCAACATATACAGCAATGATCAGAAGCACATCATTAGCACGCTTAACATATAAGGTGCTTTCAGTTGGACTGTTCTCAAAACCATGTGCAATCATATAGGCATGTATCTTCTCATACCAAGCACGTGGTGCTTGCTTTAAACCATATAATGCCTTCTTTAACCTGCACACCTGGTTTTCATGCCCTTTCTGCACAAAGCCACGGGGCTGAAAAACATACACTTCTTCATGCAAGTCACCATTCAAAAATGTTGTTTTAATGTCCAACCGATGTACATCCCAACCATGATGGGCTGCAAGTGCACAAATGCTCCGAACAGTAGTCATACAGCATGTACGTGCAAAGGTCTCATCAAAATCAATGCCTCTTTCCTGTGCATAACCCTTTGCAACAAGCCTAGCTTTATACCTATCAACTGTACCATCAGGTTTACGCTTCAGCTTGTATACCCACTTAGGGCCAATGGCCTTCTTGCCAGGAGGCAAGGCACATAAAGACCATGTACCATTCTTCATTATAGCATCATATTCAAATTGCATAGCAGTCATCCAATTTTCTGAATTCTGTGCTTCATCAAAAGAAACAGGATCATTCTCATCACAGAGACTAGACGCAGCCATAGCATAGCAATCTGATGCAAAGGAGGCACTATGAGAGCCTGAACGAGTACGATATGACAAAGGTGCATCTAATTGCTGTCACGCAAAGTCTGCACCAACCATTTTGGCATAGTTTTTGCCTGCTCAATATTAGCTCTCTCATCAAAAAGTGCATCATGTAAATCTGCATCAGAAATGGAATTATCTGCATCATCATATGAAACCTGCAAAGGTTGAGAAGTTGCCTCATTAGGACCAGCACTAGACTGTCCACCTGTAAAAAGAGGCATCAAAGTATCATACATGTCTTTGGAGCTAATAGATGTCTCCTTAGTACATGAAAGCAATGGCTGAATAGCATCTTCCACAAAGACAACATCACAGCTAACCAGAATGCATTTGGTCTGTGGATGATACAGACGATAGCCTTTACTTTCAGAACTGTACCCAACAAAAATACATTTTACTACCTTATCATCCAATTTTCTGCGATGTTGTTCAGGCACTAGTGCATATGCCAGACAACCAAAATGTTGGAGCAAACCAATCACAAATTGGTGATTATACAGATCTTGGAGAATGCTTATGGTCAGAATGAAGCAAAGGAAGACATTTGCAAAACTAAGAAGAAGTCAGAATGTTGTCTTGTACACATATGTACATTAGCATAGTCATAGATGACTTAGATCTTTTGTTCAGTAAGAGTTGTGTACAAATTATCTATAAATACCTTGAGAAAAGTCGGGGCATGTATGAGAGCATATGTGACAATAGTTACAAGTCAAGAATTAGGGAGATAGAAGCTATGAGATAGTGAAAAGTGAATTTGTGTTTGCTCTCATCACTCAGTTGTAATCTTCTGAGTTAATGAAGAAATATTGCGCCCGATTTTTTCGTGTCTGCTCCTTCTGTGTTTGATCATTTGTGAAATCCTTTTGAGGATATCTAAAGTGTTAGTTAATGAGCCTGTGACCTGAATTTCAGAGTCCAATTGTAAACAGGCTAGGAGAATTGTGAATAGGAACATTCATATGTGTTGAATGTCTACAGTTCTCTGAAACAGGCGCAAATTTCGTGTTTAATCTTTTGGTCAGTGCTCACTCCATAGTTTAAAGTTTTGTGCAAGCAAGCACTTAATCTTTAAGTTGGAAGGTGATCTACTCGTGGCTAAAAGCATTTGGCAAAACGGGTTAGATATTGTGAGAATCAAAGTTAAGAAGTTAGGGGTGTCTGAATCGACTTCTCAGAAGTACAGTTTCTGACATAGGTAACTTGAGAAGTTGATTTCTCAAGCTACACTTAATCTTTTGGAGTAATTCAACTTGGAATAGTTGCGCAATCTCTAGGAGATGATTCGTACAAAGTTTCATCAAAAACTTTACACGTTTGATAAGTCAATATAAGGAAATAGTGCAGCAGACTTTTCTGTGTATCATCTTCTTCACAGATTTGTTCATCTTTTGATAATTAGAAGTTGATCCTCTAAATGTGTGAAAGGTTTTGACTTATTCTTGGTATAGAGGTGCTCTAATCACAAGAATAAGTTGTTCTTTTGGAGATTAACATTCTCCATCAGTGGTATCAGAGCAGGAGACATCAATTTGAAGAAAAGGAGGATCTCGACTGCTGCAGATTCAAGAGATTCAACATTTGAAGGATCAAGAAGTGAAAGCTTGGAGTCAAAGCTCGAGGAGAAGACAAATTGATATCAAGAAAGGCAAAAGGAGTTCAATTCTAAGTAAAGGTACATACATTGTTTGTAAAGCTTGAAGATTTCAATACACAGGTGGATACAAGATGGGAGAAAGCTTGCAGATTGATAAGCTAGATAGGGAGAACTATCCAGCATGGTCCATGAGGATGGAAGCACACCTCATGAGCAAAGATCTTATATCATTTATTACAGGAGATGAAGAAAAACGAGAATTTGCAGATCCAAGTATTCCTACTAGGGAAGAACTTGCAATGTTGAAGACTTGGATGAGAAAGGATGCTCAAGCAAGGAGTATCATCTACATGGCTGTAAATGATTACCTTCTACCTCACATCAGAGGTTTAGAAAGTGCTACAGATGTTTGGAATGCCTTGGAAGAGCATTTCCAAAATACAACTAAGTCAAGGAAGTCCTCACTATGGGCTGAGTTCACAACTTTCAAGAAGAAGAGCTCACAATCAATTTCAGATTATGTGGCAAGGATGAAAGATATTGCAGATAGCTTGGGAGCAGTGGATGAAGACATTGAAGAAGAAAAGTTGGTAAGACAAATACTTACAGGTCTAAGAGGTGATGAGAAGTGGAAGCCTTTTATATTGTCCATAGAATTGTCACTTGATCACTTTACTCCTGACCTTAATCAATTGCTAGGACACATGCTAACCTTTGAGCAGGATCTTAAAGGAGACAATGATAGAAGTACAAGTCAAGCTATGTACTCCAAAGATAAGAAAAAGAATGGCAAGGGAAAGCAATCAAATGAGGATGAAGGGAACTCAAATCAAGCCAACTTCACAAAAGGGAAGACAAATTTCAGAGGTAAAGGAAGAGGAGGTAAGAACAAAGATAATGCTAAAGCCTGTTGGATTTGTGGCAGAACAAATCATTTGGCAAATGATTGTTGGTATAACAATCAAAGTGGAGGATACAACAATCAGAATTATAGTCAAAGAGGTAGAGGAGGCAGAAACCAAAGAGGCAATTTCAGAGGAAGAGGTGGTAGGACATCATATGGTAGAGGAGGTGGAAGAAACTTCCAATCTCAGTCCTACAACAATAATTATTACAATTATGCATCAGATCAGAAGGATGACATGACTCTTATCTTGAATGCAACTCATGAATCAATGGGAGAAGATCAAAGAGTGTTTTATATTGATTCAGGGTGCAGTAACCATCTGAGTGGGAACTTATCCTTGATGACTGATATGGAAGCAAGGGTGAATGGACATACAGTTCAAACAGGTGACAATACTAAACATAAAGTGGAGAGCATTGGATCAGTGAAGACAAAGAGTGGAAGTACACTTCTGAGCAAGGTACTTTATGTTCCTACTATTCCTAAAAATTTGATAAGTGTAGGGCAAATTGTGGAGAAAGGATATGAGGTAAGATTTACAAATGATGGTGTCTATGTACAAGATCCAAATCAGGGATATAGAACCATAATTGCAGGTAAAAAGGAGGGAAGATTGTTCACTCTCAAAGTCCAAGGTAATGTAGGACATGCATTGTTTACCTATGGAGGTCAAAAGGTATCTGAATTAGACCTATGGCATAAGAGGCTAGGTCATTTCAATGAGAGAGCAATAAAGGAGATGTCAAAGAATCAGGTGGTGCTTGGATTGCCAAACATTGAAGGGCAACATATGGTGTACAAGTGTGAAGCTTGTCAATTAGGTAAAGCACATAAAGGTTCTTATAACAAATCAGGGTACAAGTATTCAAATATGCTTGAATTGGTTCATACAGATGTATGGGGACCCTCAAGGGACTATAGTATAAATGGATCCAGATATTATGTGTTGTTTGTTGATGATGCAACCAGGTGGATTACTTTGTATGTAATCAAGGACAAATCAGAAGTCTTCAAGACATTCAAACATTTTCATGCTTATGCAGAAAGGATCACAGGACAAAAGTTAAAGAGATTAAGATCAGATGGAGGGGGAGAGTATTTCTCAAAAGAGTTTGATGATTATTTGTGGAATGCAGGTATCAAAAGAGAAGTGACTTGCAGGTACTCCCCTCAACAGAATGGAGTAGCAGAAAGGAGGAATAGGACTCTTGTAGAATTTGCAAGAGCCATGATGAAGGAAAAGAATTGTCCAAATTACTTATGGGCAGAGGCCATTAACACTGCAACATATCTTGTGAATAGGTTGCCTTGCAAAGCTTTGGATGGAGGAACCCCTTATGAAGCATGGTGGGGTAAGAAACCTAGTCTTGATCATTGTAAAGTATTTGGATGTATTACATATGCTTATGTTCCTTCACAATTAAGATATAAGCTAGAACCAAAAGCAGAGAAGTATGTGTTTATTGGATATGATGATAGACAGATGGGTTACAGGTTGTGGAGTCCATCCACAAAGCAATTTCTTGTTACTAAAGATGTGACATTTGATGAACAAAACACATGGTATACAGGATCACCAAATGAGTATGCAGGTGTTGAAGAAATTCAAAGGAAAGGAAAGGCAAAGGTAAAGGTATGTGAAGAAATTGTTGATGAAGTTGACTCTAGATGTAGAGTGCAGGATCATGTAGAAGAAGGGCCAAGATTTGATCCAGAATCAAATGAGGCTGAAACATCAAGAAGTGCAGAAATCAGAAGATCTACAAGGGAAAGGAAAGAGCCTATAAGGTATAGCTATGATACATCTTTCCTAACAACAAGAGATTATGCTTACATTGTGAAAACAGAAGAAGATCCAACCACTTATGAAGAAGCCAAAGGTAAACAGAATTGGGAGAAGGCAATGCAAGAAGAGTATGATGCTCTACTTGAAAATGAAACTTGGGAGTTAGTACCAAGACCAAAGAATCAGAAGGTCATTGGATGCAAGTGGGTATATAAAACAAAGAGGTTTGCAGATGGAAAGGTGTCTAGATATAAGGCTAGACTTGTGGTCAAAGGTTATGCCCAAACTTATGGGGTAGATTATGATGAAACCTTTAGTCCTGTTGCTAAGATGTCTACAATTAGGACATTGATTGCTATTGCTGCTTGCAAAGGATGGAAATTATCACAATTGGATGTGAAGAATGCATTTCTTAATGGTTACATTGCAGATGAAGTATATATGGAGCAACCAGAAGGCTTCATGGAATCAATTGGATCAGATTATGTGTGTAAGCTCAAGAGAGCTTTATATGGGTTGAAGCAAGCCCCAAGAGCTTGGAATTACAGATTGGTCAAGTTCTTGAATGAATGTGGATTTCAAGCATCAAAGGCAGATAGTAGCTTGCTAGTGAAGGCAAGTGAAAATGGATATATTTACATGTGCATTTATGTTGATGATATTATTGTTACAGGAACAGATGCTCAAGGAATCAATGAACTCAAGAAGCAAATAGAGAAGGAGTTTAAGATAAGTGACTTGGGAAACTTATCTTATTTTCTAGGAATGCAGATTGTGTATACTCAACATGGAGTATATGTTTCACAAGAGAGATACTTGAAGAATCTTTTGATCAAGTTTAACATGGAAGATTGCAAGACCTCAACCACTCCATTGGAGGTAAATCATAAATTAAGCAGGTATGGAGGTGAAGAGTTCAATGACATGAAGAAATATCAGAGTTTGGTAGGTAGTCTAATCTATGCTACCTTGACAAGGCCAGACCTATCATATGCAGTAGGTGTGTTGTCACAATTTATGCATTGTCCAAAGAAGACTCATTGGATTGCAGCCCAAAGGGTACTCAGATATATCAAGGGAACCCTAAGTGAAGGTTTGTATTATGGTTTCACTTCTGACACAAGAATCAAAGTGTTTAGTGATGCAGATTGGGCAGGTGACTCAGATGATAGAAGGTCTACTCATGGATATCTATGTTATGTTGGAGACAAGTTAGTGTCTTGGTGTTCAAAGAAGCAACACAGAGTTGCTTTATCATCCACAGAGGCTGAGTATAAGGGAATGGTAGAAGCTGCAAAAGAAGTTATATGGTTGAAGACCTTGATGAAAAGTTTTGAGATTGATCATAGTACTCCAATAATTTTTGGAGACAATATGAGTTCTTTGTATTTGGCAGCTAATCCTGTTTTTCATGCCAGGACTAAGCATATAGAAATACAGTATCATTTCTTGAGGGAAAAGGTACTAGATAAAGAGATTGAAGTGATGTACACTCCAACAAAAGAACAAGTGGCAGATATGATGACAAAAAGCTTGGATGGACCTAAGCTACAGAGATTCAAGGAGATGGCAGGAGTGAAGAAGAATGGAATAATCACAATTAGTGATTGAGGGGGAGCTGTTGGAGCAAACCAATCACAAATTGGTGATTATACAGATCTTGGAGAATGCTTATGGTCAGAATGAAGCAAAGGAAGACATTTGCAAAACTAAGAAGAAGTCAGAATGTTGTCTTGTACACATATGTACATTAGCATAGTCATAGATGACTTAGATCTTTTGTTCAGTAAGAGTTGTGTACAAATTATCTATAAATACCTTGAGAAAAGTCGGGGCATGTATGAGAGCATATGTGACAATAGTTACAAGTCAAGAATTAGGGAGATAGAAGCTATGAGATAGTGAAAAGTGAATTTGTGTTTGCTCTCATCACTCAGTTGTAATCTTCTGAGTTAATGAAGAAATATTGCGCCCGATTTTTTCGTGTCTGCTCCTTCTGTGTTTGATCATTTGTGAAATCCTTTTGAGGATATCTAAAGTGTTAGTTAATGAGCCTGTGACCTGAATTTCAGAGTCCAATTGTAAACAGGCTAGGAGAATTGTGAATAGGAACATTCATATGTGTTGAATGTCTACAGTTCTCTGAAACAGGCGCAAATTTCGTGTTTAATCTTTTGGTCAGTGCTCACTCCATAGTTTAAAGTTTTGTGCAAGCAAGCACTTAATCTTTAAGTTGGAAGGTGATCTACTCGTGGCTAAAAGCATTTGGCAAAACGGGTTAGATATTGTGAGAATCAAAGTTAAGAAGTTAGGGGTGTCTGAATCGACTTCTCAGAAGTACAGTTTCTGACATAGGTAACTTGAGAAGTTGATTTCTCAAGCTACACTTAATCTTTTGGAGTAATTCAACTTGGAATAGTTGCGCAATCTCTAGGAGATGATTCGTACAAAGTTTCATCAAAAACTTTACACGTTTGATAAGTCAATATAAGGAAATAGTGCAGCAGACTTTTCTGTGTATCATCTTCTTCACAGATTTGTTCATCTTTTGATAATTAGAAGTTGATCCTCTAAATGTGTGAAAGGTTTTGACTTATTCTTGGTATAGAGGTGCTCTAATCACAAGAATAAGTTGTTCTTTTGGAGATTAACATTCTCCATCACAAAAACACGCAGATGAGCAACATATGGCTTGCGGTCATGCCAAGCCTCATATGGAGTGATAGACTGCAGCGCTTTAGTGGGACATCTGTTCAGTACATATGCTGCACACATGACAGCCTCAAGCCACAAACTGTGTGGTAAAGCCTGACTCTTGACCATGCACCTCGCCATCTCCATGAGTGACCTGTTCTTTCGTTCAGCAACTCCATTCTGTTGAGGTGTATACGGCAGTGTACACTGGTGTTTTATCCCACATTCAGCCCGAAATGCATTAAAATCAGAAGACATATATTCCCCCCCTCGATCAAAATGGAGGATGCCCATTTTACATGCTGACAGATTTTCAGCCAAAACCAAAAACTGTTTGAAGCACATGAACACTTCGGACTTTGCTTTGAGTGGATATACCCATGCATGCCTGGAAAAATCATCAATGAAAGTCATGAAGTAAAGGTAATTTCCAAAAGAAGGTGTCTGCATAGGACCACGGACATCACTATGTACAAGCTGCAATTTCGTAGTAGCCCGAACTGAACCATCTTTTGGAAAGGATGAACGCTGCATTTTGCCCAAAATACAGCCTTCACAAACATGTTTTCCAGGTGCCTCAAGTTTGGGCAAAGAGGACACCATTTCTGATTTCTGCACGCATAGCAAACTAGCAAAATTCAGATGACCAAAGCGTGCATGCCAAAGCTTTGCATCTGACATAGCCTGAGATTCATGAACTGCACATGCGAAATCATTCATTGATCTTTCATAGTCTATGAGCTTATACAGCCCACGACATAAAATGCCAGAAGCAATAATCACATCGCCATTTGAGAGATCATGAACTGTACACCTGTCATCAACAAATTTCACAACCAAGCCAATCTTGGCTAATGCAGAAACTGATAACAAGTTCTTTTTTATCCTTGGCACAAATAAAGCATTTGACAAAGTGAAAGAACTACCATCTGCAGTAGTCAGAATGATCTTACCAACTCCCATAACAGGATAAGAGGAGTTGTTGGCGCATGTGACAGTATTCCCTGTAGGGGCAGGCTCGAGTGAAGAGAAGAAACTGCGTTGCGAGGTAATATGTTTGGTCGCCCCACTGTCAAAGTACCAAACATCTGAGTCTACAGCAGACATGCACTGATCATGAGAAGATGGCTCAAAACTGCAAACAGTAGTAAACGCCCATTCTTCTTCCTGCACAAGATTAGCAGACTCTGTTTTTGGTGTAGAGGCTTCTGCAACAACCATTCCAGCCTCTTTCTTCTTTGCCTCTTTTGCAGCTAGTTTTGGACAGTTCTTTATGATATGATCATTTCCTTTACAGTACTTGCAAAATAATTTCTGCTTTTCTGATTTCTTCTCATCTTTATCTTGGTTCTTCGATTGTGCGGCATTTGCAAATTTATGCTTACTAGTAGAAGAGCTCCATTTTCCTTTGCCCTTCTGACTAGCCAGGAAAGCTTGATCTGCAACATGCATAATGGACCTGTTCTGCCTAGACTGATCTTCCTGCAACAAAACAGAGACTAACTCCTCAAATGACAAGGCATTTGGATTGCCTTTCATCATCAACCGAAGAGTAGAGGTGAAACTCTGATATGAATCAAGAAGACCATTCAGAATGGTCTGCACAAGTGAGCTATCTGGTATAACCTCATCAGCAAAAATCAATTGTTCCTTCAGGTCTTTGATCTTTGTGAGAAAATTGTCCATAGAATCACCTTCATTCATGTGCTCACTCTCCAACTGTTTTCGGAGGTAAGAAACAGGAGCCTCATTCCTAGCCTGGTGCAAAGTGGTAAGTGTATCCCAAGCATCCTTTGCTGTTCTGCAAGAGTGAATGTGAGGAATAATAGCACGTTTGACAGACAAAGCTATCAATGCATGTGCTTGTGCATCTCTGCCATCCCAACAAATTTGATCTGCAGTAGATACAACAGAAACAGCAACACGAACAAGAATCTGCGGAATATCATCTTCGACACCATCTTCATCAGGTCCAGCACCTGTATTTGCAGTACCTGTAGTTGCAGGTGTAACAGGACGTCTTTCAACACCCTGGACAATGTTCCACAGTCCTTTTGCAACCAATACATGTCGCATCATATAAGCCCATAATGGGTAGTTGGTACCATCCAACTTATCCTCAACAGCCAACATACGGAATACATCACTGCTTTCAGCCATGGCGGGTGACTAAAATACCTTGATGCAGATAATTGACTGTATCTCAAAAAGTTGAACGGAACTGCCCAAACGAGTTCTGCTTAACCTGTAGCAGACTTCGAGATGCTTATACTGGCGAACAGAAACAAGTATATACCTTTGGCACAAAAAGATGAAATAGCCTACACAAGTGCTATGATAGTGCGTTTGGAGGCCGAAACGAGCTCAGATCGCGATTTGGCACGATACAGCGAAGCCGTTTTGATCTCGGAAACACCCTGAGTATGCTCACCAAAATTCGTACGATTCTGAGACTGCAAATGGAGGAGTGTCGACGGCGCCCTAGATGAAGCAACGACCTACTCTGATACCAATTGTTGGAGTTAGACGTCTACGGAAGCAGGCGAACAGCACAAGGAAGAAGAAGAAGCTTGGAGCACAACACACAAGACTGAATGTATTACTAGAGAATGTACAAAGATAAGTAGCCCATTAGGGCAATAGGCGTATATACAAGCCGGGGGAAAAAACCTCCTAAAGAGGGAAAAAAGTGCCTCGGCGGTCCTAGTGTGTTCACACACATCACTACCTAAATATATCAACATCATCACTAACTCCTCAAGGTTTGGTCTCCCTGAGTTTTCTTCTCCCACTAGCTCTCCCCTCTCATTGATCAATTCAGGGTATTCAGCCACTATGTATATGTGACCCAGCTTGTCCATGTATGCTCCTCCCTCATAATTAACAACCGGTCTGGGCACAACTATTGCATCCATGGAAGTCACCATCCTAGCCACCGATGTGTTTAAACCGTCCAGGTAGGTGGGAATCTCCTGGGTATAAGTAGAAACATACTATAAAGAAGAGCGGTACTCTCCTTCTATAGTGGTCATGAAGTTTCTACCTGGAGTGGGACCCTCATGTCTTCTGAAGCCATGGGTATCTCCTCCTCTGAGTCACTAGAGGTGTCTGAATAGACAAAGCAGTGACTGACGTGAGTGGAACTTCCAACAGATGATATGATACTTCTCTAGCTACTTAGCCATCTTCCTGATCCCAAGTCATTCACCCTCCTGGAGCTCTCTAGGTCTCTGTAACTCTCCGTAAGTGACTCCTCAAATGCCTCAAATTGGTCTCTGAAAATGCCTCAAGGGTTTTGGTGATACCACTTTTGGGCGATATTGCACCAGGCGATACTCCTTTGGGCGATACCAAGTTGTCCACGATACGATATCACACTAGCTCACGATACGATACCTGAAGACTAGACGATACGATACTGTAGCGATAGGCAATAGGATACCGTTGTTGGGCATGATACGATACCAATATCCACTCGATACTGGATTTCTCACAATACGATACCAGTATAGTTGACGATATGATACCTATTTAATGCACGATACGATACTAGCAGTCACGCGATACAATACCGCAGAACTGCATGATATAGTACCGTTGCAAATGGCGATACAATACTGCAAAGTCAAACGATACGATACCACTTTTTTGGACGATACGATACCAAAATAGGTCGCAATACGATACTGGATTCCTCACGATGCGATACTAGTACAGTTGATGATACGATCCGTGTTTAATAAAAAAAATTTGTTTCCCCTTGCTCTTCTCTCAACCCTCTTCTCTCCTAGCCTACCTTCTCACTCAAAGAAATCCAAAAGACACTCTGTCCCACCCCACGATACCAGATGCGCAAGTGATCACGTTTTTGTGCACTCCTAATGTGTTTTTGCCAATGAAATCTTATGGAATCTTACCTTTGTGATGCCTTGCTTGTGCCTTGAGCTCACTAACTAGCTTTGATAGCCTAGAAAGCACGATACCACACCCACGATACTGATCGCTGCACTCAAACGATACTGCTTTCTGAACAAATGAGAAATGATCTAAAATTTTTGGCTTTTATACTCTTTTGGAGACTGAACTCAACTACTCTATTTTGACAAATTTTTTGGGATTTTTCTTGGTGATCTTGACTTACTCCTACTTCACTCCTCTTCTCCTAACCTAACCCTAACAATTCCTTGTCTCCCTTCATACTAACCCTAAACCTAAAAACTCATCACACACACCTCCGGGATGTGGAGTAACAAGTGCTGAAGTGGTTGACTACTTGCCACTGAATGAGTTCACTTCTACAAGTATGATTTCATCACTCTCGATGTATAACCATCACGAAGGCACCTTAGCTGAGTGTTCCCTGGCAACGGTGCCAAAAACATGTGTACCTAAGTCAATAAGACTTAAGGACTTGCGCCAAAGAGACTAAATCTCATTTGCCAAACAAGTGCGTATAGTGGGGAACTGACACACACTTATTTGTCAATCCGATCAAATGACCTAACCAAGTGTATGAGGACATGTGCACACGTGATGGAAAATGAAGTGCTTCAGCTTTTATGTGTGAGAAAAGTCTAATCCACCTCCCTAACTCATTTAAATACTGAAAGTGTCTGTCGTGATACCACTTACGGTAGTTTTCACTAAATCCAAGATTTCTCCTAGATCTGAACGTTGAATATGGGCAATAGAAGGTTCATTTCGAAGCTCTCGATGAGACACAGCTATTGGAGGTAGTTTCACTTGATTCTGACAATGGTGCCTCAAGTTATGGCCAAAACAGTGAATGGCAGAAAACACCCACACTCACTCCACAACTTATACTCACTCACGCACACACTACAATAGCTCAAAAACAGTGCAAAGGGGTAGAGAACAATCCTATACACACATTCCAAGCATCACACACACATAGAAGATCAAAGAGAAGATGAAAATCTGCAAGAAAGAAGCAATTTCGAAAATCAAGAGCTCTCCTTCTTCACAATGGCAAAAAGTGTCTAGAAAGAGTCACAAAGTGACTTATATACATGTGCTCTAAAATTGGTCCTTTCACACAAGAGACTGGCACTTTATTCACTTATCTCTATTTTCCTACTACTTTACAAGAACTATATTACAATAATTTGGGATTATGCATCTAGAGGACTCCTCTAGTGCATTTACATGGCTTGAGGGAATTTCATAAGACCTTGAAGAAGAAAAAATATGCCCATTAATTTGGAAATTTTGGGGCTCCCCTTTCGTGCCTCTTTGCTCTGCAACATGAGCCTTGAGAGGTGGTCCACTCTCAAGTGAGTCTTCCCTTTCCTCATGCAGCTCAGTGATGAGTAGCACCTCCTTTAATGTCAATCCGGGAAGACGTGAGGATGGTATGAAGACCTCGAGCAAGTGAAGGCACAAGTGCATGAGTGAGAAGCACACAAACATGCACACACATACACACACACGCGCACACAAGGCAAGACTAAGAGTGAGAATCAATGGAGTTCTTTAGATTACTTTCAAAAAGCTCTTACAAGTTCATTTCAATTACAATCCACCTCAAAAATGAGCTCTCTAGCTCCTTTTATAGTTTTTGACTAGCTTTGGCCCTGTCCAGACCTAGTGTCCGGCTTAGTTAAAAATTAGGTTCCAGGGCTTATTTGAAGGCTCAAACGAGATCTAAAAAATACGGAAATTGGCAGGTAGATACTTCTAAAGCTCCTCAAGCTCAAGGACTCCTTGGCTTGCACAAAATGGAGCTACAAAAATATGAAATGGTATTTACAGTGGTGTTTAGTGATTAAAATCACTATTTGTGTAGGGATTTTCTCTGTTGATTTATCATACACCTCTTTGAGCTCCCTACTTGCTCTTTCTTCTTGTGTGCTCAACTCCTTGAGGTCTGAAAAATTTAGGTGGCCTACTTGCCAGATCTTCTTTGACTGCCATGTCTGCTTGTGCTGTCCCTTCGCTCTGACTCTCTTCGTCTTGTGGCTCCTTCGGTTCCCTGACTGCTGCCAACACCCCCCCCACTCTCGCGTCTGTCGCCCCTGACAGACCCTTGTCTAGAGGGTTTTTGAACATAATATTGGACGACATCGGAGGCTAGGTGGTGTTCTTCTAGTCTTAAGCCGCGTGCTAGATCTGTGAGCAAATCATCCCAATTCACAGGTCCTGGAACATCTGGATGAGGCACCCTCAACTGTTCTGAGTGAATAGTTCTCTCCACAGCAAATAAGTGGAGGAGATGTGGTGGTCTGGGTATAAAGATCTCGGAGTGATATTCCCAGAATCCTGTGATGAACATCTCCTCAAATGTCTGTTTAAAGCAGGCTGGGAGGTACTTGATTCTGGCGTGCCAAGCAAATATTACTTCAATTGATGGGGTGGTACTCATATCGTACACCAGATCCTGGTTTCCTGTCACGAAGCCTGCTCCTGAGAAGTGGGGGTCCTTAATGTTCTTAAACGTCCTGAAAGTGATCAGCATTAATTCAAATATTTTCATACACATCTGGGCCATCACATCGGGATTATTGCGTAGCCGAATGCTCCAGTGACGGATTGTAGAAATCATGTAGTTCACCGTGGGGGGTCCTCGTGGAGGTGCTAGATAAACGTAATTTAACCATTTTGCGCAGGCTTTGATGTCTCTGATGGCAATGGTGAATTCAGGCCAGGTGCGTCTTCGAAGAACTGGAATGTAACAAGGGTTATATCTAATAAACAACGGCATATTATTCCAGGTTCGGACCATTTCAGGATATGTTTCCAAAAGTCTGATCCTCCAGGTGGGTTGATGGATGGACCCACGCTTAGCACTTTCCGGTATATCGTCTGGACCAAATTGTGTAGCAAATGTGGGAGGCTTGCCGCATTGTCGTTGAATCTCGGCGTTGTAATCGGCCAAAAGTATGCAGTATGGCACATATTGGTCATTATTGGTGCCGATCCATCTATGATGAGACATGCTTCTGAAATATTCTGACTTTATGACAGTTTCTTCTAGGTTCGCTAGTGATTGGATCTGAATGGCCACCCGTTCTTCGTGGGTGTTCGCTGTCTTTTCCAGTGTCTGAAGCCACTCGGGTGCTTCCACTTCCAAGGTGTCTAGTCCCTCAGAGGTTCGTTGCCCTCCTGGCATCGGCATAGGAACATACGGTTCCTCGTACGAATCATCTACCTCGATAGGGACCAGCTCTTCTGGCCCTGGTTCTACTACTGGAGAGGGCTGCTTCTCATATGTCAGTAACCTCTTTTGCAATTCCGCCACCTGCTCAGTTAAGGCCTTTACCTCGTCTGAAGTAGAGGTTGATGGGGGACTCTTCGGTTGTTCTTCCTGTTCCTTAAGTCTGCTCCGTAGTGTGTCACGTTCTGCTTCCAAGTCATCATGGGCTTCCAGAAGATCTGCATAGCTTTCCAAAATAGTTTTCATCGTCTCCGAGGGCACTACTTTGAACTGCTCTGGATCTATCTCGTGGGGAGAGCCTTCCATTGCTGCTTCCAGATTCTCTTCATTTTGTTTCTGCAGTCTCTTGTTCTCTTCAAGTGCTGTGGCCATATGTTTCCTGAGTAGCGCCAAGTTACGTCTGACTCGTAGGTTATCGGCCTGGTATACCTCGAGCAAGGCTGCTAGTTGTTTGACGCCTGATTCTTTCGATGGTTGGGGTGCCTCGAGTAGTGTTTGATGAGCCTGCTCAAGCGTTGTATAACGTTGATTGACCTCTGCATTTTCCTCTGCAAGACTTGTAAGTTGCCTTTGTAAGTTCTGGTGATTTGTTGTCAGTTGTTGATACCGGTCGTCAAGAGCTCTGTACTCATTCTGAAGCTGATATACACATTGATTTAAAGCTAGGAATATACTATGTACATTAAATGATGCAGGGAGAGGTGAAGATGCCGCGGGAATGGGGGCGGGAAAGGGAGTTGTGAATGATGTGGATGCAAGTGGAGACGTGGGTGGAGGGGGTATGGGAGACGGAGGTTGCATGGGGGGAGGGAGCGGTGCAGTGGCAGGAGATGTTTCCATAGTGTCAAATGTTTGAGTGACCGTGTAGATGGGGATCGTGGGTGGGGTGGATGTGACATTAGTGAAGAGAGTGGTGAAAGTGGGCATGGTGACTCCCCCGAATTGGATTCCCGGAGAGAGTGGAATTCCCATGACAATTGTGGTGGTAGCGGACATGGTGGTGATAGTGTCATGTGGTGGAGTGAGTTGTGTAGTGAGAGGTGGGGAGGGTGGTGATAGTGGTGCTTCCTGATGTTCGTCTGCTTGTGTTGTATCTCCTGGTGCTGATACGTTGATATGAATTTGTTTCCCGGACCTCATGGGACGGGCGAGAACTCTCTTCTCAAATCGATGAATGTAGGCCATTGCCTCATGAATGGCCTCATCCAATCCTACTGCATCGGCGTGTAGGTTGATAGACTCGATGAACATATCATCCACACCTTCCTCTGCCAGCAAATCGTTCATGAGTTTTTTGCCTGCTTCAAGTGACATTTTGTGCTGTTCTTGAACTAGCTTCATGGTTCGATATAGTCTTTTTATCTGTGCCGAATACGCTGGGGCACTTGCTAACTCTGAAAGCTCATCATACTCTTGTTCTTCATAGGCTTCTTCCTCTTGTTCTGTCTCTTGTTCATCTACGTCGACTTCTACAACTTGCGGTTGGGTGGGGGCTGCCGTTGTTGTCTGGGGCTGTGGTTCCTGAGCTCGCTCTGTTTCCGTTTCGAGTATAGAGTCGTAGATTAGTCTAGCCACTTCTTCATCAGTGAGATCATTGAGAGTAAAGCCCTGTGGAAATTCCAAGTCTGATGGGATGGGTGGAAACACCAGATTGGGTCCCTCTGTGCTTGGTCTTGGCAGCCGAATGGTGAATGGTCTAATGCGTCGCGTCTGGGGAGGGGTAATTTCTGGTGTAGTGGTGGCTCCCCTTGGTTGAGCACAGGGTAGTTGGACTCCCCCTCTCATCTTCTTAGATGGAGGACCTACCGCTGATAACCTTCTCTGGAACTCCTGGGCCCGAGACCATACGAGTGCCCGCTGAACAGGTACGTCATAGGCTAAGCATCGATAGATTATTTTGGTCAGAGCACAACACCCGTGGAGCACATTTTTCTGCTTCTTGTTCCACCGTTGATGGGCTAGGTGGATCTGATCTATGATCCAATGTGGTACGTTGATAGGGAGATTTTCTGTCTCTGCCAAATACAAGCTAAACCAAATCTTCTTTGGTGGCATGGTGAATCTTTCCTGGGCTGGAAAAGCAAAATGCTGCATGATGGTCCGTAGGTGAAGAGCGATGGTCGGTGTCATTGCTACCATATCCTTTAGTTTATTGAGATCTTTATGTTTCATTCTGCCTGGAACCATTGTTTCCTTTTCAGTAGGAATGTGCATACCATGCATGTCCAAGGCTTCTCGTGCCAGATTGAGGGTCAGTTTGAATCTTTTCAGTTTGTGGCCCGGCAACAATGAGGGTAACACAAAAGTGCTGTCGCCTCCTTTGGCCCTGCTAGGCGTGATGGTACTGATAAAATAAGAACAACGTAAAAAATCTGGCTTCGGTAAGTGGGCCCTGAAATAACTATCCAGGCCTGCTTTGGTCCAAACTGAACGCATTACTTCGGCATTCTGATAGCTCTCAAATTCACGCGTGAAAAAATGGTAGCGTCCCCATTTACCATTAAACTCCAATTCAGCTTCCCAAAAATAGGTTCCATCACCCAATGGTCCTGCAACATCACTGAACCAATGAGCGTGTTTGCCAACTTGAGAGGTGTGGCCCTGAGGAGGATCCTGAATCGGTAGCACATGCACAACTTGGAGTTCTTGCGGTCTTCCGGTGAGATGTGGTTCGAGAAGGAGTGTTTCTATGTCCACAATCTGTGCGCTGGATCCGGCGTGAGAACTGGAACCTCCGGCTTCTGCCATAGTTATTGCTTGCTACTGGTTCTGTCGAGAATATAGAAACATGTGTTAACATTGTACAGGACAAGAGAGAACCGTTGTTGTCCCCATTACAACATTAACATGAGGGTCAGGAGAGATTAATGGGTTAGTAAGTGCTCGGTGCTAGTGTGTGTGTGGTTAGGAGTTCGGTAGACCTAAGAGCTAAATGGAATGATGTAGTGTGATAGTGATGTGGTTAGTATGTTGTCATGGACTTACAAATGGGGTCCGGGGTTTGTTACAAGTCTTAGGCTGCCAAATGCAGTGGATGGGCTTTGCTCTTGGTTTCGTAAAGACTCGGGAGAATTGCATGAGCAATTCTGCTGGGAGTTGTGACTTTGGGACCCATTTACGAGTGAGTCTGTGCGTGCTTCTAGGTGGCAGTGTGTTCGAGTGTATCAGACAAGAGTGGGTGGCATCTGCTCGAGCGAGTGAACCCTGTCGTGTATGATGTGAATTGTGTGGGACTAGTTGAGCCCGCAAGCAAGCCTTAGGCACCCAAATTTGTCTTGATTGTGGTTCGGCCTTCATCGACTTCTTGGGTACCCAAATAGATTTCACTTTCTCAACAAAGGTTTTAGGAATCCTCTTATTAGTCTCAAGTCGTTGATTACTAATAGGAAGTTGAGACCGTTGTTGCGACTTGGTTACGGTCGGCAGCTCGTCTTTCCGCACCCACATTTGTTTCATCGGCTGAGTTGTTCTACTTCGCGTGTTCTTTTGGTCTCTCGTCTGGAGAGTCTTCAGTGATTGATCTGCCCTTAGTTGCTGCCTCCTTCTGGCCTTTGGAAAAGAAGGGAGTTCCATTGTGGTTCTGACTCCTTTTTTGAGATCTTCGTTCTTCTGCATCACATAGCCTTGGACAAGAACAGCATGGTCAACTTCATGTGTACCCCTGGAGGGACCAGGAGTCCGTGCCTTTTCTAGTTCCTTGCGTGCTCCATTATTTAACTCAACTGTAATTCTAGTCTGATTCACCCATACCTGAAGAATTCCACTTCTTAGGTTTAAGTTGACTGCTTGGTCATAGATCCAGTCTTGGCCCAAGACAAGAGGCTCAGTGAGGTCTTCATCTTGGCATACTAGTACTTTGACTGTCATTGCCTCATCATGAATATAGAGGGGAAGTTCCACCTCGCCCATGCAAGGGGTTTCCACACCTCCCAATCCTATGAGATATGCTTCTATAGGATTGACAGTTAATTTCAACTCTTGACAGTAAGACAATTTAACAGCACTAGTGGCTGCACCTGAGTCAATCAAGGCTCTTACAGTCCTTGCACTCTTTCCTTGTCCTATATCTAAGGTTATGAAAGGACGTCGATCAGTTATCCTATGTGAGCTAACGCCTGAAACTTCACACATAGCCACGTCATATCCTTGATCTACATATGCATCTTGCCTAGGTTGCTCTCTTCCTCGTCGTCTTAATTTCATTCTCCGTATGCGCTCTAAGGCTTCTGCTTGAGCTTCTTCTCGAATTCGCTTTTCTTCTTCTTTGCGTTTCTTGGCAATATTGAGTCGACCTAGCATTTCCTCAGTGAGAGGTTCCTGATACAACTTGACTCTGCATCCGCTAATGTAACTTGGGAGAACATCGCCTTCTAATGTGGCTAGTTGTACTGCTCCACTTGTTGAGATTCTATTGATGATCATGGGTCCGTAGCCTCTTTTCTCTAGTTTCCTCGCATGTTGTTTCAACGTGTATACTAGTACTATGTCTCCCGCCTTCAAGCCTTTATCCT
Organism: Ceratopteris richardii; assembly: GCA_020310875.1. Lineage (NCBI taxonomy): Eukaryota > Viridiplantae > Streptophyta > Polypodiopsida > Polypodiales > Pteridaceae > Ceratopteris > Ceratopteris richardii. The sequence continues at coordinate 33,613,154 of CM035420.1, read as the reverse complement.
TGACGTGGGCATCAAAGTATGCCTTCTGTCGTTTCTTAGCTGCATATATCCCTGCAGCCGCCCTTAGTCTTGTTTCTCCTAATCGTTCAAGGTCAAAAAGTCTAGAGGAGAGTTCATGACCCGTCCATTCGTGCTCTTGTGCTACCTTCAATGTAGGTATTAAGAAATCCAACGGCAACACAGCGTTTTGGCCAAATACCATCTGAAAGGGGGTGGCTTGGAGTACCGTTTTGTAGGCCACTCGATATGCCCAAACAGCATGGTGTAGCTGTTTGTCCCAGTCAGAGCGTTTATTGTTCACTATCTTAGTCAGTACATTGCATAAGATTTTGTTGGTGCTCTCAGCCTGGCTATTAGCTTGAGGGTGATAGGGGGCCGACTTCTTATGTACTACCAAGAATTCTTGGAGCAAATTTTCAATTACTTCATTCAAGAAGTGAGTGCCTCTATCACTGACTAGCTCTATAGGTAACCCGTATCTTGTGAATACATTCTCAAACAAGAATTTAGCAGTTGTCTGAGCATCGTTCTTCATTGTGGCTTTTACTTCTACCCACTTTGTTAGATAGTCTGTTGCCACAATGATATATTCTGCATGGGAACCCTTAGCTGGGGGATTAATAGGACCTACAAAGTCTATTCCCCACTTAGAGAATGCACGTCCACCCATCATAGGTTTCAGTGGCATCTCATCTTTACGTATAGGATACTGAGTTCTCTGACAGGCATCACATCGTTTCACATAGGTATGTGCATCCATGTGAAGGGTCGGCCACCAGAAGCCCGCAAACAGTATTGCCTTGATCACCCGATCTGGTCCAAAATGTCCTCCTGCTACACCTTGGTGAGCAGTTTCCAAGATCTTAAGATATTCACTTTCATGGACACAGAGTCTCAGGTAACCATCTTTACCACGCTTGTATAGATTATCACCAATGAGTGAGTAATCCTGGGCTTCTTGTTCTAAAATCCTTTTTCTAACTAGGGTCATGTCTGGAGGGAATGTTTTCGTCCTCAGGAAGGATACTAGTGGTTCACTCCAATCTGGCACTACGGACACTTGATAAAGTGTGGCATGTTCCACAGGGGTTTTAGTGCAGCAGATTGGGCATTCCTTGCACAACTTCTGGACATCAGCTTCCATCGTTGGCCAATGCACTCCGAGTCTCCTTAGTGTCTATAGGGTTCGTTGCTTTGAGTAGTGTTGCTCTAGTGCACCTACATGTGCTAATTGCAACCATTTAGCGTACTCGTCCTCTTCCACACAGCAGGCCAAGATTCCTTGATCTGTGTGCTTGTACATACTTCCTACCATGATGTGGTACTTTTGGGCTTTCACTACCTCTCTATTCTGTGTGTTTACTACTGGGTGGTTAGGCCCGTATGTCAGTACTGGCACTAATGGTTTAGCCCACTGTGGCACCACTTCCAAATTAAACAAGTAAGCGTCAGGAAGGTCATCTTGACACTCCTTGTGGGGCTTCTCCAGATATGAGCCTAGAGAGATGATCTGCTCTCAAGTGAGTCCTACCTTTCCTTACCACAACCTCGAAGTCGTATTCCATTAGTAAGAGAAACCATCTTACTAATCTACCTGTGTTGCATGGCTTGTTCACGAGATATAGCAGTGCCTGATGGTCAGTAAAAAATTTAAACTTATTTGCAAGCAAATAATGTCTAAACTTTTTAACCGCATATACCATGCCTAATCCTTCTCTTTCTGTGGTGGTATAATTTTGTTCGGCTGCATTCAATTGTCTACTAGCATAGGCAATTGGAAGATCCATATTACCTTCACCGGTAGGTTGCGCGAGTACACACCCAATAGCATAATTGGATGCATCCACATGAACATGGAATGGTTTGTTCCAATCTGGTGTGGTCAAGATTGGTGCTGAACATAATCGTCGTTTAAGCTCATTGAAGGAATTCTCACATTCGTCAGTCCACTCAAAGTTAGTCAAAAGTCCATACAGAGGCTTTGCTATGATGGCATACATGTGTATAAACCTTCGGTAGTAACCGCAATGCCCCATGAAAGCTTGTACTTCCTTGACATTCTTAGGCCTAGGTAACTCAGCTATAGCTCTCACTTTCTCTTCATCAGTGGATATGCCATTTTTTGACACTATGTGTCCGAGAATCTTGCCTTGCCTGACCATGAAAACACACTTTTCTGGGTTTAGGCAGACTTGATATTCTCTACATTTGTCAAAGATTTGTCTGAGTTCAGGAATATGGGTTTGCCTTATGTTGGAATGAGCGCAAAGATCATCAACATAAACTTCTAAGTTCTTCCTCAGGAACTCTTTAAATACATGGCACATCAATCTTTGGAAGGTAGCAGGTGCGTTGGTAAGTCCGAATGGCATTACTCTAAAAGCAAATATGCCCCATTCTGTAGCAAAAGCAGTCTTATGCTGGTCTTCTGGAGCAATGGCTACCTGATTGTAGCCCGAAAATCCATCCAAGAAGCTGTACACTTCCTTGCCTGCCACTCTTTCTAAGAGATGCTCTGTGATAGGAAGCGGATAGTTATCTCGAATTGTGGCTGCATTAACTTTTTTCAAGTTAATGCACACACGCAGCTTTCCGTTTTTCTTGGGCACAACTACAATGGGGGATACCCACTCAGTGTGCTCAATTTCATAGATAAATCCAGCTTCAACCAGCCTATCTATCTCTTCTTTGATCTTAGCAGCATAATTATCATTATATGTGTATGGCTTTTGCTTAGAAGGTTTGGCATCTGATGTCATGGGGATGGTGTGTGAGCATATGTCTGGGTCAACACCCTTCAAATCCTTGTAACTCCAAGCGAATACATCTCTGTATTCTCTTAGCAAGGCTATTAATGCATGCTCTTCTTCCTCTGTTAGGTCATGGCCTATGTACGTGCATCTCTCCTCTCCTTCTTCTAGGGCCACTACTATTTTCTTGGTGGTTTCTTTGTTATCATAGGCCTCCCCCGACTGCGCCTCTCGTTTAGGCATTCTGATCATGACTCTCCTCTCATCTATCTCATACTTTTTAAAGTTTTCCGGGACCTCAAACAAAGATTCTTCCTCAGCCTGTGTGACTTCCCTCTTCTTTCTTTTCTTTCCTTCTTCCTTAGGAGTCACATGTGTGGCTAGTCTTACATCACTTGTAAGCTCTCCATACCTCTGGGGTTGAAATTCTACTTCGTGGAAGTATTCTTCATCTGATGCAAAAGGTGGGTCCATAATGATTGACTCTAGATCGAAGTCACTTGCATCCTCAAATGCATCAGGGCTAGGTTCACACTCTTCTAACACTGCCTCTCCCATGATTGGCTCTATGGAGAAAACTGAAATGTCATAGCCATCCTCATCACAGTGAGGTGTCCATTGTTCTTCATTGATGGCTACATCCATTGTTGCTAAGATTTCTGCCCAGCCATGGGGTTCAAATTCTTCGTCAGGAAAGACTACCGGTGCATAGGCTGGGTCTTGAATGGATCGTAGGACTCGCCATGTTCAGGAGATTGCATGTAATAGGCCTGGGGGCTATCTATGTGTGTGGAATCAAAACTTTGATCACTCGGATCATTCTCTGAAATTAATGGAGTCACTGGGACTATGGCTCTATTCAAATTCTCTTCTGCAGCTGCATATTTTATTGGGATCACATTTGAGGGAGTAGGAGGTTGTTGTGCTAGCACAGGCTGAGGTCTCTGTTGGGCCTGATATTGTGGTGGGTAGTTTTGCTGAGGCCTAGTATACTGCTGTGGTGGATACTGGCTCTGATATCTTCCTTGTTGATATGGCTGAGGGTAGGATTGCCTAACCGCCTGCTTGTTGTATGGGCAATCTTGCGCGGTGTGATTGGTGTACCTTCGTTCTATGGTGCAGTACTGGCTACTAGGATTTACTTGGGGTTGCGCCATGATGGGACATACATTTGCCATATGGTCACCTCCACAAGTATAGCATCTTTTGACAGGGGCAAACCTTGGGATCTGTTTACTAGAGACACCTAGTTTTTGAGCTACTTTCTCCGCAAGTTCCTCTATTGATGTGGATTGCGTGGAAGAGAGGCTAGAGGCACTATCTGAATCTTTGTATATTTTGGAAAGTTCTAACTCCTCCCCTAGGTTATCCTCGATGTCAATGCACATGCGTACACACTCTTCTATGGTCCTAGGGTCCTTCAAGTACACATAAGATTTCAATTTGGTACTTAACAATCCATCCAAGAATAAAGCCACTTGCTTAGCTGGCGTGGGTAACTCAGGGATAGGGCATCTCTCAAGATATTGCCTGAATCTTCTTCCTGCAAGTCTGACAGTCTCTTGAGGGGTCTGCTTGAAGCTATGTATCAATGAGGAGGTATTATGCCTTATGCCACTCTTAGAGAATTCGGTGATGAAAGCCTCTAGGAGTTGGTCTATGCTCCTGAACTGTCTCTCATTCAATGGTTGAAACCACGTAAGGGCTGTGTTCCTAAGGGTTAGACCAAAGGCATTGTACTGTGTGAATAGATCCTCCACTTGTTCCGCTCTCAAGACTTGCCTAAACTCTGCCACATGATCGTATGGATCTCCTGTGTCATCGAAGTAATTCTTCATGGACTTAACTAGCTGAGTTGGTCTCAAAGTCCTTGTGTGCTCTCTAGGTCGTGGTAGAGGGAACTCATCCGCATTTCTTTGATTCCTATGAGCTCTAAGTACCTCAGGCTCTACTCTATTTGTTTCCGCCCTCGTTCTTTCTCTGCCCACTGGGTTGGCAAAGCTTACTTCAGGTCTATCTCTATGTCTGTCTCTTTGAGATCCATGGGCGTGGGAGGTTCCAGCGCCTGGATGACCATAGGACACGTTCGATCTTGGTTGGGGGAAGATGAATTCACCTTTCCAAGTGTAAGCATGCCTATCATTTTCTGTAACCACAAAGATCCTTTCTGAAGCGTGATCTAGGTAGGTCACTCTGCCTGGGATATCTTGATCTTTAAACTCATAGATCATGATTGTTCCTATATCAATTGGCTTGTCTGATTTATACCTCCAAAAGGCTTCATCGATTTCTCGGTTTAGCAGCAGATCTATACTCTTATTGTCCTGTGGCATCCACTCGGGAGTGATGATCCTTGTTAGCACTGACTTTCCACGAGGGGTCCTAGGCTCTGCTCCCATGTTTCCTTGCTCTAGGTCACCTAAGTCCGCTTCTGAGATCACATTTCCGAATTCATCTGTCCTATCTGGGTGACTGGTGACTACGTATATGGTTCCTTCTTTGTCCAAGTATGCTCCGTTTTCAAATTTGACAGCTGGGTGCTCTAGTCCAATGGACTAATCTGGGTTTTTGATTTGGACCACGGATCTTCCTAGGCCGTCCTCATAGATGCTAGCACCTAATCGGTTGGTCCTAAGGTATTCCAACTGTGTTTTGTAAGGGCCTTCTACCCTGTGCAAGTATGGCATTCCTGAACTTCCCGTAGGTCTGTCCATGCCTTGAGACATCTCTGATTCACTGGTCTCAGAGCTAGTGTAGTATGAGTGGTGGCTCAACTGCTGGGCCCAAGACCTAGCAGTATGATTAACGCTAGCCTCTGAAGACCTAAGGCTTTGTCTATCCCTTACAAGATGCCGTCCTGATCTAAGGTTCATAAGCCTATTTAAGTAGCCCAATTTTTGCCAGAGTACAACCTCGTTGCTGAGTTCTTTTGTAACAGTTACTTGATTCTTTTTAGTTGGTTATCGTGTTAGAATTCTTGTCTGATATCACATCGTAAGGTATATTTGAGTGTAGTTCCGCACTTAAAGTTAATCGTTCTACGTTAAGTTCTTTTCCTTTAAAGTTCTCGACCGTACCAGGATTATGTCCTTAGCTTGAACTTGAAAGTTTAGGTATTCCTCCACTTGATAATTGCCTATCGTAGCTCTGACTTACTCCTATCTCTAGTCGTTCTTAGCCTGAGCTAGGAATTGACAAAGGGAGTTGAGGATATTCCAACCTTGAGTTTCTTTCCTTGCGTTGTTGTCCTAGTGTGCCCAGGAAGCGTGTTCCCAAGCCTGCACTTACTCTTGCTTTGCGTACTCTTCGATGCTCTCAAGGACCTGTAAAAGGCCCAAGATTAGCTCAAGACTTAAATTCAAAAGACAACCCCAAGCACTTTCATTCATGTAACTCAAATACCAATTAGCCCTTTGGTTTTATGGAAAACAATTCTAGGGATCCCTGAATTTTGTTCCCCCTGGGTATGGTCAACTTCAAAATACCCTATCTGAAAATCAATGCATTATTCTTATAAAAAATAGTTGAGGGCGTGTAGTATATGTCACGAGCTTTCTGACAAGCCCTGGAGCTCAAAAAATGGATTTCGTATGAAAAAGTTATGACCGTTCAGGGTTTTGGAGTTAAAACAGGATTCAGAACAGGCTAACAGGCAAACAGGAATTCTCGAGTTGCTTGTGGCACGGCCTCGCGATGCAATACTACACCCTAGTGTTTGCCCCACACTTAGCCAAAATTTAGACCAATATTTTTTCCCCAAAAAATTTGACCTAATTTGCCCTTCTAACGTGTTCGCAAAGTCTGTCGGTCGCGATTGACAGGTCGATCGCGATTGATGTGTCGATCGCGATTGACGTGTCGATCGTGGCTGTCAGTCGTGATTGATGAGTCAATCGCGATTGACACGTGGCTCGAAAAGTCAATCAGTCGTGGTCAAAGGGTCGTTGACTCTGTCGGTCGCGATTGATGTGTCGATCGCGATTGAGAGGTCGGTCGGATGGTCTGTCCGTCGTGGTCAAACAATCGTTGACTGTGTCGGTCGCGATTGATGGGTCGATCGCGATTGATGACTCGATCGCGATTGACACGTGTCACGCGTATGGTCTATCGGTCGTGGTCAATCGGTCGTTGACCCTGTCGGTCGCGGTCAATCGGTCGTTGACTCTGTCGATCGCGATTGACAGAGCCGTCGTGGGCTGTCAGTCGCGATTGATGTGTCGATCGCGATTGACAGGTCTGTCCGTCGTGGTTTGTCGATCGCGATTGACAGAGCGATCGCGATTGACAGAAATCTGTGGAATTTCAAAAAACTAAACACATTTTTGGGAAGCTCTAGGCCTGTAGGTCATGGATATGCACTTTGTTTAGCAAATAGAGCAACTTTTCTGTCGGTCGCGATTGACAGAACCCGGCGACACACAGACAGTTGCTTCGAATTCCGTACCTGCGCACAGTGTTGGGGATGATGATGCGGCCTGTACCTGCAAGACAGCTCAGAAAACACGCAAAAACAGCACACACAATTTCACTCTCTCGCTCTCTCTCACAAGTGAAATGAGGGAAATGAGGTGGAGAAGGTGATATGATCAAAAAACTGAAATTTTCGCGATGATGGAGATGGAGGTGGGAGATGGTGATGATGATGATGGTGATGATGGTGGTAAGGTAAGAAAGAGAAAATTAGGAAAGTAAAGAAATTACCTATAACTCCAACGTCTCCAATCTACGTCTTACCATCACACGCTCGTCCTCAAAGCTCGATCCCCGGCAACGGCGCCAAAATTTGGTGTAGCTCAGTGATGAGTAGCACCGCCTTTAATGTCAATCCGGGAAGACGTGAGGATGGTATGAAGACCTCGAGCAAGTGAAGGCACAAGTGCGTGAGTGAGAAGCACACAAACATGCACACACATACACACACACACGCACACAAGGCAAGACTAAGAGTGAGAATCAATGGAGTTCTTTAGATTACTTTCAAAAAGCTCTTACAAGTTCATTTCAATTACAATCCACCTCAAAAATGAGCTCTCTAGCTCCTTTTATAGTTTTTGACTAGCTTTGGCCCTGTCCAGACCTAGTGTCCGGCTTAGTTAAAAATTAGGTTCCAGGGCTTATTTGAAGGCTCAAACGAGATCTAAAAAATACGGAAAAATTGGCAGGTAGATACTTCTAAAGCTCCTCAAGCTCAAGGACTCCTTGGCTTGCACAAAATGGAGCTACAAAAATATGAAATGGTATTTACAGTGGTGTTTAGTGATTAAAATCACTATTTGTGTAGGGATTTTCTCTGTTGATTTGTCATACACCTCTTTGAGCTCCCTACTTGCTCTTTCTTCTTGTGTGCTCAACTCCTTGAGGTCTGAAAAATTTAGGTGGCCTACTTGCCAGATCTTCTTTGACTGCCATGTCTGCTTGTGCTGTCCCTTCGCTCTGACTCTCTTCGTCTTGTGGCTCCTTCGGTTCCCTGACTGCTGCCAACACCTCATCACTACCGCAAAGTCATATTCCATAAGTAAGAGGAACCATCTTACTAATCTACCTGTATTGCATGGCTTGTTTACCAAGTACAGTAGAGCTTGAGGATCAGTAAAAAATTTAAACTTATTTGCAAGCAAATAGTGTCTAAACTTTTTAACCGCATACACCATGCCTAGTCCTTCTTGTTCAGTAGAGGTGTAATTCCTTTCTGCAACATTCAACTACCTACTTGCATAAGCAATTGTTAGATCCATGTTACCTTCACCCATAGGTTGTTCAAGTACACACCCAATAGCATAATTGGATGCATCCACATGAACATGAAAGGGCTTGCTCCAATCTGGTGTAGTTAAGATTGGTGTAGAACACAATCCTCTCTTGAGCTCGTTGAAGGAGTTCTCACATTCTTCTGTCCACTCAAAGTTAGGCAAAAGATAGTATAGAGGCTTTGAAATGATTGCATAGATGTAAATGAATCGGCCATAATAGCCACAATGCCCCATGAAAGCTTGTACTTCCTTTACATTCTTGGGCCTAGGTAGCTCTGCAATTGCTCTCACTTTCTCCTCATCCATGGATATGCCATTTTTGAAACTATGTGTCCTAGAATCTTGCCTTGCCTGACCATGAAAACACACTTTTCTGGGTTCAAGAAGACTTGATATTCTCTACATTTGTCAAAGATTTGCCTAAGTTCAGGTATATGGGTCTGTCTAATGTTGGAATGAGCACAGAGATCATCAACATAGACTTCCAAATTCTTCCTCAAGAATTCCTTAAACATGGCACATTTGCCTCTCAAAGGTAGTGGGTGCATTGGTGAGACCAAATGGCATTACCCGAAAAGCAAATATGCCCCACTTCGTGGCAAAAGTTGTCTTATGCTGATTTTCTGGAGCTATGGCCACTTGATTGTAGCCAGAGAAGCCATCAAGAAACTGAATACTTCCTTGCCTGCTACTCTTTCCAAGAGATGCTCAGTGATAGGAAGTAGATAACTATCTCTAATAGTGACTGCATTAACCTTTTTCAAGTTAATGCATACACATAACTTTCCATTCTTCTTGGGCACCACTACAATGGGGGATACCCACTCAGTGTGCCCAATTTCATGGATGAATCCAACTTCAACCAGTCTATCTATCTCTTCCTTTATCTTAGCACCATAGTTATCATTATATGTGTATGACTTTTGCTTAGAGAGTTTGGCATCTGAGGTCATGGGAATCATGTGTGAGCATATGTCAGGATCTACACCTTTCAAGTCCTTGTAACTCCAAGCAAATACATCTCTGTATTCTCTTAGCAAAGCTATCAACTCTTGCTCTTCTTCGTCCGTCAGGTCATCTCCTATGTACATGCATTTTTCTTCTCCTTCTTCTAAATCTACAACAAGTTTCTTGGTGGTTTCCTTGTTATCATAGGCCTCTCCTACTTGTGCATCATGTTTAGGCATTCTTATCATGACTCTCCTATCATCTATCTCATACTTTTTGAAGTTTTCTGGGACCTCAAACAAGGATTCCTCCTCCTCTGGTGTGACTTCTCTCTTCTTCCTTTTCTTGCCTTCACTCTTGGCAATCACTTGTGTGGTTAACCTCACATCAATGGTAAGCTCTTCATGTCTCTGAGGGTGAACTTCTACTTCGTAGAAATATTCCTCATTTGATGCAAAAGGTGGGTCCATACTGATTGACTCTAGATCTGAGTCACTTGCATCCTCGAATGCATCAGTGCTAGGTTCACATTCTTCAATAACCGAATCACATATGATTGGCTCTATTGAGAAGATTGAAATGTCATAGCCATCCTCGTCACAGTGAGGTGTGCATTGTTCTTCATTGATGGCTACATCCATTTTTGCTAAAATTTCTGCCCAACCATGAGGTTCAAATTCTTTGTCTGGTAAATTACAAGTGCATAAGCTAGGTCTTGAGTTGATCTATGAGTTTCCTTAGCACCTACCTCTCTGGCTTTTTCTCTCTTCTCTTCTTCTACCGATACTTTGCACATCCATAAGTGGGTGTCTTCATGCATTCATGAGGATCCTAATCCTATGGAATGCACTGATTTTGTATCATATTTATCTCTATGGATGGGATTCCATTGAATATGCGGTACGTCTCTATGAGAGTACTCCTTGAGATTGACTTTGGTTGTAACACCTAAGTGTTGCAAATAAAAAGGATTGGTTCCCCAATCTTGTACCACTTGCAACTGCCACATAAATGGTCTTCCCAAAATCATCTCATATGTCTGATTCTTGCTAAAGTCACATATGGAAAAAGTATGCTCAAACTCTACACCACATGTAGTGAGAGTTATTCCTTCTAGCAATCGTAAGGGTCTCTCAATGTGACCATCGGCCATCTGCAATTTCATTCTTGTGGGCCTGAGTGCCGGCTTGCCCCATCGCTTCCATAAGGAAGTGGTAGCTATTGCAACTCCTGTGCCTGAGTCCAGAATCGCTTTGGTTGTGTATCCTTGATGGGTAATTGGGAGATAGGTGTTTCCTTCTTCTCCTTCGCTCATGTCTCCTATCTTATCCAAGGGTATTTCTGGCACTGTTCTATGAGAATCTACCTAGGAACAAGGTTTTGCTACTTCTTGCACTTGATTGGCTACATGTCTCCACAGTTCTGGCTTAAGCTTGAGTAGCTTTTCTAAAGTGAGACTGCACTGCACTTTAGTGTTTTTCACTACCTCTGTGTTCCTAGGTATGACTGAGTCTTCGTTTCTTATCATTACCATGGGTGCTCTCATACAAGTAGACTTAGCTTCCTAGGAGCCTGTGAAATGGGGTAGTGCCCATAAGGAATTAGACTAAGTCTAATCTCTCATGAGATTGGGCACTCTCCTGCTCCTCATAAATGGAAGGAATGTCTTGTGGGAATTAATCATGTGCATCATCCACAAGTTCAATGGGAGGAAGAACTTCACTCTCTTTAGCCCATTTCTCTTCTTGAATCTCTGGCAAGAATTCTGGTGAGTACCGATTCATAGAAGAAGATGTGTCTGGTTCTATGGAGTTAGGCACATAAGCCTCCTAGGCAAGGAGGCTTATCCTTTCACTTGCCTTTTCCTTACTTTGAGAGGCAGAGTCCTTTTCAGATTTTGCAATTAGCCTCTCGAATCCTTCTAACAGTCCATCAAAGTGCAATTGTGTCTTAGTTGAACTAGAGAAGTTAAAGAGGTGATTGGCTTCAAACATGGTTTGAGCCAACTCCACCATCCTAGCAGAAATTTTAGTTCCTTCAAGCTCTAGTTAAGCTCTAGGGTAACACTTTTCATGATCCATTACATTTGGCCCTTCTTGGATTCTAGCCTGATATGCCTTAAGCAAAGGGTAGAAATCAACTTGTAGTTCAGGGAACTCCACCCATAGCAGGATTTTACTTGGCTTAGGCCCCTTGGGATTATATTCAAGGAATCACTTGAAGAAAAAATCTCGAACCCCTTTTATTATCCATTGTCCCTTCGAGATAACATAAAGGGCACTTTTAGCATCTTCATAAAAAAATGATAATACCCACTAGGTAAGTACTGTATCTGCTTGACAAATAAACCACGAGATTCCCAATAATTTTGGGTCGTGTTCTTCAAGACTTCTTGAGGAGGGTGAGGGCCATGGCAAAGACCAATCACCACTCTCTCACTAAGCTAATTTTGCCAACTATTAAACTCATGTGGTTTTCATCCATATTATCATGCATATCATCAATAACAATTCTATGAGGGTTATCAAGCAGGAGATCTTTACCTTTATCGCCTCTAGAAGCACCATTTCTTGAGGAGATACTTTGAGAGGGGAGAACATGAGGGAACAATCTGATAGGAGAGCCCCCAATGACCAAAGCCTCCAAATATGACATACCTCCTTGGGGTTGTGAGATTGATTGGGAAGCCAAAGCCCTGTCCATGTGACCTACGTTGCAAAACTGAAGTGGGTGGTTGTTTGAAGGTTACGTTGGACTGGCCTGAGTAAACCCATTTGCAAGAGCCTCATGGAGAGACATTGAAAACCACAACACTTGGCCACTGAACATGAGGCCCTCTCCCCAAGGAGCATTGGGGGAGGGCAAGGATGCAGGGATGAAGCCGCAATGGGGGAGGGCAAGGATGCAGGGATGAAGCCCAAGTAGAGGGGAACTAGCAAAACCCTAGCTCCAAATCTTTCCGTGTAAAGAGCTTCGTCACACAATCTTTTGAGCATGTGTGCAAGTAATAATCTTTTAAGATGGGTAATCCTTCATATAGATCTAGATGGCTGCACATTGATGCTAACCTTCTTAAGCTTGCTAGTGTTATGGCCCATACTAAAAGTCTATTTTACACCAATTTTAGTATCATCAGATCCCCTTGTAGGGCATGGGATAAGTCACTGAAAGATCTCCAACTCCTGTTCACTCAATGTAAGAAGCATGCTAGAGACATTAGGGCCAAAAGAAGAGAGGCCCTCATGAATAAGTTGAAAACTCTTGATGTTACTTCTCAAGAATTCCATGACATCAACTTGAGACTCAGTAAGGAAAGATACCTTGAAGCTAGTTACTCTCTTGCCTCCTCAAAGGAGTTTTGGAGTGAGAAAATTGACAGAAATAATAAGCATATATTCTCTCTGTTGAAAAATAGTAAAGTTAGGGATTCTATCCCCGTGATTTAGAAGAAAGAAGGTGGGCATACTATAGATATAGAGGAGACTCTACAGGAGGCTAAAAGCTTCTTTATGGATGTTTTCTCTGGTTCTCCCAAGTGGGGGGAGGATATCTAGAGGGCCAGAGCCACTATTGCTATGAAAGGGAAGAAAATGATTCCTAAAAGTTTGGTTCCTATCTTGGACTTGCCCCTCACTATCGGTGAGATCAAAGAAACCATCAATAAATTGAAACCCTATAAGTCTCCTGGATATGATGGTCTTCCCAATGCGTTTTACATGATGTTGAAGGATTTTCTCACTCCTTATATTCTTTTGGTGTGGGAAGAGGCTACTAGTAAAGGGTTCTTTCCTTGCCATATCAACACTGGAGTTATTAGACTCATTCACAAAAGAGGCAACAAAGATGACCTTAACAACTGGAGACCTATCACTTGCCTTAACTCCATCTATAAGATTCTTGCTTCCACCATAGCCAGAAGACTTAGTCCTTTGATGAAATTCTTCATTCTTCCTGAACAAAAAGGTTTTATAAAAGGCGGGTATATTCTTGATGCTATTATCTCCCTTTGGGAAGGTATGGACTATGGTGAGGAAAGTGGTCAAAGCTACTATTTCTTCAAAATTTATTTTGACAAAGCTTATGACAAGATTGAGTGGGAATTTATCCTTCAATCTCTCCATGATTTAGGTGCTGGCCAAAGACTCATAAATTTTGTTAGTACTCTTTTTGGCAATGCCTATTCTAGAGTGGCCATCAATGGTCATATATCTGATCCCTTTAGACTTACTAGATCCATTAGGTAGGGTTGTCCCTTAGCTGCCCTCTTGTTTGCTATTGCTAATGATGCTTTAGGTGTTGGAGACCTCTAAATCTCCAAAGGTTTGATCTATACTGATCTAAGAGCACCTCTATATCAGTTATGGACCAAACTTTACACAAATGTTACCTTCATTTACCAAATCTTCAATTATCACTTCTCTAAGTGAAAATCTTCTTTCTTCAATAAGTCTCCTTCAAAAATTAACTTCATTACCTGCACATATCTTCAGATTTCTTCAAACCAATGATGCACATATCTTTGTGGCACCTTTGCACAATCATATCAACCATTAGTCCTTTAAAATAATCACTAAAACTTTAATTTGATCCTTAAGATCAAAAGTATGTCAGAAACTGTCTTTTTGAACAGACGACTTTGACATAGGTAACTTCTAAGGTTGATTTCTCACAGCACAAATCCCGTTTTGCTAAATGCTTTTATCCATCGCTTCCTTACCTTCTAAGTTAGATTTTGAATGCTTATTCATCAAAAACTTTACACTATGCACTAAGATCTAAGCAAAATACTGACACGCAAAAGTGTGCGACTCTGAGAGGTCTACTTGTAGACTTTACATACACATGTTCCTATTGATCATACTCACAGCATGAAAGGAATCAGACCATGAAAATTTGAGCATAGCTTCATTAGCTTCTATATTAGATGTGTACAAAAGGATTCTTGATCCACATGATCAGGTTGAGAGAAATCTATGAAATACTCATCGCTATTTTCTGAAGATGACTCTCTTCACATCTATCTCTATGACACTTGTCTGACTCTCTCTCTCAAGTATTTCTTTACATCATTGACTTATATACATAGGATTCTAGACTTATCCCGCTTCTATTACCTTACTCCTTACCATCCTAAGGATTATCTATACTCATAGTACAAGAATTTCCAACTGTAATGTACATATGTATACAAGCTTCACTTCTGAGATCTCTTCACTTTCTCAAATCTATCACTTCAATCTGATCATTGACTTGCTTTAAGCTCTTTGTAATCATCAATTTGTGATTGATTTGCTCCAACAGCTCCCCCTCAATCACTAATTGTGATTACTCCATTCTTCTTTACTTCTGCCATCTCTTTGAATCTATGTAGCTTAGGTCCATCCAAGCTTTTTGTTAACATATTTGCAACTTGCTCTTTTGTTGGAGTATACAACACTTCAATCTCTTTATCAAGTACCTTTTCCCTCAAGAAATGATACTACATCTCTATATGCTTAGTCTTGGCATGAAAAACAGGGTTAGCTGCCAAATATAATGAACTCATATTGTCTCCAAAGATAATTGGAGTACTCTGATCGGTTCCAAAACTCTTTAACAAGGTCTTTAACCATATCACTTCTTTTGGAGCCTCTACCGTTCCTTTATACTCAGCTTCTATGGATGACAAAGCAACTGTATGTTGCTTCTTTGAGCACCAAGAAACTAATTTATCTCCAATATAACAGAGATACCCATGAGTAGACCTTCTATCATCTGAATCACCTGCCCAATCTACATCACTAAACACTTTGATTCTTGTATCAGAAGTAAATCCATAATACAAACCTTCACTTAGGGTTCCTTTGATATATCTGAGTACCCTATGAGGTGCAATCCAATGAGTCTTCTTTGGACAATGCATAAATTTTGATAACAAACCTACTACATATGATATATCTGGCCTTGTCAAGGTAGCATAGATTAAACTACCTACCAAACTCTGATATTTCTTCATATCATTGAATTCTTCACCTCCATACCTACTCAGCTTATGATTTACCTCCAATGGTGTGTGGTTGAAGACTTGCAATCCTCCATGTTGAACTTGATCAGAAGATTCTTCAAGTATCTCTCTTGTGTAACATATACTCCATGTTGAGTATACACAATCTGCATTCCTAATAAGAAATAAGATAAGTTTCCAAAATCACTTATCTTAAACTCCTTCTCTATTTATTTCTTAAGCTCCTTGATTCCTTGAGCATCTGTACCTGTGACAATAATATCATCAACATAAATGCACATGTATATGTATCCATTTTCACTTGCCTTCACTAGCAAGCTACTATCTGCCTTTCATGCTTGAAATCCACATTCATTCAAGAGCTTAACAAGTCTGTAATTCCATGCTCTTGGGGCCTGCTTCAACCCATACAAAGCTCTCTTGAGCTTGCACACATAATCTGATCCAATTAAATCCATGAAGCCTTCTGGTTGCTCCATGTACACTTCATCTGCAATGTATTCATTCAGGAATGCATTCTTCACATCTAATTGTGATAGCTTCCATCCTTTACAAGCAGAAATAGCAATCAATGTTCTAATTGTAGACATCTTAGCAACAAGACTAAAGGTTTCATCATAATCTACCCCATAAGTTTGGGCATAACCTTTAACCACAAGTCTAGCCTTGTATCTAGAAACTTTACCATCTGCAAACCTTTTTGTTTTATACACCCACTTACATCCAATGACCTTCTGATTCTTTGGTCTTGGCACCAATTCCCATGTTTTATTTTCAAGTAGAGCATCATACTCTTCTTGCATTGCCTTCTCCCAATTCTGTTTACCTTTGGCTTCTTCATATGTGATTGGATCCTCTTTTTGTCTTCACAATGTAAGCATAATCTTTTGTTGTTAGAAAAGATGTATCATAGCTATACCTGATAGGCTCTTTTCTTTCTCTCAAAGATCTTCTGACCTCTCCACTTCTTGAAGTCTCAGTCACATTTGATTCTAGATCAAATCTTGGCCCATCTTCATCATTTTCCTGCAATTTACTTTTATAATCAACATCATCAATATCTTCTTCATACACACTTACTTTTGTCTTCCCTTTCCTTTGTATTTCTTTAAAATCTGCATAATCATTTGTTGACCCTATATACCATGTGCTTTGCTCATCAAATGTAACATCTTTTGAAACAAGAAATTGCTTTGTAGATGGACTCCACAATCTGTAACCCATCTGTCTATCATCATACCCAATAAACACATACTTCTCTGCTTTGGGTTCTGGCTTATGTCTTAATTGTGAAGGAACATAAGCATATGCTAAGCATCCAAATACCTTACAATGATCAAGAGTAGGTTTCTTACCCCACCATGCTTCATAAGGTGTTCTCCCATCCAAATCTTTACAAGGTAACCTATTCACAAGGTATGTTGCAGTGTTGATAGCTTCTGCCCATAAGTAATTTGGACAATTCTTTTCTTTCATCATTGCTCTTGCAAACTCTACAAGAGTTCTATTCCTTCTTTCTGCAACTCCATTTTGTTGAGGGGAGTACGTGCAAGTTACTTCTCTTTTTATACCTCCATTCCACAAATAATCATCAAACTCTTTAGAGAAATACTCTCCCCCTCCATCTAATCTTAACATCTTGAGATTTTGTCCTGTAATCCTTTCCGCATAAGCATGATAATTCTTGAATGTCTTGAAGACTTCTGATTTGTCCTTGATTACATATAAAGTAATCCATCTGGTTGCATCATCAACAAACAACACATAATATCTGCATCCATTTATGCTATAGTCCCTTGAAGGACCCCACACATCTGTATGAACCAATTCAAGCATATTTGAATACTTGTACCTTGATTTATTGTATGAACTTTCGTGTGCTTTACCTAATTGACAAGCTTCACACTTGTACACCATGTGTTGACCTTCAACATTTGGCAAACCAAGCACCACATCATTCTTTGACATTTCCTGTATGTCTCTCTCATTGAAATGACCTAGCCTTTTATGCCATAGGTCTAACTCAGACATCTTTTGACTTCCATAAGTAACTAAAGCATGTCCCACATTGCCTTGGACTTTGAGAGTAAACAGCCTTTCTTCCTTTTTACCTCCAATGATATTTCTATATCCCTGATTTGGATCTTGCACATAAACACCATCATTTGTGAATCTAACTTCATATCCCTTCTCCACAATTTGCCCTACACTTATCAAGTTTTTAGGAATAGTAGGAACATAAAATACCTTGCACAAGAGTGTACTTCCACTCTTTGTCTTCACTGATCCAATGCTCTCCACTTTATGCTTGGCATTGTCACCTGTTTGAATTGTATGTCCATTCACCTTTGCTTCCATATCAGTCATCAATGATATATTGCCACTCAGATGATTGCTACATCCTGAGTCAATATAGAACACCCTTTGGTCTTCTCCTACTGCTTCATGTGTTGCATTCAAGATAAGAGTTACGTCATCCTTTTGATCTGATGCATAATTATGATAATTATTGTTGTAGGACTGAGGTTGAAAACTTCTTCCAACTCCTCTAGCATATGATGTCCTACCACCTCTCCCTCTGAAGTTGCCTCTTGATTTCTGCCTCCTATACCTCTTTGATTGAAGCTCTGGTTATTACTTCCACCATTTTGATTGTTATACCAACAATCATTTGCCAAATGATTGGTTCTGTCACAAATCCAACAAGCTTTAGTATTGTCTTTGTTCTTACCTCCTCTTCCTTTACCTCTGAAGTTCATCTTTCCTTTGGTAAAGTTAGCTTGACTTGAAGTTCCTTCATCATCAGTTGATTGCTTCCCTTTACCATTCTTTTTCTTGTCCTTGGAGTACATAGCTTGACTTGCACTCCTATCATTGTCTCCCTTAATGTCCTGCTCAAAAGTTAGCATGTGTCCTAGCAATTGATTAAGATGAGGAGTAAAATTATCTAATGACAATTCTATGGACAATATGAAAGGCTTCCACTTCTCATCTCCTCTCAAACCTGTAAGTATTTTCCTTACCAACTTATCCTCTTTAATGTCTTCTCTACTGCTCCCAAGCTATCTGCAATATCCTTCATTCTTGCCACATAAACAGAAATTGATTGTGAGCTCTTCTTCTTGAAAGTTGTGAACTCTGCCCATAATGAAGACTTCCTAGACTTGGTTGTGTTAGACGGCCGCCGAACAAAGGACAATTGTACTTAGACAGAGGTTTTTAATGTAGAAAGAACCCTTCTGAAAGTACGCGGTACAGAAAGATTCGCGTAAAGCCTTGTAACAAAACTCTATTTAAAGCAATGAAAAGCGACGAGAGGGCAATCAGAGAGAGTCCCCGTTTTTTGGGAAGTTGCGAGTATATTGTGAGAGTTCCCGTTTTTGGGGTTACTTTACTGCTTCTACTGTGTGCAACGAGTAGAGTGTCTTGGTTCCGTCCTGCCTGTGCACCTTCTCTGCGTAATCATTCGACTGTGTATGTGTGATACACTGTGTGTTACGAGTCGGTACTGCGACTGTGAGAATCTGTTCGGTAACGAGTTAAAGAGTCCCCTGTGTTTTGGGAATTGCACGTATAAGTGTTGAATGTGTAGACAAGAGTAACTCTGCTCTGTCCCGTCTGCTCCCCTCCCTCTCCTGTGTATGTGTTGTGTGCGTATGTGCGTTATACGCAGTGTTACGAATTGATACGGTGTTGCAGAAAGTTCACCCGGTAATGATTAAAGTAATTCCTAAGCGTTAGTCGACAGAAATGTGTTTGGCTGATCGTTCTTCTGTGGAGCACGGACGCATAGAGAACTAACATGGTTCGGTTGTGAGCTATGAAGCTCTGTGAATGACTGAGTAGGTAATGTATCTATGTTCAGATTAGTACCAGTAGTGTTCTGAATACGAGTAGAATGATGATAAAGTGCGCGACAAGTTATAGTCAGTAGATCTTGCAGTTTGAATGTGGTACTCGGTAAAGTCGTAAATTGTGCAGAAGGATTTTGTGGTGTGTTCGTGCTAAGTTACCAGCAGTGCGCCTTGTGTATTGAATCTCAGTCCGGATTACTGCTCAACTGTTATAGCAGGTAGATCTTGGAGTACGGGATTCTAAGACGTGGATAGCCTTGGTTGATCAGAAACAACTATTGAGCTAAGACGCGCTGACCGAGTAACGAGCGAGTGAGAAGTTGGGAAAATAGTATAGGGCCTCTGTCTAACAGACCCCTACCACTCCCAAGGACCCACGTGGCTAGAGTCCGTTTACTTTTACGGTAAGATTAACTACAGAAAGACTCGGATATACATATTACGCCGTGTTGATTTGATAGAAAGCGATACTATTCTACGTTTAACATTTGGCGCCGTCTGTGGGAAAGTGGCATCCGATTGCCAGTTCTCGGGCTAGTTCTCTGTGGGAAAGTGGCATCCGATTGCCAGTTCTCGGGCTAGTTCTCTGTGGGAAAGTGGCAACTATTTATCAGTACCTGCGGTAAAGAAGTATTTGATTGCGAGTCACTTGCGAGACCGTGGCATTAGAACACCAGCGATCTGTAAGAAGCAAACATCCGGTGACAGTGATTCACTGACAGTAGCAACAGACCCAGATTGTTGCAAACTGCTCAGATAATATCACTGGGCAATGATACATGCCGGTCACTCGATCGGGCGAAACATATCCTAAGAATCGTCAGGATGAAGCACGGAAATTACAAAAGATAGCCTCAGGAGAAGTAGGCATAACTAGATCTGACCCAGTGATCAAGAAAAGTGGAAACGATACAACCAATTCCGGTCATATTCCGGTAGAACGATCAACGCCTTCGATACATTCTGGCGCTACTTCGACCCCACCTATCGAAGATATAGCAAGTCCAGACTCTATCAAAACGCCGTTGGAACCTAGTTTAACAATATCAGAACAAGATTTAGAGATATCCACGGTCAGAAATACGTTAGGAACATTCGGCAAAAGTAGTAAAACAGGGCGTTCTGGCCCAATTTCGGTTCATTCCGGTGAGATTCCGGTGATAGAATCACCAATCGCTGGCAAAGGTTTAGCCTTTTTTGCGGAATCATCAGCTCAACCTTCGTGTTTGGAAGAAAGATTTCGAATATTAGACATCCAGAAGGAAGGAAAGCTGTTCGAAACCAAGATCCGAAGCATCCTAAGTCGACACAGTACACCGGAAAACGCACCATCCGGTGATACAAGTCCAGATAGTTTATCCGATACAGAAGGAAACCCTGAACCCTTCACAATGAGCGGGCAACACCAACAACAACAACATCAACACCAACAGCTAGGACAGCCAAGGCCGCCGCCAACAGGAGTAACCTACACGAAATTCGGTGGATTCCCAGGAGATGACCCAGACGCCCACGTACGAACTTTCGAGATAAGTTATGCAGTTCTTAACCATCCACCCGATCAGGCGTATAAGGCCATTGTTTTTCAATCCACACTGATCAATGAAGCAGCGAGATGGCTCACGGAATACGATATCAATCATTTCGGTACTTACGAGGCAGTACGAGACGCCTTCTTACAGCGTTTCAGACTAAAGAAGAATCCTGCCGAAATCTTTGAGTATTTACAGAACAACAGACAAAAGGCAAATCAGACCGTCCAGGAGTACGCTACTCTCTTCAGAACACATTTACGGCAGATACCACAGGCTCACGCTAATCTGCCTGATGATGTCATCTCTCAATGGTTTATCAATGGATTGACACCACAACTGAAGCAGATCATGATCATAAGATGTGTCGGAGCCATGACCCTGGATGCCGTCATTGCAATGGCTCTACAGCTAGAGTCCAAGGTTGGTGGATTTTCAGAAGACTTGGAATGGTTAAAAACAAACAAAAATATGGCTGAGGATATCACCAGGCAAGTATACTGCACCACATGCAAAAATTCGGGGCACACAAGTGCCAACTGTGCCCTGAATCAAGCATTTTGCGCTATCTGTAACACTGCCGGACACACCACCGGAAACTGTATCTACAACGCTAGAATACAAGGAACAGCAACCGTCAATGCGGTCATCCAAGAACATGGCCAACCAGTAAATCACTATGTGCCTCCGCAACTGAGAAACAATCAACAACAAGGATATCGGAACTACCGAGGACAGAGAAACAACAATTATAATGCCAACCGATGGCACAACGGACCACCACCGGAAAACCCCGAGTTACCACCTCCACGCTGTCACTTCTGTGGCGAATTCGGCCACATTAGAAGGTTTTGTAAAGATGCAATAGAGTATGATCAAAGAAAGAAGGAACGCCAAAACCCAATGGCCAACATGGTAAAAATTACACCGATCGAGACGCAGACTGCTACCGTCCAGACCCGTTCCGGTAAACAACTTCAGCCGGCAGCAGAAATCTTCGAACCAGGGATACAAGAACAACGAAGGATGTACAACAAAGCTAGTCACTGGACCGCAACAGAACCACCAGTGTTCCCAGAACCCATTCCGGTGACTCAGGCTTCTTCATCAAGGGATGAAACACCACAAAAGGAAGCATCAGCAGAACCATCATCAGTAGAAACAACAGCAGACACTTCTGCGTCGGTAGAAACTCCAAATCTAAAAGAACCAGACAGTCAAGCTCAATAGACCTGGGAAATTCTGTCCAAGGCATCCATCACTCTACCTCTAGGCCAACTTCTGGCCTTAGTACCTGGAATCCGACAGCAGTTTCAGCGACAGTTCAGCCCAGTACCTTCCTGCATTCCGACAACAGCCACAGTTCAACCGGAACCTGAGGCAGCAATTGATCATGCAGTGCCCTTGATTACAGTATGGTATAAAAATCAGAAAATCACGCAAGTACTGATTGATGGAGGTTCAGGAGTAAACATTGCGACCGCAGCTTTATGTAAAAAGCTAGGCTGGACCGAAATTGAACCGGTTCAATTCTTTGTTCGAATGGCAGATCAATCAAGAGTACACCCTGTAGGACTTGTGCGGAATGTACCCATCACTCTACAAGGTACGACTTTCAAGATGACTTTTGTCATACTAGATCTACCCGAATCCACTTCGGATTACAATCTTCTTTTCGGCCGACCTTGGCTAAAGCATGCGAAGGTAATCCAGGATTGGTCCGCACAAGAGCTTACATTCAAGGATGCCCATCGCAAATATGTCGTAAAATTAGACGCTATACAATCTTGTGACCCTCACGCCAGACCATATTTTGCTGAACCAGTGCATATGTTAGATGGACTATCAGATGACGAAGAAGAGCAATTTCTGAAGAGTAATGTCGATTTAATGTCTCTAGGAACTGTTGATCTACAATCCGTCATAGATAATTGGAACACATCAATATGTACAGTAGTAGCTATCACCGGAAAGTCGGTCCGGGAAGATACTTCCTCAACCCATGACGATGAATTACACCCACTACTCAAGCCAACAGACGATACAGAGAAACCTCAACAATTTTATGTCCCAGAAGACCAGCTGATCACGCACGATCTCGGAGATAGAGATCATCCACGACCAGTGAAAATAAGGCAGAACTTACCGGAACCATTTAAGGAGGATTTGATCGAACTTCTTCGCGAATTCACAGACGTCTTTGCATGGGATTACAAGGACATGAAAGGCTTAGATCCGCGCATCTATCAACACAGAGTCACGTTGAAACCAGAAGCGAAACCAACCAGACAACCCAGCTACAGAATGAACCCCCATTATGCAGCACAGGTAAAAGCCGAAATCGATAGACTGTTAAAAGTCGGATTCATTGTACCAGTAGAACACGCTGAATGGATCTCACCCATTGTGATCGTGCCGAAGAAAAACAAGCAATTACGAATCTGTGTGGATTACCGGAAATTGAATGCAGCAACAGTTCCAGATCCTTTTCCAATCCCCTTTTTGGATACCATGCTGGACAGAGTCGCAGGTCATGAAATGTATTCATTTTTAGATGGATACAGCGGGTACAATCAGGTTAGAATGGCTGAAGAGGATATACCAAAAACTGCCTTCATTACCAATTGGGGTGTCTTTGCCTGCACAGTAATGTGGTTCGGATTGCGAAACGCACCAAGCACATTTCAAAGATGTATGCAGGAGATATTTTCTCCTTATCTCACTTCATTCATGCAAGTATATCTCGACGACTTCTCGATCTTTGGGAAGATGGTAGCACATTTGTTTCATCTACGATGCTGTTTTCAGAAGTGTAGAGAATATAGACTCTGCCTTAACCCCAACAAATCAGTGTTTGCAGTTTCTTGTGGCAAGCTACTTGGGCATATTGTATCTGCTCAAGGTATTCGAGTGGACCCAGATAAGATTTCAGCGATTTTAGAAGCCCCGATACCCACGACTCCGAAAGAAGTAATGCGTTTTATGGGACAAATACGGTGGCATGGCAGACACCTTCGGTGGCTTGCTCACTTAGCAGTACCACTGAACAGGCTAACCACCAAAACGCCCCGACAGTTTGAATGGACTGAAGAATGTCAGATTACATTTGATCGACTCAAGTATCTCCTAACGCACGCTCCAATTTTACAACCACCGGACTGGGACAATCCGTTCCATGTTTTTGTTGACGCTTCAGATATTGCAATAGGCAGTATTCTGATGCAACAAACAGAGAAGTGGTTTCACCCTGTTTATTACGCCAGTAGAAGGCTTGCACCTGCAGAAAAGAACTATTCCACCACGGAAAGAGAATGTCTAGGACTAATCTACTCAATCAAAAAGTTCAGACATTATCTACTAGGCCGGAAATTTACCTTTCATGTGGATCACGCTGCCCTTGTTTATCTAGTAAGACAGCAGCATCTAGGTGGACGATTGGCACGATGGGTGCTACTTTTACAAGAATTCGACTATGATGTCATTCACCGACCCGGAAATGCACATGCCTTAGCAGATTTCTTATCACGTCTAGATTCCGGTGAAGCTCCGGTAGGCATAGATGATACGACTCCTGCGATTTATAATGCTGAACCACTGCCCGATGAGATTGCCAACTTACAAACACCACATACATACTATGATCAGATTCTAACTTTTCTCACCGAAGGATGCCTTCCGGCCGAGACTGCCAAGGCAGTTCGAAGAAAAATCGCAGTTGTTAGCCGCCGATTTCGGTTAGTTGCTGGAGAACTGTATTATACAGATCATACCGGAATCCTACTTCGCTGTATTCCACCACATGAAGTTAACTCAGTTATCACTTTGGCTCACTCAATTCCTTCCGGTGGCCATTTTGCAGCAGACTTAACTCACCGGAAAATTCTACAAGGAGGACTCTGGTGGCCGACTATGTACAGAGACATCTCACAGTTTATTAAACAATGTGATAATTGTCAAAGAACTGGTCAACCCTTACAACGGCATCTTTTTCCCCTGCAACCCATCTTACCATTAGAACCTTTTCAGAAATGGGGTTTAGATTTTATCGGACCAATTACACCCCCAGCAGTATCCAGTAACAATCGATACATCCTGACTTGCACAGATTACGCAACTAGATGGGCAGAAGCTTGGGCCTTACGGTCTGCTACAGCAGTTACGGTAGCAAAATGCCTACTCACGGATGTCTTTCCACGATTTGGTTTACCACTGGAAATTGTTTCAGATCAAGGTACTCATTTTGCAAACACTTTAATGAAGGCTCTCACACAGTCATTCCAGGTCACACATAAATTTAGCTCTCCTTACTACCCACGTGCCAATGGATTGGCCGAAAGTACAAACAAATCACTGTTAAATATCCTCCGGAAATTAATCATGGAAGCACCGGAAAGATGGGATCAACTACTACCTGCAGTATTATGGGCATATCGAACTACATATAAAGTAACCACGGGCCTGACACCTTTCAAGTTAGCTTATGGCTTAGAAGCTATCGCTCCCATGGAAATAGTCATCCCAAGTTTGCGGGTAGCAATCACTCAGAAAATGCTTCCAGAATCTTCACTGACAGAACGAATGGACGCACTCAGAGCACTCGATGAGCACCGATGGCTCAGTTTTTTAACTATGCGTGAAGTTCAACTAAGACAGGCTAAGACGCACGATCGATATTTGAAGACGCCAATCTTTTCGGTAGGACAACTTGTACTCTTCTATAATGCAAAATCGGACAGAGCAGCAGGAAAATTCAAACTCCGATGGTTCGGCCCTTACAAGATCTCAGCACAAGTAGGTCCGGCAACTTTCCGGTTGACTACGTTGACCGAAATTCCACTTCCAAAGGTAATTAATGGATCGAAGTTGCGGCCGTATTATCCCACTCCCACTACGCATTAAAGCATTCGGCGACGAACCGCGTTTTGTATATTTTTGCGTTTTTTCTTTTAGCCGTCTTTTGTACAGATCTTTATGATACCAGCCGCCTCTCCCTATCGATCACTCAGTACGAACGCCAGCATGCAACCCATATCGTTCCCGCACCACACAATGATCTTCACCTCCACACCGTGTTCCACATATTTAAACCCCTCAGTTGCGCCAGAACCGCTATTGTGTTTTTGTGATTGTATGTGTTATCCGAGTACTCTGTGTTTTCTGTAACCACCATGGAGGCGCTAGCTAACTACACCGCTTTCAGTGAAGGTATCCCTGCCGACGTCGGCGAATACCTGCGATGCAGAGGGTTGGCCAACTTCGCTGAGTTGCCTTGGCACTCAGTGGAAGCCCATCCCTTCGCTGCACAGATCATCCAAGCCATTGCCCAAAGCCCCCACGCAGATCGACAATGGGTCTTCCTTTCCCTCCCACATCGATCCGTCATCACCCTCCAAGTTTTCGCTCACGCCTACCGCCTCACCCTGCAAGGCCGCGAAAATGGCCCGAGCATCCCGGTTGCTCGTATGACCGAACTTTTTCCTCGCTCTTCATCCAACGAATACGCCATCCTATGCCGCCCAGACCCCGAGCGATCCGCCCTCCAATTCCTTGTAGCAATTCTCAACCTGCAGAAGAGAACATATGGTATCTCTCGCCCTTTCTACTCCGCCTTAGAATTAGCAGCCCGCGAACCTGTAAACTTTGCCTCCTACTTCTTCCTGAGAATCCATAGAGAGTGCGTAGCTATCGTTAAACAGCTTCAAAAGGGATCCACCCCACGCTCTCGCCTTCCCCACATCATCTCCTTCCTCTTTCCCACCATTCTCGCCGCACAACCCCCACCCACAGGCCCCGCAATTAGGCACGAGGAATCAGCACAGCCGATCGAAGACACCGAAGACGAAGACGAAGAAATTAATCAACTCTTCCGCACCAAGCGCATTCGAATCAGCTCCTCGGAGAGTGAAATCCAAGGATCCACCGGAAAAGATCAAGAGACGAAGCCAGACGACCAAGAAGAAACGTACCACGACACCACCACACACATCGAAACCTCGACGGAGCAACCAGACCAGCAGGAGCAAGCCGAAACAGAAATACTATCCACCGAAAAAGAATCTGAGCACCACCAAGATGAACAGGAGTCCGCCACCAAAGCATTAGATCAACTGATCGACGCCATCAACCAGACAGAAACACTCGCCAAGGTAAACCCCTCAGACACCGTCCTCCCTACATCACCTCCTGCCAAACCCCTACCCCCACCGGAACCACCCCTTCCACCCTTCACCGAACCAGCACCATCCTCTTCTTCCTCACCTAACTACTCTCCACCCAACTCCCAGCAACTACGCTCCGATACATCCTCTCAACTACCACCGCCACCCAACGCATTCTCGGAACTTGCCGCCATGGGGCAGTTCCTCATTCAGCTATCACACCAGTTGCCCGCACAATTTACAGCCGCTACAAACAGCCTGAAGGCTGAATACCAGCACAAAGTAGACACCATAGAAGCCGACATCACCCCCCTCCAGGAAGAGATCGTCGCCGTAAAAACAGAGAATCATCACCTGCAAACACTGCTAGCCGAACTCCAAGCACGCTTTTCAACAGAGCAGACCTTACTACAACAACGAGATGCAGCCCTGGAACAGCTCGCTGCCAAAGACCTGATCATCCAAGATGCCAATGAAGAAATTCAAAACCTAAAGACCGCCCTTCAGGAACAAGAAGACATCAACGCCTCTCTCGAAGATTTGGTCGCAGACTTGAAGACCCAATTACAAGAAGCCACCCAGACGCTGCAGGACCAACAGAAAGAAGCTGCCGAAGTTCAAGAACGATTACGGCGAGCCGAAGAATGCGCCGAAGCGGTCAATAGTATCCTTAAACGACAATTAATAAAGGAGGGCCAATACCAGAAAGACATCGCCAATACCCGCAGAGAACGAGACGCATTAAAGAGAACGCTGGATTTCCAAACCCAACAATTTGAACGCAACGACAACCAAATACGCAACCAGAAGGAGTGTATCCACGAACTGCAGAACAAATTAACCGAAATTACGACCGCCCGAGATGCAGCGCTCGCCAACGACTTCTATCTACAGGAGGCTTTCCTTCAAACCCAAGCCGACATTTTGTTAAATCAAGCCATAGCCCTCAGTGCAGTTAGAACCGACGCACAATTATTAGAACCCACCACCTTAGTCCAGATGTTAGAAACCCTTAAAAAGAAAATTACCCGAACATTTAGACTTGCCAGAAGTATGTATCTAGAAGGTATAGTATCCGAACCGTAGGAACTTACGGATACGAGTCCCGAGGACCCGATAATACTAAGTCCAAAAGATAGTATTAGAAGTCACGATTTTTTGTGCATAATACTTTCACACATGTAAAAGACGTTCCAAGTCCAGCACCACTCCCCAGAATGATGATTCTTGATTCGAGAATCTCGGAAAGCACCCTAAAATGTCATATCAGAATGGAATACCATCATTCCAGCGACTGGCAGCTTAAGGGCTCGCACTTATAAATACGAATACCCGGGAATGCACACTTACACCAAACGGTGTGCGACTACCACCGATACTACATCACAGTGGCTTCGATCGAGCTGGCAAGACACTAGGCGTACGCTGTGTGCCTTAGTGTGGAACAAGACTGAAAGACAACGCTCTTCATGGTGGCCGGAAAGGGTGACGAAGCAAGGTAGCGTCAAGAATGGTGCCGATGCAGACAAAAGCAAGATGGGGAGTGATGAAGTGCGCATACAACTGCGGAGAAGAATTGATCATTTCCAGCGACTCGGGAGAAGTGATCATGGCTAGCGATTCGGAAGACGACAGGCGCAACGAACAGGATAATGACAAGGATTTGATGGAGAATATCAAAGAACTTCGACAACATCGCCAGAGGATGGGACTCCTACAGTTTGCTAAGTCACCCTGGGGACAGTGGATTTCTTCCGCCACTAGAACAAGTGCGCTCAGAAAGGATTGGGGAGTTAAATTCCTGGCACGGACCGACAGACAACAGAAAGGGATATCTCAGCCAGGTGGTGATAGGATACTGTATGGTTACATGACTTCTGCAGAAGACATGGATTCAACAGCACAGAGGGTACTTTGATTCCATAGACGAAGCGATTAAAGCACAAGATCAAGAAAGAGGGCTCAGGTAACAACGAAATCAAGAGTAGATTCTTATTGTATGTATATATGGACATGCTTTTCAGGATGGCTTAGATGTTCAGAAAAATAGTTAAAGGAAGAGCTGCGAGTATCTAAAGTTTTGAGTCCTTGAGGCAACTAGACCAGTCATACGAGTTTGAAGAAATTATGGAGAAAGAGACGACCTACCACGTACAGCGACATATTCGGGATTGGAAGATAGTTGCAGAACATATCTATCTATCTCTCTATCTATCTGCTGCATAACTCCAGGCAAAAGGATATCACCTACAGTATGGCACTTGCGGGTTCGAGTCCACCGTGCGTGCCAGTGTTAGACGGCCGCCGAACAAAGGACAATTGTACTTAGACAGAGGTTTTTAATGTAGAAAGAACCCTTCTGAAAGTACGCGGTACAGAAAGATTCGCGTAAAGCCTTGTAACAAAACTCTATTTAAAGCAATGAAAAGCGACGAGAGGGCAATCAGAGAGAGTCCCCGTTTTTTGGGAAGTTGCGAGTATATTGTGAGAGTTCCCGTTTTTGGGGTTACTTTACTGCTTCTACTGTGTGCAACGAGTAGAGTGTCTTGGTTCCGTCCTGCCTGTGCACCTTCTCTGCGTAATCATTCGACTGTGTATGTGTGATACACTGTGTGTTACGAGTCGGTACTGCGACTGTGAGAATCTGTTCGGTAACGAGTTAAAGAGTCCCCTGTGTTTTGGGAATTGCACGTATAAGTGTTGAATGTGTAGACAAGAGTAACTCTGCTCTGTCCCGTCTGCTCCCCTCCCTCTCCTGTGTATGTGTTGTGTGCGTATGTGCGTTATACGCAGTGTTACGAATTGATACGGTGTTGCAGAAAGTTCACCCGGTAATGATTAAAGTAATTCCTAAGCGTTAGTCGACAGAAATGTGTTTGGCTGATCGTTCTTCTGTGGAGCACGGACGCATAGAGAACTAACATGGTTCGGTTGTGAGCTATGAAGCTCTGTGAATGACTGAGTAGGTAATGTATCTATGTTCAGATTAGTACCAGTAGTGTTCTGAATACGAGTAGAATGATGATAAAGTGCGCGACAAGTTATAGTCAGTAGATCTTGCAGTTTGAATGTGGTACTCGGTAAAGTCGTAAATTGTGCATAAGGATTTTGTGGTGTGTTCGTGCTAAGTTACCAGCAGTGCGCCTTGTGTATTGAATCTCAGTCCGGATTACTGCTCAACTGTTATAGCAGGTAGATCTTGGAGTACGGGATTCTAAGACGTGGATAGCCTTGGTTGATCAGAAACAACTATTGAGCTAAGACGCGCTGACCGAGTAACGAGCGAGTGAGAAGTTGGGAAAATAGTATAGGGCCTCTGTCTAACAGACCCCTACCACTCCCAAGGACCCACGTGGCTAGAGTCCGTTTACTTTTACGGTAAGATTAACTACAGAAAGACTCGGATATACATATTACGCCGTGTTGATTTGATAGAAAGCGATACTATTCTACGTTTAACAGTTGTGTTTTGGAAATGCTCTTCCAAAGCATTCCACACATTTGTTGCACTTTTCGATCCTCTAATGTGAGGTAAAAGATAATCATTTACAACCATGTAAATGATGCTCCTAGCTTGACTTCACTTGTATTGCACCTTCAGCTCTGATACCACTGTTGGAGACCTCTAAATCTCCAAAGGTTTGATCTATACTGACCTAAGAGCACCTCTATATCCGTTATGGACCAAACTTTACACAAATGTTACCTTCATTTACCAAATCTTCAATTATCACTTCTCTAAGTGAAAATATTCTTCCTTCAATAAGTCTACTTCAAAAATTAACTTCATTACCTACACATATCTTCAAATTTCTTCAAACCAATGATGCACATATCTTCAGGGCACCTTTGCACAATCATTCTCCACAAAGGCATCTGGACGGGAAGCCATGCTAGGAAGTATAAAATTGATGCTGGACTTTGTAAACTCTGTGGCAAAGAAGAGGACTTGGAGCATTTGTTCATTAAGTGTAAATTTGCTTCCAAATTCTGGGTTGGCATTTGGTCTTACTGCCAAATACAGGGGCTCAAAACTCCAAGTTGCAAAGATATTCTGATTGGTGAATCAGGAGGCATGGACATCCTTCTGTGGCAGATTATCAAAGCTCATTCTATGTGGTTTATCTGGAAGAATAGAAAGAGTGCCATCTTTAACAAAAGGGAAAAAGATCACTTCTTCTCCTGTCTGCTAGGACTGAGGAAAATCTTCAATCTCTGTTTATCCTTTTGTCATGAATCCCAATCGGACTTTAAGAGCCCCTTTGTAATTTTAAAAAACTACCACTGTAATGTGTGAAAAGCCAAGCTCCTTCGTATGTACTCAAAGCCCAGATGTGACATGATCACTTTCCTTGGTGATTTTGTTAACTCTATCCTCTTATGAGGCCCCCCTTCCTTTTCGGAATTATGATTTCCTATTTCTACCTTGGGCTCCCCCTGAGGGCCTGCTGTAAGTTTGTTTTTGTCTAGCATCAATTTTATTCTTCCTATTTTTATCAAATATATATATATATATATATATATATGCATGTGGGACAATTGAGTTTGTAGAATGTGAGTTGTGGACACATTTTGCCATTAAGTCTGTAGAATGCGACTTGTCAACCCAAACTGACAGCGAACTTCCTTTTATACAAATAAGTAAATAAATAAATAGATAAATAAAACCCAAATTGACAGCTCATAAATAAAAAAGAAAAAAAAAACCCAAACTGTCACATGTGCTACCTGCGAACAGCAGAGGAAGTTGGTGCGAGCTCTTGAGCCATATCGTCTTCACGCGTGAGAGGTAGTCTTGGAAGGAGAGTTGCGCAGGGACTCTGCAGGTGGGCCGCTTCGAGGAGAGTGGGCGTACGTCTTATGTAATCCAAGACTCTGCGCAGGGACTCTGCAGATCTTTTTTTTTTTTAAATAAAGGAAGTTCGGCCTTAGCCTAATCTCCGAGACTTTAATTATAATGAAGAAAAAAAGTTACAAGTGAATGGGACTAGTGCCCATGGGACCCCCCGAATCCCACAATGCAGGGGAGGAGTATGGCAAGCTACAGGGCATTACAGATGAGGTGGATAAAGTTATCATCACCCTCATGTGGGACCCATTTGGGTTTCAACTTGTTGTTTTCGAGGAGATAAATACAGTGATGTCTAAACGGTGGCGATCTCTTGACTCGGGAGATTCTTTTACCTAGGAGAAACAAGGATTTCTCGATCGACCATTCCTTAGGAGTTTGGCCAAAATTGACAGCACATCGCTCCCTCCAAATCTTCCAGAGAGTCTCACCTCTGATGGCATTCCACAGTCTCGATGAGCAGCCGATCACCCCACCCAACGTCACTTGTTGCCAGTTGATTTGGTTCGTGAGTCTCAATACTCGGGTCACGTGATGCCAGATAACACGGGACTTGGGACAATCGAAGAACATGTGAGCTAAATCTTCAATGCACCGATGGCAACGCTTGCACCATGGCGGCACACCACATATTTTGTTAGCCCTTGCATTGGTCCAGATACCTTTATGCAAGATCTACCACATGAGAACGGACTTTTTGACCTCAATTAGGGGGTGCC
Source organism: Ceratopteris richardii (assembly GCA_020310875.1). NCBI lineage: Eukaryota > Viridiplantae > Streptophyta > Polypodiopsida > Polypodiales > Pteridaceae > Ceratopteris > Ceratopteris richardii. The sequence continues at coordinate 33,580,590 of CM035420.1, read as the reverse complement.
AAATAGACATGAATTTTAGCTCCCACCGAAGTTTGGTCCAAGAAAGGCACCATCTCTTGTTAAGGGTGTGGTGAACATCTAAATCCTCTTTGAAGTTGGGGATTCTGGATAGCTTCTTACCATTGCTCCATTTGAGGCCCTCCAAGCAAGGAAGATCTTGATCGCAAAGAAGGCGGGTAGCTAAGCGGTCCCATGCTAAACACCTGCTTTGAAGAAGAGTCCATTCCTCAAAGGTAACTCTAAGTCTCGGATCCAATTCTTCGAACCTAATCCACTGGCTGGTCTCTTGTTTCCAGAGTTGTTTCCATTGTTTGAACCCCTTGTTCCATAACTGCCTTGCAGTTTGGAGGTTCCAAGACTCCACCCCCCGAATGCCGCTGATCGGGAACCAAATAGAGTCATTTTGTCTTATGCCAGCCGCCCACTTCCACTCATCACTGATTCTGATGAACTGTTTGGCCTTGTTCCAATTCTTCCATAAGGAACACACGAGGCTAGAGCCTTTAGGGGAGACCAGGTGGGGGGAGAACAAAAGCGTGAGAATCCCTATGTCCTTCCAACCAGGGTGGCCAACTAAGGTAAGGTCTTCCGTGTTTCTGAAGATCAATTTAGCCCAAGAGGACTCCCTATTGCTCCAAGCCTTGATAAGCCACTTTGTCGCCAACTTGTCAGCCAACCCAACAATATCCAAGTTTCCTAAGCCCCCTGAGTCTTTAGGGCTAATGCAAGTTTCCCATTTGATTTTGGGAATCCCCCTCCCGTTGGGGTCCCCAATCCAAAGGAAGTTTCTGCAGATTCTTTCCACTTTGGCCAAGTCTTTCTCCTTAGGTCTCCAACACGAGATAAAGTAAATAATTTTAGACATCATAAATGTGTTAACAACCATAGCACGCCCTGCCAGGTTGACTTGCATACCTTTCCAATGATTCAGCTTCCTATCCAGCTTGGATAGCACCCAGTTCCAGCGTTGGTCCATTGAGATGTCGAATCCCATCGGAATGCCAAGGAGACGGAAGACTTGACTGCTAGGGATAACTTGACACCCTTGATCCACCAACAATTGGGGAGTATGTCCGCTGATTGCTCTAAAAGCAGTTTTAGCATGGTTGATTTTTGAGCCTGATGCCACACAAAAGGTGTCGAGGCACCACCAAAACACCTCAATGCTGTTAATATCGTTATGCACAAAGGCATTCATGTCATCAGCAAAAAGTCTCACAATCATTTGGCAGTGATTTAGAGGTAAGGAAAGACCCTTGAGATTGCCAGCGTCCATGTGATACTTTAATAGGCAGCTGAGTCCATTCGACGCAATAGCGAATAGTAATGGAGCCAGAGGGCAGCCTTGCCTAATTGATCTTTTTAAACGAATGGGCTCAGAGAGCTTACCGTTGATGTTTATTCTAGTTGAAGCATTTCCAAGAAGAGTGGAAACCATTTCGTGAACTTTTGGCTGCATCCAAGGTCTTTCAATGATTGAAGAATAAAGTCCCATTCCAATCTATCATACGCTTTGTCGAAGTCGATCTTAATGAATACCAGATCTTGAGCAGACTCCTCAGCAAAAGCAAGGCCTTCCCAAATATCGATAATTGGTTCAAGTATAGATCTACCTTTGATAAAACCTTTTGGTCCTCGCACAACCATGACTTTAAATGACAAGAGATTCTGTTGGCGATAACTTTTGCAATTATCTTGTATCCTGTTTGGAGCATGGTAATCGGACGCCAGTTCTCAATTTTGTTCTTATCTCCCTGTTTGTGGATTAACTTGATGATGCCATTATTCAGGCACTCAGGGAGGGCACTGAATGAGAGAGCCTCTTGCCACACGAGGCGCAGTGGGGTGGCCACCTGATGTTTGAAGGACTTGAAAAACTCATTGGTAAGGCCATCCGGACCTGGACTTTTCCCATTGGGAAGGGCATCAATAACCTCGATAATTTCATTCTCGGAGATGTTAGCATCCAGTAGAGCAATTAAGTTCTCTGGGATTCTGGTTTGAGCAACCCTTGAGATGGTTGCCATGGAGTCGTGCCTGTGGGGGGAAAGAGGAGTCGAGACCCCGAGAAGATTGGTAAAGTGCTCGACGATGATAGATCTATTCTCCACTTCCGTGCAACATTCAGTTCCATTGTTATCGACCAATAGGGGGATGGATTCCCTAGCTTGTTTCCTTTTGAGGATGTTACACATCTCTTTCGTTGGTTTGTCGGCCTTCCCTGCCCACCAATCTTTGAAGAAAATTTGAAGATTTTTCCTTTGAACCTCCTCCTCTAATCTTAGTCTTCCCCTAATTTTCAAAAGACCTTGTTGGCAATGTAACTTACCTTTGTTCACCTCTTCTTCAAGCCGTGAGAGTCTCTGGTACACCGTTTCTCTTCTTCTTTTTCGGATTTCTCTTATAGCCTTTTGAGTCCTGATTAGAATTTTTTGAGTCCTTTCTACCGCGCTTCTCCAACACTTAGCCTGTTCATTACAGTAAGCAAAGGCTTCCGTCCACACCTCAGAAATTTCTTGGTGGACAGAGGGGAGGGAAAACGATGTCTGACAAGCATGAAACCAAGGAGCTTTCTGGAACATGGGAATCGGTTTGAAAGACAGAGTAATCCGATAGTGGTCTGAGATAGTCAGGTTCATGTGTTGGGAAATCGAAGGAATACCCCACTGAAGGATGGTGTTCTGATCGATGTAGCATCTATCAAGTCTTGCTTTCCTCAAAGAGTCATATATTTTAGATGCATCAACAGTAGCTTCGTCAACAAAGGAACCAGTCCGTCGCGACTCACTGGAGTCTGGAACCATCGGCAATTGACAGGTTTGACGATTGACAGGTTTGAGTCCATCAGCGATCGACTGGGGGCGATTGACGATTGACGCGCTTGGGTCCATCGGCGATCGACTAAACGATTGACGATTGACACGCTTGGGTCCATCGGCGACTGACGGGGCCCCATCGCGACTGAGGGGTTTGGCGCATCGCGATTGCTTGGGTCCGACTGATTGGCTGGGTCTGCCGCGCGACTGTTTGGCCACTGAGTAAATGAGGACATGCCACTCGCTGTGGGTCTAACGTCTCGAAGACCACACCTTTCTTGGACCGAGCCGTCGCACCGTGTCCTTAGCTCAGGCCGGCCTCACGTTTGCTTTTGGACTCGCCGTTTTTTTAATTCCAGAGGTTCGGCGGGAGTCACGGACGCGTGTATGGGGCATCCTTTTTTCTCGCTTGACTGCATTTTCTTTTGAAAAAATCATTATTAAAGCGGCTCCTCGTTTCTTTCCTTTGCTTCATCGAGATCTTTCTCACTCTTCAGCTGTTCAAAGCTAAACTAATTAGAATTAATATTTGCGCACTCATGGCATCCAAGGGTGGAGTGGGTCCTTTAATGCGAGATGACCGTGGGTCATTTTGAGTGCAAATTCGTGAGTTGCTTCCAGAGGTGCGCTTAATCATTTTGGGAGTAGCTTTCGATCATCTTTGCCTCAATGTCAACCCTTCTTCCCTCGTTGGTCTTAAACAATGTGGCTCCCCCCCAATCCCAGTGCCCCCTCGAGATGGGTTCCGGCCCATCGGACGTCGCTCCTCCGGTGGTCTCTTTATGCATGGAGTCAGTGGCGGCAAAGCAAGAAGAATTGATGAAAACTTGTCTGATTGGTCAAGCCTTTGGCCCTAGACCCCCTCTAGAAAATGTGAGATCTTGGCTGTGTAAAGAGTGGTTCCCGCGTGGTCTAATTATGTGCAAATGTCAATTCCTGCCGGCGAATCACCTGCTTCTAGTGTTTGAGAATGAAGAGATGGCCTTCCAAGCCCTGCAAGCTGGTTCTTGGCAAGTGGGCCGGTCCACCTTATGCCTATTCAAGTGGACCCCAGACTTTGTTCCGAACAAAGCAAAGCCTCTTCGTTACCCACTTTGGGTAGAACTTCCCAATCTGCCATATATCCTGTACGGATTTCTTCGAGAAATAGTTTCACCGATCGGTCGTCCTTTGGCCTCAAGAGAGGACGTTGGGGGCTTAATCTATGAGGGTGAGCAATACTCCTTCAATGCATGATGGCACCCGCAAATTTGCGTTGAAGCAGACTTGAACCAGGTGCTCCCTTCGAAGATCTCCGTACATTATGGCGATGGTAAGGATTGGGTGCAAGAGATTACCTACAAGAATTTGCCCAATGCATGCTTCCATTGTGGGCACCAAGGTCATCGGATCAAGGATTGCCCTCTGAAGCAAAATTCCAATAAAAACAAATTGAAACCAGATGAGGCCCTCGATCCTTTACCTCAAGCTAGCACTAGGGGGCTTCCCCCTCCGATGGAGGATGAAGAGGGCACTCGTGTTGCAGAGACAGATTCAGAAGGGTTCACCGAAGTAAGACGTAGGAGGAAAGTCAGCCCTCGAAGACCATTAGTAAGGAATGTTACGACCATTACTCCTTCGAATAGCATGTACTGCAGCTTAGAAAAGGAGATTAATAAGGTCGACCTCCCTGGGGATAACCTTTATGAAGATGATCTGGCTGACAATTCCATTGGATGCTCTACCAGCAAAGAAGACAACCAAGAAGGCTACACCACCAGTAAAGAGGATGGCTTCACTACTAGCAATGAAGACAACCCAGACAGTGAAAGCTCCTCTCTTGGCCCTACTCTTCCAGTTTGCTTGCCAAGCTTACCTCAACAAAAGTCAAAGCTTAAAGGGGAACAACCGTTGGGCATGCCTTGGAAGAGCCCCCTCAAGAGTAGGATCCTAAATCAAGAAGCTGGGAGGAAAAAAGAAGATCAAAAGAAGAAAAAAGTTCGGGTCCCTCCCCTCAAAGAGGGCAACCATCAATAATGAAAATCACTTCGCTAAACATCAGGGGTTTGTCGGACCCTTCAAGAGCGGCAATTCTTGGTCAATGGTTCAAAGACAAGTGCCTCAACCCTGACTTTATCTGCTTACAAGATTAAAATCAATGCAGAGGATCTCCAGAAACGGCTTAAACACATTTCTCTGAACCACCTTTGGCTCTCCACTTCGCACCCTAGGGGGGCGGGGGGTGCTGCAATCGGTATTAGTCACTCCTGGTCCAATAGATTGACATCGACTTGTGAAGATCGGAATCATCAGTGGATTGCTGCCTCTTTCAAGCCACCTAATCAGTTCACTGTGGTCTCAATTTATGCCCCTAATGGTGAGACGGACAGAATCAACACTTGGACTTCCCTTGACTCCCTCTCTCACAATGTTTTGCTTTGTGGGGACTTCAACATGGTTGAATTTCCTGAGGACCGTTGGAATAACAAGGGGAAAATTATTGATGGTCAGGAGAAAGAGATATGGGATAAAATCAAGTTCCATCTCGACCTGGTCGAGGTGAAAGACATGAAGGGGTTCTCCTGGTCTAACCTCCAATTGGGGGACTCTCTGAGGAAAGCTAGACTTGATAGATGTTACATCGACCAAAACACCATCCTCCAGTGGGGTATTCCTTCGATTTCCCAACACATGGACCTGACTATCTCGGACCACTACCCGATTACTCTTTCCTTCAAACCGATTCCCATGCTCCGAAAAGCTCCTTGGTTTCAAGCTTGCCAGACGTCATTTTCCCTCCCCTCTGTCCACCAAGAAATTTCCACAGTTTGGGCGGAGGTGTTTGCCCACTGGAGCCGGCTAAGTGTTGGAGAAGCGCGGTGGAAAGGACTAGAAAAATTCTCATCAGGACGCACAAGGCCATAAGAGATATCCGGAATAAAAGGAGAGAAATGGTGTATCGGAGGCTCTCACGTCTTGAAGAAGAAGTGAACAAAGGTAACTTGCAATGCCAACAAGGCTTCTGAAAATTAGGCTAAGGCTTAGACTCGAGGAAGAGGTTCAAAGGAAAAATCTACAAATATTTTTCAAAGATTGGTGGGTGGGGAAGGCTGACAAACCTTCAAAAGAGATGTGTAACATCCTTAAAAGAAAACAAGCTAGGGAAGCCATCCCCTTCTTGGTCGACAACAATGGGATCGAATGCACCAGAGAAGTTCAGAATAGATCTATCATCGTCGAGCACTTCACCCATCTTCTCGGGGTCTCAACTCCTCTTTCCCCACACAGGCGTGATTGCATGGCAGCCATCTCAAGGGTTGCTCAACCTAGAATCCCCCCGAACATGATTTCTCTGCTGGATGCTAACATTTCAGAGAACAAAATTATCGAGGTTATTGATTCTCTCCCCAATGGGAAGAGCCCGGGCCCTAATGGACTCACCAATGAGTTTTTCAAGTCCTTTAAGCACGTGGTGGCCACCCCGCTGCGCCTTGTGTGGCAAGAGGCTCTCTCTTTTGGTGCCCTCCCCGCATGTCTTAATAATGGTGTCATCAAATTAATTCACAAAAGGGGAGATAAGAACAAAATTGAAAACTGGCGGCTGATTACCATGCTCCAAACTGGGTACAAGATAATCGCCAAAGTAATCACCAACAGAATCTCGTGTCATCTAAAGTCATGGCTTTGTGAGGACCAAAAAGGTTTTATCAAAGGTAGATCTATACTTGAAGCAATTGTCGATATTTGGGAAGGCCTTGCATTTGCAGAGGAGTCTGCTCAAGAGCTGATATTCATTAAGATCAACTTCGACAAAGCATATGACAGATTGGAATAGGACTTTATTCTTCAATCTCTGAAAGATCTTGCATACATCCAAAAGTTCACGAAGATGGTTTCCACTCTACTCGAAAATGCCTCAACGAGAATAAACATCAACGGTAAGCTCTCTGAACCCATACATTTAAAAAGATATATCAGGCAAGGTTGCCCACTGGCTCCATTACTCTTCGCTATCGCCTTGGATGGCCTCAGCCACCTATTTAAGCATCACTTGGATGCTGGAAATCTCAAAGGTCTCTCCCTTCCCCTTGGTCACGACCAAATGATTGCTAGACTCTTTGCCGATGACATGAATGCCTTTGTTCTTAACGACAGAAACTACATTGAGGTGTTTTGGAACTGCCTCGACACCTTTTGTAAGGCATCAGGTTCAAAAATCAACCATGCTAAAACTGCTTTTAGAGCAATCCATGGGCATTTGCCCCAATTGTTGATTGATCAGGGGTGTCAAGTTATCCCTAGCGGCCAAGTCTTCCGTCTCCTCAGCATTCCGATGCGCTTCAACATCTCGATGGACCAACGGTGGAACTGGATTCTATCCAAACTGGATAGCAAACTAAATCATTGGAAAGGTATGCAAGCTAACTTGGCAGGGCGTGCAATGGTTGTCAACACATTTATGCTTTCTACGATTATTTACTATATCTCGTGTTGGAGACCTAAGGAGAAAGAACTAGCCAAAGTGGAAAGGATATGCAGAAACTTCCTATGGACTGGGGACCCAATAGGAGGGGGATTCCCAAAATCAAATAGGAAACTTGTATTAGCTCAAAAGACTTGGGGGGCTTGGGTATTTTGGATATCACTGGGTTAGCGGACAAGCTGGCGGCCAAGTGGTTTATCAAGGCTTGGTGCAATAGAGAGTCCTCTTGGGCTAAATTGATCTTCAGAAATTCCAAAGACCTTACCTTAGTTGGTCTTCCCGGCTAGAAGGACATTAGGATCCTCACGCTTTTGTTCTCCCCCCACCCGGTGTCCCCTAAAGGCTCTAGCCTCGTGTGTTCCTTATGGAAGAGTTGGAACAAAGCCAAACAATCGATCAGAGTTAGTGATGAGTGGAAATGGGCTGCTGGGATAAGACAAAATGACTCTATCTGGTTCCCGATCAGCGGCTTAAGGGAGGTGGAGTCTTGGAACCTCCAAACGGCTAAGCGACTATGGAACAAGGGGTACAAACAGTGGAAACAGCTCTGGAAACAAGAGACCGGCGAGTGGATTAGGTTTGAAAACTTAGACCCAAGACATAGAATTTCTTTCGAAGAATGGACTCTTCTTCAAAACAGGTGTTCAGTGGGGGACCACTCAACTACCCGCCTTCTCTGCCGACAAGATCTTCCTTGCCTAGAGGGCCTCAAATGGAGCAATGGAAAGAAATTATCCAGAATTCCCAACTTCAAAGAAAACTTAGATGTTCATCACACTCTTAACAAGGTGTGGTGCCTTTCTTGGACCAAACTTCGATGGGAACTCAAGTTCATGTCGATTTGGCACCCCCTTATTGAGATCAAGAAATCCGTTCTCATGTGGAAAATCTTGCATAAAGGTATCTGATACAACGCAAGGGCCAACAAAATTTGTGGTGTGCCTCGTTGGTGCAAGCGGTGCCATCGATGCATCGAAGACCTTGTTCACCTCTTCTTCGATTGCCCCAAGTCCCGTGTTATCTAGCATCACGTGACACGGATTCTGCATCTCTCGAACCAAATCAATTGGCAACAGGCGCTATTGGGTGAGGCGATTGGTTGCTCTTCTAGGTTGTGGAATGCCATCAGAGGCGAGACTCTTTGGAAAATTTGGAGGGAGTGATGTGCTGTCAACTTTGGCCAAACCCCAAAGGAATGTTCGATTGAGAAATCCTTGTTTCTTCTAGGTAAAAAAATCTCCCGAGACAAGAGATGTCCTCCATTTAGGCACCACTGTATTTATCTCCTCGTAGATAACAAGATGAAACCCAAATGGCTCCCCCATGAAGGAGATGATAGTTTTGTACACCTCATTTGTAATGCCCTCTAGCTTACGAAACTCGTCCCCTGCTTTGTGGGATTTGGGAGGTCCCATGGGCACTAGTCCCATTCACTTGTAACTTTTCTTCATTATTTTAATTAATGTCCGGGAAATTAGGCCATGTCCGAACTTCCTTTTATGAAAAAAAAAAGTCACATGGGCAGGAATCTGCGCGCCACGAAAGAGTGGGCATTCACGAATTTAGAAGCACGTTGAATATCCATTATGTGCTTCATCTTATACAAGTAGGTTTCAAAAATAAATGTACTTCATGAGATACATTATCATATATGCATTTTAGTAGATGCTACGCTCATTCAATGTAAATAAAGTACAATCTAATTCAGAATCAAAATATAACTCAAATAAAATAATTCACGTGGGCCAAGTAAGTTTTTTTTTTTAAAAGCAAGAAAATTAGATTAATGGAGGGAGTACATCCTGTGCAAGAGGCAAGAGCCACAAGCACAACTAGTTACAAAAAACAGGCCATATCAAGCCTCTGAGCAGAGTATACCGATGAGATAGTGCTTCTCCATTTGGAGAAATTACAAGACTTTAGCAATGTGAATATGCTTTCCTTGTGCTCACGAGCAGTTTTGATACACTGGATACATTTAATAGAGGCTTTCTTGAGAGTTCTAGTGAGAGAGGCAAGGAAATTTCTATTTCCTTTACCATGAACTACATTATTTCTACTGCACCATATATGCCATAGGATATAGCCTCTCCATTTGTTCCAAAGCAGAACATCCATATTCTTACAGCAACCTATGATGATAGAATCTTGAGTGAGCCCCGGAGATCTTCTGGAATGAAGATAAAGTTCCACACTGGACCAGAATTGCCTGGCATGAGGGCAATTAAAGAACAAGTGGTTAACATCTTCCACCTTGCCACAGAATGAATACATCCCTCCATTTATCTGAATTTTCCTGACTCTGGGACCGATCCAGAGGCCATTCTGGAGCATAAGCCATAATAGATAAGAATGTTTACTGTGATCAGGAAAGGCCCACAGAGATTTAAAACCGTAAGACCACTGCTTGGCAGACCAATTACAAGACCATCTTTTATTGCATTTTGGCACAATTTGATTGATTCTCCCTTTTGACTTTTTGAACTCTTTGAAGATAGCTCTGGCCATCTCATCAAGGCTAGCTTTGGACTTGAGACCGTGGGCAATCTTCTCCTTCAGCAGCTTTTTACGATCCAACAGCACCTGCAGACAAGCATTAGACAGATCAGAACCTTGTACAAGCTCATAATCAGAGACCACTTCCTCGTTGCTCATGAGGTCTATCCAAGCTTTGAACCCAGCTGGGCATTTATGCTCCTTAATAGCCAGGACACCATTGTATCCCTGAGCAGCCCAGCCAAACCAGATAGACTCCTGCAAAAATAAATCAGAGGAACCCTTAAGCATTTTCTTACAAAAAAAACAATGTTTGGCTTTAAACCAGGCTTTCCAAAATCTACAGACAATCAGACTGCCCACTGGAGTAATGTTAAGGGGGGAGATATAGATGTCCCACAGGTTGAGGTTATTCCAGGCCTTGTAGTTAGTAATTTAAAATTTGGACAAATTTCTCTGCAAAAGAAGAGACCAAATATCATTAGAAAGGGTGCTTCTATAAATCCACTTAGCTACAAGGTTGTCAGCCATTTTGATGGGGCACTGAATACCCAAACCACCTTGAGCTTTAGGGAGGCAACAAGTGTCCCAGGAAACCTTGGAAAATTTTTGATAATAAGCATTACCTCCCCATAGGAACCTCCTGGCCAGGGAGATAGCTTGCTTGACCTGCTTAATGGAGGGAGACCAACAAGCAAGAAAGTATACCAGCTTAGGGAGAACATAATGATTAAGAATAAAACATCTATGTGGCAGGGAATTGTTAGAGTCATACCAAAAGAACAAATGCTTTTTGAATTTATCCAGAACCAACTCCCATCTTTGGGACATAGAGATCTTGAACCCCATGGGGATGCCCAAGAGTCTAAAAACTTCTCCTTCCTTAATAATCTCGCAACCTAAACTGGAAATACAATCAGGAATAACGTTAGAGGAAGATTTAAACCCAGTTTTACTGTGGTTAACTTTAGAGCCACTAGCCAGACAGAACTGGTCCAAGCAGTCAAGAAAAACCTTCAAAGAAGCATTGTCAGCTTTAAGAACAACATTAGTGTCATCAGCGAACATTTGTAAGTAAAGGGGGGAGGGAGAATTAGGAATTTCAATACCTCTAATAATCCCTTTATCCATAGCATCCTTAACTAACCAGCCTAGAGAGTCACTAGCAATGGCAAACAGAAGAGGGGCAAGAGGACAACCTTGTCTTATGGATCTGGAAAGTTTAAAAGGTTCAGAGAGGTGCCCATTGATCACAACCCTAGAGAAAGCATTACCAAGAAGAGTGCTCACAAACTTAATGAATCTTCTACCAAGACCCAAATCTTGAAGAGATTGCAAAACAAAGTCCCACTCAATCCTATCATAGGCTTTGTCAAAATCAATCTTAAGAAAGAAAAAATTCTACCCACTCTCTGAGGCATAATCCATGCCTTCCCAAATGGACATAATAGCATCAAGAATGAATCTGCCCTTTATAAAACCTTTCTGCTCAGGAAGAATAAAGTTACGCATCATAGGACTAAGTCTACTAGCCAAGGTAGAGGAGAAAATTTTGTAAATAGTGTTCAGGCAAGTAATGGGTCTCTAGTTGTTAAGGTCATCCTTGCTGCCTTTCTTATGAATAAGTCTGATCACACCAGTGTTAATGTGAGAAGGGAGATATCCTTTACCAGACACTTCTTCCCAAATCAAAAGAATATAAGGAGTGAGGAAGTCTTTCAGAACCATGAAGAAATCATTAGGTAAACCATCAATCCCGGGAGATTTACAGGGTTTCAATTTATGGATGGTTTCTTTGATCTCACCGGCAATGAGGGGCAAGTCCAGAATGGTACTCAGGATTTCAGGAATCATTTTCTTCCTTTTTAAGGCAATAGTAGCTCTGGCCCTCTGGATGTCTTCCCCCCACTTGGGAGAACTAGAGAAAACATCCATAAAGAAACTCTTGGCCTCCTGTAAAGACTCTTGAATATTGATAGTATGCCCATCATTTTTCTTTTTAAGAGGAGGGATGAAGTCCCTAGCTTTTTGCTTTTTCATCAGTGAAAACATGAAATTGTTGTTTCTATCAATCTTCCCACTCCAGAACTCTTTAGAAGAGGAAAGAGAGTAGCTGGCTTCTAGATACCTCTCTTTGCACAACAACCCATTGAGATCTTGGTATTCTTGGGAGTTAGCATCAAGGAGCCCTAATCTTTCCACTATGTCCTGCCTTCTTTTGGCCCTAATTTTGCTAGCAATAGCCTTAAGTTGAGTAAAGAGCTTCTGGATCTCTTTGACAGACTTACACCAGACCATACTAGGAGAACTAATCTGCTCAAAGTTGAGGAAGAAGATATTTTTGGTCTAGGTCAAAACACTGGGCAACTTGAGGAAGTTACAATCAATATGAGGCCAGCCAGCTCTAAAACTAGGGGAACCCTTTTTAAAGGTGACAAGAAGAGGCTTATGGTCGGACATAAACAGGGTAGTATCAAGATTAACACAAATATCCCAACACCCTTGAACAAAAGGAATACTAGTATAACACATGTCCAAACGAGCCGCAATATAGGCCATGCCTATCTGCTTATTAGACCAAGTCACCCCAGAAGACCCAGAAATATCAACCAAATCCAGGGAGTTACACATTTTATACCAAGCATCCTTTTCCCTTACCTTCCCATCTATCTTTAATGTCGGTCACCATATTGAAATCCCCAATAACAATGACAGGACCTTGGAAGCAATTAAGCTCCCCCCAGCAAACGGTACGACCCAAATCATTATTAGCCGCATAAACAGAAACAATATTGACATCATACGGGTGGCCCAAGGAGACAGAGCACCACTGGTTAGAATTACTCGAATTACAAGAAATAACAGCATGAAGGAGATGGATGGACACTCCGATAGCACTGCCACCTTTACCATCACAGTGCTTAGTGTAAAACCATTTGTATCTAGAGGAAACTTTCTTAAGGTTAAATAATAGAGAGTTCCCCCCAACTTTTAGCTCCTATAAACAAACCACATCAGGCTGTTTAGGAAGGTTTGATAACCAAATATTAAGCATTTTAGCTCTAACAGGATCCGTGATCCCTTTAATATTGCAAGAACAAATAAAAAGGTCAGACATCAGGAAACAGAGGGAAAGAAGCTACTTCGTGCTATTTTTGGAGGGCTTAAGCACTGCCAAGGAGGACCTAATAACCTCCTTCCTTTTGGTTTTAGTAACATAGTCAGGCTTTTTAGCTATCTCAGGATCTTGAGACATTGGCACAACCTCAGCTGACTCCATCTCTTCTTCCATCATGTCAAGTTTACCTTGATCCATCATGTTAATTTCTTGGGAGACCATCTGAGCTTGTGATACAAGAAAGGAGTCTACCTGAACCGGTGTAGCTTCTTGAACAGGAACCGAATTAAGCACAGATTTTTGAGGGGGCACAAGCACTTTGTTCTTTTTTCATACAACTTTCCAACCCTGGTCCAGTTGAACATTGGAGTAGGACCGCATGTTTTCCTTATTCGCATCTGCACAATTGCCCAGGTCTTTATCAACACAAACAGGGAAATTCTTATCAGCAACTTCATCGACATGATCCTCGAAGGGATTAGAAATGTCATCCAACAGAATGTTAAACAAGTTATCAGCTTTCACATTTTTCTTTTTAGCTTTATTAATACTTTTCCTGAACTGAGGGTTAGTGTTATCAACCACAGCTTGAGCTAGACCTTTTTCTTTAGTATTTTCTTGATTTTCCTGTTTAGGAAGAAGAGAGGAATCCTTAATTAGATGTCCTTTGTTATAGCAATTATAGCAAGCATTGGGCAAGTTCCTATACATAACTTTTTGCACATGTAATTTCCGACCAAAGGAATCTTTGATGGTCACATTAGTTTTGATGGCTTTGGACACATCCACTTCAATAAGGATCTGAGGATCCCATTTAGGGTTAAGAACATTATTCCTGATTTTCTGACCTAAAACACGCCCAATTTTTTCCCTAAATGCTCAACCCACGGGTAAAACGCAAGGGGAAGGTCCGGAAACTCTACCCAGACAGGGATTCTAGTTGGTTTGGGACCCTTGGGATTGAAACCAATATGCCACTTAAACAAAGAGATAGGGGAGTTCCTAATTAACCATTGACCTTCAGTCAAGACCTGCAAGGCGTTGTTAGCGTCCTCGAAGAAAAAAAGTAGATAATTGTTGGGACAATACTGGACATGCCTCACCACTAGCCCCCTTGATTCCCAATTATTTTTTAACCAAGCCCTTAGGACTTCCTGAGGGGGTCTCGGCCCATGGCACAGACCAATGATGACTCTATTACTCAAATGCTCATGCCAGTTGTCTAGCGACAGTCTGTCGATGATTAGGGTTTCCTCCTCCGAATCACTATCATCACTCTCCACACATAGCTCGTGCGGGTTAACCTCCTCAATGAAAGGAGCAGCCTCAGGAAACGAATGAGCATGAGAAGTACCTGGTGGGAGGTTGAGAGGAGAGAAAACACCTTGGAGATGCTCGACTTGGTGGGCAGCTTGAGCATACGACCTTGACGCTGGTTGATTATCCTCCAGAGCGAATTCATCAGCAACTTTATTAGAGAATTCTCTCTGCTTGGAACCCTCTGCTCTAGAACCAGGGGACTGCATATTCACATCCTCTTTCTCTTCCTCCCCGGGGCCATCCAGCAGGTTCTCTACGTTCACAAACGACTCCTTGCCGATTTCTGTCAATCCATTTCTTAGCGCTTCGAACAGTGCCATTGGAGCATAGTCCAGAGGACCTCCATAGGGGAAACCCCCAGTCGCAGGGGCAGGAGAGAGGGCAAAGGCCACCCTCGTGAGGAGGGGGAAGAGGGGCACTAAAGGCGGCCCAAAACCCTACGACCCACTCTCAGAACGTGGAGTACGAAACACATTAATCTCCCACTAGTGTATTAGTTCTCTCACCTGGGCCAAGTAAGTTTGTAGAATGCGACTGTTGAAGCTCAAGATCAAGGGCAAAGCATGGAAGTGCATCAAGGAAGTGGACACACAAGAAGAAGGAGTAAGTAGGGAGCTCCAAGAAACACCTGCCAAATTTTCAGAAGAAATCCCTACAAAAATAGTGATTTGTATCACTAAAAACCATTGTAAATACCATTTTCCATCTTTGTAACTCCATTTTGTTCAAGCCGAGGAGTCCTCGAGCTTGAGGAGTATTAGAACTACCATCCTACCAATTTTCATAATTTTTAGACTCCGTTTGAGCCCCCAAATAAGCCCTGGAACCTATTTTTTAACTAGGCCGGACACTAGGTCTGGACAGGGCCAAAACCACTCAAAAACTATAAAAAGGGCTGGAGAGCTCATTTTTGAGGTTAGCTTGTTGTAGATTTCAGTTTTGTAAGAGAGCTCTTTGGTAATCGAAGCTTTCCATTGCTCCACTCTTTGCTCTTACCTTGTGCGCGTGTGTGTGTAGGTGTGTGCATGCTTGTGTGCTTTCACTCACGCACTTGTGCCATCACTTGCTCACGGTCTTCATACCGGTCCTCACGTCTCCACGGATTGACATTTATGAGGTGTATCTCCTCACGTTGGTACTCACCATTGTGCTAGAGTGACACCAAATTTGGCGCCGTTGCCGGGGAGAGAGCTTGGAGGACGAGCGTGTGACGGTAAGACGTAGAGTAGCGACGTTGGAAGGTAAAAAAATCACCATTTTTAGTTCAGTTTCTGAGTTTTTCTCCTTCTTCATCTTCATCATCATCTCCATCTTCTTCCCTCTTCATATTCTCTGATTTTTTCCATTTTCGTCACTACATTCACTCGTTTTTTACTCGTGGCTGTGAGGAACAAGCTTAAGAGGAGCTGAGAACCAAAAACGCTGAAGAGAAAACACTGAAAAACTCTCAAAACACCAGAATCTGAGCGGTGGTATTGCGGCGTGAGAGGAACAGCGCCTGGTATTGCGAGCGTTGTATCGTGACTTTGGAGAGTGACTTTGCATCTACAGGCTGATAGAAGTGACAAGGAGGACACAAGGTACACAAATTTGCAAAAATTTTTGAATTTGGGTGTGAAAATCTCCAAGTATCGTGTCCGGTTGAGTTTTGGTATCGCGATACCAGAATTCCCATGTATCACGATACTTGTCGAGGTATCGTATCGTGCATGCCCACTTGAGGTATCGCGATACCATTTTGGTATCGTATCGTCAAGTGTTGGTATCGCGATCGCAGTTGCCTCAGTGGTATCGTATCGCGACGGTCACAATATCGTATCGTTGACCAAGTGGTATCGTATCGCCTGAGATTCTGGTATCGTATTGTGCACCTTGTGGTATCGTATCGCCACTTGCATAAGTATCGTATCGTCGGGTACTTATTTTGGTAACGCGATACCATTCTGGTATCGTGTCCTGAAGTTGGTATCGCGATCTTACCTTACCTAGCAGTATCGTATCGCCCACTTTCCCACGGGTATCGCGATACCATTCTGAGGTCGTATTGCCCTGGTCCTCTGGTATCGTATCATCGAAGTTTTAGTGTCGTATCGACTACTCCCCAAGGTAGTATCGCGACACTTGAACTAGTATCGTATCGCCAAGACTAGTGGTATCGTATCGTTTCCTTACCAGGAAGTGTATCGCGATACCATTTTTGGTGTCGTATCATGGCAAACCCTTGGTATCGTATCGTGATGTTGGTATCGCGATTTCAGTCATCCCGGTGGTATCGTATCGTCTAAAGTGGTATCGTGTAAGAAAGAGGTATCGTATCGTGGAGAATCTGGTATCGTCTCGTCTGTTCTGAGCTCCCAGGGTGATCCTGTTTCCCTGTTTTAACCCAAGAACCCTGAACTGGCATAACTTTCTCATACGAAATCCGTTTGCTGTGATTTTGGTTTTGTTGGAAAGCTCGTGGGGAGTACAACAAAAACATCGACTGGTTATGGTAAAATTAATACCAGGATTATTAGATAGGGTATTTTGAAGTTGACTGTTGCTCTAGTACAATGGAGAGATCCACGTTAAGAAGCTCCACCTCCTTAATGTCAATCCGCGGAAGAGATAGGAGTGATATGAAGATCGTGAATGTGAGATGAAGTGAGAGTGAAGGTGAGGAGCACAAAGATGCACACACACATACGCACACACTACGAAGAGACAAGCAAGACACAATGGAAGGTGGGAAATTAGCTCTATTCCTCAAGAACACTATTACAAGCCCAAAATAGCTCTAAGCTCACACTAGCCAACCTCAAAAATGAGCTCTCTAGCTCTTTTTATAGTTTCTAGACTAGTTTTGACCGGTTTCACATCTAGTGATCGGCATAGTTAAAAATTAGGTCCTAGATGCTATTTGGAAGGGTAAACGGTGTCTAAAAATAACGAAAATTGGTACGCTTGTTCTACCTAAGCTCCTCAAGCTCGAGGACTCCTCGGCTTGCACAAAATGGAGCTAGAAATTAAGAAAAGGGTTTTTATCTATATTACATGTGTTACAAGAGTGATGAAAATCACTATTGAATGTTTGAAGAAATAATAAGAAACATATTTGTTTGAAAAATTGATCCAACTGGCTCCCTGCTCCGTCTTCACATGCTTCCACGTCGTCTGTGCCTCTGACTGCTTCCAACACCCCCCTCCCTCTCGCTTCTGTCGTCCCTGACAGAACCTTGTTGTGAGGTCTGCCGGATATAGTTCTGTAGGAGGTCTTGAGCGAGGGTGTGCTCTGAGATACGAATGCCAGATCAGCCTCGAGTTTCTCCCAGTCAATGGGTTGCGGCTCGTCTGGTGGTGGGAGCTGATAATGTGTGGAGTACACCATTCGTTCACAGGCGAATAATTGCAATAAATGTGTGGGCCTGCTTATAAATACCTCTGAATGGTACTCCCAAAAGCCGGTGGTGAACATTTCTTCGAACGTTTGCTTGTAGCACGCCGGTAGGTATTTGATTCTGCAGTGCCAGGCATAACACACCCGTAGCGATGGCGTTGTGCTCATATCATAGACTAAATCAAAGTTGCCATGCTCAAAGCCCGGGGTGTTGACATGGGGGGCCTTGACGCGTCGGAAGACCTTAAACACCATTTGCATCATGTCAAAGATTTTGACAGTCATGTGCGCGACAATATCATCCATATGCTTTAATCTAGGGAGCCAGTGGCGGATCGTCGCCATCATATAGCCTACTGTGGGTAACTCGATTGGGGGCTTGAAATAGGGATAATTCAACCAGTCTTGGCACTGCTTATTGTTTTGTACCTTAATAGCGAATGCAGTCCAAGAGCGGCGTCGTGGTACTGGTCCCCAGCACGGGTTAAATTTTAAGTGCAGAGGCGCTTTCACCCATGTGCTCATCATCTCTGGATAGTTTTGCAATAAATCTTTGCGCCAGTCGGGTTGATGGATTTCACCTCTCTGCGCACTTGGTGGCAAGTCCTCCGGCTCGAATTGAGTTGCATGCGTTGGTTTCATGCCTGTTTCTTTCTCTATGGCTAACTGGTATTCGGCCATTAACATGAAGTACGGTTTATATTGGAGCTCATGCCCAGATATGTATCGTCGCGGGGCCAAATGAGCAAAGAATGGTGACTGTAAAATTCTCTCTTCAATCATGGCCATGGCATGTAACTGTGCCTCTACTCTGGCCGAATGTGTCGTTCCGAGTTCTTCCACTGTCTTCATCCACGCGGGGGTAGGTAATTCATAGGTCATCTAGCCCTCGGCCGTGACACGTCCACCTGGGATGGGTATCGGCTCGTATGCCTCTTCGAACGTTTCCTCCACCGGGATAGTGACGGTTTCTTCCTCAGCTGGTAGCTCAGGTGGGGAGTCAGGTCGTGGTGGTGCTTCGTATACGTCTATGCGTGATTGGAGAGTGGCTACCTGGGCCCGTAATGCGTTGAGTTCCTCTAAGATTTCAGGAGCAGGGTCCACAGGTGCTGGTAATTTTGCTGCTACTTGTACTTGTTGTGTTGCCGGTTCTCTGAGCTGTAGTAGCTTGTGATCTTCCTTCAACTTTTGATGCTCTTCGTTCATACGATCATAGTCCTCGAGCAGTCGCACATGATCTTCTAGCAACATCTGCATTGATTCGGATGGGATTGCCTTGAATCTGCTAGGACTTAAGGGTTGTTCTGGATGGTCCAAGGCCGCTTCCAAATTCTCTCTATTCTGTTCCTGGAGTCGCTGGTTTTCCTCCTTGGCTGCAGCTAGATGTCTTCGTAGTAAACCCATATTTCTAGTGAGCGTTGCATTGCGTACGGTCTGGGCTCGAAGCATGTTGTCCAGATCAGCAGTGGCTTCTTTTGTTTTCTCTTCACTTTCTAGCTCTAACTTATGATATGCCTCTCGTAATTCGTGATATCGTGTGTTTAATGAGTCATTCTCAATGGTCACTGAATTAAGCTGCGACTGCAATTCATTGGTTGTCCTCTGCAGCTGTTGATAGTTGTTGCCAAGAGATGCAAACTCATCTCTAACTTGTGTCATGCATGTGAACATTTGTTGAAGTGCAGTGTCTATGGTTGGCGATAATAGTAATGGAGTGCTAAGTGAGGATGCAGTGGAAGTAGATGCAGCGGGAATGGGGAATGGGGTTGGGAAGGTGGATGCAGTGGTGATCGTGGAAAATTGTGACGTGCCTAAATATGAGGGTGCTGTGAGTGGAGTGGGTAATGGTGCGGTGGGTGGTGAGATGTCCATGTCACTGGACGTGTCAAGTGCGGTGACTGTGAAAAGTGGTGTGATTGTGGGTGGTTGTGTAGGTGTGAATACTGGATTTACAAATGTAGAGTAATTTACAGGGGGGATGGCTGGAGTAGCTTGGTGAAAAGGGGAAATAGGGGTTATAGTGGGTCGGGGAGGTGAGACAGGTGAGAATGTTAATGGAGTACAAAATGGGAAAGGGTTTCGTAGTGGTGTAGGGAAGAGTGGGAAGGATAAAGGAATAAAGGGGTTAGAAGTTAGACTAGGTAGGCTGGGTACGGGCCTGGTGGCATGAATGGGCAGGGCAAAGGCTTTGGCTATGTCGTCGTGGACTGGTGTGGATGCGGTAGGAGCAGGTGGGTGTGCGGGGGATACAGGATGGATTGGCGAAACATGAGGTGAGAGAGGAGTAGATGGTGTGGATGTTATTTCAAGGATAGTGGTAGTATTTACAACGGTAGTACGTGGTGGGGAATCGACGAGGATGGTTTCTTCGGCGATGGATCTTTCCGGACGTAGGCGTGCCTCCTGCGCCTGATGGGATGATTGAGCACCTACCGGAACGCGAATATATTCACCGGGCTTCGATAACAGGCGAACTCTGCGAGGGTCATATTGGGGTAACGGCTTCCTCTGTAAATATCTGAGTGCCTCGACAGGGCCAATGGCTTTGACCAGTTCTCTGAACCCTCTGATGTAGACTTCTTCAAATCCTCTTGAGACTAGTTCCTGTTCAATTAATACCTGGCTCTCGTCTTCAGTTAACTTCTTTTTTGCCCATACTTTTTCCATTGTGCGATATAATTTCTTTATTGCTAGCGTGTAAGCTGCTGCTTCGAAAGTCTCTTCTTCGTATGTGCTGGTATCACCATGGGTGTCCGTATGTGGTCCCTGTTCCTGTTCTTGGGACTCGTGAGTGCCCTGGCTGGCTTCGTCATCACCTTCGTCGTCATCAGATGCTGTTCTTTCGTCATCAGAGCTCGACACAACTTGTCCCTGGGGCTGATCGTGCGGTGTGGTAGGGTAGCTCGGCCTTTCAAATTCTTGAGAGAACATTTGTGCGTCTGAAAACTGGA
Source organism: Ceratopteris richardii (assembly GCA_020310875.1). Lineage (NCBI taxonomy): Eukaryota > Viridiplantae > Streptophyta > Polypodiopsida > Polypodiales > Pteridaceae > Ceratopteris > Ceratopteris richardii. The sequence continues at coordinate 33,560,051 of CM035420.1, read as the reverse complement.
ACTCATTGGAGAAGGCATCTGGCATTTCAAAATCGAATGTTGTGTTTATTGGTTCTGCCTCCATGTGTGGTATTGGGAAAGAAAAGGCTTCCGCACCAATAGTGGTGGGAGCTTCTGCTGTCGTGGTGGTGGGTTCTGTGGTTGTAGCTGCCTGAGGTGCAACGGTACTAGTAGTGCCCTCCATTACCACTGGTCTAGATAACCTTATTCGAATGGGTTGTACTGTAGGAGCGGCTTCCGTCGGTGATTGCTCTGGAGAGGGTTGTGGTGATGGTGACTCTGGCACTTGAAGGCAAGGAATAGTGCCTCTCATGCGCTTACCTGCCCTTGCTCTGCTGGGCTTCCTGGCTTTCTTCGTCGTTCCTTTAAATGCCTTCAGCTCTTCACTCGTCATGGCACGTTCTATCGGTAGGTCATAAGCTAAACACATATAGACAATTCTTGTCAATGCACAACATCCATTAAGCACTTTCTTTCGTTCCCATCTGTGTTGTGCCAAATACATTTGATCAATGATCCAGCTCGCCAGATCGACAGTCTGAGGTCCAGTACATGCTAAGTACAATCCAAACCATATTCTTTTGTGTGGCATGGTGAATGTGTCCTGAGCGGGGAATGCAAAATGTTGCATGCATATCCGTAGCGGCTTTGACAGCTCAGGTGTAATTGCTGAGATCTCCTCCCACTTAGTGACATCCCCACGTTTCATAGGGTCTGGAACTAATCTTTCTCGATCTGTGGGCGTGTGGGTTCCATGAATCTTGATGGCAGCTCTGATTAAATCCTTCGAAAGATAAAACCTTTTGTAAGGTGGATCATCCACTAAAGAAGGCAAAATAAAGGTTCCTGGGATATCCTTATTCTCTGAGGCCAGCAAAGTAGTGATTAAATAATAGCACCTATAAAAGTCAGGTTTGGGCAGAGGATCACTGAAATACTCCGTGAAGCCGGCTCTGGCCCAGACATGAGTTAAGTCCTGGGTGTTCTGTAGGCCTTCAAACTCTCTTGAGAAGAATTGATACTTGCCCCAAGTGCGGTCATCAAACGTCAAATTAGATTCAAATATAAAGTCCGCGTCCGCTAAGGGTCCTGCAAGTCCCTGAAACCAGTGAGAGTTACGGTGTATCTTTTCTGTGTAACCCATAGGTGGGTTATCGATCGGCATGGGCCCTGGAAATCCTTGGAATTCTGGCGGTGGAGTAGTCGGGTGGGATTCTGCTCGTAAAACATTGAGGGGCACAGCAGCTACGCTGGGGCCTGCTTCTGATGGTCCTTCTTCGGTTTGCATGATGACTGATGCGCTAATGAGAAGGATCTGCTACAAAAGATTAACACATTAGCATGGAAATCAATTATGATCGCATTAAAGTGAGACCGCAATCCCTTTCCATAACTGATGCGTAACCCGTGTAGCCAAGTGTTGTGATGTGATGGATGCAATGCTTCTTGCAGCACTAGTGCAGGTCTCTAGACACCTACACGTTTCAGATTATGCATACATTTCTGGATGAGATGAGATTATGAGTAATGTGTGATGATGGTGGGTGAATTTATACAAGGTTTAAAGGTTAGTGATTTATTACAAGATTGTATGTTAGTCGGGGGGGTAGTTTTGTCAGACAATGGGTTAGGGGAAGACGGTTGGACACGTTTCGGTATCCATTTCCTAAGGGTTTTTGAGCGCTTGGTGTGCTTCTGCTGGGGAACAAAAAATGGTAGTGGGTTTGGTGGTATTGCAGACTGAAAAGATTTTTGAGGGGTATAGATTACATGGTTTGAGGGTTGAGCTATAATACATGGTTTGGGTACCCAAATCTGCGTGGGTGTGGGTCGGTTCTTGAGGTACTTCTTGGCGATCCAAATCTGTCGAATGTTTGGACTCGTCGAGGATTGTTGAGGACACTGTTGAAGCTCAAGGTCAAGGACGAAGCATGGAAGCACATCAAAGAAGTGGACATAGAAGAAGAGAGAGCAAGTAGGGAGCTCCAAGAAGTGTATGTCAAATTTTCAGAAGAATCCCCTACAAAAATAGTGATTTTCATCACTAGAAACCATTGTAAATGCCATTATCTATTTTTAGTAACTCCATTTTGTTCAAGCCGAGGAGTCCTCGAGCTTGAGGAGTATTAGAAGTACCATCGTACCAATTTTCATAATTTTTAGACTTCGTTTGAGCCCTCAAATAAGCCCTGGAACCTAATTTTTAACTAGGCCGGACACTAGGTCTGGACAGGGCCAAAACTAGTCAAAAAACTATAAAAAGAGCTAGAGAGCTCATTTTTGGGGCTAGCTTGTTAGAGAATAGAACTTTTGTAAGAGAACTCTTTGCAATCTAAGCTTTCCATTGTTCCTCTCTTTGATCTTACTTTGTGCGCGTGTGTGTGTATGTGTGTGCATGTTTGTGTGCTTTCACTCACGCACTTGTGCCTTCACTTGCTCGTGGTCTTCATACCGGTCCTCACGTCTCCGCGGATTGACAAGTAAAGGAGGTGGTGCTTACGCTTGAGCTACACCAAATTTTGGCGCCGTTGCCGGGGAGAGAGCTTCGAGGACGAGCGTTGTGATGGTAAGATCGTAGATTGGCGACGTTGGAAGGTAAAAAAACTGTCATTTCAGTTCATTTTCTGTTTTTTCCTCTTCATCTTCATCATCATCATCATCTCCACCTTCTTCCATCTTCTTCTTCATAGAAAATTCTTGTTTTTTAGTGCATTTTCACCATCTTCATACCATTTTTCATGCATTATTGTGTGGGAAGGAGTTAGGAGGTGCAAGGGAGAGCAAGCGCTGTATTTTTTTCATGATTTTCTGCTCATACGGAGCTCGCCATAGCCGGCGCTCAGAAATTTGAATTTCCCGCCAAAAAACGCGATTCTGTGATGAAAATCGCGATTCTATGAAAATTCAAAATTTTTTGAAAAATCACGATTTTCAGTTTTCCCGCCTAAAAGTTGGTTGAAAAAAATCGCGATTCTGTGTTTTTCTCAAAAAAACACGATTCTCTGCTCAAAATCGCGATTCTCTGAAAAACACGATTCTCTGCTCAAAATCGCGATTCTCACCAATCACGATTTTCAGCAAAAACACGATTTTGTGAAAAAGGCGATTCTGTGAAAACACGATTTTTTGCTCAAAATCGCGATTTTCAGGTGAAAAATACGATTTTCAAAAAACACGATTCTCTGCTCAAAATCGCGATTCTCACCAATCACGATTTTCAGCAAAAAAACACGATTTTGTGAAAAAACACGACTTTCTGCTCAAAATCGCGATTCTCACAAATCACGATTTTCAGCCAAAAATACGATTTTGAGAAAAACACGATTCTCTGAGTCAAAATCGCGATTTTCAGAAACACGATTTTGTGATCAAAATCGCGATTTTCAGAAACACGATTTTGTGATCAAAATCGCGATTTTCAAAAACACGATTTTGTGATCAACATCGCGATTCTCTGAAACACGATTTTGTGATCAAAATCGCGATTCTCTGAAACACGATTTTGTGATCAAAATCGCGATTCTCTAAAACACGATTTTGTGATCAAAATCACGATTTTCAGAAACACGATTTTGTGATCAAAATCGCGATTTTCAGAAACACGATTTTGTGATCAACATCGCGATTTTCAAATCACGATTTTCTGCTCAAAATCGCGATTTTCAAAAACACGATTTTGTGCTCAACATCGCGATTTTTTTTTTACTTCACAGCATCGCGATTTTCAGAAAGTTCACAAAATCGCGATTTTCTCCAAAGGTCCTGTTTGCCTGTTTTGACCCCCAGGAGCCTGATTTGACATAACTTTCTCATCCAAAGTCCATTTTTTGAGCTCTATAGCTTGTTGGAAAGCTCGTTTCAAATCCTACACGATCTCAACTGTTTTTCTCAAGAATAATGCGTTGATTTTGAGATAGGATAATTTGAAGTTGACCCTCAGGTGGGACTAGGGAACCAAGGGGGCTCTAAAGAATTGTGAACCATACCAAAGGGAAAATTTGGACTCTTGACTAAAGCTTATGAACCTGAGATCTGGTAGACACTTAGGCAAGGATAAACAAAGCATTAGATCTTCTGAGGCTAGTGTCAACCATACATCCAAGTCTTGGGCACAACAACTAAGTGGTCATCTTTTACTCAGATCAGACACAAGTGATTCAGAAATGTCTTTTAGTATGGGAAAACCTGCAGGTGGCTCAGGGACTGCCCATCTACAAACACCGGAAGGTCCCTATAAGACACAGTTGGAATATATTCGGACCAACCAATTAGGTGCTCGCATCTATGAGGATGGTCTGAGGCGATCAGTGGTCCAACTCAAAAATCCAGATCAATCCTTTGGACTTGAACACCCGGTGGTCAAGTTCGAAGAGGGTTCATACATTGATAAGGAAGGAACCATGTATGTGGTTACCAACCAACCAGATAGGACCGATGAGTTTGGAAATATCATTCATGAGAATGAGATAGGAGACCTAGAACAAGGAAACGTAGGACAAGGACCCCAGACTCCTAGAGGTAAGTCAGTTTTGACCCGAGTGATCACTCCGGACTGGATCCCTCAAGACAACAAAAGCATAGAACTATTTTTGAATAGAGAAACAGAGGAAGCCTTTTGGAGGTTCAAGCCAGAACAACCTAGCCAATTGGGCATAGTGATCATCTATGAATTCAAAGATCCTGAGATACCAGGTAAAGTTGTCTACCTGGATAACACATCAGAGAAAATTTTCTTGGTAACAGAACATGATAGACATGCATATACTTGGAAGAATGAAATGATTTTCCCCCCATCAAGATCCAATGTTTCCCATGGCCTCCAAGGGGTAGGATCATCCCAGGCTCATGAAGCCCAGAGAGAAAGAACTAGAGAGAGACCTGAGGTAAGTTTTGCACACACCGTGGGCAGGAATAGGTCAGGATTTGAAAATGAAAGACCTGAAAGAGAGAGACATCAAGCACATAGGCAACAAAGAGATGAACAGGATTTTCCATTGCTTAGACCCCGGGAGTACCCAAGAACCATTAAACCCAGTCACGTGATCAAGGCAATGAAGAACTATTTCGATGGGACAGGGGATCCTTATGATCATGTGGCCGAGTACAAACAAGTGCTGAGAGCCGAACAAATTGAGGACTGGTTCACCCAGTACGAGGCATTTGGTTTGACCCTTAAAGGCACTGCCTTAGCTTGGTTTCAACCATTGAGTAGAAGCAGCTATCGCGATATAGGTCAACTGTTAGACGAATTCATTGTAGAATTTTCCAAGAGTGGTATCAGGCATAACACATCGTCCCTGATCCATAGTTTCAAGCAGACACCCCAAGAAACAGTGCGACTAGCAGGTAGAAGGTTCAGACAGTACCTAGAAAGATGCCCTGCTCCAGAGCTACCCACACCAGCCAAACAAGTGGCTTTGTTTTTAGATGGCTTATTGAGCTCAAAGTTAAGATCCTATGTATACTTGAAAGATCCTAGATCCATTGAAGAGTGTGTGCGGACGTGCATAGACATAGAAGATAACTTGGGTGAGGAGTTAGGATTGTCCAAACTCTACAAAGATTCGGATAGTTCTACTAGTCATACTTCAAAGACCTCCACAGAAATAGAAGAGATAGCTGAGCAAGTTGCCAAGAAGCTGGGAGTCCAAAATAAACAAACACAGAGAGTCACTTCATTGAATCGGTGCTATACTTGCGGAGGTGACCACATGGCTAACGTATGCCCAATGCAAAACCAAAACATTAGAGAAAGGAATGCTCCATATTGCACTATTGAGAGAAAATACACAAACCACACGGCTCAAGATTGTCCCTACAATAGGCAGGCTGTTAGACAAAATTATCAGCAACCTTACCCACAAGGTAGGTATCAGAATCAATACCAACAGCCATATTACAGACCTCAACAGCAATATCAGGTACCATATAGGCCACAACCTGTCTTGGTAAACCAACCACCAGCTCCAGCCAACGTGATTCCAGTCAAGTATGCTGTGGGAGAGGAAAATCCAAATAGAGCTTTGGTGCCACTAACCCCATTGATACCAGATAATGACTCTCATGCTCATAGTTCAGACTACTCCCATGAAGGTAGTCCACATGCTTATTACACAGAGTCACCTGAACATAGTGAGATTTACTCGTATCAATATGAGGCACCGCCTATGGAGCAAAATTGGGAGCCAGAATACTCCAATGTCATGTACACAAATCCTAACCCTAGGCCCCAGTTGAGACAAATGAGACCACAAGCCCCTAGAGGATCTTGTTTCAGATGTCATGGTGACCATTTCATTCGTGACTGTCCCCACCCACCATCTCCGAGTCAAGGACAGGCTATCACAATACAGGCTTTTTGTCCTGATTGTGGCAAAGACCATCTCCCCAGAGATTGTCCAAGAAACCCCTCTAGTGCACCCAAGATTACACCCATTAATGTGGTAGGCTTAGTGGCAGATCCAAGTTCAAGTAGTAGCAATGTGGCTCCTATACAAGCTGTCACTAGAGCACAAGCCTTAAAACAGGATAAACCAGTAGAACAATCAGAGTCGAGTGAATCGGGAGAGCCTAGTAAGAGGAAAACAAGAACATGGAAGGATACCAGAGAGAAGGCCAATCGCAAGTGGAATAAAAAGTTATCGGAACTAGAAGAAAGCTTAAAAGAAGCGAAAACAAAAATAGAAGACATTGCATCTCAAAGCCCCTCGCATGCCGAAACTCCATCCTCTCCACCTCATCCCACCCCACCACCCATTGTAAATAGACCGCAACCAGGGTCTGTTCTTGCAGATCCAACCCCAGAAGGCTTGGACATGATGTTCAAGGCCTACCAGGCTCGACTTCAAGAAGGGCCTACAGCGGCAAACCTAGACAAGAGTTACCCTAGAGCAGATTTAGAGATTGAACGGATGAAAATGTGCATGAAAATGGTAGAACAAGCTCAAGCCATACTTGAGACTAGTCAAAAGTTCAATCAGACAAACTCTATCAAATCGGATTTGCATTTCCAGGGCTTACTAGAACGATTAGAGCAGTTGGTAAACAAACCACAAGTTTCTTTAACTCCACAGGCTCAACCAGTTATTGAAAGAGGAAGCTCACCACCCAGGGGAGCTTATGTTCCTAATTCCACGGATGCTGGAATACCTCCTTCTATTCAACAGTACTCTCAAGAATTCTTGCGGGAAATACAAGAAGAGAAATGGGCCAAGGAGAAGGGTAATTCCCCTCCTATTCCTGAGATTGATGATCTTCATGATCAATTTCCCCAAGACATCCCATCTATTTACGAAGATGAAGCAGAACAACAAGAGGACGAAAGGTTAGATTTCGAATCTAATACCTTAGAAGAACTGCCTCAATTTCCAGGCCCATGGGAATCTGAATCACTCCAGATTAGAGCTCCCACAATACTGGTAAGAAATGAAGACTCAGTGGTTCCAAGGAACACTGATGTCGTGAAGAACACTAAGGTTCAGTGTCATCTCACTGTAGAAGAGCTGCTCAAAGCAAAACCTGAGCTCTGGAATCATGTGAAGGATCAGGTTCCAGAACTTGATTCCAACATGCCAAAAGCAGGCTCCAAGCAAAGGGTACCAGAGATACCTCTAGACAAAATAGGGGACATGTGTGAGGGTGAAGAAGGTAATACTTATCTTCCCATCACCTACCAAGGTTACACAACCAAAGCAATCATAGATTCAGGTGCTGGTGTTGCTATTGCGACCACCTCCTTGTGGAAGCAATGGGGCAAGCCCACATTAAGACCAACTAGAATGAAGCTTCAAATGGCTGATGGTCATTTTGAAAGACCTCTAGGATTGCTAGAAGGGATCACTCTAACCACTTGTGGTGTAGAATTTGAGCACACATTTGCTATATGTGACTTTGAGAAAAATAATGTCTTTGAGATGATCCTAGGAAGACCCTTCCTACGACAATTGCAAATAGTACAGGATTGGGGAACTAACTCCTTGTACTTACAGCACTTAGGGGTCACCACTAAGGTCAATTTGAAGGATTACACCTTCAGAGATGTACCACCCCTACAATGGAATTCTATCCACAAAGCGAAAGAAGATTCCATCTCTGTGCATTCTGAAAGTTCACCTGATCCATCATGGCTGCATGAAGATACTCATTTGTGGATGTGCAAGGTCGCAAAGGAAGAGGAAAAACGTTTAAAGGCAAGAGAAGAAGGAACTTCGCTAGGAGATAGACCAGTTAGGGACCCAGCCTACACACCGATGATCTTTCCAGATGAGGAGTTTGAGCCTCATGGCTGGCCAGAAATCTTAGCCACCATGGACATTGCTGTCAATGAGGAACAATGGACACCTCATTGTGATGAGGAGGGTTATGATATCTCAGTGTTCATGTGTCAACCCCTGCTAGAAGAATGTGACCCTAGTGATGTCATAGAAGAAGAAGAGAATGACGATGAATTGGAGTCTATTGTGATGGATAGTTGCTTTAACTCAGAGCAGCACTATCTAGAAGATATAGGAGTGTTCACCCAGAAAGAAGAAGAACCTCTCACAAGTATTAAAACAGTAAGCTCAAAGGATGGAAGTGAGAGTAGTCAAAAGAAAAAGAAAAGAAAAGCAGTGAAACAAGAAAAGGAGGAATCATTGTTTGAAGTACCAGAAAACTTCAAGAAATATGAAGTTGACGACCGCAAAATTCTGGTACGAATGCCTAAGAGAGAGGCCATCATAGGAGAATCATATGATAATAAAGAAAAGACCAAGAAGATTGTAGTGACCATTGAAGAGAACGAAGAGAGATGCACATATATAGGAGATGATCTAAGTGCAAGAGAAGAAATGGAGCTCATAGCTCTATTAAGGGAATATAGGGATGTGTTTGCATGGCACTATAGAGACTTGAAAGGGGTAGATCCAAGAATTTGTTCTCATACTATCCCCATGACTGCTGATGCTAAGCCCACCAAACAGAAGCCCTACACATATAATGATACCTATGCAGCCAAAATCAAAGAAGAAATTGATAGGTTGATCGAGGCTGGATTCATCTATGAGATTGAGCATACCGAATGGGTGTCCCCCATTGTTGTGGTACCCAAGAAGAACGGGAAGTTGCGAGTGTGTATTAACCTTAAAAAAGTTAATGCCGCTACGATTAGAGATAGTTATCCACTTCCAATCACAGAACACCTTTTGGAGCGTGTTGCAGGCAAGGAAGTTTATAGCTTCCTTGATGGATTTTCAGGTTACAATCAAGTAGCCATTGCCCCAGAAGATCAACACAAAACAGCTTTTGCTACAGAGTGGGGAATCTTTGCATTTCGGGTGATGCCATTTGGGCTCACCAATGCACCTGCAACATTCCAAAGGCTCATGTGTCATGTCTTCAAAGAGTTCTTGCGAAAGAGCTTAGAAGTGTATGTGGATGATTTATGTGCTCATTCCCAAGAAAGAAGGGTTCACATCCCTGAACTCAGACAAATCTTCAACAAGTGTAGAGAATATCGAGTGTGTCTGAACCCAGAAAAGTGTGTGTTCATGGTGCGTCAAGGTAAAATCCTCGGTCATATTGTTTCTAAGAATGGAATCTCAACGGATGAAGATAAGGTACGAGCCATAGCGGAGCTGCCAAGGCCAAGGAATGTTAAAGAGGTACAAGCCTTTATGGGCCATTGTGGATATTACCGTAGGTTTATCCACATGTACGCGATCATAGCTAGACCCCTTTATGCCTTGTTGTCTAATTTTGAATGGAACGACGAATGCGAGAATTCTTTCAATGAACTGAAGAAACGTTTGTGCACAGCACCAATACTGACCACTCCTGATTGGAATAAACCATTCCATGTCCATGTGGATGCATCCAATCATGCCATAGGATGTGTGCTGGCACAACCCACAGGTGAAGGGAATTTAGATTTGCCCATAGCATATGCTAGTAGACAACTAAACCCAGCCGAAAGAAATTATACCACAACCGAGCGAGAAGGGTTAGGCATGGTATATGCTGTAAAGAAGTTTAGACACTATTTATTGGCCAACAAGTTCAAGTTCTTCACTGATCATCAAGCTTTGTTATATTTGGTCAATAAACCTTGCAATACTGGACGCTTAGTAAGATGGTTCCTCTTACTAATGGAGTATGACTTTGAAGTTGTTGTCAGGAAAGGTAGAACCCACCTTCGGGCAGATCACCTTTCTCGCATTACTTCAGGAGAGTCACCACAAGGAGTGTCTGATGAACTACCTGATGCTTATCTGTTCAATTTGGAAGTTGTTCCTAAATGGGCAAATAAGTTGGTACCAGTCCTAACCTTCGGCCCTGCAAATAAGAATGTGAAAACATCACAAGAAGAAATTGTAAAATCACAAAAATATCACATATTGGCAGGAAGCATGTACAAACAAGATACTGAGGGTGTATTAGCTTGTTGTGTCGAGGACGATGAACATAGTAGTTGGTTGCAGCAAGCTCATGAGGGATTGCTAGGAAATCACTATTCTAAACAACGAACATTGCAGAATTTGAAACGTTTAGGAGTGTATTGGCCTAGCATGGACAAAGAAATACATGAGTGGATCAAGAATTGTCCAATGTGCAGAGAGAGACCACCAGTGGAGCATGCGACCCTTTATCAAGTATCATTAATTCCAGATTGGAGTACTCCATTGGTAGAGTTTATGAGATCGGGAAGATTACCCAAAGAGGCCAGTCTAGCAAGAAGACGAAATATGGAGCAAGAGGCTCAAGGCTATGCCTTAGTAGGAGAAAACCTATACCGAAGAGGTAAAGATGGGTACTTAAGACTGTGCGTTCATGAATCAGACTATTTAAGGGTCTTAGAGACTGCACACGGTGGTGTTGCAGGTGGACATTTTGGCCCTGACCGAGTGATGAAAACCATTCTATTCTCAGGACTTTGGTGGCCCACTCTTCATATGGATGCACATACCTATGTGAAGAAATGTGACACATGCCAACGTGCACAATATCCAGTGAGAAAAGACGAGATGCCCTTGAGGCCAATGATGGGAGGACGTGCATTTTCGAAGTGGGGCATAGACTTCATAGGTCCTATTAACCCCCCAGCTAGAAACTCCCATGCAGAATACATCATTGTAGCCACAGATTACCTTACAAAGTGGGTAGAAGTCAAAGCCACAACAAAGAATGATGCTCAGACTACGGCTAAGTTCTTATTCGAGAATGTGTTCACGAGATATGGACTACCAATAGAGTTGGTGAGCGATAGAGGCACACACTTCTTGAATGAAGTCATTGAAAATCTTCTCCAAGAATTCTTGGTGATACATAAGAAATCCGCCCCCTATCATCCACAAGCCAACGGACAAGCCGAGAGTACCAATAAGATCCTCTGTAACGTATTGACAAAATTGGTAAATAATAAACGCTCTGATTGGGACAAACAACTTCATCATGCTGTTTGGGCTTATCGAGTTGCCTACAAAACGGTACTCAACGCCACCCCATTTCAGATGGTCTTCGGACAGAACGCTGTGCTACCATTAGATTTCTTAATCCCTGCCTTAAAAGTAGCACAAGAGTATGAATGGAATGGGCATGAATTGTCCTCTAGGATCTTTGATCTCGAACGCTTGGGTGAAACGAGGCTACGAGCGGCAGCAGGCATCTACGCTGCAAAGAAGAGGCAAAAGGCATACTTTGATGCACACATCAAGGATAAGGGATTGAAAGAGGGAGATCTAGTGTTGGTATACACACTAAAACAACATGCCCGTAAGTTGGAAAAAAGAGGTTATGGACCCATGATCATTAATAGAATTTCCACTAGTGGTGCAGTTCAGTTGGCCACTCTAGAAGGAGATATCTTGCCAAACTATATTAGTGGCTGTAGAGTCAAGCTATATCAAGAACCTCTTACTGAGGATATGCTAATGAGACTCAACACTGCGAAGAAGCGAAAAGAAGAAGAGTTAAGAGTGAGAGAAGAAGCACAGGAAGAGGCCAGAGAGCGTATTAGGCAAAATAAGTTAAGGCGATTAGGCCTAGATGTCAACTCAAAAGCCCCAAAATATCACATGGATATGTGTCAAAAGTCAGGCATTGCGACTTCTCAGGTCATTGACCGAAGACCCTTTGTGACCATAGAGATAGGACAAGGGAAGGGTGCAAGGACGGTGAAAGCATTGATTGACTCAGGTGCAGCAAGTAGTGCAGTTAAACTTTCCTACTGCCAAGACTTGGGGTTGAACATCAATCCCATAGAAGCTTATCTCATAGGATTGGGAGGTGTGGAAACCCCTTGTTTGGGCGAGGTGGAACTTCCCATCTACCTTCAAGATGTTCCAATGAAAGTCAAAGCGCTAGTATGTCAAGATGAGAACCTTACAGAACCACTTGTCTTGGGTCAAGATTGGATCTATGACCATGCAGTTAACTTAAACCTAAGAAGTCAAATTCTTCAAGTTTGGGTACATGAACAATGCATTACATTAGAATTAGAGAACTGCATGCTCCTAGATCATGGCACCACACACTCTCTTAGTTCTTCCAAGACTAATCATATGAAAGAAGATGTTGTATGTGTCAAAAGCTCTATGATGCAGAAGGAGTCAGTCGTGGAAGACCAGGTTCGAAGGCGGGTGGATCTTTCTTCTTCTCCAAAGACTCAAGTAGCCACAGTAGTGAGCCCACCACACAAGCAAACACCACCGTTCACGACAACTGCTACATCAAATAGAAAGACACCATTCGGTAAAAAAGCGGTTCCGGGCATGAAGCAGATCTGGGTACGCAAAGGAGAGCAACCACCAGCCTTAACCCCACAAATCCCATCCATGCACACTAACCAAGCCAGAAGACGAAGGAAGCAGCTCAGACAAGCTCCGTCACAAGATATCCAACAAGTTTGGGTGCCTAAGAAGTTAGCTGCAGCTCAACAAGGGCAATTACAGATGTGGGTACCTAAGAAGATCCTACACCCACAACAACCTTTGTTCTCCCACATGCAAAAGGTTTCAACAAAGAGGCCAAAAAGAGAAAAGGGTAAGAACCACGTACAGAGACCAAAGGAAGATCAAATCAGCTCTTCAACATTAGTAGGAAGACATGCAAAAAGGATATGGGTTTGGAAGCCAAAAGTGCAAGTAGCCTCCATCGAACTAAAGCATCAACCACACTGGATACCACAGTTCAGAAAGCATCCAAAGAGAAAGACGCCTGAAGTGACCTCTACAGTGCCAAATGATGTTCTAAAATGGACTCCAATAAGGAGGATTACATCAGTTCGAGACTCAATGGATACCTCCACCAAGGTCGGCATCAACCTCCACAAATAACATCGAAAACCTCGAACGAGCAACAACCATGTGCTCCTTGCACAACCCTGTCTTTTGCACCATTTAGGTCATGCATTTCCAAAGTATGCATTAATATAGGGCCACATTACACGGCCGTGCATAGACACACTTGAGAATCCCATGCACAAGAGCACAGTGACATATGTTGAACATTTCTATTGATACTAACTTTTGTGTTCTTGTTTTGTGATATCCTTTTTCTCAAAAAAAAAAAAAAAAAAAAAAAAAAAAAAAAAAAGAAGGAAGTGGGAGAGAGCTTGTTCCCAGGTTTGGCTTATGAAACATGAATGAGTCATGATTAGTTGAAGGTGGAACTGTGATTATCAGGCATTTATCAATTTGGATCGCAGTGTGTCTCGGCCAGCAGTGAGATTATTGCTGCCTTATCTGGTAGAGGACAAGCATTTGGCATGAACATGGCATCTACAACTATGATTTTCTCTTACCATGGTAGGAATGAAGAGCTTGAAGGTCCGCAACTTGCGTGATGCTTAACTACTTCATGTACCAGAGCATCCAAGGAGATATCTGCAAAAGGTAGTTCTGGAGGAGAAGACTCCTGCATATGGTGAGCTAAAGAGTATATGTGAAACACAGCTTGGTGTAGTTACCCGATGTTGCTTGCCAGGGAATATAAAGCAATTCAATTCTCAGTATTTCCTGAACCAGTATGGAACAGTAGCACTGGTGAATGGTCTATGTCAATCAGCATGGTAATCTCTTAGAAACCGGCACGTGTCCAATATTCCTCTGAGTGTCAATATAGGGAAGTGAACGTGCATGAGCCCAAGCTCAGAAATGCACATTGTTAGTGAAAAATGTTGCTTTGAAAAGAGGAGAGGGGATCCACCACTCAAAAGATCTCATCAGTGGACAATCAACATGGACATTCATCAACAAGGTTCCATCCCAAAGGCCGAGTGTACAACACGAAGAGGCAAACATCCATCAACCTTCGCCATGGTAAGTATCTTTACTCTGGAAACACCATAACCATGATAGTTTAGGAAACCTCTTCGTCAGCATACCCTTGAGCACTTAGCTCAAGACCCGCAATTTTTGCACCATACTTCTTCCAATGCATTTTTCCAAGTAAGCATGCGTAGGGCTACATTACAAGGCCGTGCACAAGGCACATACCTTTTTCAACCCATGCACGAACACACTTACCCATCACTCAATATGGGTTATGAGTACTTGGCTTGACTACTATGAAGATCAACTTTGGAAGATCTAGAAAACATCAACGGAGACTCACAACGACACAGTCATGCTCGAATACAAGGCAGAAGCACATACCAAGAGACTACAACCTGCAAAGACTCACAAGTGATAGATGAAGAACGTCAGACGACTTGTGTTCATTCGGAAGGGACACTCTCTCTCAAGGCACTACTTGGAACAATCACTACAACAAGGGTCTGTCAGGGACGACAGACTCGAGAGGGGGGGGAGTGTTGAAGCTCAAGGTCAAGGACGAAGCATGGAAGCACATCAAAGAAGTGGACATAGAAGAAGAGAGAGCAAGTAGGGAGCTCCAAGAAGTGTATGTCAAATTTTCAGAAGAATCCCCTACAAAAATAGTGATTTTCATCACTAGAAACCATTGTAAATGCCATTATCTATTTTTAGTAACTCCATTTTGTTCAAGCCGAGGAGTCCTCGAGCTTGAGGAGTATTAGAAGTACCATCGTACCAATTTTCATAATTTTTAGACTTCGTTTGAGCCCTCAAATAAGCCCTGGAACCTAATTTTTAACTAGGCCGGACACTAGGTCTGGACAGGGCCAAAACTAGTCAAAAAACTATAAAAAGAGCTAGAGAGCTCATTTTTGGGGCTAGCTTGTTAGAGAATAGAACTTTTGTAAGAGAACTCTTTGCAATCTAAGCTTTCCATTGTTCCTCTCTTTGATCTTACTTTGTGCGCGTGTGTGTGTATGTGTGTGCATGTTTGTGTGCTTTCACTCACGCACTTGTGCCTTCACTTGCTCGTGGTCTTCATACCGGTCCTCACGTCTCCGCGGATTGACAAGTAAAGGAGGTGGTGCTTACGCTTGAGCTACAGACACCTTGGTTTCTGTTTCTGATTCTGCTGAAGCTTCGTTCTGTCCTTGTCAGCAGTGTTGCCAATAGCCTGTGGTTGCTGTCCTTTTGGCACCCATATTTGTCTCGTGCCACTTGTTCTATGATGCTGATACTGCTGCTTTCTTTGAGTTGTCCGGTAGTGTCGTCGGTCTGGGTTCCTCTGTTGGGTTAGACCCCGTCGTGGTTGGGGTTGAGAGGTCGGATGGACGCTCTGCTTTGGAAAAGAAGGGAGATCCAACACTTGCGTGACCTGCCCATTAGGAAGTGATTCGTTCTTTAACTTTAGTCTAGGCCAGTCCGCAGCAAGTTTGGAAGGGTGAGCACCGCAGGGTGTTGTGCTCATTTGGCCGCTGAGGCAACCCACCTGACCGCTGATTGTGTCCATCTGCCCTTGCGGTTGGGTAGCTGCCCCTTCTAGTTTGCAGGAAGCCCCAGGGAAGATCTCCTGTCGTCCTTCTGATTGACAACTGTCTATAGCCAAACCCGCGTGGGTTGGTGTAGACGTAACGTGGCTGATCTGACCCAAGATCTTCCGGTCTTCCGTCGCATGTATTTCATAGGGTCTAGGGTTATAAACCTCGGTCGGAGTGCCATTAGGGAAGTCAAGCGGTAGCACTCGCTTCTGATCTAAGGTTCCAATCTGTAAGGAGCCTTGTCTAATATTTAGGTCCACTGAGTGATCGTATAGCCAATCTTGGCCAAGGATTAGGGGTTCTATCAGGTCCTCATCATGGCACACTAGTAGCTTCGCTGTCATGGTCACATCCTTAATGAGGATAGGAAGGTCCACCTCACCCATGCAAGGGGTTTCCATGCCTCCTAGCCCTATGAGGTATGCCTCAATTGGCCGCATTTCTATTCCTGAATCCTTATAGTGGGACCATCTAATCGCACTAGTCACAGCACCTGAGTCAATTAAAGCCCTGAGCTCTTGGCAATGGTTGTCGTGCTCTAGCCTGACTGTAATGAATGGTCTCCTGTCCACTATACTCGGATGAGTTCGTGACTTTACCTCACACATGGCCATGGGATATCTGGGTGTTGTTTCCAGATGATTATAATGTTCTCTCCCTAGTCCTTGTCGTCTTAGCTTCATGCGCTTAATGCGTTCTATTGCTTCTGCCTGAGCTTCCTCTCGTATTCTATTTTCTTCCTCCTTACGCTTCTTTGCCAACGTGAGTCGTCTAAGCATATCCTCAGTAAGAGGTTCCTGATATAGCTTGACTCTACAGCCACTAATATAATTAGGCATTATGTCTCCTTCTAAGGTGGCTAACTGTACTGCTCCACTAGTCGAGAGTCTGTTAATGATCATAGGTCCATAACCTCGTTTTTCTAACTTCCGTGCGTGTTGTTTCAGCGTATATACTAGAACTAAATCTCCTTCTTTTAGGCCTTTATCTTTCACATGTGCATCAAAATATGCTTTCTGTCGCTTCTTTGCTGCGTGTATTCCTGCTGCTGCTTTCAGCCTGGTTTCTCCTAATCGTTCCAAGTCCATTATTCTCGCTGATAATTCATGGCCGGTCCACTGATGTTCTTGTGCAACCTTAAGTGTCGGTATCAAGAAGTCCAAAGGAAGCACTGCATTCTGACCAAAAACCATATGAAAGGGAGTTGCATTGAGTACGGTCTTGTAGGCCACTCGATATGCCCAAACAACGTGGTGTAACTGTTTGTCCCAATCTGAACGTTTGTTGTTCACTAGTTTCGTCAGTACATTACAAAGTATCTTGTTAGTGCTTTCAGCCTGACCATTGGCCTGAGGATGATATGGTGCGGATTTCTTGTGAATCACCATAAAATCCTGTAACAAATATTCAATGACTTGGTTTAGAAAGTGAGTTCCTCGATCGCTTACTAACTCTATAGGTAATCCATACCTTGTAAAGACATTTTCAAATAAGAATTTTGCAGTTGTGTGTGCATCATTCTTTTTTGTGGCTTTTGCCTCTACCCATTTGGTAAGGTAATCTGTGGCAACAATAATGTATTCAGCGTGTGTACCTTTTGCAGGGGGGTTAATGGGTCCTACAAAGTCTATACCCCACTTTGAAAATGCGCGTCCGCCCATCATGGGTTTCAATGGCATTTCATCTCTGCGAGTAGGAAATTGAGTTCTTTGGCACACATCACATCTCTTTACATAGGTATGAGCATCCATGTGAAGAGTGGGCCACCATAATCCTGCAAAGAGGATGGCTTTGATTATCCTATCTGGTCCAAAATGACCTCCTGCCACACCTTGGTGTGCAGTCTCTAATATGCTCAGATAATCGCTTTCATGAACACATTGTCTTAGGTATCCATCTCGTCCTCGTTGTATAGATTATCGCCAATAAGTGAATAGTCATGAGCTTCCTGCTCTAGACTTCGTTGTCGGGCTGTCATTTCTTGAGGGAATGTCTTCGTCCTCAAGTAGGTCACTAAGGGTTCACTCCAGTCTGGTGTGAGAGACAAGTGATATAGTGTAGCATGTTCTACTGGTGGTCTTTCACAACAAACATGGCATTCTTTACACAACTTATAGACTTCTGCTTCCATTGAAGGCCAATATACTCCTAATCTATGCAGAGTCTGTAATGTTCGATGTTTCGAATGATGTTGCATCAATGCACCTATGTGTGCTAATTGCAACCAATTTGCATGCTCTGATTCCTCTACACAACAAGCAAGAATCTTTTGATTGTCCTGTTTATATATGCTTCCTGCTAAGATTTGGTACCTCTGAGACTTGGTAATCTCTCCTTCTTTGATCTTTATCCTAGGATTCTTGGGTCCGTATGTCAGAATAGGGACTATAGGCTTAGCCCATTCTGGTGCTATCTCAAGGTTAAACAAATACGCGTCTGGTAGCTCATCCGTTACTCCTTGAGGAGCTTCTCCTGAGGTTAATCTTGAAAGGTGGTCAGCTCTAAGATGTGTCTTTCCTTTTCTGACTACTACTTCAAAGTCGTACTCCATGAGTAAGAGAAACCAACGTATTAGTCGTCCTGTGTTACATGGCTTGTTGACTAAATACAATAGGGCTTGATGATCTGTAAAGAACTTGAATTTGTTTGCCAACAAATAGTGCCTGAACTTCTTTACCGCGTAGATCATCCCTAATCCTTCTCGTTCCGTCGTGGTGTAATTTCTTTCCGCTGCGTTCAATTGTCTACTCGCGTAAGCTATGGGGAGATCTATGTTACCTTCACTCGTGGGTTGTGCTAACACACATCCTATGGCATAGTTGGATGCATCCACATGTACATGGAATGGCTTACTCCAATCTGGGGTAGTTAATATAGGTGCTGAGCACAAGCGTCGTTTGAGTTCATTGAATGAATTTTCACACTCATCTGTCCATTCAAAATTGGTTAAAAGAGAGTACAAAGGCTTGGCTATGATTGCATACATGTGTATGAATCTCCTATAGTAACCGCAATGGCCCATAAATGCTTGTATCTCTTTCACATTAGTTGGTCTAGGTAATTCTGCAATTACCTTCACCTTTTCTTCATCTGTGGAAATTCCATTCTTTGACACAATGTGTCCTAGAATTTTGCCTTGTCTGACCATGAAAACGCATTTTTCTGGGTTCAAACAAACCTGATATTCTCGACATTTGTCAAATATTTGTCTTAAATCTGGGATATGTGTCTGTCTTACATTTGAATGAGCACATATGTCATCGACATATACTTCCAAACTCTTGCGTAAGAATTCCTTAAAAACATGACACATGAGTCGCTGGAAAGTGGCGGGTGCATTTGTTAAGCCAAATGGCATCACACGAAATGCAAATATGCCCCATTCAGTGGCAAAAGCCGTCTTGTGTTGGTCCTCTGGAGCAATGGCTACTTGATTATAGCCTGAAAAACCGTCAAGGAAGCTGTAAACTTCCTTGCCCGCAACTCTTTCCAATAAGTGTTCCGTGATAGGAAGAGGATAACTGTCCCTAATTGTGGCGGCATTAACTTTTTTAAGGTTAATACACACACGCAATTTTCCGTTCTTCTTGGGTACTACCACAATGGGGGAAACCCATTCGGTATGCTCAATTTCATAAATAAATCCTGCTTCTATCAAGCGATCTATCTCCTCTTTAATCTTCGCAGCGTAGTTATCATTGTACGTGTACGGTTTCTGTTTCGTAGGTTTTGCATCTGGAGTCATAGGGATTCTATGAGAACATATATCTGGATCTACTCCTTTCAAATCTTTGTAACTCCAAGCAAAAATATCTCTATATTCGCGCAATAGGGCAACTAGCTCTTCTTCTTCTTCCTTCGTCAAATCATGCCCTATGTATGTACAATTTTCTTCTTCTCCTTCTATGGCTACTATTATTTTCTTGGTTTTCTCTCGGTTATCATATACTTGTCCATCATTCACCTTTCTATTAGGCATTCGTATCATGATTTTTCTGTCTGCTATCTCATACTTCCTGAAGTTCTCTGGAACCTCAAACAAGGATTCTTCTTTCTCTGACATAGTTTCTTTCTTCTTTCTTTTCTTGCCTCCACTTTTAGTAGTCACTTCCGTGGCTAACCTCACCTCATTCGTAATTTCTTCGTGTCTCTGAGTGTGAGTCTCTACTTCGTAGAAATATTCTTCCTCTGATGCAAAGGGTGAGTCCATGATAATTGATTCTAAATCAAAATCACTTGCATCCTCAAATGCATCAGTGTTAGGTTCACACTCTTCTAAAATTGCATCGCACATGATTGGCTCTATCATAAAAACTGAGATATCATAGCCATCCTCATCACAGTGGGGTGTCCATTGTTCTTCATTGATGGCTACATCCATGGTTGCAAGAATTTCTGCCCAACCATGGGGTTCAAACTCTTCGTCTGGGAATACTACAGGTGCGTAGGTTGGATCTTGAAGGGTTCTTGAATGTTGCTCTGCACCTAAGGCCCTTGCTTTTAATCTTTCTTCCTCTTGTTTTGCAACTTTACACATCCATAAATGAGTATCCTCGTGCAACCAAGAAGGATCTGATTCTAATGAGTGCTCGGATTCTGTTTCTACTGGTGTCTTATGGATGGTATTCCATTGTATTGGGGGTACATCTCGATGTGAATAGTCTTTAAGATTGACTTTAGTAGTCACTCCTAAATGTTGCAAGTACAAAGAATTAGTTCCCCAATCTTGTACAATTTGCAACTGACGCATGAATGGTCGTCCCAATATCATTTCATAAGCATGGTTTTTACTAAAATCACAAATGGCGAAGGTATGCTCAAACTCTACACCACAAGTGGTGAGAGATATGCCTTCTAGTAAGCCTAACGGTTTTTCTATGTGTCCATCAGCCATTTGTAATTTCATCCTGGTGGGTCTTAATGCACGCTTACCCCAACGTTTCCACAAAGCGGTGGTAGCGATGGCTACTCCAGCTCCTGAATCTAAGATGGCTTTCGTGGTGTAGCCCTGATGGGTTATCGGAAGATAAGTGTTACCTTCCTCTCCTTCGCTTACTGTAGCTCAAGCGTAAGCACCACCTCCTTTACTTGTCAATCCGCGGAGACGTGAGGACCGGTATGAAGACCACGAGCAAGTGAAGGCACAAGTGTGTGAGTGAAAGCACACAAACATGCACACACATACACACACACGCGCACAAAGTAAGATCAAAGAGAGGAACAATGGAAAGCTTAGATTGCAAAAGAGTTCTCTTACAAAAGTTCTATTCTCTAACAAGCTAACCTCAAAAATGAGCTCTCTAGCTCTTTTTATAGTTTTTTGACTAGTTTTGGCCCTGTCCAGACCTAGTGTCCGGCCTAGTTAAAAATTAGGTTCCAGGGCTTATTTGAGGGCTCAAACGAAGTCTAAAAATTATGAAAATTGGTACAATGGTACTTCTAATACTCCTCAAGCTCGAGGACTCCTCGGCTTGACAAAATGGAGTTACTAAAAATAGATAATGGTATTTACAATGGTTTCTAGTGATGAAAATCACTATTTTTGTAGGGGATTCTTCTGAAAATTTGACATACACTTCTTGGAGCTCCCTACTTGCTCTCTCTTCTTCTATGTCCACTTCTTTGATGTGCTTCCATGCTTTGTCCTTGACCTTGAGCTTCAACACTCCCCCCCCTCTCGAGTCTGTCGTCCCTGACAGACCCTTGTTGTAGTGATTGTTCCAAGTAGTGCCTTGAGAGGGAGTGTCCCTTCTGTATGAACACAAGTCGTCCGACGTTCTTCATCTATCACTGTGAGTCTTTGCAGGTTGTAGTCTCTTGGTATGTGCTTCTGCCTTGTATTCCAGCATGACTGTGTCGTTGTGAGTCTCCGTTGATGTTTTCTAGATCTTCCAAAGTTGATCTTCATAGTAGTCAAGCCAAGTACTCATAACCCATATTGAGTGATGGGTAAGTGTGTTCGTGCATGGGTTGAAAAAAGTATGTGCCTTGTGCACGGCCTTGTAATGTAGCCCTACGCATGCTTACTTGGAAAATGCATTGGAAGAAGTATGGTGCAAAAATTGCGGGTCTTGAGCTAAGTGTTCAAGGGTATGCTGACGAAGAGGTTTCCTAAACTATCATGGTTATGGTGTTTCCAGAGTAAAGATACTTACCATGGCGAAGGTTGATGGATGTTTGCCTCTTCGTGTGGTACACTCGGCCTTTGGGATGGAACCTTGTTGATGAATGTCCATGTTGATTGTCCACTGATGAGATCTTTTGAGTGGTGGATCCCCTCTCCTCTTTTCAAAGCAACATTTGTCACTAACAATGTGCATTTCTGAGCTTGGGCTCATGCACGTTCACTTCCCTATATTGACACTCAGAGGAATATTGGACACGTGCCGGTTTCTAAGAGATTACCATGCTGATTGACATAGACCATTCACCAGTGCTACTGTTCCATACTGGTTCAGGAAATACTGAGAATTGAATCGCTTTATATTCCTTGGCAAGCAACATCGGATAACTACACCAAGCTGTGTTTCACATATACTCTTTAGCTCACCATATGCAGGAGTCTTCTCCTCCAGAACTACCTTTTGCAGATATCTCCTTGGATGCTCTGGTACATGAAGTAGTTAAGCATCACGCAAGTTGCGGACCTTCAAGCTCTTCATGGTAAGATAAAATCATAGCTGTAGATGCCATGTTCATGCCAAATGCTTGTCCTCTACCAGATAAGTCAGCAATAATCTCACTGCTGGCCGAGACACACTGGGAACAAGCTCTCTCCCACTTCTCTTTTTTTTTTTTTTTTTTTTTTTTTTTTTTTTTTGAGGAACAGGATATCACAAAACAAGAACACAAAAGTTAGTATCAATAGAAATGTTCGACATATGTCACTGTGCTCTTGTGCATGGGATTCTCAAGTGTGTCTATGCACGGCCGTGTAATGTGGCCCTATATTAATGCATACTTTGGAAATGCATGACCTAAATGGTGCAAAAGATAGGGTTGTGCAAGGAGCACATGGTTGTTGCTCGTTCGAGGCTTTCGATGTTATTTGTGGAGGTTGATGCCGGCCTTAGTGGAGGTATCCATTGAGTCTCGAACTGATGTAATCCTCCTTATTGGAGTCCATTTTAGAACATCATTTGGCACTGTAGAGGTCACTTCAGGCGTCTTTCTCTTTGGGTGCTTTCTGAACTGTGGTATCCAGTGTGGTTGATGCTTTGGTTCGGTGGAGGCTACTTGCACTTTTGGCTTCCAAACCCATATCCTTTTTGCATGTCTTCCTACTAATGTTGAAGAGCTGATTTGATCTTCCTTTGGTCTCTGTACGTGGTTCTTACCCTTTTCTCTTTTTGGCCTCTTTGTTGAAACCTTTTGCATGTGGGAGAACAAAGGTTGTTGTGGGTGTAGGATCTTCTTAGGTACCCACATCTGTAATTGCCCTTGTTGAGCTGCAGCTAACTTCTTAGGCACCCAAACGTGTTGGATATCTTGTGACGGAGCTTGTCTGAGCTGCTTCCTTCGTCTTCTGGCTTGGTTAGTGTGCATGGATGGGATTTGTGGGGGTAAGGCTGGTGGTTGCTCTCCTTTGCGTACCCAGATCTGCTTCATGCCCGGAACCGCTTTTTTATCGAATGGTGTCTTTCTATTTGATGAAGCAGTTGTCGTGAACGGTTGTGTTTGCTTGTGTGGTGGGCTCACTACTATGGCTACTTGAGTCTTTGGAGAAGAAGAAAGATCCACCCGCCTTCGAACCTGGTCTTTCACGATTGACTCCTTCTGCATCATAGAGCTTTTGACACATACAACCTCTTCTTTCATATGATTAGTCTTGGAAGAACTAAGAGAGTGTGTGGTGCCATGATCTAGGAGCATGCAGTTCTCTAATTCTAATGTAATGCATTGTTCATGTACCCAAACTTGAAGAATTTGACTTCTTAGGTTTAAGTTAACTGCATGGTCATAGATCCAATCTTGACCCAAGACAAGTGGTTCTGTAAGGTTCTCATCTTGACATACTAGCGCTTTGACTTTCATTGGAACATCTTGAAGGTAGATGGGAAGTTCCACCTCGCCCAAACAAGGGGTTTCCACACCTCCCAATCCTATGAGATAAGCTTCTATGGGATTGATGTTCAACCCCAAGTCTTGGCAGTAGGAAAGTTTAACTGCACTACTTGCTGCACCTGAGTCAATCAATGCTTTCACCGTCCTTGCACCCTTCCCTTGTCCTATCTCTATGGTCACAAAGGGTCTTCGGTCAATGACCTGAGAAGTCGCAATGCCTGACTTTTGACACATATCCATGTGATATTTTGGGGCTTTTGAGTTGACATCTAGGCCTAATCGCCTTAACTTATTTTGCCTAATACGCTCTCTGGCCTCTTCCTGTGCTTCTTCTCTCACTCTTAACTCTTCTTCTTTTCGCTTCTTCGCAGTGTTGAGTCTCATTAGCATATCCTCAGTAAGAGGTTCTTGATATAGCTTGACTCTACAGCCACTAATATAGTTTGGCAAGATATCTCCTTCTAGAGTGGCCAACTGAACTGCACCACTAGTGGAAATTCTATTAATGATCATGGGTCCATAACCTCTTTTTTCCAACTTACGGGCATGTTGTTTTAGTGTGTATACCAACACTAGATCTCCCTCTTTCAATCCCTTATCCTTGATGTGTGCATCAAAGTATGCCTTTTGCCTCTTCTTTGCAGCGTAGATGCCTGCTGCCGCTCGTAGCCTCGTTTCACCCAAGCGTTCGAGATCAAAGATCCTAGAGGACAATTCATGCCCATTCCACTCATACTCTTGTGCTACTTTTAAGGCAGGGATTAAGAAATCTAATGGTAGCATAGCGTTCTGTCCGAAGACCATCTGAAATGGGGTGGCGTTGAGTACCGTTTTGTAGGCAACTCGATAAGCCCAAACAGCATGATGAAGTTGTTTGTCCCAATCAGAGCGTTTATTATTTACCAATTTTGTCAATACGTTACAGAGGATCTTATTGGTACTCTCGGCTTGTCCGTTGGCTTGTGGATGATAGGGGGCGGATTTCTTATGTATCACCAAGAATTCTTGGAGAAGATTTTCAATGACTTCATTCAAGAAGTGTGTGCCTCTATCGCTCACCAACTCTATTGGTAGTCCATATCTCGTGAACACATTCTCGAATAAGAACTTAGCCGTAGTCTGAGCATCATTCTTTGTTGTGGCTTTGACTTCTACCCACTTTGTAAGGTAATCTGTGGCTACAATGATGTATTCTGCATGGGAGTTTCTAGCTGGGGGGTTAATAGGACCTATGAAGTCTATGCCCCACTTCGAAAATGCACGTCCTCCCATCATTGGCCTCAAGGGCATCTCGTCTTTTCTCACTGGATATTGTGCACGTTGGCATGTGTCACATTTCTTCACATAGGTATGTGCATCCATATGAAGAGTGGGCCACCAAAGTCCTGAGAATAGAATGGTTTTAATCACTCGGTCAGGGCCAAAATGTCCACCTGCAACACCACTGTGTGCAGTCTCTAAGACCCTTAAATAGTCTGATTCATGAACGCACAGTCTTAAGTAACCATCTTTACTTCTTCGGTATAGGTTTTCTCCTACTAAGGCATAGCCTTGAGCCTCTTGCTCCATATTTCGTCTTCTTGCTAGACTGGCCTCTTTGGGTAATCTTCCCGATCTCATAAACTCTACCAATGGAGTACTCCAATCTGGAATTAATGATACTTGATAAAGGGTCGCATGCTCCACTGGTGGTTTCTCTCTACACATTGGACAATTCTTGATCCACTCATGTATTTCTTTGTCCATGCTAGGCCAATACACTCCTAAACGTTTCAAATTCTGCAATGTTCGTTGTTTAGAATAGTGATTTCCTAGCAATCCCTCATGAGCTTGCTGCAACCAACTACTATGTTCATCATCCTCGACACAACAAGCTAATACACCCTCAGTATCTTGTTTGTACATGCTTCCTGCCAATATGTGATATTTTTGTGATTTTACAATTTCTTCTTGTGATGTTTTCACATTCTTATTTGCAGGGCCGAAGGTTAGGACTGGTACCAACTTATTTGCCCATTTAGGAACAACTTCCAAATTGAACAGATAAGCATCAGGTAGTTCATCAGACACTCCTTGTGGTGACTCTCCTGAAGTAATGCGAGAAAGGTGATCTGCCCGAAGGTGGGTTCTACCTTTCCTGACAACAACTTCAAAGTCATACTCCATTAGTAAGAGGAACCATCTTACTAAGCGTCCAGTGTTGCAAGGTTTATTGACCAAATATAACAAAGCTTGATGATCAGTGAAGAACTTGAACTTGTTGGCCAATAAATAGTGTCTAAACTTCTTTACAGCATATACCATGCCTAACCCTTCTCGCTCGGTTGTGGTATAATTTCTTTCGGCTGGGTTTAGTTGTCTACTAGCATATGCTATGGGCAAATCTAAATTCCCTTCACCTGTGGGTTGTGCCAGCACACATCCTATGGCATGATTGGATGCATCCACATGGACATGGAATGGTTTATTCCAATCAGGAGTGGTCAGTATTGGTGCTGTGCACAAACGTTTCTTCAGTTCATTGAAAGAATTCTCGCATTCGTCGTTCCACTCAAAATTAGACAACAAGGCATAAAGGGGTCTAGCTATGATCGCGTACATGTGGATAAACCTACGGTAATATCCACAATGGCCCATAAAGGCTTGTACCTCTTTAACATTCCTTGGCCTTGGCAGCTCCGCTATGGCTCGTACCTTATCTTCATCCGTTGAGATTCCATTCTTAGAAACAATATGACCGAGGATTTTACCTTGACGCACCATGAACACACACTTTTCTGGGTTCAGACACACTCGATATTCTCTACACTTGTTGAAGATTTGTCTGAGTTCAGGGATGTGAACCCGTCTTTCTTGGGAATGAGCACATAAATCATCCACATACACTTCTAAGCTCTTTCGCAAGAACTCTTTGAAGACATGACACATGAGCCTTTGGAATGTTGCAGGTGCATTGGTGAGCCCAAATGGCATCACCCGAAATGCAAAGATTCCCCACTCTGTAGCAAAAGCTGTTTTGTGTTGATCTTCTGGGGCAATGGCTACTTGATTGTAACCTGAAAATCCATCAAGGAAGCTATAAACTTCCTTGCCTGCAACACGCTCCAATAGGTGTTCTGTGATTGGAAGTGGATAACTATCTCTAATCGTAGCGGCATTAACTTTTTTAAGGTTAATACACACTCGCAACTTCCCGTTCTTCTTGGGTACCACAACAATGGGGGACACCCATTCGGTATGCTCAATCTCATAGATGAATCCAGCCTCAATCAACCTATCAATTTCTTCTTTGATTTTGGCTGCATAGGTATCATTATATGTGTAGGGCTTCTGTTTGGTGGGCTTAGCATCAGCAGTCATGGGGATAGTATGAGAACAAATTCTTGGATCTACCCCTTTCAAGTCTCTATAGTGCCATGCAAACACATCCCTATATTCCCTTAATAGAGCTATGAGCTCCATTTCTTCTCTTGCACTTAGATCATCTCCTATATATGTGCATCTCTCTTCGTTCTCTTCAATGGTCACTACAATCTTCTTGGTCTTTTCTTTATTATCATAGGATTCTCCTATGATGGCCTCTCTCTTAGGCATTCGTACCAGAATTTTGCGGTCGTCAACTTCATATTTCTTGAAGTTTTCTGGTACTTCAAACAATGATTCCTCCTTTTCTTGTTTCACTGCTTTTCTTTTCTTTTTCTTTTGACTACTCTCACTTCCATCCTTTGAGTTTACTGTTTTAATACTTGTGAGAGGTTCTTCTTCTTTCTGGGTGAACACTCCTATATCTTCTAGATAGTGCTGCTCTGAGTTAAAGCAACTATCCATCACAATAGACTCCAAATCATCGTCATTCTCTTCTTCTTCTATGACATCACTAGGGTCACATTCTTCTAGCAGGGGTTGACACATGAACACTGAGATATCATAACCCTCCTCATCACAATGAGGTGTCCATTGTTCCTCATTGACAGCAATGTCCATGGTGGCTAAGATTTCTGGCCAGCCATGAGGCTCAAACTCCTCATCTGGAAAGATCATCGGTGTGTAGGCTGGGTCCCTAACTGGTCTATCTCCTAGCGAAGTTCCTTCTTCTCTTGCCTTTAAACGTTTTTCCTCTTCCTTTGCGACCTTGCACATCCACAAATGAGTATCTTCATGCAGCCATGATGGATCAGGTGAACTTTCAGAATGCACAGAGATGGAATCTTCTTTCGCTTTGTGGATAGAATTCCACTGTAGGGGTGGTACATCTCTGAAGGTGTAATCCTTCAAATTGACCTTAGTGGTGACCCCTAAGTGCTGTAAGTACAAGGAGTTAGTTCCCCAATCCTGTACTATTTGCAATTGTCGTAGGAAGGGTCTTCCTAGGATCATCTCAAAGACATTATTTTTCTCAAAGTCACATATAGCAAATGTGTGCTCAAATTCTACACCACAAGTGGTTAGAGTGATCCCTTCTAGCAATCCTAGAGGTCTTTCAAAATGACCATCAGCCATTTGAAGCTTCATTCTAGTTGGTCTTAATGTGGGCTTGCCCCATTGCTTCCACAAGGAGGTGGTCGCAATAGCAACACCAGCACCTGAATCTATGATTGCTTTGGTTGTGTAACCTTGGTAGGTGATGGGAAGATAAGTATTACCTTCTTCACCCTCACACATGTCCCCTATTTTGTCTAGAGGTATCTCTGGTACCCTTTGCTTGGAGCCTGCTTTTGGCATGTTGGAATCAAATTCTGGAACCTGATCCTTCACATGATTCCAGAGCTCAGGTTTTGCTTTGAGCAGCTCTTCTACAGTGAGATGACACTGAACCTTAGTGTTCTTCACGACATCAGTGTTCCTTGGAACCACTGAGTCTTCATTTCTTACCAGTATTGTGGGAGCTCTAATCTGGAGTGATTCAGATTCCCATGGGCCTGGAAATTGAGGCAGTTCTTCTAAGGTATTAGATTCAAAATCTAACCTTTCGTCCTCTTGTTGTTCTGCTTCATCTTCGTAAATAGATGGGATGTCTTGGGGAAATTGATCATGAAGATCATCAATCTCAGGAATAGGAGGGGAATTACCCTTCTCCTTGGCCCATTTCTCCTCTTGTATTTCCCGCAAGAACTCTTGAGAGTACTGTTGAATAGAAGGAGGTATTCCAGCATCCGTGGAATTAGGAACATAAGCTCCCCTTGGTGGTGAGCTTCCTCTTTCAATAACTGGTTGAGCCTGTGGAGGTAGAGAAACTTGTGGTTTGTTTACCAACTGCTCTAATCGTTCTAGTAAGCCCTGGAAATGCAAATCCGATTTGATAGAGTTTGTCTGATTGAACTTTTGACTAGTCTCAAGTATGGCTTGAGCTTGTTCTACCATTTTCATGCACATTTTCATCCGTTCAATCTCTAAATCTGCTCTAGGGTAACTCTTGTCTAGGTTTGCCGCTGTAGGCCCTTCTTGAAGTCGAGCCTGGTAGGCCTTGAACATCATGTCCAAGCCTTCTGGGGTTGGATATGCAAGAACAGACCCTGGTTGCGGTCTATTTACAGTGGGTGGTGGGGTGGGATGAGGTGGAGTGGATGGAGTTTCGGTATGCGAGGGGCTTTGAGATGCAATGTCTTCTATTTTTGTTTTCGCTTCTTTTAAGCCTTCTTCTAGTTCCGATAACTTTTTATTCCACTTACGATTGGCCTTCTCTCTGGTATCCTTCCATGTTCTTGTTTTCCTCTTACTAGGCTCTCCCGATTCACTCGGCTCTGATTGTTCTACTGGTTTATCCTGTTTTAAGGCTTGTGCTCTAGTGACAGCTTGTATAGGAGCCACATTGCTACTACTTGAACTTGGATCTGCCACTAAGCCTACCACATTAATGGGTGTAATCTTGGGTGCACTAGAGGGGTTTCTTGGACAATCTCTGGGGAGATGGTCTTTGCCACAATCAGGACAAAAAGCCTGTATTGTGATAGCCTGTCCTTGACTCGGAGATGGTGGGTGGGGACAGTCACGAATGAAATGGTCACCATGACATCTGAAACAAGATCCTCTAGGGGCTTGTGGTTTCATTTGTCTCAACTGGGGCCTAGGGTTAGGATTTGTGTACATGACCTTGGAGTATTCTGGCTCCCAATTTTGCTCCATAGGCGGTGCCTCATATTGATACGAGTAAATCTCACTATGTTCAGGTGACTCTGTGTAATAAGCATGTGGACTACCTTCATGGGAGTAGTCTGAACTATGAGCATGAGAGTCATTATCTGGTATCAATGGGGTTAGTGGCACCAAAGCTCTATTTGGATTTTCCTCTCCCACAGCATACTTGACTGGAATCACGTTGGCTGGAGCTGGTGGTTGGTTTACCAAGACAGGTTGTGGCCTATATGGTACCTGATATTGCTGTTGTGGTCTGTAATATGGCTGTTGGTATTGATTCTGATACCTACCTTGTGGGTAAGGTTGCTGATAATTTTGTCTAACAGCCTGCCTATTGTAGGGACAATCTTGAGCCGTGTGGTTTGTGTATTTTCTCTCAATAGTGCAATATGGAGCATTCCTTTCTCTAATGTTTTGGTTTTGCATTGGGCATACGTTAGCCATGTGGTCACCTCCGCAAGTATAGCACCGATTCAATGATGTGACTCCCTGTGTTTGTTTATTTTGGACTCCCAGCTTCTTGGCAACTTGCTCAGCTATCTCTTCTATTTCTGTGGAGATCTTTGAAGTATGACTAGTAGAACTATCCGAATCTTTGTAGAGTTTGGCCAATCCTAACTCCTCACCCAAGTTATCTTCTATGTCTATGCACGTCCGCACACACTCTTCTATGGATCTAGGATCTTTCAAGTATACATAGGATCTTAACTTTGTGCTCAATAAGCCATCTAAAAACAAAGCCACTTGTTTGGCTGGTGTGGGTAGCTCTGGAGCAGGGCATCTTTCTAGGTACTGTCTGAACCTTCTACCTGCTAGTCGCACTGTTTCTTGGGGTGTCTGCTTGAAACTATGGATCAGGGACGATGTGTTATGCCTGATACCACTCTTGGAAAATTCTACAATGAATTCGTCTAGCAGTTGACCTATATCGCGATAGCTGCTTCTACTCAATGGTTGAAACCAAGCTAAGGCCGTGCCTTTAAGGGTCAAACCAAATGCCTCGTACTGGGTGAACCAGTCCTCAATTTGTTCGGCTCTCAGCACTTGTTTGTACTCGGCCACATGATCATAAGGATCCCCTGTCCCATCGAAATAGTTCTTCATTGCCTTGATCACGTGACTGGGTTTAAGGGCTCTTGGGTACTCCCGGGGTCTAGGCAATGGAAAATCCTGTTCATCTCTTTGTTGCCTATGTGCTTGATGTCTCTCTCTTTCAGGTCTTTCATTTTCAAATCCTGACCTATTCCTGCCCACGGTGTGTGCAAAACTTACCTCAGGTCTCTCTCTAGTTCTTTCTCTCTGGGCTTCATGAGCCTGGGATGATCCTACCCCTTGGAGGCCATGGGAAACATTGGATCTTGGTGGGGGGAAAATCATGTCATTCTTCCATGTATATGCATGTCTATCATGTTCCGTTACCAAGAAAATTTTCTCTGATGTGTTATCCAGGTAGACAACTTTGCCTGGTATCTCAGGATCTTTGAATTCATAGATGATAACTATGCCCAATTGGCTAGGTTGTTCTGGCTTGAATCTCCAAAAGGCTTCCTCTGTTTCTCTATTCAAAAATAGTTCTATGCTTTTGTTGTCTTGAGGGATCCAGTCTGGAGTGATCACTCGGGTCAAAACTGACTTGCCTCTAGGAGTCTGGGGTCCTTGTCCTATATTTCCTTGTTCTAGGTCTCCTATCTCATTCTCATGAATGATATTTCCAAACTCATCGGTCCTATCGGGTTGGTTGGTAACCACATACATGGTTCCTTCCTTATCAATGTATGAACCCTCTTCGAACTTGACCACCGGGTGTTCAAGTCCAAAGGATTGATCTGGATTTTTGAGTTGGACCACTGATCGCCTCAGACCATCCTCATAGATGCGAGCACCTAATTGGTTGGTCCGAATATATTCCAACTGTGTCTTATAGGGACCTTCCGGTGTTTGTAGATGGGCAGTCCCTGAGCCACCTGCAGGTTTTCCCATACTAAAAGACATTTCTGAATCACTTGTGTCTGATCTGAGTAAAAGATGACCACTTAGTTGTCGTGCCCAAGACTTGGATGTATGGTTGACACTAGCCTCAGAAGATCTAATGCTTTGTTTATCCGTGCCTAAGTGTCTACCAGATCTCAGGTTCATAAGCTTTAGTCAAGAATCCAAATTTTCCCTTTGGTATGGTTCACAATTCTTTAGAGCCCCCTTGGTTCCCTAGTCCCACCTGAGGGTCAACTTCAAATTATCCTATCTCAAAATCAACGCATTATTCTTGAAAAAAACAGTTGAGATCGTGTAGGATTTGAAACGAGCTTTCCAACAAGCTATAGAGCTCAAAAAATGGACTTTGGATGAGAAAGTTATGTCAAATCAGGCTCCTGGGGGTCAAAACAGGCAAACAGTACCTTTGGAGAAAATCGCGATTTTGTGAACTTTCTGAAAATCGCGATGCTGTGAAGTCAAAAAAATCGCGATGTTGAGCACAAAATCGTGTTTTAGAGAATCGCGATGTTGATCACAAAATCGTGTTTCTGAAAATCGCGATGTTGATCACAAAATCGTGTTTCAGAGAATCGCGATGTTGATCACAAAATCGTGTTTCAGAGAATCGCGATGTTGATCACAAAATCGTGTTTCAGAGAATCGCGATGTTGATCACAAAATCGTGTTTCTGAAAATCGCGATGTTGATCACAAAATCGTGTTTCTGAAAATCGCGATGTTGATCACAAAATCGTGTTTCAGAGAATCGCGATGTTGATCACAAAATCGTGTTTCTGAAAATCGCGATTTTGACTCAGAGAATCGTGATTCACAAAATCGTGTTTTTGACTGAAAATCGTGTTTTCTCAGAATCGTGTTTTTGACATGAAAATCGCGATTTTGATCAGAAAATCGTGAATTGGAAATCGCGATTTTGAGCAAAAATCCGTGTTTTCTCAAAATCGTGTTTTTGGCTGAAAATCGTGATTTGTGAGAATCGCGATTTTGAGCAGAAAGTCGTGTTTTTTCACAAAATCGTGTTTTTTGCTGAAAATCGTGATTGGTGAGAATCGCGATTTTGAGCAGAGAATCGTGTTTTTTGAAAATCGTATTTTTTCACCTGAAAATCGCGATGTTGAGCACAAAATCGTGTTTTTGAAAATCGCGATTTTGAGCAAAAAATCGTGTTTTCACAGAATCGCCTTTTTCACAAAATCGTGTTTTTGCTGAAAATCGTGATTGGTGAGAATCGCGATTTTGAGCAGAGAATCGTGTTTTTCAGAGAATCGCGATTTTGAGCAGAGAATCGTGTTTTTTTGAGAAAAACACAGAATCGCGATTTTTTTCAACCAACTTTTAGGCGGGAAAACTGAAAATCGTGATTTTTCAAAAAATTTTGAATTTTCACAGAATCGCGATTTTCATCACAGAATCGCGTTTTTTGGCGGGAAATTCAAATTTCTGAGCGCCGGCTATGGCGAGCTCCGTATGAGCAGAAAATCATGAAAAAAATACAGCGCTTGCTCTCCCTTGCACCTCCTAACTCCTTCCCACACAATAATGCATGAAAAATGGTATGAAGATGGTGAAAATGCACTAAAAAACAAGAATTTTCTATGAAGAAGAAGATGGAAGAAGGTGGAGATGATGATGATGATGAAGATGAAGAGGAAAAAACAGAAAATGAACTGAAATGACAGTTTTTTTACCTTCCAACGTCGCAAATCTACGATCTTACCATCACAACGCTCGTCCTCGAAGCTCTCTCCCCGGCAACGGCGCCAAAATTTGGTGTAGCTCAAGCGTAAGCACCACCTCCTTTACTTGTCAATCCGCGGAGACGTGAGGACCGGTATGAAGACCACGAGCAAGTGAAGGCACAAGTGTGTGAGTGAAAGCACACAAACATGCACACACATACACACACACGCGCACAAAGTAAGATCAAAGAGAGGAACAATGGAAAGCTTAGATTGCAAAAGAGTTCTCTTACAAAAGTTCTATTCTCTAACAAGCTAACCTCAAAAATGAGCTCTCTAGCTCTTTTTATAGTTTTTTGACTAGTTTTGGCCCTGTCCAGACCTAGTGTCCGGCCTAGTTAAAAATTAGGTTCCAGGGCTTATTTGAGGGCTCAAACGAAGTCTAAAAATTATGAAAATTGGTACAATGGTACTTCTAATACTCCTCAAGCTCGAGGACTCCTCGGCTTGACAAAATGGAGTTACTAAAAATAGATAATGGTATTTACAATGGTTTCTAGTGATGAAAATCACTATTTTTGTAGGGGATTCTTCTGAAAATTTGACATACACTTCTTGGAGCTCCCTACTTGCTCTCTCTTCTTCTATGTCCACTTCTTTGATGTGCTTCCATGCTTTGTCCTTGACCTTGAGCTTCAACACTTACGTCTCCGATCTTTTCTACAGGTATCTCTGGTACTTTATTTTGTGACCCTATCTGAGAGGGTATGGTAGCAAGCTCGGGGAATTGATTTGCTACGTGCTTCCACAATTCGGGTTTTACCTTTAACAATTCCTCTAGGGTAAGATTACACTGTACTTTAGTGTTCTTGATCACTTCCGTGTTTCTAGGGATCACTGATTCTTCATGCCTCACTATTATCGTGGGTGCTCTCATACTAATAGACTTTGCTTCCCAAGGTCCTGTGAACTGAGGTAATTCTTGTAAAGAATTAGATTCAAATCCTGTGGGTTCACTCAGTTGTTCTACCTCTACATCATCGTAAATAGAGGGGATGTCTTGGGGAAATTGCTCCTGCAAATCATCTATTTCTTGAATAGGAGGATGGGTTCCTTGTTCTTTTCTCCACTTCTCTTCTTGTATTTCTCTCAAAAATTCATGTGAGTACCTATGTATGGAAGACAAGTTGTCTTGACTTTCTGTGTTGGGTACTTGAGACAGGGATGGCACATTATTTTCCTGTGTCTCTGGGACAATAGGGTTCCTAAGCTGATCCTTTTTCTCTTTGCTCTCTATCAAGTCTTCTAGCCTCTCCATTAGTCCTTGGAAGTGTAGTTCCGGTTTTGCCATGTTATTCCAATTAAGATATCTAGAGGCTTCAAACAAGGCTTGAGCTAGCTCTACCATCTTCATGCAAAGTTTAGTTCTCTCAATCTCTAGATCAGCTCGAGGATAGTTCTTACTCATTTCTGTTACTTGAGGTCCCTCTTTTAATCTAGCCTGATATGCGCGAAACATCATGTCTAGATCTTCTGGTTTGGGTTCCGCTAAAACTGATCCCGATTTTTCAGCTAGATGTTCTTGATTTAGTTCTTGTGAAGTCAACTCTTGAATTTTGGCTCTAGATTCCTTCAAACTTTCTTCCAACTCAGTTATCTTTTTACTCCACTTTCTCTTTATCCTTTCTCTAGAATCTTTCCAAGATTTCGTCTTTTTGCTACTAGATTCTGCAACTTCACTACTTCCAGCTATTTTCTCCTGATTAAGCTGTTGGTTCTGTAAGAGCGCCTGGGCTCTTGTTATAGCTTGGATAGGCACGTATGTAGGGTTGGATCCATCTGCGTTGTTTACAATACCTATCACATTGATCGGTGTCACATTTGAAGCATTAACAGGGTTCTTAGGACAATCTTTTATGATGTGCTCTTTGCCACAATCGGCACAAAAGCCTTGGATGTTATAGTACTGTGATTGCCCTGCTATTGGAGGATGTGGACAATCCTTTATGAAGTGATCTCCTTGGCACCTAAAGCATGGTCCTCTAGGGCCCTGTGGTCTCTGTTGTCTCAATTGGGGCCACGGATTAGGGTTTGTGTACATCACATTAGCGTAGTCGGGCTCCCAACTGGGTTCCACTGGAGGACTATCATAATGATAAGTCTCCACATGCTCTGGTGACTCCATGTAATACGTGGGTGGACTATCTACATGAGTAGAGTCAAAATTGTTTGAGTGTGGGTCACTTTCTGTAATTAAGGGTGAAACGGGAACTAAAGCCCTATTCAGGTTCTCTTCTGCAGCAGCGTATTTGACTGATATGACATTAGCTGGTGGGGGTGGCTGCTGAGCTAAGACAGGTTAAGGTCTCTGTTGAGCCTGGTAAGGGTAGTTCTGAGGAGGCCTATAGTAGTGCGGTTGAGCATTATATTGGCCTTGGTATCTACCTGGCTGTTGGTATGCTTGGGGGTAGTTCTGCCTTACTGTTTGTTTGTTGTATGGGCAGTCCTGAGCTGTGTGATTCGTGTATCGTCTCTCAATAGTACAATATTGGCCGCTAGGGTTGGCTTGCTGTTGTGGGGCATTGGGACAAACATTCGCCAAATGATTTCCACCACAAGTGTAGCAACGTATGTTAGTATTTACCCTAGGCGTCTGTTTACTAGAAACTCCTAGTCTCTGGGCCACTTTTTCCGCGAGGTCTTCTATTGAGCTAGACAATTTTGTGGATGCTAGAGAAGAACAGTCTGAATCTTTGTATACTTTGGAGAGTTCCAACTCGTCTCCTAAGTTGTCCTCGATGTCTATGCATATTCTTACACACTGCTCTAGCGTTCTGGGATCTTTCAAGTAGACATAGGAGCGTAGTTTAGAGCTCAACAGGCCATCTAAAAACAACGACACTTGCTTGGCCTGGGAAGGTAACTCTTGCATTGGACATCTTTCCACATATTGTCTAAACCTACGTCCTGCCAGTCTAACTGTTTCTTGAGGGGTCTGTTTGAAGCTATGAATCAGCGAAGACGTGTCATGTCTAATCCCACTTTTAGAGAATTCAGTGATGAATGTCTCTAAAAAGTGATGGATGTCTCTAAATTGCCTTTGTTGCAAAGGTTGGAACCAAGTTAAAGCTGTATTCTTTAACGTTAGTCCAAATGCATTATATTGCGTGAACATGTCTTCGACTTGTTCTGCTCTTAGTACTTGCTTAAATTCAGCAACGTGGTCGTAGGGATCTCCTGTCCCATCAAAGTAATTTTTCATTGATTTTACAAGTTGAGTGGGAGTATCCTTGCGTGTTCACGTGGTCTAGGTAGAGGAAAATCATCTCTACCACCTGGTATTCCTTGTCTATCCATTCTATTCATGTCCGTGGTTGTTCTATCTCTTCCTAAGGGGTGATTGAAGCTTACTTCGGGTCTTTCTTTATTTTTCTCTCTTTGATTACCATGGGCGGAGGATGTACCTGCCCCTGCATTGGTTCGAGGTGGAGGGAATACCAATTCACCTCTCCATGTGTATAGGTTTCTCATGTGGTCAGACACCACAAAGACTCTCTCTGAAGTTTCATCCAGGTATACGACCTTTCCAGGTGTATCCGGGTCCTTGAACTCGTAGATTATGATGGAGCCCATCTCACTTGGTGGTTCAGTCCTGTATCTCCAAAAGGCTTCATCAGTTTCTTTATTTACAAAGAGCTCTATGCTCTTGTTATCCTGTGGGGTCCTTTCTGGAACTAGTACTCGAGTCAGTACAGATTTTCCTCTAGGTGTTCTAGGTTCTTCTAACGGTTCTTTGCCTTGAAATTTCGCTTCTGTCTCTAATTGAATTGTGCCAAACTCATTAGTATCGTTTGGCTGCGTACTCAAGATGTACATTGTTCCTTCTTTGTCTATGTACGCGTCTCTCTCAAATTTCACCACTGGATGTTCCAATCCAATGGGTTGATCGGGGTTATGCATTTGCACCACTTGTCTTCTCAAACCATCCTCATAGATGCGAGCACCTAAGCGGTTGGTTCGAAGGAACTCTAGTTGAGTCCTATAGGGTCCTTCAGGTCTTTCTAAGTATGCTACATTCGACCCTCCTTCTGGTTTTTCCGTGCTAAATGCCATTTCTGATTCACTTGACTCTGAGCTCAACTCGTAGGGATAATTGCTATTCAATTGCTGAGCCCAAGATCGTGCAGTAGTCCTTACACTTGCTTCCGAAGATTTAAGGCTTCGTCGGTCTGACTTACCTATGTGTTTGCCTGATCTAAGGTTCATGAATTTACTTTGTCACTCTTCTGATCGTTAATAATTCTTTGTGATTACTTTCTTGTTTCTTTTTAAATGGCTTTGAGTTCTTGTTTTGATATACGCGTCAGGAATCGACTTTTCGTTATATTTTTTGCGTTCTCGTTCCGTCAGACTTATGTTCTTTCCTTTAAGTTTTCGTCACACACACCTTTACTTTAAGTCTTGGACTTGAAAGAATTAAAGATCTTGAACTTGAGGCGTTCCTATCGTTCTAAATCCACAACTACCGTTTAGCCCAAGCTAAGAATTGACTGAGGGGGTTGAGTAATCTTCCAACCTCGAGTCAGTTTCCTTGGTTGCTCTGATGCCCTGTTGCTCAAGAAGCCGCGCTTCCCAAGCTCTGTTCTGCACTGCCTTGCCTTACTTTGCTTTGGTTGCCTTTGCTAGACCTGGAGAAATTCAATGTTAGACCAATTCACAGTTGGATGATCAAGCACTTGAGTATACACACCTTTTAAGTCCTTTCCCTTTTGCCCAACTTTTTAATGCTTGCCCCCTGGCTTTTTAGTCCCCAACTAGGTGAATCTCAAAATAGCTTATAAAAAAATAGACGTATCTTTTAAGAAAAAAACAGTTGAGGTCACGTAGTACTCGTCACGAGCTTTCTAACGAGCTATTAAGCTCAAAAAACGGACTTCGGATGAAAAAGTTATGAGCGTTCAGGCCCTGGGGGGTAAAAATTGACAAACAGGTTTTTCTCCAAATATGAGCTAAGGGGTCTCCTATGAGTGCAATGGACCAAAAATTTCCCAAAAATTGCCCCAAAATTGGCCAAAAAATGACCCCTAAAATTTGCGATGGGGGTGGGCAATCGCGATGGTCTGCAACAATCGCGATGGTCTGGGACCGTCGCGATGGTCCAAGCGAACCGTCGCGATGGCGTGGAATTTGGACAATCGCGATGGTGCGAAAAGGTGAACCGTCGCGATGGCCCGATGTGCACGATCACGATGGCCCGAAGCGAACGATCGCGATGGCGTGAAAATGGACCGTCGCGATGGTCCAGTAATGAACGATCGCGATGGCGTGAGGTCGAACCGTCGCGATGGCTCGAGCAGGCGGGCAATCGCGATGGCCCGGGTCAACGGTCAAAGGTGGACAATCGCGATGGCATGAAAATGAACCGTCGCGATGGCGTGAGTCAACGGTCAACGGGGAACAATCGCGATGGTCCAAAGTGAACCGTCGCGATGGTCCGCGATGCGATGGCTTGAGCCAATCGCGATGGTCCGATTTTGGGCTGTCGCGATGGTCCGAAAAGTGAACCGTCGCGATGGTCTATCTTGACACGTGGCACCGTCGTGGCGATGGCATGGGCCAATCGCGATGGTCCGGGGTCAGCTGAACCATCGCGATGGTCCAAGTGGACCGTCGCGATGGCTCAAGTGAACCGTCGCGATGGT
Source organism: Ceratopteris richardii (assembly GCA_020310875.1). Classification (NCBI taxonomy): domain Eukaryota; kingdom Viridiplantae; phylum Streptophyta; class Polypodiopsida; order Polypodiales; family Pteridaceae; genus Ceratopteris; species Ceratopteris richardii. The sequence goes on along the minus strand of CM035420.1, from coordinate 33,520,648 downwards.
CCGCGAACCGTCGCGATGGTCCGGCCGAGCCGTCGCGATGGCGTGAGCCTATCGCGATGGTGCGACACAATCGCGATGGTCTGAGACCGTCGCGATGGTCCACCAAACAACGAATTTTTGAAATGCGTCTGTGGTTTCGTATATGCGCAAGGATCGCCTACCTCGTGGTGTGGTCGCCTACCTCAAAATCCGAACTTTGCGGACCATCGCGATGGTCTGACACAGTCAGAAATTTCTGACAGAAAGTACATTTTTTACCTTTTGGAAGCTTTCCTGATGCTCTGAAGCTCTGTACCTGCAAGAAAACTCAAGAAAACACAAGCACACACAAGCACAAAAGTTCTCTCTCGCTCTCTCCCAAGCACAAATGAGGGGAAATGAGGAGAATGGGTGGATATGGTGAATTTTCTGATTTTTTTTGGAGATGAAGATGATGATGCGGTGATGAAGATGGAGTGTGGGGGGGGTGAAAAACAACAAAAACTAAGTAAAAACAACAACAAAAACTGAAATTTTTACCTTCCAACGCCACTTCTTGCTATACTCTTACCATCACACATTCGTCCTAGACTCGATCCCCGGCAACGGCGCCAAATTTGGTGTTGCTCTAGTACAATGGAGAGATCCACGTTAAGAAGCTCCACCTCCTTAATGTCAATCCGCGGAAGAGATAGGAGTGATATGAAGATCGTGAATGTGAGATGAAGTGAGAGTGAAGGTGAGGAGCACAAAGATGCACACACACATACGCACACACTACGAAGAGACAAGCAAGACACAATGGAAGGTGGGAAATTAGCTCTATTCCTCAAGAACACTATTACAAGCCCAAAATAGCTCTAAGCTCACACTAGCCAACCTCAAAAATGAGCTCTCTAGCTCTTTTTATAGTTTCTAGACTAGTTTTGACCGGTTTCACATCTAGTGACCGGCATAGTTAAAAATTAGGTCCTAGATGCTATTTGGAAGGGTAAACGGTGTCTAAAAATAACGAAAATTGGTACGCTTGTTCTACCTAAGCTCCTCAAGCTCGAGGACTCCTCGGCTTGCACAAAATGGAGCTAGAAATTAAGAAAAGGGTTTTTATCTATATTACATGTGTTACAAGAGTGATGAAAATCACTATTGAATGTTTGAAGAAATAATAAGAAACATATTTGTTTGAAAAATTGATCCAACTGGCTCCCTGCTCCGTCTTTACATGCTTCCACGTCGTCTGTGCCTCTGACTGCTTCCAACATTGACCCTTAGGGAAACTAGAAAACTTGGGTGTTCCAAAGGATTTTGAGCAATATAAGAGAACTCTGAGACTAGAAGCCAAGGCTTATGAACCTGAGATCTGGCAGACACTTAGGCAAGGATAGACAAAGCATTAGGTCATCTGAGGCTAGTGTCAACCATACAGCCAAGTCTTGGGCTCAACAGCTTAGTGGTTATCCTTACACACGAAGTTCAGAAACCAGTGACTCAGAAATGTCTTTTAGCATGGAGAGACCCACACGTAGCTCAGGCACTGCCTATTTACAGACACCAGAAGGTCCCTATAAGACCCAATTGGAGTATATCAGGACCAACCAATTAGGTGCTCGCATCTATGAGGATGGTCTAAGACGATCAGTGGTTCAACTCAAGAATCCTGACCAACCCTTTGGACTTGAACACCCAGTGGTCAAGTTTGAAGAGGGTGCTTACATTGATAAGGAAGGAACCATGTATGTGGTTACCAACTTACCAGATAGGACAGATGAGTTTGGAAATATCATTCCTGAGAATGAGATAGGAGACCTAGAGCAAGGAGACCTAGGAGGAGAACCCAAGACCCCTAGAGGTAAGTCAGTCTTGACTAGAGTGATCACTCCAGAATGGATTCCTCAAGATAATAAAAGCATAGAACTATTCGTGAATAGAGAAACGGAGGAAGCCTTTTGGAGATTTAGGCCAGATCAACCCAGCCCAGTAGTCACCATCTATGAATTCAAGGATCCAGAGACACCAGGGAAAGTTGTCTATCTAGATCACACATCTCAAAAATTATTCTTGGTATCAGATCATGACAGACATGCTTACACTTGGCAAGGTGAATCAATTTTCCCTCCACCAAGATCTAATGTTTCCCAGGGCCTCCAAGGAGCCGGATCATCCAAGGCTCATGAAACCCAGAGGGAAAGAACTAGAGTGAGACCGGAGGTAAGTTTTGCAGACACTGTGGGCAGAGACAGATCAGGATATGGAACGAAAAGACCGGAAAGGGAGAGACATAGAGTTCATAGGCATCAAAGAGATGATCATGAGTTCCCATTGCCTAGACCACGAGAGCACTCAAGAACCCTTAGACCCTCTCAAGTGGTTAAGACAATGAAGAACTACTTTGATGGATTTGGAGATCCTTATGATCATGTGGCCGAGTTCAAACAAGTGTTAACAGCTGAACAAGTTGAAGACTTATTCACCCAGTTCGAGGCATTTGGTTTGACTCTTAAGGGTACTGCCTTAGCTTGGTTTCAACCTCTAAACAGTCGCAACTATAGAGAGATAGGTCAGCTTCTAGAAGAATTCATTGTAGAGTTTTCCAAGAGTGGTATCAGGCATAACACATCATCCTTGATCCACAGCTTCAAGCAGACACCTCAAGAAACAGTGCGACTTGCAGGAAGAAGATTTAGACAATACTTGGAAAGATGCCCTGTACCAGAATTACCCACATCAGCCAAACAGGTGGCACTGTTTTTAGATGGCCTATTGAGCACGAAATTAAGGTCATATGTATACTTGAAAGAGCCTAGATCCATAGAAGAGTGTGTACGGATATGCATTGACATAGAAGACAACTTGGGTGAGGAGTTAGGACTATCCAAACTCTATAAGGACTCTGATAGTTCTACAAGTCATACCTCTAGAACCCCCACTGAGATAGATGAGATAGCTGAGCAAGTGGCCAAAAAGCTAGGAGTTCAAAATAGACAAATGCCAAGGGTCACGTCATTGAAGCGATGTTATACATGCGGAGGAGATCACATGGCTAATGTCTGCCCAATGATGGCTCAACCCCAAGGAAACCCTAATGCTCTATACTGCACCATTGAGAGGAAATATACAAATCATACGGCTCAAGATTGTCCATACAATAGGCAGGCTGTCAGACCAAGTTATCGACAACCTTACCAACAGGGAGGGTATCAGAACCAATACCAACAGCCATATTACAGGCCACAGCAGCAATATCAAACACCATACAGGCCACAACCAGTCCTAGGAAACCAACCACCAACTCCTGCCAATGTGATCCCAGTTAAGTATACGATGGCAGAAGAGAACCCTAATAGAGCGTTAGTGCCACTAACCCCTTTGGTCTCAGAAAATGACTCTCATGCTCATAATTCAGACTATTCCCATGAAGGTAGTCCACATGCTTATTACATAGAGTCACCAGAGCAAAGTGAGATTTCTCCATATCAATACGAGGCACCACTTATGGAGCAAAATTGGGAACCAGAATACTCCAATGTCTTGTATACGATCCAAATCCTAGGCCCCAATTGAGACAAGTAAGACCACAAGCCCCTAGAGGACCATGCTTTAGATGTCAAGGCGACCATTTCATTCGTGAATGTCCCCACCAACCAGCTCTGGGACAAGGGCAAAACATTACAATACAAGGCTTTTGTCCTGAGTGTGGCAAGGAACATCTTCCTAGAGAGTGTCCGAGAAACCCCTCTAGTGCACCCAAGGTTACACCCATCAATGTGGTAGGCTTAGTGGCAGATTCAAGTTCAAGTAGTAGTAATGTGGCTCCTGTACAGGCAGTTACTAGGGCACAGGTTGCACAACAAGTAAAACCATCTGAGCAATCGGAGTCAAGTGAGTCAGGAGAGCCTAGTAAGAGGAAACCAAGAACATGGAAGGATACCAGATAGAAGGCTAATCGCAAGTGGAACAAAAAGATATCTGAAATAGAAGAAAGCCTAAAAGATGCCAAAACAAAAATAGAGGACATTGCATCTCAAAGCCCCTCGCATGTTGAAGCTCCATCCACTCCACCTCATCCCACCCCACCACCAGGGTCTGTTCTTGCAGATCCAACTCCAGAAGGCTTGGACATGATGTTCAAGGCCTATCAGGCTCGACTTCAAGAAGGGCCTACAGCTGCAAACCTAGACAAGAGTTACCCTAGAGCGGATTTAGAGATTGAACGGATGAAAATGTGCATGAAAATGGTAGAACAAGCTCAAGCCATACTTGAGACTAGTCAAAAGTTCAATCAGACAAACTCTGTCAAACCGGATTTGCATTTCCAAGGCTTACTAGAAAGATTAGAGCAGTTGGTAAACAAACCACAAGTTTCTTTACCTCCACAGGCTCAACCAGTTATTGAAAGAGGAAGCTCACCACCAATGGGAGCTTATGTTCCTAATTCCACAGATGCTGGAATACCTCCTTCAATTCAACAGTACTCTCAAGAGTTTTTGCGGGAAATACAAGAAGAAAAATGGGCCAAGGAGAAGGGTGATTCCCCTCCTATTCCTGAGATTGATGATCTTCATGATCAATTTCCCCAAGACATTCCGTCTATCTATGGAGATCAAACAGAGCAACAAGAGGATGAGAGATTAGATTTTGAATCTAATTCTTTACAAGAGTTGCCTCATTTCACCGGCCCATGGGAATCTGAATCTCTCCAGATCAGAGCTCCCACAATATTGGTAAGAAATGAAGACTCAGTGGTTCCAAGAAACACTGATGTTGTGAAGAACACTAAGGTTCAATGTCATCTCACTGTGGAAGAGCTGCTCAAAGCAAAACCTGAGCTCTGGAATCATGTGAAGGATCAGGTTCCAGAACTTGATTCCAATATGCCAAAGGTAGGCTCTAAGCAGAAAGTACCAGAGATACCTCTAGACAAGATAGGAGACATGAGTGAAGGTGAAGAAGGTAATACTTATCTTCCAATCACCTATCAAGGTTACACAACCAAAGCAATCGTAGATTCAGGTGCTGGAGTTGCTATTGCAACCACTTCCTTGTGGAAGCGATGGGGCAAACCCACATTAAGACCAACTAGAATGAAGCTTCAAATGGCAGATGGTCATTTTGAAAGACCTCTAGGATTGCTCGAAGGGATAACTCTAACCACTTGTGGTGTAGAGTTTGAACATACCTTTGCTATATGTGACTTCGAAAAAAATAATGTCTACGAGATGATCCTAGGAAGACCCTTCCTACGACAATTGCAAATAGTACAGGATTGGGGAACCAACTCCTTGTACTTACAGCACTTAGGGGTCACCACCAAGGTCAATCTGAAGGATTACACCTTCAGAGATGTACCACCCCTACAGTGGAATTCTATCCACAAAGCGAAAGAAGATTCTATCTCCGTGCATTCTGGAAGTTCACCTGATCCATCATGGCTGCATGAAGATACTCACTTGTGGATGTGCAAGGTCGCAGAGGAAGAGGAAAAGCGCCTAAAAGCGAGAGAAGAAGGAACTTCCCCAGGAGATAGACCAATCAAAGACCCAGCCTATACACCGATGATATTTCCAGATGAGGAATTTGAGCCTCATGGTTGGGTAGAAATCTTAGCTACCATGGACATTGCAGTCAATGAAGAACAATGGACACCTCATTGTGATGAGGAGGGTTATGATATTTCAGTGTTCATGTGTCAGCCCCTGTTGGAAGAGTGTGATCCTAGTGAGTTCATAGAAGAAGAAGAGAATGACGATGATCTAGAATCCATTGTGATGGATACTTACTTTGACTCAGAGGAACACTATTTAGAAGACATAGGAGTATTAACCCAAAAAGAAGAAGAACCCCTCACGAGTATTAAAACGATAAATTCAAAGGAAGGAAGTGAAGGAGGTCAAAAGAAAAAGAAAAGAAAAGCAGTGAAACAAGAAGAGGAAGAATCATTGTTTGAAGTACCAGAAAATTTCAAGAAATATGAAGTGGAAGACCGAAAAATTTTGGTACGAATGCCTAAGAGAGAGGCCATTATAGGAGAAGCATATGACAATAAAGAAAAGACCAAAAAAATTGTAGTGACCATTGAAGGGAACGAAGAGCGATGTACGTACATAGGAGACGACCTAAGTGCAAAAGAAGAAGCAGAGCTTGTAGCTCTATTAAGGGAATATAGGGACGTGTTTGCGTGGCACTATAGAGACTTGAAGGGAGTAGACCCAAAAATTTGCTCTCATACTATACCCATGACGGCTGATGCCAAGCCCACCAAACAAAAACCCTACACATATAATGACACTTATGCAGCTAAAATAAAAGAAGAAATTGATAGGCTGATTGAAGCTGGGTTCATCTACGAGATTGAGCATACTGAATGGGTGTCCCCCATTGTAGTGGTGCCCAAGAAGAACGGAAAGTTGTGAGTGTGTATTAACCTTAAAAAAGTTAATGCCGCTACGATCAGAGATAGTTATCCACTCCCAATCACTGAACATTTATTGGAGCGTGTTGCAGGCAAGGAAGTTTATAGCTTCCTTGATGGATTTTCAGGTTACAACCAAGTAGCCATTGCCCCCCAAGATCAACACGAAACGGCCTTTGCCACAGAATGGGGAATCTTTGCATTTCGTGTGATGCCATTTGGGCTCACCAATGCACCTGCAACATTCCAAAGGCTCATGTGTCATGTCTTCAAAGAGTTCTTGCGGAAGAGCTTAGAAGTATATGTGGATGATTTATGTGCTCATTCCCAACAAAGAAGATACCACATCCCTGAGCTCAGACAAATCTTCAGCAAGTGTAGAGATTATCGAGTGTGTCTAAACCCAGAGAAGTGTGTGTTCATGGTACGACAAGGTAAAATCTTAGGTCACATTGTTTCTAAAAATGGAATTTCAACAGATGAGGACAAAGTTAGAGCAATAGCAGAGCTGCCCAGGCCAAGGAATGTTAAAGAGGTACAAGCCTTTATGGGCCATTGTGGATATTACCGTAGGTTTCTCCACATGTATGCCATCATAGCTAAACCTCTTTATGGGTTGTTGACCAATTTTGAGTGGAACGAGGAATGCGAGAATTCCTTCAACGAGCTGAAAAGACGTTTGTGCTCAGCACCAATACTGACTACTCCGGATTGGAGCAAACCCTTTCATGTCCATGTAGATGCCTCCAATCATGCAATAGGATGTGTGCTCGCACAACCCACAGGTGAAGGAAACCTAGATTTGCCGATAGCATATGCTAGTAGGCAATTAAATGCAGCTGAACGAAATTATACCACAACGGAGAGAGAAGGCTTAGGCATGGTATACGCGGTGAAAAAGTTTAGACACTATCTATTGGCCAACAAATTCAAGTTTTTCACCGATCATCAAGCCCTATTATATTTGGTCAATAAACCTTGCAATACTGGCCGCTTAGTAAGATGGTTCCTCTTACTAATGGAATATGACTTTGAAGTTGTTGTCAGGAAAGGTAGAACCCATCTTAGGGCAGACCATCTTTCTCGCATCACTTCAGGAGAGCCACCACAAGGAGTGTCTGATGAATTGCCCGATGCTTATCTGTTCAATTTAGAAGTTGTTCCTAAATGGGCAAATAAGTTGGTACCAGTCCTAACCTTCGGGCCTGCAAATAAAAACGTAAAAACAAACAAAGAAGAAATTGTACGATCACAACAATATCAAATATTGGCAGGAAGTATGTACAAGCAAGATACCGAGGGCGTACTAGCTTGTTGTGTCGAGGACGATGAACATACTAGTTGGTTGCAACAAGGCCATGAGGGATTGCTAGGAAATCACTACTCTAAACAACGAACATTGCAAAACCTAAAACGTTTAGGAGTGTATTGGCCTAGCATGGACAAAGAAATACATGAGTGGATTAAGAATTGTCCAGTGTGCCAGAAGAGACCCCCAGTGGAGCATGCCACTCTTTATCACATGTCGTTAATTCCAGAATGGAGTGCTCCATTGGTAGAATTCATGAGATCAGGAGCATTACCCAATGAGGCTAGCCTAGCACGGAGAAGAAGCATGGAGCAAGAAGCTTAGGACTATGCCTTAGTAGGAGACAACTTATATCGGAGAGGCAAAGATGGTTACCTAAGACTGTGCGTTCATGAATCAGACTATTTGAAAGTCTTAGAAACTGCACACAGCAGTGTTTGCAGGTGGACACTTTGGGCCTGACAGGGTAATCAAGACCATTCTATTCTCAGGACTTTGGTGGCCCACTCTTCATATGGATGCACATACCTATGTGAAGAAATGTGACACATGCCAACGTGCACAATATCCGATACGAAAAGACGAGATGCCTTTAAGGCCAATGATGGGAGGACGTGCATTTTCAAAGTGGGGTATAGACTTTGTAGGTCCCATCAACCCCCCAGCTAGAAACTCCCATGCAGAATACATTATTGTAGCCACAGATTACCTTACAAAGTGGGTGGAAGTAAAAGCCACGACAAAGAATGATGCTCAAACAACGGCTAAGTTCTTATTCGAAAACGTGTTCACTAGATATGGTTTACCAATAGAGTTGGTTAGTGATAGAGGCACGCACTTCTTGAACGAGGTCATTGAAAATCTCCTCAAAGAATTCATGGTGATACACAAGAAGTCTGCCCCTTATCATCCACAAGCCAATGGACAGGCCGAGAGCACGAATAAGATCCTATGTAACGTATTAACAAAACTCGTGAATAATAAACGCTCTGATTGGGACAAACAACTTCATCATGCTGTGTGGGCATACAGAGTTGCCTACAAAACGGTACTCAATGCCACCCCATTTCAGATGGTCTTTGGACAGAATGCTGTGCTACCACTCGACTTCCTAATCCCCACCTTGAAAGTGGCACAAGAGCATGAGTGGAATGGACATGAATTGTCCTCCAGGATCTTTGATCTAGAACGCTTAGGTGAGACGAGGCTACGAGCAGCCGCAGGCATCTATGCTGCAAAGAAAAGACAAAAGGCATACTTTGATGCCCATGTGAAGGACAAAGGGCTGAAAGAAGGAGATCTGGTGCTGGTTTATACGCTAAAACAACATGCCCGCAAATTGGAGAAACGAGGATATGGACCCATGATCATTAATAGAATCTCCACTAGCGGTGCGGTTCAATTGGCCACTTTAGAAGGTGATATCTTACCAAACTATATTAGTGGATGCCGAGTCAAGCTATATCAAGAACCTCTTACAGAGGAAATGCTAATGAGACTCAACATTGCTAAGAAGCGAAAAGAAGAGGAGATAAGGGTTAGAGAAGAAGCACAAGCAGAGGCTAGAGAGCGCATCAGAAGAAATAAGTTACGGCGACTAGGCCTAGATGTCAACACAAAAGCTCCCAAATATCACATGGACATGTGCCAAAAATCGGACCTAACTACTTCTCGAATAATTGACCGACGTCCCTTTGTGACCATAGAACTAGGACAAGGAAAGAGTGTAAGGACGGTGAGAGCATTGGTTGACTCAGGAGCAGCAACTAGTGCAGTTAGACTTTCATACTACCACGACCTGCAATTGAACATCAAGCCCCTAGAAGCCTATCTCATAGGTTTAGGAGGCGTGGAAACCCCTTGTTTAGGAGAGGTGGAACTTCCCATCTACCTTCAAGATGTTCCAATGCAAGTCAAAATGCTAGTGTGTCATGATGAGGACCTCACAGAGCCACTTGTCCTGGGTCAAGATTGGATTTACGACCATGCCGTCAACTTGAACTTAAGAAGTCAACTTCTTCAAGTTTGGGTACAGGAACAATGCATCACATTAGAATTAGAGAACTGTATGCTCACCGATCACGGCACCACACACACTCTTAGTTCCTCTAAGACCAATCTTCATGCACAAGATGTTGAGTGTGTCCAAAGCTCTATGACCCAGAAGGTCTCGGTCACAGAGGAAAGGACTCAAAGGCAAGTTGAATCCTCTTGTATAAAAACGAAGGCCATCACCACTCAACCACAAAGGCAAATGAAACAATACATGACGACCACTACGTCGAACAAACAACGAGAATTCAAAGAAAAAATATCTCCGGCCATGAAGCAGATCTGGGTACGAAAGGGAGAGCAACCATCAACCTTGCCTACACAGTTTCCACCCAGGCAAGCCAACCATGTGAAAACCAGAAATAAGCGACCAGGGCCATCTCAACCAAAAGATCTCCGACAAATCTGGGTGCCTAAGAAATTAGCGATAGCTCAACAAGGGCAATTACAGATATGGGTACCTAAGAAGCTCTTACATGCACAACGGCTTTTGCTCCTCACCATGCAAAAGGTCTCAACAAAGACGCCAAGGAGAGGAAAGGGTAAGAACAATGCACAAAGACCCAAAGAAGATAAACTCAACCCTTCTGCAAAAATAAGCAGGCAATCATCAAGGATATGGGTTTGGAAGCCAAAAGCACCAACAACATCCACGGAACCAAAAGGCCAACCACACGGGATACCAAAGTTTGGAAAGCATCCAAAGATGAGGTGGCTTGAGGTGATCTCTATAGTACCGAACCCTATTCCAAAATGGATTCCAACCCGGAGGATTACATCATTTCGAGATCCAATCGACACCTCCAATCAAAGAATTCATCAAGCATGCAAGTAACATCAAAGCCTCGACCAACAGCAACCATGTGCCTTTGGCATAACCCAGTCTTTTGCACCATTCAGGTCATGCATTTCCAAAGTATGCATCAACATAGGGCCACATTACACGACCGTGCATAGACACAATTGAAAAATCCCAGGCACATGAGACACAAATTTTCACATGTAAAATATTCTATTGATACTAACCTCTTTCTTCTTGTTTGATGCCATCGTGTTCAAAAAAAAAAAAAAAAAAAAAAAAAAAGAAGAGCACAGAAGAGGACTATGTGCTTGAAAATGCTCATCAGCGAACTTCCAGCAAGGACATCCCTCAACAAAAAGGACAAGCTGACGGTCAAACACCATGATGGAACTACAACACGAAGAGATGAAGATCAACGGACCCTTCACCATGGTAAGACGTGCATGCTTCAACAACACTATAACCATGATAGAGTAGGAAACCTCTTCGTCAGCATACCCTTGAGCACTTAGCTCGAGACCCAATCTCTTGCACCATACTTCTTGCCATGCATTTTCCAAGTATGCATACATAGGGCCACATTACAAGGCCATACACAAGGCACATATTTTGTTCAACCCATGCACTAATGCACTTACCCATCATCCATTATGGGTTACATGTACTTGGCATGAAGACTATGAAAGCCATCCTTGGAAGAATCAGAGGACATCACGGTGACCACTACAAGAGCAAGGAAGCCATCCACCATCGAGAGTTGCTCATAATCACCATTGACCACCTCCTTTGAGCAACTAGCCATTTTGGACGGCTCACAAATGTACCATGAAGAGGGAATACAAGGCAGAATACGTACAAAGGGACTACAAACTGCAAGAGCTAACAGTGGCAAAGTGAAGAACCAGACAAACGACCAGGCTACATTGGGAAGATGGATCACCCCTGTTGGACGCAAAGGACGCTACCCCTCAACGTACTACATGGAACGACCACTACAACAAGGGTCTGTCAAGGACGACAGACTCAAGAGGGGGGGGAGTGTTGAAGCTCAAGATCAAGGGCAAAGCATGGAAGTGCATCAAGGAAGTGGACACACAAGAAGAAGGAGTAAGTAGGGAGCTCCAAGAAACACCTGCCAAATTTTCAGAAGAAATCCCTACAAAACTAGTGATTTGTATCACTAAAAACCATTGTAAATACCATTTTCCATCTTTGTAACTCCATTTTGTTCAAGCCGAGGAGTCCTCGAGCTTGAGGAGTATTAGAACTACCATCCTACCAATTTTCATAATTTTTAGACTCCGTTTGAGCCCCCAAATAAGCCCTGGAACCTATTTTTTAACTAGGCCGGACACTAGGTCTGGACAGGGCCAAAACCACTCAGAAACTATAAAAAGGGCTGGAGAGCTCATTTTTGAGGTTAGCTTGTTGTAGATTTCAGTTTTGTAAGAGAGCTCTTTGGTAATCGAAGCTTTCCATTGCTCCACTCTTTGCTCTTACCTTGTGCGCGTGTGTGTGTAGGTGTGTGCATGCTTGTGTGCTTTCACTCACGCACTTGTGCCATCACTTGCTCACGGTCTTCATACCGGTCCTCACGTCTCCACGGATTGACATTTATGAGGTGTATCTCCTCACGTTGGTACTCACCATTGTGCTAGAGTGACAGCGACTTATCAATACATTTTGGCATTGGCTTAGCTGTCCCAAACTGACGGCTCATAAAGATATGACAGCTCATTGCTATTAGGATCATAAACGGACAGCTCATAAAGACATGACAGCTCATGCAATCGTATGTAACAGTGTTTGGAACAAGTCAACCGCGACACACTTCAAGGTTTTGGGCACAATATTTTGCTCAAGATTGGGTACATCCTATGTGGTTTCAAGGTGTCATGTGAGAGAGTGGGAGAAAGGCATGTGCGAGTCTTAGAATCTTCACCGAATTCATCCTCGTCAAGTGAAACTAGTGATGGAAACACGGAGATTATGTGTAATCACATCTTACATCTGAACAGAGAGTTGAGGTTCTCGTTACAAGTTTATGAATTCTATTTCTAGTTTGAAATTCTTGTTTAAAATAATTCTAATTATTTCTAGGAATTTCAAATCATTTTCACATTATTTTTCTACATTTCTCATCTTCTCCTCCCATGATTCTTCTTTGTGTTTCACATATCTATGCCCGAAATTATGAGAAGTAGTACTTTTTTTTCATTCCTTGTCTTATATGTTAGATATGTGTTCCTTTGAGCCATGGATGGTTACAAGATGTTAGAATCTTATTGAGGACGTAGTTCTTCATCTCGACTAATTCTCATAAAGGCAAATCCTTACTGCTATTTAAATGAGGCCATGCAATTGCGTTGTTTCAAACGTGTTTGCATGATATCCATCTTGTATATTGAATTTCCTAAAAACCATGTGAAAAGAATATTTGCTTACCTCTTCTCAACTTATATGGTCTTTGAAGTCATAGATGGTTGTTTGAAGTCATAGATGTGAATACGTATGAGTTTTTGGGGCAGGTTTCAATTGCTAGTGATTGGAGAATAATCAACATCCAAATGCAGCCTTAAGTATGGGTGGCCTCAAAGGCACATTCACTAAACCTCTATTCAATCAAATGAATGTTTCTCTCAATTGCTGAGGACTCAACCCTAGATCTTTTGCAAACACAAAGTGACCTAATGAAATTGCTAGTGCAAGTTCTCAGACTCAAATATTTCTCTCCTAGTATGACAACCAATGCCTCCAACATAGACAAGTTATTGCCTTCACTATTCATGCACACCTAGAGCACCACTCACGTCTGTAATTGTTTCTCTCTAGATATGCAAAGATTAAATATGAACTTTGAGACAAGTTTAAAAGGAAAAAAAAATATTTCTTAAAAATGAAAGATTACAAGAAATGAACTTGATTTAAAAATGGAACTCTTCTAAGGTCTTAGAGTTCTCTAGCTCATGCGCGCAACAATTTGTGAGCTAGATAGTGTTACACAATCTACTAGGATCACTTATGCAGGAAAGAGGCTTGCTACGCAAGGGGTCTACAGCATTATTCATAATCTATGAGCATTATTCATAATCTATGAGAAAACACAAAAATGTGGGATAATACATTTGTATTACAATGTGTGTATATATAGTTCTAAAATGATTCCCTAGATGTTAGGAATTCCTTTTCCTAGATTATAGGCTTTATCATAGAGTGTGTTTTGTGTCTTATGAGTGTTTTGAGGGGGTTTCCAATAATGTACAGAGTTAGATGATTGAATTTCAACACTCCCAATCAAGGTTCAAGTTTCAAGTCTTCATCCGAAGTCTAATATCCCAATGTCTCTCTTGAAATTGGTAAGATTCATTGAGGCGAATTCTTTTTTGAACATGTCATGAGTGTCAGGGAGCACTAGCTTATCTCCCTGACTACACACTAGGCAAGATTTCAGAAATATACTTCTGATTACAAGATCACCCACATAGGAAAACTAATACAAGAATATGTAGTTGATATAGGAACTCCAACAGCCCATGACTGTTAGGTATGGATAACTCGACTAGAGATGACACACGAGATCCTACAACCCAAGATTGTAAGTGTGAAACAAGATATCATGATTACAAGAGCTCCCTTCAGGGAGATGAACTAGATACAAGAAATAACTAGATAGGATCTCTTACTACGAGATTATCACAGGACAAGGCGAGATGTCCAAGATACAAGACTATACAAGACTTGAACAAGGAACATGGTTGTAGATATAGCCTCATCCCACAAGTAGTTAGGTAAATGTTTTTCATTCCACATAGACCTTACAACTTCAACAATTGTCCTATTTCTTTTTTCTACCACTCCATTTTGCTTTGGAGTGTACCTTGTAGTAATCTCTCTCTTGATTCCCCTTTCTTCAAGGAAGGAATCAAAATCATGGGAGAAATATTCTCCCCCTCCATCTGATCTTAGCGTCTTTAGTGTCTTACCTATTTGGTTCTCCATAAGAGTCAAGTATTTTTTGAAGCATCAAAAAACTTCATCGTGGTGTTTCATGAAATATAGAATAGTCCATTTACTACAATCATCAATGAAGGATACATAGTACCTTGATCCAAAGATTCAAGCATCCTTGGTAGGCCCCCATACATCTATATGAACCAATTTCAAGAGGTCTCCATTCATATACCCTTTCTTCCTGAATGGTAACATGTGAGACTTTCCAAATTGGCATGCACTACACTTATAGATCATATGCTGCTTTGACAAATTAGGAAGTCCAAGTACACTTTGGTCTCTACATATCTATTTTAGTGATCTTTCTCCAATATATTCTAACCTCTTGTGCCAAACTTCCAATTTTGTGAGTGTCTCATTACCATAACTAAAGAGAGATATGTTCCTTGTATCTTGTAATTAAAATGTGAATAATGCTGGAGACTTTTAATTCTCCAAATGTCTGATCTATCTTGATTTAAGAACTCCTTTATATCAAGAATAAACCAAAATTTACGCAAAATTTACATTATTTTTCATATATTTTAAGAAATACTTCTCTCTATGAAGTTTTCTTCAGCTTCAATAGTTTGCTTCAGAAATTGACTTCAATCTCTACATATGACTTCAATTTTCATAATTCAAATGATACACACATGTTCATACTACCTTTGTGCAATCACAATGATCATTAGTTCTTCAAAAGAACTATTATATTCCTAATTTGATCACTTAGATCAAACCACTATCAGAAACTTCCTTCCAAAAATGGTGACTTTGACATGGTCAACTTCTTAAGTTGATTTCTCTTAGAATCTAACCCGTTTTGCTAAATGTTAAGTTGATTTCTCCTAGAATCTAACCCATTTTGCAAAATGCTTTTAGACAAATCTTCCTTACCTTCTAACTTAGATTTTGGGGGAGGGTGAGGATGCAAGGATGAAGCCGAAATGGGGGAGGGCAAGGATGCAAGATGAAGCCCAAGCAGAGGGGAACTAGCAAAACCCTAGCTCCAGATTTTTCCGTGTAAAGAGCTTCGTCACACAATCTTTTGAGCATGTGTGCAAGTAACAATCCTCTCTTTCTGATGCCTTCACATAGTTCAAGGCAATCATGGAAGGTGATTAGGGGAGGCTGTAGTTATAAAAAATAAATGAACTTTAGAAAGATGCCCTTGGATTTATTATTATTATTATTTTTATTTTTAAATGGAGGTTCACCCGAAGCCTACTCCCCCGGACTTTAACTTTGAAATTGCAACTGTACAAGTGAATGGGCATAGCACCCGCGGGACCCCCCGTATCCCACAAAGCAGGGGTTAGACAAGGTTACAACTGAAGGAGACATGGTTACAACTGGGTTTAACTGGCCTAAGCCATAACATGTCCAGCCTGAGACTTGAACCCTGGACTTCCGTCTCAAGAGGCCAAAGCTCAACCAACTGTCCTACAGGACGTGGACAAAATGCCCTTGGATTGTAACATATATGCATTTTAATAGATACTACGCTCATTCAATGTAAATAAAGTACACTATAATTCAAAATTAAAATATACTACAAGCGAAGATCAAAAAGTAGAGAAGCAGAGTTTCTTCTGTAGCTTATCTGCGATGATGGAAATATAAAAGCTTCCTGATGTCTGAGCTTATGCCGTCCTCCCCATCGATGATGTACAAGAGTGTTCCTTTATTCCCGCTAACGTTGACCAATCAAACAACTAACCAGCCTGGTGGTTGGGCCTCTCGCCTCTTGAGGCGGGGGCGAGGGTTCAACCCCTGGCAGCAGCATATAGGGACATATAAATCCCAGGAACTGATGTATGTGGCTGTTGGCCACTGTTTGACCATCCCCACGGTAGTTGTGACCGCCGTTTAACCCAGTTGTAAACCCCTGTTCTTGTGGGATAAAGGGGGTCCCATGGGTACTATGCCCTTCCTTGTAGAGTTGTAATTTCAAAGTTAAAGTCCGGGGGAGTAGGCCTCAGCGGAACCTCCATAAAAAAAAAAAAAAAAACAACTAACCGGCCTGCTGCTGCAATCCACTCGTGAACGCAACAAAGAATGGTACAGGGGTTTTTGACTACGATCGTCAGGGCGGGAGTCGCGATTGACAGATAGTTGCGATTGACAGGGCAGGAGTTGCGACGGACAGCTCCCCCGCTACGGATAGCTCTCGAGTCCTCAGCTCCCTCACGAAGGCTGACATAGAGACTTATAGGAAATGCAGACGCTAAGACTACGGCGGTGCTGTCGCGTGGTCTTTGAGCTTGCTGGCAGACGTGCGATGCTGCAATTTTGTGGTGTCAAAGAATCAGCAACTGTCGGGGGAGCACGGAATATAGGGCAGGAAGCATTGGAGTTGTGGGAGGTGAGAACTATCGCGGATCAAACGTGTCGGGTTGCGAAGCCACGATTGACAAGGCAAGAGGCACGATGGACAGCTGCGATTGACTGAGAGCCTCGACCGTCAGGGCGGGAGTCGCGATTGACAGATAGTTGCAATTGACAGGGCAGGAGTTGCGACGGACAGCTCCCCCGCGACGGATAGCTCTTGAGTCCCCAGCTCCCTCACGATGGACAGCTTTAATATTCACGCGTTGTCCACGCTGACTGAGTGAGATCAATCGTGGACTTTGTGTCCATCGTTGATGGAGAATGTTAATCTCCAAAAGAACAACTTATTCTTGTGATTAGAGCACCTCTATACCAAGAATAAGTCAAAACCTTTCACACATTTAGAGGATCAACTTCTAATTATCAAAAGATGAACAAATCTGTGAATAAGGTGATACACAGAAAAGTCTGCTGCACTATTTCTTTACATTGACTTATCAAATGTGTAAAGTTTTTCATGAAACTTTGTACGAATCATCTCTTAGAGATTGCGCAACTATTCCAAGTTGAATTACTCCAAAAGATTAAGTGTAACTTGAGAAATCAACTTCTCAAGTTACCTATGTCAGAAACTGTACTTCTGAGAAGTCGATTCAGACACCCCTAACTTCTTAACTTTGATTCTCACAGTATCTAACCCGTTTTGCCAAATGCTTTTAGCCACGAGTAGATCATCTTCCAACTTAAAGATTAAGTGCTTGCTTGCACAAAACTTTAAACTATGGAGTGAGCACTGACCAAAAGATTAAACACGAAATTTGCGCCTGTTTCAGAGAACTGTAGACATTCAACACATATGAATGTTCCTATTCACAATTCTCCTAGCCTGTTCACAATTGGACTCTGAAATTCAGGTCACAGGCTCATCAACTAACAACTTAGATATCCTCAAAAGGATTTCACAAATGATCAAACACAGAAGGAGCAAACACGAAAAGATCGGGCGCAATATTTCTTCATTAACTCAGAAAATTACAACTGAGTGATGAGAGCAAACACACTTCACTTTCCACTATCTCTTGACTTCTATCTCCCTTATTCTTGACATCTAACTAATGTCACATATGCTCTCATGTGCTCTCCATACATGCCCCGACTTTTCTCAAGGTATTTATAGATAATTTGTACATAATTCTTACTGAACAAAAGATCTAAGTCATCTATGACTATGCTAATGTACATATGTGTACAAGACAACATTCTGACTTCTTCTTCATTTTGCAAATGTCTTCCTTTGCTTCATTCTGACCATAAGCATTCTCCAAGATCTGTATAATCACCAATTTGTGATTGGTTTGCTCCAACAGCTCCCCCTCAATCACTAATTGTGATTATTCCATTCTTCTTCACTCCTGCCATCTCCTTAAATCTCTGTAGCTTAGGTCCATCCAAGCTCTTTGTCATCATATCTGCCACTTGTTCTTTTGTTGGAGTGTACATCACTTCAATCTCTTTATCAAGTACCTTTTCCCTCAAGAAATGATACTGAATCTCTATATGCTTAGTCCTGGCATGAAAAACAGGGTTAGCTGCCAAATACAAAGAACTCATATTGTCTCCAAAAATTATTGGAGTACTATGATCAATCTCAAAACTTTTCATCAAGGTCTTCAACCATATAACTTCCTTTGCAGCTTCTACCATTCCCTTATACTCAGCTTCTGTGGATGATAAAGCAACTGTGTGTTGCTTCTTTGAACACCAAGACACTAACTTGTCTCCAACATAACATAGATATCCATGAGTAGACCTTCTATCATCTGAGTCACCTGCCCAATCTGCATCACTAAACACTTTGATTCTTGTGTCAGAAGTAAAACCATAATACAAACCTTCACTTAGGGTTCCTTTGATATATCTGAGTACCCTTTGGGCTGCAATCCAATGAGTCTTCTTTGGACAATGCATAAATTGTGACAACACACCTACTGCATATGATAGATCTGGCCTTGTCAAGGTAGCATAGATTAGACTACCTACCAAACTCTGATATTTCTTCATGTCATTGAACTCTTCACCTCCATACCTGCTTAATTTATGATTTACCTCCAATGGAGTGGTTGAGGTCTTGCAATCTTCCATGTTAAACTTGATCAAAAGATTCTTCAAGTATCTCTCTTGTGAAACATATACTCCATGTTGAGTATACACAATCTGCATTCCTAGAAAATAAGATAAGTTTCCCAAGTCACTTATCTTAAACTCCTTCTCTATTTGCTTCTTGAGTTCATTGATTCCTTGAGCATCTGTTCCTGTAACAATAATATCATCAACATAAATGCACATGTATATATATCCATTTTCACTTGCCTTCACTAGCAAGCTACTATCTGCCTTTGATGCTTGAAATCCACATTCATTCAAGAACTTGACCAATCTGTAATTCCAAGCTCTTGGGGCTTGCTTCAACCCATATAAAGCTCTCTTGAGCTTACACACATAATCTGATCCAATTGACTCCATGAAACCTTCTGGTTGCTCCATATATACTTCATCTGCAATGTAACCATTAAGAAATGCATTCTTCACATCCAATTGTGATAATTTCCATCCTTTGCAAGCAGCAATAGCAATCAATGTCCTAATTGTAGACATCTTAGCAACAGGACTAAAGGTCTCATCATAATCTACCCCATAAGTTTGGGCATAACCTTTAACCACAAGTCTAGCCTTATATCTAGACACCTTACCATCTGCAAACCTCTTTGTTTTATATACCCACTTGCATCCAATGACCTTCTGATTCTTTGGTCTTGGTACTAACTCCCAAGTTTCATTCTCAAGTAGAGCATCATACTCTTCTTGCATTGCCTTCTCCCAATTCTGTTTACCTTTGGCTTCTTCATAAGTGGTTGGATCTTCTTCTGTTTTCACAATGTATGCATAATCTTTTGTTGTTAGGAAAGATGTATCATAACTATACCTTATAGGCTCTTTCCTTTCTCTTGTAGATCTTCTGATTTCTGCACTTCTTGAAGTTTCAGCCTCATTTGATTCTGGATCAAATCTTGACCCTTCTTCTACATGATCCTGCACTCTACATCTAGAGTCAACTTCATCAACAATTTCTTCACAAACTTTTACCTTTGCCTTTCCTTTCCTTTGAACTTCTTCAACACCTGTGTACTCATTTGGTGATCCTGTATACCATGTGTTTTGCTCATCAAATGTCACATCTTTAGTAATAAGAAATTGCTTTGTGGATGGACTCCACAACCTGTAACCCATTTGTCTATCATCATATCCAATAAACACATACTTCTCTGCTTTTGGTTCTAGCTTATGTCTTAATTGTGAAGGAACATAAGCATATGCAATACATCCAAATACTTTACAATGATCAAGACTAGGCTTCTTACCCCACCATGCTTCATAAGGGGTTCCTCCATCCAAAGCTTTGCAAGGCAACCTATTCACAAGGTATGTTGCAGTGTTAATGGCCTCTGCCCATAAGTAATTTGGACAATTCTTTTCCTTCATCATGGCTCTTGCAAACTCTACAAGAGTCCTATTCCTCCTTTCTGCTACTCCATTTTGTTGAGGGGAGTACCTGCAAGTCACTTCTCTTTTGATACCTGCATTCCACAAATAATCATCAAACTCTTTTGAGAAATACTCTCCCCCTCCATCTGATCTTAACCTCTTTAGCTTTTGTCCTGTGATCCTTTCTGCATAAGCATGGAAATGTTTGAATGTCTTGAAGACTTCTGATTTGTCCTTGATTACATACAAAGTAATCCACCTGGTTGCATCATCAACAAACAACACATAATATCTGGATCCATTTATGCTATAGTCCCTTGAGGGACCCCATACATCTGTATGAACCAATTCAAGCATATTTGAATACTTGTATCCTGATTTGTTATAAGAACTTTTATGTGCTTTACCTAATTGACAAGCTTCACACTTGTACACCATATGTTGCCCTTCAATGTTTGGCAATCCAAGCACTACCTGATTCTTTGACATCTCCTTTATAGCTCTCTCATTGAAATGACCTAGCCTTTTATGCCATAGGTCTAATTCAGATACCTTTTGACCTCCATAGGTAAACAATGCATGTCCCACATTACCTTGGACCTTGAGAGTGAACAATCTTCCTTCCTTTTTACCTACAATTATGGTTCTATATCCCTGATTTGGATCTTGTACATAGACACCATCATTTGTAAATCTTACTTCATATCCTTTCTCCACAATTTGCCCTACACTTATCAAATTTTTAGGAATAGTAGGGACATAAAGTACCTTACTCAGAAGTGTACTTCCACTCTTTGTCTTCACTGATCCAATGCTCTCCACTTTATGTTTAGTATTGTCACCTGTTTGAACTGTATGTCCATTCACCCTTGCTTCCATATCAGTCATCAAGGATAGGTTCCCACTCAGATGGTTACTACACCCTGAGTCAATATAAAACACTCTTTGATCTTCTCCCATTGATTCATGAGTCGCATTCAAGATAAGAGTCATGTCATCCTTCTGATCTGATGCATAATTGTAATAATTATTGTTGTAAGACTGAGATTGGAAGTTTCTTCCACCTCCTCTACCATATGATGTCCTACCTCCTCTTCCTCTGAAGTTGCCTCTTTGGTTTCTGCCTCCTCTACCTCTTTGACTATAATTCTGATTGTTGTATCCTCCACTTTGATTGTTATACCAACAATCATTTGCCAAATGATTTGTTCTGCCACAAATCCAACAAGCTTTAGCATTATCTTTGTTCTTACCTCCTCTTCCTTTACCTCTGAAATTTGTCTTCCCTTTTGTGAAGTTGGCTTGATTTGAATTCCCTTCATCTTCATTTGATTGCTTTCCCTTGCCATTCTTTTTCTTGTCTTTGGAGTACATAGCTTGGCTTGTACTTCTATCATTATCTCCTTTAAGATCCTGCTCAAAGGTTAGCATGTGTCCTAGCAATTGATTAAGGTCAGGAGTAAAGTGATCAAGTGACAACTCTATGGACAATATAAAAGGCTTCCACTTCTCATCACCTCTTAGACCTGTAAGTATTTGTCTTACCAACTTTTCTTCTTCAATATCTTCATCCACTGCTCCCAAGCTATCTGCAATATCTTTCATCCTTGCCACATAATCTGAAATTGATTGTGAACTCTTCTTCTTGAAGGTTGTGAACTCAACCCTTCCTTGACTTAGTTGTATTTTGGAAATGCTCTTCCAAGGCATTCCAAACATCTGTAGCACTTTCTAAACCTCTGATGTGAGGTAAAAGATAATCATTTACAGCCATGTAGATGATACTCCTTGCTTGAGCATCCTTTCTCATCCAAGTCTTCAACATTGCAAGTTCTTCTCTAGTAGGAATACTTGGATCTGCAAACTCTGGTTTTTCTTCATCTCCTGTAATAAATGCTATAAGGTCTTTGCTCATGAGGTGTGCTTCCATCCTCATGGACCATGCTGGATAGTTCTCCCTATCTAGCTTATCAATCTGCAAGCTTTCTCCCATCTTGTATCCACCTGTGTATTGAAACTTCAAGCTTTACAAACAATGTATGTACCTTTACTTCGAATCAAGACTCCTTTTGCCTTTCTTGATGTCAAATAATCTTCTCCTCAAGCTTTGACTCCAAGCTTTCACTTCTTGATCCTTCAAATGTTGAATCTTTTGAATCTGCAGCAGTCGAGATCCTCCTTTTCTTCAAATTGATGTCTCCTGCTCTGATACCACTGATGGAGAATGTTAATCTCCAAAAGAACAACTTATTCTTGTGATTAGAGCACCTCTATACCAAGAATAAGTCAAAACCTTTCACACATTTAGAGGATCAACTTCTAATTATCAAAAGATGAACAAATCTGTGAATAAGGTGATACACAGAAAAGTCTGCTGCACTATTTCTTTACATTGACTTATCAAATGTGTAAAGTTTTTCATGAAACTTTGTACGAATCATCTCTTAGAGATTGCGCAACTATTCCAAGTTGAATTACTCCAAAAGATTAAGTGTAACTTGAGAAATCAACTTCTCAAGTTACCTATGTCAGAAACTGTACTTCTGAGAAGTCGATTCAGACACCCCTAACTTCTTAACTTTGATTCTCACAGTATCTAACCCGTTTTGCCAAATGCTTTTAGCCACGAGTAGATCATCTTCCAACTTAAAGATTAAGTGCTTGCTTGCACAAAACTTTAAACTATGGAGTGAGCACTGACCAAAAGATTAAACACGAAATTTGCGCCTGTTTCAGAGAACTGTAGACATTCAACACATATGAATGTTCCTATTCACAATTCTCCTAGCCTGTTCACAATTGGACTCTGAAATTCAGGTCACAGGCTCATCAACTAACAACTTAGATATCCTCAAAAGGATTTCACAAATGATCAAACACAGAAGGAGCAAACACGAAAAGATCGGGCGCAATATTTCTTCATTAACTCAGAAAATTACAACTGAGTGATGAGAGCAAACACACTTCACTTTCCACTATCTCTTGACTTCTATCTCCCTTATTCTTGACATCTAACTAATGTCACATATGCTCTCATGTGCTCTCCATACATGCCCCGACTTTTCTCAAGGTATTTATAGATAATTTGTACATAATTCTTACTGAACAAAAGATCTAAATCATCTATGACTATGCTAATGTACATATGTGTACAAGACAACATTCTGACTTCTTCTTCATTTTGCAAATGTCTTCCTTTGCTTCATTCTGACCATAAGCATTCTCCAAGATCTGTATAATCACCAATTTGTGATTGGTTTGCTCCAACAATCGTGGACTAGCTGTGCATCGTGGGCAGGGTTAAGCGTGTGTAGTTAAAGTCGCAAGCGTTGCTGGATGGTTAGCAGCACTCGTATCTCGAGTTCAAAAAACAAAGCACTCGCCTCAAAATCTCAAGCGCAGTTCTCTCTTCGTATTGAAAGACGTTTTCACTTCTGTAGTTAGCAGGGAATCTCCTTACTTCTCGAGGTCACTCTTAAATCTTTTGGGGGCTTTGAAAACTTCAATTTTTATTGGGATCAATGATCAAAATAGAAATTTGTCAAGCAATGAGAGCTATGAACATTATATAGAGTGGCACTTCAATGGATCGATTTCACGTGCAGAGGTTTTGTTTTAATGATGTAGAGAGCTTTCCTTTATTGTGGGACTCTCGTGGGCTTTTGAAGATGTTTGCTATTTTGAATTCTCACTTCAAGGAGTAGACCGAGCCCTTTGTTTGCTCGTGGTCCTCTCTTTCGCTCTAATGTCGGCATTTATCCCTTCGTTGGTCTTGAGCAACGTGACCCCACCTGAACCCCAGTGCCCCCTCGGGATGGATTCTGCCTCATCGGACGTCGATCCTCCGGTGGTCTCTTTGTGCCAAGAATCTGTGGTGGCAAAGCAAGAAGAACTGATGAAAACTTGTTTGATCGGTCAAGTTTTTGGCCTTAGGCCCCCTCTAGACAGTGTGAGAGCTTGGCTTCGCAAGGAGTGGTTCCCGCGTGGCATAATTGTGTGCAAATGTCAATTCCTACAAGCGAATCACCTACTTCTAGTGTTTGAGAATGAAGAGGCCCTGCAAGCCGACTCCTGGCAAGTGGGCCGGTCCACCCTTTAAGTGGACCCTAGACTTTGTTCCAAACATATCAAAGCCGCTTCGTTACCCACTTTGGGTGGAGCTTCCCAATCTGCTGTACTTTCTGTATGGATTTCTTCGAGAAATCGTTTCACCGATCGGTCGCCCGATGGCCTCAAGAGAGGATGTTGGGGGTTTAATCTACGATGGTGCTCAACACTCTTTCAATGCAAGATGGCACCCACAGATCTACGTTGAAACAGACCTAAACCAGGTCCTTCCCTCGAAAATATCCATAAACTGTGGAGATGGTAAGACTTGGACACAGGAGGTTACTTACAAGAATTTGCCAAACGCGTGCTTTCGTTGCAGGCAGCAAGGTCATAGGATCAAAGAGTGCCCCTTGAAGAAAAGTACCAATAAAAACAAGCTTAAACTAGATGGGACCCTGGATACTTTGCCTCATGTGGACACTCGGGGTCAGCCCCCTCCAATGGAGGAAGTAGAGGGAACTCGCGTTGCTGAGATGGATTCAGAAGGATTCACTGAAGTAAGACGCAAGAGGAAAGTTAGCCCTCGAAGATCAACACCAAGGAACACTCCGATAATTGCTCCTTTGAATAACATGTATTGTAACCTAGAAGAGGAGATTAATGAGGTTGACTTCCCAGGGGACAACCATTATGAAGAAGACCCCACTGATAATACCCATGGGTGCTCTACCAGCAAAGAAGACAACCAAGAAGGTTACACCATGAGTAAAGAGGAAGGTTTCACTACTAGCAATGAAGACAACCTAGACAGTGAAAGCTCCTTCCTTGGTCCTACCCTTCTGATATGCGTTCCAAGATTACTGCAACAAAAGTCAAAGCTTAAAGGAAAACAACCATCAGGCATGCCATGGAAGAGCCCCCTCAAGAGTAGGATCCTAAGTCAAGAAGCTGGGAGGAAAAAAGAAGATCACAAGAAGAAAAAAGATCGGGTCCCTCCCCTCAAAGAGGGCAATCATCAATAATGAAATTCACATCACTAAACGTTAGGGTTTTGTCGGATCCATCAAGAGCGGCGATTCTTGGCCAGTGGTTCAAAGACAAGTGCCTCAACCCAGACTTTATCTGCTTACAAGAGGTTAAAATCGACGGAGAGGATCTCCAAAAACGGCTTAAATGCATTTCTCCGAACCACCTTTGGTTCTCGACTTCTCACCCCAGGGGAGCGGGGAGTGCGGAAATCGGTATTATTCACTCCTTGTCTGGCAGTGTGAGCTCGACTTTTGAAGGTCGAAATCATCGTTGGATTGCTGCCTCTATCGGGTTGCGTTTTTAGTTCACTGTGGTCTCTATTTATGCCCCTAATGGAGAAGCGGATAGAATTGATACCTGGGCTTCTCTCGACTCCCTCTCACATAATGTTTTAATTTGTGGGGACTTCAACATGGTTGAGTTTCCTGAGGACCGATGGAATAACAAGGGAAAAATTATTGACGGCCAGGAGAAAGAGATATGGGATAAAATCAAGCTCCATCTCGACCTCGTCGAGGTGAAAGACATGAAGGGATTCTCTTGGTCAAATCTCCAATTGGGGGACTCTTTGAGGAAAGCAAGGCTTGATAGATGTTACATCGATCAAAACACCATCCTCCAGTGGGGTAGCCCATTGATTTCCCAACACATGGACCTGACTATCTCGGACCACTACCCGATTACTCTGTCTTTCAAACCGATTCCCATGCTCCAGAAAGCCCCTTGGTTTCATGCTTATCAGACATCGTTTTCCCTCCCCTCTGTCCACCAAGAAATTTTTGCAGTGTGGGCGGAAGCCTTTGCCTACTGTAATGAACTCGCTAAGTGTTAGAGAAGCACGGTGGAAAGGACTCAAAAAATTCTGATCAGGACTCAAAAGGCTATAAGAGATATCCGAAAAAAAAGAAGAGAAACGGTGTATCAGAGGCTCTCATGGCTTGAAGAAGAGGTGAACAAAGGTAACTTACAATGCCAACAAGGTCTTTTGAAAATCAGGGGAAGACTAAGATTAGAGGAGGAGGTTCAAAGAAAAAATATTCAAATATTCTTCAAAGATTGGTGGGCGGGGAAGGCTGACAAACCATCGAAAGAGATGTGTAACATCCTCAAAAGGAAACAAGCTAGGGAATCCATCCCCTTATTGGTCGATAACAATGGAGTCAAATGTAGCACGGAAGTTGAGAATAGCTCTATCATCGTCGAACACTTTACCCATCTTCTCGGGGTCTCGGCTCCTCTGTCCCCGCATAGGCGTGAATCCATGGCAACCATCTCAAGGGTTGCTCAACCTAGAATCCCACAGAACATGATTTCTCTGTTGGATGCTAACATTTCCGAGAATGAAATTATCGAGGTTATTGATGCTCTTCCCAATGGGAAAAGTTCGGGTCCTGATGGTCTCACCAATGAGTTTTTCAAGTCCTTCAAACATGAGGTGGCCACCCCACTACGTCTGGTGTGGCAAGAGGCTCTCTCCTTCGGTGCCCTCCCTGAGTGTCTTAATAATGGCGTCATCAAGTTAATCCACAAAAGGGGAGATAAGAACAAAATTGAAAACTGGCGACCAATTACCATGCTGCAAACAGGATACAAGATAATTGCAAAAGTTATCGCCAACAGAATCTCTTGTCATTTAAAGTCTTGGCTTTGTGAGGACCAGAAAGGTTTTATCAAAGGTAGATCTATACTCAAAGCAATTGTCGATATTTGGGAAGGCCTTGCATTTGCTGAGGAGTCTGCGCAAGATTTGGTATTCATCAAGATCGACTTCGACAAAGCGTACGACAGATTGGAATGGGACTTTATTCTTCAATCATTGAAAGACCTTCGATGCAGCCAAAAGTTCACGAAGATGGTTTCCACTCTTCTTGGAAACGCTTCAACTAGAATAAATATCAATGGTAAGCTCTCTGAGCCCATTCGCTTAAAAAGATCAATTAGGCAAGGCTTCCCTCTGGCTCCATTACTCTTCGCTATCGCCTCGAATGGACTCAGTCGCCTATTCAAGCATCACATGGACGCTGGAAATCTCAAGGGTCTTTCCCTACCTCTAAATCACGGCCAAATGGTAGCGAGACGTTTTGTCGATGACATGAATGCCTTTGTGCATAACGATCTAAACAACATTGAGGTGTTTTGGTGGTGCCTCGACACCTTTTGTGTGGCGTCTGGTTCAAAAATCAGCCATGCTAAAACTGCTTTTAGAGCAATCAACGGACCGACACCCCAATTGTTGTTAGATCAAGGGTGTCAAGGTATCCCTAGTGGTCAATTCTTTCGTCTCTTTGGCATCCCGATGGGATTCGACATCTCAATGGACCAACGTTGGAAGTGGGTGCTATCCAGGTTGGATAGCAAACTAAATCATTGGAAAGGTATGCAAGTCAACTTGGCAGGGCGTGCCATGGTTGTTAACACATTTATGCTGTCTACAACTATTTATTTTATCTCGTGTTGGAGACCTAAGGAGAAAGACTTGGCCAAAGTGGAAAGAATCTGCAGAAACTTCCTTTGGATTGCGGACCCCAACAGGAGGGGGATTCCCAAAATCAAATGGGAAACTTGCATTAGCCCGAAAGACTCAGGGGGCTTGGGAATTTTGGATATCGTTGGATTGGCTGACTAGCTAGCGGCAAAGTGGCTTATCAAGGCTTGGAGCAATAGTGAATCCTCTTGGGCCGAATTGATCTTCAGAAACATGGAAGACCTTACCCTTGTTGGACATCCTGGTTGGAAGGACATAGGGATTCTCACACTTTTGTTCTCCCCCCACCCGGTGTCCCCTAAAGGCTCTAGCCTAGTGTGTTCTTTATGGAAGAGTTGGAACAAGGCCAAACAATTCATCAAAATCAGTGATGAGTGGAAGGAAGACAAAATGACTCTATCTGGTTCCCGATCGACGGTATTAGGGGGGTGGAGTCTTGGAACCTCCAAACTGCAAAGCGACTATGGAACAAGGGGTTCAAACAGTGGAAACAACTCTGGAAACAAGTAACCAGCCAGTGGATTAGGTTCGAAGACTTGGACCCGAGACTTAGAGTTACCCTAGAGGAATGGACTCTTCTTCAAGGAAGGTGTTTAGCATGGGACCGCTCAACTCCCCGCCTTCTCTGCGGTCAGGATCTTCCTTGCCTGGAGGGCCTCAAATGGAGCAATGGAAAGAAACTATCCAGAATCCCCAACTTCAAAGAGAACTTAGATGTTCATCACACTCTTAACAAGAGATGGTGCCTTTCTTGGACCAAACTTCGATGGCAACTAAAATTCATGTCTATTTGGCACCCCTTAATTGAGATAAAAAAGTCCGTTCTCATGTGGCAAATCTTGCATACATGTATCTGGTCCAATGCAAGGGCTAACAAAATCTGTGGTGTGCTGCCATGGTGCAAGCGTTGCCATCGATGCATCGAAGATTTAGCTCACCTATTCTTCGATTGCCCCAAGTCCCGTGTTATCTGGCGTCACGTGACACGGGTATTGAGACTCACAAACCAAATCAATTGGCAGCAGGTGCTGTTGGGCGAGGCGGTCGGCTGCTCATCGAGGCTCTGGAATGCCATCAAGGGTGAGACTCTTTGGAAGATTTGGAGGGAGCGATGTGCTGTCAATTTCGGCCAAACTCCTAAGGAATGGTCGATTGAGAAATCCTTGTTTCTTCTAGGTAAAAGAATCTCCCGAGATAAGAGATCTCCACCGTTTAGACATCACTGTATTTATCTCCTCGAAAACAACAAGTTGAAACCCAAATGGGTGCCACATGAGGGTGATGCTAGATTTATCCACCTCATTTGTAATGCTTTCTAGCCCGCCATACTCCTCCCTTGCATTGTGGGATTTGGGGGTTCCCATGGGCACTAGTCCCATTCACTTGTAATTTTTCATCTTTATTTTAATTAAAGTCCGGGAGAATAGGCTAAGGCGGAACTTCCTTTTATTAAAAAATATATATATATACTACAAATAAAATAATACACATTTTGACATTAGCTCGGCTGTCCCAAACTGACAGCTCATCATTCATAAAGATATGACCCAAAACGTGGAAGGATGTTTGGAACGAGTCACATCACACATGTTCAAAAATAAATGAACTTCAAAAAGAAACCCTTGGGTTGTGACATATATACGCATGTGGGACAATTAAGTTTGTAGAATGTGAGTTGTGGACACATTTTGCCATTAAGTTTGTAGAATGCGACTTGCCAACCCAAACTGACAGCTCATAAAGACATGGGGCTGTAATCAAAGTCACACGTGCAGGAAACAGTGGGCATTTACGAATTTAGATTTTCACCACGTTGAATATCCATTATGTAACTGGGTGCTGGCCAAACTTGAAAACAAGCTAAATTACTGGAGAGGCATGCAAATCAATCTCGCTGGACGGGCGATGGTTATCAACACGTTCCTCCTCTCGTCTACCATCTATTTCCTTTCTTGCTGGAGACCGAATGAGCAAGGCCTGTCCAAACTGAATAGCATTTGCAGAAACTTTCTTTGGACGGGTGACCATAACAGAAGGGGGGTGCCTAAAATCAAATGGGCCATCTGCACCAGCCCTAGAGATAGCGGGGGGCTTGGCATCCTGGACATTGGGTGTATGGCTAACAAACTGGCAGCCAAATGGATGATTAAAGATTGGTGCAATAGGGAGGCCTCGTGGGCCAAGCTGATCTTCAGAAACAAAAACGAGTTGGCCCTCACGGGGTCCCCGAACTGGAAGAACCTTGACATCATGACCCTGCTCTTCTCCCCGATACCTGTCTTCCCGAAAGGCTCCAACCTCGTATGCTCTCTTTGGAAGGGCTGGAATAAAGTCAAAAGCTTCACAAGAATTAGTGAGGACTGGAAGTGGGCGGCCGGAATCAGACAAAACGACTCTATCTGGTTTCCAATACATGGCATCCGGAGTGTGGAATCGTGGAACATTCAAAATGCCAAGAAGTTATGGAACAAAGGATTCAAAAAATGGAAACACCTCTGGAAACAAGACACCAACAGTTGGATCAACTTCGAGGATATCGACCCTCGCATAAACATCTCCTACGAAGAATGGAACACCTTGCAAAGCAGATGCCTCGCTTGGGATCGTCACAAAACTCGCCTTCTCATGGGACATGATGCTCCGAATGCGCGTGGTCTCAAATGGCACAATGGAAATAGCCTACTCAAAATCCCGAACATCAAAGAAACAAATGACCTCGAGATCAGCCTCAACAAGAAGTGGTGCCTGTCTTGGACGCGGCTTCGGTGGGACATGAAATTCATGGGTATCTGGCACCCACTTATAGAGATTAAGAAGTCTGTCCTCTTATGGCAAATTCTTCATCGCGGAATTTGGACTAACCATAAGGCAAGCAAAATTTGTGGGATCCCTCCGTGGTGCAAACGCTGCCACCGTGCAATCGAAGATGTCCCACACATCTTCCTTACTTGCCCCAACTCCTTCAGAATCTGGCAGATGGTTGGACTGAAAATCAGAGTTCAGAAACAGCTTAGTTGGAAACAAGTCCTCTTGGGAGAAGCGATTGGATGCTCTGCGGCTCTCTGGAACGCAATCAGAGGGGAAGTCCTGTGGAAAATTTGGCGAGAGCGGTGTGCTCTCAACTTCGGCGACCCCCCCAGGGAGTGGTCGATTGAAAAATCTCTATTCCTCCTTGGCAAAAGGATCGTCAACAGTAAGAAATCCCCCCCCTTCAGACACCACCAAGTCCTCATTTTGATCAACAACAAGCTCAAACCCAAGTGGGTCCCGCATGAGGGCGACGAGAGGGTGATCAACCTTCTTTGTAATGCGACCTAGGAATCAACCATGCTTCCCCTGCTTTGTGGGATTTGGGGGGTCCCGTGGGCACTAGACCCCTTTTCTTGTACCTTTGTTTCTTAATTTAATTCAAGTCCGGGAGAGTAGGCTATTGCCGAACTTCCTTTATATAAAAAAAATATCCATTATGTGCTTCATGAGATACAAGTAGGTTTCAAAAATAAATGTACGAAAAAAACTAGCTTGCCCTAGCTTCGTCGCTCCTAGCGATGGCGGGATCTTAGCCCCTGTTGTCGGCGCTTGCCCCTCTGGGGGCCGTCCTGTTCACGGTGGCTCCTTTGCTGTGGGGAATAGCTCTCCGAGTGGTCTCTGAGTGGTGAGGGTTTTCTGTGTGCTGTTTGTTCCCTGTTCCGGTCCTGCATGGCGTTGCATGAGGCATTACAAAATGGATTATCCCAAGGAAACAAGCGAGAAGGTCTATCAAGTAAGAGCCCTAACTCCTTTGATAGATTCGAGCAGTCGATGGTAGAAAAGCGTACTGAAACTTGGAGTTTCATCTCCCCGTTAAGCAACAGGAACTCTGCTGGTGTTATTGGCCCCCCAGGCGACATGCATGCTAAAGATGTTGGGTCCATCTCCTCAAGTAAGAAGATTGATGTTCTGCAGACTGTGGAGGGTATGTGTGGTGATAAACAAGTCCAGAATGTGTGTGTTCAAAGTAAGAGTGACCTATGTAAACAAGATGGGTCTTACGCATCAGCCCTCAAACAAAGGAAGCTAGATGATTTTGACACTATTGATAATATTGCTTTCATAAGTAGTGCTTCTGGTTCTGCTGACCTAAAAGGTAAAAAGAAGATTAACGAGGGTCTGGACGATGGGATTAATATGATTAACGTTGATTTCGTCCATAATGAAGAAGAGGATAACACTCTTGTAATAGACAAGAACTCTCTTAACAATTGGCACAATGTTTTGTACGAAAGAGCTGTTATTGGTCTCTGTCATGGACCTAGACCGCCCCAAGAAGTTCTTAAAGGATGGATAAAAAATAGTTGGACTAATAGGGGAATTAGACTGAAACACGTTCAATATCTGCCAAACAACTTCTTTCTTTTTTTTTTTAAGACTCAAGTAGTGTTCTGCAGATCATGTCAGAAGGGCAATGGTTAATCCGGAATATTCCCTTATCCATGTTCAGATGGTACCCAGGCTTTAATCCCAAGGGGACAAAACCCACCAAGGTGCCAGTGTGGGTGGAGTTCCCTGACCTCCCAGTTGAATTCTACCCCTGGGTGCAACATTTAGGGACAATGACAGGAAAGGTGTTAGGGCAAAAATCCAGGAATGGGCTAAACCCTAAATGGGATCCCCAAATTCTTGTTGAGGTTGACATTTCCAGAGAAGTCAAAACCTCTATAGTGCTCAAGGACTCTGAAGGTTGCATGCTACATGAACAGAAGGTAAGGTATAGGAATCTCCCCAATGCTTGTTTTAATTGTTTTAAACAAGGCCATCTAATAAAAGAATGTCCTCTTCTTGATATTAAGAAGGACAGTGTGGAAGAAAAGGATGAGCAAAAAGGTAAGTCTAAACAGCAGGAGACTAGCACTAGCAAAAGGCATAATGTCAAAGCAAAGAAAAAAGTTTTTAATAAATGGAGTAACAGATATGATGTTCTTTTAGAGGATGTATCTAACCCCTTTCAGGTTGAAGAAGAAGAAGTTGGCTTGCAGGATACAGGTACCCAGGAAGAAGGTGAAGCTCATCACTCCTCCTCTACTCTAATGAATGAGGGAGAATGGACATATGTGAGTAACAGGAGAAATAGGAAAGGTAATCAGGATACAGATGTTCTTAATAACCCCACCAGTGCTGAAGGAAAAATTTCAGGGCATTCTTTTCAGGATGATTTTTCTCGACAGTTAACTCAACAGGATTATGAACAATTTCTCCTTCTTCAAAAGAATACTGGAGATATAGAAGATGTCGAAATGGGGACTGATGATATTAGAGCTTCTCCTAAACAGGCCAAATCCAAAAGGAAAGAGGCGGTTAGGGTCTCTGGATCGGTCATTAAGCCTCTTAAGAATATTAGAAAGTAATTTGGTCTCCCCTCCATTTGGTTAAGGTATGAATTCTCTCAAACTGCTTTCTCTAAACATCAAGGGGATCACCGACCCTGTAAGAGGTAAAATAGTTAACAGGTGGATTAAAGATATTAATTTGCTTCCTGACATTATTTGTCTTCAAGAGTTGAAGGTTGGTGGATTTGATCTGCGGGCTAATCTTCAAATTGTTTCCAGTAACCACTATTGGTATTATACCGATCATATCAACAAGAAGGGTGGTGCTGCCATTGGTATTGCTGCTAACCTTGCTCATTGTGTTGAAGAAGTTATGTTTAGTTGTACTCACCAATGGGTGGCTTTGAAGTGTAAGGATCCAATTAATTTTACCATTGTTAGTGTTTATGCTTCTAACAATCATGGTGACAGAATTTCTTGCTGGAAAGAGCTTAGTAAGCTGACTGAAGATTCCATTCTTGTTGGGGATTTCAACATGGTTTTATTGGAAAAGGACAGAAAAGGTAATCCTGACAACACTTTACATGGTTCTGAAAAGAATGAGTGGTTCAACATGATCAACTGTCTTAACCTGCTTGATTGCTCTGAGAATACTGGCCATACCTGGAGGAATAATAGCAGCTCTAGACCTTTGTCTGCTAGGCTCGACAGATGCTATATTAACGTCAATAAGTACCACGAGTTTTGGCAGCATAAGTGCTATACCGATTCCTCTTTGCAGGTTTCTGACCACCTCCCTCTTATTGTCCAATTTGATAAAAATTCCCCGGTCTATAAAGCTGGGTGGGTTCACTTGGATGCCTCCCTTCTGAAAATCAATAGTGTTAAAGAGGGAACCAAGGATATTTTCATCAAGCATTTTACTTCTGATTGTTCTCCCTTGATTGCTTGGGAAAGAGCTATTAAAGACATTCAAAAGCTTTTCTACTGTTCTAAACTCCGGGCTAAGGAAGTTAGAAGACAAAGGAGAATGATGATTATAAGAGAGATAGACCAAATTGAAAAAAGTAATTCTGATGAGCCTACTAAAAGGTCTAACCTTAATAAGCTCCAGGAAAGGTTAAGATGGGAAGACTATATCTCTGCTAGAGGTGCACTTGCTGCATCTAGAGAATTTTGGGCAGGAAAGGTTGACATACCTAATAAATTTATGTTTGATCTTTTGAGAAAAAAAAAAGCTAGGGATTTTGTCCCCCCCCTCAAGAAAAGAGATGGTGGGGTTGCTTCTTCCATGAAGGATAATCTGCAAGAGGCTGTAGGGTTCTTTACCAATGTATTCTCTAGGCCTCCCAAGAGAGGGGAGGACATCCAGAGAGCCAGGGCTACTATTGCTTTGAAAAGGAAGAAAATGATTCCTCTGGATCTGGCTTCTATCCTGGACCTGCCCCTTTCTGCTGGTGAGGTTAGAGAATCCATTAGTAAATTGAAGCCTGGCAAGTCGCCTGGTCCTGATGGTATTCCTAATGAGTTTTTTCAAGAGCTTTCTGATTTCATTGTGCCCTTAATTCTCTTGGTGTGGCAAGAGGCCACTAAAAGGGGTTCTCTTTCCACCTTTATCAACTCTGGTATTATTAAGCTAGTCCATAAGAAAGTTGAGAAGGATGACTTGAACAACTGGAGACCTATCTCTTGTCTGACTACTTTGTATAAAATCTTTGCTTCTTCCTTAGCCAGGAGATTGAGTAACATTATGGATAAGATCATTTTGCCTGAGCAGAAAGGTTTCATCAAAGGCAGGTACATTTTGGATGCTATTATCTCTATTTGGGAAGGGATGGCTTATGCTCAAGATAGGAAGATTGATACTTTCTTTTTCAAAGTGGATTTTGACAAAGCTTATGACCGTATGGAATGGGACTTTATTCTTCAGTCTCTCTATGACATTGGGGCTGGTAGAAGATTTATCAAGTATACTAGTACTCTTTTTGGGAACGCTAATTCCAGAATTGCTATGAATGGTAGTCTATCTGAACCCTTTCATCTGGCTAGATCTGTTAGACAGGGTTGTCCCCTTGCCCCTCTCTTGTTTGCTATTACTAATGATTCTCTGGGATGGCTGATAAGAGATTGCATGGGGAAAGGTGACATTAAAGGGCTGAACATTCCTGGTTGCCCTTTCCCTCTTGGTCTTCAGATGTTTGCAGATGACACCAATATGATCACTTTGGCTAATAGTGTGTCTGCTGAAAATTTCTTGAATTGCCTTCAATTGTTCTGTACTGCTAGTGGGTCTATTGTCAACCATATGAAAACCGGTTTCTATTCCTCTAATAAAGTGATTCCTGAATGTATAAAGGCTAATAAATGTGACCTCATTATGGAAGGCTCTATTTTTAGACTTCTGGGCATCCCTATGGGATTTGGGGTTTCTCTTGAGCAGAGGTGGAACTGGATGTTTGACAAGTTTAGAGCTAAAGTGTTTCACTGGATGAACTTTCAGCAAACTCTTTCTCAAAGAGCTTTTGTTTTAAAACATTATGTCCTGCCTGTTCTTACTTATTCTTTGCCTGTTGGATGCCCAACAAAAGACAGCTAGCCCAGGTCATTGGCTTGTCCAGAAGATTCTTATGGGGAGGGTCTCTGCAAAATAGTAAAACAGCCAAAGTTGCTTGGAGCACCTGTTGTCTTAAAAAAGATGAGGGAGGGTTGGGTATTGTGTGTCCAACTAAGATGGCCACTCAAATGGCTGGCAAGTGGATTCTTAGGGCCACTAACTCTACTGATTTCTGGTCTGCTCTCATTAAAAGGAATGTTGCTGAGTTTTCTGTTCCAGGGTACAAAAGCTGGACCAACCTTAAATGGTGGGATGTCATCACCTCTCCTCTCCAAGTCATTCCCAAGGGGAGTAAACTTCTTTGTTCTTTCTGGAAAGCCTGGAATGTTATTAAAAGTACCTACAATCTGCCTTTATATTATTACAAAAATTCTTCTTTTGTCTTACAAAATTCTATCTGGATTGGCTGGTTTTCTGGTTCTTGTCCTCTAGAACTAACTATTAGGATGAATAAGTGCAGGAAAGCGGGCTTTGATTCCTGGAACTCGCTTTGGGATGGCAGGCAAGTTTGTGATATTAATTTTATCCAAGGAAATGATACCTTGTCTGCTGCCTGTAAACAGGAATTGTTGAAGAAAAGGACTTGGCTGATAGATAAATTGGAGGATTACAGTTATCATAAAAATATTGGAGTTGCTGAAGCTGCAGGAGATATCTTCAAAAATTTCAAATTATCTGGTCACGATGACACTTGGGTCACTAACAAGTTAAACGACAAGTGGAAGGTTCAATGGTGTAGATCCCAATGGAAGTACAGATTCAGGACTGTCTGGGCTTTTGCTAACACCTCAAGACAAGCTCTCCTGCTGTGGCTGATTATCCACCAAGGTGTGTGGACTGGAAGCAGAGCCAGGAAGGCTAAAATTAGTGCAGGAAATTGTCCCTTTTGTGGACAGTTTGAGGACATTAGTCATCTTTTTGTCCACTGTAAAAATGCTCAAAAGTTCTGGTATTACCTAAATTTGTATTGTTCTGCTGAGGGTCTTCCTCAGCTGGGAGTCAATGAGATTTTGCTTGGAGAAAGTAAAAGAATGGATATAGCCCTTTGGCAGATGATTAGAGCCCATACTCTATGGTACATTTGGGAAAATAGGAATGAGAAAATGTTCTCCCACAAGCCTAGGGATCTTCTTTTCACCTGCAATAATGGTGTCTTGAAATTGCTTCAACTTTGTAAAACCAGCCTCTGTGATGCCTCCAATTGTAATTTTGACCAACACCACATTATGAGAGTGAATAGACCCAGCAGATGGAAGGCCTCTCTGCTTAAAATGTATTCTCCAGCCAGGCTATCCTTGATTCAGTTTCTGGAAGCCCTTAGTACATGATTCTCCCCTGGGGCTAAGCCCCTTGATGTAATTTTTCTTTTCCTGCACTAATTTTATCTTTCCTGTTCTGTCAAAAAAATAAATAAATAAAAATAAATGTACTTCAAAAAGCTGCCCTTGGTTTGTGACATTATCATATATGCATTTTGGTAGATGCTACGCTCATTCAATGTAAATAAAGTACAAGCTACTTCAGAATCAAAATATACCTCAAATAAAATAATTGACGTGGGCCAAGTAAGTTTGTAGAATGCGACTTATCAACACATTTTGGTATCAACACATTTTGGCATTGGCTTAGCTGTCCCAAACTGACAGCTCATAAAGATATGACAGCTCATTGCTATTAGGATCATAAACGGACAGCTCATAAAGTCATGACAGCTCATGCAATCTTATGTAACAATGTTTTTTTTTTCAAAAGGAAGTTCGGCCATGGCCTATTCTCCTGGACTTTAATTAAAAAAATAAGAAAAGTTACAAGTGATTGGGACTAGTGCCCATGGGACCCCCAAATCCCACAATGCAGGGGAAGAGTACGGCAAGCTAGAGGGCATTACAAATGAGGCAGACTAGAAAGCATTACAAATGAGGTGGATAAATCTAGCATCACCCTCATGTGGGACCCATTTGGGTTTCAACTTGTTGTTTTCGAGGAGATAAATATAGTGATGTCTAAACGGTGGAGATCTCTTATCTCGGGAGATTCTTTTTCCTAGAAGAAACAAGGATTTCTCGATCGACCATTCCTTAGGAGTTTGGCCAAAATTGAGAGCACATCGCTCCCTCCAAATCTTCCAAAGAGTCTCGCCCCCTGATGGCATTCCACAGTCTTGCAGAGCAGCCAACTGCCTCACCCAACAGTGCCTATTGCCAGTTGATTTGGTTCGTGATTCTCAATACCCGTGTCACGTGACGCCAGATAACATGGGACTTGGGGCAATCGAAGAAGAGGTGGACTAAATCTTTGATGCATCGATGGCAACGCTTGCACCATGGGGCACGCCACAAATTTTGTTGGCCTTAGCATTGGACCAGATACCCTTATGCAGGATCTGCCACATGAGAACATACTTTTTGATCTCAATTAGGGGGTGCCAAATTGACATGAACTTTAGTTCCCATCGGAGTTTGGACCAAGAAAGGCACCACTTCCTGTTAAGGGTGTGATGAACGTTTGAGTTCACTTTGAAGTTGGGGATTCTGGATAGTTTCTTACCGTTGCTCCATTTGAGGCCCTCCAGGCAAGGAAGATCATGTCCGCAGAGAAGGCGGGTAGTTGTGCGGTCCCACGCTAAACACCTCTCTTGAAGAAGAGTCCATTCATCACGGGTAACTCTATGTCTCAGGTCTAAGTCTTCGAATCTGATCCACTGGTCGGTATCTTGATTCCAGAGTTGTTTCCACTGTTTGAACCCCTTGTTCCAAAGCCGCTTAGCAGTTTGGAGGTTCCAAGATTCCACTCCCCTAATGCCGATGATCAGGAACCAGATCGAGTCATTTTGTCTCATCCCAGCCGCCCACTTCCACTCATCACTAATTCTGATGAATTGTTTCACCTTGTTCCAACTCTTCCATAAGGAACAAACAAGGCTAGAGCCTTTAGGGGACACCCGGTAGGGGGAGAACAACAATGTGAGGATCCCTAAGTCCTTCCAACGAGGATGGCCAACTAGGGTAAGGTCTTTCATGTTTCTGAAGATCAATTTAGCCCAAGAGGACTCACTATTGCTCCAAGCCTTGATAAACCACTTTGCTGCCAACTTGCCAGCCAACCCAGCGATATCCAAAATACCTAAGCCCCCCGAGTCTTTCGGGCTAATGCAAATTTCCCATTTCATTTTGGGAATCCCCCTCATATTGGGATCGCCAGTCCAAAGGAAGTTTCTGCAGATTCTTTCCACTTTCGCCAACTCTTTCTCCTTCGGTCTCCAGCACTAGATAAAGTAAATAATCGTGGAAAGCATAAATGTATTAACCACCATTGCCCGCCCTGCCAAGTTAACTTGCATCCCTTTCCAATGATTTAGTTTGCTATCCAGTTTGGATAGCACCTAGTTCCACTGTTGGTCCATTGAGATGTCGAAGCCCATCGGATACCAAGGAGAGGGAAGAATTGACCGCTAGGTATAGCTTGACACCCCTAATCTAACAACAATTGGGGTGGAGGCCCATGGATTGCTCTGAAAGCAGTTTTAGCATGGTTGATTTTTGAACCTGACGCCATACAGAAAGTGTCGAGGCAACTCCAGAACACCTCAACGCTGTTCCTATCGTTATGTACAAAGGCATTCATGTCATCGGCAAAGAGTCTTGCAATCATTTGTCCGTGATCAAGAGGTAGGGAAAGACCCTTGAGATTGCCAACATCCAAGTGATGCTTTAAAAGGCAACTGAGGCCATTTGAGGCGATAGCGAAGAGTAAAGGAGCCAGTGGGCAGCCTTGCCTGATCGATCTTTTTAAACATATGGGCTCAAAGAGCTTACCGTTGATATTTATTCTTGTTGAAGCATTTCCAAGAAGAGTGGAAACCATCTTCGTGAACTTTTGGCTGCATCCAAGGTCTTCCATTGATTGAAGAATAAAGTCCCATTCCAATCTGTCATATGCTTTGTCGAAGTCAATCTTAATGAATACCAGATCTTGTGCAAACTCCTCAGCAAATGCAAGGCCTTCCCAAATATCGACAATTGCTTCAAGATCTTATGTAACAATGTTTGGAACAAGTCAACCGGTGTGGAGGTGATCGCAATCCGGGTGGATCGGGTCCGGTCGTGGCACACACAGGGTGTATGAAGCTAATGAATGTTGGAAGGTTTAAAGATGTGAAGGTGAAATTAATGTTGAGTATGGAGAAGAGAGAGATGTTGAAATAATTATGGGAATGGGAATGTAGGTGTGCAAGTTAGATTGATGACATGAATGATAAGAATGAAAGAGAACCATACACACGAATCAAATTTGGAAGGAAGAATGGTCCATTGGAGGAGCTTCTTAAACACTTCCTAATTCTAATCCATATGTATAGCCTTCTTTGGATGATATGTATGCATGACGAGAATAGATGGAATCCTTACACATAAATCAGTTTCGAAAGGAAGAATGGTCCAATATTGGAGCTTCTTATACACTTTCAAAAACTAATAAATATATATGGATTTGTATGGATTATATGCATGCAAGTGAATTATGATGATGGATTTTACTCACAAGCTCAAAGAAACATCCTCACTGGTTCAACGCAATACTACGGAGCCTTCTCACACATAGAAGAAATAGAAGACATGTAAAAATACTTAAGAGACTGAGAGAGGTGACAAGAGACAAGTGACAAGTGACATGAATTAAAAGAATTTGAATTAAGTTACATGTAAAAGATCGTCGTGGTACGTCATGCTAAGCAGTCTACTGATCAAAGGTGGTTCCGACCCTCAAACCATGACAGTTCAATCGAATGTCACACGTAAGAAGGTGAGTTCCACTCCAGTGACCCTATGTCTGTCTATGCTCGTAACGTCTAACTAAAGAAGTCTAAGACTCATTAAAATCAGCTCTAACTCACTCACACGCTCCACCGAGGGTGAGTCAAGATAGAGATGCTGGTTTCAAGAGCCTATCCTAGATTGGAGTTCTAACTTAAATTTGAAACTAGGTTCTATACTCATACTAGCTCACCTTGGATCCTCACTCGCTCAACCGAGGGTGATCATCTCAAGGAAACCATAAGCTAGCATGAGCCCTATGGATGCCTAACAATGAAGCTCTAGGAGTTTGGAGGGGGGTTTATATAGTTTTTTGAATGAATTTGGGCCCTTGGATCTAGAGAAATCAACTCTCAACTCTAGGATCACTACTTTTGATTACAACCATTTGATTAATCAAATCAATGGCTTGGAATTGTTCTTTCTATCAAATCTAGTGTAAAGGAGTGAAATTTAGGCGCCCTCATTCTCCACCATTGGATCTGGGGATGATGTGGACCGTCGGATCAGTGCTGACATCAATTCGGATAAGATAAGCCACTATTTTTGGAGAAACACTGCATTATTGATCTTTGATTGTAAAAAAGGTCTTCTTTTATGGAAAAACTCGTGGATCCTCCTTGCTTTAAGCATAAGTTCATCTCCACCCTTGAATATGAGCTCATCTTGATCGTACAACATGGCTCAATCAGCTTTCGCCATGTGGTGGTCCTTCAACCCTTCAATTTGCTTAAACTAGAAAACTGCGGTGATCCTGAAAACTGGAATTTGTACTCTTTAACCCTCCAACTAGGCTTTGATGAAGATGAAACTTTGTAGGACTATGTTTCCAAAGATCTCCTTCAGGAATATGCAAAAAAAACTCCCATCTGAATCTCCCTTGTACAAGTTTGACTACATTTGGAAGCTTGCAAGGTGGCATTAAGGTGTCTAGGAAGCTCTGATAGCCTTGAAAATTTGTACAAATATGTAGCCACATATGATCTTTATACATGCCAAACCATATGGCTAACATAAATTTCTATACAAGAATTTGTAGGGTCAAACTAGAAAAATTACATTTTTACAAAATGAACATAGCATATCAGTGTGCTACAAAATCCATTTTCTGCTGAAATTTGGGCTATAGACTGGCTTTGACAATCTTTACAAGTATATGAATTTTCATCTAATTTGGTGACAATGAAATTTTTGCTCTAATTTCCCAACTTTGACCAGCTTTGACCGCTACCATGGACTTTCTTGATTTCTTTGAAACTTTGTATGTGAGCTTCCTTTGACATCCTTGATGCATGTTGGACTTCTCGGGGAATTCCGGCTACCTTCACCAAATATGTTTTTTGTAGGCCTTCACAAGCGAGAGAGGAGAGAAAATCTCGACGACACTGGGACACACTTCAAGTTTATGAATTCTATTTCTTGTTTGAAATTCTTGTTTAAAATAATTCTAATTATTTCTAGGAATTTCAAATCATTTTCACATTATTTTTCTACATTTCTCATCTTCTCCTCCCATGATTCTTCTTTGTGTTTCACATATCTATGCCCGAAATTATGAGAAGTAGGACATTTTTTCATTCCTTGCCTTATATGTTAGATATGTGTTCCTTTGAGCCATGGATGGTTACAAGATGTTAGAATCTTATTGATGACGTAGTTCTTCATCTCGACTAATTCTCATAAAGGCAAATCCTTACTGCTATTTAAATGAGGCCATGCAATTGCGTTGTTTCAAATGTGTTTGCATGATATCCATCTTGTATATTGAATTTCCTAAAAACCATGTGAAAAGAATATTTGTTTACCTCTTCTCAACTTATATGGTCTTTGAAGTCATAGATGGTTGATTGACATGATTACACTCATAACGTAGTTATTACCCATGCTACATGTGCAATAGGGATGTGAACACGTATGAGTTTTTGGGGCAGGTTTCAATTGCTAGTGATTGGAGAATAATCAAGATCCAAATGCAGCCTTAAGTATGGGTGGCCTCAAAGGCACATCACTAAACCTCTATTCAATCAAATGAATGTTTCTCTCAAGTGCTGAAGACTCAACCCTAGATCTTTTGCAAACACAAAGTGACCTAATGAAATTGCTAGTGCAAGTTCTCACACTCAAATATTTCTCTCCTAGTATGAGAACCAATCCCTCCAACATAGACAAGTTATTTCCTTCACTATTCATGCACACTTAGAGCACTACTCACCGCTGTAATTGTTTCTCTCTAGATATGCAAAGATTAAATACGAACTTTGAGAAAAGTTTAAAAGGAAAAAAAAATATTTCTTAAAAATGAAAGATTACAAGAACTGAACTTGATTTAAAAATGGAGCTCTTCTAAGGTCTTAGAGTTCTCTAGCTCATGCGAGCAACAATTTGTGAGCTAGATAGTGGTACACAATCTACTAGAATCACTCATGAAGGAAAGAGGCTTGCTATGCAAGGGGTCTACAGGATTATTCATAATCTATGAGAAAACACAAAAATGCGGATTGTATTACAATGTGTGTATATATAGTTCATTCCCTAGATGTTAGGAATTCCTTTTCCTAGATTATAGGCTTTATCATAGAGTGTGTTTTGTGGCTTATGAGTATTTTGAGGGGGTTTCCAATAATGTACAGAGTTAGATGATTGAATTTCAACACTCCCAATCAAGGTTCAAGTTTCAAGTCTTCATCCTAACTCTAATATCCCAATGCCTCTCTTGAAATTGGTAAGATTCATTGAGGTTAATTCTTTTTTGAACATGTCATGAGTGTCAGGGAGCACTAGATTATCTCTCTGCCTACACTAGACAAGATTTCAAAAATATACTTCTGATTACAAGATCACCCCCATAGGAAAAATAATACAAGAATATGTGGTTGATACAGGGACTCCCACAACCCCAGACTGTTAGGTATGGATAACTCGATTAGAGATGATACACGAGATCCTACAACCCAATATTGTAAGTGTGAAACAAGATATCATGATTGCAAGAGC
Organism: Ceratopteris richardii; assembly: GCA_020310875.1. Classification (NCBI taxonomy): domain Eukaryota; kingdom Viridiplantae; phylum Streptophyta; class Polypodiopsida; order Polypodiales; family Pteridaceae; genus Ceratopteris; species Ceratopteris richardii. The sequence goes on along the minus strand of CM035420.1, from coordinate 33,476,941 downwards.
TCCCTTCAGGGAGATGAACTAGATACAAAAAAAAAAACTAGATATGATCTCTTACTACAAGATTACAACAGGACAAGACGAGATGTCCAAGATACAAGACTATACTGTCACGAGGAAGGAGATAAGGAAGAGAGCTCACTCACATAGTCTCACTCTCAAGGAGAAGCACACACACAGATTTAGACAAGGAAGAATGATCTTCTCCTTCTTCTTCTATTACAGAAAAGGAATGTACAAGAAATGACCTAAAATAAGAATACAACAAGTGCAATATATAAAGATCATTACATAAGGAAAAACCCAATATCCACGAATGAGTGAGCTAGCAAGAAACAAATGTGCCATCACTCTCGGTAGATAAATCTAATAAAGCTCAATGAAGTATCCCTGACATATACCGGCGTGACCACTATACATGTCAAAGAAACGAAAAACGGGTACGTGTCATCCTGGATCATCACATGTTGAGCTTGATATCTCAACACTCTCCCTCAAGCTCAACGCCATATCCTATAATCCAAGCATCTCCCAAAACTTCTTCAACTTCTCAGCTCCAAGTGCTTTGGTGAAAATATCAGCAACCTGCTCATCTGTTCTCACATAAACAAGGTCAATATCACCTGCTAATACCTTCTCTCTGATGAAGTGATAATGTACCTCGATATGCTTTGTTCTTGCATGGAAAACAGGGGTCCATGCTAACTGTATGCTGCTAAGATTATCACAATAGATAGTGATAGGCTTTTGCACTTCCACACCTAACTTTGCAAGTAGCATCTCCAGCCATGATGCCTCACATGCTACCATTGCAGCACCTCTATACTTAGCCTCTGTACTGGACAAAGCAACAGTGGGTTGCTTCTTGCTGCTCCATGTAACAGTTACACTCCCAAGTGAGAACAGAAAACCACTAGTAGATCTTCTATCTGGAATGCTACCAGCCCAATCGGCATCGGTGTATCCATAAACCTGCAAATCTACACCAGCCTCATAAAACAATGCATAATCCAAAGTAGCACTCACATAACGTAGAGTGCGCCTCAGAGCATCCAAATGTGGCTTCTTGGGAACATGCATAAACTGACTTTCAAGTCCAACAGTATAACTTAGATCAGACCTTTTAATTGTGAGATATAAAAGACTTACCACAATTTTCCTATACATAGTAGCATTTTCCAATGCTTCACCTGATGTAGTGTCCAACTTCAAATTCTGATCTAATGGCATAGAAATTGGCTTACAATCAGCCATACCATACTTTTGCAGCATATTCAAGGCATGTTGCATTTGCGACATCCATACACCTATTTCTGTATGTATAAACTTTATGCCCAAGAAATAGCGCAGCACACCAAGATCTTTCATGTCAAATTCCTGCATAAGAAGTTTCTTTACCTCTTTGATGCTTCCTTCAATATCACCACCTACAATCAGGTCATCAACATAAATAGCCACAATAGTGATGCCATCATCAGCCTTCCTTGCATATAGTGAGTGATCTGCATCACACATAGAAAACCCAATGTTGGTTAAGTAATCAGCAATCCTTGCATGCCATGCACGAGGGGCTTGCTTTAGCCCATACAATATTGGAAGTGAGGTAGGACCTTAGGCTCATGTCACAGGTCCATGGTTCCATAGTTCCAGTCATGTACAACATTAATTCCAGCAATTTTCCATATTGACAAAACATGAACATACCACAACTTAATCATACAAATGATGAGACAAAGATAGAGAAAGAATAGACGACATGTGTAAGGTGTTACGTAAGCCATCGCTTACTCATAGTATCATATATACCAATGTTCAATGTACAATGTGGGAGCAAAACTCTCAACCACTCTATGTGATGAGAAATAGATGAATGAGTGAATGTACAATGTAACAAACATATTCAGATGTGTGGGCAGTAATCTGAATATACATGAGATGTGTGACCTTATAGGTTATAGAAGAGTGAATATGAGTGATTGAAAGAGGAAGGATCAGTGTGAACGGAAATCCTCAAACTCATGTGAACACACCTTCTTAAACACCTCATCAAATATGCATAAAGCATACAAGTATTGATTCTCTTGTACCTATGCCGAATAGGACTCCTCCTGATATGAACGCCACAGCCTCCATAAACTTCAAGTAGTACCTGTGTGCATAAAGAGAATATGTACCTGAATACTTTAACATAAGATGTGAATCTTATGTTAAACACCATCCAATGTCTTTGAAGTAGCCCGATATCTTCTTGTAGAAGACAATCTTCAACCTAACATCTTCTTGTAGAAGATGATCTTCAAATACGCCATGTAGATGGTCCCATCCAATGTCTTTGAAGTAGCCAGACATCTTCTTGTAGAAAATAATCTTCAACCTCATATCTTCCTGTGGAAGACAATCTTCAAATACATCATGTAGATGGGCGATCCTCACCATCAAGCTGCTAATGACCAAGTTTTCTTGCCATGAACAAGAGATAACCTCCTCTCCATGAGGTAGAGTGTGAGCACACCCTTCCTCTTCTCCAAGAAGAATCACCAAGAAGAACTCCATAGCTGCTCCTCAACATGCTTCAAGTTAGCACCATGGCTACCCCATGTGCTAGAAGAAACACCACCTCTACTGAGGTCCAAGCTCCAAGCTTGTGTTGATCCTAGGTGAAGGATAATTTACAATGAGCCCAATACTCTCCTTATATAGTAGTTTATGTAGCCTTGAAAAGCAGATAATAAAGCACTTTTCTCAAAGAAAGCCACGATCGTAGAACGATTAAAAAAAACTTCGCGATCATCTCCGTCCGTCGTCTGAGTTCCACAAGCTAATTTCGTGGATTGCTGTTTCTAAAAGCTACGCACTAGGCTGCTGCTGGAGACGAGTTTTGAACCCTTGTGGGCTGGATGAGATTACCACGATTTAACCAACCCACCAATCGCCGTTTGGTGTACAAGCACTCTAGTAAAGCTGTAGATATTCTATAAGTTCTAGACTCAAAGTGGACCAATGGGACATTGTTTCCCAACAATCCCCCCTGCAATGTCATATTGGTACAATCTGAACTGAATCTGCAAACTATCAAAGCTGCAAACTATTACAAGCTTCAAATAGCTTGTCACAAGCTTCAAGCTTGTACTCCCGAACTTCAGAACTTTTCTTCAAAAGGTCTTCTTCAAAACTGAATTTGAGTTTCCTTCAAAAATCTGAACTTGTTGAATATGAACCATAATACTTGAGAAAATATGCAAACTAGATATCCAATAGTGTTCTTATCAAGCAATCACTGCTTGACAACAAATATAGCATGAATTGTTTCTGAACCTGCTATCTCGTGTCTTCAAAAACCTGAAAACATACACTAGGATCCATATGTTTGCATTTACCTTCCAAAAAAGGTTTCTCAGCGTACTTCTGCTGCGTCATGTAAATACACTAAACAAAATCAAGAACTGAATCCTGGAACCTGTGACTGTCAACTCACAACTTAGTGTATTATGAACACTGTTGGTTCATCTTTGATTGTACTCAAGTCAAATTAACTCAACTCAATTGCAATCAACTGAAAGATGAGTCAAAAAATCTATGATGTCATCATGTCTTCATCCTTTAAATCCTTCATACCTCTTTCCTTCAGAACTTGGTATAAACATATATGTGCGCACTTTTTGAAATATACCTTTCTGAAATATCAAGCTTCTCTTCAAATAGAACTCTGGAACCTTCTCCTGAACAGGAACATCCTAACAGGAACTTTCTCCAAACATTCTTCTTCTTCCTTCTTCTTTCAAAGCTGGAACATAAAGAGAACCTGACAAAGGAAATATAGGAATACCTGAAATAGGAATACCTGTAGGTATGAATCTGCATTCTTTCACATATGGCTGAAAATAAGTCTTTATGTTTAATCACCCCCCTGGATGACTTAACACAAGTATCCAGTATTCTTCAAATATATCAGACTTTATGAAATGTGGAACGTCTTCCTTCTTTCAATAAATCTGATGTTCAGTGATTAATACCTGTATCTGAAACAAAATCTCTGAACCCTTTTTATTAGCATTGTGCACATGCCAATAGCTTTCCATGTCATTCCTCAGCTTTCCAAATTGTAGAATAAGGTTAGCTGAACCTAACATAACAAAACCTTGCTGAAAGCTTTATAGGATTCATAACCTTTTGTAACATAACAAGTATCTTCTATCTCTCCGCAACACAAATCTGATAGAACCTGAATCTTTGACTTACTTCTTCCAATGTTAAGAATCTTCACAAACAAAGGATAGACAACTGAATCATAAATACTCAAGATCATACAAGATCTATTCAAGATCAATGATCTCTCCTGTGTAGAATCTGTTGTCATCAAACCTTCGTGACTGAATGTTTGATTTATTACCTGAATGTCTCCAAGTGTCCATGCTTCTCAAAAAGTTGTAAAACTTTTCTTCAAACAAAGCCTTTCCAAGACTTTGCAATTCTTACTTGAAACATAAGTGGACAAACTTCTCACCTTGAGAACTCCAAAAGCTGCAAGTTGATACTTCATAACTTTCATATTTTACCCGGGTGAAATGTGATAGTACCTGCTTGATTTTCTTTTGGCTAACTCCACTTTTCAATCAAGTGTTAGGATTTGATGGAACACCTTTTTGAATACAAACATGTATCCAAAAGTCTAGACAATCATAAAAAGTAGATTCTTCAACTGACTGGTACATCAACAAGTCTGAATTTTCTGAAGTTTCTGAAAATACTGAATATGAGGTAACCTTTTCCAAACATAAAACCTCAACCCAAGTCTTCAACATCTGCTATAGAAAACTCTTTTACCTCAAGAGTTAGATAAAGAAGAAATATACTTCTCTGCAACTTGTCATATATCAAGTAGCTCTGTATTGACACTCCAAGAATTCTTTGAGGGAACATATAAGCTGCCTGCTTAAAAGCTTCATAACTCATATACATATGAGTCAAAACATATATCTGCTGCTTTTCTTTCTCTCAATGCAATTCTTTGTCAAATCTACTAAATCATGACCAAGTGTAATGCAAAACAAGAAACTGCTTCTTCTTTAAACAAGATGTTCTCGTAGACTTGTCTTTGGATGTAGAGGATAATATAGGAAAAGTATATGTAAAATATATGAGAAAAGGAAGCCTTACTTTTCTTTTGGAAATGATGGACTTTCTTTTTCTACATCTTTCTTCCACCTGATGATGTCAACATCTTCAAACTTCTCTTCCATACCTTTTGTTCTCTTCATCTTGAAGTAGCAAACACTCTTGAATTCTTCAACTAAACTTTTCTCTTCCTCTAATGCTAAGAGTAAGAGATAAAACAAACATGGTATACAAATGGAAGTGAATATAGAAACATGTTTTATCATCTCCTCATATCTCTGAATAAAAATTCTGCTTCAAATGTCTGAAACGACTAAATTCACCAATCGTTGTCTGAATGATGAATTGCCCTTCTAGAGTTACCTTCTCTAGATACATTTGTACCTTGATATCCAACCAACTTACAACAGAAAAATGGCTGAAAACAAAACTCATTTCATCTTCACATTTGTTTTCTTAGATAAGCTTTCTTGCCATGAAAGAGATCTCTCAAAACTTTCTAGAAAAACCTCTAGATACCTGTTCTGATGTAGCCTTCAATTTTCAAATGATGAAAGCTTTCCTTGAATTTCTTCAAATCTCTTCATAACTGCTCTTCTAAGATATGACCTGCAAATGAAAATCTGATAGTAGAAACTGATACCTGTGATTTGATGTTGATCTGATTTCTTCATCTTCTTTGAACCATTGTTCTTCCTTGAATTTGAAGTAGTCTTCTCTTCATCAAGTCTGGGTCTTCAAACAATACTTTTGTAAAGTATTTGCATACTCTTCCAAAAATATTCGGCTGCTAACAGATCATCAACTTCATACTCCACATTGCTGAATACACATGTAACTGAAGTGTCTAATTATCAAATCTCTACTCATCTAGATTAAGTGTGTATGTCAAATGTCAAATATTAGAAGATGCTTTCAAATCATATGTTGTAAATCTGGAATTCTGGGAACCTGGGATATGAATGAGCCTTAATGCATTGATGCCAAAGATCTAAAGTTCTGTAACCAAAACCTTAGTGCTCTGATACCAAATGTTGGAAGTGAGGTAGGCCCTTAGGCTCATGTCACAGGTCCATGTTCCATAGTTCCAGTCATGTACAATATTAATTCCAGCAATTTTCCATATTGACAAAACATGAACATACCACAACTTAATCATACAAATGATGAGACAAAGATAGAGAAAGAATAGACGACATGTGTAAGGTGTTACGTAAGCCATCGCTTACTCATAGTATCATATATACCAATGTTCAATGTACAATGTGGGAGCAAAACTCTCAACCACTCTATGTGATGAGAAATAGATGAATGAGTGAATGTACAATGTAACAAACATATTCAGATGTGTGGGCAGTAATCTGAATATACATGAGATGTGTGACCTTATAGGTTATAGAAGAGTGAATATGAGTGACTGAAAGAGGAAGGATCAGTGTGAACGGAAATCCTCAAACTCATGTGAACACACCTTCTTAAACACCTCATCAAATATGCATAAAGCATATAAGTACTGATTCTCTTGTACCTATGCCGAATAGGACTCCTCCTGATATGAACGCCACAGCCTCCATAAACTTCAAGTAGTACCTGTGTGCATAAAGAGAATATGTACCTGAATACTTTAACATAAGATGTGAATCTTATGTTAAACACCATCCAATGTCTTTGAAGTAGCCCGATATCTTCTTGTAGAAGACAATCTTCAACCTAACATCTTCTTGTAGAAGATGATCTTCAAATACGCCATGTAGATGGTCCCATCCAATGTCTTTGAAGTAGCCAGACATCTTCTTGTAGAAAATAATCTTCAACCTAATATCTTCCTGTAGAAGACAATCTTCAAATACATCATGTAGATGGGCGATCTTCACCATCAAGCTGCTAATGACCAAGTCTTCTTGCCATGAACAAGAGATAACCTCCTCTCCATGAGGTAGAGCGTGAGCACACACTTCATCTTCTCCAAGAAGAATCACCAAGAAGAACTCCATAGCTGCTCCTCAACATGCTTCAAGTTAGCACCATGGCTGCCCCATGTGCTAGAAGAAACACCACATCTACTCAGGTCCAAGCTCCAAGCTTGTGTTGATCCTAGGTGAAGGATAATTTACAATGAGCCCAATACTCTTGAAAAGCAGATAATAAAGCACTTTTCTCAAAGAAAGCCACGATCATAGAACGATTAAAAAAAACTTCACGATCATCTCCGTCCGTCGTCTGAGTTCCAAAAGCTAATTTCGTGGATTGCTGTTTCAAAAGGCTACGCGCTACGCCGCTGCTGAAGACGAGTTTTGAACCCTCGCGGGCTGGGTGAGCGAAACACGATTTAACCAACCCGCCAATCGCCGTTTGGTGTACAAGAAATATAGTAAAGCTTTACATATGCTATAACTTCTGGACAAAGTGGACCAATGGGACATTGTTTCCCAACATACAAAGCCTTTTGCAACCTGCAAACATATTTTGGATGCTTTGAATCTTCATATCCTTGTGGTTGGTCCATATATACTTCTTCCTGTAAATCACCATGTAGGAAAGCATTCTTCACATCCATCTGATGCAAAGTCCATCCGTTTGCTGTAGCTAATGCAACAAGTGTCCTGACAGTAGACATTTTAGCTACAGGGCTGAATGTTTCCTCATAATCAATGCCATATGTCTATGCATATCCTTTAGCTACCAATCGTGCTTTATACCTGCTTATGCTACCATCAACATTATGCTTTACCTTGTAAACCCATTTGCAGCCTATGGGTTTCTTTCCTTGCGGCAATGGAACCAGCTTCCATGTATCATTCTCATAAAGTGCATCCATCTCCTCATCCATAGCTTTTTCCCAATCTGCACTTCCAATTGCATCTTCAAAACAAGAAGGTCCAGCATCTTGTATTACCTTGGTCATGTAGACATAATGACGAGCCATATAACTATCATACGTCAATCGTTGCACTGGATTCCGCATCCTCCCCGATCTTCTTGGTCCTGGGTCACTTCTTATTGTATCATTTGCATGTGCCCTTCTTACTCCTGGAGTCTTCATAGAGGGAAATCGAAGTTCCTCATCAAGACTCTTTTCTGAACCACTTGAATCTCCATCAACATCTTCAAAACCCGCACATGTTTTACTACCAGCAGAAAGTTTTTCTATACCTTTCTTTGATGTATTTGATGAATTTACTGGACTGAAATTTCCACGCAATCTTCCACTCCATGGATTTGAGTTGGAACTATTGCTTGGTGATGCATCTCGTCCACTCAAAACTTGAGATTCTGCACTTGATTTTTCAACATTTTCTTTGTCATTTGGTTCAAGATTCAGTCCTTCTTTGGCATCTGCATAGAAGCTTGACATTTCATCAAATACACATCTCTGCTCACCTTCACCTGTCGTGTGAGTGCTTATAACATTTGTACCCTTTTTGCTCAAGGGAGTATCCAATGAAGACACATTTTTCTGCTTTCGGATCAAGCTTCGTCCTCAACTCATCTGGAACATGTACATATGCAATACAGCCAAAAACTTTCAGATGTGATAAGTTTGGCTTTTTACCTGTAAACTTCTCTTTAGGTGTAACTTGATGTACAACACCAGTCGGAGTTCTGTTCATGATGTATACAACAGTATGCATAGCTTCTGCCCAATAACAATGAGGCATATTCTTCTCAGCCATCAAGGCTCTTGCTATTTTTGCAATATGTCTATTTTTGTTGAATTCTATTTTTGCATTCAACAATGTCATTCGGTTGTGGTGTGTACTTGCATGAAAACTGACGCCGAATTCCATGATTTTTTAGAAAACTGTTGAACTCATTTGACATGTTTTCACCTCCTCCATTAGATCTTAATGTCTAAATGTACTTCCCTGTCTGCTTTTCCACCATAGCTTTAAAATTTTCGAAGTGAGTGAACACCTCACTCTTCTTTTTCATGAAATATACCCATACTTTGCGTGCATGGTCATCAATGAAAGTAACATAAAACCTGCAACCTCCCATAGATGTGGCCTTTGCTGGATCCCAAACATATGTATGTACTGCTTCTAGTACATTCTCACTAACATGCTTGTCATGTGGAAATGATGCTCTTGAGTGTTTACCAAATTGACATGCTGCACATACCTTTTGCATTTCTGCAACTTTGAAATTTGGTAGTCCATGGACAATCTCCTTTGACTGCATCAATTTCAGCCTTTGCAAGTTTACATGTCCAATCCGTTTGTGCCACATCTCTATATCTGCAATAACTCCTCCACCTTTTGCAAACATGGCTGCATTCATTTAAGGAATCTTCACATTTAAGGTGAACATCCTACCCACTTTGTTTCCTTTGGCAACCAATCATCCATCCTGCTTGTACTCTTCTACATATAATCCATCAGCATTGAATCTGACTTGTAATCCCTGGTCAACCATTTGTCCAACAAAAACCAGATTCTTTGTTATATTTGGAACATGTAGCACATCAGCAAGATGCTTTACCTTTCCACCCTCCATCGATAGTGCTATGTTTCCTATATGCTCAATAGGATGTGATATGTCATCACCTGTTTCAACATATCCAAGAACTGGCAATTTCTACAAAGTACTAAACCATTCTGCATGACTGGTCATGGGATTTGAAGCATCTGAATCAACATACCAGACATTATCATTCGATTTTGAAACACCAGTAGACATCATATTCATCATGTGATGTTGAACCATAAACAGCTTCTCAGAATCATCTGCACTTGTGGATGCATAGTTGTTTTGCTGCCTTCTGTTGTTTTGATTCTTCAACATGCAATCACGTTCAAAGTGTCCAAGTTTACCACAATACCAGCATCCTTTATGTTGACAGGATGCGGGAAGAAGCAAGTATGGACACATATGCAGATCTAGCACTGAGGCTACCCTTCATTTTTTCCAAAAACCCCAACATCATTCTAAAGTGATTCTCATCACTACAAACCCTTGTAAATATCTTTTCACCTTTTTGTAGCTCCATTTTGTACAAGCCGAGGAGTCCTCGAGCTTGGGGAGCCTTAGATGTAGTTGCCTGCCAATTTTCATAATTTTTAGATCTTGTTTGGGCCCTCAAATAAGCCCCGGAACCTAATTTTTAACTAGGCCGGACACTAGGTCTGAACAGGGCCAAAGCTAGTCAAGAACTATAAATAGAGCTAGAGAGCTCATTTTTGGGCTAGCTTCTTGTAGTTTGAGCCTGTATGAGAACTTTCTTGCAATAGAAGTGATTCCATTGTCTTACTCTCTTTGTTCTTACTGTGTGTGCGCGTGTGTGTGTATGTGTGTGCATGCTTGTGTGCTTCTCACTCACGCACTTGTGCTTCCACTTGCTCGTGGTCTTCATACCATCCTCATGTCTTCCCGGATTGACATTAAAGGAGGTGCTACTCATCACTGAGCTACACCAAATTTTGGCACCGTTGCCGGGGATCGAGCTTTGAGGACGAGCGTGTGATGGTAAGACGTAGAGAGGACGCGTTGGAATGGTAAGTAGTAGGTAAATTTCTGATTTTTTCTCCATCTCCATCTCCATCTCCATCTCCACCTTCATCTCCTTCTCCACTATACATTCCCTCTTCCTTTCCATTCTCTTCATTTCTTGTGTGCGAGTTTGTGAGAGAGCGAGTGTGCCTTGTTGCTTTGTGTGTTTGTTTTGCATGTTTCTTGCAGGTACCAGCTCCATCATCATCTCCAGCAAGCTCAGCAGGTACGGAATTTGTCTGCACAGTCCCCGAGGCGTCAAGCTCGAGCTATCGCGACACTTCGGAAACTTCACCCTATCGTTAATCTGAGTGCACCACGACACTGCGCAGGCCTTGGGCTCCTAGAATCACTAGACAGAACAGAAAAATTCGCCATATCCCGAGCTATCGCGACACCTCGGTGTATCGCGACACCTCACGAGCTATCGCGACACCTCGGTGTATCGCGACACCTCACGAGCTATCGCGACACCTCGGTGTATCGCGACACCTCACGAGCTATCGCGACACCTCGGTGTATCGCGACACTTGGCAAGCTATCGCGACACCTCACGAGCTATCGCGACACTTGGGGGTATCGCGACACTTCGAGCCGACCTATCGCGACACTTCGGGGTATCGCGACACTTCACGAGCAATCGCGACACTTGGGGGTATCGCGACACTTCGAGCCGACCTATCGCGACACTCCGGGGTATCGCGACACTTCACGAGCTATCGCGACACTTCGGGGTATCGCGACACTTCGAGCCGACCTATCGCGACACTTCGGGGTATCGCGACACTTCACGAGGTATCGCGACACTTGGGGGTATCGCGACACTTGGCGAGCTATCGCGACACTTGGGGGTATCGCGACACTTCGACCCGACCTATCGCGATACATGGCCTTAACGCACGAAATTTTAGAGTGAATTTTTGGAGTAAATTGAGGTACAATTGAGCTTAGTTTTGGTCACATTGGAGTAACATTAGAGCCTTAGAAGTGGGACAAGACCTAGGAACCTGTGAGGAAATCCCTGAACCCGGAGAGCCTGTTTCAGATTCAGGGGGTACCGTGAGTTACTCCAGGGGGACTAAAAATATTGATGTGTGTCTTCCGATTACTTGTGGTAATAAAGCTATACTAACTGGTGAGTTTTTGCAGGAACTTGGTGTGCGCTCAAGGCAATCCGAAGCAAGCTAGCAAGGGTAAGTACCAGGCTTGGGAGAAGGCTTCCTGGGCTTGCATAGCTGTCGGGTCAACCAGCTGATTGAGGTTGGAAGATCTCATAATCCTCCTTTGTCAATTCCTAGCCTAGGCTAAGTACGACTTAGGTGTGGTAATTAACTAAGGCAACGTTAGGCACGAATTAAGTCCAAGAGAATTAATCAACCAAGTGCAAGAAAATAAATAGGTCTTAAGTGCGAAAACACTAAGGGACAAAAAGGTAAACGGGAATCGATCACTCATCAAGTGCGGAAATTCATTTAAGTACTCCTGACGATGCAATTTCAGACATGACCATAAACATACTATTCAACTAAAAAGAACAAAGTGATTGGTGCAAAATCAGCCTGTAACGAGAGTGTGCTTGGGTTCTAGGGGGTGAATAAATCAGGCTTATGAACCTTAGATCAGGCAGACACTTAGGCCGAGACAGACAAAGCCTCAGATCTTCTGAAGCTAGTGTCAATCACACTGCCAGGTCTTGGGCCCAGCAGTTGAGTGATTACCCTGCCAGATCAGAAACAAGTGATTCTGAGATGTCCTATCACATGGAGAGATCAGTAGGCAGTTCAGGGTTGGCTTATCTAGAAAAGCCAGAGGGGCCTTATAAGACTCAATTGGAATATATCAGGACGAATCGTCTAGGTGCTCGCATCTACGAAGACGGACTGAGAAGATCAGTGGTCCAGATTAAGAACCCCGACCAACCCCATGGAATAGACCACCCGGTAGTCAAGTTTGAGAATGGAGCATACCTAGATAAAGAGGGGACTATATATGTAGTCACCACTCTTCCCGATAGAACTGATGAGTTTGGAAATGTGATTGTAGAGACCGACATGGGAGATATAGAGCAAGGGAACTTAGAGAGAGAGCCAAGAACTCCCCGTGGTAAGTCTGTCTTGACCAGAATCATGACTCCTGAGTGGATTCCACAAGATAATAAAAGCATAGATCTGCTTTTAAATCGGGAAACCGATGAGGCTTTTTGGAGATATAGAACCTCTCAACCTCAGGAGGGGAACACCCTCACAATCTACGAGTTTAAAGACCCTGATAGTCCAGGCCAAGTAACCTACCTAGACACTGCATCAGAGAGAATCTTCGTGGTCACTGAGCAGGGCAGACATGCCTACACTTGGAAGGGTGAATTAGTTTTTCCCCAACCAAGGTCTAATGTGTCCTTTGGTCATCAAGGAGCTGGGACCTCCCAAGCTCATGGCGCTCAAAGAGATAGAGGTAGAGACAAACCTGAGGTAAGTTTCGCCAACTCCCTGGGAAGAGAAAGAACGGGAACAGAAAGGAATAGAGTAGAAACCGAGAGACATAGAACCCCATGGAATCACCGGGACATTGATGATTTTCCTTTGCCAAGGCCGAAAGAACACACTAGGACCCTGCGACCAACCCAACTTGTGAAGTCCATGAAGAATTACTTCGATGGCACGGGAGACCCGTATGACCATGTGGCAGAATTTCGACAAGTGTTGAAAGCTGAACAAGTGGAGGACCTATTCACGCAATATAATGCTTTCGGTCTAACCCTTAGGAACACTGCCCTTACGTGGTTCCAACCACTGAATGAGAGGCATTTCAGAAACATAGACCAACTCTTAGAGGCATTTATTGTTGAGTTTTCTAAGAGTGGAATCAGGCACAACACCTCCTCACTAATTCATAGCTTCAAACAAACACCTCAAGAGACGGTCAGACTAGCTGGAAGAAGATTTAGACAGTACCTGGAGAGATGCCCTATGCCGGAGTTGCCCACACCAGCCAAACAAGTGGCCTTGTTCCTAGACGGATTGTTGAGCACTAAGCTCAGGTCATATGTGTACCTGAAGGACCCTAGAACGATAGAGGAGTGCGTGCGCATGTGCATAGACATTGAGGACAATCTCGGTGAGGAATTAGGACTATCAAAAATCTATAAGGATTTTGATAACGCTAGCACACAGACATCTGGTCAATCCGCATCCATCGAGGAACTTGCAGAGAAGGTAGCCCAAAAACTAGGTGTCTCTAGCAAGCAAATTCGAAGATTTGCCCCAGTTAAGCGGTGTTACAATTGTGGCGGCGAACATATGGCAAGTGTATGCCCCATTATGGCTCAACCTCAGGCGAACCTTAGTGGCCAGTACTGCACCATAGAGCGCAGGTACAATCACACGGCACAAGACTGCCCATATAACAAACAAACTGTTAGGCAAAATTATCCTCAGCCATATCCACAACAGGGTAGATACCAGAATCAGTATCCATCACCACAATACAACAGACCGCAATAAACTTATCAGCCACCTTATCAAGGGCAGCAGAGACCTCAACCAGTCCTAGTGCAGCAACCCCCTACTCCAACCAATGTGATCCCAGTGAAGTATGCATCTACTGAAGAAAATCCGAACAGAGCCATAGTCCCAGTCACCCCATTGCTATCAGACAGTGACCCCAGTGACCATAGTTTTGACTCCGCACATATTGATAGCCCACAGGCTTACTACATGCAGTCACCCGAGCATAACGAGTCATACTACTATGAGGACCCAAGTGAAAATAATGGGGAACCGGAGTATTCTAATGTCATGTACACAAACCCCAACTCTAGACCTCAACCTAGGCAGGTACGACCCCCATTTCCTAGAGGACCATGTTTCAGATGTCAGGGAGATCACCTTATCCGTGATTGTCCACTGCCTGCCCCTACACAGCCTCAACCAATAACCATTCAGGGCTTTTGTCAAGACTGCGGGAAAGAACATCTCCTACGAGATTGCCCAAAAAACCCCAATAACATGCCTAAGATCACTCCTATCAATGTTGTGGGGTTAGTTGTAGACTCCATAGGAAGCGGGACTTGCACTGCACCTGTGCAGGTGATCACAAGAGCCCAGGCACTTCAACAACACCAAGGTGTTGGTCCCGAAAAGAGCCCCGAGGTGAGTGAAACAGAGAGCATACCCAAAAAGAGGACTAGCACCTGGAAGGATAGTCGTGAAAGAATGAAGAGACAATGGGCAAAAAAGATAAACGAACTTGAAGAAAGCGTGAGAGAAACCAAGGCAAAAATCATTGAAATCACATCTCAACCGCACTCCCACACACTTCCTCCACTACCATCCCCATCACCCTCCAATTCTCCACCCTCTAACACACCCCTCGTAACCCACCCACCACCCCGAGTAGGATCAGTATTAGCTGACCCCACTCCTGAAGGCTTGGACATGATGTTTAAAGCCTACCAGGCTCGACTTCAAGAAGGGCCAACAGCTGCAAACCTAGACAGAAGTTACCCTAGAGCCGACTTAGAGATTGAACGGATGAAGATGTGCATGAAAATGGTAGAACAAGCTCAAGCTATACTTGAGACCAGCCAAAAGTTCAATCAGACGAACGCTGTCAAGCCGGATTTGCATTTCCAAGGCTTACTAGAAAGATTAGAGCAGTTGGTAAACAAATCACAAGTTTCTTTACCTCCACAGGCTCAACCAGTTGTTGAAAGAGGAAGCTCACCACAAATGGTAGCTTATGTTCCTAATTCCACGGATGCTGGAATACCTCCTTCAATACAACAGTACTCTCCAGAGTTCTTGCGGGAAATACAAGAAGAGAAATGGGCCAAGGAGAAGGGTGATTCCCCTCCGATTCCTGAGATTGATGATCTTCGTGATCAATTTCCCCAAGACATTCCCTCTATCTATGGGGATCAAGCAGAGCAACAAGAGGATGAGAGATTAGATTTTGAATCTAATTCTTTACAAGAGTTGCCTCATTTCACAGGCCCATGGGAATCTGAATCTCTCCAGATCAGAGCACCCACGATATTGGTAAGAAATGAAGACTCAGTGATTCCCAGGAACACTGATGTGATGAAGAACACTAAGGTTCAATGTCACCTCACTGTAGAGGAACTCCTCAAGGCAAAACCGGAGCTCTGGAATCATGTGAAAGATCAGGTTCCAGAACTTGAATCCAATATACCAAAAGTAGGCTCTAAGCAGAAAGTTCCCGAGATACCTCTTGACAAGATAGGAGACATGAGCGAAGGTGAAGAAGGTAACACTTATCTTCCGATCACCTATCAAGGTTACACAACCAAAGCAATTGTGGATTCGGGTGCCGGTGTTGCTATCGCGACCATCTCCCTGTGGAAGCGATGGGGCAAACCCACCTTAAGACCAACGAGAATGAAACTTCAAATGGCAGATGGTCATTTTGAAAGACCTCTCGGATTGCTTGAAGGGATAACTCTAACCACTTGTGGTGTAGAGTTTGAACATACGTTTGCCATATGTGACTTTGAGAAGAATAATGTTTACGAGATGATCCTAGGAAGACCCTTCCTACGACAATTACAAATAGTACAAGATTGGGGAACCAACTCCTTGTACTTACAGCACTTAGGGGTCACCACCAAGGTCAATCTGAAGGATCACACCTTCAGAGATGTACCACCCCTACAGTGGAATCCTATCCACAAAGCGAAAGAAGACTCTATCTCCGTGCATTCTGGAAGTTCACCTGAACCATCCTGGTTGCATGAAGATACTCACTTGTGGATGTGCAAGGTCGCGGAGGAAGAGGAAAAGCGCCGAAAAGCGAGAGAAGAAGGAGCTCCCTCAGGAGATAGACCAATAAAAGACCCAGCCTATACTCCGATGATATTTCCTGATGAGGAATTTGAGCCTCATGGTTGGGCAGAAATCTTAGCTACCATGGACATTGCAGTCAATGAGGAACAATGGACACCCCATTGCGATGAGGAGGGTTACGATATTTCAGTGTTCATGTGTCAGCCCTTGTTGGAAGAGTGTGATCCTAGTGAGTCCATGGAAGAAGAAGAGAGTGACGATGATCTAGAATCCATTGTGATGGATACTTACTTCGACTCAGAGGAACACTACTTAGAAGACATAGGAGTGTTAACCCAAAAAGAAGAAGAACCCCTTGCGAGTATTAAAACGATAAATTCAAAGAAAGGAAGTGAAGGAAGTCAAAAGAAAAAGAAAAGGAAAGCAGTAAGACAAGAAGAGGAAGAATCATTGTTTGAAGTACCAGAAAATTTCAAGAAATATGAAGTGGAAGACCGGAAAATATTGGTACGAATGCCTAAGAGAGAGGCCATTATAGGAGAAGCATATGACAATAAAGAAAAGACCAAAAAAATTGTAGTGACCCTTGAAGGGAACGAAGAGAGATGTACGTACATAGGTGACGACCTAAGTGCAGAAGAAGAAGCAGAGCTTGTAGCTCTATTAAGAGAATATAGGGATGTGTTCGCATGGCATTATAGAGACTTGAAAGGAGTAGATCCAGAGATCTGCTCTCATACGATTCCGATGACCGCGGATGCTAAGCCCACCAAACAAAAACCCTACACATATAATGACAATTATGCGGCCAAAATAAAAGAGGAAATTGACAGGCTGATTGAAGCCGGATTCATCTATGAGATTGAGCACACTGAATGGGTGTCCCCTATTGTAGTGGTGCCCAAGAAGAATGGGAAATTGCGAGTGTGCATTAACCTTAAAAAAGTTAATGCCGCTACGATTAGAGATAGTTATCCACTGCCCATCACCGAACATCTGCTGGAGCGTGTTGCAGGCAAGGAGGTTTACAGCTTCCTTGATGGATTTTCAGGTTACAACCAAGTAGCCATTGCCCCCGAAGATCAACACAAAACGGCCTTTGCCACAGAATGGGGAATCTTTGCATTCCATGTGATGCCATTTGGGCTCACCAATGCACCTGCAACATTCCAAAGACTCATGTGTCATGTCTTCAAAGAGTTCTTGCGAAAGAGCTTAGAAGTATATGTGGATGATTTGTGCGCTCATTCCCAAGAGAGAAGTTACCACATCCCTGAACTCAGGCAAATCTTCAACAAGTGTAGAGATTATCGAGTGTGTCTGAATCCAGAAAAGTGTGTGTTTATGGTACGACAAGGTAAGATCTTAGGCCACATCGTTTCTAAGAATGGAATTTCAACAGATGAAGACAAAGTAAGAGCAATAGCAGAGTTGCCCAGACCAAGGAATGTTAAAGAGGTACAAGCCTTTATGGGCCATTGCGGATATTACCGTAGGTTTATCCACATGTATGCCATCATAGCTAAACCTCTTTATGGGTTGTTAACAAACTTTGAATGGAATGAGGAATGCGAGACTTCCTTCAATGAGCTGAAGAGACGTTTGTGCACAGCACCAATATTGACTACTCCGGATTGGAGCAAACCCTTTCATGTCCATGTAGATGCCTCCAATCATGCTATAGGATGTGTGCTAGCACAACCCACAGGTGAAGGAAACCTAGATTTGCCGATAGCATATGCTAGTAGGCAATTAAATGCAGCTGAACGAAATTACACCACAACGGAGAGAGAAGGCTTGGGTATGATATATGCTGTGAAGAAGTTTAGACACTATCTATTGGCCAATAAGTTCAAGTTTTTCACTGATCATCAAGCGCTACTATATTTGGTCAATAAACCTTGCAATACAGGTCGCTTAGTAAGATGGTTTCTCTTACTAATGGAATACGACTTTGAAGTTGTTGTCAGGAAAGGTAGAACCCATCTTAGGGCAGACCATCTTTCTCGCATCACTTCAGGAGAGCCACCGCAAGGAGTGTCTGATGAATTGCCCGATGCGTATCTGTTCAATTTAGAAGTTGTTCCTAAATGGGCAAATAAGTTGGTACCAGTCCTAACCTTCGGGCCTGCAAATAAGAATGTGAAAAGCAGCAAAGAAGAAGTTGTAAAATCATTAAAGTATCAAATCTTGGCTGGAAGTATGTACAAGCAAGATACAGAAGGGGTGTTAGCTTGTTGTGTCGAGGAGGATGAACATGCTAGTTGGCTGCAGCAAGCCCATGAGGGACAGCTAGGGAATCACTACTCTAAACAACGAACCTTGCAGAATCTAAAACGCTTAGGAGTGTATTGGCCTAGCATGGACAAAGAAGTACAAGAGTGGATCCAGAGCTGTCCAGAGTGCCAGGAGAGACCCCCAGTGGAGCATGCCACTCTTTATCACATGTCATTAATTCCAGATTGGAGTGCTCCACTGGTCGAGTTCATGAGAACAGGAACATTAACCAATCAGGCTAGTCTTGCAAGAAAACGGAGCATGGAGCAAGAGGCTCAAGACTATGCTTTAGTAGGAGACAACCTGTATCGAAGAGGCAAGGATGGTTACCTAAGACTGTGCGTACATGAATCAGACTACTTGAAAGTCTTAGAAACGGCACATAGCGGTGCTGCAGGTGGGCACTTTGGGCCTGACAGAGTGATTAAGACTATTCTATTCTCAGGACTGTGGTGGCCCACTCTTCATATGGATGCACATACTTATGTGAAGAGTTGCGACACATGCCAACGTGCCCAATATCCGACAAGAAAGGATGAAATGCCCTTGAGGCCGATGATGGGAGGACGTGCATTTTCAAAGTGGGGTATAGACTTTGTAGGTCCCATCAACCCCCCAGCTAGGAACTCCCATGCAGAATACATTATTGTAGCCACAGATTACCTTACAAAGTGGGTGGAAGTAAAAGCCACGGCAAAGAATGATGCTCAAACGACGGCTAAGTTCTTATTCGAAAATGTGTTCACTAGATATGGGTTACCAATAGAGTTGGTTAGTGATAGAGGTACGCACTTCTTGAATGAGGTCATTGAAAATCTCCTTCAAGAATTCATGGTGATACATAAGAAATCTGCACCCTATCACCCACAGGCTAACGGACAAGCCGAGAGCACGAATAAGATCCTGTGTAATGTATTGACGAAACTTGTAAACAATAAACGCTCTGATTGGGACAAACAACTTCATCATGCTGTTTGGGCATACCGAGTTGCTTACAAAACGGTACTCAATGCCACCCCATTTCAGATGGTCTTCGGACAAAATGCGGTGCTACCCTTAGATTTCCTAATTCCAGCTTTAAGAGTAGCACAAGAGCATGAGTGGAATGGACACGAGTTGTCCTCTAGGATCTTTGATCTAGAGCGTTTAGGTGAGACGAGGCTACGAGCTGCAGCAGGCATCTATGCTGCAAAGAAACGGCAAAAGGCATACTTTGATGCCCATGTGAAGGATAAGGGCTTGAAAGCAGGAGATCTAGTGTTAGTCTACACATTGAAACAACACGCAAGAAAGCTAGAAAAGAGAGGCTACGGACCTATGATCATTAATAGGATCTCCACGAGTGGAGCAATACAACTAGCCACTTTAGAGGGGGATGTCCTCCCAAACTATATTAGCGGATGCAGAGTCAAACTGTATCAGGAACCCCTTACGGAGGAGATGCTAAGCTGACTCAATATTGCTAAGCTACGTAAAGAGGAGGAAAAACGAATTCGGGAGGAAGCACAGGCAGAGGCCTTAGAGCGTATCAGAAGAATGAAGTTGAGGAGACGAGGAAGGGACCAGCCTATGACTGACACTCAAGAGTCTCCAGGCTACCACATGGCCATGTGTGAGGCTTCATGTGGGCACACCCATAAGATAGTAGACCGACGACCTTTTGTGACCCTAGAAATAGGACAAAAGGACAGCACAACAAGCGTGAGGGCTTTAATTGATTCAGGAGCAGCCACAAGTGCAGTTCGGCTTTCTTATTGCCAGCAGCTGCAGTTGGAAGTAAAACCCATAGAAGCATATCTGATAGGATTAGGAGGTGTTGAAACCCCTTGTAGGGGAGAGGTGGATCTTCCCCTCTACATACAAGAGGTCCTCATGCCAGCAAAAGTGCTAGTGTGTGAAGACGAGGATCTGACCGAACCTCTTGTCTTAGGACAAGACTGGATCTATGATCATGCAGTCAACCTCAACCTAAGAAGTGGACTTCTTCAGGCTTGGGTAGGCCAAAGTCGTCTCACGGTTGAATTAGAAAAGCAAGCGCTCAAACCAATAGAACAGGCACCAACTCCTGGTCCCTCCAGGAATCCACACGAAGATAACCATGTTGTGCTTGTCCAAACTTCTATGGTGCAGAGGAAGGGCAATCTTACTGAAGGTTCAGGAGCCAAGAAGGAGTTCCTAAATGAGTCCAAGAAGATGTTAAATGAACGGACCGAACATCACGCTACCCGAAGGAGGCCGCTAATCAAGAGGCAGGAGCGCCAACCCGCGCAATATGGAGCATCTCATGGTGTGAAGCAGATCTGGATGCGCAAGGATGGAAAACCCACCGATCCAATAGTAGATTCTCAAAGAAACAAGAAACGAGCCTCACCATCAAGGAACAAAGGGAAGAAGCCCCCTAGGATAACCCCTAGGCGCACCATTTCTATTTGGGTTCCTAAGCGGTCAATGAAGGCCACCCCTAATGCTAGACAGATATGGGTGCCCAAGGCTAGCTTACAAGCCCAAATTACTTCACCTACAGGCACGAGGATGAAGCAGCTTTCACAGGCACTCTTGGCCAACAACGCACAAAGTAATAAGACACCTACACCTCTCACTGCCCCCACTCCCATCAACCCCAGGAATGTCTGGAAATGGGTACCCACAAGGTCCCACATACATCACACTCTCAGACCGAAATCTTCACATGTCCTTAGCTCTAAGAGCTACGACTCCTGTATCAAAGTGTGGAGAATTAAACGGTGTACTAAACCCCCTGACCCTATTCTGTAAATCCGTCCACACTAACATAGAAGCATTCCGAGCCATCGCATAACCAAAGTATGCATCTAGGATGACACTGACCTTTAATCACCACTCACACATATCATAAACACCTCACCACTAATCACTGACCTCCGGGATTGTCGTGTTAGTATTGTGAAGGGAACACCATTACATCCTGTTTCCTATGCAACACTAATGTGCCTTTCGTCTTCCAGCAGATAAGCAACCTACTCTCATGGCAACAGCGGCAGGCACAAGCTCTCAGGCAGGATCTGGTGCTCCTATCAATTGGGATGCCATGCCAGTGGAAGCTCCACCAACGGCTAGGCCTGAAGAATTCTTGAATGTGCGAAGGATCCCTATTCCAGATCCACCCAGTGGGCTAACCGAAAGAGTAAAAGGGCACTCCCATTGGTTCAATGAAATGCCAGGGGATTTGGGAGATGCAGATCACATCTGGGAGTCCAAGATGGAGTGTGGAGGGGTTTGGTGGACCTTCCAATTCTTTTCAAGAGAATTTGAGACCTTACAAAATGCAGCTCCCCTTCAAGAGATCTGGCGAAAGGCAGGACTGCAAACTTACTTCAGTGCAGCTCTACCAAAACCTGACTTCCTCAGGTGTTACTACTTGATTGCTACGATGAAACCTATCGGGGATAAAGATCACTCAGGCACATTCTGGGTGCCCTCCTTATCTAATCTGGAGGAGATGAGGAAGTTTGAACTAAATATAACATTAATCAGGGAAGCCCTTCAAATGTATGGCACTCATGTGCCTTCAGATCGCGACCCCCTGATACCAGAATCAATGAAAAGCAATAGAGTCAAGAAGCTCAAAGACATGTGCGCCCTCACCCCCAACATCGCCATCCCCCTGCGTATGTGCCTCCAGCACTTCGCATTTCCAGCTCAGGACCGTTTTACTCAGCCTCACAAGAAGATATGGTACGGACTGTATTTAGCAGAGACCGGAAGCTTGCCCATTAAGATGCCAGTATGGATCTTAGATCAGGTATATGAAGCAGGCAAGCGGGGGGTGAGGAAGCCCACCCTACATGGTTGCTGTGCGTTGACGAGAATCATCTACAGATGTCTGGCGTATGATGTGCCAGTTGCTCGAGCCCTCAAGTATGCACATCTGGAGTTGTTTAAAGGGCGAAAGTCAGGGAGTCAGCCTGCAAAAAGAATGCGTGGATCCCTTTCACAAGTCCTGATCCCTCCAGCAACCACTACCGAAGTCTCCACTAGAGAGGAAGCCCCGGTGGCACCAATCACAATTCATCTCCAGGAGTCTCAACCAAGAGAGGTGGTACAGCCCACCCCCTCTGCCCCTCCGCTACCTACCGATGCAGAATTTGCAGCGATGGCCACTTTCACCGAAGACCCAAATTTTGATTTTGAAACATTTCTGCAGACGGCTCATCTATCAGACAGTGAAGATTGCCCTGACAATGTCGATCCGGGGACATCTACCCAAAGAGAACATGCACGAGGCGAGACAAGCAACGTACAGGAGCTAGGAGTGACGCAACCCCCTCAAAGACTAAACACACAAACTCAGGAGCAGGCACCAAGGAATAACCCAGAAGAGAGTGAAGATGAAGCCCCTGCATATACGGCACAGCTCCAACGATTATACCAAACAATCAAGCAGGTACAAAGACGCCATAAAATGTCAGAAGAAGCAAATAGGGCCCTAGTAAACCAGATGTTACAGTCAGAGCATATCGACCCCCAGTTTGTAGAATCACTGAATCTATTGGCGGACACCTGTGGCATCAGTGAAGCAATGAGAACCATGGTCTGTCAAGAGAACCCTGCTTATGATCAAAGAAGAATTGATACACGGCCGCGACAAGGAAAGATGATTCAGATGGAAGTATCTACCGCGTTAGCTACATCCACATCAGAAGATGTGCACATGATTAGCCCTAGGCACAATGATGAACCGGAGGAAATTACGCATGCCCCATCTCCCCCATCATCTCCTATCCCACCCTCAGAGCCTCTCTCCACGTGTCTTTCTACACAAACATTCTCCTCCTATAGTGAGACCATTGTACACACCCCCGTTTCCACTCTCCTCCCTTCACCCTCATCCATCTCTGTCACTCAGGCTTTTGAACCTCAATTAGGTCATCCTTTCTTCCCCCATGCCTTTGGACAACCATCTGTCACTAGTCAGACTCTTTCCTTCCCTTTACCCTCCACCCCTCCATTTCCTCCCCCCCAAACTCTACCTACCCCGTCCCTTGTAACTGCCTCGAGCACCACACTAACCACCCAACCCTCCTTCTGGACCTACCTTGTAAACATTCTTCAACAGGTCGAGGAACATAAGAAAAAGTCCCATCCCCAAATTCACTCCCCCACATTCACGGCCACCACTATCACACCACCCACCGTCCCGGTGTTCACATTTCACGAATCACACTCACTCATGTCCGATCCCATGGACATCTCACCATCCGCTGGATCACCCACAACCACTGTCCTCACAACACCATCACAGGTTATTACACTCACAACACCACTTCCACACACGGTAGGCACAACATCCACTTGTCCCATTCCCACTTCCCAACCCCCTGCATCTTCCACCTCATTTAGTCTTGCACTCGACACGATGCTTGAAGCTGCCACTCAGCTTAAGCAAGAATATACATTATTGGAAGAAAATAACAAAGGGCTTTGCACCCTCTCAGCAACACTCCAAGAGCGTGTCAATGCTTTGGAGTTCATTCATACGGAGTCACAAAGCAAGATCTCCGCCCTCGAACAGGAAAATGCGCAACTCAAAGCGAGACATATGGAAGAGAGCAAAGCCATGGAGGAACAGCTGCGCGATCAAATGGGCCGCAATGCACGGCTTCAACGAAACATGGCTTTGCTACGACGACATCTGGCAGCAGCGCAAGAAGAGAATAGACGGCTTCAACAACAAAACCAAGAGAACCTCGAGGCTGCCATGGAGAACACCCCGGGGGCTCCCATAGACCCGGTCAAATTTCAAGCGATCCCCTCAGAAAGCATACAACAAATATTGGAAACGTATGCCAATCTATTAGAAGCACATGATCAGCTTGCCGACCAGCTAAAGGACGTACAGAGACCCCAAGAGTCTACACCACACCGACAGGAACATAAAGAAATGACAGACGCTGCTACTTCAACCGAACCTGAACATTCAACGCCCAACGACGTGCTGGAGTTACAGCAGCAGATCGCAGAATTAAAGCTGAAGTTGATGCAGTACGAACGACCCCCTTCCCCCCCAGAGCAACCGTCAGAAGAAGAAGCAGTTACCATCCCAGTGGAGGAAGCATTCGACGACAACTACGAGCCTCAACCACTTCCAGGAGGACGCGTAACAGAAGAAGGTCAAGATACCTATGAGGAACCCCCATCGGCATGGATGAAACAAGTGGAGGAGATGGGGAAAAGTCATCAGGAGCGGATATCCACTCAGATGCTGGCAATGAAGGCCATTGAGGACACCATCCTTCACTCAGAATACTTCAGGCACCTCGCTCCTAGACGCCTGATCACTAGCTCAGAACTGCAATACAAGCCCTATTTTGTATTGTTGGCTGACTACAATGCAGAAATCAAACGAGTCACCAACAAGTGCCCAACATTTGCCACACAGTTCGAACCAGAAGACATACCAGAAGCGGCACGAAAAGGGGCCATATTCCAACCAACGTGGAGGCAAAAGTTACTCGAAACTTACCCAGAAATGCTTCGAACATGGGATCACGCCCCCATGCATTTGAAGTACAATCCGTGTTTTGGGCCAGTGCAAAGACGCAGATCATGGAAAGCTTTTGCCATCAAGGTTCAGAATAACGCAAACTGTAAAGAATGGCTCAATTACCCCGCTATCGCCCCCCCGACCGGTACTCCTACAGTGTCATACATGATTGCAACCATCAGACATTGGATACCACGCCTCCACCCGATGCCAGATGTCGCTGCCCAGATGATGCTCAAGATCCTCGACATGATGCAGGTCGTACTCAAAACTTTTTGCAATGTATGCCATATTCAACCTCCTATTCCAGGGTTTATCAATGGTAACTACGACCTGCTATATGATATGAGCACAACCCCGAGCATACGAGTGGCTTACGCATGGCATGCACGCATAAGATATCTCCCTGCCTGCTACAAGCAAACATTTGACGACATGTTCACCACGGGGTTTTGGGAAGCACATTCAGAGGTATTTGCGCCACGGCCTACGCATCTACTCCATCTCTTTGCATGTGAGCAAACGATGCACTCCGAGCTCTACACGATGCCACAACCTGACATGCCTGGTACAGTGGATTGGGAGGCCTTGCAACGAGATCTAATCAGAGGTTTAAAAATCAAAGAACACGAAGTGGCAACGGACCTCCTGCAAAAATACATTGATCAAACAGCGGAAAAGAGGTCTGTCAGAGGCGACAGACCCTAGGGGGGGGAGAGTGTTGACAGGATGCGGGAAGAAGCAAGTATGGACACATATGCAGATCTAGCACTGAGGCTACCCTTCATTTTTTCCAAAAACCCCAACATCATTCTAAAGTGATTCTCATCACTACAAACCCTTGTAAATATCTTTTCACCTTTTTGTAGCTCCATTTTGTACAAGCCGAGGAGTCCTCGAGCTTGGGGAGCCTTAGATGTAGTTGCCTGCCAATTTTCATAATTTTTAGATCTTGTTTGGGCCCTCAAATAAGCCTCGGAACCTAATTTTTAACTAGGCCGAACACTAGGTCTGAACAGGGCCAAAGCTAGTCAAGAACTATAAATAGAGCTAGAGAGCTCATTTTTGGGCTAGCTTCTTGTAGTTTGAGCCTGTATGAGAACTTTCTTGCAATAGAAGTGATTCCATTGTCTTACTCTCTTTGTTCTTACTGTGTGTGCGCGTGTGTGTGTATGTGTGTGCATGCTTGTGTGCTTCTCACTCACGCACTTGTGCTTCCACTTGCTCGTGGTCTTCATACCATCCTCATGTCTTCCCGGATTGACATTAAAGGAGGTGCTACTCATCACTGAGCTACACTTTACTATCATTACCTGAATCATTTCTTTGGAAATTTCTACGACCTCTTTGGCTCCCCCTACCTCGAAACTGTCCTCTTCCTCCTGCATGATTCTGTTGTTGATCTTGGTCTTGGTTACTGTTTCCTCTTCCACTTCCAAAACCTCCACCTCTACCTCTTCCTTTGCCAGAGTAGAATACCTGCTCAGAACTGGGTTTTCATTCGGAGTTTGAATCCTCACCAAGATGTTTTTCTTCAATAATCAGCATAGATACTAGATCAACAAAATTCTCAATATTTTCCCTAGTCTGTATGGAAGTTCTGAACTCCTTATATGCAACTCCTATCCAATTCCTAGGTTTAAGTACGGCTGGGATATGCAAATATTATTCGTGTTGGATTCATGAACTAGATAGTTAGCCATGGGAATAGGCTCTTCTCCTTGTAGATACCGTTCATCTCTTTGCCTTACCCACTCGTTCCATTTCTTAATACGTTCTAGGGCTCCTTGCCTTGCCTCTTCTCTAATCCTCTCTTTCTCTCTCTTTCTATTTTGTGCACCTACCAGCCGTGCTAACATTTGTTCTGTCAATGGCTCCATGTAACATTTTACTCGACATCCACTTATGTAGTTAGGAAGAACCTCTCCATCTAGAGTAGCTAGGTTCACCACTCCACTAATTGAAATCCTATTGATTATGAGAGGTCCATATCCGTGCTTTTATAGCTTCTTGGCATGTTGCTTCAAGGTGTAGACCAGAACTAAATCTCCTTCTTTTAGTCCTTTGTCTTTGATGTGCGCATCATAATATGCCTTTTGTCTTCTCTTGGCCACATAAATTCATGCAACTGCTTGTATTCTAGTCTCATGTAGCTTCTCAATTTGGTCTAGTTGCTTCGATAATTTATGCCCTTTCCATTCATACTGTTGGGCTACTCTTAAAGTTTGCACTAAAAAATCGATCGGCAGGATTGCATTCTGTCCATACACTAGGTTGAATGGGGTAGTTCCAATGGCATTCTTGTAAGCGACACGGAAGGTCCAAATTGCATGATGCAATTGTTTGTCCCAGTCTGACCTTCCACTATTGACTATCTTTGTCAATACTGTGCATAACACCTTATTGGAACTTTCTGCTTGACCATTGGCTTGAGGGTGATAAGGGGCTGATTTTTTATGGATCACTAAGAAATCATTCATTAAGGACTCTATTACTTCATTAATGAAATGAGTTCCTTGATCAGTTACAATCTCCATTGGTAGTCCAAAGCGAGTGAAGTTGTGCTCAAAATGAAACTTAGCAGTGGTCTGAGCATCATTCTTTCTAGTAGTCTTTGCCTCTACCCATTTAGTCAAATAATCCATAGCTACTATTATGTATTCGGCATGTCACCCTTTCCATGGTGGGTTAATGGGTCCTATGAAATCAATACCCCATTTGGAAAATGCCCTAGTGCAAACCATAGGTCTAATTGGCATGTCATCCCATCTAATCGGATATTTGGCCCGTTGGCATGTCTCGCAACTTCGTACGTAAGTGTCAGCATCCATATGTAGAGTTGGCCACCACAAGCCTGCAAAGAGGATCATTTTTATAGTCCTCTCGGCTGAAAAATGTCCTCCTGTGGCACCTGCATGTGCCATGTCTAATATGGGCAAGTATTCCCCTTCATGCACACATAGTCACAGCTGATTATCTTTCCCTCTCGTGAATAATTGTCTTCCCATGATTACGTAGTGTTTGCTCATTTCCTCTAGGGATCGTTTCCTTGCCAAGCTAATTCCTTCCTCATGTTCTCCTGTCTTTAGGAATTTCACTAATGTCTTACTCCAATTGGGTGCTATTGTAGAGAAAGGTAAAGATGTATGATCATTTGGAATGGTCTCTTGGCATTGCGCGCAATTACTAACATATTCATGGACATCTTTAGGCATATCTGGCCAATATACTCCTACCCGTTTCAATTCTCTTAGAGTCCTATGAGTTCCCTTGTGCATTCTCCATTTGTTTACATGGGCTTGTTCAATCAACTTCTTTTTTTCGTCTTCCTCAACACATCTTGACAATACTCCATTGGGTTCCTTATAATACACACTTCCTACAATAATGTGTAAGTTGCATGATTGCATAATTTTCTTTTTACTCTCCTTATTAATGGAATGTTGTGGGCCATGAGTGAGTATTGCGATTAGCTTTTCTGCCCACTTGGGACACACTTCCAAATTAAACAAATAAGTGTCTGGAAAATCATCTAGTACTCTGCTTGGTGGTTCTCCATGTGTTAGTCTAGAAAGAGGATCTGCTCTGACGTGGGTATTTCCCTTTTTTATCACTGCTTCAAAGTCGAATTCCATCAATAACAGAAACCATCTCACAAGTCTTCCCATGTTGCAAGGCTTATTGACTAAGTACAATAAGCCTTGATGATCTATGAAGAACTTGAACTTATTGGCTAAAAGATAATGTCGGAATTTCTTTACAGCGTACACCATTCCTAATCCCTCTCGCTCCGTAGTTGTATAGTTTCTCTCAGCTTGATTCAGTTGTCTACTTGCATAGGCAATTGGATGATCCAACTTTCCTTCATCTGCCGGCTGAGCTATGATGCATCCTATTGCGTAATTTGAAGCGTCCATATGAATATGAAAAGGCTTGTTCCAATTTGGTGTTTTCAAAATAGCAGCGGTACTAAGCCGCTTTTTCAACTCCTTAAATGCCTTCTTGCATTCATTAGTTCAAGTGAATTGAGTCAACAACCCATACAAGGGTTTGGCAATTATGGCATACATGTGGATAAATCGATGGTAGTATCCACAATGACCCATAAATTCTTGCACTTCTTTTGCATTCTTTGGTCTAGGAAGTTCCAAGATTACCTTGATTTTGTCTTCATCCGTAGTTATACCGTTCCTAGACACTATGTGTCCTAAAATCTTCCCTTGTCTTACCATGAAAACACACTTCTCAGGATTTAGGCAGACTCTATATTGTCGGCATTTATCAAATATTTTCCTCAATTCATGGATGTGTTCTTGCCTTCGATTTGAATATGTGCATAGGTCATCTACATATACTTCCATACTTTTCTTTAAGAATTCTTTGAAAACATGACACATCAACCTTTGGAAAGTAGCAGGTGCATTAGTGAGTCCAAAAGGCATCACTCTGAAAGCATAGACTCCCCATTTAGTTGCGAATGCGGTCTTATGTTGATCTTTTGTAGCAATAGCTACTTGGTTGTATCCCAAGAATCCATCTAAAAAGCTATAGACTTCTTTTCCTGCAACTCTTTCCAAAAGGTGGTCAATGATAGGTAAAGGATAACTATCATGAAATGTGGCTGCATTGACTTTCTTCATATTGATACACACTCTGAGTTTCCCGTTCTTTTTAGGTACAACCACTAATGGCGACACCCATTTGGTGTGTTCTATCTCATAAATGAATCCGACCGCCAATAGCTTGTCTATTTCTTCTTTTATTTTTGCAGCATAGACCTTGTTATACGTGTAAGGGTGTTGTTTTGATGGTTTTGCCTCCGATGTCATTGGTATTCTATGAGACCAAATGGAGGGCTCCACACCCTTGAGGTCCTTATAGGTCCAAGCAAACCCTCATACTCTGGGATCAACTGTATTAATTCTTGTTCCTCTTCTATTGACACATCTTTTCCTATGTATGTACCTCTTTCTTATCCATCTTCTACTGTCACTATGATCTTTTTCCTTTGTTCCTTGTTGTCGTATGCCTCACCTTCTCTTGCCTCTCTGTTAGGCATTTGGATAGCTATTTTTCTTGCTTCTATTTCATATCTTTTGGAATGTTCAGGTACTTCAAAAAGATCAGGTTTTGGTTGGATTTTGCTTACACTTTCGTCCTATTTTGGTACTATAGGGGCCGCTTCTATTGCTAACACTTTGGTCATTCCATACTTGTTTTCGGTTCGAATGGCTTCTAGGTAACGTTCTTTGGAATCAAATTCTGGTTCCATTTCTATGCTCTCGTAATCTTCCTTCCATTCCTTTTCGAATATTACTCATGCTTCTACTTCTTGGAGGACAACCATGTACAAATTCACGTCGTAACCTTCTTCGTCCACACATTCATTCATCGTCAAGACTTCTTCATTCACACATACATCTAAGATTGCTAGGATCTCCATCCAATCATGCGGTTCAAATGCCTCATGAGGAAAGATTTGAGGCATATACATTGGGTCCTCTATGGGTTGATAATTTGAATATCCTATGGGCCATGACTGCCTCTTGTTCTCCTCTTTCTTGGCTTCTTTACACATCCACGATTGGGCATCCTCATGCATCCAAGATTGATCACTTGATCCAACACTATGGATAGATAAATCATCCTCTTCTTCATGTATGGGGTTCCATTGTAGTGGGGGTACATCTCGGTATGCAAAGGTGTGCAAGTTTATCTTGGTGGTGTTTCCTTGATGTTGAAGGTACAATGAATCTTGTCCCCAATCTTGTACTACCCTAAGCTATCTCACGAAGGGTTGTTCTAATATCATCACATAGTTATTTGCTTTTTCGAATTGACAGATAGCTGAGGTATGCTCAAATTCAACCCCACAGGTGGTTAGCTTGATCTTTTCTAATATTCCCAATGGTTTCTCCACATGGCCATCAGCTAATTGAAGCTTCATTCGAGTTGGTCGTAGGACAAGTTTTCCCCATTTCTCCCAAGTCTCTTTGGTAGCAATACCTACTCCTGCTCCTGTGTCTAATATGGCTTTGGTCATGTATCCATTGTATGAGACTGGTAGGCATGTGTTACCCTCATCTCCTTCGCTAAATTCTCCAACCTTATCCACAGGGATTTGTATGTTAGCTGGGTTTTCATTTCCCTTGTTTTCCTTCTCGTTCTTCCCCTGATTTAACTCCAATTGTCCCGCTATTTGTTTCCATAAGTGTGGTTTAACACAAAGTAGTTCTTCCACAGTCAATTGGCATTGAACTTTGGTCTTTTTGAGTTCTGTTAGATTGTGTGAGTTCTTGTCTGAGAGTACTTTTTCTTTTCCTCGTACTGTGGGAGCACGGATGATCATGGATTCCTTCTCATATTCTCCCATGTAGTTTGGTAGGGTGGAAATGCTATGAGTCTCCCCTCTGTTTTGGTCTAGTCTTGAAACTTCTTCATATATTTCTTCCATGTTTGGTTGGGGTTGATAATCTTCCACATCTAACTCTTCAAAAGGTGGTTTTACAACTCCATTCTTTTTCCATTGATCCTCTCGGATCCTAGTCCACAATTCCTTTGGCCAATCTGCTTCTAAATCTGGGACAGTGGACATAGCTTTTCCCGGTGTATTTGGTAATTCTTTCCCCTCACTCCTCTTTTTTGGTTCCAGATCTTTGGTTTTAATACAACTCGAATATTCACTTTCAGGTATTCTTGTCTCAGGGAGGGCCGAGATACTCTTCTGTAGGGTGGCCTGAGCTACCTCTATGAGTTTTCTACATATAACTAGCCTCTCCTTTTCTAATTCCCCTTGTGGGTAAAGCTTTTCATGTTGTTCCACATTGGGTCCATTCTTGATTCTAGCTTGGTAAGCTTTCAACCACATGTATAAGTCATCTCGTTTTGGGTCTGCTAGAATCGATTCTGGCTTTTTTGGCTCTAATGTCTGAGGTGTAATAGTGATTTCTTCCTGAATTTTGGGTTCTTTGGTTTTCTTTTTACCGATCATGTCCTTCTTGTCTTCTTTGCTTTTATTTTTTATCCATTTTTCCTTGAGTTTTTCTCTCCTATCCCTCCATTTTTGGGCTTTTACTGTTCGGGTACTCTCACGCGGGTCTTCCGAGTCTTCCACGATCTGTGTCCTGGGTTCTACAGTTTTACTCTCTCTTTGCTCCAAGTCTGCTCGTATTTTTTCCTGCTCTTTCATTTGTGCTCATGTAATCGCCTTCAATGACACTGTGTATTCCTTGTCACTTCCTAATGTTTCTATTACTTCGATTACATGAACAAGTGCAATGTCATGAGTCTTATTGGGATTTTTTGAAAAATCTCTAAAGAGATGTTCCTTTCCACAATCACTACAATATCCTTCCCATGTCCTAGGAGGTGGTTGGTTGTATGGCTGAGTGCATTCTCTGATAAAGTGGTCTCCTCCGCATCTATAACATGGTCCTCTTGGCATAGGTGGTCTACTGGGTGGTCTTACAGGCGCTGGTGCTTTAGGTGCAGTGTACATTAGTGTAGCCACCTCTGGTCCATAGACATTATCATACCCTTCGTATCCATAGTAGTGCGGGTCGTAAGCTTGCTCGTACTCCATTATTCTAGCATCATAGTGTTAAAAGCGCTTTCGTTAAGCCACTTTTAATCTCATTTTGGGTTCTTGGGGATGGATAGGGGTCTGACAGTGTAGAGGCCCTTTGTTTAATTTTCCCAATTCAACATTCAACTTTGTAGTTAACTGTCTTTCAATTCAGAGATTATCACGACATAGTACGCTTATCGCACGAACTAACAACTATGAATTCGCACATGCTGATTAATGTTAACGTAACGTTACTGTGTTTAAGTATTAATTACTGCAACATCAACAAACAGAATACTTTATTCAGTATTTCTGCAATTCTGCAACACAGCACTCCAGCCCGATCGCCTAGACAAAGAGTCTAGCGATTCCTGTCTCTCGTCAAAGAACACCATGATTGCCTTTTCATTAATGAATAAAGAGTTACATTTGTTCGCTACACCTTTTCGATGCGTGCGACTATGAAAAATAAAATTACATATTCCAATCTGGTGGCCTAACACTAGCACGCACGGTGGACTCGAACCCAAAAAGGAAAATATAATCAAGGCTCATCAATAATGCCTTGTATATATAGGGATCTGGCTAGTTTAAAAGTGCGAGTGATCTTCTACCTCAATGAGTCCAGCATAGTCTTCAAAATCTCCGGCTCGACCAGTTGTGCATCAGTTCGAACCGAACTAACAATAACTACCTGACTCATCAGCAATTCTGTTTGGGTTTGCAAAAATGTTTCCTGAAGATAAAAATCATTGGCTATGGCCGCATCTCTCCTCAACTTTATGTTGGCGATCCCTACATCAATTCTTGCAAGCCGCTCAGCCTGAATGCCTAATTGCTTCTCTCTTCGCTCCAGTTCTTGAGCTTGATACTAGATAGTTTTATAATAGGCATCTCTCTCTTTCATAATAGCTTCCAGCTCTTTCTTTAGCTGAATCGTCTGAACCGTCTGTGCATCCAGATCACGACTTTTCTGGAAACGTTCGGCAGACACTGTCTTGAGTTCTTTAGTATTCTGCATGGCCAAGTCGGCGATTTCTTGCCCTTTCTATGTCACCAACTCAAGGTCCGCACGTGTTTCTTCCAATAGATTGCCGAGAGCAACTAGAGCATCTTCCTTATCCTGTATCATTTGTTCCAATTGCGCTATTTCTTCATCGCGAGCTACTAAAAGAACGGTCTTCTTCTTCAACTCACCAAGTGCATTATCTTGTTGGGCAATCACATTATCTTGCTCTGCTAACCGTTTTTGAAGTTGTTGAATATGAATCTGCAATGCGTGATTCTCTGCTTTGACCACATTGGCTTCTTCTTGGAGCGGAGCAATATTTGCTTCGAGCACATCAACTTTACCCTACAACTCTTGTCGAATATTCTAAGTTGCTAGCTTCATCTGGAGGGGTAATTGCTGGGAAAATTGTATAAGAAGGCGACCCATACACTCCAATTCGGTGAACAGTAATCTGGAGAGGATAACGGAAGGGTTGAGGCCTCGCGAACAACAGTTGAAGGGCCACCGGAAAGAATTTCAACAGCATCAGGAATGATAGGGGGAGAAGGGAGAGGAAGAAGGGCGGGTGATGGCAAAATTATTCCGGTTTCCGTCTGAATTTCTTTCACAGCAGCATCACTAACTTTCTCGGCATGTTCAGTCAGATGCGTGACTGCATCTGCTTGGACCGTGATGGCATCGGCTTGGAGTGCGCCTGCATGGGCTTGGACGTCAGCAGTTGGTGACCCAAGATATTGGCAGCCCGTAACCTTAGCAACTTCCGCAACTTCCTTTACCACCTCAGCATCCGGTTGAGGAGATTCGTCTCGTGAAGAGACTTCCTCGACATCGTCCATGCGTGCATCTTGTTCCGACTGCTTGAGAGGAGAAGATGGGATGGAGGATTCTACCTGGAGAGAGGTGGCAGTGTCGTGGAAGACTTCAACTTCGTGACCTGCAATGGAGCCCTGATCCTGGCTTTCGGATGTACTAACGCGTCTGCGTTTGTGGTGAAAAAACTGAAGGAGGTTGTCATCATCATCATCATCATCGGGAATCATTTGTGTAGATTCTTTATGTAAGAGAAAAGGAGCGTTTGGAGGAGGTTGTGCGGCTTGTATCACAGGAAAGAGGAAGGTTAGGATATGTGGTAAGCGTGTACGAGGGATGTCATTCTTGGCGAGTTGTTTTGTAACCGCTATGCATTCACAGTGAATGCGCCTAAAGAAAAAGGCTGTGAAATTCACAGGTTCACGGGACGCCGTATCTATCATGGAATAAAAGGGTCGGGATATACCATAGGTGCACTTTTGGAAATTTAGTGCAACAACAAGAAATTGTAGAGCAGTGTGCTCTGGTTTTCGGCGACAAAGGATGGCAAACTCATTAGATGAGTGCCGGGGAAATAGTTCCTTCATGGTTGCAAGAGGAAGGAGCGTTCCATGCTTCAATCCTTCCTAAGGGAGGCAGAATCCCTCAGCAAACGTATTGAGTGTAACTACAGTACGGGGGTTTAAACATGTAACCGGCCAGCACTGCTCTGTAGCAGGTGTGGCAGTGATGGCAAAAATAATCTGTGCGTGAAAGGGGTGACACTCCACTGAATGCCAAGGAAATTCAGCGAAGACCAACAATCCCCAAGTGCGCAAGTACTCACTCACCTCTGGAGTGAGACCCGCACGGAAGGTTGCGATATTAGCCAGAGCTTCCATGGCACGCGCAAGGATACACAAAAACACAGAGTACACAGAGCTCGCAAACACACAAACACAATAGCAATTATCAGTAGAAAGAACAAGATTAAGTAAGAGCACGGGAAACATTAGGCGGCAAGAACCCTAATCATAACGCAGTATTGAAAAGATAGCCTACATAATTGCGACATGCATGCATTCACAGAAATAGCAACACAGAGGCGGCAATTAATCATGATTAGATCAACAAAACAAAAGGATTACGATCAGATAGTCAACCAAAACACGGGAAGTAGAAAAAGAAAGCCATTAACAAGCGAAAAAAGAAAAGAAGAGAAAAAAATGATCGAGTACACCTCAAGAGTTACTAGACGTCGTGTGATAAGGGCAGAGCTTAGACTCATTAATCACTTTTGGAAGGGAAACACCTGTTAAGGTCGCCAACCAAAAAGTGACGGGTCCCACTTGCTCACCAATCCGGTATGGACCGAACCACCATAACGTAATTTTTCCAGCAGATCTATTGGCTTTAGCATTATAGAATAAAACGAGTTGGCCAAGCGTGAAGACAAGGGTTTTTAGAAATCGATCATGAGTACGAGCTTCGCGTAACTTTTCTGAGCACGTCCAACCGAAATGGAAAAGATTCTTCCGGTAGCAATTTTTGAGATAAAGCGACTCCCAGACTTGATACTGCTACTTCCATTGGTGCAATATATTCTAGGCCATAAGCAAGTTTAAACGGAGTCATTCCGGTAGCCACTTTATACGTGGTCCGGTATGCCCACAAAACCGTAGGTAACAGCTGATCCCAGCATTTTGGACATTCCAAGATCAATTTCTGGAGCATATTTAGTAGAGGCTTATTGGTACTTTCAGCCAGACCATTGGCACGTGAATAGTAAGGTGAGCTGAATTTGTGTACAATCTGGAAAGTCTGAGTCAGCACTTGCATTAAGTTGTTGGTGAAATGTGTACCCTGGTCCGTCACTATTTCCAGAGGTAATCCATATCGAGGGAAGACATCCTTCATCAAACCTTCCGCCACCAAAACAACGGTGGTAGAACGTTAAGCCCACGCTTCCGCCCACCTAGTGGCATAATCTGTACAGATCAAAATATATCGATTGTTGGTGAGGATAGCTGGGGGGTGATATTGGGCCAATGAAATCTAAACCCCACTTGTGAAATGGCTCCAAAGGTAGGACAGGTTGAAGGGGAAAGAAGTGTCGATGAAAGGGTTGTCCCAACCATTGACAAACATCACACTGTTGCACAATTGAACATCTCTATACATTGTAGGCCACCATAGCCCACTTTATAGGATTTTACGGTGAGTGAGATCATCTGCGAAGTGTCCTCCAGTAGGTGCTGAGTGAGCCATGGCAATAACGGATGCCGATTCATGTGGAGGGATACATCTAAGTAGGACGCCAGTCTGATCGATGTAATACAGTTGACCCATAATCAATTAGAATCGTCGACTGTAAACTACAATTTTCCGGTGCAGAGCAACGGGAGTATGAGGAGGTAGACAACCATCAGTAATAAAATTCATTAACGTATCATAGTATGCAGGGGCAACCGGAAGTTCCGCAGAGTCTTCGAGAGCTGCGTCGATTACATAAAAAGCCGGCGTTGTGTCATTGACACCTTTCAGAGTCTCACCGGAATCCAGTCAGGATAAAAAGTCCACCAAGACATGTGATGTACTTGGTCGGTGAATAACTTCATAATCAAACTCTTGTAGTAGTAAAACCCATCTGTAAGTCGGCCACCTAAGTGTTGTTGGCGAACCAAATACACTAGTGCGGCATGATCCACATGGAAAGTGAATTTGCATCCCAGTTAATGCCTGAACTTCTTAATAGAGTATACCAAACCAAGACACTCTCGTTGTTATATTCCAGAGATGTACATGCTTGGAGGAACAAGAAGTTCCTTCCTCACGGGATAGCCAAGGCCAAAAGCCAGAGAGTTCATACGAGGTGCCTACTCATGTTGGCATACAAAGCAATAAAGGAGTCATGCACAATACGGCAACAAGGCCAGATCATTTTTTCCCATAGATTATGTACAACCCAAGTGATTTTAATCACTACACAAACATTGTAAATCCCGTTTTTGGTAGATTAGACTCCATTTTGTTCAAGCCGAGGAGTCCTCGAGCTTGAGGAGTATTAGAAGTACCATCGTACCAAATTTCATAATTTTTAGACTTCGTTTGAGCCCTCAAATAAGCCCTGGAACCTAATTTTTAACTAGGCCGGACACTAGGTCTGGACATGGCCAAAAGCTAGTCAAAAACTATAAAAAGAGCTAGAGAGCTCATTTTTGAGGTAGATTGTAATTGAAACAAACTTGTAAGAGCATTTTGAAAGTAATCTAAAAAGCTCCATTGATTCTCACTCTTTGTCTTGCCTTGTGTGCGCGTGTGTGTGTATGTGTGTGCATGCTTGTGTGCTTCTCACTCACGCACTTGTGCCGCCACTTGCTCGAGGTCTTCATACCATCCTCACGTCTTCCCGGATTGACATTAAAGGAGGTGCTACTCATCATTGAGCTACACCAAATTTTGGCGCCGTTGCCGGGGATCGAGCTTTGAGGACGAGCGTGTGATGGTAAGACGTAGAGTTGACGCGTTGGAGTTGTAGGTATTTTCTTCACTCTCATCGATTTTCTTTTACTTTCTTCACCATCATCATCATCACCATCTCCCACGTCCATCTCCATCATCGCGAAAATTTCAGTTTTTTGACTATATCCCCACCTCCACCTCATTTCCCTCATTTCACTTGTGAGAGAGAGCGAGAGAGCGAACTTGCATGTGCTGTTTTTGCATGTTTTCTGAGCTATTTTGCAGGTTTTTTGCTGTACCATCATCCCCAGCAGTGTGCGCAGGTACGACAGGCTCTGCACAGGTCCCGGGACGACAGCCTCTGTCTATCGCGACAGACAGAAAATCTTAACATTTTGTGAATGCATGTTTATCATTGTAACCTACACCTTGAGGGCACTCTAGATCACTAGAAGTTTTTCAAAAATTTGCATTTTTTCAGTCTATCGCGACAGACATTGTCTATCGCGACAGATACCGTCTATCGCGACAGACACCGTCTATCGCGACAGACAGAAATCCGCGACAGACACCGTCTATCGCGACAGACAGAAAATCCGCGACAGATACCGTCTATCGCGACAGACACCGTCTATCGCGACAGACACCGTCTATCGCGACAGACCGAATTTCACGACAGATACCGTCTATCGCGACAGACACCGTCTATCGCGACAGACAGAAATCCGCGACAGATACCGTCTATCGCGACAGACACCGTCTATCGCGACAGACGGAATTTCACGACAGATACCGTCTATCGCGACAGACACCGTCTATCGCGACAGACCGAATTTCACGACAGATACCGTCTATCGCGACAGACACCGTCTATCGCGACAGACAGAAATCCGCGACAGATACCGTCTATCGCGACAGACACCGTCTATCGCGACAGACCGAATTTCACGACAGACAGCGTCTATCGCGACAGACACCGTCTATCGCGACAGACAGAAATCCGCGACAGACACCGTCTATCGCGACAGACAGAAATCCACGATAGACACTGTCTATCGCGACAGACACCGTCTATCGCGACAGACAGCCCCCACGATAGATTGTGTCTATCGCGACAGACACCGTCTATCGCGATAGACAGGCATTTTCGGCAAAAAAATAAGGAGTGAATTTTTGGAAATTTAGGCTAAATTTTGGGCATATTTGCACTTTCATGTACTCATCTACTTACAAAGGCCTTAGAAAATGCATTAAAACCCCCGAAAGGTTCTGTTTGTCTAGTTAACCCCTAAACCCTGAACGGTCATAACTTTTTCATACGAAATCCATTTTCTGAGCTCTAGGGCTTGTCGGAAAGCTCGTGACATATACTACACGCCCTCAACTGTTTTTTATAAGAATAACGCGTTGATTTTCAGATAGGATATTTGGAAGTTGACACACTGAGGGGTAGGAACACCAAGGGAGCTCTAGAGTAAATTTCTAACAATGCAAAAGGGGGAACAAGGGTCATTAAAAAAAGTGTCTGAAATAAATTGTCTGTCAATTGAAAGGTCTACTTGGAGCTAATCTTGGGATTTATGCAGGCCTATTGAGAAGCAATTGAGAGTATCCAAGCAAGGGTGTGGCACACGCTTGAGAATCAACTTCTCGAGCACTAAAGAGCAAGGTTCGGCAAGAAAGGTCGGAATATTCTCAACTCCTCTTCGTCAATTCCTAGCCTAGGCTAAGAGCGATTAGAAGTAGGAGTAAGTCAGGGCGACGATAGGCCACTATCAAGTTGAAGACTACCTAAAAACTCAAGTTCAAGCTAAAAACTTAATCTCTGTACTGTCGACAACATAAAGGAAAGAACCTAACGTGGAACGATCAACCTGAAAGTACGAAGAACATTCAAGTATTCCTGACGATGTAATAGCAGACAAGACTTTAAACACGAGGAATAACTAAAAAGAATCAAGTGACTGGTACCAATTGATCGGCAACAAGGTTGTACTCTGGGCAAAAATTTGGGCTAATCAGTTAGGCATATGAACCTTAGATCAGGACGACACCTAGTAAGAGAGAGACAAAGCCTTAGGTCTTCAGAGGCTAGTGTCAACCACACTGCTAGGTCCTGGGCCCAGCAGTTGAGCCACCACTCGAACTACCCTCGCTCTGAGACCAGTGAGTCAGAGATGTCTCAAGGCATGGACAAACCTACGGGAAGTTCAGGAGTGCCCTACTTGTACAGGGTAGAAGGCCCTTACAAAACACAGCTGGAGTACCTGAGGACCAACCGATTAGGTGCTAGCATCTATGAGGACGGTTTAGGAAGATCTGTGGTCCAGATTAAAAACCCTGATCAATCCATTGGACTAGAACACCCAGCTGTCAAGTTTGAAAATGGTGCATACCTGGACAAAGAAGGAACTATATATGTAGTCACTAGTCATCCTGATAGAACAGATGACTTTGGAAACGTAATCTCAGAAGCGGACTTAGGCGACTTGGAACAAGGAAATGTGGGAGTAGAACCTAGAACCCCTCGAGGTAAATCAGTTCTCACTAGGATTATCACGCCTGAGTGGATCCCCCAAGATAACAAGTGCATAGATTTGCTTCTCAATCGAGAAACGGACGAAGCCTTCTGGAGGTATAAACCGGATCACCCAACTGATATAGGAACAATCATGATCTATGAGTTTAAGGATCCAGATAGCCCAGGTAGAGTGACCTACTTAGACCACACTTCGGAGAGGATCTTTGTGGTGACAGAAAATGATAGGCATGCTTACACTTGGAAGGGCCAATTCATTTTCCCCCAACCAAGATCAAATGTAGCCTATGGTCACCCTGGAGCTGGAACATCCCAGGCTCATGGTATGCAAAGAGACAGAAGTAAAGATAGACCAGAAGTAAGTGTTGCCAACCCAGTAGGCAGAGAAAGAACGAGGACGGAGACGAATAGGGTAGAACCTGAGATGCTTAGAGCCCATAGGAACCAAAGAAATGTAGATGGATTCCCTCTGCCGAGACCTAGAGAGCACGCAAGAACCTTGAGACCCACCCAGCTAGTTAAGTCCATGAAGAATTACTTTGACGGCACAGGAGATCCCTATGATCATGTGGCAGAGTTCAAGCAAGTCTTGAGAGCTGAACAAGTGGAGGATCTGTTCACGCAATACAATGCCTTCGGTCTAACCCTTAGGAACACAGCACTTACGTGGTTTCAGCCATTAGATGAACGCCAGTTCAGGAGCATAGATCAACTCCTAGAGGCATTCATTGTAGAGTTCTCTAAGAGCGGCATAAGACACAACACCTCCTCACTGATTCACAGCTTCAAGCAAACCCCTCAAGAGACTGTGAGACTTGCAGGAAGAAGATTTAGAAAATATCTTGAAAGGTGCCCTATTTCGGAGCTACCCACATCTGCTAAACAAGTAGCCTTATTTCTTGACGGATTGCTGAGCCCAAAATTGAGATCCTATGTGTATCTGAAAGACCCTAGGACTATAGAAGAATGTGTACGTATGTGCATTGACATTGAAGATAACCTAGGAGAAGAGCTAGAGTTGTCCAAAATTTACAAAGATTCAGATAGTGCATCTAGTCAATCTTCCACACAAGCCACATCAATTGAAGAACTTGCCGAAAAAGTAGCTCAGAAACTAGGTGTAACTAGCAAACAAATCCCAAGGTTTGCCCCTGTGAAAAGGTGCTATACATGCGGTGGTGACCATATGGCGAACGTCTGTCCCATTATGGCTCAACCCCAAGTAAACCCTAGTAGCCAGTACTGCACCATAGAACGGAGATACACCAATCACACCGCACAAGACTGCCCATACAACAAGCAGGCAGTTAGGCAACCCTATCCGCAACCCTACCAACAAGGCAGATACCAGAACCAAAATCCACCACCACAATATGCTAGACCCCAACAAACCTACCAACCACAGTATCAGGCCCAACAAAGGCCTCAGCCTGTGCTAGCACAACAACCCCCTGCCCCAGCTAATGTGATTCCGGTAAAGTATACTGCTGCAGAAGAGAACCTGAATAGAGCTATAGTCCCTGTAACATCCTTGATCTCTGAAAATGACCCAAGTGACCATAGCTTTGATTCTACCCATGTGGATAGCCCCCAGGCTTACTACATGCAGTCCCCAGAACATGGAGAGTCCTACTATGGTGAAGAGTCGAACGAACCTAGTTGGGAGTCAGATTACACGAACGTCATGTATACAAACCCCAACCCTAGACCTCAACCTAGGCAAGTGCGACCACCATTTCCTAGAGGACCGTGCTACAAATGCCAAGGAGATCACCTCATTCGTGATTGTCCCTTGCCTCCACCTACGCAAACCCAGTCGGTGACGATCCAAGGCTTCTGCCAAGATTGCGGAAAAGAGCATCTCTTACGAGATTGCCCAAAGAACCCCAATAGCATGCCAAAAATCACCCCTATCAACGTTGTTGGGTTAGTGGTAGACTCCTCAGGAAGCGTCACTTCCACTGCACCAGTACAGGTAGTCACTAGGGCTCAGGCATTGCAGCAAAACCAAGGGGTAGGCCAGGAAAAGAGCCTAGATGCTAGCGATACTGAGAGCCAAAATAAAAAGAGAACAAGAGCTTGGAAAGATAGCCGCGAACGCATGAAAAGGCAATGGGCAAAGAAGATGAGTGAACTTGAGGAAAGTCTACGAGAAACCAAGGCTAAAATCATAGAGATCACGTCTCAACCGCACTCTCACACATTCCCACCGCTACCATCCCCATCACCCTCCATCCCTTCACCCTCTAAGACAGCCCACGCAACCCACCCACCACCCCAAACAGGATCAGTATTAGCTGATCCCACTCCCGAAGACATAGACATGATGCTTAAGGCATATCAGGCCAGAATCCAAGAAGGGCCAAACGTCACGGATCATGACAAGTGCTATCCTAGAGCTGACCTAGAGATAGAAAGAACCAAACTATGCGCGAAAATGGTCGCATTGGCTCAGACTATGTTTGAAGCCAGTCGCCTTTTCAATTACTCAGGTTCAGCCAAAACGCAATTACACTTGAATGGATTCCTAGAGAAGTTAGAGAGGATAATTGCAAGATCTGACAAGGAAGAAAAAAATCAAGACCAAGAAAAAGCAAGCAAAAACAGGAATCATTCCCAATCAGAAGTGTATGTGGCCAATGCCCCTAAACCGGACAACTTCCCCTCCTTAGAAAGGATAGAGAGGCCAATAGCACAGCCAGAAAAGGAACCTACCCCTCAAAGAAAGGGAAGGGCAAGAGAACGGGTAAGCCAGCCTCTTCAGGAAGCCCGTGGGCCTCCTCAAGAAGCTTATCTTCCCCCCCAAAAGGCAGATGAGCCTCCCTCGAAAGCTCAAGTACCTCCACAGGTTGCCTACACTCCTTCTCAGGGAATGTGTGAGCCTGTTCGGAAAAGTAATAGAATAAGTAATCCTCCCCAAGAAGCTTGTGCTCCAGCCATTTGCGAGAACGAGGAGAGAGTCAACAATAGAATCAGCCCTCCTTCACAGGTTGCTTATGCGCCCAATTCTACGGAGCCAGACACTTCTTCTTCTATGAATCGGTTTGCACCAGACTTCCTACGAGAGATTCAAGAAGACAAATGGGATAACGAAAGCGAGGCCGCCCCTCCTTTTGAACTTGTGGACGATGCACACGACCAATTCCCACAAGACATCCCATCTATTTACGGGGAGCATGAGAGTGTTCAGTCTCACGAGAGATTAGACTTTGAGTCTAATTCCATACAAGAGCTACCCCACTTCACAGGCCCATGGGAAGCAAAGTCCACATGTATGAGAGCACCCACAGTCATGGTAAGGAACGACGACTCAGTCATACCTAGGAACACAGAGGTAGTGAAGAACACTAACGTGCAGTGTAATCTCAAGTTAGAAGAGCTACTCAAGGTTAGACCTGAATTATGGAAACATGTAGCCAAACAAGTACCAGAGATAGCAAAACCTCGTTCCCAGGTAGGATCCCATAGGACAGTGCCAGAAATTCCCCTGGATAAGATAGGAGATATGTGTGAAGGTGAAGAAGGGAACACCTATCTTCCCATCACCTACCAGGAGTACACCACCAAAGCGATTTTGGACTCAGGAGCAGGAGTTGCAATTGCCACCACCTCCTTATGGAAGCGTTGGGGCAAGCCAGCACTCAGGCCAACGAGGATGAAATTGCAAATGGCCGATGGTCATATTGAGAAACCCTTAGGATTGCTAGAAGGAATAACTCTCACCACTTGTGGTGTCGAGTTTGAACATAGCTTTGCTATATGTGACTTCAGCAAAAATCATGCCTATGAGATGATTTTGGGAAGACCATTTATGCGACAGTTGCAAGT
Source organism: Ceratopteris richardii (assembly GCA_020310875.1). Classification (NCBI taxonomy): domain Eukaryota; kingdom Viridiplantae; phylum Streptophyta; class Polypodiopsida; order Polypodiales; family Pteridaceae; genus Ceratopteris; species Ceratopteris richardii. The sequence continues at coordinate 33,432,541 of CM035420.1, read as the reverse complement.
GGTACAGGATTGGGGAACCAATTCTTTGTACCTGCAGCACTTAGGTGTTACGACCAAAGTCAATCTCAAAGATTACTCTCATAGGGATGTACCTCCTATCCAGTGGAATCCCATCCATAGAGCCAAAGATGATACAGAATCCGTGCATTCCATAGGGTCTGGATCCTCATGGATGCATGAAGACACCCACTTATGGATGTGCAAGGTAGCAGTAGAAGAAGAGAAGAGAGAGAAAGCCAGAGAGGTAGGTGCGAAGGAAACCCATAGATCAATCCAAGACCCAGCCTATGCACCTGTAGTTTTTCCAGACGAAGAATTTGAACCTCACGGTTGGGCAGAAATCTTAGCAACAATGGACGTAGCCATCAACGAGGAACAATGGACACCTCACTGTGATGAGGATGGCTATGACATTTCAGTCTTCTCCATAGAGCCAATCATGGGAGAGGCAGTTTTAGAAGAATGCGAACCTAGCCCTGATGCATTTGAGGATGCAAGTGACTCCGATCTAGAGTCAATCATTATGGACCCACCATTTGCATCAGATGAAGAATACTTCCATGAAGTAGAATTTCAACCCCAGAGGCATGGAGAGGTTACAAATGATGTAAGATTAGCAACGCATATGACCCCTAGGGAAGAAGGAAAGAAACGAAAGAAGAAAGAAGTCTCACCAGAGGAGGAAGAATCTTTGTTTGAGGTCCCGGAAAATTTTAAGAAATATGAGATTGACGACAGGAAAGTCATGATAAGAATGCCTAAACGAGAGGCACAATCAGGAGAGGCCTATGATAACAAGGCCATAGAAGAAGGAGAGGAGAGATGCACGTATATAGGCCATGACCTGACAGAAGAAGAAGAGCATGAATTGATTGCCTTGCTAAGAGAATACAGAGATGTATTCGCTTGGAGTTACAAGGATTTGAAAGGGGTTGACCCAGACATATGCTCACACACTATTCCCATGACCTCAGATGCTAAACCCTCGAAGCAAAAGCCTTATACATATAACGATAATTATGCTGCTAAGATCAAAGAAGAGATAGATAGACTGGTTGAAGCTGGATTTATCTACGAAATTGAGCACACTGAATGGGTGTCCCCCATCATAGTGGTGCCCAAGAAGAATGGCAAGCTGCGTGTGTGCATTAACTTGAAAAAGGTTAATGCCGCCACGATTCGAGATAACTATCCGCTTCCCATCACAGAACATCTCTTAGAAAGAGTGGCAGGCAAGGAAGTGTACAGCTTCCTTGATGGATTTTCGGGCTACAATCAAGTAGCCATAGCTCTAGAGGATCAGCATAAGACAGCCTTTGCCACAGAATGGGGCATTTTTGCTTTTAGAGTAATGCCATTTGGGCTTACCAATGCACCAGCCACCTTCCAGAGGCTGATGTGCCATGTGTTTAAGGAGTTCCTGAGGAAGAGTTTAGAAGTCTACGTTGATGATCTTTGTGCTCATTCCACCATTAGACAAACCCATATTCCTGAACTCAGACAAATCTTTGATAAATGTAGAGAATATCAAGTCTGCCTGAACCCAGAAAAGTGTGTGTTTATGGTAAGGCAAGGTAAGATTCTAGGACACATAGTGTCAAAGAATGGCATATCTACCGACGAAGAAAAAGTGAGAGCCATAGCAGAGCTACCTAGGCCAAAGAATGTCAAGGAAGTACAAGCTTTCATGGGGCATTGTGGTTATTATCGACGATTTATACACATGTATGCTGTCATTGCAAAGCCCATGTACGGACTTCTGACAAACTTTGAGTGGACGGATGAATGTGAGAATTCCTTCCAAGAGCTTAAACGAAGATTGTGTTCAGCACCAATCTTGACCACACCAGATTGGAATAAGCCATTCCATGTTCACGTGGATGCATCCAATTATGCTATTGGATGTGTGCTCGCACAACCTACTGGTGAAGGTAATATGGATCTTCCAATTGCCTATGCCAGTAGACAATTGAATGCGGCTGAACGGAATTACACCACTACAGAGCGCGAAGGATTAGGCATGGTTTATGCAGTCAAAAAATTTAGACACTATTTGCTTGCAAATAAGTTTAAATTTTTTACTGATCATCAGGCATTGTTGTACCTAGTAAACAAGCCATGCAATACAGGTAGATTAGTAAGATGGTTTCTCTTGCTAATGGAATACGAATTTGAGGTTGTGGTAAGGAAAGGTAGGACTCATTTGAGAGCCGATCATCTCTCTAGGCTCACATCGGGAGAAGCCCCACAAGGAGTGTCAGATGACCTTCCTGATGCTTACTTGTTTAATTTGGAAGTTATACCGCAGTGGGCCAAGCCAATAGTACCAGTATTGACATACGGGCCTAATCATCCAGTGGTGAACACACGGAATAGAGAGATCGTAAAAGCCCAAAAGTACCATATCATGGCAGGAAGCATGTACAAGCACACAGATCAAGGGATCTTGGCTTGTTGCGTAGAAGAGGATGAGTACGCTAAATGGTTGCAATTAGCACATGTAGGTGCGTTAGAGCAACACCATTCAAAGCAAAGAACTTTGCAGACTCTAAAGAGATTCGGAGTGCATTGGCCAACTATGGAAGCTGATGTCCAAAAGTTGTGCAAGGAATGCCCAATCTGTTGCACTAAACCACCAGTGGAACATGCCAGTCTTTATCAAGTATCCATTGTGCCAGATTGGAGTGAACCTCTAGTATCATTCTTGAGAACAAACACATTCCCTCCAGACATGACTCTAGCTAGGAAAAGGAGTTTAGAACAAGAAGCCCAGGATTACTCACTCATCGGTAATAATCTATATAAGCGCGGTAAAGATGGTTACCTGAGACTATGTGTCCACGAAAGTGAATATCTGAAGATCTTGGAAACCGCTCACCAAGGTGTAGCAGGAGGACACTTTGGACCAGATCGGGTAATCAAGGCGATACTATTTGCGGGCTTCTGGTGGCCTACCCTTCACATGGATGCACATACCTATGTGAAACGGTGTGATGTCTGTCAAAGGACTCAGTATCCTATACGCAAAGATGAGATGCCACTGAAACCTATGATGGGTGGACGTGCATTCTCTAAGTGGGGAATAGACTTCGTAGGTCCTATTAATCCCCCAGCTAAGGGTTCTCATGCGGAATACATCATTGTGGCAACAGATTATCTCACCAAGTGGGTAGAGGTAAAAGCTACAACCAAGAACGATGCTCAAACAACTGCCAAATTCTTGTTTGAGAATGTATTCACGAGATATGGACTACCTATAGAGCTTGTAAGTGATAGAGGCACTCACTTCTTGAATGAAGTTATTGAAAATCTACTCCAAGAATTTTTGGTAATACATAAGAAGTTTGCCCCATATCACCCTCAAGCTAATGGTCAAGCTGAGAGCACTAATAAGATTTTATGCAATGTACTGACGAAATTAGTGAACACTAAACGCTCTGATTGGGAAAAACAGCTACACCATGCTGTTTGGGCATACCGAGTGGCCTACAAAACGGTACTCCAAGCCACTCCCTTTCAGATGGTATTCGGTCAAAACGTTGTGTTACCCTTGGACTTCTTGATCCCTACATTGAGAGTAGCACGAGAGCACGAATGGACAGGTCATGAGCTCTCCTCTAGGATCTTTGACCTTGAACGATTAGGAGAAACAAGACTGAGAGCCGCTGCAGGGATATATGCAGCCAAGAAGAGACAGAAGGCATACTTTGATGCCCACGTGAAGGATAAAGGCTTGAAAGCAGGAGATCTAGTCTTAGTCTATACACTAAAACAACACGCGAGGAAGCTAGAAAAGAGAGGCTACGGACCTATGATCATCAATAGGATCTCCACGAGCGGAGCAGTACAATTGGCCACATTAGAGGGTGATGTTCTCCCAAATTATATTAGCGGTTGCAGAGTCAAGTTGTATCAGGAACCCCTCACGGAGGAAATGCTCAGTCGACTCAACACTGCTAAGAAACGCAAAGAGGAAGAAAAGCGAGTTCGAGAAGAAGCTCAAGCTGAAGCTTTAGAACGCATCAGAAGGATGAAATTACGAAGGCAAGGTAGAGATCAGCCTGGAGCGAATGACTATGCAGACCAAGGATTTCCTATGGCCATGTGTGAAGTCGCAGGAACAAGCTCGCATAGGATAATTGATAGACGTCCTTTCGTAACCTTAGATATAGGACAAGGAAAGAGTGCAAGGACCGTAAGAGCCTTGATTGACTCAGGTGCAGCCACTAGTGCTGTTAAATTGTCTTACTGCCAAGAATTACAATTGACTGTCAATCCTGTGGAAGCATATCTTATAGGATTGGGAGGAGTGGAAACCCCTTGCATGGGCGAGGCGGAACTTCCCCTTTACATTCATGATGAGGCAATGACAGTTAAAGTACTGGTGTGTCAAGATGAGGATCTCACTGAACCTCTAGTCTTGGGTCAAGATTGGATCTATGACCAAGCAATTAACTTAAACCTAAGAAGTGGACTTCTCCAGGTTTGGGTCAATCATAGTCGAGTTACAGTAGAATTAGACAATGGAGCACTCAAGGAACTAGGAAAGGCACAGACTCCTGGTCCTTCCAGGGGTACACATGAAGATGACCATGCTGTTCTTGTTCAAAACCCTGTGTTGCAGAGGAATGATATTTGCAAAAAAGGAGTCAGGGATGCAACGGAACTCCCTTCTTTTCCAAAGGCCAGAAGGAGGCAGCAACCAAAGGCGGATCACAAGCAGAAGAAGCCGAGTACTACCTATGTCCGAGATCAAAAGTACCTGCGCAGCAGAATGTCCCAGAAAATAAACCAGGTGTGGGTGCGGAAAGGCGAACGACCGGGTGCACCACCGTCAACTACACGGGCAAAGCCTCTTATTAGTAACCAACAACACGACGCTAATAAGAAGTCTGTCAGAAATTCTTCTGCTAAAGTAAAATCTATTTGGGTGCCCAAGAAGTCGATGAAGGCAAGCCCACAATCTAGACAAATTTGGGTGCCTAAGGCTTGCTTGAGGGCACAAGTAGTTACGCCAAGGCCACAACCTATGCAGCATAACCCATCTACGAGTACAACCAGTATTCCCTCGTGCTCAACACTTAGGAACACACCAAGACCCATGAGCATGCATGTAATCACTTATAAGTGGGTCCCTAAAAGGCCCCATTCCCAAACAGCGACACCGACACAGCTCTCTGGAGTCTCTACGAAACCGAAAGCAAAGCCCATCCACTGCATTTGGCAGTCTAAGATCTGTGATAAACCCCCCGACCCCGATTTGTAAATTCACCCCACTTACTAACGGCATTAGTCTCCTAGGAATACACAAATGTTAACTACACTCACTGTCTTCGTGCACTTACTAACCACTAACTCACCATATACCTCATGTTAATGTTGTAACGGGGACAGCAACGGATTTAGTCTGTCCATTACGATGTTAACACATGCTTCTATATTCTCACAGAATCAGAAGGCAAGCAGTAAAATGGCAGAAGCGACAGGTTCGGGCTCACAAGTAGGGATACTTACTGCAGGAATTGATGTGGATAGCCTACCTGTGGACGTGCCCCCGGCTGAACGACCAGTGGAGATGCAACACCTTCAGCAACTCCCGGTGCCAGACCCACCTACAGGAATCACGGAAAGAGTCCATGCCAACTCTCATTGGTTCAATGGCATGCCCGGTCCATTAGGAGAGGCTAAGTATATCTGGGAGTCTAAATGCGAGTATGACAGATCATGGGTGCGTTTCCAATTTTTCTCCAAGGAGTTCGAGACTTTACAGAACACCGAAGATCTCCAGATCATATGGCAGCGAGCAGGGTTGGCGGAATATTTTGAAGCCCCACTACCTAAACCCGACCTCCTCCGATGTTACTATCTGGTCTCTACATTACAAGCTCATGAAGATAAGGACCAACCCGGATCATTTGTTCTCCCCTCATTGCTGGGCAACAACGAGTTGAAGAGGTTTGAACTTACTGTGGAGCTAGTGAGTGATGCTTTAAAGATGCATGGCACGCATGTACCCTCAGAAAAGGATGCTCTCGTTCCCAACAACATGAAGGACAGGAAAGTAGTGAAGCTGAAAGACATGGCAGCCCTCACCCCAAATGTGTCCATCCCTCTCCGCATGTGCATGCAACATTTCGCTTTCCCCGGTCAAGACCGATTCACGCAACCACACAAGAAGATCTGGTTTGCTCTCTACTTGGCGGAAGCAGGTGCGCTACCTATTAAGCTACCAGTGTGGATTATAGATCAGTTGTATGAAGCGAACAAACGGGCTTCTAGGAAATTAGTGGTGAACGGATGCTGTGCACTCACACGCATCATTTACCGATGCTTGGCATATGATGTCCCCATTGAGCGTGCCTTAACTTGGGCACAATTACAAATGTTTAAAAGGCTCAAGACATCCACACATCAGTCCAAGCGCATGAGGGGCGCGATTCCGTGTGTCCAGACAAGGGAAGTCCTGACTACTCCTGAGGCATCACCATTAAGAGAGGGCACTGTACCTCCTTTTACCATTAGGATACCCAGGTCGGAATCTGACACTACGACACAACCCACCCCATCGGCTCCTCCGGTTACACCTGAATTCGAGTTTGCTGCCACTGGAGAGGCTGAAGGACTGGACCCCCAGGATTTCGAAGCATTCCTACAAAGCACACAATTCTCTGATGTGGAGTTTTATTCAGAGGCAGAGGAGCAGGGCACATCCTCACGGAGAAGAAGAAAGTCTACAGACGGTAGACATGTCCATTGGAGTGACGCTCAGCAAAGCCAACAACACGGACACCCGGAAGAAGAAGAAGCATATGAAGAAGAGACCACTGAAGCCCCAGCATATACAGCAGAACTCCGAAGGCTGTATCAGATTATGGAAAGAGTGCGATCGCAGCAGTTACTCACTGAACAGAGCAGCAGAGTACTTATGACTCAGTTGTTGGAAGAAGCGGGAGTTGACTCAGAGTACAGGGAAGGTCTCTTATTGATGGCAGAAACATATGGAGTTGTAGAAGCTGTGCGCACTGCCATTCAGAGGCCTTCAGTTCAATATGACCCACGAAGGTTCCAGACACGACCTCGCTCAGGTAAAAATATCCAAATTCCCGTTACAGTTGCAGAAGAGCCCACTACTACACCAACCTCCCAAACAGCTAGTCAACAGCACCCCGCCACCCATGAGGAGTCCACCGAACCACTACCATCCACTCCCCCACCATCACCTCCTAGAAGAGAAACAGTGGAAACCACATCGACTGCTCAACCCACCGACCCCACCTTCACCTTCCGTACTCCGATCTCCAGTGCCACCCTATTCTCTACCACTGATAACCCGGTCTTTGACGCAAACCCCATCACTACACCACCCACCGAAACCATTCCCGAGCCTGCCCTAGGACAACCATCCCCAATGCCTTCAGCCACCGGTCATCCTGACCCCAGATCCACATTCATGGGCTTCCCTGCTACCACGCAACCCTTTCAGCCCTCCTCAAATTTACGACCCCAACCCCCGATATCCCTCTCTCCATTTCTACAATCCCTCCAGGACATCTTTGCTAGGGCTTTTCAACCAGGCCCTCAACCATTCCCTGTCTTTTCAGCTCCCCACCCCACGTCACATCTATTCACCACTTCCACACACACACCACCTACCATACCAATGTATATGGCAGGCCCCACACTAACACCCACTCCTGAAGGTATGGACATTTCACCACCCACGGCACCTCCACCCACGGTTTCACCTCCTCCCATTCCCCCTCCACCAATTTCACCCACACACACAACTTTCGTGGACACATCATTCACTGTCTCCCTTCCCCAATTCCCTTCCCATGCATCTTCCACAGTAAACACCCCCCACTCATCTATAGGTAATGCATTGGACACCATGTTGGCTTGTATATCAAATTTAAGAACAGATTACATTCAGCTCCAGCAACAAAACGCACGCCTGCAAGAGCACTCAGCGACACTACAGCTCCGCCTTGCGGTACTAGAAGAGGAGAATGCTCGCCTCCACACACAGTTCCAAACCCTCCAAGACGCCCATAATATATTGGAAGTACAGCTACAGAACGTAGATCAGGAAGCAGTGCAGGTGGTAGAAAGTCACCTACGGACACAACTGGAACGCAACTCAAAACTTCAGCGAAATATGGCGCTACTTAAACGCCATCTTGCGGCTGCTCAGGAAGAGAACAGACGTCTGCAAATACAAAATCAAGAGAACCTGGAGGCAGCTATTGAGAGCACACCGGGGGCACCCATCAGCCCATCCAAGTTTCAAGCAGTGACCCCCGATAATATCAAGATTATATTGGAAGATTATGCCATGCTACTCGAAGCACATGATAAGCTATCGGAGGAGCAAGGACAACTGAAGCAGGAACACCAACAAGGCCCAACAGCTGCCCCTCCAACCACCCCCTCTGCAGCTTCGCTTCCCTCCGACGCAGAGGCCATAAAAGATCTCCAGCAACAGGTAACTGAATTGCAGACACGCCTACTACAATATGAGAGGCCATCTTCCCCTCCGGAGGCTCCCACGGACGAAGAAGTTGTGCAAATTCCTGTGGAACAAACGTTTGATGAAGAATATGATCCGCAACCATTCCCAGGAGGCCAACAAACAGAAGAAGCGCAGGACACGTTCGAGGCACCACGGCCGCCATGGTTACGACAAGTGGAGGAAATAGGGACCTCGCATGAAGAGCGCACCGTAGTGCAAAATCAGGCTATGAGGGTCATAGAGGAGACTGTTTTACAATCAGATTACTTCAAGAACTTGTCATCGAGACGCCTGATTCTCTCATCGGAACTCCAGTACAGGCCATATTATATTATCTTGGCTGATTATAATGCAGAAATACAAAGAGTCACGGGTCAGATTCCTACTTTTGCGACCCAATTTCAACCCGAAGACCTTCCTCCAGAGGTGCGAAAAGGCAAGATTCGTCAACCAACATGGCGGCAGAAACTTTTAGAGACTTATCCAGAAATGCTACGCACATGGAACAACGCGCCGTTGCACCTCCTGTACAACCCATGCTACGGTCCAGTCCCCCGCCGCAGGTCGTGGAAGGCATTTAATATCAAGGTACAGAACAATGCGCAATGCAAGGAATGGCTGAACTACCCGTACATAGCGCCACCACAAGGACCACCATCGGTAGCATATATGATGGGGACCATTCGCCACTGGATGCCGCGCTTGAAGCCCATGCAAGATGTAGCAGCGCAAATGATGCTTAAAATCTTAGATATGATGCAAGTGGTGCTGAAGACCTTTAGAAATGCAGCCGCACCACAGGTACGCCTTCCGGGGTTTAGCAATGGAAATTACGACTTGGTGTATGACATGAGCACCACCCCCAGTATCCGTGTGGCTTACGCTTGGCATGCACGCATCAAATACCTCCCCGCCTGCTACAAACAGACCTTCGAAGAAATGTTCAGATCAGGGTTCTGGGAGTACCACTCGGAGATTTTCGCGCCAAAGCCGACACATCTGCTTCAACTGTTTGCTTGTGAACAAGCAATGTATTCAGAGTACTACACCACCCCGCAACCAGAGACCCCCGGTGCAATAAATTGGGAGGCATTGGAAGCCGATCTAGCAAGAGGCTTAAGGATAGGAGAACATGAACTGGCCACCAATGTCATCCAATATTAGATCGACCACCCGAGGGAACAAAGGTCTGTCAGGGGCGACAGACGCTAGGAAGGGGGGAGTGTTGGCATACAAAGCAATAAAGGAGTCATGCACAATACGGCAACAAGGCCAGATCATTTTTTCCCATAGATTATGTACAACCCAAGTGATTTTAATCACTACACAAACATTGTAAATCCCGTTTTTGGTAGATTAGACTCCATTTTGTTCAAGCCGAGGAGTCCTCGAGCTTGAGGAGTATTAGAAGTACCATCGTACCAAATTTCATAATTTTTAGACTTCGTTTGAGCCCTCAAATAAGCCCTGGAACCTAATTTTTAACTAGGCCGGACACTAGGTCTGGACATGGCCAAAAGCTAGTCAAAAACTATAAAAAGAGCTAGAGAGCTCATTTTTGAGGTAGATTGTAATTGAAACGAACTTGTAAGAGCATTTTGAAAGTAATCTAAAAAGCTCCATTGATTCTCACTCTTTGTCTTGCCTTGTGTGCGCGTGTGTGTGTATGTGTGTGCATGCTTGTGTGCTTCTCACTCACGCACTTGTGCCGCCACTTGCTCGAGGTCTTCATACCATCCTCACGTCTTCCCGGATTGACATTAAAGGAGGTGCTACTCATCATTGAGCTACAGGTGCCTACTCATGATGGCCAGATGAGTAGAGGGACCTTAGGGAGAACTCTAGATGGTGACTAGGCAAGGGCTATAAATAGGCTGGGAGGTGAGTCCCAGGCATGTCATTCTCCACTTCTCACATTTGGTATCAGAGCACCAAGGGAGAGAGATCTTGGGGAGAGCTTGAGAGAGCTTCGTCATCATCTTTATGGTGGTCGCTTCTTCCTCTTGGAAGCGGAAAAGAAATTCGAAGAGGACATGGAAAGGAAAAAGGATACGACTCCGCTCGATTGGGAGATGGAAAAGAAGTCGACTATGAGCTTCTAAAAAGTTGGAGATTGCATGAATCATTGGGAAACTACTCCACGCTGTTCGAATTGCAGGAAAGGGATTTGAACCCATTACCTATCACTTGAAGTGCTGTCGACTTAGCCAACAGGCTGCACCACTTTTTCATGCCTAAAGTTAGTGCAGATAAGTATAATATTTACGTTTTCTTGTGTAGAATGTAGCATAGCAGGTAGATGAACAAAGCATAAGAAGATTCGAGAGAAAGAGAAAGAAAGACAAAGAAAAGAAAGCGAAAGAGAGAGAAAGAAAAAGAAAGAAGAAGGAGAGAGAAAGAGAAAGAAAGAGAAAGAGAGAGAAAGAAAAAGAAAGATGAGTAAGAGAAAATGAGAAATGAAAAAAGAGGCATAGAAAGATAATGAAGAAGAGAGAAAGAGAAGGAGATAATGGAAGATAGACGTGCCAAGAAAGAAAGTGAGAAAAAGATAGAGAGAGAAGAAAAGAAGAAAGAGAAAGGGAGAAAGAAAAGAAAGAGAGAAGAAGAAGGAGATCTTGAGTGTTAGAGAGAGAAGGAAAATATTAGGAAGAAAGAGAAGAGGAAAGCAAGAGCACAGTTAGCATACATACATTCACGAAAATGGCCACAACTCTTTCAAATGAAAACAAAATTGGATGATTCCACTTGGGATAGAAAGTAGACTTCATGAGCTTTCAAATGAACGGCTGGAATCTATCATTGGATAATTATAAACCACTGTAGAGAGCACTTAATTCTCTGCATATGATTTCAAGGAGGTATGCTGCCCACTCACCTAGCTTCATTGTTTTGGCCATAACGTCCTCATAGAATATCCAAATCAAGTAATTCAACTTGGTATAGATTCTACACTTTAAGAACTTTCTTTTGACTGTGACAATCCATATTTTGACCATTGGAAGCCATCTCTGCACAAGATTTTAGATGGCTGTTGAGTGGTGAGAACCTTTTTTTTTAGTAAATTGAGTGTCCAATTATGATAATTAGGAGTTTCTAATAATATTTTGAACAATTTTGGATAGGAAAGGATTGTTTTTCATACATTTTTATCATAGTTTTTCTTTCTAATAAATTAATTTGAATACCCCTCGCATCAAAGTTTATAATTTTGCATTATATTTTCTTCTAGTTTTATGAAATCAACATTGGAAGGTGCATGAAAGATAGTTTTTACATGAATTTATCTATGCACACCAAGTTACACTAACTTATGTTGATTCATAAAAGCATGGACAAATCTTGTTTGTGTGTTTTAGAATCTTTTGCAGATATTGAAGGCAAAAAAAAAGACATTGTAATGAGGGCATGTAGTGCCCAACAACATATTTTGTTAAAGTTTCTTATTTGCAGGTTTCTGGAGTAAAGAGAGTGGTTTGTCAACCACTAGGCTGATGCCTATCATTGTAAAGAATATTATTATTTTTTTTAGGCTTCATTTTCCTGGCGAAATGCTGCCGGAAAGTTTGTAGCCACATGGCCTTATGCCATGTGAGAACTAGAGTGACCTTGTGTTCTGTGAGAGAGGAAGTCTTCTGTCAGCATAGCTAAAAGCATATAATTTTATTGAAGTAGTGAAGTAAAATGCATGAGTAACTGCATGTATACATAGACGATATGATTGCGAGAGAATTGAAATGCATGATGCATTTTGTGTTTATCAAAGATCACTTTTATGTGTCACCACGACTGCTTAGGGTGAGCATGAGGTATGTGATCGAGGTACCATGCATAGGCTAATTATGACTTTAGAAAGTAAAAGATAAGGTGTATATATCAAGAGCAACTAAGATGTGTTGCCGACTAGTAACGCATGAGCACATAAACTGTTTTTCATTCGAGTATATGTACTTGATATAGACGCTTATCTCGAGTCCGCACAAGAGTGCTATGGATATGATCATCAATACAAGTATTAAGTGCTTGTATATGATTAGTTGTAATGATATTAATGAATGTGCAAGAAGCACAATGAATAGAATGACATCCATAGATGTTCACTTTTACAAAAAGGTTGGATACCATGTAAAGAGTTGATTTTTCAACGAGAAGATTTAGATGATTATTCGGTTTGCATTGATCTAGATGATCATTATATGCATGGATACATCTCCATGTCATAATCCATCCAAGATAATAAATGAGTTTATTTAATCATAAGGATTAACATGTCTCATCATTTTTAAGTTTAAAAAAAATGATCGAGCAAATAGTTAGTGAGGTAGCAGCCTCATAGTGATTTGGATGCTACTCTTTGTGGGAATGCCCAAATTTATTGAACTTTTGATGGCAAGTAGCTCTTAGGCGTTTCTTTAAGCTGACCAAGTTTCAAGTAATTTGAAGACTTTTAGATAGGTCAAGTGGCCTCTGCGCTAAACGTGCTGCTAGTAGAGGTAGAGGCCTGAAACAAGTGACATAGGCCTGTTGCAAGGGGCATTTCTCTTAATTGGTAGATCCAAATGGAATAATGTTTGTTGGAACTGAAAGCTTGATAGATGAAATTTGTGTATACCAAGTTTCATGATTTTTGAAGAGCACTTGATAAGTCAAAAGATCTCTACACATGAAAGTGCAGTCTCTGGAATTTATGAAATGATCAGAGACCATGTCACCTAGAGGTGATTGGTTCTCTTAGCTCATTTATTCAAATTTAGTGATTTTTGTTTCTAATATCAGCTTCACACTTCCAGATAGGGTTTATAAAATTTCAAGATGAAATTGTTCTCCATTTAGGAGATATAAAGAAACGAATAGAAGTTAGCCTCTACAAATGTGTAAACTTTTGCAGGTATAGAGGCTTAGTATTTTGGTCATTGTGGATGATCCAAACGTCCAAATACTATGAAACTTATATCACTACACTTAGATAGCTGCAGCTATATGATATTACAATTTGAAAGCAATTGGACATCATGTGATAGGTCAAATTGTCTATTCTTCTTAGACTAATCTCTGGCGAGGATTTTCCAAAGAGTGGTACATGTGACTGATGAGTATATGGTATTTTCATATTGGAAGCTCAAATTTCAAAATTTTTTGTTGGAGAAGCTACTCCAGTACAGAATGGTATAACCAAACTTCAAGGAGTTTGGAATTTATCATCATCGTTAGAAGATATTATAAAAGTGTAGCAATAGTGTTTCTAGGCTCACCTAAGTGCAGGTGTAGCAGAGATAGAATTATACTTTTGAATGAGTAGTTGATTGAATTTTGAATTGAAATTTTGTGAGACCAAACTAGATAGGTAATCTAGATTTTGGCATGTAGAAAATAAAATTTGGGATTTTTTTGATCAATCTAAGGGCTTCAAGAAGATGACCCTCTACATTCTCAGAGTTGGTCATCAAGTGTTCGACCCTTCTAGTAAAATGGTCATAGAACTCTGAGAAAATATCCAAATCAAGTGCTTTTTGTGTCTAATGAAAGCTTGAGACTATCTACATAAGGCTGGAAAATTTCATATATTTTGGATAAGTACAACTTAGTTAAAACTAAGATTTAATCTACTGCCGTTTGTAATTGTTTATGCAGGAGGCATTGTTGAACGCAAAAGACTTTTCACAGGTCTTTTATGATATTTTTTGAGATGGTGTGATCACCATGGGATAGATATGCCCTAGATATGTGTTTATTGAGCATTGGTTTTTGGTGACCATTCTCAGTAGGACAGAGGAGACTCTGTCGAAATTTTCAAGAATATATATAGTGCCATGAGAGCATGGAACATGAGAGCTTTGCTAGTTGTTCTCATTTCAAATAATTGGATTCATACAAGTTGTATAAATTCCAATTTATTGTGAGTCAATATTTGATTCAAGATGCATGCATTGATATTTGATGCAAGCCGCATCCTTCACAAATCTAGTTCAATTGATGTTACAGATAGTTATGAGTGATAGAGTCATAGGAATGACTCTGTGCTTTCCATTGAGGGAAGGAAACACTTTAGGAACACTTCATGATTTCATTATTATTATTATTTATGGTTGTGAGTACTCACCAGTTTATTCTTGTCTTTTTTGAGAGAAGTGTTCGTTTTTCATCTAATACACGCATCTATGTGGAGTATAAAGTTGGTGGTATGGGACATCAAACTTTATATTCTACCTAGGTGTAGGACAGATGGTATGGGAGAGAAGTCTATGAGATTGTATTTTTTTAATATGATTTGGAGTTCATTTATATGATCTTCTGGTATCGTCTTATTATTAGACAACAGAGGGGCAGTTGAGACAGTCACTCTGTATGTGATCGCAAACAAGGCAAGTTTGTAGGCAAGTAGCCTAGAAGTGGAAAGGCAAGGTTTGCACATAAGAACTATGAATAGGCAATTGCATTAAAAAGAAATTCAGAGAGTACGTACTACTTTATTTGATATGCCTGAGAATAGGCCATGGTTCATACATAGTGTGTATGAGGTGAGCTAGATGCTTAGCCTAGTGGGCTATGAGTGTGCACACATCTACCTACCATTTTTCAGAGTATTTAGTGGATCTACATTTTGGTTCTCATTATATCTGGGAGTGCCAGATTATTACAGTAGTTTTCTTGAGACACCTCATTCCTAGTTAGGAATGATTTGATCATAGTGATGATCAGATGGTGGTCATGGATAAAGCAAATTTCATCCACTTGGAACATCTTACATGTTATTATTGAGAAGGCGGTGGTAGTTCCACTAGTTGCTATTCTTTCTTAGCACGTCTTCATGTGGCATGACGGACTTGATTCTAGAGAGTGGATTAGGATTTACTTTGTATGGGAAAGATTTTAATCCATAGTTGGGATTATTATATATGATAGATCGAGATTTGGATCCATGGTTTGGCCATGACTGATTGAGATTTTAGTCCATAGTTTGGATGTGAGAGATTGAGGTCTTGGTCCATAGTTTGGATCATTGACATATTGATATCTTGGTCCATAGTTGATAGATTGACATATTGATATTTTGGTCCATAGTTTGGATCGTTGATAGGTTGTCATGTTGGATTCATAGTTTGGATCGTGATGAGATTTTCTTGAGTTTCATTTTCATTACAGTAGGTAAATCAAGTAGATACTCGAGTGTAGAGATAGTAAATCAAGAAGATTTACTTGAGCTTAGAGATTAAGCACTACGTGGAAAAGATTTCCATTTCTTTTTAGTATTCTTCCATAGAGAATTGGGACATAGTCGCATTGTTTTCAATGAGCATATTATTTTTTTCATTACTCTAGTGGAGTAAGTGATTATTTTTCA
Organism: Ceratopteris richardii; assembly: GCA_020310875.1. Taxonomy (NCBI): domain Eukaryota; kingdom Viridiplantae; phylum Streptophyta; class Polypodiopsida; order Polypodiales; family Pteridaceae; genus Ceratopteris; species Ceratopteris richardii. Next base: position 33,416,690 of record CM035420.1, on the reverse strand, counting down.
TGAGTATACCATATGAAAAGCTGTCAGTGGGTATTTCAGGGAGACAAGGGCAAGCTGCCGAGGTCTCTACAGGTGACAAGCCGTCACAAGTTAGTGGTCAAGGTCTAGGCATAGGGAGTCCGAGGATATTCCGAGTTCTTATGATGCACACATATGGACTCATTGGGCCTCAAAGGGATTCCTATAGTATGCCCAAGGCAAGGACTACTATTTGTTGGTGGAAATACTAGATTTAAAGTACAGAGATTAGTTGTCTACTTTTTGAGCATCTAGTATTTCAGACACCTACCACACTCTACTTTTATTATTTGGAATCATAGATTTTGATCCCCAATTTTATAGCTCCTTCTATATCATTGAGGACAATGATCTTTAGAAGGGGGAGAGAGTGTTATATTCCAGAGATGTACATGCTTGGAGGAACAAGAAGTTCCTTGCTCGAGGGATAGCCAAGGCCAAAAGCCAGAGAGTTCATACGAGGTGCCTACTCATGATGGCTAGATGAGTAGAGGGACCTTAGGGAGAACTCTAGATGGTGACTAGGCAAGGGCTATAAATAGGCTGGGATGTGAGTCCCAGGCATGTCATTCTCCACTTCTCACACTCGTTCTATCATAGAGTAGTTTCTCTCTACAGGAGCTAATCGACGACTCACATAGTACATAGGCCGAAACCATTTGTCGGTTCATTGCATCAGCACACTGCCAATTGCTATGTCTGATGCATCCACAAATACATGGAATGGATGTTCCCAATCAGGGGGTTGTAGGATTGGAGTCCGCATCAATAAGACCTTCAACCAATCAAATGCCATTTGACACTCATTAGTCCATTCATACTTCCGTGGGGTGCTGGTCATAAGTCGGTTAAGTGGCGTCGCCAAATGAGCCAACCACCGCAAATGTCTGCCATGCCACCAGATCTGGCCCAGGAACCGCATAACTTCTTTCGGTGTCTTTGGTACCGGTGCCTCCAACACGGCTGCCACTTTATCGGGATCTACCTGTATTCCTTGTTTAGAGATGATATGACTCAATAGCTTTCCACAGGAGACCGCAAAAACTGATTTGGTAGGATTCAAACATAGTCGGTACTCCCGGCACTTTTCAAAGCAACACCGTAAATGATATAGGTGTGCTGAGGTATCACCAAACAATGAAAAATCGTCCAGATAGACTTGCATGAATGTTGTCAGATACCATGAGAATACTTCCTGCATACATCTTTGGAATGTACTTGGGGCATTCCATAAATCGAACCACATTACGGTGCATGCATAAACGCTCCAGTTGGTGATGAATGTTGCCTTCGATATATCCTCTTCCGCCATCCTCACTTGATTGTATCCACTGTAGCCATCTAGGAAAGAATACATTTTGTGACTAGCTACCCTGTCGAGCATCGTATCTAGAAAGGGGAGAGGGAACGGGTCCGGTACGGTGGCTGCATTAAGCTTCCAGTAATTGACATAAATGCGTAACTGTTTATTTTTCTTAGGCACAATCACTATTGGCGAGATCCACTTTGCATGTTCAATGGGAACAGTAAATCCCACTTTCAACAAACGATCAAGTTCTGCCTTAATCTGTGCTGCATAGTTAGGATTCATCCTATAGCTAGGTTGTTTTATAGGTCTCACATCCGGTTTCAACACCACTCTATGTTGATAAATTCATGAATCAAGACCTTTCATGGCTCTATAATCCCAAGCGAAGACATCTGAGAATTCGTGTAGGAGTTGTACCAAATCGTCTTGGAATTTATCTGCTAATCCTGCCTTAATTTTGACTGGTTTCAAGTTGACCGTATCTCCCAAATTATACGTTACCAACTGATACTCCGGTACATAGAACTTGTCTGGGCTTTACCAAATCATCAACTGGCTGCAATAGTTGTTGGATGGCCGATTCATCCATAGTTATGTTGTCATCTGCTTTAGCTTCTTTGGTCAATGGTATGAGCGTACAAGCTACCAGACTCCAATTATCGGCTACCAACTGTAAGTCTACAATACCTAATGGGATAAGGTCCTTATTTGTCTTGAGGAAAACCTCATCATCATCATCGGATAGCCCATCCAACATATGGGCTGGCTCTGCTACACAGGGGCGTTCATGTAAATCACAAGGTTGCATAGCATCCAATGTCACGACATATTTTCGATGATTGCTCTTGAGCTGCCCAATCCTGCACGACTCTAGCTTGCTTGAGCCATGGTCGGCCGAAAAGTAAATTGTAGTCGAGGCTAGATTCGGGTAACTCCTAGACTACAAAAGTCATTTTAAATGTAGTTCCCTGTAGGGTAATAGGAATATTATGTACTAGTCCCACCGGATGGACTCTAGATTGGTCCGCCATTCGCACAAAGAATTGCACTCGTTCAATTTGGGTCCAACCCAGTTTGTTACAGAGTGTGGCTATCGCAATATTCACACCCGACCCGCCATCAATCAAAACTTGTGTGATCTTCTGGTTTTTATACCAGACGGTGATCAATAGTACTGAATGATCCACCGTAGGATCCATCTCTGGTTGTATGGTCACAGTCGCTGGAGTACATGAAGGTTCGGGGCTGACTTGCTGTTGGAATTGCTGTCTTACACCCAGAACTAAGGCAAGCAACTGTCCCAGAGGGAGTGTGATTGAAGCTTTTAAGATCACATCCCATACCTGGTCGGTTTGTACTGTGGTCATCACCGATTCCGGTTGTGACTCTAATGATGCTGGTGTAGAATTCTGTACATTCGATCTTGTATTTGGCAGAGAAACCTGAGTTACCGGAACTGGATCAGGGAATATTGTCGGCTCCTTAGTGTCCATTGACTGGCTTTTGTAAAAATCCGCTATTGCTCACGAATTTCGGGTTAGAACACTTCAGCTGCTGGTTGCAATTGTTTACCCGAACTTGATTGTACTACGGCTGCTTGTGAATCAACTGGGGAAATATAAACCATATTTGCCATTGGAATTTGTCTTTCCTTCTTTCTTTTGTCATATTCTGCGGCTTCTTTACAAAATCTACGAGTATGCCCCACCTCGTCACAAAAATGACAACGAGGAGGTGGAAGAGAGGTAACTTCAGCCGATGTGCCCGTATGCCATCGATGGAAATTGTTATTGCGCTGACCGCGATAGTTCCTATATCCTTGCTGCTGGTTTTTTCGCAACTATGGTGGTACATAATGGGTGGCTGGCTGACCCTGCTCCTGTATTATGGCATTTACTATCGTCCTACCCTGCACCTTTGCATTGTATGCACAAGTTTTTGTTGAGTGACCCATCGTATTACAAATGGCACAATACATTTGGTTGAGCGCACATGTGGAATTGGTGTGACTGGGATTCTTACACTTAGTACAGTACACTTGTTGGGGCGGATCCTTAGTCACATTCATATTTGCTTTCATCCATTCCAAATCCTCTGTAAACCCTCCCACTTTGTGCGTGGTGTGGTTTTTGACGATTATTCTACAAATAATCAAAAATTTCTGTAGGGTTCTTCTTCAAGCAAAACCTCTACAGGAACGCGTTCCTCACATTGTCATAATTACCAAAATGATTAATATCATATTTTTTTAGCCACCTTGCTGCTTCATTAACTAGCGTGGCCTGAAACACGATGGTCTTATACATCGGATCTGGTGGGTGATTCAACATTGCATAACTGATCTCGAATGTGCGAACATGTGCATCAGGATCATCCCCTGGAAATCCACCAAATTTTGTATAAGTCACTCTAGTTGGGACCGGTCGAGGTGGCTATGGCTGCTATTGTTGTTGCTATTGTTGATGTTGCTACTGTTGTTGTTGCTGCTGTTGTTGTTGACCAGTACTCATGGTTCCTGTCTACGGAAGTACTATCCCTTGTGGTTGACAACTTTCCGCTACTGAATGCTCGCCGAGGATGCCCCAATTGGCACCCAATTCAACCGCAGTGCCACCGGATGATGCTGATGCTTCATCGAAAATCACTGATTCTTCACCGAAAAACGTGGATCCCTTACCCAAGAGCGTGGAACCTTCACTCAGAAACGTGGATTCCTTACCAAGAAATGTGGATCCCGCACCAAAGAGCATGGATCCTTCACCGTAAAGCACCGAATGTGCACCAGAAATCAATGAACTTCCATCGAAGAGACCCAAACGCTCACCGAAAAGCCACAAATGGTCACTAATAGGTACTGGCCTATCTTCACACTGGGTCGATGTACACCCAGTCATGGGTGAATTGTCTTCTGCACTTAGGGAAGTACCACCGGAACAGACCGGAGCCGTATCGGAACTCACCAGAATTGCACCAGAATGTGTACTTGTTTCCTATCGTGAACTATCTTCTTCTGTACTTGCTTGTCCTTCACTTCTGCTATCAAGGGGTGTTCCTAATACACTAGGAATTATCCACAGATGTTGGTCGCTTCTATACTTTGGATAAGACTCACCAGAACGAGTAACCGGTGTTGGTGCAAGCTACAAGCCTACACATTTGGCTTGAAAGCTACATTGAAGTCCATACACATATGGAGAAGCATCGGAACTATTGCTAGTAGTTAATTACTACTTTAACTCTTTGTAAAAGTCAAATTGACTTGGAATCTTCGTAAACACCTACCAAAAGAGAGTAGTGGAAAATTGGTTAGCTTTGATTGATGGAATATCTCCTACAATATAGGAGCTTGATCATAGGGAGCCAGAAGTTTGAATTTGAATTCAAATTCTTACTCAATCATTATAAAAGTGTTCATGGAAAAGTCACGGGTAAGACTCATCATTCCTGAGCTCATTACTATCAATTCTGAGTGTGTGTGAGGCCTACACTCTAGCCCACACCTATCCACACCATTAGGCAATGATCTTCATGCCAATGGGATTGTATACAAGTGTTCATTAATACATACATTTACATTGTTCATCTCTAAGTACTCTATCATACTACTTGAAAGTCTGTCAACTTGTGGAGTGCATATCTCAGTCATTTCTTCACCAAATTCAATGATCTAAATTTTGTTGGATTTAGCTTGACGTTATCTACATTCTACCAAAATTTGAGGAGATTCTATTGAGCCATTTCAAAGAAATATGCATCGATGTGATCACTGGTCAAAGACTCCAACAGTCCTAAAAAATCGACGGTATAGCTTTACTTGCTAAATTGATTTCTCTTAGCATAGTTTATCTTTTTACATCACTCCACTTGGAATAGTTAGCTTACTAAGCTAGTTATATACTCCTAAAAGGAATTTTTCCAATTCCTACCATGCTGGTCATACTGAGCAAAAGATCTAGCAGGTATCAAAACATAAATAGAAGGTTTTCTTGAGATCTTGAGATTCAAAGTGATCTGTTTTGTCTCAATCTTTACATACATCATTTCCAAAGTACATAGGCCATTTTATGGTGTCGTTTGAAAGCTAAGAAGTTCTACTTATCAACTCTAAAGCATCAGAGGGCTGGTAAAAAGCAGGACTTTGCAATACCTACTCAATCTCTTGGAGCATCCATCCATCTTTCCCAACAGTGGTATCAGAGCAAACTAAAGTAAAATGGGAGATGGTTTTCCTTCATTTATTGAAAAATTGGATAGGAACAACTATCAGGCATGGTCTCTAAGGATAAAGACCTACCTACAAGGAAGGAGTCTTTATGGATACATCTCAGGAGATGAGGAATTGCCCTCATTCAAAACAAGAGGACTACCAACAAAGGAAGAACATGAAAAGCTCAACACATGGTGTGCAAAGGATGCATTAGGAAGGTCTTATTTACTCAACTCCATCTCTGATTTTTTTGCCACATATTAGAATTTGTAAGACATCCCAAGAGACTTGGGAAACCTTGTCATCATATTTTTCTTCCAACACAAGGGCTAGAAAAAATCAGTTGTGGATTGAATTCACCACATTAAGGAGGCAACCTAAGCAAGCTGTTTCAGAATTTGTGACCAAGATTAAAGATGTAGCAGATTAGTTAGCAAGCATAGGAGAAGAGATTGAAGAAGAGCACATTGTGAGGCAAGTGATCAATGGGATCAAAGCTGATGACAAATGGGAAAGCCTCACCACTGCCATGAACCTTTACATGGACATGCAAATTCCAGATCTTAGAACTCTCATGGGACAATTGTTTAGTCATGAAGCAAAGCTCAACAAGAATGGAGACATATCCAAAGGTACTAACTCTTCTGCCCTATATACAGATAAAAAGTCTAAAGATAAAGGCAAGAGCAAGAAGGTGGAAGATGAAGGCTCTACCTCCCAAGCCAACTATGCAAGGAGAGGTAGATCATCAAGAGGAAGGAGCAGAGGAGGTAAGAAAGGTAGGGGGAGATCCTATAACTCCTCACCATGCAACATTTGTGGTTTATCAAATCATACTACAGATGAGTGCTTCAAGAATTATAAGAATCAGAGAGGAAGAGGATACCAAAGAGGTGGATACTCACAGTCAAGAGGTAGATTCAACCATCACCAAGGCTACAACAACAATTACAGCAATAATTACAACAACAATTACAATTCAATTACCAAGGAGGATTCAAATCTAGAAAGGACTACAACAACTATACAGAAGACCAGGATGACTGTAAGTGACTACACTCTATCAGCTAATAGATGCCTTGATAGATTCAGGAGCAGCACTCAATTGCATACGAAGCACAGTCATCAAGAAGCTCCAACCAAATATATCATCTACTAGAGCACACATGATAGGTGTGGGAGGTCAAATGATAGAATGCATTGGAGAAGCTACAATATCCCTCCACCTAGGAAATTCAACTATGGAACAATGAGTTCTAGTATGCAGAGACGAGGATCTAATAGAAAACTTGATCCTAGGGCAAGACTGGATCATTGAGAATGAGGTGAGCATCCATCTAGGTCAAGGATACATTTCAACCAAAATGGGGAACAAGGAAATCTTTAGTCTATTAGAAGAGAAACCCTCTCATAGACCGGACGTCATCAAAAGTGCTAAGAAAATTGTAGAAGAACAAATAACAAATGATCCCATCACAAATCAATCAGAAGAAGATCTGATAGAGGAAAGGATTTCAAATCCCAATGCATCAAAGGAGAAAGTAGATTCATCCTACTTGAATGGTGAATAAAAGGGAACAGAGGGGGACAATTCAAAAAGGAGATCACCAGCATGGAAGTCCTAGTTCAGCTTCTCACAATCAAGAAATGCTAACTTCAAGAAGGCAATGCCAGTCCATGTCAATCATCATAGGGAGACAAGGACAGAAAAAGGTTCTTCTTCACCATAATCAAAACCAAAGCGACTTCTGAGAGTATGGCTTCCAAAGTCTTTGGTAGAAGCTGAAAGGACATGGCAACAAATGTGGATTCCAAAGAAGGTCAGACAAGTGGTCACTCAAGAGATAGAAAAGCAAGAAGAAATGTTATATCGACACAATAGCACCTTAAAGCCAAGCGAGACTCGTCAAAAATACCAAAAAAGCAGGAACCCAACAACTCTGACAATGAAAAAGAAAGAGGAAACACATGCAAAACGACGAAACGAAGAGAAGACAAGGCCTAAAACCTCAACTACGAAATGGATATGGAAACCAAAGCAGAAGCATGAACCGAAACACGAAGAACAAAAAGATTCCAACTGCACACATGCTGCATCAAATGCACCTAAAGTATGCATGATAGGGCCACCTTACGAGGCCATGCATTTGGCACATAGGGAATCAAGCAAAAAGAGAAGAAGAAGAAGATCAAAAAGCAAAACTGCTCAGTAAGGAATGAAGATTATAAAGAAAAAAGAACAACTCTTTGCCCAAAGCCCCACAGCAGCATGCATCAGGTGACAATGCCAAAGAACTAGGTCCTGAGGAGTGGAATTAAAGAAAGATAACAACAAGGACATTTCATGGGAGGTTGCACACAACTTCCTCATCCACCAGGAGCACGCTGTGAAGCGAAACAAGTCTAGGAGAGAGAAACAAGCTCTTAGCTGCCTCCTCGTCCACTAGATGCATGCGGTGCAAAGAAATGGAAGAGGTCCTAGAGGTTGACAAAGAAGATTCAGAAATAGGACATTTAAAACGCAATGCTGACTTAAAAGAGATAAGAGGTCAGCAAATGAAGGCATGCATGGCAGCCTGATTTAATGCAGCAACCCGGATTTATGAATGTACAGAATACCAAGGGGATTATAGAAGCAAAGGACTAATTTCAGATAAAGTAATAAATTCTCTGACAGTCCTTATCGCTTCTTTGACCACTGGGTGCGTGTATTCAAAGCCTTAGACAAGCTACAAACAAGAAGCAAAAACCTCTCAAGGGATGACAGAGACAAAGAGGGGGACAATGTTGCAGAGCAAAGAGGCACAAAAGAGGAGTCCCAAATTTTTCAAACTAATGGGCATATTTTTCTTCTTCAAAATCCTAGGAAATTCCCTAAAATCTATGTAGATGCACTAGAGGGGTCCTCTAGATGCATAATCCCAAATCATTGTAATATATCTGTTGTAAAGTGGTAGGAAATCAGAGCATAGTCAATAAAATGCCGATCACTTGTGTGAAAGGACAATTTGTAGGGCACATGTATATAAGTCACTTTGTGACTCTTAGTAGATATTTTTTGCCATTGTGAAGAAGGAGAGCTCCAAAATTTCGAATTTGCTTCTTTCCTGCAGATTTCCATCTTCTCTTTGATCTTTTATGTGTGTGTAATGCTTGGAATGTGTGTGTTGGATTGTTATCTACCCCTCCCCATCACTTTTGAACCACTGTAGTGTGTGTGAGCTAGTATGAGTTGTGGAGTGAGTGTGTGTGTTTCCCACCATTCACTATTTTGGTAATAACATGAAGAGCGGTCGTCATATTCAAGTGAAAATACCATGATTAGATGCGGCTCATCGAGAGCTTCGAAATGAACCCACTATTGGCCATATTCAGGATTTAGAGCTATGAGAAAGATTCAAATTTGTGAAAACTATTGTAAGTGGCATTGCGGTAGACACTTTCAGAGATTAAGTGAGTTGGAGAGGTAGTTTAGTCTTTTCTCATGCATTTTAGCTGAACCACTTCATTTTCCATCACACGAGTGCACGTCCTCATACACTTGGTTAGGTCGGTTCTTCAGATTGATAATTAAGCGTGTGTCAATCCACCACTATATGCTCTTGTGTGGCAAATGAGATTTAATCTCTTTGGCACAAGTCCATAAGACTTCGTAACTTAGGTACTCACAAGCACTACACCATTCTTTGTCATTTCATTTATTCTACTTTCATTAAAATGTCCTAACCTCTTGTGCCATAGATCCAATTCAGACATCTTTTGACTTCCATTCGTAAACAATGCATGTCCCACATTACCTTGGACTTTGAGAGTGAATAATATTCCTTCCTTTTTCCCTATAACAATGCTTCTATATCCTTGACTTGGATCTTCAACATAAACACCATCACTTGTAAATCTGACTTCATATCCCTTCCCATCAATTTGCCCTACACTTATTCAAGTTTTAGGGATTGTTGGAACATAAAGTACCTTGCTTAGAAGTGTACGTCCACTCCTTGTCTTCACTGATCCAATGTTCTCAACTTTGTGTTTGGTGCTATCTCCTGTTTGAACTGTATGTCCATTCACTTTAGCTTCCATATCAGTCATTAAGGAAATATTACCACTCAAATGATTACTACATCCTGAGTCAATATAAAACACCATTTGATCTTCATTGATTACTTCATGAGTTGCATTCAAGATAAGAGTCAAGTCTTCCTTCTGCTCTGAAGCATAATTGTAATAGGTGTTGTTATAGGATCGAGTTTGGAAACTCCTTCCTCCTCCTCTAGCAAATGAGGTCTTGCCACCTCTTCCTATGAAGTTACCTCTTTGATTTCTGCCTCCTCTTCCTCTAGGATTGAAATTCTGATTATGACTTCCACCATTTTGATTGTTATACCAACAATAATTTGCCAAGTGATTTGTTCTGCCACAAATACAACAAGCTTTAGCATTATCTTTGTTCTTACCTCCTCTTCCTTTACCTCTGAAATTCATCTACCCTTTCATGAAGTTAACTTGACTTGAAGATCCTTCTTCATCATTTGTCTACTTGCCTTTAGCATTCTTCTTCTTATCCTTTGAATACATTGCTTGACTTGAAATTATATCATTCTCTCCTTTAATGTCCTGCTCAAATGTTAGCATGTGTCTTAACAATTGATTAAGATTAGGAGTAAAATGATCTAATGATAGTTTTGTAGACAATATGAAAGGTTTCCACTTTTCATCTCCTCTTAAACGTGTAAGTATTTGCCTTACCAACTTGTCTTCTTCAATTTCTTCATCTACTGCTCCCAAGCTATCTGCAATGTCCTTCATCCTTGTAACATAATAAAAAATTGGAACACTCAGAGGTCGCCTCCCCGTGGCGTGTTCTGGAAACGGATCGTGGTATCCGGCTAAGGACCTCTAGCGTCGAAAGGCCCGATTCTTGGTGAAGTGAAACCTCAAGGGGCTTTGCTCTCATTCAGGGATCACGTGGGTTTGGTAGGCGATGAGTATTCTTTTTCGAGGGTGGGAACAGTCCGAACTCTACGTTCGCACGCGAGAGAGATACCCATCGAGTCCCACCTCTTTGTTCATTGGGTCCTTTCAGGGATCAAGGGCTCCGTGCGCGGTTTCATGAACGGAGTCCTGTGGTAGGGGATTCTTATTAGTGATTCCAACAGGGGGTCACGGGCACCCGACTGCGTCCGTTGGAGTGTACTCTGGGTTGTAACAAGTAGCTCTGTTCAGAGGCCCCACTGCTTGGCAGCAGCCCTGCCACACAAATGGGGGGGGGTCAACGCTTCTGACCTAGGGCCCGTAGCCGGGGGCGGCAAGGGTGAATCTACCGCCCTACTGCAAATTATATTAATTCTTTTGTCCCTTTTTCGGTTGGTAATGATGGTAGCAGGGGGAGCTCCATCACTCTTGGTTCATCTCTTCGTCCCTCTTCAATTTCTTCATCTACTGCTCCCAAGCTATCTGCAATGTCCTTCATCCTTGTAACATAATAAAAATTTGACAGAGAACCTTTCTTCTTGAATGTTGTAAATTCATCCCATAGTGAAGCCTTCCTCAATTTGGTTGTATTTTGGAAATGTTCTTCCAAAGCATTCCATACATCTGCTGCACTTTCTAATCCTCTAATGTGTGGTAGAAGATAATCATTTATAGCCATGTAAATGATGCTCCTAGCTTGAACATCTTCTTCATCCAATTCTTCAATTTTGCAAGTTCTTGTGTTGTTGGAACACTTGGATCCTTAAACTCAGGATTTTCTTCTTCTTGTGTAGTAAATGGTATCAAATCTTTGCTCATGAGGTGTGCTTCCATCCTTACACACCATGCTGGATAGTTCTCTCTATCTGGCTTGTCAATCTGCAAGCTTTCTCTCATCTCTTGACTTTTGTGTCTGCAATTACTAAGATTTATGATGATATAATGTAGCTTTAATCCTTCTTGATCCTTTGAACTCGTGCTTTGTTCTTCTTCAGGTGTTCTTCCAAACTTTACTCTTTGTTCCTTCAATTCACAAGATCTTTGATATCTGCAATAGTCGGGATTCTCCTTGCTTCTTCTTCAGCTTGATTTGATCTTTCTGATCTGATACCACTGTTGGAGACTTTTAATTCTCCAAATGTCTGATCTATCTTGATTTAAGAACTCCTCTATATAAAAAATAAACCAAATTTTACACAAACTTCACATTATTTTTCATATATATTAAGAAATACTTCTCCGTATGAAGTTTTCTTCACCTTCAATAGTTTGCTTGAGAAATGGACTTCAATCTCTACATATGACTTTAATTTTAATCGTTCAAATGATACACACATGTTCATACTACCTTTGCACAATCACAATGATCATTAGTTCTTCAAAAGAACTATTAGATTCCTAATTTGATCACTTAGATCAAACCTGTGTTAGAAACTGCCTTCTAGAAATGGTGACTTTGACATGGTCAACTTCTTAAGTTGATTTCTCTTAGAATCTAACCCGTTTGGCTAAATTATTTTAGATAAAGCTTCCTTACCTTCTAAATTAGATTTTGAATGCTCAAACATAAAAAAGTTACATTGAGCACTGAGATCCAAGCAAATCTTTGAGCACCAAAATGCGTGATTTTGAGAACTTAACTTGTAGACTTCTACATATGAATGTTCCTACTTGTCATACACACAATCTCAAGAGAATTAGAGCACCAGACTTTGTTCGTAGGTTGACTAGCGTCTGAATAAGATGTGTCTAAAAGATTTGCTTATCCACATGATCAGGCTGAGAGAATTCTAGGAAAGACTAGTCGCTAACTCACAAGAAAAACTCTCTACACATCTATCTCTTGAAAACTTGAAATCTATTGACTATGTTTTCATCTATTCTTCATCTCTCTTCTATATCACGACTATACAGGAGTTTATATATGCATGTGAGTATAAACTCGTCATTACATCAAATATTTTTGAAGTATTTTTCCAAAGATATAATACATAGATGTATAGAACATTTGTTCTTGATTCTTCACTTGACTTCATGCTTTGAGCTTGAGTCTTTTCTTCTTTCGTTCATTCCTAGACTTCATGTAATCATCCATTGATGATTGTCTTGCTCCAATAAATAACCTACCTATCTTTTCACCCTTTGCAATCTTCTTGAATCCTTGACTTGTGCAACAACCTAAGAATTATGAACACCACGAGCTAGAGATATGAATCTCCTCCCAACCTTATGCCTGTATATATAGCTGCTCGAATCAATGAGGACCATAAATGTAAATAGAGTCCATAAGTCCATGTGCAATCTCCTCCACTCCTTTCATATCTACCACTAGAGTCTACTAGTGGCTGAAGTGATCTCGGCCACTGCTTTAGTACCTTCCACTAGATTCCACTAGTGGTTGTTGTACTCACCTCTTGAGTAAAGTCTCCCTAGACTCAAGTTAACTCACGTCAAATTGAGTTAGAAGGCTCTACAGCTCCTTGGGCAAAACTCTCTCCCCATGCTCCCCATGGGGTTTGAACCCAAGTCCTCCTTCACAACCATGAGACTTAAGCACTAGGCTAAGTGGATCACTTGAATCTGAGAGCACATGAACTTATGCTTGAGTTTAAGTGGATCACTTGAATATGAGAGCACATGAACTTATGCTTGAGATCTTTGGTCCTACAGACGAGTGACCAAACGGTGTCCGATTTCAGATCTTTCTGAAGCTGTCAGATCCCTAGACCATATAATTACTTTATTACATTCTTTCCCGCTTGGGAAAGATTTTCATCCTCGAAAATAAAGCTATATATAGTATGTGTAGGCAACCCCTGAGCCTCATGTTCTTAAACCAGAGAAACATGGTCATGTTCTAAAACTAGAAGAACATGTCTCATCTCTGTGGTAGGATCCCTGGCCAAATGATTCAAAACACCATTCGGCTTTGCACTTTGATAAACTGGTCAAAGTACAAAGTAGTGAATGAATAATAAGAGTGGATCTCAAAACATCCCTAGCCCCTTCATTGTGTCTCGATGTGCAATCTGGGCACAAACATATGAAATGAATGGATTCCAATTACTAGTCCATTCCTAAGCATGATTGATGCATGGACTTTAGTAACTAGGATGGGATTTGTATCCCAATCAACTTTGAGAACTCTTGATTCACTTGAATTTGATTTGGAAAACTTGAAGTTTGGTTGATCCAAACATCTGACTTGGATGTTTGTACAATGGTCAATGATAGCAATGCAACAACCTAAGAATTACAACCACCAGGAGCTAGAGAGATGACTCTCCTCACAACCTTATGCCTGTATATATAGCTACTCGAATCAATGAGGAACATAAATGTAACTAGAGTCCACAAGTGCATGTGCAATCTCCTCCCTTCCTTTCATATCTTCCACTAGAGTCTACTAGTGGTTGAAGTGATCTCGACCACTACTTTAGTACTTTCCACTAGAGTCCACTAGTGGTTGTTGTACTCACCTCTTGAGTTAAGTCTCCCTGGACTCAAGTTAACTCACGTCAACTTGAGTTAGAAGGCTCTAGAGCTCCTTGGGCGAAACTCTAGTTGTATCTCCAAGCCTTATATCTCCAATATGTTCAATCATGTGTTGAGTATCATGAGCTGTTTCAATAATGGAGAAACAATCACTAATTGGACATATATTTGAAGGTCAAATCTTAGGAAGAAAACCACATGCCTATGTGAAGGGACAAATTCACAAGTGTATTATATTTGTAAAGTTAGTTCACTTTAGTTCTAGAAGTTTTTTAAAAATCACGAGAATAAAAAAATCTATATAAGTTAGTTTGTATCAATTGACGCGATGAGGAAGACAATGAGAAAGTGAGTTAGTACTCATTTTGTATGACTGAGTATAGTCGGGCTTCTCTGAGTGAGAAAGCACATAAGCTTCTGAGTTTCCATAGCTATGATAAGAACTAGTTAAAGTTATGTGTACAAGTCTTCTTCTTCCATCTCTAGAGTTTGTGTTCTCTGAAATGTTTTTAAAGCAAGTCAATGCCTGGCATCGAATGTATGTTGAAAGGTTGAGTTTTATGCAGGAAGTCGATGCGTGGCATCGACTCTTGGCTGATAAGTCATTGTTTTCATTCTTTGAGTGTTAACTATTGTTGAATCTTCTAAAAACATGAAGTTTGTGGAGCAACTCGATGCATGGCATCGAGTTTCAGCATAAAGTCGATGCATGGCATCGACTTCTAGCATAAAAGTGCTTCATTCATATCTTGTGGTTAAACGCGCCTATTTTAGGAACAAAAAAAGTGGCTGAAAAAGCACAAAGTCGATGCTTGGCATCAACTTTTGGTTGCAAGTCGATGCTAGGCATCGAATTTTCATTTTTAGACAGTTAGGATTACTAAAATAGGCAGAAATTCCATTTTTGGAAGTCATACAGGGTCATCTTGGGAAGGCTATATCTTGAGTTCTAGAGATCTTTTTTTTGCATAAAATAGCTTGTTGGAAAGCTCTACTCTTCTATTTTCATGCACCAAAATATCTTGGAGACTTCGTATTTGACCTAAGAGAAATGAGGAAAATACTAAAGGTATGTCATTTCAGTGATTGGAAATTTCTAAAGAAGTAAAGCTCTTGGTTTTAGCTATCATTTCTCAAAGGTTGGAGTGGCAATGAGTTAATGGTGACCATAGAGGTGTTCTAGTGTCACATTAATTCATTTCTTGTGGTGTTTTACACATAAAACAAGCGGTATCAGAGCAGAAAGGTCCTAAAGAGCAGAAGGCGACAAAGGTACGAGAAGTTTTGAAAAGTTTTTCATTTAAGTTTGAAAGGTGAAGCATTTGAAGACACAAGGCATCAAAAGGTTACTTCAAAAGTATCCTGATACACAAAGAACTCCAAAAAGGTATTATTCTTTATCCTTTAAGCTCAAAGGTTGCAGCAAAAAGAAAGGAGTATGGCAGATCATATCTCCATTGGCAAACTAGACAGAGATAATTATCCTGCATGGGTAATGAGAATGGAAGCCTTACTTATGAGTAAGGATCTCATGATATATGTAACTTGTGAAGAAGAGAAGCCAGTATTTGAAGATGAAAGCCGACCAAAGAAAGAGGAACTTGATGCTTTAAAGCATTGGCAGAAGAAGGATGCAAGTGCAAAAGCCTACATCTACAATACAATCGTCATCATTTGCTACCACACATCAGAGGATTGGAATCATCTGAAGATATATGGAATGCATTGGAGTATCATTTCCAAAGCACTACTAAAGCAAGGAAAGCAAGTCTATGGTCAGAGTTTACAACATTCAAGAAGAAGCCAAGTCAAAGTATTAGTGATTATGTCACTAAGATGAAGGATCTAGCAGATAGTCTAGGATCCATAGATGAAGATGTTGAGGATCATAGATTGATTGCTCAACTACTTGCAGGTTTGAGAGGAGATTAAAGGTGGAAACCTTTTGTCTTATCAACAGAACTTTCATTAAATCATTATGTTCCAGATTTGAATCAATTACTTGGTTTGATGCTCACATATGAGCAAGAGTTGAAGGGAGATGGAGATAAAGGACAAAGTTCTGCAATGTACATGAAGAATAAGAAGAGAGGAGATAAAGGTAAAGCAAAGGATGAAGAAGAGTCATCTTCTCAAGTTTATTATGCAAGAGGTAAAGGCACTGGCAGAGGAAGACCAAGAGGTTTTGGAAGAGGAAGAGGTAATCAGAATAACAACAAGAAGGCTTGTTGGATTTGTGTATTGAGTAATCATTTGGCTCATGACTGTTGGCACAATCAACAAGGATCAAACTAGAATCATAATAACAATAGTAGAGGTCAAGGTGGAAGATATCAAAGTAATTTTCAAAGAGGTAGACAAAGTCAAAGAGGAGGCTATGGTAGAGGTGGAGGAAGAAGTTGGGGATAGAATCAATCCTACAACACCACCTACTACAACTATGCAAATGACACACAAAATGAAGGTCATACATCATAAATGATGAACTCAATCATCACATCAGATAAAGAAGATCTAAAGGTATTTTACATTGACTCTGGATGTTCTAATCATTTGTCAGGAAACATAGAAGTGATGTCAGAATTGGAAAAAGGTATTTCTAGTCATATAGTTCAAACAGGTGACAATACAAGACATAGTGTACATTCAATTGGAAAAGTGAAATGCAAGAGTGGAGAAGATTTGCTAATCAATGTTTTGTATGTTCCTACAATACCTAAAAACTTGATTAGTGTGGGAGAGATAGTTGAAAAAGATTTTCAAGTATGGTTTACAAATGAAGGAGTATTAGTTGAAGATCAAGAGAACGGATATAATCAGATTGTCTCTGGTAAGAAAGAAGGTAGACTCTTTACTTTAAGAGTACAAGGGAACATTTTTCAATCTTTGCTCACACATGGTGAAGGAGTGATTACAGAACTTGATCTCTGGCATAAGAGGTTAGGTCATTTCAATGAAAGAGGAATTAAAACTATGGTTGCTAATCAGTCTGTACTAGGATTACCAAATGTGCAGAGTCAACATATGGTTTATAAATGTGAAGCATGTCAAATGGGAAAAGCACACAGGTTACCATTTCAGAAGAAAGGATTCAAACATGATGGATTACTAGAGCTCATTCATACAGATGTATGGGGACCAACAAAAGAAGGATCTATCAGTGGCTCAAGGTATTATGCTCTTTTCATTGATGATGCTACAACATGGATAACATTATATGTTTTGAAGGAAAGATCAAAATTGTTTGGATCTTTCAAGCATTTTCATGCATATGTAGAGAGAGTCACAGATCAAAAGCTTAAGAGACTGAGGTCTAATGGAGGGGGAGAATACTTCTCCCAAGAGTTCAATGATTATCTTTGGAATGCAGGTATTAAGAGAGAAATAACTTGCAGGTATACACCACAACAAAATGGTGTCGCAGAAAGAAGGAACAAGAATTTGTTTGAGTTTGCTAGAGCTATGCTGAAGGAGAAGAATTGTCCAAATTATCTTTGGGCTGAGGCTGTAAATGGAGCTACATATCTTTTGAATAGATTACCATGTGCAGCTCTCAATGGAATGACTCCATATGAAGCTTGGTGGCATAAGAAACCAACACTAGATCATTGTTAAGTGTTTGGAACAATTGCATATGCTTATGTTCCATCACAACTTAGAAATAAACTTGAACCAAAGGCAGAAAAATATGTGTTCATTGGTTATGATGAAAGGCAGATGGGTTACAGGTTGTTGAATCCTCTAATCAAACAATTTTTTGTTTCTAGAGATGTTACATTTGATGAACAGAAAAGTATGTAGATCAAAGTCATAGAACTGAAGAGAAAGGAAAATCAATTGTGCACGTAAATAGAGATGAAGACTATATGCAAGCAAGTACATCCGTAAGTGGATTAACAAGAAGGAATGAAGAAGCTCCTATATTTGATGAAGAGGTGTATCCAGACATATATGAAGAATGTGAACCAAGGAGATCAAGTAGGACAAGAAGACAACCAGAAAGGTATTCTTATGATACTTCTTACATAACTCAGAAGATTTATGCATATATGGTCAAAGATGATGAAGAACCTCAGAACTATGATGAAGCAAAAGGTAAAAAGCAGTGGGAAGAAAGCAATGAAGGAAGAGTTCAATGCACTAGAGGAGAACATGACATGGGAACTTGTTCCTAAACCAAATGGTAAGAAAGTAATTGGAAATAAATGGGTTTATAAAGTGAAGAAGCTTGTAGATGGAAGTATAGCCAGATACAAAGCTAGACTGGTGGTGAAAGGCTATGCCCAAACCTATGGCATAGATTATGATGAGGCATTTAGTCCTGTAGCTAAGATGTCAACTATAAGGACAATCATTGCTACTACAGCTTCAAAAGGATGGACCCTAAGTCAACTGGATATAAAGAATGCATTCTTGAATGGATACATATCAGATGAGGTATACATGGAACAACCTCAAGGGTTTATAGATTCCAGGTATCCAAATTTTGTTTGCAGGTTGAGAAGAGCACTCCATGGATTAAAACAAGCTTTAAGAGCATGGAACTATAGATTGGTGAAGTATCTGAATGAACTTGGATATTAAAGTTCAAAAGCAGATCCAAGTCTACTCATCAAAAGAACAGAGGAAGGTACAATCTACATTTGTATTTATGTAGATGACATTATAATCACATGTATTTCAGATGAAGGAATCAAGGAGGTAAAGAGATTACTTGAGAAAGAGTTCAATATCAGTGATCTAGGAAAGTTATCATACTTTCTTGGAATGGAAGTCACTTATACAGATCATGGCATATATGTATCACAAGAAAGGTATCTTCTGAATCTATTGAAGAAGTCTGATATGGAAAACTGCAGAGATGCTTCAACTCCACTTGAAGTTAATCACAAGCTCAGTAAATATGATGGTGCAGAATACAAATATATGAGGAAGTATCAATCTCTTGTGGGTAGTTTGATTTATGCTACACTAACAAGACGTGATCTTAGTTATGCAGTGGGAGTTTTGTCACAATTCATGCATTGTCCAAAGGACCCACATTGGATTGTAGGTCAAAGAGTTCTCAGATATATCAAAGGAACTATAAAGGAAGGATTATATTATCCATTTACATCAGATTTGAAGTTTAGAGCCTATAGTGACTCAGACTGGGCAGGTAACCAGGATGATAGAAGATCAACTCATGGCTACATGATATACATTGGTGATAAGCTTGTAAGTTGGTGTTCAAAGAAACAACATACATTAGCATTATCATCAACTCAAGCTGAGTAAAAAGGACTTGTGGAAGCAGCTAAGGAGCTCATATGGATGCAGACATTGTTCAAAAGCTTGGGCATTGATAAAGTTATACCTACAATACATGGAGATAATATGAGTTCACTTTATCTTGCAGCAAATCCAGTATTTCATGCAAGAACAAAACATATAGAGATACATTATCATTTCCTCAGAGAAAAGGTAATGGAGAAAGAAATCGAAGTGGAGTACATTTCTACAAAGGATCAGATAGCAGACATAATGACAAAGAGCTTGGATGGTGTGAAGACCAGCAAATTCAAAAGCATGGCAAGAGTAAAAGAAAAGAAGATGATATGAAGAAATAGAGAATGTCAAATAGTGATTGAGGGGGAGCTGTTGGAGAAACAATCACTAATTGGACATATATTTGAAGGTCAAATCTTAGGAAGAAAACCACATGCCTATGTGAAGGGACAAATTCACTAGTGTATTATATTTGTAAAGTTAGTTCACTTTAGTTCTAGAAGTTTTTTCAAAATCACGAGAATAAGAAAATCTATATAAGTTAGTTTGTATCAACTGACGCCATGAGGAAGACAATGAGAAAGTGAGTTAGTACTCATTTTGTATGACTGAGTATAGTCGGGCTTCTCTGAGTGAGAAAGCACTTGTAAGCTTCTCAGTTTTCATAGCTATGATAAGAACTACTTAAAGTTATGTGTATAAGTCTTCTTCTTCCATCTCCAGAGTTTGTGTTCTGTGAAATGTTTTTAAAAGTTGAAGTTTTCCAAGCAAGTCGATGCCTGGCATCGAATGTATGTTGAAAGGTTGAGTTTTATGCGGGAAGTCGATGCTTGGCATCGAATCTTGGCTGATAAGTCATTGTTTTCATTCTTTGAGTGTTAGCTATTGTTGAATCTTCTAAAAACATGAAGTCTGTGGAGCAACTCAATGTCTGGCATCGTGTTTTCAGCATAAAGTCGATGCCTGGCATCGACTTCTAGCATAAAAGTGCTTCATTCATATCTTGTGATTAAACGCGCCTATTTTAGGAACAAAAAAAGTAGTTGAAAAAGCACAAAGTTGATGCCTGGCATCAACTTTTGGTTGCAAGTCGATGCTAGACATCAAATTTTCATTTTTAGACACTCAAGATTACTAAAACAGGCAAAAATTCCATTTTTGGAAGTCATACAGGGTCATCTTGGGAAGGCTATATCTTTAGTTCTAGAGATCTGTTTCTTGCAGATGATAGCTTGTTGGAAAGATCTACTCCTCTACTTTCATCCACAAAAAGATCTTGGATGAGTCATATTTGAGCTAAGAGAAATTAGCAAAATACTGAAGGTATGTCATTTTAGTGACTGGAAAGTTCTGAAGAAGTAAAGTTCTTGGTTTTGGCTATCATTTCTCAAAGGTTGGAGTGACAATGAGTTAATGGTGACCATAGAGGTGTTCTAGTGTCACATTAATTCATTTCTTCTGGTGTTTTACATATCAAAATTCAACACATCCTTTTCCACTTGGTACCTATAGATTAGTGAACAAACTTCCTTGGCATGATATATGGTAACTACAACCTGAATCAATGTACCATTTTTTGTCATCTTCACAAGAGATTCTATACTCATGCCTCATTGCAAGTAGTGTGTCCTTGCTTCCTTCACTTGAGGTGCTTGCATAGTTGTTTTGGTTCCTTTGATCGCCTCCATTTGGTCTTCCATTCTTCAGCCAACAATCACTAGCATAGTGTCCTACTTTACCACAATGATAGCATGTTATACCTTTATGAGAATTATAGGAGCCTCCGCCTCTTCCTCTACTTCTACCTCGACCTCTTCCTTGTGTGTTGACATTAGATGCATCCTTGTTGTCTTCCAAATTGTTTTGATTGTAGTTGGAGTTGTTGTGACCTCTTCCTTTTCCTCTTGAGCCTCCTCTTGAGTAACTTCCTTTACCTCAACCTACATATAACATTTGGTTGTGGCTGACCTTTCCTTTGAGACCACCAAAGCTAAGCTCTTCTGTGACAAGATGAGGGATTAGTTGTTCAAAACTTGGATATGCATCTTTCAAGTTAATGGAAGTTATAAAAGACTTCCATCTTTCATCGTCTCTCAATCCATTGAGAGTATAACACACAAGATCTTCGTCTTCAATCATTGTGCCAATAGAAGCAAAAGCATCACTTAGCTCTTTAATCTTCAAAGTATATTCAGCTATGGATTGACTCGAACTTTTTATGATTGTGTTCAACTCATTCTTGAGTTGATGGTATTTGTTGAATACATCCTTTCAAGAGCTTCCCAAGCATCCTTGGCTTTCTCTAGATGTTGAATATGCCCTACCATAGCATTAGTAGTGAATTGTGAAATGAGGAACATGACTCTACTATTCCTCTCTTCCCATTCTTTTGCTTGCCTCTCTTTGGACTTTAGTGGCCATAGCTTGATTGATTTGAGGTTGAGCATTATCACCACTCACAATACCCCATAAGCCTTTGCCCATTAGGTAGTTGGTCATTCTAAACTTCCACATGAGATAGTTATCCTTATCCAATTTCTCTACTTGTTGATCCAAGTCAGCCATTGAAGACTATCAAAGACTTTGAGAGTTATCTCAAATAGTTATATTGTCCTTTGCTCTTGTGCTTGTGAAGTTCCCTCTTGTTTTCTAGCTTCTTGTTTGCTTTGCTTTAACTTGAGCTATCTTGATGAAGCCTCAGCACCAAGTTTTCTCTAATACCAACTGTGGAGAATGAGTTCTCCTATGCACAATGAAAATGTGTAGTGAACCCTTGTATGTCCAGCACTTGGACAAATAGTTGCACCTTAGATAGCTTTTTGCTCTCAATACAAAACTCAAATGGCCTTATGCATTTATTCAATCAAAGTAGATAAAGAGAGCTTTCTAACAAGCTATAAATAACTTAATTTGGACAAGTTTTGATTAGGAAACACAACTAACAAAGATGAACTACCTATCCACATAAGTATGATAAAAATTTGAACTTCATACTTGGACACATACCTCCCTCAATATATATTCTTTGAGAATGATATTTGGTATAGAGAAACTAGACATAGATAGCTTTCCAACAAGCTAAGAAACAAGTAATTTGGATGAGTTTTGGTTAGGAAATGCAACTGACCAAAATAGACCACCTGCACACATAAGTATACTAAAAACTTAGACTTTAGTCTCTGATAGATATCTCATAGAATATACATCCTTTGAATGTGATATTCAAAATATAAAAAGTGCATGGAAAGAGCTTTGCAACAAGAGAAAAATCAAGTGATTTTGATATGTTGTGATTCGGAAACATAACCGACCAAATTAAACTACCTATCTACACAAGTATGCTAAAAAACTTGACTTCACTCTTTGACTAATATCTCACAAAATATGTAAGGTTTGAAAGAGACATCTGCAATTAAGAAAGTATACAAGATAAGCTTTCCAATGAGTGTTTAAACACAAGAAATGGTTACATATGCATTGAGGTATCAGCTTCCCAACAGAGCTCTATACAAAATGACATGTGGCTAGAAGGAGTCTAAGGAAAGACAAAATGACAATATGACTAGATCTAACTATTGGGAGCTCTTTCCTATTTTTCTCCTTATTTAGAACGTGCTCCCACTCCACTTTTATAACCAATGAGCATGTGAAGAAGTTTGTGCCTCCTTCTTAACTCACCACTTTGCCCACTACATGCCACTGACTACAAGGGAGATAATGTATCTTTTACTCATCATGAATTTTGAGTAGACTTTTTTCTTTTCTTTTTGTCGTTCCTCTTCTTTTTCTTTATCTTTATGTTTGGTAAATTTATCCAAGCATAGCTCATATGAAAATGAGCTTGTACATTTATCTTCAACAAAAAGAAGATTCAACCTTAATCATGAATGCAACTTGTGAAAGACAAAGTGAAGACTGTTAGAAAACAATGTCCTATTAGTTCCAAAACACTTAGTAAGTACAAGTAGTATAGTCTTCAGTATTACTCCTTCTACCACACTATAGTGTGGGTGGCGTGGATAAAACGAATCACTCACATCGTAGGCGCGTGGGTTCAATCCCTGTCGCCTGCAGCTAAGTAATGCAAAGAAGTTTTTTCTATTAAAATTTTGGTAGATAAACTCACGGACAATGATGGCATGTTTTTCTGTAAGATCGCTACGATCTTGTGCTCTATTATGCTTTTGGTAGAGCTTTTCAAGGTGTAATCACTCCTATATAAGAATATCATTAGCTCATTGTCTTGTATCCTTCACCTAGTTCAACACCAAGCTTTGGAAGCTTTGGTACCTCAATAGAGGTGATGCTTCTTGCACATGGGGCAGCCATGTCGCAAGCTTGGAGCATGTTGACGAGTGGCTATGGAGTTCTTCTTGGAGAAGAAGAGTGTGCTCACACTCCAACTTATGGAGAAGACTTGGTCATTGCAAGCTTGGTGGTGAGGATCGGCCATCTACATGATGTATTTGAAGATTATCTTCTACATGAAGATTTCGGGTTACTTCAAAGAAATTGGATGGTGGTTAACATAAGATTTGCATCTTATGTTAAGAATTCAGGTACATATTCTCTTTATGCACACGGTTCCTACTTGAAGTTTATGGAGGTAGTAGCATTCATATCAAGAGGAGTCCTTCTCATCATAAGATACAAGAGAATCAGTACATGTATGCTTTATGCATATTTGGATGAGGTGTTCGAGAAGGTATGGTCATATGAGTTTGAGGATTTCTGGCAGTAAACTGTTTAGCATTCTTTGCTACTTTTGTAAGTATGTGATCGTTTCACACACATATCTGACTTAGGGTCTTCCATAGCCTAAGTTTAGATGAGGGTTTGCTGATTATCAGTTTTAAACTGATCCTTCCTCTTTCTGTCACTCATACTCACTCTTCTACAACCTATCAGGTTACACATCTCATGTATATTCAGATTTCTGTCCATACATCTAAATATGTTTGTTACAATTGTACATTCACTCATCCATCTATTTCTGTTCATATAAAGTGGTTGAGAGTTTTGCTCCCACATTGTACATTGAACATTGGTATATATGATAGCGTGAGTAAGTAGTGGTTTATGTAACACTTTACACATGTTGTCTAATCTCTCTCTATCTTTGTCTCATCATTTTTATGATTAAGTGTGGTATGTTCATGTTTTGTCAATATTGGAAGATTGCTAGATTTTATGTTGTATATGTTGGACCTATGGAACGTTGGACCTGTGGTATTAGTTATGGGCTTACTAAATTTCCAACATTTGGTATCAGAGCTCTAAGGTATCAGAGCTCTAAGTGTGGTATGTTCATGTTTTGTCAATATTGGAAGATTGCTAGATTTTATGTTGTATATGTTGGACCTATGTTACGTTGGACCTGTGGTATTAGTTATGGGCTTACTAAATTTCCAACATTTGGTATCAGAGCTTTATGGTTTTGATATCAGAGTTCATTTAGGCTCATTCAGGTTCCTAGGTCCCAGACGTCCACGTTTACAACATATGATTTAAGAGCATCTTCTAAACATTTGACATACACACTTAATCTAGATGAGTAGAGATTTTAGAATTAGACAATTCAGTTACATGTGTATTTATCAGTGTGGAGTATGAAGTTGATGATCTGTTAGCAGCCGAATATTTTTAGAAAAGTATGCAAATACTTTACAAAAGTATTGTTTGAAGACCAAGACTTGATGAAGAGAAGGCTACTTCAAATTCAAGGGAAAAAAATGGTTTGGAGAAGATGAAGGAATCAAATCAACATCAAATCATAGGAATCTGTTTCTATCAGATTATCATTTGCAGGTCATGTCTTAGAAGAGCAGTTATGAAGAGATTTGAAGGATGCAAGGAGTGCTTTTATACATTTTCGTTATTTGAAAGTTAAAGACTACATCAAAACAGGTATCTAGAGGTTTTTCTAGAGAGTTTTGAGAGATCTTTTTCATGGAAAGAAAGCTCTCTAAGAAGACAAGTTTGGAGATGGGATGAGTTTTGTGTTCAACCAATTTTTTGTTGTAATTTGGTTGGATATCCAGGTACAAAATTTGATCTAGGTATCTAGAGAGGTAACTCTAGAATGGTAACTTCATCATTCAAACAAAAGGTTGGTGAATTTGGTCATTCCACACATTTGAAGCAGAGGTTTTTTAGAGATATGAGGAGATGATAAAACATGTTTCTATGTTCACTTCCATTTGTATACCATATTTGTTTTGTCTCTTACTCTTAGCACTAAAGGAAGAGAAAGAGTTCATTTGAAGAAGTGAAGAGTGCTTGCTACTTCAAGATGAAGAGAACAAAAGGTATGGAAGAGAAGTATGAAGATGTTGACATCATCAGGTGGAAGAAAGATGTAGAAGAAGAAAGTCCAACAATTCCAAAGGAAAAGTAAGACTTATTTCTTTTCTCATATTTTCCATATACTTTACCTATTTTATCCTCTACATCGAAAGACAAGTCTATGAGAATGTTTTGTGTGAAGATAGTTAAAAGAAGAAGCAGTTTCTTGTTTTCCATTATACTTGGTCATGATTTAGTAGATTTGACAAAGAATTGCATTGCGAATATGAAAAGCAACAAATCTATGTTCTAGTTTAAGTTTTTGAGCATGCAGCTTATTTGTTCCCTGAAACAATTCTTGGAGTGTCAATTTAGAGCTACTTGGTATATGACAAGTTGCAGAGAAGTATACTTTTTCTTTATCTAACTCTTGAGGTAAAAGCATTTTCTGTAGTAGATGTTGAAGACTTGGTTGAGGTTATATGTTTGGAAAGGTTACCTCATATTCAGTGTTTTCAGAAAACTTCAGAAAATTCAGATTTTTTATGTACTAGTTAGTTGAAGAATCTACTTTCTGTGATTGTCTTGATTTTTGGATACATGCTTGTATTCAAAAAGGTGTTCCATTAGATCCTATCACTTGATTGAGAAGTGGAGTTAGCCAAAAGAAAATCAAGCAGATACTATCACATTTCACCCGGGAAGAATATGAAAAGATGAAGTATCAACTTGCAGCTTTTGGAGTTCTCAAGGTGAGAAGTTTGTCCACTTGTGTTTCAAGTAGGAGTTGCACATTCTTGGGAAGGATTTGTTTGAAGAAAAGTTTTACAACTTTATGTAAGAAGCATGGACACTTTGAAACATTCAGGTAAAAAATCAAACATTCAGTCATGAAGGTTTGATGAGAGCACATTCTACATAGGTATTTTGTTGGAGAGATCATTGATCTTGGATGATCTTGTATGATCTTGATAGATCTTATATGATCTTGAATGATCATGAAAGATCTTGAGTATTTATGAGTCAATTGTCTATCATTTGTTTGAGAAGGTTCTTAGCATTGGAGAAAGTAAGTGAAAGATTCAGGTTTTATCAGATTTGTATTGCAAAGAGATAGAAGAAGATACTTGTTATGTTGCAGAAGGTTATGAATCCTAAAATGTATTTAGCCAA
This sequence comes from Ceratopteris richardii, assembly GCA_020310875.1. Lineage (NCBI taxonomy): Eukaryota > Viridiplantae > Streptophyta > Polypodiopsida > Polypodiales > Pteridaceae > Ceratopteris > Ceratopteris richardii. The sequence goes on along the minus strand of CM035420.1, from coordinate 33,389,961 downwards.
GGTTTTATTGGATCAGCTAACCTTATTCTAGATTTTGGGAAGCTGAGAAATGATAGGGATGTTGATATATTTAGGTAGTGATGTGTGTGAACACACTAGGACCGCCGGGGCACTTTTTTCCCTCTTTAGGAGGTTTTTTTCCCCCAGCTTGTATATACGCCTATTGCCCTAATGGGCTACTTATCTTTGTACATTATCTAGTAATACATTCAGTCTTGTGTGTTGTGCTCCAAGCTTCTTCTTCTTCCTTGTGCTATTCGCGTGCTTCCACAGACATCTATCTCCAACAATTGGTATCAGAGCAGGTCCTCACTTCATCTAGGGCGCCGTCGACACTCCTCTGTTTACAGTCTCAGAATCACATGAATTTTGGTGAGCATACTATCAAAACAACTTTGCTGTGTGGTGCCGAAATCGCGATCTGAGCTCGTTTTGGCCTTGTAACACACTATCGTAGTGCTTGTGTAGGCTATTTCGTCTTTTTGTGCCAAAGCTATATACCAGTTTCTGTTCGCTAGTTTAAGCATCTCGAAGTTTGCTACAGCTCTAGCAGAGCTCATCTGGGTAGTTCCGTTCAACTTTTTGAGATACAGTCAATTTTTTGCATCAAGGTATTTTAGTCACCTTCCATGGCTGAAAGCAGTGATGTATTCTGTATGTTGCCTGTTGAGGATAAGTTGGATGGTACCAACTACCCATTATGGGCTTATATGATGCGACATGTATTGGTTGCAAAAAGATTGTGGAACATTGTGCAGGGTGTTGAAAGATGTCTTGTTACACCTGTAACGATAGGTATTGCAAATACAGGTGCTGGAGCTGATGAAGATGGTGTCGAAGATGATATTCCACAGATTCATGTTCGTGCTGCTGTTTCTGCTGCACCTACTGCAGAGCAGATTCGCTCGGATGGCAGAGATACCCAGGCACATGCATTGATAGCTTTGTTTGTCAAACGTGTCATTATTCCTCACATTCGCTCTTGCAGAACAGCTAAGGATGCTTGGGATACACTTACCACATTGTACCAAGCTAGGAATGACGCTCGTGTTGCTTACCTCCGAAAACAGTTGGAGAGTGAGCACATGAATGAAGCTGATTCTATGGACAATTTTTTGACAAAGATCAAAGACTTGAAAGAACAGTTGATTTCTGCTGATGAGGTTATATCAGATAGCTCACTTCTATAGACCGTTCTGAATGGTCTTCCTGATTCATATCAGAGTTTCGCTTCTACTCTTCGATTGATGATGAAAGGCAATCCAAATGCCTTGTCATTTGAGGAGTTAGTCTCTGTTCTGTTGCAAGAAGATCAGTCCAGGCAGAACAGGTCCATTATGCGTGTTGCAGATCAAGTTTTCCTTGCTACTGAGAAGGGCAAAGGAAAATGGAGCTCTTCTACTAGTAAACAGAAATCTGCAAATGCTGCACAATCGAAGAACCAGGATAAAGATGAGAAGAAATCAGAAAAGCAGAAATTGTTTTGCAAGTATTGTAAAGGAAATGATCATATCATAAACAACTGTCCAAAACTGGCTGCAAAAGAGGCAAAGAAGAAAGAGGCTGGAATGGTTGTTGCAGAGGCCTCTACACCAAAAATAGAGTCTGCAAATCTTGTGCAGGAAGAAGAATGGGTGTTTACTATTGTCTGCAGTTTTGACCCATCTTCTCATGATCAGTGCATGTCTGGAGTACACTCAGATGTTTGGTACTTTGACAGTGGGGCGACCAAACATATTACCTCGCAGCGTAGTTTCTTCTCTTCACTCGAGCCTGCCCCTACAAGGAATACTGTTACATGCGCCAATAACTCCTCTTATCCTGTTATGGGAGGTGGTAAGATCATTTTGACTACTAATGATGGTAGTTCTTTCACTTTGTCAGATGCTTTATTTGTGCCAGGGATCAAGAAGAATCTCTTATCAGTTTCTGCATTAGCCAAGATTGGCTTGGTTGTGAAATTTGTTGATGACAAATGTACAATTCATGATCTGTCAAATGGCGATGTCATTATTGCTTTTGGCATTTTATGTCGTGGGCTGTATAAGCTCATAGACTATGAAAGATCTTTGAATGTTTCGGCATGTGCAGTTCATGATTCTCAGGCTATATCAGATGCACGCTTTGGTCATCTGAATTTTTCTAGTTTGCTATGCCTGCAGAAAACTGAAATGGTGTCCTCTTTGCCCAAACTTGAAGCACCTAGAAAACATGTTTGTGAGGGCTGTATTTTGGGCAAAATGCAGCATTCATCCTTTCCAAAAGATGGTTCAGTTCGGGCTACGCAGAAGTTGCAACTTGTACATAGTGATGTCTATGGTCCTATGCAGACACCCTCTTTTGGAAATTACCTTTACTTCGTGACTTTCATTGATGATTTTTCCAGGCATGCATGGGTATATCCACTCAAAGCAAAGTTCGAAGTGTTCATGTGCTTCAAACAGTTTTTGGTTTTGGCTGAAAATCTGTCAGCATGTAAAATGGGCACCCTCCATTCTGATCGAGGGGGGGAATATATGTCTTCAGATTTTAATGCATTTCTGGCTGAACATGGGATAAAACACTAGTGTACAATGTCGTATACACCTCAACACAATGGAGTTGCTGAATGAAAGAGAAGGTCACTCATGGAGATGGCGAGGTGCATGCTCAAGAGTCACGCTTTACTACATAGTTTCTGGCTTGAGGTTGTCATGTGTGCAACATATGTACTGAACAGGTGTCCCACTAAAGCGCTGCAGTCGATCACTCCATATGAGGCTTGGCATGACCGCAAGCCATCTGTTGCTCATCTGCGTGTTTTTGGTTGTTTGGCATGTGCACTGGTGCCTGAACAACATCGCAGAAAATTGGATGATAAAGCAGTAAAATGTATTTTTGTTGGGTACAGTTCTGAAAGTAAAGGCTATCTACCACCATATTTGAATGCTTTTTCTGACTCTCATTGGGCTGGTTGCTATGATACTCGTGTGTCCACTAGTGGCTTTTGCTTCATGCTTGGTAGCTCATGTATATGTTGTTGAGCAAGAAGCAGCCTACTGTGGCCACTTCCAATTGTGAGGCTGAGTATAGGGCAACTTTCACAGCTACTGTTGAGTGTGTGTGGCTCAGATGCCTTATGGCTGATTTGGGTGTTGGTTAGTCTTCTGCCACCACCATCTTCACTGACAGTCAGAGCCCATTTGCAGTTGCGAGGAACCTTGTGTTCCATGCTCGCACTAAGCACATTGAGGTGCATTATCACTATGTCAAGGAGAGGTTCTCTGCTGGGGAGATCATCTTGGCATATGTGCCCACACAGGAGAACATTGCAGACCTTCTCACGAAGGCTCTGCCTAGGGAGAAGTTTCAAGCTTTCCGCAAAGCTTTGGGCTTACTTCCTTTTGTGGAGTGATTTCCACATAGCTTGGCACTTCCTTATACATGAGTGCCAGCTCCTTGTTCACCGCATCACTCCCAGGGGGGATTTGTTGATATATTTAGGTAGTGATGTGTGTGAATGCAACAGCGTAGCGATTACGACCACCACATACTAGAGAGATGACTCTCCTCCCAACCAAATGCCTCTATATATAGCTCTCTCCAGGGGACTGCCTTCTTGGGCAGGTGGATACTAATCATCCAAGTGTCAGTCATGTAACTACATGTGCGCCAAGTGTCCAGTGGATGCTTCTAGAAGGTTCTAGAGTTCTTTGGGCAAAATACTCTTCCCATGTACCTCATGGGGATTGAACCCAAGACCTCGTCCTTCACATCCTTGAGACTTAACCACTAAGCTAAGTGGTTCACTTGTTCACAAGAGCACAAGACCTCCTAGTAAGTCTAAAACTCGAGATCTTTGGTCATACACACGGATGACCAAACGGTGTCCGATTTCAGATCTGTCTGAACCGGCCAGACCCTTGGATCATAGACTTACTTTATTACATTCTTCCCCCCTTGGAAAATATTTTCGTCCTCGAAAATAGAGCTATATACATACTGTAGGCAACCCCCGAGCCTCATGTTCTAAAACTGGAAGAACATGGTCATGTTCTAGAACTGGAAGAACATGTCTCATCTCTGTGGTGGCATCCTTGCCCAAATGATTCTAAACACTATCTCGCTTTGTACTTTGATAAACTAGTCAAAGTACAAAATAGTGAATGAATAATAAAGGTGGATCTAAACACATATCCCTGGCTAATTCACAGTTTCTGGATGTGCGATCTAGGCACAAACATGTGAATTAGGTGGATTCAAATTACTAGTCCATTTCTGGGCATGTCTGGTGCATGGACTTAGTAATGAAGGTGAGATTCTTATCCCTTGCAAGACTTTAAGAATTCTTGATTCACTTGAATTTGTTTTGGAGAACTTGAAGTTTGATTGTCCCATACATCTAACTTTAGATGTTTATTCAATGGTTTACTTTGATCCAACAGTTACTTGATTTTTCACCCGACTAGAGGACTACTCTGTCCCAATAAGTTGAAAAAATCCTATGTAAACTATAGGAGAAAGTTTACCATTCCGGTGGAATCAACCATACTAACTTCACCAATTCAAATTCAAAATGAAAATTGTCCAACTTAGGACACTTTTCTCAAAGACTTTTAACTGAAAGTTCTTGGGAATTGTCAATCTAATGAGCAATTCCTAACTTCTTTATTCTAGAGTATACTGGACTCTAGGAAATTATTTATGCTATAACTTGAAGCAAACTCAAATGAATAAGTCCACTTAGACTTATCATTTTTTGAAGATTGAAAAGGTTCTTGTACATAACATCTATCTAGGATGTTCAAGTTAGTTATTTTATTCTAACCGGCTAACCCTGGTCTTTTGCAAAAGGAATCAGATACCATGTCTGAGCCAATTCCAAAAGATTTGGAAAGCAAAAAAGAAATAACTAAGACTTTGTACAACCAATTCAAACTTTGAACATACGAAAACTTGCTATGAGTCAAAGTCTAGCTGACTCAGGACTTTAACTTTTCACTGGTCAATTTCAACAAGATATTTGAAGCATTGACTTTATCTTTAAGAGAAATAAGCTGGTTTCTCCAAAAGATTCAAAAAAAAAAACATCATCTAACCACAAGATACTAGTGTGGTAACCAACATCAGTGTGTCGACCCACTGAGGTTCTGTCGATGAGTTTCGTATTCAAATAATGCTTCACTTGAGACTAAGTTCAAGTCATATTCAATCTTTTTGACTCCTAATCGTGAATGCAATTCTTGTGCATTTCTTTGAGTCAAAAGAGTGAATTTTTTCAAGTTACACTAGGAACTTGATACTTAGTCAATTAAATCTTTAGTTGAAAAGACCAACTCAAAATCAAAGTCCAACTTCTTTCAGAAATTTATCAAATATTTCTGATCAATAACACTTAAACTTGAAGTGTTCTATGAAGATCTTGGAAGTTACTTACTTCATATCTTCAGTTTCCTTAATCTTGAAGTTATCTTGAAGTATCGTAAGATACTACTTTCATCCTTTACGAATTAAACTTTTCCTTGAAGTCTTAATTCCCTTGAGGATGAAACCTAACTTCAAAATCCAAACTAGGACTAAAAGATAATCATCATCCCACGGTCCGATGTCCCATTCCATCTTTCCTACATCAATCTGAGTATAAAATCTGGTGTCCCATACCACCCTATTTTATATTCACATTAATGTGTGGGTGATTCTTATCCTAAAGTCTAAACATCTCTTGATAGAGTACCTTATTTCTTCAATTCTTTTACAAGAATTGGAAGTTTCAGGCATTACCTCTAACTAGATTTTCCTAGGTTTTGATTCCTTGGCATGATCACCTCATAATCATGTGCTTTGCCTTGGAAACTTGAAAACCTCTTGACAGAATATCAATTCTTCTTTACTGGGGTTTTCAAATGAAAACCAATCAGAATTCCAAGTTCTTGAATTTCTCAAATTCAATTTCAATTGGTTATTCTTGACCAATTTTGTAGCGACAAGAGTTTATGACTTCTTGTCTTTAGATTCCTTTCTATACTGGTGCTTTTAGGTACCTATCCCGGCCGGGGCTTTTTACAGGAATCTCTCTACTGCCTTAGTCTAAGCATCCGCTCATGCTTTCTGGATTTGTACCAAAATCCCTTTAAGGATAGGCAAACACTTATGTTTTACCTTCCACAGACTTAAGTACCTTCTTCACGGTTGCAGACTACATTCTTGGAATTTCTTTACTCTGTTCAAACTTGGAACAGTTTATTTTTTTCACAATTTTTTTCCATTCAATAAATGGAACTTGAGTGAATAATTCCCAAAAGGAATTTTATTGCCAATACTTTGGGCAATCTACAAAGTAGTTCTAATCGCACATTACTTGGACAATCATGGCCAAGATTGATCAAGTCTGGTTGATCTTGCGATAAAAATAAAGACTTAGTCTTTATCTTTAAGATCTCTTTAACTATCTTTAAGCTTCTTTGCTTACCTGCAGGATTTTAGAGACCTTTCCCTCAACTTAAGTCCAAGCATTTTCTAATGCTTTTCAGATTCCAAAGCTAAGAATCTTTGATATACGGTTAGGTTATATCACTTATTTGGACTTAAATACCAAACCTAGTGGTTAGGGATTTGCTGGGAACTACTTATTATAAAACTTCTCTTGAAAGATGTTAGTTTCTCAACTGAGGAGATTTTTTCTTTCAAGAACTTTTTGATTCCTACCAAGGAATCAAGTAATACTAAGCTATAACTTGAAACAGAGATTCATCTTGGAATCTTTTACTTTCCAGTTCAATGATTCATCTTGGAATCTTCTCCTTTACTGGAAAGATCTTCAAAAGGAATTCTAGACTTTTGGATAAGACCAAGACTTAAGGCTTTGCTTGTCCAAAAGATAATTCTCATTTAACTAATGAAATAGTTAATTGAACTCTTTCATTAGCTTATCTTTAGGAAATAGCTTAATTTTCAAAGATTACTTTGCTTGGGTCTCTTGATTAAGCTTTTCTTATCTTAAAGACCACCAAGCATACTTTAATAAAGTCTCCATGTTTGAAAACTTTGCATAAGCAAATAATGCTTGGAATTGTTTACTTAATCTTATAAAAAATATTCTTGATTTTTATAAGATTCAAGGCTTTACCACTTGAAGTTAATCTTTTAGGAAAGAACTTGTTTCCTAAATTTGTCTTTAGGAAATATCGGGATTTCCTAAGATATCTGTTTCAGAAATGAAAATAATCTAGATCATTTCATTAATTGTCATGACTTTAGGGAATTACTATCAATTAATATTTATCTTGGTTTCTTTTTTAAGCCTTGAATTAGCTTAAATAGAATCAAGCAAGCTTCCTTGAAAAGTTTCCGCGTCGATTGAAGACCTTGCATCATGCCTTGAGATGCATTTCTGGAAACTCTCATCTATGACCACTAGAGTTCCTGGGATTCTAGAAGTTCAATACTTCTACTTATTCATCAATGTTTGATGAATATTAAAGTATTAAATTTCCTAAAAATATTTTGGAACTTTACAAGTTTCAAACAGAAACTTCCTTACTTGGATGCATGAACATGAACATCCAAAAAACAACTAAATCCTCGATAGTTGCTAAGAATATCTAAGTTTCTTCCCAAACTTAGACTCAGCATGCATGTTGGAAAGTAGCTCTATGGATACTTACTTTCAACTTGCTTTCTTTTCCTCAAAAAGACTTCTACTAAGTGCTACCTATGTATCACTTTTCTTGGGACAAAAAATAGACTAGATACTTAGTTGCATGATGGTCAAGATCCTTGCAACTAGGTAATTCTCTATTTTTTCCACCTAGCTAAGTCAAGTTAGAAAAAGAAAGAAACGAAAGTATACATGTTCAACTACTTACCAAAAGAGCAAGCGTAGGCTCATGCATCTAATTGCATGCAAATGCATGTTCATGTATGCAAATGCCCATTCTTGGGTGCAAATGCATGTGAGTTCATGCAAGTGTAACGAACTTAAGCAAATCTTGAGCATATTAGGTATGCAAACCAGCATCCATGCAAAAAAACAACTTGCTTGCTATTCTGGCCAAAGGTATTTATTCAAGTGCGTGAACTAGAGAATTAGCTACCTTTCCCAAGCAAGTGTGGACTTGATGTGCACAAAACATTCTTTTATGCACAAATAATCTTTTCATTTTTGTGCATGAATGGAAATAAAAAATTTCAATTGCATACCTAAAACTGAAAAGTACTTGTACTTTTTGTATCATTTCAATATCGTTTAATTCTCTAATTATCTTTCATATTGAGATAACCATAATTGGACTACGCTTTTAGTCCTAATTAATGCATCCTAAATGAAAGCATTTGAGCAAACGAATATCAAAATGAAATCATAACTTGGAAAATACTTAGCTCAACATAGAGCTACGTCCTTCCCTCGATCCTTTGGAAGAGTGATTCATCCTCTTGATCCTTGCGAGGAGCTATTCACCATTCTTGAAGCTTCCTCATCAAGAAATAGTCTTGGATGACTTGGTCCGTCGAGATCGACTAACTTAGGCCTCCGGATCTTCACTCCACAGCTCCAATTCCTTCAAGCTTTGCTCAATCTTTGATTCTTCTTGGATGGATGAGAGGACTTGGCTCCTTGAATAGATGAGAGTTGGGCTTGCACTTCAGCTCTGTTTACTGCTTTAGTACACTTTGTTCTGTATCAGAGAACAAGCAAATCGGGTTGGGCGCGTGGCTACGTCTTCTGGGTCTCATCCAACCCGTCTGGGTTCAAGTCCCGGCTGCTGCAGAGCTTTTGAGCGTGAACGCCCATCGACGTAATGGATAGGCGAGTATCCTATTGTTGGGGGGCCGGGGGTTCGACCCCTCTCTGCTTCACCAGAGTATGTAACCTTTTGGATTTACAAACCGAGATCTTCTTCAGCAGTGCCTATGATCAGTAACGTCTACTACGGTGATATGATCACGTGGACGACATGTCTTATGATTAGAGCAAAGCGCTCCCAACTGAGGGGCGGGAGTTCGAATCCTGCCGGCAGCGCACAGAGATGATCCTTCTTTTGCTATGCTTCTTCTAAGCCAAGCCAAAGCACAATCAACGTGCTCTCTTCTCAAAACGGCCGCGAGCTTCTTTCTATCTGTAGGTGCTCGGATCGAATCCCGGGGCACTCACGATGGCTCCTCAGTTTTGCGACGCCTTGATTCTTTAGTTTGACTGGCAAAAATAGCGGCTGGGCTGACATGTGCGTGGATTACTGGCCAGAACAGCGTTTGCCAAAGGCGAGGTTCTGAGATCGAATCCATTGCGGACTCAGAGCAATGTTTGCTTCTTATCTTTTGTTCCTGCAGGAATCCTTCTTCAGTCGAAAAACCAGATGAGTAAATCCTACCCCAGGAATTATTCTGCAAGCGCCTTTGGGTCTTTTGCTAGTGTTTTGCTTCTGCCCACGCAGATCTGCATCAAATAGAACTAACGGCGGGAGGAAATCAACCAAAGCGCCTAGAGCAATGGATAAGATACACGCCTCCCATGATGATGATCTGGGTTCGAATCCCCTTGGCGGCAGCACGAGGCAATCATTTTGGCTAATCAAACGAATAGCAATGATTGCGTACGGCAAGGAGTAATTCGACAGAGATGAATAAGTGCTACAGCAATGGAATTTCCACGCATCTCAGCAACAGCGTACAAACAAAGTGATGAAGATAAAAGTCTCCATAGATCTCAACCTAAGGCTCTGATACCAATGCAACAGCGTAGCGATTACGACCACCACATACTAGAGAGATGACTCTCCTCCCAACCAAATGCCTCTATATATAGCTCTCTCCAGGGGACTGCCTTCTTGGGCAGGTGGATACTAATCATCCAAGTGTCAGTCATGTAACTACATGTGCGCCAAGTGTCCAGTGGATGCTTCTAGAAGGTTCTAGAGTTCTTTGGGCAAAATACTCTTCCCATGTACCTCATGGGGATTGAACCCAAGACCTCGTCCTTCACATCCTTGAGACTTAACCACTAAGCTAAGTGGTTCACTTGTTCACAAGAGCACAAGACCTCCTAGTAAGTCTAAAACTCGAGATCTTTGGTCATACACACGGATGACCAAACGGTGTCCGATTTCAGATCTGTCTGAACCGGCCAGACCCTTGGATCATAGACTTACTTTATTACAGTGAACACAATAGGACCACCGGGGCACTTTTTTCCCTCTTTAGGAGGTTTTTTTCCCCCGGCTTGTATATACGCCTATTGCCCTAATGGGCTACTTATCTTTGTACATTCTCTAGTAATACATTCAGTCTTGTGTGTTGTGCTCCAAGCTTCTTCTTCTTCCTTGTGCTATTCGCGTGCTTCCGCAGACATCTATCTCCAACAAGGGAAAGCTATTGCCATATGTACAGTGCTAATAAAAAGGGTTCAGAGATTTTGTTTCAGATACAGGTATTGATCACTAAAGATCAGATTTATGAAGGAAGACGTTCCAAATTTCATGAGGTCTGATATATTTGAAGAATTTTGGATACTAGTGTTAAGTCATCCAGGGAGGTGATGAAACATGAAGACTTATTTTCAGCCATATATGAAAGAATGAAGATTCATACTTATACATATTCCTATTTCAGGTATTCCTATATTTCCATTGTCAGTTTCTCTTTATGTTCCAACTTTGAAAGAAGAAGGAAGAAGAAGAATGTTTGGAGAAAGTTCCTGTTAGGATGTTCTTGTTCAGAAGAAGGTTCCGAAGTTCTATAGAAGAGAAGCTCGATATTTCAGAGAGGTATGTTTGAGAAGTGTGCACATAAATGTTTATATCAAGTTCTGAAGGAAAGAGGTATGAAGGATTTACACATTGAAAAGGGATGAAGACATGATGACATCATAGTTTTTTTGATAAGACTCATGAGTTGATTTCAGTTGATTTTAGTTGAGCTGAGTTGACTTGAGTTGAGTACAGTCAGAGATGAACCACCAGTGTTCATAATACACTAAATTGTGAGTTGTCAGTCACAGGTTCCAGGATTCAATTCTTGATTTTGTTTAGTGTATTTACATGACACAGCAAAAGTACGTTGAGAAATCTTTTGTAAGGTAAATGAAAATATGTGGATCCTAGTGTATATTTTGAGGTTTGTGAAGATGGGAGATAGCAGGTTAAGAGTCAGTACTTGCTATATTTATTGTCAAGCAGTGATTGCTTGATGAGAACACTATTGGATATCGAATTTGTATATTTTCTTAGGTATTATGGTTCATATTTAGCAAGTTCAGGTTTGTGAAGTTTGAAGGAAAGTCAAATTCAGTTTTGAAGAAGAATTTTGAAGAAAAGCTTTGAAGGTCCATTTGGGGAGTACAAGTTTGAAGATTATAAAGTTTGCAGATCCAGTCCAGTTTGTACCAATATGACATTGCAGGGGGGATTGTTAGAAAACAATGTCCTATTAGTTCCAAAACACTTAGTAAGTAAAGGTAGTATAATCTTCAGTATTACTCCCTCTACCACACTACAACATGGGTGGCATGGATAAAATGAATCACTCACATCCTAGACGCGTGGGTTTGATCCCCGTCCACTGCATCTGAGTAACACAAAGAATTTTTTTGTTAAACTTTTGGGAAATAAACTCACGGATAGCGATGATGTGTTTTTTTGTAAGATCGCTATGATCTTGTGCTTTATTATGCTTTTGGTAGAGCCTTTCAAGGTGTAATCAATCCCATATAAGAAGATCATTAGGTCATTGTCTTGTATCCTTCACCTAGTTCAACACTAAGCTTTGGTACCTAAATAGAGGTGATGCTTCTTGCACATGGGGCAGCCATGTTGCAATCTTGGAGCATGTCGAGGAGCGGCTATGGAGTTCTTCTTGGAGAAGAAGAGTGTGCTCACACTCTTGCTTATGGAGAAGACTTGGTCATTAGCAGTTTGGTGGTGAGGATCGGCCATCTACATGATGTATTTGAAGATTGTCTTCTACATGAAGATTTTGGGTTACTTCAAAGACATTGAATGGTGGTTAACATAAGATTTGCATCTTATCTTAAGAATTCAGGTACATATTCTCTTTATGCACACAAGTACTACTTGAAGTTTATGGAGGCAGTAGCATTCATATCAGGAGGAGTCCTATTTGGCATAAGGTACAAGAGAATCAGTACATGCATGCTTTATGCATATTTGGATAAGGTGTTCGAGAAGGTATGGTCATATGAGTTTGAGGATTTTTGGCAGTAAAGTTGTTAGCATTCTTTGCTACTTTTGTAAGTATGTGATCTTTTCACACACGTATCTGACTTAGGGTCTTCCATAGCCTAAGTTCAGATGAGGGTTTGCTGATTATCACTTTTAAATTGATCCTTCCTCTTTTTGTCACTCATATTCACCCTTCTACAACCTATCAGGTCACACATCTCATGTATATTCAGATTTCTGTCCATACATCGGAATATGTTTGTTACATTTGTACATTCACTCATCCATCTATGTCTGTTCATATAGAGTGGTTGAGATTTTTGCTCCCACATTGTACATTTGTTGGGGGATTCTTGGACAAGAAGGGATTTGAGTGTTTGTAGGAGAAAAGAGAAAGACAAGAAGAAAGATACACACTGGAAGCCTTTGTCGATTGATTATAAGAAGACGAATACAAGGGTGATGCACAATACAATCAATAATACAACCCAATGCTTCTGTGCAAAATCCCAGAGAGTGCTCAATCACAAAATACCAAATACCCAAGGTCTTGTTGGTGTCAGGCTCCTCTGCACCAAACCTCCACCTTCTCAAAGGTTGCACTTGTGCACACCTTGCACCAGGCTTCCAATAAGGGGGAGGGATGGACAACTTCTGTTGGCACGCCCACACTGCAATGAGACCTTGGGATCCTTGGGGGACTAGCTTAGCACTTCCCTGCACACTTCCTTAGTCACTCTTCATGCACACCTTGCACTTCACTTCTCTTCATCGCACACTGTGTGTCTCTTGCACTTCTCTTTCTTGCCTTGCTTAGGCTATGCTCACTCTTGCTTAGTCTTCGAATAGTCCAAGAATAGTCCTTTCCTTCATTTTTGAGTGTTGATTCACGTACACTCCTAACTGCAAGAGTATCTTGGTGCTCACTTTGATGTCCCAAGATTGTCTTTACAAGTGGTAGCCAACAAATCCCTGTTTTGTCCTGTAGTGACTTTAGATTAAAACAAAAATTTTAATTGGGGGCCCATACTTTCACTTCTGCGTACGCTGCCGCTTCACATATCTTCACCTTTTGCCTTTTAATTCTTCACTTGTGCACATAAGGGAGGGTTCACCTGAAGCTTCCAAAACACTTAAAAATCACTTTGAACTTTAGGGAAATTAGAGAAATACCTCTGCAACTTGCAACCAACTTTCTCCAATTTACCCTTTGTGGACAATTTATTGTGCACTACCTGTGCACTTTGACACCTGAACTTCAAACACTTTGACTTCAACCATGTTGACTTTGATTGAGTTGACTTTGACCTTTTGACTTTGACTATGATTAACTTTGAACAACATGACATTTATGGGCTCAACAGTTGCCCACCACCTAATGTGCTCTCCATCCCGGAGAGCTACAGCCAAAATTCTGAGCAGATAAGACACCATGATTCTTGAGCTGCAAAATCTTCAAAGGGGACACTTGAGTAGTAGTTGGACCCACCAGGAATAGGAGAGAACAAACACCAGAGAAGATCCCAAAATTGGAATTTTTTCATGGAAAAGCAAAGGAGAGAAATGGTAGGGTAGAAAGGATGGGGGAGGGATGGTTGAGGGGGCTGAGATGGGGGCAGGGAGGGGTAAGGATGTGGCTAGGCAGAAGGGTTAGGGGAGGGTGATGGAGTGGGATTATGGGTCTGGAGAGGGTCAAAATGATCAAACAGTAGAGCTACAGAGGGTGCATATGGGAAAATGTGCAACATATGGTGAAATGAGGTGAGAATAGACAATGTGGACCATGTGTTTTAAATGAAACATCTGATAAATGTGCTCAAAACATGTGGGTTTTGAACAAAAGTTAGAGAAAATGTGGGATTTTGGAAAAATTAAGTGAAAAACTCAATCCAGAGGTGCCAAGATACATGAAAATGACTCCAAATTCGAAAAAACTGGCCATCCGATGCACGATCTAGAGCCAAAAGGTTTGAGCCATGAAAAATAAAAACAGAGGGTGCAAAAAAATGGCCATCTGAGGCACGATCCAGAGGGGGCAGGGGGGCGAGGGAGGGGAGAGAGAAAGAGAGAGAGAGAGAGAGAGAGAGAGAGAGAGAGAGAGAGAGAGAGAGAGAGAGAGAGAGAGAGAGAGAGAGAGAGAGAGAGAGAGAGAGAGAGAGAGAGAGAGAGAGAGAGAATTTTTTTCTTTTCCCATGGTTTTTGTTTTTTTGAAAAGAAAATCTGTGGGGGGCGTTTTTTTTTGAAGAAGGTGAACATATCAAAAAGAAATTGGAAAAAATCCAAAAGAATTGCAAAAAAAATCCAAAAGATTCCCAAAAAATTCTAAAAAATTTCCCTACAGGGCTACGCTAGTTCCCTCACTCAAAACCAAAGAGAGCTTCCTTTATTCCCCCAATTTGGCAAGAAAATGACACTCGAAGAGGATGAAAAATGCTAGAGAAATTCTAAAAAATACTTGAAAATTCCCCAAAATTCCCAAAAATTCCCAAAATTTGTACTTATGCTAAGCACTATGAAAGGGGTTGCTAAATCTGATAAGAACTTAAAGAACAAGCATGATAAAAATAAAAACTACTAAAACTTGAGCAAAAATGAAATTAGAGGGCTATGTACAACCTGGACAAATTATGCATGTTCTAGGTGATCCATAATTTTTCAAGTATGTTGATGATAGGCCTTGAGTCTTGAAATGTTGACCAGTGGCAAGGCCTCTCCTTTTACCATCTCTAACTCCACAGCACCCCGATTCAGCATTGTTTTAACTCGATAAGGTCCTTCCCAATGTGGAAGCCATTTTCCTCTGACTTTTGTTTGAATTTGAGGTCTATGGAGAAGAACTAACATGCCTGGTTGTATGTTGTTGTTCCACAGATTCTGGTCATGGGCCTGATTCCTCTTTATCTAAGTCTTTATCAATTGTTTTGTTGTTAGTAGACATATCTCCTCCACTTTATGGAGTGCTCCAAGCCCAGACACCACAATCTTTCTTTCCCTGCATGAATGCTACTTTAGGTGATCCATGTAAAAATTCAAAGGGTTCAATTGGAAATATCCCATAAACCAGTTGAAATGGAGAATAT
The DNA here is from genome assembly GCA_020310875.1 of Ceratopteris richardii. Lineage (NCBI taxonomy): Eukaryota > Viridiplantae > Streptophyta > Polypodiopsida > Polypodiales > Pteridaceae > Ceratopteris > Ceratopteris richardii. Next base: position 33,374,729 of record CM035420.1, on the reverse strand, counting down.
CTAGTGGCCTCTTTGTAAGCTAACTTGTATGCCTATAGGGTACCTTGATAAGCAATGCCCCAGGAAGTCGGTTGTAACATACATTCCTTCCTTAACATGGCAATTAATACCTTATTAGTTGATTCAACATGTCCATTAGCTCTTGGATTGTAGGCACAAGAGGTCCTATGTAGAATTCTATACCTGTTGAAAATTTCCTGTAGGACTTTATTCACAAAATGAGTACTTTGGTCTGTACAAATTTCCAGTGGACATCCAAACCTGCAAATGATGCTACAAATCAGCAACAGTTTGAGTAGTGCATTCAAGGAAGGCAATAGCTTCAGCCCACTTTGTCACATAGTGTGTGGTGATCAATAGATACTTCTCTCTTTTTGGAAATGACGGAGGGTAGATGCGCCCTACAAAATCTAGCCCCCACTTTTCAAATGGTTGCCAAGAAGTGGAAACAATCAAGGGGTTGTGCCTTTTCTTTGTTGGTTTGGGTCCACACCTCTGGCAAACATCACATCCCTTCCCCCATTCATCTGCATCTTTGAATAATGCAGGCCACCATAAACAAGCATCGAGGATCCTCTGACTCATAATGTGTCCTGGAAGGTGCCCACCACTTGTTCCTTCATGTGCAGATTGAAGGACTTCCCTCACGTCTTCTTCTTCCATGCACTTCTTGAACCTATTGTCCTTTCCATGTCTATATAATTTTTCTTCAATGAAGGTATAAGTTGCTTGCTGCACATTGTACACCAAAGTCCACTCTTGATGCAACCCCCTTTGAGTTCTTATAACTCCTATCGCAGCTGAGCCAATTCCTTTGCATGGGCTTCTTCCTCATTTTGGAGCTTAATGCCTCAATCTCCCTCCTCAACTGAGTAACAACATTTTCCTCCTCCTTGAGGGGATTATTCATTCTTAAGCCCTCCAACTCTTTCCTTAACTGGATCACTGGATCCTCCATTTCTGTAGAATAGGGTAGTTGAGAAGAAGTTGCTCCATATTGTTGTCTTATCTACTCCAGTCGTGTAGCTGTGTTGATGAACTCCTCTATGGAAGCTGTAGCCAATACTAATTCCTTGATTTTGCATTGGGAGGTCACTAGAAGTGGCTTAGCTAACCATTTCTTAACAAAAAAATCGTGCAGAGGATCTGACAACTTAGCCATTAGTGCTTTGGCCCTAGTTACAAACTCTGGAAACTTCTCACCTAGACCTTATCTCAAGTTTTCTAATTCCTCTATGATGATCTCTGCAGTATTTCCATGCTGGAATTGATTTTTGAATGCATCTTTCATTAAGTCCCAAGTTGTAAAATGGTTCTCAGCAAATTGGCTAAACCATTTATCTGCCAACCCTTCTAATGTGGCAGGGAAGAGTATCAAAAAGGCATCCTCTCTTCCCATTAAGCCTCAAGTTTTGCATAGTGCTAAAAATCTTCTAATATGTTCGTCGGAATCTTCCTAAGCTAAGCCTTTGAAAGAAGGAAATTTTATATTTAATCTTGATAGTAGGGTTTCCAAGTCTACCTGTCCTGTCATGCTCTTTACTGATGAAGTTGACGAAAGTGGACTAGAGGATCTTCTAATTGCCTTCCTTCTTGTTTGCTTGCATGTGACCCTCAATGTTTGGGACTGGGTTGCGGTCATGGGCTATTCATAGTCCTCTTAGTATGAGATAATTGATAAGAATATTTAACTCTTAGTCCACTTAAGTAGTCTGTTGGCACTTGAGCTCTTCTATGATTGCCACTTGGCTTCTCCTATGCTCAAATATCCTTGGAAGTCCCATCGTGCGTGCCAAATTTTGTTGGGGGATTCTTGGACAAGAAGGGATTTGAGTGTTTGTAGGAGAAATTTGAAAGAAAAGAAGAAAGATACACAGAAGCCTCTATCGATTGATTATAAGAAGAAAAATACAAGGGTGATGCATAATACAATCCAATAATACAACCCAATGCTTCTGTGCAAAATCCCACAGAGTGCCCAATGACAAAATACCAAATACCCAAGGTCTTGTTGCTGCCGGACTCCTCTGCACCAAACCTCCACCTTCTCCAAGCCTACACTTGTGCACACCTTGCACCAAGCTTCCAATAAGGGGAAGGGATGGACAACTTTCTGTCGGCATGCGCACACTGCAATGAGACCTTGGGATCCTTGGGGGACTAGCTTAGCACTTCTCTGCACACTTCCTTAGTCACTCTCCATGCACACCTTGCACTTCATTTCTCTGTGTCGCACACTGTGTGTCTCTTGCACTTCTCTCTCTTGCGTTGCTTAGGCTATGCTCACTCTTGCTTAGTCTTTGAATAGTCCAAGAATAGTCCTTGCCTTCATTTTTGAGTGTCGATTCACGTACGCTCCTAACTGCAAGAGTATCTTGGTGCTCATTTTGATGTCCCAAGATTTTCTTTACAAGTGGCAGCCAACGAATCCGTGTTTTGTCCTGTAGTGACTTTAGACTAAAACAAAAATTTTAATTGGGGGGCCATAGTTTCACTTCTGTGTACGCTGTCGCTTCACATATCTTCACCTTTTGCCTTTTAATTCTTCACTTGTGGAGATAAAGGAGGGTTCACCTGAACCTTCCAAAACACTTAAAAATCACTTTGAACTTTAGGGAAATTAGAGAAATACCTCTACAACCTGCAACCAACTTTCTCCAATTTACCCTTTGTGGACAATTTATTGTGCACTACCTGTGCACTTTGCCACCTGAACTTCAAACACTTTGACTTCACCCATGTTGACTTTGACTGAGTTGACTTTGACCTTTTGAGTTTGACTATAATTGACTTTGACTGTAGTTGACTTTGACCAATATGACTTTTATGGGCTCAAAAGCATTGAACATTGGTATATATGATAGTGTGAGTAAGTAGTGGCTTACGTAACACTTTACACATGTTGTCTAATCTCTTTCTATCTTTGTCTCATCATTTGTATGATTAAATGTGGTATGTTCATGTTTTGTCAATATTGGAAGATTGCTAGATTTTATGTTGTATATGATGGACCTATGGAACCTTGAACCTGTGGTATTCGTTATGGGCTTACTAAATTTCCAACCAAGACCAGAGAGTCATCTACATTGACTCAAGGTGTAGCAATCACCTGAGTTTAATATAGCTTTGATGAGTGATTTGGAGAATAAGGTAACTAATCATGTAGTTCAAACAGGTGATAATACAAAGCACAATGTGAAGTCAAATGGATTAGTGAAGGCCAAGGATGGAAGTAGTCTTCTGAGTAAGGTCTTGTATGTTCCTAAAACTCCAAAGAATCTGATACATGTAGGGCAAATTGTCAAGAAAGGTTATGAAGTGAGGTTCACTAATGATGGAGTTTATGTTGAAGACCCTAGCAATGGGTATAAAAAAATTGTTTTAGGGAAGAAAGAAGGAAGGCTATTCACATTGAAGATTCAAGGTAATGTTGGTCATGCTTTGTTTACTTATGGAGGACATAAGATCTCTGAGTTAGATCTTTGGCATAAAATACTTGGACATTTCAATGAAAGAGGTATTAAGGATATGGTTAACAATAGTTTAGTGCTTGGATTTCCTAATGTTGCAAGTCAACATATGACATACACATGTGAGGTATGTCAATTAGGTAAGGCTCATAAGCAATCATATTCTAAGCATGGTTTCATGTATTCAGAGAGGCAAAAGTTGGTACACATAGATGTGTGGGAATCATCAAAGGATTTCAGTATAAATGGTTCGAGATATTATGTGATTTATGTTGATGATGCTACTAGGTGGATCACCATATATGTGATCAAAGATAAGTTAGAGGTATTCAATACATTTAAACATTATCATGTATATGCAGAAAGAGACTAAGGTCAGATGGAGGGGGAGTGTATTTCTCTAATGATTTCAGTGATTACTTATGGAATGCAGGTATAAAAAGGGAAGTTACTTTCAGGTACTCTCCTCAACAAAATGGTGTAGGAGATAGGAGGAATAGAACTCTTTTTGAGTTTGCAAGATCAATGATGAAGGAGAAGAATTGTCCCAATTATTTGTGGGTTGAGGTTGTAAATACAACTACATACTTAGTCAATAGGCTACCATGTAAAGCCTTGTAGGGTATGACACCATATGAGGCCTCGTGGGGTAAGAGACCTACCTTAGATCATTGCAAAGTGTTTGGATGTTTGGCTTATGCATATGTGCCATCTTAGTTGAGGCACAAATTGGAACCTAAAGCTAAAAAGTATGTGTTCATTAGATATGATGATAAGCATATGGGATATAGGTTGTGGAGTCCATCCACAAAACAATTTCTTGTATCAAAGGATGTTACATTTGATGAGCAAGGTACTTGGTATGCAGGTACAATCAATAATCATGCAGGTGATGAAGAAGTTTTGAATGAGAAGACATGTAAATCAAAGGTTTAGATATTTGATGAGGAAGAGAGCAATGAAGTACAAGTTGAAGTTGAAGAAGTACCAAGGCTTGATCCAGAATGTGATGAACCAGAAACTTCAAGAAGTGCAGAAGTGAGAAGATCATGAAGACATAAATGGAAACCTACAAGGTATAGCTATGAAACTTCTTTTTTGACTACTAAAGATTATGCTTAGATGGTGAAAGCAGATGAAGACCCTTCTACATATGAAGAGGCTAAAGGTAAGGAAAATGGGGAGAAATTTATGCACGAAGAGTTATGATGCACTGATGGAGAATAAGACATGGGATTTGGTTATTAAACCAAATAGTCAGAAGATCATTGGATGCAAGTGGGTCTACAAGACAAACAGGTATGCAGATGGAAGTGTGTCTAGGTATAAAGCTAGACTTGTTGTGAAAGGGTTTGCTCAAACATATGGTATAGACTATGATGAGACCTATAGTCCTGTGGCAAAGATGACAACCATCAAGACACTAATAGCCATTGCTACTTCTTACAGGTACAGATGAGAAGAGAATTCAAATCCTCAAGAAACAAATGGAGAAAGATTTCAAGATTAGTGACTTGGGAGACTTGTCATATTTCTTGGGCATGTAGATCTCATATACTCAACATGGATTGTATGTAACTCAAGAAAGGTATTTGAAGAACTTGTTAATCAAGTTTAAAATGGAAGATTGGAGAGTAGCACCTACTCCAATGGAGGTGAATCACAAATTGAGCAGATATGGAGGAGAAGAATTCAAGGATATGAAGTTATATCAAAGTTTGGTTGGTAGTCTTATCTATGCTACTCTAACTAGACCTGATTTGTCATGTGCCATTGGTGTGTTGTCTCAATTTATGCATTGTCCTTGGAAGGAACATTGGGTTGCAGGATAAAGAGTGTTGAGATACATTAAGGGTACACTCAAGGAAGGTTTGTATTATGTTTTACATTAGATACAAATATCAAGATATATAGTGATACAGATTGGGTAGGTAATCTTTATGATAGGAGATCAACTTATGGGTACTTGTGTTATGTGGGAGATAAGTTAATCTCTTGGTGCTCTAAGAAGCAACATACAGTTGCTTTATCATCTACAGGTAGAGTATAAAGGTATGGTTGAAGCTGCAAAGGAGGTGATATGGGTAAAAACTCTCATGAAGAGTTTTGACATCATTCAGAGTACACCCACTATTCATGGAGACAATATGAGTTCATTGTATCTAGCTACTAACCCTATCTTTCATGTTAGGACTAAACAGATTGAGATTTAGTATCATTTCTTAAGAGAGAAGGTGATTGAAAAGGAGGTTGAAGTCATGCATACTTCAACAAAAGATCAGATTGCAGATATGCTAACCAAAAGCTTGGATGGACCAAAGCTAGAAAGATTTAAAGACATGGCAAGTATAAAGAAGATAGAGAAAACCTCATTGATGATTGAGGGGGAGCTGTTGGTGCAAGTCAACCACCAATTGATGTTTATGATAAAGACATGAAGTCAAAAGATGAAGAAAAGAGCAACAAATGAAGATTGAAGATAGAGCATATTCAAGAAATGAAGACTTGTATACATATGTGCATTAATTTGTAGTTAGCTCACTTATACCTTTGCTATGGTTATGAGCTTGTACATATATGCCTATATATACAAGTAAAACATTGGGGCAAGTATAAGAGAGCATGAGATGAGAAGAATTAGACGTTGTAAGAGTCATTAGACACTTTAGAAATGTAGAAGATCTCTCTCATCATTCAGATGTAAAATTTTTCAAAGAAGAGGAAAAATTGCACCCGATCTTTTCTTGAGTACTCCTTCTGTTTTTAAAGACTCAGTGCTTCCAAGAAACACTCACATCATGAAGAACATTAAGGTTCAGTTTCATCTCACTGTAGAAGAGCTCCTCAAAGAAAAACCTGAGCTATGGAATCATGTGAAGGATCAGGTTCCTGAACTTGATTCCAATATGCCAAAAGCAGGCTCTAAGCAAAAAGTTCCACAGATACCTCTCGATAAAGTAGGGGAAATGAGTGAAGGTGAAGAAGGTAATACTTATCTTCCCATCACCTACCAAGGTTACACAACCAAAGCGATTGTAGATTCAGGTGCGGGTGTTGCTATTGCAACCACCTCCTTGTGGAAGCCATGGGGCAAACCCACATTAAGACCAACTAGAATGAAGCTTCAAATGGTTGACGGTCATTTTGAAAGACCTCTAGGATTGCTCGAAGGGATAACTCTAACCACTTGTGGTGTAGAGCTTGAACACACATTTGCTATATGTGAGTTTGAGAAAAATAATGTTTATGAGATGATCCTAGGAAGACCCTTCCTACGACAATTGCAAATAGTACAGGATTGGGTAATCAACTCCTTGTACTTACAACAGTTAGGGGTCACCACCATGGTCAATTTGAAGGATTACACCTTCAGAGATGTACCACCCCTATAGTGGAATCCTATCCACAAAGCGAAAGAAGATTCTATCTCTGTGCATTCTGGAAGTTCACCTAATCCATCATGGCTGCATGAAGATACTCACTTGTGGATGTGCAAGGTCACAGAGGAAGAGTTGTGAAATGCTTTTGTACAAGTCTAAGTCTATAGTTTATTGAACTCTATACAAGTTTTCAAATCCTAATTATGATTAGGCTGAGAGGATTGAGAGTAGGAACATTTACATGTGTAAATGTGAAGAAGTGAAGTTGCAATAGACGCAAAATTCAATGCGAATGTTTTGGTCAGTTCTCCTTCCAAAGTGTAAAGTTTTGAGCAAGAAAGCACTCATTCTTTAAGTTGGAAGGTAAGCTATCTATAGCTAAAAGCATTTGACTAAATGGGCTATATTTTGGGAGAACCATGCTTTAGGAGTTGCAGGTGTCAAAGTCAACTATACAGTAGAACAATTTTAGACATAGGTGAACTGTTTGAATCATTCCTCAAGATCTAATGAATGTTTTCAGAATATTTAAATTGGAGAAGGTGTGAAATCTTTAGGGGACCCCTTGTGCAAAGTTTCATAAAAAAATATTACACATTTGGTCAATCAATGAGTGGGTTATGTGCAAGAGAGTTTTCTGAGTAGTGACTCTCTTCACAGCTAGTGTAAATCTTGATAGTTTGGCATTGATCCTCAAACTTGGTAAAGCTTTTGAGTTATTCTTGATATAGAAGTGTTCTAACATCAAGGATAGCTTGTTCTTTTGGAGATTAACACTCTCCATCAAGATTCACTATCATTTCTTAAGAGAAAAGGTGCTTGAGAAAAAGCTTAGGTCATGGGTACACCAACAAAAGAGCAAGTGGTAGATATGCTGACAAAAAGCTTGGATAAGACCCAACTTACAAAGGTTTAAAGAGATGAAAAGCATAAAGAAGAATGACATAATCACAAGTTATGATTAAGGGGTAGCTATTGGTGCAAAACAATCAATAATTGGTGACTATCAAGTGACTAAAGTAGTTCAAAGATCAAAAGAAAGTCAAGAAGTTCAAGAAAGACATATTCTATACACATATGTACATTATGAGTGAAAATTCTTGTAATATAGTTAGGAACACTTATAACAAAGATAGAGAATCATGTAATAGATACGCAATAAGTACAAATGTACATAGATATGTCAATGATGTAAAGATGTCCAGAGAGTCTTCTTCTCAGAATAGTGTCGAGTCTATCCTAGAATTGCCTAAGCCTCCTCATGTGGATCAAGAAATCTTTTGTAGACATCTTATTCAAAATTCAATCAAGCTATGATCAAAGTTTGATGATCTAATTCTCTTCAGGTTGTGTGTATGACAAGAAGGAAGCTTCATATGTAGAAGTCTACAAGTGAAGTTCTCAGAATCATGCATTTTGCGGCCAAAGATTTACTTGGATCTTCGTGCTGAGTATAAAGATTTCTACGATTGAGCATTCAAAATTTAAGCTAGAAGATAAGGAAGCTATGGCTAAAAGCATTTAACAAATGGGGTATACTTATGAGCGAAATCAGCTTATGAAGTTGACCATGTCAAAGAAGGTCGTGTAGGGTGTGTGTAGAAGTGCGAGAGACACACGAGAAGCACACCAAGGAGCACAAACACAGCAAGACACACGGAGGAGACGATGGCTGGAATAGCTCTCTCTATTGATCGATGAACTGAACTAAAATAAGAGCTGAATAATATCCCTAAGTACAAAGTACCACCACATATGAGAGTATCAAGTATGTGGTAACATGGGGAAAAAACCTCTAGCCAGCACTAGAGTAAAAAGTGCCCATGTATAGGGAAAAGGTTCACATCAAAGCTACTCAAGGAACACATAAGTGTAACAAACCCCCCTGAAGCGATTGATGTGAACACATACAGGGAGTGACACATCAGCCCCCACAAGGTAATAAGCGTAAAGCTTTGCAAAAAGCTTCAAACTTTTCCCATGGAAGGGATTTGGTGAATATGTCTCCCACATTATCTTGTGTAGGCACAGATACCAAATCAATATCTCCTGCATGAAGGCGCTCTCTCACATAGTGATAATGCACCTCAATATGTTTGGTCTGTGCATGAAACACTGGGTTTCATGCAACAGCCAAAGCACTCTGACTATCTGTGAGAATATGCGTAAGCGCATCAATCTTTATGCAAATATGCATCAATAGGCGTCTCAGCCATATACACTCCACTGTCGCTGTGAAAACTGCCCTGTACTCAGCTTCACAACTTGATGTCGCCACTGTAGGTTGCTTCTTACTCAACCAAGATATGCATGAGTCTCCAAGGAAAAAGCAATTACGACTAGTGGACACGCGAGTATCATAACAACCAGCCCAATGACTATCTGTAAAAGAATGCAAGCATGGCTGAACATCTTTACCATAAAAGAGACCTAAGCTCAAAGTGCCTCGAAGATATCTAAACACACGTCTCACCGCTTGACAATGCTTAGTGCCAGGGCTATGCATGAATCGACTCAACTAGGAAACTGCATACTCTATATCCGGCCTTGTGTTGCATGCATATATAAGACATCCCACAGCTTGCTGATAAAGAGAAGTGTCAAATGCATCACTGGAATCCTCAACTGAGAACCTGAATCCTATCTCAACTGGTGTGGAAACTGGCTTACAATCCTCAAAATCAAAACGCTCAAGTAGTTTTTCGACATACTTTGCTTGATGCATAACTCGCCCCTCAACGGATACAAACTGGATGCCAAGATAGCAGCTCAAAAGACCAAGATAAGTGACATCAAAAGTATGCTGCAAATCAGCCATAAGAATGTCAAGTTTTGCATCACATGACCCAGTCAAGAGTATGTCATCGACATAAAGAACAAGCACTATAAGATCAGCTCCATTTTTGCATACATAGAGTGTGCTTTCAATCGGACTACATATGAAGCCAAGAGCAATCAAGTGCTTATGTATTTTGTCATACCATGCACGTGGAGCTTGTTTGAGACCATACAAAGCTTTATGCAAGCAACAAACCATATGCTATTTCCCTTTCATAGCAAATCCAGGAGGTTGCTTCACATAGATCTCTTCTTGCAAATCACCATTCAAGAAGGCTGTTTTTATGTCCAACTGATGCACTTTTCAACCTCGATGGGCAGCCAATGCAACCATAGTATGAATGGTAGTCATGCGTGAAGTAGGTGCAAAAGTTTCCTCATAGTCAATGCCATATTGTTGCGCATATCCTTTGGCAACCAATCTAGCTTTGTAGCGATCAATGCTACCATCATATTTTCTCTTAATCTTATAAACCCACTTTGTACCAATGGCATTCTTTCCTTTTGGCAATTCACATAACTCCCAAGTACCATTCCTATGTATGGAATCTATTTCTGATTGCATATCACTCATCCATTTTGGATCGTCACATGCATCGTCAAAAGAAATGGCTCTTCATTACATGCTGTAGCAATAAGAGAATAATCCAGAAAATTATTTAATGCATGGTGAGAGCTTGATCTTGTTCTACCAAGTAAAGGTGCACTCAATTTGCTGTCCCCCAAAGTTTGTTTCAGCCACTTTGGCATAGATTGTGTACTCTTAATAGACATGCGTTCATTATGTAAAACATCTTCAATATGTACATCATGCGTGGGCTGAATTTCATGCTCAGTTTCAAGCATATTTTGATGCAAATGTTCAGCCATATGTGGCTGGAAATTTCCAACCGTTTTGACAATTTTTGGCTGAATTTTTTCAGCCATGTTTGGCTCAAAATTCTCTACATTTTCAGCTCTATTTTGCTGGAATTTTTCAGCCGTTTGAACCTCAGTTGGCTGGTTTACATGGCCATAGTCAAGCGCACCATTTTGGAACAAAGGCATGAGTGTATCGAACACATCTTGTGAGCTAACTGTTGGCAATTTTTTGCATTCAAGTAGAGGGAAAACTGAATTTTCAGCAAATACCACATCTCAACTCACAATAATTGTGTTCCTCACTGGATGGTATAACTGATATCCCTTACTTTCAACACTATAACCAACAAATATACATTTTTTTGCCTTGTCATCAAGTTTGTGACGTTGTTGTGATGGCACAAGAGCATATGTCAAACAACCAAACACACGCATATGACTAACCATAGGCTTATGACCATTCCAAGCCTCATAAGGAGTGATGACTCTCAATGCTTTTGTAGGGCAGCGATTCAACACATAGTTTGCACACATGACCGCTTGCATCCAAACTTTATGAGGAAGTTGCTTTCCTTTAACCATACATCGTGCCATTTCAAGTAGAGTTCTATTTTTACGCTCGGCAACACCATTTTGTTGAGGTGTATATGGCACCGTACATTGGTGTGAAATACCTCTTTCACGAAGAAAAGCACTAAACTCATATGACGTGTATTCACCACCACGATCCGTGCGTAGAGTCAAAAGCTTTTGTGAAGAAAAATTTTCAGCCATAGCTAAAAATGCTTTGAAGCAAGAAAATACCTCATTCTTTGCTTTCATAGGATACACCCATGTATGGCAAGTAGCATCATCAATGAAGGTAACAAAATATACATGCTTACCAAAAGATGGAGTCTTGATGGGACCACATACATCACTATGAACAAGTTGCAATTTTCTTGTAGTGTGTGTATGACTATCTTTTGGAAAAGAAGCACGATGCATTTTTCCAAGAATGCAACCTTCACATGCATGCTTTTCAATGGACTCAAGTGTAGGCAAGCCAATAACCATGTCCTTCTTTTGCAAGTAGAGCAAGCTATTGAAGTTCAAGTGACCAAAACGAGCATGCCAAAGCTCCATTTCAGTCATGAAAGAAGTATGAGCAACTAAGGCATTCGAGGCAGCCCTCTTGTATGTATCCATGTGATAAAAACCATTACATAATGTACCGGACATCACGATAACATCGCCATTGTTGAAATCATGAACCATACACTTATCATCAACAAAGTGTACATGAAGTCCAACTTTGGCAATCAATGGAACTGAAATTAAGTTCTTCTTGATATCGGGCACATACAATGCATTTTTCAAGAGAATCACACCTCCATTTGCAGTCGTAAGCTCAATTTCTCCTACTCCAATGATAGGATAAGAGGCATTGTTTGCACACACCACATGTCCTCCTTTAGGTGCATCTTTCAAAGAGGCAAAAAATCTTTTGCATGATGTTATGTGCTTTGAAGCACCACTATCAAAGAACCAATCGGAATCAGCCTCACTCACAACCATACATTTAGAATGTAAAGAAGCATCATAATGACATGTAACAACACATGCCCAAAAATCTTGAGCCATGTTAGCTTCATCATTCTTTGCATTTGCTGAATTTTCAACAATAGACATGCCGGATTCCTTCTTCTTTTCGTTGCATTTAGCAAGCTTTCTACACTCATCAATAGTATGACTAGCCTTCCGGCAATATTTGCATCTCTTCTTCTTTTGCAAATCACCATCATTAGAGGAATGAGTGGAAGAGGAAGCTTGAGGCTTTGGTTTTGATGAACCCAAAGCTGAACCATACTTGCTTTTCCCTTTTTGTGAGATAGCAAGTGCTTGCGTTCCCTCAATCAAACCACTCCTATTCACTCTAGATTGCTCTTCTTGCAAAAGAAGAGACACAACCTCATCAAATGCATACATATTAGGATTTTCTTTTGCAACCAAACGCAGTGTAGTAGCAAAGCTTTGAAAAGATTCTAGTAATCCTTTCAACAATGTAGAAATGAGTAATGCATCCGGAATGATCTCATCTATGTTTGCCAATTGCTCTTTGTTGAGGGAGAATCAAGCAAAAAGAAGAAAAGAAGACGACAACGAAAGAAGCTTCACTAAAAAGATCATATTTGAAGATATATCTCTGCAGGAAGCCCCGCAGGGGCGCAACACCCATCTCTGCACAGAGCCCCGCAGGGGCACACACACCAAGGAAAAGCACGTAAGGAGAAGGACGGACCAAGGCTAGGAAAGCATATTTTGAAGAAATTCAAGAAGATAATTGGCAGGTCATAATCCTTCCGGTGATGGCGTGCGTTGTCAACAAAGTAAACAGGCTCAAAGCAATACAACAGGGTCAGATGTGTGCAACCAAGACAAATCAGAAGACCATCGGCTGAAAAGTTGAAGAGGGTGACTAAGAACATCACATTCCTAGTCACTGGTGGCGTGCGTGGTAACCCAACTGAATACAACAACCCAACTATGTGGTATAAGGGATACCAAGGGGCAAAATCAAAGCAAAGGACATACCTCGGATAAGATAACCAATTGTCTGACAATCCTTGTTGCCGCTTCGACCGCTGGGTGCGTGTATTCAGAAGACTTAAAAAAATAGCCGACGAAAAGCTAAAGCCTGTCAAGGGACGACAGAGACGAAGAGGGGGAGAGTGTTGCAGAGCAAAGAAGAGCACAAAGCAGAGAAAAAGAAGGGCCCCAAAATTTTTTCGATTCGGACACCCAAATTTTGTATTATAACCATTCTTGTAATATATTTTCCGATGTAAAGGCACTAGAGGAGTCCTCTAGATGCATCCCCACAGAAGATTAGTAGATTACCCATGTAAATTAGTAGAAAATTAGTCTTTTAGTGAATAAAGTGCCGGTCTCTTGTGTGAAAAGACCATTTTTAGGGCACAAGTATATAAGTCAATTTGTGACTCTTTGTAAGGACTTTTTGCCATTGTGAGAATCAAGAGCATTGATTTTCGAATTTGTGTCTTCTCCTCTCTGTATCTTCTTCTTTGTGAGCTTGTGTGCATGTGCATTGCTTGGAAAGAGTGTTAGGAAGTGTTGTCTATCCATGAAAGTGTCTATTTGCTGTAGTTAAGGTGTGTGTGAAGCGTAGGAAGTGCTCAAGTGTAGGAAGTTGATTCCCGCGACTCAGTATTTTGCTCATAACTTGAAGCGAAAGCGTCAAAATCGAGTGAAAATACGCCATTGGATGCGTCTTCTCGAGAGCTTCGAAACGCATATGCTATTCGCTATATTTGGAGTTCGGAGCTGAGAGAAAAGCTCGATTTACTGTTGGCTGCTGCATCAAGTATCGCGACGCCATGACTGACAGTTGGAGCTTGTTTGGATAAGTTTTTGCCTTGTTTGCACTCTTTGAGTAGTTCATTTGCACTGATCATCACTTGAATGCATGTCCTCATACACTCGGCTAGGTTTGTATACTCATCGGATTGATAATTAAAGCGTGAATCCCCACTATATGCACTTGAGGGGGATTGAGGTATAGTCTCTTTCTCCACAAGTCCCTAAGTTGGTTCTTAGGTCAACACGTTTTTTGGCGCCGTTGCCGGGGAGTGTAGAATCAAACCGAGGCATTCGTGTGATGGTAAGTAGCTTTTTGCATTGAAGTGAGAGGTGGAGCAATGATTTCCTCTTCTTTGGTAAGTCATTTTCAACCGCACTTGCTACTTGTCATTCTTGGAGTGTGTGTAGTGAGTTATTAGTCTAGGGAAGTGAGTAGAACGAGTAGAGTAGGAAGAGTGAGGGAGTAGGCTAGGTAGTTAGAGTAGCTTAGAATTCTTGTTTTGTTGTTTTATTCCCAGCAAGTAAGGAAGTCTCAAGTATAAAAGCCAAAAATATCATTTTGCAAGTTACTTGTGTTCTTGAGCAAGTATCGTGGGGGAAACTGTCGAGTATCGTGAGCTGCAGTGTCGAGTATCGTGGGCTGCGCAGAGCAATCGGGGTGTGATTAAAGTGTTGATAGAGGGTTTGAGGTAAGCACATTCACCCATGCTCATGTTTACCATTTGAGTTCAAGTGTTAGTGTAAAACGACCTGCGTCAGGTATCGTTTGGGATCTGCAGGGGGTAAACAATGTGTTTTAAGTGATACAGAGAGTGAGGAGAGGGTAGAAGCACGAGTAGAACAAGGGTAATAAGTCAAATCTTACAAAATCTCTTTGAAAAATTGTCTAAGGGTCAAGTATCGTTGCTCCCGCGGTCGAGTATCGCGATACTTAGCAAGTATCGTGATCTCCTGCGGTTGAGTATCACGATATTTCCCTCCGATCGTGTGTCGTTTCAGGCCCGGAGATCGTTTAGATCTACAGATCGTGTATCGTCTGTGCTTAGAGATCGTCGTTCGCTCAGAGATCGTTTCGAACAGAGATCGTTTCCCAGAGATCGTTTGACCAAAAATCGCGTATCGTTTCCGTTAGGTATCGTCGAATCGTTCTACTTCAAAGGTCGTGTATCGTTCGGAAAGATCGCATATCGTTTTCTCATAGAGATCGTATATCGTTTTGACCCAGAGATTGTTTCGTAGCGATCGCTTCTCAGAGATCGTTTTTCAGAGATTGTTTCGTCCAACGATCGTTTGCTTAAAGATCGTGTATCGTTTTCCGAGAGATCGTGTATCGTCTGTGATTAAAGATCGTGTATCGGTTGGTTTAAGTATCGTGTATCGTTTCTCCTAGGGATCGCATATCGTTTTGTTCGAGAGATTGTGTATCGTTTCAGCAAAAGATTGTTTAGTGCAGAGATCGTTTTGCAGCGATCATTTCTCAGAGATCGTTTTGTCCAAAGATCGCGTGTCGTGTATTGTGGAGGTCAAGTATCGTGTGCTGAAAAGTTCTTTTTCAGTCATTTCTCAGCCAAATTCTTCTAAGAATTTTGACCTTGAGTGAAGAATCCTAGAAGCCAGAGGATTGCAAGAGCTGATTAGAGTTCTTAGGTGGATGAACCTGAGATCTGGAAGAACCCTAGGAAGCCGAAGAAGTGTAATCTCTTCTGTAGGTAGTGTAGCCGAGCCAAGCAGCCATACCCAATATTCTGAAACCTCTAGTGAATCCGAGGAAGAAATTCGTATGGCTTCAGAGGATATGCAGAACACCGTACCAATACTCAGCATGATGTCAATCATTGAGGGAGAGTATAGGACATCGTTGGAATATGTGACCACCAATCAGCATGAGATCCCTATTTATTTAGATGGTCTCAACAGATCGGTAGCCAAGCTCAAAAAGGCCTCAGAAGCTTACATAGTGCCTAGACCAGCTGTCAAGTACGCAGGAGGATTTTACATGGACAAAAGAGATATCCAGTATGTTGTCACGGAACACCCAGAAAACATTAATGAAAATGGAGGAGAAAATAATGCATCAAACTTAAATGGAGATGGGAATGAAGAGCAAATAACCACACCCAGAGGGAGATCTAGAGTTGTTCGGGCTTGGAGAGGAGACGTGATTCCCCAAGATGATTCCATAATGGATGTGTACTTGATCAATGGAATGGGACACCTCCTTAGAGCCTCCTCATCCATTTGGGAAGCAGCCCCTAATCCTGTCACCATCTATGAATTACAAGATCCTGACTTTCCCACCATTATCACCGTATTTGGATAAGGATCAGAGAAGATTTTGGCCCCTAACAGAGTCAGAAAGAGCTGAGTTGAAATATAAGAATATTCCTATGTTTCCTCCTAGGTACCAAGCCACTACTTCACAAAATCCCCTTGGAACATCTCAGAATAATTCATATCAACAATCAGGGCAAACCCAACAAACACAAATACCGGTTAGGCCACATGTGTAGTTTGCAATGCCTGCAAATAACCCTAATTTCCGGCCTCAACCACGTGTGGACCCAAGACAGGGAATTCCAGCCCCAGTTAGACCACCCGTAGCAAGAGGACCAGGTATACCCATAGGAAGACCAATCTTCCTAGTGATGCCTAGACCGCCTGAAGCAGGAAGGAGATTAAGGCCAATTCAAGTTGCCAAATGTATGAGAAACCACTATGATGGCTCGAGTGAACCTTACAATCATATAGCCGAATTCAAACAAGTGATCAGAGCAGAACAAGTGGAGGATTTTTTGATCCAATATGAATCTTTTGGCCTTACTTTGACAGACACTGCATTAGCATGGTTCCATCCTTTAGACCCTAATCATTTTCAAAACATGGAACAAGTCTATCAAGAAATGATTGAGGAATTCACTAAGTCTGGAATTAAAAACAATTCGTCCTCATTGATTCATAGTCTTAAGCAAGCTCCTACGGAATCAATGAGATTGGTTGCAAGAAGATTCAAGCAGTATGTGGACAGATGTCCGGTGGAAGAGCGACCTACCCAGAACAAAATGGTATCATTATTTTTGGAAGGACTGTTGAGTGGATCATTAAGATCTTTGGTATACGTGAAGAGAGTTCAAACTTTACGAGAGTGTATGAAGGAATGTATAGACCTGGAAGACAACCTCGCAGAAGACCTGAAAATACCTCAAGGTAGCTTGAAGAGTGATGATTCTGCTAGCAGCACATCAAACTCTAAAAACAATGTGGAGGAAATAGCCGATTTAGTAGCAAAAAAATTAAACGTTCAAGGACAGAGGAACTATCCCAACAACCCAATAAGGGTACCGATGCTTAGAAGATGTATGCATTGTGGAGGAGATCATCCTTCTCACTTGTGTACTAGGGGAGCAGTCCCACCACCTGCTTATGGCTATAATAGACCACCTGTCCCAGGACCTCTACAATATTGTAGCATAGAACAAAAATACACAAATCACAGCTCAGAAAATTGCCCTTACAATAGGCAATCGAGACCAGCACAACCATATGTGAGACCTTATGGATACCCTTAGAGAGAGCAAGGAGGTGAAGCATTGAGATATCCCACTTATCAGCAGCAGGCACCAGTGCCACGACCATATGCCTATCAAGGATACACCCAACCACAACCAGTGCTAGGACAACAACCGCCGCATCCTTAGAATGTTGTCCCAGTGAAAATAGCTCGTCCTGAAGAAAACCTAGAGAGAGCAATAGTACCAGCCACACCTTTGATTAGTAATGAATCATATGAGTCATCTTATGACTCTAGTCAGGGAAGTTATCCCTCTTATGAGAGCTCAATGATAGAGTATGGACAAATGTACGACCCATATGCTTATGAATTAGAACCACAAGATAACTCTTATGGATATGAGCAGGACTATGTGCCAATGATGTACACAGCTCCTAGAGCAACCATGCCACCCCGACCCTTGAATAGACCACCTGTACCTAGAGGGCCATGTTACAGATGCGGAGGTGATCACTATATCAGAGAATGTACTTTGCCAAACCCACCACCACCTCAACGAGTCTGGGAAGGCTACTGCGGTGATTGTGGTAAGGAACATCTTTTTAGAGACTGCCCAAAGAACCCTAACAAGATTACCTCCAATGTGCAAATCAATGTGATAGAAGTAATTGAATCATCAGGAAGCGATAAGGAATACACGGTGCCATTGAAAGCAATAACAAGAGCAAAAGCTAGAGAGACCCCAGAAAAACCTGAAGAACATAATCAAAGTGACAGAGAGGTGAACTCACCTACACCTCAAATAGTTGAAGACTTGGAAGAGCCTGAAAAAAGCGTTGTGAGCAGAAGGACACAAAGATGGAAGCACCGTCGGGATAGGATAAAAGAAAAGAAATTACAACAAAAGAAGAGAATGAAAAGAACGAACAAGTTCAGAAGGGAACACCAAAAGTGGAAGAAGAAAATAAAAACAGAAAGCATGAAAAAGAAGAGATAGGATCAGTGTTAGCAGATCCCATGCCTGAAGAGTTAGCCATGTGGATTCAAGCTTACAAAGCGCGAATAAGAGCAGGACCCCCCATCGAACAACATGAAAGGGAATATCCTAGAGGTGACCTAGAGAAAGAGAGATTAGAGATATGTAAAAAACTGATCGAAGTAGCTCAACAAACTCTAGAAAAACCTGCTCTTCCATTACCTAATTCACGAATTCCTGAAAAAGAATTCCAAGAGTGTGTCATCCCTAATGACACTGGAAAACCTAAAGAGAGTGAAACACACAAGGAAAATTACTGTGAGGATAAACGAGAAGGATCCATAGTTCCCGAAGTAGAAGGGGAATGGCCCAAAGATCTGTGGGCAAGAGTTCAAGAAGAACGGTGGAGGAAAGAGGAAGGAATTGAACCACCCTTTGAGGAGATAGAAGCCGAAGATGGAGTAGAAGGTTCAATACCTGAGTTGAATTCAGACGAGATCTTACCACTGGATCCAAGCGACAAAGGTGATGAAGAAATAAAAGCTTTGCCAAATTACACGGGAGAGTAGGAGCATAATTCAGAGCTATATTGCATTCCCTCAATAAGGAAAAAGGAACCGAACCCATCAGTACAAACATCAGAGATCATACGACATCTTAAAAAAACAAAAATTCCTTGTACCTTGAGTTGGAAGAACTCTTGAAGATCAAACCACATTTAAAGGAGAAACTGACCAGTCAATTGGAAATTAAGACTAAAGAAAAGGAGACATCTGATGAAGTGAGTACAGTAAAAATCCCAGTTGATAAGGTTGGAGATTTCAGTGAGGGAGACGAAGGAAACACTTGCCTTCCAATTACCTATAGGGGTTACACCACCAAAGCCATTTTAGATTCCGGAGCTGGAGTAGGAATTGCTACTAGAGAAATCTGGGAGAAATGGGGAAAACCAGCTTTGAGACCCACAGGTATGAAAATACAAATGGCAGATGGACACACTGAACGACCCTTGGGATTATTGGAACATGTAGTTTTTATCACTTGTGGAGTTGAATTCGAGCATACCTTAGCAATTTGTCAATTCGAAAGGGCCAGCAATTATGAAATGATACTTGGAAGACCTTTCATGAGACAGCTAAAGGTTGTGCAAGATTGGGGAAAAGATGCAGTATATCTACAGCATGAAGGAACCACCACGAGAATAAATCTCCACACATATACTTATCAAGATGTACCCCCCTTATAGTGGAACCAAATTCATAAGGAGGAAGATGAGCAGTCAATTCACAGCATAGGTTCTAGTGACCAATCATGGATGCATGAGGACACTCATCTATGGATATGCCAAACTGCAAAAAAGGAAGAGAATAGGGGAAAAGGATGGCAACAAAGGCAAGGTATAGCTAGGTCTGTACAAGATCCAGCTTACATGCCTCAAGTCTTCCTAGATGAAGAATTCGAACCTCACGGTTGGATGGAGATTTTAGCAACCCTTGATGTATGTGTGAACAAAGAAGTAATAACTATGAATGAATGTATCGATGTAGAAGGGTATGACGTCAGTCTATATGTAGTAGTCCTTCAGGAAGCTGAAGAAGGAGAAGTGATAGAAAAAGAATGGAAGGAGGACTACGAGAGTATTGAAATGGAGCAAGAACCGATGGAACCAGAGGATGAAAATCATAATCTAGGAGTCATAGATAATGAAATCCATCAGAGAATGACACAGACAGAAGAATCAGAGTTAGATAAAGAACCAGAAGGTGAAGAAAACAAACTACAAGATCAGTTTGAAGTACCAGCCCACTTTAAAAAGTATCAAGTTGAAGAAAGAAAAATTGCTATTCAAATGCCTAAACGAGAAGCTCAACCAGGAATAGCATATGACAACAAGGAACAAACCAAGAAAATAGTGGTAGCTTTAGAAGAAGGAGAAGAACGATGTACCTTCATAGGACAGGATATCTCGAGGGAGGAAGAGCAAGAGTTAATACAACTCATAAGAGAATACAGAGATGTCTTTGCATGGACATATAAGGATTTGAAGGGAGTAGATCCTTCCATATGTGCACATAGAATCCCAATGACATCAGAAGCTAAACCTTCCAAACAAAGACCTTACACCTACAATGATGTATACTCAGCAAAGATAAAGGAAGAGATAGACAAGTTGTTAGATGTTGGATTCATTTACGAGATCGAACACACGGAATGGGTATCACCTTTGGTGGTTGTACCAAAAAAGAATGGAAAGCTGAGAGTATGCATTAATCTGAAGAAAGTGAATGCTGCCACCATAAGGGACAGTTACCCATTACCCATCACGGATCATCTTTTGGAAAGAGTGGCAGGGAAGGAAGTATATAGTTTTTTGGATGGCTTTTCAAGAGATAACCAGGTAGCCATTGCTCCTGAGGACCAACACAAGACAACTTTTGCAACTGAATGGGGAGTATATGCCTTTAGAGTCATGCCTTTTGGTCTAACTAATGCCCCAGCCACATTTCAAAGATTAATGTGTCATGTATTCAAGGAATTCCTGAGGAAAAGTATGGAGGTGTACGTGGATGACTTATGTACCTATTCAGCTATACGATTAGAGCATATCCCTGAACTAGGGAAGATTTTTGCCAAATGTCAACAGTATAGAGTATGCCTCAATCCGGAAAAATGTGTCTTCATGGTTAGACAAGGAAAAATATTAGGACATATTGTCTCTAAAAATGGAATTTCAACGGATGAAGACAAAATTAAAGTAATTCTGGATTTACCAAGACCAAAGACGGCTAAAGAAGTTCAAGCATTTACAGGACATTGTGGTTACTACAGAAGATTTATACATATGTATGCCATAATTGCGAGACCTCTTTATGCATTATTGACACAATTCAACTAGACAGAAGAATGTGAAAAAGCCTTTAATGAATTGAAAAGTCGATTGAGTTCTGCACCAATCCTTCGAGTACCCAATTGGGATAAGCCATTTCACATTCATGTGGATGCTTCCAAATTTGCCATTGGTTGCATCTTAGCCCAAGCAACTGATACAGGAAAGCTAGACCACCCTATAGCCTATGCCAGTAGACAATTAAATCAGATAGAGCGCAATTATACCACAACCGAGAGAGAGGGGCTAGGGATGGTATACGCAGTGAAGAAGTTTAGACATTACCTTTTGGCGAACAAATTCAAATTCTTCATTGATCACCAAGCTCTATTGTACCTAGTCAATAAGCCTTGTAATACAGGATGACTAGTACGATGGTTTCTATTGTTAATGGAATTTGATTTTGAGGTAGTAGTCAAGAAAGGAAATACCCACATAAGAGCGGATCATTTATCGAGAATGACACATGGAGAACCACCCATAGGAGTACCAGATGATCTGCTAGATATGTACCTTTTCAACCTGGAAGTATGTCCTCAATGGGCAGAAAAGTTGATCCCTATACTTACACATGGACCTAAAGATGGGATCACACCAAAACAAGCTCAAGACCTGTGGAGGACTAAAAACCTTCATATCATTGCAGGAAGTTTGTATCACCAAGAGTCAAATGGATTGCTAATGAGATGTGTAGAAGAGGATGAACAAGAAATGTGGCTTGAAAAAGCACATGTAAATCAATGGAAAACCCACTTAGATGCCAATGGAACATGGCAAATGCTTAAGAGACTGGGCATATATTGGCCAACCATGCAAAAAGATGCACATAACTATGTATCAGCATGCCCAAATTGCCAAGAACGGAATCCAGAAGAGAACTCTACTATATGCTACTCCACTGTAGCACCAAGATGGAGCATGCCTCCGGTGAAGTTTTTGAAGACCCAGGAATACCTAGAAGGAGCCACCTTGGCAAGGAAACGTGCTTTAGAAGAACAAAGTAAGGATTATGCCATTGTAGGAAAACAACTCTTTAAGCGCGGTAGAGATAATCAATTACGATTATGCATACATGAAGATGAATATCTTGCTGTGTTAGAGATGGCGCATACAGGAGCTGCAGGAGGACACTTCTCTGCAGATAAAACAGCAAAAATGATTTTATTTGTTGGAATGTGGTGGCCAACTCTACATCAAGATGCAGCAACATATGTACAACGATGTGATACTTGTCAACGAACAAAGTACCCAATTAAAAGAGATGAGATGCCATTGAAACCCATGATTAGTGCCAGAGCTTTTACTAAATGGGGAATAGATTTCATAGGACCAATTAGCCCCCCAGCTAAAGGATCCCATGCCGAGTACATAATTGTAGCAACCGACTATCTTACCAAATGGGTTGAAGCCAAAGCAACCAAGAAAAATGACGCAAGAACTACAGCCAAGTTTCTCTTTGAGAATGTGTTCACTAGATTTGGATTGCCGATAGAAATCGTGAGTGATAGAGGCACACATTTTGTGAATGAAGTCATAGAAGCCTTACTGAATGAATTCTTAGTGATTCATAAGAAATCTGCACCTTATCACCCACAAGCCAACGGACAAGCAGAAAGTTCGAATAAAATCTTGTGTACTATTCTCACAAAAATTGTTAACACCGGAAGATCTGATTGGGATAAGCAATCACATCATGCTTTATGGGCATTTCGAGTTGCTTACAAAACTGCAATAGGAACTACACCTTTTAACCTAGTGTATGGACAAAATGCTATTTTGCCAATTGATTTCTTGATTCCCACTCTTAGGGTAGCAACAACTTACGAGTGGACTGGACATGAACTATCAGCTCAATTGGATTAAATAGAGAAATTACACGAAACTAGGTTACAAGCTGTAGCAGGTATTTATGCTGCTAAGAGACGACAAAAAGCCTACTTTGATGCCCACATCAAAGACAAAAATCTGAAGGAAGGAGATTTAGTTTTGGTATACACTTTGAAGCAACATGCTAAGAAGTTGCAAAAAAGAGGATATGACCCATTAATCATCAATCGCATATCTACTAGTGGTGCCATCAGCTTAGCAACCCTAGATGGAGAAGTATTACCAAACTATATCAGTGGATGTCGAGTGAAGAAATATCTAGAACCCTTGACTGAAGAAACCATGTCACGACTAATCAAGGGTAAGAACAGACGCATTGAGGAAGAAAGAATAGGAGAAAAAGCTAGACAGGAGGCACTAGAACGAATTAAGAAACGAAAAGAGTGGATGAGAGAGAGAGATGAGAGATATCGAATAGGAGAACTCATCCCAATGGCTAACTTTAGAGCCACAGAAAACCTAGGGCAACAGAGCACACAACCATATTTGAATTTGGGAGCTGGAAGAGTGGAATATCACTTAGTGAATGCACTTATTGATATAGGAGCCGCCATAAGTTGTATCAAACTTTCATTGACTCACAAGTTTAAGGAGGAATTACGGCCATCAAAGGCACAGTTGATGGGAATAGGAGGAGCGATTACTCAGTGCATAGGTGAAATAACTTTACCTTTACATATGGGAAACAACACTATGGAGCAGAAACTCTTAGTTTGTCATGATCAAGACTTACTTGAAGACATAGTGTTAGGTCAAGATTGGATATTCGAATATGAAGTGACTATTCAGTTGGCTTTAGGATATATATCAGCCAGAATAGGACATCGAGAGGTATTTAGCATGTTAGACGAACGACCATTTAAGCACATAGAAATAGTCCCTGAAGTTCATTCAATTGAACACTGTGATGAATGTATGTTCACTGACACCGTGGATACTCCGACCTCCAGTACTTCATGTGAGAAAACACAGAAGTCCACTTACCATGAAGGTAATACACCAATGCACAAGGAGAACCTGCATAGTCCAAGAGCAAAACAACCGAAGAAGAATAGCAATAAGGAAAAGCTGGAGTCTGCCATTGCAACAATAGCTAGTCCAAGATTCAGAAAGCAAAAGCAGCACAGGTGCAACATGAGAAACTCTACGGTTACCAGAAATGTTCAAGATACAATACGAATCAACAGAGTCAAGCAGATTTGGATGACGAAAGATAGGACAAAAGACATGCATCTTCCAACATCTTCAAGTTGCACACATGTGGAGTTACCAGAATCCAAAGTATGCATGATAGGGCCTCATTACAAGGCCAAGCATTCGGCACATCTTTCTTTTATTTCAAGATAGTAAAGCACATTTTCCTCTTGGGGAAATAGGAGAGCACTTGCACATAATCTAAAGAAATTACTAAAAATATAATAAAAGCTTCGGCTATAAACTCACTTTTCTGTTTTTTCTTTCAGACAAAAACATAAAAATATTGAAATTACAGAAAATCCCAGGTAAAACCTTTCTCACACCCACGGGGAAGGGACGACACCATTCACTCGGAGATATGACGATCTTATGAACAACAAATGAAGGAGGATTTCTGATGCTATATTGCCACTAATTCATACTCTATATTGAGTGCAGATGACATCCCCTGATTCAGAAGCTACGCAACAGGAAGAGGTGCAACTTCTTCCATTGGAGTCAATTACAAAAGTCAGAGGCCATTGGTTTCGTGATGACCAACCGGCATCGGAACTGATGTTCACGGCAACTATCAGAATCATGGACAGGGATCACTATTTTCCAATTATGTCTCAAGATTTCAAGACTATTGTACATGGGTTACCAAGCATAATAGACATATGGACACAAGCAGGAATTGAAGCATTTCTCGGAATGCCAATTTACCTTCGAGACTTTCAAAGGTGTACACAAGTAATGAATACACTACAGCCTCCAGCTACAAAGATAGCAGTTCCTGAAGCAAGAGTATTAGATAAAGTTGGTACATGGAAGACCATTCAATTCACTCATGAATTGATTAACAAAGCTTTCGGTTGGAATCAAGAAGGGATCACCAATGTAAAAGAAGAATGTCATGACCCTAAAAAGAGATCTTTCGTGGATATTAACAGAGTAGACATTGAAGATGCAGTACGCCTGGTACATCAACACTTCTGTTTCTCGAGCATGAATAGATACACTGCTCCTCAAAAGACTGTGGTACAACTATTATCACACGCAATGAAGCAAGTGGGCAATAAAGTGAATTTGACTCCATACATACAAGAAAGATTATTTGAAGCCAAGAAGAGATGGGGTCAGAAGAAGTTATTGAATGGGAGTTCAGCCTTAACATTGAACACATGGAGGTTGAGCCAAGGATCCAGCTTCAGATTAGGCAGCCCCATGACACTACATTACATATAGCACAAGGAAAAGATGTCACTACAGGGGAAGAACCGAGTATACCAAAAACATGGCTTAATGTGGATGTCACTCAGCTGAAACCTGTAGTCAAGCAAATGATTCAAACAGCTATGGATACACAACAACACATGATGGATGCAGATGCAGACTATGACAAAGCCATGAGGGAAAAGACTCAATTTCAAATTATGAGTGAACAGTTGTCTGCACAGCTTATCCAAGCACAAAAAGAGATAGCAACCAAAAGCAACGAGTTGCTCGAGGTAAAAGATCAATGTGACACATTAATAAATCAACATCACCAACTCCAGGCACAGCTTGTTGATTTACAACGATTACATGAAGCAAGCGAGGCTGACAAAAAGATAATGCGAGCTCGAAGCACTTTGCTCGAGAAACAACTAAAGGTGTACATGGAAGAGAATGACAATTTACGCAACAGAAACAAAGAATTAATGAAGTCATTATTATATGATCAGGCAATCGAGAAAACGGAGACTCTGACAGATGACCCACATGGATTAAAAGAGCAAGTGGCCAAATATGAAGATTTGCTACGGCAAGAGCAGACATGAGCATATGAATGGGAAAGGAAATACAACAAGGATACCAATGAATTGAAGATACAATTACAAAATGTGAATGCCAAACTGGTACAGAGCTACAGTGAAAATATGGATCATGTCGCTGAAGTAGGAAATGAATTGCTGGCAGCAAAAGAAGCACTCAGGGCAGCCATGCAAGAGGTAAAAGAGAAAGATGAATGCATAGCACAATTGAAGTCTCACATAAAAGAGAAAGAAGATGTCAGGACACCAGTAGAGCCAATAAAGGAAAATCCTACTGATGAGGTAGAGGTATGTCCTCCATCTCCCCCGATTACTAATTCTCCAATACATGAGCAGTTGGCCGACATACATGATGATCATCCAATGCCATACACTACAGAAATAAGTCAGAAGGAACGGGTACTAGTGGTGTCCCGGTTGACAGAGAATTTTGAAAATGAAGTTATCAAAGTTATGAAAGAAGCAAAGATAAAAGGGAAAGACTTAGACAAGATTATGAAGCCTTTCAATATCCCATACGGATTATTGAAAGAGAAAACACGACAATATATAAAGAAGATCACAAAGACAAGCCCTGATGAGCAGCTCAACTTCAAGAATGACACATTCAATTTCACTCAAGCAGAATTTGAAGCTGCACAACCAGTATGGAGAAGAAAATTTTTGGAGAAACATCCTACACTAAGGGTGCACTGGCAAGCAGCCCCATATTTCCTACAGGTAAACCCTACATTTTGTCCTATACCACGTAGAAGAGAAGCTAGAGCATTTTTGGACATGCAAAGAAATGGCACAATAAATAACCAGTGGCTGAATTATCCTCTACTACCAAGCCCGCCACATAACTATTTGCCAACGGAGGATTACATGGTCAAAACAATAGAATTTTGGTTACAAACCTATGCGACCGTACCAGATATATCTATAAAAATGACCAATAAAATACTCAGTATGTTACTTACTGTATTGAAGGTCTTCAAACATGCGGCATACACTTTTTTGAACTTCATCGGGATTAATCAAGGAACAGACATTCTTGTTTTTGACTTATCTGTGATGCCTAGCAGACCGACAATAATGGCCTATTATTCAAGGCTCATGTTCCTGCCTAGTACATACATGCAAACGTTCGAAGAAGCATTTTTTACAGGATTTTCTGAAATCGATTCAGAGATCTTTTTGAAAATGTCATCTAACTTGAATGCCAGATTAGTGGCATATGAATTAAGCTTCTTCGAAGATCACAGACAACCACCTCATGATGGTGTAAAGGCAGAACAATGGAAACAGCTCATGATACGTGAAGCCAATCTGCTAAATGACACAAAGCAAAAAGTATATAGAACATATGCCCGTCGCTTATCAAAGCCTGTCGGGGACGACAGAGTCCAGGAGGGGGGCAGTGTTGAGGGAGAATCAAGCAAAAAGAAGAAAAGAAGACGACAACGAAAGAAGCTTCACTAAAAAGATCATATTTGAAGATATATCTCTGCAGGAAGCCCCGCAGGGGCGCAACACCCATCTCTGCACAGAGCCCCGCAGGGGCACACACACCAAGGAAAAGCACGTAAGGAGAAGGACGGACCAAGGCCAGGAAAGCATATTTTGAAGAAATTTAAGAGGATAAATCAGAAGACCATCGGCTGAAAAGTTGAAGAGGGTGACTAAGAACAGCACATTCCTAGTCACTGGTGGCGTGCGTGGCAACCCAACTGAATACAGCAACCCGACTATGTGATATAAGGGATACCAAGGGGCAAAATCAAAGCAAAGGACATACCTCGGATAAGATAACCAATTGTCTGACAGTCCTTGTTGCCGCTTCGACCGCTGGGTGCGTGTATTCAGAAGACTTAAGCAAACAACCGAGGAAAAGCTAAATCCTGTCAAGGGACGACAGAGACGAAGAGGGGGAGAGTGTTCTAGAGCAAAGAAGAGCACAAAGCAGAGAAAAAGAAGGGCCCCAAAATTTTTCCGATTTGGACACCCAATTTTTGTATTATAACCATTCTTGTAATATATTTTCTGATGTAAAGGCACTAGAGGAGTCCTCTAGATGCATCCCCACAGAAGATTAGTAGATTACCCATGTAAATTAGTAGAAAATTAGTATTTTAGTGAATAAAGTGCCGGTCTCTTGTGTGAAAGGACCATTTTTAGGGCACAAGTATATAAGTCAATTTGTGACTCTTTGTAAGGACTTTTGCCATTGTGAGAATCAAGAGCACTGATTTTCGAATTTGTGTCTTCTCCTCTCTCTATCTTCTTCTTTGTGAGCTTGTGTGCATGTGCATTGCTTGGAAAGAGTGTTAGGAAGTGTTGTCTATCCATGAAAGTGTCTATTTGCTGTAGTTAAGGTGTGTGTGAAGCGTAGGAAGTGCTCAAGTGTAGGAAGTTGATTCTTGCGACTCAGTATTTTGCTCATAACTTGAAGCAAAAGCGTCAGAATCGAGTGAAAATATCGCCATTAGATGCGTCTTCTCGAGAGCTTCGAAACGCATGTGCTATTCGCTATATTTGGAGTTCAGAGCTGAGAGAAAAGCTCGATTTACTGTTGGTTGCTGCACCAAGTATTGCGACGCCATGACTGACAGTTGGAGCTTGTTTGGATAAGTTTTTGCCTTGTTTGCACTCTTTGAGTAGTTCATTTGCACTGATCATCATTTGAATGCATGTCCTCATACACTCGGCTAGGTTTGTATACTCATCGGATTGATAATTAAAGCGTGAATCCCCACTATATGCACTTGAGGGGGATTGAGGTATAGTCTCTTTCTCCACAAGTCCCTAAGTTGGTTCTTAGGTCAACACTCTTTCAAGTCCTTGATGTGTGTCACATACACATCCACTAACTCATTTTCAGCCATATATACATCCTCAAGTTGTTTCCTCAAGTATGCAACACGTGCTTCATTACGCACGACATACAACGAAGCAAGAGTGTCCCATGCCTGTCGTGATGTAGAACATGACCGAATGTGTGGAGCTATATGACGCTTCACCGAAAACGCAATCAAAGCATGAGCTTGAGCATCTTTTCCATCCCATCTAAGCTGCTCGTGTGTAGGTGGAGATGGAGAAGGAGAAACCACTGTACTCAAAGAAGAAGCTCCATCTGTGACAGTAGACTGTGAAGTAGAAGCACTTTCCGGTCTTCGATCTACATCTACCACTAAGTTCCAAAGTTATTTTGCAACAAGAACATGCTTCATCATGTAAAACCACATCGGATAGTTTGTCCGATCAAGCTTATCTTCAGCTTGAAGCATGCCAAACAAGTCATTGCTGCCCGCCATTTCACTAAGGAACAAGAATGTGACAAAATCTTCACTTCGATGAAAATTAAAATGAGTGCTGAAATTTCAGCTCACAAATCGTCACTCTGATGGCAATTTTGATTGCACGAATGGCTTCAAAATGGGGGTAAAACCCCATCGCACCTAGTGGAAATGTTTCTGGGCTGCTGAAATTCACACTTCTATGCTTCGAAGTCGATTTGCGCTGTTAAAGTGCACTCGCGCTGCAATGCGAAAAACCGAAACTTGAGAAGAAGCTGAACCTGCTCTGATACCACTGTGGGGTGTGTGTAGAAGTGCGAGAGACACACGAGAAGCACACACAAGGAGCACAAATGCAGCAAGACACACGAAGAAGACAATGGCTGGAATAGCTCTCTCTATTGATCGATGAACTGAACTAAAATAAGAGCTGAATAATATCCCTAAGTACAAAGTACCACCACATATGAGAGTATCAAGTATGTGGTAACATGGGGAAAAAACCTCTAGCCAGCACTAGATTAAAAAGTGCCCATGTATAGGGAAAAGGTTCACATCAACGCTACTCGAGGAACACATAAGTGTAACAGGTCGATGGTGAAGAGTACGTGAGAAGGCATAGAGAAAGCACAATTCAGAAACGAACTCAGATTGCTAAGAAAATTGGCATGAAGGTAGAAGACCTTAAAATAATTTCGAGAGTGATCCCTTTAGGGTCACATCTTTTTGTCACATTAGCATTTTGGAGGCATCTCGACCTCCATTTCAAGCTCACAAGGTAGGCCCCATAGAAAAGCCAGGTCAATTTTGCACTTCAAATCACATGACTAGTTCTTGGATATGTTGAAATAGGTGATGACACATCACACCCTATCGAGCATACAAGAAACATAGCATTGTCTATGGAGGATGGGAAGGTAAAAGACCTTGCTGATATGCTACATGTTCCAAATATAACAAAGAATCTGGTTTTTATTGGACAAATGGGTGACCAAGGATTACAAGGCAGGTTCAATGTTGATGGGTTATATGTAGAAGAATACAAACGAGATGGAAGATTGATCGCCAAAGGAAACAAAGTGGGTAGGATTTTCACCTTAAATGTGAAAATTCTTGAAATGAATACAACGATGTCTGCAAAAGGTGAAGGAGTTTTTTTTTATATAGAGATCTGACACAAACAAATTGGACATGCAAGTTTACAAAGGCTGAAATTGATGTCGTCAAAGGAGATTGTCCATGGACTACCAATTTTGAAGGTTGTAGAGATGCAAAAGGTATGTGCAACATGTCAATTTGGTAAACAATTAAGATCGTTGTTTTCACATGATAAGCATGTTAATGAGAATGTGCAAAAAATAGTAAATGCAGATGTTTGGGGCTTTACAAAG
The DNA here is from genome assembly GCA_020310875.1 of Ceratopteris richardii. Lineage (NCBI taxonomy): Eukaryota > Viridiplantae > Streptophyta > Polypodiopsida > Polypodiales > Pteridaceae > Ceratopteris > Ceratopteris richardii. The sequence goes on along the minus strand of CM035420.1, from coordinate 33,343,900 downwards.
ACCACATCTATGGGTGTTTGTAGGTTTTATGTTACTTTCATTGATGACCATACATCAAAAGTGTGGGTATATTTCATGAAAGAGAAGACTGAGGTATTCACTCGCTTCTAGAATTTTAAAGCTATGGTCAAAAAGCGAACAAGGAATTATACTCAAACATTAAGATCTGATGGAGGAGGTGAATACATGTCAAATGAGTTCAACAATTTTGAAAAAAGTCATGCAATTTGAGGACAGTTTTCATGTAGGTACACAAACACAACAGAATGGTGTTGTTGAACACAAAAATAGAAATATTGTAGAAATAGCAAGAGCCTTTATGGCTAAGAAGAATATGCCTCATTGTTATTGGGCACAAGTTGTGCATACCGTTGTATACATCATGAAAATGTATGTTGGTTATTATCAAAAATAGTTTGGGAGACTTGAGTAGAAATATCCTGATGATCCTCTACTATCATCGATGCATCTACTCGTTCTTGTTGTACACTTGGACTACTTCAAAAGTGCTATGAACTACTCATGCTTTTGAATCTTTTTGATGTGATACCTTGAGATTTACATTTGTTTGCCTTGCAAAATGTATCCATATATCACTATCTGGATTAGAGCATCATGCCACATTATTACGTGTACTAAAGAGATGCTCTTTTATTCGAGTTGCATTTCCTACATAACGATGCCCACAAAATTTGCATTGTATTGTGGATACTGTTTTACCCTCTTGATGAACAATCACATATGACCATTCTTTTCCCTTTCCCATAGTGCTTGCAAATTGCTTTATGAAGACTATACCTACAAAAAAACAATATAAATCAATATCAAACAAGATATTTTGATCAACATTGAGTCAAACAATTACAATAGACTTTAATTCTCAATCATACACCCATATACAAATTATAATTCCACATACTATCGTGAAGTAAAAATCATTGTTGAGTTAAACAATCACAACAAATTTTAGTTTTCATTCATACACACATATACATTTACACATACATATACTTACACATACTGTTGTGAAATACGAATCAATATTAAGTCAAGCAATCACAATATATTTTAAATTCCTGATCATATGCACATACACTTACACATACTATTGTGAAGTAAGAATCAATATTGAGACAGACAATCACAATAGATTTTTCATTCAGAATTATACACTCATATGCATACACATACTCATACACACACATACATATACTATTATGAAGTGATTCTCAATGTTGAATCAAACATAATCTACCTATATCTTTCAATAAGAATTTTAATGCACCACAATAGATTTTAAATTCCTAATCATATGCACATACACTAGCACATACTACTGTGAAATAAGAATCAATGTTGTATCAAACAATCACAATAGATTTTAAATTCCTAATCATATGCACAAATATTTACACAAACTATTGTGAAGCAAGAATCAATAGAGGCAAACAATCACAATAGATTTTTGATTCACAATTATACTCATATGCGTACACATACTCATACACACACATACATATACTATTATGAAGTAAAAATCATTATTGAGTCAAACATAATCTACCTACATCTTTCAATAATTAAATTATTGTATCACAATAGATTTTAAATTCTTAATAATATGCGCATACACTTACACATATCCTGATGAAGAAAGAATCAATGATGTATCAGACAATCACAATAGATTTTAAATTCCTAATCATATGCACATACATATACACATACTATTGTGAAGTAAGAATCAATATTGAGTCAAACAATCACAATAGTTTAAATTATTTCATATTTATAGCAAAAAATTATACCTTGTTCTCTCTATGACACTTTAAGTTTGTAAAAAACAAAGTAGCTTTTATGAAAAATGAGTAAGAATCAATCATAATAGATTTTAGATTCACATATATATACTGTTGTGAAGTAAGAATCAATGAGTCAAACAATCACAATAGTTTCAAATATTTAATATGGCAAAAATTTATACCTTTTTCTCTCTACGACACTTTAAGTTCGTAAAGAACAAAGTAGCTTTTATGAAAAAATGAGTCTAGTTCAGCTATTTTATAAAATAATATTTGATCGAATATTTTTCGAGCAAAACTTTTTTCGATCGAAACATTTTTGATCGCAAACTCTTTTGATAAAAAAAATATCGATCGAAAAGGGTCAAATTTCCGTGCAAAAACTATTTGGGCGTGTCTGAATAAGCTGACATGTCACCGAATAATTTGGTCAAATAATAAGAGCTTGTCGTAAAATTCCATAATTATTCATGAATAAACATCGAATAACAAATAATGCAACCTAGTGTCCTCCAACTTCTTCATCTTGACTTTGCCTTTGGATTTCCATGCCTTGAATTCTTCTAGGTTGATCATGTCCTCATCATCTGATTTGATGTCATCAATCTGATTTGGCTCCTCCTTGGTGATTCTTGGGAACTCCTCTTCCAAGTCATATGGCAACTTAATTTTCTTGCATTCACTTTCAAACCAAGAATCATTCTCATCAAAGACAACATCTCTACTGATCATGAATCCCTTGTTGGATGGATTATAAAACCTGTATCCTTTTTTATTCAAGTCATACCCTATGAAGATGCACTTCTCTGCCTTAGGGTCTAACTTACCTCTAATTTGAGATGGAATATGCACATACACACCACATCCAAAGATCCTGCAATGATCAAGTGAAAGTTTTCTACCATGCCATGCTTCATATGGGGTCATCCCATCAAGAGATTTTGATGGCAACCTCTTCACAAGATAAGTTAGTATATACACTCTCTACCCACAAGTAATTAGGTATTTTTTCTCATTTAGCATTGACCTAGTTGTTTCAAAAATTAATCTATTTCTCCTCTCTACCAACCCATTTTGCTCAGGGGTATACCTTGTGATTTTTGTTGTGATTCCTCTATCCTCCAAGAATGCATCAAAATCATTTGAGAAGTACTCACCTCCTCCATCTAGGCTTAGTCTTTTTAGGCTTCTTCCTGTTTGGTTTTCCACAAGTGCAAGATGCGTCTTAAAGAAACTAGATACTTCATCTTTGTGCTTCATAAAATATAAGATAGTCCATCTACTGAAATCATCAATGAAAGATACATAATACCTTGATCCAAAAATTGAGGCTTACTTGGTCCCCATACATCTGTATGGACAAGCTCCAAGTAGTCCTAATGCATGTAGCCTTTCTTTGAGAAGGGTAACCTATGCGATTTTCCAAACTGACATGCACCACATTTATAGATCATATGTTGCTCGGATACATTAGGTATCCCAAGCACACATTGATCTCTACATATTTTTTTAAAGGTTGTCTCGCCAATATGCCCTAATCTCTTATGCCAAATCTCAAGCTCTAACAATGTTTGACCTTTGTAGATATAAAGTGCAATATTTTTTGTGTCTTCAAGTTCAAATGTAAATAACCTACCTATCGTTTCTCCCTTAGTAATTCTCTTAAATTCGTGTTGGGGATCCTCCACAAATGCTCCATATTTGTTGAACCTGACCTGAAAACTTTCCATAATCTGCCCAACACTCATCAAGTTCTTGGTGATTTTAGGTACATATAGAACCCTACTCAAAAGATTTCTATTCCATCAAAGGGTTTAATATTTCCTACCTTGATCACTCAGTGCTTGGTGTCATCACCTATTTGTACTTGATGCTTTCCCTTAGGTTCCTCAAGGTCAGAGAGAAGAGCTACATTGCCTACCACATGGTTTGAACATCCTGAGTCAATGTAGAAGAGATGGTCATCATTCATACCTTGCTTTGAAGTCATATTCATAATCAGAAGGGAATCCTTTTGTTCTTTTATATGATTTTTATAGTCTTTCCTTGACTTATAGCCTCCTTGGTAGTTGTTTTTGTAATTGTTGTTGTAGTTGTTATTGTAGCCTTGATGATGTTTGAATCTTCCTCTTGATTGTGTGTAGCCACCTCTTTGGAAACCTCTACCTCTTTGATTCTTGAAGTTCCTGTAACACTCATCTATAGTGTGATTTGAAAAACCACAAATATTACATGGGAAATAGTTGGAAGATCTCCCCCTACCTTGCTTAACTCCTATGCCTCTACCTCTTCAGTTTCTACCTCTCCCTACATAGCTAGCTTGAGAGTTTGTACCTTCATCCTCAATCTTTTTACTTTTCCCTTTCTCTTTAGACTTGCCTTTATCTGTATATAGGGTAGAAGAGTTATTAATTCTTGATGAATCTCCATTTTTGTTGAGCTTGGATTCATGGGTAAAAAGTTGCCCCATGAGTGTGGTAAGATCTGGAATCTGCATGTCCATGTATAAGTCCATAGCAGTTGTGAAGCTCTCCCATTTTTCATCTACCTTAATACCATTGATTAGTTGTCTCAAAATTCGATCCTCTTCAATCTCCTCTCATATGTTTGCTAATTGGTGAGCCAAAACATAAGTGTTTGCCTATCCTTAAAGGGATTTTGGTACAAATCTAGAGAGCATGAGTGGATGCTTAGACTTAGGTAGTAGAGAGATTCTTGTAAACATTTCGGCCGAGATAGGTACCAAAAGCATCAATAAAGAAAGGAATCTAAAGATAAGAGGTCACAAGCTCTTGTCACTACAAATTGGTCAAGAATAAAACAATTGAGCTTGAATTTATAAAAATTCAAGTACTTGGAATTTTGAATTCGTTTTCATTTGAAAACCCTAGCAAAGAAGGATGGACATTCCATCAAAAGGTTTTCAAGTTCCCGAAGGAAATCACAAGATTGTGAAACGATCATGTGAAGGGATCAGAACATAGAAAATCTAGTTAGAGTTAATGCCTGAAACTTCAAAATTCTCGAAAAGAAATGAAGTAAGAAGGTTCTCTATCAAGAGATGTTTTAGACTTTAGGATAATATTCACTCACACATCAATGTGAATATAAAATAGGGTGTTAGAGTTAATGCCTGAAACTTCAAAATTCTCGAAAAGAAATGAAGTAAGAAGGTTCTCTATCAAGAGATGTTTTAGACTTTAGGATCATATTCACTCACACGTCAATGTGAATATAAAATAGGGTGGTATGGGACACCAGATTTTATACTCAGATTGATGTAGAAAAGATGGTATGGGACATCCAACCGTGAGTTGATGATTATCTTTTAGTCCTAGTTTGGATCTTTAAGTTAGGTTTAATCCTCAAGGAAATTAAGACTTCAAAGAAGGATTTTAATTCAACAAGGATGAAAATAGTATCTCAAGATACTTCAAGATAACTTCAAGATCAAGGAAATAGAAGATACAAAGTAAGTAACTTCCAAGATCTTTTTGAAACACTTCAAGATAAAAAGTTGTTAATTCATAAATATTTCATAAATTTCTGAAAAAAGTTGGACTTTGATTTTATATTGATCTTTTTAACTAAGGATTTGATTGAATAAGTCAAGCATCAAGTTTCTAGTGTAACTTGGTAAATTCACTCTTTTAACTCAAAGAAATACACAAGAATTGCATTCTCAGTAAGGAGTCAGAAAGACTGAACTTCAGTGGGTCGACACACTGATGTTGGTAATCACACTAGTATCTTGTGGTTGGATGATGTTTTCGAGTTACTTTGAATCCTTTTTGAGAATCTAGCCTATTTCTCTTAAAGATAGATGAAATGCTTCAATACCCTATTAAAATAGATATGTGAGAACTTAAAGTCCTGAGTCATCTAGACTTTGACTCATAGCAAGTTTACTTATATTCAAAGTTTGAATTGGTTGTACAAAGTTTTAGTTATTTATTTCCACTTTCCAAATCTTTTGGAATTGGCTTAGAGATTGTATCTGATTCCTTTTTCAAAAGACTAGGATTGGCTGGTTAGAACTAGATAACTAAATTAAAACATCCTAGATAGATGTTATGTACAAGAATCGTTTCAATCCTTAAAAGATGATAAGTCTAAGTGGACTTATTTATTTGAGTGCCTCAAGTTATAGCATAAATGATTTTCTAGAGTCTAGTATACTCTAGAATAGAGAAGTTAGGAATTGCTCAACAAGATTGACAATTCCCAAGAACTTTTAGCTAAAGTTAGTCCTTGAGAAAAGTTTCCTAAGTTGGATAATTTTTTATTTTGAATTTGAATTGGTCAAGTTAGCATGGTTGACTCAATAGAAATGGTAAACTTTCTCCTAAAGTTTACATAGAATGTTTTAACCCATTTGGACAAAGTAGTCCTCTAGTCAGGTGAAAAAAAAAATCAAGTAACTGTTGGATCAAAGTAAACCATTGTAAAAACATCTAAGACAACCAAACTTCAAAGTTCTCCAAAACCAATTCAAGTGAATCAAGAATTCTCAATGTCTTGCAAGGGATAAGAATCCCACCTTCATTACTAAGTTCATGCACAAGTTTTGCGTAGAAATAGACTAGTAATTTGAATCCACCTAGTTCACATGTTTGTGCCTAGACCTTACATCCAGAAACTCTGAATTGGCAAGGGATGTTTTTAGATCCACCATTATTATTCTTTCACTAGTTTGTACTTTGTTCAGTTCATCAAAGTGCAAAATGAAACAGTGTTTTGAATCATTTGGACATGGATGCCACCACAGAGATGAGATATGTTCTTCCGATTTTAGAACATGAGGCTCAGGGGTTGCCTATAGTAGATATATAGCTCTATTTTTGAGGACGAAAATATTTTTCAAGGGGGGAAGAATGTAATAAAGTAAGCCTATGATCCAAGGTTCTGGCCAATTCAGAGAGATCTGAAATCGGATACCATTTGGTCATCTGTGTGTATGAACAAAGATCTCGAGTTTAGACTTACTAGGAGGTCTTGTGCTCTTGTGAACAAGTGATCCACTTAGCTTAGTGGTTAAGTCTCAAGGATGTGAAGGAGGGGGTCTTCGGTTCAATCCGCATGGGGGACATGGAGAGAGTATTTTGCCCAAAGAGATCTAGAGCCTTCTAGAAGAATCCACTTGAGTTAACTCGAGTTAACTGAGACACTTGGCGCACATGTAGTTACATGGACGACACATGGCTGGCTAGTATCCACGTGCCCAAGAAGGCAATCCCCTAGAGAGAGCTATATATAGAGGCATTTGGTTGGGAGGAGAGCCATCTCTCTAGCACGTGGTGGTCGTAACCCTCATTATGTTGCACTCGTTCTTGAGTTGCAATTTTCACGCGTTTTTATTCGTCTCATACAACATGACCAAACTATTCCAAACCTCTCTTAGAGTCTTGACATCTTGTATGTGTCTAATCATGCTATCTTGTATGCTAACAAATAGTCAATACATTATCTTTCATGCTCATTGATTCCATTCCTCATATGCACTTATGTTCTGTAGTCCAATTCCTCTCTAGTAGTTACGAAGTGTTTTCATTATCTCCTTCGATGTACTTGGAGTAGCCATTTCCCATCAGGAAATTTTTCATTCTGAATCTCCAAGCATGGAAGTTGTTCTTGTCTAGCTTATTGCTCATAAGCTGATTCATTCCATCTGTGTTTGTCATTTCTATGGCTATTCACAAAACTGCAAAACACTACAAGGAGCACTTCTGCTTGAACAGTATTGCACTATGATGTCCAATGAAGACACATTTTTTTGCTTTGGATCAAGCTTCGTCCTCAACTCATCTAGACCATGTACATATGCAATACAACCAAAAACTTTCATATGTGATAAGTTTGGCTTTTTAACTATGAACTTCTCTTCAGGTGTAACTTGATGTACAACAACAGTTGGTTCATAAAAAAAGAGTGGACTTGGTGAATGTAGTAAAAATGGTGGATCTAATACTTTGTCACCATGCTTTGTCCATAATAAATCACAAAATACTATACATGTAGCTTTTGAAAAGCAAGATTGTCTCGAGCTTCATCTTAAATGGACTCAAGCATTCTTAGCACGTGGGATTCCTTTCAATGTTATTCGTAATCCCATTTTCAAAGATGCTTTGATGTCAACTGCACGAAAATGTTTCACCATGCTAGATAATAACAAAATGTGAACAGAGTATGTAGATAAAGTGAAAAAAAGTACTGAAGCTATTTTAAAGCAAACAGTACTTGATTATGTACCCATGTAAGGATGCAAAATAGTACTAGATGGATGGACAAGTTGTCAAAAGAAACCATTGATTAATGTCATGGTTATATGTCCAAAAGGAAACATGTTTTTAGAAGCTATTGATACTTCTCTTAAAGAGAAAAGTTTGGCTTTTCTTGTAAAGGTATATGAACATGCTATATTGTGCATGCGTGGTCCGAAGAATGTGACTGTGATAGTGACAGATAATGCCTCTAATTTTCTAAGTGTTTGAATTACAATTCAAAACAAGTATGAAAGCATTACTTGGGTTCCATGTGCAGCTCATACATTAAATTTATTATTGAAAGATATAGGTAGATTATCTTTCATTAGACAAAGCTTATTAGATGCAAATCATGTGGTCAAATTTATTAGATGCAAATCATGTTCTTCAGGTAGCAAGATATAGGGCCGCTTTTGAGGAAGAGGGCCTTTGTTTCCTTGATTATGAAATTTGGCTCGATTGTGAGGACAACCCAAACCAATACCTGCATTCTTCAGATGATCATCCCAATCTACACGTTGATGAAGAATATCTTGTACAAAAAACTTTTGAATGAAATATAATGCTATTTGATTATTATTTGGTAATGATCTCTCAACTTGCACAAAGCATCAAAGTAGTGTTTCTGCTAATCCTTTATGTTGTAAGTCTGAAAGCTTTAAGGGTGTTGTTTCTTTTGCCCTTCCCGTAACCGAAAAGAGAACATCACGAACAAAATAATTTGGACATAGCTTTTTTACTTATTTCATTAATAATGCTTCTCATTCTAATCCCTCTGGCTCTAAATCTTGATGGAATAAAAATGCTAATCCTCATTGTGAAAATTGAGCATTTTCTCAGATAAAATCCTTTGAGATTCAGTATGATGATCATCATTCACATCTGGCATTCTTTCCATGTTTTACTTCTGTAAAATAAAAACATGAATTTTACTTCTTAAGAGAATTCAAATGATTACACTTCATTTCATCCACTTAATACAAATGATTAAAAATGTTTTACTTCTTAAGAGAATTCAAATGATTACACTTCATTTCATCCACTTAATACAAATGATTAAAAATGTTTACAAATGATTATAAATGATTACAAATGATTATAAATGATTATAAATGATTACAAACATTTACTCCACTTAATACAAATGATTACACTTCATTTCACCCACTTAACTCAAATGTAAACACTTCATTTATTCCACATAATCCAAATGAATCCACAAGATTTAATTCACATATGTTAAATGAATCCACAACATTTAATCCACAACCCTCAAATGATAGCACTTCATTTACTCCACATAATTCAAATAAATCCACATTATTTAATCCATATATTATAAATGATTACAATTTATTTCATCCACTTAACTCAAATGATACCACAACATTTACTCCACTTAATACAAATGATTACACTTCATTTCATCCACTTAACTCAAATGATACGAAAACATTTACTCCACTTAATACAAATGATTACACTTCATTTCATCCACTTAACTCAAATGTAAACACTTCGTTTATTCCACATAATTCAAATGAATCTAGAAGATTTAATTCACATTTGTTAAATGAATCCACAACATTTAATCTACATAACTCAAATGATAGCACTGCATTACATAATTCACTTAACTCAAATGTAAACACTTCATTTAATCCAGATAATTCAAATGAATACATAAAGTTTTCAATATGGTCATAATCCATCTGTCGTGGATATCTTTAAACCATATCGAGTAAGATGTGAGAATACTCTAAGTAGTTCATGTGCATCTAATCTTTTTGATACATCTTTGTTACAAGCTAATTCTAAAACATACTTGAACTTGTAAGTCCCATTCTTATCAATGGGAGAACTATTGAAATCTATATATTTCAGAAGTTGTAACAGGAGTGTCGAAAATGTAAATATGTCCTGACTCTTATTAAAAGGTGGAGGACTAGTGGATATGCATTCGGGTGCAATCCACCAATACTTTCGAGTCCACTCATAAATAAAAATTAAAACAATACCTCGATGATCGAAAACAAAGATCTCTGATAAAAATTGTAGGCTTAAAGCTCTCTAGTACATCAATGAAGCACGTGCGGAGTAAAATTTTCGATCGAATGTAAGAATATATATTTTTCTACTATAAAATGATTTTCAATTGAAAGTGCTTTTGATCGATAAATATTTCGACCGAAAGCGTTTGATCGAAAAGGTGTCAATAAAAAATGGATTCGTCCATTTTTTCGGTGTCTATTCTGAAAATCACGAGTAAAACCAATATATTCAGTATTTTTTTATTACTCGATCGAATAAATGCAACCTAGGGAGGACATACCTGAATCATCCAACCAAGCAATCAGAAGATCACAATGGGAGACCAAGAAGCCAATCAGATATGGGTATGATACTTCTTTAGTTATTAAGCATTCTATTTATCTTGTCAAAGACTTATCACTTGAAGAGCCATTATCATATGAAGAGGCAAAGACCAAGGCAAAATGGAAGTTATGGATGAAGAAATTGAAACACTCAAAGAGAGTGATACTTGGGAGCTAGTGCCAAAGAAGGAGTCTATGAAGGTAATTGTGTGAGGCTTTCCTCAAAAGAAGACATGCGAATGATGTGTGTGCCACTCTCCTCCTATCCATTTATATCCTCTTGTATCTAAAATAGCAGTGATCTGGAATGATCTAGCATCGCCATGTTGCCAGCATGCAACAGTCATCCCCACTAACCATTAAATACCTTAGGATATACCCCCGAGCTAAGGACCTTGGCTAACTAGCCCTCGTCCCACACACACATGGAATGGTCTCTGTAGACCAATGTCTGACACTCTCTCCCCCTTCTAAAGATCATTGTCCTCAATGATCAATGAGGGAAAGTACTTGCGAACCAGAGCTATCGATTCCCAAGTAGAGTCAGCAAGTGGTAATCCTCTCCAGGCTACCAGATACTCTTGGATGACACGATTCCTTAATCGTTTCTGTCTCCTATCTAGTATTCTGTCTGGAGAATGAACTTCTCTATCAGTTTCTTGCAAAGAAACAATACCCTCTATTAAATTATCCTCCCTAGAAATATACTTTCTTAATTTATTGACATGAAACACTGGATGGACTCTGCAATCAGGAGGAAGCTCTAATCGGTATGCAACATCACTCAACTTCTTTACTATCTTCGAAGGTCCACAATACCTTGGTGATAGCTTAGTACACTTCCCTCTGGACAATGAAGTAGATGTAGTTGGTACTTGAAGGAAGACTTAGTATCCTTCCTCAAAGGATCTAGGAGATCTTTTCCTATCAGCATACTCTTTGGCTCTATCAGCTGCTTGCTGCATCTTGGCTTTACCTATTTCAAGGTTTGCTTGGAGATTCGCTAAGAACTCGGAAGCACTAGGACATTTCTTAGGCATTCCTATGGTACTAGGAGTAGTGGGATTCATGCCATAATTCATCTCAAAAGGAGACATCCCAGTCACCTTGTGAGGCCTATTGTTATAAGCAAACTCTACTAGTGGCAAATAACTATCCCAATCTGTCTGTTTCTCAGACATATATGCCCACAACATATCCTCTAGAATTTGGTTGACCCTCTCGGTCTGACCATCTGTCTATGGATGATCACCACTACACATTTTTAGTGACACTTTCAGTTTGTCAAATACAAACTTCCAGAAATATCCTATAAATCTCACATCCCTATCTGAGACTATGGATGTTGATAACCCATGCAATCTGAAGACATGATGTATAAACAACTCCGCTACCTGTGGAGCTTCTATCATCTCCTGTGTGGGTATAAAATGAGCCATCTTGCTCAATCTATCTACCACAACTAGGATTGTATCCCGTTTCCTTTGGGTCCGCGATAGCCCCACATGAAGTCCATGGATATACTATCCCAATTATGATCTAGAACTTGTAAAGGGTGTAAAAGACCTGGTGTCTTTACCCTTTCTGCTTTGTTGACTTGGCACATAAAGCATCATTGAACATAAGTATGGATATCTCTGGCTAATCCAGGCCACCAAAATGTTCTTCTAACAAGTTGTATTGTCTTGTAAACACCAGGATGTTGTGCGTAGGGAACATCATGGTTATCATGCATGACTTTCTTTCTCAAATCCTGAGAATCTGGCACACAAACCTTTCCTTTCCGCTTCACTATTCCATTCTCCTGTGAGAAACTAGAATACGGAATGGACTTGTTTGCTTTAGCAGAAGAAGAAACAGCTAGAACTATCATGTCTCCTAAAATAGAGTCATATTTAATGGCTCTAATTATATGTAACAAATGTGGATCTTCCACCTGTGCTTCCTTAATTTCTTGAAGCAATGAGCTCTCTAAGACTATAAAGCTCATTTGATACATTATACAAGATAATGCATCAGCTACTATATTTTCTTTGCCTCTTCTATACAAGATTTCCATGTGAAATTCCTGCATGCGCTCAGCCCAACGAGCCTGTCGGCCTCAAAGATCTAGATGACTACCAAAATACTTGAATCTATGATGATCTGTGAATACCTTAAAGTCCACACCATATAGATAGTGTCTCCAAACTTTAAGTGCATGCACCACAGCATACAACTCTTGTTCATGCATTGGCCAATTGCATTGTGCACCACTTAACGTCTTACTTTCAAAAGCTATTGGCCTGCCATCTTGACTCAAGACTCCGCCTATTGCTATGCTGCTAGCATCGGTTTCTAACTCGAATGGTTTCTGAGGATCCACCACTTTGAGTATAAGAGCCTCTGGAATAGCTTGTTTCAGAGTATCAAAACTCTCTTGCTGCTCTTGCTTCCATGCAAATGGAATTTTGCCTTGAAGTAAGTCCATCATAGGTGCTGCTATTGACGAATATGAAGAGATCAATTTTTGATAGAAATCGAAATGTCCTAAGGATGACCGTAACTACCCCTCATCCTGAGGAGTAGGCCATGCTAAAAGAACCGATACCTTCTTGGGATCCATCTGAACCCCATCGACTGAAATCACATGCCCTAGATAGTCTATCCGCTGTTAAACGTTATACATGTTAAACGTATAATAGTATCGCTTTCTATCAAATCAACACGGCGTAATATGTATATCCGAGTCTTTCTGTAGTTAATCTTACCGTAAAAGTAAACGGACTCTAGCCACGTGGGTCCTTGGGAGTGGTAGGGGTCTGTTAGACAGAGGCCCTATACTATTTTCCCAACTTCTCACTCACTCGTTACTCGGTCAGTGCGTCTTAGCTCAGTAGTTGTTTCTGATCAACCAAGGCTATCAACGTCTTAGCATCCCTTACTCCAAGATCTACCTGCTATCACAGTTGAGCAGTAATCCGGACTGAGGATCAATACACAAAGCGTACTGCTGGTAACTTACCACGAACACGCCACGAAATCCTTCTGCACAATCTACGACTTTACCGAGTACCACATTCAAATTGCAAGACCTACTGACTATAACTTGTCGCGCACTTTATCATCATTCTACGCGTATTCAAAACACTACTGGTACTAATCTGAACATAGATATACTACCCACTCAGTCATTCACAGAGATTCATAACTCACAACCGAACCATGTTAGTTCTCTATGCGTCCGTGCTCCACAGACGAACGATCAGACAAACATATTCCTGTCGACTAACACTTAGGAAATACTTTAATCATTACCGGGCGAAATCTCTGCAACACCGTACCAATTCGCAACACTGCGTATAACACACATACGCACACAAACACATACACAGGAGAGGGAAGGAAGCAGACGAAACAGAACAGAGTTACTCTTGTTCTACACACACAACACTTATACGTGCAATTCCCAAAACACAGGGACTCTTTAACTCATTACCGAACAGATTCTCACAATCGCAGTACCGACTCGTAACACACAGTGTATCACACATACACAGTCGAATGATTACGCAGCGAAGGTGCCCAGACAGGACAGAACCAAGATACTCTACGCGTTGCACACAGTAGACGAAGTAAAATAACCCCCAGAACGGGAACTCTCACAATACACTCGCAACTTCCCAAAAACGGGGACTCTCTCCTCTCTCGCCCTCTCGTCGCTTTTCATTGCCTTAAATAGAGTTTTGTTACAAGGCTTTACGCGAATCTTTCTTTACCGCGTACTGTCAGAAGGGTTCTTTCTACATTAAAAACCTCTGTCTAAGTACAATTCTTTCTACATTAAAAACCTCTGTCTAAGTACAATTGTCCTTTGTTCGGCGGCCGTCTAACACTGGCACGCACGGTGGACTCGAACCCGCAAGTGCAGTACTGTAGGTGATATCCTTTTGCCTGGAGTTATGCAGCAGATAGATAGATATGTTCTGCAACTATCTTCCAATCCCGAATATGTCGCTGTACGTGGTAGGTCGTCTCTTTCTCCATAATTCCTTCAAACTCGTATGGCTGGTCTAGTTGCCTCAAGGACTCAAAACTCGCAGCTCTTCCATTAAATAGTTTTCTGAACAGCTAAGTCATCCGGAAAAGCATGTCCATATATACATACAATAGGAGGCCAGATAATGATATGATTGTTAGCTGCATCGAGAGTAAAAGAAGCTGTTCGTGAGTTAGCACAGACAACTTGACCTTGTGAATTGGCCTTGTCATGTGCTTTAATCGCTTCGTCTATGGAATCAAAGTACCCTCTGTGCTGTTGAATCCATGTCTTCTGCAGAGTCATGTAGCCATACAGTATCCTATCACCACCTGGCTGAGATATCCATTTCTGTTGTCTGTCGGTCCGTGCTAGGAATTTAACTCCCCAATCCTTTCTGATCGCACTTGTTCTAGTGGCGGAACAGGTGCACTGTCCCCAGGGTGACTTAGCAAACTGTAGGAGTCCCATCTTCTGGTGATGTTGCCGAAGTCCTTTGATATTCTCCATCAAATCCTTGTCATTATCCTGTTCGTTTCGCCTGTCGTCTTCCGAATCGCTAGCCATGATCACTTCTCCCGAGTCGCTGGAATTGATCAATTCTTCCCCGCAGTCGTATTCGTACTTCATTACTCCCCATCTTGCTTTTGTCTGCATCGGCACCATTCTTGACGCTACCTTGCTTCATCACCCTTTCCGGCCAACATGAAGAGCGTTGTCTTCAGTCTTGTTCCACACTAAGGCACACAGCGTACGCCTAGTGTCTTGCCAGCTCGATCGAAGCCACTGTGATGTAGTATCGGTGGTAGTCGCACACCGTTTGGTGTAAGTGTGCATTCCCGGGTATTCGTATTTATAAGTGCGAGACCTTAAGCTGCCAGTCGCTAGAATGATGGTATTCCATTCTGATATGACATTTTAGGCTACTTACCGAGATTCTCGAATCAAGAATCATCATTCTGGAGAGTGGTGCTGGACTTGGAACGTCTTTTGCATGTGTGAAAGTATTATGCACAAAAAATCGTGACTTCTAATACTAACTTTTGGATTTAGTATTATCGGGTCCTCGGGACTCGTACTCGCAAGTTCCTATGGTTCGGATACTATACCTTCTAGATACATGCTTCTGGCAAGTCTAAAGGTTCGGGTAATTTTCTTTTTAAGGGTTTCTAACATCTGGACTAGGGTGGTGGGTTCTAATACTTGTGCGTCGGTTCTAACTGCACTGAGGGCTATGGCTTGATTTAACAAAATGTCGGCTTGGGTTTGAAGGAAAGCCTCCTGTAAATAGAAGTCGTTGGCGAGCGCTGCATCTCGGGCGGTCGTAATTTCGGTTAATTTGTTCTGCAGCTCGTGGATACACTCCTTCTGGTTGCGTATTTGGTTGTCGTGGCGTTCAAATTGTTGGGTTTGGAAATCCAGCGATCTCTTTAATGCGTCTCGTTCTCGGCGGGTAGCGGCGATGTCTTTCTGGTATTGGCCCTCCTTTATTAATTGTCGTTTAAGGATACTATTGACCGCTTCGGCGCATTCTTCGGCTCGCCGTAATCGTTCTTGAACTTCGGCAGCTTCTTTCTGTTGCTCCTGCAGCTTCTGGGTGGCTTCTTGTAATTGGTTCTTCGAGTCTGCGGCCAAATCTTCGAGAGAGGCGTTGATGTCTTCTTGTTCCTGAAGGGCGGTTTTCAGGTTTTGAATTTCTTCATTGGCATCTTGGATGATCAGGTCTTTGGCAGCGAGCTGTTCCAGGGCTGCATCTCGTTGTTGTAGTAAGGTCTGCTCTGTTGAAAACCGTGCTTGGAGTTCGGCTAGCAGTGTCTGCAGGTGATGATTCTCTGCTTTTACGGCGACGATCTCTTCCTGGAGGGGGGTGATGTCGGCTTCTATGGTGTCTACTTTGTGCTGGTATTCAGCCTTCAGGCTGTTTGTAGCGGCTGTAAATTGTGCGGGCAGCTAGTGTGATAGCTGAATGAGGAACTGCCCCATGGCGGCAAGTTCCGAGAATGCGTTGGGAGGCGGTGGTAGTTGAGAGGATGTATCGGAGCGTAGTTGCTGGGAGTTGGGTGGAGAGTAGTTAGGTGAGGAAGAGGAGGATGGTGCTGGTTCGGTGACGGGTGGAAGGGGTGGTTCCGGTGGTGGTAGGGGTTTGGCAGGAGGTGACGTAGGGAGGACGGTGTCTGAGGGGTTTACCTTGGCGAGTGTTTCTGTCTGGTTGATGGCGTCGATGAGTCGATCTAATGCTTTGGTGGCGGACTCCTGTTCATCTTGGTGGTGCTCAGATTCTTTTTCGGTGGATAGTATTTCTGTTTCGGCTTGCTCCTGCTGGTCTGGTTGCTCCGTCGAGGTTTCGTTATGTATGGAAGTGGCGGTGTCGTGATATGTTTCTTCGTGGTCGTCCGGCTTGGTGTCCTGATCTTTTTCGGCGGACCTCTGGGCTTCACTTTCGGAGGAGCTGATTCGAATGCGCTTGGTGCGGAAGAGTTGATTAATTTCTTCGTCTTCGTCTTCGGTGTCTTCGATCGGCTGTGCTGATTCCTCGTGCCTAATTGCGGGGCCTGTGGGTGGGGGTTGTGCGGCGAGAATGGTGGGAAAGAGGAAGGAGATGATGTGGGGAAGGCGAGAGCGTGGGGTGGATCCCTTTTGAAGCTGTTTAACGATAGCTACGCACTCTTTATGGATTCTCAGGAAGAAGTAGGAGGCAAAGTTTACAGGTTCGCGGGCTGCTAATTCTAAGGCGGAGTAGAAAGGGCGAGAGATACCATATGTTCTCTTCTGCAGGTTGAGAATTGCTACAAGGAATTGGAGGGCGGATCGCTCGGGGTCTGGGCGGCATAGGATGGCGTATTCGTTGGAGGAGGAGCGAGGAAAAAGTTCGGTCATACGAGCAACAGGGATGCTCGGGCCATTTTCGCGGCCTTGCAGGGTGAGGCGGTAGGCGTCAGCGAAAACTTGGATGGTGATGACGGATCGATGTGGGAGGGAAAGGAAGACCCATTGTCGGTCTGCGTGGGGGCTTTGGGCAATGGCGTGGATGATCTGTGCAGCGAAGGGATGGGCTTTCACTGAGTGCCAAGGCAACTCAGCGAAGTTGGCCAACCCTCTGCATCGCAGGTATTCGCCTACGTCGGCAGGGATACCTTCACTGAAAGCGGTGTAGTTAGCTAGAGCTTCCATGGCGGTCACAGGCGCAGAACACACAGAGTACTCGGGTAACACATACAATCACAAAAACACAATAGCGGTTCTGACGCAACTGAGGAGTTTAAATATGTGGAACACGGTGTGGAGGTGAAGATCATTGTGTGGTGTGGGAACGATATGGGTTGCATGCGTGCGTACTGAGTGATTGATAGGGAGAGGCGGCTGGTATCATAAAGATCTGTACAAAAGACGGCTAAAAGAAAAAACGCAAAAATATATACAAAACGCGGTTCGTCGCCGAATGCTTTAATGCGTAGTGGGAGTGGGATAATACGGCCGCAACTTCGATCCATTAATTACCTTTGGAAGTGGAATTTCGGTCAGCGTAGTCAACCGGAAAGTTGCCGGACCTACTTGTGCTGAGATCTTGTAAGGGCCGAACCATCGGAGTTTGAATTTTCCTGCTGCTCTGTCCGATTTTGCATTATAGAAGAGTACAAGCTGTCCTACCGAAAAGATTGGCGTCTTCAAATATCGATCGTGCGTCTTAGCCTGCCTTAGTTGAACTTCACGCATGGTTAAAAAACTGAGCCATCGGTGCTCATCGAGTTCTCTGAGTGCGTCCATTCGTGTTGTCAGTGAAGATTCCGGTAGCATCTTCTGAGCGATTGCTATCCGCAAACTTGGGATGACGACTTCCATGGGAGCGATGGCTTCTAAGCCATAAGCTAGCTTGAAAGGTGTTAAGCCTGTTGTTACCTTATATGTAGTTCGGTATGCCCATAGAACCGCAGGTAGTAATTGATCCCATCTTTCCGGTGTTTCCATGATCAATTTCCGGAGGATATTTAACAGTGATTTGTTTGTACTCTCGGCCAATCCATTGGCACGTGGATAATAAGGAGAGCTAAATTTATGTGTGACTTGGAAGGACTGTGTGAGAGCCTTCATTAAATTGTTTACAAAATGAGTACCTTGATCTGAGACAATTTCCAGTGGTAATCCAAACCGTGGAAAGACATCTGTGAGCAGACATTTTGCTACCGTAACTGCTGTAGCAGATCGCAAAGCCCAAGCTTCTGCCCATCGAGTTGCGTAATCTGTGCAAGTCAATATGTATCGATTGTTACTGGATACTGCTGGAGGTGTAATTGGTCCGATAAAATCTAAACCCCATTTCTGAAAAGGTTCTAATGGTAAGATGGGTTGCAGGGGAAAAAGATGCCGTTGTAAGGGTTGACCAGTTCTTTGACAATTATCACACTGTTTAATAAACTGTGAGATGTCCCTGTGCATTGTTGGCCACCAGAGTCCTCCTTGCAGAATTTTCCGGTGAGTTAAGTCTGCTGCAAAATGGCCACCGGAAGGAATTGAGTGAGCCAAAGTGATGACTGAGTCAACTTCATGTGGAGGAATACAGCGAAGTAGTATTCCGGTATGATCTGCATAATATAGTTGACCAGCGATTAACCGAAATCGGCGGCTAAAGATCGCAATTTTCCTTCGAACTGCCTTGGCAGTCTCAGCTGGAAAGCATCCTTCGGTGAGAAAAGTTAGAATCTGATCATAGTATGTATGTGGTGTTTGTAAGTTGGCAATCTCATCGGGCAGTGGTTCAGCATTATAAATCGCAGGAGTCGTATCATCTATGCCTACCGGAGCTTCACCGGAATCTAGACGTGATAAGAAATCTGCTAAGGCATGTGCATTTCCGGGTCGGTGAATGACATCATAGTCGAATTCTTGTAAAAGTAGCACCCATCGTGCTAATCGTCCACCTAAATGCTGCTGTCTTACTAGATAAACAAGGGCAGCGTGATCCACATGAAAGGTAAATTTCCGGCCTAGTAGATAATGTCTGAACTTTTTGATTGAATAGATCAATCCTAGACATTCTCTTTCCGTGGTGGAATAGTTCTTTTCTGCAGGTGCAAGCCTTCTACTGGCGTAATAAACAGGGCGAAACCACTTCTCTGTTTGTTGCATCAGAATACTGCCAATTGCAGTGTCTGAAGCATCGACAAAAACATGGAACGGATTGTCCCAGTCCGGTGGTTGTAAAATCGGGGCTTGCGTTAGGAGATACTTGAGTCGATCAAATGTAATCTGACATTCTTCAGTCCATTCAAACTGTCGGGGCGTTTTTGTGATTAGCTTGTTCAGAGGTACTGCTAGGTGAGCAAGCCACCGAAGATGTCTGCCATGCCACCGTATTTGTCCCATAAAACGCATCACTTCTTTCGGAGTCGTGGGTATCGGGGCTTCTAAAATCGCTGAAATCTTATCTGGGTCTACTCGAATACCTTGAGCAGATACAATATGCCCAAGTAGCTTGCCACAAGAAACTGCAAACACTGATTTGTTGGGGTTAAGGCAGAGTCTATATTCTCTACACTTCTGAAAACAGCATCGTAGATGAAACAAATGTGCTACCATCTTTCCAAAGATCGAGAAGTCATCGAGATATACTTGCATGAATGAAGTGAGATAAGGAGAAAATATCTCCTGCATACATCTTTGAAATGTACTTGGTGCATTTCGCAATCCGAACCACATTACTGTGCAGGCAAAGACACCCCAATTGGTAATGAAGGCAGTTTTTGGTATATCCTCTTCAGCCATTCTAACCTGATTGTACCCGCTGTATCCATCTAAGAATGAATACATTTCATGACCTGCGACTTTGTCCAGCATGGTATCCAAAAAGGGGATTGGAAAAGGATCTGGGACTGTTGCTGCATTCAATTTCCGGTAATCCACACAGATTCGTAATTGCTTGTTTTTCTTCGGCACGATCACAATGGGTGAGATCCATTCAGCGTGTTCTACTGGTACAATGAATCCGACTTTTAACAGTCTATCGATTTCGGTTTTTACCTGTGCTGCATAATGGGGGTTCATTCTGTAGCTGGGTTGTCTGGCTGGTTTCGCTTCTGGTTTCAACGTGACTCTGTGTTGATAGATGCGCGGATCTAAGCCTTTCATGTCCTTGTAATCCCATGCAAAGACGTCTGTGAATTCGCGAAGAAGTTCGATCAAATCCTCCTTAAATGGTTCCGGTAAGTTCTGCCTTATTTTCACTGGTCGTGGATGATCTCTATCTCCGAGATCGTGCGTGATCAGCTGGTCTTCTGGGACATAAAATTGTTGAGGTTTCTCTGTATCGTCTGTTGGCTTGAGCAGTGGTTGTAATTCATCGTCATGGGTTGGGGAAGTATCTTCCCGGACCGACTTTCCGGTGATAGCTACTACTGTACATATTGATGTGTTCCAATTATCTATGACGGATTGTAGATCAACAGTTCCTAGAGACATTAAATCGACATTACTCTTCAGAAATTGCTCTTCTTCGTCATCTGATAGTCCATCTAACATATGCACTGGTTCAGCAAAATATGGTCTGGCGTGAGGGTCACAAGATTGTATAGCGTCTAATTTTACGACATATTTGCGATGGGCATCCTTAAATGTAAGCTCTTGTGCGGACCAATCCTGTATTACCTTCGCATGCTTTAGCCAAGGTCGGCCGAAAAGAAGATTGTAATCCAAAGTGGATTCGGGTAGATCTAGTATGACAAAAGTCATCTTGAAAGTCGTACCTTGTAGAGTGATGGGTACATTCCGTACAAGTCCTACAGGGTGTACTCTTGATTGATCTGCCATTCGAACAAAGAATTGAACTGGTTCAATTTCGGTCCAGCCTAGCTTTTTACATAAAGCTGCGGTCGCAATGTTTACTCCTGAACCTCCATCAATCAGTACTTGCGTGATTTTCTGATTTTTATACCATACTGTAATCAAGGGCACTGCATGATCAATTGCTGCCTCAGGTTCCGGTTGAACTGTGGCTGTTGTCGGAATGCAGGAAGGTACTGGGCTGAACTGTCGCTGAAACTGCTGTCGGATTCCAGGTACTAAGGCCAGAAGTTGGCCTAGAGGTAGAGTGATGGATGCCTTGGACAGGATTTCCCAGGTCTGTTCAGCTTGGCTGTCTGGTTCTTTTAGATTTGGAGTTTCTACCGACGCAGAAGTGTCTGCTGTTGTTTCTATTGATGATGGTTCTGCTGATGCTTCCTTTTGTGGTGTTTCATTCCTTGATGAAGAAGCCTGAGTCACCGGAATGGGTTCTGGGAACACTGGTGGTTCTGTTGCGGTCCAGTGACTAGCTTTGTTGTACATCCTTCGTTGTTCTTGTATCCCTGGTTCGAAGTTTTCTGCTGCCGGCTGAAGTTGTTTACCGGAACGGGTCTGGACGGTAGCAGTCTGCGTCTCGATCGGTGTAATTTTTACCATGTTGGCCATTGGATTTTGACGTTCCTTTTTCCGTTGATCATATTCCGCTGCATCTCTACAGAATCTTCTAATATGGCCCAACTGCCCACAGAAATGACATCGAGGTGGTGGTAAATTTTGATTTTCCGGTGGTGGTCCGTTGTGCCATCGGTTGGCATTATAATTGTTGTTTCTCTGTCCTCGGTAGTTCCGATATCCTTGTTGTTGATTGTTTCTCAGTTGCGGAGGCACATAGTGATTTACTGGTTGGCCATGTTCTTGGATGACCGCATTGACGGTTGCTGTTCCTTGTATTCTAGCGTTGTAGATACAGTTTCCGGTGGTGTGTTCGGCAGTGTTACAGATAGCGCAAAACGCTTGATTCAGGGCACAGTTGGCACTTGTGTGCCCCGAATTTTTGCATGTGGTGCAATATACTTGCCTGGTGATATCCTCAGCCATATTTTTGTTTGTTTTTAACCATTCCAAGTCTTCTGAAAATCCACCAACCTTGGACTCTAGCTGTAGAGCCATTGCAATGACGGCATCCAGGGTCATGGCTCCGACACATCTTATGATCATGATCTGCTTCAGTTGTGGTGTTAATCCATTGATAAACCATTGAGAGATGACATCATCAGGCAGATTAGCGTGAGCCTGTGGTATCTGCCGTAAATGTGTTCGAAAGAGGGTAGCGTACTCCTGGACGGTCTGATTTACCTTCTGTCTGTTGTTCTGTAAATACTCAAAGATTTCGGCAGGATTCTTCTTTAGTCTGAAACGCTGTAAGAAGGCGTCTCGTACTGCCTCGTAAGTACCGAAATGATTGATATCGTATTCCGTGAGCCATCTCGCCGCTTCATTGATCAGTGTCGATTGAAAAACAATGGCCTTATACGCCTGATCTGGTGGGTGGTTGAGAACTGCATAACTTATCTCGAAAGTTCGTACGTGGGCGTCTGGGTCATCTCCTGGGAATCCACCGAATTTCGTGTAGGTTACTCCTGTTGGCGGCGGCCTTGGCTGTCCTAGCTGTTGGTGTTGATGTTGTTGTTGTTGGTGTTGCCCGCTCATTGTGAAGGGTTCAGGGCTTCCTTCTGTGTCGGATAAACTATCTGGACTTGTATCACCGGATGGTGCGTTTTCCGGTGTACTGTGTCGACTTAGGATGCTTCGGATCTTGGTTTCGAACAGCTTTCCTTCCTTCTGGATGTCTAATATACGAAATCTTTCTTCCAAACACGAAGGTTGAGCTGATGATTCCGCAAAAAAGGCTAAACCTTTGCCAGCGATCGGCGATTCTATCACCGTAATCTCACCGGAATGAACCGAAATTGGGCCAGAACGCCCTGTTTTACTACTTTTGCCGAATGTTCCTAACGTATTTCTGACCGTGGATATCTCTAAATCTTGATCTGATATTGTTAAACTAGGTTCCAACGGCGTTTTGATAGAGTCTGGACTTGCTATATCTTCGATAGGTGGGGTCGAAGTAGCGCCAGAATGTATCGAAGGCGTTGATCGTTCTACCGGAATATGACCGGAATTGGTTGTATCGTTTCCACTTTTCTTGATCACTGGGTCAGATCTAGTTATGCCTACTTCTCCTGAGGCTATCTTTTGTGATTTCCATGCTTCATCCTGACGATTCTTAGGATATGTTTCGCCCGATCGAGTGACCGGCATGTATCATTGCCCAGTGATATTATCTGAGCAGTTTGCAACAATCTGGGTCTGTTGCTACTGTCAGTGAATCACTGTCACCGGATGTTTACTTCTTACAGATCGCTGGTGTTCTAATGCCACGGTCTCGCAAGTGATTCGCAATCAAATACTTCTTTACCGCAGGGACTGACAAATAGTTGCCACTTTCCCACAGAGAACTGGCCCGAGAACTGGCAATCGGATGCCACTTTCCCACAGAGAACTGGCCCGAGAACTGGCAATCGGATGCCACTTTCCCACAGACGGCGCCAAATGTTAAACGTTATACATGTTAAACGTATAATAGTATCGCTTTCTATCAAATCAACACGGCGTAATATGTATATCCGAGTCTTTCTGTAGTTAATCTTACCGTAAAAGTAAACGGACTCTAGCCACGTGGGTCCTTGGGAGTGGTAGGGGTCTGTTAGACAGAGGCCCTATACTATTTTCCCAACTTCTCACTCACTCGTTACTCGGTCAGTGCGTCTTAGCTCAGTAGTTGTTTCTGATCAACCAAGGCTATCAACGTCTTAGCATCCCTTACTCCAAGATCTACCTGCTATCACAGTTGAGCAGTAATCCGGACTGAGGATCAATACACAAAGCGTACTGCTGGTAACTTACCACGAACACGCCACGAAATCCTTCTGCACAATCTACGACTTTACCGAGTACCACATTCAAATTGCAAGACCTACTGACTATAACTTGTCGCGCACTTTATCATCATTCTACGCGTATTCAAAACACTACTGGTACTAATCTGAACATAGATATACTACCCACTCAGTCATTCACAGAGATTCATAACTCACAACCGAACCATGTTAGTTCTCTATGCGTCCGTGCTCCACAGACGAACGATCAGACAAACATATTCCTGTCGACTAACACTTAGGAAATACTTTAATCATTACCGGGCGAAATCTCTGCAACACCGTATCAATTCGCAACACTGCGTATAACACACATACGCACACAAACACATACACAGGAGAGGGAAGGAAGCAGACGAAACAGAACAGAGTTACTCTTGTTCTACACACACAACACTTATACGTGCAATTCCCAAAACACAGGGACTCTTTAACTCATTACCGAACAGATTCTCACAATCGCAGTACCGACTCGTAACACACAGTGTATCACACATACACAGTCGAATGATTACGCAGCGAAGGTGCCCAGACAGGACAGAACCAAGATACTCTACGCGTTGCACACAGTAGATGAAGTAAAATAACCCCCAGAACGGGAACTCTCACAATACACTCGCAACTTCCCAAAAACGGGGACTCTCTCCTCTCTCGCCCTCTCGTCGCTTTTCATTGCCTTAAATAGAGTTTTGTTACAAGGCTTTACGCGAATCTTTCTTTACCGCGTACTGTCAGAAGGGTTCTTTCTACATTAAAAACCTCTGTCTAAGTACAATTCTTTCTACATTAAAAACCTCTGTCTAAGTACAATTGTCCTTTGTTCGGCGGCCGTCTAACACCGCGAAAGAAACAACTATGTCTTCTCCGCATTTACATACAGCTGATTTTCTTTTAAAATATTCAACACAAATCTTAAATGATTTTCATGCTCATGCACAGTCCCACTATACACTAGCAAATCATCCACAAAATCAACAACACACTTTCCTATGAAACGTCGTAAGATATCATTCATTAACATCACAAATGTAGTTGGAGTATTTGTCCAACCAAAGGGCATGACCAAATACTCATAATGATCAAAACGGGTCCTGAAAGCTGTCTTATGTACATCATGATCTTTTCCTCTAATATGATGATAGCCACTCTTTAAATCTATCTTACTAAATACAATGGCTCCACCTAGAGTATCTAAAAGATCATCAATCCGGGGCATGGGATATCTATGTTTAATAGTGATCTTATTGAGTGCTCGATAATCGACACACATCCTATAAGATCCATTCTTCTTCTTCACAAGAAGAACTGGTGCGGCAAAGGGTGAATAGCTGGGTCTAATCAGCCCTTTTTGACGATACTCATCCACAACCTTACGGACTTCATTTTCCTCCTGCAAACTCATTCAAAATCGTGGCCAAGCGGTCGGACTCACTCCTGGTACCAATTCAATTCTATGCTCTATATTCCTGCAAGGAGGCAAACTCGATGGTAATTCCTTTAAAAACAACTCTTGGAATTCTGGTCTCACTTTGGCTGAAAGTGCTGGAGCATTCAAACTTGAGTCTCCATGAGTGCATGAATCCATCTTAACATACGACAAATACATGAAATAAAGAAAATAGATATACTTACAATCAATTTTGAGCAACTTGGTAGCAGTCACGAGTCGTGTCTCTTGGAGATCTGGTTCTCCACGGATTAGTAATCTCCTTCCCTCATGCTCAAATTGATACACATGCGAAGCAAAATCAATGACTGGTTTCTTCCTCGCATGTCGCTTCTTACTAAGAACTATGTCGAATCGAGCTAATCTCGCTATCTCAAAGTCCAATCTGTCCTCATAGGATTGGATTTGAATAGGAAGATCAACTACTCCTCTATCCCAAGTCTTAGTTCCCTTCCCGTTGGCTAGCTCTATGGTATAAGTATAATCTGACTGTACCATATCTAAGCATAATCTCTTGACTAATCGGGAACTAATAACATTATGAGTTGAACCTGTGTCAAAGAGTACCTTGACAGGCTCTCCTGCAACGACTCCTCTCATCACAATAAGCTCAGTATCTCGGAACCGGTATCCTTTCTATGCCACTAGTGAAATCACACCATCTGGCACAGTCGAAACATTTTTAGTAATCGTCATGACCACTATGGGAGATGATAATGGAGATGGGGAGTCCCCAAACGCATCCTCACTCCCACCCCCTGCTTGAGTCGGATTTATGACTATGGTGGCTGCTATCTTTTGCTTTTTAGGAAAATCCTTATACAAGTGCTGCCCTAAGCAACCATAGCACAAACCCTCTTTCATTGCCTTCTCTTTTTGCTGAGGGGTAAGAATAGATCCGTTATATGCCCTCTTAGCCAGAGCAGACACTTTTCTCTTTCCTCCTGAGACTGTCTGGATCCTGTGCACTTGCTTAGCCTCCCTAGAAGGTTGTAGTGAGCCCTTTTAGCTTGAAAATTGATGTATTAGATAACCTATCTACCTTGGAAGATCATTCACAAATAGATGATTCAAAATAGATAGGTTTGACCAATGGTCAACTTAAGAAAACTTTCTAATTTGGAAAGATAAGCTATAATATTTTACTTAGTGCTCCTTCTCTCGTTAATATTGACTAGAAACTTTTAGAGCAAGCTAATTAGGAAGCAAAATAACCTATTAGAAGTTGTTTCAATGAAAATGAGTGAGTATACTGAGAGAAATCAATTTAACAAATCATCTATGTGATCTGAACTTTTTAGGAAGCACTAGAAGTAAATACATAGTCAAACTCTGATGAATGTTTTCTCACAATTGAAAGAGTCAAATGAAATGAAACTTTGTGATATGAAAGAAGACTAATAGAGCTACAATTAGCAAGTTAAATTTTTAAAAAATATGAACCATGCTCAGAGAAATCATTTCTGCAATCTGAATAAAAAACTAAGATCAGTGACAGTGAAGAGTACACTCACATGGACTTGAAGTTATGGCAACGAATATGTATGAACTCAAATTTATATTACATAGAACGTACAATAGACTTGCTAATACATGTAGGAGCTCTGAGATCACACTCAAATCTAACAAGAAGATCTACCAAGGAGTGTGTTTTTTGTGACTAGATAACTCACACATATATAGTGTGTCTTGAAGCCATATTTTGAATTTGAATTCATGCTCACCTAAGACACTTTTCCTAAATTGTAGTAATAGACTCTATTACAAACGCAAGAGTTCTTTGCCTAACAGCATGTGGCTTCCACCACTTTTTATTCTTTTACTTTTACAATAGGTGAATACTCAAGAGACAACAAGAGTGAGTTCACAAGAGAACTCTTCATCACTTCAAGTATTTTCTTCAAGACTACATGATCTTATGGTACTTAAGCCATCACATAGGCTTTCCAAGAAATTGCTCCAATAGATCATACATCTTAATCTCAATCTCCGATTTTCACTTATTTTATGTGAAAGGATGCAAGGCCTCAAGAGAAACTTGAAAATCTCTTGCTTCTTTCTTCTCTTTAAATACTAGAGCAAGGAAGAATCAGCTATGGTTGGAGTTCACTAGCTTGAAGAAAAGTCCCAACAAAAGTGTCATTGATTATGTCACCAAAATGAAGGAGATCTCCTGATTAGTTAGGAAGCATTGGAGAGGTAATTGAAGAAGAGAAAATCATAAGGCAAATCACCAATGGCAGCAAAGCTTATGAAAATTTGGAATCATTTACAATTGCCATGGAGCTATACATGGACATGCAAGTGCCTGACCTCAACACTCTAATGGGCCAACTCTTCACACATGAAGTAGAGATAAGAAAGAATGGTAAATCCTCAAGAGGTTATCAATATCCTCCCTTATACTCTAACAAATCTAGAGCTAAGGATATATTAGACTCTAAGAAGAATGGAGATGAAGGTAGCTCTTTCCAAGCCCACTTCATAGGTAGAGGAAAAGATACAGGAAGAGGCAAAGGAGGAAAGCAAGGTAGGGGGAGATCCTAAGCATCTCAACCTTGCAATATCTGTGGTTAGTCTAATCATACCACTTAGGAATGCTAGAGGAAAGGAATTCAAGAGGAAGAGGATTCAATAGAGTTGGCTATGGATCAAATGGAGGTAGATACAATGGACGATACAACAACTACTACAACAACAATAACAACCATCAAAATGGATATAGAGGGAGAAAGGATTATAACACCTACACTGAAGATCAAAGTCAAGAGGACTCACTACTCCTCATGAACCTATCATTGAAGTAGGGTAAGGCTGATGACCATGTTTTCTATATTGATTCAGGGTGCTAAAATCATGTATCAATTAATGTAGCATTGCTCTTTGATTTAGAAGATCCCAAGAATAAACATGAAGTGCAGATAGGTGATGATACAAGATATTTAGTGGAAAAATAGGTAATCTCAAGACATCATATGGAAACATGAATCTTCTAATCGAAGTTTTGTAAGTAACTACAATAACCAAAAACTTGATAAGTGTTGGAAAAATTGTGGGAGAAAGGATTGCAGGTTAGGCTTACAAGACATGGACCATATGTGGAAGACCCCAAGCAAGGATTTAGAAGGATTTCCAAAGGATACAAAACAGAGTGGAGGACAAGAAGAACATAGCATTGTTTAGCTATGGATCTCAAACACTCTTTTAATTGGAGGAATGGCATAAAAGGCTTGCTCATATTGGTGAGAGAAGTTTGAAAAAAAAATGAAGACATCAAAGTGTACTTGGATTGCCCAACATCACAAAACAACATACGATATACAAGTTTGGTGGCAAGGCTCATAGAAAACCTCTCAACAAAAGGCTATATCCATTAGGAGCTATTGGATCTTGTTCACACAGATGTGTAGGGTCCAAGCAAAGAATCTTATATTTTATGTTCAAAATATTATGTATCTTTTATTGATGATTGTAGTAGGTGGAAATTCTATATTGTATGAAGCATAAAGATGAAGTTTTCAATTGTTTTAAAAGCTATCTTGCTCTTGTAAGAAACAAACAAGTAGATGTCTCAAGAAACTCACATTAGATGGTGGTGGAGAATACTTCTCAACTCAATTTGATACTCTCCTACAGGAAAGAGGCATCCAAAGAATGGTAACAACAAGATACACACCTAAACTCAATGGACTAGTTGAAAAAAGGAACAGAACTATAGTTGAAGTAGCCAAATCTATGCTAAATGAGAAGATTGTACCAAATTATCTTTGGACAAAGGTTGTATCAACAACCACATACGGAATCTAGTCATAGTCCAGCTAGGTAATGGTTGTAGTGTACTGAGATACTTTCCTATGTCTCTCCATTCAAGTCATTAGATGGTAGGAATCCCTATGAGGTTTGGAATGGAAGAAGGCAAAGTCTAAAGCATTGCAAAATCTTTTGATGTCTAGCTTATTCTCACATACATTTTCAAGTAAGAGAGAAACCGGATCCCAAAGTAGAGAAGTGTATCTTTATTGGATATGATCAAAACCAAAAATGATATAGATCATATAATCCCACTATCAAAGGTTTCTTAGTTAGTAGGGATGTAGTCTTTAATGAAAATAAATCTTCATTTGATGATGATAGAAAGGTGAAGCTACCCTATGGCTTGGAAGATGACTTTCCATCTCTTCCAACAAAGGAAACAAAGCATCTTGAAGATAGTGACTCTTGAGATGACTTGATAGATTTAGAGAAATCGAAGCTATGGAATAAAAAAGGAAAATCTACGATGCAAGAACTAGCTCAAGGCTTAGAAAGCTCTCATCAACCAATCAAAAGATCAATGAGAGAGAAGAAAAAACTAGAGAGATATGGATTCCATACCTCTTTGGTGACAAAGCATTCAATCTATATGGCAAGCAATGGATGAAGAAATGGAAGCTCTTATGAACAATGACACATGGGAACTTATTCCTAGCAAACCATCAACGAAGGTAATTGGATCAAGATGGATTTATAAAGTAAAGAGGAATTCAAATGATAGTATTAATAGATACAAGGCATCGTTAGTAGTCAAGGAGTTTGCCAAAACCCATGGGATAGACTATGAAGAGACCTTATCACTCGTTGCTAGCATGCCTACCATTAGAGTACTTGTTAACATTTCTACATCTAGGAATTGGAAGCTATATAAACTAAATGTAAAAAATGCATTTCTCAATGGTTGGATTTCTGAGGAAGTTTATATCTCAAAACCACCTAGTTATAAAGATGCACATCATCCTAATTACATGTGTAAATTGAAGAAGGCTTTGTATGGTTTGAAGCAAGCTTTAAGAGCTTGGAATCACATATTATTTACCTACTTATAGGACCAAGGATTTAAAGCTAGTAAAGCAGATATGTCATTATTCATCAAGAGGAATGTATTAGAGGTTATATATCTATATGTATATGTAGATAGCATTATAATTACAAGGAATGATGTCAATGGAATTAAATAGGTAAAGGCTAGAATGAAGGATGAATTTTAGATCAATGATCTAAAATTGGACCTCTCATTTACTTTCTTGGACTTGAACTTGTCTATATAGATTTTGTATATCGCTCAAAGAAATTATTTACATGACATGATTTCTAAGTTTAAAATGGAGAATAATAAGTGTGCAAGTACACCCATGTAGTTCAATCATAAGCTAAGTGCTTATGAGGGAGAACCTATTGAGTATATCACAAGCTATCAAAGCTTTGTAGGAAGCTTGAACTATGCAACTCTCACAAGGGTGGACATATGCTATAGTGATCGTAGACTCAGCCAATTTATGCACAAGCCAATGAAGCCACACATTGAAGTAGCCCAAAGAGTGCTCAAATACATAAAGGGTACCATCAATGAAGGGATTTTATACCCTTTCAATTCTAAAATTGATCTCAATCTTTACTCAGATTCAGATTAGGTTGGATCAAAGGATGACAAAGAAATGGTATCAGGTTAAGCAGATTCAGAGGTATGATTCGATTGCTATAGATAAAGGAGGACTGACGACCTAAGCATAATAGGCTTGAAGGGGAGTTGTTGGTGTATTTCATCCAAGCCTATTCCTTGATCACTCATTAATGTAAAATATTGATTGTGTATACTCTCAATGAGAGAAGCCATAGAAACAAACTCTTGTAATACTTGAAAAGTAACCACATCAAAAAGTAAAAGTCATTGGAGAATCTCATGGCCTTGTTAGGCACAAATTATGAGCTAAAATTAGGAGAGATTATCTAACTAAGTGATTCCCAAACTTGAGGGAACTTTTAGGTACAATCCGTCTAAGATTTGAATTCAAAAAGTCCTATATGGGTGAAAGCATGTTAATGTGAACACTTTTTAGGAGTACTTATCACTTCACTTTTAAGCCCCTCACTTTTTAGCTATTTGAAAAGCATTTTAAATAGTGAAAAAGTAAATTCATAAAATATCGATTTGCTAGACGTATGATCACTACTCATGTGGCAGGCCATTGGCGGCTTGCTGTGTATCATGATTGAAACATTGATAGTAAATGTCATTATTCCTCACATACTTCACAAGGTGGCGAGTCTATGGTGTCTACGCCAGTGGAGCACAGAAGCTCCACACGACTTTGACAGTCATAAGAGAAAGCTATCATCAACGAAGTTGTTCCATCAGACGACGAAGGTGAAATGAAATCTCTGGGAACGAGTATGAGCATGTATGGGGTCTAGCATCCATGCATGCAACATTTAGGTGCTCGCATAGCTAGGAGTAATTTCTATGGTTCTAATGTAAGAGCCACTATTTTCCGAAGAGGAGAGGCACCATCCGTTAAGAGTCGATCATTGAAGTGGAAGCAATGGACCAAGTAAGCTCCAAATCTAATATCAATCGATGTGTCTAATGTTGTGTAATTTAATAGGCTAGTTTTTTATGGAGAGTGTTAATCTCCAAAAGGACAAGCTACTCTTGAAGTTAGAGAACCTTTATATCAAGAGTAACTTAAAACCTTCACCAATTTGAAGGATCAATACTCAACTTTCAAAATTTTCAACAAATTGTGAAGAAGATGACTACACAGAAAGTCTGCTGCACATAACTCACTCATTGACTTATCAAATGTGTAAAGTTTTTTATAAAACTTTGCACAAGTGTTGCGTATAGTTTGTGCACCTCATCCAAGTTAAATCATTCCAAAAGACTCAGTAGATCTTGAGAAATGATCTTAACACGTCAACTATGTCTAAAACAATAGTTCTTTACAGTCTACTTTGACACCTGCAACTTCTAAAGCTTTGTTCTCCCAATCTAGAAGCCGTTTAATTAAATGCTTTTAGCCATAGGTAGCTTACCTTCCAACTTAAAGAATGAGTGCTTGGTTGCTCAAAACTTTACACCGTGGAAGGAGAACTGACCAAAACATTAGCATCGAATATTGCGCCTCCTACAACTTCACTTCTTTACATTTACACATGTAAATGTTCCTACACTCAATTCTCTTAGTCTCATCACAATTAAAAGCTGAAAACTTGTATAGAGGTCAATCAACTATAGACTTAGAGTTGTACAAAAGTATTTCACAAAATATTCAACACAGAAGGAGAACTCTCAGAAATATCGGGCGCAAGGTTTCTTCATTTCTGAAAACTTTACATCAGAGTGATGAGAGAAATCTTATTCACTTCGAAAAGTGTCTTCTAATTTCTCTATTCACATGGTCTCACATATTTATCCAGACTTTTTACTTATATATATAGCCATATATGTACAAGCTCATGACCATACAAAGATATATGTGAGCTATCTCTAAATTAATGTACATATGTATACACATCTTCATCTTCTGGATATGCACTTCCTTCATACTTCATAACTTGATCTCTTCTTCAATCCTTGACTTCAAAATATTCATCAAAGCTTCAATTATTGATTGCCTTGCACAAACAGCTCCCTCTCAATCATCAATTGAGGTTTTCTCTAACTTCTTTATTCCTGCCATGTCTTTGAATCTCTGTAGCTTTGTTCCATCCAAACTTTTGGTTAGCATATAAGCTATCTGATGTTTTGTTGAAGTATGTATTACTTCAATTTCCTTATCCATCACCTTCTCTCTTAGCAAATGATACTGAATCTCAATGTGTTTATTCCTGGCATGAAAAACAGGGTTAGCAGCTAAATACAATGAACTCATGTTATCTCCATGAATAGTGGGTGTACTCCGAATGAGATCAAAACTCTTCAAGAGAGTCTTAAGCCATATCACTTCGTTTGCAGCTTCAACCATACCCTTGTACTCAGCCTCTGTAGATGATAAAGAAATTGTGTGTTGCTTCTTTAAACGCCAAGAGATTAACTTATCTTCCACATAACACAAGTATCCATATGTTGATCTTCTATCATCAGGATTACCTGACCAATTTGTATCACTATATATCTTGATGTTTGTATCTGATGTAAAACCATAATACAAACCTTCTTTGAGTGTACCTTTAATGTACCTCAACACCCTTTGTCCTACAACCCAAGTTCTTTCCTAGGACAATGCATGAATTGAGATAATATTCCTACTGCATATGACAAGTCAGGCCTAGTTAATGTAGCATAGATCAGACTACCAACCAAACTTTGATATAGCTTCATTGCCTTGAACTCTTCTCCTCCATATCTGCTCAATTTGTGATTCACCTCCATTGGAGTAGGTGCTACCCTGCAATCATCCATTTTAAACTTGATCAATAAGTTTTTCAAATACCGTTCTTGAGTTACATACACTCCATGTTGAGTGTATGAGATCTCCATTCCCAAGAAATATGACAAGTCTCCCAAGTCACTAATCCTGAAATCTTTGTCCATTTGCTTCTTTAGGCTTTGAATGCCTTTCTCATCTGTACCTGTAAGAATTATATCATCAACATGTATGCACATGTAGATGAACCCATCATTGTGTCTTGAGGACCTTCTGAGTTCTCCACTTCTTGAGGTTTCTAGTTCATCCTGTACTTCATGGTTCTCCTCTTCATCAAATATCTGAACCTTTGATTTACCTTTCTTTTGATTCACAACTTCTTCATCACCTGCATAAATATTGATTGTACCTGCATACCAAGTACCTTTGTCATCAAATGTAACATCTTTTGACACAAGAATTGTTTTGTGGATGGACTCCACAACCTATGTCCCATCTGCTTATCATCATATCCAATGAACACATACTTTTCAGCTTTAGGTTCCAATTTGTGCCTTACTTGAGATGGCACATATGCATAGGCCAAACATCCAAATACTTTGCAATGATCTAGAGTAGGTCTCTTACCCCACCATGCATCATATGGTGTCATACCCTGCAAAGCTTTACACGATAATCTATTGACCAAATATGTGGCTATATTTACAGCCTCAGCCACAAATAATTTGGGCAATTTTTCTCCTTCATCATGGATCTTGCAAACTCAATAAGAGTTCTATTCCTCCTTTCTGCTACACCATTTTGTTGAGGAGAGTACCTGCAAGTAATTTCCCTTTTTATACCTGCATTCCACAAGTAATCACTGAACTCATTAGAGAAATACTCTCCCCCTCCATCTAATCTTAGTTTGTTCAACTTTTGACCTATAGTTCTTTTTGCATACACATGATAATGCTTGAATGTATTGAATACCTCTCACTTATCTTTGATCACATAGATATTGATCCATCTGGTAGCATCATCAACATAAATCACATAATACCTTGAACCATTGATACTGAAATCCTTTGATGGTCCCCACACATCTGTGTGTACCAATTCAAGCTTCTCTAAAAACATAAAACCATGCTTGGAATAAGATTGCTTATGAGCCTTACCTAATTCACATTTGCCTCACATGTGTATGTCATATGTTGACCTACAACATTAGGAAATCCAAGCAGTGAACCATTGTTAACCATATCTTTAATACCTCTTTCAGTGAAATGTCCAAGCCTTTTGTGCCAAAGATCTAACTCAGAGATCTTATGTCCTCAATAAGTGAACAAGGCATGACCAACATTACCCTGAATCTTCAATGTGAACAATCTTCCTTCTTTCTTCCCTGAAACAATATGTTTATACCCATTGCTAGGGTCTTTCACAAAAACTCCTTCATTAGTAAACCTAACTTCATAACCTTTTTCAAAAATTTGTCCTACACTTATCAAATTCTTAGGAAGTGTAGGAACATACAAAACCTTACTCAAGAGTGTACTACCATCCTTGGCCTTCACTGATCCAATTGAATTCACATTGTGCTTTGTATCGCCACATGTTTAAACTACATGATTAGTTACCGTATTCTCCAAATCAGTCATCAAATCTATGTTGCCACTCAAGTGATTGCTACACCCTGAGTCAATGTAGAAGACTCTTTGATCTTCACTTTGCCTTTCACAAGTTGCATTCATTATTTTTGGAACAAAGCAATCACAAATTGATGATTACAAAGAGCTTGAAGCAAGTCAATGATTAGGTTGAAGTTCAAGAAGTCATTTGAGAAAGTGAAGAGATTTTGAGAATGATAGCTTGTATACATATGTACATTACAAGTGGAAATTCTTGTACTATGAGTATAGGTAATCCTTAGGATGATAAGGAGTAAGGTACTAGACATGGGATAAGTCTAGAATCATATGTATATAAGTCAACAATGTAAAGAAATACTTGAGAGAGCCATTAGAAGCCAAGTGTCATTAAGATAGATATATAGAGAGTCATCTTCACGAGTTAGCATCGAGTCTTTCTCAGGTTTTTCTCAGCTTGATCATGTGGATCAGAAATCCATTTGTACGCATCTAATCTAGAAGCTAATGAAGCTATGTTCAAAGTTTCATGGTCTAATTCCTTTCATGTTGTGAGTATGATCAATAGGAACATGTGTATGTAAAGTCTGCAAGTAGACCTCTCAGAGTCGCACACTTTTTTGTGTCAATGTTTTGCTTAGATCTCAGTGCTTAGTGTAAAGTTTTTGATGAGTCAGCATTCAAAATATAAGTTAGAAGGTAAGGAAGCTATGGCTAAAAGCATTTAGCAAAACGGGATCTGTGCTATGAGAAATCAGCCTTAGAAGTTACCTATGTAAAAGTCGCTTATTGAGGAAGACAGTTTCTTACATACTTTTGATCTTAAGGATCAAATTAAAGTTTTAATGATTCTTTTGAAGGATGAATGGTTGATAGGATTGCACAAAGATAGTGTGGAGATATATGCATCATTGGTTTGAAGAAATCTAAAGATATATGCAGGTAATGAAGTCAATCTTTGAAGCAGACTTCTTGAAGAAGGAAGATTCTCACTCAGAGAAGTGATAGTTGAAGATTTGGTAAATAAAGGTAACATTTGGTTAAAGTTTGGTCCATAACTGATATAGAGGTGCTCTTAAATCAATATAGATCAAACCTTTGGGGATTTAGAGGTCTCCAACAATTATCAATGTTGAATCCTCCTTCTGATCAGAAGCATAATTGTAGTAGGTATTGTTGTATTGTTGGCTTTGGAATCCTCTACCTGCATTTCTTCCAAAATAGCATCTACTACCTCTACCTCTAAAATTACCTCTTTGATTTTTGCCACCTTTTCCTCTTGAATTAAAGTTCTAATTATATCCACCATTGTTATGAGTATTATGCCAACAATCATTAGCTAAGTGATTTGTCTTACCACACATCTAGCAAGCTTTGACTCCATCTTTATTACTTCTACCTCATCTACCTTTGTCACCTCCTCTTCCTCTTAGGAAGTTAGCCTGGCTAGTTGTACCTTCATCTTCATTTGCTTGTTGCTTCCCTTTGATATTCTTCTTCTTATCCTTTGAATACATTGCTTGACCTGCACCCTTATCACTTTCACGTTTAACATCCTGCTCAAAGGTTAGCATGTGTCCTAGCAATTGATGTAAACCAAGAGTAAAATGATCTAGTGACAATTCAGTAGAAAAAATGAATGGCTTCCATTTGTCATCACCTCTCAACCGTGTGAGGATTTGCCTTACCAATGTATCCTCCTCAATATCTTCATCAATTGCTCCTAATGCATCTGCAATGTCCTTCATCCTTGTGTGTTGTCCTAAGCTTCAACTTAGGGACTTGCGGAGAAAGAGACTGTACCTCAATCCCCTCACAAGTGCATATAGTGGGGATACACGCTTTTAATTTATCAATCCGAAGAGTATACTAACCTAGCCGAGTGTATGAAGACATGCAATTGCGTAATGGTCAATGCAAAAGTATTACTCAAAAGTGAAAATGAGAAAAACACTTATCCTAACAAGCTTCAACTGTAGGTCAAGGCGAAACGATACTTGGTGCAGCAGCCGTCAGTATTTTGGACTTTTCTCCTAGCTCCGAGCTCCAAACATAGCGAATAGCATATGCGTTTCGAAGCTCTCGAGAAGACGCATCCAATGGCAGTGGTTTCACGCAATTCCGACACTCCTACTTCAAGTTATGACAGAAATACTGAGTCGCGGGAATACTTTCCTACACTTCAGCACTTCCTACACCTCGCACACACCTCTCCTACAGCAAAGAAACACTCTCAAGGATAAATCACACTCACAAGCACTCTTTCCAAGCAATACACATGCATACAAGCTCACGAAGAAGAAGATGAAGAGGGAAGAAGACACAAATTCGAATTTCTGTGCTCTCTATTCTCACAATGGCAAAACGTTTTTTACAAAGAGTCACATTTGACTTATATACCAGTGCCCTAAAAATGGTCCTTTCACACAAGTGACCGGCACTTTATTCCCTAAGAGCTAATTTCCTACTATTTTACATGGGTAAGCTTCTATTCTTCTATGGGAATGCATCTAGAGGACTCCTCTAGTGCCTTTACAAAGGGAAATATATTACAAAAATGAATATGTTACAAAAATAGGTGGTCCAAATCGGAAAAATTTTGGGGCCCGTCTTTTTCTCTGCTTTGTGCGCTCTTTGGCTCTGCAACACTCTCCCCCTCTTCGCCTCTGTCGTCCCTTGACAGACTTCGCTTCCTTTGACAGACTTTGCTTCGCGCACGCGCCCTGTGGTCAGTGTTGTCTGCTTCTTGATCTTGCATTACGTTTTAGAGGCGCTTCAGCTTTTCCACTGCACGCTACCCTTGGTCAGTGTTGTCTGCAGTTAAACAGACATGCAGATTCGATGGCCTTCTTGATTCAAGCTCTACAACTCGAGAGCCTGATGTAGTCGCCTTGCCTGTTGACTTGGGTTGCCACGCACGCCACCAGTGACTAGGAATGTGCTATTCTTAGTCACCCTCTTCAACTTTTCAGCCTCTACCCCTTTCTAACTTTTGGCCCTACTTTGATGTTTGAAAAATCCACTCCTCTGGACCCCGGGGTTTAGCTTTGTAGCCTGGTGCGTGCCCCTGCGGGGCTCTGTGCAGAGATGGGTGTTGCGCCCCTGCGGGGCTTCCTGCAGAGATGTATCTTTACCTTTGTCTATCTTCAAATTTGGCTTTTAGTGAAGCTGTTTCTTTCGTTGCTTTCTTTTTTTCCTCTTCTTACTCGTCTCGCCCTCAACACTGCCCCCCTCCTGAACTCTGTCGTCCCCGACAGGCTTTGATAAGCGCCGGGCATAGGTTCTGTAAACTTGTTGCTCTGTATCGTTTAGCTGATTAGCTTCACGTACCATGATCTGTTTCCATTGTTCCGCTTTGACTCCATCGTTGGGCGGTTGTCTGTGATCTGCGAAGAAGCTTAATTCGTATGCCACGAGTCTGGCATTCAGATTGGATGACATCTTCAAGAATATTTCTGAATCGATTTCAAAAAATCCTGTAAAAAACGCTTCTTCGAATGTCTGCATATACGAGCTTGGCAAAAACATGAGTCTAGAATAATATGCCATTATTGTGGGGCGGCTCGGCATTACTGATAGATCAAAAATAAGTACATCTGTTCCTTGATTAATGCCAATGAAGTTCAGAAAGGTATATGCCGCATGTTTGAAAACCTTCAGGACTGTAAGTAGCATACCAAGTATTTTATTTGTCATCTTAACTGCTAAATCTGGTACTGTCGCATAGTTGTGCAGCCAAAATTCTATTGTTTTGATCATGTAATCCTCGGTTGGCAAATAATTATGCGGCGGGCTAGGTAACATCGGATAGTTGAGCCACTGTTTATTAATAGTGCCGCTGCGTTGTAAAGCCAAAAATTCTGTTGCAACCCTTCTGCGTGGTATGGGACAAAACGAAGGGTTTACCTGTAATAAATAAGGTGCGGCCTCCCAGTGCACCCGTAATGTGGGATGTTTCTCCAAAAACTTTCTCCTCCACACTGGCTGTGCAGCTTCAAACTCTGCTTGAGTGTACGTGAATGTGTCATTCTTGAAATTAAGCTGCTGATCCGGACTTTTGTGTGTAACCTTCTTGATATATTGCCTTGTTTTCTCTTTCAACAGTCCATATGGAATGTTGAAAGGCTTTATGATCTTCTCCAAGTCTTTGCCTTTGATTTTTGCTTCCTTCATGACCTTGATGACTTCATTCTCAAAATTTTCCGTCAATCGGGACACCACTAGTGCCCGTTCCTTCTGACTTATTTCTGCAGTGTATGGCATTGGATGATCATCATGCATATCCGCCATCTGCTCATGCATTGGAGAATGATAGATCGGTTGAGATAGAGGGCTTACCTCTACCTCGTCAGTAGGATGTTCTTTTTCTGGCACTACTGATGTCCCGATCGGTTCTTTACCTTTCTGCTGATTCTGTAGCTCTTCAATGCATTCTTCTTTTTCTTTTATCTTTTGTAAGGCCTCACCGAGTTTCTCTTTAGTGGCTAGGAGTTCCTTACCGATGTCGGCTACATGATCCATGTTTTCACTGTAGCTCTGTACCAGTTTGGCCTGTGCTGAATGCAGCTGCCTTTTGAGTTCATTTATTTCCTGATTGTGCTTAAGTTCTGCCTCTTCTCTTGCTGCGCGCTCTTGTTTTAGTAAAGCTTCATACTGTGCGAGTTGATCTCTTAAGTCATCTTCTTTACTTTCTGTTAATTCCAGTTGCTTTATTGGTTGGTCATATAACAATGATTTCATCAATTCTTTGTTTCTGTTCCGTAAAGTGTCATTCTCGTCCAGATATAATTTTAGTTGTGTTTCTAGTAGAGTGCTTCTGGTTTTCATTCTGTCTTTCTCTGCTACCGTAGCATCATATAATTTTTGCATGTCTTCGAGCTGTTTTTGCAGTTGGTGATGCTGAGTGCTTAATGATTCATACTGCGTTTGTGATTCTAGCAACTCCGTGCTTTTGGTGACTATTTCTTTTTGTACCTGAATC
Organism: Ceratopteris richardii; assembly: GCA_020310875.1. Lineage (NCBI taxonomy): Eukaryota > Viridiplantae > Streptophyta > Polypodiopsida > Polypodiales > Pteridaceae > Ceratopteris > Ceratopteris richardii. Next base: position 33,303,430 of record CM035420.1, on the reverse strand, counting down.
AGTTGTGCTGACAATTGTTCACTCATAACTTGAAACTGATTCTTTTCTTGCATGGCTTTGTCATAGTCTGCATCTATGTCCATCATTTGCTGCTGGGTGTCCATAGCTGTCTGGATCATTTGCTTGACTACCGGCTTCAGTTGAGTCACATCCACATTGAGCCAAGTTTTCGGTATTGAAGGTTCTGCTCCGGTAGTCACGTCTTTGCCTTGAGCAATGTGTAAAGTGGTATCATGGGGCTGCCTGATTTGAAGTTGTATCCGTGGCTCAGCCCTCATGTTTTCCTCCTGTGCTTGAGGTGTGTCATCAGGCACCTCGATTATTGTTTGTTCTTTTTGTGGGATCTTTCCCGCATCCATATTCTTTGGGGTTTGTTCTTCATCTTTAATAGGTATCTTGACATGTGGAACCCCCGTAGTTGTGTCTTCCTTGATACTTACTTTGGTAGTGTCATTCAATTGAATGACATGCTCCTGTTCCTGAGCCTCACCCTTCTTTTCTTTTTCCTTCTGGCTGTCTGGTGTTACTTCCATTTGATTGAGTTCCGGTCCTTCCTCTTCATAGGTTTCTGTCCTGATATCAGTATCTAGCGTGTCTTTCTCAGGACTGGATTCTGTATTAGTACTTGAGTCATCAATGCCCAATTCTTGGTATCTTCCAGGTTGTTTTGGAGGTGTTTCTGTACTCTGTTTTTGCTGACTTTGACTCGCTTGTCTATACTGATGTCCTTGGACATTTAGATTTACCTGCCCTTGCATATATTGGTGTGTTTGCTCGAGGGCAGCAGACAAGTCTCTTCTTGAAATCGGCATTTGAGCCGTCGTGACCTTAGGCAAGAGATGTGTTCTCTTGGACTGTGGTGTTGCTTGGGCTTCTTCTTCTCGCAAGCGTTTGGTACCCCTCATGGGCTTCTGTGTGCTGGTTCCGGCCTCTTCCACTACAACTGCTGCTTTCTTTTTCTTAGGGACAGAAGCGGATTTTGCATACCTTGCTAGTCCTTCTGCAGTTGGCATCTCTCTTATGCAGTGTCTCATTTCTAGGGCTTCATATATCAATAAGGTCAAGGCTGAACCACCGTTCAGGAACTTCTTTTGCCCCCATTTCTTCTGAGCTTCAAACAATCGCTCTTGTACGTAGCCTGTGAGATTCACTTTGTTTCCTATCTGTCTCATGGCATGGGAGAGTAACTGAACTACAATCTTCTGAGGAGCAGTGTATCTGTTCATGCCAGGAAAACAGAAGTGTTGGTGTACCAATCGTACTGCATCTTCAATATCCACTCTGTTAATCTCCAGGAATGATCTTTTCTTGGGGTCGTGACATTCGTCCTTGACATTAGTAATTCCTTCCTGATTCCATCCAAAGGCCTTATTGATCAATTCATGAGTGAATTGAATGGTCTTCCATTTGCCCACCTTGTCCAAAACCTTTGCTTCTGGAACCGAAATCTTTGTAGCAGCCGGCTGCATAGTATTCATTACTTGTGTACATCTTTGGAAGTCGGGTACACATATAGGTATCTTCAAAAATGCTTCAATGCCAGCTTGAGTCCATACTTCTTCGATATGTGGTAACCCTTGTATGATGGTCTTGAAATCTTGTGACATAATAGGGAAACAGTGGTCCCTGTCCATAATCTTGATGGTTGCCATGAATAGAAGTTCCGAGATAGGTTGGTCATCTCGAAACCAATGTCCTCTGACCTTGGTTATTGATCCCAATGGAAGAAGTAATTCCTCTTCCTGTTGGGTAGCTTCTGAGTCAGAAGATGTCATCTGCACTCAATATAGAGGATGTATTAGTATCCATATGTTTTCCATAAATCCTCCTCCTTATGTTGATTATTAATTCGATGTTGCTCCGAGTGCATGGTGTCGTCCCTTTCCCGTGGGTGTGAGAAAGGTAATACCTGAATTTTTCATGTGTTTTTATATGTTTTTTTTTTTTTTTTTTTTTTTTTTTTTTTTTTTTGCTGAAAGAAAACATAAAAGTTAGTACATAGCCGAAGTGGTTAGTGAAATGTTATTGGAGTAATATTTTAAGTATGTACAAGTGCTCTCCTATTTCCAAAGGGAAAATGTGCGTGACTATCCGAAATTAGAAGAAGGACGTGCCGAATGCTTGGCCTTGTAATGTGGCCCTATCATGCATACTTTGGGTCTTGGCAACTCCTCATGTGTGCAATTGGAAGTAGTTGCCCGATGTATGCAGCTTGTCTTGTCTTTCGGCATCCATATTTGCTTCACTTGGGTGCGACGTACTGTATTCTCCCCCTTCTTGATGAATACTGTTCGTTTTCGGCTGTATGTCTGCTGATTCGGTTTTGGGAATCTCAGGTCGGTTTGTATTGCATTTGGAGATTCCTTCTTCCTCCAATATGTCCTTTCCCTCGTCTGATGTGTCTGTTGACCTTGTTGCGTATGATATCTCTTCTGAGGATGTTCTTTGTTTGGGATGGTCGTCCTTTGGGTATGTGACTTTGGGACCCAAATTTAGGTTCGATCAGGTTGTGCAGTTATCAGCTCCTTTGGGATCCACATGCTCTTGAGTCGTGTTTGCCTGATGTGTTCGAAATTCTTTGTCTTCTTATGCAATTGCTCACGCTGTTGTCGAAGACTTTTCTGTTGCTGTAGATATGCCTTCTTTTGATCCTTTCTTATCCAAGCTAGTGTAGAGTGTGGAATGGGGTATACTTTCACTGGTGTAGACTTCACGTTTTGCAGAGGAATATTGTTTCTTGGGCTTTGTGGTTCTCTGTACTTGATTTCATGTTCTTGTGCACTCTTGTGATTCTCTAAACTCAAGGATGGAGTGCACACAGGACTCACAGTATTTTCACATGAAGTACTTGACGATGGAGTTCCTATATTGCTAGTGAACTTACAATCCTGACTTTGTTCATTAAGATGAACTTCTGGCTCTATAATAGCAGCTTTGGGTGGTCGTTCGTCTAGCAAACTATATACTTCACGAGGTCCTATTCTGGCAGAGATGTATCCTAAAGCCAATTGAATGGTTACCTCATATTCATATATCCAATCTTGGCCTAACACCACATCTTCAAGCAGATCTTGGTCTTGACATACTAAAAGTTTCTGCTCCATTGTGTTGTTCCCCATATGTAAAGGTAGAGTGATCTCACCTATGCATTGAGTAACTTTTCCTCCTATTCCAATTAGCTGTGCCTTCGATGGGCGTAACTCCTCTTTAAGCCTCTGAGACAAGGAAAATCTAATACAGCTTATTGCTGCTCCTGTGTCTATAAGAGCATCCACTAAGTGGTACTCTTTTCGTCCTGCTCCCAGATTCAAATAAGGCTGTCTTCTTTGTTGTCCAGAGTTCTCTGTGGCTCTAAAATTAGCCATAGGGATGAGTTCTTCTCCTACTCGATATCTCTCGTCTCTTTCTCTCATCCACTCTTTCCGTTTTCTGATACGTTCTAGGGCTTCTTGCCTCGCTTCTTCGCGTATGCGTTCTTCTTCCTTTTTTCTACTCTGAGCTCCTAAGAGTCGTGCTAACATTTGATCCGTTAGAGGCTCCATAAATCTTTTCACTCGGCAACCACTGATGTAGTTGGGAAGAATATCTCCGTCTAGTGTGGCGAGATTGACTGCACCACTAGTGGAGATTCGATTTATGATCATAGGTCCATATCCACGTTTCTGTAGTTTCTTTGCATGCTGTTTGAGTGTGTATACTAGGACTAAATCGCCTTCTCTCAGTCCTTTGTCTTTTATATGTGCATCATAATAAGCCTTTTGTCTCCGTTTAGCGGCATAGATGCCTGCTACTGCTTGCAATCTAGTCTCATGCAGCTTTTCAATTTGATCTAATTGCTGAGATAATTCATGACCGTTCCACTCATACTGCTGGGCTACTTTCAATGTAGGCACTAAGAAGTCAATTGGCAAAATTGCATTTTGCCCATACACTAAATTGAAAGGTGTAGTTCCAATAGCCGTTTTATAAGCCACTCGGAAGGCCCAAATTGCGTGATGCAATTGTTTGTCCCAGTCTGACCTCCCATTATTGACAATTTTTGTCAATACCGTACAAAGTACTTTGTTGGAACTCTCAGCCTGCCCATTAGCTTGAGGGTGGTATGGGGCTGATTTTTTATGAATCACTAAGAATTCATTCATTAGCGATTCAATGACTTCGTTTAAGAAATGCGTTCCTCGATCACTCACTATCTCGATCGGTAGTCCAAAGCGTGTGAATATGTGCTCAAAGAGAAATTTTGCTGTAGTTTGAGCATCATTCTTTCTAGTGGCTTTTGCTTCTACCCACTTAGTCAAGTAATCAGTGGCTACTATGATGTATTCCGCATGTGATCCTTTCGCAGGTGGATTGATAGGTCCTATGAAGTCAATTCCCCATTTGGTAAATGCTCTCGCACAAACCATGGGTCTTAAAGGCATGTCATCTCTTCTAATAGGATATTTTGCTCTCTGACATGTTTCACAGCTTCTCACGTATGTCTCTGCGTCCATATGTAGAGTTGGCCACCACAGGCCTGCAAAGAGAATCATCTTGACCGTTCTATCTGCTGAGAAATGTCCTCCCGCAGCTCCTGCGTGTGCCATTTCTAATACTGAGAGATATTCATTCTCATGAATGCACAACCTTAGTTGGTTATCCTTTCCGCGTTTAAAGAGTTGTTTTCCTAGGATGACATAATCTTTGCTCTGTTCTTCAAGAGCACGTTTTCTTGCTATGGCAGCTCCGTCAGGGTACTCTCGAGTTTTCAAGAACTTTACTAAAGGCATGCTCCACCTTGGTGCTATTGTAGAATAGCATAACGTAGAGTTCTCTCCTGGGATTTGTTCTTGACAGGTCTGACAGTTTGACACATAATGATGTGCATCTCGTTGCATGGTTGGCCAATATATGCCGAATCTCTTGAGTGTTTGCCATGTTCCATTTGCATTCAAATGAGTGTTCCATTGGTTTATGTGTGCTTTCTGAAGCCACATGTTTTGTTCATCTTCTTCCACGCATCTCATCAATAGTCCGCTTGAATCCTGGTGGTATAAACTTCCAGCAATAATGTGAAGGTTTTTAGTCCTCCAAAGATCTTGCTTTCGGTTTGGCGTGATCCCGTCTTTAGGTCCATGTGTGAGTATCGGGATCAACTTTTCTGCCCACTGAGGACATACTTCCAGGTTAAAGAGATAAGTGTCTGGCAGATCATCAGGAACTCCTATAGGTGGTTCTCCATGTTTTAACCTAGAAAGATGGTCTGCCCTCACATGTGTGTTTCCTTTTTTTACTATTACCTCAAAGTCAAACTCCATTAGTAACAAGAACCATCGCACCAACCTTCCTGTGCTACAAGGTTTATTGACTAAATACAACAAAGCTTGATGGTCTATGAAGAATTTGAATTTGTTGGCTAAGAGGTAATGTCTAAACTTCTTGACTGCATAAACCATTCCTAAGCCTTCTCTTTCTGTAGTTGTGTAATTTCGTTCGGCTTGGTTTAATTGTCTACTCGCATAAGCGATTGGATGGTCAAGCTTTCCCTCATCAGCCGGTTGTGCTAGGATACATCCAATTGCATAATTCGAAGCGTCAACATGAATATGAAAAGGCTTACTCCAGTTGGGTGATTTTAGAATTGGGGCTGTACTCAGCCTCTTTTTAAGCTCGTTGAAGGCCTTCTCACACTCGTCTGTCCAAATGAACTGAGTCAATAGACCGTATAAGGGCTTGGCTATTATGGCATACATGTGAATAAACCTACGGTAATATCCACAATGTCCCATAAAAGCTTGTACTTCCTTCACATTTTTGGGTCTCGGTAAGTCTAATATGACTTTAATCTTATCCTCATCCGTCGATATCCCATTTCTAGAAACTATGTGTCCTAGTATTTTGCCTTGTCTTACCATGAAGACACATTTTTCTGGGTTTAGGCAGACTCTATACTGTCTACATTTGTTGAATATCTTCCTTAATTCCGGTATGTGATCGGGTCTTAGATTGGAATATGTGCAAAGATCATCTACATACACTTCCATGCTTTTTTTCAAGAATTCCTTAAAAACGTGACACATTAATCGTTGGAAGGTAGCTGGTGCATTAGTGAGTCCAAAGGGCATCACTCTGAATGCATACACACCCCATTCAGTGGCAAAAGCCGTCTTGTGTTGGTCCTCAGTCGCAATAGTCACCTGATTGTATCCAGAGAAACCATCTAGGAAGCTATAGACCGCTTTACCTGCTACCCTCTCCAATAGATGATCCGTAATCGGTAATGGGTAGCTATCACGTATGGTGGCTGCATTCACCTTCTTCAGATTTATGCACACTCTCAATTTTCCGTTTTTCTTGGGCACTACCACTAATGGCGATACCCATTCAGTGTGTTCTATCTCATATATGAATCCAGCATCCAACAATTTATCTATTTCTTCTTTTATCTTGGCTGAATACACCTCATTATAAGTGTAGGGTCTCTGTTTGGAAGGTTTGGCTTCGGATGTCATGGGGATTCTATGCGCACATATAGATGGATCTACTCCTTTTAAATCCTTATAAGTCCAAGCGAAGACATCCCGATATTCTCTTATGAGTTGAATTAACTCTCGTTCTTCTTCCTCTGAGACATCCTGTCCTATGAAAGTACATCGTTTCTCTCCTCCTTCCATGGTTACAACTATTTTCTTGGTCTGCTCTTTATTATCATATGCTATTCCCGGTTGTGCCTCTCTTTTAGGCATTTGAATAGCAATCTTCCTCTCTTCTACTTCATATTTTTTGAAATGCGCTGGTACCTCAAATTGGTCTTGAAGCTTATTATCGTCATCTTCCAACTCCCTTTCAACTTCTAATTCTTCCTTTTGTGTGAGATCCTCATGTTGTTCATTGGCAATGATATCCATGTTGGTGGTACTAATTCCTAGATCCAGGGGTTCTGATTCCATTTCAATGCTCTCGTAGTCCTCCTTCCAGTCTTTCTCAAATGCTTCTCCTTCTCCTGCCTCCTGAAGGACTACCATATACAGACTAATGTCATAACCCTCCTCGTCAATACATTCGTTCATAGTTACCACTTCTTCGTTTACACACACATCGAGGGTGGCTAAGATTTCCATCCAACCATGAGGTTCGAACTCCTCGTCTGGAAATACTTGTGGCATATAAGCTGGATCTTGTACCGATCTCACTACACCTTGTTTCTGCTGCCAACTTTTTCTTCTCTCTTCTTCCTTTTTAGCAGCTTGGCATATCCATAGATGAGTGTCCTCGTTCATCCAGGATTGGTCACTAGAACCTGCACTATGAATCGATTGATCGTCTTCCTCTTTATGGACTTGATTCCATTGCAGAGGTGGTACATCTTGATATGCATACGTATGTAGGTTGATCCTAGTGGTGACTCCTGCGTGTTGTAGGTACACTGCATCCTTTCCCCAATCTTGTACTACCTTTAGTTGTCTCATGAATGGCCTTCCCAAGATCATCTCATAGTTGCTCGGCCTTTCAAAGTGACAAATTGCTAAGGTATGCTCGAAGTCCACTCCGCACGTAGTGAAGACTACTCGTTCCAACAATCCTAAGGGCCTTTCTGTATGTCCGTCGGCCATCTGAATTTTCATACGTGTTGGTCTCAACGCTGGTTTTCCCCATTTCTCCCAAATTTCTTTGGTAGCAATGCCTACACCAGCTCCTGAATCTAATATGGCTTTGGTTGTGTAACCCTTGTAAGTGATTGGTAGACATGTATTTCCTTCGTCTCCTTCACTAAAGTCTCCTACTTTATCCACTGGAATTCTCATTGTTTTCACTTCGTCATCTACCTCCTTCTTTGCCTCCTTGACTTCCCACTGATTGATCAATTTTTCCTTTAGATGTGGTTTTACCTTTAACAGTTCTTCGAATGTTAAGGTACATGGGATTTTCACTTCCCTAAGGCGTTGTATGATTTCCGATGTTTGAACTGATGGATTCGTTTCCCGTCTTTGTAGTGATGGAATGCGATACAATTCTGAGTTGTGCTCGTATTCCCCGGTGTAATTAGGTAGCTCCTTTACATCGCCTTCGGCTTCTTTGTCACTTGCATCCATTGGAAAAATCCCTTCTGAATTAAGTTCAGGTATTGAATCTTCCATTTCGTTTTCTGCTTTCAGTTCTTCAAAGGGCGGTTCCATTCCTTCTACTTTTTTCCACTTGTCCTCTTGAACTCTCGCCCATAAATCCTTAGTCCAGTCTCCTTCTGTTTCAGGGACTATGGATCCTTCCCTTCTTTCAACACCAATTTCATTATCCAGAGGTCTATTTACGTTAGGCTTTTTCTGATTATTTAGACACTCTTGGAATTGTTCTTCGTAAATTCGGTTGTTTGGTAATGGTGACGTGGGTTTTTCTAATGTTTGTCGGGCAACTTCTATTAATTTTTTGCAGATTTCCAATCTTTCTTTCTCTAAGTCGCCTCGCGGATACTCTCTCTCATGTTGTTCTATGGTAGGTCCTGCTTTTATTCTCGCTTTGTATGCCTGAATCCACATTGCTAAATCTTCAGGCATTGGGTCTGCTAATACCGATTCTACCTCCTTCTTTTCTTCCTCTATTTTATTTCCTTCTTCCCCTCGTGCTTCTTCTGTTGAATTGTGTTTACTCTTTTCATATTCCTTCTTTTGCAACAATTTCTTTTCTTTTATCCTGTCTCTCCTTTGCTTCCATCTTTGGGATCGTTTACTGGTGATGTTTTTTTCTGGTTCTTCTGAGTCTTCTACTCTATGAGGGATGGGTGTATTTCCCTCTTTGTCACTTTGGTTACTTTCTTCGGTTTTATCGGGGTTTTCTCTAGCCTTTGCTCTTGTTATGGCTTTTAATGGTATAGTGTACTCTTTATCACTCCCTGACGATTCAATTACCTCTATCACATTAATCTGTACGTTAGATGTGACTTTGTTTGGGTTCTTAGGACAATCTCTGAAAAGATGTTCCTTTCCACAATCACTACAGTAACCTTCCCAAATTCGTTGTGGTGGTGGTGGGTTCGGTAAAGTACATTCTCTGATATAGTGGTCACCTCCACATCTGTAGCATGGTCCTCTAGGTATAGGTGGTCTATTCATTGGTCGAGGTGGCATGGTTGCTCTAGGAGCTGTGTACATTAATGGGACATAATCTTGCTCGTAGTTATATGGACTCTCCGGCGTCTCCATGCCATAAGCATATGGGTCGTATTGTTGCCCATATTCCATTGTTGAGTTCTCATAACCTGGGTATGTTCCTTGACTAGGTTCATAAAATGAGTCATATGGTTCACTACTAGTCAATGGTGTTGCTGGCACTATGGCCCTTTCCAAGTTTTCCTCTGGCTGCGCTATCTTAACTGGGACAACGTTCTGAGGGTGGGGCGGTTGTTGTCCTAGCACTGGTTGAGGCTGTGTATATCCCTGATAGGCGTATGGTCGTGGCATGGGTGCCTGCGGCTGATATGATGGATATCTGAAGGCTTCTCCTCCTTGCTGGTTCTGCGGATATCCATATGGTCTCACATAAGGCTGGGTGGGTCTGGTTTGCCTATTGTAAGGGCAGTTCTCCGTGCTATGATTTGTGTATCTCTGCTCTATGCTGCAATACTGCAGTGGTCCTGGGACAGAGGGTCTATGAGGAGCATAGGCAGGTGGTGGGACTACTCCCCTAGTACACAAGTGAGAAGGATGATCCCCTCCGCACTGCATACATCTTCTAAGCATAGGCGTTCTCATAGGATTAGTGGGATAATTCCTCTGTCCTTGCATATTCAGTTTTTTCGCTAGCAAGTTAGCAATTTCCTCAATGTTGTTTTTAGGGTTCGATGTGCTATTTGATGACTCTTCACTTTTCACACTTCCTTGGGGTATTTTCAAGTCTCCTGCAAGGTTATCCTCTAGGTCTATACATTCCTTCATACACTCTTGCAGAGTTTGAACTCTCTTCACGTACACTAATGACCTCAAGGTTCCATTCAATAGTCCTTCTAAGAACAATGATACCATCTTGTTTTGTGTTGGTCTCTCCTCTACAGGGCATCTATCCACATACTGCTTGAATCTCCTGGCAGCCAATCTGACTGACTCAGTTGGAGCTTGCTTGAAGCTGTGGATTAATGACGAAGAATTGTTCTTGATTCCAGACTTGGTAAATTCTTCAATCATTTCTTGATACACTTGATCCATGTTCTGAAAGGTATTTGGATCCAATGGCTGAAACCAGGCCAATGCCGTGTCTGACAAGGTGAGGCCAAAGGATTCATATTGAATCATGAAGTCATCTACCTGCTCGGCTCTAACTACTTGTTTAAATTATGCTATATGATTATAGGGTTCACTCGAGCCATCATAATGATTTCTCATGCATTTGGCCACTTGAATCGGTCTTAGTCTCCTTCCTACTTCAGGTTGTCTCGGCATTACAGGGTAATTTGGTCTTCCTATAGGTATGCCTGGTCCTCGTACTACCTGTGGTCTGACTGGAGCACGAACTCCTTGTCTTGGGTCCATAGCTGGTTGTGGCCGGTAATTAGGATTAGTGGCAGGTATTGCAAATTGCACATGAGGTCTGATAGGGATCTGGGTTTGTTGAGTTTGTTGTGTTTGTCCCGAATGTTGACTTGAGTCATATTGAGAAGTTCCATGTGGGTTCCGTGAAGTGGTTGCTTGGTCCCTTGGGGGGAACACTGGAATGTTCTGATATTTCAGCTCAGCTCTCTCTAATTCAGTGACTGGCCAATATCTTCTGTGGTCTTTGTCCAAATATGTGATGATGGTGGGGAATTCAGGATCTTGTAACTCATAGATGGTAACTGGATTAGGAGCAGCTTCCCAAATAGAAGAATGGGCTCTGAGCAGGTGCTCCATCCCATTGATCAAATACACATCTATTAGAGTGTCATCCTGGGGAACTAAGTCTCCTCTCCAAAGCTTAGTAATTGTCGATCTCCCTCTAGGAGTTGTTACTTGTTCTTCAGTTTCATGTCCATTTAAGCTTGAAGTATTATTCTCCTCACCACGCTCATTAATGATTTCAGGATGTTCTGTGACCATGTATTGAATGTCTTGTTTATCCATGTACAGTCCTCCTATGTATTTGACTGCTGGTCTTGGCACTATGTAGGCCTCTGAAGCCTTCCTTAGTCTGGCCACTGATCTGTTTAGGCCATCTAAATAGATAGGGATCTCATTGAGGTTAGTGCTCACATATTCTAAGGAAGTTCTGTATTCGCCCTCAATGATGGACATCTGGCCAATCATGGGCACAGTGTTTTGCATATCCTCAGAAGCCATGGGGATTTCTCCTTCTGACTCACTGGAGGTTTCGGAATAGTGTGATCGGTTACTTGGTTCGGCAACACTCCCTACGGAAGAAATTACACTTCTTCGGCTTCCTAGGGTTCTTCCTGATCTCAAGTTCATTCACTTAAGAGCTCTAATCAAATCTTGTCCACCTTTAGTCTCTAGAGTTCTAAGTTATGGCTCAGAAGTCTAGGAAAACTTAGGCTGGAATGTGACTGAAAGAAAATTTCAAGTCACGATACTTGACTCTCACGACCTCTGAGAAAACGATCGCTGACAGACGATACTTGGGTGAAACGATCGCTGGAAAACGACCTTTCCCCAAACGATCTCTGACTGGGGACGATACACGACCTTTCCACAAGACGATCTACGATCTCTGACCCAAAACGACCGCTCACAAACGATACTTGATCGAAACGATCGCTAGAAAACGATCTTTGACCAAACGATCTCTAGCAAAACGATCTCTATCTGAAACGATCTACGACCGCTACGTGAAACGATCTCTAACTAGACAACCGACGATCTCTGGCAGAAAGCGATACACGACCGACGATCTCTAGTAGAAACGATCGGCGATACCTCGTTGAAACGATACACGATCTCTCACTAGACGATACACGATACTCGGATAGAAACGATCTACGACCTTCACTGGAAACGATCGACGATACCTATCTGAAACGATACCGACCTTTGACAAGTGTCGCGATCTCTGGATCACGATACTTGGCAAGCGATACACGACCGACGACCTTTGATCAAAAACGATCTCTAGCGAAACGATCTACGACCGCTGTCTGAAACGATCTCTAGCGGAACGATCTCTAGCGAAACGATCGACGACCTCTGCCTGAAAACGATCTATGATCTCTATCTGAAACGATCTACGATTTCTCACAAAACGATCGACGACCGCTGGGAAATATCGCGATACTCAACCGCAGGAGTAAAACGATACTCGACCGCAGGAGCAAAGCGATACTTGACCCTTTTTCAAATTTTTGTGTTGTTTTTTTGAGGTTTGGATGTTTCCCCCTTTCTCTCCTAGGTTCTCTCTCTTACCCTCACCCACTGTATCAATCATCCAAGGACTTTTAACCCCCTGAAAACCCAAACGACACTCAGCGCAGGTCGTTTTTCCTCTTCCTAAATTGAAATGCTGGAAATTTCTGAGCAAATGGGTAGTTTAGTTTACCTTGGAAGCACCCATGATCACTTGGTCTAACTCTTTTGCACAGGACTCTTCCCTATTGCTTGCTCTTCCTCGAAACGACCGCTGGGCTCACACGACACTCGATGCAGCTCTCCACGATACTTGTTCAACAAGTAACTTGAAAATGACAAATTTTTTGGCTTTTATACTTGGGAATTCCTAACTTACTGAAAAATGGAAATTCTTGAACAAACCTAAAGCCTACTCTACTCTCCACTCACTCCTATTCTACTTCTTCTACTCACTCCCCTAATCTATCAACTTACTACACACACTCCAAGAATGAGAAGTAGCAAGTGCGGTTGAAAATGACTTACCAAAGAAGAGAAGATTTCCGCTCCTCCAAATTCTTCAAAGCAAAAAGCTACTTACCATCACGCGAATGCCTCGGTTTGATTCGTCACTCCCCGGCAACGGCGCCAAAAAGTGTGTTGTCCTAAGCTTCAACTTAGGGACTTGCGGAGAAAGAGACTGTACCTCAATCCCCTCACAAGTGCATATAGTGGGGATACACGCTTTTAATTTATCAATCCGAAGAGTATACTAACCTAGCCGAGTGTATGAAGACATGCAATTGCGTAATGGTCAATGCAAAAGTATTACTCAAAAGTGAAAATGAGAAAAACACTTATCCTAACAAGCTTCAACTGTAGGTCAAGGCGAAACGATACTTGGTGCAGCAGCCGTCAGTATTTTGGACTTTTCTCCTAGCTCCGAGCTCCAAACATAGCGAATAGCATATGCGTTTCGAAGCTCTCGAGAAGACGCATCCAATGGCAGTGGTTTCACGCAATTCCGACACTCCTACTTCAAGTTATGACAGAAATACTGAGTCGCGGGAATACTTTCCTACACTTCAGCACTTCCTACACCTCGCACACACCTCTCCTACAGCAAAGAAACACTCTCAAGGATAAATCACACTCACAAGCACTCTTTCCAAGCAATACACATGCATACAAGCTCACGAAGAAGAAGATGAAGAGGGAAGAAGACACAAATTCGAATTTCTGTGCTCTCTATTCTCACAATGGCAAAAAGTTTTTTACAAAGAGTCACATTTGACTTATATACCAGTGCCCTAAAAATGGTCCTTTCACACAAGTGACCGGCACTTTATTCCCTAAGAGCTAATTTCCTACTATTTTACATGGGTAAGCTTCTATTCTTCTATGGGAATGCATCTAGAGGACTCCTCTAGTGCCTTTACAAAGGGAAATATATTACAAAAATGAATATGTTACAAAAATAGGTGGTCCAAATCGGAAAAATTTTGGGGCCCGTCTTTTTCTCTGCTTTGTGCGCTCTTTGGCTCTGCAACACCTTGTTACATAATCTGAGATGGATTGACAGGCCTTCTTCTTGAATGTGGTAAAATCTTCCCACAAGGATGCCTTCCTTGACTTTGTGGTGTTTTGGAAATGCTCCTCCAAAGCATTCCATATATCACTTGCACTTTCAAGACCTCTAATGTGAGGTAGCAAGTAGTCATTAACTCCCATATAGATAATGCTCCTAGCTTGAGCATCTCTCTTCATCCAAGTCTTCACGTCTGACAATTCATCCCTAGTTGGAACACTAGGATCTTTGAACTGAGGCTTCTCTTCTTCACCCGTGATATAACCTATCAAGTCTTTGATCATAAGATGAGCTTCCATCCTCATTGACCATGCTGGATAGTTCTCTCTATCTAGTTTCTCTATCTGAAGAGAATCTCCCATCCTTTCTTAACCTCTATATTAAATTCTTCAAGCTGTATAAGGAGTAAGGTTACCTTTACTTTGAATGAGACTCCTTTTTTCTTGCTTGATATCTTTTGTCCTCCTTCTCAAGCTTTCCTTTCAAGTTCTTACCTTCTGTATCTTCAAACGTTGATTTCTTTATAACTGCAGCAGTCGAGGTCCATCTTTCTTCAATGTTGATGCTTGCTGCTCTGATACCACTGATGGAGAGTGTTAATCTCCAAATGAACAAGCTACGCTTGAAGTTAGAGCACCTCTATATCAAGAGTAACTTAAAACCTTCACCAATTTGGTGAATCAATACTCAACTTTCAAAATTTTCAACAAACTATGAAGAAGATGATTACACAGAAAGTGTGCTACACATAACTCACTCATTGACTTATCAAACATGTAAATTTTTTGATAAACCTTTGCACAAGGTATTGCCTATAGTTTCCGCACCTCCTCCAAGTTAAAGCATCCCAAAAGACTCAGTAGATCTTGAGAAAGGATCTTAACAAGTCACCTATGTCTAAAACTGTAGTTCTTTACAGTCGACTTTGACACCTGCAATGTCTAAAGCTTGATCCTCCCAATCTAGAACCCATTTAATCAAAGGCTTTTTGCCATAGGTAGCTTAACTTCCAACTTAAAGAATGCGTGCTTGCTTGCTCAAAACTTTACATTGTGGAAGGAGAACTGACCAAAACATTAGCATCAAATTGTGTGCCTCCTGCAACTTCACTTCTTTACATTTACACATGTTAATGTTCTTACACTCAATTCTCTTAAAAGCTGAAAACTTGTACAGAGGTCATTCAACTATAGACGTAGACTTGTACAAAAGCATTTCAGAAAAGATTCAACACAGAAGGAGAACTCTCAGAAATATCCGGCACAACTTTTCTTCATTTATGAAAACTTTACATTAGAGTGATGAGAGAAATCTTACTCACTTCTAAAAGTGTCTAATGACTCATATGAATTCTAATTTCTCTATTCGCATGGTCTCACATATTTGTGCCAACTTTTTACTTATATATATAGCCATATATGTACAAGCTTATGACCATACAAAAGATATATGTGAGCTATCTCTAAATTAATGTACATATGTATACACATCTACATCTTCTGGATATGCACTTCCTTCATGCTTCATAACTTGATCTTTTCTTCAATCCTTGACTTCAAAATCTTCATCAAAACTTCAATTGTTGATTGCCTTGCACCAACAGTTTTACAGCTAGTTAAATGGCAAGTAGCACCTGGTTCTCCAAGAAGCAGACAGTAGTTACATTGTCATCAACAAATACTGAATTTGTGGCCTTAGCTCTCATGGCAAAAGAAAGCCTCTGGATCAAAACGGGCATGCATGAGCTCTTATCAACGATAGAGCAAACAAAACACGTTGATTTAAAGTTTCATTTTGTATGTGATCTTGTAGAGCAAAAAAGACTTCATCTCGCATATGTATCAACTCATCTAATGTGAGTTGATATGCTTACGAGGCTTGTGGGAGTAGATAAGTTCATCCTCTGCAGGAAACATCTTGGAATCATTGAAATCAAGAACATCTATGTCACATTCCAGTACTCTAGTTACAAGGGAGTGTCAAAGCAGCTTAACTACGATTACGTGTATGTGCCACGTATGAACCATGTGGCCAAACACCATGTCCTAGAAATAATGGCTTAATAGTCGCGGCTCACTCATGTGTCACATGATGTAACGATTCGCATGTATGTAATTGCTATATTGAATCATTAATACATACAGAAGTTGTTGTGTGTATCTCTGTGTTATCTGCGGGCCTATGTAGGACCCTTGTTTTCTGCATCCACAAACCACAAAGATATAGGGACTCTACACTTAATCTTTGGTGCTACGGCTGGAGTAATGGGCATGCACTAATGAAACAATTTGCCTTGTTGATGCAAGTGGATATATCTATCATATCCAAAAGTGTTAGGCCACAGCATATTCTGCCAGAAAAAAGAGGATTTCCACACCATTTATGGCATGTCTATCACTGGTATAGATCTAGGTACTATATCAAAAAAATTGGTTAGTGAGGTAGATTGGTTGTCCGTCTTCAAGGTAACTCGATCAAAGGGAAGATTAAAGTTAAATATGTTAGGCAAGAGTTCTATGATGCACTAATGGTGTTACATGAGAAAGTCTACCAGGAGGTATCAACAAACTACGAATTGTCTGTACAATTCCCTAGAGCCTTTGCATTTGACAACTCTACCACTGCTCAAACATCAAAAACTCTAGCTATGTACCAAGTGGCATGGGCTGTAGCTACAGAAGCTTCTATTGAAAGATGCAGGAAGATGGGTACATTGCAGATGCAAAGGCTTTACAGTTATTTGAACGATGATGCTTCACGACTTTTAGAGGCTTTGGATCCAAACCTGTAGGAACAAAAAGAAGATGTTGAGTTATATGCTCGGAAAGGTATGGCAGTTGTTGCCATAAGGTGAGTGGAGGGTACTAAGGTTATACATACTTTAGAATTGTTAATTGATAGTGAACAAAATAACTTGGATAGGATCAAGCTTGATTTGGATCAAGCCAAGCTATCAAAGGCTGCTGAGTCTAAGGTGACTACAATAGTCATTGAGATGAGAGAAAAGTTACAAGTATCCATAGATGAATTGAAATGCGATGTGGAAATGTCTCTAAAGAGGAGGATTCAGTTGGAGACACAAATTCAGATATATACTGTTAATCTAGAGCTATTAGGAATTGAGTCAGATGAGAATGACGAGGTGCCTGAATTGGAGGTAATATTTAGCTTTATTGACATTGGTTGGAACATTTCTCTAAGGTTCAATACTGATCATTTGGATTGTTACATACATAGGTTGAATATAAGTTGCATGAGAATCGGCGGAAGAGTGCAAATCGACATCTATCCTTTGTAAAGAGCATGTTAAGTATGATGGATTCAAATGAATTGTCACCATTATTGCCATTACCTCCCCCAGAGTTACCATCAGCCCTCTTACTCAGTGTTTCATCCATGTGCATAGCATGTGGTTTGAATATTGAGGAGAGGGTGAGTTTTATAGTGCACCTTATGCCACACAACCATGCATATCACTATATTTGTTTTCCAACACATTGTCATGTGTCAATCAACTATTTAGGACCTGAATGTGGTGCTGACATACCAGAACATGTGCGGCAAACAATCTCTAGATTCTTTGATGGTGGATTCAATTTTCACAGAGATAAGCTTGTCATGTTGATTAATATTATTAATCTTACTTTTTATCCATGGCTGTGGCTTCTTGGTTAGTTGTTTGTAACTAGATATTACTAATTAGGTTGCTACTTGTTACCTATTACTAAGTAGCTAGTTCTTAGTTACTTGTTACTTAGTATCTATTACTAATTAGATTTTTACTAGTTACTGAGTTGCTGATTCTCGATAATTGTTAGTATCTATTACTAATTAGCTTGTTACTAGTTAGCTATTACTAGGTTACTAAGTTATTACTAATTATCTTGTTAACAATTAACTATTACTAAGTAGTTGGTTCCTAGTTAGCCGTTATGAATTAGCTATTACTATTTAGCTTGTTACTAGTTAGTTATTACTAAATAGCTAGTCCTTGGTTAGTTGTTTGTAATTAGCTATTACTAATAAGCTTGTTACCAGTTAGCTATTACAAAAGTAGCTGGTTCTTACTTAGTTGTTAGTAATCATCTATTAATACTAAGCTAGTTACTAATTAGCTATTACTGATAAGCTAGTTACTAATTAGCTATTAGTAAGTACATGGTTATGGTTAGTTGTTTGTAACTAATTAGCATGTTACTAGTTAGCTATTACTAAGTTGCTAACTTTGGGTTACTTGTTAGTAATTAGCTATTAATAATTCAATTGTTACCAATTATCTATTACTAAGTAGCTAGTCATTAGTTAGTTGTTACAAGTAGTTATTAATATATTATTTTGTTACCAATTGGTTATTAGTAATTATCTATTACTAAGTAGCTATCACTAAGTAACTATTACTAAGTAGCTATAACCAAGTAGCTATTACTGAGTAGTTATAACTAAGTAGCTAATTCATCATAGCTATTACTAATTAGCTATTACTAAGTAGCTATTACTAAGTAGCTGGTTCTTAGTTAGCTTATTAGTAAGTTATTATTGATTAGATTGTTACTAATCACCTATTACTAATTAGCTATTACGAATTAGCTATTACAAATTAATATTTAGTTTGTTAGTAATCAGCTATTACTAAGTAGTTATTATGAAGTAGCTATTACTAATGAGCGATTATGAATTAGCTATTACTAATTAGCTATTATTGATTAGCTATTATTAATTAGCTTGTTAGTGATTAACTATTACTGATTAGCTATTACTGATTAGCTATTACGAATTAGCTATTACAAACTAGCTCTTATGAATTAACTATTACAAATTAGCTATTACTAATTAGGTATTATTAATTCGCTATTACGAATTAGCCATTACTAATTAGCTTTTACTTAGTAGCTTTATGAAGTAACTAGTTCTTGGTTCGTAGTTCATAATTAGCTATTACTAATTAGCTTGTTATTAATTAGCTATTACTAAGTAGCTGATTGTTCGTTAGTTGTTAGAAGTTAGCTATTACTAATTAGATTATTACTAATTCACAATTATTAATTAGCTATTATTGATTAGCTATTACTGATTAGCTATTATGAATTAGCTATTATGAATTAGCTATTACTAATTAGCTATTACTGATTAGCTATTACTGATTAGCTTCTATGAATTACTTGTTATGAATTAGTTATTACAATTTAGCTATTATGAGTTAGCTATTAGGAACTAGCTATTAATAAGTAGCTATTACTAATTTGCTATTACTAATTAGCTATTATTGATTAGCTATTAATAAGTAGCTATTACTAATTAGCTATTATTGATTAGCTATTAATGATTAGCTATTATGAATTAGCTATTGCAGCTAATTAGTTATTACTGATTAGGTATTAATGATTAGCTATTACGAATTAGCTATTATGAATTAGCTATTACGAATTAGCTATTACTAATTACCTATGGCAAATTAGCTATTACAAATTAGCTATTACTAATTAGCTATTACTAATTAGCTATTACTACTTAGTTATTACTAATTAGCTATTACTAATTAGCTATTACTAATTAGCTATTACTAATTATCTATTACTAATTAGCTATTATTAATTCGCTATTACAAATTAGCCATTATTAATTAGCTTGTTACTAAGTAGCTATTATGAAGTAGCTAGTTCTTGGATAGTTGTTCGTAATTAGCTATTACTAATTAGGTTGTTACTAATTAGCTATTACTAAGTAGCTGATTGTTTGATAATTGTTAGTAGTTAGATATTACCAATTAGCTTATTACTAATTCACGATTACTAAGGATCTCGTTTTTTGTTAGTTGTTTGCAATAAGTCATCCATCAACTATCTCTTTCTTACTCTTTAACCCTCTAGTGGAACACTAATCTAGCTCGTTTCATTGTGCTAAGGAGTTGCTCGTACCTCAATAGGAGCAATTACCAACAATGCTGATGTAGCATACAATAGGGAGCTTGGGACAAGTGAGAATGTTGGACATACACCATTTGGTGAAAGTAAGACTTATGCCCAATCTTCATCATCGAAAAAAAAAAGAAAATATTCCATCCTTCCTCCAAACACCGTCTGCAATGGATGCTCGTGTGGATCCTTGTCCAATTGACAACATGCGTGATGTGGAATTCACACACATTGACTTTCATACTGGTCTAGATTGAATGATTGAGAATGTTCTTGATCCAGTTAGCAGCTCGGATATTCATCTAGCTAGTCACAACTTTGTAGTTGATAATGATCCCGTTGTTTGTTCAAACAAAGGTCATCTGTAGAATCCAACTTTTGATCCTAATCAGAGTCCAAATAGAGATGTTCTTCAAACAAATAATACAAATGAAATCTCCTCGAAGAAAAACTATTGTAATCCAGCCTTAGTTTCTGACATGTGTGGATCCCCAACAAAGGCTAAAGATGTTCATGTACAAAAGGATGTCACTCTAGCGCACTTTAGGGAAAATGCAAAAAGAAATTTGCAAGTACTTGTGAAATGACAGAAGAAGCCAAGCCATTTGTACCTAATTACAAGGCGGCAGACTACTCATTCACACTTGAACGGAGGCACTGTACTTGATATAGAGGATCTTTTGAAAGAATAGTACCAGTGTTCACCCTCTTACATCATTGTCCTTTGTAATGGTTACTATCTGCACTTGTGGCATCATCCAAATCTATTAGCTCTCATCACAGTTTGTGATCCGCCTATTTTGTATCAATGTTATTAAAATATTTTGTTGTCTCTCCCTCATATTATATACCCTGAGCATATTTGATAGCTCAATTGTGTCATTGATTGTAATGATGTAAACAATTCTTCTTTTGGTATCATATGGGAAAAATGGTGTTTTTCCGTAACTTAAGCACCAATTTGGAAATAATTTGAAGTCTTAATGCCATCATAAACATTAGGAATGCGTTTGTATGAATTTTAGAATTGTTCCTCTCATGATCCCTTTTCACAATGATATGATTTGGATAGTAGTAAATAGTTTCAAAGTGAGGAAACTGATTTCACTATTTAGTTCTACTATTCACCTTCTTACAACACCTCTTTGTAATGGTTACTATCCACATGTGACATTGTCCAAATCGATTAGCTCTCATAGGATTTTTTATTTAGTCTATTTTGTAACGACGTTATTGATTGTATTTATCCTATTCTGTACAATTTTTGATAGACTAATAGTGTCATTGATTGTAAGTTGTCATGGTGTTTGGCTTATAAGTCAGATAAAGAACAAAGTTCCATCTACAACTGCTGCAAAAGATAGTCTTACATCCTCAGCAAGTCAATGTCAGGCTGCAACAGAAGCTGAGTACAAAGATGCCCCTAAAGAAAAAAACTAAATAAAGTACTAGTTTCAACTCAAACTGATCCGATTTCAACTCAAACATGTCCTATTTCAACTCAAAATAATCTTATTGCAACAACAGTTGAGCATAAAGTATCAGTTTCAACTCAAACTAATCTTCTACTAGTGTTTAAACCAAAAGGCAATCAAGAGCCTAAACAAATACTAGGCAAGTCAAAAAAATCAAAGAGGTTGGATCATGTGATAATGGAACTGGAATTTATTGAGATATAAAGGGACCCTCCAAAGATTCAACATGGCCTAACAGAGGAGGAGATACAGAAATTGAAAACTATTTAGAAGAATTTAAAACCTAGGGATCTCATTCTAGAAGTTGAAGTATTTATGAATATCCGAAGTAAGCAAGCCTTTCTTGATAGTAATGCTTTTCTTCAATGGTGCATTGAACATTTCAATGTCTCAATTTGGAGTGCCTAGGATCTAGACGAGGTCAACAAATGTATTGATACAATCTTCCCAGAGTTCAAGAGGAAATTTATGGATATTTGGGGGAGGGATCCGTGTTTTTGGAAATTTTCAATCCATTTCAAGAAATTGGCTCATTTCTAGAACAAGAATGTGGAGTACAGGCCTGCCAATAATTGATAATTGATACTACTACTTACATGTTATTTTACAACATTAGAAGATGTTCTCTAACATTACCAAAGATGACAATCAGTGAAAGACTTAACTATCTGTCAGGAACTCTTTGTGATCAACTTTGGAAATGGTTAATAGCCCCAAATTGTATTGAGTATGAAGATATTATTTCCAGATTTATTCCTCTTGATGAAGAGAGTTTGTGTATATATCATGGAATACATTGAGACCATAATCAAGATTATGGACATAATCGAGATTACAAACAAAAACACTGAGTAATGCCAATTCTGTTGGTGCATACCAATCACCAATTGAAGGCTTGGAAGATCAAATGATGAAGGAAGAATCAATTCCTAAAGTGTGGAAGAAGATTACAATCAGAGGACAAGAGAAGTGTACACATATGTACATTAGCATAGTCATAGATGACTTAGATCTTTTGTTCAGTAAGAATTATGTACAAATTATCTATAAATACCTTGAGAAAAGTCGGGGCATGTATGAGAGCTTATGTGACATTAGTTAGATGTCAAGAATGAGGGAGATAGAAGTCATGAGATAGAGGAAAGTGAGTTTGTGTTAGCTCTCATCACTCAGTTGTATTTTCTCTGAGTAAATGAAAAGTTTTGCGCCCGATGTTTCTGCGTGTTCTCCTTCTACAGTAGATCAATTGTAGAATGCTTTTGTACAAGTCTAAGTTGAGAGTTGCTTGACCTCTGTGCAAAGTTTCAGCTTCCAATTGTAATCAGGCTAAGTGAATTAAGTGTAGGAACATTCATATGTGAAGCATGTTCACTAGTTCCTAAAACAGGTGCAGATTTCGAAGTCAATGTTTTGGTCATTTCTCCTAGCACAGTTTAAAGTTTTGCATGAGTGAGGGCTTAATCTTTAAGTTGGAAGATAAGCTACTTATGTCTAGAAGCATTTTGTAAAACGGGTTCTATTCAAGGAGAACCAAGTCTTAAAAGTTACAGGTGTAAAGTCGACTGTTCTGAGTAACAGTTTCTGACATAGGTAACTTGAGAAGTTGATTTCTCAAGCTACACTTAATCTTTTGATGAGATTCAACTTGGAGTAGATGCGCAACCTCTAGGAGATACTTCGTACAAAGTTTCATCAAAAACTTTACACGTTTGATAGGTCAATGTGGAAAAATAGTGCAGCAGACTTTTCTGTGTATCATCTTCTTCACAGATTTGTTAATTTCTGATAAGTTAGCAATTGATCCTCTAAATTAGTGAAGTGTATGACTTACTCTTGGTATAGAGGTGCTCTAATCACAAGAGTAAGTTGTTCTTTTGGAGATTAACATTCTCCATCAGTGGTATCAGAGCAGGAGACATCAATTTGAAGAAAGAAGGATCTCGACTGCTGCAGATTCAAGAGATTCAACATTTGAAGGATCAAGAAGTGAAAGCTTGGAGTTAAAGCTCGAGGAGAAGACAAATTGACATCAAGAAAGGCAAAAGGAGTTCAATTCGAAGTAAAGGTACATACATTGTTTGTAAAGCTTGAAGATTTCAATACAAAGGTGGATACAAGATGGGAGAAAGCTTGCAGATTGATAAGCTAGATAGGGAGAACTATCCAGCATGGTCCATGAGGATGGAAGCACACCTCATGAGCAAAGATCTTATATCACTTATTACAGGAGATGCAGAAAAACCAGAGTTTGCAGATCCAAGTATTCCTACTAGGGAAGAACTTGCAATGTTGAAGACTTGGATGAGAAAAGATGCTCAAGCAAGGAGTATCATCTACATGGCTGTAAATGATTACCTTTTACCTCACATCAGAGGTTTGGAAAGTGCCACAGATGTTTGGAATGCCTTGGAAGAGCATTTCCAAAATACAACTAAGTCAAGGAAGTCCTCACTATGGGCTGAGTTCACAACTTTCAAGAAGAAGAGCTCACAATCAATTTCAGATTATGTGGCAAGGATGAAAGATATTGCAGATAGCTTGGGAGCAGTGGATGAAGACATTGAAGAAGAAAAGTTGGTAAGACAAATACTTACAGGTCTAAGAGGTGATGAGAAGTGGAAGCCTTTTATCTTGTCCATAGAGTTGTCACTTGATCACTTTACTCCTGACCTTAATCAATTGCTAGGACACATGCTAACCTTTGAGCAGGATCTTAAAGGAGACAATGATAGAAGTACAAGTCAAGCTATGTACTCCAAAGACAAGAAAAAGAATGGCAAGGGAAAGCAATCAAATGATGATGAAGGGAATTCAAATCAAGCCAACTTCACAAAAGGGAAGACAAATTTCAGAGGTAAAGGAAGAGGAGGTAAGAACAAAGATAATGCTAAAGCTTGTTGGATTTGTGGCAGAACAAATCATTTGGCAAATGATTGTTGGTATAATAATCAAAGTGGAGGATACAACAATCAGAATTATAGTCAAAGAGGTAGAGGAGGCAGAAACCAAAGAGGTAATTTCAGAGGAAGAGGAGGTAGGACATCATATGGTAGAGGAGGTGGAAGAAACTTCCAATCTCAGTCCTACAACAATAATTATTACAATTATGCATCAGATCAGAAGGATGACATGACTCTTATCTTGAATGCAACTCATGAATCAATGGGAGAAGATCAAAGAGTGTTTTATATTGACTCAGGGTGCAGCAACCATCTGAGTGGGAATCTATCCTTGATGACTGATATGGAAGCAAGGGTGAATGGACATACAGTCCAAACAGGTGACAATACCAAACATAAAGTGGAGAGCATTGGATCAGTTAAGACAAAGAGTGGAAGTACACTTCTGAGTAAGGTACTTTATGTTCCTACTATTCCTAAAAATTTGATAAGTGTATGGCAAACTGTGGAGAAAGGATATGAGGTAAGATTCACAAATGATGGTGTTTATGTACAAGATCCAAATCAGGGATATAGAAACATAATTGCAGGTAAAAAGGAAGGAAGATTGTTTACTCTCAAAGTCCAAGGTAATGTGGGACATGCATTGTTTACCTATGGAGGTCAAAAGGTGTCTGAATTAGACCTATGGCATAAAAGGCTAGGTCATTTCAATGAGAGAGCTATAAAGGAGATGTCAAAGAATCAGGTGGTGCTTGGATTGCCAAACATTGAAGGGTGACATATGGTGTACAAGTGTGAAGCTTGTCAATTAGGTAAAGCACATAAAAGTTCTTATAACAAATCAGGGTACAAGTATTCAAATATGCTTGAATTGGTTCATACAGATGTATGGGGTCCCTCAAGGGACTATAGCATAAATGGATCCAGATATTATGTGTTGTTTGTTGATGATGCAACCAGGTGGATTACTTTGTATGTAATCAAGGACAAATCAGAAGTCTTCAAGACATTCAAACATTTCCATGCTTATGCAGAAAGGATCACAGGACAAAAGCTAAAGAGGTTAAGATCAGATGGAGGGGGAGAGTATTTCTCAAAAGAGTTTGATGATTATTTGTGGAATGCAAGTATCAAAAGAGAAGTGACTTGCAGGTACTCCCCTCAACAAAATGGAGTAGCAGAAAGGAGGAATAGGACTCTTGTAGAGTTTGCAAGAGCCATGATGAAGGAAAAGAATTGTCCAAATTACTTATGGGCAGAAGCTATTAACACTGCAACATACCTTGTGAATAGGTTGCCTTGCAAAGCTTTGGATGGAGGAACCCCTTATGAAGCATGGTGGGGTAAGAAGCCTAGTCTTGATCATTGCAAAGTATTTGGATGTATTGCATATGCTTATGTTCCTTCACAATTAAGACATAAGCTAGAACCAAAAGCAGAGAAGTATGTGTTTATTGGATATGATGATAGACAAATGGGTTACAGGTTGTGGAGTCCATCCACAAAGCAATTTCTTGTTACTAAAGATGTAACATTTGATGAGCAAAACATGTGGTATACAGGATCACCAAATGAGTATGCAGGTGTTGAAGAAATACAAAGGAAAGGAAAGGCAAAGGTAAAAGTATGTGAAGAAATTGTTGATGAAGTTGACTCTAGATGTAGAGTGCAGGATCATGTAGAAGAAGGGCCAAGATTTGATCCAGAATCAAATGAGGCTGAAACTTCAAGAAGTGCAGAAATCAGGAGATCTACAAGAGAAAGGAAAGAGCCTATAAGGTATAGTTATGATACATCTTTCCTAACAACAAAAGATTATGCCTACATTGTGAAAACAGAAGAAGACCCAACTACTTATGAAGAAGCCAAAGGTAAACAGAATTGGGAGAAGGCAATGCAGGAAGAGTATGATGCTCTACTTGAAAATGAAACTTGGGAACTAGTACCAAGACCAAAGAATCAGAAAGTCATTGGATGCAAGTGGGTATATAAAACAAAGAGGTATGCAGATGGTAAGGTGTCTAGATATAAGGCTAGACTAGTGGTTAAAGGTTATGCCCAAACTTATGGGGTAGATTATGATGAAACCTTTAGTCCTGTTGCTAAGATGTCTACAATTAGGACATTGATTGCTATTGCTACTTGCAAGGGATGGAAATTATCACAATTGGATGTGAAGAATGCATTTCTTAATGGTTACATTGCAGATGAAGTATATATGGAGCAACCAGAAGGCTTTATGGAATCAATTGGGTCAGATTATGTGTGTAAGCTCAAGAGAGCTTTATATGGGTTGAAGCAAGCCCCAAGAGCTTGGAATTACAGATTGGTCAAGTTCTTGAATGAATGTGGTTTTCAAGCATCAAAGGCAGATAGTAGCTTGCTAGTGAAGGCAAGTGAAAATGGATATATTTACATGTGCATTTATGTTGATGATATTATTGTTACAGGAACAGATGCTCAAGGAATCAATGAACTCAAGAAGCAAATAGAGAAGGAGTTTAAGATAAGTGATTTGGGAAACTTATCTTATTTTCTAGGAATGCAGATTGTGTATACTCAACATGGAGTATATGTTTCACAAGAGAGATATTTGAAGAATCTTCTAGTCAAGTTTAACATGGAAGATTGCAAGACCTCAACCACACCATTGGAGGTAAATCATAAATTAAGCAGGTATGGAGGTGAAGAGTTCAATGACATGAAGAAATATCAGAGTTTGGTAGGTAGTCTAATCTATGCTACCTTGACAAGGCCAGATCTATCATATGCAGTAGGTGTGTTGTCACAATTCATGCATTGTCCAAAGAAGACTCATTGGATTGCAGCCCAAAGGGTACTCAGATATATCAAGGGAACCCTAAGTGAAGGTTTGTATTATGGTTTCACTTCTGACACAAGAATCAAAGTGTTTAGTGATGCAGATTGGGCAGGTGACTCAGATGATAGAAGGTCTACTCATGGATATCTATGTTATGTTGGAGATAAGTTAGTGTCTTGGTGTTCAAAGAAGCAACACACAGTTGCTTTATCATCCACAGAAGCTGAGTATAAGGGAATGGTAGAAGCTGCAAAAGAAGTGATATGGTTGAAGACCTTGATGAAGAGTTTTGAGTTTGATCATAGTACTCCAATAATTTTTGGAGACAACATGAGTTCTTTGTATTTGGCAGCTAACCCTGTTTTTCATGCCAGGACTAAGCATATAGAGATTCAGTATCATTTCTTGAGGGAAAAGGTACTTGATAAAGAGATTGAAGTAATGTACACTCCAACAAAAGAACAAGTGGCAGATATGATGACAAAGAGTTTGGATGGACCTAAGTTACAAAGGTTCAAAGACATGGCAAGTATCAAGAAGACAGAGAAGACCTCAATTGATGATTGAGGGGGAGCTGTTGGTGCATACCAATCACCAATTGAAGGCTTGGAAGATCAAATGATGAAGGAAGAATCAATTCCTAAAGTGTGGAAGAAGATTACAATCAGAGGACAAGAGAAGTGTACACATATGTACATTAGCATAGTCATAGATGACTTAGATCTTTTGTTCAGTAAGAATTATGTACAAATTATCTATAAATACCTTGAGAAAAGTCGGGGCATGTATGAGAGCTTATGTGACATTAGTTAGATGTCAAGAATGAGGGAGATAGAAGTCATGAGATAGAGGAAAGTGAGTTTGTGTTAGCTCTCATCACTCAGTTGTATTTTCTCTGAGTAAATGAAAAGTTTTGCGCCCGATGTTTCTGCGTGTTCTCCTTCTACAGTAGATCAATTGTGGAATGCTTTTGTACAAGTCTAAGTTGAGAGTTGCTTGACCTCTGTGCAAAGTTTCAGCTTCCAATTGTAATCAGGCTAAGTGAATTAAGTGTAGGAACATTCATATGTGAAGCATGTTCACTAGTTCCTAAAACAGGCGCAGATTTCGAAGTCAATGTTTTGGTCATTTCTCCTAGCACAGTTTAAAGTTTTGCATGAGTGAGGGCTTAATCTTTAAGTTGGAAGAGAAGCTACTTATGTCTAGAAGCATTTTGTAAAACGGGTTCTATTCAAGGAGAACCAAGTCTTAAAAGTTACAGGTGTAAAGTCGACTGTTCTGAGTAACAGTTTCTGACATAGGTAACTTGAGAAGTTGATTTCTCAAGCTACACTTAATCTTTTGATGAGATTCAACTTGGAGTAGATGCGCAACCTCTAGGAGATACTTCGTACAAAGTTTCATCAAAAACTTTACACGTTTGATAGGTCAATGTGGAAAAATAGTGCAGCAGACTTTTCTGTGTATCATCTTCTTCACAGATTTGTTAATTTCTGATAAGTTAGCAATTGATCCTCTAAATTAGTGAAGTGTATGACTTACTCTTGGTATAGAGGTGCTCTAATCACAAGAGTAAGTTGTTCTTTTGGAGATTAACATTCTCCATCAAATTCTAGGGTGGCTATGAATGGTTCTGTTTCTAAACCCTTCAATCTTTATAGATCTATCAGACAGGGTTGTCCCCTTGCTCCTCTTCTGTTTGCTATTTCTGGTGATGCTCTGGGATGGTTAGTCAAAGATAAAATTGAACAAGGAATTATTAGAGGTATTTCTATTCCTAGATGAAAGTTAAAGAGGGTTATACCTTAAATCCAATGTTTGCTTCTAATCTTTAGTTTCTATCACAAGACTCATTATGGACTGGATGAGTGAATGTTGAAGAAGCTTCTTCTGTGCCTGTTAAGATGAATAAGTGTAGGAAAAAAGGCTTTAACTCATGGAATAGTCTTGTGTCTAGGTAGGATATTGTGGATCCTTTCTTCATTAATGGCATTGCTCATTTATCTCTTGGTTGTAAACAGGTGCTTATGGATCAGAGGGAGCTGCTCTTGAAAGCCATGAAGGAGAGCACACATGGAGAGCACAAATATTATGGAACATCTGGGTTGGAAGAAATAAAACATGCTTTGGAGATGGTAGTAGGAATCAAATTTACAACTGTTGGAAAGAAATGAAGTTTCCTGGACATGCCTACCTTTCTAGTATCTCTGATGTTGCTATGCATCAAGCCATGTATTAAAAAATTATATGTAATTTTAGATACCAATAATGGAGAGTCACTTTCTCTCAGATGTATTGTCCCAAGAGGGCCTCTCCCCTGCACAACTATACAATATTTCCTAAATTTAATTTAGTCTCTGTTTTCTATAAAAAAAAAAACTTTTAAGTCTATTGGTGGATTTAAACTATTTCGATGGAACATAAATGGCATTTCCTTCCAAAATAATGCTTCCACCCACACATCAATTCATTTTTTTTGGAGGTGCGTGTTTTGTTTTGAGGGGGGTAAGCTGCCATACTTTTCTTTTTTCCTTTTGAAATGGAGGTTCCACCTGAGCCTACTCCCCTGAACTTTAATTTTGAAATTGCAATTGTACAAGTGAACGGGGATAGTTGATGGAGAGTGTTAATCTCCAAAAGAATAACCTACTCTTGTGATTAGAGCACCTCTACACCAAGAGTAAGTCAAAAACTTCACAACACAGAAAGTCTGCTACACAAATTTCTTCAAATTAATCTGACAAACGTGTAAAGTTTCTGTTGAAACTTTGTATGAAGTGTCACCTAGAGATTGCGCACCTTTTCTAAATTATATCTCTTCAAAAGATTTAGTATAACTTGAGAAATCAACTTCACAAGTTATCTATGTCTGAAACTGTTACTCTGAACAGTCAACTTCACACCTGAAACTTCTAAGACTTGATTTTCTGTGAATAGAACCCGTTTAAGCAAATGCTTCTAGTTACGAGTAGCTTATCTTCTAACTTAAAGATTAAGCTCTCACTCATGCAAAACTTTAAAGTATGCACTGAGAAATGATCAAAACATTGATCACTGGAAATGCGCCTGTTTCAGTAAACTCTGAACACTCAACACATATGAATGTTCCTACTGACAATTCTCGTTTTCTGTTTACAATTAAACTCTGGAACTTAAGCTATAGATTGATTAACTATAGACTTAGCTATCCTCAAAAGGATTTCACAAATCATCTATCACAGACGAAGAACACACAGAAATTTCGGCGCAATTTTTCTTCGATTATTCAGAAAGTTACAGTTGAGTGATGAGAGGAAAACTCAACTAACTTTTCATATGTCTCATGACATCTAACTTCTCATTCTCTCTCATTATCTCTCATTCTATCATCTATGCCTCTCATTCTCTCATATATGCCTCTCATAACTGCCCCGACATTTTCTTCAGTATTTATAGATAAATTTGTACAAGCTTACGACTATGACTATACTACTGTACATATGTGTACATCCTTTTTTTGGTCCTCTTCCAAACTCCAAAATTTGGTCTTTTCTTCCTCCTTTCATCTTTCAACTCTTCATAAACTGAAAACTGTAAAATTGATTAATTCCGGTAACATTCCGGTGACTTTACGGTGATATTCCGGTACTGTTCCGGTGACCTTCCGGTGACCTTCCGATGACTTTTTTAAGGAAATTTTTGATGAAGTCTCTGCGGACTTAAAGACCTTCAATTGTTGATTGTCTGTTGGAGCAGAACAATCATCAATAGTGATTATATGAAGATCAAATTGAGAAGATATGTGGAAGAATGAAGATTACTTTCAGAGGAAGAAAATAGAATCAGAAAGGTTTCTTTTGTATATTACTCTTGTAAATAGTTCAATGTATTTTGAAAAAGATGACGAGCTAGACTCGTATATATATCTACAGATACGTATTCATAAGAAGAGAGAGTGATAGAGATCAGATAGAGAAGAATAGGTGAAGAGGTGATAAACATTGTATGTATCATCAACCATATGTATGAAAAGTAATGAAGAAGAAAATGTTGTAGAATTCTGCGCGTCGATCTTCTCTCCCATTCTCCTTCTGTGTTTAATCTTTTGAAGAATCCTTTTGCACGTATCTAAGTCCATAGCTAATCTATCTATGGCTAGAATTTGAGAGATTAATTTCAATCAGGCTGTGAGAATTTTGTTTAGGAACATTCATATGTGAAGATGTTCTGAGAGTCGAAAAATCTGGCGCACATTTCATCCTCAAAGAAATGGTCAGTGCTCAGTCCATAGTGTAAAGTTTTACACAAGTGAGGGCTCTAAATCTAAGTTGGAAGGTAAGCTATCTATGGCTAGAAGATCTTGATCAAACGGGTTCAGAGTTGGGAGAACCATTGCTAAGAAGTTGTAGGTGTCAAAGTCGCCATTGCAGAGAAGCACTTTCAGACATAGGTAAAGTGTTTCACACATTTCTCAGTGTGTACTTAATCTTTTTGAGAAATTTAACTTGGCAAAGTTGCGCAACCTTAAGGCGAAGTGTTGTGCAAAGTTTTATCAAAAACTTTACAGGATTGATTAGTCAATGAGTGACTAATCTGCAGCAGACTTTTCTGAAGAAACTGAATTTTTCAGAATAATCAATTTTCTGATAAGTTGGTGAAGATTCTCTAAATTAGGTGGAGTCTAAAGTTGATCTTGATATAGAGGTGATCTAAATTCAAGGTCAACTTATTCTTTTGGAGATTAACACTCTCCATCAGTGGTATCAGAGCAGGTTGTGTCAAAATTGAAGTGAAGAAGACTCCGACTATTGCAGAAGTACAAGTCTTTACATCTTGAAGGTGCAGAAGGGTAAAGGTTGAAGAAAACTTGAAGGAAGACATACAAAGAGCATCAAAAGGATCAGAAGGAGCAACATTCGAAGTAAAGGTACATTTATTATCTGTAAAGGTTAAAGTTTTGAGACTATAGGTGAAGCAAGGATGGGAGATAGTCTCCAAATTGAAAAGTTGGATAGAGAGAACTATCCTGCATGGTCTATGAGGATGGAAGCTCACCTTATGAGCAAAGATCTGATAGGATACATCACAGGAGATGAAGAAAAGCCAGAATTCAGAGATCCTAGTGTTCCAACTAGGGAGGAACTTGCAGATTTGAAGAATTGGATGAAGAAGGATGCTCAAGCAAGAAGCATCATCTACATGGCAGTCAATGACTATTTGCTTCCTCACATTAGAGGACTTGAGAGTGCTTGTGACATTTGGAATGCTTTGGAAGAGCATTTCCAAAATACAACTAAATCAAGGAAGGCTTCACTATGGGCAGAGTTTACTACCTTCAAGAAGAAGGCCTCACAATCAATTTCTGATTATGTGACAAAAATGAAGGATATTGCAGATTCTTTAGGTGCAGTTGATGAAGATATTGAAGAAGACAAATTGGTAAGACAAATACTCACAGGGCTAAGAGGAGATGAGAAGTGGAAGCCTTTCATTTTATCTACAGAACTTTCATTAGATCATTTTACTCCTGATTTGAATCAATTGTTAGGTCATATGCTAACTTTTGAGAATGATGTCAAAGGAGATGTTGATAAGAGTGCAGGTCATGCAATGTATTCTAAAGACAAGAAGAAAGCTAACAAAGGGAAGCAACAATCAGGTGAAGAAGAAGGTACATCAAACCAAGCAAATTTCATAAGAGGAAGAGGAAATGGCAGAAGTAGAGGAAGAGGCAGAAACAACAAAGAGAATGCAAGAGCTTGTTGGATATGTGGTAAGACCAATCATCTATCTCATGATTGTTGGCATAATAATCAAAACAATGGTAATTATCAGAACTTTAATCAAAGAGGAAGAGGAGGTAGATTTCAGAGAGGAAATTTCAGAGGTAGAGGTGGTAGGAATTCTTTTGGAAGAGGTGGAGGAAGAAGCTTCCAAAATCAATCCTATAATAACACCTACTACAACTATACATCAGATCAAAAGGAGGACTCGACTCTCATTATGAATACATGTGAAACTTCACATGAGGACATGAGAGTGTTTTATATTGATTCAGGATGTAGTAATCATTTGAGTGGAAATATTGCTTTGATGACTGACCTAGATCACAATGCAATTAATCATACAGTGCAGACAGGTGATAATACAAAGCATAAGGTAAAGTCAATTGGTTCAGTCAAAGCTAAGGATGGGAGCACTCTTCTGAGTAAGGTACTCTATGTTCCCACAATTCCAAAGAATTTGATCAGTGTAGGTCAAATTGTGGAAAAAGGTTATGAGGTAAGGTTTACCAATGATGGAGTTTATGTGGAAGACCCTAGTCAAGGGTATAAACAAGTTATTGCAGGAAAGAAAGAAGGAAGGCTCTTCACATTGAAGGTACAAGGAAATGTTGGACATGCTATGTTCACATATGGAGAGCAGAAGGTGTCAGAATTGGATCTTTGGCACAAAAGACTTGGACACTTTAATGAAAGAGGTATCAAAGAAATGATTAACAATGATTCAGTACTTGGAATGCCTAACATTGCAGGTCAACACATGACATACAGATGTGAGGCATGTCAATTAGGTAAGGCTCATAAGCAATCCTATTCCAAGCATGGGTTTATGTATTCAGAAAGACTTGAATTGGTGCATACAGATGTGTGGGGTCCTTCAAAGGACTTTAGTATAAATGGTTCAAGATATTATGTCATATATGTTGATGATGCTACCAGGTGGATCACAATTTATGTGATTAAGGAAAAGTCAGAAGTGTTTAATACATTTAAACACTATCATGCATATTCAGAGAGGATTACAGGTCAAAAATTGAAGAGACTAAGGTCAGATGGAGGGGGAGAGTATTTTTCAAATGAGTTCAATGATTATTTGTGGAATGCAGGTATAAAGAGAGAAGTTACTTGCAGGTACTCTCCTCAACAAAATGGGGTAGCAGAAAGAAGAAATAGGACTCTTGTTGAGTTTGCAAGGTCCATGATGAAAGAGAAGAATTGCCCAAATTATTTGTGGGCTGAGGCTGTTAATACAGCTACATATTTGGTTAATAGATTGCCTTGTAAAGCTTTGCAGGGTATGACACCATATGAAGCTTGGTGGGGTAAGAAACCTACCTTGGATCATTGCAGAATATTTGGATGCTTGGCATATGCATATGTGCCATCTCAATTGAGGCATAAGTTGGAGCCTAAGGCAGAGAAATATGTTTTCATTGGCTATGATGATAAGCAAATGGGATACAGGTTGTGGAGTCCATCCACAAAGCAATTTATTGTATCCAAGGATGTTACATTTGATGAGCAAGGTACTTGGTATGCAGGTAAATATAATGTACATGCAGATGATGAAGAAGTAGTGGAACAAAGGAAAGGTAAAGCAAAGATTCAATTACTTGATGAAAGTGAGAACAATGAAGTGCAGGTTGAAGTTGAAGAGAGGCCAAGGTTTGATCCAGAATGTGATGAACCAGAAACCTCAAGAAGTGCAGAAGTTAGGAGATCATCTAGGCACAAATGGCAACCTACAAGGTATAGCTATGATACTTCATTCTTAACTACTAAAGATTATGCTTATTTGGTAAAAGCAGATGAAGACCCTTCTACATATGAAGAAGCCAAAGGGAAGAAGAATTGGGAAGATGCTATGCAAGAGGAGTATGATGCATTGATAGAGAATCAAACATGGGATTTGGTTCCTAAACCTAATAGCCAGAAAATCATTGGTTGTAAGTGGGTTTACAAGACTAAAAGATTTGCAGACGGAAGTGTGTCTAGGTACAAAGCTAGACTTGTTGTGAAAGGGTATGCACAGACATATGGAGTGGACTATGATGAGACTTATAGTCCTGTGGCAAAGATGACAACCATAAGGACACTCATTGCAATTGCTGCTTGTAAAGGTTGGAAGTTGTCTCAATTAGATGTTAAAAATGCTTTCTTGAATGGTTACATTTCAGATGAAGTCTACATGGAGCAACCAGATGGGTTCAAAGATCAAGTGAGTCCAAATTATGTATGTAAGCTCAAGAGAGCTTTGTATGGGTTGAAGCAAGCCCCAAGGGCTTGGAATTATAGGCTTGTAAAATTCTTGAATGATCTTGGATTTCAAGCATCAAAGGCAGATAGTAGCTTGCTAGTCAAAGCAAGTGAAGATGGGTTCATTTATGTGTGTATTTATGTTGATGACATAATACTTACAGGAACAGATGATAAGGGGATACAAATGATCAAGAAGCAGATGGAGAAAGAGTTCAAAATCAGTGATTTGGGGAACCTATCATTCTTCTTGGGAATGGAGATTTCTTATACTCAACATGGAGTATATGTGACCCAAGAAAGGTATCTTAAAAATTTGCTAACCAAGTTTAAAATGGAAGATTGCAGGGTTGCACCTACACCTTTGGAAGTGAACCATAAATTGTCTAGGTTTGGAGGAGAAGAGTTCAGAGATATGAAACTCTATCAAAGTTTGGTTGGTAGTTTGATTTATGCTACATTGACAAGGCCTGACTTGTCATATGCAGTTGGTGTGCTTTCACAATTCATGCATTGTCCTAGAAAGGAACATTGGATTGCAGGACAAAGAGTACTTAGGTACATCAAGGGTACACTCAAAGAAGGGTTGTACTATGGGTTTACTTCAGATACAAGAATCAAGATATATAGTGATGCAGATTGGGCAGGTAATGTGGATGATAGAAGATCAACACATGGATACTTGTGCTATGTAGGAGACAAATTGATTTCATGGTGTTCTAAGAAGCAACATACAGTTGCTTTGTCATCTACAGAGGCAGAATATAAAGGTATGGTGGAAGCTGCAAAAGAGGTAATATGGCTAAAGACACTTATGAAAGTTTTTGATGTGGTTCAAAGTACTCCTATTGTTTGTGGAGACAACATGAGTTCTTTATACTTGGCAGCTAATCCTGTGTTTCATGCTAGAACTAAGCATATTGAAATACAGTATCATTTCCTGAGAGAGAAGGTCATTGAGAAGGAGATTGAAGTCATACACACTCCTACAAAAGATCAACTTGCAGATATGATGACTAAAAGTTTGGATGGACCTAAATTGCAGAGGTTTAAAGATATGGCAGGAATAAAGAAGATACAGGTAATCACAATTGAAGATTGAGGGGGAGCTGTTGGAGCAGAACAATCATCAATAGTGATTATATGAAGATCAAATTGAGAAGATATGTGGAAGAATGAAGATTACTTTCAGAGGAAGAAAATAGAATCAGAAAGGTTTCTTTTGTATATTACTCTTGTAAATAGTTCAATGTATTTTGAAAAAGATGACGAGCTAGACTCGTATATATATCTACAGATACGTATTCATAAGAAGAGAGAGTGATAGAGATCAGATAGAGAAGAATAGGTGAAGAGGTGATAAACATTGTATGTATCATCAACCATATGTATGAAAAGTAATGAAGAAGAAAATGTTGTAGAATTCTGCGCGTCGATCTTCTCTCCCATTCTCCTTCTGTGTTTAATCTTTTGAAGAATCCTTTTGCACGTATCTAAGTCCATAGCTAATCTATCTATGGCTAGAATTTGAGAGATTAATTTCAATCAGGCTGTGAGAATTTTGTTTAGGAACATTCATATGTGAAGATGTTCTGAGAGTCGAAAAATCTGGCGCACATTTCATCCTCAAAGAAATGGTCAGTGCTCAGTCCATAGTGTAAAGTTTTACACAAGTGAGGGCTCTAAATCTAAGTTGGAAGGTAAGCTATCTATGGCTAGAAGATCTTGATCAAACGGGTTCAGAGTTGGGAGAACCATTGCTAAGAAGTTGTAGGTGTCAAAGTCGCCATTGCAGAGAAGCACTTTCAGACATAGGTAAAGTGTTTCACACATTTCTCAGTGTGTACTTAATCTTTTTGAGAAATTTAACTTGGCAAAGTTGCGCAACCTTAAGGCGAAGTGTTGTGCAAAGTTTTATCAAAAACTTTACAGGATTGATTAGTCAATGAGTGACTAATCTGCAGCAGACTTTTCTGAAGAAACTGAATTTTTCAGAATAATCAATTTTCTGATAAGTTGGTGAAGATTCTCTAAATTAGGTGGAGTCTAAAGTTGATCTTGATATAGAGGTGATCTAAATTCAAGGTCAACTTGTTCTTTTGGAGATTAACACTCTCCATCATTGTCTTGCACCAACAGCTCCCCCTCAATCATCAATTGAGGTTTTCTCTGTCTTCTTTATTCCTGCCATATCTTTAAACCTTTGTAGCTTTGGTCCATCCAAACTTTTTGTAAGCATATCAGCTATCTGGTCTTTTGTTGAAGTATGAATTACTTCAATCTCCTTATCCATCATCTTCTCTCTCAGAAAGTGATACTGAATCTCAATGTGTTTAGTCCTGGCATGAAAAACAGGATTAGCCGCCAAATATAATGAACTCATATTATCTCCAAATATAATTGGTGTCCTCTGTATAGTGTCAAAATTCTTCATTAAAGTCTTTAGCCAAATCACTTCCTTTGCAGCTTCAACCATGCCTTTGTACTCAGCTTCTGTAGAAGACAAAGCAACTGTATGTTGCTTCTTGGAACACCATGAGATTAGCTTATCTCCCACATAACACATGTATCCATAGGTTGACCTTCTGTCATCTGGATTACCTGCCCAATCTGCATCACTTTATATTTTGATACTTGTATCTGATGTAAAACCATAATACAAACCTTCTTTGAGTGTACCCTTAATGTACCTCAACACCCTTTGTCCTGCAATCCAATGTTCTTTTCTTGGACAGTGCATGAACTGAGACAATACTCCTACTGCATATGATAAATCAGGTCTGGTTAAAGTAGCATAGATAAGACTACCCACCAAACTCTGATATTGTCTCACATCCTTGAAATCTTCTCCTCCAAACTTACTCAGTTTATGATTCACCTCCATTGGAGTAGGTGCTATCCGGCAATCATTCATTTTAAACTTGATTAACAAGTTCTTCAAATATCTTTCTTGGGTCACGAATACTCCATGCTGAGTATATGTGATCTCCATACCTAAGAAGTAAGACAAGTCTCCCAAGTCACTAATTTTAAACTCTTTCTCCATTTGCTTCTTTAATCTCTGTATACCTGACTCATCTGTTCCTGTAAGAATTATATCATCAACATATATACACATGTATATGAATCCATCATCACTTGCCTTTATAAGCAGACTACTATCTGCTTCAGACACCTGAAAACCAAGTTCTTTCAAGAACTTTACCAGTCTATAGTTCCATGCTCTTGGGGCCTGCTTCAAGCCATACAAAGCTCTCTTGAGCTTGCACACATGATCTGGATACCTTTTATCTCTGAACCCTTGAGGTTGCTCCATGAACACATCATCTGAAATATAACCATTCAGAAAAGCATTTTTCACATCTAACTGACATAACTTCCAACCTTTACTCGCAGCAACAGCTATGAGTGTTCTGATGGTTGTCATCTTTGCCACTGGACTATAAGTCTCATCATAATCAACGCCATATGTTTGAGCAAACCCTTTGTCAACAAGTCTAGCTTTGTATCTAGACACACTTCCATCTGCAAATCTCTTGGTCTTGTAGACCCACTTGCATCCAATAATCTTCTGGCTATTTGGTTTAGGAACTAAATCCCATGTTTGATTTTCTACCAATGCATCATGTTCTTCCTGCATAGCTTTTTCCCATTTTTCCGTACCTTTTGCCTCTTCATATGTAGAAGGATCTTCTTCTGCTTTCATCATGTAAGCATAATCTTTCGTAGCCAAAAATGAAGTATCATAACTGTACCTTGTAGGTTGCCATCTATTTCTTGATGACCTTCTGAGTTCTCCACTCCTTGAGGTTTCTGGTTCTTCATACTCAGGATCAAATCTTGGCCTTTGTTCAACTTCTTCCTGCTCTTCATAATTTTCTTCTTCATCAATTATTTGAACCTTTGATTTACCTTTCTTCTGACTCACTTCTTCTTCATCACCTGTATTGCTATTAACTGTTCCTGCATACCAAGAACTTTGCTCATCAAACGTAACATCTTTAGAAACCATAAATTGTTTTGTAGATGGACTCCACAATCTATAACCCATCTGTTTGTCATCATAACCAATGAAAACATATTTTTCAGCTTTAGGTTCTAATTTGTGTCTTAACTGTGATGGCACATATGCGTATGCCACACATCCAAATACTCTGCAATGATCCAAGGTAGGTCTCTTACCCCACCAAGCCTCATATGGTGTCATACCCTGCAAGGCTTTACATGGTAACCTATTGACCAAATAAGTAGCTGTATTTACAGCTTCAGCCCACAAATAATTAGGACAATTTTTCTCATTCATCATAGACCTTGCAAACTCAACAAGAGTTCTGTTTCTTCTTTCTGCTACACCATTCTGTTGAGGAGAGTACCTGCAAGTAGCTTCTCTTTTTATACCTGCATTCCATAAGTAGTCACTGAATTCATTAGAGAAATACTCTCCCCCTCCATCTGACCTTAATCTCTTCAATTTATGACCTGTAGTTCTTTCTGCATATGCATGATAGTGTTTAAATGTATTAAACACTTCTGACTTATCCTTGATCACATAAATAGTGATCCATCTAGTAGCATCATCAACATAAATCACATAATATCTTGACCCATTTATACTGAAATCTTTTGAGGGTCCCCACACATCTGTGTGTACCAATTCAAGTTTCTCTGAATACATAAAACCATGCTTGGAATAGGAATGCTTATGAGCCTTACCTAATTGACATGCCTCACATCTGTATGTCATATGTTGACCTGCAACATTAGGCAATCCAAGCACTGAACCATTGTTAATCATGTCTTTAATACCTCTTTCATTGAAATGTCCAAGCCTCTTGTGCCAAAGATCTAACTCAGAGATCTTCTGTCCTGCATATGTAAACATGGCCTGACCAATGTTGCCTTGAATCTTCAGTGTAAACAGTCTTCCTTCTTTCTTTCCTGAAACAATCTGTTTATACCCTTGACTAGGGTCTTCCACGTATACTCCTTCATTAGTGAACCTTACTTCATATCCCTTTTCAACAATTTGTCCTACACTTATCAGATTCTTAGGAATTGTAGGAACATACAGAACCTTACCCAATAAGGTACTACCGTCTTTAGCTTTCACTGATCCAATCGACTTCACTTTATGCTTTGTGTTGTCACCTGTTTGAACAACGTGATTAGAAACTTTATTCTCCAAATCAGTCATTAGTGATATGTTACCACTCAGGTGATTGCTACACCCTGAGTCAATGTAGAAGATTCTTTGATCTTCATTCTGCCCTTCACAAGTTGCATTCAATATCAATGTTGAATCCTCCTTCTGTTCTGAAGCATAATTGTAGTAGGTATTGTTATATTGTTGACTTTGGAATCCTCTACCTGCATTTCTTCCAAAGTAACTCCTGCTACCTCTACCTCTGAAATTTCCTCTTTGATTTCTGCCACCTCTTCCTCTTGCATTGTAAGTTTGACTATATCCATTATTACTTTGAGTATTGTGCCAACAATCATTAGCTAAATGATTTGTCTTACCACAAATCCAGCAAGCTTTGCCTCCGTCTTTGTTAATTCTGCCTCTTCCTCTACCTTTGCCACCACCTCTTCCTCTTAGGAAGTTGGCTTGGCTAGTTGTTCCTTCATCTTCATTTGCTTGTTGCTTTCCTTTGCTATTCTTCTTTTTGTCTTTTGAATACATTGCATGACCTGCACTCTTGTCACCATCTCCTTTAACATCCTGCTCAAACATTAGCATATGACCTAACAACTGATTTAAATCTGGAGTGAAATGATCAAGTGATAACTCTGTAGACAAAATGAACGGCTTCCATTTGTCATCACCTCTTAAGCCTGTAAGAATTTGCCTTACGAGTTTATCCTCTACGATATCTTCGTCAACAGCTCCTAAAGCATCTGCAATATCTTTCATTCTTGTCACATAGTCTGAAACGGACTGAGAAGCCTTCTTCTTAAAGGTGGTAAACTCTGCCCATAAGGATGCCTTCCTTGACTTAGTAGTATTCTGGAAATGCTCCTCCAACGCATTCCAAATATCAGTTGCACTTTCAAGACCTCGAATATGAGGTAACAAGTAATCATTGACTGCCATATAGATAATGCTCCTAGCTTGAGCATCTTTCTTCATCCAATTTTTCAAATCTGCTAACTCTTCCTTAGTCGGAACACTAGGATCTCTGAACTGTGGCTTTTCTTCTTCTCCTGTGATGTAAGCTATCAAATCTTTGCTCATAAGATGAGCTTCCATCCTCATTGACCACGCAGGATAGTTTTCCCTATCCAGTTTCTCTATCTGTAGAGAATCTCCCATCTTGTGTCTACCTGTGTATTTGAAATCTTCAACCTTTATGAATAATATATATACCTTTGCTTCGAATTAGACTCCGTTTGTCTTCCTTGATGTCGTATGATCTCTTCCTCAGGTTTTGCCTTCAAGCTTTCACCTTTTAGTTCTTCAGTTGTTGAATTCTTTGTAACCGCAGCAATCGGGATCCTCCTTTACTTGATTTTGATGTCTTCTGCTCTGATACCACTGATAGAGAGTGTTAATCTCCAAAAGAATAACCTACTCTTGTGATTAGAGCACCTCTACACCAAGAGTAAGTCAAAAACTTCACAACACAGAAAGTCTGCTACACAAATTTCTTCAAATTAATCTGACAAACGTGTAAAGTTTCTGTTGAAACTTTGTATGAAGTGTCACCTAGAGATTGCGCACCTTTTCTAAATTATATCTCTTCAAAAGATTTAGTATAACTTGAGAAATCAACTTCACAAGTTATCTATGTCTGAAACTGTTACTCTGAACAGTCAACTTCACACCTGAAACTTCTAAGACTTGATTTTCTGTGAATAGAACCCGTTTAAGCAAATGCTTCTAGTTACGAGTAGCTTATCTTCTAACTTAAAGATTAAGCTCTCACTCATGCAAAACTTTAAAGTATGCACTGAGAAATGATCAAAACATTGATCACTGGAAATGCGCCTGTTTCAGTAAACTCTGAACACTCAACACATATGAATGTTCCTACTGACAATTCTCGTTTTCTGTTTACAATTAAACTCTGGAACTTAAGCTATAGATTGATTAACTATAGACTTAGCTATCCTCAAAAGGATTTCACAAATCATCTATCACAGACGAAGAACACACAGAAATTTCGGCGCAATTTTTCTTCGATTATTCAGAAAGTTACAGTTGAGTGATGAGAGGAAAACTCAACTAACTTTTCATATGTCTCATGACATCTAACTTCTCATTCTCTCTCATTATCTCTCATTCTATCATCTATGCCTCTCATTCTCTCATATATGCCTCTCATAACTGCCCCGACATTTTCTTCAGTATTTATAGATAAATTTGTACAAGCTTACGACTATGACTATACTACTGTACATATGTGTACATCCTTTTTTTGGTCCTCTTCCAAACTCCAAAATTTGGTCTTTTCTTCCTCCTTTCATCTTTCAACTCTCCATTGGTTGGGAGAGGTGTTATCTAGATGTTTAGATAGTTGAAAGTCCTAAGGAGGGGCTGTCTTGATAGAAAGAAGCCACCTCACTGTAATGTCTTTGAACCCTCTGTAGCTCTTGAATTTTTGCAACATGTATCTCGCAACATCAGCAAGGTGAACATGCCTGTGGGAAGTGCATTAAGGAAGCCTCTCCTGCAACACCTTTTTGTGTAGCAGCAATACCTGAAGACAAGCGGGAGATAAGTTAGTGATATCCATTAAAGTAGAGTCCTGAATGACCCCACTATTGATAGTGAGGTCGTTCCAGCTAGAGTATCCCTTCTTGCAACATTTGTGCTCTTTGATTCCCATTTTGAAATTGTTCCACATGTTGGAACAAAGCAATCACAAATTGATGATTACAAAGATCTTGAAGCAAGTGAATGATCAGGTTGAAGTTCAAGAAGTCATTTGAGAAAGTGAAGAGATTTCAGAATGATAGCTTGTATACATATATACATTACATGTGGAAATTCTTGTACTATGAATATAGCTAATCCTTATGCTGATAAGGAGTAATGTAATAGATGCGAGATAAGTCTAGAATCATATGTATATAAGTCAATAATGTAAAGAAATACATGAGAGAGAGTCATTAGAAGACAAGATTCATAGACATAGATGAGAAGAGAGTCATTTTCAAAAAATAGCGACGAGTATTTCGTAAATTTCTCTCAGTCTGATCATGTGGATCAGAAATCATTTTGTACATATCTAATCTAAAAGCTAATGAAGCTATGTTTAAATTTTCATGGTCTAGCTCCTTTCATACTGTGAGTATGATCAATAGGAACATGTGTATGTAAAGGGTGCAGGTAGGCCTCTCAGAGTCGCACATTTTTTTGTGTCAATGTTTTGCTTAGATCTCAGTGTTCAGTGTAAAGTTTTTTATGAGTGGGAATTCAAAATCTAAGTTAGAAGGTAAGCAAGATATGGCTAAAATCATTTAGCAAAACGGGATCTGTGTAGTGAGAAATCAACCTTAGAAGTTACCTACATCAAAGTCGCTTATTTAGGAAGATAGTTTCTGACATACTTTTGATCTTAAGGATCAAATTAAAGTTTTAATGA
Source organism: Ceratopteris richardii (assembly GCA_020310875.1). Taxonomy (NCBI): domain Eukaryota; kingdom Viridiplantae; phylum Streptophyta; class Polypodiopsida; order Polypodiales; family Pteridaceae; genus Ceratopteris; species Ceratopteris richardii. The sequence goes on along the minus strand of CM035420.1, from coordinate 33,259,844 downwards.
TTCTTTTGAAGGAATAATGGTTGATATGATTGCACAAAGGTAGTGTGGAGATATGTGCATCATTAGTTTGAAGAAATCTTAAGATATGTGCACGTAATGAAGTCAATCTTTGAAGCAAACTTCTTGAAGAAAGAAGATTCTCACTCAGAGAAGTGATAGTTGAAGATTTGGTAAATAAAGGTAACATTTGGGTAAATTTTGATCCATAACTGATATAGAGGTGATCTTAAATCATTATAGATCAAACCTTTGGGGATTTAGAGGTATCCAACAGTGGTATCAGAGCTGAAGGTGCAATACAAGTGAAGTAAAGGCATTGGAAGTCCCGACTGTTGCAGATATTGAAGTTCCTTCTAATTGAAGGTGGACAAGGTTAAATTCTTGTAGAAAACCCAAAGAAGTGTAAAGTACGAGTTCAAAGGATCAAGAAGGATTAAAGCTTCATATCAAATGTATACTCTATTATCATAAATCATAGTAATTGCAGACATAGAAGATCAAAGATGGGAGAAAGCTTGCAGATTGATAAGCTAGATAGGGAGAACTATCCAGCTTGGTCCATGAGGATGGAGGCACACCTCATGAGCAAATATTTGATGGCATTCATTACAGGAGAAGAAGAAAAGCCTAAGTTTGAAGATCCTAGTTTTCCAACTAGGGAGGAACTTGTAGGTTTGAAGAATTGGATGAGAAATGCTCAAGCTAGGAGTATCATTTAAATGATTGTAAATGATTATCTTTTACCTCACATTAGAGGATTGGAAAGTGCAACAGATGTGTGGAATGCTTTGGAAGAGCATTTCCAAAACACAACCAAGTCTAGGAAGTCCTCATTGTGGGCAGAGTTCACAACATTCAAGAAGAAGAGCTCACAATCAATTTCTGATTATGTGGCAAGAATGAAAGATATTGCAGATAGCTTGGGAGCAGTAGATGAAGACATTGAAGAGGATAAGTTGGTAAGGCAAATACTTACAGGTCTGAGAGGAGATGAGAAGTTGAAGCCTTTCATATTGTCCATAGAATTCTCATTAGATTACTTTACTCCTGATCTTAATCAATTGCTAGGACACATGCTAACTTTTGAGCAAGACATTAAGGGAGACAATGATAGGAGTGCAAGTCAAGCTATGTACTCCAAGGACAAGAAAAAGAATGGCAAAGGGAAGCACTCAAATGATGATGATGGAACTTCAAATCAAGCTAACTTTACAAAAGGAAACATGAACTCCAGAGGTAAAGGAAGAGGAGGTAAGAAGAAAGACAATACTAAAGCTTGTTGGATTTGTGGAAAAACCAATCATTTGGCAAATGATTGTTGGTATAACAATCAAAATGGTGGAAGTAATAACCAGGGCTTCAATCAAAGAGGTAGAGGAGGAAGAAATCAAAGAGGCAACTTCAGAGGAAGAGGTGGTAGGACATCATATGCTAGAGGAGGTGGAAGAAATTTTCAATCTCAGTCCTACAACAAAAATTATTATAATTATGCATCAGATCAGAAGGATGACATGACTCTTATCTTGAATGCAACACATGAAGTAGTAGGAGAAGATCAAAGGGTGTTCTATATTGACTAAGGATGTAGCAATCATCTCAGTGGCAATATATCATTGATGAGTGATATGGAAGCAAAGGTGAATGGACATACAATACAAACAAGTGACAACACCAAGCATAAAGTGGAGAGCATTGGATCAATGAAGACAAAGTGCGGAATTACACTCTTGAGCAAGGTAATTTATGTTCCTACTATTCCTAAAAACTTGACAAGCGTAGGGCAAATTGTGGAGAACGGATATGAAGTCAGATTCACAAATGATGGTGTTTATGTGCAAGATCCAAATCAGGGATATAGAAATATCATTGCACGTAAAAAGGAAGGAAGGTTGTTTACTCTCAAAGTCCAAGGTAATCTGGGACATGCTTTATTTACTTATGGAAGTCAAAAGATGTCTGAGTTAGACCTATGGCATAAAAGGCTAGGTCATTTCAATGAGAGAGCCATAAAGGAAATGTCAAAGAATGATGTGGTGCTTGGTTTGCCAAACATTCAAGGTCAACACATGGTGTACAAGTGTGAAGCTTGTCAATTAGGTAAAGCACACAAAAGGTCATACAATAAATCAGGGTACAAGTATTCAAATATGCTTGAATTGGTTCATACAAATGTGTGGGGTCCTTCAAGGGAATATAGCATAAATGGATCCAGATATTATGTGTTGTTTGTTGATGATGCAACTAGATGGATTACTTTATATGTAATCAAGGACAAATCACAAGTGTTCAAGACATTCAAGCATTATCATGCTTATGCAGAAAGGATTACAAGACAAAAGCTCAAGAGGTTGAGATCAGATGGAGGGGGAGAGTATTTCTCTTAGGAGTTTGATGATTATTTGTGGAATGCAGGTATAAAAAGAGAAGTAGCTTGCAGGTACCCCCCTCAACAAAATGGAGTTGTAGAAAGAAGAAATAGAACTCTTCTAGAGTTTGCAAGAGCAATGATGAAAGAAAAGAATTATCCAAATTACTTATGGGCAGAAGCTATCAACACTGCAACATACCTTGTGAATAGGTTACCTTGTAAATCTTCAGATGGAAGAACACCTTATGAAGCATGGTGGGGTAAGAGACCTACTCTTGATCATTGTAAGGTATTTGGATGTTTAGCATATGCTTACGTTCCTTCACAATTGAGACATAAGCTAGAACCCAAAGCAGAGAAGTATGTGTTTATTGGGTATGATGATAGACAGATGGGTTATAGATTGTGGAGTCCATCCACAAAGCAATTTCTAGTTACCAAAGTTGTTACATTTGATGAGCAAAGTACATAGTATACAGGGTCAACAAATGATTAATGTTAAAGAAATACAAAGGAAAGGGAAGACAAAAGTAAGTGTGTATGAAGAAGATATTGATGATGTTGATCATAAAAGTAAATTGCAGGACAATGTTGAAGATGGGCCAGGATTTGATCCAGAATCAAATGTGGCTAAGACATCAAGAAGTGCAAAGGTCAGAAGATCCTTGAGAGAAATAAAAGAACCTATCAGGTATAGCTATGATACATCTTTCCTAACAACAAAAGATTATGCTTACATTGTGAAGACAGAAGAGGATCCAATCACATATGAAGAAGCTAAAGGTAAACATAATTGGGAGAAGGCAATGCAAGAAGAGTATGATGCTCTACTTCAAAATGAAACATGGGAGTTAGTGCCAAGACCAAAGAATCAGAAGGTCATTGGATGTAAGTGGATGTATAAAACAAAAAGGTTTGCAGATGGAAAAGTTTCTAGATATAAGGTGAGACTTGTGGTTGAAAGTTATTCCCAAACTTATGGGGTAGATTATGATGAAACCTTTAGTCCTGCTTCTAAGATGTCTACAATTAGATCATTGATTGCTATTGGTGCTTGTAAAGGATGGAAGTGATCACAATTAGATGTGAAGAATGCATTCCTGAATGGATACATTGCAGATGAAGTGTATATGGAGCAACCAGCAGGCTTCATGAATTCAATTGGATCAGATTATGTGTGTAAGCTCAAGAGAGCTTTGTATGGTTTGAAGCAAGCCCCAAGAGCATGGAATTACATGCTTGTTTAATGAATGTGGATTTCAAGCATCAAAGGCAGATAGTAGCTTGCTATTGAAGGCAAGTGAAAATGGAACATATACATGTGTATTTATGTTGATGATATCATTGTCACAGGTACAGATGCTCAAGGAATCAAGGAGCTTAAGAAAAAAATAGAGAAGGAGTTTAAGATAAGTGATTTGGGAAACTTATCGTATTTCTTAGGAATGCAAATTGTCTATACTCAACATGGAGTATATGTTACACAAGAGAGATATTTGAAGAATCTTCTAGTCAAGTTCAACATGGAAGATTGCAAGTCTTCAACCACACCATTGCAGGTGGATCATAAGTTAAGCAGATATGGAGGTGAAGAACTCAATGATATGAAGAAATATCAAAGTTTCGTAGGTAGTCTAGTCTATGCTACCTTGACAAGGCCAAATCTATCATATGCAATAGGTGTGTTATCACAATTTATGCATTGTCCAAAGAAGACTCATTAGATTGCAGCTCAGAGGGTACTCAGATATATCACAAGAACCCTAAGTGAAGGTTTATATTATGGATTTACTTCTGATACAAGAATCAAAGTGTTTAGTGATGGAGAGTGGGCAGGTGATTCAGATGATAGAAGATCTACTCATGGATATCTTAGTTATATTGGAGATAAATTAGTTTCTTGGCGCTCAAAGAAGGAACATACAATTGCTTTGTCATCCACAGTATCTGAGTATAAAGGGATGGTAGAGGCTGCAAAAGAAGTGATATGGTTAAAGACCTTGTTGAAGAATTTTGGAACTGATCAAAGTACTCCAATTATTTTTGGAGACAATATGAGTTCATTGTATTTGGCAACTAATCCTGTTTTTCATGCCAAGACTAAGCATATAGAGATTCAATATCATTTCTTGAGGGAAAAGGTACTTGATAAAGAGATTGAAGTGTTGTATACTCCAACAAAAGAACAAGTTGCAGATATGTTAACAAAAAGCTTGGATGGACCTAAGTTACAGAATTTCAAAGACATGGTAGGAGTAAAGAAGAATGGAATAATCACAATTAGTGATTGAGAGGGAGTTTTTCAAACAAAGCAATCACAAATTGATGATTACAAAGAGCTTGAAGCAAGTCAATGACCAGGTTGAAGTTCAAGAAGTCATTTGAGAAAGTGGAGATTTCAGAATGATAGCTTCTATACATATGTACATTACAGGTGGAAATTCTTGTACTATGAATATAGGTAATCCTTAGGATCATAAGAAGTAATGTAATAGATGTGGGATAAGTCTAGAGTCATATTTATAAAAGTCAATGATGTAAAGAAATACATGAGAGAGACATTAGAAGACAAGTGTCATAGAGATAGATGAGAAGAGAGTCGTCTTCAGAAAATAGCGGCGAGTATTTCGTAGATTTCTCTGAGTCTGATCATGTGGATCAGAAATCCTTTTGCACACATTTAGTTTAGAAGCTAATGAAGCCATGTTTAAAGTTTCATGGTCTAATTCGTTTCATACTATTAGTATGATCAATAGGAACATGTGTATGTAAAGTCTACACGTAGACCTCTTAGAGTTGCACATTTTTTGTGTCAATGTTTTGCTTAGATCTCAATGCTCAATGTAACGTTTTTGATGAGTGAGCATTAAAAATCTAAGTTAGAAGGTAAGGAAGCTATGGCTAAAAGCATTTAGCAAAATGGCATCTATGCAGTGAGAAATCAACCTTAGAAGTTACCTATGTCAAAGTCGCTTCAGGAAGACATACTTTTTATCTTAAGGATCAAATTAAAGTTTTAATGATTTTTTTGAAGGACTAATGGTTGATATGATTGTGAAAAGGTAGTGTGGAGATATGTGCATCATTATTTTGAAGAAATCTAAAGATATGCCAAGGTAATGAAGTCAATCTTTGAAGCAGACTTCTTGAAGAAAGAAGATTCTCACTCAGAGAAGGGATAGTTGAAGATTTGGTAAATAAAGGTAACATTTGGGTAAAGTTTGATCCATAAATGATATAGAGGTGATCGTAAATCAGTATAGATCAAACCTTTGGAGATTTAGAGGTCTCCAACACCATAGCGATAGCCATCCAATCCAGATGCTTTCCTGAAGAAAAAAGTCAGAATGAGTAAAGTACTTCTCATTAGGGCAACATGCCCTTTTGACCTCCATCCAAGCCTTCCATAATCTACAATAAAGGGAACTGCCTACAACAACAACAGAGTGAGGAGACACAATAATATCCCTTAAAGAATGATCTTGCAAGGATTTATAGTTTTCTATATAAAAAAGTTTAGTGTTTCTTTTTACGAGGTTAGCCCATATGTGAGAAGAATCCAGGGATCTAGCTATCCACTTAGCAGCTTTTTTAGGGAGGCAGTAGATGTTCCACTTGATTGAACTTCTCAGCATATAAATGGTTATTGAAGAAACTAGTTTATAATTATCTAGTCAAATTGTGTATTATGTAGTGCGAGACAAAAAAGTTGTCCAACATCACATGGGTATTACAAATTCCAAGTCATACTATTATAAACGGCCACATACACATCACCATTTATGGTCAACATGTCTGTACAATTGTGAACTATTGACATGGGTATTCTGATGCATTTTACAAGATGGGAATACATATAAGCTAGTGGTCTTGTTTCTAACAACCCATTGTTGTAATGATTTCACTTCACGATTTCTTTTTACTACATTAGAGATACTTGAAGGTGTTGGTAGCATCGGAGATACAAAGGCAAGAGATGTGCTACTGATCCAACAAGAGCAATAACTCACATAGAAAATGGATTTTTTGGGTCACTAAACACAACAATTGCATTGTGTGAGAGTACTTGGACAATCTTGTCATTTTTTGAATGTGTTCCATATTGAGTTATGTATAATCTTCTAAGGAGCATTTTAGCATGAAACTTCATACTGCAACTCAAGAAAAAGGAAATAACATCACCTCCATTTGGAAAAAGGAGGAAATTTGGGGCTGCCATACATAGCAAGAGCCGCATGAAGAAGGGGGCAGAAGTAACCAGAATAGAAGAATCGGAAGGTGGCTCGCAGAGGGGGCTCTTGGTCTTTTTCTATTTTTGAGAGGGGGGGAGAAAGAAAAGGAGGGCCTGAGGAGTGGGCGCGGGGCGCTATTGATCAGAAGAGTTGGAAGGAACTTCTTTTTTTGTCCATTCACATTTCTGGAGGGGGAACTCTCTATTGCCTTGGAACAAGCATGATATTCAGAACATATGCACAAGTGAACGAGAAGATACATCCATGATGAGAGAGCGTTGAAGCTCATGGAGTTCACAGGTTTGTAGTTCTAATCAATGGAGATTTTGGCTCATAGGAAGCTATTGCTGGATGGCTAGTGCTTGATTTGCGAAGCTGAGTAACTGTCATCAAGAATAGAAGATTGTTCGAGAATCTGCGCTGCTATGTCATATACAGATAAGTTTTAGTTTGTTGTTTCATTGTCTTGTTGAGGGTAACAAATTTCAAAGTTACGATATAGCAGAAATAGAACACTTATGAGGAATGTATTTGAAATTTCTATTTTAATAAGCGTTGTGCAATAGATATCAAAGGAATATAATTCATGGCCATTGTGTTATTCCTACGTCAACTGAATATAAAAACAAATTGAACATAAGTCAGTTTTGAACTTATGCGTTTATGAGAAGTTGTACGATGCATTCCTATGTGCTGTCATAAATTTTGTGAGTTTTAACGATAATTTATTTGTTTACTTATGTGAGCCAATGGAAACTGTTCACTATGACAGTAATTAGTAGAGGCTTATAAACTTCTTCATAGAGACTCCGGATGTAAACAGGTGCGTTGATAGCTTGTTTCTTATTGATGAATACTTTTGAATGAAATTGGTGCAGTTGTACTTTCAATATTTCTTGTGAAGAGAGGATAGCAAGGAATAACTAGCATAGGAGAATCTTCATGATCAAGTAAATAGTGTTCTAATCATAGCATGTTTGGCGGTGCAAATTCTGGAACAAGCTTTAGAGTCTAAGTGCTTGAACGATATGGATATAGATCTTTTTAATATATTTTGATGCAACTCAAACAACTTTAATGCTTCAAAGTTTCGTTGTTATTCTGGACACTTGAAAGTTCAACTGTCTGAACAGATTGAACTTATCACAAATTCTTGTTTTACTACATTGTAGTGTTGATGAACAACATTATTTCATAAAAGTTTTACGTGGCGATTACTTATGCACAAGTTAAATCAATTTTCACCAATCTCTGTTTGATTCGACTTTTTTACAAAATTGTGCCTCTTTACTGATTCAGGTTCATGCGAATTTAGCATATGAATTGTTGGTTTCTTCATCATTCATTGTATAGTTAAAACGTCAAATCTTGCATTCAATTTGTCTACTTTATAAAATCAAATCTTGAGTTTAGCATGTGGAATCATCACAGATGTTTCGCAGTGTATTTAGATTGGCATAACATGTTGTATGAATTGATTTTGATCATCTTATGTTTATATATATATATGTATATATAGAATGGTGGTTATTCATATGTGTCACTACCTATACATCACGAGCTCAACATACATCTTCTACATATGTATCATAGGACCTACTTCCATGCTTTTATTCGTGTGCTTGTCACTTGATTGTAATATTTGAATGAGCACATTCGCCTGATGTATACGTGTATTAATGGAGAGATATTTTCAGCAAGCTGATTTGGATCCATATGAATTGCCATACATGCATGTACGAAACCGTTGTTTTGTTGTCTCGCAACATAGAAATTGTACTTTGACTTTGGTATAGTCGACAATTCTCATTGCCAAACTCTTTTGTATTACAGTCTTTGAGCAAAAATGGAAAATGATTCTAAGAGTATCATATCCGCAGGTCATCTAGATATTTGCAATGGCAATCATGTTCAATTCAAATTTTTGCCACAAACAAATCTTTAAGAGAGATGCGATGGCTTAGATGTATAATCAAGGGAACCCTCTTCCATCCTAGAAGGGTATTAAAAGTCTAAGGGTAAATTGAGGTGAAATTGGAACTAGTTAACTATGTCCAAATTGACACTTTAAGCCAATCAAAGTTCACTTTCTTGGCACCTGTGTGCACCCCTAAGCGTGCAATATCCCACTGACACCGTAGACATTTCTTCTCGTCTCATAAAATAAACCCACCACATAATATGTTTATAAAGCTATCAGGTTGTTCCACACATCCATTACATTCTTCGGACTAAACTATTTTCCTTGTGTGCACTTTAATAACTAGAAATCTGCACCTTCATCATTGTCCTCTTCTGCATTGACGACAAAGTGGTCATCCACTGCCAATGCATGAGATAGGTAGTTGCCATCACTTTCAAATTTAAAATTGGAAAAGGATGAGTCTTTTACTTCATTTGACTCATTGATAGGAGTGATAGTATGGTACGCCCAATTGTGAACGTGGCATTTGTTGATGCATCTTTTCCACTGACCATGGATACAATGAAAGCAATAACATGTAAGTTCTCTGACACCAATGCAATGTCCACCTAACCTTGAATAGCCATGAATCGAATGCATGTATCAAACTTGACATATCCCCTTAAAATCCCAAGCCTTCTCCCTGTTCACTTTGTCAATCTTCACTTCCTAGAAGACCCGTGTGATATCTCTCCCTTTTGACTTTGACAAATATCCCCTGAGAAATTTCACTACTTCTGCAGCACACTTCAGCATTGCACCTTCAGGTTTAAGTTTTTCATGGGTTAGTGCCATTTTCACAACTACACCTACACTATCATGTTCTCCCTTCCCATGCCCTGATTCAATGAAGTTCCATATCATAGTCATGCCTGTTGGCCGTGGATATCTTCCTATGAAGTAAAATGGACGTTTAGCTTTAAATTGAGAAGCTGCACCATCTAACCATACCCAATGTTGGCGTAATTCAAGATTTAACTCTCTCAACCATTGCCAATGTAATTGGAAACAATGTGTCACAAAAAGGGTGTCATGCTTTTTGTCATCGGATATGAAGAAGTGGATTACCTTTTTCGGTATACCCTCCAAACAAAAATATGTGATATGCACACGAATAGTTACCTGTACAAACCACCAATGCATAGATTTTATTTCATTTTGCTTGCAGAATGTATAATTTTCTGCAAACTCAACCACAAAAACCACAACTTCGCCTAGGAATTCAGATACACACATCTTAAACTAGTTCGCTTGCCATAAATAAATGAAATTGTGCTTGATAAATTTCTTTAGAGTTTTCTTAAATAATCCTGCTACAACTTTAGGACTCATCTCCCTCTTTATTAATTCTTTCCTTTTATGAACTTGTCCGTCATACATTGACTCAACATCTTCAGAGATCTTTATAGGAATATGATATTCTTTAATGCTGGTCTCTCTTGGACACCACTTAAAATGTCCTACTCCGCAATCAGAGCACTCACCCATCACACATTTGTACTTGTGGAATGTGGTATCATTTTGATGTGGACATAGAATACTCTCTATAATGTTGCTAATTGATCGAAATGTAGTTGCTAAAGCATTGCACCTTGATGTCTTCTCTACTTGAAAAATAGAACAATCATATTTACAAAGATTGATGTGGACATAGAATACTCTCTATAATGCTGCTAATCGATCGAAATGTAGTTGCTGAAGCATTGCACCTTGATGTCTTCTCTACTTGTCTTCTCTATGCACGACCGAGCTTGATTGACATAGGAGATTGACTGCATCCTTAAGGTATGACATTTGAATGTGATAAATGCAGCAACATGTGAATCTGTCTTTCAATATCTTAACAAAATATGGGCTCAATGATTGGAACTTTTGAAGCTCGATATTTATCATTAGATGCAATTGTTTGAAGCGTATAAATAGCTCCATGTACATTACACAAACAAGTGGTTATTAGTATTCATTAATTAGCTAGTTATCAGTTTGTTATTACTAAGCAGTTGGTGATTAGTTGTTACAAGGTGTTAGATTGTTATTAGTTAGTTCTCAGTAATTAGCTATTACTAATTAGCTTGTTAGTAATTAGCTACTATTAAATAGCTGGTTCTTGGTAAGGTATTTGTAATTAGCTATTACTAAGTAGCTCGTTCTTAGTTAGTTCTCATTAATTAGCTATTACTAAGAACAATTAGCTTGTTAGCAATTAGCTATTACTAAGTAGCTGGTTCTTGGTTAATTGTTTGTAATTAGTTATTACTCGGTTTTTACTAATCAGATATTACTAAGTAGCTGGTTCTTGGTTAGCTGTTTGTAATTAGCTATTACCAATTAGCTTGTTACTAATTAGCTTGTTACTAATTAGCTTGTTACTAATTAGCTTGTTACTAATTAGCTATTGCTAATTAGCTTATTACTAAATAGCTATACTAAGTAGCTGGTTCTTGGTTAGCTGTTTGTAATTAGCTATTACTAATTATTTTGTTACTAATTAGCTATTACTAATTAGCTTGTTACTAATTAGCTATTACTACTTAGCTTGTTATTAATTAGCTTGTTACTAATTAGCTTGTTACTCATTATCTTGTTACTAATTAGCTATTACTAATAACCTTGTTAGTAATTAGCTATTACTAAGTAGCTTGTTCTTCGTTAGTTGTTTGTAATTAGCTATTACTAATTAGCTTGTTACTAATTAGCTTGTTACTAACTAGCTTGTTACTAATTAGCTATTACTAATTAGCTTGTTACTAAATTTTAGCTTGTTAATAACTAGCTTGTTACTCATTAGCTTGTTACTAATGATCTATTACTAATTAGCTTATTGCTAATTATCTATTACTAATTAGCTTGTTAATAATTAGCTATTACTAATTAGCTTGTAATTAGTAATTAGCTATTACTAAGTAGCTTGTTCTTGGTTAGTTGTTTGTAATTAGCTATTACTAACTAGCTTGTACTCATTAGCTTGTTACTAATTAGCTATTACTTATTAGCTTGTTACTAATTACCTTATTACGAACTAGCTTATTACTCATTAGCTTGTTACTAATTAGCTTGTTAGTAATTAGCTATTACTAAGTAGTTGGTTCTTGGTTAGCTATTTTTAATTACCTATTACTAATTAGCTTTTTACTCATTAGCTTGTTACTAATTAGCTATTACTAAGTAGTTGGTTCTTGGTTAGTTATTTTTAACTAGCTATTACTAATTAGCTTCTACTAAATACTAATTAGCTTCTACTAAATACTAAGTAGCTTGTTACTAACTAGGTTGTTAGTAATTAGCTATTACTAAGTAGTTGGTTATTGGTTAGTTGTTTGTAATTAGCTATTACTAATTAGCTATTACTAAGTAGCTGGTTCTTAGTTGGTTGTTTGTAATTAGCTATTACTAATTAGCTTGTTACTAATTAACTATTAAAAAGTAACTTGTTACTAATTACTAAGTAATTGGTTCTTGAATAGTCGTTTGTAATTAGCTATTACTAATTAGCTTGCTACTAGTAACCTATTACTTATTAGCTTGCTACTAGTAACCTATTACTAATTAGCTTGCTACTAGTAACCTATTACTAAGTAGCTGGTTCTTAGTTAGTTCTCAGTAATTAGCTACTATAATAGTTAGTTATTATTAAGTAGCTAGTTGTTGGTTAATTGTTTGTAATTAATTATTACTAATAATCTATTATTAATGAGCTTGTTACCAATTAGCTATTACTAAGTATCTAGTTCTTAGTTAGTCGTTAGTAATTATCTATTACTAATTAGCTTGTTAGTAATTAAATATTACTAAGCAGCTAGTTCTTGGTTAGCTGTTTGTAATTAGCTACTACTAATTAGCTATTACTAAGTAGCTGGTTCTTGGTTAGTTGTTTTTAATTAGCTATTACTAATTAGCTTGTTACTAGTTACCTATTACTAAGTAGTTGGTTCTTAGTTGTTAATAATTAGCTATTACTATTTAGCTTGTTAAGAGTTTGTTATTATTAAGTAGCTACTTCTTGATTAGTTGTTAGTAATTAGTTATTACTAATTATCTTGTTACCAATTAGCTATTACTAAGTAGTTGGTTCTTGGATGGTTATTAGTAATTACCTTTTACTAATTAGCTTGTTACTAATTGGCCATTACTTAAGAGTCAGTTTCTTGGTTAGTTGTTTGTAATAAGCTATTTCTAAATAGCTTGTTACTAGTTAGCTATTACTATTAGCTTGCTACTAGTAAGCTATTACTATTAGATTATTACTATAAGTTACTTGTTACTCGTTCTTGTATAATTAGCTAAAATCATGAATTGATGATTGAAAATAGGATTATCTGAGATACATCAAGAAGGTGAACAAGATGCTCCAAGTATTGATTTCTGCCAAGTCGGGTCCTACTTATATCCTTCTTATTTGGTGACACACTGCTCTCTATTGTCCATAACATGATAATCAAATGCTTGACCTCTTGTGTGATACATGTGGTAGGTGTTGCCCTACTAGTTGCCTTCAAAAAGGTATGATCAGACTCAACTGTACTTAACCATCCAATTGTATCATAGATGACTTTCCTGCTTACTCCCAATACCCTAGAAAGTCTTGAAATATCTATCTGATTTGTTGATGAATATGCATCACTATTTAGAGCCATCATCAATGTTCATCTCTTCAACACAAGGTCATCAGGATTCTTTCTCATACTTTGCAGTGTATTCCGAAGATTGATGGAAAGGGCACATGTTACATGATCTTTGTTATTGCCCATTGCATCAAAAAATTGCCCAATGCATGGACCGTGCAACATCCTATTTAGTGCCTCGATTTTATCTTCAGAACATAAGTGTCTATTTTGACTTTCAAAATACTTGATGATCTTATCCACAATGCCATCCAAGTTGCTTGAACTGCAATTAGCATTACCCTCCACACTAGTGCCCGACCTTGATGGTATTGTGTCTCTACATTTCCTTTTCTTTTCCTTCCAATAACATCTTAATGCTTATTGATCACTATCCACTACTGGTATTGTATAAACTTCCATCAGTTTGCTTGCCCGAGATTGCCCTGCATCAACACACTACAAATGATGAAGAAGCCATAAATACAATAAATCTACCACTCATCAATCCACTTTATTATATTGACTTTACATTGAGTATGCTCATCTGATATCATTATGTGATCCATCACGTACGTATGTAGACTTGTTATACCACTTTTAAACCTACAAAAATCATCCAAAATCTCAGATGTTAGATATAATGAATAAACAATATGAAACTAAATGGACATTGTTAGGCATACTTTTAAACCTGCAACAATCATCCACAATCTGAGATGTTACTCGTATATAACTTCCCTTTTTTTGGAGAATAGAAAAAAAGTAGATTAATGAGGGAACTGTACAAAATGTGCAAGGGCCAAGAGCCCACACATCAGCATAAAATCAATGTTATCAGCCTTTACAACGAGAAGCTGCACCATCTGACCATATCCAATGTTGGCTTAAGTCAAGGTTTAGCTCTCTCCACCATTGCCAATGTAATGGAAACACTGTTGCACAAAAAGGGTGTCATTCTTCTTGTCATCAAATATGAAGAAGTGGATTACCTTTTTAGGAATGATCTGGAAACAGGGAAAATATTATGGGCGATTTATAGCCCAATGGTGAATATTCTGGATTTTTGAAGAAAAATGGCTAATTTTAATAATTTTGAGGATGTTAAATTAGCCCAATAAACTATAGATTATAAGAAACAAAATTGAATAAATTCGCCCCTTTAATATGAACTCATGGGGCTTAGATGGTAGAATTTGGCCAGGATTTTGTATATTTTCATGTATATTTGGGGGATGAGTGTTCTTTCCCTTCCTCTCCCTTCTTTGCATTCGCAAGAGCTCACGCGCTAGCAGGAATGGTTATCCCATAGATGCTATAATTTTCATGATAACCTACAAAATGGGTGTCCCTTCCATTTCTCCATCAAGCAAAAGCCAAGGAGTTCCCTCATGGAAGAGCACCCATCGGCTCTTCCCTCGTGCTCAAGCATGAAGAGGAGAAAATACAAAAAAAAAAGTCTCTCTTTTTCCCTCTTCCTTGATGAAAATCCATTGAGGAATCTGGGCTCTCTCTTGCATTGCGCATGAGAGAGAGAAGGGTATCTTTGGGAAAGAGGAAGGTAGGGTTCTATGAAATTTTTGATCCCTTGCATATGGGATTGAATGGGACCCATATGTTCATAGACTTCTATATTTCCATTGAAAGTTCTCATATATATTCGCCAAACATTTGATATTTTTTGTTAAAAATATCGTAAATATTCACCCATATTCCTATAATTATAAGCTTAGTAGAGGCTCTTAATTTTTACCCTGTCTGGAAACCAAAATATCTGATATGCACAAAAATAGTTATGTGTGCAAACTCAAGATGCACCACGTAAAAAAAATCCGTGTAGTGATGGAGTCCCTCTCACTGTTCCCACTCAACATGCAACACATAGAAAAACCCATAGGCGAGAGGAGGTACTATGGCGTACTTCCAATATGTAGCACACAAAAAAAAAAGTTATCAATATTCCGCACTCAGGACACAACATGCAAAAAAATGCCTATAGTGATGGAGTCCCTCTCACTATTCCCCACTCACATGCAGCACACAGAAACCCCCCCCCCCCCAGGCAAGATTAGGTACTACGATGTACTCTCCAACATGCAGCAGATAGAAAAACCCACGTCATGAACGCTCCACGCAGAGAGTTGGAAAAGCATTCCTACTCTGCAACCCACAAAAATTGCATCAAGCTTTGTAATGTCTTTTCTGTCCCAAGGATACATGGTGGTGGTGGCTTCCAATGTTTGTTTCTGGCTTTTAACAGAGTCAATTTTCCACTTCAACTTGGTTTAATAATATCCAATATAGAGCTTCTGGGTCGACCCTATTCTTGGTAGCGTGAAAGTTAGGGAACCTGAAGTGCAATGAGTAGAAGAAAATGCGAGAACCGATTCTTTAGAGTTAATTAAAGCCTCTGATTTTGTGTTGCACACGTACGTTTTCCATCACCCATCAAGACAATCATTGAAAGATTTGGTTGTGACTCGTTACAACAACACAGGCTTCAAAATAATACCACCAACCTCTACAAAGTAGAAGAAAATAACTTTTATACCGTTTCAAGTGTCCCTTTTCACACTTGAAATTTGGTCCTTCTACCTTCTAGTCTAAAAACATGCTACCAAAGAGCTTCCAAAAATTCTAAGAGAAATACATATGCTTCTACTATACATTAGGAAGACTCTTCCTCAATTTTACATCATTTGGATAAACATAACTACAAAAAAATATCAAATTACAAATAATTTCCTTAAAAAAATGCTTCTTCCAACATTTTTCCCCTCCTAGACTTTTAAAAATTATCTTGACAGAAGAGTAATGTGAATTCCATTTATTTCTTCTTCCTTTGATAAACCTGTGATAACAACTCATGACTTTTTCTTTCTGTGACATTCAAAATACTCACCATCTCGAACAAAGCTTTTCTCCTTTGGATTGCTCCCTCTGGTCTGTCTATCACATCTTTCTTCAAATATTATGTGTATGTAGCTTCATATGCAGTAAGTCTTAATTTTGTAACCACTCATAGATTTCCAAAAATTTTAGATTCCTTTTCAGAAAACCCATAATCAAAAGCATCCTCAAAGATTTGAAGATAATGGCTTCCCAAAAATACAGTTCTACTGTAGTATGCCATTAAACAAATTCTATTTGGAGTTTTGCTTAGATAAAAAAGTAAAGCATCTGTAGGTGAATTAAATTCTATATAATGGAGGGTTCGTACTTGTGTATCTATAAAGGTTTCTATACATGCCACTATAAGTCACATGATTCTGACTAATAATATACAAGCAGGATCATTCACATATTTATATATGGATATAACAGACTTTGCAGTATCAATCATATATTTCTTGGTTGGCCAAGATCCTGCTTTTGGTCCTGCAATCTTCACAAAGTTCAACCACTTTGCTGGAATTTGTCTTGCATTTCTTCTTTCCCAAAATATTGACCACTCCCTTCTTCTAGCTACTGGGCAATAAGCTGGATTTATCTTTAATTGCAGTGGTGCTTCCCTCCAGATCTTTCTGCAATCCTTGTTGGCAGCTAACCATCTATTTCTCCACTTAGGGTTAGCTTTTTCAAATAATTCTTTAGTAACATTGATATCCTCCTCATACCCTTAATGTTTTTTAGGTGGTAAACCTACCCTTGTAGTCTGATAATTCTTGACACTTTCAAGGATCATACAAAAGGGTATTCCTAGACCATCTAGTGCCCAATGATGTTGATCTGGATTTACTCCATTTTTTAAAGCAAACTTTACAATCTGATCTTCATATTCATCATGCATCTTCCTTATAAACTTCATCCTTGACTCCCTGTTTGTCAAAAGCATCTGCACAAACTCATCTGAATAATCTTCAATGTTCTCTTCTTGCTCATGAAAATTCTGAAATCTATTATCTTCTACTATTTCTTGTTCCCCTGTTTGTGTAGTCACCACTTGTTCCTCAACTTTTCCTTGTTGAATCTCTATATTTTTCTTTAACTTTGTAACCTCCATCATTAATCCTTGATTCTGAGATACCAACAATTCTCACTCTGAGCTCCATTCACTCCTTTCTTTATATCTAGATGTAATTTTTTATATCCCCTCATGGCACTGACATCATGCACACTAGCGTGTTTTTCCACTTCCTTAGCTTCTTTGAGTTCTTCGTGCAGCCTTTGAATTTCTCTACTCATTGCTTCTACTCCCTTCTGATTCATTTGTACAGTCTGCTTTTCTCCTTTCATTTGTCCTTCCTCCATCAACAACTTGTTTATGTCCTCATTGAATTTGGCCATGATTTGATATGAGCCTTAAAGTGTTCTACTAAACCTGCCTTCTATTTTCTTTAATTCCATTTCGACTTTATTACTATGCTCCAGCTATTTAGTACATTTATTTTCAAGGAAACAATGAAAACAACTTCTTTGTCAAAGTTTCATTTTGTTCCTATAACATTCTTAACTGATCGTCTAATTGTTCCTTTTCTTTTTTCTACTCATTAATAATCTTGCTTCCCTTCACAAATTCTAATTCAGCAACCATCTATGATATAATCATATTTCTGCTAGAAGGTCTAAATTGCTCTATGTTGTTCATGATGATTTTACAATCAGATCTGATATCCTTAGGTATTCTTTCAAGACTAGTTTCCAATTCCAATTGCTTTACTTCTATTTGTTTCTCTTCATTCAATTCAAACTCTTCTGTATCCTCCTCCTCATAGCATGTTGCCTTATTCTTTCCGTTTCCAGTTTCTGTTTCCTCCTCTATTGTTTCTACTTCCTTTATATCAATCTCCTTTTGTCTCTATTGAATAACTTGTATTTCTTCTTCCTGGACTTCTTTATTCTGTAATATCACTGATTCCATCTTTTGATCCATATGATTTTCTATTTGATCATTCAAGTGTTGCTCCTTTCCTCCCATTACCTGTTCATCTATATCCATAAAATCTGCTTCAAATTCCATTTCTTGATTATCTAGATCTATTTGATCTTCTTGATATCCCAAATCAAGGAGTACCTTCTCTATCTTCTCATTTACTTCTGCATCTGTGTTCCCTCATTATTCTCTTTGAATTCTGTTTCCTTTTGTACTTCAGCTTCTTCTTCATCTTTGCCTTTATTTTCTTTGCTAGACAATTGACCAGAGGACTTTTATCTTCCTTCCAAATCTTACTTTTCCTCATATGGTTGACAATAAGGTTGTTAAGAAGGTTTAATCCATATGGTTTTTAACCCTGTGTCTACCAATCCACTATGGAATCCTTCCTTTTCTACATCATCTTCCTTCAACATTGCTCTTTTACCTTTTAACCTCCTCTTTTCTTCTCCCGGACTAATTTGCTTTGTGGTCTCTCCAAGAATATGTATTCCCTGTGTCAACCAATCCACTACTGAATCCTTCCTTTTCTACATCATCTTCCTTCAACATTGCTCTTTTACATTTTAACCTCCTCTTTTCTTCTCCAAGACTAATTTGCTTTGTGGTCTCTCCAAGAATCTGTATTCGCTTTGAACTCACTCAACTCTTCTAATATTTTGTGTTTCTCTGATGCCTGTGCCATTCTAATTGGTGTAGTTGGCACCAATAGGTTTAAACTCTTCAATAGAAAATTCTCAATATCACTATCTGAATCAGATGAGAGTTTTGAAGCGATAGCTATTTCGAATTCTCCTTTTTTATCCTCAATTTTTTCTTTACTGATAGCTGATTCCTCCTTATTCTTTTCTGCTGATGGTGTCTTTGTTGTCTCTTTAGCTAACTCTTGCTCAACAGCATTACCCTTATCCTTCTTGGTTGGTTTCTTTTTTTGAGCAGGCTTTTTCTGGATTTTTCTTTTCACCACCACTGTAGTTCTGGCTTCTGGAGGTCCTTGTAATTATTTGAAATAAGCCAATAATTCCACTTCTTTCCTTACAAATACTTCTTCAGTTTCTGTTGCCATCATCTGGTCATGTAATTCTCCATAATGTTCCATCTCCTCTTGTATGTAGTCAGTTGCTTTACATGAATAGTTTTCCAACATCTTTTGGTAATAAGCTTCATATATTGCCCTTTTATCATTGCCTTGAGTCAACTATGAATAGAGTTTTTCTTTGCTTGTTTGGGGTGGATGAGGCTCCTTTGAGCATTGGACTTCCTTTTGGGTTGCTTCGTACTCTTCTTTAGTCACTTCTTCCTGTTCTAGTGATACTTTCCTGGGATCCAGTCTTCTCTTCTTGGCTGGGACTACCTCTTCTGATGCAACTTTCGTTTTCCTATCTGACCCTCTCATGCTTGTTTGGTCTTCTGTTTCTCTAACTGGTATCAATTTAGATGGGCTTTTAATGCCTACCATCAAACTCCTAAAATACTGAGCCTCTAGAACCAACTTCAACTGATCTTCCATATCTAGAATATGATATATGATCCTTGTAAAAAACTGGGCTATAGGAAGTCACATCCATTACTGCAAAGGGTTTAGTCATATCTTTGTTATTGAACATGATTAGTGTAACTGGTTTGTGAGGCATTGTGTATCTTGGCATTTTTGGAAAACAGAAGTATTGAAGAAACATTCTTGTGGCAAATTCTTGATTCTCTTTACCCTTGAAATCCATAAACTTGGAATATCCAACATATGTTGCTGCATTCTTCTTGACAAAGCTGCCATCCAATTTGGTTCCCATAGAATAAAACTGAAGTGCTGCCCTTATGTGTTCTGCTTTAATGGTAATATGCACCTCCTTGCCTTCCTTATTCTTGAATGAACATCTGAAGTATGCATCATTACCCTTGCCAAGTTCAGCCAGACTAGACATAACTTGAGAGATTCTCTCAAATCTATGAAAAAGAGAGGTTCATCCAATAATCTATGAAGTCCAACTGCCTTCCACCTCTTGTAATTAGCAGTCACTTTCTGAAATTTATAGAACTCCTGACATAACATAGTATATTTGTAGCCTCCTACACCCACTGTAAAGATGTGTTGACCAATAATACTGATTGTTTCCTTCAACTCCTTGATTATTTGTTCATCTTCTAGAAGGTCTTGTTCTTCATCAGATTCTAATGCCACTTCTTCCTCCACTGTCTCACTGTTTAGGAACCAATGTCCTCTTGACAAAGTTACTGAATCAGCTTTAAAATCATGAATGGGTAGTTCTTTTACATTCACCATCCTCAAAAAAAAAATATAACACACCAAACCAAAATTCGCACAACATAAGTCACAAAAAACATACGAAAGCAAAGAAAAAACACTTTCTTGAGAAATAAAAAACATCCTCTTTTAAATTTCATCACAGGTGTAACATTATAAAGTGATCATCACATGTGTAGCAAGGTACCTAATTTTTAGTGTTGATGGAAAAGAAAATAAAAAATGTGAATAGAAAGCTCAAATACATATATATATAAATTTCAAGGAGAAATAAATTGAATAATATCTCAATAACTGGCCCCACATTATACCCTATATTTTGCCTGTGTTTATAAATTATATAAAAAGAAAATGAATAAAAGAACAATTACAAAAAAAACTGAATCTAGGTTTGAAGGATTTCTCTCTCGTTTTGTCCTCTTTTCTCTCTCTTTTTTTTAATAATCTTGTCCTCTTTTATCTTTAATAATCTTCTCCTCTTTTTTTTTAATATTTGTTTTTCCATGATTTTCCATACTCATTTTCTTGCCTTCTGCATAGGAAATTTGTTTTTCCATGAGTTTCCATACTCATTTTCCTAGAACTTTTGCCTTCTGCATAGGCAATTTCTTAAGAAACTCTCTTCCTCTACTATTCTTTTTCCTAGAAAAAGAATGAGGTAAAGTGCATGGAAATAATTCCAAGTATGTAGTGAATCCATAGTACTTTAATATTACTTTATTACTGCATTCTCTAGAAGTGCAATGTTGAACAATATGTAGTTCTGAGGTCTTAGGTAAAAAAACCCAAGTGGTTATCTGATGATGAGTTTGCACTTTCCTTCACCTGTGGTTCTTCATGCTTTTGTAATTTTACAATGTCTTTGTCCTTGTTAATTGTTAGTTGAAACAGATATGATTTTTTCACCCAGTAATACTTTGTAGTTGACTGTTTTGTCTTCTGAGTCGAACAAACCTCTTCTAATGAGCAATATTGAAATGTCTTAGGTCGCCATATCCATTTTGTCCTTGTGTTAATGCTTTTCTAATATTTTTAGGTCTCCATACTCCAATTGGTTTTCCACAAGTTTGTATTACCTTAGCTCCCTTCTACTTCTCAATGAAATTTATTTGATCATGACAAAGGTTCCTCTATGATTCCTTTGTATCTTTTATTGGAAAGATAAATCTTTCCAATTCTAAGTCATAGATTTCCTCTTGAACTCCATGTTCCTCATTACTCAACAAAGACATTTACTTTCAATTTAAGCTTCATATTTTCCAAGTTTAGAATTACTTTACCTTGATTCATCCAAGGTTGCCCTAAAATCATTTTCTTTGTCCTCATATGATCAAGCCATTCTTCACAATCTATTTCCATATTTTCTTCATTGAAATTAACTACAATTCATTGTGAAGACAAAATTTTTACTACCTGTCCATCTAGTGTTTTGATAAATGTTTTGCTTATGTTCCTCTTGACCTTTAGTTTGTTTAACAATTCAGAACTTATCAAATTAATTTGTGCACATGAATCTAGTAAAACCTTAATTTGCTCATTATGAAAATTCATTGTAATGACATGCAAATGCTCTCTCACCACCCTTGAAGGTCTATCACATATGAACACTTCTCTAATCTCTTTGGATTTTCTAATTCTTTCACTAGCTTCTTGTTGGGCTTCATATCTAATTTTTCTCCTCTTCTTTTTTTCTACTTTGAGCTTGATGTATCCTTCTCCATTCTACGGCTATCAATGGAAGATCATATCTTTTTATTCTGCATCCACTTATGAAATTTGGCATTATTTCTCCATCTATATTGGCTAATTAGATAGCTCCACTGCTACTAATTTGATTGATAATGTAAGGCCCATGTCCTTTCTTTTGAAGTTTCTTCTGGTGTTCTTTCAAGGTATATGACAGAACTAAGTCCCCAACTTGCAAATCCTTATCTTTAATATGAATATCATGATATGCTTTTTGTCCCCTTTTATCTGCATAGACACTCATAATTGCTTGAAGTCTTGAAGTTCCAAGCTTTTCCAATTCTACCACTCTTTCAAATAGTTCATGTCCTATCCATTCTAATTGATTTCCCACGTTTAATGTAGGTATAAGAAATTCTAACGACAAGACTGCATTTTGTACTTATACCAAATTAAATGGTGTTGTACCAATGCCAGTTTTGTATGCCACTTTATATGCCCATAGAACATGATTAAGTTGTAAATCCCAATCATTCCTATTTGTATTTAATAATTTTGACAAGACAATGCAAAGCACTTTATTAGTGCTTTCTGCTAATCCCTTTGCTTGTGGATGATAAGGGGTTGACTTTCTATGAATAATCATGAAATAATCAGTTATATTTTCAATTACTTGATTTATAAAATAAGTCCCCCTATCACTTACCAACTCAACTGGTAAACCAAATTTGATGATAATATTCTCATACAGAAATCTTGTAGTGGTTTGAACATCATTTCTTTTTGTAGCCTTAGCCTCTGCACATTTGGCCAAGTAATCTGTAGCTACAAGTATATATTCAGCATGAGAATGTCTTGCAGGAGGATGGATAAGTCCAATGAAATCCAATCCCCATTTGCTAAATGCTATGGCTGAAATGAGTGGCATCAATTGTTGGAGTTAGATGTCTGCGGATGCACACGAACAACACAAGGAAGAAGAAGAAGCTTGGAGCACAACACACAATATTGAATGTATAGTACTAGAGAATGTACAAAGATAAGTAGCCCATTAGGGCAATAGCCGTATATACAAGCTGGGGAAAAAAACCTCCTAAAGAGGGAAAGAAGTGCCCCGATGGTCCTAGTGTGTTCACACACAACACTACCTAAATATATCAACAAATCCCCCCTAGGAGTGATGCGGTGAACAAGGAGCTGACACTCATGTATAAGGAAGTGTCAAGCTATGTGAAAATCACTCCACAAAAGGAAGTAAGCCCAAAGCTTTGCGGAAAGCTTCAAACTTCTCCCTAGGTAGAGCCTTGGTGAGAAGGTCTGCAACGTTCTCCTGTGTGGGCACATATGCCAAGCTGATCTCCCCAGCAGAGAACCTGTCCCTGACATAGTGATAATGCACCTCAATGTGCTTAGTGCGAGCATGGAACACAGGGTTCCTCACAACTGCCAATGCGCTCTGACTGTCAGTGAAGATGGTGGTGGCAGAAGACTGGCCAACACCCAAATCAGCCATAAGGCATCTCACCCACACACACTCAACAATCGCTGTGAAAGCTGCCCTATACTCCCTGCCTCACAAATAGAAGTGGCCATAGTAGGCTGCTTCTTTCTCAACCAAGATATACATGAGCTACCAAGCATGAAGCAAAAACCACTTGTGGACACACGAGTGTCATAGCAACCAGCCCAATCTGAGTCAAAAAAAGCATGCAAATTTGGTGGTAGTGATCCCCCCTAGGGATAAAACAACCCAAGTAGCCGAATACCACTCAAGTAGCAAAAGATGCGCTTAACTGCCTTCCAATGCGTGACTCCTGGGCAATGCATAAACCTGCTCATTTGTGAGACAGCAAACTGAATATCTTGCTGAGTAATGCATAAGTAAATCAAGCATCCAACACCTCCTGATAGAGAACATCATCAAATGCATCTCCAGCATCATGAAGACTCAATCATAAACCTATTTCCATAGGAGTGGCAATAGGCTTACAATCTTCAATGCCAAAACGCTGCAATAATGTGTCAATATATTTCGTTTGACACAAAGCCATTCCACCATCAACTTGCATAAACTGGATGCCCAAATAGTGATGCAAATGCCCCAAATCACTACATCTCAAATGAGGCATGCAAATCAGCCTTGAAATCAGCAATATGCTTCTCAATAGGACCAGTGAGCAGCATGTCGTCAACATAGACAACAATGATCAGAAGCACATCATTAGCACGCTTAACATATAAGGTGCTTTCAGTTGGACTGTTCTCAAAGCCATGTGCAACTAGATAGGCATGTATCTTCTCATACCAAGCACGTGGTGCTTGCTTTAAACCATATAATGCTTTCTTTAACCTGCACACCTGGTTTTCATGCCCTTTCTGCACAAAGCCATGAGGCTGAAAAACATACACTTCGTCATGCAAATCACCATTCAAAAATGTTGTTTTAATGTCCAACTGATGTACATTCCCACCATGATGGGCTGCAACTGCACAAATGCTCCGAACAGTAGTCATACGGCATGTAGGTGCAAAGGTCTCATCAAAATCAATGCCTCTTTCCTGTGCATAACCCTTTGCAACAAGCCTAGCCTTATACCTGTCAACTGTACCATCAGGTTTACGCTTCAGCTTGTATACCCACTTAGTGCCAATGGCCTACTTGCCAGGAGGCAAGTCACATAAAGACCATTTACCATTCTTCATTATAGCAAAATATTTAGATTGCATAACAGCCATCCAATTTTATGAATTATGTGCTTCATCAAAAGAAACAAGCTCATTCTCATCACAGAGACTAGACGCAGCCATAACATAGCAATATGATGCAAAGGAGGCACTATGAGAGCCTAAACGAGTAGGAAATGACAAAGGTGCATCTAATTTGTTGTCACGCAAAGTTTGCACCAGCCATTTTGGTATAGTTTTTGCCTGCTCAATATCAGCTCTCTCATCAAGAAGTGCATAATGTAAATCTGCATCTGAAATGGAATGATGTGCATCATCATATGAAACCTGCAAAGGCTGAGAAGTTGCCTCATTAGGACTAGCACTAGACTGCCCACCTATAAAAAGAGGCATCAAAGTATCATACATGTCTCTAGAGCTAACAGATGTCTCCTTAGTACATGAAAGCAATGGTTGAATAGCATCTTCCACAAAGACAACATCACGGCTAACCAGAATGCGTTTAGTCTGTGGATGATACAGACCATAGCCTTTACTTTCAGAATTGTACCCAACAAAAATACATTTTACTACCTTATCATCCAATTTTCTGTGATGTTCTTCAGCCACTAGTGTATATGCCAATCATCCAAAAACATGCAGATGAGCAACAGATGGCTTGCGGTCATGCCAAGCCTCATATGGAGTGATAGACTGCAGTGCTTTAGTGGGACACTTATTCAGTACATATGCTGCACACATGACAGCCTCAAGCCAGAAACTATGTGGCAAAGCCTGACTCTTGACCATGCACCTCGCCATCTCCATGAGTGACCTGTTCTTTCGTTCAGCAACTCCATTCTGTTGAGGTGTATACGACATTGTACACTGGTGCTTTATACCACGTTCATCCAGAAATGCATTAAAATCAGAAGACATATATTCCCCCCCACGATCAAAACGAAGGGTGCCCATTTTACATGTCAGCCAAAACCAAAAACTGTTTAAAGCACATGAATACTTTGGACTTTGATTTGAGTGGATATACCCATACATGCCTGGAAAATCTCAATGAAAGTCATGAAGTAAAGCTAATTTCCAAAAGAGGGTGTCTACATAGGGCCACAGACATCACTATGTACAAGCTGCAATTTCAGTGTAGCCCGAACTGAACCATCTTTTGGAAAGGAGGAACGCTGCATTTTTCCCAAAATACAACCTTCACAAACATGTTTTCCAGGTGCCTCAAGTTTGGGCAAAGAGGACACCATTTCAGATTTCTGCAGGCATAGCAAACTAGCAAAATTCAGATGACCGAAGCGTGCATGCCAAAGCTTTGCATCTGACATAGCCTGAGAATCATTTACTGCACATGCCAAATCATTTTAAGATCTTTCATAGTCTATGAGCTTATACAGCCCACGACATAAAATGCCAGAAGCAATAATCACATCGCCATTTGACAGATCATGAACTGTACACCTCTCATCAACTAATTTCACAACCAAGCCAATCTTGGCTAATGCAGAAACTGATAATAGGTTCTTTTTGATCCCTGGCACAAATAAAGCATCTGACAAAGTGAAAGAACTACCATTAGCAGTAGTCAAAATGATCTTACCAACTCCCATAACAGGATAACAGGAGTTGTTGGCGCATGTAACAGTATTCCTTGTAGGGGCAGGCTCAAGCAAAGAGAAGAAACTAGGCTGCAAGGTAATATGTTTGGTTTCTCCACTGTCAAAATACCAAACATTTGAGTCTACCGTAGACATGCACTGATCATGAGAAGATGGGTCAAAACTGCAGACAATAGTAAACGCCCATTCTTCTTCCTACACAAGATTTGCAGACTCTCTTTTTGGTGTAGAGGCCTCTGCAACAACCAATCCAGCCTCTTTCTTCTTTGCCTCTATAGCAGCTAGTTTTGGATAGTTCTTTATGATATGATCATTCCCTTTACAGTACTTACAAAACAATTTCTTCTTTTTTGATTTCTTCTCATCTTTATCTTCCTTCTTCGAATATGCAGAATTAGCAGATTTTGCTTACTAGTTGAAGAGCTCCATTTTCCTTTGCCCTTCTGACTAGCCAGGAAAGCTTGATCTGCAACTTGCATAATGGACCTGTTTTGCTTGGATTCATCTTCTTGTAACAGAACAGAGACTAACTCCTCAAATGATAAGGCATTTGGATTACCTTTCATCATCAAGCAAAGAGTAGAAGCAAAACTCTGATATGAATCACGAAGACCATTCAGAATGGTCTGCACAAGTGAGCTATATGGTATAACCTCATCAGCAGAAATCAACTGTTCCTTCAAGTCTTTGATCTTCATTAGGAAACTGTCCATAGAATCACCTTCATTCATGTGCTCACTCTCCAACTCTTTTCGGAGGTAAGCAACATGAGCCTCATTCGTAGCTTGGTACAATGTGGTAAGTGTATCCCAAGCATCCTTATCTATTCTGCAAGAGCGAATAAAGTTATAATATCTAAATTTTGCAAAGATTGGCATTTAAGACAATTTGAAATATTTCTCCACATCTTGAATCTTTGTAGGCCAATGTACACCCATTCTATTGAGATTTTTCTTTGTAATTGTATGCAAACACATCCCTATAAGTTTTGGCCAAATTTATCAATGTTTCCTCTTCTTGATTTGACATGTCATCAGCTATAACAATGTGTCTATTCCCCCCCCCCCCCCTCTTGAGCAATTACCACCTTCTTAGTTTGTTCCTCATTGTCATATGATTCCCCCTTTTTCTTATCCCTTTTTGGTTTCATTTTCAACAGTAATCTGTCTTCAACTTCATAAGTCTTGAAGTTTGAAGGTACATCAAACTGTTACTCTTCTTCCTTCATCTTCTTAATTCTTTCAAGTTTTTTCTTTTCATTAATCTCTTTGTGTACACATTTTTTATAAGTTCTTGAGATTTTGTCCTTTATAGCATCTTGAGCCTCCACTTCTTCTAAAAATTGTGTTTTTTCAGTATTTAGGTGTACAGTTTCCCTCAAATTCTCATCTAATTTTGTCACTCCTATCATTTGTACTCCCATATGAAAGATATCATAGCCTTCTTCATCTTGAAATTTAACTCCCACATATTCATCATTGGCCAAATCTAGTGTAGACAAAATTTGATTCCAACCATAAGACTCAAAATCTTCATCATCAAACTTCTGTGGGATGTAATTCTCATCCTCTTATGTTCTTTCTTCTTGACAATCCTCTTTCCTTAGTAACCTTCTTCTATGTACCTGGTTCCTTGTCACATTAAACTTCCAAATTGATAATTCTTTTTCATTCTAAACTTCACTTCCAGATTCTTCACTTGCTTCTCGATTCTGATGAACTTTGAACCATTCTTGAGGGGACATGTCACAATACTACCCATTTTTTAAATTTACTCCAGTTATTCTTCCTTGGCTTTGGAGATATAGGCACTCTCTACTCCAATGTTGCACTATTTGCATTTGGCTCATAAATGGTTTGCCTAGCATGATTTCATAAGATGTAGGCTGTGCAAATTCAACTATAGCAAAGGTATGCTCTATTTCTATTCCACATATTTCCACAATAACCTTCTCCCATATTCCTAAAGGTGCTTCTATATGTCCATCTGCAAGTTGTTATCTCATTTTGGTAGGTGTCAACTTATTACCCCCCCATTTCTCCCAAGTTTGTTTGGTCATTCTTGCCACTCCCCATCCACTATCCAGTATTGCTTTGGCATGATGGTTACCGAATTGTAATTTCAAGGTTGAGTTCCCTTCTTCTCCCTCATAGTTGAAGTATTTCGATGGCGATGCACCACAGTGTGCTCTCCCTCTCGAGAGCTCCATGAGATGATATGCTCGGAGTAGAAAACCGAGCTCCTAAGGCCACACACAGTACTCCGCACAGAGGCTGCAGAATACGCAGAAAACACAGTATACATGGAGCATGAAGACAGACTTCTTAGGTCTTACAAATGCGGTCGAACTTACAGTCCGTGACTGACCAGGCCACTATATGTTTTATTAAAGAACATATACAAAGAAGTGCCCAGTGGCCATTTGGCCTTTCACATGGACACTAACGGTAACAATCTCCCACTAAAGGCCAACATGTCCAAAGTAACCATGGGAGAAAAATAAACAATGATAAACAATACCTAAGTGTAAGTATACAAACTATACCTCCCACATGATGGGCATGTTACACAGTATACAAGTGACTGTGTAAGAGCAAGAATCAAGTAACCCCCATCAAATGACAACAATGTCAAAAGCTATCGTGTGGTAGAGCTTTAGTCAAAGCATCTACAACATTATCTCGAGTGTGAACCTTCTCAAGAATAATGCGCTCAGTGGCCAAGCAATCTCTAATGAAGTGATACCTCACCTCAATGTGCTTAGTCTTTGCATGATAGACAAGATTCTTAGCCAAAGCAATGGCACTCTGACTATCACTGTGCAAGTGAGGTACATGCTAGGGTAAACCCATATCACAAGCAAGACGAGAAAGCCACAATGCTTCCTTACATGCCTCACTTGCTGCAACATACTCTGCTTCTGTGGTGGAAACAACTGTACATTCTTGAAGATGAGATCTCCAAGAGATAGCACCTCTAGCAAAATGAAAAATATACCCTGATGTAGACTTACAATTGTCTACACAACCAGCATAGTCAGAATTTGTGTAACCAATAATGAATGCTTTCCCTCTACCTAAGCATAGACACTTGTCCTTAGTGCCACTCAAATATCTCAAAATCATCTTGAACGCTTCCCAATGTTTCTTGCCAGGATTAGACATATATCTGCTCACAACTCCCACTCCAAATGCAATGTCTGGTCTCGTAGCTACCATAGCATACATGAGACTACCAACAGAAGACTGATAGGGAATTTTGGTCATGAATTTCTTTTCCTCATCTGATTTGGGGCAATCATCCTTGCTCAATTTCACATATGTGGGTAAAGGTGTACTCAATGCCTTTCCACCCTGCATATTGAACATGTGAGGTACTTTGGATATATACTCACTTTGACACAAGTATATGCATATTTTACTCCTATCACGAGTAATGTGTATGCCAAGAATATGTTTGGCATCCCCCAAATCCTTCATATCAAATGTTTGACTTAACTTCTTTTTTAGAATTGACAAGTCACTCATGGAGATGGGAAGCTGTATGGTCAAGAGTCAGGCTTTACCACATAGTTTCTGGCTTGAGCTCGTCATGTGTGCAACATATGTACTTAACAGGTGTTCCACTAAAGCGCTGCAGTCTATCACACCATATGATGCTTGGTATGATCGCAAGCCATCTATTGCTCATCTGTGCATTTTTTGTTGTTCGGCATATGCATTAGTGTCTAAACAACATCGCAGAAAATTGGATGATAAAGCAGTAAAATGTATTTTTGTTGGGTACAGTTCTCAAAGTAAAGGCTATTGTCTATATCATCCACAAACTAAACACATTCTGGTTCGCCGTGATGTTGTTTCTGTGCAAGATGCTATTCAGCCATTGCGTTCATGTACTAAGGAGACATATGTTAGCTCCAAAGACATGTATGATACTTTGCTGCCTCTTTTTATAGGTGGACAGTCTAGTGCTGGTCACTATGATGCAACTTCTCAGCCTTTGCAGGTTTCATGTGATGATGCAGATCAATCCATTTCTGATGCAGATTTACATGACGCACTATTTGATGAGAGAGCTGATATTGAGCAAGCAAAAACTATGCCAAGATGGTTGTGCAAACTTTGTGTGATAGTACATTAGATGCACCTCTGTCATATCGTACTCGTTCAGGCTCCCATAGTGCCTCGTTTGCATCACATTGCTATTCTATGGCTGCATCTAGTCTCTATGATGAAAATGAGCC
This sequence comes from Ceratopteris richardii, assembly GCA_020310875.1. Lineage (NCBI taxonomy): Eukaryota > Viridiplantae > Streptophyta > Polypodiopsida > Polypodiales > Pteridaceae > Ceratopteris > Ceratopteris richardii. The sequence continues at coordinate 33,229,311 of CM035420.1, read as the reverse complement.
TGTTTCGTTTGATGAAGCAAGAAATTCAAAAAATTGGATGGAAAGAGGCATTGATTTTGATGAGACCTTTGCAGCTACATGCCATATGACTACTGCTTGGAGCATCTGTGCACTTGCAGCTCATCATGGTTGGAATGTACATCAATTGGACATTAAAACTCATTTCTGAATGGTGACTTGCATGAAGAAGTGTATGTTTTTCAGCCCCGTGGCTTTGTGTAGAAAGGGCATGAAAATTAGGTGTGCAAGTTAAAGATGGCATTATATGGTTTAAAGCAAGCACCACATGCTTGGTATGAGAAAATACATGCCTATCAGATTGCACATGGTTTTGAGAAAGTCCAACTGAAAGCATCTTATATGTTAAGCGTGCTAATGATGTACTTCTGATCATTGTGGTTTATGTTGATGACATGCTGCTCACTGGTCCTCATGAGAGGCATATTGCTAATTTTAAGGCTGATTTGCATGCCTCATTTGAGACGCCTGATTTGGGGCATTTGCATCACTATTTGGGCATTCAATTTATGCAAGTTGATGGTGGAATGGCTTTGTGTCAAATGAAATATATTGACACACTATTGTAGCATTTTGGCCTTGAAGACTCTAAGCCTATTGCCACTCCTATGGAGAGAGGTTTATGATTGACTCTTCATGATGATCGAGATGCATTTGATGATGTTCTCTATCAACAAGCTATTGGATGCTTAATTTACTTATGCTTTACTCGGCCAAATATTGAGTTTGTTGTCTCATAGATGAGTAGATTTATGCATTGCCCAGGAGTCAAGCATTGGCAGGCGGTTAAGCACATCTTTCGCTATTTGAGTGGTACTCGGCTACTTGGGTTGTTTTATCCCAAGGGGAGATAACTACCGCCAGATTTGCATGCTTTTTCTGACTCTGATTGGGTTGGTTGCTATGACACTCGTGCGTCCACTAGTGGCTTTTGCTTCATGCTTGGTGGCTCATGTATATCTTGGTTGAGCAAGAAGCAGCCTACTGTGGCCACTTCCAATTGTGAGGCTGAGTATAGGGCACCTTTCACAGTGACTATTGAGTGTGTGTGGCTCAGATGCCTTATGGCTGATTTGGGTGTTAGTTAGTCTCCAGCCACCACCATCTTCATTGATAGTCAAAGCACATTGGCAGTTGCGAGGAACCCTGTGTTCCATGCTCGTGCTAAGCACATTGAGGTGCATTATCACTATGTCAGGGAGAGGTTCTCTGCTGGGGAGATCAGCTTGGCATATGTGCCCACGCAGGAGAACATTGTAGATGTTTTCACGAAGGCTCTGCCAAGGGAGAAGTTTGAAGCTTTTTGCAAAGCTTTGGGATTACTTCCTTTTGTGGAGTGATTTCCACATAGCTTTGCACTTCCTTATACATGAGTTCCATCTCCTTGTTCATCGCATCACTGCTAGCGGGGATTTGTTGATATATTTAGGTAGTGTTGTGTGTGAACACACTAGGACCACGGGGCACTTTTTTCCCTCTTTAGGAGCTTTTTTCCACCGGCTTGTATATATGCATATTGCCCTAATGGGCTACTTATCTTTGTACATTATCTAGTGATACATTCAGTATTGTGTGTTGTGCTCCAAGCTTCTTCTCCTTCCTTGTGTTGTTTGTGTGCTTCCGTAGACATCTATCTCCAACAGTGAGTTGATGGCATAGCGACCTTTCCTTTTTTGCTTGATATTTGTAAGTTAAGTTTCACAAGTTCAAATCAACCCTACACCTTTAAGTCTTTACAAATTCAATCCACATTTCCCCCAAAGCTTTTGATACGTTCTAAGAGTTGGCTCAAGAAATAGGGAACTTCGTCAAGACTTGTACTCCTAGAGATTGGATCTATTCGGGACTATAAGGAGTAATAATATGGATGACTAACATAGTGAAGTGAGCATAGTCAATACAATACGTTTAGCTATCATTTATATCGTTTTCCTTTTTCATTAGGCAAAAGTTTTCATTATGGATCATTTTAGAACAAAAAGTTGCATTCTATAAGAAATTTTCAGCATTACAAGCTTTCTAGGTACAAGTACTTATGCCCGTTGAACCAGAAGCATCTTTACATCATTCTTAATTCATATTTGACACATCTCTAGAACATACAAGTAGTCAAATTACTATCAACTGTCGTACTTTCCCCTTACCATGTTTTAGTTATATGGAATCAAAGAAGATGGTACAAATGCTAAGCACAAACATTACACAGTAGGAGTCCAAATGCTTTGCACATACATAAGTGATAGGATACTTTAACATTGACTGAATTCTCATCTAGTTTCCATGCTGATTATTGAAAAAAGAGAATCTTGATGAGGACTTGAAATCCCAAGGAAAACCTAGTTCTCAGTAGGTAGTCTAGTCTAGCAGAGGAAGAGGTGGAGATGGAGGCTTCAAAAGTGGAAGCAAGCACAATAACCAAGATGAAGGCCAATAACAGAATCATGCAGGAGGAAGAGGACAATTTCAAGGTAGTGGGAGTGAAAGAGGCTATAGAAACATCCAAAGAAAGGATTCAAGTAATGACACTAAATAATGCTAAAATTGTGGTAAACTTGGACATTTTGAACATGATTGCAGGTTAAAAGAATCAAAATAATAGAAGGAAGCAAAATAAATTATGCATCCATAAGTTTTGATGATTCTGAGAAGCTATCATGGTCAAACATCATATGATGAATATGATGTCTCTTTATATTTCAAAATCGAATGGTAATGTTTGGTATTTTGATTTAAGTGCTTCAAATCACATGACCAATCATATGGAATGATTTATTAGTTTGCAAAATAGCCAATGTTTGGATATGTTGAAACAAGTGATGACACATCACACCCTATCAAGCATATAGGAAACATAGCACTCTCTATGGATGAGAGGAAGGTAAAACATCTTGTTAATATACTACATGTTCCAAATATAAGAAAGAATTTGGTTTCTATTGGACAAATGGTCGACATGGATTACAAGTTAGGTTCAATCCTAATGGATTATATGTAGAAGAGTACAAGCCAGATGAAAGATTTATTGCCAAAGGAAACGAAGTGCATAGGATGTTCACCTTGAATGTTAAAACTCCTAAAATTAATGTAGCCATGTTTGCAAAAGCTATAGGTGTTATTGTTGATATAGGTATTTGGTGCAAATGATTTGGACATGCAAACTTGGAGAGGCTAAAATTGATGCAATCAAAGGAGATGATCAATTGACTACCAAATTTCATATGGAAAAGGCATGTGAAGCATGTCAATCTGGTAAACACTTAAGAGCATCATTTTTGCATGACAAGCATGTTAGTAAAAATGTGCTAGAAATAGCACATATAGATGTTTGGGGTCCTTCAAAGACCACATCTATGGGTAGTTGCAAGTTTTATGCTACTTTCAGTGATGACCATACAAGAAAATTATGGGTATATTTCATGAAAGCAAAGAGTGAGGTGAACTCACTTCTAGAATTTTAAGGCTATGATGGATTTTGGGTCTATGAAGAAGTGTGAGAGATACTCAGAAGCACACAAAATGAGCACAAATGTAGTAATACACATGGAGACAAAGAATGGCTAGAATAGCTCTCTCTATTGATGGTGTTTAGAATTGAAGTAACAACTTAATAATATCTATAAGTACAAAGTACCACAACATATGAGTAAACCATATATATGGTAACATGGGGAGAAAACCTCTAGCTAACACTAGAGTAAAAAGTTCACATGTATAGGGAAAACGTTCACATTAAAGCTATTCGAGGAACACATAAGTGTAACTCACCCCCTACAATGAATGATGTGAACACATAAAGGAAGTGACAAATCAGCCCTCACAAGGTAATAAGCCTAAAGCTTTGCAAAAAGCTTGAAACATTTCTTGTGGAAGGACTTACTCATGTGGGCACATATACAAAATCAATATCATGAAGCCAATGCACTTTGTCTATCAGTGAGAATAAGCATAGCAACATCAATCTCCATGCAAAGATCTATCAATAGGTATCTCAACCATATACACTCCACTATAGTGGTGAAAACGGTGAAAACTACCATGTACTCAGCTTCACAACTTGATGTGGCCAGCATAGGTTGCTTCTTACTCAACCAGGATATACACAAGTCTCCAAGTAGAAAGCAATTACCACTACTGGACACATGAGTATCATATCAACCAGCTTGATCACTATCTGTAAAAGCATGCAAGCATGATTGAATAAATCTTCATACAAGAGACCTAAGCTCAAAGTGCCTTTGAACTATCTAAACACATGTTTCACCACTTTCCAATTCTTTGTGCTAGGACTATGCATGAATTGACTCAAATGGGAAACTACATAGTGTATATATGGCCTTGTGTTGCATGCATATATAAGACATTCCACAACTTTTTGATAAAGAGAAGTGTCACATGCATCATTGGAATATCAGTTGAGATCCTAAATCTTGTCTCAACTAGTGTGGAAATTGTCTTGCATTCCACAAAGTGAAAAGGTTGAATTAGGTTTTTAACATACTTTATTTGATGCATAACAACTCCCCCTTCAACAGATACAAATTGGATGCCAATATAGTAGCTCAAAAGACCAAGATAAGTGATAAATTATGTTGCAAATTAGCAATAAGAATGTTAAGTTTTGCATCACATGACCTAGTCAAGAGAATGTCATAGACATAAAGAACAAGCACTATAAGATCAGCACCATCTTTGCATACATAGAGTGTGCTTTCAACTACACTACATGTCAAACCAAGAACGATCAAATGCTTATGGGTTTTGTCATACCAAGCATGTGGAGCTTGCTTGAGACCATACAAGGCTTTATGCAAGCAAAAAACCATATTCTTATTCCCTTTCATGGAAAATCTAGGAGGTTGATTCACATAAAACTTTTCTTGCAAATTATCATTCAAGAAAGCTATTTTTATGTTCAATTGATGTACTTTCCAACCTCAATGGGTAGTCAATGCAACCATAGTATGAATGGTAGTCATGTGTGAAGTAGCTGCAAAAGTTTCCTCATAGCAACTCCATTTTGTTGAGGTGTATACAGCACTGTACACTGGTGTTTTATCCCACATTTAGCCAAAAATGCATCAAAATTAGAAGATATATATTCCCCCCTCGATTAGAATGGAGGGTGCCCATTGTACATGCTGATAGATTTTCAGCCAAAACCAAAAACTCTTTGAAGCACATGAACACTTCAGACTTTTCCTTCAATGGATATACACATGCATGCCTGGAAAAATCATTGATGAAAGTCATGAAGTAAAGATAATTTCCAAAAGAAGGTGTCTGCATAGGACCACAAACATCACTATGTACAAGCTGCAATTTCTGAGTAGCCTGAACTGAATCATCTTTTGGAAAGGACGAACGCTGCATTTTGCTTAAAATATAGCCTTCACAAACATGTTTTCCAGGTGCCTCGAGTTTGGGCAAAGAGGACACCATTTCATATTTTTGCAGGCATAGCAAACTAGCAAAATTCAGATGACCAAAGCATGCATGCCAAAGCTTTGCATCTGACATAGCCTGAGAATCATGTACTGCACATGCCGAATCATTCACAGATCTTTCATAGTCTATGAGCTTATACAGCCCATGACATAAAATGCTAGAAGCAATGATTATATCACCATTTGAGAGATCATGAACTGTACACCTGTCATCAACAAATTTCACAACCAAGCCAATCTTGGGTAACACAAAAACTGATAACACGTTCTTCTTGATCCTTGGCACAAATAAAGCATCTGAGAAAGTGAAAGAACTACCATCAATAGTCGTCAAAATGATCTTACCAACTCCCATAACAGAATAAGAGGATTTGTTAGTGCATGTAACAGTATTCCCTATAGGGGTAGGCTCGAGTGAAGAGAAGAAATTGCACTACGAGGTATTATGTTTGGTCGCCTAACTGTCAAAATACCAAACATCTGAGTCTACTGTAGACATGCACTACTGTTTGTTGTTACCCTTTGGAGTTGTCCTCTCCAATCATTATAGCATAAAGAATCAACTACACATCTTTAAATTGTCAATCCAGGAAGTATGCAAAGACCATAGCCCTTTCTAGTTAATGGAATCCAAGAATAAGAGTTAAGATGATTGTTTTTATGAGAAATTATGAAGAAGGAGAGAAATATCTAGGGTTTTGATTATCTTAGTTCTACAATAGCATTTTCAATGATCTTTGTGCCTAAAGTGTGCCATTTCCACAATAGATTACAATTATGAAGTCAAATTTCAAAAACAGTACCTGTATCACACAGATGAGACAATCGCGATTCTGTGAAAACTGAGAATTTCCATTTCCAGCTTTGTTCTTCTGCACTCTCTTACTCTATACACTGAGAATCACTTCTCTTCATACATCTTACTCAGAAATACACAACTGAAGCTCACAAATTCCATGGATCACACAAAGAATAGACTCAACAAATCAAAAGAAAGAGCATGAAAGGGAAAAACACCATTTTCTATAGGAGAGCTCTTCACATTACTTTGGATAGCAAAAATAATACAACCAACCCTCTCAAAATAGAGGAAATTATCTTTTATACTTTTTCAAGTGTCCCTTTTCACACTTGAATTTTGGTCCTTTTCCCTTCTAATCTAAAAATATGCTATCAAAGAGCTTCCAAAAATTCTAGAAAAAATACATATGATTCTAATTTACATGAGGAAGACTCTTCCTCAATTTTACATCATTTGTATAAATATTTCTACAAATTTTTTGACATTTTACAAAAAAATGCTTCTTCTAGCATTCTTCCCCTCCTAGACTTTTTGGCTCCTGACAAAAAATATTCTTGCTGATAAGTAGTGAGAGCTTCCTTCATTTCTTTTTTCTTTGATAAACATGTGACAATATATCATGACTCCTCCTTTCTGTAATGTTCAAATTATTCATCATCTCAAATAAACCTTTCGTCCATTGTACGGCTGCCTCTGGTTTGTCTATCACATCTTTCTTCAAGTATTCAGTATATGCAGCTTCATATGCAGTGAGTCTGGATTTTGTGACTATTGATAAATTCCCAAAGATTTTAGACTCTCTTTCAAAAAATCCATAATCGAAGGCATCCTCAAAAATTTGAAGATAATGGTTACCCAAAAATACTCTTCTGATATAATATGCCATTAAGCAGATCCTGTCTGGAGTTTCACTTAGATCAAAGAGTAAAGCATCGGTCGGTGAATTGAACCCAATGTAATTGAGAGTTCTGATATCTGCCCTTTCCTTCATTTGTGAATCATCATGCTTTTGCACTATTTTTGTATCTTGATCCTTATTTTCTTTCCATTGAAGCGGATCTCTTTTTTTTTACCCAAAAATACTTAATTCCTGTTGATTCCTTTTTTGGAGTATAAAAATCTTCTTTTGATACACAATACTTGGATGTCTTTGGTTTCCACATCCACTTAGTGTTGCTGTATTTTGTTGATAAGCAGTGCTTCAACTTTCTAGGTCTCCACATCCTTTCAGTCTTGATATCTCGATGTTTCTGATTATTGCACATTTTCCACCTTTCTTCTGTCCTTTCAGCACCTTTGGTTTCTTCAACTTTCTCCTGTTTTTTATTGAAATAGATTTGGTCATGAAGAAGTTTTTTGTGGTTCCTTTGTAGTTTCTAGTGGAAAAATAAATCCCTCCAAACTTGAGTCATAGGTATCCTATTGATTTTCCTGTTCTTCATTGCTCAACAAAAACCTTAAAAACCTTTTGTCATTTATTGTCAAATTAAGCTTCATATTTTCAAAATCCAAAATTACTTTACCTTGCCTGAGCCATGGTTGTCCCAAAATCAATTTCTCAATCATCATATGATCAGGCCATTCTTCACAATCTATTTTCATATATTCTTCATTGAACTTAACTTTAATAGATGGTGAAGACAAGCTTTATGAAGATTCATTGTTATAACAGGCAAATGCTCTTTCACTCTTAAAGGTGTTTCACACAAGAGAACTTCTCTAATCTCCTTAATTTTTCTTATCCTTTCCTTTGTCTCCTGTTGAGCCTCATTCCTAATTTTTGCCTCTTCTTTTTTCCTGTTTTGAGCTTGATGTATTCTTCTCCATTCAGAAACAATTAATGGAAGATCATACCTTTTTACTCTACATCCACTTATGAAACTGGGCATGATTTCTCCATCTATATTAGCTAATTGGATAGCTCCACTGTTACGGATTTGGTTGATAATATAAGGTCCATGCCCCTTGTTCTAAAATTTTTCCTGATGTTCCTTCATTGTATATGCCAAAACTAAATCCCCTTCATGCAAATCTTTTTCTTTAATATGAACATCATGATAAGCTTTCTGCCTTCTCTTATCTGCATATATGCTCATGATTGCTTGAAGTCTGGAAGCTCCAAGTTTTTCCAATTCCACCACTCTCTCAGATAATGTCCAGTCCACTTGTATTGATTACCCACATTTCGTGTTGGAATAAGGAGTTCTAAAGGCAAAACTGTATTTTGTCCATATACCAAATTAAATGGTGTTTTTCCAATTGCAGTTTTATATGCCACTCTATAAGCCCATAAGACATGATGAAGTTGCAAATCCCAATCATCACTATTTGGATTTACCAATTTTGAAAAAACAGTGTTAAGTACCTTATTAGTACTTTCTGCTAATCCATTGGCTTGTGGATGATAAGGGGCTGACTTTCTATGACTAATCATGAAATACTCAGTTATGTTTTCTATTATTTGGTTCAAAAAATGAGTCCCCCTATCACTTACCAATTCAATTGGTAATCCAAATCTGGTAATAATATTTTCATAAAGAAATCTTGCAGTGGCCTGAGCATCATTCCTTTTTGTAGCCCTCGCCTCTGCCCATTTGGTCAGGTAATCTGTGGCTACTAGTATATATTCAGCATGGGATTGTTTTGCTGGAGGATGTATAGGTCCAATGAAATCCAACCCCCATTTGCTAAATGCTCTTGCTAAAATAAGTGGTACTAATGGCATATTGTCTCTTTTATTTGGTTGACTCACTCTTTGACAAATGTCACATCTTTTCACATATGTTCTTGCATTAGGAAATAGAGTTGGCCACCAAAAAACAAAATATAATATGCGTTTAGCAGTCCTTTCACTTGAAAAATGTCCTCCTACCACTCCAAAATGTGCCATCTCTAACATTTCCATATACTTATTTTCAGGAACACACATCCTCAAATATCCATCCATCCCTTTCTTGTACAATTGATCTCCTATCAGTTGATACTCCTTAGAAATAATTTGTAGATTCCTTGAGTCTGCACTAGCTCTTACTGGCTCTCCTATCTTCTTTCTTTCCAACTCCTCAATTATGTTTGCACTCCAATCTGGATTTTTTTGAAACCAATACAAAGTTGTAATTTCTGAATTTTGCAAGGATTGGCATTCCCAGCAGTTGGAAACATACTTTTTTACATCCTGAATCTTATTAGGCCAATGTACTCCCATCCCATTGAGATTGTTTAAGGTGACTATCATGGAAGCATGAATATAGGGATTCCAACAATGAGCTCTTCTTAAATACTCGTGCTACTCATCTTCTAGAGTACAATATTCCAATATACCCATATGATTGAGATGATGCAAATGTCTAGCTAGTAGCACAAAATTCCTACTTTGCAATACCAGATGTGTGTTGTTTCCAGATGCTCTGCAAGGTCCCATGGCTAACAAAGGTACTAAAGTCATGGCCCATTCAGGAATACTTTCTATTTTGAATAGATATGCATCTGGTAAGTCATCATCTAAAGGTGAACTTGGCACTCTGGTTTGGATTCTGGACAAATGGTCTGCTCTTAAATGCGTTTTTCCTTGTCTGACCACTACCTCAAATTCAAATTCCATCAGTAGGAGGAACCATCTGACTATCTTACCTATATGGCATGGTTTGTTTAGTAAATAGAGTAAAGCTTGGTGATCCACAAATAATTTAAACTTGTTGGCTAACAGATAATGTCTATATTTTTTTATAGCAAATATCATTCCCAACCCTTCCCTCTCAGTGGTTGTATAAATTTTTTCTGCTGAATTCAATTGCATACTAGCATAAGCAATTGGAAAGTCTAACTTGCTCCCTTCTATTGGTTGTGCTAACACACAACCCAAAGCATAATTTGAAGCATCCACATGAACATGAAAAATTTTATTCCATTCTGGCGTTTTTAGAATTGGTGTTGTTACCAAACAAGTTTTTAAAGTCTCAAAGGCTTGATCACATTCTTTGGTCCACTCAAATTTTTTTATCAATGCATACAAAGGTTTTGCAATGTCTACAAACTTGTGTAGAAATTTTCAATAATACCCACAATGTCCCATGAAAGTTTGAAGTTCTTTTACATTTGTTGGTCTTGGAAGTTCCACTATGGCCTTAATGTTTCTTTCATCAGTTGAAATTCCATTTATGGAAACTATGTGACCTAACATTCTTCGTTGCCTCACAAAGAACACACATTTCTCTGGATTTAAACATACTCTGTATGTTCTACATTTTTTTAATATATTTTCTAGATCCTTCAAATGATCTTGTCTTTTTAATGAAAAAGCGCAAAGATCATCCACATAAATTTCCATTATATTTCTAAGGAATTCTTTGAATATGTGACACATCAATCTTTGAAAAGTTGCTGGGGCATTAGTTAAACCAAAAAGCATAACCCTAAAGGCATAGATTCTCCATTCTGTGGAAAAGGTAGTTTTATGTTGGTCTTCCAAAGCTATTGGTAACTGATTATATCCTGAAAAACCATCCAAAAAGCTATAGACCTCTTTACCTGCAACTCTTTCCAAAAGATGGTATGTTATGGGTAATGGATAGCTATCCCTTATAGTTGGAGCATTAACTTTTTTCAAGTTAATACATACCTTGAGTTTCCCATTCTTTTTAGGTACCATAACTATAAGAGATATCCACTCTGTATACTCAATCTCATAGATGAAATTGGCAGCTAGTAGCTTGTCCATTTCTTCCTTTATTTTAGCAGAGTATTTGTCATTAAATGTATAGTGTCTTTGTTTGCTAGGTTTTGCATCAGGAGTAATAGGAATCTTATGTTCGCAAATGTTAGGATCAATTCCTTTTAAATCTTTATAACTGTAAGCAAACACATCTCTATATGTTTTTGCCAGTTTTCTCAATGCTTCCTTCTCTTGATTTGTCATGTCATCAGCTATTACAATATGTCTCTCTCCCCCCTCTTCTTGAGTGATCATCACCTTCTTAGTTTGTTCCTCATTGTCATATGCCTCCCCCTTTTTCTTCTCTCTTTTTGGTTTTATTTTTAGAAGTAACCTATCTTCTACTTCATAGGTCTTGAAGTTTGTAGGTACATCAAATTGTTGATCTTGTTTCTTTATTTTTTTATTGTTTTCAATTTCTTGATCTTTTTCTATTTTTTTGTGTTTAGGTTTCTTATATGTTCTTGAGATTTTGTCTTTTATAGCATCTGCAGCTTCCACTTCTTCCAGATATTGTGTTTTTCCAGTTTTTAATATTATTCCTTCCTCCCGATTTTCCTCTGTTTTTGACACCTTTATCATTTGTATTCCTATGTGAAAGATATCATATCCTTCTTCATTTTGAAATTTCACTCCCACATATTCATCATTGGCCAAATCCATTGTGGTCAAAATCTGATTCCAACCATAAGACTCAAATTCTTCATCTTTAAATTTCTGTGGTATGTAGCTTTCATCTTGTGATTTCCTTTCTCTTAGACAAACTCCTTTTTTTAACATCCTTTTTTTATCTGTGAGATTCCTTATCACATTACATTTCCAAATTGATGATTCTGTCTCATTCTGATCTTCACTCCCTAATTCTTCACTTAATTCTTGATTTTGATGTACTTTGAACCATTCCTGAGGGGACATATCACAATATTGACCATTTCTTAAATTTACCCTAGTTATCCTTCCTTTGCTTTGAAGATATAGGCAATCATTACCCCAATCTTGCACAATTTGCATTTGTCTCATAAATGGTCTTCCTAGGATAATTTCATATGAAGTGGATTGTGGGAATTCAACTATGGCAACAGTATGCTCTATCTCTATTCCACATATTTCCACAACCACCTTTTCCCATATTCCTAGAGGTTTTTCTATGTGTCCATCTGCAAGTTGTAATCTCATTTTAGTGGGTATTAACTCATTTTTTCCCCATTTCTCCCAGGTTTGTTTAGTCATGATAGCCACTCTTGATCCACTGTCTAATATGGCCTTAGCATGATTATTACCAAATTGTATTTTCAAGGTTGAGTTCCCTTCTTCTCCATGGTATCCTCCTATTTTATCAATAGGTATATACAACAATTCTTCCAATTCTTGTTGCTATGGATCTAGGTTCTTTGACTTTGTTTCCCAGTTTTTATATTGTGTTGTAAGTGAGGATTTTGTTTTACTATCTCCTCCATTGTGGTGTGATATAATATTCTAGAGTGTTTGTTTAGATTGATTTGGAAGGTTATTTGTGAAATATCTTCCTAATCAATATGTTTCTTAGTTTCTGTTGCACTTGATCCTTTATTGTGTGATGATTGTCTAGTTCCCCCATTTTGAGTTGTGCTTCCTGTATGATTTGTTTACATCTTTGCATCCTTTCATCTTCTAAATCTAGCATAGGATATGCCATTACATGATCTGTAGGGTTTGGTCCATCTTGAAGTATTCCTTTGTATGCTTTTATTAGAGTTTCCAAACTTTGTGAATTTTTTCCTCCTCCTGAGTCTGTGTATTTTGTGGTTGACTATTGTTTGAATGTTCCACAGTTTCTTCTTCTAAATTTTTACCCATTCTCATCTTTTTTTCCCATCTTCCTTTTTGTCTGTTTTTCTTTTCTTTTGGAAATGGGATTTTCTTATGTTCCTGTGTGTGTGTCTCCTTTGTTGTTTCTTGTTGTTTAGCTTGTGCTCTTGTTATAGCCTTTATAGTTACTTGATCATGGTCACTCAATTCTTCTTGCTCCATTATGTTAACTGTTTTTATTGGTATGTTACTAGATGTATTTTGTTGTTTTTGAGGGTTTCTTGGGCAATCCTTTATTAAGTGTTCCCTGCCACAATCCATGCAATAGGCTCCTTCTATTCTTAATGTACAAGGTTGTGGGCAGTTTCTAATGAAATGTTCCCCCCCACATCTATAACAAGTTATCTTTTGACTTCCTTTGAATTGGGGTTTTTGATTGGACATGTAATCATTAGTTATGTACATGAATGTGGTTGTGTCCATTTCAATTCTCTCGTTTCCCAAGTCCAAGGCTTGCATCTCTGGTTCTCTCTATTCATATCCTTTCCAATCTTCCTGATATCCTTCATTCCAATGATAATCCTCTCTATAAGATGATCTTAGTCTGGAGCTTTCTTCTTCTATTGGTGTGTATTTTACTGGTACCACATTTGTTGGTAATGGTGGTTGTTGTCCAAGTACAGGTCTTGGCTGCTCAACAAATCCAGATTCTCTTTGTAAGCTGTGTTGGTTCACATATTCTCTTTCTTTAATGGGTTGTTTATTGTAGAAGCATTCTTCTCTGGTATGGTTTGTCCATTTTCTTTCTAAGGTACAATATTTGAGTGTTTTTCTATCTTGCAAATGTTGTGGTTTCTGATAAGGGCATTGTTGAACCAAATGATTTTCTCCACAATTATAGCATTCCTTTTTCGTTGCTATCTTGGTGTTTATCAAATTGGTCTGGGTGTTAACTTCTAGGGCTTTAGCAATAGCTTGTGCTAACTCTTCTGCTGGTGGAATTTTATCTTCATTTGTTCTTGGTTGGTCAAATGCTAATAAGTCTTGTCCTCTATTATCCTCTAAGTCTATTGCCTCTTTCACGAAAAAATTTATTTGGCTTTTGAAAAAATAAGTATTTGAGTTTATCTTTGCATGAATTGATACTTGTACTTCTTAGCACATATTTTCTTGAAAAGCTCTACTTTCAAACCAATTAGATTGCAAGCATAAAGAGTATAACCAATCATGAAACAAAAGATCAATGGATCTTGAAACAAGAAAACCCTAAGTGAAGTGTTTTCCTTGATTTAGGGTTAAAATACTAAAAAGAATTCATAAAATCTATTAAAAATCCAAACAAATTTCTTTTTCTTAGGAAATTTTTCACGAGGATTTTTGTTGAAAAGGGGAAGGGGAATAGTGAAAGAAAAATCCAGAAACCGAAAAAAAAAACACTAGAATGTTATATATTTAATATTATATATATAGAATAGCTGAGTAGAAGGTCAAATATACTTTGACATAAACAACAAAAGGGAAACACGTCGCAGAGAAGGAGAAGGGGGCTGCCCGATCCTGCCTTTGGAACCATAATTTTTGCCCTTTCATGCACGAGGACAAGGATCTGGAAGCTTTGGTGTGTGGAAGCTAAAAGGGGAAGAGTTCTAGTTTGTTGCTCTGGTTTTTTCTCTTGGCAGGCCCGAGTTTAATTTGAAAGAACTAATGACATATGGGAGCGAACCTGCCCAACAAACTTTATGGATCTCTCTTAGTTTTCAGAAGTCGTTTTGACGGGAATGAAGAGGCTGCACTTGAGGCAAGGGGAAAATCAGTGCTAATAACTATCGAGTAGGAGGAGGAAGCAGCAGAAGGGCTCAAAAATTTTGAAAGGCCATTGTCAGAAAAAGGATGTTGATCGATGCTTTGGGGGGATCAGAAGGCTACGTGTTGTATGGAGGAAATTGTGATGTTGCACTGAGGATTAGATAAATATTGGGCAGATCAAAAAAACAGAGAGATGGGTCATCTGGGTATGCATACGGAGGGGAAGGAGTGACAAGAATGAAGGAAGCTCGGAGTAGGCAAACAACTATTGATTACACAAAAGCGCCGACAAAAGGAAGGCAGCTCGGCATAATGAAAAACTATTGATTACAGGATCAGAGATTTTGGGGCAACGCACATACTTCTATCTTTCTCTATTTTGGTTTGTTGGTGCATGACAATCATCAATTGAAGGATTATGGAGAAATGAAGTCAAGGAGTCAAGAAGAGAACAAATTTAGATGGTTGAAGGAAGGACATATTCAGAAATTCAAAGACATGTACACATATGTACATTAGTTGACTTATACATTTGTCTAGTCATAAAATTGTATATATTCATCTATAAATACTTTGGAAAAGTCGGGGCAAATAGAGCAGAAGAAGAATAGAGAATAGGGAGAGAGAAATGAGTTGTAAGAAGTGTCATTAGACACATGAAGAGTGAGTGAATTGTTCATCCTCACTTAGATGTAAGTTTTCTGAGAAATCAAAAATTTTGCGCCCGACATTTTGCTGTCTGCTCCTTCTGTGTTTAATCTTTGGAGAAATCCTTCTGCACATATCTAAGTCCATAGCTAATCTATCTATGGATAGAATTTGAGAGGTTAATTGCAATCAGGCTGTGAGAATTTTGTTTAGGAACATTCATATGTAAGAATGTTCTAAGAGTCGTAAAATCTGGCGCACATTTCATCTTCAAAGAAATAGTCATTGCTCAGTCCACAGTGTAAAGTTTTACACAAGTGAGGGCTCAAAATCTAAGTTGGAAGGTAAGCCATCTATGGCTAAAAGATCTTGATCAAACGGGTTCGACATTGTGAGAACCAGTGCTAAGAAGTTGCAGGTGTCAAAGTCGCTATTGCAGAGAAGCTCTTTCAGACATAGGTAAAGTGTTTCACACATTTCTCAGTGTGTACTCAATCATTTTGAGAAATTTAACTTGGTAAAGTTGCGCAATCTCAAGGCGAAGTGTTGTGCAAAGTTTTGTCAAAAACTTTACAGAATTGATTAGTCAATGAGTGGTTAATCTGCAGCAGACTTTTCTGAAGAAGTTGAATTTTCAGAATAATCAATTTTCTGATAAATTGGTGAATGATCTCTAAGTTTGGTGGAGTCTAAAGTTAATCTTGATATAGAGGTGATCTAAATTCAAGGTTAACTTGTTCTTTTGGAGATTAACACTCTCCATCAGTGGTATCAGAGCAGGTTGTGTCAAAATTGAAGTGAGGAAGACTTCGATTACTGCAGAAATACAAATCTTTACATCTTGAAGGTGAATAAGGATAAAGGTTGAGGAAAACTTGAAGGTAAAGACATTGAAGCTATCAAAAGGATCAGAAGAAGCAAGACTCGAAGTAAAGGTACATTTATTCCTTGTAAAGTCTAAAGTTTTGAAACTACAGGTGAAGTAAAGATGGGAGATAGTCTCCAAATTGAAAAGCTGGATAGAGAGAACTATCCTGCATGGTCTATGAGGATGGAAGCTCATCTTATGAGCAAAGATCTGATAGGATACATCACAGGAGATGAAGAAAAGCCAGAATTCAGAGATCCTAGTGTTCCAACTAGGGAGGAGCTTGCAGATTTGAAGAATTGGATGAAGAAGGATGCTCAAGCAAGGAGCATAATCTACATGGCAGTCAATGACTATTTGCTTCCTCACATTAGAGGACTTGAAAGTGCATGTGACATTTGGAATGCTTTGGAGGAGCATTTCCAAAACACAACCAAATCAAGGAAGGCTTCACTATGGGCAGAATTTACTACCTTCAAGAAGAAGGCCTCACAATCAATCTCTGATTATGTGACAAAGATGAAGGACATTGCAGATTCTTTAGGTGCAGTGGATGAAGACATTGAAGAAGACAAATTGGTAAGACAAATACTCACAGGGCTAAGAGGAGATGAGAAGTGGAAGCCTTTCATTTTATCTACAGAACTTTCATTAGATCACTTTACTCCTGATTTGAATCAATTGTTAGGTCATATGCTAACTTTTGAGAATGATGTCAAGGGAGATGTTGATAAGAGTGCAGGTCATGCAATGTACTCTAAAGACAAGAAGAAAGCCAACAAAGGGAAGCAACAATCAGGTGAAGAAGAAGGTACATCAAACCAAGCAAATTTCATAAGAGGAAAAGGAAGTGGCAGAAGTAGAGGAAGAGGAAGAAACAACAAAGATAATGCAAGAGCTTGTTGGATATGTGGTAAGACCAATCATCTATCTCATGATTGTTGGCATAATAATCAAAACAATGGTAATTATCAGAACTTTAATCAAAGAGCAAGAGGTGGTAGATTTCAGAGAGGAAACTTCAGAGGTAGAGGTGGTAGGAATTCTTTTGGAAGAGGTGGAGGAAGAAGCTTCCAAAATCAATCCTATAATAACACCTACTACAACTATACATCAGATCAGAAGGAGGACTCGACTCTCATTATGAATACATGTGAAACCTCACATGAGGACATGAGAGTGTTCTACATTGATTCAGGATGTAGTAATCATTTAAGTGGAAATATTTCTTTGATGACTGACCTAGATCATAATGCAATTAATCATACAGTTCAGACAGGTGATAATACAAAGCATAAGGTAAAGTCAATTGGTTCAGTCAAAGCTAAGGATGGGAGCACTCTTCTGAGTAAGGTACTTTATGTTCCCACAATTCCAAAGATTTTGATCAGTGTAGGTCAAATTGTGGAAAAAGGATATGAGGTAAGGTTCACCAATGATGGGGTCTATGTTGAAGACCCTAGTCAAGGGTATAAACAAGTTATTGCAGGAAAGAAAGAAGGAAGGCTCTTCACATTGAAGGTACAAGGAAATGTTGGACATGCTATGTTCACATATGGAGAGCAGAAGGTGTCAGAATTGGATCTTTGGCACAAAAGACTTGGACACTTTAATGAAAGAGGTATTAAAGAAATGATTAACAATGATTCAGTGCTTGGATTGCCTAACATTGCAGGTCAACACATGACATACAGATGTGAGGCATGTCAATTAGGTAAGGCTCATAAGCAATCCTATTCCAAGCATGGGTTTATGTATTTAGAAAGACTTGAATTGGTGCATACAGATGTGTGGGGTCCTTCAAAGGACTTTAGTATAAATGGTTCAAGATATTATGTCATATATGTTGATGATGCTACCAGGTGGATCACAATTTATGTGGTTAAAGAAAAGTCAGAAGTGTTTAATACATTTAAACACTATCATGCATATGCAGAAAGGATTACAGGTCAAAAATTAAAGAGACTAAGGTCAGATGGAGGGGGAGAGTATTTTTCAAATGAGTTCAATGATTATTTGTGGAATGCAGGTATAAAGAGAGAAGTTACTTGCAGGTATTCTCCTCAACAAAATGGGGTAGCAGAAAGAAGAAATAGGACTCTTGTTGAGTTTGCAAGGTCCATGATGAAAGAGAAGAATTGTCCAAATTATTTGTGGGCTGAGGCTGTTAATACAGCTACATATTTCGTCAATAGATTGCCTTGTAAAGCTTTGCAGGGTATGACACCATATGAAGCTTGGTGGGGTAAGAAACCTACCTTGGATCATTGCAGAATATTTGGATGCTTGGCATATGCATATGTGCCATCTCAATTGAGGCATAAGTTGGAGCCTAAGGCAGAAAAGTATGTATTCATTGGTTATGATGATAAGCAAATGGGATACAGGTTGTGGAGTCCATCCACAAAGCAATTTATTGTATCCAAGGATGTTACATTTGATGAGCAAGGTACTTGGTATGCAGGTAAATATAATGTACATGCAGATGATGAAGAAGTAGTGAATCAAAGGAAAGGTAAAGCAAAGATTCAATTACTTGATGAAAGTGAGAACAATGAAGTACAGATTGAAGTTGAAGAGAGGCCAAGGTTTGATCCAGAATGTGATGAACCAGAGACTCAAGAAGTGCAGAAGTTAGGAGGTCATCTAGGCACAAATGGCAACCTACAAGGTATAGCTATGACACTTCATTCTTGACTACTAAAGATTATGCTTATTTGGTAAAAGCAGATGAAGACGCTTCTACATATGAAGAGGCCAAAGGGAAGAAGAATTGGGAAGAAGCCATGCAAGAGGAGTATGATGCATTGATAGAGAATCAGACTTGGGATCTGGTTCCTAAACCTAATAGCCAGAAAATTATTGGATGTAAGTGGGTTTACAAGACTAAAAGATTTGCAGATGGAAGTGTGTCTAGGTACAAAGCTAGACTTGTTGTGAAAGGGTATGCACAGACATATGGAGTGGATTATGATGAGACTTATAGTCCTGTGGCAAAGATGACAACCATCAGGACACTCATAGCAATTGCTGCTTGCAAAGGTTGGAAGTTATCTCAATTAGATGTAAAAAATGCTTTTTTGAATGGTTACATTTCAGATGAAGTCTACATGGAGCAACCAGATGGGTTCAAAGATCAAGTGAGTCCAAATTATGTGTGTAAGCTCAAGAGAGCTTTGTATGGGTTGAAGCAGGCCCCAAGGGCTTGGAATTATAGGCTTGTAAAATTCTTGAGTGATCTTGGATTTCAAGCATCAAAGGCAGATAGTAGCTTGCTAGTCAAAGCAAGTGAAGATGGATTCATTTATGTGTGTATTTATGTTGATGACATAATACTTACAGGAACAGATGATAAGGGGATACAAATGATCAAGAAGCAGATGGAGAAAGAGTTCAAAATCAGTGATTTGGGGAACCTATCATTCTTCTTGGGAATGGAGATTTCTTATACTCAACATGGAGTATATGTGACCCAAGAAAGGTATCTTAAAAATTTGCTAACCAAATTTAAAATGGAAGACTGCAGGGTTGCACCTACACCATTGGAAGTGAACCATAAATTGTCTAGATTTGGAGGAGAAGAATTCAGAGACATGAAGCTCTATCAAAGTTTGGTTGGTAGCTTGATTTATGCTACATTAACAAGGCCTGATTTGTCATATGCAGTTGGTGTGCTTTCACAATTTATGCATTGTCCTAGAAAGGAACATTGGATTGCAGGACAAAGAGTACTTAGGTACATCAAGGGTACACTCAGAGAAGGGTTGTACTATGGATTTACTTCTGATACAAAAGTGAAGATATATAGTGATGCAGATTGGGCAGGTAATGTGGATGATAGAAGATCAACACATGGATACTTGTGTTATGTAGGAGACAAATTGATTTCATGGTGTTCTAAGAAGCAACATACAGTTGCTTTGTCATCTACAGAGGCAGAATATAAAGGTATGGTGGAAGCTGCAAAGGAGGTAATATGGCTAAAGACACTTATGAAAGTTTTTGATGTTGTTCAAAGTACTCCTATTGTTTGTGGAGACAACATGAGTTCTTTATACTTGGCAGCTAATCCTGTGTTTCATGCTAGAACTAAGCATATTGAAATACAGTATCATTTTCTGAGAGAGAAGGTCATTGAGAAGGAGATTGAAGTCATACACACTCCCACAAAAGATCAAGTTGCAGATATGATGACAAAAAGTCTAGATGGACCAAAGCTACAAAGATTCAAGGATATGGCAGGAGTAAAGAAGATAGAGAAGAACCTCAATTAATGATTGAGGGGGAGCTGTTGGTGCATGACAATCATCAATTGAAGGATTATGGAGAAATGAAGTCAAGGAGTCAAGAAGAGAACAAATTTAGATGGTTGAAGGAAGGACATATTCAGAAATTCAAAGACATGTACACATATGTACATTAGTTGACTTATACATTTGTCTAGTCATAAAATTGTATATATTCATCTATAAATACTTTGGAAAAGTCGGGGCAAATAGAGCAGAAGAAGAATAGAGAATAGGGAGAGAGAAATGAGTTGTAAGAAGTGTCATTAGACACATGAAGAGTGAGTGAATTGTTCATCCTCACTTAGATGTAAGTTTTCTGAGAAATCAAAAATTTTGCGCCCGACATTTTGTTGTCTGCTCCTTCTGTGTTTAATCTTTGGAGAAATCCTTCTGCACATATCTAAGTCCATAGCTAATCTATCTATGGATAGAATTTGAGAGGTTAATTGCAATCAGGCTGTGAGAATTTTGTTTAGGAACATTCATATGTAAGAATGTTCTAAGAGTCGTAAAATCTGGCGCACATTTCATCTTCAAAGAAATAGTCATTGCTCAGTCCACAGTGTAAAGTTTTACACAAGTGAGGGCTCAAAATCTAAGTTGGAAGGTAAGCCATCTATGGCTAAAAGATCTTGATCAAACGGGTTCGACATTGTGAGAACCAGTGCTAAGAAGTTGCAGGTGTCAAAGTCGCTATTGCAGAGAAGCTCTTTCAGACATAGGTAAAGTGTTTCACACATTTCTCAGTGTGTACTCAATCATTTTGAGAAATTTAACTTGGTAAAGTTGTGCAATCTCAAGGCAAAGTGTTGTGCAAATTTTTGTCAAAAACTTTACAGAATTGATTAGTCAATGAGTGGTTAATCTGCAGCAGACTTTTCTGAAGAAGTTGAATTTTCAGAATAATCAATTTTTTGATAAATTGGTGAATGATCTCTAAGTTTGGTGGAGTCTAAAGTTAATCTTGATATAGAGGTGATCTAAATTCAAGGTTAACTTGTTCTTTTGGAGATTAACACTCTCCATCATGGTTTGTATATACCTTGTCGCGCTTACATTCACCGTGCTTACAATCAGAGAAATCGGATGTAGATTTTTCTTGTGATGAAGAGTTGATGACAAAGAAGGCTCTGAATGTAGTTGATAGATGATTGTGGGAGATTAGCATTGAAGGATTTCTGTTTTTAAAGTCATACCAAATTGGGATCCATAGAGGAGATTCTTGGCTGGACATTGAGATCATGTAGTTGAAGAAGAAGATATGTTTGAAGCATTGCGGATCAAAAGAAAACACAAAAGATTCACATAACGCTGAGGAAAGCAGATGCTGAGGATTCATACAGAGTAAGGAGAGACAATCTAGTAGAGAATTTCACGGGTAGGTTTAGATGAGCTGGACGTTTAAACAGATATTGAAGGTTTATTGTGAGTAGCAAATGATAAAAAAAAGAGAGTGCTACGACATATAGAATGGAAGATAGATACACAACCATAGTTGTTGGGATGAGATAGAACCTTCCAAACACTTTAAAACACTTTGAACCTTAGAGAAATTACAAAAGACACTCTGCAACCTGCAACTTGCATCCAACTTTCTGCAATTATAACCTTTGTGAACAATTAATTGTGCCCTACCTGTGCACCTTGACACTCGAACTTTGAATGCTTTGACTTTTCTCGTGTTGACTTTGACCTTGAACATGTTGACTTTGACCAATTTGACTTTGACCCTTTGACCTTGACTGTGATTGACTTTGACCAATATGACTTTTATGGGCTCAACAATTATCCACCACCTAATGGGCTCTCTATCCCAAAGAGCTACAACCAAAACTCTGAGTAAATATGACACCATGATTCCTGTACTATAAAATCTTCAAAAGGATACTTGAGTAGCTACTAAGTCCACCAAGGGCAATAAAGAACAAGCACCAGAGAAGAACCAAAAGTGGAAATTTTGCATTGAAGAGCAAAGGATGGCGAATGGAGGGTAGGAGGAAAGTGTATGGAGGGCTGATAGGGCTGTTAGTGATAGAGTAAGGAGGAGTAAGGGTAGGGCTAGGTAGAAAGAGAAAGGGAGCATGAGGGAGTAGGATTATGGGCTCTGGAGAGGGACAACATGATCAAACAATAAAGCTAGAGAGGGCTCATATGGGAAAATGTGAAAAAAATGATAAACTAAAGTGAGAATAGAACATGTGGACCATGTGCACAATGAAAAACACGTGAGAAATGTGCTCAAAACATGTGGGTTTTGACCAAAACTCAAAGAAAGGTTGGGATTTTGGAAAAAAATGAGTCAAAAAATGAGTTCAGAGGTGCAAAACACATGAAAATGACTCCAAGTTTGAAAAAAATGGCCATCTGAGGCACAATCTAGAGCCAAAAGCATTGGACCAAGAAAAATAGAAAAATAAAAAAAATTAAATAAACATATTTTATCTTATTACTGGATTTTTTAATTTTTAAGAACAGCTCTTTATTGGATAAGGCTTAAATAAATAAAAAATAAAAGAAATTAATAATTAAAAAAATAAATTATAAATTATAAATAAAATAAAAAATAGTAGCCGAGGGGAGTGGGGGGAAAGAGAGAGAGAGACACAGAGAGAGAGAGAGACACAAAGAGAGAGAGAGAGGGGGGAAGTGGGATTTTTTTTCTTTATTTATTTATATATAAGAAAATTATCCATGGAGGCCTTTTTTATAATATTCAAAAATTAAATAAAAATACAATAAAAATACAAAAAAATCGAACAAAAGCCAAAAAAATCAGACAAAATTCTCAAAAGAATTCCCTATATTTGTAGGCCAGGTTTCTCACTCAAAACCACAGAGGGCTTACTTTATTCCTTTATTTTATTAAGAAAATGACATTTGAAAAAGATGAAAAAAATGCTAGAAAAAATTCTAAAAATGCTTTAAAAATTCCCAAAAAATTCAAAAATTTTGCTTATGCATAAGGCTGTGAAATGGCTTCAAAGTTGCATAAAAAATGCAAGGAACAAGGATGAGAATGAATAAAAACTACTAAAACCTAAGCAAAAATGAAATGAGAAGGCTATGTACAACCTGGACAGATTTTGTAAGTTCCAGGTGATCCATAAATCTTCAATTGTGCTGATGATAGGCCTTGAGCTTTGATATATTGACTAGTGTTAGTGCCTCTCCTTCCGAAGTCTCTAACTCCACTGCATCCCAATTCAGCATCGTCTTAATTTGATAAGTTCCTTCCGAGTGTGGAATCCATTTTCCCCTTACTTGTGTGTGGATTTGAGCTCTATGGAGAAGAAGTAACATGCCTGTTTGTCAGTTATTGTTCCACAATTCCTATCATGTGCCTCCTTCCTCTTCAATTGAGTCTCTAGCAATTATTTTGCAGCATGTAGAGGTATCTCTTCCACTTTGTGCAGTGCTCCAAGCCTTTGAGAGACACCACAATCTTTCTTTCCCTGCATGAATGCTACTTTTGGTGAGCCATGTGGAAATTCAAAGGGTTCAATAGGCAATATCCAATAAACCAATAGGAATGGAGAGTATCCAGTAGCTTCTTTGTAAGCTAATCTATAGGCTCATAGTGTACCTTGATAAGCTATTCCCCAAGAAGTGGGTTGTAACATACATTAATCCTTCCTTAACATGGCAATTAATAGCTTATTGGTGGATTTTGCCTGTCCATTAGCTCTCGGATAATAGGCACAAGAAGTCCTATGTAGAATTTTGTGCCTGTTAAAAATTTCATATAGGACCTTATTCACAAAATGAGTACCTTGGTTTATACAAATTTCAAAATATACAAATGATGTTACTATAAATGAAATCAGCAACTATTTGTGTAGTGCAATCGGGGGAGGCAATAGCTTGAGCCTACTTTGTTGCACAATCAGTGGTGATCAATAGATACTTTTCTCTCTTTGGAACCGATGTAGGATAGATTGGCCCTACGAAATCTAGCCCCGCTTCTCAAATGGTTGCCAAGAAGTGGAAACAACCAAGGGGTTGTGCCGTTGCTTTGTTGGCTTGGGTCCATACCTCTTACAGATATCACAAGCTCTTCCCCATTCCTCTACATCTCTAAATATTGTAGGCCACCATAAGCCAACATCAGGGATTCTCTGGCTCATAATGTGTCCTATAAGGTGCCCACCACCTGCTCCTTCATGTGCAGATTTAAGGATTTCTCTCACTTCCTCTTCTTCTATGCACTTTCTAAACCTGTTGTCTGTGCCCTATCAATATAATTTTCCCCCAATGAAGGTAAAGGGTCTGGTTTTAATGAGTAGCCTCTTTCTTTGTACAACACTTGCCTTCTTTGGATACAATCTAGTTTTAAGAAAATTATTGACATCATCATACCAACCTTGTTCTTGTACAACAAACAAATTAGCATTTAGAAAATCATCATTTCCTCCAATTTCTTGATCCATCATGTTGATCCTAGATAGGTGGTTTGCCATGAAATTTTCTTTACTTGGTCTATGGACTATAGAAAAATCAAATTCTTGGAACAAAAGTAGCCACCTCCATATCCTCCCGATCCCTTGTGCCTTGTTCAATAACTACTTGAGTGGCTGATGATCAGTGATGATAACAAATTTCACACCTAGAAAATAATGATGGAACTTTTATACAGTGAAAACCATTGTTAGGGCCTCCCTTTCTGTGGTACTACAATTTTTTTCAACCTTATGCAAAATTTGATTAGCATACTGAATAGGTCTGTCAAGCTTGCATTCTTCAATGTGTTGAGCCAAAACTGCACCCATTGCATATGCACTGGCATCTACATGTACATGAAAAGGTTTTGACTAATCTAGTGTGATAAGAATTGGTAAAACCACCAATTTGGACCTTAATTTCTGATAAGCATTCTCTTCTTCTTCTTCTTCCCATTTAAAGGGTACTTCTTTACCTGTAAGTCTAGCAAGTGGCATGGCTATCTCTGCATATCTTTTGATAAATCTTTTATAGTACCCATTATGCCCCAAGAAGCTTTGAATCTCTTTAGGAGATTTGGTTTTAGGTAACTTTAGTATAGAAATAATTTTATCAGGGTCTGGAGCCATACCTTTAGCAAATACCACATGTCCCAAGAGGGTTCCTTCTGTCACAAGGAAATGACATTTATTTGGGTTTAGCTTTAGTTTAGTCTCCCTGCATCTTTTAAAAACACTCTATATCTACCTCAAGTGATGGTCCAAGCAATCCAAAGGGGTCTCTTTGTAAGATCTTGAAAATGAAGAAAAGTCATCCATGCAAATTCTAAATGTTTCCAGCAATAAGGGTCCAAAAATGAGGTTGGCAAGCCTATTAAAGGTGGCTGGAGCATTTTTGAGTCCAAATGGCATTTTACATACACATATGTGCCTAGGGCGTGCTAAAATTAGTCTTTTCACGATCCTCAGGTGGATGGATATTTGGTTATAGCCACTAAAGCCGTCCATACAGCTATATAATGCGTGTCCAGCCACTTCTTCAATGACCTGCTCTACAAAAAACATGGGGAATCCATCTGGAATGGTTACCTTGTTGAGTGCTCTAAAGTCAACACAAATCCTGATTTTGTTGGTATTCCTCTTTGGTACTATAACCATTGGTGAAAGCCATTCTACGTGTTCCACAGGAATGATGATTGTGCATCCTTCATCTTCTATATTTCCAAATAAATAGCTTTAGCATATTTTGGATTAAGTCTATAACTCTTTCCTCTTATTGGTTTAGCTCCATCAACAAGAGGGATTCTCTAGTGTCCATAATTGGCAGGCACTCCTTCTAAGTCTTTATAATGCCACACAAAAGCATGTGCATAGTGTGTCAAGAAGATTTTATCTTTTCAAGCAGCTCAGGGTGGCTCCACAACCAAGTGGCCACCAAAACTAGATGATTATTTTCTCGAGTGCCTAATTGTACTTCTTTGACAAGATTTCTATCTAACATGGTATTTACATGTTCATCTCCAACTCCCTTTTCCTCCAATAGCTTTTCCCACATTGTTGCATAAGCAGGAGTGTTTTGGATCTCAATATATTCCTCTTTGTCCTGCATCCATCTTGCATGGATTTCTTGAATTGGCAAAGAACAATGCTCACTAATATGTTTCACCTTGTCTTTAACTTTAGTAACTTCCTTCCCTATTGTTGTTGCATCCTCCTCCAAGTTGTGCTTGAGGGATGTCTTCCTCCCCCTTCTGTGGTCTGCGATTGGTTCTCCTAATCCATCAACCTGAACTTTATCCTCCTTTTTATCATAACATTCATCTGTGCAAGAATTATTTAGAAAAACTCCAAAACAAGAGCAAGAGTTGCATGCTTGCAGCCAATTCATAATGTTTTCTTCCTCCTTGAACTCTAATTGTGGTTGGTTATCTATTTCTTGTTCCATGCAAATGCCAACTGATTGCATCATGTTGGTGTTCCGTTCATGATATGGACCCTCCTCTAAATATATCTGTTTGAGTTCGTGTCCTTTCTTTTGTACCCACATGGTGTCTTTACCATAGTCATGGATGACACTTGAATGCCTCAGCCATGGTCTTCCAATCAAGAGGGGAAGTCCTCCTTCTACCTGGGGTAGTCTTAATACCACAAAATCTAAAATGAAGAGATTACCTTGTACTTCCAGTAGAACTTTTGGGATCACCCCCATTGGCCTTATTTTGCTTTGATCTTTGCCAAAGTGATGGTGAAGTGGGTAGGTCTAGATGGGCATAGGCCAAGCTTCTCCATGGTATGCTCATGCATCAAATTTATGCTAGACCCATTATCCACAATGACTCCTTGTAGCTTTAATCCTTTAATTGTTACTATCAGCCTTGGACTCTTATAGTCGGTGAGAGGTGCTTTTTCTACACCCTTCTCTTGGCGTAAGGCAATAGTCTTGGTCACTAAGGTGGGTGAGGAAGCCTCATCAATAATCTGCAATACTTTAGACCTCAATTTTGCGTCCATGTTTATCAGCTCAAGAATACTAACCTTTGTTTTAGTTGACTTGAATAATCTTGAAGCTCCAGATTCCCTAAGATCAATTTTGATGTTTTATTTCTTAAGTTCCTTGTGGGACCGACTGTATGCATTCCCTATGAGATCATTAATCTCTGAAAAATCTTCTTTTTGTGTTACCTCTTTAGATTTTGTTGAACTTCCTTTCTTTTGTTTTGCATCTTCATGTATATCTAATTTTCTCTGATGTACCCTCTAGCTTTTGTGACTTCCAAAAGTATTTGATCCCTATTTTGGTTCTTCTAGACTTCTCCCTTTGCTTGTCTGCATGACCATGGAGTTAATTTCTTCTAAATGTACCACTCTAGTGGATGGTGATTGTACAACATTGGCTCCTTCTGTTGTTCCATGATTATCTATCGAGATCATTTGGAGATGGGGCCTAGATGTAGATGCTTTGTCTTGTGGGAAACAATTTGTATAATAATCCTTGCAATCTGGGAAATTACTGCAAGCAGGGGCCCATTTTATTGCAAGGTGCATACACTCTCCACACTTGAAACAGATAATTGGCCTTCTAGGCCCATTTCCATAATGACCTCTCTTGGAGACCTCTAAATACCCAAAGGCTTGATCTATACTGATTTAAGAGCACCTCTATATCAGTTATAGACCAAACTTTACAAGAATGTTACCTTAAGGAGCAGAGAACCTCTCCCTGACATAGTGATAATGCACCTCAATGTGCTTAGTGTGAGCATAGAACACAGGGTTCCTCACAACTACCAATGCGCTCTGACTGTCAGTGAAGATGGTGGTGGCAGAAGATTGGCCAATACCCAAATCAACCATATTAAGGCGTCTGAGCCACACACACTCAACAATCGCTGTGAAAGCTTCCCTATACTTAGCCTCGCAACTGGAAGTGGCCACAGTAGGTTGCTTCTTGCTCAACCAAGATATACATGAGCTACCAAGCATGAAGCAAAAACAACTGGTGGACACACGAGTGTCATAGCAACCAGCCCAATCTAAGTCAGAAAAAGCATGCAAATCTGGCGGTAGTGATCCCCCCTTGGGATAAAACAACCCAAGTAGCCAAGTTCCACTCAAGTAGCGCAAGATGTGCTTAACCGCCTGCCAATCCTTGACTCCTGGGCAATGCATAAATCTGCTCATCTGTGAGACAGCAAACTAAATATCTGGCCGAGTAATGCATAAGTAAATCAAGCATCCAACAGCTTGCTGATAGAGAACAGCATCAAATGCATCTCTAGCATCATGAAGACTCAATCGTAAACCTGTCTCCATAGGGGTGGCAATATGCTTACAGTCTTCAAGGCCAAAATGTTGCAATAATGTGTCAATATATTTCATTTGACACAAAGCCATTCCACCATCAACTTGCATAAATTGAATGCCCAAATAGTGATGCAAATGCCCCAAATCAGACATCTCAAATGAGGCATGAAAATCAGCCTTAAAATCAGCAATATGCTTCTCAATAGGACCAGTGAGCAGCATGTCGTCAACATAGACAACGATGATCAGAAGCACATCGTTAGCACGCTTAACATATAAGGTGCTTTCAGTTAGACTGTTCTCAAAACCATGTGCAACCAGATAGGCATGTATCTTCTCATACCAAGCACATGGTGCTTGCTTTAAACCATATAATGCCTTCTTTAACCTGCACACCTGGTTTTCATGCCCTTTGTGCACAAAGCTACGGGGCTGAAAAACATACACTTCTTCATGCAAGTTGCCATTCAGAAATGTAGTTTTAATGTCCAACTAATGTACATTCCAACCATGATGGGCGGCAAGTGCACAAATGCTCCGAATAGTAGTCATACGGCATGTAGGTGCAAAGGTCTCATCAAAATCAATGCCTCTTTCCTGTGCGTAACCCTTTGCAACAAGCCTAGCCTTATACCTGTCAATTGTACCATCAGGTTTACGTTTCAGCTTCTATACCCACTTAGTGTCAATGGCCTTCTTGCCAAGAGGCAAGTCACATAAAGACCAAGTACCATTCTTCATTATTGCATCATATTCAGATTGCATACCAGCCATCCAATTTTCTGAATTTTGTGCTTCATCAAACGAAACAGGCTCATTCTCATCACAGAGACTAGACGCAGCCATAGCATAGAAATTTGATGCAAAGGAGGCACTATGAGAGCCTAAACGAGTACAATATGACAAAGGTGCATCTAATTTGTTGTCATGCAAAGTTTGCACCAGCCATTTTGGCATAGTTTTTGCCTGCTCAATATCAGCTCTCTCATCAACAAGTGCATCATGTAAATCTGCATCAGAAATAGAATGATCTGCATCATCATATGAAACCTGCAAAGGCTGAGAAGTTGCCTCATTAGGACCATCACTAGACTGTCCACCTGTAAAAAGAGGCATCAAAGTATCATACATGTCTTTGGAGCTAACAGATGTCTCCTTAGTACATGAAAGCAATGGCTGAATAGCATCTTTCAGAAAGCCAACATCACGGCTAACCAAAATTTGTTTAGTCTGTGGATGATACAAATGATAACCTTTACTTTTAGAACTATACCAAACAAAAAAACATTTTACTGCCTTATCATCCAATTTTTTGCGATTTTGTTCAGGCACTAGTGCATATGCCAAACAACCAAAAATACGTAGATGAGCAACAGATGGCTTGCGGTCATGCCAAGGCTCATATGGAGTGATAGACTACAGCACTTTAGTGGGACACCAGTTTAGTACATATGCTGCACACATGACATCCTCAAGCCAGAAACTATGAGGTAAAGCCTGACTCTTGACCATACACCTCGCCATCTCCATGAGAGACCTGTTCTTCCGTTCAAAAACTCCATTCTGTTGAGATGTATATGGCACTGTACACTGGTGTTTTATCCCACGTTCAGCCATAAATGCATTAAAAGCAGAAGACATATATTCCCCCCCTCGATTAGAACGGAGGGTGCCCATTGCTGATAGATTTTCAGCCAAAACCAAAAACTGTTTAAATCACATGAACACTTCGGACTTTGCCTTGAGTGGATATACCCATGCATGCCTGGAAAAATCATCAATGAAAGTCACGAAGTAAAGGTAATTTCCAAAAGAGGATGTCTGCATAGGACCACAGACATCACTATGTACTAGCTACAATTTTTGTGTACCCTAAACTGAACCATCTTTTGGAAAGGAGGAACGCTGCATTTTCCCCAAAATACAGCCTTCACGAACATGTTTTCCAGGTGCCTCAAGTTTGGGCAAAGAGGACACCATTTCAGATTTCTGCAGGCATAGCAAACTAGCAAAATTCACATGACCAAAGCGTGCATGCAAAAGCTTTGCATCTGACATAGCCTGAGAATCATTTACTGCAGATGCCAAATCATTTTTCAGATCTTTCATAGTCTATGAGCTTATACAGCCCAGGACATAAAATTCCAGAAGCAATAATCACATCGCCATTTGATAGATCATGAACTGTACACCTGTCATCAACAAATTTCACAACGAAGCCAATCTTGGCTAATGCAGAAACTGATAACATGTTCTTTTTGATCCCTGGCACAAATAAAGCATCTGACAAAGTGAAAGAACTACCATCGGCAGTAGTCAAAATGATCTTACCAACTCCCATAACAGGATAAGAGGAGTTGTTGACGCATGTAACAGTATTCCCTGTAGGGGCAGGCTCGAGTGAAGAGAAGAAACTGCGCTACGAGGTAATATGTTTGGTCGCCCCACTGTCAAAATACCAAACATCTGAGTCTACTCCAGACATGCACTGCTCATGAGAAGATGGGTCAAAACTGTAGACAGTAGTGAACGCCCATTCTTCTTCCTGCACAAGATTTGCAGACTCTGTTTATGGTGTAGAGGCCTCTGCAACAACCATTCCAACCTCTTTCTTCTTTGCCTCTTTAGCAACCAGTTTTGGACAGTTCTTTATAATATCTTCATTCCCTTTACAGTACTTACAAAACAATTTCTGCTTTTCTAATTTCTTCTTATCTTTATCTTCCTTCTTCGAATATGCAGAATTAGCAAATTTCTGCTTACTAATTGAAGAGCTCCATTTTCCTTTGCCCTTCTGACTAGCCAGGAAAGCTTGATCCGCAAATCGAATAATGGACCTGTTCTGCCTGGACTGATCTTCCTTCAACAGAACAGAGACTAACTCCTCAAATGATAAGGCATTTGGATTGCCTTTCATCATCAAACGAAGAGTAGAAGCAAAACTTTGATATGAATCAGGAAGACCATTCAGAACAGTCTACACAAGTGAGCTATCTGGTATAACCTCATCAGCAAAAATCAATTGTTCCTTCAAGTCTTTGATCTTCGTTAGGAAACTGTCCATAGAATCACCTTCATTCATGTGCTCACTCTCCAACTGTTTTCGGAGGTAAGCAACACGAGCCTCATTCCTAGCTTGGTACAATGTGATAAGTGTATACCAAGCAGCCTTAGTTGTTCTGTAAGAGCAAATGTGAGGAATAATGGCACGTTTGACAGACAAAGCTATCAATGCATGTGCCTGGGCATCTCTGCCATCCTAGCGAATCTGCTCTACAGTAGGTGCAATAGAAATAGCAGCACGAACAGGAATCTGCAGAATATCATCTTCGACACCATCTTCATCAGCTCTAGTACCTGTATTTGCAATACCTGTAGTCAGAGGTGTAACAGGACGTCTCTCAACACCCTGCACAATGTTCGACAATCCTTTTGCAACCAATACATGTCGCATCATATAAGCCCATAATGGGTAGTTGGTACCATCCAACTTATCCTCAACAGCCAACATACAGAATACATCACTGCTTTTAGCCATGGCCAGTGACTAAAATACCTTGATGCGGAAAATTGATTGTATCTCAAAAAGTTGAACAGAACTGCCCAGACGAGTTCTACTAGACCTATAGTAGACTTCGAGACGCTTAAACTGGCGAACAGAAACTGGTATATACCTTTGCCACAAAAAGATGAAATAGCCTGCACAAGCACTGCGATAGTGTATTTGGAGGCCGAAACGAGCTCAGATCGCGATTTCGGCACCAGACAGCGAAGCTATTTTTATCTCGGAGACACGCTGAGTATACTCACCAAAATTCGTGCGATTTTAAGACTGCAAACAGAGGAGTGTCGACGGCGCCTTAGATGAAGCGACGACCTGCTCTGATACCAATTGTTGGAGATAGACGTCTGCGGAAGCACGCGAACAACACAAGGAAGAAGAAGAAGCTTGGAGCACAAACACACAATATTGAATGTATTACTAGAGATTGTACAAAGATAAGTAGCCCATTAGGGCAACAGGCGTATATACAAGCCGGGGGAAAAAAACCTCCTAAAGAGGGAAAAAAGTGCCCCGGCGGTCCTAGAGTGTTCACACACATCAGTACCTAAATATATCAACATAGTTGGTTTCTCTCCTCTTATCAAGTCAATGCAGCAAGCCCAAGGTGCATTTATGGAAAAGCAAGACCAGACTCGCAAGGAGTAAAAGCTGATGAGGGGATTTCCGCAATCATTATCATATCTTGCCCTCATGTTAAACAGGGTCTGCTCTCTCAATTTCTCCTGCATTGGCGATGACTCTAGCAAGCTTTGTCTCTGCTAAGAGATGCATAGTGGACAGATGGGCAAAGGTTATGGAACTGATAAAATGCAAAGAGTGTTTATGAACACTTCTAATTACTTGAGATTAGCAACTATCTTCACACAATGTTTATAAACACTATCAACAAAGAGAACCACTATCAATTTTTGCGTAAATATTTCTCACAATGAAAAACATATTACACTCGATCCACAAAGAGGGATGGGAGGGAGGGGAAAATGAAAGAAAATGGTGGACAAACTGATGAAGAAAATGGGTGGGAGGGTGGGCAAATGGGCAGAATAAATCCCAAAAATTGATGGCAAAAAACTTCTCTAAATGAGGAGAAAGCACACCACCAAAATAAAGCACCACCACCACCAAAACGACCACCAAATGCACCACCAAGACCTCCACCTAGCGCTCTGATACCATGTAGAGAGTACGCATGCGGAAGCAAAATGAAAAGTAAAGTACTCTCACAAAACAAAGAACGTGTGAGACACAAAATGAGTAGACCATGAAATGGGTAAACTCATGTGGATTAGAAATGAGCTTGCCAAGAGCATGGAGTAGGCTTCTCAAGCTTTTAACCAAGTACAAAGGAGGGGAGAGGCCCTCCTTATATAGATTTGGGAGGGGCTCTCAAAAGTACATCATATGTGGGATAAGTCTCCTGAAAGGAGAATGAATACAACTGGTAGAAGCACATGGCAAGGTATCCAAATACAAAGGAATTACAATATGAAATGGAAATAGACTAGAAATGGATTGCCTCCTGGATACAAAACGGAGATGCACTCATGCGGATACAAATGTAGATGAAGTAGGAGCGATCATGTCATCAACATATTATGCATGTTACAGATCAAGCTTTCCTGGCTGGTCAGAAAGGCAAAGGTAAATGGAGCTCTTCTACTAGTAAGCAAAAATCTACAAATGCTTCACATTCGAAGAAGGAAGACAAAGATGAGAAAAGATCGAAAAAGCTGAAAATTTTTGCAAATACTGTAAAGCAAATGATCATGTCATCAAGAGCTGTCCAAAATTGGCTGCTAAAGAGGCAAAGACAAAAGAGGTCAGAATGGTTGTTGCAAAGGCCTCTACACCGAAAATAGAGTCTACTAATCTTGTGGAGGAAGAAGAATGGGTGTTTACTACTGTTTGCATTTTTGACCCATCCTCTCATGAGGAGTGCATGTCTGTAGTAGACTCAATGTTCTAAACACATTCTGCTTAGCCGTGATGTTGTATTTTGTGGAAGATGTTATTCAACCATTGCTTTCATGTACTAAGGAGACATTTGTTAGCTCTAAAGACATGTATGATACTTTGTTGCCTCTTTTTATAGGTGGACAGTCTAGTGCTAGTTCTAATGAGGCAACTACTCAGCCTTTGCAGGTTTCATGTGATGATGTAGATCATTCCATTTCTAATGCAGATTTACATGGTGTACTTATTGATGAGAGAGCTGATATTGAACAAGCAAAAACTATGCCAAAATGGATGGTGTAGACTTTGTGTGACAACAAATTAGATGCACCTCTTTCATATCATATTCGGTTAGGCTCTCATAGTGCCTCTTTTGCATCAGATTGCTATGCTATGGCCACCTCTAGACTTTATGATGAGACTGAACCTGTTTCGTTTGATGAAGCACAAAATTCAGAACATTGGATGGCTACAATCCAATATGAATATGATGCTATCATGAAAAATGGTACATGGTCTCTGTGTGACTTGCCTCTTGGCAAGAAGGCCATTGGCACTAAGTGGGTATACAAGCTAAAGCAAAAACTTGATGGAACAGTTGAGAGGTATAAGGCTAGGCTTGTTTCAAAGGGTTATGCACAGCAAAGAGGCGTTGATTTTGATGAAACCTTTGCTCCTACTTGCCGAATGACTACTGTTTGTAGCATCTGTGAACTTGCAACTCATGATGGTTGGAATGTACATTAGTTCAACATTAAAACAATATTTCTGAATGGTGACTTGCATGAAGAAGTGTATGTTTTTCAGCCCCGTGACTTTGCACAGAAAGGGCATGAAAACCAGGTGTGCAGGTTAAAGAAGGGATTATATGGTTTAAAGCAAGCACCACATGCTTGGTGTTTGTTATTGACTTTGGAGTTGTCCTCTCCAATCATTAAGTACAAAAGAATCAACAAGCATCTTTATTTTGTCAAACCTGGGAATATTCATAAGACCACAACCCCTTCTAGATGATAGAATCACAGAAATGAGAGAATAATGGCTGGATTTCTGAGAAAAATGAAAATGAAGAGGAAATTCTAGGGTTTGACTTATCTAGAGAAAATCTTCACCATTTTCCACAATCTTAGTGTCTATTACATGCCATTTTCGCAGCAGAATACATCTATGAAGTTAAAATTCAAAAATATCACCTGCATCATACAGATGAGACAATCGTGATTCTGTACCAACAGACGATTTTCATATTTCTACATCATTCTTTACTCATTCCTCACTCATTACATCAGTATTCATCTCTTTTCATACACCTTACTCAGTAATACACAAATGAAACTCACAAATCTCCATGATTACACAAGAATAGAACTCACACATCAAAGAAACTACACAAAAGAGGAGAAACACGATTTTCTGCAGAAACTCTCTCTATTCACTTGATAGCATATACAAATGATCAACCAACCCTCTCAAAATAGAGGAATTTGTCTTATATACTTTTTCAAGTGTCCCTTTTCACACTTGAAATTTGGTCCTTTCCTCTAATATTCTAAAAATATGCTATCTAGGAGTTTCTAAAAATTCTAGAAAAATTACATAAGTTTCTATACATAAGGAAGACTCTTCCTTATTTTTACATCAGTTGCATAAATACTTTACAAGTTTTTTGACATTTTACAATTACTTCCTATCAAAAAATACTTCAAAAAGTACATCTTCCAACATCCTTCCCCTCCTAAACCTTTTGGCTCCTGACAAAAGACTTCCATGCTTCACAAATCTTGCAAGTTTTTTTTCATTTCTTCTTTCGTTGATACACTTGTGACACCAAGTCATGACTCTTTCTTTCAGTGATATTCAAATTATTGACCATCTCGAACAAGGCCTTTCTCCATTGAACTGCAGCTTCTGGTTTATCAATGAAATCCTTTTTCAGATATTCTATATAAGCAGCTTCATATGCAATAAGTCGAGATTTGGTAACCACTGATAAATTCCCAAAAATTTCTGACTCTCTCTCAAAAAATCCATAGTCAAAGGCATCTTCAAAAATCTGCAAAAAGTGACTTCCAAAAAATATTATTCTGCTATAATAGGCCATTAAACAGATTCTGTCAGGTGTTTCACTCAAATCAAATAATAATGCATCTGTTGGAGAGTTGAAGCCAATGTAGTTCAGGACTCTGACATGTGTGTGTGTGTAAGTTTCTATACATGCTAGAATTAATCTCATTATTCTGATAAGTACAATGCATGTAGGGTCATTGACATCCTTGTATGTAGCTATTATAGACTCAACAATATTCACCATGTAACTCTTTGTAGGCCATGTACCTGCTTTTGGACGTGCTATTTTTGGGAAATTTAGCCATTTGGATGGAATTTGACCTTCTTTCCTCCTTTCCCAAAAAACTATCCATTCTCTCCTTCTAGCAACTGGGCAGTAAGCTGGATTTATTTTCAAGTGAAGAGGTGCTTCTTTCCATATCTTCCTGCATTCTTTATTGGCATCCAACCATCTGTTTCTCCACTTTGGATTGGCTTTTTCAAATAATTCTTTAGTCACATTTATATCCTCTTCATACTGATGGAGAGTGTTAATCTCCAAAAGAACAACCTACTCTTGTGATTAGAGCACCTCTATACCAAGAGTAAGTCAAAAACTTCCACTTTTAGAGGATCAATTACTAACTATCATAGAGTTAACAAATCTGTGAAGAAGATGAAA
The DNA here is from genome assembly GCA_020310875.1 of Ceratopteris richardii. Lineage (NCBI taxonomy): Eukaryota > Viridiplantae > Streptophyta > Polypodiopsida > Polypodiales > Pteridaceae > Ceratopteris > Ceratopteris richardii. The sequence continues at coordinate 33,192,451 of CM035420.1, read as the reverse complement.
CATAGAAAAGTCTGCTGCACTATTTCTCCACATTGACCTATCAAACATGTAAAGTTTTTTATGAAACTTTGTACGAAGTATCTCCTAGAGATTGCGCATCTCCTCCAAGTTGAATTACTTCAAAAGCTTTAGTATAACTTGAGAAATTAACTTCACAAGTTACCTATGTCAGAAACTGTCATTCAGAACAGTCGATTTTACACCTGCAACTTTTAAGACTTGGTTCTCCTTGAATAGAACCCGTTTGAGCAAATGCTTCTAGCCATGAGTAGCTTATCTTTCAACTTAAAGATTAAGTCCTCATTCATGCAAAACTTTAAACTGTGCTGGGAGAAATGATCAAAACATTAAGTTCAAAATCTGCGCCTGTTTTAGGAACCTGTGAATACACTTCACATATGAATGTTCCTATACTTAATTCTCTAAGCCTGATTACAATTGGAAGCTAAAACTTTATACAGAGGTCAAGAAACTCTAGACTTAGACTTGTACAAAAGCATTTCACAATTGATCTACTGTAGAAGGAGAAGACGCAGAAACATCGGGCGCAATATTTTTGATTACTCAGAAAAATTTACAGTTGAGTGATGAGAGAAAAACTCAACTAACTTTTCCTCTATCTCATGACATCTAACTTCCTCATTCTTGACTTCTAACTATTGTCACATATGCTCTCATACTTGCCCCGACTTTTCTCAAAGTATTTATAGATAAATTTGTACATGATTCTTACTAAACAAAAGATCTAAGTCAGCTATGACTATACTAATGTACATATGTGTACACTTCTCTTATCCTCTGAATGTAATCTTCTTCCAAACTTTAAGAATTGATTCTTCCTTCATCCTTTAATCTTCCAAGCCTTCAATTGGTGATTGGTTTGCACCAACAGCTCCCCCTCAATCATCAATTGAGGTTTTCTCTGTCTTCTTTATACTTGCCATGTCTTTGAACCTTTGTAACTTAGGTCCATCCAAGCTCTTTGTCATCATATCTGCCACTTGTTCTTTTGTTGGAGTGTACATCACTTCAATCTCTTTATCTAGTACCTTTTCCCTCAAGAAATGATACTGAATCTCTATATGCTTAGTCCTGGCATGAAAAACAGGGTTAGCTGCCAAATACAAAGAACTCATATTGTCTCCAAAAATTATTGGAGTACTATGATCAATCTCAAAACTTTTCATCAAGGTCTTTAACCATATCACTTCCTTTGCAGCTTCTACCATTCCCTTATACTCAGCTTCTGTGGATGATAAAGCAACTGTATGTTGCTTCTTTGAACACCAAGAAACTAGCTTATCTCCAACATAACAGAGATACCCATGAGTAGACCTTCTATCATCTGAGTCACCTGCCCAATCTGCATCACTAAACACTTTGATTCTTGTGTCAGAAGTGAAACCATAATACAAGCCTTCACTTAGGGTTCCTTTGATATATCTGAGTACCCTTTGGGCTGCAATCCAATGAGTCTTCTTTGGACAATGCATAAATTGTGACAACACACCTACTGCATATGATAGATCTGGCCTTGTCAAGGTAGCATAGATTAAACTACCTACCAAACTCTGATATTTCTTCATATCATTGAACTCTTCACCTCCATACCTACTTAATTTATGATTTACCTCCAATGGTGTAGTTGAGGTCTTGCAATCTTCCATGTTAAACTTGACTAGAAGATTCTTCAAGTATCTCTCTTGTGACACATATACTCCATGTTGAGTATACACAATCTGCATTCCTAGAAAATAAGATAAGTTTCCCAAATCACTTATCTTAAACTCCTTCTCTATTTGTCTTTTGAGTTCATTAATTCCTTGAGCATCTGTTCCTGTAACAATAATATCATCAACATAAATGCACATGTAAATGTATCCATTTTCACTTGCCTTCACTAGCAAGCTACTATCTGCCTTTGATGCTTGAAATCCACATTCATTCAAAAACTTGACCAATCTGTAATTCCAAGCTCTTGGGGCTTGCTTCAACCCATATAAAGCTCTCTTGAGCTTACACACATAATCTGATCCAATTGATTCCATGAAGCCTTCTGGTTGCTCCATATATACTTCATCTGCAATGTATCCATTTAGAAATGCATTTTTCACATCCAATTGTGATAATTTCCATCCCTTGCAAGCAGCAATAGCAATCAATGTCCTAATTGTAGACATCTTAGCAACAGGACTAAAGGTTTCATCATAATCTACCCCATAAGTTTGGGCATAACCTTTGACCACAAGTCTAGCCTTATATCTAGACACCTTACCATCTGCAAACCTCTTTGTTTTATATACCCATTTACATCCAATGACCTTCTGATTCTTTGGTCTTGGTACTAGTTCCCAAGTTTCATTTTCAAGTAGAGCATCATACTCTTCCTGCATTGCCTTCTCCCAATTCTGTTTACCTTTGGCTTCTTCATAAGTGGTTGGATCTTCTTCTGTTTTCACAATGTAGGCATAATCTTTTGTTGTTAGGAAAGATGTATCATAACTATACCTTATAGGTTCTTTCCTTTCCCTTGTAGATCTTCTGATTTCTGCACTTCTTGAAGTTTCAGCCTCATTTGATTCTGGATCAAATCTTGGCCCTTCTTCTACATGATCCTGCACTCTACTTCTAGAGTCAACTTCATCAACAATTTCTTCACATACTTTTACCTTTGCCTTTCCTTTCCTTTGAATTTCTTCAACACCTGCAAACTCATTTGGTGATCCTGTATACCATATATTTTGCTCATCAAATGTCACATCTTTTGTAACAAGAAATTGCTTTGTGGATGGACTCCACAACCTGTAACCCATCTGTCTATCATCATATCCAATAAACACATACTTCTCTGCTTTTGGTTCTAGCTTATGTCTTAATTGTGAAGGAACATAAGCATATGCAATACATCTAAATACTTTACAATGATCAAGAGTAGGCTTCTTACCCCACCATGCTTCATAAGGGGTTCCTCCATCCAAAGCTTTGCAAGGCAACCTATTCACAAGGTATGTTGCAGTGTTAATGGCTTCTGCCCATAAGTAATTTGGACAATTCTTTTCCTTCATCATGGCTCTTGCAAACTCTACAAGAGTCCTATTCCTCCTTTCTGCTACTCCATTCTGTTGAGGGGAGTACCTGCAAGTTATTTCTCTTTTGATACCTGCATTCCACAAATAATCATCAAACTCTTTAGAGAAATACTCTCCCCCTCCATCTGATCTTAACCTCTTGAGCTTTTGCCCTGTGATCCTTTCTGCATAAGCATGAAAATGTTTGAATGTCTTGAAAACTTCTGATTTATCCTTGATTACATACAAAGTAATCCACCTGGTTGCATCATCAACAAACAACACATAATATCTGGATCCATTTATGCTATAGTCCCTTGAGGGACCCCATACATCTGTATGAACCAATTCAAGCATATTTGAATGCTTGTACCCTGATTTATTGTAAGAACTCTTATGTGCTTTACCTAATTGACAAGCTTCACACTTGTACACCATATGTTGCCCTTCAATATTTGGCAATCCAAGCACCACCTGATTCTTTGACATCTCCTTTATAGCTCTCTCATTAAAATGACCTAGCCTTTTATGCCATAGGTCTAATTCAGACACCTTTTGACTTCCATAGGTAAATAATGCATGTCCCACATTACCTTGAACTTTGAGAGTGAACAATCTTCCTTCCTTTTTACCTGCAATTATGTTTCTATATCCCTGATTTGGATCTTGTACATAAACACCATCATTTGTGAATCTCACCTCATATCCTTTCTCCACAATTTGTCCTACACTTATCAAATTTTTAGGAATAGTAGGAACATAAAGTACCTTGCTCAGAAGTGTACTTCCACTCTTTGTCTTCACTGATCCAATGCTCTCCACTTTATGTTTGGTATTATCACCTGTGTGAACTGTATGTCCATTCACCCTTGCTTCCATATCAGTCATCAAAGATAGATTCCCACTCAGATGATTGCTGCACCCTGAGTCAATATAAAACACTCTTTGATCTTCTCCCATTGATTCATGAGTTGCATTCAAGATAAGAGTCATGTCATCCTTCTGATCTGATGCATAATTGTAATAATTATTGTTGTAGGACTGAGATTGGAAGTTTCTTCCACCTCCTCTACCATATGATGTCCTACCTCCTCTTCCTCTGAAATTGCCTCTTTGGTTTCTACCTCCTCTACCTCTTTGATTATAATTCTGATTATTGCTTCCACCATTTTGATTGTTATACCAACAATCATTTGCCAAATGATTTGTTCTGCTACAAATCCAACAAGCTTTAGCATTATCTTTGTTCTTACCTCCTCTTCCTTTACCTCTGAAATTCATCTTCCCTTTTGTGAAGTTAGCTTGATTTGAATTCCCTTCATCATCATTTGATTGCTTTCCCTTGCCATTCTTTTTCTTGTCCTTGGAGTACATAGCTTGACTTGTACTTCTATCATTGTCTCCTTTAAGATCCTGCTCAAAGGTTAGCATGTGTCCTAGCAATTGATTAAGATCAGGAGTAAAGTGATCAAGTGACAATTCTATGGACAATATAAAAGGCTTCCACTTCTCATCTCCTCTCAAACCTGTAAGTATTTGTCTTACCAACTTTTCCTCTTCAATGTCTTCATCCACTGCTCCCAAGCTATCTGCAATATCTTTCATCCTTGCCACATAATCTGAAATTGATTGTGAGCTCTTCTTCTTGAAGGTTGTGAACTCAGCCCATAGTGAGGACTTCCTTGACTTAGTTGTATTTTGGAAATGCTCTTCCAAGGCATTCCAAACATCTGTAGCACTTTCCAAACCTCTAATGTGAGGTAGAAGGTAATCATTTACAGCCATGTAGATGATACTCCTTGCTTGAGCATCCTTTCTCATCCAAGTCTTCAACATTGCAAGCTCTTCCCTAGTAGGAATACTAGGATCTGCAAACTCAGGTTTTTCTTCATCTCCTGTAATAAATGATATAAGATCTTTGCTCATGAGGTGTGCTTCCATCCTCATGGACCATGCTGGATAGTTCTCCCTATCTAGCTTATCAATCTACAAGCTTTCTCCCATCTTATGTCCACCTGTGTATTGAAATCTTCAAGCTTTACAAACAATGTATATACCTTTACTTCGAATTAGACTCCTTTTGCCTTTCTTGATGTCAGATATTCTTCTCCTCAAGCTTTGACTCCAAGCTTTCACTTCTTAGTCCTTCAAGTGTTGAATTTCTTGAATCTGCAGCAGTCGGGATCCTCCTTTCCTTAATTTGATGTCTCCTGCTCTGATACCACTGATGGAGAGTGTTAATCTCCAAAAGAACAACCTACTCTTGTGATTAGAGCACCTCTATACCAAGAGTAAGTCAAAAACTTCCACTAATTTAGAGGATCAATTACTAACTATCATAGAGTTAACAAATCTGTGAAGAAGATGAAACACAGAAAAGTCTGCTGCACTATTTCTCCACATTGACCTATCAAACATGTAAAGTTTTTGATGAAACTTTGTACGAAGTATCTCCTAGAGATTGCGCATCTCCTCCAAGTTGAATTACTTCAAAAGCTTTAGTATAACTTGAGAAATTAACTTCACAAGTTACCTATGTCAGAAACTGTCATTCAGAACAGTCGATTTTACACCTGCAACTTTTAAGACTTGGTTCTCCTTGAATAGAACCCGTTTGAGCAAATGCTTCTAGCCATGAGTAGCTTATCTTTCAACTTAAAGATTAAGTCCTCATTCATGCAAAACTTTAAACTGTGCTGGGAGAAATGATCAAAACATTAAGTTCGAAATCTGCACCTGTTTTAGGAACCTTTGAATACACTTCACATATGAATGTTCCTATACTTAATTCTCTAAGCCTGATTACAATTGGAAGCTAAAACTTTATACAGAGGTCAAGCAACTCTAGACTTAGACTTGTACAAAAGCATTTCACAATTGATCTACTGTAGAAGGAGAAGACGCAGAAACATCGGGCGCAATATTTTTTATTACTCAGAAAAATTTACAGTTGAGTGATGAGAGAAAAACTCAACTAACTTTTCCTCTATCTCATGACATCTAACTTCCTCATTCTTGACTTCTAACTATTGTCACATATGCTCTCATACTTGCCCCGACTTTTCTCAAAGTATTTATAGATAAATTTGTACATGATTCTTACTAAACAAAAGATCTAAGTCAGCTATGACTATACTAATGTACATATGTGTACACTTCTCTTATCCTCTGAATGTAATCTTCTTCCAAACTTTAAGAATTGATTCTTCCTTCATCCTTTAATCTTCCAAGCCTTCAATTGGTGATTGGTTTGCACCAACACATACTCTATATACTTGTTTGGAGGTAGCCCTACTCTGGCCAACTGATAATTCTTGATACTCTCCATGATCATACAGAACGGTATACCCAATCCATCTGCAGCCCAGTGATGCTGATCTGGATTAATCCCTTTGTTTAAAGGAAATGTAACTATTTGATCTTCATACTCATCATGCATTTTCCTGATAAAATCCATTCTCGATTCTCTACTAGTCAATAATTTCTGAACAAATTCTTCAGAATACTCTTCTTCTGGTTTTTTGACTGCTGGTTCACTGTCATATTGTTCTCTGTCATCATTTCCTGCTTCATATTCTCTTGTATCTGTATTCTCTGCATGTACTTCATCCTGAACTTGTGGTTGTTCCACCTTCTTCTGTAATTCCTCTATAGTCTCCCTCAGACTCTTGTTCTGATTTGCCCAATGTTCTCTCTCTTTTATCCACTTATTTCTTTCTTTCTCCATCTTTTCCTGCCAATCCTTCCTTTCTTTCTCTACCTCCATATACAATTTATTGTAACCTCTCATTGAAGTAGCAGCATGTATGCTAGCCTGTTTTTCCAATTCTTTGGCCTCCTTCAATTCTGTTTGTAATCTCTGGACCTCTTTATGTAATTCCTCCTTTTCTCCTTCTGTCATCTGAGCAGTTTTACTTTCATCTTTTATCTGACCTTCCTCTAAAAACAATTTATTTATTTCTTCATGTGCTTTGGTCAGAATTTGATATGATGTCTGCAGAGTTCTATATCTTCCTCCTATTGTTCTCAGTTCCATCTCTATTTTAGCATTCTGATCTGCTAATTTTGCACTCTTCTCCTCCAAATACTGAATTCTATTTTGTTTTTGAACTTCAGATTCTTCTAGGACAATTATTCTATTGATGAATTCTTCATTTTTCTCCTGCATCAGCCTTAATTGCTCTGACATTTGTTCTTTCTCCTTCTTGTGCTCTTTGATAATCATACTTCCTTTCTCAAATTCAGAATCAGCCACCATGCTAGATATGATCATGTTTCTGCTGGATGGTCTGAACTGCTCAATGTTACTCATGATGATTTGACAGGTTGATCTTATATTTCTAGGTATTCTTTCCAATCCTACCTCCATTTCCATCTGTCTAACTTCAATTTGTTTATCTTCTTTACCCTCATTATCCTCTTCTTCTGCTTCTTCATCCTCTATGTCTTTGATTTCTTGTTCTTCATGGTTTTGACCATTTTCCTTTGTTTCCTTATCTGTGGCATCTCCTTCAACTTCCCCTGTCTGAGTGTTTTGATTCTCCATTTCTAAATCATCTGTATTTATTTTTAGTTCCTATGCTTTTGTACTTCCTATTGCTTGCTCATTTCCCAACTTCTGTTGTTCTTCCTCCAAAACTTATGTTTCTTTTTCCTGATTTAGGGTTTCCAAAAATTCACCTTCCTCAACAGTCCTTTCTTGGTCTGTGCCTGTTTGCCCCTCCTGCCCTTCTTCCTGATCATCAATGTCCATAAAATCCAACTCTTCTTCTTGTTCCTGATCTTTGTTGAGTGTGGATTCTTCATTATTCTTCAAATCCTAAAGTACTTCTTTTATATTTTGTATGGTTTCTTCTTCTACTACTCCTTCTTTGACTGCTTTATCCTCCTTTCCTAATGTCATCTCATCTGTTTCCAGACCTTGACCTACATCTTTCTGTTTTTCAGCTGAGCTGCTCTTCTGTGGCTCTTTTGATATCCCTTCTATGCTCTCATCTAGTTTGAAGTATGTTTGAGATGGTTTAGTCCATATTGGCTTTATTCCTGTATGCACCAATCCACTACTGACTTCTTCTCTTATTTGACTTTCTTCTTCTACCACAACTGCTTTTCCTTTTAACAACCTCCTTCCTTCCTCAAGACTTAACTGTGATATTGCCTCTTCCTGAATCTGCTTTTCTTGTAGCTTTTTCTTCAACTCTTCAGGTGTTCTTTGCTTTTCTGTAACTTGTGTAACCATTTTGGGAGTGTTGGGTACTGATAGATTCAAACTTTTTAACAGAAAGCTTTCAATGTCGCTTTCGAAATCTGAGGAGAAATGTGATGACCCTCCTACTTCACGTTCTTTCAGTCTTGATTCCTCTACCATGGTGGATTGTTTCTGTGTTTCTTTCACTATTACTTCCTCTGTTTCTTTTATTGTTACAGGTTCAACTACTGCTTTTCCTTTCCCTTTCTTAGTAAATTTCTTCTTTTGCACTGGTTTCCTTTGAACTTTCTTTTTCACAACCACAGTGGTTCTGGTTTCTGGAGGTCCTTGTAGCTCCTTGAAATAAGCCAACAACTCAACTTCCTTCTTCACAAACACTTCCTTTGTTTCTGCTGCCATCATTTCATCATGTAATGCCTCATAATGTTCTACCTCTTCCTGCACCCAATCTGTAGCTTTACATGAGTAATCTTCGAGCATCTTCTGATATTGAGCCTCATATATAGCTCTTTTATTATTACCTTGAGTTAGATATGTATGCAGCTGCTCCTTGCTTGTTTGTGGAGGATGAGGGTCACCAGAGGATTGAACCTGTTTTTGAGCTGCCTCATGTTCCTCTTTTGTAACTTCTTCCTGTTCCAGTTCCACTTTCCTGGGATCCAATTTTCTCTTCTTCACCGGAACCACTTCCTCAGAGATTATTTTTCTTTTCATCCCTATTCCCCTCATACTAGTTTGTCCTTCTATATCTTTAATATGCATTTTTCTGAGAGGACTTTTAACTCCTGTCATAAGATTTCGGAAATATTGTGCTTCTGGTGCCAATTTTAGCTGCTCTTCCATTCCCAAAACATGATAGATAATTCTTGTTAAAAACTGAGCTCCATTCATAAATTTCTTCTGCTCCCAATGCTTTGCTGCCTCTTTCAGCTGTTCATGAATGTAAGGTGTTACATCCATCACTCCAAAAGGCTTGGTTCTGTCTTTGTTATTGAACATTAGCAACGTAACTGACTTATGTGGCATTGTATATCTTGGCAGCTTAGGAAAACAAAATACTGTAGAAACATCCTGGTCGCATATTCCTCATTCTCTCTACCTTTGAAGTCAGCAAATTTTGAGTACCCTGTATAAGTCTCCTTATTCTTCTTTACAAAGCTGGGATCAAGTTTGGTCCCGATTGGAAAAAACTGCAAAGCAGCTCTGATATGCTCTGCTTTGATAGTGATACACACCTCCTGATTGTCTTTATTCTTCACTTTGCATCGAAAATAAGCGTCATTTCCTTTTCCAACTTCCTCCAAACTGTTCATGACTTGTGCCACTCTTTCAAAATCAATAAAGAAAATCGGTTCTTCCAATACTCTATGCAATCCCACAGCCTTCCATCTCTTCATGTTAACAGCAGTTCTTTGAAACTTGTAGAATTCCTGGCACAACATGGTATACTTGATCCTTCTACTCCAACTGTAAATATATGTTGACCTATTATGCTCAAAATCTCCTTGAGTTCTTTTACCACTTTCTCAGCTTCTGGAATTTGTAGTTCTTCATCCGACTCTAAGTCCACCTGGTCCACCACTGCCTCACTGTCTAGAAACCAGTGTCCTCTTGACAAAGTAACCGATTCTGCTTTGAAGTCATGAATTTGTAATTCCTTTGTATTCACCATCCTGGATTTGTAACACACAAAAGAAAAGAACTCCACCCACATGAGTCACAAGAATTCAAAAATGATGATTATTTTGAAATGTCACTGTCATGAGAATGACAAGAAAAATTCCAAATAAATATTGTTTCTTCAAAAAAGGACTCAATTAGAGTGATCATTACAGGTGTGGAAAGATGTCTAATGTGCTCTCTTCAAATGTCCTTCTCTTTTTTGACATTTCTCTTCCAAGAAGAAGATGTTTCTTGAAGAAAAAGATTAAAAAAAATTATTAATAAAAAAATGCCCCAAAAAATAAAAATCATAAAAGTTGAAACAGATCATACACAAATAAACAATAATAATTTACTTCCCTCCTCCCTATATCTTGCTTTGTGCTGTATAAATTTAAAAAAGAAGAAAATACACAATTTTTTCTCAATCTTTTAATTTTTCTCTCTTTTTTTTCAATTTTTCTCTCTCTCTTTTTTCTTTAATAGTGATGATAATTTCTTCCATTTTTTTTTCCATTTATTTTTCTTTTTTTTTAATAATAATAATTTTCTTCTATCCCTTTTCCTTCCCCTCCTAATTCTCTTTGTAGGGAAAAAAGGATAAGGAAAATTACTTTTGTCATCCAACATTTTTCTGTCTTCTTTTTTTTTTAATATTTTGAGAAAATTCTAAAGATAAGTCAAATATTGATGATCTTTTTTCCATTCACACAACTCTGATTTTTTTACCCAATAATGTTTAACTCTAGTTTTCCTTGTGTCATACAAACATTCATTTTTCCGTGAAGAGCATTTTGTAGAATTCTTTGGTCTCCATATCCATTGTGTTCTGAATTCCTGTTTTGATGAACAAGATCTGTATATGCCTTTCTTCCACATTTCCCTTGTTTTGTTGCTTTGATATTCCAGATCATGCCATGGTTGTCTCCTTCTTTCTGTCTCATCACTCTTCTGTATTTTTCTAGACTTTTGCGGGTTTTGATTATATGAAGCTTGATCATTTTGTATTTTTGTGGGTAATGTGTGCATGTCCTTCAGTGAGAAAGTAAATCCTTCCATGTCTGGGTCATGAACATCCTGAAGGACTTCCTCATGAACATCCTGATGAGCTTCCTGTTCTTCATTACTCAATAAAAATATCAAAAACCTTTTGTCATTGATAGTCAAACTAAGCTTCATTTTTTCAAAGTTCACAATGACTTTACCTTGTTTGAGCCAGGGTTGTCCCAAAATCAAATTTTCAGCCAGTAAATGATCTGGCCATTCTTCACAATCTATTGTCATATATTCATCATTAAATTTAACTTTAATAGAAAGTGAAGACATGCTCTGAATGATTTTTCCTTCCAAAGTTTTGATAAAGATTTTGCTTTCTGTCCTTTTTATGTTAAATTTATTCACCAAGGCTGAACTAATCAAATTTACTTGTGCTCCAGAATCTACCAAAACCCTTATTTTTTCATTTTGATAATCCATTATTATTACAGGCAGATGTTCTTTTTGTTTTAAAGATGTTTCACACAAACAGACTTCCCTTTGATCTTGGATTTTTCTTATTCTTTCCTTTGCTTCCTGTTGAGCCTCTTTTCTAATATCTTCTTCTTCTTTCTTCCTGTTCTGAGCTTGTTGCAGCCTTCTCCATTCATTCACAGTTAATGGGCAATCATACCTCTTTACTCTACATCCACTTATGAAGTTTGGCATGATCTCTCCATCTATGTTAGCTAGTTGAATGGCTCCACTATTGCTTATCTGATGTATGACATATGGTCCATGTCCTTTTTTCTGAAATTTCTTCTGATGTTCTTTGACTGTATAAGCCAAGACTAGATCTCCCTTTTGTAGATCTTTCTCTTTTATGTGAACATCATGATAAGCCTTTTGTCTTTTCTTGTCCACATACAAACTCATAATAGCTTGAAGTCTAGAAGCTCCCAATTTCTCCAATTCCATTACTCTCTCTGACAGTTCATGTCCAGTCCAATTGCAGTGACTACCCACTCTTAATGTTGGAATAAGAAATTCCATAGGTAAAACTCCATTTTGTCCATATACTAGATTAAATGGTGTGTTTCCTATTGCAGTCTTGTAAGCCACTCTATAAGCCCATAGGACATGATTAAGTTGTAAGTCCCAGTCATTCCTGTTTGTGTTAACTAGTTTTGATAGTACTGTGCAAAGTACTTTATTAGTACTTTGTGCTAATCCATTGGCTTGTGGATGATATGTGGCTGATTTTCTATGACTGATCAAAAAATATTCAGTAATGTTTTCTATGATTTGGTTCACAAAATGAGTCCCCCTATCACTTACCAATTCAATTGGAAGTCCAAATCTTGTGATAATGTTTTCGTAAAGAAATCTAGCTGTAGTCTGAGCATCATTCCTTCTTGTGGCTTTGGCCTCAGCCCACTTTGTCAGATAATCTGTAGCCACTATTATGTACTCAGCATGGGATTGTCTAGCTGGAGGATGTATAGGTCCAATAAAATCTAAACCCCATTTACTAAAGGCTCTGGCTGAGATTAATGGAATTAAAGGCATATTGTCTCTTCTATTTGGTTGACTAATCCTTTGACAAATGTCACATCTTTTCACATAAATTCTTGCATCAAGAAATAGGGTTGGCCACCAGAAACGAGAATATAAAATGAGTTTAGCTGTTCTGTCACTTGAGAAATGTCCTCCTGCTACTCCAGAATGGGCCATTTCTAGCATGTCTAGATATTTATCTTCAGGAACACAAATTCTCAAGTACCCATCCATTCCTCTCTTATAAAGCTGTTCTCCTATCAGTTGATATTCTTCAGAGATCTCTTGTAGATTTTTTGAATCTGAACCAGCAATCACCTGTTTTCCCTTCCTCTTCCTCTTCAATTCCTTAATAATATTTTCACTCCAATCAGGATTTTTCTGAAACCAATATAGAGTTATAAATTCTGACTCTTGCATTTGTTGGCATGTCTGGCAATTAGCAATGTATTTTGTTACATCTTGAACCTTATTAGGCCAATGTACTCCCATCCTATTAAGATTATTTAGGGTGACTACCCTAGAAGCATGAGTGCAAGGGTTCCAACAATGAGCTCTTTTCATATATTCTTCTTGTTCTTCTTCAGGAGTACAATATTCCAAAATGCCTATATGGTTGAGATGATACAAATGTCCTACAAGCAACATAAAGTTTCTACTTTGTAGAATCAAGTGTGTGCTATTTCCATATGTCCTGCAAGGTCCCATTGTTAGTAATGGTACAAAAGTCATGGCCCAGTCAGGAACACTCTCCACTTTGAACAAATAAGTATCTGGCAGGTCATCATCCAAAGGTGAACTGGGTTCTTTAGACTGAATTCTAGACAGATGATCTGCTCTCATATGTGTTTTCCCTTGTCTAACTACCACCTCAAACTCAAACTCCATTAGTAGAAGAAACCATCTGACTATTCTACCAGTATGACAAGGCTTTTTTACCAAATATAGTAATGCTTGATGGTCTACAAAGGACATAAACTTGTTGGCCAGTAGGTAATGTCTGTATTTTTTTTACAGCAAATATCATTCCCAACCCTTCTCTCTCAGTAGTTGTGTAATTTTTCTCTGCTTCATTCAGTTGCCTACTAGCATAAGCTATTGGGAAATCTAGCTTGCTTCCTTCTATTGGTTGTGCCAACACACATCCCAAGGCATAGTTTGAAGCATCCACATGAACATGAAAAATTTGATCCCATTGAGGTGTTTTTAGAATTGGGGCTGTTACCAAACAAGTTTTTAGAGTTTCAAAAGCTTGATCACACTCCTTGGTCCATTCAAACTTTGTGATAAGGGCATATAAGGGCTTGGCTATGTCCGCAAACTTGTACACAAATTTCCTATAGTAACCACAATGTCCCATGAAAGTTTGAAGTTCCTTTACATTTGTTGGTCTTGGTAGTTCTATTATGGCCTTTATCTTCTTTTCATCAGTTGATATTCCATTTTTAGAGACTATATGAGCTAACATTCTTCCTTTCCTCACAAAGAATACACACTTCTCTGGGTTTAAGCATACTCTGTATGTTCTGCATTTCCTGAATATATTTTCTAAATCTTGCAAGTGATCTTGTCTTTTTAATGAAAAAGTACATAGATCATCTACATAAATCTCCATTACATTTCTCAGGAACTCTTTGAAAATATGGCACATCAACCTTTGAAAAGTTGTTGGGGCATTAGTCAATCCAAAGGGCATAACCCTAAAGGCATAAATTCCCCATTCTGTAGAGAAGGCAGTTTTATGTTGGTCTTCCAGTGCTATAGGTACCTGATTGTATCCTGAAAAACCATCTAAAAAACTATAAACCTCCTTCCCTACAACCCTTTCTAGGAGATGATCTGTTATTGGCAATGGATAACTGTCCCTTATAGTTGCTACATTTACTTTCTTCAAGTTAATGCATACCCTAAGTTTTCCATTCTTTTTTTGTACAACTATAGGAGATATCCATTCTGTATACTCAATCTCATAGATGAAATTGGCCGCCAACAGCTTGTCAATTTCTTCCTTGGTTTTTGCAGAATATTTATCATTGAATGTGTAATGTCTCTGTTTGCTAGGTTTTGCATCTAGAGCCATAGGAATTTTGTGCTCACAGATTTTTGGATCAATTCCTTTCAAATCTTTATAACTGTAAGCAAATACATCCCTATAGTTCTTTGCTAGGCTCTTTAGTGCTTCTTCTTCCTGTGTGGTCATGTCATCAGCTACTACTATATGTCTTTCTTCTCCCTCTTCCTGAGTAATCATGACCTTTTTGGTTTGTTCTTCATTGTCATAAGCTTCTCCTTTCTTTTTTTCTCTCTTTGGCTTCATTTTTAAGAGTAGTCTGTTCTCTATTTCATAGGTTTTGAAATTTGCTGGTACATCAAAGTATTGATCTTTGTTTATTTCCTTCTCTTTATTCTCATCTTCCTGGTTTTTTTCTATTTCCTTGTGTTTGTGTTCCTTGTATTTGCCTGAAATTTTATCGTTGATTGCATCTACAGCTTTTACTTTTTCCAAATATTGTGTCTTTCCTTTTTGTAATATCATTTCTTGATCCTGATCCTCTTCTATTTTTGATACCCTTAGCATATGTATTCCAATGTGAAAAACATCATACCCTTCTTCATTTTCAAATTCCATTCCTACATACTCATCACTAGCCAAATCCATGGTAGCTAAAATTTGGTTCCAACCATAAGGCTCAAATTCTTCATCCTTGAATTGTTGTGGCACATAACTCTCATCTTGTACCTTTCTTCCTTCCATGCAATCTTCTCTTCTCAGTCTCCTTTTTCTATTGGTGAGGTTTCTTATCATGTTGCACTTCCATATTGATGATTCAGTTTCATCTTGGTCCTCCATATCTGATTCTTCACTTAACTCTCGATTTTGATGTATTTTATACCATTCTTGAGGAGATGTATCACAGTAGTGCCCATTTCTTAGATTTACTCTTGTTATTCTCCCTTTGCTTTGTAGGTACAGACAATCATTACCCCAATCTTGCACTATTTGCATTTGTCTCATAAATGCCCTTCCTAGGATGATTTCATATGAAGTAGATTGTGGAAATTCAACTATGGCAAAAGTGTGTTCTATCTCTATTCCACATATGTCCACAATCACTTTTTCCCATATTCCTAGGTGTTTTTCTATGTGTTCATCTGCAAGTTGCAATCTCATTTTAGTGGGTAATAATTCATTTTTTCCCCATTTTTCCCAAGTTTGTTTGGTCATGATGGCCACTCCTGATCCACTATCCAAAATGGCTTTGGCAAAAGTTTTTCCATATTGTATTTTTAGGGTTGATTTCCCTCTTCTCCTTCACAATACCCTCCTATTTTATCTATGGGAATAAACCACAATTCCTCCAATTCCTGTAGTTGTGGATGAAGATTTTCTGGAGTTTTTTCCTCTTGTAGTTTTTCTTCAATTTTTTCCTCTTTCTCTAGCTTGTTTTGTAAGTGAGGATTCTGTTTTAATAATTCTCCCAATGAGGTGTGATATAGAATTGTGCATTTCTTATCTATCTTCACTTGGAATGTTACTTGAGGATTTTCTTCCTTGTTGGTATTTTCTCTTATTTTTGTTGTCTCAACTTCCTCAGCCATTTTTTGAAGATTATCCCCTTTCCCCATTTTAAATTGTACTTCCTGAATGATTTGTTTACATTTATGCATCCTTTCATGTTCTAGGTCTGGCATAGGGTAAGCCATTGTATGATCTGTAGGGCTTGGTCCCTCCTGAATTCTTCCTTTGTATGCTTTTATTAAGGTGTCTAGACTTTGTGAGTTTCCTATTTCTGACTAGTTTTGCATGTTCTGATGAGAAGTACTATTTGGTTGTTCCCTAATCTCTTCCTCCAAATTTTTACCCATTCTCTTTTTCTTTTCCCACTTCCCTTTTTGTCTATTTTTCTTCACCTTTGATACTGAACCTTCATTTTGCTCCTTAATTGTTCCTTGTTGCTTAGTTTATGACCTTGTTATAGCATTTACATTTACTTGGTCAATGTCACTCAATTCTTCTTGATCCATGATGTTTACTGCTTTTAATGGTATGTTATTAGGTGTTATCTGTTGTTTTTGAGGATTTTTGGGACAATCCTTTATCAAGTGTTCTCTGCCACAATCCTTGCAATAAGCTCCTTCTATCCTTAATGTAGGAGGTTGTGGACAGTCTCTAATGAAATTTTCTCCCCCACACCTATAACAAGTTATCTTTGGTCCCCTTTGAATTGAGGTTTTTGATTGGACATATAATTGTTGGTTATATACATGAATGTTGCTGTATCCATCTCAATTTTCCCATTTCCCAAGTCTAGGGCTTTTAGTTCTGGTTCTCTCAGTTCATACTCTTCCCAGTCCTCTTGATATCCTTCATTCCATTCATAATCTTCCTTATATGGTGACCTTAATCTTGAATTTCCCTCCTCTATTGGTGTGTATTTGATTGGTACCACATTGGTTGGTATGGGAGGTTGTTGCCCAAGCACAGGTCTTGGTTGTTCAATATATCTTGATTCCCTTTGAGTTACATAATCTCTTTCCTTAATGGGTTGTTTATTATAGAAGCATTCCTCCTAGTATGGTTTGTCCATTTTCTCTCTAGTGTACAATATTTGAGTGTTTTCCTATCTTGCAAGTGTGGTGGTTTCTGATATGGGCAGTGTTGTGACAAATGATTTTCCCCATAATTGTAGCATTTTTTATTTGTGTTCATCCTGGAGTTTATTAAAATTGTCTTGGTGCTTTCCTCTAGGGCTTTAGCAATGGCTTGAGCCAATTCTTCTGCTGGTGGGATTTTATCCTCACTTGATCTAGGTTGGTCAAAAGCTAGCAGATCTTGACCTCTGTTGTCTTCCAAATCTATTGCTTCTTTTACATAGGCTCCTAAATCAGGGCATCTCCTATTGTACACTAGGGTTCTTAGTTGGGCACTTCTCAATCCCTCAATGAATAAGGACACTTGTCTTGCCATGGAAGGTACTTCCTCTCTTGGACATCTGTCAATGTATTGTTTAAATCTCCTGGTTGCCTCTCTGACATTTTCATCCTTTTGTTGCTTAAAGCTATGTATCAGTGTGGTTGTGCTATGTTTTATTCCAGTCTTAGAGAATTCCCCAATGAAAGCTTCTAAGAAAGATTCAATATCCAGATACATTTCCTTTCTCAAGGGAATGAACCAGGATAAGGCTGGTCCTGTTAGGGTTAGACCAAATGCTTCAAATTGGACTTTATAATCCTCTACCTCTTCAGCTCTTAACTGTCTAAATTCTGCAGCATGAGCATGAGGATCAGAATATCCTTCATATTGATTTTTCATGCATTTGGCTACTTGATATGGTATGAGCATTCTACCCTGATATTGCCAATGATGTCTTCTTCTTAATGGGAATTCATTAAATCCTTCAGGTTCTTTTTCAAAAGGATTTGGGGAAATATGTGTTCTTCTACTTTGTTGTTGCTCCTCATTGTTATGAGTTTCTTGTGGCCTTGGCAAGTCTGATTGCCCTAGGTTCTGCTCACAAGGTCTTTTGTCAGCACATTGTCCTAAGTCATTTGAATTCTCTAGGTCTTGTGAGAAAATGTATACACAACCTTGCCTATCTTCATATCTACCATCTTTGAATTGAGCTACTGGTGTTATGTTTAGGGGAACTTCTAAGTTTCTCAATCTAATGAGAGACTTATGCATTCCATCGTGATATACATAGGTTCCGAACCTATTTGTATACATGTACTTGAGGATGTTTCTAAAATCCCCAGTTTCCATAGGCTCATTTGTTTCATTTAAATTTTCCATGTTGTTTTCTTGCCCTAGATTTTTTTTGTTGAACTTCCCCTTGCACTCTTTCTTTTTCCTTCCCTCCTAAGTCTTGCTTAATATGTGTATTTAATTTGTTCCCAGACCTAAGGATCATTCAATTAGTTTTGTTCACAATTTTTTGCGCAAAATCGTGTTTTTCACTATTTTCTGACTTGGGTAGCGTTTTTTCCACGATTTTGTGATTAAAATCATGTTTATCACGATTTTCTGACTAGGTATTGATTTTTCACGATTTTGTGACTAAAATCGTGTTTTTCATGATTTTCTAACTAGGTAGTGTTTTTTCCACGATTTTGTGACTAAAATCATGTTTATCACGATTTTTTGACTAGGTAGTGATTTTTCACGATTCTGTGACTAAAATCGTGTTTATCACGATTTTTTGACTAGGTAGTGATTTTTCACGATTTTTTGACAAAAATCGTGTTTATCATGATTTTCTGACTAGGTAGTGATTTTTCACGATTTTGTGACTAAAATCGTGTTTATCACGATTTTCTAACTAGGTAGTGATTTTTCACGATTTTGTGACTAAAATCGTGTTTTTCACGATTCTGAGTCAAAATCGTGTTTTTCATGATTTTGTGCTCAAAATCGTGTTTTTCACGATTCTGAGTCAAAAATCGTGTTTTTCAAGATTTTGTGCTCAAAATCGTGTTTTTCACGATTTTGTAATCAAAATCGTCTTTTCCACGATTTTGTGTACAAAATCGTGTTTTTCACGATTTTGTGCTCAAAATCGTGTTTTTCACGATTTTGTAATCAAAATCGTCTTTTCCACGATTTTGTGTACAAAATCGTGTTTTTCACGATTTTGTTCCCAGACAATTGTGATTGCTCACAATCCTAATTAACACGATTTTCTTATGAAAATCGTGATCTGGGAATCGCGATTTTGTCCTTAAGTTCAGAGAATCACGATATTGTGTTTGATTACAGAATCATGATTTTGAACAATTTCTTGAATTTTTTGAAGTGTTGATTTTCAAATTTTTCTTTCTTCTAATAGAATCGCTTTCTTAAGTTTTTAACATGCAATGAAACATCTTAACCAGAAAATAATATTTTCTCACTAAAAATTCAGAACTCAGAAAATCGTGATTTCTTAGTTTTGCTATTTTCCTACTTTTTTGTGTTATAAGGTCACTAAAATGCTAAGAAATGCAATCAAAATAATGTTGAGACTCTTTACCTTGCTTGCTTGGTTGAAGATTTCTCCAAAAGCTGAGTTTTGCAGAAGATCGCGATTTTTGCTTGCTCTCTCTCTCTCTCACTCTCACTCAAATGAATTTTTCTTTCAATTCCATGTTTTTATAGTGTTCAACAAATCGCGATTTTGTGTGATTTCCACAGTTCTTCAATCTTTGAGTTGTCCAACTTCATCTTTCCATATCCTTCTGATTTTTCATCCACAATTCTTAATTTTCCTTGATTATGCCAACTCCTCAATTACTGATGAAAATCGCGATTTTATACTTTTTCCCTTCTGCCAATTGTTACTCAGTCTTTTCTGATTCTCTGAAATTTGTTTTCATTTACTTACTCAATCTTGATAAAATCTCTTACAATTACCTTTCTTCAAAACCCAAATATGCTGAAAAATTCAGAAAACTTTCCTTTTACAGAAAATCGCAATTTTATGCAGAGAATCGTGTTTTTTCTGTACTTCTTAATTTATGCAAATTTGAGTATTCTTCAATCTTATTTCCCTTCAGTACCCTTTACTAACTCCAATTCAACATTCACTTCCACTCATACATCAAAGTCACAACATTTTTCAGAGAATCGCGATTCTGTGCAAAGAATCGTGTTTTCTAATTTTCTGGTTTTCTGACAATTTTTTGCTCTTTTTTCACTTGTTCCCTATTACCCTTGTCAACAAAACTTCACTCCAACTTCCTAACAAGAAAAGAAATTTGTTTGATTGTTTTTTATGAGTTTTTGAATTTTTTTAGTATTTTACCCTAAATCAAGGAAAACACTTCACTTAGGGTTTGTTGTTTGTGGATCTCTTGATCCTATGTTTCTTGATTGGTTATACTCTCCTATGCTTGGCTATCACCACAGCTTTTGAGTAAAGCTTCCTCAAAGAAAATTTGTGTTAAGAAATGCCAAATCAATTTTTGCAAAGATAAACTCAAAACATTTCTCTTTTTCAAAATGCAAATCAGTTTTTTTAAGATTTTTGCTTAGACTTGGTTACCAATGAATCTTATTTACTTGCATCTAGCTACTTTACTTGAATTTTTCCTTAGTGCAACCATGTCATCTTCCCAAGATCAACAATATTCCCTAGTACTTGGTAAAAAAGAACTCTAAAAATGCAAGAATAGATACATGTTACCTCATCTTCAGCTTTCTTGATTCAATCTTTTCACACACCTGCACTTTACTTCAAAGAATGAGATGAACAACTATCAATTTACAAAAAGATTTCAGCACTTCCAATTCTACAAGATGATCTATTGCTTTCCTTTCCCAAAAGACAAACAAAGACATCTACCTTTTCATGTTCACATTTCTTGATTAAAGAGTTTTACCTTTTCCATGTGTTTGTTACCATCATCAACAGAAGATCCAGCAAGGTCCAACTTCAATGAAGCTTTTGAATTACTCCCCGGAAACGGCACCAAAAAATGTTTATTATTGACTTTGGAGTTGTCCTCTCCAATCATTAAGTACAAAAGAATCAACAAGCATCTTTATTTTGTCAATCTTGGGAATATTCATAAGACCACAACCCCTTCTAGATGATAGAATCACAGAAATGAGAGAATAATGGCTGGATTTCTGAGAAAAAAGAAAATGAAGAGGAAAATCTAGGGTTTTACTTATCTAGAGAAAATCTTCACCATTTTCCACAATCTTAGTGTCTATTACATGCCATTTTCTCAGCAGAATACATCTATGAAGTTAAAATTCAAAAATATCACCTGCATCATACAGACGAGACAATCGCGATTCTGTACCAACAGACGATTTTCATATTTCTGCATCATTATTTACTCATTCATCACTCATTACATCAGTATTCATCTCTCTTCATACACCTTACTCAGTAATACACAAATGAAACTCACAAATCTCCATGATTACACAAGAATAGAACTCACACATCAAAGAAACTACACAAAAGAGGAGAAACACGATTTTCTGCAGAAACTCTCTCTATTCACTTGATAGCATATACAAATGATCAACCAACCCTCTCAAAATAGAGGAATTTGTCTTATATACTTTTTCAAGTGTCCCTTTTCACACTTGAAATTTGGTCCTTTCCTCTAATATTATAAAAATATGCTATCTAGGAGTTTCTAAAAATTCTAGAAAAATTACATAAGTTTCTATGCTACATAAGGAAGACTCTTCCTTATTTTTACATCAGTTGCATAAATACTTTACAAGTTTTTTGATATTTTACAATTACTTCCTATCAAAAAATACTTCAAAAAGTACATCTTCCAACACTTGGTATGAAAAGATACATGCCTAGCTGATTGCACATGATTTTGAGAATAGTCCAACTGAAAGCATCTTCTATGTTAAGTGTGCTAATGATGTGCTTCTAATCATTGTGGTATATGTTGATGACATGCTTCTCACTGGTCCTCATGACACCCATATTGCTGATTAAGGCTGATTTGCATGTCTCATTTGAGATGTGTGATTTGTTAGTGCAAGTCAACCACCAATTGATGTTCTGGATAAAGACTTGAAGACAAAGAATGAAGAAAAGATTGTTTTATGAAGCTTGAAGATAAATCATGTTCAGGAAATGAAGACTTGTATATATATGTACATTAATTTATAGTTAGCTCACTTATATCTTTTGTATGGTCATGAGCTTGTACATATATGCCTACATATACAAATAAAAACGTTGGGGCAAATATGAGAGAATATGAGAGAACAAGAAATTAGAAGAATTAGAAGTCATTAGGTACTTTAGAAGTAAGGAAGATCTCTCTCTCTCATCCAGATGTAAAAGTTTTCTGAATAGAAGAAAATTTGCACCCGATATTTCTGCGTGTTCTTGTTCTGTGCTTGATCTTTCAAGAATCCTTTTGTAGATGTCTAATTCCATAGTTAATGAGTCTATGGTTAAATTTTGAGAGCCTCATTGTAAAGAGGCTAAGAGAATTATGTGTAGGAACATTTGTATGTGAGGAAGTGTTGAGTGTCTTTTGAAACAAGCACAATCTTGATGGTCAAAGAATTGATCAATTCTCAGCGCACAGTGTAGATTGTTGCAAAAATGAGGAGTCAAAATCTAAGGTGGAATGTAAGCCATCTACGGCTAAAAGCATTTGCTTAAATGGGTTCTAGTTTTGGGAGAACCATGTGTTAGAAGTTGCAGGTGTCAGAATCGACTATACAGGAGAACAGTTTCAGACATAGGTGAATTGTTTGATTCATTTCTCAAGATATACTTGATCTTTTGGAATTTAATAGTGAAATATGGAGCATTAGAGTTTCCTTGGGATTGAGCCATCCTTGGGCAGACATTATCCATGTGATCTCCGCCACAGTTGTAACATCATTTCAATGAGGTGACCCTTGGTGCTTGTCTATTTTGAACTCCTAGCTTCTTGGCAATCTGCTCAGCTATCTCATCTATCTCAGTGGAAGTTTGTGAGGTATGATTAGTAGAACTGTCTAAATCCTTATAGAGTTTGGACAGTCCTAACTCCTCACCCAAATTGTCTTATATGTCAATACATATCTGCACACACTCTTCTATGGATCTAGGCTCTTTCAAGTATACATATGACCTTAACTTTGTGCTCAGTAAACCATCTAAAAACAAGGCCACTTGTTTGGTAGGTGTGGGAAGTTCTGCTATGGGACATCTTTCTAAGTATTGCCTAAACCATCTTCCTGCAAGTCGCACTGTTTCTTAGGGTGTCTACTTGAAGTTGAGGATCAAGGATGATGTGTTATGCCCAATACCACTCTTGGAAAATTCTACAATGAATTCTTCTAGCAGTTGGCTTATCTCTCTATACTTGCGACTGTTTAGAGGTTGAAACCAAGCTAAGGCAGTACCCTTGAGAGTCAAACCAAATGCTTCAAACTGGGTGAATAAGCCTTCAACTTTTTCAGCTCTTAGCATCGGTTTAAACTCGGCCACATGATCATAAGGGTCTCCGAATCCATCAAAATAGTTCTTCATTGCCTTAACCACTTGAGAAGGTCTAAGGGTTCTTGAGTGCTCTTGGGGTCTAGGCAATGGAAAATCATGTTCATCTCTTTGATGCCTATGTGCTCTATGTCTCTCCCTTTCAAGTCTTTCACCTTCTAGTCTTGATCTGTCTCTGCCCACGGTGTGTGCAAAGCTCACCTCAGGTCTCTCTCTAGCTCTTTCCCCCTGGGCTTCATGAGTCTTGGATGATTCAGCTCCTTGGATACCATGGGAAACGCTAGATCTTAGTGGAGGGAAAATTGATTCACCCTGCCAAGTGTAGGCATGCCTATCTTGCTCTATTACCAAGAACATTTTCTCCAATGTCTTATCTAGATAGACAACTTTTCCTGGTGTCTCGGGATCTTTGAACTCATAGATGGTGACTATTGGGCTAGGTTGATCTCGCTTAAATCTCCAAAAGGCTTTCTCCGTTTCTCTATTCACAAATAGTTCTATGCTTTTTTTGTCTTGAGGGATCCAATCTGGAGTGATTACTCTAGTCAAGACTGACTTACCTCTGGGACTCTTGGGTTCTTGTTCTACATCTCCTTGCTCTAGGTCTCCTATCTCATTCTCAGGAATGATATTTCCAAACTCAGCTATCCTATCTTAAGCTGGTAACCACATACATGGTTCCTTCCTTATCGATATATGAACCCTCTTCGATCTTGACCATGGGGTGTTCAAGTCCAAAAGGTTGATTTGGATTTTTGAGTTGGACCACTGATCGTCTTAGACCATCCTCATAGATGCGGGCACCTAATCGGTTGGTCTTGATATATTTCAATTGTGTCTTATAGGGACCTTCTGGTGTGTGTAAATAGGCAGTACTTGAGGTGCGTGTGGGTTTTTCCATGCTAAAAGACATTTCTGAATCACTTGTTTCAGAACTTAGTGGGTGGGAATAACCACTTAATTGTTATGCCCAAGACTTAGTTGTATGGTTGACACTAGCCTCAGATGATCTAATTCTTTGTCTATCCTTGCCTAAGTGTCTACTAGATCTGGTCCCAAGGTTCTCTTGTATTGCTCAAAATCCTTTGGAGCTCCTTGGTTTCCTAGTCCCCACGAGCTTTCCAACGAATCCAAAATCACAACAAACGGATTTCATATGAGAAAGTTATGCCAATTCAGGGTTCTGGGGGTTAAAACAAGGAAACAGGATCCCTCTAGGAGTACCTCAGAAGAGGCGATATGATACCAGATTTTCACGATACACGATACCACTATGGACGATACCCCATCAGGCGATACGATACCACCAAGGCGATACCAACTTCCACAATATGATACTGGAAGTGATCACGATACGATACCTCTGATTTGCATGATACGATACCAATGTGTAAACGATACGATACCACTTGACCTTGCGATATGATACCAGTGAACCAACACGATACGATACCAAAAATCACAGGATACGATACTAAAGTAACTCACGATACGATACTAACTCTTTGAGCGATAGGATACTAAAGGATCAGACGATACGATACAGAAACAAGAGGTGATACAATATTGAGTTGGTGATACGATACTGCTCAATCGAAGATATGATATCGTGACCGACACGATACCATACCACCGGGGCAACTGCGATTGCGATACCAGCACTTGACGATACGATACCAGAATGGTATCGCCATACCTCAAGTGGGTATGCACGATACGATACCTCGACAAGTATCGTGATACAACGGAGTTCTGTTATCGCGATACCAAAACTCAACCGGACATGATACTTGGAGTTTTTGACACCAAATTCAAAATTTTTTGCAAATATTTGTACCTTAGGTTCTCCTTGTCACTCCCATGTGCCTGTAGATGCAAGGTCACCCACCAAACTCATGATATGACATTTGCGATACCAGATGCAGGTCTTGTCACTCAAATTTTTGACATTTTAGTGGTGCAAATCTTTGTATTTCATCCATGCTTCAGCTCTAGCCTCCCTCTGAACTCCTCGCATAGCCAAGAATGAAGGAAAAGAGGCAAAAATAGGGAATGTACTGTCAAAAAGCAAAAAAAACAGAGAAGGTGAAGATGGGAGGAGATGGTGGTGATGATGATGAAGGAGAAGAAAAACTCATAAACTGAACTCAAAATGGTGATTTTTTTAGCTTCTAACAGCGCTACTCTATGTCTTACCGTCACACGCTCGTCCTCCAAGCTCTCTCCCCGACAACGGCGCCAAATTTGGTGTCACTCTAGCACAATGGCAAGTACCAACGTGAGGAGCTTCACCTCATAAATGTCAATCCATGGAGATATGAGGACCAGTATGAAGACCGTGAGCAAGTGATGGCACAACTGCGTGAGTGAAAGCACACAAGCATGCACACATATATACACACACGCACAAGGTAAGAGTAAAGAGTGGAACAATGGAAAGCTTCGATTACAAAAGAAATCTCTTACAAAGCTCAAATCTAAAACAAGCTAACCTCAAAAATGAGCTCTCCAGCCCTTTTTATAGTTTTTTGAGAGGTTTTGGCCCTGTCCAGACCTAGTGTTAGCCTAGTTAAAAATTAGGTTTCAGGGCTTATTTGGGGGCTCAAATGGAATCTAAAAATTATGAAAATTGGTAGGATGATACTTCTAATACTCCTCAAGCTCAAGGACTCCTCAACCTGAAAAAAATGGAGTTGCAAAAACGGAAAATGGTATTTACAATGGTTTTTAGTGATAAAAATCACTATTTTTATAGGGATTTGTTCTGAAAATTTGACATGTGGTTCTTGGAACTCCCTACATGCTCCTTCTTCTTGTGTGTCCAGTTCTTTGATGGGCTTCCATGCTTTGTCTTTAACCTTGAGTTTCAAAACATAGACAAAGCATTAGTGAGTATACATTGAAAATCACGGAGCTTGGAGATTAGCTAGCATCAGTTGGATGCAAGATAGAAGAGGACGACATCATCCAAACAACCCTCAATGGCTTGACGAGTGAAAAAAAATGGAAACCCCTCATCACAAACATTCTTTATAGAGATCCTCTACCAACATTCAAGGAGATTATACCAAATATTGTGGTTGAAGAGGTTGTTCAACAAGGAGAAGGCAACAAAGGTAAGGCCAACCATAGCCAAATGTTATATGCAGGTCGAGGTAGAGGAAGGATCTCAAGAGGAGGAAGAGGAGGAAGCTACAACAACACAAATTTTAGCCAACACAACTCGGAGGACAACAAGGAAAACTCAAATGATAGCACATATGGAAGAGGTCGATGAAGAAATAGAGGAAGAGGTCAAGGTTCATACAATCCGCATAAAGGTATAACATGTAATCATTGTGGTAAACTAGGACATTATGCAAATCATTGTTGCCAAAAGAATGGAAGGCTGAATGGAGGCAACCAAAGGAGCCAAAATAACTATGTTAGTACTGTTGGAACATCAAGCTTACACTATGCTTGAGGTGGATTTGATCTACATCAAAGGATATCGCGTCGAAAGAATATCCGTTGGAGAGCTCTTTTTCATATGCTCATTTATTGTATTTTTTTGAGAGATTTTTGATGGCTCATTTACCATTGTAAAAGCCTTGAGCTTTACACATGTAAAGGTACAAATATAGAGCCCATATCCCACGAATTTGTGGTGGTTGAGGTTGCATTCAATCAAGCAATCAATCACCTAAAAATAGAACAATCAAGATCTTGACTTTTTTCCTTGATTGTAGGAAAGTGATTTGATTCCCTCCAACAACCATTCCCACCTTCATTGAATTCAAATGCAAGTTGTAAAAGTCGTGGAACACTCCTAGAGTCTATATAAAGACTTGGAATCACTTGTAAAATACATGGAAGCAATATACATACACTTGTGACCATCATTGTCTTGCTCCTCCAATTTTCTGCATCATCTTATTCGCCAACAGTAATCTTGCAGAGGCTGCTGCTCTCTCCTCAGAGCTCTAAATTGAGTGCAAGATAGCTCATTGGAAAAGTATAAGTGTCTAGTTTATGCCTGTAAATGTTCAAAGAATTTGGTTTAGCAGATTTGGAGAAATCTCAGTTTTTCTGTCTCGGGGTCAATCTCTGCGTATTCCTGAAAAATAGGAAGTACCACCGGTGAATGTGGCATTCATTCCTATAGCATATTTTGCTTATTCCTTATACTTTTGTGCATTCCATACACTTAACCCTATGTTTATCACTCCCATAAAAGGAATTTTTCCAATTGTAATCACGCTGGTCACTATGGGCATTTGAAGTTCATTGTCTCTTCCATAGATAGTAAGTTTTTTGAGCTAGTCGACCCGCGAACCTATCTGTTTTGTATTGACTCATTCTCCTTGATGCTCCAAAGTACATAGTGTGTTTCTTTGCACTTATAGCATGCCTATAAGGTCTATTTAAGTCTCCATAAGTTCAAGGGCTAGTCTTGTGCCGGTTGGCTTGACCAAACTTCGCCGCCTCGAAACGCACTTTTCTACCTTCGACAAGCTTCTCCAAGTTCTTTCAAT
Organism: Ceratopteris richardii; assembly: GCA_020310875.1. Classification (NCBI taxonomy): domain Eukaryota; kingdom Viridiplantae; phylum Streptophyta; class Polypodiopsida; order Polypodiales; family Pteridaceae; genus Ceratopteris; species Ceratopteris richardii. The sequence continues at coordinate 33,164,508 of CM035420.1, read as the reverse complement.
GGTATCAGAGCTAGATCAAGATGGGTGACGGGTTTCCCTCAATGATCGAGAAGCTTGATCAACACAACTACACGGCTTGGCAAATCAGAATGGAGGCCTATTTGCAAGGTAGAAATCTTTATGGAATTGTAGCAGGTGATGAAGTTATGCCTATTCCAAGATCCATGGGAGGACCTACACAAGAGGAGACAGATAAGCTCACACTTTGGTGCGCATGGGATGCTCAAGCAAGGTCGTACATACTAAAATCTATCTCTGACTTTCTATTACCACATATTAGAGGATGCAAGACATCTCAAGAGACTTGGGGTGCCCTCAAGACTTTCTTTTCTGCTAGTACCAAAGCAAGAAAGAATCATCTTTGGAACGAGTTCAACCAAATGAAGAAGACGCCCAAACAAACCATCACAGAGTTTGTTACCAAGGTCAAGGAGGTTGCGGATCAGTTAGCATCCATTGGAGAGCTAATTGAAGAAGAGGTCATCATGAGGCAAATTCTCGACGGCATTCGAAGTGATAAGCAATGGCAATCCTTCACGACGGCTTATGATCTCATCATGGATGTTCAGACTCCAGACTTCAACATCTTTCTTGGACAACTCTTCAATCAAGAAGCCAACAATAGCATAAAGGAAGGTAACTCTTATCATGGAAATTCATCTAGTGCTCTATATGCAGATAAGAAGGATAAGAAGCAGAAAGGCAAGAAGAAGGAAGAAGATGAAGAAGAGACTTCTCAAGCCAACTTCGCAAGCAAGAGCAAGTGGAAAGGGAAGAAGAAAGGACCGAAGCAAGACAAAGCGAAAGGTCAGAATGTTCAACCTTGTGCCATATGCGATAAGACCAACCACACCACTCAGAATTGTTGGTTCAATGGGAAGACCCAGAAAGGAAGTGGAAGAGGTGGATATGGCAGCAATAGAGGCCGAGGTGGACACAACTTCAACAGAAACAATAGAAGCTATAATAGAAGGGACTACAACAATTATTCAGAAGATCAACCACATGAAGACTCTTTGCTTCTCATGAATCTAAGCCACAAAGAAGGTAAAGAAGATGATCATTTGTTCTACATAGATTCAGGATGTTCGAATCATGTTGCAGGCAACATTGCTCTTCTATCTGACTTGGAAAGTCCAAAGCATAGACATGAAGTGCAAACAGGGGATGACACAAAGCACAATGTGGAGAAGATTGGTAATATCAAAGCTTCCAATGGCAGGACAAACATTCTGAGTAAGGTTCTCTATGTACCCACTATCACTAAAAACCTAATAAGTGTAGGCCAAATAGTTGAAAAAGGCTTGCAAGTTAGGTTCACCCAACATGGAGCTTTTGTGGAAGATCCATGTCAAGGCTTCAAGAAGATAGCCCGAGGTGAGAAGCATGGTAGGCTCTTTACTTTTGAAGTAGGAGAAACCAGGAACATCGCTCTATTCAACTTTGGGTCTCAAACCCTAAGTGAGCTTGAAGTGTGGCATAAGAGACTTGCTCATGTGAATGAAAGAACCTTGAAGGATATATGCAGGGATCAAAGTGTTCTAGGACTGTCGAACATATCAAAGCAATACATGATCAACAAGTGTGATGCATGTCAGATTGGGAAGGCACAAAGACAACCATTCACCACAGAGACTACATCCACAACAACTTATTGGACTTAATACATACAGATGTATGGGGACCATGTCAAGAACCTTCATTGGCAGGATCAAGGTATTATGTCTCATTTATTGACGACCATAGTAGATGGACTGTTCTATACTTTATCAAGAGTAAGAATGAAGTGTTTGATTGCTTCAAGAAGTATCTTGCACATGTGGAGAATCATACAGGTAGATCACTAAAGAAGCTCAGATCTGATGGAGGGGGAGAATACTTCTCCAAAGAGTTTGATGAGTTCTTGCAGGAAAAAGGTATCAAAAGGGAAGTGACTACCAGGTACTCTCCTCAACTAAATGGAATTGCAGAGAGGAGAAACAAGACATTGGTTGGATCAGCCCGAACAATGCTTGAAGAGAAGAAGTTGCCACATTATCTATGGGCAGAAGCTATTTCAACTGCAGTGTACCTCGTCAATCGACTACCATCCAAATCACTTCAAGGTATGACTCCTTATGAAGCATGGCATGGAAGAAAACCTAGTCTTGGACATTGCAAGGTTTTTGGTTGTTTAGCTTATGTTCGTGTATCATCACAAATAAGAGGTAAGCTAGATGAAAAGGCAACAAAGGCAGTGTTTATTGGATATGATTCAACTCAGGTGGGTTACAGGTTCTTCAATCCTTCAACCAAGCAATTCACTACAAGTAGAGATGTTGTGTTTGAAGAACACAGGTCTTGGTATGATGAAGACAAACAAAAGGTAACACTACCATATGACCTTGATTCTGACTCTCATCAATTAGGAAGCAAGCATGATACACAGGTCCAGGATTCAAGAAGTGATACAGACGATGACCAAGATGAAAGAGAAAGGGACTACAAACTATGGAAGTCAAGAGGCAAAGCAAAGATGCAAGAGGTTGGAGAATGCTCCAAACAAGCACCTAGAAGATCAACAAGAGAGAAGAAACAACCAGAAAGGTATGGATATGATTCCACATTTGTTACAAAGCATTCAAGCTACTTGGCCAAAGACTCTATTTCAGAGGAACCCTCAACCTATGAAGAGGAAAAGGGAAACCCTAATTGGGAAAAGGCCATGAACGAAGAGATGGATGCATTGAAGGAGATGGACACTTGGGATTTGGTTCCAATGTCACCGAATCAAAAGGTAATTGGTTGCAGATGGGTATATAAAGTTAAAAGAAATTCAGATGGATCAGTTTGCAGGTACAAGGCAAGATTAGTTGCCAAAGGATGCTCACAAACTCATGGTATAGACTATGAGGAAACATTCTCACCAGTTGCAAAGATGACTACAATCAGGACATTGATAAGTGTAGCTGCTGCAAGGAATTGGAGACTCCTCCAACTTGATGTGAAAAATGCATTCTTAAATGGTTGGATAAGTGAAGAGGTATACATGTCACAACCACCAGGTTTTGAAAACCCTAATCATCCATCTTATGTTTGCAGACTTAAGAAAGCATTGTATGGATTGAAACAAGCTCCTAGAGCTTGGAATTACAGGTTGTTTACATATCTTCAAGATCAAGGATTCAAAGCTAGCAGCTCAGATCCTTCTCTATTCATCAAAAGGGATCACAATGAGGTTATCTATCTATGTGTATATGTAGATGATATTATTGTGACAGGTGATGATCTAAATGGCATTCAAAGGATCAAGAGACACATGCAAGAGGAGTTCAAAATCAGTGATCTAGGTGAGCTCACATATTTCCTAGGTATGCAGGTGATATACACAGATGAAGGAATGTATTTGACTCAAAGAAGATACATTCAGGATCTTCTTCTCAAGTTCAAAATGGAGAACAGTAAACCTGCAGGTACACCTTTGGAGATGAATCACAAACTTAGTGTTTATGAAGGTGAGAAAATTGAAGACATTAAAGAGTATCAAAGCTTGGTAGGTAGCTTGATATATGCTACTCATACAAGGGCAGACATCTCATATAGTGTGGGAGTGCTTAGTTAGTTCATGCACTCACCAAGAAGACCACACATGGATGCGGCTAAGAGAGTACTTAAGTATCTCAAAGGTACAATCAACGAAGGTATATTCTATCCTTACTCTTCAAATTTGGATATCAAAATCTACTCAGATGCAGATTGGGCAGGAGCTAAGGATGATAGAAAAAGTACATCTGGTTACTTAGCATTTGCAGGTTCGAAGCTAGTGTCATGGAGTTCCAAGAAGCAACCAACAGTTGCTTTATCTTCAACTGAAGCAGAGTACAGAGGCTTGACCATAGCAACTCAAGAGGCAATATGGTTAAAAGCATTGTATACAGATTTGGGACTTGTGAGTTCCAAACCTCACATATTTGGAGATAATGTAAGTTCCATGCATCTAGCGGCAAATCCTATTTTCCATGCGAGAACGAAGCACATAGAAGTCCATTACCATTTCATCAGGGAGAAGCTCATGGCAAAGGAGATTGACATTTCTTTTGTTCCTACTGAAAAGCAAGTAGCAGATATGATGACGAAGGCACTTGATGGAATAAAGCTTTGTAGATTCAAAGCTATGGCAGGTATTCACCCTATCAAAGAATGAAGACTCAAGCATACTTTAGCTTGAGGGGGAGCTGTTGGAACATCAAGCTTACACTATGCTTGAGGTGGATTTGATCTACATCAAAGGATATCGCGTTGAAAGAATATCCGTTGGAGAGTTCTTTTTCATATGCTCATTTATTGTATTTTTTTGAGAGATTTTTGATGGCTCATTTACCATTGTAAAAGCCTTGAGCTTTACACATGTAAAGGTACAAATATAGAGCCCATATCCCACGAATTTGTGGTGGTTGAGGTTGCATTCAATCAAGCAATCAATCAAGCAATCAATCACCTAAAAATAGATCAATCAAGATCTTGACTTTTTTCCTTGATTGTAGGAAAGTGATTTGATTCCCTCCAACAACCATTACGACCTTCATTGAATTCAAATGCAAGTTGTAAAAGTCGTGGAACACTCCTAGAGTCTATATAAAGACTTGGAATCACTTGTAAAATACATGGAAGCAATATACATACACTTGTGACCATCATTGTCTTGCTCCAATTTTCTGCATCATCTTATTCGCCAACAGTAATCTTGCAGAGGCTGCTGCTCTCTCCTCAGAGCTCCAAATTGAGTGCAAGATGGCGCATTGGAAAGGTATAAGTGTCTAGTTTATGCCTGTACATTTTCAAATAATTTTGTTTAGCAGAGTTGGAGAAATCTCAGTTTTCTGTCTCGGGGTCAATCTCTGCATATTCCTGAAAAATAGGAAGTACCACCGGTGAATGTGGCATTCATTCCTATAGCATATTTTGCTTATTCCTTATACTTTTGTGCCTTCCATACACTTAACCCTATGTTTATCACTCCCATAAAAGGATTTTTTCTAATTGTAATCACGCTGGTCGCTATGGGCATTTGAAGTTCATTGTCTCTTCCATAGATAGTAAGTTTTTTGAGCTAGTCGACCCGCGAACCTATCTGTTTTGTATTGACTCATTCTCCTTGATGCTCCAAAGTACATAGTGTGTTTCTTTGCACTTATAGCATGCCTATAAGGTCTATTTGAGTCTCCATAAGTTCAAGGGCTGGTCTTGTGCCGATCGGCTTGACCAAACTTCGCCACCTCGAAACGCACTTTTCTACCTTCGACAACCTTCTCCAAGTTCTTTCAAGTACATCAAGTGAAGGAGATAAGCAAACCATGCTTGCCATGAAGCATGCGATTTTAAAGCAGAAAAATCAGATGTGTTCTCCATGTTCAAGAGATTTTAAAGCACATGTAGAAAAGGAAACATGATGCTACATAAAGAGCTTGAGGTCTGATGGACGAGGAGAATATGTATCAAAAGAATTTTCAGATTTTCTTTATGAAAATGGCATGAAGGGAAAATTTGCATTTAGGTACATGCCTCAACAAAATGGAATAGTTGAAAGGAAAAATAGACATATCACAAAAGTTGCAAGATGCATGCTCAATGACATGAAGGTGCGACTAAATTATTGGGCTAAAGTAGCTAATATGGCTGTTTATTTTATGAACAAGTGCACAATAGCTAGAGTGCATAATTTAACTCCCTAGGAGATCTATTCCAGTAAGAAACTTGACCGTACACATCTCAAAGTTTTTGGATGTGTGTGTTATGTTCACATCCCTCAAGAATTAAGGACAAACATGAAGGCAAAGTTAGAAAAATGTATTTTCATTGGATGTTCATCAGAGCAAAAACGATATAGGCGCTACAATCTAGTGACAAACAAGCTACAAGTCTCAGGAGATGTGGTATTTGATGAGATATGACCATGGTTTGGAGACAAAGGGAAAGAGAAGATTCTTGAAAAAGATTGTGAAGATGATGGAGGTGCTGTCCACGAAGAATTTCACGAAACAAGCACTCAAATGTCAGGTCCAGAAGCCTCTACATCACTTGGAGAAAGCTCAACATGGAAGGGGAGACTAAGGAGTCATTTATCATCACCAACATCAGGTTATGGAAGATTTGAAGCTGAAAGTGCTACCCAAAATAGTTATTGAAATGCAAGTGAAGAAGAGTATGAAGAGGTGATTACATCAAAGGTAAAGTTGAACTAGTTGAAGAAGCAATATTCAAAAGGAAATGAAAGGAGGTCTTCAAGAGCAAGGTATCCAATTCAAAGGCTGAGATTTGATAGTTTTATTGCAAAGCATTTTGCATATATGACACTGGTGGTCAAAGACAAAGAACCCGATGCATATGAAGAAGCATCTACACAAAAAGAATGGCAGGAATTAGCTATGAAAGAAGAGATAAAAGCTCTCAAGGACAATCACACATGGGAGCTAGTTCCAAAGGTTGAAGGTATCAAGATTGCTCCAAATAAATGGGTGTTTAAAATAAAGGGAAATGCTTATGGTTCTCTAGCCAGACATAAAGCTAGACTAGTGGCAAAAGAATTCAAGCAAACTCATGGCATTGACTATGAAGAGACTTTCAGCCTAGTTGCAAAGATGGGAACAATTAGAACCTTGATTGTAGTGAGTGTAGGAAGGAGATGGCCATTGTACCAACTTGACATAAAAAATGCTTTTTTCAATGGTGAACTTCAAGAAGAGGTATACATGAGTTAGCTGATTGGATTTTAAGATAAAAAGCATCCAGATTCTTTTTGTAGATTGAAAAAAGCTTTGTATGGGCTGAAGGTCAAGCACCACATGCTTGGAACCAAAGATTGGTTGAGTACCTCACAAGGTGTGGCTATATTCCAAGTAGTGGAGATCCCTCTCTCTACATGAAGAAAGAAGAAGGGAAGCAAGTATACATCTACATATATGTTGATGATTTCATCATAACAGGAAGTAATATTGTAGGAATACAAGAGATAAAAAGAAAACGTGGTAGGGAGCTTAAAATTTCAGATCTTGGTGAGTTGAAATAATTTTTAGGCATTGAGATGTTCTACGGGAAAGATGGCATCTACATGATGCAAAGAAAGTACCGGTTGGATGTTCTTGTTAGATTTGGAATGACTGAATGCAAACCACTCACTCAACATATGGACACAAATGTGAAACAATGCTCAAATGATGGAGAGAAGTAACATGATGTAACTACATACAAGAGTATTATAGGTTCATTGATCTATGCTACGATCACAAGACTAGATTTGTGTTATATCATTGGATTTCTTTCTCAACTTATGCAAACTCCAACAAGTGAACATTTAAATTCAGTTAAATGAGTGCTAAGATATGTAAAGCACATAGTCAATCATGCCTTGTTTTATAGATTAATGAAGAATTATAGTTGAAGGGCTTTAGTGATGTTGATTGGGCTAGTTCAAAGGAAGATAGAAGATCCACTTCAGGTTATGTATTCATGATAGGCAACAAACCTATCACATGGAGCTCTAAGAAGCAACCTACTGTTGCACTATAATCTACAAAAGCTGGATATAGAGGATTAGCCTTTGCAACTTGGTAAGCTATGTGGATTAAGAAGCTCTTGGCTGACCTTGATATGCAAGTACAGGCCATTCCAATTTATGGTGACAACGTGTCAAGCATTCACTTGACAAACAATCCAATGTTTCATGCACGAAGTAAACACATAAAAGTGCATTATCATCATGTTAAAGAAAAAGTTTTGAGCAAGGCTGTGGATATAAAGTTCATCAGAACTACTGACCAGGTTGCAGACATGTTTAGAAAGTCCTTAGATGCTTCTAAGCTAAAGAGGTTCAAGGATGAAATAAACTTGTAGGATATGGCTGAAGGTGCAAGCTCACATGTGAGCTTGAGGGGGAGTGTTAAAAATAAAGAAGAAAGATCATATATATTTTTCAAAAAGAATTTTCTTCAAATAGAAGGAAAATCAAAAAATGAAAAATGGAAGCATTTACTTCAGCAAGTAGTGGAGGCCAAAAGATAATCAATCAGAAGAGAATCAAATCCAAAAACTGAATTGGAAGAGAAGAGTGGCTACTCAAAGTAGTGGAGGAGTTATGGAGAAGACCTCTCAAACTCATCATGAGAGCTCGTGGTCGTTTGTGTTGGTGCATGACAATCATCAATTGAAGGATTATGGAGAAATGAAGTCAAGGAGTCAAGAAGGAAACAAAGTCAGATGGTTGAAGGAAGGACATTTTCAGAAAACTCAAAGATATGTACACATATGTACATTAGCTGACTTATACTCTTGTTTAAGTCATACACTTGTATATATTCATCTATAAATATATTTGAAAATGTCGGGCAAGTAGAGCAGAAGAGATTTGAGAATAGGGAGAGAGAAATTAGTGTCATTAGACACATGAAGAGTGAGTGAATTGTCCATCCTCACTTAGATGTAAATTTTCTGAGAAATCGAAAAATTTTGCGCCCGATATTTTGCTGTCTGCTCCCTCTGTATCTAATCTTTTGAGAAATCCTTTTGCACGTATCTAAGTCCATAGCTAATCTATCTATGGCTAGAATTTGAGAGGTTAATTGTAATCAGGCTGTGAGAATTTTGATTAGGAACATTCATATGTAAGAATGTTCTAACAGTCGAGAAATCTGGCTCACATTTCATCTTCAATGAAATGATCATTGCTCAGTCTACAGTGTAAAGTTTTACACAAATGAGGGCTTAAAATCTAAGTTGGAAGGTAAGCTATCTATGGCTAAAAGATCTTGATCAAACGGGATTTACTTTGGGAGAACCAGTGCTAAGAAGTTGCAGGTGTCAAAGTCGCCATTGCAGAGAAGCACTTTCAGACATAGGTAAAGTGTTTCACACATTTCTCAGTGTGTACTTAATCTTTTTGAGAGATTTAACTTGGCAAAGTTGCGCAACCCTAAGGCGAAGTGTTGTGCAAAGTTTTATCAAAAACTTTACAGGATTGATTAGTCAATGAGTGACTAATCTGCAGCAGACTTTTCTGAAGAAACTGAAATTTTCAGAATAATCAATTTTCTGATAATTTGGTGAAGATTCTCTAAATTAGGTGGAGTCTAAAGTTGATCTTGATATAGAGGTGATCTAAATTCAAGGTTAACTTGTTCTTTTGGAGATTAACACTCTCCATCAGTTTGGATACAAAAGCGACAAGGAAGGACACTCAAGAATAGAGGAAGAAGGCATTGAGGTCCCTTTGTAGGTAGTTCATTTGGTTTCAGGCATTTCATTCTCTTCAATCTCATACACTATGTCAAGTCGCATACCAATTTCTGGGTAGCTTGATTGTGAGAGTCATATCTCTCAATATATGTATCCATTCTTAGAGTTTAAATATTCGTTGGAAAGTGTATCTCAAGTAATTCAAATTTTTCTTATCAAATTAATTATGATCTGTGAGTAATTCATCTTTTAATGAAGTCTAGTTTTCAGTCTAATTGAGTGGATAGGCAACCTATTTTGAGGCAAAGATTTGCCAAACCAAAGCTACTCCAAATTGCATTTTTGATAGCTTATTTGAAATCCATTAGTGTCTAGTTTGAGTGACCAAATCTCAAGTTCAATATATTCTTTAGTTGATACCGGGTTTCATTTTAAGGTTTAGTTGTAGGTAAACGTCTTGATCCTGAGAAGGTCTTCTACACTTTCCACTGTGAATAGGAGAGGAATTCTCCAACAATATCAACATTCCTAAGCTCAAGGACATGAGCAACCATGAAGTGGTAAGAGGTCTTCCAAGATTCAATGATGCTGGACTGCATGAGTTTTTTGAAGCATGCCAACTAGGAAAGCAAACATGATAATCATTCAAGAAGAGCAACTTTGTGGCAAGGAATGTCCCCAACTTGATACACACGAATGTATGGGGACCATCACAACAACCATATATGGTTGGTAATATATATTTTTTAACTTTTATTTATGATCATTCAAGAAAAGTATGGATGTTCTGCATAAAACAAAAATCAGATATGTTCTCTATGTTCAAGAGATTTAAAGCATAGGTAGAAAATGAAACAGGATGATACATAAAGACCTTGATGTATGACGGAGGAGGATAATATTTATCTAAAGATTTTTTAGATTTTCTTTATGAAAATGGCATCAAGCGACAACTTACATGTAGGTAAACACCTCAACAAAATAGAATTGCTGAGAGGAAAAATAGACATATCACAAAAGTTGCAAGATGCATGCTCAATGAGATGAAGGCTCCACTAATTTTATCTCCCAAGGAGTTTTATTCCGATAAGAAACCTGACCTTACAAATCTCAAAGTGTTTAGATGTGTTTGTTATGTTCACATTCCTCAAGAACTAAGAACAAAGATGGAGCCAAAGTTAGAAAAAATTATTTTTGTTGGATATTTGTCAAAGCAAAAGGGATATAGGTTCTACAATCCAGTGACAAAGGAGCTACAAGTCTAATGAGATGTGGTATTTGATGAGCTAAGACCATGGTTTGGAGACAAAGGGAAAGAGAAGATTCTTGAAGAGGATTGCGAAGATGATGGAGGTAATGTCCAAGAAGAATTTCAGCGAATAAGCACTCAAATGTCAGGTCCAGAAGCTTCTACATCACATGAAGAAAGCTCAACATGGAAGGGGAGACTAAAGAGTCATTTCTCATCACCACACATCAGGTTACAAAAGATTTGAAGCTGAAGATGTTGCCCAAAATAGTGATGCAAATGCAAGTGAAGAAGAGTATGAGGAGATGATTACGCCAAAGGTAAAGTTGAACCAGTTGAAGAAGCAATATTCAAAAGGAAATGAAAGGAGGTCTTTGAGAGCAAGATATCCAATTCAAAGGGCCTGTTATTTTTATTGCAAAGCATTTTGCATATATGACATAGGTGATCAAAGACAAAGGACCGAATGCATATGAAGACACATGTAAAGAAAAAGAATGGTACCAAGCTATGCAAGAAAAGATAAAATCTCTCAAAGATAATCACACATGGGAGCTAGTTCCAAAGGCTAAAGGCATGAAGATTGCTCCAAATAAATAAGTGTTTAAAATAAAGAGAAATGATGATGGTTCTCTAGCTAGGCATAAAGCTAGAATAGCAGCAAAAGGATTCAAGCAGACTCACGACATCAACTATGAAGAGACTTTCAGCCCAGTGGCAAAGATGGGAAAAATAAGAACCTTGATTGCAGTGAGTGCAACAAGGAGATGGCCATTGTACCGACTTGACATAAAAGGTGCTTTTCTCAATGGAGGACTTCAAGAAGAGGTATACATGAGTCAACCAATTGGATTTGAAGATAAAAAGCATCTAGATTTTGTTTACAGATTGAAAAAAAGCTTTCTATGGGCTGAAGTAAGCACCACATGCTTGGAAACAACAATTAGTTGAGTACCTCACAAGGTGTGGGTATAGTCCAAGTAGTGAAGATTCTTCTCTCTACATGAAGAAAGAAGAAGGAAAGCACCTATACATTTGTATATATGTTGATGATCTTATCATAACACAAAGTAATGTTGCGGGAATACAAGAGATAAAAAGAAAACTTGGTAAGGAGTTTAAAATTTCAGACTTTGGTGTGATGAAATATTTTTTTGGCATGAGGTAGTGTATGGGAGAGATGGCATCTACTTGATGCAAATAAAGTATCTGTTGGATGTTCTTTCAGATTTGGAATGAGTGAATGTAAACTCCTCACTCAATTGATGGACACAAATGTGAAGCTATGCTCAAATGATGGAGAGAAGTTACATGATGTAACTACATAGAGGAGTATTATAGGTTCATAGATCTATGAAACAATCACAAGACCAAATTTGTGTCATATCATTGTAGTTCTTTCTCAATTTATGTGAACTCCATCAAGTGAACATTTAAATTCAGCCAAATGAGTGCTTAGATATGTGAAGCACACAGTCAATCATGCCTTGTTTTATAGATATGATGAATAATTGTAGGTGATGGGCTTTAGTGATGCTAATTTGGCTCATGCAAAGGAAGATAGAAGATCCACTTTAGATTATGTATTTGCGATAGGTAGCAAACCTATCACATGGAGCTCGAAGAAGCAACCTACTGTTGCACTATCATCTATAGAAGCTGAATATTGATGATTAGCCTTTGCAACTTGTGAAGCTATATGGATTAAGAAGCTCTTGGCTGATCTTGATGTGCATGTAGAGACCATTCCAATTTATGGGGAAAATATGTGCAACATTCACTTTACAAAAGATCCAATGTTTCATCCACGAAGTAAGCACATAGAAGTGCATTATCATTATGCTTGAGAAAAATTAATGAGCAAGGATGTGGATATAAAGTTCATTACAACTAATGAAAAAGTTGTAGACATTTTTAAAAATTCCTTAGATGCTTCTAAGCTAAAGAGGTTCAAGGACGAAATCAACTTGCAGGATATAGCTGAAGGTGCAAGCTCACATCTGAGCTTGATGGGGAGTGTTAAAAATAAAGAAGCAAGATCATATATATTTCACAAAAAGGATTTTATTCAAAAAGAAGGCAAATAAAAAAATGAAAAATGAAAGCATTTACTGTAGCAAGTAATGGAGGCCAAAAGATAATCAACCAAAAGAGAAACAAATCCAAAAACTGAACTAGAAGAGAAGAGTGGATGCTCAAAGTAGTGGAGGAGTTATAAAGAAGAGCTCTCAAACTCATCATAAAAGCTTGTGGTCACTTGGCTATAAAAGAGGCCAGGGAGGAAACTCAAGAATAGAGGAAGAAGGCACTGAAGTCCCCTTGTAGGTAGTTCGTTTGGTTTCAATCATTTCATTTCTTCAATCTCATAGACTATGTCTAGTCGCTCACCATTTCAGGGTAGTCTGATTGGGAGAGCCATATTTGTCAATGTATGTACCTAGTCTGAGAGTTTAAATATTTGTTGGAAGGATTATCTTCCACACTTCTTCTATCCAAAACAGTTTTGTCAAATTCATCATGTTCTGTGAGCTATTCAGGTTTTAGTGAAGTCTAGTTTAGCCTAACTAAGTGGACAGGTAGCCTATCTTGAGGCAAAGACTTGCCAAGCCAAAACTACTCCACATTGAGTGTTTAATAGCTCATTTGAAATTTTAGTTTGAGTGATTAAAGCCTCAAGTTCATTGTGTTCTTCAGATGATACCGATTTTCATTCCAAGGTTCAGTTGTAGGTAACATTCTTGATCTTGAGAAGGTCTTCTACACTTTCCATTGCACATAGGAGAGGAACTCTCCAATATATGTGTGTGTGTCTATGTGTGTATATATGTATGTATTTGTGTATTTTTAGTATGTTTTATTACTTTTAATGATATTATAGCATAAATATTTTTATTTTTTTAATTTGTTTATTTTCAAGAGCTAAAAAAATGAGAGCTTTATGTGACTCCTACTTGTGATTTCTTCAAATAAAATGGAAGTAACATTAGAAACCAAGAGCTCTAGGTCTGGGTCGCATTTAAAGTTTACATCTGATGCATGTGAATGTAGATCCAGAGATCTTGGTATCTAGTACTCTCTAAAAGATGCTCTTGGAGTCTACACTATCCATAATTCACTAATAATTCATCACTAAGACATAATGAAGTAATAGCATTGATAGCTAAGTAACTCTTACATCTCTACTCATGTATGATGATGCATATGTGTGGTTATATGTATGTATGTTTATCTATATGTATGTGTATGTTTATGTGTGTGTGTATGTGTGTGCATATGTGTGCATGTATGTGTGTGTATGTGTATGCATCTATGTGTATGTGTGTGTATATATGTGTATGTTTGTGTGTTATGTATATTGTGTGTATGATTGTATGTGTGTATGTACCTATCTTTCATTTAGAAAGCCTAAGAGCTTTGCTAAAGCTTAAGCACTACACACACATTTGTCACTACACATAGAGACTAATATATGAACTCATACTTGTTAATCTCTTTGAGGTTATCTTGGATAAATGTAAAATTCAAAAGGGGCTGATGGAATCTCATGATATTAGGAACTTAATTCTATTAATCTAATGGTTGGGAATCAATTTTAATCACTCCCCAAATGTAGGGACACTTTGAGGTGAAGAAGACTCAAATTCAAATTCAAATATGTGTATAAATACACATGATTTTAGTAATGGGATAGTAGAGCACTTTTGTGAGGATTTCAGAAACAATTTTTAGCTTAGAGTAAGCCCGCACTATCTATGTGTATTCCGCTACATTCTCTCTATATCATATGTGAAATAGCATTCATAGTTTGATTAAGTTCATTGAGTAAGTTTCTCTCTACTATGTGTCTCAGTATCTTCATCATTATAGTTAGCATGTTCAATGACTTTCTCTACATGTACTCCTTGAATTGTGATACCTTAGCTTAGGATATTTATATTGAAGTTTCTAGTATCTATAATTTGAATTTCATCAAGTTTAGTTTAGTAGATCTTGGGATATAGAGTTGAGAAGGTGACTATGTTTGGATACATTCTAGACTGTGAAATGTTTGGATGACCCACCTAAATTGATAAACTTATTTCTCCCTTTAAGGTGCAGATAAAATCATGAAAAAACTTTCATTGGTTAGATAAACACTTCAATTAGATGTGTGCAAAATCTCTTTAGTCAATTCTTACCAAATTGTGAGCTCTAAGCATAACATTGAGACCTTCTCTTCCCAAAATAGAACTTTTTCAAATTTCTTTCATCTAGAAGTTATCTATTTGATGGAAACATTTGGTAGTGATACTCTAAAGATCTTGGTGGTTCCATACATACTCTTAGGAAGCTAAGGAAGCCTATTAAGCATCTATTAAGCTAGATTGTTTGGTGTAGAGCAAGTTTATTCTAGCACCAACGCATCTCTAGACATATCATATCACCTCCTCACAGCAGTATCAGAGAAATTAGACATTATGGGTGATGGATTCCCATCATCCATAGAGAAATTGGACTGAGGTAATTATTCAGCTTGGTCACTCATAATTATTTAGCTTGATCGATGGAATAAATATTGAAAATGTGAACTATGCAAGGTGGACAGAGAGGTCAAAAGACCTTAATATGGACAAAACACATGATTTGGATAACTTGGGGAGATTTCAAGCTCAGCCAAGCCAGTCCAAAGGTGTTAAAAGGTTGGGAGAGGCATCCCAAAGCTATAAAAAGAGCTGGAGAGTCATCAAATGCATGGAAGTCTTGTAGGTCATTGAAGACCAAGAGACATATACTCAAGGAGGCTCAAGGAGAGAGTCATCCAAGGCTCATGGAGCTAAAGTAGAGCTGTCCAAACTAGAAAAACATAGAGGAGGGTTTTATATACACAGAGGAGGAGTAAGAAGGAGTTATCAAGCCCACACCCTCTCTAGTCTCTTTTAGGTATATACATAGTCTACTTGTAAGAGTTCTAACTCTTTTTATACATAAGGAATTCAAGAGATTTAAAGTGCATTCGATAGATTATGTATGTATCTTAATTTATGTGAGAGGACTTCTTAAAATTAGTTTTTTCTATAGATAAATTGGTGTATTCTTGTAACCCTAATTTCTACATATCCTACATTTATGCTTAGTCTAAATTGTACATTGTTGTTGACTGGCCATAAGATATGCATTTGAAGTGCTCTATAGCTTGTTAGAAATCTTATAAACCACACTAAATGTGGCTAAAAGTGCAAATGATTTGGATCACTGTAACATAGGTGAATTGGAGTTTTGATGTAGGGTAGCAAAAAAGGTCTATGAAGGGACCTAGTTATTGGGTTCATTTCACTTCTAGTGTGCAAAAATGAGGGATTAAAGTATCAGAGTAGGAAACATCTTTTGAAGACTCTAGGAGAAGGAACCAAAAGCTTGGACATCAAGGCTAAGAGGTACATTTTTGTGTAACTCTATTTTCCCATTCATTATGGTAGATCTAGGTCAAAGAGTGGAGTTTCTTGACAAAGACAACTATCAACCACAGAGATTTAGAGTCATGGAATACCTCATGAGCAAAAATTTATGGTCTATGTTTTGTGCAGATGAAGATAAGTCCCATCTAGATCCCAAAGATCCAAAAGTCACCAATCTAGAATTAAAGATGTTGAAGGATCAAGAGGAAAGGAATAAGAGAGCTATCTTCTACATATCATAGATAGTATCTAACACTATGATTGGTCATATATCAGATTTGGATCATGCTAGAGATGTTTGGGAGGCCTTAGAGAAGATATATGCGGCTTCCACAAGAAGTAGATAGATGTAGCTCAAGAATGAACTCCATTCCTTGAAGAAGGGTATTGGTAAGTCTATTGTTGAATACACCTTGAGGGTGAAGGATTTGAGGGAGCAATTGGCGTCCATTGGCTGCAAAATAGATGAGGAAGACTTGTGAAGATTAGTCTCAATGGGTTGAGAGGGGAAGATGAGTGGAAACCCCTTATTAGTACCATCTTGGATAGAGATCTTCTACCAACTCTTGAGGAGAGTGATCCCACACCTAGTGGGAGAAGAGGTTGCCATAGGAGACACATCCAAGAAGGATAGTCACTCAAAGTTTTGATATGCTAGCAAAGGCAAAGGTGAGTGGCAAGAAGGGAAAAGGATGAAAAAGCAAGTGGAAGAAGTCCAAGGAAGAAGATTCAGATTCAGAAGGGGATAGCAAGGCATGATCTTCAAAGAAGAAGAACAACCCTCATCAAGGTAAAACTTGTTTTATATGTGGTAAACAAATCATATTTCTCCAAATTAGTGTTTCAAGGATGAGAGAGGCAAGAGGAAGAAGGAGCAAGGTAACTATGCTAACAACTTCAAGAAGGATGATGAGAAGGAGACCCTCCTAGCCATCAGACATGGCCACACTAGTGATCCCAAAAACAGAAAGTGGTACAGAGACTCCAGATGCTCTAATCACATGTCATTTATGGAGGATTCCTTTTTTCATATGTAGGTCCAAAATAGGCCACTGTACAAGACCAAGAGGAATGCAGATGGCAGCTTGGTCAAGTACAAAGTTAGACTAGTAGCCAAAAGCTTCACATGAAGATAGTCCAAAACAGGCCAGTGTACAAGACCAAGAGGAATGCAGATGGCAGCTTGTCCAAGTACAAGGTTAGACTAGTAGCCAAAAGCTTCACATGGACACAAGGGGTAGATTATGAGGAAACTTTTAGACTTGTGGCAAGAAAGGCTACCATTAAAGCTCACATAGCCATATGTGCAACAAGGAGATGGCCTATCTACAAAAAAGACCTAAAGAATGCTTTCCTGAATAAAGAGTTACAAGAAGATGTGTTCATGAAAACAACCTCAAGCATATGTAGATTTGTAGCATCCTACCTATGTATGCAGGTTGAAGAAGGCCTTGTATGGCCTAAAGCAAGCCCCAACGGCTTGGAATAAAGGGCCAGTGGACTTCTTGAAGAGATGTAGTGTCTCTCCAAGTGATGCAAATCCATCCTTGTATATGAGGAAAGCAAATGATAGGATATGTTTGCTATGCATATATGTAGATGATCTTCTTGTGACAGATGATGATGTACAAATAAGAACCATCAAAGAGAAGCTTAGAAGAGAGTTCAAAATCTCAAATTTATGTGTGCTAAAGTACTTTGTTGGCATTGAGGTGATCTATGTCATGAGGAAGGAGATAAGGAAGAGAGCTCACACACACACTCTCACTCTAAAGGAGAAGCACACACACAGATTGATTCAAGGAAGAATAATCTTCTTCTTCTTCTTCTATTACATAAAAGGAATGTACAAGAATGACCTAAAAACAAGAATACAACAAGTGCAATATATAAAGCTCAGTAGATAAGGAAAAACCTAATGTCCGTGAATGAGTGAATTGGCAAGAAACAAATGTGCCATCACTCTCGGTAGATAAATCTAATAAATCTCAATGAAGTATCCCTGACATATATCGACGTGACCACTATACATGTCAGAGAAACGAAAAACTGGTACGTGTCATCCTGGATCATCACATGTTGAGCTTGATATCTCAACACTCCCCCTCAAGCTCAATGCCATATCCTGTAATCCAAGCATCTCCCGAAACTTCTTCAACTTCTCAGCTCGAAGTGCTTTGGTGAAAATATCAGCAACCTGCTCATCTATTCTCACATAAACAAGATCAATATCACCTGCTAATACCTTCTCTCTGATGAAGTGATAATGTACCTTGATATGCTTTGTTCGAGCATGGAAAATAGGGTTCCATGCTAACTGTATGCTGCTAAGATTATCACAATAGATAGTGATAGGCTTTTGCACTTCCACACCTAAATCTACAAGTAACATCTCCAACCATGATGCCTCACATGCTGCCATTGCAGCACCTCTATACTCAGCCTCTGTACTCGACAAAGCAACAGTAGGTTGCTTCTTACTACTCCATGTAATAACTACACCTCCAAGTGAGAAAAGAAAGCCACTAGTAGATCTTCTATCTGGAGTACTACAAGCCCAATATGCATCGGTGTATCCCTGAACTTGCAAATCTACCCTAGCTTCATAAAACAATGCATAATCTAAAGTGGCACTCACATAACGTAGAGTGCACCTCAGAGCATCCAAATGTGGCTTCCTGGGAACCTGCATAAACTGACTTTCAAGTCCAACAGTATAACTTAGATCAGGCCTTGTAATTATGAGATATATAAGACTTCCCACAATTTTCCTGTACATAGTAGCATTTTCCAATGCTTCACCTGATGTAGTATCCAATTTCAAATTCTGATCTAATGGCATAGAAATTGGCTTACAATCAGCCGTACCATACTTTTGTAGCATATTCAAGGCATATTGCCTTTGCAACATCCATATACCTATTTCTGTATGTATAAACTCAATGCCCAAGAAATAGCACAGCACACCAAGATCTTTCATGTCGAATTCCTGCATAAGAAGTTTCTTTACCTCTTGGATGCTTTCTTCATTATCACCACCTACAATCAGGTCATCAACATAAATAGCCACAATAGTGATGCCAACATCAGCCTTCCTTGCATATAGTGAGTGATCTGCATCACACATAGAGAACCCAATGCTGGTTAAGTAATCAACAATCCGTGCATGCCATGCACGAGGGGCTTGCTTCAGCCCATACAAAGCCTTTTGCAACCTGCAAACATATTCTAGATGCTTTGAATCTTCATATCCTTGTGGCTGGTCCATATATACTTCTTCTTGTAACTCACCATGTAGGAAAGCATTCTTCACATCCATCTGATGCAAAGTCCATCCTTTTGTTGTAGCTAATGCAACAAGTGTTCTGACGGTAGACATTTTAGCTACAGGGCTGAATGTTTCCTCATAATCAATGCCATATGTCTGTGCATAACCTTTAGCTACCAATCGTGCTTTATACCTGCTTATGTTACCATCAGCATTATGATTTACCTTGTAAACCCATTTGCAGCCTATGGGTTTCTTTCCTTGTGGTAATGGAACCAGATTCCATGTATCATTTCCATAAAGCGCAACAATCTCCTCATCCATAGCTTTTTCCCAATCTGCATTACCAATTGCATCTTTCAAACCAGAAGGTTCAGCATCTTGTATTACCTTTGCCATGTAAGTACAATGGCAGGCCATGTAACTATCATATGTCAATCGTTGTACTGAATTACGCATCCTCCTAGATCTTCTTGGTCCTGGGTCACTTCTCCTTGTATCATTTGCATGTGCCCTTCTTACTCCTAGAGTTTTCACAGAGGGCAATCCAAGTTCCTCATCAAGACTCTTTTCTGAACCACTTGAATCTCCATCAACATCTTCAAAACCTGCACATGTTTTACTACCAGCAGAAAGCTTTTCTTTACCTTTCTTGGATTATTTGATGAATTTGCTGGACTGAAATTTCCATGCAATCTTCCACTCCATGGATTTGAGTTGGAACTATTGCTTGGTGCATCTGGTCCACTCAAAACTTCAGATTCTGCACTTGATGTTTCAACATTTTCTTTGTCATTTGGTTCAAGATTGAGTCCTTTTCTAGCATCTGCATAAAATCTTGACATTTCATCAAATACCACATCTTTGCTCACCTTCACCTGTCATGTGAGTGGGTTATAACATTTGTACCCCTTTTGCTCAAGGGAGTATCCAATGAAGACACATTTCTCTGCTTTCGGATCAAGCTTTGTCCTCAACTCATCTGGAACATGTACAAATGCAATACAGCCAAAAACTTTCAGATGTGATAAGTTTGGCTTTTTTCCTGTAAACCTCTCCTCAGGTGTAACTTGATGTATAGCAGCAGTCGAAGTTCTGTTCATGATGTACACAGCAGTATGCACAGCTTTTGCCCAATAACAATGAGGCATATTCTTCTCACCCATCAGGGCTCTTGCTATTTCTGCAATATGTCTATTTTTGCGTTCAGCAACGCCATTCTATTGTGGTGTGTACCTGCATGAAAACTGACACCGAATTCCATGATTTTTTAGAAAACTGTTGAACTCATTTGACATGTATTCAGCTCCTCCATCAGATCTTAATGTATGAATGTACTTCCCTGTCTGCTTTTCCACCATAGATTTAAAATTCTAGAATTGAGTGAACATCTCGCTCTTCTCTTTCATGAAATATACCCATACTTTGCGTGTATGGTCATCAATGAAAGTAACATAAAACCTGCAACCGCCCATAGATGTGGTCTTTGCTGGACCCCAAACATCTGTATGTACTACTTCTAGTACATTCTCACTAACATGCTTGTCATCTGGAAATGATGCTCTTGACGGTTTACCAAATTGACATGTTGCACATACCTTTTGCATTTCTGCAACTTTGAAATTTGGTAGTCCATGGACAATCTCCTTTGACTGCATCAGTTTCAGCCTTTGCAAATTTGCATGTCCAATCCGTTTGTGCTATATCTCTATATCTGCAATAACTCCTCCACCTTTTGCAAACATGGCTGCATTCATTTCAGGAATCTTCACATTTAAGGTGAACATCCTACTCACTTTGTTTCCTTTGGCAACCAATCGTCCATCCTGCTTGTACTCTTCTACATATAATCCATCAGCATTGAATTTGACTTGTAATCCCTGGTCAACCATTTGTCCAACAGAAACGAGATTCTTTGTTATATTCGGAACATGCAACACATCAGCAAGATGTTTTACCTTCTTGTCCTCCATAGACAATGCTATGTTTCCTGTATGCTCAATAGGATGCGATGTATCATCACCTGTTTCAACATATCCAGGAACTGCATTTTCTGCAAACTACTAAACCATTCTGCATGATTGGTCATGTGATTTGAAGCACCTGAATCAACATACTAGACATTATCATTCGATTTTGAAACACCAGCAGACATCGTATTCATCATGTGATGTTGAACCATAAACAGCTTCTCAGAATCATTTGCACTTGTGGATGCATAGTTGTTTTGCTGCCTTCTGTTATTTTGATTCTTCAGCCTGCAATCACGTTCAAAGTATCCAAGTTTACCACAATTCCAGCATTCTTTACTATCATTACCTGAATCATTTCTTTGGAAATTTCTGCGACCTCTTTGGCTCCCCCTGCCTCGAAACTATCCTCTTCCTCCTGCATGATTCTGTTGTTGACCTTGGTCTTGGTTGTTGTTTCCTTTTCCACTTCCAAAACCTCTACCTCTACCTCTTCCTCTACCAGAGTAGAATACCTGCTCATAACTGGGCTTTCCTTGTGAGTTTGAATCCTCACCAAGATTCTTTTCTTCAATAATCAGCATAGATACTAGATCAACAAAATTCGGAATATTTTCCCTTGTCTGTATGGAAGTTCTGAACTTCTTATATGAAGCTCCTAGACCACGAAGGCACACTTCCACCTTATCATCATCATCTACATTCAGGCCAATAGATGCAAGTGACTCACATATGCTTTTGATTTTTAGAGTGTATTCACTTACCGACATGCTCTTCTTTTCCAATGTATGCAGCTCATTCTTGAGTTGCAATTTTCGTGCCTTTGTATTAGTCTCAAACAAAGTGACCAAACTGTTCCAAGCCTCTTTTGGAGTCTTGGCATCCTGTATGTGTCCAATCATGCTATCTTGTATGCTAACAGATAGCCAATACATTACCTTTCGTGCTCCTTAGAGTATTAATGTATGTGAAGGGTATAGTTAATCATCGGTTGCTATACACATATGATGAAGAACTTCAATCAAGAGCATGGAGTGATGTAAATTGGGAAGGGAGCGTTTATGATAGAAGGTCAACTTCTGGCTATGTTTTCATGCTAGGTAGAAAAGCAATCTCATGGATGAGCAAACAAAAAACAGCCCACAGTTGCATTGAGTTCAATAGAGCCTAAATATAGAGCTTTAACTCTTAATGCATATGAAGCAATCTAGCTTAGGAAGCTCTTCAAAGATTTTGACATACAACTTGAACCAATTCTAGTTTATGAAGATAATATGTCAAGCCTACATCTTGCTAGCAATCCCATGTATCCTGCAAGGAGAAAGAACATTGAGGAGCATTATCATTATGTAAGGGAAAAGTTTAAAAATGGGGACATTAATGTTCATTTTATAGGTACAAAGGACCAAGTTGTAGATATATTCACCAACATCTTGGATGTGATCAAGTTGACAAAGTTCTCAAATGATATGAGCTTACTTGATATGGACACTACCACCTTAAGCTTGAGGGGGAGTGTTGAAGATGTGAACTATGCAAGCCTTAGGTGGACAAAGATGGCAAAAGACCCTAATATGGATACAATTCACTACTTGGATCACTCAGGGAGGTTTCAAGGTTGGGTAAGGTGTTGACATTTATTGTATTGTTTTGAGAGATTTTTGATGGTTCATTTACCGTTGTAAAATCCTAGAGCTTTTCACATGTAAAAGTAGAAAAAGTGAGCCAATATTACACGAATTTTTGGTGTTTGAGTTGTATTTAATCAATCAATCAATCACCTAAAACTAGATCAAACAAGATTTTCACTTTTCCTAGATTGTACGAAAGTGAATTGATTCCCTCCAACAACCATTCCCAGCTTCATTTGAATTAAAAATCCACTTGTAGAACTAGTGGAGCACTTCCAAAGTCTATATAAAGACTTCAAATCACTTGTACAACACATGGAAGCAATATACATACACTTTTGACCATCATTGTTTTGCTCCTTCATTTTTTTGCATCATCATCTTCGCGAACAGTAAGCTTGCAAAGGCTACTTTTCTCTCTACAAAGCTCCAAATAGCATGTGACATGGCTCATTGAAAGGGTATTAGTGCCTAGTTTATGCATATGAATGTTTAAACAATTTGGTTTAGTAGATTGGAAGAAATCTAAGTTTTACTGTCTCAAGGTCAATCTCTATGTATTCCTGAAAAATAGGAGGTACTACCATTGAGTGTCTGATACATTCAAGTAGCATATTTTTCTTATTCCTTATACTCTTGTGCATTCTATACACTCAACCCTATGTGTATCACTCTCACAAAAGGATTTTTTCTAATTGTAATCATGCTATTCCTTATGCTCTTGTGCATTGTATACACTCAACTCTATGTGAATCACTCACAGAAAAGGATTTTTTCTAATTGTAATCATGTTGATTGCTATAATCATTTGAAGTTCATTGTCTCATCCAAAGATAGTAACTTTTTTTAGCTAGTTAATGCACAAACCTATCTGTTTTGCATCGACTCTTTCTCCTTGATGCTCCAAAGTACATAGTGCATTTTTATGCACTTATCGCATGCCCATAAGGTCTATTTGAGTCTCCATAAGCTCAAGGGCTGGTCTTGTGCCAGTGGGCTAGATCAAACTTTATTGCTTCACAACTCACTTTTCTACCTCCTACAAGCTTCTCCAAGTTCTTTCAATGGTATTAGAGCTAGACCAAGATGGGTGACGGCTTTCCCTTGATGATCGAGAAGCTTGATTGACACAACTATGCGGCTTGGAAAATCAGAATGGAGGCCTATTCACAAGGTAGAAATCTTTATGGAATTGTAGTTGGTGATGAAGTTATGCCTATTCCAAGATCCAAAGGAGGACATCACAAGAGGAGACAGATAAGCTCACACTTTGGTGTGCAAGGGATGCTCAAACAAGGCCGTACATACTAAACTCTATCTCTAATTTTCTATTACCACATATTAGCGGATGCAAGACATCGCAAGAGAATTGGGATGCCCTAGATACATAAAGATATGCATAGATGCATGCACATATACATACATCGCTAAGCTGAAATGGTCCTAGAGGGATTGCACTCACATTGATATGCTAAAAAACTAGTGAAAGGTAGCCTTTGTTAGAAAGGAGTTGGGCTCAACTCATCACATTTTGGGCTTTAGAATCAATACTTCAACAATTTATTTTGGCTTAAGCAAAAGCATTTAGATTCACTACAAGGAATGAGGGGGCATAGTGACAGTTGAGGTAACACAATTTCATCGCTTCGTGATTGGGCATTCTATCCCATTGAGCATCGAGCGTGCACCACCCTTCTAACAATGCAAATATCATTGCTATTTTTTGGGAGTCCTAACAATGTTAATTAAAGCATCGCATATGTGACACATAATGAGCATCACATATGCAATGCTTTTCAACATCGCTTATGTGACATGAAAAAGTGTCGCATATACAACATTAAAAAGCATCACGATTGGATGCAATTTGTGATGATTTTTCACAATCACATATATGACGAGTCCACATTGCTCATACAATGCTCGCTTTTCACCAAAATAAACAAATGTATGGCTCTTTGATTGCCATTTTGCATGCATCTAATCGAAGAGTGATCTAACATTCATATTTGCACTGTGCTCATGATGCCCCCTCTCTCTTTCTCTATCTCTCCCCTATTCTCTCTCTTTCTCTCTCTCTCTCTCTTTCTCCCCCTCTCTCTTTCTCTATCTCTCTCCTATTCTCTCTCTCTCTCTCTCTCTCTCTCTCTCTCTCTCTCTCTCTCTCTCTCTCTCTCTCTCCCTCCCCCTCTTTCTCTATCAATCTCTCTCTCTCTCTATCCTCCATCTCTCTTTGTTTCTCTCTCTTTTGTTTATTCTCTCTCTCTCTCTCTCTCTCTCTCTCTCTCTCTCTCTCTCTCTCTCTCTTCTTCATTGCACATTATTCAAGAAGTTCAGTGAACATTATATATGGCTAATCATTGTAAGTACACTTTGCATTGTTTGTATATGATTTAAATTATTTTGTTTTCATAAATTAACATACTCACACTTACACATTCACACACATATATACACGTACATGCAGATGCACACTCATGTATCCACATACACATACACATACACATACACATACACATACACATACACATACATACACATGCTTATGCACATACACATATACATGCAGATACACACATATACACACACATACATATACACATGCACATATACACACATACATATGCACATACACTTACACATACACATGCATATACACACATATACATCATACACACAGGTACACCATATGCACATGCATGCACATTCACAAACATATCTACATGCACACAGATGCACATGCACATGCACATGCACATGCACATGCATGCATGCATGCACATACACATACACATAGCCATACACACACAACCACATACACATACACATAAGCATACATATGCACATACACACACACATGCACATATATATACACATAGACATATATATACACATGCACATACATGCACGTACAAATGCATGCACATGTAGATGGATGCACATGCACATGGATGCTCATACATATACAAATGCATATACACACATACACATACACATGCATATACACACATACACATACACATACACATTCACATACACATACACATACACATACACATACACATACACATACACATACACATACACATACATATACACATATACATACATACATATGCATACATAAACATACACCTATACACATACACATACACATACACATACACATACACATACACATACACATACACATACACATACATATACACATATACATACACACATATGCATACATAAACATACACATACACACATACATATACAAATATACACATATACATACATGAACATACACACTCATACAAGCACATACACAAATATAGATATATAGATACATGTGAATACATGGATATACATACACTAACACATATATAATAGGTATCTTCTACATTTGGTTGAACTCATTCCAAAGATGATTCTTTCTTGGTCTGGTGCTAACAAAAAAGCATGTATACGAATGTGTATAAGTCTATGGTCATATGCATATATACATATGTATGTATGTACGCATATGTACATATGTATGTGTCTATGTATGCATTTGAATCTTTAATATGCATGTACGCAGTTATGCGTTTATGTATATGCATGCATGTCAATTTGTTTGTACGCAACGTGCATGTAGCTATGAATGTATGCATTTATGGATGAGTGTATGTATATATAGATGCATGAATGTATGTATATATAGATGGCACATTATATGCATGGTTTTTCAGGTAGCTAGGTATGCATGTAAATAATGTAAATAATGTGTGCAATGTGCATGCATACATTTATATATGTATGTATTCATATATGTATGTATTCATACGGAAAATGAGCTTGTCATGAGTCACAACGTATGATATGAATGTAGCAACTGATTTGAGTAACGTTTTTGGAGGACCCACTATGTCTATGATACGATACGTGTGGAAGAGTAAATATTTGGAAAAATATGTATGTGTGAAAATATAAAGCCCTATTACTATCCAAAAAGTTAAAAAAAGCTCAACTCTCAATGCGGAAGCTTCATGGACATTTTGTGAAGCCAAAAGTGAGTTTAAATTTTAATCCTTAGGCCTACTCCGGGATCGGGATGGCCCACTCTGTTTAATAGTACAAAGCAACTTGTTTACACGGCACCACATTAGAACTGAAATCTTATTATGGAAATGGACTTATCGATTAAGAGGTCAAGGTGGAATACGCTACACCACGCCTTATAATCTTTTTTTTTTTTAAATGGAGGTTCGGCCCCATCCATTTCCCAGCCATTAAGAGATCAAAGTGGAATACGCTACACCACGCCTCATAATTTTGTTTTTTAACGGAGGTTTGGCGAGGGAGGAGTTTGAAATTACAAGTGTTCAAGGAAGGGCATAGTACCCATGGGACCACCTTACATGTTGAGTGTGGGGATTGCTCTTGGCCCTGCCTCAAGCAAGGAGAGGCCCAACCACCCAGACAAACAATGTTTACACTAGAAAGTTTCTTCGTTTCTAGAACTATTTTGGTATCAGCTGTCGCGCTGGTTTACGAAGAATGATGTGGTTAGTTTCATATTTGAATATTTTGCTCTTAGCTGTCGCAAGCTGCTTAAGGAAGAATGATGTGCTTAGTTCCATATGAAAATCTGGCATGCTAGTTGAGCTTGGCACGATCCATCGTCAAGGCCACAATAGCTGAAAAACTTACCTAGCCTCAGACTCGTCAATGGTCCGCGTAAGAAATTTCTCTTTTATGGGAAAGTGCTAATCTTACTTTCGTTGATAGGGACGTCCGAATGCGTTGCGGGTTTGCGGTGTAGTATACATTTTCTGTGAGGCCCAAAAGGAATGTCAATCTTCGTCGTGACTGTCGAGTTCAATGGCTTAGTGGTTGGGCCTCTCGCCTCTTGAGGCGGGGGCGAGTGTTCAATCCCTGGCAGCAACATGTAAGCGACATGTAATCTGGAATGATCTTGCATTGTGGCTAAGTGCCACCGTTGTCTATCCCTGCGGTAGTGTTGACCGCCGTTTAAACCAGTCTTGTAAATCCTTGTTCTTGTGGGATAAGGGGGGGGTCCCATGGGTACTATGCCCTTCCTTGTACAGTTGCAATTTCAAAGTTAAAGTCCGGGGGAGTAGGCTTCGGCCGAACCTCCATTTAAAAAAAAAAAAATCCTCGTCGTGACTCTATTATATCTTGCTCATCTCTGCACACTGTTTGCAATCACCCAAAAGCGTGTGCAACAAGCTCTAACTGCGTATCAGATCTCTGCACACTGTTTTTTTTTTTTAAATAAAGGAAGTTCGGCCTTAGCCTAATCTCCCGGACTTTAATTATAATAAAGAGAAAAAGTCCCACATGAGGGTGATGATAATTTTATCCGCCTCATTTGTAATGCCATGTAGCTTGCCATACTCCTCCACTGCATTGTGGGATTTGGGGGGTCCCATCATCCATGGGCACTAGTCCCATTCATCTCTGCACACTGTTTGCAATCACCCAAAAGCGTGTGTAACAAGCTCTAACTGCGCATCAGATCTCTGCACACTGTTTGCAATCACCCAAAAGCGTGTGTAACAAGCTCTAACTGCGTATCAGATCTCTGCACACTGTCTGGTTGGGGCCTGGCAGCCTGCGCATCAGAATTCAACAAACTGTTTGCTCGCGTGCCGTCAGTGTAATATTCAGGTGCGAGACGTCTTACCCGTCTTGGCGACATAATGTTTGAGAAGCAAAGCCTGCATATAGAACGATTTATGGAAGACTAATGTGCGTATTCACTAGACGTATGTGGGCTTTTAACAGACATACTATTTATAGGATGATTAACTTCCATATTTATTCGATGTACGAGAGTTAATTGGGACACACGCTGTGTATGCGCGAAGATTTAAGATACCTATGCATTACGTTGAATCCGATATGCAAGGAATAGAACTTTGATGATTCAATTTGAGATCAATATTATCTTCCGTTTCACTAAAATACTTATGTTCTTTCAAGAAGTAATGTGACTGCAAGTGTGGCAAAATGTTCTCTTGACTTTAGGACGTTCGTTTCATTGTGTCACGTAAGCTACGGTTATGTATATTAGTCAGAGTATGCTTTGACAGCATAACAAGACCTTCAATATGAGTCTTACAAGTGTCTCCGTCCGACAGTTCCATATGTTGATGTCTGTTTTGTAACAGATCTTGCTAGTCAGTCATTTTATGAACGAAAGCCGTTCGCAGATTTGATTCTGTTGTAGAAGAAAAAGGATAAAATGGCTTTTTAATTTCTAGACGTCTGCTATTATTATATTTAATCGTTATAGTAAGTTAAGATAAAATCTGAGTCTTATAGCTATTTCCATCTGACAGTTCGATATGTTGAGGTATGTTTTGTAACAGATATTCATAGTCCGTCATTCTATGAACAAGGACTTCACGCAGATTTGATACTACTGAAGAAGAACACTAAGAAAGAAAACAGAGGGCAGCTTCAAGTTGATGATCATCGAAATTTTTCCCCGTCTCTGTCAATAAATTGCTACGAATCTCCGGGAAAATCTGAACGTTTAAGGCTTTGCACTTGCACGTGACGAAGGGCGTAATCCTTATCTTCTGACGCGTTCAGCGCCCTAGTAATCAAAGAAATTAGACAGCTCAAGCAAACCTTTCATCATGTCTACAGATTACAACGTGTTCATATGCCATCAGGGCTCTGATTCAAAGCGCGACGTTGTGAGTGTGCTGAAGGGTATGCTAAATTCCGAGGGGATAACATGCTTTGTTGATTTCGGCATGAATAAAGGAACGGATGTAAATTTTGCCATCCAAAAGGCCATAGAAAGCTCCTTAGTAGATATAGTAATTGTAAGTGCAAAGTTTACATCGTCTCATTCGTGTTTGGACGAGGTACATAAAATTATGACGAAACAAAACACCACCAGTACACCTCGGAAAGTAATACCTGTGTATTATGATGTGGAGCCGTCTATGGATATGGATATGGCCACTTTGAAAAGGAGCACCGATGATCAAACGAAAAGCTGGACTGAAGCTCTTAAAGCACTTCAGAAACTCAAGGGCTTCGAATACAAGACCGAGACCGCGTAGGTGTATTGTTAATGAGAGAGCTATTTGAAATTTCTGTCAGCGCGCACTACTTCAGTTTCTTGCTGTGAGAAATTAATGAAAAATGTGCCGTTACTTTTTGTCCCTTTTAATTCTTATTGATAATCAATTCCTTACAGGTTTGAATGGGAGGAACTATCTAACATTGTGTTGGAAGTGAAAGCTTTTCTTATTTCACATGATATCATACCAAGCAATCATGCAGAAAGTACTTGGAAAATGGACATGAATCCATATTATGGGTCCGTCTTCCTATCCCATAATAAAATGGATACACAGCGTAACGCTGTGAGTGTTTTTCGCGGAATCCTCGGCTCCCGCGGCATCACATGCAAAGTTCTTGATTATGAAAAGGAACGAGATCAAATGAAGTTAGACGTAGAGAAGGCCATACGAAATTCCACAGTTCACGTGATTTTTCTAAGTGAAAACTTTGTAAAATGTAAAGACTGTTTGGAGGAGGTCGACAAAATCATGAATGTCCACTCAACGAAGACACCATTCGAAGTGAAAATATTGCCAGTCTTCTATAATGTCGCACCCAGTGTGGTTCGTCACCAGCTAAAAGGTTCAGACTACGACTTCATTAATGTGGAAAGAAGCACCGATGTGGAGAGGAAACGTTGGGCCGAAGCTCTGAATCGTCTCTCGCATCTGATGGGCTTTGAATACAACACAGAGACAATGTAAGTAGTCTTTCATTCAGTCAATTATTGAAAACTTTAGCATTGCTAATTGGTAACTTTTTTTCTGAGTATGATCAGAAGGTCATTAAACATTGTGCGGTAAAATGTTGTCTACCCCACTGTCTTATATTTTTCATAAGCTCGTTACAGGTTTCAATGGCAAACACTTGATGAGATTGCGAGAAATGTAGAAGCGTTTTTAAATAAGCAAGCCATTTCATACAACAATAAACAGAAACGTAAGAATCTGTATCAAGAGGAACTCGATGAAGTTTTCAAAATGATTATATCAGAAGACGTCAATTCTAAGGATGTTTTCTTTGTTGGGGTCTATGAGCGCAATGAGCCCGCGTTTGCGGAGCTGATTGTGCAAGAATTTCGTAGTCAGTTTGATGCATTCTGCTTCATATCGGATGTGAGCGTGGAAGGCAGTGACCATAAGTGGCTCGTCCGGAAGCTGTATTCAGATCTCATCCGAAAGGCTAATCAAGAACCTCTCTCACTCAGTGATGTAATAAAGTATAGGTCTCACTACGAGCAACTCTTGCGAAACAAGAGGTGTTTGGTAGTTTTTAATAACTTAGGAAATGACGTTGACAATCTGAAGGCATCGCTTGATCTAGTGAAAGCAAACCTTTAGACACAGGAGCCTTGTGATTTTCGCCAGTCGATTCCAATACGTTCTAAAGGAGGAGGTGAAACTTGATAAATTCATCAGCTTGTCCTCATCCTTCGAGGATAAGAGGGGATTCTTACAATATGTTATGGAAGCAAAGGCGATATACATGAAGTTTTTTTTTATCAATTACAAGAAACATTTTCCATGCTCGGATTGGATGTCCATCTTATGAGCAAAGAGACACTGTCAAAAGACAGCACAAGGCTTAAGAATTCACTAGTGATCCTCTGCATTATTTCACAAGGTTTGAGTATTAGCGAGTTCGAGGGAATGCTTGCAAACGCGGTCATTCATCGTCCCAAGGTTTTTTTTTTTTAAATAAAGGAAGTTCGGCCTTAGCCTAATCTCCCGGACTTTAATTATAATAAAGAGAAAAAGTTACAAGTGAATGGAACTAGTGCCCATGGGACCCCCCAAATCCCACAATGCAGGGGAGGAGTATGGCAAGCTACAGGGCATTACAAATGAGGCGGATAAAATTATCATCACCCTCATGTGGGACCCATTTGGGTTTCAACTTGTTGTTTTCGAGGAGATAAATACAGTGATGTCTAAACGGTGGCGATCTCTTGACTCGGGAGATTCTTTTACCAAGGAGAAACAAGGATTTCTCGATCGACCATTCCTTAGGAGTTTGGCCAAAATTGACAGCACAGCGCTCCCTCCAAATCTTCCAGAGAGCCTCACCTCTGATGGCATTGCACAGCCTCGATGAGCAGCCGATCGCCTCACCCAACATCACCTGTTGCCAGTTGATTTGACTCGTGAGTCTCAATACTCGGGTCACGTGATGCCAGATAACATGGGACTTGGGGCAGTCGAAGAACAGGTGAGCTAAATCTTCGATGCACCGATGGCAACGCTTGCACCATGGCGGCACACCACAGATTTTGTTAGCCCTTGCATTGGTCCAGATACCTTTATGCAAGATCTGCCACATGAGAACGGACTTTTTGACCTCAACTAGGGGGTGCCAAATAGACATGAATTTTAGCTCCCACCGAAGTTTGGTCCAAGAAAGGCACCATCTCTTGTTAAGGGTGTGGTGAACATCCAAATCCCCTTTGAAGTTGGGGATTCTGGATAGCTTCTTTCCATTGCTCCATTTGAGGCCCTCCAAGCAAGGGAGATCCTGACCGCAGAGAAGGCGGGTAGTTGAGCGGTCCCAGGCTAAACACCTGCTTTGAAGAAGAGTCCATTCCTCAAAGGTAACTCTAAGTCTCGGATCCAATTCTTCAAACCTAATCCACTGGCTGGTCTCTTGTTTCCAGAGCTGCTTCCACTGTTTGAACCCCTTGTTCCATAACCGCCTTGCAGTTTGGAGGTTCAAAGACTCCACCCCCCGAATGCCACTGATCGAGAACCAAATAGAGTCATTTTGTCTTATGCCAGCCGCCCACTTCCACTCATCACTGATTCTGATGAACTGTTTGGCCTTGTTCCAATTCATCCATAAGGAACACATGAGGCTAGATCCTTTAGGGAAGACCGGGTGGGGGGAGAACAAAAGCGTGAGAATCCCTATGTCCTTCCAACCAGGGTGGCCAACAAAGGTAAGGTCTTCCATGTTTCTGAAGATCAATTTAGCCCAAGAGGACTCCCTATTGCTCCAGGCCTTGATAAGCCATTTTGCCGCCAGCTTGTCAGCCAACCCAACAATCGTCCCAAGGTTCTGTACGTCTCCTACGGGCTTCCTTCAAAGGAAAGCACTTCAAAGCCCTGCTTCAAGTTGAAAGTCAACTTCGAAGAATCCGAGTAAGTAATGTTCAAAGAAGATTTTAGAATCGCACTCTCCCTTCATAAAAACATTCTTCACGAGTTACCATGAAATTTGAATTGAAAGCAATTGCTGATGCTCACGGACGATGATGCATATATTTACAGGTTAGACAAGGCGGAATTTAAAGCATTGGTCCACGAAGTAATGTGGCCCTTGAATAAGGGATGGAGGCCACAACTTTTTTTTTTTTTTAAATAAAGGAAGTTCGGCCTTAGCCTAATCTCCCGGACTTTAATTATAATAAAGAGAAAAAGTTACAAGTGAATGGGACTAGTACCCATGGGACCCCCCAAATCCCACAATCCAGGGGAGGAGTATGGCAAGCTACAGGGCATTACAAATGAGGCCGATAAAATTATCATCGCCCTCATGCGGGACCCATTTGGGTTTCAACTTGTTGTTTTCGAGGAGATAAATACAGTGATGTCTAAACGATGGCGATCTCTTGACTCGGGAGATTCTTTTACCTAGGAGAAACAAGGATTTCTCGATCGACCATTCCTTAGGAGTTTGGCCAAAATTGACAGCACAACGCTCCCTCCAAATCTTCCAGAGAGCCTCACCTCTGATGGCATTCCACAGCCTCGATGAGCAGCCGATCGCCTCACCCAACATCACTTGTTGCCAGTTGATTTGGTTCGTGAGTCTCAATACTCGGGTCACGTGATGCCAGATAACACGGGACTTAGGGCAGTCGAAGAACACGTGAGCTAAATCTTCAATGCACCGATGGCAATGCATTAGGGCGAAAAACGGCCAAAAAAGGGCCGTGTAAGGATTTCAATTAGTTGTGCTTAATCTGGATTAAAGTTGTCAACTCATTTTAAAAAAATCCGTGTAAGCGCATTTAAAACGTATCTTGTGCAAATTTTGAAGAGAGAGAAACTCGTGTGATAATCATGAAAAGTATGTGTGATATCTTATGCCTCAAAGTTTGTGCTCATCGGGCGTTCATGAAAATTTGAATTTTCCTCTTGTTCACGGACCTATATAATGTGTGCTTATGCCGTTTTGCACTTTTTTTACTCTACTTTCGATAGCAGGCTTGTTTCTCTCTTTCATGTCATTTTAGACACTTTCGCGTCACTCTTCGTAGTAGACCATGGAGAACCTCAACCCAAACGCTCTCACTCACCTTTCAACCAGCCAAAATCATTGTGATAAGTTCCATATCAACATTGCAGTTGGTCATGAGTATGCAACGACAAGAAAGGTATGCCGAAGGGCTCTTCAACATTCTAAAGTGGTTGGATTGCAGAAAGAAGGAAAAAAACATATCGACATATGGGCAGATGGATTTGTTTATCCAATTGATCCACAAACTGGAAGGTATACCCCTTTTCATAATCTTCATGATCTAATTAGACTTTTAGGAGAAACATGGGCATCCCTTCTTATGTAAAAGAAATATCGCAGGCAGTGGAAGCTACATTTCAGGATGGCGACTGACTTGCGTACACTGCTCCTACCACTTTTTTTCGGAGCCGTTATGTGGAGAGCTACACAAGCGACTGTTCTATTTCATAACACCAGAACTGTCACGAGCTGGGACTCCATCAATCAGGTAATCACACTTCCTCTGCTTCGTCCACTCCCGTGATGATGATAGCGGCATCCGTTGAAGTAGTGCCCATCTATCTATGTATGTGCAGGAGCACTATGGCACCGTGCAGGAAGTGACCAATGTCGTCTACAAGGGTAGCACTGCAATCAAGTGCACGCAAGTCTACGTTCATAAGGCTATCGTTCACCTTTTCATTAAAAAATGTGAATCTCTACTTTCATAAATGGGATTTCTTGGTGGTGATGTTCATCTAAGAAAAGATCCAAAGCTTCTACAAAATATAGGTAATGTACAAAAGAGCTTGGACTTTGGATAGCTTGGACTCAGAGGAGAGCTATCCAGAAGTACTGATTCATCCAGATTTTCAATCTAGGAAAATAACTGTCACAACAAATTGGAAATTTAGAAATGTAAGGGAGCTCCTAGAATACCTTAATGAGGCATCATCATAGTTCATATTCTCAATTGATGATGCAATAGTTAACATTGGATCAGAGAAAACATTATCTTGCATAACTTGCCTGCCACCCAGGGTGATCAAGTTCCAACCCTTTAGATTGTAACAAGTCTCCTTCTTTAAGAAGATTTTTTTTTCAAACTTCCATTGATTTTTCTTTGCAAGATGGTGACTAAGAATGTGACTGATTACATCACTTCAATTATGTCTTTTTATGGACTATATTCATCTTGGCATTTTTTTGTTTATTTTCAAGATTGTGAGGAGGTTTCAATGGTGCAATGATTATACACGAACTTGCATATGACAAAATGGATGGTATGACAAAATGGAAAAGATTGGATGACACGACCGATACAAGCGATATGGACCATCTGAAATTATCTGATTGCCCATATCGCTTGCATCGGTCGTGTCATAAAAACTTCTCTATCCTCTTCACATTTAACTTTTCTGTAGGATGGTGACTAAGAATGTGACTGATTACATCACTTCAATTATGTCTTTTTATGGACTACATTCATATTGGCATTTTTTTGTTTAATTTCAAGATTCTAATGAGGTTTCTATTGTACAATGATTATAAAGGAACTTGAATGAGTAAATTCTAGGTGATTCAAGAATATAAACCAAGAAATTCTTACATAATATATCTCCCCTTTTAGAACCTTTTTCCATACTTCCATTGATTTTGCTTTTGCAGGGTTGTAAGTAAGAATGTGACTCATTACATCACTTCAATTATGGCTTTTTATGGACTATATTCATATTGGCATTTTTTTTTAATTTCAACATTTTGATGAGGTTTCAATGGTGCAATGATTATACAGGAACTTGCATATGACAAAATGGATGGTATGACAAAATGAATGGTATGAAAAAATGGAAAAGATTGGATGACATGACCGATACAAGAGATATGAGCCATCCAAAATTCTCCGATTACCCATATCGCTTGCATCGGTCGTGTCATAAAAACTTCTCTATCCTCTTCACATTTAACTTTTCAACATGAATAAAGCAAAAAGCACCCAAAATAGACATTTTGATGATAGAACCAATTCAATTTTTCTGGAACCATGCAATGAAGTCACTTTTACTTAGTTCTCAAGAGGATCAATTCAACATTACATTACTCAAGGCATATAAATATAGTTACAATGACCATCTTCCAGATGAAGACTGGCATAATTACATACAATTTGTACATCAATAAATCTTCCAACATATGTTGGTTACACATTAGATTACAATCTTACATTCCAAAAATATAAAGGCATATTGCATGTTCCATAATGGCATTTATTGCTCTCTCCTTGATCAAGATGACCCAAGCATATGGATAGTCTGACAAGTTCAACTCAGGGTTGTAAAACCTGCTTTCCAAGAACCTTACTGCATTTGCAATCACTCTCCAGTCACACGAGGTGTTGTATTTCTGTAATGGCACATGTATTTGAGTGTATCCAAACCTTTTTTCTTCTTTCAATGAAGGAATTCCTAGAATGTTTTGATCAATATGCATTTTGAGAAGCTTAGCAGCACTGCAAGGTAAACTTAAATTTAGAATGGATGGCAAGGCTTTAAAATAGAACACAAAAAAATGTATGGCGAGGCTTACACTTTGGAGTTTCCATGTTGTGATTGGAGAGAATTCCTTGCTGTCTTCTTTGTCCTAGCCATAACCTACAAAAAAAAGATTATTATCATCAGATAAATAGGACTTTTACTAGAGAAAAACAAATCATGGATCAGTAAGGATTAATATTAGGACATGGATCAATTACACAAAAAAAGATTACATCCTTCATATTTGCAATGTCTTGTACCCCTTTGGGCGATAAATATGTGTATCTATGTACATTTCATGAGTAATAAGCTTTGAAAAGAAATATATTTAATAGAAATAACTCGAAACACAAGCAGAAACAAAGCATGAGACACGACCAATCCAAGCGATTAGGGTCATCAAAGAATATCGGATGGGTCTAATCGCTTGCATTGGTCCTAGTTGCTTGAATTGGTCATGTCCAAAGGAGGTCATCTTGAAGCTTAGATTGCATGTGAACTTTTGTATCTTATTATTGGTTAAGAAT
Source organism: Ceratopteris richardii (assembly GCA_020310875.1). NCBI lineage: Eukaryota > Viridiplantae > Streptophyta > Polypodiopsida > Polypodiales > Pteridaceae > Ceratopteris > Ceratopteris richardii. The sequence goes on along the minus strand of CM035420.1, from coordinate 33,127,395 downwards.
TTTAAGAAAATAATGCAACCATTGCGTCCGGAACGTGCCAAAACCCTAAGATTGACTGTCTATTTGCATGATTTTGATACCCGGAGGTCTCGATAAGCATTTTTGTATTGATTTCCAGACACGACCGATGCAAGCGATTAGGCCCATCCAACATTTTCAGATGAGCCTAATCGCTTGCATTGGTCGTGTCCTACATTCATGCACAAATAGGCTCATCAAGACCTCTCAATATCAGAATCATGCAAATAGACAGTCAATCTTAGGGTTTTGGCACGTTTCGGATGCAATGGTATCATTAGTTTCTTGAAATTCTGAGCCAATAGTAAGATAGGGAAATTCATGACCGATGAAAGCAAAATAAGCCAACTTGCACAAAAAAGAGTTTAAAAGCTTGGAACAAATTTTAAACGCAGAAAAACTAATTAAAAAAGCTTTCACAAAGCACTCAAGAAACATGACCGATACAAGCGATTAGGGTCATCGGGAAATCCTCGAATGTCCTTAATCACTTGTATCGGTCGTGTTGTAAAATAATTGATCATGATGACCCTAAACCCTCACACAAAATGTGGTCTATGGAAAGTTTTGAAAAGCATGTAAAAACGCGAAGACAACGGTAAGTTGATGGTAGCAAGGAGTTTCACAAAAAATGAAAAAAGTGAATAGAAGAGCTTAAATAGGTCTCTGGGATGATTTGACCGTTGGTGACACGTGGCAATGTGTGATTGGTCCATGTCATCTAGCCGTTGCGAATCCCAACGTTACAATGCCACGTGGCATCATTTGAGTGGGCCACGTCATCTAGCCGTTGTGATTCCCAGCGTCTTTTGCCACGTGGCACTCACTTATTGGTCCACGTCATGTGACCGTTACCCGGTCCTTCTCGACTATAAATACGGGTCCCGTTCACCATTTCACATTTTCAACCTTCATAGAATTTCTCTCTTCATCACCCATGGATACTTGTGCTACATACCGGATACGACTGATACAAGCGATTACACGCGTTTGACCTACCTTTGACTAGCTTATTTTGCTTGCATCGGTCATGAACTTCCCTATCTTACTATTGGCTCGGAATCAAGAACGTAATGCTACCATTGCATCCGGAGGAACATGCCAAAACCCTAAGATTGACTGTCTATTTGTATGATTCTGATATGGAAAGGTCTTGATGAGCCTATTTGTGCATGAATCTAGGACATGACCAATGCAAGCGATTAGGCTCATCTGGAAATGTTGGATGGGCCTAATCGCTTGCATCGGTCGTGTCTGGAAATCAATACAAAAAGGCTTATCAAGACCTCTGGGTATCGAAATCATGCAAATTCTGATATGGAAAGGTCTTGATGAGCCTATTTGTGCATGAATCTAGGACATGACCAATGCAAGCGATTAGGCTCATCTGGAAATGTTGGATGGGCCTAATCGCTTGCATCGGTCGTGTCTGGAAATCAATACAAAAAGGCTTATCAATGACTGTCTATTTGTATGATTCTGATATGGAAAGGTCTTGATGAGCCTATTTGTGCATGAATCTAGGACATGACCAATGCAAGCGATTAGGCTCATCTGGAAATGTTGGATGGGCCTAATCGCTTGCATCGGTTGTGTCTGGAAATCAATACAAAAAGGCTTATCAAGACCTCTGGGTATCGAAATCATGCAAATAAACAGTCAATCTTAGGGTTTTGACACGTTCCAAACGCAATGGTAGCATTATCTTCTCCAAATTCTTAACCAATAATAAGATACAAAAGTTCACATGCAATCTAAGCTTCAAGATGACCTCCTTTGGAGACAACCAATTCAAGCGATTAGGACCATCCAAGCTTCCTTGATGGGCCCAGTCACTTGAATTGGTTGTGTCCAATCAAGTATCATATTTATAGCTATATGAATGAGTGCTCCATATAGAACAACTAAATGTGTTTATAAATATTATTTTCAACATTAATTATATGTTTCTATAAAGTTAAGGATGATAAATCAAACATGACTGATGCAAGCGATTATGCCCATCGGATATTCTCTGATGACCCTAATCGCTTGGATCGGTCGTATCTCATGCTTTGTTTCTACTTCTGTTTCCAGTTATTTCTATGACTTTAAAAGATCGTTTACTTTTTCTAACCTAGATTTTCAATTTTTTCCACAGATATCTATATTGGATGAAGGCAACTACATTGGGAGGGGGAAGGGAACAAGAAAAACAATAGAGAAGAAAGGAAAGACAAAGATGGATATTCATTCAGTGATCCACTATCTTCCAAAACTGAATCCAAAATTATTTTGTGTTATTCATAAGCAGTATAGTGAAGAGGCAGATTTTTCATTATTCTCCTTGAGGACTCTTTCAAGATACATGGGTTTTACTTCAATACCCTTTAATGCATACAGAGTTTTTCTACTTGAAAGAACAGGTGCATTAAGAATTTTTGGATATGCCCCAGGATTCAATGCTTCAAGGGTAGGCTACTTCCTTTGTTACTCAAGCTATGCAATGGTTGTAGGGGTGTCATATGTTCAAAGTATTATTGTCTACAGGAGAAAAGAGTACCTCAGATATAGAGGAGATTTGCTAGAGACAAGTTCATTCAAAAGGCTCAAGAAGGATTAAATATATTTCTATTCAAAGCTTATTACTCATGAAATGTACATAGATACATTGTAATATATTTATATGCCTTGAGTAATGTAATGTTGAATTGATCCTCTGGAGAACTAAGCAAAAGTGACTTCATTGCATGGTTCAAGCAAAACTGAATTGTTCTTATCATCAAAATGTCTATTTTGTGTGGTTTTTGCTTTATTCTTGTTGAAAAGTTAAATGTGAAGAGGATAGAGAATTTTCTATGACACGATCGATGCAAGCGATAGGGGCAATCGGAGAATTTCGGATGGCTCATATCGCTTGTATCGGTCGTGTCATCCAGTCTTTTCCATTTTTTCATACCATCCATTTTTTCATATGCAAGTTCCTGTATAATCATTGCACCATTGAGACCTCATCAAAATGTTGAAATTAAACAAAGAAAATGCCAATCAGAATATAGTCCATAAAAAGCCATAATTGAAGTGATGTAATGTGTCACATTCTTAGTTACCATCCTGCAAAAGAAAATCAATGGAAGTATGGAAAAAGGTTCTAAAAGGGGAGATATATTATGTAAGAATTTCTTGGTTTATATTCTTGAATCACCTAGAATTTTTACTCATGCAAGTTCCTTTATAATCATTGCCCAATAGAAACCTCATCAATCTTGAAATTAAACAAAAAACGCCAATATGAATCTAGTCCATAAAAAGACATAATTGAAGTGATGTAATCATTCACATTCTTAGTCACCATCCTGCAGAAAAGTTAAATGTGAGGAGGATAGAGAAGTTTTTATGACACGACCGATGCAAGCGATATGGGCAATCGGAGAATTTCGGATGGCCCGTATCGCTTGTATCGGTCGTGTCATTCAATCTTTTCCATTTTGTCATATGCAAATTCCTGTATAATCATTGCACCATTGAAACCTCCTCAGAATCTTGAAATTAAACAAAAAAATGCCAATATGAATATAGTCCATAAAAAGACATAATTGAAGTGATGTAATCAGTCACATTCTTAGTCACCATTCTGCAAAGAAAAATCAATGGAAGTTTGAAAAAAAGCTTCTTAAAGAAGGAGACTTGTTACAATCTAAAGGGTTGCAACTTGATGCAAGATACTGTTTTTTCTCTAATCTAATGTTAACTATTGCATCATCAATTGAGAATTTGAATTGTGATGATGCCTCATCAAGGTATTCTAGAGCTCCCTTACATTTTTGAATTTCCAATTTGCAGTGACAATTATCTTTCTAGATTGAAAATCTGGATGAATCAATACTTCTGGACAGCTCTCCTCTGAGTCCAAGGCTATCCAAAGTCCAAGCTTTCTTTTCCACCTTTTGTTGAATGATCAGAAGCATCCCAATCTAATGAAGAGATGCAAGGACTAGGCAAATGTATAAGATTTCCATAAGAGCTCCTCCCTAATGGCACCTGATAATATGCAAAATGGACAAATACCTCTGTGCTATTGAAAACTTGAGCGGATTTGTCTGCATACATAAGCTCTTCATATTCCTTACGAAGAACTCTGAATGTTCGTGTTAAACATTCAAGAGGTTGCCACTCTAAAATATTGGAAGGAAAAATATCTGCAATACAAAAACATATATGTTGTTATACAAAACCAACTGAAATGATAGACGATCATTGTAAAACTTCACTTACAGTACAAAGGGAATTGCATATGCTTTTCCAGAACAAGATCCTTAGCGTTGTACACATGTTGTACTCTTGCAAACCAACCGCATCTCTTCAATTTGAAACTAAGAATAAGTCCCCTGCAATGGTTTCTTGTGTCGTCTCTTTTAGCATGCTTGACTTTATGGGCACCTCTATAGCTAGGAAGCATAGTTACTCATTCATTTAACTTCACAGAAAGAGGTTTCCATAAAGAATCCTCTCTTCTGTTGTAAACCTCACATGAGGTTACACGATTGGAAGGACGACAAGAAGAAAAAGCCATTAGAATCGAGAAGAAGAAGAATGCTCAAAGCGAGAAACCGACATTCACAAACTTTGCCAACATTTATAGATAAAAGGGCTTTGTACACGTGGAAACTTTTGATTTGATGTAAACCCTGTCGCCGAATGACCATGGAATTTCGTGAACCCAAAAATATTTCGTATCTTCAAAAATCATTTCCTTCTTGGAACTTTAAAGATATGCATTGTGTGATGTGCAAAAATATCTTTTTTTGCATCAAACCAAGAAATTGTACACTGAATACAAGAATCTTCATCACTTTCGCGGCGCTTTTAGATCAAATTCTCTTAAAAAAAGAATTTCTTTATACGGTTAAAGGAGACAACAATGTTATATTCTTGTACACGTGGAAAGACTCTATTTGTCAATTTCCTTAATCTCTCATTAGCAAACAGCCCCTTTTCGGCCGTTTTTCGCCCTAATGGCTTGCACCATGGCGGCACACCAGAGATTTTGTTAGCCCTTGCATTGGTCCAGATACCTTTATGCAAGATCTGCCACATGAGAACGCGTGGCCTAATTGTGTCCAAATGTCAATTCCTGCCGGTGAATCACGTGCTTCTAGTATTTGAGAACGAAGAGATGGCTTTCCAAGCCCTGCAAGCCGGCTCCTGGCAAGTGGGTCGGTCCACCCTTTGCCTATTTAAGTGGACCCCAGACTTTGTCCCGAACAGATCAAAGCCTCTTCGCTACCCGCTTTGGGTGGAGCTTCCCAATCTGCCTTTCTTCCTGTATGGATTTCTTCGTGAAATCGTCTCACCGATCGGTCGCCCGATGGCCGCAAGACAGAATGTTGGGGGGTTAATCTCGGAGGCCACAACTTTCCCTGTTGGCCTCAAAGGGCGTGTTGATGAGACGTGCAAAGAAATGTCAAGGTTTCTTTGCCATTTATAAAAAAAAAAAAAAGTCAAGATTTTTGTCTGGTAGCAATGAGCGAGTGCAATGTTTCGGACTTCTGGGGATGGGTGGCGTCGGGAAAACAACGGCAGCCATGTCAGTTTATAATAAACTTCAAAACCAATTTGACGCTGCATATTTCTGTTTGAACACGAGAGCGAGGGGCGCCACTGGCTTCGAACCTTTGCAAAGGGAAATTCTTCAAAGCTTATTGTCCCAAAATGCAGCCCACGGAAGTAGCATGGATCCCACTAATGATGAATTGCAGGGGAATGTACTTTTTTCATCTGGGCTAAAAGGCATCAATGCAGTAGCTCGATTGGAACCCATTATCAATGAAGTGCATGGGAACACACTCTTGTCATCCAGGCTGAGGGGCATCAATGCATTGGTTGTGTTGGACGATGTAGACTCTGTTGCACAACTAGAGGCCTTATACGCTCCATTTTGCGCCTCACTGGCATCCAACAGTGTTGTAATAATAACTAGCCGTGATCGCCACATTCTAGAGCATGCATAATCAATTCACATCTTTAACATAGAGGAGCTTGATGAAGAAAGTTCTCGAAGGTTATTTAACCTGCACATCTTAAAGAGGTTTCAGAGAGCGTGATTAGCGCCTGTAGAGGGCTTCCATTAGCATTAAAAGTCATGGGCGCTCATTTGTATCATGAGAGTGAAGAGCAGTGCTGGGATAAGAGCTTTCGTTTCCTTAGACAAAACGAGGGGGAAATATTTTGTGTATTGAAAAAGAGTTGGGATGGCCTTGAGAGTGCCCAAAGAGATTCCTTCCTAGACATCTCTTGTTTCTTTGTTGGCTCTACTGATGTGATTTGTAGGGCGTATCTAGAAGGGGTGTATGGAGTGGGTTGGGCACATCTAGACGTGCTACATAGTAGATGCCTTTTGACTTTTGAGAAAGAAGGGGGAAAGTGTGACACTAAGCAGCGGAGCGTAGGAATGCATAACCATCTCCGCGATATGGGCAGACAGATCGTTCGAGAAAAGGAGAAAAATCGTGCATGGGATGAAGAGACCGCCAAGAAATTTCTGAAGGTACTACATGTATGGTTTTTTTCCCCCAACGTTTGTGTTGTAAATCCCAAATTTCTTATGTTTTTAATTTGTGTTCGGTAAAACGTCGTGAAAGAGTGAGAGCACACGTTCTGCATTGCGCGGCCTTTTAATAAACAGTGCCATGGCCCTTCCATATGAGGCTACCAAATGTGACTCGCTTCCTGAGCTCAAATTCCTTCGGGTGGCCGGCGATTCTCAGGATGGAGAGAGGTGCGCATATTATTAACCTAAGTGTGATGTTGTTTTCAATTCTTCGATGCTGATCTCGAATGGTTCGTGTGGGTCAGCCTTCAAGGAGAGAAGTTGGCAAGAAACGTCTTGAGAAATGTGCTTTGTGAGGAACTAAGGTAACTCCAGCTGTTGTTCTGATGTGATGAAATGAGGTGTTTTGTTCACGAATATGATGGACTTCCCATGATTCCCAAATGATTCCCAAAGAGATTGATCATGCTTTCTTTTCATAAGGTTGTTGGATTGGAGGAACGCCTCTTTCCAAGAAGTATTTCCTGGACTGGCCGCTTCCACAAATCTTCGAGTTCTTGATCTACGCGACAGTAGGATAGCCCAACTCCCCGCCTTCACCAATCTTCGATATGTTGATTTGGCGGGCACTAACATAAGCCAAGTCCCCCATGAAATTTTCTCCGATAATCTTGAATACATGGATCTATCGCGCACGAAAATCAAGGAATTGCCGAGTGCAGCCCTCTGCCCGAATCTTAGACGTCTCTATCTAATGGACACAGAAATAAGCGAAGTTCCTCGTGGACTGTACTCAACACTTCTTGAAATTCTAGGGATATCGGGGACCAACATAAGCGAAGTGCAGGTAGGACCAATAATTTGGGACGCTGGAAACTCTACACATTCTTTTCAATTACGCTCTTCAGCTAATTCTATATGAACATTTGTTTGGGTACACAGGAGGTCTCCTTACCGAATCTACTAGAGTTGGATATGAGAGGCTGTAAAGCAATGAAGAGACTTCCGCCAACGTTCGGTGATTCCATGCTCTCCTTGCAACACTTGGATTTGAATGAATGTGAACTTCTAAATGTGAACTTGGATTTGACTTGTGGCTTTCTAAATGTCATCGGTTGACGCGTCTCCCCAAAGAACTGACGGGTATGCAACTTCAACATTCTCTTTTCTTTCTCAAACTCGTAAACCTTAAATTAGGTACGATCCTCCCCATCTCATCCGAATCACCACACGATTCGGTTTACGAACGCTTTGCTTTGTACCTCTTGCCCCTCTCAATCTCACTCGTGGAACCTAACTTCTATAATTATTTCTATATCCCTTTCTTAAAAAAAAAAAAAAAAAAGAACTTTTCTTCTAGTAAGTAGTAAAAAAAGGTTTTCGAGGCTCAGAAGATAAAAAACAGGTTTACCTTGGCTCTTGCCCTATGTACGATTGTAACAGTTCCCCATTAATTTAAACTTTCTGTTTTCTCAAAAAAAAAAACAGGTTTACAAATCCATATATGTGATTCATCACATCGTAAAGTTGTTAGAAAACCTAGGAATCATTTGTAGTATCTTTTTCTATCATTGTCTACTCACTGTTTAACGTTGATTTTGATATTGTGAGGGCAATTCCTAACACTCTTCTATTTCATTAAATCCATCGTAGGCTTCATATATCTCACTTCATCGTAGTTCTAGCACATTTCAGAAAGCTTACTCCAAGTCTTACTCCAAGTCATCTATAGGATGTTGACATTTTAAGATCCACACATGATTTTTCAACATGCTACTTCACATTTATTTATTTCATTTGATCGTCACTATGTACAATGGATACATGTATATGTTTGAAAATTATTTTTCACTTTCCTTCATTGACATACGTCACTTACCTGCAAAGTGACCAAAAACCTTGTCAATTTTCTCTTTCCTTGTTAGGAAAGTTCTTAAATATAAACTTTGGTATAGATTCGATTATCTTATTATGTCTTATGCGACGCAATAGGGCCTTTATTTTGACCTCGGATGGAAACCTAATTGCTCCAAAGTTTATGCCCTACCTAACCTAATGGCTATGCTCACAAAAATCATCTATAACCATCAACAATCACACATAGACCTCATCTAACTTAGAAGTTAGGGTCCTACAAATGTTTGGGCTTTCATAATGGCTTCTCCTCATGGGGGTCTCACAACTGATAGCATCATGGATCATTTGTGGTCACATGAGGATGGAGTATTGAGCATATCTAACAAAAAAGATGGCAAGTATATTGCAAGCTTGGGAATGTGTAACTTGGGCATTCAAGCGTGAACAAAGGGAGAAGAGATTTTATGTTCGATGCATTCTTAACCCCCCAAGCCAATTCGTAGCCTAGGCTGACCATGACTAGTGAAATTCACTAATTAGGGTGACGATGGGCATGACATAAGTACAAGAAACCCTAATTACTCAAGTTCAAGCATAAGTTAAGATATGTTTGTAACAAACCCTAAAGGAGAAGGACTTAAGGGGATCGATCACATCTCAAAGTGCGATAAAACCCAAGTATCCCTCTCCATGATATTTATCAGACAAGATTACACTGGAGAAATCCATAAAAGCACAAGTAACTGATTCACAAGAACATAGCAATGCAATTATACTTGGAAAAATCAAGATTAGTAGATAAAGCTTATGAACCTTAAATCAAGTAGACACCTTGGATGGGATAGACAAAGCATTAGATGATCTGAAGATAGTGTCAATCATATGGCTAGGTTGTGGGCACAACAACTTAGTAATTGTACCTATGTGCTAAGTTTGGAAACAAGTGATTTAGAAATATCTTTTAGCGTGCAAAGACCTACACCTAGCTCAACCATCGCCTATTTATTAACATCATAAGGTCCCTATACAATGCGTTTTGAGTATGTTAGGAACAACCTATTAGGTACACACATCTATGAGGATGGTCTGAGCCGATCAGTTTTCCAACTCAAAAATCTCGATCAACCCTTCAGACTTTAACACCTAGTGCTTAAATTTGACAAGGGTTCATACATTGATAAGCAAGGAACCATATATGTGGTTACGAGCTTACCAAATAGGATAGATGAGTTTGGAAATGTCATTCCCGAGAATGAGATTGGAGACCTAGGAAGAGAACCCAAGACTCCTGACGACAAATCCATATTGACTAGAGTGATTACCCGAGAGTGGGTTCCCCAAGACAACAAAAGCATAGAACTATTCTTGAATAGAGAAACAAAGGAAGCTGTTTGAAGATTCAAGCTAGATCAACTTACCAAAATAGGTGGAGGCATCATCTACGAGTCCAAAGATCCTGAGATACGAGGCAAAGTTGTTTATCTGGATAACATGTTGGAGAGAATGCTCTTGGTAACAGAGCATGGTAGTCATGCATACACTTGAAAGGGAAAATTGATTTTCCTTCCATCAAGATCTAATGTTTCCCATGGCCTCAAAGGTGTAGGGTCGTCCGAGGCTCATAAAACATAGAGGGAAAGAGATAGAGAGAGACCTGAGGTAAGCTTTGTACCCACACTGCAAAAAGATAGATCAAGACTTGAAAATTAAAGACGTAAAAGAGAGAGACATAGATCACATAGGTACCAAAAGGATGAACATGATTTTCCATTGCCTGGACCTTGAGAGTACCCAAGAACCCTTAGACCCTCTCAAGTGGTCAAGAAAATGAAAAACTACTTTGATGGGTCAAGAGATCCTTATGATGATGTAGCAGAGTTTAGACAAGTGCTAAGTGTGAGATTTGAACTCATGACCTACCAGCTAGGAGTATGATGGGCTAACCACTTGCTCCAAAAGCCATGGTTGAGGATTACTTCCTAATCCTCCCTCTTAGGGTGTGGTTCAACCATCTCCTGCCGGTTATGTCTTGAGTCTAACACTCTCTTCCCCTTCTAGAGATCATTGTCCTCAATGATCAATCCGTGTTCTCCCCTTGGGTTGATGTCCTCACCCTCGCATAGTCTCTTGAGCCATCTTGTCCTCAACCTTGGTCTCTTGAGCCTTGCCTTTCCGCATCTTGGCCACTTTGCCTACAGACTTGCCTTGCTCTCAACCTTGGTGTCTTGAGCCTTGCCTTCCCGCTTCTTGGCCACTTGCCTATGGACTTGCCTTGCTCTCAACCTTGGTATCTTGAACCTTGCCTCTCTTGAACTTAGTTCTCACCCATGCTAGGTATCTTGGATCCTCAATCTAGCATCTCCATTGGGATGCTCGTTCTGAGAGCTTTCCAACGGTATATTGCACGTCGAAATCTGACCTACGGATTGGGAGATACACTCAAATCTTTGTTAAGCTTACCTTTGAAACCGACGCGCGCGCCTTCCTTGAACTTTGCCCAAGCCTACTTCCTATGCTCTGATACCAATTGTGGGATTTGAACTCAAGACCTACCAGCTAGGAGTATGATGGGCTAACCACTTGCCCCAAAAGCCATGGTTGAGGATTACTTCCTAATCCTCCCTCTTAGGGTGTGGTTCAACCATCTCCTGCCGGTTATGTCTTGAGTCTAACACTAAGAGTTAAACAAGTCGATGATATATTCACTCAATACAATGCCTTTGGTCTAAATAGCAAGAATACTGCCTTGATGTGGTTTCAACCACTACACTAAGGTCAATTTAGGAATATAAACCAATTCCTAGAAGTATTATTATTCAATTCTCCAAAAGCGGCATTAGATATAATACTTCATCACTGATACATAGCTTCAAGTAGACACCCTAGGAAATGGTGAGACTAGCTTTAGAGAATACTTAGAAAGATGTCCTATCCCAAAATAACCCACACTATCCAAACAAGTGGTCTTGTTTTTAGATGGCTTACTAAGTGCAAAGTTAAGATCATTATGTGTACTTGAAAGAGCCTAGATCCATGGAATACTGTGTGCAGATGTGCATAGACATAGAGGGTAACTTGGGTGAAGAGTTAGACTGTTATAAGATCTATTAAGATTTAGATAGTTCTACTAGTTTGACTTCAAAACCATCCACTTCCATTGATGAATGATGGAAAAAGTAGCTCAAAAATTCGGAGTTTTAAGCAAGCATATGCCTAGAATAGTCTCAGTGAAGTGATGCTATACATGTGGAGGAGAACACATGGCTAATGTTTTCTTGATGATGGCTTAACCCCAAGGAAACCCTAGTGGCCAACACTACACTATTCAAAGAAAATACATGGGCCATATAGGTCAAGATTGTCCGTACAATATGCATGTTGTCAAATGGACTTACCAACAATCTTACCAATATGATAGGTATCAGGACCAATATCGAGATCCATATTATAGGCCACATCAACAATATCAGCCTCAATATCAATAGCAATATCAGGCATCAATGAGGATACCATGGAGAAGGCAAATCATAAGTGGGCCAGAGATTTATCTAAACTGGAAGAAAGCCTAAACGATGCAGAAATAAAAATTGCAGGCATTGCATCTCAAAAATCCTCGCATGCCATAACTCCATGCACTTCACTTCATCCGACCCTACCACTTATTGTGAATAGACTACAACCAATGTATGTTCTTGCAGATCCAACACTAGCATGAAGATACTCACTTGTGGATGTGCAAATTCACAAAGGAAGAGTAAACATGCCTAAAAGAAAGAGAAGAAGGAGCTTCTCAAGGATTCATGCATGTTAGAGACCTAGCCTACACATCCATGATCTTTCTAGATGAGGAATTTGATCCTCATGTTGCACAAAAATCCTAGCCGCCATGGACATTGCTATCAATGAAGAACAATGGAAACCTCATTGTGATGAGGAGGGTTATGATATCTCTTTTTTCATGTGTGAACCCTTTCTAGAAGAGTGACCCTAATGAGGTTAGAGAAGAAGAAGAGAATGATGATAATCTAGATTCCATTGTGATGGATAGGTGCTTTGATTAGGAGGAGCACTATCTAGAAAATGTAGGAGTATTTACCCAAAAAGAAGAACCTCTCGCAAGCATTAAAACTGTAAATTCAAGGGATGAAAGTGAAGGTATTCAAAAGAAAAGGAAAATAATCAATAAAACAAGTAGAGGAGGAATCATTCTTCAAAGTACTAGAAAATTTCCAGAAATATGAGGTTGCAGATTGGAAAATTTTGGTACTAGTGGCTAAAAGAGAGGCCGTCATAGGAGAAGCATATGATAATAAACAAAAGACCAAAAGATCTATAGAAACTATTGAAGATAATTAAGAGCGATATATGTACATAAGAGAAGACCTAAGTGTAGAAGAAGAAGTAGATCTTGTAGCTTTATTAAGGGAATATAGGGACATGTTTGCATGGACCTATAGATACCTCAAGGGGTAATCCAAAAATATGATCACATATGATCCACATGACAGTTGATGCCAAGTCCACCAAACACAAGCCCTACACATATAAGGACACTTATGGAGCAAAAATTAAGGAAGAATTTGAAAAACTGATTGAAGTTGGATTTATATATGAGATTGAGCACACTAAATGGGTGTCCCTCATTGTAGTCATGCCCAAGAAGAATGGAAAGTTTCAAGTGTTTATTAACCTTTAAAATTTTAATGCGGCTATGATTAGACATAGATATCCAATTCTTATCACTGAACATTTATTGGAGCATGTTGTAGGCAAGGAAGTTTATAGCTTCCATGATGTATTTTTAGGTTAAAACCAAGTAGCCATTTCCTCAAAAGATGATCATAAAGCGGCCTTTGCTACAAAGTGGGGAATCTTTGGATTTCATGTGATGCCGTTTGGGCTCACCAATGCACCTAGAACATTCCAAAGGCTCATGTCATGTTTTCAAAGAGTTCTTTCGAAAGAGCTTAGAAGTATATATGGATGATTTATGCGTTCATTCCCAAGAAAGAAGACACCACATCCTAGAGCTGAGATAGATCTTCAACAAGTGTAGAGAATATCAAGCTTGTTTGAACACAGAAAAGTGTGTGACCATGGTATGTCAAGGTAAGATCTTTGGCCATATTGTTCGTAAGAATGGAATATCAACAAATAAGGACAAAGTAAGATCCATAGCGGAGTTGGAGAGGCCAAGGATTTTTAATGACATACAAGTCGTTATGGGCCATTATGGATATTACCACATGTTTATCGAGAAGTACGCAATCATAGCTAAACCTCTTTACACTCTCTTGACAAATTTTGAGTGGAATGAAAAATGCAAAAATTCCTTCAATGAGCTTAAGAGATGTTTGTGCACAACACCAATAGTCACCAATCTTGATTAGAATAAACCATTTCATATCCATGTAGATGCATCCAAGTATGCAATAGGATGTGTGCTAGCACAACCCAGAGGTGAAGGAAATCTAGATTTGCCGATAGCATATGCTAGCAGACAATTAAACACAGCTAAAAAAAACTATACAGCGATTGAGAGAGAAGGCTTAGGCATGGTATACATCTATTGGCATAAAATCACAAAAATATCCAATATTGGTAGGATGTATGTACAAACAAGATATTGAGGGTGTACTAGATTGTTGTGTCGATGAGGATGAGCAGAGCAGTTGGTTGCACCAAGTCCATTAAGGATTGCTAGGAAATCACTACGCTAAACAAGAAACATTGCAAAATTTGATACATTTAGGAGTGTACTGACCTAATATGGACAAAAAAATACATGAGTGGATTAAGACTTGTCCATTGTGCCACAAGAGACCACCATTGGAGTATGATACCCTTTATCATGTGTCCTGAATCAGAGAATAGAGTCCTCCATTGGTAGAGTTTATGCGATAAAGAAAACTACCCACTGAGGCTAGTCTAGCGAGAAAAGGAAGCATGGAGCAAGAGGCAAAGATGGTGACTTAAGAGTATGCATTCATAGATCAGACTTTTTGACAATCTTAGAAGCTGCACATAGGAGTTATGGGTGGACACTTTGGGCGAGACTAAGTAATTAAGACCATTCTATTCTGAGGACTTTGGTGGCACTCTCCTCATACGGATGCACATACCTATGTGAAGAGATGTGACACATGCCAACATGCACAATATCTAATAAAAAAAGATGATATTCCTTTGAGGCCAATGATGGGAGGATGCACATTCTCAAAGTGGGGTATAGAGTTTGTACGTCCTATTAATCCCCCAACTAGAAATTCCCATGCATAGTACATTATTGTTGCCACAGATCCCCACAAAGTGGGTAGAAGTAAAATCCATTACAAAGAATGATGCTCAAAGGACGACTAAGTTTTTATTCGAGAACATCTTCACTAGATATGGGTTAGCAATAGATTTAGTAAATGGTAAAGGCAAGCACTTCTTGAAAAAATTCATTGAAAACCATCTCCAAGAATTCTTGGTGATACATACAAAGTCTGTGCCCTATAATCCACAAGCTATTAGACAAGCCAAGAGCAAAAATAAGATAATATGTAATGTATTGTCCAAATCGCTACATAATAAACACTCTAATTAGGATAATCAACTTCATCATGCAATTTGGGTTTACCGAGTTTCCTATAAAATGATAATCAATGCCACTCCATTTCAGATCGTCTTTGGACAGAGTGTTGTGTTACCATTAGAATTCTTGATCTGGACTTTAAAAGTAGCACAAGAGTGTGAGTGGAATGGACACTATTTGTCCTCTAGAATATTTGATCTAGAACGCTTAGGTGAGACCAGGCTACAAGCAATGGTAGGCATCTACACTATAAAGAAAAGACAAAAGGAAATTGATGCTCACATCAAGGATAAAGGATTGAAAGATGGAGACCTAATGTTGGTTCATACACTAAAGCAACATGACTATAAATTGGAAAAATGAGGATATGGACCATCATCATTAGTAGAATTTCCACTAGTGGTGAGGTTCAATTGGCCACTCTAGAAGGTGACATCTTACAAAGCTATATTACTGGGTGTCGCGTCAAGCTATATCAAGAATCGCATATAGAGGATATTCTAATGAGACTCGACACTACTAAGAGGAGAAAAAATGAAGAGTTAAAGGCTAACTGAGAAACATAGGTAGAGGCTAGAGAGCACACTAGACAAAATAAGTTAAGGCAATAAGGCCTAGATATCAATCCCAATGCTGTAAGATTTCACATGGCTATGTGCACCAAAAAGAGTTCACATCCTAGCATCATAGATAAATGACCATTCATCATGGTTGAGCTAGGGCACGACACTCCAAATAAGACGATCAGAGCTTTGATCGATTCTAGAGTTGCCATGAGTGCAATTAGCTACTCATGTTGTAAAGGAGTAGGCATGGAAATTAAGCCATATGAAGATTATTTTGTGGGCTTAGGATGCATGGAAACCCCTTGTATTGGTGAGGTAGAAATTTCTATCCTCTTAAAGGATGTCCTTCTAAGTTAATCCTACGACAATGATTGCTTTAGGTTTGGGTTAACAAGCAATGCCTAATAGCTGAATTGGAAGGCTAGGGCCCTTTTGATTCTAATCCCCCGCACTTTGCAAACACCATAGAGTCCAATGTGCACCATTCCTCACCTATTGATGGGCAGATCATGAAAGTGCTAGAACCCCCTTCGCTTCCAAAAATATCAGCATCACAATTGGAACAATCATTTTGTAGAGCACACGAGGACAAGTACAACCATTTGGAAAGAAGGAGGCCACCTCGGTGACAAAAGCTACTACACAACCTCGCTCCTTGCACACAAGGACAAAACCTGAACCAGAATATGGGTGATGAAAGGCAAACAACCACTAGCTTTGATCCAATAATTCCAATCTAGGCAAGCCAACCATGCCAAAAGAAGAACCAAGCACCTAGGACAAGCTCAACCACAAGGTATTTGACAAGTTTGGGTGCCCAAGAAATTAGTTGCAGCTCAACAAGGGCAATTTCAGATGTGGGTACCCATGTAACTATTACATACACAAAACCCTAGAAAAGTCTCAACAAAGAATCCAGGAAGAAGCAAACGTCAAAACCAAGCATGACGATCAAGAGAAGATCAACTCACCTCTTTAGCAATATTAGGGAGACAATTATCGAGGCATGGGTTCGGAAGCCAAAAGCACTAATTGCTTGCATAGAACCAAAGAGCCACCCACAAGGGATACAAAATTTTAGAAACCATCCAAAGATGAAGAGGCCAAAAGTGATCTCTATGCAGCCAAACATTGTTCTAAAATGGGTCCCTATAAGAGGAATGATTAGTTGTCATTCAATGAGTGACTGATTGCCTCATGTCAAGATCCAATGGAAACCTCCAAACAAAGATTGCATCAATGTCTACAAATAACATCAGAAGCCTCTACATGCAAAAACCATGTGCTCTTGGCATAATTGCATCTTTTCCACCATCCAGGTCATGCCTTTCCATAGTATGCATTAATATAGGGCCACATTACAAGGTCGTGCATAGACAGAGCTGAGCATCCTAGGTGCATGAGACACATTTGATGTAAATAAAATATTTTATTGATACTAAATTCTTTCTTCTTGTTTTGCAATATTGTTTCAAAAAAGGAGGAAAAAAGGAGAAAGAACAAAAGGAGAAGGGATAGGAACATATGCTTGAAGAATCTCATTAGTGAATCATCAACAAGGAAATACATCAACAAAAGGCAAGGCAATGATCAATCATCATGATAGGAGTACAACACAAAGAGATGAATATAAATCGACCTTTCACCATGGTAAGAATCCCTTACTTTGGCAACACTATAACAATGATAGATTAGGAAACCTCTTTGTCAGCATACTCTTGAGCACTTAGCTCACCACCCAATTTTTTGTACCATACTTCTTACAATGCATTCCCTAAGCAAGCATTTATAGCGCCATATTATAAGGTAATGCACAAGGCATATATTTTCTTCAACCCATGCACTAACACACTAACCCATCATTCATTATGGGTTATGAGTACTTGGCATGATAGTTGTGAAACCCATGTTTAAAAGACCTAGAGGACATCAAGGTTACAACATCAGTACCTGTGAAGCAATTCATAGCTGACAACTACTCAACATCAACATTGATAACCTCTTTTGAACAACTACCAATTTTTGAAAGCCCGAAAATACACCATTTTGCTAGAATTTAAGGAAGAATTACATACAAAGGGAGTAAAAATGCAAAGGATATCAATGATAAAATGAAGAATTACATACAAGGATAAAATGATAAAATTATACAAATGACACACATAATGAAAGTCATACATCATTGATGATGAATTTAATCCGCACATCAAATAAAGAAGATCTAAAGGTATTTTACATTGACTCTCGATCTTCTAATCATTTGTTAGGAAATATAGAATTGATGTCAGAATGGGAAAAAGGCATTTCTAATCATATAGTTCAAATAGGTGATAATACAAGACATAATGTACATTCAATTGGAAAAGTGAAATGTAAGGGTGGATAAGATTTGCACAATACCTAAAAACTTGATTAGTGTGGGACAGATAGTTGAAAAAGGTTTTCATGTTAGGTTTACAAATGAAGGAGTATTACTTGAAGATCTAGAGAATGGATATAATCAGATTGTTTGTGGTAAGAAAAAAGGTAGAATCTTTACGTTAAGAGTGCAAGGGAACATTGGTCAAGCTTTTCTCACACATGGTGAATGAGTGATTATAGAACTTGATCTCTGGCATAAGCGATTATGTCATTTCAATGAAAGAGGAATTAAAGCTACGGTTTCAAATCAATATGTACTAGGACTACCAAATGTGGAGAGTCAACATATGATTTATAAATCTGAAGCATGTCAGATGGGATAAGCACACAAGTTACCATTTTAGAAGAAAGGATTCAAACATGATGGAGGACTAGAGCTCATTCATACAGATGTATGGGGACCAACAAAAGAAGGATCTATCAGTGGCTCAAGTTCTTTTCATTAATGATGCTACAAGATGGATAACTTGATATATTTTGAAGGAAAGATCAGAAATGTTTGGAGTTTTCAAGCATTTTCATGCATATGCAGAGAAAGTCATAGGTCAAAAGCTTAAAAGATTGAGGTATGATGGAGGGGAGAATACTTCTTCCAATAGTTCAATGGTTATCTTTGGAATGTAGGTATTAAGAGAGAAATAACATGCAGGTATACACCACAACATAATGGTGTAGCAGAAAGATGAAACAGGACTTTGGTTGAGTTTGCTAGAGCTATGTTGAAGGAGAAGAATTGTCAAAATTATCTTTGGGCTGAGGCTCTAAATACAACTACATATCTTATGAATAGATTACCATGTACAAATCTAAATGGAATGACTCCATACGAATACATAAAGTTGAACCAAAGGCAGAAAAATATATGTTCATTGGTTATGATGAAAAGCAGATGGGTTACAGGTTGTGGAATCCTCTAACCAAACAATTTTTTATTTCTAGAGATGTTACATTTGATGGACAAAAAGTTGGTATGCATATCAAAGTCATACAGTTGAAGAATTCAAATAAGAGGTAAGAAGATGTGAGAAAGGAAAATCAAGTGTGCAGGTGAATGGAGATGAAGAGTATATGCAAGCAAGTACATCGAGAAGCGGATTAACAAGAAGAAATGAAGATGATACTATATTTGATGAAGAGGTGTATCCAGACACATATGAAGAATGTGAATCAACCAGAAAAGTATTCTTACGATATTTCTTACATAACTCAGAAGATTGTGCATACATGGTCAAAGATGATGAAGAACCTCATAACTATGATGAAGCAAAAGGTAAAAAGCAATGGGAAGAAGCAATGAAAGAAGAATTCAATGCATTAGAGGAGAACAGGACTTGGGAACTTGTTCCTAAATCAAATGTTAAGAAGGTAATTGAAAATAAATGGGTTTATAAAGTGAAGAAACTTGCAGATGGAAGTATAGCCATATATAAATCTAGACTGGTGGTGAAGGGCTATGCCAAAACTTATGGCATAGATTATGATGAGACATTCAGTCTTATAGCTAAGATGTCAAATATAAGGACAATCATTGCTATTGTAGCTTCAAAAGGATGGACTTTGAGTCAACTGGATATAAGGAATGCATTCTTGAATGGATATATATGAGATGAGGTATATATGGAACAACCTCAAGGGTTTATAGTTTTCAGGTATCCAAATTTTGTTTGTAGGTTGAGAAGAGCACTCTATGGATTGAAGCAAGCTAAAAGAGCATGGATCTATAGACTGGTGAAGTATCTCAATGACCTTGGATATCAAAGTTCAAAAGCAGATCCAAGTCTACTCATCAAAATAACAGAGGAAGGTACAATCTACATTTGTATTTATGTAGATGACAATCACAGGTACTTCAGATGAAGGAATCAAGGAGGTAAAGAGATTACTTGAGAAAGATTTGAAGATCAGTGATCTAGGAAATTTATCATACTTTCTTGGAATGGAAGTCACTTATACAGTCCATGGCATATTTGTATCACAAGAATGGCATCTTCTGAACTTGTCAAAGACGTTTGGTATGGAAAATTGCAGAGAAGCTTCAACTCCACTTGAAGTTAATCACAAGCTCAGTAAATATGATGGTGCAGAATAGAAAGATATGAGGAAGTATCAATCTCTTGTGGGTAGTTTGATTTATGCTACACTAACCAGACCTGATCTTAGTTATGCAATGGGAGTTCTATCACAATTCATGCATTGTCCAAAGGATCCACATTGGATTGCAAGTCAAAGAGTTCTCAGATATATCAAAGGAACCATAAAGGAAGGATTATATTATCCTTTTACTTCATGATTGAGAGCCTATAGTGACTAAGAGTGGGAAGGTAACCAAGATGACAAAAGATCAACTCATGGCTACATGATATACATTGGTGATAAACTTGTAAGTTGGTTTTCAAAAGAAACAACATACAATATCATTATCATCAATTGAAGCTGAGTACAAAGGAAATGTGGAAGCAGTTAATGAGGTCATATGGATGCAAACATTATTCAAAAGCTTGGGCATTAATCAAGGTATACCTACAATATATGGAGATAACATGAGTTCACGTTATCTTGCAACAAATCTAGTATTTCATGCAAGAACAAAACATATAGAGATACAATATCATTTCTTGCGAGAAAAGGTAATGGAGAAAGAAATTGAAATGGAGTACATTTCTACAAAGGATCAGACAGAAAATATAATGACAAAGAGTTTGGATGGTGTGAAGATCAAAAAATTTAAAAACATGGCAGGAGTAAAAGAAAAGAAGATGATATTAAGAGATAGAGAAATCAAGTAGTGATTGAGGGGGGTCTATTGGAGAACCAATCACAAATTGGACATAAAGTTGAAGGTCAAAGTCTAGAAGAAAAGCACCTGCCTATGTGAACGGACAATTTCACACATGTAATATATTTGTAAAGTTAGACTTAACTTTAGTTCTAGAATTTTCAAAATTCACGAGATTTAGAAAATCTATATAAGTTAGTTTGTATCAACTGACATGGAGAGAGAGAGAGAGAAAGAGAGAGAGAGAGAGAGCAAGAGAATGAGGTTAGAAGAGAGGAAGAGAGATTTTGTATGATTGATTATGGTCGGGCTTCTCTAAGAGAGAGAGAGCACCTAGAAAGTTTTTGAGTTTCATAGCTATAAGAAGAAATATAAAAGTTCTATTTATGGAACTCTCTCCTCCATCTTCCATGCTTTGCCTACTATGTAATGAGTTCAAAAGTTGAAGTTCTCCAAGCAACTCGATGCCTGGCATCGAGTTTGAAATGACAAGTTCTAATTTTCTTCTCTGGGTTTCAACTACTATTAAATCTTCTTGAAAACATGAGGTTTGTGGAGCAACTCAATGCCTGGCATCGAGTTTCAGTGTGAAGTCGATACTTAGCATTGAATTGCCACATAAAAGTTCTTTCCTTCATGCCTTTGGTTCAAGGGGGTAGTTTAGGTGCTTAAAACGTGGCGTAAGACACATGAATTCGATGTCTAACATCAAATTCTTTGTTGCAAGTCGATGCTTGGCATCAAATTTTCATAATAGGGACATGTTTTCTACTTAAATAGGGATGATTTCTAGTTTTGGCAGCTCATACATAGTCATCTTGTGAAGGCCACAACTTGGTGTGTACTGCTCCATTTTTAGCAGGTAATATCTTGTTGGAAAGCTCTTCTCTTCTATTTGCATCAATAAAGATATCGTGTTTCAAAATAATATTTATGCTAGGAGAAATAAGCAAAACATTGAAGGTATGTCATTTTAGTGACTAGAAATTTCTGAACGAGTAAAATTCTTAGGTTTGGCCATCATTTTTCAAAGTTTGGAGAAGCACTGAGTTAATGGTGACCATAGAGGTGTTCTACTGTCACATTAATTCATTTCTTGTGATGTTTCACACATCAACATCTATCTATCTATCAAACTCTATATCTATCTATCTATCTATCTATCTATCTATCCTTACATTATATTTAATACACATGTTCATGGATTTTATTTTAACTCTTTTTAGAAGAGATGTGTGATTTATGAAAAATGTATCTGAAAAAGGAAATTTAATTGTCTATTTTTGGTGGTAATGTAGTACCAAGGCATGCTTTCTCATCTAAGCTCAACAACAAGGTCTTTAAAAAATCTTTTCTTTTAGCCTTTACAAAAATATCCTTGGTTATGACTTGTAAAAGGAGTTGATTCCTTCATATTAAGGATTGCATACCTTAGCACCACTCAACTTTCTACCGTATTACAATACACCACTTGTTGTAGATAGGGGACCTAGCAATGTTGATTATGAAGTTTTACCAGGTGTTACACAACACTTAGCCCCAATTATGAGTGTTTGCGAGGTGTTACGCAACACTTGTTTTCATGAAAACAGTTCTCCTACTCGTGTTCTGAAGAAGACTTGATGAAAACAGTTTCCCTACTAGAGTGCAGAAGAAGACATGTGACAACATCAACAAAAACAAAATGGATGAGTTCTAAGCTCTCCATTTATTTGAGTTGTTCCTTGCTAGTTGTTGGGTATGTATCTATCTGTTGATGAAATAGATAAAGGCTTGAATACTCAATGCTCCTCATTGTTGTGGCTCATTTTTTGAAAAAGACTATGGCCTGTTATTTGCTATTAATTTTCTTCGTGCATGGGCCTCTAAAGGTGATGCTGGTTTCCCCCCTGAGATTTTTTTTTTCTTCGCATGTTTCTTGCCTAAGACTATCTTACCATCATCTTTTACATTCATCCTCTCACACTAGGTAGTTTCTAGAGTGCTCTAACATGGATATGTGGTCATCATAGACAATCTTTTACTTTTCAAGGATTTTCTTTGAGACGAATAGAAAAATAAATTAATGGAAGTATAGTACAATCGTGTAGGGGGCAAGAGCCCACACATCACCTGAATGAATACAAGGGGGTGGGGGATGAAATGCCCGAACCCAAAAGGGATCAGCAAACAATACACAACAGAGTAGGAGCTCAAACCATACATGGCCTAGGGAGGTGTCTTAAAACCAAAACATTGTGCATGTTGATCGAAGTCTGCCATCCAAACTTAGCCAACGCTCTTCTTAGAAGAATTGGAAAGTTTCTAGAGCCACTTTGAAAATGCTTTTGATTCCTACTCTACCAAATGAACCAAAGAATATGACTTCTCCAAGTTTGCGAGAGAGCAATGTCGATTTGTTTAGAAGATCCAAAAAGTAGCTCTTGGATACCCGGAGCTTGGATTCTTTTAGCCTTCATGTAGGGGACAAGATATGAACAGGTGTGATGTTCAAGCTAAGAACCTTGATCATGTTACCTTTGTCCCACGGAGATGTCCGATGATAAGTTATTAAGAGCCTAAAAATTTAACACATTTTTGCGCTGTACATGTAAATAACTTCTTGCTGTTCAGCTACAGATTTGTCTAATGATAGTCTCGTTGAACTACATGATCGTCTTTTGCTGTTCCAATAGTATGGCTTCAAAGTTTCGTGTTTGAGTTGACACATGGAGCGATGAAAAAAGTTCTTTATTTTTCTCAATTAATACGACATCTCTTTTTCGTGTTTCCGGCACAGATCTTTACTCCTTGCAGAGCCTCGACTTATCGTTGTGCATGTCTCTGAAGGCACTGTCCTTCCTTCCAACCAGCCTTGAGGAACTGATTCTGTTCGGATGCAGAGAGCTAGAAGTTCTGGATTTGGGCAGTGGCAATCTCACGAATTTGAAGCGATTGGATTTGGGCAGTGGCAATCTCCCACAAGAACTTGAAAGTAGGTGACTACAGAACATAATGCGTAGATATACACTACGCGTTCCTTGGGCGTCTGTGCACTATCACGCGGACGCATACGCACACATACATACTTACTTTATAAAGCAGATGTAATTCGTTATTTGAGATTTCATTTTGGATTGCAGCTCTTCCCGCGCTTTCAATCGAAAGAGATGATCCCGCGCATACGATCGAAAGTACTGAAGGTGAGCCCACAATGGAAAGAGATGATCCCGCGCATACGATCGATAGATTTAAAGACGTCTTTAAAGTAAATTTCACGGCCAGTTTACATCGAATTTGTGTAGATGTACAAGCGCTCATTTCCCGTTTTGTTCACGTAGATTGGGTTTAGTTTGTAAGTAATTTGTGGCGTTGTCTTTTTATTGCAGGATTTCGATCGAGAATAAAAAGTTGGGTGCGCCGAAAAATGCTGCCCCTCGGGAGATTTTAAGGTCAATGGGAAAATGCTACGTTATGTGAAAGAAATGCAGAACCCTCTGAGTAGGGCTTTGTCGGCACAATGATGACAATGACTGAAGTCCCGGCATATTTATATACTATTAATCTTAAATCACATTTGAACTAATCACGAAACCCCTGAAGCATGTTTACTGATTGGAGCCCCAATTAGTCGTCAAAAGACATTCTTGTATCTTTTACTTTGCTTATGTATTTCAAGTAGCTGTGAAAAGCTAGAGTCATGAATGGTAACATTAAGCTCAGGTATTTCCAGAGCATCACAGATTCTCAATACACGCCTCGGAAACATGTATCCTTAACGATGATGTGGTACATTCAGCATCGCCCAAACTTCGAGGGTTGATAATCAACTCAGGTTTAAAAGTGTATCAACGGCTTATGAAGTTGGTAGTTCAATCTCTTACAAATACAATGACCCTAGAAATCAAACTTACTGCGATCCTAGAGACCGGACGTACTGCGACGCTAGCTAAGTTGGTGGTTCAATTCCGCACTGTTTACTAGATGTGAGAGCAAGATAACAGCCTCAAGCTTTACCTATTGGAGAAATGTTAGTATATGAGTTCATTATCTACTGCTCATAATTATGTTTTGTATTGCATTAGGATCGATATCTCGAAATGAATATCTCGAAATCATGATTAGAATCTTGATATGAGAAGAAACCAATCTTTTTTTCTTTAAATGGAGGTTCGACCGAGGCCTACTCCCCCAGGC
This sequence comes from Ceratopteris richardii, assembly GCA_020310875.1. NCBI lineage: Eukaryota > Viridiplantae > Streptophyta > Polypodiopsida > Polypodiales > Pteridaceae > Ceratopteris > Ceratopteris richardii. The sequence goes on along the minus strand of CM035420.1, from coordinate 33,102,475 downwards.
TTTAACTTTGAAATTGCAACTGTACAAAGAAGGGCATAGTACCCATGGGACCAATCTGGCATTTCTCCGCTCATGGGAAACTAAATGCAAATGTTGGGGAAAGTTCACATGGAGCCATCCCTCGATAGAAGATTTCATCTAGACTTACGACATTTTTACAAGTGTCCATTTGCATACACTAGGGTGTAATGCAATTTAAAGCTATCTAAGTTGTAGCTGTTGGAGTTTGAAGTCCACAAAGGCCATTAACAACAGAAGCAAGAACAAGATGCTTGGAGCATGGCTCAACATAGAATGAATTACTAACTATAGTACAAAGATAAGTAACCTAGTCATATATACAGGTTGAGAGAAGAAAAACCTCCTAAATAAGGAAGAAAGTACCCTAGTAGTCCTAAGTGTGTTCATACACATCACTATTGAAATATATCAACAAATCCCCCTTCGCAGTATGTGGTTAATAGGAGCTAGCACTCATTTGTAAGGAACTACCAAGCTATGTGCAAAGAGATCAATCCACAAAAGTATGTAAGCCCAAAACTTTACAGAAATCTTCAAACTTCTCCCTAGGGAAAGCCTTTGTCAAATGATCTCCAATCTTATCATGTGTGGGCACAAATGACAAACTGATCTATCTAGCACAGAACCTCTCCCTAACATAGTGACACTACACCTCAACGTGCATTGTATGACCATCGAATAGAGGTTCTTCACAATTGCCAATGTGCACTAACTATTAGTGAAGATGGTGGTGGTAGAAGATTGAACATCACCCAAATCAACACAAACGCATCTCTACCATATACACACACACACACACTCAACAATCGATGTGGAAGCTTCCCTATAATCAGTCCCACAATTAGAAGTGACCACATTAGGATGCTTCTTGCTCAACCAAGATATGCATGAGGTACCAAGCATGAAATAAAAACCACTAGTGGACACACGATTGTTATAGTAAGCAACCCATTTCGATTAAAAAAAAAAACATGTAAATCTAGTGTCACCCTGTGGAATAAAACAATCCAAGTAGCGACATAAGACTCAAGTAGAAAAAGATGCACCTAAGTACCTAACAATGCTTGATACCTTGGCAATGCATAAATTTGATCATCTAAGAGACCAAACTAACTAGCAAGCCATATTATGTGTAAGAAAATCAAGCATCCAACAACGTGCTGATAGAGAACAATATCAAATACATCTCCAACATCCTGAAGATTGAACTTGAAACATGTTTCCATAGGAGTGGCAATAGGTTTGCAATGCTCGTGGCGAAAGCTTTGCAATAACGTATCAATATGTTTTGTTTGACAAGCTAATACCCTTAGTGCCTTTAGGTAAAGCTAATAACTAAAGGGAATTGTGCTAAAGTTGACCGTTAATAAGCATTTAGGCATAGCGTTTACCTATACGATAGGCTAAAGAAAAATAAGCCTTTAGGCTTAAGCAATCTAGCTTAAGCGGACCCCCCACAAACCAATGGATGCAAATGAATGGCACATCCTTCTATTAAAAGTGACTAAAATGCCTGCAAGCCCAACCTGTGCAACATTGGTGCTCGATTCAGTAGTACAGGATGGCCTCGCATAACTTCCTGAAGAACTTCCCATATTAAGGGATCTCTATTTTGTATCATACATTTTGCATCTCATAAGTTAAAGCTATTCCCCCTACAACTTGCATAAATTGAATATCCAAATAATCATGCACAAATTCCCCAAATCTGATATCTTAAAGGAGTCATGCAAATCAGCCTTAAATTCGGCAATGTACTACACGTTAGGACTAGTGAGCACATATCATAAACATACACAACGATGATCAGAAGTACATTATCTGCATACTTGACATACAAGGTGCTCATAGTTGGATTGTTGCTGAATCATAATTTCTTTTCCCCTTTTGTGAGATAGAAAGTGCTTGCATTCCCTCAATCAAACGATTCCTATTCACTCTATATTGCTCTTCTTGAAAAAGAAGAGACACAACCTCATCAAATGCATACATATTGGGATTCCCTTTTGCAACCAAACAGAGTGTAGTGGCAAATCTTTGAAAAGATTCTAGTAATTCTTTCAATAATGTAGAGATGAGTAATGCATCAACAATAATCTCATTTATGTTTGCAAATTGCTCTTTCAAGTCTTTGATGTGTGTCATAGATATACCCAGAGACTCATTTTTAGCCTTACATACATCCTCAAGTGTTGGAAGATTTCTCGTCCAAATGCACAACAAGAAGCTTGGACCCTTCCCAAGACCTATCTGCCTTCAGACCAGTACTCACTAAAACTAGTATATCTCCCAATTCCTTAATCCAATCACAAAACCCTTTTAGCCACAGACACTAGACAGTAAGAGCTTTCCAATGAGCTATCAATCATTAGTTTTGGACACCTGTACACCGGTCAACTGAGTCACACAAAACAGCCCAATTTTCCTAGTAGGTTTCGGGACAGAATAGCAGACAAAGAAATAGCAATATCTCACAGTACAAGAAGACTTTTGCCAAAGTTCTTTTTGGAATAGAATCCTTGCTTTATAAGCTTTGTAACAAGTACAAGAACTATCAGAATGGAGCTTCCTACAAAGAGAAATTGAAGTCCTAACAGGCTGCTATAGAAATGGAGCACCCTTTGGAAAGGGTATGAGAGATATACAAGAGAATAAGAGCATCTATGAGAGCCTATGGCTCAATGACACATATATATGCAGCACCACGACTTCATAGCATCCACACACGCCTTGAATGAGCTTGGATGGTGTTTATATAGCCTTGGGAGCCTTCTATGACTCTTCATATGTCCTCCATGTCTCTTCACATGCCCTCCTTATCTCTTCACTTGCCTTGTGATTTTGTCTCTTCATTGGAGTGGCTTTTGGCGGTCCAATGCCTCCTTTTGGATAAGTTTGTGCCTTCAACTTTGTACTTTGACTTTCCTAAGGTTCAAAAGCCTTCAAATGAAGTTATTTTATGAAAAACAAAACTTGAGCTTGCCCTAGAAATGCATATCTTTTAACACTCCCCCTCAAGCTCAAGTTTCTTTTGCATTTGAAGTTGGTTCCTTGAGTTGTATGGCTTGCTTCAGCTTGGAAAGCTTTCTAGCATCCAAAAACTTTGTTAGTAGATCAGCTACCTGGTCCCTTGTACTTACATGATGAATATCCACTTCTTTTTCAAGCACCTTCTCCCTTATGAAATGATAGTGGACTTCGATGTGTTTGCTCCTTGCATGAAACATAGGGTTGTTTGCAAGATATATGCTTGATATATTATCTCCAAACAAAGGAACTGATCCAACCTGCACATTCAAGTCTTTCATTAGCTTTTTCATCCACATTATCTCACATGTAGCTTGGGCCAAGGCTCTATATTCAGCTTCGGTTGAAGACAAAGCAACTGTGGGTTGCTTCTTTGAACTCCACGATACACAATTGTTTCCTAGCATGATCACATAACCTGTGGTGCTTCTTCTATCATCTTTGGAGCCCGCCCAATCAGCATCCGCATATCCTTTGAGCTCTAATGATCCTCCATAAGCATAGAAAAGTCCTTGATTTATTGTACCTTTGATGTACCTGAGTATCCTCTTTGCTGCATTCAAATGATCATTAGTAGGAGCATGCATGTATTGAGAAAGTACTCCTACACTAAATGCCAAATCAGGTCTAGTTATGGTTCCATATATAAGTGAGCCTATTAGGCTCCTATAGGTATGAATGTCCTCAAGTTCTTCTCCTTGGGTGGAGCTAAGTTTGGTATTTACATCCATTGGTTGCTTTAGTGGTTTGCATCCACTAATTCCAAACCTGTACAATACATCCAACAAATATTTTCTTTGCATCAAGTAGAGACCATCATTTTTGTACATAACGTCAATGCCCAAGAAGTATTTGAGGATTCCAAGATCTGAAATCTTGAATTACTTCCCAAGTTTTGCCTTAATTTTTTTGATACCTGCATCATTATCACCAGTTATGATAAGATCATCAACATATATGCATATGTATATAGATTCTCCATCAACCCTTTTGATGTAAAGTGAAGGATCTGAATCACTTGCAACATAACCACACTTCATTAGGTACTCAACCAATCTCTGATTCCATGCGTGCTTGCTTGATTCCATACAAAGCCTTCTTTAGTTTACATACAAAATCATGCTTCTTTTCATCTTCATAACCTATGGGTTGATACATATAAACCACTTCTTCCAAATTTCCATTAAGAAAAGCATTTTTAATGTCCAATTGATACATTCTCCATCTTTTAGAAGTAGCCACTGAAATCAAAGTCCTAATTGTATTCTTATTTGCAACATGACTAAAAGTTTCTTCATAATCAAGCCCATATGTTTGTGTGTAGCCCTTAGCTACTAACCTTGCTTTGTACCTTGCTAAAGATCCATCTGAATTCCTTTTGACTTTGTATACCCATTTGTTTGTGACTACCTTCATGCCTTCTTCTCTAGGTACCAATTCCCAAGTTTGGTTTTCCTTGAGAGCGTGAATCTCCTCATCCATAGCATCTCTCCATTCCTTGTGTTGGCTAGCTTCCTCATAGCTTGATGGTTCCTTATCTTTGATAACCTGTGTCATATAAGCATAATGCTTTGCAATAAAGCTATCATAAGTGAGCTTTTGAATAGGATGTTTTACCCTTTCTGACCTCCTTTCACTACCTGTGATTGGATATTTCTTCAATGTCCGTTTCTTTTGTACTTCAGGAGTTACAACTTCTTCAAATTCATATTCATCTTCACTTGAATGAAAATCTCTTACCAAGTTACCTCCATTACCTCTATTGTGGCTACATTCTGATGTATGCTCTAACTCCTTTTGCTTTCCCTTCCATGATGATGAGCTTTGTGAAGGACTTGGCATACTTGGTCCACTCAATGTAGTGCTAACTTGCACTTGCTCTTCATGTACCTGATCTACATGTACAGAGTCTTCTTCCTGCAAATCATTCACACCTCCATACCAAGGTTTTAACTCATCAAACACAACATCCCTTGACACTCTAAGATTTTTAGTGACCGGATTATAACACTTGTACCCCTTTTGCTCATTTGAGTAGCCAACAAAAATGCATTTTTCAGCCCTAGCATCAAGCTTACCTTCTCTTACTTCTTGTGGGACATGAACATAGCATATGCAACAAAAAATCCTTAAATGAGACAAATCTGGTTTCCTTTGATAGTATACCTCATCTGGTGTAAGATCATGACCTCCTGAAGTTGGTATCCTGTTCATAATATATGCTACTGTGGTTGCTGCATCAGCCCAATATGAGAAAGGTACATTCATTTCATTCAACATGCATCTAGCTACCTCTGCAATTTGTCTATTCTTTCTTTCTGAAATACCATTTTGTTGAGGGATATACCTGCATGTGTATTGCCTCCTTATGCCTTCATCTTCTAAGAACCTTGTGAACTCATTGGAGAAATATTCTCCCCCTCCACCTGACCTTAGGGTTTTAATCCTATGACCTGTTTCATTCTCAGCAAGTGCTTTGTACTTTTTGAATACTTCAAACACATCTAATTTTTGCTTGATTATATACAACGAGATTTTCCTTGAACAATCATCAATAAAGGTAACAAAGTACCTATTACCTGCATGTGAAGGTTCTCTTGAAGGTCCCCATACATCTGTATGCACTAAATCCAAAACCCTTGGAGAAACATACTTGCTTGACTTGAAAGGCAATCTAGTTTGCTTCCCAGATTGACAAGCTTCACATACCTCATGAAGATGTGATGTTGAGAAGTTTGGAAGACCTTTGACCAATGCACTTTTCTCCATGTTCTTTAGCTTTTCAATGTTTACATGTCCCGTCCTTTTATGCCACAAATCCAACTCTGCAATTCTTCTATTTCCTGAAGTGATGAACATTACCTTGTTGGGGTTTTGCTTGATATTGAGAGTAAACATCCTTCCATGCTTCTCTCCTTTTGCCACAAGCTGAAATCCATTGTTTGGATCCTCTATGAAGCAACCTTTGCTATTGAACTTCACTTGGTATCCTTTATCTACCATTTGACCAACAGAAACAAGATTCGTTGTAATAGTAGGGACATATAATACCTCGGATAGTGTCTTGCTCTTCTTGCCATCCTGAAATTTGACATCTCCAATGTGTTTGATCTCATGTTCGGTGTTGTAACCTGTCTCTACACATCCTCTTTGCTTTGGAGCCTGTAAATTGCAAAACATGTCCTCCGTACAAGACATATGATTGCTACAACCACTATCTATGTACCAAGTATCATCCTTCTCATGTTTACTATCCCCATATGCATGAATCATGGCAAGAACTTGATTAGTAGAATCATTTGAAGCATAGTTACCTTGGGCATTGTTCCTCCTTTGGTAGCATTCATTTGCCCAATGTCCTAGCTTCCCACAAATGAAGCATCCATTGCCTCTTGATCCTCTTCCTCTTCCTCTATTGTTCCTGCCTCTACCTCTTCCATTTGAAGATGAGCCTTCATTTGAGTCCTCTTGGTTGTCACTTTGCTTGCTTTGGCTTTGCCTTCCTTTTCCTCTACCTCTTGATGCTTTGCCTCTTCCTCTACCTCCATATAGCATTTGACCTTGGGCACCTTTGCCCTTGCTTCCACCTTGCAATATTTCTTCATTAACCATTAAAGTGTTCAATTGATCAAAATCAGGCATGTTTTCCCTAGCATACAATGAGGATATGAAGTTCCTCCACTTGTCATCATCTTTAAGACCATTAAGTACAAATGCAACCATGTCATCATCATCAATTGAATGTCCTATGGCTGCCAATGAATCTCTAATACCTTTGGCTTTAATTATGTAATCATGTATGGATTGGTGACCTCCTTTCTTCAAGTTGTTGAGTTCATTTTTGAGTTGTACCTTCTTTGCCTTTGTGTTTGTGGTGAACATCTTCTCCAAATATTCCCACATCTCCTTGGCCATTTCCATGCTTTGAATGTGACCTATGATTGTGTTGCTTAAATGCTGAGATATCCTTCTATTTCTTACCTCCCATTCTCTAATTGCTCTCCTTTTTTGGTCGGTAGGGTTAGTTGGATCCACAGCAATTGGCTTGACATTACCTCCATTGATTATGCCTCCTAAGTCCTTGCTCATGATGAAGTTTGTCATCCTAAACTTCCAAGGTTGAAAGTTGTCTTTGTCCAACTTCTCAATCTGGTTGGATACCTCTCCCATCCTCTTGAATCACCTAAAATTGAAATATGGTGTGGGAATTACCTCCTTTGTTGCAAATGAAGTCCCTTTGTGTGATGAAGATGAAGCTCCCCCTTGGTTCCAAGTTTGCAACCTCCTTCAAGCTTTGAAAAGGCTTCAATGGTTGATTCCTTGGCTTAGCCTCCTTCTTTGTACTCTCCTTGATGTCCACAAGGAGCTCTGATACCACTGTTGGAAGATTTCTCCTCCAAATGCACAACAAGAAGCTTGGACCCTTCCCAAGACCTATCTGACTTCAGACAAGTACTCACTAAAACTGGTATATCTCCCAATTCCTGAATCCAATCACAAAACCCTTTTAGCCACAGAAACTACACAGTAATCCCTTCCAATGAGCTATCAATCATTGGATTTGGACACCTGTAGACCTGTCAACTGAGTCACACAAAACAGCCCAGTTTTCCTAGTAGGTTTCGGGATAGAACAACAGACAAAGAAATAGCAATATCTCACAGTACAAGAAGAGTTTTCCGAAATTCTTTTTGGAATAGAATCCTTGCTTTATAAGCTTTCCAACAAGTACAAGAACTCTCATAATGGAGCTTCCTAAAAAGAGAAATTGAAGTCCTAACAAGCTGCTACAGAAATGGAGCACCCTTTGGAAAGGGTACGAGAGATATACAAGAGAATAAGAGCATCTATGAGAGCCTATGGCTCAATGACACATATGTATGCAACACCATGACTTCCTAGCATCCACACACGCCTTGAATGAACTTGGATGGTGTTTATATAGCCTTGGGAGCCTTCTATGACTCTTCATATGTCCTCCATGTCTCTTCACATGCCCTCCTTGTCTCTTCACTTGCCTTGTGACTTTGTCTCTTCATTGAAGTGGCTTTTGGTGGTCCAATGCCTCCTTTTGGATAAGGTTGCGCCTTCAACTTTGTACTTTGACTTTCCTAAGGTTCAAAATGTTGGAACATCAAGCTTACACTATACTTGAGGTGGATTTGATCTACATCAAAGGCTATCGCGTTGAAAGAATATCCGTTGGAGAGTTCTTTTCCATATGCTCATTTATTGTATTTTTTGAGAGATTTTTGATGGCTCATTTACCGTTGTAAAAGCCTTGAGTTGTACACATGTAAAGGTAGAAAGATAAAGCCCAAATCCCACGAATTTGTGGTGGTTGAAGTTGCATTCAATCAAGCAAAATAAATCACCTAAAAGTAGATCAATCAAGATCTTCACTTTTTCTAGATTGTAGGAAAGTGATTTGATTCCCTCCAACAACCATTCCCACCTTCATTTGAATTCAAATTCAACTTGTAAAACTCGTGGAACACTCCTAGAGTCTATATAAAGACTTGGAATCACTTGTAAAATACATGGAAGCAATATACATACACTTGTGACCATCATTGTCTTGCTCCTTCAATTTTCTGCATCATCTTCTTCGCCAACAGTAATCTTGCAGAGGCTGCTGCTCTCTCTCCAGAGCTCTAAATTGAGTGCAATATGTCTCATTGGAAAGTTATAAGTGTCTAGTTTATGCCTGTACATTTCCAAAGCATTTGGTTCAGCAGATGTGGAGAAATCTTAGTTTTTCTGCCTCGGGGTCAATCTCTGAGTATTCCTGAAAAATAGGAAGTACCACCGGTGAATGTCGCAATCATTCCTATAGCATATTTTGCTTATTCCTTATACTTTTGTGCATTCCATACACTCAACCCTATGTGTATCACTCCCATAAAAGTTTATTTTCTAATTGTAATCACGCTGGTCGCTACGGGCATTTGAAGTTCATTGTCTCTTCCATAGATAGTAAGTTTTTTGAGCTAGTCAACCCGCGAACCTATCTGTTTTGTATCGACTCATTCTCCTTGATGCTCCAAGGTACATAGTGTGTTTCTTTGCACTTATAGCATGCCTATAAGGTCTATTTGAGTCTCCATAAGCTCAAGGGCTGGTCTTGTGCCGGTTGGCTTGACCAAAGTTCGTCGCCTCAAAACGCACTTTTCTACCTTCGACAAGCTACTCCAAGTTTCTTTCAGTGGTATGAGAGCTAGTTCAAGATGGGTGATGGCTTTCCCTCAATGGTCGAGAAGCTTGATGGACACAACTACGCGGCTTGGCAAATCAGAATGGAGGCCTATTTGCAAGGTAGAAATCTTTATGGAATTGTAGTAGGTGATGAAGTTATGCCTATTCCAAGATCCATAGGAGGACCTACACAAGAGGAGACACATAAGCTCACACTTTGGTGCGCAAGGGATGCTCAAGCAAGGTCATACATACTTAACTCTATCTCTGACTTTCTATTACCACATATTAGAGGATGCAAGACATCTCAAGAGACATGGGATACCCTCGAGACTTTCTTTTCTGCTAGTACCAAAGCAAGAAAGAATCATCTTTGGAACGAGTTCAACCAAATGAAGAAGACACCTAAACAAACCATCACAGAGTTTGTTACCAAGGTCAAGGAGGTTGCGGATAAGTTAGCATCCATTGGAGAGCTGATTGAAGAAGAGGTCATCATGAGGCAAATTCTCAACGGCATTCAAAGTGATAAGCAATGACAATCCTTCAAAACGGCCTATGATCTCATCATGGATGTGCAGACTCCCGACTTCAACATCTTTCTTGGACAACTCTTCAATCAAGAAGCCAACAATAGCATAAAGGAAGGTAACTCTTATCATGGTAATTCAACTAGTGCTCTATATACAGATAAGAAGGATAAGAAGCAGAAAGGCAAGAAGAAGGAAGAAGATGAAGAAGAGACTTCCCAAGCCAACTTCGCAAGCAAGAGCAAGTGGAAAGGGAAGAAGAAAGGACCAAAGCAAGACAAAGCCAAAGGTCAGAATGTTCAACCTTGTGCCATATGCGATAAGACCAACCACACCACTCAGAATTGCTGGTTCAATGGGAAGACCCAGAAAGGAAGTGGAAGAGGTGGATATGGCGGCAATAGAGGCCGAGGTGGACACAACTTCAACAACAAAAATAGAAGTTATAATAGAAGGGACTACAACAATTATTCAGAAGATCAACCACAAGAAGATTCATTGCTTCTTATGAATCTAAGCCACAAAGAAGGTAAAGAAGATGATCATTTGTTCTACATAGATTCAAGATGTTCAAATAATGTTGCAGGCAACATTTCTCTTCTATCTGATTTGGAAAGTCCCAAGCATAGACATGAAGTGCAAACAGGGGATGACACGAAGCACAATGTGGAGAAGATTTGTAATGTCAAAGCTTCCAATGGCAGGACAAACATTTTGAGTAAGGTTCTCTATGTACCCACTATCACTAAAAACCTAATAAGTGTAGGCCAAATAGTTGAAAAGGCTTGCAAGTTAGGTTCACCCAACATGGAGCTTTTGTGGAAGATCCATGTCAAGGCTTCAAGAAGATAGCCCGAGGTGAGAAGCATGGTAGGCTCTTTACTTTTGAAGTAGGAGATACCAAGAACATAGCTCTATTCAACTTTGGGTCTCAAACCCTAAGTGAGCTTGAAGTGTGGCATAAGAGACTTGCTCATGTGAATGAAAGAACCCTAAAGGATATATGCAGGGATCAAAGTGTTCTAGGACTGCCCAACATATCAAAGCAACACATGATCAACAGGTGTGATGCATGTCAGATTGGGAAGGCACAAAGACAACCATTCAACCACAAAGGCTACATCCACAACAACTTATTGGACTTAGTACATACAAATGTATGGGGACCAAGTCAAGAACCTTCATTGGCAGGATCAAGGTATTATGTCTCATTTATTGACGACCATAGTAGATGGACTGTTTTATACTTTATCAAGAGTAAGAATGAAGTGTTTGATTGCTTCAAGAAGTATCTTGCACATGTGGAGAATCATACAGGTAGATCACTAAAGAAGCTCAGATCTGATGGAGGGGGAGAATACTTCTCCAAAGAGTTTGATGAGTTCTTGCAGGAAAAAGGTATCAAAAGGGAAGTGACTACCAGGTACTCTCCTCAACTAAATGGAATTGCAGAGAGGAGAAACAAGACATTGGTTGGATCAGCCCGAATAATGCTTGAAGAGAAGACGTTGCCACATGATCTATGGGCAGAAGCTATTTCAACTGCAGTGTACCTTGTCAATCGACTACCATCCAAATCACTTCAAGGTATGACTCCTTATGAAGCATGGCATGGAAGAAAACCTAGTCTTGGACATTGCAAGGTTTTTGGTTGTTTAGCTTATGTTCATGTACCATCACAAATAAGAGGGAAGCTAGATGAAAGGGCAACAAAGGCAGTGTTTATTGGATATGATTCAACTCAGATGGGTTACAGGTTCTTCAATCCTTCAACCAAGCAATTCACTACAAGTAGAGATATTGTTTTTGAAGAACACAGGTCTTGGTATGATGAAGACAAACAAAAGGTAACACTACCATATGATATTGATTCTGACTCTCATCAATTAGGAAGCAAGCATGATAAATAGATCCAGGATCCAAGAAATGATACAGATGATGACCAAGATGAAAGAGAAAGGGACTAAAAGCTATGGAAGTCAAGAGGCAAAGCAAAGATGCAAGAGGTTGGAGAATGCTCAAAACAAGAACCTAGAAGATCAGCAAGAGAGAAGAAGCAACCAGAAAGGTATGGATATGATTCCACATTTGTTACGAAGCATTCAATATACTTGGCAAAAGACTCTATTTCAGAGGAACCCTCAACCTATGAAGAGGCAAAGGGAAACCCTAATTGGGAAAAGGCCATGAACAAAGAGATAGATGCATTGAAGGAGATGGACACTTGGGATTTGGTTCCAATGTCACCGAGTCAAAAGATAATTGGTTGCAGATGGGTATATAAAGTTAAAAGAAATTCAGATGGATCAGTTTGCAGGTACAAGGCAAGATTAGTTGCCAAAGGATGCTCACAAACTCATGGTATAGACTATGAGGACACATTCTCACCAGTTGCAAAGATGACTACAATGAGGACATTGATAAGTGTAGCTGCTGCAAGGAATTGGAGACTCCTCCAACTTGATGTGAAAAATGCATTCTTAAATGGTTGGATAAGTGAAGAGGTATACATGTCACAACCACCAAGTTTTGAAAACCCTAATCATCCATCTTATGTTTGCAGACTTAAGAAAGCATTGTATGGATTGAAACAAGCTCCTAGAGCTTGGAATTACAGGTTGGTTACATATCTTCAAGATCAAGGGTTCAAAGCTAGCAGCTCAGATCAAAATGTAGATGATATTATTGTGACAGGTGATGATCTAAATGGCATTCAAAGGATCAAGAGACACATGCAAGAGGAGTTCAAAATCAGTGACCTAGGTGAGCTCACATATTTCCTAGGTATGCAGGTGATATTTACAGATGAAGGAATGTATTTGACTCAAAGAAGATACATTCAGGATCTTCTTCTCAAGTTCAAAATGGAGAACACTAAACCTGCAGGTACACCTTTGGAGATGAATCATAAACTTAGTGTTTATGAAGGTGAGAAAATTGAAGACATTAAAGAGTATCAAAGCTTGGTAGGTAGCTTGATATATGCTACTCATACAAGGGCAGACATCTCATATAGTGTGGGACTGCTTAGTCAGTTCATGCACTCACCGAGAAGACCACACATGGATGCGGCTAAGAGAGTACTTAAGTATCTCAAAGGTACAATCAACGAAGGTATATTCTATCCTTACTCTTCAGATTTGGATATCAAAATCTATTCAGATGCAGATTGGGCAGGAGCTAAGGATGATAGAAAAAGTACATCTGGTTACTTAGCATTTGCAGGTTTGAAGCTAGTGTCATGGAGTTCCAAGAAGCAACCAACAGTTGCTTTATCCTCAACTGAAGCAGAGTACAGAGGCTTGACCATAGCAACTCAGGAGGCAATATGGTTAAAAGCATTGTATATAGATTTGGGACTTGTGAGTTCCAAACCTCACATATTTGGAGATAATGTAAGTTCCATGCATCTAGCGGCAAATCCTATTTTTCATGCGAGAACCAAGCACATAGAAAAGTCCATTACCACTTCATCAGGGAGAAGCTCATGGCAAAGGAGATTGACATTTCTTTTGCTCCAACTGAAAAGCAAGTAGCAGATATGATGACGAAGGCACTTGATGGAGTAAAGCTTTGTAGATTCAAAGCTATGGCAGGTATTCAACCTATCAGAGAATGAAGACTCAAGCATACTTTAGCTTGAGGGGGAGCTATTGGAACATCAAGCTTACACTATGCTTGAGGTGGATTTGATCTACATCGAAGGCTATCACGTCGAAAGAATATCCGTTGGAGAGTTCTTTTTCATATGCTCATTTATTGTATTTTTTGAGAGATTTTTGATGGCCCATTTACCGTTGTAAAAGCCTTGAGTTGTACACATGTAAAGGTAGAAAGATAGAGCCCAAATCCCATGAATTTGTGGTGGTTGAAGTTGCATTCAATCAAGCAAAACAAATCACCTAAAAGTAGATCAATCAAGATCTTCACTTTTCCTAGATTGTAGGAAAGTGATTTGATTCCCTCCAACAACCATTCCCACCTTCATTTGAATTCAAATTCAACTTGTAAAACTTGTGGAACACTCCTAGAGTCTATATAAAGACTTGGAATCACTTGTAAAATACATGGAAGCAATATACATACACTTGTGACCATCATTGTCTTGCTCCTTCAATTTTCTGCATCATCTTCTTCGCCAATAGTAATCTTGCAGAGGCTGCTGCTCTCTCTCCAGAGCTCTAAATTGAAAGCAAGATGTCTCATTGGAAAGGTATAAGTGTCTAGTTTATGCCTGTACATTTTCAAAGCATTTGGTTCAGCAGATGTGGAGAAATCTTAGTTTTTCTGCCTCGGGGTCAATCTCTACGTATTCCTGAAAAATAGGAAGTACCACCGGTGAATGTTGCAATCATTCCTATAGCATATTTTGCTTATTCCTTATACTTTTGTGCATTCCATACACTCAACCCTATGTGTATCACTCCCATAAAAGTAGTTTTTCTAATTGATCACGCTGGTTGCTATGGGCATTTGAAGTTCATTGTCTCTTCCATAGATAGAAAGTTTTTTGAGCTAGTCAACTCGCGAACCTATCTGTTTTGTATCGAGTCATTCTCCTTGATGCTCCAAGGTACATAGTGTGTTTCTTTGCACTTATAGCATGCCTATAAGGTCTATTTGAGTCTCCATAAGCTCAAGGGCTGGTCTTGTGCCGGTTGGCTTGACCAAACTTCGTCGCCTCGAAATGCACGTTTCTACCTTCGACAAGCTTCTCCAAGTTTCTTTCACAAAAGCCTTCAAATGAAGTTATTTTATGAAAAACAAAACTTGAGCTTGCCCTAGAAATGCATATCTTTTAACATCAAGTTGCTTCCTCAAGTATGCAACATGTAATTCATAGCATACAAAGAAGCAAGAGTGTCCCATGATTGACATGATAGAACATGATCGAATGTGTTGGAACTATATGATGCTACATAGAAACTGAATCAATGTATTAGCTTGAGCATCTTTTCCATCCCATCTAAGATACTCTTGTGTAGGAGAAGGAGTAACCACTATAATTAAAAAAGAAGCTCCATATGTGATAGTACACTCTAAAGTAGAAGGACATGCAGTTCTTTGCTCTACATCTATTAGTATGTTCCAAGTTGTTTTGCAACAAGAACATGCTTCATCATGTAAGACCACATTAGATACCTAGTCCCATCAAGCTTATCTTTAGCATGAAGATTGTCAAACAAGTCATTGATTCCCTCAATTTCACTAAAGAACAAGCATGTGACAAAGTCTTTACTTCAACAAAAGGTGAAATGAATGCTGAAATTTCAGCTCACAATCCATCACTTTGATGATGATTTTGACTACATGAATGGCTTCAAAATGCAGGTAGAACTCCAATAAAACTCGTGGAAATGTTTTTTGGTCTCTGAAATTCACTCTTGTATGCTCCAAAGTCAATTTGTACTATGAAAAGTACACGTGCATTGCGATGCAAAAAAACCAAAACTTGAGGAGCTGAACTTGTTCTGATACCATTGTTTGGTGTGTGTAGAAGTGCAAGAGGAACACGAAAAGCAAAAACAAGGAGCACAAATAGAGCAAGATACACAAAGAAGATGGATGTCTAGAATAACTTTCTCTCTTGATGATGATCAAAATTGAAGAGCTAAATAATATCCATAAGTATAAAGTACCACCACATATGAGTGAATCCTACATATGACAACATGGGGAAAAACCATCTAGCCAACACCAGATTAAAAAGTGCCCATGTATAGGGAAAAGGTTTACATCAAAGCTACTCGAGGAACACATAAGTGTAACACTAAAAATGTGAAAGAACTACCATCAAAAGTAGTGAGAATGATCTTACAAACTACCACTACATGATAGAAGGATGTGTTAGCGCATGTTGTAGTATATCCTTTAGGGGTAGCATTAAAATAATTGAAAAAACTCCTCTACAAGGTAATATGTTTGATGGCCCCACTACCAAAGTGTTAAACACCTACATCCACTATAGACATACACTACTCATAAGAACATGGGTCATAGCTACATACAATAGTAAATGCCCATTCTTCATTCTAAACATGATTAGCACGCTCTATTTTAGGTGTAGAGGAGTCTACAAAAACCATTCTAAGCTCTTTATTCTTTGCCTCTTTTGCAACTAGTTTTGGGTAACTCTTTATGACAGTCTCATTTCTCTTATAGTATTGGCAAAGCTATTTTTTCTTTTTTGTTTTCTTCTCATCTTTGTCTTCTTTCCTCAACTCTACAACATTAAAAAATTTCTACTTACTACTAGATGAACTCTATTTACCTTTTCCCTTCTAACCACCTAAGAAATCTTGATATACAACACACATAATAGACTTATTTTGCATGGATTGATCTCCTTGCAAAAGTACAAAGGTTAACAGTAAAAAAATGAAGAACCAAACCATGAACCTTGCTATAATTGAAAGATAGTTGCTCTTGTTGACACATAATGGACACTACCTTGCAAAGTACTACATGGAACACCCACTCCAACAAGATAGACTCAAGAGGGGTGGAGTGTTGACACTCAAGGTCAAGCACAAGGTGTCAAAATACATTAAAAAAGTGGGCACAGAAGAAGAGGGAGAATGTAGGGATTTCTCTCAAAGAAGCACATGTGAAATTTTTAGAAGAAATCCCTTTAAAAAAAGTTATTTTTATTAATAAAATCCATTATGAATATAATATCATAATTTTTGCAACTAAATTTTGTTCATGCCAAGGATTCCTCAATCTTCAAGAGTATTAGAAGTGACTACATACAAATTTTCATAACTTTTAGACTCCGTTTGGTCCCCCAAATAAGCCATGGAACCTAATTTTTAATTAGGCCAGACACTAGGTCTAGATAGGGCCAAAAATTGTCAAAAAACTATAAAAAGGGCTAGAGAGTGCATTTTTTAGGTTGGCTTGGTAGAGATTGAGGCTTGTGAAAGAGATTTCTTTTGTTATATAGAAAGGCTTCCATTGGTCCTCTCTTTGTTCTTGCCTTCTCACTCATGCACTTGTGCCTTCCCTTCCATGGTTTTCATACCATTCCTTTCATCTATGCAATGTCATTGAGATTTTCTTTCCTGTCTCACTCATGAAGGCCTATAAGGAACACATTTGATGAAGGTAAGTAGAATTCCTTGAGAAGTCCAAGATGCATCAAGGATGTCAAAGCGACTTCACATGCAAATTTTGGAAGAAATCAAGCGAATCTAGGGTAGCAATCAAATTTGGTCAAATTTTGGAAATTAACACAAAAAACTTCAATATCAGCAAATCACTCATATAATTGTAAAGCCTATCAAAGGCAGTCTATAGTCTGAATTTCACATGTAAATAGATTTTCTAATAAATTGATATGCCATGTGTATTTTGCACATACAAAATCTTATATAGGAATTTTTGTTAGCCATATGGTCTGTGGTGTATAAAGATCATATGTGGCTACATATTTTTACAAATTTTCAAGGCTATCAAAGCTTTCGATTCACTTAATTCCACCTAGCAAAGTTCCAAATGTAGTCAAACGTATTAAAGGGAGATTCAGAATGGAGTTTCTTCTACATATTCCTAAAGGAGACCTCTCAAAACAAAGACCTCCAAATTTTCATTTTCATCAAAGGGTATTTCGAGGATCAAATGTTGGAGCAAGATAGTCATGAATTGATGATTACAAAGAGGATTGAAGAATGAAGAATGAAGGGAAGGAGGAAGGATGAATCATAAAGTAAAGAAAAGTTTTAGAAGAAGATGTTTTGCAAAGCTATGTATTAACCTTGTTAATAGTTCAAAATACTTTGTATTAGTGAAAAATCTTGATCTATACACCTCTAGTTACTTGTATATAGACGTGCCATAGAGGATATAAGAAGAATAGATCAACAAAATATGAGTAGATGAAGAAAGTGAGTTTGAATGAGAGTGTTACTCCATCATATGTGAATTCAGATGAATAAAAGTTTTTCTGAGAATTGTGTCTCGACTTTTTGCAAAATTCTCCTTTTGTGCTTAGCCAATTGAGAAATCCTTTTGTACATGTCTAAGTCTATAGTTGATGCATCTATGGTCCAGATTTGAGAGTGTTGTAATCCGGTTGAGGGAATTGTGAGTAGGAACATTTGTATGTGTAAAAGTGATGAGTGACTTTTGAAACACGTGCAATCTCGATGGTCAAAGTTTTGATTAGATCTCAGTGTATAGTGTAAGCGTTTACACAAATGAGCATTCAAAACCAAAGTTGGAAGTTAAGCTATCTTTGTTTAAAATCATTTTATCAAACGGGTTGTAGATTATGAGAACCAAGTGTTTAAAGTTGCTTATGTGAAAGTTGCCTGTAGAGAAAGCTTGTTTCAGACATAGGTTTACTTATTGAAGGAAATATGAAGTTTTTAAAGTTATTTTGAAGAACTTTCACTTGGAGTAGCTAAGCAAACATCATGAAAATGTTGTTTCAAAGTTTCATAGAAAACTTTAATCATTTCATTAGTTAATGAGTGTGTTTTGTGAGGCAGAATTTTTTGAGTGAAGCCATACCTCACAGAAGTATTAAATGTTTATAATTTGGTAAAGATTTCCAAAAACTGGTAAGGGTCTTGAGCTATGCTTGAGATGGAATATTCTACACTCAATTACAGCTTACCTTTTGGAGATTAAACTTCTCCATCCGTTGTCGGCACGAATGTCACGGCTGGTGGATCGAGCCAACCGCCAGAATTACGGCGCACACCGAGTGCTTAGAGCAAGCTCAGGAACCGTGAAACAATGACAAGAGTCAGCCGCTCAAAAATTACATGGAATTTCACCACCGTATGTCAGACACTCATTAATTAGCAAAGATATCTTTATCTTTAAGATGGATTCACACTTATCTTCTTATGTAACACACTTGGTATCTATGTGAACTAGCTTTAACATACTTCAAGATCCTAGCATTAGTTAGGAGTGAATAATGACTAACGGAAGATAATCAAAGGTCAAAGTAAGCTATGCACTTAGTATCACAAACACGTTCATAAAGTCTTCATGCGAATAACAAAGGATACTCGCAAAAAACACTAAATCACTACAATGACAGAGATATAAGAAGAGATACGGTCTAAGTAAAACTCTTTAAAGAAATCTTCTCTTGAAAAGAACAAACCCTCTTTGGTATTGAAGTTTTTACTCAATTGAGAATCACACAGTGCGTCTCATCATAGACTTGGGTATATGAACTGTATCTGATCATGCTATAATTGAAATGGTTTTAAAGGTTATAAGTGCGCAAATTGATACTAACAAATGATCATCAACGCAACACAGATCAACACAAAACGAAACTGTACTAATTTGATTTATGGGATGATTTGAATGAATACTACGAAAAAGCACAAAAACTTTTTATCTTTGTTTTCTACGATGAATTCATAAAAAAATAATTCGCGACTACAAAGCTAATATGATGAATCATAGAATTCAAATGAAGATTTAAAATGTCACTATTCATGAGCAAGTGAGTTACTACTCGACATCTTTGCATCATCGTTCATCAGTTCTTCTTTGCGTAACAGCGCATCTAAAGAGACCCAAAGTACAGACTATTGTAGTCTACCAGATACGCACGCTAAAATTTTAAGGTATAATATTCAGAATTATCGATCAAAGAACGCATGGCAACTGTAAAATAACGCGGATGCATTCAGATGTCGCAGAGTTATATCATTAGTATTCTCAAGATTTTTCTCCTAAAAAAAAAACTAGCAATCAAAACCATCTTTTGAAGCGTTACTGGTGCATTACTAAAGTTGATAATAACAGTTAAAGAATTTGTCATATGCCTTGATTTCTGAACTGAACTAACATTGTCAAAGATTTAGATATTCAACATAGAGTATATGCTTCTCATCAGAGCTATTATCATCATGATCAGAATACTCGCGAAAAAAAAAAAAAAACAAATAACTATATTTCAAGTACAAACTCCAAATTCATGAACTTACACATCGTCAGCATCAAACGTACGCACTGTTATCTTCAAACTCATCAGAGTGTTACTGATTTTTTGCAGAGCTTTGGGGTCTCATGTAGTCAGAGTAATAAAGAAATGTTGGATGCTTTCCTTCACATTCAGCAATCACGACGTCTTCAGAAATTAATCCCAATCATATCAAAACCTTCTGTCCTCTTCTCACAAGCAATCTCAAACACAGATATCACATGATTCATCAAAACGATGTTTGCATGTGCTCAACGCTTCTCTAGTACTCACTCTCTGTTTCCCGCGACCTTCTTTATCCACTGATTCCTTCTTTCAACATCAGTCTGCACAATAGTTCGTCGGACGCAAACATTAAACAATCATGAAGTTTGCTTTTTTAACCGATTTCCTCCTCTGCGTTATCTGAGCAATCTTTGCAGCCAATCTTTTCTTACATAATCGTTGATGATAGACTACTTCATCCTCTGTAGCAGAAAACTTCGCACAGTTCACTATTCAGAGCATAGTTGAATCCGATCACTGTGTATGAAGTCAATATAGTTGCGCTGAGAATGATCCCCTTTGGTAGTGATTGACCCCGTAGCAGCTCCTCATCAGAGAATACCTTTGAGAGATGACGCCTTTGCCTTTCTTATGCACACACTCCTTCTTCCTCTGTAATCAGTGTGGAACCCCCTTCTGATGACCTTCCATCTTCTTCAGCGATCCATCTTTCCTTTCTTATCACCAATATTTTACGAGCTCCCCTTTGCAAACTGATTGTCCCCCCTAAGTATCCGAATTGATCTCCCTGACTACCTCTGCATGTGACACCCTTTTCTCTAAGATTCCCCATCAATCACAAATTATCCTTTTGTTTAAAACAGTGCTTTCCATGCATCGTGAATATGACCTATAGAAGAAAAGCAATGATCCATGCGTGAGCCCTCCGTCATTTTCCTCCTTTTTGTTGAGCGACCTTTTCATCCTCTCTTTATCAACTAAAACTCTATTATTAGAGTTTATCAAAACTCTCTCCATAAAATCTATCGCCATAATCCTTAATGAAGAACACCCATCATTTGAGTGTCAAATTTAATTATTCATTTGACTTTGCTGCTGTACTCTTTCATCCTACAAATAAATAATACTTCTTTAAATGAACCGCGAAATGGAAGAAATCAAACCATTGTCCTACGTATTTTCTGAAGTTCATTGTCATCAGCTTCAAGAGTGTCATACGATTCTGCTAGTTATGAAGAAAGATCACTTAGCCGCTGCATGTAACGTCTTCTTCATGATTTGAGTGGGGAGAGAGAAATCTCTCCGACATTCACCCCCACCAAACCTGTGCTTCCTCCGGATGCAGCAACCTCAGAATAAACCTGTTTTCTACTTACAAAATTAATCAACTTCATATCATATGGCATGTGCATGGGTTTGAAAACAATAAGTGCATGTGCAAGGCCGTATAATTAGCCCTATAAAATGCATACTTTAAAAATGCATATATAAAATTCATGGTGCATTTTATTAGGGTGCAAGGCTTTTGATGAAGAGGCTTGTGCACTCCCTCGCATACAAGCAATGTGAGATTACACAAAACCTTACAAAATCAATCGTATGTGCATGGGTAAACTCAATCGTGCCTTTGCATGGCCATGTAACGAGCCCTATCATATGCATACTTTAAGTGCATTAAAAAAAAACATAATGGTGCAAGAAGACAGGTATTTAGCATTCGATGACAAGGCTTCACACTCAAATTGATGTCACCAGATTCACATATATATTCAACTCATTACAAGTGCAATCAAGCGTGCACCTACGGTTTAAAATAATCGTGCTCTCTACATTTCATTTATGCATGTTTTAGATGCATGAAGGAAAAACAAAATGGTGCAAAAATCGAGGTTTTATGGTATTTAAGCAAGGAAACTCTCAATACTCACAATTCCACTCTCCCACAGATGAAATCTGTCTTCCTTACTCATAACTACACTCTCTCTATTCTCTCAAAACTTGATTCATTAACTTTTCAATGATGTTTACCTATTTATCTAATGTGCAGATGGACGTGCTTCTATTGGTTTTAAAAGACGTGCTTTCTACACATTTGTACATGCATATTGGGTGTGCAATGCATCTCAAAATAGGTGCAAAAAAGATTTGGGTTTATAGGAGAACTAAGAAAAAAGACAAGGCTTTCTGATCTTTACTTCACTTCCCATTTCCATTGCCTTCCTTCAATCTTCTCAATCCATTCAAATTCCTTATTTGCAATTAGCTCCAAGTCTTCACCTGTACTCATAAACTTAGAAAACACATCAGTAGCATCACATTCAAAACTTATTAGTAGGTATTTAAAATTTTAATACAAGGCATCAAAAATTTCCTGCATAGATAACTCATTTTTTCTTTTAATGGTTTTTGTTGACTTCTTCATATTTTGTGTAATTTGTTTGATAATGTTTTCAAAAATTTCTTGTTCTTTTTCATTAAGACTTTTCTCATTGTTTGCATCCTCATTTGCATTAGTCACTTGTTTACTTTTCTCAATTTTATCTTGATTATTAGTTTGATTACTAATATGAGGATTCACTTGTCCTTTCATCTTTTCAATTTTCTTATCTTCAAATGTTCGATCATTCAATAAGGATTTTTTATCAATTAATATATTATGAAAATCTTCTATTTTTTCTAGTTTCTCATAAGTTTCTCTTTCATACTCTTGCTTATCATTTGGCTTAGTATCTCTCACCATCACTTCAACTTGTGGATTATCCATTTGTGCCTGATTATTTATCATATCGTTAAATGATTGAATATTATTATCTTGAGCAATAGATTTTATGTTATTATCTTGTTTAGCTCTCCACTGTTTTCTTACTTGTTTGTTTGACCTTGATCAAACTTGTTTTTGCTCGAAATATTTTATCATTCCACCTCTACCTAGGTTCAAGTGTAAAGGATCCTTAGTATGATAATCACATATTTTCTTTCCTATCTGACATACTGTTCGATGTTGGCATGCATGTTCCAATGCAATACAAGCATCATAGGTATGGCCGATCTGGTCACACCAAAAGCATCAAACAATGTGTTTTTTATACCTAGGTTTTTTTAGTATTGGTCGGGAAAGGCTCTGCCTATGATTAATTAAAGAGGCTTCTAAAGAATCTATAGACATGCAATGAACTTGATTATCACATCCATTTCTATGTTTGTTTAATATCTTCTCATTTATGCGATTCTCGAAAATATCTAATCTTTCATGTACTCGTGCTAATTCAGACCTCATCATTTCTCCTAATGATGCTAATTCTTTAACAATACCCATATGCAAAGTTGTAATCGGATCAGTGAATTTTATCATTATTTGAGTTATTTTTGACGTCAAGGAATCAAATTCGGAAGCAAACTGTTCATTAATAGATGCAACAATGCATGACTCAATGTCATACAGGATTTCTGTAGGAAAATCCATCTTCCTATGTGTGAAACCAAAAAATATGTATGGATCACAATCACTTGAGTCGCTCAAGGCCGTAGATTTCACGTCGGGTTCACCAATGTCGGCGCGAATGTCACGGCTGGTGGATCAAGCCAACCGCCAGAATTGCGACGCACACCGAGTGCTTAGAGCAAGCTCAGGAACCGTGAAACAATGACAAGAGTCAGTCACTCAAAAATTACATGGAATTTCACCACCGTATGTTAGACACTTATTAATTCGCAAAGATATCTTTATCTTTAAGATGGATTCACACTCATCTTCTTATGTAACACACTTGGTATCTATGTGAACTAGCTTTAACATACTTCAAGATCCTAGCATTAGTTAGGAGTGAATAATGACTAACGGAAGATAATCAAAGGTCAAAGTAAGTTGTGCACTTAGTATCACAAACACGTTCATAAAGTCTTCATGCGAATAACAAACGATACTCGCAAAAAACACTAAATCATTACAGTGACAGAGATATAAGAAGAGATACGGTCTAAGTAAAACCCTTTAAAGAAATCTTCTCTTGAAAAGAACAAACCCTCTTTGGTATCGAAGTTTTTACTCAATTGAGAATCACACAGTGCGTCTCATCATAGACTTGGGTATATGAACTGGATCTGATCATGCTATAATTGAAATGGTTTCAAAGGTTATAAGTGTGAAAATTGATACTAGCAAAATGATCATCAACGCAACACAGATCAACACAAAACGAAACTGTAATAATTTGATTTATGGAAGATTTGAATGAATACTACGAAAAAGCACAAAAACTTTTTATCTTTGTTTTCTACGATGAATTCATAAAATAATAATTCACGACTACAAAGCTAATATGATGAATCATAGAATTCAAATGAAGATTTAGAAAACCAGTTCTATTAACCTGTCACTATTCATGAGCAAGTGAGTTACTACTCGACATGTTTGCATCATCGTTCATCAGTTCTTCTTTGCGTAACAGCGCATCTAAAGAGACCCAAAGTACAGACTATTGTAGTCTACCAGATACGCGCGCTAAAATTTTAAGGTATAATATTCAGAATTATTGATCAAAGAACGCATGGCAACTGTAAAATAACGCAGATGCATTCAGATGTCGCAGAGTTATATCATCAATATTCTCAAGATTTTTCTCCTTAAAAAAACTAGCAATCAAAACCATCTTTTGAAGCATTACTGGTGCATTACTAAAGTTGATAATAACAGTTAAAGAATTTGTCATATGCCTTGATTTCTGAACTGAACTAACATCGTCAAAGATTTAGATATTCAACATAGAGTATATGCTTCTCATCAGAGCTATTATCATCATGATCCGAATACTCGCGAAAAAAAAAAATTAAATAACTATATTTCAAATACAAACTCCAAATTCATGAACTTACACATCGTCAGCATCAAACGTACGCACTGTTATCTTCGAACTCATCAGAGTGTTACTGATTTTCTGCAAAGCTTTGGGGTCTCATATAGTCGGAGTAATAAAGAAATGTTGGATGCTTTCCTTCACATTCAGCAATCACGACGTCTTCAGAAATTAATTCCAATCATATCAAAACCTTCTGTCCTCTTCTCACAAGCAATCTCAAACACAGATATCACATGATTCATCAAAACGATGTTTGCATGTGCTCAGCGCTTCTCCAGTCCTCACTCTCTGTTTCCCGCGAGCTTCTTTATCCACTGATTCCTTCTTTCAACATCAGTCTGCACAATAGTTCGTCGGACGCAAACATTAAACAATCATGAAGTTTGCTGTTTTAACCGATTTCCTCCTCTGCGTTATCTGAGCAATCTTTGCAGCCAATCTTTTCTTACATAATCGTTGATGATAGACTACTTCGTCCTCTGTAGCAGAAAACTTCCCACAGTTCACTATTCAGAGCATAGTTGAATCCGATCACTGTGTATGAAGTCAATATAGTTGCGCTGAGAATGATCCCCTTTGGCAGTGATTGACCCCGCAACAACTCCTCGTCAGAGAATACCTTTGAGAGATGACGCCTTTGCCTTTCTTATGCACGCACTCCTTCTTCCTCTGTAATCAGTGTGGAACCCCCTTCTGATGACCTTCCATCTTCTTCAGCGATCCATCTTTGCTTTCTTATTGTCAATATTTACGAGCTCCCCTTCGCAAATTGATTGTCCCCCCTAAGTATCCGAATTGATCTCCCTGACTACCTCTGCATGTGACACCCTTTTTTTTTAGATTCCCCATCGATCACGAATTATCCTTTTGTAAAACAATGCTTTCCATGCATCGTGAATATGACCTATAGAAGAAAAGCAGTGATTTATGCATGAGCCCTCCGTCGTTTTCCTCCTTTTTGTTGAGCGACCTTTTCATCCTCTCTCACTACAACATATCGAGGGAATACCGACGGTCAGTGTACCGACATGCAGCTGTCGGTGTCGGTATATCCCTCGAAAAATTTGGGAAAGCTGCCTTGCCTCGGAATCACAACCACGTCGGTTCGCGTTGCCTCAGAATCACAGCGTCGGTATAAGCATCGGTATATGCATCGGTATATGCGTCGGTAGTTTGCTGAAACTACTGACGCATATACCGACGCTCTCTTTTTAACTCGGCCCGAACCCGAAATTCGTCATTCTGAGCGTTTCGAATGTGAAACTTCTCCTTTTGAGTTCGCGCGCGCCAACAGCAGAGCAGAACTCTGTTTGTCATCCTCTCTCTCTCTCTCTCTCTCTCTCTCCCTCCCTTCCCTCTCTCTCTCTCTCTCCCTCCCTCTCTCCCTCCCTTCCCTCTCTCTCTCTCTCCTTCTCTCTCTCTCCCTCCCTGTCTCTCACTATCTCTCTCTCTCTCTCCCTCTCTCTCTCACTCTCTCCTCGTCTCTCTCCCTCTTTCTCTCTCCCTCTCTCTTCCTCTCTTCCTCTCTCTCTCTCTCTCTTGTTATACAGACCTCTATCTTTATCAATATGAAGTTTTGGTTTTGCTAATATGTTCCTTTTTTGGTTTTGCAAGAGAATTTGGCATCAAAGCTTTGGAAATTCGGCGAAGAAGCACTTCAAGTGGAATTACAAAAATTACATCAATGTAAGTAAAACATATATCACTCTTTTATTTTCTTTATATTTTTGTTATCTAATATCCTCTCTTTATATTTTTGTTTTCTAATATCTTCTATCTTTATTTTTGTTTGAGAGAGAGAGCGAAAGCGAGAGAGAGAGAGGGATATGCATGAATATGTGCATGCATATGCATACATGCATGAATGCACAACCATACATGCATGCATGCATATGCATACATGCATGCATGCATATGCATACATGCATACATGCATACTTTTCTTTTCTCTTTATTTTTGTTTGAGAGAGAGAGAGCGACAGAGAGAGAGGGATATGCATGAATATGTGCATGCATATGCATACATGCATGAATGCACATGCATACATGCATGCATGCATATGCATACATGCATACATGCATACTTTTCTTCTCTCTTTATTTTTGTTTGAGAGAGAGAGAGAGCGACAGAGAGAGAGGGATATGCATGAATATGTGCATGCATATGCATACATGCATGAATGCACATGCATACATGCATGCATGCATATGCATACATGCATACATGCATACTTTTCTTCTCTCTTTATTTTTGTTTGAGAGAGAGAGAGAGCGAGAGAGAGAGAGAGAGGGATATGCATGAATATGTGCATGCATATGCATACATGCATGAATGCACATCCATATATGCATGCATGCATATGCATAAATGCATACATGCATACATGCATATGCATACATGAATGCACATGCATGAATGCACATGCACATGAATGAATGCACATGCATATGAATACATGAATGCACATGCACATGAATGAATGCACATGCATACATGCATGAATGCACATGCATACATGCATGAATGCACATGCATGCATGCACATGCATACATGCATACATGCATATGCATACATGCATATGCATACATGCATATGCATACATGCATGCATACACATGCATACATGCATGAATGCACATGCATACATGCATATGCATACATATGCATACACATGCATACATGCATGCATACACATGCATACATGCATGCATACACATGCATACATGCATGAATGCACATGCATACATGCATGCATGCATGCACATGCATACATGCATGCATGCACATGCATACATGCATATGCATACATGCATGCATACACATGCATGCATACACATGCATACACATGCATACATGCATGAATGAACATGCATACATGCATGTGCATACATGAATGCATATGCATACATGCATGCACATGAATGAATGCACATGCATACATGCATGAATGCACATGCATACATGCATACATGCATACATGCATACATGCATACATGCATGCATACACATGCATACATGCATGAATGCACATGCATACATGCATGAATGCACATGCATACATGCATACATGCATACATGCATACATGCATATGCATACATGAATGCATATGCATACATGCATGCACATGAATGAATGCACATGCATACATGCATGAATGCATATGCATACATGCATGAATGCACATGCATGAATGCATGAATGCATGAATGCACATGCATACATGCATGCATGCACATGCATACATGCATACATGCATATGCATACATGCATGCATACACATGCATACATGCATGAATGCACATGCACATGAATGACTGCACATGCATATGCATACATGCATGCACATGAATGAATGCACATGCATACATGCATGAATGCACATGCATATGCATACATGCATGCATACACATGCATACATGCATGAATGCACATGCATACATGCATATGCATACATGCATGCATACACATGCATACATGAATAAATGCACATGCATGCATGCACATGCATACATGCATACATGCATGAATGCACATGCATACATGCATGAATGCACATGCATACATGCACATGCATACATGCACATGCATACATGCATATGCATACATGCATGTGCATACATGAATGCATATGCATACATGCATGCACATGAATGAATGCACATGGATACATGCATGAATGCACATGCATACATGCATGCATGCACATGCATACATGCATATGTATACAAGCATGCATGCATATGTATACAAGCATATTCAAGGAAGCATATGTATTCAAGGTTTTTATGTTTAAGGTTAGGGTTTTTAGGTTTAAGATGTGTGTGCATGCATGCATGCATATGCATACATGTATGCATATGCATTCATGTATGCATATGTATACAAGCATGCATGCATATGTATACAAGCATATTCAAGGAAGCATATGTATTCAAGGTTTTTATGTTTAAGGTTAGGGTTTTTAGGTTTAAGATGTGTGTGCATGCATGCATGCATATGCATACATGTATGCATATGTATACAAGCATGCATGCATATGTATACATGCATGTGTGTTAGGGATAGGGTTTTTAGGTTTAGGGTTAGGGTTTTTATGTTTAAGGTTAGGGTTTTTAGGTTTAAGATGTGTGTGCATGCACATGCATACATGCATGTGTGTTAGGGATAGGATTTTTAGGTTTAGGGTTAGGGTTTTTATGTTTAGGGTTAGGGTTTTTAGGTTTAGGATGTGTGTGCATTCATGTATACATATGCATACATGAATGCATATGCATGCATGCATGCACATGCATACATGCACATGCATGCACATACATGCATATGCATACAAGCATGCATATGTATATACAAGCATGCATGCATGTGTATACAAGCATGCATGCATATGCATACAAGCATGCATGCATATGCATACAAGGATGCATATGTATACAAGCATGCATGCATGTGTATACAAGCATGCATGCATATGTATACAAGCATATTCAAGGAAGCATATGTATATGTATATGTATGCACGTATACATATACAAGCATATGTATATGTGAATGCATATGTATACAAGCATATGTATACGTGAATGCATATGTATACAAGCATATGTATACATGAATGTATATGTATACAAGCTTAAGCATGCATATATATACATTGGATGAGATGAGATCTTCATATTGCATCAGATGGGATCTCCACATACACCATGGGGTGCACACGATCACGATGAATCAAAGATATATCATATCCGTAATGGAGCTCCAGTTATGGATGCGGCGGGGAAGTCAATGCGACAACGTATATGACAACTCTGCTCGATCGAATTCGGTCATTCAGTAATGTTAAAATGGACCGAATAGGATATATACTCAAAAAATCATATCACACAATGCATATATGAAGAGTACCGGCCAGCACCTGGCAATCCTGTTGTGAGTTCCGATTGGATACAACATACAGCACGCGAGGTGATGTCGCACCGATGATCAGAAGCTC
The DNA here is from genome assembly GCA_020310875.1 of Ceratopteris richardii. NCBI lineage: Eukaryota > Viridiplantae > Streptophyta > Polypodiopsida > Polypodiales > Pteridaceae > Ceratopteris > Ceratopteris richardii. The sequence continues at coordinate 33,072,890 of CM035420.1, read as the reverse complement.
GCGATGCTTTCAAAGCAGGCTTACCGAAGCCTATATGGCTAGACGCCGAAGAATGGGAATCGATTCAGGATGAACATCATCATACTCCTGATCGGTATTGACAACAAAGAGATGCGGCGGCCACTCGGTTAGATACTGTTGGAACGTCGCATTTAGGTAGTGGCGGATACGACAATATGTGCTACCAATTTGTAAGTATTATGTTACTTATTGAAGTTGTTTGTGTTAAGTATATTAAGTATATTCATCTAACATTTTGCATATTTACTATAGGAGTTGGCAGTGGGTCGTCCTCCAACGCGAGCAGAAGAATCGTATGGATATTGACATGGATTGACTAGCCTGTTACAAGACTTAGAGGGGCACGGTGCAATCGTCACATGGGAAAATATTCTTGATTAGGTAAAGTTATATTTTGGTTTCGTGTTATACCTTTGCATGTGTATGGCAGTGGAAGACCAATATTTTGTATTTGATTTCCATATGGCAATACATTGCTTTGCCACATTTTGTAAAAGCGTCATATATGACGATGGTTTGCCACACTCTTGTACATGCTTCATTATTGAAATATAAAACTTATTTTGTACATGGTTCATCGTTCATTCTGATTATCAATCTCTTTTGTGTACAATAATACTTTGTTTCATGAAATCATATTTCGATTGTCATTAGAGTACACATCACATGGTTTTACCGACGTCTAACCTGACGCATATACCGACCTTCTCGTACCGACGCGAAAACTGACCTTTACAACGGCGTCGTGGCAAATAAAGCCGCGTTCATTTTCCTCGGTAAAAACCTCGGTATACCATCGATCTGTTGTAGTGTCTTTATCAACTAAAACTCTATTATTAGAGTTTATCAAAACTCTCTCCATAAAATCTATCGCCATAATCCTTAATGAAGAACACCCATCATTTGAGTGTCAAATTTAATTATTCATTTGACTTTGCTGTTGTACTCTTTCATCCTACAAATAAATAATCTTCTTTAGGTGAACCGCAAAATGGAAGAAATCAAACCATTGTCCTACGTATTTTCTGAAGTTCATCTTCATCAGCTTCAAGAGTGTCATACGATTCTGCTACTTATGAAGCAAGATCACTTAGCCGCTGCATGTAACGTCTTCTTCATGATTTGAGTGGGGAGAGAGAAATCTCTCTGACACCGTGGTATCAGAATAGGTTCTATCAAAATTGAAAAAAAAGAGGACCTCGACTGTTGCAGACATACAAAAATCAACATTTGAAGATTCAAGAGGACAAAGTTTGAAGGAAAGGCTAAAGGAAGACATATGACAACAATCAAAAGGATCAAACGGAGTAAATCTAGAACTAAAGGTACATTCATTACTCATAAGGTTGAAGATTTGATAATACAGGTGAAGGAAGAATGGGAGATAGCCTTCAAATTGAGAAATTGGATAGAGAAAACTATCGATCTTGGTTCATGAGGATGGAAGCTCATCTTATGAGCATAGACCTAACACATAGGAGAGGAAGAAAAGCCAAAATTCATAGATCCTAGGGTTCGAACTAGGGGGAGCTTGCAGATTTGAAGGTTTGGATGAAGAAGGATGCTCAAGCAAGGAGCATTATCTATATGGCAGTGAATGATTACCTACTTCCTCACATTAGAGGACTTGAAAGTGCAAATGATATATGGAATGCTTTGGAGGAGCATTTTTAGAATACAACTAAGTCAAGGAAGGCATCACTATGGGCAGAGTTTACTACATTCAAGAAGAAGGCTTCATAATCAATATCTAATTATGTGGCAAAGATGAAAGACATTGTTGATTCTTTAGGTGCAACTGATGAAGACATTGAGGAAGATAAATTGGTAAAAGAAATCCTTACAGGTTTAAGAGGAGATGAGAAGTGGAAGCCTTTTATATTATCAACAAATCTTTCATTGGATCATTTTACTCCTAATTTGAATCAATTACTAGCTCATATGCTAACTTTTGAGCATGATATAAAAGGGGATATTGATGAGACTGTAGGTCAATGATGGAGAGTGTAAATCTCCAAAAGAACAACCTACTCTTGAAGTTAGAGCACCTCTATATCAAGAGTAAGTCAAAACTTTCACTAATTTAAAGGATCAATGACCAATTATCCAATTCTTGAACAAACTGTGAAGAAGGAGATTACGCAGAAAGTCTGTTGCACATAATTCACTCATTAACTGAGTAAATGTGTATACTTTTTTATGAAACTTTGCACAAGGTGTCGCCTAAAGATTGCGCACCTTCTCCAAGTTGAATTACCTCAAAAGACTTAGTAGATTTTGAGAAATCTACTTAACAAGTTACCTATGTCTAAATCTGCACTTCTGAGAAGTCGATTTGGACACCCCTAACTTTTAACACATGGTTCTCTCAGTCTAGAAGCCATTTAAGCAAATACTTTTAGCCACGAGTAGCTTACCTTCCAGCTTAAAGATTGAGTGCTTGCTTGCTCAAAACTTTAAACTGTGGAGGGAGAACTGACCAAAACATTAAGATCAAATTTTGCGCCTGTTTCAGGAACCAGTGAACACTTCTTCACATATGAATGTTCCTACATATAATTCTCAGAGCCTGATCACAATTGAAAGCTAAAACTTTGTACAGAGGTCAAGCAACTAAGACTTAGACTTGTACAAAAGAATTTCACAAAAGATCTACCACAGAAGGAGAAAACACAGAAACATCGGGCGCAACTTTTCTTCTATTTCTCAAAAAATTACAACTGAGTGATGAGAGACTTCAACTCACTTCTAGGAGGTCTATTGACTCTTACAACTTCTCAATACACTATTCTCATACTCTCTCATACTTGCCCCGCCATTTTCCATAGTATTTATAGACAAATATGTACAAGCTTATGACTAATCAAAAGCATAAGTGACTTATAACTAAACTAATGTACATGTGTACACAACTTTGAACTTCTAAATATGTCCTTCCTTCATACTTCATAATCTGACCTTTCCTTCAATCTTTAGCTTCCAAAACTTCATTAAACCTTCAATTGTTGATTGTCTTGCACCAACAGTCAAGCAATGCATTCCAAGGATAAGAAGAAGAATAGCAAAGGAAAGCAACAATCAGTTGAAGATGAAGGCACTCCAAGTCAAGAAAACTTCCTAAGAGGAAGAGGAAGTGGCAGAAGTAGAGGAAGTGGCAGAAGTAGAGGAAGAGGCAGAAACTGTAAGACAATAGTTACACAATATAACACGAGAGCAGTAGCAGAGAAGATAACAGATATAGGAGAATCTCAAGAAATTTTCTACTAATAGCAAGTACAAAGATGATGGCTTTGTCCACCCGTGTGCTCTCAAGGTAGAGCTTAAATGGTGATCTAGAAAACTTTAGATAGGGAGATACAAGGTAGAGGTATGCTGGCTCAATTCGATATCTTAGCTAGTGCAGAAGTCATGTATATATAGGATCATGGGTGGTCTTCCACGGACGACTATACATGGGTGGTAAAGCATGGGCGGCCACCGCTCGCGTAATTGCCATACACGGCTTAGACTAGTTGAACTGACCTAACAAATATAAATGATGTCTGACTCCGATAGGAAATATTCCATGGAATATTCCCTTTACCGTCGCATCGGGGGTGCTGCCCCTAGAACCCCACTAGGGGCCCGTTGGCCCCCTCGGACCCCCCAGCCAGGGGGCTCGTTGCCCCCTTCGACCCCCTAGTGTGGGCTGCTCCCTGCTGCCCCGAACTCCACAATTGAGGACCCTGGTAACTCCCTTTCCTTACAATACCTTATATGGTCCAATATGACCTTCATCCTTTTGGGATTCCCATCAATTGGGTAATGCAGCTTGGCTTCTCCTCATAATAGGGGCCTTACAAAATGTGCATACAATCATGAGGGGTAGACATTGATCATTTACTAACACCCCCCTCAATGTTTACCGATGAAAAATCAAGTAGGTTTCGGTCCTATGCCCATCTGTTGAAGATGCTTGTTGAGCTTCTCTCTTCCAAGTGCTTTAGTGAATATGTCAGCATAATTTGCCTCTGTTGGGCAATATTCTAGCTCCACAATTTCATTATTCAATTAGCTCAATGGTACTGTACTGGGTTCTTTGCAATAGCCATACAACTTTGATTATCACACGTGAGTATAGTTGCCATATTTCATGGAAAGCCTAGATCTGCAAGAATTCTCCTTAACCAGACTGTCTCACAAGAAGCAAAACAACAAAACAAGCATGAAATACTGGGTTCTTTGCAATAGCCATACAACTTTGATTATCACACCCGAGTATAGTCGCCATATTTGATGGAAAGCCTTGATCTGTAAGAATTCTCCTTAACCAGACTACCTCACAAGAAGCAAAACAATCTGCTTTGTACTCTGCTTCAGTGGAGGAGAGTGCAAGAGTTGGTTGCTTCCTACTTACCCAAGAAAATATTCCTGAACCAAGTGAGAAACAATATCTAGAAATTGATTTTCTAGAATCACAATCTCCAGCCCAATCTGAATCACAATATCCTTGGAGTGTATCACCTATGGTATAAAAATACCAAAATCCAAGGTTCCTTCAATGTACCTTAGAATTCGCATTCCAGCATTCCAGTGACTCTCCTTAGGTTTGTTGGAAAACCTGCTTAATACTCCACCAACAAATGTCTGGTCTAGTGTTGCATAGAAAAATAAGACTTCGAACGAGCTTCCTATACTTCTTAGCATCTACATCACGCATGTTATCATCCATAGATAGCTTATGATCTACCTCCATAGGTGTGCTAGTTGGTTTGCAGTCCATCATTCCGAATGCCTTAAGAATTTCTTTGGCATATTTTTGTTGTGAGATGAAAATGCCATCCTTCCTTTGCCATACTTCAATTCCCATAAAAAAATGGAGTAGACCTAAGTCTGTCATTTCAAACTCACTTCCCAAGCTAATCCAAGTTTAACTGATGAGTTCCTAATGATCTCCTCTAATGATCAAATCATCTACATATACAATGACAACAACTAGCTCGCTATCCCTTTGTTACATACAAGTTAGCATCAGAAGTACTTCTTTCAAAACCCATATTTTTGAAGAAATTATCTAACCGTTGGTACCAAGCCCGTGGAGCTTGCTTAAGTCCATAAAAAGCTACCTGCAAACTTTATTTTCTAAATTGGGCACTTAAAACTTGGTGGTTGAGATACATATACCTCCTCCTTGAGGTGACCATTCAAAAATGCAGATTTGACATCCATCTGGAAAATAGGCCAGGCCTTTTGTGCAGCTACTGCAAGTACTGTCCGAATAGTTATCATGTGTGTTGTTGGTGTAAAAGCTTCTTGAACATCAAATCCTTCGATCTATGAAAAACCGTGTGCAACTAATCTTGCCTTAAACTTTTCTAATGTTGCATCTACTTTATACTTAGCTTTCCAAATCCATTTAGTACCTATTACTTTCTTCTTTGGCGGTAAGTCGACTAGATCCCATGTATCATTTTTGAGTATACTATCATACTTCGACTGCATTGCCACTCTCCAACCTGGATCATCAAGGGCTTCTTCAATGGTGGTAGGTTCCTTTATCGAGCCCATGATATTTGCCATTAGAGCCATGTTAACAATGTGTTCTAAGGCTCTTCTTTGCTCCTCTATTCTCTTTGATCTTCGTAATCCATTCGATGATGATTCTGGTACATCTACATATGGATTGTGATCATCAAAGAGCTGTTGTGCCCACTTTGGTAGTGGCTTATGTTGTGGAGCTACAACTGGTTGGCTTTTTATTGAGGAAATTTCTCCATCAGATGTTTTCTCCTCCTTAACTTTAACCTTTCTTTTGATAGGCACAAGGTGAGATATTTCTCGGTTTTATGACATAGTAGATTTACCTTTATCTTCTACTAAATGTGGTCATTCATGAAACACCAGATCTTGGCTGACAAAAATCTTCCTTACCTCAGGAACCCACAACCTATATGCTTTAGAATCTTCACTATATCTTAGGAAGACACACTTTTTGCTTTTTGAATCCAACTTTGATTTTGTTGAATCAGGGATATGTGCATAACAGAAACAACCAAAAATTCTAAAATGCAAAAGTGAAGGCTTTTTACCAGAATATGCTTCTTGAGAATTCATCCCCTTCAGAGCTTTTGCGTAGCTTCAATTTCAACTACTGTCCTATTCCTGCGCTCAACAACGTCATTTTGTTGAGGTGTATGAGCTGTGGTAAGTTGCCTTTTCACACCATGCTCCTTACACTAATTGTTGAATTCTGTTGACAAGAATTCACCTCCTCTATCTATTCTAAATTTCTTCAGTTTCCTTCCTAATTCATTTTCTACATACTTATGCCACACTTTAAATTTTTCAAAAGCATTAGCCTTCTCTCGAATGAAATAACCACTATAATCGTCGACTAATAGCAAAAAGTAGAAAGATCCTCCTAAAGCAGGTGTAGACATTTTACCGCAGAGATCAGCATGTACTAACTCTAGAGGAGCTTGAGATCGATTGCTGGTCTCTCTTGGAAACACCTTTCGTTGTTGCTTGCCCATCATACAAGCTTGACAAGGGTCCTGCAACTCTAAGAATACAAGAAAATGAGCAACCATCCCTCTTCTTTGCATCTCCTTCAAAACTGCAAATCTGAGATCCCCAAATCGTTGGTGCCATAACCTGCTTACATCTTTATCTTCTGTAGCAGTTAAAGCACTTAACTCATACAAGTTATCCCGTCGTATGCCTTTACCTACAACATTACCTGATGAATCCATGATTTCTGCACCACTCTTATTGAAGTGAACTTTGAGTCCATGATCTGTTATTGCAGAAACTGACAACAAATTTCTTTCAGGTGTAGGTACATAGAGAACATCGGATAACTTTTTCTCAACACCTGGAGAAGTGATAAAAGAGATGTTTCCAGTTCCTTTGACTCGACACTTGGAGTCATTTCCCACCACTACATTGATGGATTCTCATAGAGGCACTAGGAAATTATACCAATCCTTTTTACTGGTCATATGGCGAGAAGCTCCACTATCTAAAATCCATGTGTCGAAGCTCAAGGTCAAGGAAAAAGCATGGAAGCACATCAAAAAGGTGGACACACAAGAAAAGGGAGCAAGTAGGGAGCTCCAAGAAGTGTATGTCCAGTTTTCACAAGAATACCCTACAAAAATAATGATTTTCATCACTAAAAACCATTGTAAAAACCATTTTCTATTTTTGTAACTCCATTTTGTTCACGCCGAGGAGTCCTTGAGCTTGAGGAGTATTAGAAGTATCATCCTACCAATTTTCATAATTTTTAGACTCCGTTTGAGCCCTCAAATAAGCCCTGGAACCTAATTTTTAACTAGGCCGGACACTAGGTCTGGACAGGGCCAAAACTAGTCAAATAACTATAAAAAGAGCTAGAGAGCTCATTTTTTGGGGTTAGCTTGTTAGAGAATAGAGCTTTGTAAGAGAACTCTTTTGCAATCGAAGCTTTCCATTGTTCCTCTCTTTGATCTTACCTTGTGCGCGTGTGTGTGTATGTGTGTGCATGTTTGTGTGCTTTCACTCATGCACTTGTGCCTTCACTTGCTCGTGGTCTTCATACCGGTCCTCACGTCTCCGCGGATTGACAAGTAAAGGAGGTGGTGCTTACGCTTGAGCTACACCAAATTTTGGTGCCGTTGTCGGGGAGAGAGCTTCGAAGACGAGCGTTGTGATGGTAAGATCGTAGATTTTGCGACGTTGGAACGTAAAAAAATCTGTCATTTCTGTTATTTTTTGATTTTTCTTCTTCATCTTCTTCATCGTCATCATCTCCACCTTCTTCCATCTTCTTCTTCATAGAAATTTCTTGTTTTTTAGTGCATTTTCACCATTTTCATACCATTTTTCATGCATTATTGTGTGGGAAGGAGTTAGGAGATGCAAGGGAGAGCAAGCGCCTGTGTTTTTTCATGATTTTCTGCACATAGAGAGCTCGCCATTGCCGGCGCTCAGAAATTTGAATTTCCCGCCAAAAAACGCGATTCTGTGATGAAAATTGCGATTCTGTGAAAATTCAAAATTTTTTGAAAAATCACGATTCTGTTTCCCGCCTAAAAGCCTTTTGAAAAGAACACGATTCTGTGGTCATTCTCAGAATCGCGATTCTGTGGTTGTGCTCAAAATCGCGATTCTCACAAATCACGATTTTCAGCCAAAACACGATTCTCTGCTCAAAATCGCGATTCTCTAAAATCACGATTTTCAGCCAAAAATACGATTCTGAGAAAACACGATTCTGTGAGAACACGATTCTCTAAAACACGATTTTCTGTTGACAATCGCGATTTTCATGTCAAAAACACGATTTTGTGAAACACGATTCTGTGCTCAAAATCGTGATTCTCAAAAACACGATTCTGTGCTCAAAATCGCGATTCTCTAAAACACGATTCTGTGCTCAAAATTGCGATTCTTTAAAACACAATTCTGTGCTCAAAATCGCGATTCTTTAAAACACGATTCTGTGAAAACACGATTTTGTGAATCACGATTTTGTGAAACACGATTCTGTGCTCAAAATCGCGATTCTCAAAAACATGATTCTCTGCTCAAAATCGCGATTCTCAAAAACACGATTCTCTGCTCAAAATCGCGATTCTTGCAAATCACGATTTTCAGCCAAAACACGATTTTGTGAAATCACGATTTTGTGAAAACACGATTCCCTTGAGATTCACAGGATTGCGATTCTCTTGAAGTTCACAAAATCGCGATTCTCTTGATTTCACAAAATCGCGATTCTCTTGAAGTTCACAAAATCGCGATTCTCTTGATTTCACAAAATCGCGATTCTCTTGATTTCACAAAATCGCGATTCTCTTGAAGTTCACAAAATCGTGATTCTCTTGATTTCACAAAATCGCGATTCTCTTGATTTCACAAAATCGCAATTTTGTCCAAAAGGTCATGTTTGCCTGTTTTCACCCCCAGGAGCCTGATTTGACATAACTTTTTCATCCAAATCCATTTTTTGAGCTCCATAGCTCGTTGGAAAGCTCGTTTCAGATAGACTAATTTGAAGTTGACCCTGAAGTGGGACTAGGGAACCAAGGGGACTCCAAAGGATTTTGAACCATACCAAGGGAAAATTTTGGACTCTTAACCAAAGCTTATGAACCTGAGATCTGGTAGACACATAGGCAAGGATAAACAAAGCACTAGATCTTCAGAGCCTAGTGTCAGCCATACAGCTAAGTCTTGGGCACAACAACTAAGTGGTCATCCTTACAGACTAAGTTTAGATACAAGTGACTCAGAAATGTCTTTTAGCATGGGAAAACCTGCAGGTAACTCAGGCACGGCCTATTTACAAACACTAGAAGGCCCCTATAAGACACAGTTGGAATATATTCGGACCAACCGATTAGGTGCTCGCATCTATGAGGACGGCCTGAGGCAATCAGTGGTCCAACTCAAAAATCCAGATCAACCCTTTGGACTTGAACACCCGGTGGTCAAGTTCGAAGAGGGTTCATACATTGATAAGGAAGGAACCATGTATGTGGTCACAACCTACCAGATAGGACTGATGAGTTTGGAAATATCATTCATGAGAATGAGATAGGAGACCTAGAACAAGGAAATGTAGGGCAAGGACCTCAGACTCCTAGAGGCAAGTCAGTTTTGACCAGAGTGATCACACTGTCACGAGGAAGGAGATAAGGAAGAGAGCTCACACACACACTCTCACTCTCAAGGAGAAGCACACACCCAGATTGAGGCAAGGAAGAATGATCTTCTTCTTCTTCTTCTTCTATTACATAAAAGGAATGTACAAGAATGACCTAAAAACAAGAATACAACAATTGCAATATATGAAGACCAGTACATAAGGAAAAACCTAATGTTCGCGAATGAGTGAACTGGTAAGAAACAAATGTGCCATCACTCTCAGTAGATAAATCTAATAAAACTCAATGAAGTATCCCTGACATATACCGGCGTGACCACTATACATGTCAGAGAAACGAAAAACTGGTACGTGTCATCCTGGATCATCACATGTTGAGCTTGATATCTCAACACTCCCCCTCAAGCTCAACGCCATATCATGTAATCCAAGCATCTTCCGAAACTTCTTCAACTTCTCAGCTCCAAGTGCTTTGGTGAAAATATTAGCAACCAGCTCATCTGTTCTCACATAAACAAGATCAATATCACCTGTTAATACCTTCTCTCTAATGAAGTGATAGTGTACCTCGATATGCTTTGTTCTAGCATGGAAAACAGGGTTCCGTGCTAATTGTATGCTGCTAAGATTATCACAATAGATAGTGATAGGCTTTTGCACTTCCACACCTAAATCTGCAAGTAACATCTCTAGCCATGATGCCTCACATGCTGCCATTGCAGCACCTCTATAATCAGCCTCTGTACTCGACAAAGCAAGAGTGGGTTGCTTCTTACTGCTCCATGTAATAGCTGCACCTCCAAGTGAGAAGAGAAAGCCACTAGTAGATCTTCTGTCTGGAGTACTACCAGCCGAATCTGCATCGGTGTATCCATGAACCTGCAAATCTACACCAGCTTCATAAAACAATGCATAATCCAAAGTAGCACTCACATAACGTAGAGTGCGCCTCAGAGCATCCAAATGTGGCTTCCTGGGAACCTGCATAAACTGACTTTCAAGTCCAACGGTGTAGCTTAAATAAGGCCTTGTAATTGTAAGATATATAAGACTTCCCACAATTTTCCTGTACATAGTAGCATTATCCAATGCTTCACCTGATGTAGTATCCAATTTCAAATTCTGATCTAAAGGCATAGAAATTGGCTTACAATCAGCCATACCATACTTTTGCAGCATATTCAAGGCATATTGCCTTTGCGACATCCATATACCTGTTTCTGTATGTATAAACTCAATGCCCAAGAAATAGCGAAGCACACCAAGATCTTTCATGTCGAATTCCTGCATAAGAAGTTTCTTTACCTCTTTGATGCTTTCTTCATTATCACCACCTACAATCAGGTCATCAACAGGACTTGGTCGACGACATCAACTCGGGAGCTTGCTGACGACGTTGGCGGAGCTTGCTGCTGACAGGACTTGGTCGACGACATCAACTATTCTCCTCCACGCCTGGCTTTCAACGGACGCTTTCAGCGTTTTGAAGTGACGCTTTTAACGGACGGGACGGATGCTGCTGTTCGCCTTTGTTCGATCAGACGATAGTTGTGCGACGACGACTTTATGAAGTAAAATTTGTGCCGCAAGTTGGTCAGCAGCTACCGTCCGTCGCGATCAACATGTATCATCGCGATTGACTGAAGGTGTCAATCGCGATTGATTGCTTCATCCCTGTCCTTCGCGGAGGACCTCCATTTATTGCGATCGACAGATACGCTCTCGTGTCACTCCGTGTGTAGCTACCGCCGCAGACGTTTGTGCTCTTCGTGTGTGACAGAGGGAAGGGTCCATCGCGAGCGACTGCAATATCTCGGGCGGTGTGTCACGACTGACTGAAGGCGGGTCCTTCGTCACGACTGACTGACCGGGCCCGACTGACTCAGAGCTGATGTGTGCGCGCGTCTATCGTCACGACTGTTTGAGAGACGGCGACTGATTGAAGTGCCTGGTCACGATTGACTGGGATGGCAGGCGATTGACAAGCTTTGAATGGCTTCTCTGGTCAGAAAACTCCAACGCCTACAGATACTAGCACTTGGTTTCCATCGCGATTGCGAGTCTCCCGCGATTCGGGATTGATTGAGAGCCTTCGCCTTCTCCGTCAACCATTGCGTAGCTTTTCGTTTTTTTAAAAGGATGACTTCAGAATTTAACCCTTAAATTTGACTTCAGAAAAAAGAGTGTTAGCCCATCGAAAAAGAGAGAAAAAAAAGAAAAAAAAAAAAGAAGGGAAAAAAAAAAAAAAAGAAGAGAAAAAAAAAGGGAAAAGAAAAGAGAAGAAAAAGAAAAAGAAGAAAAAAGTAAAAGAAAAAGAGAAGAGGGCTTCTTTTATTGTGGCTTTATTTTCCTTTCTGTTTAGGGGAGGCTTTCATTAACCTTTTGCTTGCTCGTGGTCTTCAATTCCTTCAAGTTAATCTTCGGTTTGGCCTCTCCTTGTCTTCTCGCTAATGGGTTGATGTCCCTCTTTGCAAAGTAAGTTCACGGAGCAAGGTGGGTGCTGGCTCCTTTTGGCCATGGATGTGGCTTCATCCTCTCTCGTCAAAAGTAATCGGGCCCCTCCCCCTAGGGAGACCGATATCCTGGCCGCTCTGCTGGAGGGGGGGTCGTGTGCCGCCCCTGGGACATCCGAAAGTGTTGAATCCCCCATTGTTTCCCTCAGTAGACCCGCAGTTCTGTCGGCTCAGGAGGAGCTCAAGAAAGTTTGCCTCGTCGGCCAAGTGTTTGGCCCTAGGCCCCCGCTCGAAACTGTGCGACAATGGCTTCGAAAAGAGTGGTTCCCTCGAGGACTAATTGTTAGCAAATGTCAGTTCCTACCAGCGAACCACATGCTGCTAGTCTTTGAAAATGAAGAGATGGCGTTCCAAGCCCTTAGCGTTGGCACCTGGCAGTTAGGTCGGGCGACCCTGTGCCTATTCAGATGGTCCCCGGACTTTACTCCCGACAAATCGAAGTCGCTTCGGTACCCTCTTTGGGTTGAGCTCCCTAACCTTCCTTACTTCTTGTACAACTTTGTGTGGGACATTGTCTCTCCTATTGGAAAGCCGCTGGCTTCACGCGAAGACGTTGGTGGTCTCATCTATGAAGGTGCAAGACACTCGTTCAATGCTAGGTGGCACCCCCAAATCTGTGTCGAGGCCGACCTCAGTTCGCCGCTTCCTTCAATGATCAAAGTGGACATGGGCGAAGGAGATTTTTGGGAACAGGACGTCACATACAAAAATCTTCCCAACGCGTGCTTTCGTTGTGGCCAGCAAGGTCACAGGATTAAAGATTGCCCTCTCATGCAAAAAAAACAAGCGCTTTCAAGAAGCCTCCAAAACCGCCCAAGACAACATTGGCGATTTGACCCACTCGACCAAGGAGGGGGAAGGCAAGGGCCTCCTTAATCCGCTAGCTGATGCTGATGGCTTTATTGAAGTTAGAAGAAGAAGGAAAAGAAGCCCTAGGGCCAACGGTGAGAGAAACAACATGCCGCTTACCCCCTACAGCAATTTGTATTGCAATCTAGAAAAGGAGATTAATGAGCTTGACTACCCAGGTGGGAAGCTACCTGAGATAGACACCTACGACAAAGCCCTAGAGATCCCTGACAATAAAGAAACCCCCCAGGAGGGTTACACTACAAGCAAAGAAGATGGTTTCACCACTAGTAACGAAGACAACATGGATAGTGAAAGTTCCATCATTGGATCTACGATCCCGGAAACAGTGCCGAGCACGGGGCCCAAGTCTCCCCAGCAAGGGGCATCCCGCAAAGGAAAACAGCCTATGGAGTTACCCTGGAAAAGCCCCCACAAGAACCGACTTCTAAGTCGGGATCAGATCCCAGCGAAAAAGAAAGACGAAGTCAAGAGAAGAAAGGACAAAGCTCCCTCCCGCAAAGAGGGATCAATGCAAAAATGATTGTCATCTCGCTGAATGCTCGAGGGCTAACCGACCCCTCAAGAGCGACCATCATCGGTCAATGGCTTCGCGACATTAGCTTAAACCCAGACTTTATATGTATTCAAGAGATTAAAATTGACGGAGAAGACCTCCAGAAGCGGCTCAGACAGATCTCCTCGGCCCATGTGTGGATCCCAACGAAGCACCAGCGGGGGTCTGGAGGAACGGTTATCGGTGTTAAACAACTCTGGTTTGAAAAGCTTGAGAACTCCATTGAAGATGTAAGTCACCGTTGGATTGCTGTCTCTTTTGGTGCTCCTCTCTGTGTTACTTTGGTTTCTTTGTACGCCCCTAACGGGGATGTGGAGAGACTGAACACTTGGGCTTCCTTAGACTCGCTTCCCCACAACGTGCTTATTTGTGGAGACTTCAACATGGTGGAAGACCCTATGGACAGATGGATGGGCAAGGGCAGGGTCATCGACAGTCGGGAGAAAGACACGTGGGACATGACCAAACTCCACTTGGATTTGATTGAGTTCAAAGACTCGAGTGGCTTTTCTTGGTCGAATCTCCAAGCGAGCGAGGACCTGAGGAAAGCTAGACTCGATAGATGCTACATCTCTCAGAGTTTTACTCAACAGTGGGGCCACCCCACCATCACGCAACGCACTGACCTCACTATCTCTGATCACTACTCGATCGTTATCACTTTTCAACCTTCCATCAAAACCCGCAAGGCTCCGTGGTTCCATGCCAACGCTTCCACCTTCTCTCTCCCTTCTGTCCACCAAGAAATTGCCGATGTGTGGAAAGTGGCGTTCGCCTCTGGCTTGGCCCCTGCCAAGTGCTGGAGAAGTGCGGTCGACAAGTCTCGTAAGATCATGATCAGAACTAAGAAGATGCTCGAGACTGTGCGGCGGGCTCGTAGGGAAGCCCTTTACCACAGACTCTGGCGGCTTGAGGAGGAAGTGAACAAAGGAAAACAACAAGCCCAGAAAGGCCTCAGAAAAATCAGAGCAGTGTTGAGATACGAGGAAGAAATACAAAGGAAAAACTTGCAGATCTTCTTCAAGGAGTGGTGGGCTGGCAAAGCCGACAAACCCACCAAAGAGATGTGTCGTATCCTTAAAAGGAAACACAACAGAGAGTCGATCCCCCTACTGCTAGACCCACATGGCAATGTATGCAATTCGGAAGAAGATAATTTTGGCATCATCGAGGGGCACTTCACGAGACTCTTGGGAACCTCGAACCCCCTTTCCCACCATAGAAGGGATTGTATGGCTGCCATTTCTAGGGTTTCCCCCCGGAGGATACCACCCAACCTCCACTCCCTGCTTCATGCCCCTATCTCGGAATCAGAAATCATTGAGGTCATTGATGCCCTCCCTCTCGGTAAAAGCCCGGGACCCGACGGACTCACTAACGAGTTCTTTAAATCCTTCAAGCTGGTGGTTGCCACCCCTCTTCGGATGGTTTGGCAAGAAGCGCTAAAGTTTGGTGCTCTTCCTTCTTGTCTAAATAATGGAATTATCAAGTTGATATACAAGAAGGGGGAAAAGAATAGAATCGAGAACTGGCGGCCTATTACGATGCTCCAAACAGGATACAAGATCATCGCCAAAGTCATTGCCAACAGACTCTCGTGCCACCTGAGATCTTGGCTTAGTGAGGATCAAAAAGGTTTCATCAAAGGCAGGTCTATCCTGGAAACCATTATGGATATTTGGGAAGGTATTCAATTTGCAAATGAGTCTAATCAAGATGTGGTTTTCCTCAAGATCGACTTTGACAAAGCCTACGACAGGCTAGAATGGGACTATATTCTGCAGTCGCTCAAAGATCTCGGACTTAGTCAGAAATTCACCAAGATGGTCGCGACCCTTCTCGGAAACGCAACGACCCAAATTAACGTTAACGGCAAACTTTCGAAGGCGATTCATCTTAGAAGATCGATTAGACAAGGGTGCCCTCTGGCCCCCCTTCTTTTTGCCATCGCCACTGAGGGGCTGAGCAGGCTTGTGGCTCATCATGTGGAGGCTGGCAATATCAAAGGCCTCCGGCTGCCTCACGACCACAGTCAAATCATCATGAGACTTTTTGCTGATGATATGAACGCGTTCGTCCACAATGATAATACCAGCCTGGAGACTTTCTGGAGGTGTCTTGCTATCTTTTGTGATGCCTCTGGATCCAAAATCAACCACTCCAAGACCGCCTTTAGGGCTATCGTGGGACAGCATCCTGGCCTTCTCACTGATCATGGCTGTCAAATCATTCCGCAGGGCCAAATCCTTCGACTTCTTGGAATCCCCTTGGGGCTTGGCGTCTCTATGGAGCAGCGATGGAACTGGGTGCTGGCTAAACTCGAAAAAAAACTTAACTATTGGAGAGGTATGCAAATCAATCTTGCTGGGCGTGCGATGGTTATCAACATGTTCCTCCTCTCTTCTACCATCTATTTCCTTTCTTGTTGGAGACCGAGTGAGCAAGGCTTGTCCAAACTGAATAGTATTTGTAGAAACTTTCTTTGGACGGGCGATCATAACAGAAGGGGGGTGCCTAAAATCAAATGGGCCATCTGCACTAGCCCTAGAGATAGCGGGGGGCTTGGTATCCTGGACATTGGGTGTATGGCTAACAAACTGGCAGCTAAATGGATGATTAAGGCTTGGTGCAATAGGGAGGCCTCATGGGCCAAGCTGATCTTCAGAAACAAGAATGAGTTGGCCCTCACGGGGTTCCCGAACTGGAAGAATCTTGACATCATGACCCTGCTTTTCTCCCCGATCCCCGTCTTCCCGAAAGGCTCCAATCTCGTGTGCTCCCTATGGAAGGGCTGGAATAAAGTCAAAAGCTTCACAAGAATTAGTGAGGACTGGAAGTGGGCGGCCGGAATCAGACAAAACGACTCTATCTGGTTTCCGATACATGGCATCCGGAGTGTGGAGTCGTGGAACATTCAAAATGCCAAGAGGCTATGGAACAAAGGATTCAAAAAATGGAAACATCTCTGGAAACATGACACCAACAACTGGATCAGCTTCGAGGACATTGACCCTCGCATAAACATCTCCTACGAAGAATGGAACACCTTGCAAAGCAGATGCCTCGCTTGGGATCGTCACAAGACTCGCCTTCTCATGGGACACGACACACCGAACTCGCTTGGTCTCAAATGGCACAATGGAAATAGCCTACTCAAAATCCCGAACACCAAAGAAACGGCTGACCTCCAGATCAGCCTCAACAAGAAGTGGTGCCTGTCTTGGACGCGACTTCGGTGGGACATGAAATTCATGGGTATCTGGCACCCCCTTATTGAGATTAAGAAGTCTGTCCTCTTATGGCAAATTCTTCATCGAGGAATTTGGACCAACCATAAGGCTAGCAAACTTTGTGGGATCCCTCCTTGGTGCAAACGCTGCCACCGCGCTATCGAAGATGTCCCACACATCTTCCTTACTTGCCCCAACTCCTACAGAATCTGGAAGACGGTTGGAATGAAAATCAGACTTCAAAAACAGCTTAGTTGGAAACAAGTCCTTTTGGGAGAAGCGATCGGCTGCTCTGCGACACTCTGGAACGCCATCAGAGGGGAAGTCCTGTGGAAAATTTGGCGGGAGAGGTGTGCTCTCAACTTCGGCGATCCCCCCAGGGAGTGGTCGATTGAGAAATCACTTTTCCTCCTGGGCAAAAGGATCGTTAACAGTAAGAAGTCCCCCCCCTTTAGGCACCATCAAGTCCTCCTTTTGATCAACAACAAGCTCAAACCCAAGTGGGCCCCGCATGAGGGCGATGAGAGGGTGATTAACCTTCTCTGTAATGCAACCTAGGATTCATCCAAGCTTCCCCTGCTTTGTGGGATTTGGGGGGTCCCGTGGGCACTAGTCCCCTTCTATTGTACCTTTGTTTCTTAATTTAATTCAAGTCCGGGAGAGTAGGCTATTGTCGAACTTCCTTTATATTACAAAAAACATAAATAGCCACAATAGTGATGCCATCATCAGCCTTCCTTGCATATAGTGAGTGATCTGCATCACACATAGAGAACCCAATGCTAGTTAAGTAATCAGCAATCCTTGCATGCCACGCACGAGGGGCTTGCTTCAGCCCATACAAAGCCTTTTGCAACCTGCAAACATATTCTGGATGCTTTGGATCTTCATATCCTTGTGGCTGGTCCATATATACTTCTTCCTGCACCTCACCATGTAGGAAAGCATTCTTCACATCCATAAAGTGCAGCCATCTCCTCATCCATAGCTTTTTCCCAATCTGCATTACCAATTGAATCTTCAAAACAAGAAGGTTCAGCATCTTGTATTACCTTTGTCATGTAGGCACAATGGCGAGCCATGTAACTATCATATGTCAATCGTTGCACTGAATTATGCATCCTCCCAGACCTTCTTGGTCCTGGGTCACTTCTCCTTGTATCATCTGCATGTGCCCTTCTTACTCCTGGAGTCTTCACAGAGGGCAATCCAAGTTCCTCATCAAGACTCTTTTCTGAACCGCTTGAATCTCCATCAACGTCTTCAAAACCTGCACATGTTTTATGACCAGCATAAATCTTTTCTTTACCTTTCTTGGATGTATTTGATGAATTTGCTGGACTGAAATTCCCACGTAATCTTCCACATAACTTGATGTACAACAGCAGTCGAAGTTCTGTTCATGATGTATACAGCAGTATGCACAGCTTCTGCCCAATAACAATGAGGCATATTCTTTTCAGCCATTAAGACTCTTGCTATCTCTGCAATATGTCTGTTTATGCATTCAGCAACACCATTCTGTTGTGGTGTGTACCTGCATGAAAAGTGACGCCGAATTCCATGATTTTTTAGAAAACTGTTGAACTCATTTGACATGTATTCACCTCCTCCAGCAGATCTTAATGTCTGAATGTACTTCCCTGTCTGCTTTTCCACCATAACTTTAAAATTCTGGAAGTGAGTAAACACCTTGCTCTTCTCTTTCATGAAATATACCCATACTTTGCGTGTATGGTCATCAATGAAAGTAACATAAAACCTGCAACCGCCCATAGATGTGGTCTTTGCTGGACCCCAAACATCTGTATGTACTACTTCTAGTACATTCTCACTAACATGCTTGTCATGTGGAAATGATGCTCTTGACTGTTTACCAAATTGACATGCTGCACATACCTTTTGCATTTCTGCAACTTTGAAATTTGGTAGTCCATGGACAATCTCCTTTGACTGCATCATTTTCAACCTTTGCAAGTTTGCATGTCCAATCCGTTTGTGCCATATCTCTATATCTGCGATAACTCTTGCACCTTTTGCAAACATGGCTGCATTCATTTCAAGAATCTTCACATTTAAGGTGAACATCCTACCCACTTTGTTTCCTTTGGCAACCAATCGTCCATCCTGCTTGTACTCTTCTACATATAATCCATCAGCATTGAACCTGACTTGTAATCCCTGGTCAACCATTTGTCCAATAGAAACCAGATTCTTTGTTATATTTGGAACATGCAACACATCAACAAGATGTTTTACCTTCCCGTCCTCCATACACAATGCTATGTTTCCTGTATGCTCAATAGGATGCGATGTATCATCACCTGTTTCAACATATCCAGGAACTGGCATTTTCTGCAAACTACTAAACCATTCTGCATGACTGCTCATGTGATTCGAAGCACCTGAATCAACATAACAGACATTATCATTCGATTTTGAGACACCAGCAGACATCGTATTCATCATGTGATGTTGAACCATAAATAGCTTCTCAGAATCATCTGCACTTGTGGATGCATAGTTGTTTTGTTGCCTTCTGTTATTTTGATTCTTTAACCTGCAATCACGTTCAAAGTGTCTAGGTTTACCACAATTCCGGCATCCTTTACTATCATTACCTGAATCATTTCTTTGGAAATTCTTGCAACCTCTTTGGCTCCCCCTGCCTCGAAACTGTCCTCTTCCTCCTGCATGATTTTGTTGTTGACCTTGGTCTTGGTTACTGTTTCCTCTTCCACTTCCAAAACCTCTACCTCTGCCTCTTCCTCTGCTAGAGTAGAATACCTGCTCAGAACTGGGCTTTCCTTGGGAGTTTGAATCCTCACCAAGATTCTTTTCTTCAATAATCAGCATAGATACCAAATCAGCAAAATTCGGAATATTTTCCCTGGTCTGTATAGAAGTTTTGAACTGCTTATATGCAACTCCTAAACCACGAAGGCACACTTCCACCTTATCATCATCATCTACATTCACGCCAATAGATGCAAGTGACTCACATATGCTTTTGCTTTTTAGAGTGTAGTCACTTACCGACATGCTCTTTTTCTCCAATGTATGCAGCTCGTTCTTGAGTTGCAATTTCCGTGCCTTTGTATTGGTCTCGTACAAAGTGACCAAACTGTTCCAAGCCTCTTTTGGAGTCTTGGCATCTTGTATGTGTCCAATCATGCTATCCTGTATGCTAACAGATAGACATTACCTTTCGTGCTCCTTGATTCCATTCCTCATATGCTCTTAACTGTTCTGCAGTCCGATTCCTTTCTGGTAACTGCGGAGCATTTTCATTCTCTCCTTCGATGTACTTCCAGTAGCCTTTTCCCATCAGGAAATTCGTCATTCTGAATCTCCGAGCATGGAAGTTGTTCCTGTCCAGCTTATCGCTCATAAGCTGACTCATTCCATCTGTGTTTGCCATTTCTGCAACAATTCACAACACCGCAGCACACTACAAGCAGCACTTCTGCTTCAACACTGTCGCACTATGACGTGACAGTTCGATCTCAGAAAAACACAGTTTTCGTGTATCAACAGTACACGGAATCGCTTGAAATTTTGGATCTGGAATATATGAGTGTCGTCGAACACAACGCAAGTCATAATTTCTAAAACTGACTTGGTTTTTTTGTGGGCCCTGTTACAAGGCTAATGGAGCGAGACAACCGCAACCGCAGACGAAGGATAAACAAGATTGGTGGCTGAAATGACGGAGAGGTAGGAAATTTCGCAAGAGGCGGTAAATGAAGAATGCGGAAGCAATAAAAAGCAGAAGACAGGAAGAGAAAAGAGTTCTATCGTCAAAGAGAAAAGAGTTCTATCGTCGAAGAGAAAAGAGTTCTATCGTCGAAGAGAAAAGAGTTCTATCGTCGAAGAGAAAAGAGTTCTATCGTCGAAGAGAAAAGAGTTCTATCGTCGAAGAGAAAAGAGTTCTGTCGTCGCGTCATCGTTTCGTTCAACTGGTGGAGTAGAGTTTATGGTGTACACAGACTCTTGGAGTGATAGTTAGCAAGGATGTATTTGAGAGAGACCGAAGGATAGATATGTCTATGTTCGCGAGATAGTGCTGAGAACCTCGAGTATTGTTCCATTCGATTCATAAACGTTTGTTCTGCTATTCTTTGGTTGAATCGATTCTCATTGGGTATTCTGTGATGTTGTGAGTCTATTTGATGATCAGTTATATATGATTCCATATTTCTCGACTGTGAGATTGTGTATTGATTGTTCTGCGTGAGACTGTGTAAGAACAGATTTTATTACTATTTCGGTTAAATAACAAGGATTTTATATGTTAATCAGTGATCATTGAGTATTCGACCAGGATCTGTGTGTAGACAGAAGTCTTAGTAAATCATTAATTGCGGTAGAGATCCATGATCTGAGTCAGCATACGAAAAGTTTAATATAATTTCGATTCGAGTTGTCTGTGCATTTCATTCGGTGCGTTTAGTTGTCGCAGGAAATCGTCTTATTGCGGAGTATTTTGAGAGGAACGTATTCTCGTAGTTGTAAGTTTTGACAGAATCACGGTGCTATTACTATAGTATATTCAGGGCCAAACATTCCAGTGCTTATCAAACCGAGGAGTAGTTAGTATTCAAACTCAACTCCGGTATTAAGAAGTGAAAAATTACTGGTGATTGTGTAAAAGATTGGGAAAATAGTACAGGGCCTCTGTCTAACAGACCCCTACCACTCCCAAGAACCCAAGGACCCGATAATACTCGTCCGAAAGTTGGATTGAGTTATTATCGACTAACATTTGGCGATCCTGCTGGGGATGTGGCATTGAGATTGCCTGGTATTTTGTTCAAATTAAAATTTTGTTGGAAGGATAGTAGCAACAGAATCAGATTGTTGCGATACTGTGTGTTTGTAATACTATATGATCAGTACGGAAATGCTACATGCCGATTACCCGATCAGGAGAAAAGTATCCCAAGAATCATCAGTTAGGGATATTAAGAACAACTTTGGGAGGTACTAGTACAATTAGACCTGACCTAGTTGTCGAAAAAGTGACAAACGATAACACTGATTCCGGCGAAATTACGGTAGAACGTAGTACATCTCTAGAATTGTCTGGTGTTACTACGGTACAGACTGTTGAAAATACAGCAATTTTGGAACCGATTAAGACGCAGTTGGAATCTAGCATAAAAGTCTTTGGAATAGATTCAGATACGATTAGAAACACTTTAGGGAAGGAAATTAATACAGGCGAATCTACGTTGTACCCAGTCACGATTTTGAATCCTTCCGGTGGAACTTCGGTAAGAAAAACACAGTTTTTCGGTGACGATTCAGCACTTTCGGCTGAATCTTCAGCTCAACTACAAAGTTTGAGAGCAAGTCCTCCTACGTTGGATATCAAGGAGGAAGGAAGACTATTCGAAACAGAAATTCGCAATATAGTAAGTAAGTTAATTGCGCCGGAAAGAGTGCCATTAGGCGAAACACATTTCGGTAGTTCAGAAACTCCAACCAGAATTACAGAAGGAGTGTATAATACATTTACGATGAATGAACAACTACAACGACAAGTAGGTCAACCCAGATTGGCTTCAACGGGAGTAACATACACAAAGTTTAGTGGGTTTCCAGGAGATGACCCAGATGCACACGTACGCACCTTCGAAATCAGTTATGCTGTCCTCAACCATCCACCGGATCCGGCGTACAAAGCAATTGTTTTTCAATCTACACTTGTGAATGAAGCAGCAAGGTGGCTTACTGAATATGATATTAATCATTTCGGTACTTATGAAGCAGTACGAGACGCTTTTCTGCAGCGATTCAGGTTGAAAAAGAATCCTGCAGAGATCTTTGAGTATTTACAGAACAATAGACAGAAACCAAATCAAACTGTACAAGAGTATGCTACCCTGTTCAGGACGCATTTAAGGCAGCTACCCCAAGCCCATGCTAACTTACCCGACGACGTTATTACACAGTGGTTTATCAATGGTTTGCTTCCTCAACTTAGGCAAATCATGATTATAAGATGTGTAGGAGCCATGACCCTTGACGCAGTGATAGCAATGACTCTTCAGCTAGAAAACAAAGTTGGAGGATTTTCAGAGGATTTGGAATGGATTAAAACAAATAAACATGTGGCTGAAGAAATAACCAGGCAAGTATATTGCACCACCTGCAAGAATTCAGGACATACAAGTGCCCAGTGTGCATTAAATCAGACTTATTGTGCCATCTGTAACATTGTAGGACATACCACTGAGAATTGTGCATACAATGCTAGAAGACAAGGAGCAGCAACAGTTAATGCAATTATTCAGGAACAAGGTCAGTCATCCAATCAATATGTACCCCCACATTTGAGACACAATCAACAACAAGGGTATCGACATTATCGAGGACAAAGGAACAACAACTATAACACACCGCGCTGGCAGAATGGACCACCATCGGAAAATCAAAATTTACCACCACCTCGATGTCATTTCTGTGGACAGTTGGGCCATATTAGAAGATTCTGTAGAGATGCAGCGGAATATGATCAAAGGAAAAAGGAACGTCAAAACCCAATGGCCAATGTGGTAACAATTACACCTGTAGAGACACAGGCAGCAGCAGTTCAAACGCGTTCCGGTAAACAATTGCAACCAGCAGCAGAATTATTTGAGCCAGGGATACGTGAACAACACAGAATGTATCATAAGGCTAGCCAGTGGACTACCGTAGAACCACCTGTTTTTCCAGAACTTATTCCAGGGATCCAGTCCCCGGATACCTCACAAGTTCATGCTGACAAAACAAAAGCAGGTACATCATCTGCAGTAGAATTACCACCTTCAGACCAAGCTTCGTCTTCAACAATTAAGGAAGATGAAAATCAAGTGCAACCAACTTGGGATATATTGTCAAAAGCATCCATCACACTGCCTTTTGGGCAATTACTGGCATTAGTACCAGGAATACGCCAACAATTTCAACAACAGTCTACTACAAAATCTGCTTGCATTCCGGCTACCGCAACCGTACAAACGGAACCAGACTCTACGGTAGATCACTCAGTTCCTCTGATTACGGTATGGTTTCATAAACATCAAATTCCACAAGTTTTAATTGATGGGGGGTCCGGCGTGAATATTGCCACTGCGTCACTTTGTAAGAGGTTAGGATGGACTAAGATACAACCAGTTCAATTCTTTGTTAGGATGGCTGATCAATCTAGAGTTCATCCAGTAGGACTGGTCCGAGATATACCTATCACTGTACAAGACACAACATTCAAGATGACTTTTGTTGTTCTTGAATTGCCGGAATCTACCCTAGACTACAATTTATTTTTCGGTCGTCCTTGGTTAAAACAAGCCAAGGTAATTCAAGACTGGTCAGCTCAGGAACTTACATTCAAAGATAAAAACCGTAAATGTGTTGTAAAATTAGATGCTATACAACCCTGTGAGTTACATGCTCGACCATATTTCGCCGAACCAGTTCATATGTTAGATGGATTGTCGGATGACGAAGAAGAAGAATTTCTGAAGAATAATATCGATTTGATGACAGTAGGAACTATTGATCTACAGTCGGTGGTAGACACTTGGAATGCTTCAGTATGTACAATAATACCTATTGTCGAAGGAATTAAGGAGGAAAATACCATTTCGATTCAAGGTAATGAATTACAGCCGCTTCTCGAACCTTCAGCTGATACAGAGAAACATCAACAATTTTATGTTCCAGAAGATCAGTTAATTACTTATAATCTTGGAGATGAAGACCACCCTCGTCCTGTAAAGATAAAGCAAAACTTACCTGAAGCTTTTCAAGCAGATTTGATCAAACTACTCCAAGAATTTACAGACGTTTTTGCATGGGATTACAAAGACATGAAGGGCCTGGATCCTCGTATCTATCAACACAGAGTTATGCTAAAACCAGAAGCGAAACCGATAAGGCAAACTAGCTACCGGATGAACCCACATTATGCATCTCAGGTAAAGGCTGAACTTGATAGGCTATTAAAAGTTGGGTTCATAGTACCAATAGAACATGCAGAATGGATTTCACCAATCGTAATTGTACCAAAGAAAAACAAGCAATTGAGAATTTGCGTAGATTATCGGAAATTAAATGCTGCAACAATACCGGATCCTTTTCCAATTCCTTTTTTGGATACGATGCTTGATAAAGTAGCAGGTCATGAGATGTATTCATTTCTAGATGGATACAGTGGATATAACCAAGTAAGAATGGCTGAAGAAGATATACCGAAAACTGCATTTATTACAAATTGGGGTGTTTTTGCTTGTACCGTAATGTGGTTTGGATTGAGAAATGCACCAAGCACATTTCAAAGATGTATGCAGGAAATATTTTCTCCTTATCTTACCTCATTCATGCAAGTATATCTTGACGATTTTTCAATTTACGGTAAAATGATTGCACATCTAGTACATTTACGATGTTGCTTTCAGAAATGTAGAGAATATAGATTGTGTTTAAACCCAAACAAATCTGTGTTTGCGGTTTCATGTGGTAAATTACTTGGTCATATCATATCAGCACAGGGTATTCAAGTTGATCCCGATAAAGTTTCAGCAGTATTAGAAGCTCCGGTACCTAATACACCTAAGGAAGTAATGCGATTTATGGGACAAGTGAGATGGCATGGAAGGCATTTACGGTGGCTTGCTCATGTAACAATACCACTGAACAAATTAATTTCCAAAACTGCAAGGCAATTTGAATGGACTCAGGAATGTCAGGTAGCATTTGATCGACTAAAACAGTTGTTAACACAGGTTCCCATTTTACAGCCACCAGATTGGGATAACCCATTTCATGTATTTGTTGACGCATCTGATAGAGCAGTAGGAAGTGTACTGATGCAACAAACAGATAAATGGTTTAGACCAGTATACTATGCTAGCAGAAGATTAGCACCTGCAGAAAAGAACTACTCGGTAACTGAGAGGGAATGCTTAGGATTAGTATATTCGGTAAAAAAATTCAGACATTATTTATTGGGCCGAAAATTTACATTTCATGTCGATCACGCTGCATTGGTTTACTTGGTTCGACAGCAACATATCGGTGGCCGTCTAGCATGATGGGTTCTACTATTGCAAGAATTCGACTATGATGTCATTCATCGGCCAGGTAGCTCACATGCTTTAGCAGACTTTTTGTCACGCTTAGATTCAGGTGAACCTCCGGTTGGTATAAATGATACAACGCCAGCCATTTATACTTCAGAACCAACTACTGAAGAATTGCCAAACCAGCCAGTGCCAACTACGTATTATGATCAGCTATTGACCTTCCTTTCAAGTGGATATCTACCTTCTGAAGTCCTCACAGCTACACGCCGAAAAATTGCAGGTTTTAGTCGACAATTCCGGTTAGTTGCTGGAGAATTATATTATACAGATCATACCGGAATCCTACTTCGCTGTATTCCACCACATGAAGTTAACTCAGTTATCACTTTGGCTCACTCAACTCCTTCCGGTGGACATTTTGCAGCAGATCTTACTCACCGAAAAATTATACAAAGTGGACTTTGGTGGCCAACTATGTATAGAGATATATTGGAATTTATCAAAACTTGTGATAGCTGTCAAAGGACTGGACAACCATTACAACGCCATTACTTTCCACTTCATCCAATACTTCCTTTAGAACCATTTCAGAAATGGGGTCTTGATTTCATTGGTCCAATCACACCTCCCGCGGTATTCAGCAATAACAGGTATATATTGACTTGCACAGATTATGCAACCAGGTGGGCAGAAGCATGGCCTTTACGCTCGGCTACAGCAGTTGAAGTAGCGAAATGTTTATTAACAGATGTCTTTCCAAGATTTGGATTGCCACTAGAGCTCGTTTCAGATCAGGGTACTCATTTTATGAACAAGTTGATGAAAGTATTAACACAGTCATTCCAGATCAGTCATAAATTCAGCTCACCATATTATCCTCGTGCAAATGGATTGGCAGAAAGTACCAACAAATCTCTGCTAAATATGCTTCAGAAATTGACCAGAGAAACACCGGAAAGATGGGATCAGTTGCTACCTGCAGTCTTATGGGCCTATCGCACTACATACAAGGTAACCACCGGCTTGACACCATTTAAGTTAGCCTATGGAATAGAAGCAATAGCTCCGATGGAAATTGTAATACCAAGTCTAAGAGTAGCAACGTCTAAAAAGCTTTTACCCGAAGAGTCATTGATATTTCGGTTGGAAACACTTAGAGAATTAGATGAACACCGATGGCTCAGCTTCTTAACTATGAAAGAAATCCAATTAAGACAGGCAAGGACACATGACCGAAATTTAAAGACGACAGTATTTTCGGTAGGACAGCTTGTTCTTTTTTTATAATGCAAAATCCAATAGATCAGCCGGAAAATTCAAATTACGTTGGTTCGGTCCATTCAAGATTTCAGAACAAATTGGTCCGGCTACTTTTCGATTGACTACATTGACTGGACAACCACTTCCAAAAGCGATAAACGGTTCAAAGCTACGGCCGTATCAAGTAGCGCCACCTCGACTATAACAAGGGTACACAGCGTACCACAAAATTTTTAATTTTCTTTTTTGTTTTTTAATTCCTTTTGTTTAATTCGGTATAATCAATAAAATAAGTGTAATCGCCGTACTTTAATATCTATTTATGTCCAGCCGCCCGCTCCCATCTCTGCATGCACGCATGTCTGATATAGACATTACTGTCCGTTTTGTATAATTAATACCGTTTAAAATATTCTTTGTACAAATTTCTTATATAACTCAAACTCGCCGGATAGGTAATTTAGTCTTTTGCGACCACAGCCATAGTTTCTGAATACTTGTGTTCTGCGTCTTGCATCTCTGTGTAATGGAATCTCTAGCGAACTATACAGCCTTTGCCGAGGGTATCCCGGCTGAAGTAGGAAATTATCTGCATATATGAGGATTGGGTAGTTTCGCCGAGTTGCCCTGGCACTCAGTGGAAGCTCACCCCTTCTTTGCACACATTATTTCCGCTATCGCTCGGGTATCTCCTACTGAGAAACGATGGGTTTTCCCTTCCTTATCGTCTAGAACTGTGATCACATTCCAAGTGTTTACAGAAGTTTATCATTTGACTCCACAAGGCCGCGAGAATGTTCCCATGATCTCAGCAACCCGAATGGCAGAGTTGTTTCCGCGATTTTCATCGAATGAATACGCCATTCTCTGTCGACCAGAACCTGAAAGAACTGCACTACAATTCCTCGTTGCTATACTCAACTTTCAAAAACGTACCTATGGTATTTCTCGACCGTTTTATTCTGCCATAGATATAGCTGCCCGAGAACCTGTTAACTTTGCTTCATTTTTCTTTCAACGTATTCATAAGGAGTGCGTCTCCATTATGAAGCAAGTTAACAAAGGTAAAACCCCGAGATCTCGACTGCCACACATTTTATCATTTCTGTTTCCAACCATAATGCAAGCACAACCACCACCAAGAGGACCAGTGTTACAAATTGAAGAATCAGCGCAACCCTTAGATGAAGACGACGAAGATGAAGAAGAAATTAATCAGTTATTCAGAAGAAAACGGATCAGAATCAGTTCTTCTGAAAGTAAGAATGCAGATTCAGTCGAACAAGACGAAGAAGTCCAACAGGAGGTTGACCGGCATTCAGGCGGAGTAACACAAAAGGAACACGAACAATAGCAGGAAGTACAAGTCGAGAATGAAGCTGATAAGCAAGACAAGGAAGCAGAAACAGAAGTCAAGCATCAAGAGGAAGAGAGGTTTCATGATACAAATACATCGATGCACCAGGAATCATCAACGCATTCATTAGCATCTGAGCATCTACAAACGCAGAAGCAGACTGAAACGGAAGCAATGTCAACTGATAAAGTCTGTCAACAGCAACAGCAAGAGAACCAACAAACCCATGAACGTCAATCTACTAATGATGCATTGGATAAGCTCCTGAAGGCAGCCGAAACAACAGATGATCAACAGAATGCAACAAAGGTAATTAGCTCTAACACAGTTCGTTCTAATTTTCCACCTCAACCGGAAACACATCCCATCCAGGATCACCCCGACCATACATCATCATCTTCCCCTAACTATTCCCCACCAAATTCTTACCAATTACGCACCAATACGTCTGCTCAACCGCAACAACTTTCACAAACACAATCTGTTCAGGTATTTTCCGAATTAGCATCAATGGGACAGTTTCTTATTAACCTCTCCCAGCAATTACCTGCTCAGATGAGAGCCGATACAGACAACATTTACAAGGAGTTGCAACATAAAATAGAAATACTAGAAGCCGATATCACTCCGCTTCAAGAAGAAGTATACACAGTAAAAGCAGAAAATCAGGCCTTACAAGAGCAAGTGAGACAGCTGCAAGAACGACTCAATGATCAGGCAGATATAACAAAACAGCGGGATGAAGCTCTGGAAACAATAAACCATCATAAAGAAATGTTGACAGAAGCCACTGCAGAAATTACTAGGTTAACACAGAATTTCAAAGATGCAGAAGATGGCAGAATAGCATTAGGCAACTTACTGGAAGAAACTAGAAGGAGGTTAACTCAAACAGAATTCGAGTTAGATACAACGAAAGACAATTTATCAACAGTCAATAACATACTGCATAAGTATCTCATTGAAGAGCCTCAGAAACAGAAAAAATTAGCAGATGCGAGAAGGGAAAGAGATGCATTTTACAAAACAATCCAGTTCCTGAACCAACAGTTAGAAAGACTCGAGAATCAAGTACGAAACAAAAATGATAACATCCAGCGAATGCAGCAACAAGTAACAGATATGAAGACGGCCAGAGATGCAGCATTGGCCAATGAATTTTATTTACAGGAAGCATTTTTACAAACAGAGGCTGAAAATTTACTTTCGGGAGCTATAGCGCTCAGTTCGGTGCGGACAGATGCCCAATTATTAGAACCCGACACCCTGAAAAATGTATTAGAAACGCTTAAGAAAAAGATTGCCCGTATCTTTCGGTCAGCTAGAAATATGTATTTAGAAGGTCTCGAAGCAGAAATATAGATTTTGGGCCTACAAATCCGGTGTTGTACTGGTATAATTTAATAAAAGTCATGATTTTTGTGCATAATATTTTTCGCACATGTAAAAGACGTCCCAAGTCCAGCTTCGATTTCCAGAATGATGATTTTGATTCTAGAATTTTGATAAACAGCATGAACTATCATGACCGAAGTATCATCATTTTATCAAGTGGCAGCTCAAGTTCTAATACTTATAAAGTGCGTATGCCCGGCAAAGTATTTTTCTGTATAGTGTTCTGCAAGTTCTTGTACTCATTAACCAAAACTTCTAGCGCATTACTTTCCGCAAGTCTTACAATCATGTCTGAATCGGATATACTAAGATGGCAACTCAGAAAACGCACGCTTACACAGAACCGTGTTGTGACAACAACTGATACTACATCACAGGGTGATGAAGATGACTCAAGAACTGCGATAACATCACCAGGTCTGCATAAACACATATTATTTTCCACAGAGTTCAAAATAGAGTTTAACAGTTCTTCAAAGGAAAATGAGAACTGGTTACGAAGGATTGGACTCCTACAGTTTGCTGAATTACCCTGGGAACAGTGGACAGGCAACAACGATGCAGAGAATCAGTTACATATTATGCGACAAACAAAAGGTTTTCTTGAAAATCAGGTACAATTTTCTCCACAATTAGTTTCGTCAGTATTTCAATTACCGTTATATGAAGAAGCAGATTTTCCCAAATGTTCTTATAACGACCTGAAAAAAGAATTTGGTGAGGGCGAAGGTCGTAGATGCTATTTCATGATCAAGAATGCCACATATACTCGCCGTGGACAATTTAGATGGTACTTAGAAAGGCTCTGCTTTATAGTCAGATTTGATCTTATGTCTAGAGAAAATTTTTCGCCTCTAGTACAAGCAGAGAAAGGAGGAAAAGTAAGTTGGGCTCACTGGTTGTACAATCATTTACACAAATAGTTTTTTGTTGGGGATAGACGCAGGTCCCAAAAATACACTCGTTTACCTGTATATTTAGCTGCTATATTTGATTTTGCCAAGTCTGTAAAGAAGAAACAGTTACACTCGTCCCCCTCTCTTTGCCACAAACACCACACATCACCCGAAGAAGAAGTCCAACCCTCCACAGAACCAAACACAGGTAACAGCCCACAGAACCAAACAGTAGGGACACCATTTCGGCTGTCCCTTAGAAGAAAAAAGGCAGACAATGTGCCTATTGCCAGTCCAAAGCAAACACCGAATGACATCCAACCCGATTTTGTTACAAAAATGCAGAACCAACTCCAAGAAGTTTCCCAATATTTACGGCAACAAGAACAAGCGTCCAACTCAATAATAGCACAGATGCAAAAAGAATTGGACGGCAAAGATGCGTTAATACAGGTATTACAACAAGGCAACCAGCGTATTACGGCCGAATTAATCACAATAAAAAAGTATGTCCAAGGCCTCAATCAGTGGCAGCAAGCTATCCAAACACAAATTCAAACTGAGATGTCCAGTTTTTCTACCCTGAATGCTCACCTGCAAACCGAAAATCAACTATTGCAGTAAAGAATACAAGTATTGCAGGAGTTCGAAAAGCACATATTAAAAGAGGAGGGTGTAGAATTAAATGCCACAATGATGACAAATATGGACATAAATTTATTAAAAGAACAATTGGATAGCCATATTCAAAATCGCTGGACACTTTTTCGCAGGAGATGGTTAGCTATACTTGTTCCATCACTAGAACAAGTACAATCAGAAAAGATTGGGACGTCAAAACCTGGCATGGACCAACAGACACCGTAAAAGAATATTTCAGCCAGGTGGTGATAGGATACTGTATGGTTACATGACTTCTGCAGAAGACATGGATTCAACAGCACAGAGGGTACTTTGATTCCATAAACGAAGTGCTTACAACACATGATCAAGAAGGTGGGCCCAGCCTATAAGAAAGTGGGACTTCATGAAGAGGCAACTAGACCAGCTATACGAGTTTGAGAAAGTTCTGGAGGAAAATACGACCTATAACGAACAGTGACACATTCGGGATTGAAAGATATTTGCTGAATCACCAGCAGGATATGGACAGTATACAGAGTCTTTCTGATGCGTGTAAAGAAGGAAAACAGGAGGATAGCCCCAGGCAAAAGGATATCATCTACAATATTGCGCTTGCGGGTTCGAGTCCACCGTGCGTGCCAGTGTTACAAGGCTAATGGAGCGAGACAACCGCAACCGCAGACGAAGGATAAACAAGATTGGTGGCTGAAATGACGGAGAGGTAGGAAATTTCGCAAGAGGCGGTAAATGAAGAATGCGGAAGCAATAAAAAGCAGAAGACAGGAAGAGAAAAGAGTTCTATCGTCGAAGAGAAAAGAGTTCTATCGTCGAAGAGAAAAGAGTTCTATCGTCGAAGAGAAAAGAGTTCTATCGTCGAAGAGAAAAGAGTTCTATCGTCGAAGAGAAAAGAGTTCTATCGTCGAAGAGAAAAGAGTTCTATCGTCGAAGAGAAAAGAGTTCTGTCGTCGCGTCATCGTTTCGTTCAACTGGTGGAGTAGAGTTTATGGTGTACACAGACTCTTGGAGTGATAGTTAGCAAGGATGTATTTGAGAGAGACCGAAGGATAGATATGTCTATGTTCGCGAGATAGTGCTGAGAACCTCGAGTATTGTTCCATTCGATTCATAAACGTTTGTTCTGCTATTCTTTGGTTGAATCGATTCTCATTGGGTATTCTGTGATGTTGTGAGTCTATTTGATGATCAGTTATATATGATTCCATATTTCTCGACTGTGAGATTGTGTATTGATTGTTCTGCGTGAGACTGTGTAAGAACAGATTTTATTACTATTTCGGTTAAATAACAAGGATTTTATATGTTAATCAGTGATCATTGAGTATTCGACCAGGATCTGTGTGTAGACAGAAGTCTTAGTAAATCATTAATTGCGGTAGAGATCCATGATCTGAGTCAGCATACGAAAAGTTTAATATAATTTCGATTCGAGTTGTCTGTGCATTTCATTCGGTGCGTTTAGTTGTCGCAGGAAATCGTCTTATTGCGGAGTATTTTGAGAGGAACGTATTCTCGTAGTTGTAAGTTTTGACAGAATCACGGTGCTATTACTATAGTATATTCAGGGCCAAACATTCCAGTGCTTATCAAACCGAGGAGTAGTTAGTATTCAAACTCAACTCCGGTATTAAGAAGTGAAAAATTACTGGTGATTGTGTAAAAGATTGGGAAAATAGTACAGGGCCTCTGTCTAACAGACCCCTACCACTCCCAAGAACCCAAGGACCCGATAATACTCGTCCGAAAGTTGGATTGAGTTATTATCGACTAACAGCCCCACCTTGCGGGCTAGAAACGGAGGTCGAGATGGCTCCGAAACTTCAATCTGACAAAAACGAGTGACCCTAAAGGGATAACTCACGAAAATATTTTGAGGTCTTCTACCTTCACGTCGATTTTCGTAGCAAACGAGGCAGTTTGTGAAATCCCGTTTTCTCCACACCTGGCCGCGTAGTCTTCACTGTTGCCTTCTCCACGAGCTCTCTATAGCCACGCTGGCTCTGATACCATGTCACAAGGAAGGAGATAAGGAAGAGAGCTCACACACACACTCTCACTCTCAAGGAGAAGCACACACCCAGATTGAGGCAAGGAAGAATGATCTTCTTCTTCTTCTTCTATTACATAAAAGGAATGTACAAGAATGACCTAAAAACAAGAATACAACAATTGCAATATATGAAGACAAGTACATAAGGAAAAACCTAATGTCCGCGAATGAGTGAGCTGACAAGAAACAAATGTGCCATCACTCTCGGTAGATAAATCTAATAAAACTCAATGAAGTATCCCTGACATATACTGGTGTGACCACTATACATGTCAGAGAAACGAAAAACTGATACGTGTCATCCTACATCATCACATGTTGAGCTTGATATCTCAACACACACCAGATTGGATCCCTCAAGACAAAAAAAGCATAGAACTATTCTTGAATAGAGAAACAGAGGAAACCTTTTTGAGATTCAAGCCAGATCAACCTAGCCAATTGGGTATAGTCATCATCTACGAATTCAAGGATCCAGAGACACTAGGCAAAGTTGTCTACCTGGATAACACATCAGAGAAAATTTTCTTGGTAACAGAACATGATAGACATGCATATACTTGGAAGAGTGAATTGATTTTCCCTCCACCAAGATCCAATATGTCCCATGGCCTCCAAGGGGTAGGATCATCCAAAGCTCATGAAGCCTAGAGAGAAAGAACTAGAGAGAGACCTGAAGTAAGTTTTGCACACACCATGGGCAGGAATAGGTCAGGATTTGAAAATGAAAGACCTGAAAGAGAGAGACATCAAGCACATAGGCAACAAAGAGATGAACAAGAGTTTCCATTGCCTAGACCCCGAGAGCACCCAAGAACCCTTAGACCCACTCTAGTGATCAAGGCAATGAAGAATTATTTTGACGGGTCAGGAGATCCTTATGATCATGTGGCCGAGTTCAAACAAGTGTTAAGAGCTGAACAGGTTGAGGACTTGTTCACCCACTACGAGGCATTTGGTTTGACTCTTAAAGGCACTGCCTTGGCTTGGTTTCAACCACTGAGCAGTCGCAACTATCGCGATATAGGTTAGTTGCTAGATGAATTCATTGTAGAGTTTTCCAAGAGTGGTATCAGCCAAACAAGTGGTTTTGTTCTTAGATGGTTTGCTGAGCACAAAACTAAGATCATATGTGTACTTGAAAGAGCCTAAATCCATAGAAGAGTGTGTGCGGACCTGCATTGACATAGAAGATAACTTGGGTGAGGAGTTAGGATTGTCCAAACTCTATAAGGATTCTGATAGTTCTACTAGTCACACTTCGAAAATCTCCACGGAAATAGATGAGATAGCTGAGCAAGTTGCCAAGAAGCTAGGAGTCCAAAATAGACAAACACAGAGAGTCAGCTCATTGAATCGATGTTATACCTGCGGAGGGGACCACATGACTAATGTATGCCCATTGCACAACCAGAACATGAGAGAAAAGAATGCTCCATATTGCACTATTGAGAGAAAATACATGAACCACACGGCTCAAGAGTGTCCCTACAATAGGCAAGCTGTTAGACAAACTTATCAGCAACCTTACCAACAAGGCAGGTATCAAAACCAATACCAATAGCCATATTATCGACCACAACATCAATATCAGGCACAATATAGGCCACAACCAGTCTTTG
Organism: Ceratopteris richardii; assembly: GCA_020310875.1. Classification (NCBI taxonomy): domain Eukaryota; kingdom Viridiplantae; phylum Streptophyta; class Polypodiopsida; order Polypodiales; family Pteridaceae; genus Ceratopteris; species Ceratopteris richardii. Next base: position 33,037,773 of record CM035420.1, on the reverse strand, counting down.
GAAACCAACCACTAGCTCCTGCCAATGTGATTCCAGTCAAGTATGCAGTGGGAGAGGAAAATCCAAATAGAGCATTGGTGCCAGTGACCCCACTGATCTCAGAGAATGACTCTCATGCTCATAATTCAGACTACTCCCATGAAGGTAGTCCACATGCTTATTACACAGAGTCACCTGAACATAGTGAGATTTACCCGTATCAATATGAGGCACCACCTATGGAGCAAAATTGGGAGCCTGAATACTCCAATGTCATGTACACAAATGCTAACACTAGGCCCCAATTGAGACAAGTAAGAACACAAGCCCCTAGAGAACCATGTTTCAGATGTCAGGGTGACCATTTCCTTTGTGATTGTCCCCACCCACCATCCCCGAGTCAAGGACAGGCTATCACAATACATGCTTTTTGTCTTGATTGTGGCAAAGAACATCTCCCCAGAGATTGTCCAAGAAACCCCTCTAGTGCGCCCAAGATAACACCCATTAATGTGGTAGGCTTAGTGGCAGATTCAAGTTCAAGTTGCATTAATGTGGCTCCTATACAAGCTGTCACTAGAGCACAAGCCTTAAAACAGGATAAACCGACAGAGCAATCGGAGTCGAGTGAATCGGGAGAACCTAGTAAGAGGAAAACAAGAACATGGAAAGATACCAGAGAGAAGGCTAATCGCAAGTGGAATAAAAAGTTATCGGGACTAGAAGAAAGCTTGAAAGATGCAAAAACCAAAATAGAAGACATCGCATCTCAAAACCCCTCACATGCCAACACTCCATCCACTCCACCTCATCCCACCCCACCACCCATTGTGAATAGGCCGCAACCAGGGTCTGTTCTGGCAGATCCAACCCCAGAAGGCTTGGACATGATGTTCAAGGCCTACCAAGCTCGACTTCAAGAAGGGCCAACAGCTGCAAACCTAGACAAGAGTTACCCTAGAGCAGATTTAGAGATTGAACGAATGAAAATGTGCATGAAAATGGTAGAACAAGCTCAAGCTATACTTGAGACTAGTCAAAAGTTCAATCAGAGAAACTCTGTCAAACAAGATTTGCATTTCCAGGGCTTACTAGAAAGATTAAAGCAATTGGTAAACAAACCACAAGTTTCTTGACCTCCACAGGCTCAACCATCTTTTGAGAAAAGAAGCTCACCACCGATGGGAGTGTATGTTCCTAATTCCACGGATGTTGGAATACCTCCTTCAATTCAACAGTACTCTCAAGAGTTCTTGCAGGAGATACAAGAAGAGAAATGGGCCAAGGAGAAGGGTAACTCCCCTCCTATTCTTGAGATTGATGATCTTCATGATCAATTTCCCCAAGACATTCCATCTATTTACGGAGACGAAGCAGAACAACAAGAAGACAAAGGATTAGATTTTGAATCTAATACCTTAGAAGAACTGCCTCAATTTCCACGCCCATGGGAATCTGAATCTCTTCAGATCAGAGCTCCCACAATACTGGTAAGACATGAAGACTCAGTGGTCCCAAGGAACACTGATGTCGTGAAGAACACTAAGGTTCAATGTAACCTCACTGTAGAAGAGCTGCTCAAAGAAAAACCCCAGCTATGGAACCATGTGAAGGATCATGTCCCGGAACTTGATTCCAATATGCCAAAAACAGGCTCTAAGCAAAAAGTACCAGAGATACCTCTAGACAAAATAGGGGACATGTGTGAGGGTGAAGAAGGTAACACTTATCTTCCAATCAGCTACCAAGGTTACACAACCAAAGCAATCAAAGACTCAGGTGTTGGTGTTGTTATTGCCACCACCTCCTTGTGGAAGCAATGGGGCAAACCCACATTAAGACCAACTAGAATGAAGCTTCAAATGGCCGATGGTCATTTTGAAAGACCTCTAGGATTGCTACAAGGGATAACTCTAACTACTTGTGGTGTAGAGTTTCAACATACATTTTGAAAGACCTCTAGGATTGCTAGAAGGGATAACTCTAACTACTTGTGGTGTAGACCTCTAGGATTGCTAGAAGGGATAACTCTAACTACTTGTGGTGTATATGTGACTTTGAGAAAAATAATGTCTATGAGATGATCCTAGGAAGACCCTTCCTATGACAATTGCAAATAGTACAGGATTGGGGAACCAACTCCTTGTACTTACAACACTTAGGGGTCACCACCAAGGTCAACTTGAAGGATTACTCCTTCAGAGATGTACCACCCCTACAGTGGAATCCTATCCACAAAGTGAAAGAAGATTCCATCTCTGTGCATTCTGAAAGTTCACCTGATCCATCATGGTTACATGAAGATACTCATTTGTGGATGTGCAAGGTCACAGAGGAAGAGGAAAAACGCTTGAAGGCGAGAGAAGAAGGAATTTCACCAGGAGATAGACCAGTTAGAGACCCAGCCTACACACCGATGATCTTTCCAGATGAGGAATTTGAGCCTCATGGCTGGCCGGAAATTTTAGCTACCATGGACATTGCTGTCAATGAAGAACAATGGACACCTCATTGTGATGAGGAGGGTTATGATATCTCAGTGCTCATGTGTCAGCCCTTGCTAGAAGAATGTGACCCTAGTGATGTCATAGAAGAAGAAGAGAATGACGATGATATAGAGTCCATTGTGATGGATAGTTGCTTTAACTCAGAGCAACACTATCTAGAAGATATAGGATTGTTCACCCAGAAAGAAGAAGAGCCTCTCACCAGTATTAAAATGGTAAATTCAAAGGATGGGAGTGAGAGGAGTCAAAAGAAAAAGAAAAGAAAAGCAGTGAAACAAGAAGAGGAGGAATCATTGTTTGAAGTACCAGAAAAATTCAAGAAATATGAAGTTGACGACCGCAAAATTTTGGTACGAATGCCTAAGAGAGAAACCATCATAGGAGAATCATATGATAATAAAGAAAAGACCAAAAAGATTGTTGTGACCATTGAGGAGAACGAAGAGAGATGTACCTACATAGGAGATGACCTGAGTGCAAGAGAAGAAATGGAGCTCGTAGCTCTATTAAGGGAATATAGGGATGTGTTTGCTTGGCACTATAGAGACTTGAAGGGAGTAGATCCAAGAATATGCTCACATACGATCCCATGACTGCCGATGCCAAGCCCACCAAACAGAAGCCCTACACATATAATGATACATATGCAGCCAAAATAAAAGAAGAAATTGATAGGCTGATTGAAGCTGGATTCATCTATGAGATTGAGCATACTGAATGGGTGTCCCCCATTGTAGTGGTGCCCAAGAAGAACGGGAAGTTGCGAGTGTGTATTAACCTTAAAAATGTTAATGCCGCTACGATCAGAGATAGTTATCCACTTCCAATCACGGAACACCTATTGGAGCGTGTTGCAGGCAAGGAAGTTTATAGCTTCCTTGATGGATTTTCAGGTTACAATCAAGTAGCTATTGCCCCAGAAGTTCAACACAAAACAGCTTTTGCTACAGAGTGGGGAATCTTTGCATTTCGTGTGATGCCATTTGGGCTTACAAATGCACCTGCAACATTCCAAAGGCTCATGTGTCATGTCTTCAAAGAGTTCTTGCGAAAGAGCTTAGAAGTATATTTGGATGATTTATGTGCTCATTCCCAAGAAAGAAGATACCATATCCCTGAGCTCAGACAAATATTCAACAAGTGTAGAGAATATCGAGTGTGTCTGAACCCAGAAAAGTGTGTGTCCATGGTGCGTCAAGGTAAAATCTTAGGTCATATTGTTTCTAAGAATGGAATCTCTACAGATGAAGATAAGGTACGAGCCATAGCGGAGCTACCAAGGCCAAGGAATGTTAAAGAGGTACAAGCCTTTATGGGCCATTGTGGATATTACCGCAGGTTTATCCACATGTACGCGATCATAGCTAGACCCCTTTATGCCTTGTTGTCTAATTTTGAGTGGAACGACGAATGCGAGAATTCTTTCAATGAACTGAAGAAACGTTTGTGCACAACACCAATACTAACCACTCCTGATTGGAATAAACCATTCCATGTCCATGTGGATGCATCCAATCACGCCATAGGATGTGTGCTAGCACAACCTACAGGAGAAGGAAACTTAGATTTGCCCATAGCATATGCTAGTAGACAGCTGACCTCAGCTGAACGAAACTATACCACAATTGAGCGAGAGGGCTTAGGCATGGTATATGTTGTGAATAAGTTTAGACACTATTTATTGGCGAACAAGTGCAAGTTTTTCACTGATCATCAAGCTTTGTTATATTTCGTCAATAAACCCTGCAATACTAGGTGCTTAGTAAGATGGTTCCTCTTACTAATGGAATATGACTTTGAAGTTGTCGTCAGGAAAGGTAGAACCCACCTTTGGGCAGATCACCTTTCTCGCATCACTTCAGGAGAGTCACCGCAAGGAGTGTCTGATGAACTACCTGATGCTTATCTGTTCAATTTGGAAGTTGTTCCCAAATGGGAAAAAATAAGTTGGTACCAGTCCTAACCTTTGGCCCTGCAAATAAGAATGTGAAAACATCACAAGAAGAAATTGTAAAATCACAAAAATATCACATATTGGTAGGAAGCATGTACAAACAAGATACTGAGGGTGTATTAGCTTGTTGTGTCGAGGATGATGAACATAGTAGTTGGTTGCAACAAGCTCATGAAGGATTTCTAGGAAATCACTATTCTAAACAACGAACACTGCAGAACCTGAAGCGTTTAGGAGTGTATTGGCCTAGCATGGACAAAGAAATACATGAGTGGATTTAGAATTGTCCAATGTGCAGAGAGAGACCCCAGTGGAGCACGCGACCCTTTATCAAGTGTCATTAATTCCGGATTGGAGTGCTCCATTGGTAGAGTTTATGAGGTCGGGAAGATTACCCAAAGAGGCTAGTCTAGCAAGAAGACGAAGCATGGAGCAAGAGGCTCAAGGCTATGCCTTGGTAGGAGACAACCTATACCGAAGAGGCAAAGACGGTTACTTAAGACTGTTCGTGCATGAATCAGACTATTTAAAGGTCTTAGAGACTGCACACACTGGTGTTGCAGGTGGACACTTTGGTCCTGATCGAGTAATCAAGACCATTCTATTCTCAGGACTTTGGTGGCCCACTCTTCATATGGATGCACATACCTATGTGAAGAAATGTGACACATGCCAATGTGCACAATATCCAGTTAGAAAAGATGAGATGCCCTTGAGACTAATGATGGGAGGGCGTGCATTTTTGAAGTGGGGTATAGACTTTGTAGGCCCTATTAGCCCCCCAGCTAGAAACTCCCATGCAGAGTACATTATTGTAGCCACAGATTACCTTACAAAGTGGGTAAAAGTCAAAGCCACCACAAAGAATGATGCTCAGACGACGGCTAAGTTCTTATTCGAGAATGTGTTCACTAGATATGGACTACCAATAGAGTTAGTAAGCGATAGAGGCACACACTTCTTAAATGAAGTCATTGACAATCTTCTCCAAGAATTCTTGGTGATACATAAGAAGTCTGCCCCTATCATCCCCAAGCTAACGGACAGGCCGAGAGCACAAATAAGATCCTATGTAATGTCTTGACTAAATTGGTAAATAACAAACGCTCTGATTGGGACGAACAGCTTCATCATGCTGTTTGGGCTTACCGAGTTGCTTACAAAACGGTACTCAATGCCACCCCATTTCAGATGGTCTTTGGACAGAATGCGGTGCTACCATTGGACTTCTTAATCCTTGCATTAAAGGTAGCACAAGAGCGTGAGTGGAATGGACATGAGTTATCTTCTAGGATCTTTGATCTGGAACGCTTAGGTGAGATGAGGCTACGCGCGGCAGCAGGCATCTATGTTGCAAAGAAAAGACAAAAGGCATACTTTGATGCACACATCAAAGATAAAGGACTGAAAGAGGGAGATCTAGTGTTGGTTTATACACTCAAACAACATGCCCGTAAGTTGGAAAAACTAGGATATGGACCCACTACAAGGAATACGGGCGTATAGCGACGGTTAAGGCGAAAAAATTTCATCGCTATAAAATTGCAACTTGCGCTTGCTGTGTCGCATACGCGATGTTAAAAGCCGTCGCATAAGCGACGTTATATATGTCGCTTATACGACGACGAATAGCATCGCTTACACGACGATCTGTTGACAGACAAAAATTAAAACGTTGGAGGCTCTGCCATCCGCATTTTCACGCATCCAATCGAAGAGCTCTCCAACGGTCACAATTGCGCTGCGCTTACGAGCTGAAGCAAGTATATGCAGAATTGTTGTTTTGCCTAAGCTCTCTGTTATTGTCTCCCTCTGTCTTTGTTTCTCTCTTTCTACATCTTTCTCTCTTTGAATTCTCTCTCTCTCTCTCCCTCTCTCTCTCTCTCTCTCTTTTCTTTCTCTCTTTATTGTAGGTTATTCAAGAAGCTAACCAAGCAAAAACTATGGCTAACATTTGTAAGTACAATTTCTACTATTTGTAGATCATTTGAATCTTGTTATTTTCATTACATACCATACTCACACTTATTGATATGCACCCATACACTTATACATGATGAAGATGCACTTTCACACATATACATATATACACATGCACATACACACACATATATACACATAGATACATGTGCACATACACTTAGACATACACAAATATACACATGCATATGCACAAACATTCCTACAACCACATAAAAAGACGTCCATGCATGCATTATTTTATTTATATATATATATATATATATATATATATATATATATATATATATATATATATATATATATATATATATATATATATATATATATATATATATATATATATATATATATATACACACACACATACACACAATAACATATATGCAAATACATGTATATGCACATCCACATACACATGCATGTTTCATACATATACACATGCATATACATATACATATACATATACACACATATACATATACATGCATATACATATACACACATATACATATACATGCATATACATATACACACACATACACAAGAACATGCACATACTCATACACACATATACACTTATACATGCACATGCACATACATACATATACACACACATACACATGCACATACATACATAAACACACACATACATATACTCTTAGGTACACACATATGAATGAATTGTATAATTAAAGTATTAAAACACATATACACATGCACACACACATGCATATACCTACATATACACATATACATGCACATACACACACATACACATAGAGTTATACATATACATGCATATACATATACACACACATACACAAGAACATGCACATATTGATACATACATATACACTTATACATGCACATGCACATACATACATATACACACACATACACATGCACATACATACATATACACACACATACATATATACTTAGGTACACATATATGAATGAATTATATAATTAAAGTATTAAAACACATATACACATGCACACACACATGCACATACCTACATATACACATATACATGCACATACACACACATACACATAGAGTTATACATATACATGCATATACAGATACACACACATACACATGCACATGCACATACTCATACACACATATACACTTATACATGCACATGCACATACATACATATACACACACATACACATGCACATACATACATATACACACACATACATATACACTTAGGTACACACATATGAATGAGTTGTATAATTAAAGTATTAAAACACATGCTTAATATAAACAATAATAACAATCAATAGAACAAAACTCTTCATTACTTAATACCATACACACACTTCAAAACATAACTGAAATGAAAAATATATAGATAAATATATATATATATATATATATATATATATATATATATATATATATATATATATATATATATATATATATATATATATATATATATATATATATATCAATGTAAATACATATAATCCAATGTCATAATCAACTAAAATCCTAATCATCATCATCAGCAATATCATGATCATCCTGATCTTCCTCATCCTCATCGTCATGATCACCCTATGACGATCGAGATCGTCCCTCCTGTGTTTGTCTCTCCACCTCATCCATATTTGTCTCCCCATAATACTCCTGTATTACATATAACAAACATAAATCAATAAAATCATTAAAACATTCATAACAACAAAATAATTATATAAAATTTAAAAATACTCACAAAGGCATCAGGATGATCTTGTATATACTCACCCAAATGCCGATATCCAAAATGTGTAGCATACTCGATCTCGTGTTTCGTAGGATATCGGCCATAATCCTTTCGCTGCAATGAAACAAATAAAAAACATTAGTTGCTTGCATTTTAACTAAAATAAAAAATATACTCACAATAACACATATACTTACAAACGTAGCTACAAAACCATTATGGCCCATTTGGCCTAAGTGCGATGTGTGGCCCGACTCCACTCTCTTCTTTGCAGCAGCCTGTTTATTCAAGAAAAAAAATACATAAATTAAATGTAAAAAATTACTAAAATATATAAAAATTATAAATATAAATTATTAATTTGTGTACCTTCTGCTGAGGAAATGACTCCTGAAGATGTAGCTGTCTACGAAAAAACTGCCACAACTCAGGTGGTATGTTAGCTCGCCTCTTATTTTTTTCGACCATACAATATCTCCTGTTAATTTAATATGAAACAGAAAAAAAATTCAGAATACATACACATATATACACACACATACACATACCCACATACACATAAACATGCAAGCATATACGCATGCATATATGTATACATATACACATATACATACATATAACATAAACACACATATACATATCCACATATATACGTACACACACATGCATGCATGTACACTCATTCATACAAAATACATGCATTTATCCCACAATAATATGTAGTTGTGTATATGTGAATATGTGTGTATGTGTAAATGTGTATATGTGAATATGTGTGTATGTGTAAATATGTATATGTGAATTTTTTATTTATGTAGATAATCAAATTATTAATATCAAATACCATTATTTGTAGATTCTGATCAATCAGATGGAACTCCACCACCGTCTCCTCATCGTGCAACGACTTTATACTGTAAGTATATGAAATATTTAATTTTAACTATATTTGATGGATACATAACTTATATTTTTTTTTGTTTCTTATGATGTGCAGATTCTGATCAATCAGAGGGTACTCCACCACCTCCTACTATTGCAACGACTTCACATGTGTCCTCCGATAGGAATTATGATGAATTTTACTATGAAAAGCATATTATATGTTGGTGTAACTCTTGTTATGGCACGTATCGAAGACCACGATTGGAATGTATTGAACATGAGGCAGAGTATGGTACTTTTGAGCGTGCACCATCACCTAGTCAACATGATAATGCTTGGGTATGTATTTTCTATATATATTAATGTCATTATTTTATTTAAAAACCATGTATAAAATCAAATTATTATTGATATAGAGGAATACTTGCTTGATGATGATGATGATGATGATTTTTCTCATAATGTTAATATACCTCGTACACGTCATGGACTTGCTGTTCATCAATTACAAGCAGAGGTTTCTAGAAATCCTCTACCTCCTGGTTTAGAGAATGAAACGGCTGGAGATTATCCATTGCCAGCTCGTGATCGTTCTTTAGTACAAACATATGATAGAAGAAGATATGGAGGATGGAATAGAGGACCACTTCCTTTAGATGGAGAGGTTTTTAACTTTTGGGGTAATCGCTATATGATTGCTCCATCCACTATTACTAATGCTGGTCGTGGTCTCTTTATTGTAGAGGATTTGTATGTGCCTCCCAACTCTGAAGTCACTCTTATGTCATTTTGTGGTCCTATATATGGATGGGGAGATTGGCATCGACTTTCACGTTATGTTCAAAGCATGAGTACTTATGGAATATGCTTGAACACAGCATCCCTTACTAGTAGAAGGATTTTACATGCAGAAAATGAAAGATTATATATTGATGGAAGATCTTACACACATGGAAATATAGCAGGTTTAATAAATAGTAGTCGAGGGTTACATAATAGTTCAAGGACTAATTGCACATTTGAGGACCGTGAAAATAGTCATGAATCACCATACATGAGTAGAGATGTATCAAGATACATAGTTGTCAATGCTATTACTACATTACATGCTGGTGATGAACTATTAGTGAATTATGGATGGCGTAGACCTCCAAGAGCACCTTTTAGCTAGAGAGAATAAAAATTTTATATCCATATTTAATAAGTTATATACTTAATTTTATATTTGAAGTTTACTTTTTATTCATTTATGGAATACTAATGAGTTTTATTTATACGTGTAGATTCCAACGTATGATGTTGATGATATTACCAGTAAGACCACGATTTTCAGAAGCTTCCATGAGGAGGCTATGCAAAACTAATCCTGTGCAATATGCAAAGTTGAAAGATCTATATTCAAAAGACAATAAAGTACAAGATTTGTGTGACAATGATGAAGATGATGGCATGGCAGATTTTATTGAGGATTGGTATCAAAATGACAATGAGAGCATTGATATTTCTAAAAATGAGAAATATCTTCAAGAGGAATGTCTAAAGCATGTATATGAAGGAAGTCGTTTGACACGACTAAGTGCGAGCTTACTTATTCTCAACCTTGAAAATTGTTTTGGATGGAGTAATGTATCTGTTTCGACACTATTAAGGTATAATTTTTAATTTTCTATCTATTTATATATAAATGCATAAAAAAAAAATATATATATATATATATATATATATGAATACATGCAGGTTTTTTTTTTTACTTTAGATAAGGTAAGAACAAGAACAAGAACAAAAGGTATCTATTCAATTCAAGTTCTTGTTCTTACCTTATCTAAAGTAAGAATAAAAACCTGCATGTATATATGTATATATATTTATTTACCCTTTTTAATATATCTTTTTTTTATAAACTTACAGGTTATTATCTGAAAAGTTTTTACCAAGTCAGAATATTCTTCCTACCTCACATGATGAAATGAAGAAGATAATCAATAATCTTGGTATAGATTATCAATGTATACATGCATGTCCTAACGATTGTATTTTATATAGAGGTGAATATGCAGACTCTTTGACATGTCCCAAATGTCAATCTCCTCGATATAAGGGTGAAGAAGGTAAAATCCCGAAAAAGCTATTGAGACATTTTCCATTGGCTCCACGGATTAGACATATGTTTCAAAGCCCCGAATTATCAAAGCTTTTGACTTGGGGACATGATCACAAAAGTACTGATGAAATAATCAGAATTCCTCATGATAGTGTTGCTTTTCAGCATATTGATTCTACGTGGCCTGAATTTGCACAAAATCCACAGAATCTAAAGTTAGGAGTTGCATTAGATGGGGTTAATCAATTCTCCATGAAATCCAGTAAATGGTCAACATGGCCAGTGGTAGTCATAAACTACAATCTTCCACCATATCTTAGCATTAAAAAGGAACATTTAATGTTTTCACTTTTAATCCCAGGCAAAAGACAAGTTAAAGATATGAATGTATATCTTGCTCCTCTCATTGACGATCTTCAAGAGTTATGGAAAGGTATTAATGTCATTGATGTATCGAAAAGCATCAATGAAAGACATATTACGATTTGTGGTATTGTGGCTTGGACTATTCACGATTTTCCTGGATATGGCGTTTGTTTAGGTATTGATGTAATTTTTCTATTCAATATGATTTAATCTAATTATATTTTTATCATTTTCCATGATGCAGGAATATCTACTAAGGGTTATAAAGCTTGTCCATATTGTGGTGATTGGTTGAGATCAATCTATAGTAAGAATCTCAACAAAAATATTTATCTTCGACATCGAAGATTCTTGCCTGATGATCATCCATTAAGATCTAAAAGAGAAGCGATACATTTTAATGGAAAGCTTGAAACAGGCCAGTATCCAAAACCTATGACGCCTATGGATTGGTATAAAAAATGGACAGATGGACCTCTGATAGATCCGGAAGCAGAAATCTTCACTGATGATTCAGATAATGAGTATGTGAATAGAGGTAAAGGAAAATTGGCACTCGCAGAGAACATATCAATATGGTATTCTTTGGAGTATTGGAAAGAGTTAAAGTATGTCATCTTCTTGATCCTATGCATATATTCAAAAATATTGGTTATTCACTATGGCAACATCTTCTTGGACTAAAAGATACCACAGCATCAAGGAATAATTTGAAAGATCAAAAATCCAAACCAAAGTTATGGCCAGTTTTTTATAGACATCGACAAGAAACGACTTATGCATCTGCTCCTTGGGTACTTACAACAAAAGAGATACAGACTATCAACAATAGAATTCAATTGATCAAGACTCCTACAGGATATGGAGCATCGTTTCAAAACATGTTTACTATGGATGATAAGAGTTTATCTGGGTTAAAGACCCATGACTGGCATAACTTTTTGAAACATATTTTACCTTTGGTTATTGGTGGATGTACAACGAAAGGAGTACGAGATGTGATCTATCGTCTTGGATCACTTGTAAGGTAATTATGATACTTTTATATTTAATATGTATGAATATTGGATATCTTTTATTTTTTAATTAACTTTTTTATAATTGTTTTTATGATTTGTATAGGTGGATTACATCCAAAGAGATCGATAAAAATTTGATCCCACAAAAAAAACGTGAATGCAAAGAGCTACTATGTTTGATGGAAAAAGAACTTCCTACTTCATTTTTTGATATCCAGGTTCATTTATTAGTCCATCTTGTAGATGAGATAGAGATTGATGGTGTTGTCAACACTCGATGGATGTTTTGGGTCGAGCGATTTATGGGAATACTAAAAGGTTACGTGCGACAAAGAGCAAAACCAGAAGGATCCATGGCAAAGGGTTGGATGCTTGAAGAGTGCATGTATTACGTTAGTGAGTACCTTGAAAGACTTCATGAAGAAGCTCCACGTGCATGGACCAACGAGTCTTCTTCAAAAATAAGAGATGAGGTATTATCAGGTAAGGGGGTTCCATTCTTATTTACATTTCAAGAAAAAAAGGATGTTTCTACTTTTGTAGCATATAATAGCGAATGCATGCAAGCATTCCTTAGCGAGTACGAGGAACTTCAAAGTCTCCGAAGTAAAAGGCGAAAAAACAAAAGATCTAGACGTAATCTCGATAATAATGAGATTACAGATATACCTTCTTTCACGGATTGGCTATATAGTCGTTTGCAATGCGCCAACGCAAATAATGAAGAAATCTCAGATGAGCAAAGAGAGTTAATGATAGGTTGTGAACGAAAGGTAATTTTTTTTAAATATATATTTTATTTTTTTCATATATGTATGTTAGTTTCTATTTACTAATTGAATTTATTTTGCAGGCTCGAATGTTCACTAATATGTGGGCTTTTGGACAACATATTAGAATCAAAGCCATTGATTCTTTACGTAAAACAGAGGATTCTAGTATTGTTGCTTGTTTCAAGCAACTATGACGTGCTAGCTCAAAAGACACGAACCTTATAGATAGCGAACTTGGTTACGTAGGAACTATTGTTGGTATCTACGAAATTTCATTTTGTACATTCAAACAGGTTTTAAAAGTTTATATATATTTCTTTAGAGTTAGTTATTTTCTTAAGCACCTAATAATGGGACGTTTTTGTTGTTATATATTTTAATAGGTCATTTTGAAGGTTGACTGGTATCGAGCGGAGTATAAAGGTAGTAATTCTACAATAAGAAAGGAATTATCTGGGTTTTGGGCAATTGATTCTTCCAAGGTAATGCGATCTACTAAAGAACCATATATTCTTCCTAGGCATATTGAACAAGCATTTTTTTATAAAAACCCAGATGCTCATCCTTGGTGGCAAGTCATTCATGTGCAACCTAGAGGTAGGTCATTGTTTGAACAGTTTATTGTTAGAGAGATCGAAGAAAGTCCTCTTGATGATTCAGCATCAGATACTGATACATCAACATCTGGAATAGAAATTAGACTCATTATACGTGATAATGATACTAATCTTTTTGATGAAGAGGATAATTCTCTACATGCTGATTCTACTGATGAGGAAGAGGAATTACCAGAAGTAGATATTAATCCACCAATAGATGATGTGATTCATGAGAACATAGATTTAACAATAGAAGAAATAAATGAAATCAATAAAGATAATGAAGATGACACTATATTGATGTCTTACCAAAATGATGGCAATAATGAAAACATATGAGCAGATTAGATAGTAAATTCTACTCTAGTTATCAATCAATAACTTGAAGCTTCTGAATGGATATCAGATAATAGGTTTTTTTTATTAACTTGAATAACGATGAATCCTACTAGAGAGATGAAATCATGTTCTTCTAAGTTAGAACATGAAGCTCGGGGGTATGCCTAATTATTTTATATATAGCTTTATCTTCGAGGAGTAAATTTTTATCATGTATGTATGCATATGTGTGTGTATTCATGTGTATTATATGTATACATATGTTAGTATGCATATATATGTATTTCATGTATATGTATGTGTTTGCATGTGTGTGATATATGTATACATGTGTTAAATATGCATATGTGTATATATGCATATGCATTTATGTAAAATATTCATGTATTCATGTACGTAATATATGCAAGTGTTTATAATTGTGTGCATGTATATATGTATATGTGTCTATGTGTAAATATGTACATGTAAATATGTATGCATGTATATAGGTGTTTATGTGTGCATGTAGGCATGTACATGTATGTGTAAATATGTACATGTAAATATGTTAGTATGTATATATATATTTATGTGTGCATTTAGGCATGTATGTGTGATGCATAATATATCTACTCCATTTTATATTTATGTATCCTATCTACATGATGTGTATATATCTTTACATATATTATGATCCTCGTTGATTCGAGTAGCTATATATAGAGGCATAAGGTTGGGAGGAGAGACATCTCTCTAGTAGGACGTCGGAGGTGTACATATACTTCAAACATATGGCTAAAAAGTTGAATTAGAGTTTTTAAATTAGGGATTTCAAAACCCTAATATCGAGATTAGTGTTCTCTCTCTCTCTCTCTCTCTCTCTCTCTCTCTCTCTCTCTCTCTCTCTCTCTCTCTCTCTCTCTCTCTCTCTCTCTCTCTCTCTCTCGTATACATACATACCGTGCATTGTCGCGACGATGAGCCATAAGTGTCGGCATCTCTTTTAAACACCACTTAAGCGACCACCCTGTCCCAAACTCCGTCTCAAGTGAACTGAGCACGTACTTCTTATCCCTCTCATCATGCTCACTACAAAAATAAAAAACATAATGTAAATAAAACATAAGATATATATTTCAATTTATATGTAAAACTTTTACTTACTTCCACGGTAAGTGGATAAGCGCATGTAAGAGTCGCATAGTTCGCACATTCTCCGCTTGAACTCCAATCCATTGCCTATGTAAAAAATGTTCCCCTCTGGCTCTATGTCGCACTCTAGTCCTAACGTGCCTATGCATGTCCTCATAGGCAACGTCTGTGCTCTGCTATCACGTGCTAGAGGTGGTATAGGTGTCTTTAAAATAGATAGATAGAAATAAATAAAAATATCTGTTATAATATCATTAAAAAAGTTTATGAAAAAAAACATACCTATGAGCAGATAGCTCTCTTCCTGCGTGTGGAGCCGCAGAAGAGCCCTCGTCTGATCGCGTAAGCATCTGGATCGTATAATCCAGCTCCTCATCAGGCATCTCTGCGTACTCCCGCATTATGGCCCCTAGAGAATCAGACGAAACTCTTCCTCTCATAAGATTTTTTATGAGAGTGAGTTTCGCCTTTCTCTCTCTACTGGGATCCATAATACCTAACATATAAAACAAAATGGTTAGAAATCAATATATATACGTGTACATATGTAAATGTGTATGCATTAAGTATGTGTATGTATGCATGTGTGTGTATGTATGTGTGTGTATATGTGTAAGTATGAGTGTGTATGTGTTTATGTATATGTATGTATCTATGTGTGTGTATGTGTCTATGTGTGTATGTGTATGCATGTATGTATGCATATGTGTGTGTATGCATATGTATGTGTGTGTATGCATCATTATGTGTGTCTATGTATGCATGTGTATGTGTGTATGCATCATTACGTGTGTATGTGTCTATGTGTGTATGTGTGTGTACTGTATATGTGTTTGTATGTGTGTATGCATGTGTATGTGTGTGTATGCATCATTATGTGTGTAAGTGTTTGTGTGTTTGTGTGTGTGTATATGTGTGTGTGTGTGTCTATGTGTATGTGTGTGTTTCTATGAGTGTGTATGTGTTTATGTGTATGTATGTATCTATGTGTGTGTATGTGTCTATGTGTGTATGTGTATGCATGTATGTATGCATATGTGTGTGTATGCATATGTATGTGTGTGTATGCATCATTATGTGTGTCTATGTATGCATGTGTATGTGTGTATGCATCATTATGTGTGTATGTGTGTATGTGTGTGTGTATATGTGTTTGTATGTGTGTATGCATGTGTATGTGTGTGTATGCATCATTATGTGTGTTTGTGTGTGTGTATATGTGTGTGTGTGTATATGTGTGTGTGTGTGTGTGTCTATGTGTATGTGTGTGTCTATGAGTGTGTATGTGTTTATGTGTATGTATGTATCTATGTGTGTGTATGTGTATGCATGTATCTATGCATATATGTGTGTATGCATGTGTATGTGTGTATATGCATCATTATGTGTGTATGTGTGTATGTGTGTATGTGTGTATGTATATGTGTGTGTTGTCTATGTGTATGTGTGTGTGTCTATGAGTGTGTATGTGTTTATGTATATGTATGTATCTATGTGTGTGTATGTGTCTATGTGTGTATATGTATGCATGTATGTATGCATATGTGTGTGTATGCATATGTATGTGTGTGTATGCATCATTATGTGTGTCTATGTATGCATGTGTTGTGTGTATGCATCATTACATGTGTATGTGTCTATGTGTGTATGTGTGTGTGTACATGTATTTGTATGTGTGTATGCATGTGTATGTGTGTGTATGCATCATTATGTGTGTAAGTGTCTATGTGTGTTTGTGTGTGTGTATATGTGTGTGTGTGTCTATGTGTATGTGTGTGTGTCTTTGAGTGTGTATGTGTTTATGTGTATGTATGTATCTATGTGTGTGTATGTGTCTATGTGTGTATGTGTGTATGTGTATGCATGTATGTATGCATATATGTGTGTATGCATGTGTATGTGTGTATATGCATCATTATGTGTGTATGTGTGTATGTGTGTATGTGTGTATGTATATGTGTGTGTTGTCTATGTGTATGTGTGTGTGTCTATGAGTGTGTATGTGTTTATGTATATGTATGTATCTATGTGTGTGTATGTGTCTATGTGTGTATGTGTATGCATGTATGTATGCATATGTGTGTGTATGCATATGTATGTGTGTCTATAAATGCATGTGTATGTGTGTATGCATCATTACCTAGTATGTGTCTGTGTGTGTATGTGTGTGTGTATATGTGTTTGTATGTGTATGCATGTGTATGTGTGTGTATGCATCATTATGCGTGTAAGTGTCTATGTGTGTTTGTGTGTGTGTGTATATGTGTGTGTGTGTGTCTATGTGTATGTGTGTGTGTCTATGAGTGTGTATGTGTTTATGTGTATGTATGTATCTATGTGTGTGTATGTGTCTATGTGTGTATGTGAATGCATGTATGTATGCATATGTGTGTGTATGCATGTGTATGTGTGTGTATGCATCATTATGTGTGTATGTGTCTATGTGTGTATGTGTGTATGTATATGTGTGTGTTGTCTATGTGTATGTGTGTGTGTATATGAGTGTGTATGTGTTTATGTATATGTATGTATCTATGTGTGTGTATGTGTCTATGTGTGTATGTGTATGCATGTATGTATGCATATGTGTGTGTATGCATATGTATGTGTGTGTATGCATCATTATGTGTGTCTATGTATGCATGTGTATGTGTGTATGCATCATTACGTGTATGTGTCTATATGTGTATGTGTGTGTGTCTATGTGTATGTGTGTGTGTCTATGAGTGTGTATGTGTTTACATGTATGTATGTATCTATGTGTGTGTATGTGTATGCATGTATGTATGCATATGTGTGTGTATGCATATGTGTGTGTATGCATATGTGTGTATGCATATGTATGTGTGTGTATGCATCATTATGTGTGTATGTGTCTATGTGTGTATGTGTGTGTGTATACATTATGACAGTGTATGTAATCATGTGCATTATGTATGCATATAAGTATGTATGTATGCATATGCATTATGTATGCATATGCATATGCATTATGTATGCATATGTGTGTGTGCGTATGCATATGCATGTAAGTATGTATGTATGCAGATGTGTGTGTGTATGCATATGCATGTAAGTATGTATGTATGTGTATGTGTGTGTATGCATATATGTGTGTGTGAATGTGTGTGTACATGCGTCTGTATGTGTGTATGCATGTGTATGTGTGTGTATGCATCATTATGTGTGTATGTGTGTGTATGTGTGTGTGTCTATGTGTATGTGTGTGTATGTGTATCTATGAGTATGTATGTGTTCATGTGTGTGTATGTGTCTATGTGTGTATGTATCTGTGTATGTGTATGTATCTATGCATGTGCATTATGTATGCATGTAAGTATGTATGTACATTGTATGCATATGCATATGCATTATGTCTGCATATGCATATGCATTATGTCTGCATATGTATGCATGTATGTGTTTATGTGTGTATGTCTCTCTATGTGTGTGTGTATGCATATATGTGTGTGTATGTGTGTAAGTGTGTGTATATGTGTCTGTATGTGTGTATGCATGTGTATGTGTGTGTATGCATGTGTATGTGTGTATGTTTCTATGTGTGCATGTGTGTGTATATACTATATGTGTGTGTGTCTATGTGTATGTGTGTGTACCTATGAGTGTGTATGTGTTTATGTGTGTATGTGTCTATGTGTGTGTATGTGTTTATGTGTGTATGTGTATGCATGTATGTATGCATATGTATGTGTATGCATGTGTATGTGTGTGTATGCATCATTATGTGTGTATGTGTCTATGTGTGTATGTGTTTGTGTATATGTGTGTGTATGTGTGTGCGTCTGTGTATGTGTCGCTACGCATCTATGAGTGTTTATGTGTTTATGTGTGTGTATGTGTCTATGTGTGTGTATGTGTCTATGTGTGTATGTGTCTATGTGTGTGTATGCATGTATGTATGCATAGGTTTGTGTATGTGTGTGTATGCATTATGTATGCATATGTGTGTGTTTTCATTATGTATGTGTATGTATGCATATGCATTATGTATGCATATGTATGCATGTATGTGTATGTGTGTGTATGTCTCTCTATGTGTGTGTGTATGCATATATGTGTGTGTATGTGTGTATGTGTGTGTGTATATGTGTGTCTATGTGTGTATGCATGTGTATGTGTGTGAATGCATCATTATGTGTGTATGTGTCTGTGTGTGTATATGTGTGTGTATGTGTGTGCGCGTCTATGTGTGTGTATGTGTGTGTGTGTCTATGTGTATGTGTGTGTGTCTATGAGTGTGTATGTTTGGATGTGTGTGTGTATGAATGTGTGTCTATGAGTGTGTATGTTTGGATGTGTAAGTGTATGTGTGTGTCTATGTGTGTATGCATGTGTATGTGTGTGAATGCATCATCATGTGTGTCTATGAGTGTGTATGTTTGGATGTGTGTGTGTATATGTGTGTCTATGTGTGTATGCATGTGTATGTGTGTGAATGCATCTTTATGTGTGTATGTGTCTATGTGTGTATGTGTGTGTATATGTGTGTGTATATGTGTGTGTATGTGTGTGCGTGTCTATGTGTATGTGTGTGTGTCTATGAGTGTGTATGTGTTTATGTGTGTGTATGTGTCTATGTGTTTCTATGTGTCTATGTGTGTATGTGTCTATGTGTGTATGTATGCATATGTGTGTATGTGTGTGTATGCATGATGTATGCATATGTGTGTGTATGCATTATGTATGCATATGCATTATGTATGTGTATGTATGCATGTGAATTATGCATGTGTGTGTGCATGTGTATGCATTATGTGTGCATGTGTGTATGTGTATGCATTATGCATTGTGTATGTGTGTATATGTGTGTGTATTTGTGTGTATGTGTGTGTGTGTCTATGCGTATGTGTGTGTGTGTCTATGCGTGTATATGTGTGTGTACATATGTATGTGTGTGTAAGTGTGTGTGTGCGCATACCTGCCAATGGTCTCGCTCTCTCTCTCTCTCTCCCTCTCGTGCATGCTCTTTCTCTCTCTCTCTCTCTCTCTCTCTCTCTCTCTCTCTCTCTCTCTCTCTCTCTCTCTCTCTCTCTCTCTCTCTCTCTCTCTCTCTCTCTCTCTCTCTCGGTCTCTCTCTTCTTGGTCGCGTCGAAGGCCCGGCACAAATGTGCCGGGAGAAATCAAATTTTCTTTTTACATTTCAGAGCGTCGCATATGTGACGCTCTGCAGTTTGCCAACGTCATTAAATTTGTCGCTAGGCAGCGACAGTGATAGCGACGCTTTTTAAGTAGCGTTGCATATGCGACGCTATCGTCGCTTATGCCACGAAGGTCGGGCGAAAAAAAAAAATCGAAATTCCTACCGTCGCTTATGCGACGACCTCGTCGCATAAGCGACGGTTCCCGTTTTTTTTCCGATTTGGGGGCGTCGCTACGCCCCCCTTTTCCTTGTAGTGACCCATGATCATTAACAGAATTTCCACTAGCGGTGCAGTTCAGTTGGCCACTCTAGAAGGAGATATCTTGCCAAACTATATTAGTGGATGTAGAGTCAAGTTATACCAAGAACCTCTTACAGAGGATATGCTTACGAGACTCAACACTGCTAAGAAGCGAAAAGAAGAGGAGGTAAGGGTGAGAGAAGAAGCACAAGCAGAGGCTAGAGAGCGTATTAGGTGAAATAAGTTAAGGTGACTAGGCCTAGATGTCAACTCAAAAGCCCCAAAATATCACATGGATATGTGCCAAAAATCAGGCATAATTACTTCTCAAGTCATTGACCGACATCCCTTTGTGACCATAGAGATAGGACAAGGAAAGGGTGCAAGGACTGTGAAAGCATTGATTGACTCAGGTGCAGCAAGTAGTGCAGTCAGACTATCCTACTGCCAAGAATTGCAAATGAACATCAATCCTATAGCTTATCTCATAGGATTGGGAGGTGTGGAAACCCCTTGTTTGGGCGAGGTGGAACTTCCCATCTACCTTCAAGATGTTCCAATGAAAGTCAAAGCGCTAGTGTGTCAGGATGAGAACCTTATAGAACCACTTGTCTTGGGTCAAGATTGGATCTATGACCATGCAGTTAACTTAAACCTAAGAAGTCAAATTCTTCAAGTTTGGGTACATGAACAATGCATTACATTAGAATTAGAGAACTGCATGCTCCCAGATCATGGCACCACACACTCTCTTAGCTCTTCTTAGACTAATCATATGGAAGAAGATGTTGTATGTGTCAAAAGCTCTATGATGCAGAAGGAGTTAATCGTGGAAGAACAGGTTCGAAGGCGGGTGGATCTTTCTTCTTCTCCAAAGAATCATGTAGCCACACTAGTGAGTCCACCACAAATGCAAACACAATCGATCACAACAACTGCTACATCAAATAGAAAGACACCATTCGATAAGAAAGCAGTTCTGAGCGTGAAGTAGATCTGGGTACGCAAAGGAGAGAAACCACCAGCCTTGCCCCCACGAATCCCATCCAGGCAAGCCAACTTGGTCAGAAGACGAAGAAAGCAGCTCGGACAAGCTCAATCACAAGGTATCCAACAAGTTTGGGTGCCTAGGAAATTAGCTGTAGCTCAACAAGGGCGATTACAGATGTGGGTACCTAAGAAGCTCTTACATCTACAACAACCTATGTTCTCCCACATGCGAAAGGTCTCAACAAAGAAGCCAAAAAGAGAAGCGGGTCAGAACGATGTATAGAGACCGAAAGAAGATCAAATCAGCTCTTCAACAATAGTAGGAAGACGTGCAAAAAGGATATGGGTTTGGAAGCCAAAAGTACAAGTAGCCTCCATCGAACCAAAGCGCCAACCACACTGGATACCACAGTTCAAAAAGCATCCAACGAGGAAGACGCCTGAAGTAATCTCTACAGTGCCAAATGTTGTTCTAAAATGGATCCCTATAAAGAGGAAGGATCAGTGGTCATCTCGAGATCCAATGGATACCTCCAACAAAGATGACATCAACATCTGCAAGTGACATCAGGCCTCGACGAGCGACAACCATGTGCTCCTTGCACAACCCTGTCTTTTGCACCATTCAGGTCATGCATTTCCAAAGTATGCATTAATATAGGGCCGCATTACACGGCCATGCATAGACACACTTGAGAATCCCAGGCACAAGAGCACATTGACATATGTCAAATATTTTTATTGATTGATACTAAACTCTGTCTTCTTGTTTTGTGATGTTGTTCCAAAAAAAAAAAGAGAAAAAAAGAAAAAAAGAAAGAGAGGAAGAACTTGTTCCCAGGTTTGGCTCATGAAACATGAATGAGTCATGCTTAGTTGAAGATGGAATTGTTGATTACCGGGGATTTATCAGTTTGGATAGAAGTGTGTCTCGGCTAGCAGATGATATAATTGATGACTTATCTGGTAGATGTCAAGAACTTGGTCTGAACATGGCATCCATGACTATGGTTCCCTCTTACTATGGTAGGAGTGAAGATCCTGAAGGTCCGCAACTTGAGTGATGCTTAACTACTGTGTGTACGAGAGCATCCAAGGAGATATCTACAAGGGGTAGTTCTGGTACCCTGCAAATCTTTGTATGTATACTGGATGAGAAGACTCCTGCTTATGGTGAGCTAAAGAGAATATGTGAAACTAAGCTTGGTGTAGTTATCGAATGTTGTTTGTCAAGGAATATAAAGAAATTCAATCTTCAGTATTTGGCAAATGATGCTTTGAAAAGAGGAGACAAGATCAGCCACTCACACAATCTCATCAGTGGACCATCAGCACGGACATTCATCAACAACATTCCATCCCAAAGGCCAAGTGTACAACACGAAGAGATGAACATCGATCGACCTTCTCCATGGTAAGTATCTTTACTCTGGAATCATCATAACCTTGATAGCTTAGGAAACCTCTTCGTTGGCATACCCTTGGCACATGTTTTCCTTAACCCATGCACACACACACTTACCCATCACCCAATATGGGTTACGAGTACGTGGCATGACTAATATGAACATTAACTTTGGAAGATCTAGAAAACATCAAGGGAGACTCACAACAACACAGTCCTGCTCGAATCCAAGGAAGAAGCACATACCAAGAGACTACAACTTGCAAAGACTCGCACTGATAGATGAAGAACCAGACAACCAACCCTGCCACATCTCGAAGACAGACGACTTCTGTTCATACAGAAGGGACACCCCCTCTCAAAGGACTACTTGGAACAACCACTACAACAAGGGTCTGTCAGGGATGACAGACTCGAGAGGGGGGGGGAGTGTTGAAGCTCAAGGTCAAGGACAAAACATGGAAGCACATCAAAAAGGTGGACACACAAGAAAAGGGAGCAAGTAGGGAGCTCCAAGAAGTGTATGTCCAATTTTCACAAGAATACCCTACAAAAATAGTGATTTTCATGACTAAAAACCATTGTAAATACCATTTTCTATTTTTGTAACTCCATTTTGTTCAAGCAGAGGAGTCCTTGAGCTTGAGGAGTATTAGAAGTATCATCCTACCAATTTTCATAATTTTTAGACTCCGTTTGAGCCCTCAAAAAAAGCCTTCGAACCTAATTTTTAACTAGGCCAGACACTAGGTCTGGATAGGGCCAAAACTAGTCAAAAAACTATAAAAAGAGCTAGAGAGCTCATTTTTTGGGTCAGCTTGTTAGAGAATAGAGCTTTGTAAGAGAACTCTTTTGCAATCGAAGCTTTCCATTGTTCCTCTCTTTGATCTTACCTTGTGCGCGTGTGTGTGTATGTGTGTGCATGTTTGTGTGCTTTCACTCATGCACTTGTGCCTTCACTTGCTCGTGGTCTTCATAAGTGTTGAAGCTCAAGGTCAAGGACAAAGCATGGAAGCACATCAAAAAGGTGGACACACAAGAAAAGGGAGCAAGTAGGGAGCTCCAAGAAGTGTATGTCCAATTTTCACAAGAATACCCTACAAAAATAGTGATTTTCATCATTAAAAACCATTGTAAATACCATTTTCTATTTTTGTAACTCCATTTTGTTCAAGCCAAGGAGTCCTTGAGCTTGAGGAGTATTAGAAGTATCATCCTACCAATTTTCATAATTTTTAGACTCCGTTTGAGCCCTCAAATAAGTCGTGGAACCTAATTTTTAACTAGGCCGGACTCTAGGTCTGGACAGGGCCAAAACTAGTCAGAAAACTATAAAAAGAGCTAGAGAGCTCATTTTTGGGGTTAGCTTGTTAGAGAATAGAGCTTTGTAAGAGAAATCTTTTGCAATCTAAGCTTTCCATTGTTCCTCTCTTTGATCTTACCTTGTGCGTGTGTGTGTGTGTGTATGTGTGTGCATGTTTGTGTGCTTTCACTCATGCACTTATGCCTTCACTTGCTTGTGGTCTTCATACCGTTCCTCACGTCTCCGCGGATTGACAAGTAAAGGAGGTGGTGCTTACGCTTGAGCTACACCACCATGGTTCATCAACACAAGCTTGAGCAGATGAACATACCTCTTCAATAGCTACCCAAAGTTCCAGCTCTGTGTTGTTTGCACACTCTTTGTTCTTCCACGATGATTTTACAGTCCCATTCTGTTCATCAACTTGCTTCTTTCTGCAATCCTTGATGGCATGTCCTTTCTTTTCACAATAGAAGCAACATCCTATGAACTTTTTCTTCTTTGGCTTCTTCTTTGATACATCAGAAGAGCCTTTACCTTTTGCATTTGCTGAACATGCAACATCATTTGTACTTAGCCGATTCCTCAACTGCATCTCTTCTTCTAAATGCATAGCACAAAATTCTTCAAATGTGAGGGGAGTTGGTCTTACCTGAGTGTTAAGCGCTAATACTAATCCATCATACTTTGTTGGAAGAACACATACACATCTTTGAGCTAGCTCTTCTAGTGTTATAACAACACCAACTGCAGCTAATTGATCTTGACGATGTTTTATCCGTTTGATAAAATCTTTAGCCTTTTCAGAATCAGAATGCTTTTCATTTGCCAACTGATTTTCTAAATTTTGTATCTTAGTGTGGTTCTTGGTCTCATATTGTCGAGCCAATATGCCCCAAGCCTCATGTGCTTTAGTAGTATGTTGAACTAAAGTAAGCATAGAATCACTTACACTAGTGACAATTGCACATAATGCATCAGCATTCCGCCTCTTCCAAGCTTGTAGAAGATCTGGATCTGGCTGAATCATCAATCTTGAATTTGCTAGATCTTCAACTGGTATATGCTCTGGATCCAATCCCATCGGTTCCATGACAGTGTCAAGTAATTCATAGGAGTCCAAAATTGCAAAAATTTTGAACTTACAGAGTGTATAGTTGGTTCCATCCAACTTTCCTTTAGTGAGTGCAGGTGGATGAATTCGAATAGGTGCAACATTAACATTACCTCAAGCACCAAGACCAGTGCTCGACGATGAAGCCATCATGTAATCACTAGAATAATCTACTGATATTCTAGTTTGCTAGTAGGCTAAAATAGTGATACTTCTCAGGCTATTCGAACCTTAAGGCTCTGATACCATGTAAGACAATAGTTACACAATGTAACACAAGAGCAGTAGTAGAGAAGATAATAGATATAAGAGAATCTCAACAATTTTTCTACTAACAGCAAGTACAAAGATGATGGCATTATCCACCTGTGCGCTCTCAAGGTAGAGCTTAAATGGTGATCTAGACAACTCTAATAGGGAGATACAAGGTAGAGTTATGTTGGCTCAATTTGATATCTCCGGTAGTGCAAAAGTAATGTATATATAGGATCATGGGTGGTCTTCCGTGGACAGCTATATACGGGTGGTAGAGCGTGGGCGCCACCACTCGCGTAATTGCCATACATGGCTTAGACCAGTGGAACCGACCTAACAAATATAAATGATTTTTGACTCCGACAGGGAATATTGCATAGAATATTCCCTTTACCGTTGCGCGGGGGGCACTGCCCCTGGACCCCCACTAGTGGGCCCACTGGCCCCCTGGGACCCCCCAACCAAGGGGCCCACTGGCCCCCTTGGACCCCCTATCCTGGGCTACTCCCCGCTACCCCGGACCCCACAATTGGGGACCCTGGTAATTCCCTTTCCTTACAATACCTTACATGGTCCAATATGACCTTCATCCGACATGTAAGTTGGGATTCCCATCAATTGGGTAATGCAGCTTGGCTTCTCCTCATAATGGGGGCCTTACAAAATGTGCATACAATCATGAGGGGTAGACATTGATCATATACTAATAGAAACAACAAGGATAATGTCAATGCTTTTTGGATACGTGGTAAGAACAATCATCTAGCTCATGAATGTTGGCATAATAATCGAGTCACTAGTAATTTTAATCAAAACTTCAATCAAAGAGGCAGAGGTGGAGGAAATTAGAGAGGAGGTTTTAGAGGTAGAGGTGGTAGAAGTTTCTTTGGAAGGAATGGTGGAAGAAGCTTTCAAAATCAATCCTACAATAACACTTATTACAACTATGCATAAGATTAGAAAGAAGACTCCACTCTAATCATGAATGCAACATGTGAAGTTCCAAAGGAAGACCAAAAGGTATTCTACATTGAGTCAGGGTGTAGTAATCACTTGAGTGGAATTAATGCTTTGATGACTTATTTGGAAAATAAGGTAATCAATCATATAGTCCAAACAGGTGGCAATACAAGACATAAGTTAAAGTCTTTTAGATTAGTGAATGCTAAAGATGGAAGTACTCTTTTGAGTAAAGCTCTGTATGTTCCTACAATTCCAAAGAATTTGATCAATGTAGGACAAATTGTAGAAAAAGGATATGAGGTGAGGTTCACTAATGATAGAGTTTATGTTGAAGAGCCTAACCAAGGGTATAAGAAAATTGTTACAGGAAAGAGAGAAGGAAGGCTTTTCACATTGAAGGTACAAGGTAATGTTGGGCATGCCTTGCTCACATATGGAGAGCAAAAGATATCTCAATTGGATCTTTGGCACAAGAGGATCGGACACTTCAATGAAAGAGGTATTAAAGAGATGATTATTAATGGTTTAGTGCTTGGATTACCTAATGTTGCAGGTCAACACATGACATACAGATCTGAAGCATGTCAAGTAATCCAAAAGTGATTGGATGCAAATGGGTCTTCAAAATAAAGAGATATGTAGATGGAAGCGTGTCTAGGTATAAAGCTAGGCTTTTTGTAAAAGGATATGCACAGACATATGGTGTGGACTATGATGAAACCTATAGTCCTATTGCAAGGATGACAACCATAGGAACTCTCATAGCTATTGCTACATGCAAAGGTTGAAATTGTCTCAAGTAGATGTGAAGAATGCATTTTTAAATGGTTATACTTCAGATTAAGTTTACATGGAACAACCAAATGGTTTGAGAGATCAATTTTATCCAGATCATGTGTATTAGCTCACAAGAGCTTTGTATGGCTTGAAACAAGCCCCAAGTGCATGGAGTTATAGGCTTGTAAAGTTCTTGAAGGAACTTGGATTTCAAGCATCAAAGGTAGATAGTAGTTTGTTAGTCAAAGCAAGTGAAGGTGGTTTCATTTATGTTTTTATTTATGTTGATGACATAATACTTATAGGTACAGTTGAAAAAGGCATACAAATGCTTAAGAAGTAGATGGAGAAAGAGTTCAAGATCAGTGACTTGGGAGATTTATCTTAATTCTTGGGAATGGAGATTCTATATACTCAACATGGAGTATATGTCACTCAAGAAAGGTACTTGAAGAATTTGTAGCATTGATAAGGCTTGATTTATCATATGCAGTTGGAGTTCTATCTCAGTTCATGCATTGTCGAAGGAAGGAACATTGGATTTTGGGACAAAGGGTGCTAAGATATATTAAGGGAACACTTAAAGAAGGTTTGTATTATGGTTTTACATCAGATACAAGAATGAAGATATATAGTGATGTAGATTGGGCAAGCAACTCTGATTATAAAAGATCAACACATGGGTATTTGTGTTAGGTGTGAGATAAATTGATGTCTTGGTGTTTTCAGAAGCAACATATAGTTACTTTATCATCTACAAAATTAGAGTATAAAGCTATGGTGGAAGTTGCAAAGGAGTTCATATGGTTGAAGACTCTTATGAAGAGTTTTGACATCAGTCATAGTGTTCCTATCATTTATGGAGACAATATGAGCTCTTTGTATTTGGCAGCTAACCCTGTGTTTCATGCCAAGACCAAACATATTGAGATTCAATATCACTTCTTGAGAGAAAATATTATTGGCAAAGAGATAGAGATCATGTATACTCCTACAAAAGACCAGGTTGCAGATATGTTAGAAAAGAGCTTTGACGAACCTAAGTTGCAGAGGTTTAAAGAAATGGTAGGTATAAAGAAGATCTAGGTAATCACAATTAATGATTGAGGGGGAGTTTTTGGAGCAAGACAATCATAAACTAATTATTACAAAGAGGATTGAAGAATGACGAATGAAGGGAAGGAGGAAGGATGAATCATAAAATGAAGAAAAGTTTCAAAAGAAGATGTTTTGCAAACCTATGTATATTAACCTTGTAAAT
The DNA here is from genome assembly GCA_020310875.1 of Ceratopteris richardii. NCBI lineage: Eukaryota > Viridiplantae > Streptophyta > Polypodiopsida > Polypodiales > Pteridaceae > Ceratopteris > Ceratopteris richardii. Next base: position 33,008,937 of record CM035420.1, on the reverse strand, counting down.
AGTTTAAAATAATTTGTATTAGTGATGAATCTTCATGTACACACCTATATATACTTGTATATAGATATGTGATAGAGGATAGAAGCAAAATAGATGAATAGAGTATGAGTAGATGAAGAAAAGTGATTTTGAATGAGAGTGTTATGTGAGAAGATGGTTGGATACACTCCAGAAATGAATTGGTGCTGCTCAAATCATGCTCTACACCTACCAATGTAGCTTCAGAGTACCTTAGTAGAAACCTTTATCTTCCCAAATATGCATTTGGAACCATAATATACTTTGGATCATCACCTTCAAATAGTTGTATCAAAACAGACTACTTCCAAGTTTGAAGAGTTGGCAAAACTAGCTGCTTATGGACTGTGACGTGCTCAGTATTTCACTCAGTGCTCACTCACTTGTTACAATTGATCCAAGAGCTTTTACAAATATATAACTGGATCCCTAAGCTTTCTATAGGAAGTTTTCTAAGTAATTCAAGATGAGTATATGCGGAGAAATCATATTAAGAAGTTAGGGGTGTAATCCCAACATTTTAGGAGGATGACAGTCAACAGACATAGGTAGATTGCAACAAATTTATCTCACAAAGTACTAAACCAAATGAAATGAAACTTGATAGCATAGGACTAGAAGTTCTAAGCTACATGTACCAAGTTGAATCACATTGAATGGATAAGTATACGTAGAGATCGCCTCAAAACAAAACCACCAAAATTGAGAGCTTAGTAGCAAGTAATAGTGAACATGAGATAACTTGCATAATCTGAATCAAATGAGTAATATTATGAATGTATGATACAAAGGAGATGGTGTAGGCTGACTCATGTGTGGTCTTAGTGTGCCCACAATCTTGAAGCTCAATGTGTCCTTCTTCTGCTCTATCCATCAGGACTTAATCATGATCTTTTATCAATTTGATTCTAACCACTTAGTTCTTGTGACTTACAACTTGTAATGGTACAAGATTCTCTCAAGATTTTCCTTTTACATTTATCTTGAGTTAAACTAAAACGATTTTCAAGAGGTGTTCATATGTGACTTATGAATAGTCATGATCAAGATGTGAAGTAAGCCTTTGACATTTGATCAAGCATCAAGGCTTGCCAAATGTACCAATAGCCCCCCCCTCAACTCTAAGATGCTTGAGTCTTCATTCCATATGTATCTTGTGCATTCCAATCATTGATTTCAACTTGTTGAGTTTGCTTCCATCAAGTGCTTTCGTCATCATATCCACATATTGCATCTATGTAGACACATAAGACAAAACACAAAGATAGGATGAAAGATAGGATTAGCAGCTAAATGCAAAGAACTCATATTGTCTCCAAATATATATGGAGTGCCAAACTCTAACCCTAACTCTGTAAATAGGGACTTGATCCACATTGCTTCCTGAGTTACATTTGGCAATCCTTTTTACTCAGCTTCAGTTGAAGAGAGTCCTATTGTGGGTTGTTTCTTGGAAGACCAAGAAATGAGCTTTGTACCTACAAAGGATAAATATCCAAATGTGCTTCTTCTATCATCTTTTGATCCTACCCAATCCGCATCAGTGAGTAGCTTTACAATTAAATCAGATGTATAAGGGTAATACATGTCTTCATTAATTGTTCCCTTCAGATACTTTAATATCCTTTTGGCTGCATCCACATGAGGTTTTGTAGGAGTGTGCATAAATTCGCTAAGCATACTTACTCCATAGCAGATATCAACCCTAGTCGGGGTTGCATGATTCAAGCTTCCAATTAAACTTTGGTAGCTTTTAATGTCTTCAATAGGTTCCCCTTCATGAGCACTTAACTTGTGATTGACCTCTATGGGAGTACCTGCAACCTTAGCATCCTGCATCTTGAACTTTGCAATCACATCTTTAACATACTTCCTTTGGGTAAGGAAGATCCTTTTATCTGTATAGACAACTTCTAATCAATAAGTGAGCAATCCAAGATCATTTACCTTGAATTCTTCCTTCATTTGGGCTTTGATCTTCTTGATTCCATCTACATCATTACCTATAAGAATAATATCATCTACATACACACATAGATATATGACTTCAGAGTTATTCTTCTTAATGAAGAGTGAACAATCACCCTTGCCCATCTTGGATCCTTTGTCCTGCAAGAATGTAACCAATCTATCGTTCCAAGCTCTAGGAGCTTGTTTGAGACCATAGAGAGATTTCCTGGGTTTGCATACATAATCAGGATGTATATTATCAATAAATCTTGGAGGTTATGCCATGTACACCTCCTCTAAAATCCACCATTTAAGAATGCATTTTTTACATCTAATTGATAAATGTTCCAATTCCTTGAAGAAGCTATACTTATGAGAACTCTCATTGTTGGCATCTTGGCCACAAGAGAGAAGGCCTCCTCATAATCAATCCCTTGGGTCTGACCAAACCCTTTAGCCACAAGTCTTGCTTTGTACCTATTTATTGATCCATCAAAATTCTTTTTTACCTTATAAATCCATCTAGATCAAGTGATCTTCATGGATTGATTCTTGGGAACTAGATCTCAAGTCTGATTTTCTTGAAGTGCTTGTATCTCTTCCTCCATTGCTTCCTTCCATTCAGATTTCTTGTTTGCTTCTTGAAACATTGATGGCTCTTTGAGTTGATATCCTAAGCAATATAGATTGAGTGTTTAATGACTAGAGATGTGTCATATCCATACCTTTCTGGCTTCTTCTTTTCCCTCGTTGATCTCCTTATTGTTTGTTGAGAGGATTCTGCAATATCCCTCAAGTCTTGCATCTTCTCTTTACCTTTGTTGATCCATACCTTGAAGTTCCTCCTTGGTTTCTTCTGATCATCATCAAAATCACTCAAATCTTCATGTTGTTGATTATTTACCTTTTGTATTGTAGGAAAGTCTTCTCTGGGTCATAAGGTAGCTTGACTTTTCTACAATCATTTTCAAACCACGAGTTGTCTTCATTAAAGACAACATCTCTACTAACAATAGAACCTTTAGTACTTGGATTATACAACATGTACCCTTTTTTATTAAGATCATAACCTATGAACACACACTTCTCTGCCTTAGGATCCATTTTACCTCTGATCTGTGATGGAACTTGGGCAATTTTTTTTCATTAATCATGGACCTTGTTGTCTCCACAATGGTCCTATTCCTCCTCTCTGCTACTCCATTTTGTTCTGGAGTATACGTGGTGGTAATTTCTCTTTTGATGCCTCTATCTTGGAGATATGCATCAAACTCATGGGAGAAGTGTTCTCCTTCTCCATCTGACCTTAGCCTCTTTAATGTTTTCCCTGTTTTATTTTCAACAAGAGCAAGATATGTTTTGAAACAATTGAAAACTTCATCCTTGTGCTTCATAAAATAAAGTATCGTCTATCTGTTAGAGCCATCAATGAATGATACATAGTACCTAGATCCTGAAATTGAAGGGTCTTTGCTAGGTCCCCAAACATCTATGTGGACTAGCTCCAATAGATCACCATGAATGTAACCATTCTTCATAAATGGTTCTCTATGAGAATTCTGAAATAGACATGCACTACATTTCTATATCATATGTTGCTTGGATATATTTAGAAATCAAAGCACACTCTGATCCCTGCATATTTGATTTAAACTTTTTACTCTTATGTGAGCTAATCTTTTGTGCCACATTTCTACTTCTGATAAGGTTTGTCCTCCATAATTGAAAAGTGCTATATTTCTAGTTTCCTGTACCTCAAATGTAAAGAGTCCATCTATCTTTTCTCCTTTGGCCATCCTCTTCAATCCTTGTTGAGGATCTTCAACAAATGCTCCATTTCTTGTAAATCTTATCTGCAAACCTTTTTCTACAATTTTTCCAACACTCCTCAATTTCTTGGCTATGGTAGGTACATACACTACCTTACTGAGATGATTCATATTTCCATCTGAGGTCTTCACATTCCCAATCTTTTCAATTGAGTGCCTTGTGTCATCTCCTGTCTATACCTCATGCTTGTTCCTTGGATCCTCCAAGTCAGATTGCAATGCCACATTTCCTGCTACATTATTTGAACAACCAGAATCTATATAGAACACATGCTCATCTGCTTTACCTTGCCTCATGGTCATGTTCATTAACAAAAGTGAGTCTTCTTGTGCCTGCTCTTCAGTGTAATTGTTGTATTCTCTTCTTGCTCTATAGCCTCCTTCGTTATTGTAGTTGTTGTAGTTGTTGTTGTAGTTGTTGAAGTTGTTTGATCTTCCTCTTCCATAGCTTCCTCTATTGAAGCCTCTTCCTCTTTGATTTCTAGGGTTCTTGAAACAATTCTCAGCCGTATGGTTAGTCAATCCACATATGGCACATGGAGAGGTGCTTTGGAATCTGCCCCTGCCTTTTTTACTACCTCTACCTCTTCCTCTTGTACCTCTACCACTTCTTGGAAAGTTAGCTTGGGTGATACTAGCTTCATCATCAAATTTCTCGCTTTTACCCTTACTATCCTTACTCTTGTTCTTATCAGTGTATAGGGCAGAGGATTGATTACCTTTTGAGTTGTCATTGTTCTTCAAAAGGTTTGATTCATGAGTGAATAGTTATCCCATTAGAGTATTGAAGTCAGGTACATGCATGTCCATGTATAGATCCATTGCAGTGGTGAATGTTTACCATTTGTCATCTGCTTTGATTCCATTGATCACTTGTCTTATAATTTGATCCTTATCAATGACTTCTCCAATGCTTCCAAGTTAATCAGCTAAGTCCTTCATTTTAGTGACATAATCAATCCCTTTTTGTTTGGGCATCTTCTTGAGTGTTGTGAATTCCATCCATAGTTGATTCTTTCTTGCGCTAGTGCTTGAAGAAAAGAAGGCTTCAAGTGCGATGCAGGTTTCTTGTGATGTCTTAAAATTCCTAATATGTGGAAGTAAGAAATCAGAGACTCAGTTGAGAAGGTATGACCTGGCCAAGGCATCCTTTGAGCAACCATGTTGATAACCTTTCCTCTTCTTCTTGAGTGGGTTGCCCTTTGCTTCTGTGTATTGGTGTCGACTCATCTCCAAATATGTAACCATAGAGATTTCTACCTTGTAGATATGCTTCAATTCTAATAGGCCAAGTAGAGTAATTACCTTGATCCAATTTTTCAATTGATGATGGGAATCCATGTCCCATGTTGAGTTGATGATAGCTCTGATACCACTATGAGGAGATGGTTGGATACACTCCAGAAATGAGCTGGTGCTACACAAATCCTGCTCCACACTTGTCAATCTAGCTTAAGAGTACCTTAGTAGACACCTTTAGCTTCCAAAATATGCATTTGCAACCATAATATACTTTGGAGCATCACCATCAAATAGTTGTATCAAAACAAACTACTTCCAAATTTGAAGAGTTGCCAAAACTTGTTATTTATGGAGTGTGACCTGCTCAGTATTTCACTCAGTGCTCACTCACTGATTAAAATTGACCCAAAAGATTTTAGACATATCTAACTGGACCCCTAAGCTTGCTATAGGAAGTTATTTCACTAATTTAGGATGATTATATGCTGAGAAATCATATTAAGAAGTTAGGGGGTGTAATCTCAACATTTTAGGAGGATGACAGTCAGCAGACATAGGTAGATTGCAACACACTTATCTCGCAGAGTACTGAACCAACGTAATTGAAACTTGAAAACATAGAATTAGAAGGTCTAAGCGACATGTACCAACGTAATGGATAAGTATACGCAGAGAACTCCTCAAAACAAAAGCACTGAGATTGAGAGCTTAGTAGCAGGTACATGAGATAGCTTGCATAATCTGAATCAAATGAGTGATATTATGAATGTATGATACAAAGCAGATGATGTAACTTTACTCATACATGTGTGCTTGTAGTGTACCCACAATCTTGAAGCTCAATGTCTCTTTCTTCTGCTCTATCCACTGCGACTAAAATCATGATCTTTTATAGATGAGTTCCAATTTTGAATTTTGAATCTGCCACCTAAAACTGATCCTACCTTTTAGGATCCTAATCATTTTGATTCCAACCGCTTAGTTGTTGTGACTTACAACTCATAATGGTATGAGATTCTCCCAAGCTTTGCCTTTTACATTTATCTTGAGTTAAACTCAAGAGATTTACAAGAGGTGTTCATATGTGACTTATGAATAGTTATGCGAAAGATGTGAAGTAAGCCTTTGACATTTGATCAAGCATCAAGTCTTGCCAAATGTACCAACATGTTACTCCATCAGATGTAAATTCAGATGAATATAAGTTTTTTGAGAACTACGTCTCGACTTTTCTCAAAATTCTCCTTTTGTGCTTAGCCAATTGAGAAATCCTTTTCTACATGGATAATTCTATATTTGATGCATCTATGGTCAAGATTCGAGAGTCTAATTGTAATCAAGTTGAGATAATTGTGAGTAGGAGCATTTGTATGTGTGAAAGTGATGAGTGACTTCTAAAAGAGGTGCAATCTCGGTGGTCAAAGATTTGAACAAATCTTAGTGTAGAGTGTAAAGGTTTACACAAGTGAGCATTTCAAATCTAAGTTGGAAGGTAAGATATCTATTTCTAAAAGAATTTTATCAAACGGGTTGTAGATTATGAGAACCAAGTGTTTAAAGTTGCATATGTAAAAGTCGCCTACAAAGAAAGCCTATTTCAAACATAGGTTTACTTATTGAAGTAAATCTAAAGTTTTTAATGTTTTTTGAAGAACTTTCACTCGAACTAGCTGCATAAACATTAGGAGCATGTTTTATCAAAGTTTCATAGAAAACGTTAATCATTTCACCATCCAATGAGTGAGTTTTGTGAGGCAGACTTTTCTGAGTGAAGCCATAGGTCACAAAAGTATTATATGTTTATAATTTGGCAAAGATTCCAAAAATTGGTATGGATCTTGAGAGGTGTTCTAAACTCAAGTATAGCTAACCTTTTGGATATTAAACTTCTCCATCATCAAAGAGCACAAAATCAAGTTTTCAAGGTCACTACATGTTCCTAAAATAAGAAAATTGAAGGCTTAAAGGGTTTCCACATGGCAAAAAAAGATTGAACCATGTTGTATGGTCAAGATGAGCTACATTCAAGGATGGAGATGCACTAAAGCTTAAAGAAAGGAGGATCAACGAGTTCTTTTATTGGATAAGCCTATTTTGATGACCAAAGAATAATAATGCAAAGTTCTTCCAAAAGTAGTAGCTAATCTTATTCAAGTTGATGTGAGCACTGATATGATGGTCTACATCTTCTCCATATCCAATGGTGGAGAATGATGGCACCTATTTCTTCCCCTTTTCCCTAGTATCATATAAAGAACCAATCCTAGCCATCCATTTGATAAATCCAATGGTTGTAATCAAAAGCAGTTGATCCAAGGGCATTGAGAGTTGGTTTCTCTAGATCCAAGGGCCTAAATGCATTCAAAAAACTTTAAAAACCCTCCTCCAAGTTCATAGAGCATCATTTTTGGGCATCCATAGGGACCTTTCTAGCACATATGATGTGGACTTACTCATAAATATGCGAGCTTAGTGTATGCTAAAACATGAGGCTTAATGGCTCTCTCTTCTCTATCATATCCCATGACTAAAAGTCACTCCTATTTATACTCATAAAGTGAGTTTGAAATTTGAATTTCTTCCACCTAAAAGTGTCCCTACACTTTAGGTGTTGATTGATTTGATTCCAACCACCACGTAGTCATGGTTCTTCAATCCTAATTTCATAAGATTCCCTCAAATCATTTACATCTATTTTTATATAGGGAGATAAATCTCATGACTTTTAGAAGGGGTGTTCATGTGAGCTTCACAAGTGATAAAAAATGAATATATGAGAAGTCCTTGTTCTTTGGTGAGGCATCAAGGCTTTCCAAATGTACCAAAAGCTCCCCTTCAAGCCTAAGATTCTTGAGTCTTCAATCCTTTGGTATCTTATGCAATCCAAGCATGGATATAAACCTCTTTAGTTTGCTTCCATCCAATGATTTGGTCATCATATTTGCATATTGCATATGACTAGATACATAGGAGAGGTGTATCTCCTTACTCACAATATTTTCCCTAAAAAGATGATAATGGAGTTCTAGATGCTTACTCTTGGCATGAAATATAGGATTAGCAGCTAGATGCAATGAACACATATTATTTCCGAATATAAATGGAGGGCCTAAATCCAACCCTAGATCTCTATATAGGGTCTTTGATTTACATAGGTTCTTGTGTTGCATTTGGTAGCCCTCTCTATTCAGCTTTGTTGGTGCAAATGTTCAAGCCTACACATTTGGCTTAGCATGGAAGACATTGTGTGGAACTAGCACTTGATGCTTCATGTGAACTATAGCTTGTAACTACTTGATCATTTACCATTGTAAAACATTAATTCTTTGGAGAATCTTGTAAAAGCTTTAAACTCGTGGAGTTAGGAAGAATATTAGCTACAACTTCAAGTTGAGGGAATAGCTTGCTCTGACTACCTTCTTCCTCATATTAGGAATTGCACAACTTCCCAAGAGACTTGGGATACTCTATCTTCATATGTTTGAGGAGCAAATAGTGAGACAAATAAGCAATGGCAACAAGACAGATGATAAGTGGGAATCCTTCACAACTGCAATGGATCTTTATATGGATATGTAAATCCCTGATCTAACCAATCTCATGGGGCAACTCTTCACCCATGAGGCCAAGCTCAACAAAAATGGTGAACCACCAAGAGGTAACATTTCTTTTTCCCTCTATACAGATAAAGGAAAGTCTAAGGATAAAGGAAAGAGCAAGAAGTTTGAAGATGAAGGTGCTACTTCTCAAGCTAACTATAGAGGGAGAGGTAGGAATTCAAGAGGAAGGGCAAAGGAGGTAAGCAAGGTACGGGGAGACCTTTTAAATCTTCCCCATGCAATGTATGTGGACTGTCTAACCACACAACAGATGAGTGCTATAGGAACTTCAAGAACAAGGGAGGAAGAGGATTCCAAAGAGGTGGCTACTCACAATCAAGAGGAAGATTCAATCATAATCAAGGTTACAACCATGGCTACAACAACAATTATCAAGGAGGATACAAATCAAGAAAATACTTCAATAACTATATAGAGGATCAAGAGGATTCTCTTCTCATTATTAACATGACCTCAAAACAAGGTATGAATGATGAGCACCTCTTCTATAGACTCAAGTTGTTCAAACCATGCATTAGGCAATATGGCTCTCCTTTATGATCTTGAAGAGTCCAAGAGAAAGCACCAAGTGCAAACCGGTGATGATACCAAGCACTCAGTTGTCAAGATAGGAAATGTCAAAACTTCTGATGGGAATAGGAATCTCTTGAGGAGAGTTCTTTATGTACCTACTATCACAAAGAATTTCATGAGTGTTGGACAGATAGTGGAAAAGGGTTTGCAGGTTAGGTTCAATAAATTTGGAGCTTTTGTGGAGGACCCCCAACATGGATTCAGGAGAATTGCAAAGGGAGAGAAAACAGGTAGATTGTTTACATTTGAGCTCGAGGACACTAGAAACATTGCACTTTACAATTATAAGGATCAAACCTTGTCTGAGTTAGAGATATGGCACAAAAGTCTAGGACACATTGGTGAGAGAACATTGAAGCAGATATGTAGAGATCACAGGTTACCCTTTAAAAAGAAAGGCTATATGCATGAGGATTAGTTGGAACTTGTCCAGACAGATGTGTGGGACCAAGCAAGGACGCTTCAATTTCTTGCTCAAGGTACTATGTGTCATCTATTGATGATTTCAGTAGGTGGACTATCTTGTATTTTGTGAAACATAAAGATGAAGTGTTTAGTTGTTTCAAAAAGTATCTTGCACTTGTTGAAAATCAAACATGAAAGAGTTTAAAGAGGATAAGTTCAGATGGAGGAGGTGAGTACTTCTTTAATGAGTTTGATGCATTTTTGTAGGAAAGAGGTATCAAGAGAGAGATCACAACTAGATATACTCCTGAGAAAAATGGAGTAGCAAAGAGGAGGAACAAATTGATTGTGGAAGCAATTAGATCTATGCTAAATGAAAAGAAGTTGCCTAATTACTTGTGGGCAAAGGCTATTTCTACTGCCACTTATCTTTTTAACACGTTACCTTCTAAGTCCCTTGATGGGATGACCCCCTATGAGGCATGGAATGGTAGGAGACCATCACTTGAACATTGCAGAATATTTGGTTGTGTTGCCTATGTGCATGTTCCATCTCAAATCAGAGGTAAATTAGACCTTAACACTAGTTCTATACTAGGACACTTGAGTGTCCTGGGACACTTAAGTGTCCTGCTTTTACACCAAATTGTTTGATTTTTCTTGAAGACACCCTTGAGGCTTTGATGGCATATTCACTTGGATTGGATAGCCCACACCATGTGATTTTAAAGAAAAATATAATCTTTAATATTTTATAACTTCATATGGGTTATTATATGAAGAAGAAAATGGGAATTTCTAAAAATTCAACTTTTAGCATAACAGAAAAATAACTAAATTCAAACATTTTGACAAATTGGATATGTCTTAGGAGATCTCAAGCTATTGATGGATTTTGGTGATGTAAATCAAGTGTTTGGGGATCTCTAGAGAAGGTTTAACACTTCCAAAAGTGATAAACATGGACTCAAAATGTATCTTCTCTAGATGACTACCATTTATCACAATCTTTTAAGAATGGCTCACTATAATTTGTGTGTAAGGGATATTGCAAAGAATTTGCAAGTTATCAATGGAAAACCTTCATGCTAATTAAATGCACATTTTTATTCAAAGTTAGAAGGCCTTCACATAGAACTAGTAGTGATTGCATTTCTTGCTGACTTTCATGCTGAATTAGCAAAACACATATTTCAATGTTCATGAAAAGAACATAGTTCCAAAGGTAGAATAAAAAACTATGATAAAAAATAATAAATATTTAAATGCTATTCTAAGTATTAAACATTCCAAAATATGCTTTCATGCCATGTTTCATTCTTAATCTCATCAAATAGTATGTGATTCACAATGGTGATTGTTATAAAAATGAATTAAATTGGCATATATATTTGATTTGACAAAAAGAAGATGGCATCCATGATGGAAATGATGAGATGTTTTCAACTAATCCTTATTACTTTATGATATCAAAGATTATGCCAAAGAAATTTTAGTATTATTTTGAGTATGTGTGGATGTGTTCAAGGGATCGTGTGTTTATGGATATAACAACTACAAAAAAAATAATTTTACTAAATATAATATATTTTCTTTTGATTCTATGTGTACATGACTCCTGTTTCTTGGTAGGAACTAGATTGTTTTCTTGGATGTCAAGCTAAATTTTTATAATTTAGCATTATTTTAATTGGTTGTTAATGTTAATACGTGGATATATTGGTTGGTGTCTACAAATATATCTAATTTGTTTTGTGTACATAGATATGAAGCCCTTGGTTGATTTTCACATATTGGTGGTTCCCTTATGTTTAAACCTTGTTTGATGTCTCATTGTCTTTCGTTATGTGAAGAAATTAAATCTCTTCCATAAACGTACATTCTTTGTAATGTGTCCAAAAACTATTCATGATTGTATCTATAGAATTTAGTTGATGCCCACACAGAAGAAGAATCTTGGTTGTGTCCAAAGATGTGAAAATTTTGATGGATGTCCATAAAGTATTTAGCCTTATATGTGTAAGCCTTAATTTTTCGTGTCACACATTTTCTACCTGGTAATTAGAACCCGTACACTTTGGATGATGTCAATAAATTCTTTTGAGCCATATATGTAGGATTTAGGTTTCTTTTCTTGGTGACTAGAGTCATGACAGCTGATTTTACAGGTGTATACTTTTGTTGTTGTCTTCATACCTTGTTTGATTTTTGGCGTATTTGTACACCTCTATGAATTCCCATAAGTTTGTTTGAACCATGTTTAGAACAACTTACTGGTTTTGGTGTACAACATCAAAATAATTGATTTCATTTTATTTTAAATGATTTTTCTAAGTGTGTTGAAGGTTCATACTATGTGCTCTATGTTTCAAGGAATGTGTGTAAATTTTTTTCGTATAAAGGATTTTTTTCTTTTTATAAAAATACATTTGATTAGGAATTTTCAGCCTATTTTGTACCATAGCATTTTGAGAGGCTATTAACATGAACACAAAACACGATTTATTGTATGTTCCAATTTTTCATTAACCTTTGAATTATAGTTAATAAGTGTTTTATTAACTATAATTCAAATTCTCTTTGTAGAAGGTCTGTGATGTTTTGGAAAATTGTCAAAAAAGGACACAAGTGTCCTCTCTTGGTACCAAATTAGTGTTAAGCTAGAGAAATGCATCTTCATAGGGTATGATATAAATCAAAAGGGGTACAGGCTTTATAATCCATCCAACAAAGGATTTATGGTCAGTAGAGATGTGTTTGATGAGAATGACACTTGGGAGCTAGTACCCAAGAAAGCATCAATGAAGGTAATTGGTTCTAGGTGGATTTACAAATCAAAAGGAACTCAAATGGATCCATAAATAGGTACAAGGCTAGGCGTGTGGCTAAGGGTTTTGCACAAACCCATGGAGTAGACTATGAGGAAACCTTTTCACGAGTGGCTAAGATGCCAAGCATCAGAGTATTGGTAAGTGTAGTTGCATCTAGAAATTGTAATACGTATCAAGTAGATGTGAAAAATGCTTTTCTCAATGGGTTGATTTCAGAGGAGGTTTACATGGCTCAACCTCCTGGCTATGACGATCCAAGCAAGGTAAATCATGTATGCAAGTTAAAGAAAGCTCTTTATGGTTTGAAGCAGGCAGCTAGGGCATGGAACCATAGGCTATCAACCTATCTTCAAGACTAAGGATTCATGATGAGCAAGGTAGATTTTTCTTTGTTTATCAAGAGGAGTAACTCAAAAGTGACATATTTATGTGTTTATGCGGACGATGTCATTCTTACAAGTAGTGATGCGAATGACATCAAAAAAATCAAAAACTAGATGATGCAAGAATTTAAGATGAGTGACCTAGGGTTTCTGAAATACTTTCTTGGACTTGAGTTGGTATACACTAACTTTGGAATCTACATCACTCAAAGGAAATATGTGCAGGACATGTTGAAGAAGTTCCACTTGGAGGATGCAAAAGTAGTTAGCACCCCTATGGAGGTAAATCATAAATTAAGTGCTCATGAAGGTGATTCGCTTGAAGACATTGCATGCTATCAAAGCATAGTTGGGAGTCTAATCTATGCAACATTAACAAGGATTGGCATATGTTATGGAGTAATTATTATGAGCCAATTCATGCATAAACCTAGAGAGCCTCACATTGGAAGCTGCTAAAAGAGTTTTGAAGTACCTCAAAGGTACTCAAAATCAAGGTCTTTACTTCCCATACACATTAGATTTGGACATAAAGTTGTACTCAGATGCAGATTGGGCAGGATGTAAGGATGATAGAAGAAGTACTTTTGGATATTTATCCTTTGTAGGTGATAAACACATCTCATGGTCTTCTAAGAAGCAGCTAACTATTGCTCTATCTTCAACAGAGGCTGAATACAGGGGATTAGCAAATGCTACACAAGAAGCTATTTGGATTAGGTTGCTCTACTCAGATTTGGGACTTCACACTCATTCACCAATGATCTTTGGTGATAACACTAGTTCTTTGCATCTTGTAGCCAACCCCATTTATCACGCAAGAACTAAGCATATAGAAGTGCACTATCACTATGTTAGGGAGAAAATCTTAAGCAAAGAGATCCAACTAGCATATGTATCTACAAATATGCAGTGTGCTAATCACTTGATGGTACTAAGCTTTGCAAGTTTAAAACCTTGATTGGATTATAGGATATTCAAGAAGATTGATGAAGCAATGCAAGCCAAGATGTTTTGCTTGAGGGGGAGCTATTGGTGCAAATGTTTAAGCCTACACCTTTGGCTTAGCATGGAAGATATTTTGTGGAACTAGCACTTGATGATTCATGTGAACTATAGCTTGTAACTACTTGATCATTTACCGTTGTAAAACATTAATTCTTTGGAGAATCTTGTAAAAGCTTTTGACTTATGGAGTTAGGAAGAATATTAGCTATGACTTCAAGTTGAGGGAATATCTCCTAAATCATTGGAGTCACTTTTTGATTGGAGCAAAAGTTTTAATTCAAAATTCAAACTTAGAAGTAACACATATAAAAGACTTTGTAAAATCTCGTGGTGTGTGCCCCATTCAGAGCTCACTCTTCGATTACTTGTAGAACTTGAGTAGCTCACTCAATTCATCAGTATTGAGCATAATTACAATGCCAATGAATCTGTACAATTATGTTCTATAATAGATATAGCTCATTGAACATCTCTATCTACTTTTCTGCTATGACTACTCAGAACAGTCAACTTCTTCTAGTCATATCTCACTGAAAAGTCTACTTTGTGCTGTGAAAATTTCAAGGCATTTGGTTCACGCATCATGAAGAAATCACCCTCAAAGTGCTCACTGGTCATCTAGTGGTTGTTCCCTAAAATATGGGGGGTAAGATCTGATTTGCTAAAGTTATCTCTCAGAGCATAGTTGATCGATTTAAATGATTCCACTTGCAATCATTAGCTATCTAAGCTAATTGAACTCGCCTAAAATGAATTTTGCCAATTGTTACTATGCTATGAACTCTGAGTAAAAAACAATAGGTGTATGGACTAAATTAGCGAGTTTTTCAACACTGGTTATTTTTGAACTAGTCTATTTTGGCTTAATTGTTTCAGGTATCAATTCCGAAGTACATAGGTACTTTCTTGGTATCATTTGCAAGATAGAAGGGCCTACTTTATAACTTTGAAGTCATGAGGGCTGGTACAAAGCACGTTTTAGCAATACCACCTCACTTCCTTGAGGTATCCATCCATCTCTTCCAACAAACTATAGTTGAGGAAAAAGCAACTGTAGGTTGCTTCTTTGAAGACCAAGATATGAGCCTTGTACTTGCAAATGATAAGTATCCATATGTGCATTCTATCATCTTTGGAACCTGCCCAATCTACATCAATGGATAGCTTTACATTCAAATCAGATGTGTAGGGGTAATATAGACCTTCATTAATTCTTCCTTTCAAGTACTTCAATATCCTCTTTGTTGCATTCATATGAGCTTTTGTAGGGGTGTGCATGAATCGACTAAGCACACTTACTCCATAGCAAATATCAAACCTAGTTAGAGTAGCATAGTTCAATCTCTCAACTAGACTTTGATAGCTTGCAATATCTTCGATAAGTTCTCCTTCATGAGCACTTAATTTGTGGCTGACCTCCATGAGACTAACTACAACCTTAATTTCTTGAACTTTGAAAGCATATCTTTAATATATTTCCTTTCCATATGGAACATCTCTTGATCTATGTAGACTACTTCCAATCCAATGAAGTAAGTGAGCTATCCAAGATCACTTATCTTAAATTCCTTCTTGACTTTGGCTTTGATCTTTCTACTTTCATCAGCATCATCACTTGTAAGAATGATATCATCTACATACACACATAATTATATTACTTTAGATTTACTTTTCTTAATGAAAAGTGAAGGATCTTCTTTGCTTAATTGAAATCCTTTGTCTCACAAGAAGGTAACTAATCGATGGTTCCAAGCTCTAGGAGCTTGCTTTAATCCATATAAAGCTTTCTTGAGTTTACACACATACTGAAGATGTAATTCATCTATAAATCTACGAGGTTATACCATGTAGACTTCCTCTAAACTCCAACCATTCAAGAATGCATGTTTTACATCCATCTGATAGATATTCCAATTCTTTGAAGCAGTTATGCTCATGAGTACTCTAATTGCAGGCATTTTTGCCACATGAGAGAAAGACTCCTCATAATCTATGCCTTGGGTTTGAGAAGCCTTGCTTCATACCTATTTATTGAACCGCCTGAGTTCCTTTTGACCTTATAGATCCATCTAGATCCAATAATCTTCATGGATGGCTTCTTGGGAACCAAGTTTCGTGTATGATTCTCTTGAAGAGGTTCTATCTCTTCTTCCATTGCCTTTCTCCACTCTGATTTCTTCTTAGCCTCTTCAAAGGTTGATATTTCTTCTGAATTGATATCCTAAGCAATATAGATTGAGTGCTTAGTGACCAAAGAGGTCTCAAATCCATTACTTTCTAGCTTCCTTTTTTCCCTCGTCAATCTCCTTATCGTTTGTTGCAAGATTTTACAACATCTCTCAGCTCCTCTATTCTTTGTTTATCTTTGTTATTCCAAGCCTTGATATTCCTCCTTGGTGTCTTTTGATTATCATCAGAGTCACTTGAATCTTCATGTAGGTGATCACTCCCCTTTCTTAATGTTGGGAAGTCCTCCTCTAGGTCATAAGGTAGCTTGAATTTCCTACAATCATCTTCAAACCAAGAGTTGTTCTCATTAAATACAACATCTCTGCTAACATTAAATCTTTTAGTGCTTGGATTATATAACATGTACCCTTTTTGAATTATGTCATATCCAATAAACGTACCTTTCTCTACTTTAGGATCCATTTTACCTCTGAATTGTGATGGAATATGTGCATAGGCTATGCATCCAAATATCCTACAGTGATCAAGGCTAGGTCTTCTTCCATTCCATGGTTCATAGGGTGTCATCTCATCCAATTCCTTTGATGGGAGTCTATTAATGAGATAGGTGGTTATAGATATAGCCTCTACCCACAAATAATTTAGTAATTTTTTCTCATTAAGCATGGTCCTTGCAGCTTCGACTATGGTCCTATTCCTTCTCTCTACTACTAAATTCTCCTCTCGAGTGTATGTAGTTGTGATCTCTATCTTGATACCTCTATCTTGGAGATAGGCATCAAATGTTGGATCATCAAGCTTACAATATGCTTGAGGTGGATTTGATCTACATCCGTGTTGGGAAAGATGGATGGATCCTCCAGAAGATTAAGTAGGTGCTGCTAATCCTGCTTTGCACCAGCCCTCAGTGACTCCAGATATGATTAGTAGAATCCTTTAGCTTCCAAATGATACCAAGAAATACTATATGTACTTTGGAAATGGTTTGAGTAATGACTTGATCAAAACATATGAGTTTGTGAGTCACAAAACTAGAAAACTTTCTATTTTGGTCTTGATACCTGCTCAGTCTTTCACTCAGTATGACCAGTACACTTACAATTGGCAAAATTCCTTCTAGAGGTATTCTATTAGCTTAATGAGCTACCATTTGCAAGTGGAATCATTCAAAATGATAAACTATACTAGGAGAAATCACTTTAGCAAATTTATGAGTACTCCCGACTTTTTAGGAAGTTTGCAGACAAATACTAGTGAGCACTTCGATGGCGATTACTCGATATTGGCTGAACCAAGTTGCTTCAAACTTTTTATGCTTGTAGTATGCTTTGAGCTGGATCCAACAAGCTTTGAATCACTTGATTTGATGTAGTAGGCACTGAGATATGCCTCTTTGAAGTTAGCAGACTTGAAGTAGTACACTCAGAAAACACAGAGTTGATGAATGTGAATATATCTATTAATTGACATAATTGTACAATCTCATTAGCATGATAACCATAGCTAAATGAGGTAATGAGGTGTGTGCTAAGATGTAGCACTCATACACACTCAGATACACTTGATTGTTGCCTCGGGAAGTGAGCTAGAGTGAGCTAAGCTACCCGCGACTTTTGACTTGCAACTTTTATAGAGTTGAGTTGAAAATTCAAGTTTGAATTCAAATTCAATCTCCTATAATCTTTCACCTAAAAGGTAATGAGATATTCTCTCAATCAATCAACTACTTTTTCCACGAATCTAATCAAGTAGGTGTGTACATAAGAAATGCCAAGTCTTTTAGACTTTTACAAAGAGTAAAATGGTAAGAACTTATAAGCATAAGTTCCTATAGTCCTTCCTACACGTGATGTCTTCATGAAATAATCCAAGCCAAATTGTGAAGGCTTGAATTGCACCAACAGCTCCCCCTCAAGCCAAACACTTTGGCTTAAGTCTTCATCTTCAATCTTCAATCACATCCTGCAATCCAATCATGGATTTGAATCTGCATAATTTGTTTCCATCCAAAGCTTTAGTGAGTAGATCTGCACATTGCATATTAGTAGACACATAAGTCAACTGAATGTCCTTGCTTAGCAACTTCTCTCTCACATAGTGGTAATGAACCTCTATGTGTTTTGTCCTAGCATGATATATTGGATTAGCTGCAAGGTGGAGAGAGCTTGTGTTGTCTCCAAAAATAATTGGGGGCCTAGTGTATAGGCCTAGCTCTGTATACAAAAGCTTTAACCAAACAGCTTCTTGAGTGGCATTAGCTAGCCCTCTATACTCTGCTTCAGTGGATGACATGCCACTGTTGGTTGCTTCTTGGCTGACCAAGAAATAGGTTTATCACCTACAAAAGATAAGTATCCTGATGTGCTCCTCCTATCATCCTTGCATCCTGCCCAATCTGCATCTGAATATACTTTGATGTCAATATCTGATGTATAAGGAAAGTACAAACCATGGTTCTGAGTTCCCTTTAAATACTTCAAGATCTTCTTTGCAGCCTCTAGGTGAGGTACCCTTGGTTTGTGCATGAATTGACTTAGCACACTAACTCCATATGCTATGTCAATTCTGGTCAAGGTAGCATAATTCAAACTACCTACCATACTTTGATATCCTGTGATGTCTTGGACTTCATCCCCTTCATGAGCACTTAGCTTTAGGTTGACCTCCATTGTGGTACTTGAGACTTTAGCATCCTGCAGGTTAAACTTCTTCAACATGTCCTGCACATACTTCTTCTGTGTGATATATATACCTGAATTAGTATAAACCAATTCAAGCCCTAGAAAGTACTTCAACAATCCAAGATCATTGATCTTGAATTCCTTCATCATCTGATTTTTTATGTTTCTGATTCCTTGGACATCATTACCTGTAATGATGATGTCATCAACATAAACACAGAGATAGATTACCTCTGAATTGATCCTTTTGATAAATAATGAAGTATCTGCTTTGCTCATAGTAAACCCTTGGTCTTGGAGGTATGTTGTCAATCTGTAGTTCTTCATAGCCAGGTGGTTGTGACATGTAGACTTCTTCAGATATCCATCCATTCAAGAAAGCATTCTTGACATCTAATTGGTACATGTTCCAATTCTTGGATGCAGCTACACTCACCAATACTCTGATTGTTGGCATCTTGGCCACAGGAGAAAATGTCTCCTCATAATCAATGCCTTGGGTTTGTGCAAAACCCTTGGCTACCAACCTAGCTTTGTACCTGTTGATTGTACCATCAGAGTTCCTCTTTAGTTTGTAGATCCATCTGGATCCTATCACCTTCATAGAGTCCTTCTTGGGTACCAAGTCCCATGTGTCACTCTCCTTGAGAGCTTCTATTTCTTCATCCATAGCTCCTTTCCATTTTGGTTTGGTGATTGCCTCTTCATATGAACCTGGTTCTTCATTCAACAAATCCTTTGCAAGATATACAGAATGCTTAGTTACAAGAGATGTATCATACCCATATCTGACAGACTTCTTACTTTCTCTCTGAGATCTCCTTATTGCTTGAGTTGAGGATTCTGGTATATCCTCAAGCTTCTTCATCTTCATCTTGCCTCTGGATTTCCAAGCCTTGAATTCTTCAAGATTGATTGTGTCATCATCATCTGAACTTGAGTCCTCCTTCTGGATTGATTCCTCCTTTGAGAGTTTTGGAAACTCCTCTTCCAAATCATAGGGTAGACTAACCTTCCTGCATTCATTCTCATACCATGAGTCATTCTCATCAAAGATGACATCTCTGCTTACCTTGAACCCTTTATTGGTTGGGTTGTAGAATCTGTACCCTTTTTGATTCAAGTCATAACCAATGAAAATACATTTTTCTGCTTTAGGGTCTAGTTTTTCCCTTACCTGTGAGGGAATATGCACATATGCTACACAACCAAAGATTTTGCAATGATCCAATGATGGTCTCTTACCATGCCAAGCTTCATAAGGTGTCATTCCATCAAGTGACTTTGATGGCAACCTGTTTATGAGATAGGTGGCAGTAGATACACTCTCTGCCCAAAGATAATTTGGCAACTTCTTTTCATTAAGCATAGACCTAGCTAGTTTCAACAATAAGCCTATTCCTTCTTTCAGCTACCCCATTTTGTTCAGGTGAGTACCTTGTGGTTATCTCCCTTTTGATGCCTCTTTCCTGCAAGAAATCCTCAAACTCATTTGAGAAGTATTCACCTCCTCCATCTGACCTTAGCTTCTTCAAGTTCCTTCCTGTTTGATTTTCAACTAGTGCAAGATATCTTTTGAAACAATTAAACACTTCATCCTTGTGCTTCATAAAGTATAACACGGTCCATCTGCTATAATCATCAATGAAAGACACATAGTACCTTGATCCTGAAATGGAGGGATCCTTGCTAGGTCCCCAAACATCTGTGTGCACCAAGTCTAGGTAGTCTTCATGCATAAAGCCTTTCCTTGAGTAGGGCAACCTGTGAGACTTACCAAACTGACAAGCACCACACTTGTAAATCATGTGTTGCTTGGATACATTAGGTATCCCAAGCACACATTGATCCCTGCACATTTGCTTTAAGGTTCTTTCACCTATGTGACCTAACCTCTTGTGCCATATTTCTAATTCTGAAAAGTGTTTGATCCCTGTAATTGTATAAAGCAATGTTTTTGGTATCTTCTAGCTCAAAAGTAAATAATCTACCTGATTTTTTCTCCCTTGGCTATCCTTCTGAATCCATGTCTTGGGTCCTCTACATATGCTCCATGTTGATTGAACCTAACCTGAAAACCTTTCTCCACAATCTAACCAACACTCATTAGGTTTTTGGTAATGGTTGGTACATAAAGTACCCTGCTCAATAGGTTCTGGTTACCATCACAAGTTTTTACATTTCCAATCTTTACTACAGAATGCTTAGTATCATCACCTGTCTGTACTTGATGTTTGCCCTTGGGTTCCTCAAGATCAGAGAGTAGTGCCACATTGCCAGCTACATGATTAGAACACCCTGAATCAATATAAAACAAATGATCATCATTGGTACCTGACTTGGAAGTCATATTCATGATCAATAGGGAGTCATCTTGCTCCTCTGTGTAGTTGTTGTAGTCCTTCCTATTTCTGAATTCTCCTTGGTAGTTACCATTATGGTTGTTGTTGTAATTGTTGTTGTAGTTATTGTTGTAGCCATTGTAGCCTTGGTGTTGGTTGAACCTTCCTCTGCCTTGAGAGTATCCACCTCTTTGATAGCCTCTTCCTCTCTGATTTTTGTAATTTCTGTAGCACTCATCTGTGGTGTGGTTAGACAGTCCACAAATATTGCATGGTGATGAATTGTAGGGTCTCCCCCTACCTTGCTTACCTCCTCTGCCCCTGCCTCTTGAAGATCTACCTCTCCCTGCATAGTTGGCTTGGGAGGTAGAACCTTCATCCTCTTGCTTTTTACCTTTACCTTTGTCTTTAACCTTTTTATCAGTATATAGGGCAGAAGGAGTGTTACCTTTAGATGTATCTCCAACCTTTGTGAACTTTGCTTCATGTGTGAATAGTTGGCCCATCAGAGTTGTGAGATCTGGGGTATGCATGTCCATGTAGAGATCCATTGTAGTGGTGAAGCTTTCCCACTTATCATCTGCCTTTAGTCCATTGGTTACTTGCCTTACTATTTGTTCCTCTTCAATCTCCTCTCCTATGCTTGCTAATTGGTCTGCCACATCCTTGATCTTGGTCACAAATTCTGAGACTGATTGCTTTGGTTGCTTCCTAAGGGTTGTGAATTCAATTCACAGTTGATTCTTCTTGGCCCTTGTATTAGATGAAAAATATGATGACAAGGTTTCCCAAGTTTCTTGGGAAGTCTTACAATTCCTGATGTGAGGTACAAGGAAATCAGATATAGAGTTAAGAAGATAAGACCTTGCCAATGCATCTTTTGCACACCATGTATTAAGCCTTTCTTGTTTTTCCTTAGTGGGTAGACCTCTTGCTTTGAATGAGGGCAATTCCTCATCTCCTGAGATGAATCCAAATAAACTTCTTCCTTGTAGATAGGTCTTCATCCTTAGAGACCAAGCTTGATAATTGTTCCTGTCCAACTTATCAATGAATGAGGGAAAACCATCTCCCATGTTACCTTATTTGCTATGATACCACTTTTGGGAAAGATGGATGGATCCTCCAAAAGATTAAGTAGGTGCTGCTAATCCTGCTTTGCACCAGCCCTCAGTGACTCCAGATATGATTAGTAGACTCCTATAGCTTCCAAATGATACCAAGAAATACTATATGTACTTTGGAAATGGTTTGAGTAATGACTTGATCAAAACAGATGAGTTTGTGAGTCACAGAACTAGAAAACTTTCTATTTTGGTCTTGATACCTGCTCAGTCTTTCACTCAGAATGACCAGTACACTTACAATTGGCAAAATTCCTTCTAGAGGTATTCTATTAGCTTAATGAGCTACCATTTGCAAGTGGAATCATTCAAAATGATAAACTATACTAGGAGAAATCACTTTAGCAAATTTATGAGTACTCCCGACTTTTTAGGAAGTTTGCAGACAAATACTAGTGAGCACTTCGATGGCGATTACTCAAGATTGGCTGAACCAAGTTGCTTCAAACTTTGTATGCTTGTAGTATGCTTTGAGATGGACCCAAAAAGCTTTGGATCACTTGATTTGATGCAGTAGGCACTGAGATATGCCTCTTTGAAGTTAGCAGACTTGAAGTAGTACACTCAGAGAACACAGAGTTGATGAATGTGAATATATCTATTAATTGACATAATTGTACAATCTCATTAGCATGATTACCATAGCTAAATGAGGTAATGAGGTGTGTGCTAAGATGTAGCACTCATACACACTCAGATACACTTGATTGTTGCCTCGGGAAGTGAGCTAGAGTGAGCTAAGCTACCCGCGACTTTTGACTTGCAACTTTTATAGAGTTGAGTTGAAAATTGAAGTTTGAATTCAAATTCAATCTCCTAGAATCTTTCACCTAAAAGGTAATGAGATATTCTCTCAATCAATCAACTACTTTTTCCACGAATCTAATCAAGTAGGTGTGTACATAAGAAATGCCAAGTCTTTTAGACTTTTACAAAGAGTAAAATGGTAAGAACTTATAAGCATAAGTTCCTATAGTCCTTCCTACACGTGATGTCTTCATGAAATAATCCAAGCCAAATTGTGAAGGCTTCAATTGCACCAACAATCCGAGGCTATCGTCGAAAGAATATCCGTTGGAGAGTTCTTTTTCTTATGCTCATTTATTGTATTTTTTGAGAGATTTTTGATGGTTCATTTACTATTGTAAAAGCCTTGAGCTTTATACATGTAAGTTTGAAAGATAGAGCCCAAATTCCACGAATTTGTGGTGGTTGAATTTGCATTCAATCAAACAATCAATCACCTAAAAGTAGATCAAACTAGATCTTCACTTTTCCTAGATTGTAGGAAAGTGAATTGATTCCCTCCAACAACCATTCCCACCTTCATTTGAATTCAAACTCCACTTGTAGAAGTGCTGGAACACTCTTAGATTCTATATAAAGACTTGAAATCACTTGTACAATACAATGGAAGCAATATACATACACTTGTGACCATCATTGTCTTGCTCCTTCAATTCTCTGCATCATCTTCTTTGCCAATAGTAATCTTGCAAAGGTTGCTGCTCTCTCTCTAGAGCTTGAAATTGAGTGCAATATGGCTCATTGGAAAGGTATTATTGTATAGTATATGTGTAAACAGTTTCATAGCATTTGATTTAGTAGATTGGGAGAAATCTGATTTTTTTTGCCTCGGGTGCAATCTCTATGTATTCCTAAAAAATAGGAAGTACCACCGGTGAATGTCTCATTCATTCCTATAGCATATTTTGCTCATTCCTTATACTTTTGTGCATTATATACACGCAACCTTATGTGTATCACTCCCATAAAAGGATTTTTTCTAATTGTAATCATGTTGGTCGCTATGGGCATTTGAAGTTCATTGTCTCTTCCATAGATAGTAAGCTTTTTGAGCTGGTCGACCTGCAAACCTATCTATTTTGTATCGACTCATCTTGATGCTCCAAAGTACATAGTGCATAGTTGGGGGAATATAGGATAGGGGAATTCCAACTCAACTTGATGTTTGGTCTATCAGGCAATGGTTGGATACACTCTAGAGATGCACTGGTGTTGCACAAAACATGCTCGGCACCTACCAATGTGACTCCAAGGAACTTTAGTAGAAACCTTTAGCTTCTTAAATATTTATTTAGAACCATTATGTACCTTGGAGCAGCATTTCCAAATAGTTATGCCAAAATATATAACTTTGAGGATTGAAGAGCTTCTAAAAACTTGCTATGTTTGGACTTGAACCTCTCAAAGAAATGCTCAACTGGCACCCTTTGATACCAAATTGACCCAGGAGCTTTTAGACATATCTAATTGATGACCTTAGCTAACTATGACAAGTTATTTCACTTATTTAGAGTGAGTATATGATGAGAAATGATATTTAGAAGTATCTATATGGACTAACTCCGATAGGTCTCCATGAATATATCCCTTCTTGGTGAATGGTTGTCTATGAGACTTGCCAAATTGACAAGCACTCCATTTGTAGATCATATATTGTTTGGAAATATTTTATAATCCAAGCACACTTTGATCTCTACGGATTCATTTCAAGGCCCTTTCTCCTATATGAGCTAGCCTTTTGTGCCACATCTCCAATTCTAACAATGTTTGACTACCATAATTGAATGATGCAATGTTCCTAGTGTCTTGGAGCTCAAACATAAACAATCTACCTAATTTTTCTCCTCTTGGCATCTTCTTGAATCCTTGATGTGGGTCCTCAACATATGCTCCATGATTTGTGAATCTGACTTGCACACCTTTCTCCACAATCTAGCCAACACTTATGAAATTTTTAGTTATAGTAGGAACATACAATACCTTGCTTAAAAGGTTCATATTTGCATTTTGAGCCTTCACATTTCCAATGTTCTCTATCGGATGCCTTGTGTAATCTCTTATTTGGAATTCATGCCTATTTCTTGGATCTTCTAAATCTGAGAGTAGAGCTACATTGCCTTCTACATGATTTGACCAACCCGAGTCTATGTAGAAAACATGTTCATCTGTTTTACCTTGCTTCATAGTCATAATCATCAAAAGTAATGAGTCCTCTTGAGCATGATCATGTGCATAATTGTTGTTATCACTCCAACCTCTATATCCTCTTTGGTAGCTGTTGTTATTATATGAATTATTATTGTAGCCATTGTTGTTATTGAACCTTCCTCTTGAGTTTTGATATCAACCTCTGTTGTAGCCTCTTCCTCTTTGATTCCTAGTATTCTTGAATTAATGCTCAATAATGTGGTTAATCAAGCCACGTCTAGCATGTGGAGAGGAGCTTTGTGACCTCCCCCTACCTTGTCTTCCTCCTTTGCCTCTTCCACTTGAACCTCTACCTCTACCTGCAAAGTTTTCTTGAGAGGTGCTACCTTCATCATCATTTTTTTCCTTTGCTTTTACCATGCTTATTCTTGTAGATTTGAAGGAGTAGTTGATTTTGTCTGATGGAGTCTTGCCAGATAGTTCACTTGAGCAGATTTTTCTAAATGGTCTTCCACATTCAAATAAAGGATTTGCTTCAACTATTCGAATAATTATGAAAGGCAATCCAAGAGGTTATACTATTGTCGAAGTAGGGTGTGCTTACCACGGTGAAGGGTTGGTCAATGTTCATCACTTCGTGTTGTACTCCCATCATGGTGATTGACCATTGGCTTATCTTTTGTTGTAGATGAATGTCCTTGTTGATGGTTTATTGATGAGATTCTTTGAGTGCATGGTCATGCCACTTCTCTAGTTTTTCTTCTTCTTCTTCTTCTTCTTCTTTTTGTTTCTCCCCTCTTCCCTTTTTTTGGAACAATGTCACAAAACAAGAAGAAGTATCAATAAAATAGTTTACATATGTTAGATGTGTCTCATGTGCTTGGGATTCTCAATTGTTTCTATGCATCACCTTTTCCCATGTGGAGGTTTCCTTGTTCTTGTAGATGTTGATGCAGCCTTTGTTGGGGGTATCCATTGGATCTCAAAATGAAAACTAATCATTCCTCATAGGGATCCATTTTAGGACCATGTTAAGCTGCTTACAAGTCACTTTTGACTTCTTCATCTTTGGGTGGTTGCTTAAATTTCGTATCTCGTGTGGTTGGCTCTTTGGTTCTATGGGTGCTACTAGTGCTTTTTGCTTCCAAACCCATATCCTTGATGATTATCTTCTTACCACTACTGAAGAGGTGTGTAGCTCAGTGATGAGTAGCACCTCCTTTAATGTCAATCCGGGAAGACATGAGGATGGTATGGAGACCTCGAGCAAGTGAAGGCACAAATGTGTGATTGAGAAGCACACCAACATGCACACACACACACACATGCACACGGCAAGAACAAAGAGAGTAAGACAATGGAATCACTTCTATTACAAACAAGTTCTCATACAAGCTCAAAACTACAAGAAGCTAAGCTCAAAAATGAGCTCTCTAGCTCTATTTATAGTTTTTGACTAGCTTTGGCCCTGTCCAGACCTAGTGTCCGGCCTAGTTAAAAATTAGGTTCCAAGGCTTATTTGAGGGCTCAAACGAGATCTAAAAAATATGAAAATTGGTAGGCAACTACTTCTAAGGCTCCTCAAGCTCGAAGACTCCTCGGCTTGTACAAAATGGAGCTACAAAAAGATGAAACGGTATTTACATGGGTTTCTAGTGATGAGAATCACTTTTACAATGATGTAAGGTTTGGAAAAATTTTAATAGGTTGCCTTAGTGCTAGATCCGCATGCATTCCCATACTTGGCTTCTTCCCATAGGATGCCAACACTCTCCCCCCCCTAGCGTCTGTCGCCCCTGACAGACCTCTGCTCCATGGTTTGGTCAATGTACTGTTGTAACACGTCGGTTGCCAATTCTTGTTCTTTAATCCGCAGTCCCCGGACTAAATCTCTTTGCAGGGCATCCCAATTAACTGCACCAGGCATGTCAGGTTGCGGCGTGGTGTAGAGCTCTGAGTGCATTGTTTGTTCACACACAAATAGTTGCAGTAGGTGGGTTGGGCGTGGCATGAACACTTTTGAGTGTGCTTCCCAGAACCCTGTGGTGAACATATCATCAAAGGTTGGCTTATAGCAAGCAGGGAGATACCTGATTCTTGCGTGCCACGCATAAGCCACACGGATACTCGGGGTCGTGCTCATATCATAAAGTAAGTCGTAGTTTCCATTGATGAAGCCCGGAATTGGAGGCTGGATATTACGTACATTTCTGAAAGTCTTTAACACCACTTGCATCATGTCTAAGATTTTGAGCATCATCTGCGCAGTGACATCTGGCATAGGGTGGAGGCGTGGCATCCAATGTCTGATGGTAGCTATCATGTAAGATATTGTTGGTGTGCCTGTTGGGGGTGCAATGGAGGGATAATTTAGCCATTGTTTACAATTTGCATTGTTCTGAAACTTGATGGCGAATGCTTTCCATGATCTTCTTCTTTGGACTGGCCCAAAGCAAGGCTTATATTTCAAATGCATGGGAGCGTGATCCCATGTTCGTAGCATTTTTGGATAGGTCTCAAGTAATTTCTGCCTCTAGGTGGGTTGGAATATTGCCCCTTTTTTGGCTGCCTCTGGAATATCCTCTGGTTCGAATTGTGTTGCGAAGGTGGGGCACTTGTTGGTTATGCATTTGATCTCAGCATTGTAGTCCGCCAACAATACAAAATAGGGTTTATATTGTAGCTCTGAGATAGTTATCAGTCTTCGAGGGGCGAGGTGTCTGAAATATTCTGATTGCAGTATGGTTTCTTCAATGGTTCTCATGGCTAGCATTTGAGTGGAGATACGTTCCTCATGAGTTGCCCCCATTTCCTCTACTTGTTTCATCCATGCCGAAGGGGGTTCCTCATATGTGTCTTGACCTTCCTCCGTGATTCTGCCTCCTGGAAGAGGTTTAGGCTCATAGTTATCTTCAAATGTTTCCTCCACTGGAATGATTACTGTTTCTTCTTCGAGTGGTTGTTCAGGTGGAGAGGGGGGTCGCTCATACTGTGACAACTTGATCTTTAATTCTGCCACCTGTTAGCATAGCTGAAGTATCTCATTGGCCATTGACGATTCAGGCTCTAGTGAAGTAGCAACATTGACCATCTCTTTAAGCTCTTTCCTCTGTGGGTGTGGTGTAGGCACTTGGGATCTTTGTAGCTCCTTTACTTGGTCGGCAAGTTGATCATGTGCTTCTAAGAGGTTGGCATAGGTTTCCAATATTTGTTGTATGCTTTCTAAAGGGATGGCCTGGAAGCTAGTAGGGTCGATGGGTGCCCCTGAGGTATTCTCTATGGCTGCCTCGAGATTATCTTGATTCTGTTGTTGTAATCTTTTGTTCTCTTCTTGAGCGGCTGCTAGATGGCATCGGAGTAAAGCCATATTTCTTTGTAGTCTAGCATTGCGGGCTAGCTGATCTCTGATTTGTTCTTCCATTGCCCTACTCGTCTCTGTATGTTTGGCTTTGAGCTCCGCATGGGATTGTTGGAGGGCAGTCACCTAATGTTGTAACGCAGTGTTATTCAACTCCAAGGCGTTGACATGTGCCTGGAGGTGGGTCGAAAAATTGCACAGCTCCTTGTTATTCTCTTCCAATAATATATACTCCTACTTGAGTTGTGTGGCTGCTTCAAACATGGTATCTAGTGCATGACTAAATGAGGTGGATGCAAGTGTAGAGGTGGAAGATGTAAGGGGTCGGGGAATGGGAAAGGGGAAAGTGGATGTTGTGCCTACCGTGCATGGCAGTGGCGATGTGAGTGAAGTGAAATAAGATGATGTTGGAATAATAGTGGTGGTGGGTGGTCCTGTGGATGGGGAAATGTCCATGGGATCGGACGTGAGAGTGTGTGAATTGTGAATCGTGAATACGGGAATGGTGGGTGGTGTGTGAGTGGTGGTCGTGAATGTGGAGGAGGTGAGGGGGGCAAGGGACTTTTGTTTATGATTCTCAATTTGTTGAACTATGTTTACAAGGTGTGCCAAGAGTGGCGGTAGGGTGGTTGGTGTAGGTTCTAAAGAGGTGAGTAGGGGCCCAAAGGATTGGGGTTGGGAAAGAGGGAAAGTAGTTGTGAAGGGAAATGGGTGTGTTAATGTTTGGGTAGGGGCATGTGGATGCCCGAGAGATGGGAGAGACAATGGGTGTTGAAGCTCAAAGTCAAGGACAAAGCATGGAATCACATCAAAAGGTGAACACACAAGGAAAGGGAGCAAGTAGGGAGCTCCAAGAAGTGTATGTCAAATTTTCACAAGAATTCCCTACAAAAATAGTGATTTTCATCACTAAAAACCATTGTAAATACCATTTTCTATTTTTGTAACTCCATTTTGTTCAAGCCAAGGAGTCCTTGAGCTTGAGGAGTACTAGAACTATCATCCTACCAATTTTCATAATTTTTAGACTCCGTTTGAGCCCTCAAATAAGCCCTGGAACCTAATTTTTAACTAGGCCGGAGTCCGCACTAGGTCTGGACAGGGCCAAAACTAGTCAAAAAACTATAAAAAGAGCTAGAGAGCTCATTTTTGAGGTTAGCTTGTGACAGAATAGAGCTTTTGTAAGAGAACTCTTTTGCAATCTAAGCTTTCCATTGTTCCTCTCTTTGATCTTACTTTGTGCACGTGTGTGTGTATGTGTGTGCATGTTTGTGTGCTTTCACTCACGCACTTGTGCCTTCACTTGCTCGTGGTCTTCATACCGGTCCTCACGTCTCCGCGGATTGACAAGTAAAGCAGGTGGTGCTTACGCTTGAGCTACACCAAATTTTGGCGCCGTTGCCGGGGAGAGAGCTTCGAGGACGAGCGTTGTGATGGTAAGATCGTAGATTTGTGACGTTGGAAGGTAAAAAAATTGTCATTTTTGTTCATTTTCTGATTTTTCTTCTTCATCTTCATCATCCTCACTATCTCCATCTTCTTCCATCTCCTTCTTCATAGAAATTTCTTGTTTTTTAGTGCATTTTCACTATTTTCATACCATTTTTCATGCATTATTGTGTGGTAAGGAGTTAGGAAGCGCTGTGTTTTTTCATGTTTTTTTGCACATGCAAAGCTCGCCATTGCTCAGCGCTCAGAAATTCGAAGTTCCCGCCAAAAAACGCGATTTTGTGATGAAAATCGTGATTCTGTGAAAATTCAAATTTTTTTGAAAATCACGATTTTCTGTTTCCCGCCTAAAAGCTTGCTGAAAGAATCACGATTCTCAGGTCATTCTCAGAATCGCGATTTTGTGGTTGTGCTCAAAATCGCGATTCTCACAAATCACGATTTTCAGCCAAAAACACGATTCTGTGAGAACATGATTCTCTAAAACACGATTTTATGAAAACACGATTCTTTGTTGACAATCGCGATTTTATGTCAAAAAACACGATTCTGAAAAACACGATTTTGTGAACCACGATTCTGTGAAAACACGATTCTGCGCTCAAAATCGCGATTTTCAAAAACATGATTCTGTGCTCAAAATTGTGATTTTCAAAAACACGATTCTGTGCTCAAAATCGCGATTTTCAAAAACACGATTCTGTGCTCAAAATCGCGATTTTCAAAAACACGATTCTGTGCTCAAAATCGCGATTTTCACAAATCACGATTCTGTGCTCAAAATCGCGATTTTCACAAATCACGATTCTGTGCTCAAAATCGCGATTTTCAAAAACACGATTCTATGCTCAAAATCGCGATTTTCACAAATCACGATTTTCAGCCAAAACACGATTTTGTGAAAACACGATTCTCAAGGTACACAATCGCGATTCTCTTGAAGTTCACAAAATCGCGGTTCTCTTGAAGTTCACAAAATCGCGATTTTCTCCAAATGGTCCTGTTTTCCTGTTTTGACCCCCAGGAGCCTGATTTGACATAACTTTTTCATCCAAAGTCCATTTTTTGAGCTCTATAGCTCGTTGGAAAGCTCGTTTCGAATCCTACAAGAGGATAGGATAATTTGAAGTTGACCCTCAAGCGGGACTAGGGAACTGGAACCAAGGGGGCTCCAAAGAGTTTTGAGGCATACCAAGGGGAAATCTTGGACTCTTGACCAAAGCTTATGAACCTGAGATCTGGTAGACACCTGGGCAAGGATAAACAAAGCATTAGATCTTTTGAGGCTAGTGTCAACCATACAGCTAAGTCTTGGGCACAACAATTAAGCGGTCATCCTTACAGACTAAGTTCAGACACAAGTGACTCAGAAATGTCTTTTAGCATGGGGAAACCTGCAGGTGGCTCAGGGACTGCCCATCTACAAACACCAGAAGGTCCCTATAAGACACAGTTGGAATATATTCGGACCAACCAATTAGGTGCTCGCATCTATGAGGATGGCTTGAGACGACCAGTGGTCCAACTCAAAAATCCAGATCAATCCTTTGGACTTGAACACCCAGTTGTCAAGTTTGAAGAAGGTTCATACATTGATAAGGAAGGAACCATGTATGTGGTCACCAACCTACCAGATAGGATTGATGAGTTTGGAAATATCATTCATGAGAATGAGATAGGAGACCTAGAACAAGGAAATGTAGGACAAGGACCCCAGACTCCTATAGGTAAGTCAGTTTTGACCAGAGTGATCACCCCAGACTGGATCCCTCAAGACAACAAAAGCATAGAACTATTCTTGAATATAGAAACAGAGGAAGCCTTTTGGAGATTCAAGCCAGATCAACCTAGCCAATTGGGCATAGTCATCATCTACGAGTTCAAGGATCACGAGATACCAGGCAAAGTTGTCTACCTAGATAACACATCAGAGAAAATATTCTTGGTAACAGAACATGATAGACATGCATATACTTGGAAGAGTGAATTGATTTTCCCTCCACCAAGATTTAATGTTTTCCATGGCCTCCAAGGAGTAGGATCATCCCAAGCTCATGAAGCCCAGAGAGAAAGGACTAGAGAGAGACCTGAGGTAAGTTTTGCACACACAGTGAGCGGAAATAGATCAAGATTTGAAAATGAAAAACCTGAAAGAGAGAGACACCAAGCACATAGGCAACAAAGAGATGAACATGATTTTCCATTGCCTAGACCCCGAGAGTACCCAAGAACCCTTAGACCCATTCAAGTGATCAAGGCAATGAAGAACTATTTCGATGGGACAGGGGATCCTTATGATCATGTGGCCAAGTACAAACAAGTGCTGAGAGCCGAACAAATTGAGGACTGGTTCACCCAGTATGAGGCATTTGGTTTGACCCTCAAGGGCACTGCCTTAGCTTGGTTTCAACCACTGAGTAGAAGCAGCTATCGCGATATAGGTCAACTGCTAGATGAATTCATTGTAGAATTTTCCAAGAGTGGTATCAGGCATAACACATCATCTTTGATCCACAGCTTCAAGCAGACACCCCAAGAAACAATGCGACTAGCAGGTAGAAGGTTCAGACAATACCTAGAAAGATGCCTTGCTCCAGAGTTACCCACACCAGCCAAACAAGTGGCTTTGTTCTTAGATGGCTTACTGAGCACAAAGTTAAGATCATACGTGTACTTGAAAGAGCCTAGATCCATAGAAGAGTGTGTGCGGACGTGCATTGACATAGAAGATAACTTGGGTGAGGAGTTAGGATTGTCCAAACTCTATAAGGACTCTGATAGTTCTACTAGTCATACTTCAAAACTCTCCACGGAAATAGATGCGATAGCTGAGCAAGTTGCCAAGAAGCTGGGAGTCCAAAATAGACAAACACAGAGAGTCACCTCATTAAACCAATGTTATACCTGTGGAGGGGACCACATGGCTAATGTATGCCCATTGCACAACCAGAACATGAGAGAAAGGAATACCCCATACTGCACTATTGAAAGGAAGTACACAAATCATACGGCTCAAGATTGTCCCTACAATAGGCAGGCTGTTAGACAAACTTATCAGCCACCTTACCAACAAGGTAGGTATCAGAACCAATACCAAGAGCCATATTATAGACCACAACAGCAATATCAGGCACCATATAGGCCACAACCAGTCTTTGGAAACCAACCACCAGCTCCTGCCAATGTGATTCCAGTCAAGTATGCAGTGGGAGAGGAAAATCCAAATAGAGCATTAGTGCCAGTGACCCCACTGATCTCAGAGAATGACTCTCATGCTCATAATTCAGACTACTCCCATGAAGGTAGTCCACATGCTTATTACACGGAGTCACCTGAACATAGTGAGATTTATCTGTATCAATATGAGGCACCACCTATGGAACAAAATTGGGAGCCTGAATACTCCAATGTCATGTACACAAATGCTAACCCTAGGCCCCAATTGAGACAAGTAAGACCACAAGCCCCTAGAGGATCTTGTTTCAGATGTCAAGGTGACCATTTCATTCGTGATTGTCCCCACCCTCCATCTCCAAGTCAAGGTCAGGCCATCACGATACAGGCTTTTTGTCTTGAATGTGGCAAAGATCATCTCCCTAGAGATTGTCCAAGAAACCCCTCTAGTGCACCCAAGATTACGCCCATTAATGTGGTAGGCTTTGTGGCAGATTCAAGTTCAAGTAGCAGTAATGTGGCTCCTATACAAGCTGTCACTAGAGCTCAAGCCTTAAAACAGGATAAACCAGCAGAGCAATCGGAGTCGAGTGAATCAGGAGAACCTAGTAGGAGGAAAACAAGAACATGGAAAGATACCAGAGAGAAGGATAATCGCAAGTGGAATAAAAAGTTATCGGAACTAGAAGAAAGCCTGAAAGAAGCGAAAACAAAAATAGATGACATTGCACCTCAAAGCCCTTCACATGCTCAAACTTCATCTACTACACCTCATCCCACCCCACCACCCATTGTAAATAGGCCGCAACCAGGGTCTGTTCTGGCATATCCAACCCCAGAAGGCTTGGACATGATGTTCAAGGCCTACCAGGCTCGACTTCAAGAGGGGCCAACAGCTGCAAATCTAGACAAGAGTTACCCTAGAGCGGATTTAGAGATTGAACGGATGAGAATGTGCATGAAAATGGTAGAACAAGCTCAAGCTATACTCGAGACTAGTCAAAAGTTCAATTAGACAAACTCTGTCAAATCGGATTTGCATTTCCAGGGCTTACTAGAAAGATTAGAGCAGTTGGTAAACAAACCACAAGTTTCTTTACCTCCACAAGCTCAACCAGTTATTGAAAGAGGAAGCTCACCACCAATGGGAGCTTATGTTCCTAATTCCACGGATGCTGGAATACCTCCTTCAATCCAATAGTACTCTCAAGAGTTCTTGCGAGAAATACAAGAAGAGAAATGGGCCAAGGAGAAGGGTAACTCCCCTCCTATTCGTGAGATTGATGATCTTCATGACCAATTTCCCCAAGACATTCCATCTATTTACGGAGACGAAGCAGAACAACAAGAAGACAAAGGATTAGATTTTGAATCTAATACCTTAGAAGAACTGCCTCAATTTCCAGGCCCATGGGAATCTGAATCTCTTCAGATCAGAGCTCCCACAATACTGGTCAGACATGAAGACTCGGTGGTCCCAAGGAACACTGATGTCGTGAAGAACACTAAAGTTCAATGTCACCTCACTGTAGAAGAGCTGCTCAAAGCAAAACCTGAGCTATGGAATCATGTGAAGGATCAGGTCCCAGAACTTGAGTCCACTATGCCAAAAACAGGCTCTAAGCAAAAAGTACCAGAGATACCTCTAGACAAAATAGGGGACATGTGTGAGGGTGAAGAAGGTAATACTTATCTTCCAATCACCTACCAAGGTTACACAACCAAAGCAATCATAGATTCAGGTGCTGGTGTTGCTATTGCGACCACCTCCTTGTGGAAGCAATGGGGCAAACCCTCATTAAGACCAACTAGAATGAAGCTTCAACTGGCCGATGGTCACTTCGAAAGGCCTCTAGGATTGCTAGAAGGGATAACTCTAACCACTTGTGGTGTAGAGTTTGAGCACACATTTGCTATATGTGACTTTGAGAAAAATAATGTTTATGAGATGATCCTAGGAAGACCCTTCCTACGACAATTGCAAGTAGTACAGGATTGGGGAACCAACTCCTTGTACTTACAACACTTAGGGGTCACCACCAAGGTCAATTTGAAGGATTACTCCTTCAGAGATGTACCACCCCTACAGTGGAATCCTATCCACAAAGCGAAAGAAGATTCCATCTCTGTGCATTGTGAAAGTTTACCTGATCCATCTTTGTTGCATGAAGATACTCATTTGGATGTGCAAAGCCGCGGAGGAAGAGGAAAAACGCTTAAAGGCAAGAGAAGAAGGAACTTCTCCAGGAGATAGACCAATTAAGGACCCAGCCTATACACCGATGATCTTTCCAGATGAGGAATTTGAGCCTCATGGCTGGCCAGAAATCTTGGCCACCATGGACATTGCTGTCAATGAAGAACAATGGACACCTCATTGTGATGAGGAGGGTTATGATATTTCAGTGTTCATGTGTCAGCCCTTGCTAGAAGAATGTGACCCTAGTGATGTCATAGAAGAAGAGGAGAATGACGATGACCTAGTGTCCGATGTGATGGATAGTTGCTTTAACTCGGAAAAGCACTATTTAGAAGATGTAGGAGTGTTTAACCAAAAAGAAGAAGAACCTCTCACAAGCATTAAAACAGTAAATTCAAAGGAGGGAAGTGAGAGCAGTCAAAAGAAAAAGAAAAGAAAAGCTGTGAAACAAGAAGAGGAGGAATCATTGTTTGAAGTACCGGAAAATTTCAAGAATTATGAAGTTGACGACCGCAAAATTTTGGTACGAATGCCTAAGAGGGAGGCCATCATAGGAGAATCATATGATAATAAAGAAAAGACCAAGAAAATTGTAGTGACCATTGAAGAGAACGAAGAGAGATGCACATATATAGGAGATGACCTAAGTGCAAGAGAAGAGATGGAGCTCATAGCTCTATTAAGGGAATATAGGGATGTGTTTGCATGGCACTATAGAGACTTGAAAGGGGTAGATCCAAGAATTTGCTCTCATACTATCCCCATGACTGTCGATGCTAAGCCCACCAAACAAAAGCCCTACACATATAATGACACTTATGCAGCCAAAATAAAAGAAGAAATTGATAGGCTGATTGAAGTTGGATTTATCTATGAGATTGAGCATACTGAATGGGTGTCCCCCATTGTAGTGGTGCCCAAGAAGAATGGGAAGTTGCGAGTGTGTATTAACCTTAAAAAAGTTAATGCCGCTACGATTAGAGATAGTTATCCACTTCCAATCACGGAACACCTATTGGAGTGTGTTGCAGGCAAGGAAGTTTATAGCTTCCTTGATGGATTTTCAGGTTACAATCAAGTAGCCATTGCCCCCGAAGATCAACACAAAATGGCTTTTGCCACAGAGTGGGGAATCTTTGCATTTCGTGTGATGCCATTTGGGCTCACAAATGCACCTGCAACATTCCAAAGGCTCATGTTTCATGTCTTCAAAGAGTTCTTGCGAAAGAGCTTAGAAGTATATGTGGATGATTTATGTGCTCATTCCCAAGAAAGAAGATACCACATCCCTGAGCTCAGACAAATATTCAACAAGTGTAGAGAATATCGAGTGTGTATGAACCCAGAAAAGTGTGTGTTCATGGTGCGTCAAGGTAAAATCTTAGGTCATATTGTTTCTAAAAATGGAATCTCTACAGATGAAGATAAAGTACCAATGGTAGAGTTTATGAGGTCGGGAAGATTACCCAAAGAGGCTAGTCAAGCAAGAAGACGAAGCATGGAGCAAGAGGCTCAAGGCTATGCCTTAGTAGGAGAGAACCTATACCGAAGAGGCAAAGATGGTTACTTAAGACTGTGTGTTCATGAATCAGACTATTTAAAGGTCTTAGAGACTGCACACAGTCGTGTCACAGGTGGACACTTTGGTCCTGACCGAGTGATCAAGACCATTCTATTCTCAGGACTTTGGTGGCCCACTCTTCATATGGATGCACATACCTATGTGAAGAAATGTGACATATGTCAACGTGCACAATATCCAATAAGAAAAGATGAGATGCCTTTGAGGCCAATGATGGGAGGGCGTGCATTTTCAAAGTGGGGCATAGACTTCATAGGTCCTATTAACCCCCCAGCTAGAAACTCCCATGCAGAATACATTATTGTCACCACAGACTACCTTACCAAGTGGGTAGAAGTCAAAGCCACAACAAAGAATGATGCTCAGACTACAGCTAAGTTCTTATTCGAGAATGTGTTCACGAGATATGGGCTACCAATAGAGTTAGTGAGCGATAGAGGCACACACTTCTTGAATGAGGTTATTGAAAATCTTCTCCAAGAATTCTTGGTGATACATAAGTCTGGCCCCTTATCACCCACAACGTAACAGACAAGCCGAGAGCACCAATAAGATCCTCTGTAACGTATTGACAAAACTGGTAAATAATAAACGCTCTAATTGGGGCAAACAACTTCATCATGCTGTTTGGGCTTATCGAGTTGCCTACAAAACAGTACTCAACGCCACCCCATTTCAGATGGTCTTTGGATAGAATGTTGTGCTACCATTGGACTTCCTCATCCCAGCCTTAAAAGTAGCACAAGAGCATGAGTGGAATGGACATGAATTGTCCTCTAGTCTAATTTAAGTGTTATATATTATTTACCCACATATTTTGTATTTTTGTAATATTTGGTTTTTAAAATATTCAATTTTATTAGCTCAAATGCTTACATAGATGCACGTGATAAACATTCAAAAAATAATAATACTTAACCTCATGTCCCTATCTTTAATAGATTGTCCTTGCCCACACTTCTAATACAAATACTCATTGTAATCAATGCATACGCATACACATGGGCACATGCATTCTCATACCCATGCACACATACATATTCATATAAATACTTACTTACATACACATTCATATATGCACATATTCTAAATAACATTTTTGTTCTCATAACCATTACCATGAAGTGTTGAAAGTTTTTCAAGCTCAAGAGTGTGGGAACATGCCCCAAATTGAACCTTCCACATCATCCACAATCAAAGGAGGCTGATTTCCACGAGTTTGAGGCATCCAATTATGCCCATAATGGAAAGAAGTTGATTAGAGAAGATTTAGCTCACCTCTTGATGTGATTGGACCTCACTTTTGACATGTATATGCTTTTGATTGGTTAAAGAGGTTAGTATGAGGTCTTTAAAACCTCTAATGAGTTTTATTATGACTTAGAGTCGTGGAAATACGTGCCCAAGCTGCCCCCTTGCTTAAGCACACCCCCTACTAGCTGTTCTCTGCATATTTTGCAGAAATTTCACTTTTACACACTCTATCTATCTAGATGTTTTTGGCAGACCCCCCGGTCTTGTAATTGTTGTTTCTCCTTCATCCGGAATCCATTTGCAATGATTTTTGTCTTGTTGGAAAGCTTATAAGTTCTACTTTGTCTGGTATAAGTCTCAGGTTCAGTGCCTGCACATGTGCAGAGAAATGTCCAGAATAGTGTCTGTCCAGTTAGCTCATACTCTGTGAAGAGATCAAGTTATCTGTTTTGTTACAGCTGGTTGAGGCATCATCCAGTATCCAAATGGAGTGATTTTACTCTCATTTGAAAGCTCTTAAAGTCTAGTTTATGCCTGCAAAATTTCATTTTCATTCTCTGCATATACTCAGAGAAACTCAGAAAATACAGAACCTATGTCTGAACAATTTCAGGATCCTAGGAGGGTTCATTTGCTTTTGTTGTGCACATAGGAGTGTTTATCCTCCAACATGAAGGGTGCAAAACAAATGCAAATGGACATTAAATGATAGAAGCAAAACCCCAAATGTCAAGTACTGGTTTTCGTTCGATTCTTATCTCTAACTTCTTCAGCTTGTAAATACTAAAAGAGTGAGTTTAGTCAAATTAGAAGCTTAGAAGAGTTTAGATATAACCATATTGGAAGTTTTTCTTTCTTCATTTCTTATCAAAGAGGAGAGAGAGAATCTCTCCGACAACGGGCACAGCTTCAATGGGGCCTTGGGATCTTTGGTTGTATGCTTAGCACTTCTTTGCACACTTCTTAGTCACTCTTCATGCACACCTTGCACTTCACTTCTCTGCATCACACACTGTGTGTCTCTTGCACTTCTCTCTCTTGCCTAGCTTAGCCTATGTTCACCTTGCTTAGTCCTCAAGAATAATGCCTTGCCTTGATTTGAGTGTCGGTTCACATACGCTCCTAACTGTAAGAGTATCTTGGTGCTCACTTTGATGTCCCAAGATTGTCTCCAAAAGTGGGCAGCCAACGAATCCTTGTTTTGCCCTGTAGTGACTTTAGACTAAAACAAAAATTTTAATTGGGGGGCCATACTTTCACTTCTGTGTACGTTGCAACTTCACATACCTTCACATTTTGCATTTTACTTCTTCAAATGTGCACCTAAGAGAGGGTTCACCTGAACCTTCCAAAACACTTTAAAACACTTTAAAACACTTTGAACCTTAGAGAAATTATAGAAATAGCTCTGCAACCTGCAACCAATTTTCGACAATTTTACCCTTTGTGAACCAATTAATTGTGCTCTACCTGTGCACTTTGACACCTGAACTTTGAACTCTTTGACTTTGCCCATGTTTACTTTGCCCTTGATTTTGTTGACTTTGACTACTTTAACTTTTACCATTTTAACTTTGACTATGGTTGACTTTGATTGTGGTTGACTTTGACCAATATGACATTTATGGGCTCAACAGTTGCCTAGCACCTAATGTGCTCTCCCAACCAAAATTAGGAGCAGAGATGACACCATGACTCCTATGCTGCAAAAGCTTTAAGAGGACACTTGAGCAGCTACCAAGTCCACTAGAGGCATAGAGAACAGACACCAGAGAAGAACGAAAAGTGTTAATTTTGCATGAAAAAGCAAAGGAGGGCAAAGTGAGGGTAGGAAGGAAGGGGAAGGGAGGGCTGAGGGGGCTCAGATGGATAGGCAAGGAGGGGTAAGGATGGGGCTAGGCAGAAGGGTAAAGGGAGGGTGATGGAGTAGGAGTATGGGGTCTTTAGAGGGCCAAAATGATCAAACAGTAGAGCGACAGGGACTGCATATGGGAAATTGTGAAACATAAGGTAAAACAAAGTGAGAATAGACCATGTGGACCATGTGGTTAAAAAAAATGTGATAAATGTGCTCAAAATATGTGGGTTTTGACCAACAGTCAGAGAAAAGGTGGGATTTTGAAAAACTTAAGGCAAAAAATGAATTCAGAGGTGCGAAGATACATGAAAATGACCCCACTTTTGATGACAATGGCCATCCAAGGTGCGATCCAGAGCCAAAAGGTTTGAACCATGAAAAAGAAAAAAATATATTTGAACACGCATGGTTTGGAAAGCTGAAAATAGAAAAAAAACAAAAATTAAATTAAATTACATAAAATAAATAAATAAATAAAATAAAAATAAAATAATCAGAATACAAAATAAAAAATAAAAAATATAAAAAATGGGGAGGGGGGCCACGGGGGGGAGGAGTTGGGGGGGTGGGGGGGAGGGGGGCTGAAGAAAGAGAGAGAGAGAGAGAGAGAGAGAGAGAGAGAGAGGTTTTTTTTCGAAAAAATTCATGGGGGTCCTTTTTTTTGAAATATCTAAAATTGGAGAAAAATCCAAAAAAAAACCAAAAAAAAGCAAAAAAATCCAAAAAATTCTCAAAACATTCCCTACATGTATAGGCCAATTTCCTTACTCAAAACCACAGAGAGCTTCCTTTATTCCTCAAATTTGGCAAGAAAATGACATGTGAAAAGGATGAAAAAATGCTAGAAAAATTCTAAAAATGCTTGAAAAATTTCCCAAAATTTTTCAAAAATTGTACTTATGCCAAGGACTATGAAAGGGTTGCTAAATTTGCTAAAAACTCAAAGATCAATCATGAAAATGGATAAAAACTACTAAAAAGTAAACGAAAATGACATGAGAAGGCTATGTACAACCTGGACAAATTTTGCAGGATCCAAGTGATCCATAAATCTTCACTTGTGTTGATGATAGGCCTTGAGGCTTGATATGTTGACTAAGAGGAACCCCTCCATAATCTCCGATTGTATTGTACTTCATGTGTTTTGTCTTCATACTTACCCTATGATAGGGCCACACTAAATCCTTCATTAAAATATTATCTCCTCCATACTTCATCTTCTGTATCTTTGTTTCAGCTACTTTATAACTTAATCTTCAAAATTTCATTTTTACTATTCCAGCTTCTTCATCCAGTGGAACCCTCTGTTTCCAAAGACTTGCATCTACTCCTTCCACATTCTTGTAAATGTTGATGTATGAAACACCACAAGAACTAAGCTAAAGTGATATTATAATACCTCCATAACCATCATTAGCTTAGAAATGCTCTAAATTTGAAACCTTTATTACTACACTTAGTGAAATCCAAAAATTTACTCCTCAAAAATCTGTGCCTTTTCTTCTAGATTCAAATATTATCTATACTAGCTTGATTCTTGTAAATTCTTTTGATCATTTTATAGTAGAGGTTCTTGCTAATATTAAGCAAGACATTCCAAGAAAAACTTTCAAGTAATAACTTTATAATCTTTTGAATTCACTTCAACATTTGAACTATGTTTGAAATTTGAAAAATGACTTCATCAATTTGACATACCTTCACTATTAGACTCATTTCTCTATGTACACATCTTGTTATGCAAAGATCTTTTGGTTGGTTGTAGTTGAAGCTAGTAGCTTCAAAAATGAGCTATCGTTCATGAAAAATGTTACACATTACTATGAGATCTGACCTTAAGAAGATCGGGGAAAAGTGCGCTAAAAATCTCGTAACTGTCAACTAACTTTCATACTGATATGAAATCACTTAGAAATCTTTACACAAGAGGAATTATATCAAATTCTTCTACATAAACATTTGTTACTTAATAGAGAAGATGTGTACAAAATGGCTTGGATTTATTTTGCTCATAGCCATGGAAAACTCT
The DNA here is from genome assembly GCA_020310875.1 of Ceratopteris richardii. Classification (NCBI taxonomy): domain Eukaryota; kingdom Viridiplantae; phylum Streptophyta; class Polypodiopsida; order Polypodiales; family Pteridaceae; genus Ceratopteris; species Ceratopteris richardii. The sequence continues at coordinate 32,966,882 of CM035420.1, read as the reverse complement.
CCTACTCTGAGTAGCTTTTCCTCAACATCTCTCTTAGAAAGAACTCGACTTTTCTCTACTCACTCAAGACTTACAAATCAAGTTCTCCTCTTTTGTTTTTCAACTCAAATTGACTTATATACATATGTTCTACATAGTCCTAGACTCAAACTCGTAATTCTAAAAGTTCTCTGTCAAAAGTAAACTCTAATTTTGCACTATATTACAAGTGTGAATTTGTCCCTTCACTTATGCTTGATTTTCTTAGTGCGTTGCTTTCACTTCTCTTTGTCTTCCTTCTTCCTTCATATACCTTCATGTCTTTATGTCTAATTAGTGAGTGAAGCCCCAACAGTTCCCCCTCAATCACTAATTAGCATTCTTTGTCTTCTTCGTATATCCTTCTTCTCTTTTATTCCTACCATTTCTTTGAATTTGCTTGTCTTGACTCCATCCAAGATCTTTGTCATAATATCTGTAATCTGATCTTTTGTAGAAGTGTATACCACTTCAAGCTCCTTCTCCATTACCTTTTCTCTCAGGAAATGATATTGAATTTCTATATGCTTTGTTCTTGCATGAAATATAGGATTTGCTGCAAGATACAATGAACTCATATTATCTCCATGTATGATAGGTATACCTTGATCAATGTCCAAGCTTTTGAACAATGTCTGCATCCATATCACTTCTTTTGCTGCTTCCACAAGTTCTTTGTACTCAGCTTTAGTTGATGATAAAGCCACTGTATGTTGTTTCTTTGAACACCAACTCAAAAGTTTATCTCCTATGTATATCATATACCCATGTGTTGACCTTCTATCATCTTGACTTCCTGCCCAATCTGAGTCACTATATTCTCTCAACTTTATATCTTATGTAAAAGGATAATATAATCCTTCCTCCAAAGTTCCTTTGATGTATCTAAGAACTCTTTGACCTGCAATCCAATGTGGGTCCTTTGGACAATGCATGAACTGAGAAACAACTCCCACTGCATAACTAATATCAGGTCTTGTTAGTGTGGCATAAATCAAGCTTCCCACTAAAGATTGATACTTCCTCATATCCTTGAACTCTACACCATCATATTTAGTAAGTTTATGATTGACCTCTAGTGGTGTTGATGCCTCTCTCCAATTCTCCATGTTAAACTTCCTTAGAAGATTCTGAAGATACCTTTCTTGTGATACATATATGCCATGATCTGCATAAGTCATTTCCATTCCAAGAAAATATGATGATTTTCCTAGATCACTTATCTTGAATTCCTTTTCAAGTAATCTCTTCACCTCCTTGATTCCTTCATTTGAAGTACCTGTGATTATAATATCATCTACATAAATACAAATGTAGATCATACCTTCATCTGTTCTCTTGATAAGTAAACTTGCATCTGCCTTTGAACTTTGATATCCAAGATCATTAAGATAATTCACAAGTATATAATTCCAAGCTCTTGGAGCTTGCTTTAATCCATAAAGTGCTCTTCTCAATTTGCAAACATAATTTGGATACTTGTAATCTGCAAACCCTTGAGGTTGCTCCATGTAGACTTCATCTGATATATGTCCATTTAAAAATGCATTCTTTATATCCAATTGACTCAATGTCCATCCTTTTGATGCTGCAATAGCAATGATTGTCCTTATGGTTGACGTCTTTGCTACAGGAGTGAATGTCTCATCATAATCTATGCTATGAGTTTGAGTGTTGCTCTAGCACAATGGTGAGAACCACGTTAAGAAGCTCCACCTCCTTAATGTCAATCCGCGGAAGAGATAGGAGTGATATGAAGATCGTGAATGTGAGATGAAGTGAGAGTGAAGGTGAGAAGCATAGAAATGCACACACACATACACACACACTACGAAGAGACAAGCAAGACACAATGGAAGGTGAGAAATCAACTCTATTGCTCAAGAACACTCTTACAAGCTCAAAATAGCTCTAAGCTCTTCTCTACTCAAACGAGCTAACCTCAAAATTGATCTCTCTAGCTCTTTTTATAGTTTCTAGACTAGTTTTGACTGGTTTCACATCTAGTGACCGGCATAGTTAAAAATTAGGTCCTAGATGCTATTTGAAAGGGTAAACGGTGTCTAAAAATAACGAAAATTGATACGCTCATTCTACCTAAGCTCCTCAAGCTCGAGGACTCCTCGGCTTGCACAAAATGGAGCTATGGATTACAAAATGGGGTTTTCTATGTTACATATGTTACAATAGTGATAAAAATCACTGTTGGAGGTTTTTTGGAAAGTATTTGAAAACATAATTCTTTGAAAAAATATTCGACTGGCGCCCTGCTTTGTCATTACATGCTTCCGCGTCTTCTATGCCTCTGGCTGCTTCCAACACCCCCCTCCCTCTCGCTTCTGTCGTCCTCGACAGAACCTGGTTGTGCGGTCTGTCGGATGTAGTTGTGTAGGAGGTCGTGAGCGAGGGTGTGCTCAGATACTCGAATGCCTCGGGCTAGGTCTTCCTCGAGCTTCTCCCAATTAACTGGTTGCGGTTCATCTTATGGTGGGAGTCTCTAATGCGTGGAATACACCAACTGTTCACAGGCAAATAATTGCAATAAGTGGGTCGGCCTGCTGATGAACACTTGAGAGTGGTATTCCCAGAAACCGGTGGTGAACATTTCTTCGAATGTTTGCTTGTAGCACGCCGGTAAGTACTTGACTCTGCAATGCCAGGCATAACACACCCGGAGCGATGGCGTTGTACTCATGTCATATGCGAGATCCAAGTTGCCATGCTCAAAGCCCGGGGTATTAACATGTGGTGCTTTGACTCGCCGGAAGACTTTAAATATCATTTGCATCATGTCAAATATCTTGATAGTCATATGCGCTGCTATATCATCCATATATCTCAAGCGAGGGAGCCAATGACGAATCGTTGCCATCATGTAGGCAATTGTCGGTGGTCCTGTAGGTGGCCTGAAATATGGGTAGTTTAGCCAGTCCTAGCACTGCTTATTGTTTTGTACTTTGATAGCGAATGCAGTCCAGGAGCGACGACGTGGCACGGGTCCCCAACATGGGTTGTATTTTAAATGTAAAGGTGCCTTAACCCATGTGCTCATCATTTCAGGGTACTCCTATAAAAGACGTGTGCACCAATCTGGTTGATAAATAGTGCCTTGCTGCGCATCCAGTGGCAAGTCTTCAGGCTCGAATTGAGTTGCATGTGATGGCTTCTTGCCTGTTCGCTTCTCTATGGCCAGCTGGTACTCGGCCATTAGCATGAAGTAAGGTTTGTATTGAAGCTCATGCCCGGATATGTACCTGCGTGGGGCCAATTGAGCAAAGTAGGGAGATTGCAAAATTCTTTCTTCGATCCTGGCCATAGCATGTAGCTGGGTCTCGACTCTGGCTGAGTGGGTGCTGCCCATCTCCTCCACAGTCTTCATCCACGCGGGGGTCGGAAGTTCATACGTCATCTGGCCTTCGACCGTGACTTGTCCGCCTGGGATGGGCTGTGGCTCGTACACCTCTTCAAATGTTTCCTCCACCGGAATGGTTATGTTCTCGTCGTCAGCTGGGATCTTCGGTGGGGAGTCAGGCCGTGGTGGCGCTTCATATACGTCAATTCTTGACTGGAGAGTGATTACCTAGGCCCGTAATGCGTTGAGTTCCTCTAAAATTTCAGGGGCAAGGTCCACAGGTGCTGGTAATTCTGCTACTTGTTGTGTTGCCGGTTCTCTGAGCTGTAGTAGCTTGTGATCTTCTTTTAACTTCTGATGCTCTTCGTCCATTCGATCATAGTCCTCGAGCAGTCTAACATGGTCTTCTAGCAACATCTTCATTGATTCGGATGGGACTGCCTTGAACTTGCTAGGACTTATTGGCTGTTCGGGATGGTCCAGGGCTGCTTCCAAATTCTCGCGATTCTGTGCTTGTAGCCTCTGGTTCTCTTCTGTTGCTTCTGCTAGGTGTCTCCTGAGTAGGCCCATGTTCCTTGTGAGCGTCGCGTTCCGAATGGTTTGGGCTCGAAGCAGGTTATCCAGATCAGCAGTGGCTTCTTTTGTCTTCTCTTCACTTTCTAGCTCTAATTTATGATAAGCCTCTCTTAGTTCTTGGTATCGTGTATTTAAAGAGGCATTCTCGATTGATAATGAATTAAGCTGCGACTGTAATTCATTTGTCATCCTCTGCAGCTGTTGATAGTTGTTGCCAAGAGATGCGAACTCATCTCTTACTTGTGTCATGCATGTGAACATTTGTTGAAGTGCAGTGTCTATGGTGGGCGATAATAGTAATGGAGTGCTAAGTGAGGATGTAGTGGAAGTAGATGCAGCGGGAATGGGGAATGGGGTAGGGAAGGTGGATGCAGTGGTGATCGTGGAAAATTGTGACGTACCTAAATATGATGGTGCTGTGAGTGGAGTGGGTGATGGTGCGGTGGGTGGTGAGATGTCCATGTCACTGGACGTGTCAAGTGCGGTGACTGTGAAAAGCGGTGTGTATGTGGGTGGTTGTGTAGGTGTGAAGATGGGATTTACAAAGGTGGAGTAGTTTACAGGGGGGATATCTCGTATACCTTGGGGGAATGGGAAAATGGGAGCTATGGTAGGTTGGGGAGGTGAAACTGGTGAGAAGGTTAGTGGGGTTAGAAAGGTGAAAGGGTTTCTTAAAGGTGGGGGAAAGGATGGGAAGGATGAAGGGATGAAGGGGTTAACACGTAGACAAGGTGGGGTGGGTGCGGGCATGGTGGCAGGAATGGGCAGGGCAAAGGCTTCGGCTATGTCGCCGTGGACTGGTGTGGATGTTGTAGGAGCAGGTGGGTGTGCGGGGGATACAGGATGGATTGGTGAGACATGAGGTGAGAGAGGAGTAGATGGTGTGGATGTTATTTCAAGGACAGTGGTAGTATGTACAACGGTGGTATCGGGTGGGGAGTCAACTAGGATAGCTTCCTCGGTTAATGAGCTTTCCGGACGTAGGCGTGCATCTTGCGCTTGGTGGGATGATTGAGCACCTACCGAAACTCGAATATATTCACCGGGCTTCGATAACAGGCGAACCCTCCGGGGGTCATATTGGGGTAATGGCTTCCTCTGTAAATATCTGAGTGCTTCGACAGGGCCGATGGATTTGACCAATTCTCTAAACCCTCTGATGTAGACTTCTTCAAATCCTCCTGAGACTAGTTCCTGTTCAATTAATGCCTGGCTCTCCTCTTCAGTTAACTTCTTTTTTGCCCATACTTTTTCCATTGTGCGATATAATTTCTTTATTGCCAGTGTGTAAGCTGCTGCTTTGAATGTCTCCTCTTCGTATGTGCTAGTATCACCGTGGGTGTCCGTTTGTGGTCCTTGTTCCTCTAGCTGTCCGTCATGTGAGCCCTGGCTGGCTTCATCGTCGTCTGTTTCGGTTCTTTCTTCTTCAGAGCTTGATACTACCGGCCCATGTGGTGGATCCCGTGGTGTTGTAGGGTAGCTGGGGCGTTCATATTCTTGAGAGAACATCTGTCCTTCTGAGAACTGAAATTCGCTGGACAGCACATCATGCATTTCGAAGTCAAAAGTGGTGTTTATTGGATCCACCTCCATATGTGGTATAGGGAAAGGAAAGGCTTCCGCACCAATAGTGGTGGGAGCTTCTGCTGTCGTGGTGGTGGGTTCTGTGGTTGTAGCTGCTTGAGGTGCGGTAGTGCTAGTAGTACCCTCCGTTTCAACTGTCCTCGATAATCTTATTCGAATGGGTTGTACTGTGGGAGCGGCTTCTGTCGGTGATTGCTCTGGAGAGGGTTGTGGTGATGGTGACTCTGGCACTTGAAGGCAAGGAATAGTGCCTCTCATGCGCTTACCTACCCGTGCTCTGCTGGGCTTCTTGGCTTTCTTCGTCGTTCCTTTCAATGCCTTCAGCTCTTCTCCTGTTAATGCACGTTCAATTGGCAAGTCATATGCCAAGCACATATAAACAATTCTTGTCAGCGCACAACATCCATTAAGCACTTTCTTTCATTCCCATCTGTGTTGTGCCAAATACATTTGATCAATGATCCAGCTAGCGAGATCAACCGTCTGAGGTCCAGTACATGCTAAGTACAATCCAAACCATATTCTTTTATGTGGCATGGTGAATCTGTCCTGAGCGGGGAATGCAAAATGTTGCATGCATATCCGTAGCGGCTTTGACAGTTCAAGTGTAATTGCTGAGATCTCCTCCCACTTAGTGACATCCCCACGTTTCATAGGGTCTGGAACTAATCTTTCTCGATCTGTGGGCGTGTGGGTTCCATGAATCTTGATGGCAGCTCTGATTAAATCCTTCGAAAGATAAAATCTTTTGTAAGGTGGATCATCCACTAAAGAAGGCAAAATAAAGGTTCCTGGGATATCCTTATTCTCTGAGGCCAACAAAGTAGTGATTAAATAATAACACCTATAAAAGTCAGGTTTGGGCAGAGGATCACTGAAATACTCTGTGAAGCCGGCTCTGGCCCAAACATGAGTTAAGTCCTGGGTGTTCTGTAGGCCTTCGAACTCTCTTGAGAAGAATTGATACTTGCCCCATGTGCGGTCATCAAATGTCATATTTGCTTCAAAAATGAAGTCAGCATCAGCTAATGGTCCTGCTAGGCCTTGGAACCAGTGAGAGTTACGGTGTATCTTCTCTGTGTATCCCATAGGTCCAGTGAGAGTTACGGTGTATCTTCTCTGTGTATCGATTGGCATGGGTCCCGGAAATCCTTGTAACTCTGGCGGTGAAGCAGTCGGGTGGGATTCTGCTCGTAAAACATTGAGGGGCACTGCAGCTACGCTGGGGCCTGCTTCCGATGGTCCTTCTTCAGTTTGCATGGTGTTTGTCGTGCTAATGGAAAAGTCTGCTACAAAAGATTAGCACATTAGTATGGAAATTAATTATGATCCCATTAAGGTGAGACCGCAATCCCTTTCCATAGCCGATGTGTAACCCGTGTAGCCGAATGTTGTGAAGTGATTGATGCTCTTTTCTTGCAGAACTGATGCAGGTCTCTAGACACCTATATGTTTTCAGCTATTGCATGCAGTTCTTTGATGAGATGTTATTACAAGTGATGATGGGTTATCGTGGGTGGATTTATACAAGGTTTAGTCATGAGTGAGTTATTACAAGGATGTAGGTTAGTCGGAGAGGTAGTTGTGTTAGTCACGGGGTTAGAAGAAAACTCTTGGATACGTTTCGGTATCCACTTCCTAAGGGTTGGTGATCGGGTGATGGGTCTCTGCGGGGGGACAAAAGATGATGTCGGGTTAGGTGGTATGGGAGGTTGAAAATCTTTTCGAAGGGTGTATTTTACATGGCTTGAGGGTTGAGCTATAATACATGATCTGGGTACCCAAATCTGTGTGGGTGTGGGTCTGTTCATCAGGTACTTCTTGGCGATCCAAATTTGTCGAATGCTCGGACCTGTAGAAGAAGGTCGAGGGGATGGTGGATACTGATTCTGTTTCTGCCCTGCCTTGTTCTTGTCAATATCTGCTTTGTTGGAGTTAGTCGGTGCTTTCTGTCCTTTTGGCACCCATATTTGTCTGGTGCCGCTTTCTTTGGGTGGCCTAGACTGCTTTCCTTGTTGTGTCTTCTGATATTGCCGTCGGTCTGGGTTCCTTCGTCGTGGTTGACTCTGTTGTGGTTGAGGTGGAGGGGTCGGATGGACGCTCTACTTTGGAAAAGAAGGGAGATCCAACACTTGCGTGACCTGCCCATTAGGAGGAGCTCCGTTTCGTATCTTTAATCTAGGCGAGTCCGCAGCAAGTTTGGAAGGATGGGCACCGCAGGGTATTGTGCTCATTTGGCCATTGATGCAACCCACCTGACCGTTGATTGTGTCCATCTGCCCTAGCGGTTGGGTAGCTGCCCCTTCTAGTTTGCAGGAAGCCCCAGGGAAGATCTCCTGTCGTCCTTCTGATTGACAACTGTCCATAGCCAAGCCCGAGTGGGTTGGTGTAGACGTAACGTGACTGAGCTGACCCAAGATCTTCCGGTCTTCCGTCGCATGTATTTCATAGGGTCTAGGGTTACAAACCTCAGTTGGGATGCCATTAGGGAAGTCAAGCGGTATCACTCGCTTTTGCTCTAAGGTTCCCATCTGTAAGGAGCCTTCTCTAAGATTTAGGTCCACTGAGTGATCGTATAGCCAATCTTGGCCAAGGATTAGGGGTTCTATCAGGTTGTCATCATGGCACACTAGTAGCTTCGCTGTCATGGTCACATCCTTAATGAGGATAGGAAGGTCCACCTCACCCATGCAAGGGGTTTCCATGCCTCCTAGCCCTATGAGGTATGCCTCAATTGGCCGCATTTCTATTCCTGAATCCTTATAGTGGGACCATCTAATCGCACTAGTCGCAGCACCTGAGTCGATTAAAGCTCTAAACTCTTGGCAAGGGTTGCCGTGCTCTAGCCTGACTGTAATGAATGGTCTCCTGTCCACTATACTAGGATGAGTGGTTGACTTTACTTGACACATAGCCATGGGGTATCTGGGTGTTGTTTCCAGATGGTTATAATGTTCTCTCCCTAGTCCTTGTCTTCTTAGCTTCATGCGCTTAATGCGTTCTATGGCTTCTGCCTGAGCTTCAGCTCGTATTCTATTTTCTTCATCCTTACGCTTCTTTGCCAACGTGAGTCGTCTAAGCATATCCTCAGTAAGAGGTTCCTGATATAACTTGACTCTACAGCCACCAATGTAATTAGGCATTATGTCTCCTTCTAAGGTGACTAACTGTACTGCTCCACTTGTCGAGAGTCGGTTAATGATCATAGGTCCATAACCTCGCTTTTCTAACTTCCGTGTGTGTTGTTTCAGCGTATATACTAGAACTAAATCTCCTTCTTTTAAGCCTTTATCTTTCACATGTGCATCAAAATAGGCTTTCTGTCGCTTCTTTGCCGCATATATTCCTGATGTTGCTTTCAGCCTGGTTTCTCCTAATCGTTCCAAGTCCATTATTCTTGCTGATAATTCATGGCCGGTCCACTGATGTTCTTGTGCAACCTTAAGGGTCGGTATCAAGAAGTCCAAAGGAAGCACAGCATTCTGACCAAAAACCATCTGAAAGGGAGTTGCATTGAGTACGGTCTTGTAGGCCACTCGATATGCCCAAACAGCGTGGTGTAACTGTTTGTCCCAATCTGAACGTTTGTTGTTCACAAGTTTCATCAGTACGTTACAAAGTATCTTATTGGTGCTTTCAGTCTGACCATTGGCCTGAGGATGATATGGTGCGGATCTCTTGTGAATCACCATAAAATCATGTAACAAGTATTCAATGACTTGGTTTAGAAAGTGAGTTCCGCGGTCGTTCACTAACTCTATAGGCAATCCATATCTTGTAAAGACATTTTCAAATAAGAATTTTGCAGTTGTGTGTGCATCATTCTTTTTTGTGGCTTTTGCCTCTACCCATTTGGTAAGATAATCCGTCGTGACAATAATGTATTCAGCATGTGTACCTTTTGCAGGGGGGTTAATGGGTCCTACAAAGTCTATACCCCACTTAGAAAATGCACGTCCGCCCATCATGGGTTTCAATGGCATTTCATCTCTACGAGTAGGAAATTGAGTTCTTTGGCACACATCACATCTCTTAACATAGGTATGTGAATCCATGTGAAGAGTGGGCCACCATAATCCTGCAAAGAGAATGGCTTTGACTATCCTATTTGGTCCAAAGTGACCGCCTGCAACACCTTGGTGTGCAGCCTCTAGTATGCGCAAATAATCGCTTTCATGGACACACTGTCGTAAGTATCCATCTCGACCTCGTTTGTATAGATTATCGCCAATAAGAGAATAGTCATGAGCTTCTTGCTCTAGACTGCGTCGTCGTGCTAAGGTCATTCCTTGAGGGAATGTGTTCGTCCTCAAGTATGTCACTAAAGATTCACTCCAGTCTGGTGTGAGAGACACATGATATAACGTCGCATGTTCTACTGGTGGTCTTTCACAACAAACATTGCATTCCTTACACAACCTGTAGACATCTGCTTCCATCGAAGGCCAATATACTCCTAGTCTATGCAGAGTCTGTAGTGTTCGATGTTTTGAATGATGTTGCTTTAATGCACCTACGTGTGCTAATTGCAACCAATTTGCATGTTTTGATTCATCTACACAACAAGCAAGAATCTTTTGATTATCCTGTTTATATATGCTTCCTGCTAAGATTTGGTATCTCTGAGACTTGGTAATCTCTCCTTCTTTGATTCTTATCCTAGGATTCTTGGGTCCGTATATCAGAATAGGGACTATTGGTTTAGCCCATTCTGGTGCTATCTCAAGGTTAAACAAGTATGCATCTGGTAGATCATCCGCTACTCCTTCAGGAGCTTCTCCTGAGGTTAATCTCAAAAGGTGGTCAGCTCTAAGATGTGTCTTTCCTTTCTTGACTACTACTTCAAAATCGTACTCCATGAGTAATAGAAACCAACGTATCAATCGTCCTGTGTTACATGGTTTGTTGACTAAGTACAATAGGGCTTGATGATCTGTAAAGAACTTGAACTTGTTTGCCAACAAGTAGTGTCTGAACTTCTTTACCGCGTAGATCATCCCTAATCCTTCTCGTTCCGTAGTGGTGTAATTTCTTTCTGCTGCGTTCAACTGTCTGCTCGCGTAAGCTATGGGGAGATCTATGTTACCTTCATTCGTGGGTTGTGCTAACACACATCCTATGGCATAATTGGATGCATCCACATGCACATGGAATGGCTTACTCCAATCTGGGGTTGTCAATATAGGTGCTGAGCACAAACGTCGTTTAAGTTCATTGAATGAATTTTCACATCCATCTGTCCATTCAAAGTTGGTTAAAAGAGAGTACAAAGGCTTGGCTATGATTGCATACATGTGTATGAATCTCCTATAATAACCACAATGGCCCATAAATGCTTGTACCTCTTTGATGTTCGTCGGCCTAGGTAGATCCGCAATTACCTTCACTTTTTCCTCATCCGTAGAGATTCCATTTTTTGACACAATGTGTCCTAGAATTTTGCCTTGTCTGACCATGAAAACGCATTTTTCTGGGTTCAAACAAACCTAATATTCTCGACATTTGTCAAATATTTGTCTTAACTCTGGGATATGTGTTTGTCTTACATTTGAATGAGCACATATGTCATCGACATATACTTCCAAACTCTTGCGTAAGAATTCCTTAAAAACATGACACATGAGTCGCTGGAAAGTGGCGGGTGCATTTGTTAAGCCAAATGGCATTACACGAAATGCAAATATGCCCCATTCAGTGGCAAAAGCCGTCTTGTGTTGGTCCTCTGGAGCAATGGCTACTTGATTATAGCCTGAAAAACCGTCAAGGAAGCTGTAAACTTCCTTGCCCGCAACTCTTTCCAATAAGTGTTCCGTGATAGGAAGAGGATAACTCTCTCTAATCGTGGCGGCATTAACTTTTTTAAGGTTAATACACACACGCAATTTTCCATTTTTCTTGGGCACAACCACAATGGGGGATACCCATTCGGTATGCTCAATCTCGTAAATGAATCCTGCTTCTATCAAGCGATCTATCTCCTCTTTAATCTTAGCAGCGTAGTTATCATTGTATGTGTACGGTTTCTGTTTTGTCGGTTTTGCATCTGGAGTCATAGGGATTCTATGAGAACATATGTCTGGATCTACTCCTTTCAAATCTTTGTAACTCCAAGCGAACACATCTCTACTATTCACGCAGTAGGGCAACTAATTCTTCTTCTTCTTCGGCTGTCAAATCATGCCCTATGTATGTACATTTTTCTTCTTCTCCTTCTATGGCTACTATTATTTTCTTGGTTTTCTCTCGGTTATCATATACTTGTCCGTCATTCGCCTTTGTATTAGGCATTCGTACCATGATTCTTCTATCTTCGATTTCATATTTCTTGAAATTCTTGGGTACTTCAAACAAAGATTCTTCTTTTTCTGACATGGTTTCTTTCTTCTTTCTTTTCTTGCCTTCACTTTTGCTAGTCACTTCTGTGGCTAACCTCACCTCATTCGTAACTTCTTCTTGTCTCTGAGGGTGAGTCTCTACTTCGTAGAAATATTCTTCCTCTGATGCAAAGGGTGGGTCCATGATAATTGATTCTAAATCGAAATCACTCGCATCCTCAAATGCATCAGTGTTCGGTTCACATTCTTCTAAAATTGCATCGCACATGATTGGCTCTATCGTGAAAACTGAGATGTCATAGCCATCCTCGTCACAGTGAGGTGTCCATTGTTCTTCATTGATGGCTACATCCATGGTTGCTAGGATTTCTGCCCAACCATGGGGTTCGAATTCTTCGTCTGGAAATACTACAGGTGCGTAAGCTGGATCTTGAAGGGTTCATGAATGTTGATCTGCACCTAAGGTCCTTGCTTCTAACCTTTCTTCCTCTTGTTTTGCTACCTTACACATCCATAAATGAGTATCCTCATGCAACCATGAAGGATCTGATTCTAATGAGTGCACGGATTCCGTCTCTACCTGAGTCTTATGGATGGTATTCCATTGTATTGGGGGTACATCTCAATGTGAATAGTCTTTAAGATTGACTTTGGTAGTCACTCCTAAATGTTGCAAGTACAAAGAATTAGTTCCCCAATCTTGTACAATTTGCAACTGACGCATGAATGGTCGTCCCAATATCATCTCATAAGCATGATTTTTTGCAAAGTCACAAATGGCGAAAGTATGCTCAAATTCTACACCACAAGTGGTGAGAGATATGCCTTCTAGTAAGCCTAATGGTTTTTCTATATGTCCGTCAGCCATTTGTAGCTTCATCCTGGTAGGTCTCAATGCTGGCTTGCACCAACGTTTCCATAAAGCGGTGGTAGCTATGGCTACTCCGGCTCCTTTTAACAATTCCTCCAGAGTGAGATTACACTGTACTTTGGTATTCTTGATCACTTCCGTGTTTCTAGGGATTATTGATTCTTCATTCCTCACTATTATCGTGGGTGCTCTCATACTAATAGACTTTGCTTCCCAAGGTCCTGTGAACTGAGGTAATTCTTTTAAAGAATTAGATTCAAATCCTGTGTGTTCACTCAGTTGTTCCTCCTCTACATCATCATAAATAGAGGGAATGTCTTGGGGAAATTGCTCCTGCAAGTCATCTATTTCTTGAATAGGAGGATGAGTTCCTTGTTCTTTTCTCCACTTCTCTTCTTGGATTTCTCTCAAAAATTCATGTGAGTACCTATGTATAGAAGACAGGTTGTCTTGACTTTCTGTATTGGGTACTTGAGACAGGGATGGTGCATTTTTTTCATGTGTCTCTGGGATGATAGGATTCCTATGCTGACCCTTTTTCTCCTTGTTCTCTATTAAGTATTCTAACCTCTCCATTAAACCTTGAAAATGTAATTCAGGTTTTGCCATGTTATTCCAATTTAGGTATCTAGAGGCTTCGAACAAAGCTTGTGCTAATTCTACCATCTTCATGCAAAGTTTCGTTCTCTCAATTTCTAGATCAGCTCGTGGGTAGTTCTTACTCATGTCTGTTACTTGAGGTCCCTCTTTTAATCTAGCCTGATATGCACGAAACATCATGTCTAGATCTTCTGGTATGGGTTCCGCTAAAACTGATCCTGATTTTTGAGCTGGGTTTTCTTGATTCAATTCCTGTGAAGTCAATTCTTGGATTTTGGCTCTCGACTCCTTCAAACTTCCTTCCAATTCAGTTATCTTTTTACTCCATTTTCTCTTTATCCTTTCTCTAGAATCTTTCCAAGATTTCGTCTTTTTACTGCTAGCTTCTGCAACTTCACTACTTCCATCTACTTTCTCCAGATTCAGCTGTTGGTTCTGTAAGAGCGCTTGGGCTCTTGTTATAGCTTGGATAGGCACGTATGTAGGGTTGGATCCATCTGCATTGTTTACAATACCTATCACGTTGATCGGTGTCACATTTGAAGTGTTAATTGGGTTCTTAGGACAATCTTTGATTATGTGCTCTTTGCCACAATCGGCACAAAAGCCTTGTATGTTATAGTACTGTGATTGCCTTGCTATTGGGGGATGTGGACAATCCTTTATGAAGTGATCTCCTTGGCACCTAAAGCATGGTCCTCTAGGGCCCTGTGGTCTTTGCTGTCTTAATTGGGGCCGTGGGTTTGGGTTTGCATACATCACATTAGCATAGTCTGGCTCCCAACTAGGTTCCATTGGTGGACTATCATAATGATATGTCTCCACATGTTCTGGTGACTCCGTGTAATAAGCGGGTGGACTAGTTACATGAGTAGAGTCAAAACTGTTTGAGTTCAGGTCACTTTCTGTGATCAAGGGTGAAGAAGGCACTAAGGCCCTACTTAGGTTCTCTTCTGCGGCAGCGTATTTGACTGAGATGACATTCGCTGGTGGGGGTGGCTGCTGAGCTAAAACAGGTTGAGTTCTCTGTTGAGCTTGGTATGGGTAGTTCTGAGGAGGCCTATAGTAATAAGGTTGAGCATTGTATTGGCCTTGATACCTACCTGGCTGTGCGTATGCTTGCGGGTAGTTTTGTCTCACTGCTTGTTTGTTGTATGGGCAGTCCTGTGCCGTATGATTAGTGTACCTTCTCTCAATCGTACAGTATTGGCCACTAGGGTTGGCTTGTGGTTGTGGTGCATTGGGACACACATTTGCCATATGATTTCCACCACAAGTGTAACAACGTACATTAGTTCGTAACTTGGGCACCTCTTTACTAGAAACTCCTAGTTTCTGGGCCACTTTTTCTGCAAGGTCTTCTATCGAGTTAGACAATTTTGTGGATGCTAGAGATGAACAGTCTGAGTCCTTATAGACCTTTGAGAGTTCCAACTCGTCTCCTAAGTTGTCCTCAATGTCTATACAAATTCTTATACATTGCTCTAGCGTTCTGGGTTCTTTTAGGTACACATAGGAGCGTAGTTTAGAGCTCAACAAGCCATCTAGAAACAGTGATACTTGTTTGGCTTGTGAGGGTAGCTCTTGCAATGGACATCTTTCAACATATTGTCTAAACCTACGTCCTGCGAGTCTAACTGTTTCTTGAGGGGTCTGTTTGAAGCTATGAATCAATGAAGACGTGTCATGTCTAATCCCACTTTTAGAGAATTCAGTGATGAATGACTCTAAAAAGTGATGGATGTCTCTAAATTGCCTCTGTTGCAATGGTTGGAACCAAGTTAAAGCGGTGTTCTTTAACGTTAGCCCAAATGCATTGTACTGCGTGAACATGTCTTCAACTTGTTCTGCTCTCAGTACTTGCCTGAATTCTGCAACATGGTCATAGGGATCTCCTGTCCCATCGAAGTAATTTTTCATGGATTTCACTAACTGAGTGGGTCTCAATATTCTTGCGTGTTCACGTGGTCTTGGTAGAGGAAAATCATCTCTACCACCTGGTATTCCATGATCTCTTTGTCTATCCGCTCTATTAGTGTCCGTGGTTGTTCTATCTCTCCCTAAGGGATGAGTGAAGCTTACTTCGGGTCTTTCTTTATTCTTTTCTCTTTGATTTCCATGGGCTGATGATGTTCCTGCCCCTTGTTGACTTGTATTCCTGTTCGTTCTAGATGGAGGGAATACCAAGTCACCTCTCCATGTGTATGTGTTTTTAGCGTGGTCAGGCACCACAAAGACTCTTTCTGAAGTCTCATCCAGGTATACGACCTTTCCAGGTGTATCCGGGTCCTTGAACTCGTATATCGTGATGATACCTACCTCACTAAGTAGTTCTGTCTTGTATCTCCAAAAGGCTTCATCAGTTTCTTTATTTACAAACAACTCTATGCTTCTGTTGTCCTGAGGGATCCATTCTAGGATTAGTACTCGTGTCAGTACAGATTTCCCTCTAGGTGTTCTAGGCTCTTCTAATGGTTCTTTTCCTTGAGATTTAGTTTCCGTCTCTGGCTGAATCATGCCAAACTCGTTGGTATTGTTTGGCTACATACTTAAGATGTACATTGTTCCTTCCTTGTCTATGTATGCGTCTCTCTCAAATTTCACCACTGGATGTTCCAATCCAATGGGTTGATCGGGGTTGTGCATTTGCACCACTTGCCTTCGCAAACCATCCTCATAGATACGAGCACCTAATCGGTTGGTTCGGAGAAACTCTAGTTGCGTTCTATAGGGTCCTTCTGGTTTTTCTAAATAGGCTACATTTGACCCTCCTTCTGGTCTATCTACACTAAATGCCATTTCTGAATCACTTGATTCTGAGCTCAACTCATAGGGATAACTACTGTTCAATTGCTGAGCCCAAGATCGTGCAGTAGTTCTTACACTTGCCTCTGATGATCTAAGGCTTCGTCGGTCTGCCTTACCTATGTGTCTGCCTGATCTAAGGTTCATTAATTTTCTTCCTTGCACACTCAGTACACGCTCAGATCGTCAATGATTCGTTGTTATTACTTTCTTGATTCTTTTTAAATTTTCTTTAGATTCTGGTCTTAATGCATGCGTCAGGAATTCGACTTTCTGTGGTACTTTGAGTTCTCGTTCCGTCATACTTATGTTCTTTCCTTTAGGTTTTCGTGTCACACACCTTTACTTTAGTCTTGAACTTGATAAATTTAATTCTCTTGAACTTGAGGCGTTCCTGTCGTCTTAAATCCACAATGCTAACGTTTATCCTAAGCTAAGAATTGACTGAGGGGGTTGAGTAATCTTCCAACCTCGAGTCAGCTTTTCTGGTTGCTCTGATGCCCAAGAAGCCACGCTTCCCAAGCTTTATGCCCTTCACTGCCTTGCTTTGGTTGCCTTTGATTGCCCTTGGTAGACCTGGAAAAATCCAATATTAGACCAATTCACAGTTGGATGATCAAGCACTTGAGTATATACACCTTTTAAGTCCCTTCCCTTTTGCCCAACTTTTCAATGTTTGCCCCCTAGCTTTCTAGTCCCAAACTAGGTCAACCTCAAAATAGCTTATCTAAAAATAGACATATTCTTTAAGAAAAAAACAGCTGAGGTCACGTAGTACTCGTAGAGAGCTTTCTAACGAGCTATTAAGCTCAAAAAACGGACTTCGGATGAAAAAGTTATGACCGTTCAAGCCCTAGGGGGTAAAAACTGACAATCAGGTTTTCCTTCAAATATGAGCTAAGGGGTCTCCTATGAGTCTAATGGTCCAAAAATTTCTCAAAAATAGCCCCAAAATTGGCCAAAAAATGAAACCCTAAATTTGCGATGGGGGTGCACAATCGCGATGGTCTGGGACCGTCGCGATAGTCTGGGACCATCGCGATGGTCTGGGACCATCGCGATGGTCTGGGACCATCGCGATGGTCCAGACGAACCGTCGCGATGGCGCGAAAAAGTGGACAATCGCGATGGCGTGAGAGTGAACCGTCGCGATGGCACGAAAAAGTGGACAATCGCGATGGTCGGGTGAGTGAACAATCGCGATGGCCAGAAGTGCACGGTCACGATGGTCCAAAGTGAGCAATCGCGATGGCCCGAAGTGCACGGTCACGATGGTCCAAAGTGAGCAATCGCGATGGCGCGGGTCAACGGTCAACGTGGACAATCGCGATGGCGTGAAAGTGAACCGTCGCGATGGTCACAAGTGCAATGGCGTGAGCCAATCGCGATGGTCCGATTTTGGGCTGTCGTGATGGTCTGAGGGTGTCGTCGCGATGGTCCAAAAATTGAGCCGTTGTGATGGTCTATCTTGACACGTGGCACCATCGTGGCGATGGCATGGGCCAATCGCGATGGTGCGGGGTCAGGTGAACAATCGCGATGGTCCAAGTGGACCGTCGCGATGGTCCGGCCGAGCCGTCGCGATGGCGTGAGCCTATCGCGATGGTGCGACACAATCGTGATGGTCCGAGCCAATCGCGATGGTCCACCAAAATGCAATTTTTTTGAGATGCAGCTATGGATTCCTATACACGCAAGGGTCGCCTACCTCGTGGTGTGGTCGCCTACCAAAAATTCCGAAGGTTGCAGACCATCACGATGGTCCGCCACACTCGGCAGATCTTTGACAGAGAGTCAAATTTTACCTTTTCCAAGCTTTCCTGATGCACTGAAGCTCTGTACCTGCAAGAAAACTCAAGAAAACAAAAGTACATGCAAGCACAAAAGCTCTCTCTCACTCTCTCGCATGCACAAATGAGGGGAAATGAGGAGAATGGGTGGATATAGTGAATTTTCTGATTTTTTTTTTGGAGATGAAGATGATGATGCGGTGATGAAGATGGAGTGTGGGGGAGGTGAAAAACACTAAAAACTAAGTAAACACAACAACAAAAAACTGAAATTTTTACCTTCCAACGCCACTTCTTGCTATACTCTTACCATCACACATTCGTCCTAGACTCGATCCCCGGCAACGGCGCCAAATTTGGTGTTGCTCTAGCACAATGGTGAGAACCACGTTAAGAAGCTCCACCTCCTTAATGTCAATCCGCGGAAGAGATAGGAGTGATATGAAGATCGTGAATGTGAGATGAAGTGAGAGTGAAGGTGAGAAGCATAGAAATGCACACACACATACACACACACTACGAAGAGACAAGCAAGACACAATGGAAGGTGAGAAATCAACTCTATTGCTCAAGAACACTCTTACAAGCTCAAAATAGCTCTAAGCTCTTCTCTACTCAAACGAGCTAACCTCAAAAATGAGCTCTCTAGCTCTTTTTATAGTTTCTAGACTAGTTTTGACCGGTTTCACATCTAGTGACCGGCATAGTTAAAAATTAGGTCCTAGATGCTATTTGAAAGGGTAAACGGTGTCTAAAAATAACGAAAATTGATACGCTCATTCTACCTAAGCTCCTCAAGCTCGAGGACTCCTCGGCTTGCACAAAATGGAGCTATGGATTAAAAAATGGGATTTTCTATGTTACATATGTTACAATAGTGATAAAAATCACTGTTGGAGGTTTTTTGGAAAGTATTTGAAAACATAATTCTTTGAAAAAATATTCGACTGGCGCCCTGCTTCGTCATTACATGCTTCCGCGTCTTCTATGCCTCTGGCTGCTTCCAACATTGAGCATAGCCTTTAACCACCAATCTAGCTTTGTATCTGGCTATTCTTCCATGTGCATGCTTCTTTATTTTGTAAACCCATTTATTTCCAATCACTTTCTTACCATTAGGTTTTGGAACAAGTTCCCAAGTCTTGTTCTCTTCAAGTGCATTAGACTCTTCCTTCATTGCTTCTTCCCATTGTCTCTTACCTTTTGCTTCATCATAGCTTTGAGGTTCTTCATCTTCCTTAACCATGTAAGCATAGTTTTTCTGAGTCAAATAAGAAGTATCATAGGAATACCTTGTTGGTTTTTTCCTCAATCTGGTTGACCTTCTTGGTTCACACTCTTCATGTGTATCTGGATATACTTCTTCATCAAATCTAGGTACATCTTCATTTCTTCTATATGATCCAACTCTAGATGTACTTCCTTGCATATGATCCTCATCTCCATCTACCTGCATGTGTGATTTACCTCTTTCACTTCTTCTTACCTCTTCTTCAAATGTTTCAATATTACATTCTTTATCTGCATACCAACTCTTCTGTTCATCAAATGTCACATCTCAGGAAACAATAAATTGTTTGGTTTGAGGACTCCATAGCCTATAACCCATCTGCTTTTCATCATATCCAATAAACACACATTTTTCAGCCTTTTGTTCAAGCTTATGTGTGAGTTGTGATGGTACATAAGCATAGGCAATTGATCCAAACACCTTACAATGATCAAGTGTTCGTTTCTTACCCCACCAAGCTTCATAAGGGGTCATTCCATTTAGAGCTACATATGGTAATCTATTCACAAGATATGTAGCTGTATTTACAGCCTCTTCCCAAAGATAATTAGGACAATAATTTTCCTTTAGCATTGCTCTAGAAAACTCAAACAAAGTTCTATTCCTTCTTTTTGCCACCCCATTATGTTGAGGTGTATACCTGCAAGTTATTTCTTCCTTGATGCCTGCTTTCCAAAGATAATCATTGAATTCTTGGGAGAAGTATTCTCCCCCTCCATCAGACCTTCACCTCTTGAGCTTTTGACCTGTAACTCTCTATGCATATGCATGAAAATGTTTGAAGGCTTTAAACACTTTTGATCTTTCCTTCAAACATAAATGGTTATCCATCTTGTAGCATCATCAATAAAAAGAACATAATACCTAGAACCATTGATTGATCCTTCTTTTGTTGGTCCCCATACATCTGTATGTATGAGCTCTAGCAAACCATCATGTTTAAAACCTTTTCTCCGAAATGATAACATGTGTGCCTTTCCCATCTGACAAGCTTCACATTTGTAGATCATATGTTGGCTCTTTACATTTGGTAGCCCTATTATAGATTGATTCTCCACCATGGTTTTAATTCCTTTTTCATGAAGTGTCCTAACCTCTTATGCCAGAGGTCTAACTCTATCAGTACTTCATCACCATGTGTAATCAGGGCTTGACCAACATTCCCTTGCACTTTAAGAGTAAAAAGGTTTACCTTCGTTCTTACCATAGAAAATTTGATTCTATCCATCCTCTAGGTCTTCAACAAATACTCCTTCATTTATCAGTGTGACTTGAAAACCTTTCTCTACTATTTGTCCCACACTAGGTAGATTCTTTGGTATTGTTGGGATATACAAGACATTTGTTAGCAAATCAGCTCCACTCCTGCACTTCGCTTTTCCAACTGAATGCACATTATGTTTTGTATTGTCACCTGTTTGTATTGTGTGACTTGAAATACCTTCTTCCAATTTTGATTAAAAATATATATTACCTGACAAGTGATTTGAACAACCAGTGTCAATATACAATACCTTGAGATCCTCCTTCTCTGATGCACTTATTGAATTCATCATCAATGTTGTATGGTTGTCATTCTGGGTATCATTTGCATAGTTGTAATAGGTCATGTTATAAGATTGATTCTGATTCCAATTTCTTCCACCACCTCTACCAAAACTTCCTCTTGAGTCTTGTCTTTGTCTTTTAAATTGATTCTGAAACCTTCCACCTCGTCCTCTACCATTATTACTTTGATTCTGACTTGATCCTTGTTGGTTATGCCAACAATCATAAGCTAAATGATTGCTCAATCCACAAATCCAGCATGTCTTCTTGTTATTGTTCTGATTACTTCTACCTCTTCCATTTCCTCGACCTTTACCTCTCCCAATACCTCTTCCTCTTGCATAATTTGCTTGAGTAGTCAGTTCTTCTTTATCCTTTGCTTTACCTTTCTCACTTTTCTTCTTATTCTTTGCATACATAGCAGAACTATGTCCTTTATCTCCATCTAACTTTAGATCTTGCTCAAATGTAAGCATCATTCCAAGTAATTGATTTAATTCTGGTACATCATGATTTAATGAAAGTTCAATTGAAAGTATAGAAGGTTTCCACCTTTCATATCCTCTCAATCCTCCAAGCAATTGTGCTATCAACCTATGATCTTCAATATCCTCATCAATAGATCCAAGACTATCTGCCAAGTCCTTCATCTTAGTGACATAATCACTAATGCTATGACTTTGCTTCTTTTTAAATGTGGTAAACTATGACCACAAGCTAGCCTTCCTAGCTTTAGTAGTGTTTTGGAAGTGATCTTCCAAAGCATTCCATATGTCTTCAACTGTTTCTAAACCTCTGATATGTGGTAACAAATGATCTGTGATAGTGTTGTATATATAAGTCCTTGCACTTGCATCTCTCTTCTGCCATAGTTTCAAAGCTTCTAGTTCTTCTTTCTTTGGTTGACTATCGTCTTCAAATGTAGGCTTTTCTTCTTCACCTATCACATATACCATTAGATCCTTACTCATAAGTAAGGCTTCCATTCTCATTACCCAAGCAGGATAATTATCTCTGTCTAGTTTGTCAATAGATACATGATCTACCATAGTCTTCTTGCTTCTGTTGCAACCTGTGAGTATAAGATTAAATTATGGTACCTTTTGTACATCTTTACCCTTGAGAATAAGTTTGAAGTACTCCTCTGATGTCTTTTGTTGTTGAACACCTCAGCTTTCACCTTTTCAATGAAGAACTTTTCAACTCCTCTTGTATCTGCACCTCCTTTCACTCTTGAGGACCTTTCTGCTCTGATAACACTTGTTGATGTATGAAACACCACAAGAACTAAGCTGAAGTGATATTAGAATACCTCCATAACCATCATTAGCTTAGCAACACTCTAAATTTGAAACCTTTATCACTACACTTAGTGAAATCCAAAAATTTACTCTTCAGAAATCTACGCCTTTTCTTCTAACTTCAAATCTGATCTGTACGAGCTTGATTCTTGTAAATTCTTTTGATCATTTGCTAATAGAATTTCTTGCTATTAAGAAAGACATTCCAAGCAAAACTTTCAAGTAATAACTTCAGAATCTTTTGAATTCACTTCAACATTTGAACTATGTCTGAAATCTAAAAAATGACTTCATCCATTTGACATACCTTCACTATTAGACTCATTTCTCTATGTACACGTCCCGTTTTGCAAAGATCTTTTGGTCAATTGTAGTTGAAGGTAGTAGCTTGGAAATGAGCTATCACTTATGAAACACTTTACACTGTACTGTGAGATCTGACCTTAAGAAGATCAGGGAAAAGTGCACCAGAAAACTCATAACTATCAACTAACTTTCATACTGATATGAAATCACTTAGAAATCTTTACACAAGAGGAATTAATCAAAGTCTTCTACACAAACATGTGTTATCTATTAGAGAAGATGTGTACAAAATGGCTTGGATTTATTCTGCTCATAGCCATGGAAAACTCTCCTAGTCTGAGTAGTTCTTCATCAACATCTCTCTCATAAATAACCCGACTTTTCTCTACTCACTCAAAACTTACAAATCAAGCTCTCCTCTTTTGTTTTTCAACTCAAATTGACTTATATACATATTTTCTACATACTCCTAAACTCAAACGTGTAATTCTAGAAGTTCTCTATCAAAATTAAACTCTAATTTTGCACTAAATTACAAATGTGAATTTGTCCCTTCACTTAGGCTTGATTTTCTGAGTGCTTTTCTTTCACTTCTCTTTGTCTTCCTTCTTCCTTCATATACCTTCATGTCTTTATGTCTAATTAGTGATTGAAGCCCCAACAGTAAAGCCCTACACTTACTATCATAAAAATTGACATAACAGATGATATCCGTAACAAGCTAGCCCTTGATATAGAATTTTAAGTAGTCTCGTCATTGTTGCACTTAAGGGCTTTTCTTTTCTTCTCTCTTCTATGGCCTTTGACTGAGATTGTCTCACTTGAGTCAGTAACCTGAATGATGTCCTCTTTTTCTTCATATGCTTCCTCTCTACTTGAGTTTGGAAAAATTCCATAGCAGGAAGATGGGTCTTCTGCATGGAGCTAAGCCAACATGTTTTCATCTTCATATAAACTTGCTCCTTCAAATAGATTTGCTTCTGGGTTGTCCAATAATTTTTGTTCCATACAAATGCCAATTGTCTACATCATGTTGGTATGTCTTTGATTGTCTGGTCCTTCTTCTAAAAATATCTACTGCAACTCTTTTCCCTCGTGCTTTACCCACATTGTGTCCTTACCCCAGTCATATAGTACATTGGCATGCCTTAACCAAGGTCTCCCAATTAACAGAGGGAAACTTCCTTCTACCTGTGGCAGCCTTAAAACAGCAAAATCCAAGTTAAAGATGGTACCTTGTATCTTGACCGGGACTCCAGGGACCACTCCCATAGTCTTTACTATGCTTTGGTCTACCAGTGTTACAGTGAAGTTTGCAGGTCTTGAAGGGTGTAGTCCAATCTTTTTCATGGTATGTTCAGGCATCAAGTTAATGCCAGAACCACCATCCACAATAACTCCTTGAAACTCATGACCCTTGATAGAGACTAATAGCCGAGGGCTCTTATAATCTATGAGGGGTGCTTCCCCTATAATTTTATCTTTATGCATAACAGCAGCCTTTGCCACTAAAATTGTTGTGGACACCTCCTCAATTATCTGCAAGAGTTCTGACCTGAATTTCCCATCCATCTTTATTAAATCAAAAATACTGACCTCGTTTTTCATGGACTTGAGTAGTCTAGAAGCTTCTGATTCCTTAAGATCATGGGCTCCAAATGACTTATCAAACTCCTCATGAACCTTGTTGAATGCATGTCCAATGGCATCACTAGTACCTATGAGATTTTCTTTTTGCCTTGTGTCTGCACATGTGGTGGCTTTGTCTTCAGATGTCTCTTTGTCTTTGTTCAATCCATTAATCTTTGATTCTTGACCTATTTCCACTTGAGCCTTCCCCTTGCTTCTTGTCTGTACTGTAAAAGATTTAATTTCTTCTAACTGCACCACCTTGTAGATGGAGACAGCACATTGACTTGATCTACCATTTCTTCTTTGCGCACAAAAATCATTTGAATGTGGGGCCCAAATGAAGATGCTTGGTTCTTAGGACAACAATTAGTATAGTGGTCTCTGGCTTCTAGGCAATTCCTGTAAGGAGGGCCATTTTCTGGTAGAGTGCACCTACTTTGATAGTGCCCACATTCTCCACACCTGAAACAAATAATTGGCCTCCTAGGTCCATTTCCAAAGTTATCCCTCCGTCTAGGGTTGTAATTGTTACCTTGATTAGGTGCAATCGCCATCACATTAGCTGGTGGTAGGGTTCCTCTTTATGTCCAATATGTTGTTGTAGGCATTCCTCTTGATTGACATTCTTGGCCCTCATGACCAACTTTCCTGCATAGTTGGAAAGTTACACTTAACAGAGGACATTCACTTACTACATGACCTTGCTTGCTGCACATGGTACACCATAGCCCACTTTTGATGCCACAACCTTTTTCCTGTAACTCATGTCGAAGTTGAGCCAGTTCTTCTGCTTCGTCTTCCTCTTCCTTTTTTAGCTTCAATGCCTCAATCTCCCTCCTCAACTGAGTAACAGCATTCTCCTCCTCTTTGTGGGGCTTATTCCTTTTTAAGCCCTTCAGCTCTTTCCTTAGCTTGATTACTGGATCCTCCATTTGTGTAGAATAGGGTAGTTGAGAAGAAATTGCTCCATATTGTTGCCTTATTTGCTTCACTCATGTAGTTGTGTTGATGAACTCTTCTATGGAGGTTGTTGGCAACATTAATTCCTTGATTTTACATTGTGTGTTCACTGGAAGTGTCTTAGCTAACCATTTCTTAATAAAGAAATCATGTGGAGGATCTAGCAGCTTAGCCATTAGTGCCTTGGCCCTAGTTACAAACTCTGGAAACTTTTCACTTATACCCAATCTCAAGTTTTCTAATTCCTCTGTGATGATCTCTCTAGTATTTCCATGTTGGAATTGAGTTTTGAATGCATCTTTCATTAAGTCCCAAGTGGTGAAAGGTTTTTTAGCAAACTGGCTGAACCATTTATATGCTAACCCTTCTAATTGTTGAAGATAATTGTACAAGCTCATTTTCATATGAGCCATGCTTGGATAAATTTAGCAAATATAAAGATAAAGGAAAAGTAGAGAAAAAAAAGAAAAAAATAATAAAAGAAAAAGTCTAGCCAAAATTCATGATGAGTAAGAGATACAATATCTTGCCTTGTAGTTAGTACCATGTAGTGGATAAAGTGGTGAGTTAAGAAGGAGACACAAACTTCTTCACATGCTCATTGGTTATAAGCGTGAAGTGGGAGCACATTCAAAATAAGGAGAGAAAGAGGCAAGAGCTCCAAGTAGTCGGATCTAGCCATTTTTTCATTTTGGCTTCCCTTAGACTCCTTCCAGCCGCACGTTAGTTTGTACACAACTCTATTGCAGAGCTCATATCTCAGTGCATATCTAACCATTTTGTGCATTTAAACATTGATTGGAAAGTTTATCTCATGTAATTTCTGCATATCAAATATCTCTTTGAAAGCTTATGTACTTTGTGAGATATCAGTGAAAGAGTGAAGTCCAGTTTTTTAGTATACCTCTGTAGATAGGTAGTCTATTTTGGTCGGTTAAGTTGCCCAACCAAACCATATCCAAATTGCATGATTTTTGTCTTGGAAAGCGCTTGACATCTACTATCCTTGTCCTAAATATCTCATTGAGATCATTTATATTCTGTGATATATCTATCAGATAGTAAAGTCTAGTTTTATAGTGTACTTATGTGTGCAAGTAGTCTATCTTGGTGAGTTGAGTTTCCTAATCAAAACGTATCCAAACTACTTGTTTTTTAATTGTTGGAAATTTATTTATGTCTACTTTCTCTATGCCAAATATCGTTCTCAAAGAATATATATTGAGAGCGTTATCAGTCCGAGAGTCAAGCCTAGTTCTTTAGCATACTTGTGTGAACAAGTAGTTCATCTTTGACAGTTGTGTTTCCTAATCAAAACTTGTCCAAATTAAGTCATTTATAGCTTGTTAGAACGCTCTCTTTGTCTACTTTGATTGACTAAAGTGTCAAGTCCATTTGAGTTTTTTATTGAGAGCAACAAGCTATCTAAGGTGCAGATGTTTGTCCAAGTGCTGGACATACAAGGGTTCACTACACACTTCCGTTGCGCATAGGAAAACTCATTCTCCACAGTTGGTATTAGAGCCAAATTGGTGCTGAAGCTTCATCAGTAGAGCTGGGGATAACGAAAAGCAAAAGAGGAGCTATAAAACAAGGAGGGGCTTCACAAACGCAAGAGCAAAGGACTATAAGTATTCGAGGTAACTCTCAAAGTCTTTGATACTCTTCAATGGCTGACTTGGGTCAACAAGTAGAGAAGTTGGATAAGGATAACTATCCCGTGTGGAGGTTTAGAATGACCAACTACCTAATGGGCAAAGGCCTATGGAGTATTGTGAGCGGCGATGATGCTCAACCTCAAATCAATCAAGCTATGGGCACCGAAGTCCAAAGGAGGCAAGCAAAAGAATGGGAAGAGAGGAATAGGAGAGTCATGTTCCTCATTTCGCAAGTCATTACTAATGCCATGGTAGGTCATATTCAACATCTAGAGAAAGCTAAGGATGCTTGGGAAGCTCTTGAAAGGATGTATTCAACAGATACCAAAGCTAGGAAACTTTAACTCAAGAATGAGTTGAACACAATCAAGAAAAGTTCGAGTCAATCCATAGCTGAATATACTTTGAAGATTAAGGAGCTAAGCGATGCTTTAGCTTCTATTGGCACAACGGTTGAAGACAAAGATCTTGTGTGTTATACTCTGAATGGCTTGAGAGAAGATAAAGATGGAAGCCCTTTATAACTTCCATTAACTTGAAAGATGTATATCCAGGTTTTGAACAACTAATCCCTCATCTTGTCACAGAAGAGCTTAGCTTCGGTGGTCCCAAAGGAAAGGACAGCCACAACCAAATGTTATATGCAGGTCGAGGCAAAGGAAGAAACTCAAGAGGAGGCTCAAGAGGAAAAGGAAGAGATCACAACCACTCCAACTACAATCAAAAAAATTTGGAAGACAACAAGGATGCATCAAATGCCAACGCACAAGGAAGAGGTCGAGGTAGAAGTAGAGGAAGAGGCCGAAGCTCCTACAATTCTCATAAAGATATAACATGCTATGGTAAAGTAGAACACTATTCTAGTGATTGTTGGCTGAAGAATGGAAGACCAAATGGAGGCAATCAAAGGAACCAAAGCAACTATGCAAGCACCTCAAGTGAAGGAAGCAAGGACACACTACTTGCAATGAGACATGAGTATAGAAGCTCTTGTGAAGATGATAATGGTACATTGATTCAGGTTGTAGTAACCATATGTCATGTCAAGGAAGTTTGTTCACTAATCTACAGGTACCAAGTGGAAAAGGATGTGTTGAAACAGGTGATGATACTCAACACATGATTGAACACATTGGAGATATAAGGCTTGGAGATACAAGTAGAGCAAAGGTACTATCTAATATTGTTCATGTTCATACAATTTCAAAGAACTTGATTTCAGTAGGACAAATGGTAGAGAAGGGTTATCATGTCATATTCAATGAGAATGGGTGCTTCATAAAGAATCCAAAGGAAGGCTTCAAGGTCATTGCTCAAGGTAGAAGAGAAGGAAGGATGTTCACTTTGGATGTCCAACATCCACATGGAAAGGTCATGTACATTCAATGTGGGAACAAGAAGATTTCATAGCTGGACTTATGGCAAAAAAGAATAGGACACATCAACATTCCAAAGCTGAATGACATGAGCAAACATGAAGTGGTAAGAGTTCTTCCAAATTTTAATAGCATTGGACTACATGAGTTATGTGAAGCTTGTCAATTAGGAAAGCAAACGAGGCAGCCATTCAAGAGGAGCAATTATGTGGCTCCAAATTTCTTGGACTTGATACATACGGATGTATGGGGACCAACCCAAGAGGCATCAATGGCTGGTAATAGATTTTTTGTCACCTTCATTGATGATCACTCAAGAAAGGTATGGCTGTTTTGTATGAAGCAAAAATCAGAGGTGTTTTCTATATTCAAAAGATTCAAAGTTGAAGTTGAAAAGCAAACAGGAAGATCTATCAAAACCTTAAGGTCCGATGGTGGAGGAGAATACTTCTCCACAGAATTTTCAGATTTTCTACAAGAGAATGGAATCAAAAGGCAATTCACTTGCACGTATACACCACAACAAAATGGAGTAGCTGAGAGGAAAAATAGGCAAATTGCTGAAATTGCAAGATGCATGCTCAACGAGATGAAGGTACCATTGTACTATTGGGCTGAAGCTACCACAACTGCCATTTACTTGATGAATAGGTGCACAACTGATGGAGAGTGTTAATCTCCAAAAGAACAAGTTAACCTTGAATTTAGATCACCTCCATATCAAGATTAACCTTAGACTCCACCAAACTTAGAGATCATTCACCAATTTATCAGAAAGTTGATTATTCTGAAAAATTCAACTTCTTCAGAAAAGTCTGCTGCAGATTAATCACTCATTGACTAATTAATTCTGTAAAGTTTTTGACAAAACTTTGCACAACACTTTGCCTTGAGATTGCGCAACTTTACCAAGTTAAATTTCTCAAAATGATTGAGTACATACTGAGAAATGTGTGAAACACTTTACCTATGTCTGAAAGAGCTTCTCTGCAATAGCGACTTTGACACCTGCAACTTCTTAGCACTGGTTCTCACAATGTAGAACCCGTTTGATCAAGATCTTTTAGCCATAGATGGCTTATCTTCCAACTTAGATTTTAAGCCCTCACTTGTGTAAAACTTTACACTGTGGACTGAGAACTGTCCATTTCTTTGAACACGAAATATGCGCCTGTTTCAGAAGACACTTGGAGCTTTCCACATACAAATGTTCCTATCTAAAATTCTCTCAGTCTGTTTGCAATTAGACTCTTAAATTCTAGCCATAGATAGATTAGCTATGGACTTAGATATGTGCAAAAGGATTCCTCAAAAGATTAAGCACAGAAGGAGAATGGGAGAGAAGATCGACGCACAGAATTCTACAACATTTTCTTCTTCATTACTTTTCATACATATGGTTGATGATACATACAATGTTCATCACCTATTCACCTATTGTCTTCTCTATCTGATCTATATCACTCTCTCTCTCTACGAATACATATCTGTAGATATATATACGAGTCTAACTCGTCATCTTTTTTCCAAATACATTGAACTATTTACAAGAGTAATATACAAAAGAAACATTTCTGATTCTATTCTCTTCCTTTGAAAGTAATCTTCATCCTTCCATATATCTTTTCACTTTTGGACTCCATGTAATCACTTATTGATGATTGCTCTGCTCCAACAGCTCCCCCTCAATCTTCAATTGTGATTACCTGCATTTTCTTTATTCCTGCCATATCTTTAAACCTCTGCAACTTGGGTCCATCCAAACTTTTAGTCATCATATCTGCAAGTTGATCTTTTGTAGGGGTGTGTATGACTTCAATTTCCTTCTCAATGACCTTCTCTCTCAAGAAATGATACTGTATTTCAATATGCTTAGTTCTAGCATGAAACACAGGATTAGCTGCCAAGTATAAAGAACTCATGTTGTCTCCACAAACAATAGGAGTACTTTGAACCACATCAAAAACTTTCATAAGTGTCTTTAGCCATATTACCTCCTTTGAAGCTTCCACCATACCTTTATATTCTGCCTCTGTAGATGACAAAGCAGCTGTATGTTGCTTCTTAGAACACCATGAAATCAATTTGTCTCCTACATAACACAAGTATCCATGTGTTGATCTTCTATCATCCACATTACCTGCCCAATCTGCATCACTATATATCTTCACTCTTGTATCAGAAGTAAATCCATAGTACAACCCTTCTCTGAGTGTACCCTTGATGTACCTAAGTACTCTTTGTCCTGCAATCCAATGTTCCTTTCTAGGACAATGCATAAATTGTGAAAGCACACCAACTGCATATGACAAATCAGGCCTTGTTAATGTAGCATAAACCAAGCTACCAACCAAACTTTGATAGAGTTTCATATCTCTGAACTCTTCTCCTCCAAACCTAGACAATTTATGGTTCACTTCCAAAGGTGTAGGTGCAACCCTGCAATCTTCCATTTTAAATTTGATTAGCAAATTTTTAAGATACCTTTCTTGGGTCACATATACTCCATGTTGAGTATAAGAAATCTCCATTCCCAAGAAGAATGATAGGTTCCCCAAATCACTGATTTTGAACTCTTTCTCCATCTGCTTCTTGATCATTTGTATTCCTTTATCATCTGTTCCTATAAGTATTATGTCATCAACATAAATACAAACATAAATGAACCCATCTTCACTTGCTTTGACTAGCAAGCTACTATCTGCCTTTGATGCTTGAAATTCAAGATCATTCAAGAATTTTACAAGCCTATAATTCCAAGCCCTTGGGGCCTGCTTCAACCCATACAAAGCTCTCTTGAGCTTACACACATAATTTGGACTCACTTGATCTTTGAACCCATCTGGTTGCTCCATGTAGACTTCATCTGAAATGTAACCATTCAAGAAAGCATTTTTTACATCTAATTGAGATAACTTCCAACCTTTGCAAGCAGCAATTGCTATGAGTGTCCTGATGGTTGTCATCTTTGCCACAGGACTATAAGTCTCATCATAATCCACTCCATATGTCTGTGCATACCCTTTCACAACAAGTCTAGCTTTGTACCTAGACACACTTCCATCTGCAAATCTTTTAGTCTTGTAAACCCACTTACAACCAATGATTTTCTGACTATTAGGTTTAGGAACCAAATCCCATGTTTGATTCTCTATCAATGCATCATACTCCTCTTGCATAGCATCTTCCCAATTCTTCTTCCCTTTGGCCTCTTCATATGTAGAAGGGTCTTCATCTGCTTTTACCAAATAAGCATAATCTTTAGTAGTCAAGAATGAGGTGTCATAACTATACCTTGTAGGTTGCCATTTGTGCCTAGATAACCTCCTCACTTCTGCACTTCTTGAGGTCTCTGGTTCATCACATTCTGGATCAAACCTTGGCCTCTCTTCAACTTCAACCTGTACTTCATTGTTCTCACTTTCATCAAGTAATTGAATCTTTGCTTTACCTTTCCTTTGACCCACTACTTCTTCATCATCTGCATGTATATTATATTTACCTGCATACCAAGTACCTTGCTCATCAAATGTAACATCCTTGGATACAATAAATTGCTTTGTGGATGGATTCCACAACCTGTATCCCATTTGCTTATCATCATAACCAATGAATACATACTTTTCTGCCTTAGGCTCCAACTTATGCCTCAATTGAGATGGCACATATGCATATGCCAAGCATCCAAATATTCTGCAATGATCTAAGGTAGGTTTCTTACCCCACCAAGCTTCATAAGGTGTCATACCCTGCAAAGCTTTACAAGGCAATCTATTAACCAAATATGTAGCTGTATTTACAGCCTCTGCCCACAAATAATTTGGACAATTCTTCTCTTTCATCATGGACCTTGCAAACTCAACAAGAGTCCTATTTCTTCTTTCTGCTACCCCATTTTGTTGAGGAGAGTACCTGCAAGTAACTTCTCTCTTTATACCTGCATTCCACAAGTAATCATTGAACTCATTTGAAAAATACTCTCCCCCTCCATCTGACCTTAGTCTCTTTAATTTTTGACCTGTAATCCTTTCTGCATATGCATGATAGTGTTTAAATGTATTAAACACTTCTGACTTTTCTTTAATCACATAAATTGTGATCCACCTGGTAGCATCATCAACATAAATGACATAATATCTTGAACCATTTATACTAAAGTCCTTTGAAGGACCCCACACATCTGTATGCACCAATTCAAGTCTTTCTGAATACATAAACCCATGCTTGGAATAGGATTGCTTATGAGCCTTACCTAATTGACATGTCACATCTGTATGTCATGTGTTGACCTGCAATGTTAGGCAATCCAAGCACTGAATCATTGTTAATCATTTCTTTAATACCTCTTTCATTAAAGTGTCCAAGTCTTTTGTGCCAAAGATCCAATTCT
Organism: Ceratopteris richardii; assembly: GCA_020310875.1. Taxonomy (NCBI): domain Eukaryota; kingdom Viridiplantae; phylum Streptophyta; class Polypodiopsida; order Polypodiales; family Pteridaceae; genus Ceratopteris; species Ceratopteris richardii. Next base: position 32,934,489 of record CM035420.1, on the reverse strand, counting down.
GACACCTTCTGCTCTCCATATGTGAACATAGCATGTCCAACATTTCCTTGTACCTTCAATGTGAAAAGCCTTCCTTCTTTCTTTCCTGTAACAACCTGTTTATACCCTTGACTAGGGTCTTCAACATAAACTCCATCATTTGTAAACCTTACCTCATATCCTTTTTCCACAATTTGACCTACACTGATCAAATTCTTTGGGATTGTGGGAACATAAAGAACCTTACTCAGAAGAGTGCTCCCATCCTTAGCTTTGACTGAACCAATTGACTTTACCTTATGCTTTGTATTATCACCTGTCTGAACTGTATGATTAATTTCATTGTGATCTAGGTCAGTCATCAAAGCAATATTTCCACTTAAATGATTACTACATCCTGAATCAATATAGAATACTCTCATGTCCTCATGTGAGGTTTCACATGTATTCATAATGAGAGTTGAGTCCTCCTTTTGATCTGATGCATAGTTGTAGTAGGTGTTATTATAGGATTGATTTTGGAAGCTTCTTCCTCCACCTCTTCCAAAAGAATTCCTACCACCTCTACCTCTGAAGTTTCCTCTTTGAAATCTACCACCTCTTGCTCTTTGATTAAAGTTCTGATAATTACCATTGTTTTGATTATTATGCCAACAATCATGAGATAGATGATTGGTCTTACCACATATCCAACAAGCTCTTGTATTATCTTTGTTGTTTCTTCCTCTTCCTCTACTCCTGCCACTTCCTTTTCCTCTTATGAAATTTGCTTGGTTTGATGTACCTTCTTCTTCACCTGATTGTTGCTTTCCTTTGTTAGCTTTCTTCTTGTCTTTAGAGTACATTGCATGACCTGCACTCTTATCAACATCTCCTTTGACATCATTCTCAAAAGTTAGCATATGACCTAACAATTGATTCAAATCAGGAGTAAAGTGATCTAATGAGAGTTCTGTGGACAAAATGAAAGGCTTCCATTTCTCATCTCCTCTTAGCCCTGTGAGTATTTGTCTTACCAATTTGTCTTCTTCAATGTCTTCATCCACTGCACCTAGAGAATCTGCAATGTCCTTCATCTTTGTCACATAATCAGAGATTGATTGTGAGGCCTTCTTCTTGAAGGTAGTAAACTCTGCCCATAGTGAAGCCTTCCTTGATTTGGTTGTGTTTTGGAAATGCTCCTCCAAAGCATTCCAAATGTCACATGCACTTTCAAGTCCTCTAATGTGAGGAAGCAAATAGTCATTGACTGCCATGTAGATTATGCTCCTTGCTTGAGCATCCTTCTTCATCCAATTCTTCAAATCTGCAAGCTCCTCCCTAGTTGGAACACTAGGATCTCTGAATTCTGGCTTTTCTTCATCTCCTATGATGTATCCTATCAGATCTTTGCTCATAAGATGAGCTTCCATCCTCATAGACCATGCAGGATAGTTCTCTCTATCCAACTTTTCAATTTGGAGACTATCTTCCATCTTTACTTCACCTGTAGTTTCAAATCTTTAACCTTTACAGATAATGAATGTACCTTTACTTCGAATGTTGCTCCTTTTGATCCTTTTGATACTCTTTGTATGTCTTCCTTCAATCTTTCTTCACACTTTAACCTTTGCACCTTCGAGATGTAAAGATTTGTATTTCTGCAGTAGTCGGAGTCCTCTTTTTCTCAATTTTGACACAACCTGCTCTGATACCACTGATGGAGAGTGTTAATCTCCAAAAGAACAAGTTAGCCTTGAATTTAGATCACCTCCATATCAAGATTAACCTTAGACTCCACCAAACTTAGAGATCATTCACCAATTTATCAGAAAATTGATTATTCTGAAAAATTCAACTTCTTCAGAAAAGTCTGCTGCAGATTAATCACTCATTGACTAATTAATTCTGTAAAGTTTTTGACAAAACTTTGCACAACACTTTGCCTTGAGATTGCGCAACTTTACCAAGTTAAATTTCTCAAAATGATTGAGTACATACTGAGAAATGTGTGAAACACTTTACCTATGTCTGAAAGAGCTTCTCTGCAATAGCGACTTTGACACCTGCAACTTCTTAGCACTGGTTCTCACAATGTAGAACCCGTTTGATCAAGATCTTTTAGCCATAGATGGCTTATCTTCCAACTTAGATTTTAAGCCCTCACTTGTGTAAAACTTTACACTGTGGACTGAGAACTGTCCATTTCTTTGAACACGAAATATGCGCCTGTTTCAGAAGACACTTGGAGCTTTCCACATACAAATGTTCCTATCTAAAATTCTCTCAGTCTGTTTGCAATTAGACTCTTAAATTCTAGCCATAGATAGATTAGCTATGGACTTAGATATGTGCAAAAGGATTCCTCAAAAGATTAAGCACAGAAGGAGAATGGGAGAGAAGATCGACGCACAGAATTCTACAACATTTTCTTCTTCATTACTTTTCATACATATGGTTGATGATACATACAATGTTCATCACCTATTCACCTATTGTCTTCTCTATCTGATCTATATCACTCTCTCTCTCTACGAATACATATCTGTAGATATATATACGAGTCTAACTCGTCATCTTTTTTCCAAATACATTGAACTATTTACAAGAGTAATATACAAAAGAAACATTTCTGATTCTATTCTCTTCCTTTGAAAGTAATCTTCATCCTTCCATATATCTTTTCACTTTTGGACTTCATGTAATCACTTATTGATGATTGCTCTGCTCCAACAACAACATTGAGAATACATCACTTGACTTCAGAAGAGGTATATTCCGGTAAGAAACCTGATCTTACACACCTCAAAGTGTTTGGATGTGTTTGCTTTGTTCACATTCCACAAGAAGTTAGAACAAAGATGGAACCAAGATCAGAAAAATGCATTTTCATCAGCTACTCAACGGAGCAAAAAGGATACAAGTGTTACAACCCTAGAACAAAGGAATTAAGAGTCTTGCGAGATGTGTTCTTTGATGAACTAAGACCATGGTATGAAGATAAAGGAAAGGAAAAGATTCTTGAAGAAGATTATGATGATTATGCAGGAACAAATCAGAGAGAAGTTCAACAATCAAGCACAAAGGCTTCAAGTCCAGAGGCATCTACATCAAATGAAGAATGTTCAACATGGAGGGGGATTCATTCCTTGTCTCCAAATTCAGCTCATAGTAGAGCCGAAGAAGAAAGTGCTACTCCGAACAGTGAGGTAGATGCAAGTGAAGAAGAATATGAAGAGGTAATCACTCCGATGGTAAAGCTAAATAGGTTAAAGAAGCAACTCTCTAAAGGCAATGAAAGAAGATCTTCAAGGACAAGGTATCCAACTCAAAGGTTGAGTTATGATAGTTTTATGGCGACACATTTTGCATACATGATGCAGGTTATCAAAGACAAAGAGCCTGAGACATATGAAGAAGCTTGCACACAAAAGGAATGGAAGCAAGCTATGAAAGAGGAGATCAAAGCTCTCAAAGATAATCACACATGGGAGCTAGTGCCAAAGAAAGAAGGTATGAAGATTGTTCCAAACAAATGGGTGTTTAAAGTAAAGAGGAATGATGATGGTTCACTAGCTAGATATAAAGCTAGATTAGTTGCCAAAGGATTTAAACAAACACAAGGCATAGATTATGATAAAGTTTTCAGCCCCGTTGCAAAGATGGGAACTATCAGAACCTTAATAGCAATTGGTGCTTCAAGGAGATGGCCATTATATCAACTCGACATCAAAAATGCCTTTCTCAATGGAGAGCTACAAGAAGAGGTATACATGAGTCAACTGGTTGGATTTGAAGATGAAAACCATCCAGATTTTGTTTGCAGGTTAAAGAAGGGACTTTATGGCTTGAAGCAAGCACCAAGAGCATGGAATCAAAGATTGGTAGAGTATCTAACTAAGTGTGGATACAACCCAAGTAGTGCAGATCCTTCTTTGTACATGAAGAAGGAAGAAAATAGAGAGGTATATATTTGCATATATGTCAATGACCTCATCATAATAGGAAATGATGTTACAGGGATTAAAGATATCAAAAGGAAGCTTGGTAAGGAGTTTAAAATGTCAGATCTTGGAGAGCTGAAATATTTTTTAGGAATTGAAGTTGTCTATGGAAAGAGTGGCATCTACTTGATGCAAAGGAATTACTTCTTGGATGTTCTTCTCAGATTTGGAATGAGTGAATGCAAACCACTCACTCAACCCATGGACACAAATACAAAGATTTGCTCAAATGATGGAGAACCATTGGAAAATGTAACGACATACAGAAGCATTGTAGGACCATTGATCTATGCAAACATTACAAGACCTGATTTGTCTTATGTTGTTGGTGTACTTTCTCAATTTATGCAAGCCCCAACAAGTGAACACTTAAATTCAGCCAAGAGAGTGTTGAGATACATAAAGCATACAGTTAATCATGCTTTGTTTTACAAGTTTGATGAAGAATTGCAGGTCAAAGGCTTTAGTGATGCTGATTGGGCAGGCTCAAAGGAAGATAGAAGATCAACCTCAGGTTATGTGTTTATGATAGGAAGCAAACCTATCACGTGGAGCTCAAAGAAACAACCTACTGTTGCACTTTCATCTATGGAGGCTGAATATAGAGGATTAGCATTTGCCACATGTGAAGCAATGTGGATTAAAAAGCTTTTGGCTGATCTTGGAGTGCAAGTTGGAACCATCCCAATATATGGTGATAACATGTCAAGTATCTACTTGGCAAGCAATCCTATGTTTCATGCAAGGAGCAAGCACATAGAGGTCCACTACCATTATGTAAGGGAGAAGGTGTTGAGCAAAGATGTGGAGATAAAGTTCATCAGAACCAAAGAGCAGGTTGCAGATATGTTTACAAAGTTCTTGGATGCTTCTAAACTCAAAGGTTTCAAGGATGCGATAAATTTGAAGGACATGGTTGAAGATAACTCCTGAATGAGCTTGAGGGGGAGTGTTGAAGATAATTGTACAAGCTCATTTTCATATGATCCATGCTTGGATAAATTTAGCAAATATAAAGATAAAGGAAAATTAGAGAAAAAAAAGGAAAAAATAATAAAAGAAAAAGTCTAGTCAAAATTCATGATGAGTAAGAGATACACTATCTTGCCTTGTAGTTAGTAGCATGTAGTGGAGAAAGTGGTGAGTTAAGAAGGAGGCACAAACTTCTCCACATGCTCATTGGTTATAAAAGTGAAGTGGGAGCACATTCAAAATAATGAGAGAAAGAGGCAAGAGCTCCCAGTAGTCGGATCTAGCCATTTTGTCATTTTGGCTTCCCTTAGACTCCTTCCAGCCGCACGTCAGTTTGTACAGAGCTCTGTTGCAGAGCTCATATCTCAGTGCATATGTAACCATTTTGTGCATTTAAACATTCATTGGAAAGTTTATCTCATGTACTTTCTGCATATCAAATATCTCTTTGAAAGTATATGTAGTTTGTGAGATATCATTGAAAGAGTGAAGTCCAGATTTTCAGTATACCTGTGTAGATAGGTAGTCTATTTTGGTCGGTTAATTTTCCCAAGAAAAACATATCCAAATTGCATGTTTTTTGTCTTGTTGGAAAGCGATTGGCATCTACTTTCACTGTCCCAAATACCTCATTGAGATCATTTATATTCTGTGAGATATATATCAGATAGTAAAGTCCAGTTTTACAGTGTACTTATGTGTGCAGGTGGTCTATCTTGGAGAGTTGAGTTTCCTAATCAAAACTCACACAAATTAGTTTTTTTTTATCTTGTTGGAAAGCTATTTGTGTCTACTTTCTCTGTACCAAATATCTTTCTCAAAGGATATATATTCAGAGAGTTATCAATCCAAGAGTGAAGCTCAGTTCTTTAGCATACCTGTGTGGACAAGTAGTTCATCTTTGACAGTTGTATTTCATAATCAAAACTTGTCCAAATTAAGTCATTTATAGCTTGTTAGAAAGCTCGCTTTGTCTAGTTTGATTGACTAAAGTCTCAAGTCCATTTGCGTTTTGTATTGAGATCAGCAAGCTATCTAAGGTGCAAATGTTTGTCCAAGTGCTGGACATACAAGGGTTCACTACACACTTCCATTGCGCATAGGAGAACTCATTCTCCACACTAATGTGGAAGGGAAGAGTATCAAAAAGACATCCTCTCTTCCCATCAAGCCTCTTGTTTTGCATAGTGCTAAAAACCTCCTAATATGCTCATCCGGATCTTCCTAAGCTAAGCCTTTGAAAGAAGGAAATCCTATATTTAATCTTGATAGTAGGGTTTCCAAATCTACCTGATCTGCCATGCTCTTTAGTGACGAGGTTGACGACAGTGGACGGGAGGATCTTCTAATATCCTTCCTTCTTGTTTCTTTGCAGGTGACCCTCAATGTTTGGGACCGGATTGCGGTCATGAGCTGTTCATAATCCTCTTAGTATGAGATAACTAATAAGAATATTTACCTCTTAACCCAATGAAGTAGTACTATCGGCACTTGAATAATGCTTCTTCAGACTCCAATATTTCTTCTCCTATGCTCAAATCTCCTTGGAGTCCCATTAGGCATGCCAAATGTTATTGGGGGATTCTTGTACAAAAGGGATTTGAGTGTTTGTGGGAGAAAAGGGAAAGACAAGAAGAAAGATACACACTGGAAGCCTCTGTCGATTGATTATAAGAAGACAAATACAATGGTGATGCACAATACAATCCAATGCTTCTGTGCAAAATCCCACAGAGTGCTCAATCAAAAAATACAAAATACCCAAGGGTCTTGTTGCTGTCGGCCTTCTCTGCACCAGACCTCCACCTTCTCCAAGTCTGCACTTGTGCACACCTTGCACCAACCTTCCAATAAGGATTAGGGTTAGACACCTTTTGTCAACATGCACACACCTTCAATGGGGCCTTGGGATCTTTGGTTGTATGCTTAGCACTTCTCTGCATACTTCTTAGTCACTCTTCATGCACACCTTGCACTTCACTTCTCTGTGTCGCACACTGTGTGTCTCTTGCATTTCTCTCCCTTGCCTAGCTTAGCCTATGCTCACCTTGCTTAGTCCTCAAGAATAGTGCCTTGCCTTGATTTGAGTGCCGGTTCACATACATTCCTAACTGCAAGAGTATCTTGCTGGTCACTTTGATGTTCCAAGATTGTCTCCAAAAGTGGGTAGCCAACAAATCCCTATTTTTTCCTATAGTGACTTTAGAGTAAAACAAAAATTTTAATTGGGGGGCCATACTTTCACTTCTACGTACGTTGCGGCTTCACATACCTTCATATTTTGCCTTTTCTTTCTTCAAATGTGCACCTAAGAGAGGGTTCACCTGAACCATCTAAAACACTTGAACCTTAGAGAAATTACAGAAATACCTCTGCAGCAACCTGCCACCAATTTTCTGCAATTTTACCCTTTGTGAACCAATTAATTGTGCACTACATGTGCACTTTGACACCTGAACTTTGAACTCTTTGACTTTGCCCATGTTGAATTTGACCTTGACCTTGTTGACTTTGACTACTTTGACTTTGATAATGGTTGACTTTGGCCAATATGACCTTTATGGGCTCAACACCATATCAAATAGACAAAGAGCATTCAAGATGAAGGAAATTTTGGGCATGAAGCAAATCTGGGTACGAAAAGGAGAGCAACTACCAGCCTTGCCAGAACAATGCCCATCAAGGCAATCCAACCATGGGAAGAAAAGAACCAAGCAACCAGGATCTGCTCAACGAGAAGGTCTCCGATAAATTTGGGTACCAAAAAAATTAGTTGCAGCTCAACAAGGGTGATTACACATGTGGGTTTCCAAAGAACTCTTACATGCACAAAGGCTTAGGCTCCCCACCATGCAAAAGGTCTCAAAAAAGAAACCAAGGAGAGAAAAGGGTAAGAACCGAGTAGAAAGACCAAAAGAAGACGCACTCAACTCTTCGACAATAATAAGAAGATAAGTAACAAGGATATGGGTTTGGAAGCCAAAAGCTCCAGTAGCACCCACAAAAACGAAGCGCCAATCAGGAGGGATAAAAAATTCAAGCAACCATCCACAGATGAAGAAGCCAAAGTTGATCTCTACGCAGTCGAACACTATTCTGAAATGGATCCCTAAAGGGAGAAATGGCCAATTGTCATTTCACCATCAACTGTGCAAATCATTTCAGGATCCACTGGCGACCTCCAACAAAGACTGCATCAACGTCCACCAGCAACCTTGAAGCCTCGAGGAGCAACAACCATGTGCCTTTGGCATAACCTTGTCTTTTGCACCATTTAGGTCATGCATTTCCAAAGTATGCATTATTATAGGGCCACATTACATGGCCATGCATAGACACAATTGAGAAATCCCAGGCACATGAGACACAATTTCCACATGTAAAATATTTTCTTGATACTAACCTCTTTCTTCTTGTTTTCTTACATTGTTCCAAAAAAAAAGAGAGAGAAATGAACAAGACTGTGCTTGAAGAAGCTCATTAATGAACCATCAGCAAGGACATCCATCAACAAAAACGACAAGCCAATGGTCAAACACCATGATGGAAGGACAGCACGAAGAGATTAAGATCGACGGACCTTTCACCATGGTAAGACATGTATGCTTTAGCAACACTATAACCATGATACTAACTTTGTATCGTTTGTGGCTCTATTTATGGGATTCCACTGGATAGGGGGCACGTCTCTATGAGAGTAGTCCTTGAGATTGACTTTGATTGTAACTCCTAAATGTTGTAGATACAATGAATTGGTTCCCCAATCCTGTACTACTTGCAACTATCTCAAGAATAGTCTTCCCAAGATCATCTCATAGGCCTAGTTTTTGTTGATGTCACATGTCCCTCTAGGTGCTTGGGGCCTCATCTATCTAGGTTGGGGCCTCGAATTAGGATTTTTGCACATGACATTCGTATATTCAGGCTCCCCACTAGATTTACTAGGATCTTCGTAATAATATGTTTTAGTATGCTCAGGTGATTGCATATAGTAGGCCTGTGGAATATCAATATGAGTCGAGTCAAAGCTTTGATCATTCAGGTCACTCTCTAAAAGCAACGGTGAGATTGGCGGTAAGGCTTTATTCAGATTTTCTTTTGTAGCTGCATATTTCACTGGGATCACATTGGATGGAGGTGGAGGTTGTTGTACTAGCATTGCCTAAGGTCATTGTTGATCTTGGTATGGTGGGTTGCTAAGGCCTAGCATAATGTTGAGGTGGGTACTGGTTTTGGTATCTTCCTTGTTGAGGATATGGTTGTGGATAATTTTTCCTAACTACTTGCTTGTTATATGGGTAGTGTTGTGCCATGTGATTAGTGCATCTCCTTTCTATGTTGTAGTAATGGCTATTCAGGTTTGCTTCGGGTTGTGCCATGATTGGATAGACATTAGCCATATGATCTCCTCCACAAGTATAGCATTGTTTTATTAGGGCAAATCTAGGGATCTGTTTGTTTGAGACTCCTAATTTTTTAGCTACCTTTTTTGCAAGTTCCTCAATAGATGTGGATTGTTTGGAAGTGAGGCTAGTAGAGCTATCTAAATCTTTATAGATCTTTGAAAGCTCTAATTCCTCCCCTAGATTATCCTCAATGTCTATGCACATGCATACACACTCTTCTATGGTTCTAGGGTCCTTTAAGTACACATGAGATCTAAATTTGGTACTTAACAATCCATCTAGAAATAGGGCCACTTGTTTGGCTGGTGTAGGTAACTTTGGCACAGGGCATCACTCTAGGTATTGCCTGAATCTTCTTCTTGCAAGTCTCATTGTCTCTTGAGGTGTTTGTTTAAAGCTATGGATCACTGAGGAAGTGTTGTGCCTGATGCCACTTTTAGAGAACTCTATGATGAAGGCATCTTGCAATTGATCTATATTCCTAAATTGTCTCTCATGTAGTGGTTGAAACCACATAAGGGCAGTGTTCTTGAGTGTTAGACCAAAAGATTGTATTGTGTGAAAAGGTCATCAACTTCCTCAGCTCTCAAGACTTGCCTAAATTCTGCCACATTATCATAAGGGTCTCCTATTCCATCGAAACAATTCTTCATAGACTTGACCAGTTGTGTAGGCCTCAAGGTTCTAGTGTGTTCCCTAGGTCTCCGCAGAGGGAATTCATCTCCATTTCTTTGAATCCTTGGGTCTCTGTTGCTTTCATTTTCCATTATGTCCATCTCAGATCTTGTTCTTTCTCTTCCCAGTGGGTTAATGAAGCTTACTTTAGGCCTATCTCTACTCCTATCCCTTTGAGCTCCATGAGCTTGGGATGTTCCAACTCCTTGATGACCATACGAGACATTGGACCTTGGTTGGGGAAAAACAAATTCACCCTTCCAATTGTAGGCATGTCTACCATGCTCAGAGACCACAAAAGATCCTTTCTAAAGTATTGTCTAAGTTGATCACTTTGCCTCATCGGTCTCTTTGTTTAAGAGTAGATCTAAGCTCTTGTTGTTCTAGGAGACCCACTCTAGAGTGATTATTCTAGTCATGATTGATTTTCCTCGAGGGTTTTTGGGCTCTCTTCCTAAATTCCCTTGCTCTATGTCACCTATTTGAACCTCTACATTATGTTACCAAATTCATTTGTCCTCTCTGGTTGGGTGGTGACTACATACATTGTTGCTTCTTTATAAATGCATGCACCATTTTCAAATTTGACTACTAGATGTTCTAGTCCAATGGGTTGGTCTGGATTTTTAATCTGGATAACAGATCTTCTCAAACCATTCACATAGATGCGAGCATATAATTGGTTGGTCTTGATGTGTTCTAGTTGAGTCTTGTAAGGTCCTTCTGGTGTTTCTAGGTATGCCACTCCTGAGCTACCTACTGGGCTCTCCATGCTATACAATATCCTAGAGTCACTTGTTTTTGAGCTTTGAACGTATGGGTAATCACTCAATTGTGTTTCTTTGTCGAGTACAGAGGCAGAGTATAGAGGTGCTGCAATGGCAGCATGTGAGGCATCATGACTGGAGATGTTACTTGCAGATTTAGGTGTGAAAGTGCAAAAGCATATCACTATCTATTGTGATAATCTTAGCAGCATATAGTTAGCACGGAACCCTATTTTTCATGCCAAAACAAAGCATATCGAGGTATCACTTCATCAGAGAGAAGGTATTAGCAGGTGATATTGATTTTGTTTATGTGAGAACAGATGACCAAGTTGCTGATATTTGTTGATATATTTAGGTAGTGATGTGTGTGAACACTGTAGGACCGCCAGGACACTTTTTTCCCTCTTTAGGAGGTTTTTTCCCCTGGCTTGTATATACGCCTATTGCCCTAATGGGCTACTTATCTTTGTACATTCTCTAGTAATACATTCAGTCTTGTGTGTTGTGCTCCAAGCTTCTTCTTCTTCCTTGTGTTGTTTGTGTGCTTCCGTAGACATCTAACTCCAACAATTGGTATCAGAGCAGTTCACCGCTTCATGTAGGGCATCGTCTACATCTCTCCGGTTGCAGTCTCAGATTCACACGAAATTTGGTGAGCATACTCAGGGTGTTTTGGAGATCAAAAGGGCTTCGTTTTGTGGTCCCGAAATCGCGATTTGAGCTCGTTTCGGCCTCCGAATGCACTATCGCAGCACTTGTGTAGGCTATTTCGTCTTTTTGTGCCAAAGGTATACACCAGTTTTTGTTCGCCAGTATAAGCATCTCCAAGTCTGCTACAGGTCTAGTAGAACTCGTCTGGGCAGTTCCGTTTAAGATACAATCAATTTTTTGCATCAAGGTATTTTAGTCATCGGCCATGGCTGAAAGCAGTGATGTATTCCGTATGTTGGCTATTGAGGATAAGTTGGATGGTACCAACTATCCATTATGGGCCTATATGATGCGACATGTATTGGTTGCAAAAGGACTATGGAACATTGTGCAGGGTGTTGAAAGACATCCTGTTACACCTGCGACTACATGTACTGCAAATACAGGTGCTGAGGCTGATGGAGATGGTGTTGAAGATGATATTCTGTAGATTCCTGTCCGTGCTGCTGTTTCTGTTGCACCTACTGCAGAGCAGATTCGTTGGGATGGCAGAGATGCCCAGGCACATGCATTGATAGCTTTGTTTGTCAAACGTGCCATTATTCCTCATATTCGCTCTTGCAGAACAACAAAGGATGCTTGGGATACACTTACCACATTGTACCAGGCTAGGAATGAGGCTCGTGTTGCTTACCTCCGAAAACAATTGGAGAGTGAGCACATGAATGAAGGTGATTCCATGGACAGTTTTTTGACAAAGATCAAAGACCTGAAGGGACAATTGATTTCTGCTGATGAGGTTATACCAGATAGCTCACTTGTGCAGACCGTTCTGAATGGTCTTCCTGATTCATATCAGAGTTTTGCTTCTACTCTTCGATTGATGATGAAAGGCAATCCAAATGCCTTGTCATTTGAGGAGTTAATCTCTGTTCTATTACAGGAAGATCAGTCCAAGAAGAATAGGTCCATTATGCATGTTGCAGATCAAGCTTTCCTGGCTAGTCAGAAGGGCAAAGGAAAATGGAACTCTTCTACTAGTAAGCAGAAATCTGCAAATGCTGCACATTCGAAGAACCAAGATAAAGATGAGAAAAAATCAGAAAAGCAGAAATTGTTTTGTAAGTACTATAAAGGGAATGATCATATCATAAAGAACTGTCCAAAACTGGCTGCAAAAGAGGCAAAGAAGAAAGAGGCTGGAATGGTTGTTGCAGAAGCCTCTACACCAAAAACAGAGTCTGCTAATCTTGTGCAGGAAGAAGAATGGGTGTTTACTACTGTTTGCAGTTTTGACCCATCTTCTCATGAGCAGTGCATGTCTGCAGTAGACTCAGATGTTTGGTACTTTGACAGTGGGGCGACCAAACATATTACCTCGCAGCGCAGTTTCTTCTCTTCACTCGAGCCTGCCCCTATAGGGAATACTGTCACATGCGCCAACAACTCCTCTTATCCTGTTATGGGAGTTGGTAAGATCATTCTGACTACTGCTGATGGTAGTTCTTTCACCTTGTCAGATGCTTTATTTGTGCCAGGGATCAAGAAGAATCTGTTATCAGTTTCTACATTAGCCAAGATTGGCTTGGTTATGAAACTTGTTGATGACAGATGTACAGTTCATGATCTATCAAATGGTGATGTTAGTATTGCTTCTGGCATTTTATGTCGTGGGTTGTATAAGCTCATAGAATATGAAAGATCTCTGAATGATTTGGCATGTGCAGTTCATGATTCTTAGGCTATGTCAGATGCAAAGATTTGGCATGCACGCTTTGGTCATCTGAATTTTGCTAGTTTGCTACGCCTGCAGAAATCGGATATGGTGTGTTCTTTGCCCAAGCTTGAGGCACCTAGAAAACATGTTTATGAAGGCTGTATTTTGGGCAAAATGCAGCGTTCATCCAAGTTTCCAAAAGATGGTTCGATTCGGGCTACGCAAAAATTGCAGCTTGTACATAGTGACGTCTGTGGTCCTATGCAGACACCCTCTTTTGGAAATTACCTTTACTTTGTGACTTTCATTGATGATTTTTCTAGGCATGCATGGGTATATCCACTCACAGCAAAGTCCGAAGTGTTCATGTGCTTCAAACAGTTTTTGGTTTTGGCTGAAAATCTGTCAGCATGTAAAATGGGCACCCTCCGTTCTGATCGAGGGGGGGAATATATGTCTTCTGATTTTAATGCATTTCTGGCTAAACGTGGGATAAAACACCAGTGTACAGTGCCGTATACACCACAACAGAATGGAGTTGCTGAACGGAAGAACAGGTCACTCATGGAGATGGCGAGGTGTATGGTCAAGAGTCAGGCTTTACCACATAGTTTCTGGCTTGAGGCTGTCATGTGTGCAGCATATGTACTTAACAGGTGTCCCACTAAAGTGTTGTAGTCTATCACTCCATATGAGGCTTGGCATGATCGCAAACCATCTGTTTCTCATCTGCATGTTTTTGGTTGTTTGGCATATGCACTAGTGCCTGAACAACATCGCAGAAAATTGGATGATAAGGCAGTAAAATGTATTTTTGTTGGGTACAATTCTGAAAGTAAAGGCTATCGTCTGTATCATCCACAGACTAAATGCATTCTGGTTAGCCATGATGTTGTTTTTGTGGAGGATGCTATTCAGCCATTGCTTTCATGTACCAAGGAGACATCTGTTAGCTCCAAAGACGTGTATGATACCTTGATGCCTCTTTTTATAGGTGGACAGTCTAGTGCTGGTCCTAATGAGGCAACTTCTCAGCCTTTGCAGGTTTCATGTGATGATGAAGATAATTCCATTTCTGATGCAGATGTACATGATGCACTTATTGATGAGAGAGCTGATATTGAGCACGCCAAAACTATGCCAAAATGGCTGGTGCAGACTTTGCGTGACAGCAAATAAGATGCACCTCTGTCATATCGTACTCGTTCAGGCTCTCATTGTGCCTCTTTTGCATCAGATTGCTATGCTATGGCTGCATCTAGTCTCTGTGATGAGAATGAGCCTATTTCATTTTATGAAGCACAAAATTCAGAAAATTGGATGGCTGCTATGCAATGTGAATATGATGCTATAATGAAGAATGGTACTTGGTCTTTATGTGACTTGCCTCCTGGCAAGAAAGCCATTGGTACTAAGTGGGTATACAAGCTGAAGCGTAAACTTGATGGTACAGTAGACAGGTATAAGGCTAGGCTTGTTGCAAAGGGTTATGCACAGGAAAGAGGCATTGATTTTGATGAGACCTTGCACCCACATGTCGTATGACTACTTTTCAGAGCATCTGTGCACTTGTAGCCCATCATGGTTGGAATGTACATCAGTTGGACATTAAAACTGCATTTCTGAGTGGTGACTTGCATGAAGAAGTGTATGTTTTTCAGCCCCATGGCTTTGTGCAGAAAGGGCATGAAAACCAGGTGTGCAGGTTAAAGAAGGCATTATATGGTTTAAAGCAAGCACCACGTGCTTGGTATGAGAAGATACATGCCTATCTGATTGCACATGGTTTTGTGAACAGTCCAACTGAGAGCACTTTATATGTTAAGCGTGCTAATAATGTGCTTCTGATTATTGTTGTCTATGTTGATGACATGCTGCTCACTGGTCCTATTGAGAAGCATATTGCTGATTTTAAGGCTGATTTTCATGCCTCATTTGAGATGTCTGATTTGGGGCATTTGCATCACTATTTGGGCATTCAGTTTAAAATCCTGATCAAGCCTTCAGACTTGAACAAATAGTGGTTAAATTCAAAGGAATTTCATATATTGTTAAGCAAGGAACCATGTACATGGCCACCAACTTACCAAATATGACATATCAATTCAGAAATGTGAGTCCTGAGAATGAGATAGGAGAGCTAGAGAAAGTAGACCTAGGATGAGAACCCAAGGGTCCTCGAGGCAAATCCATGTTAACCCCCTAGAATGGGTTACCCAAGACAACAAGAGCATATAACTATTCTTGAATAGAGAAATGGAGGAAGCCTTTTGGAGATTCAAGCTAGATCAACCTAGCAAAATAGGCAGAGCCACCATTTATGAGTTCAAAGATCTTGAGATATCAAGCAAACTTGTCTATCTAGATAACACATTGGAGAGAATGTTCTTAGTGATAGAGCATGGCAGGCATGCATACAGTTGGAAGGGAAAATTGATTTTCCCTCCACCAAGATCTAATGTCTCCCATGGCCCCCAAGGAGCAGGATCATCCTAGACTTATGAAGCTCAATGAGAACGAAAAAGAGAGAGACCTGAGGTAAGTTTTGCACACGCTCCAGGCAGAGACAAATTAGGACTTGAAGGTGAAAGACCTAAAAGAGAGAGACATAGAGCACATATGCATCAAAGAGATGAACATTATTTTCCATTGCCTAGAACTTGAGAGTACCCAACAACCCTTAGACCCTCCGAAGTGGTCAAAACAATGAAAAACTAATTTGATGGGTCAAGAGATCCGTACAATTATGTAGCAAAGTTTAGACGAGTGTCAAGAGCCGAATAAGTTGAGGATCTATTCACTCAGTACAATGCCTTCAGTATAACTCTCAAGAACACTACCTTAACATGGTTTCAACCACCACAACAAGGTCAGTTTAGGAATATAGACCTAAAGTGGCATTGATTATTGAATTCTCCAAAAGTGGCATCTGACACAATACTTCATCACTTATAGAGAGCTTCAAGCAAACACCCCAAGAAATGGTTTGACTAATAGGAAGAAGATTTAGACAATACCTAGAAAGATGTCCTACCCTAGAACTACCCACAATAGTCAAACAAGTGGCCTTGTTTTTAGATGTCTTTAAGCATCAAGTTAAGATCATATGCATACTTAAAAGAGACTAGATCCATAGAAGAGTGTGTGTGCATGTGCATAGACATAGAAGACATTTTGGGTGAGGAGTTAGAATCGTCCAAACTTTACAAGGATTCTGACAGCTCTACTAGTCATACTCCAAGATCCTCCACTCCAATAGATGAGATAGGTGAGCAAGTTGCCAAGAAGCTAGGGGTTCAAAATAGACAAATACCAAGGTTCACCTCATTGAACTGATGTTATACCTTGGGAGGCAACCACATGGCTAATGTATGCCCATTGCATAACCAGAATGTGAGAGAAATAAATGCTCCATATTGCACTATTGAAGAAAATACATGAATCATACAACGCAAGATTGTCCCTACAAGAGACAGGATATTAGACAATCTTATAAGCAACCTTACCAACAGAGTAGGTACCAAAACCAATACCAACAACTACATTATAGGCCACAACAACAATATCAACCTCAATACTAACATCAATATCAAGTGCCATATAGGCCACATCTTGTCCTAGGAAACCAATGGCCACCATGTGCTAATGTAACCCTAGTTAAGTATGCAATGGTAGAGGAGAAACCTAATAGAGCTTTGGTGTTGATGACCCCTTTCGTCTCAGAAATGAATCTCATGCTCAAAGTTCTGACTACACTCATGAAGATAGTCCATGAGCTTATTACGCAGAGTCACTTGAGCATAGTGAGACTTATCCTTATCAATATAAAGCACTAACTATGGAACTAAATTGGGAGCTAGAATACTCCAATGTCATTTATGAAAATGCAAGCCCCATGCCCCAATTGAGACAAGCAAGACCAGAAGCCCCTAGAGGATCATGTTTTAGATGTCAGGGTGACCATTTTGTTTGTGAATGTCCCCACCACTGGCTTTGAGATAAGGATAGTGTTGGTGCAGACCAATCACCAATTGAAGACTTGGAAGGTTAAAGAGTGAAGGAAGGATCAACCATTGAAGCTTGGAAGAAAGACATATTCAGAGGATAAGAGAAGTGTACACATATGTACATTAGTATAGTCATAGGTGACTCAGATCTTTGTTTGAGTAATAAACTTGTACAAATTATCTATAAATACTTTGAGAAAAGTCGGGGCATGTATGAGAGCATTTGTAGAAGTCAAGATTGAGGAAGTTAGGAGTCAAGAGATAGAGAAAAGTTAGTTGAGTTAGCTCTCATCACTCAGTTGTAAATTTCTGAGTTAATGAAGAAATTTTGCGCCCGATCTTTTCGTGTCTGCTCCTTCTGTGTTTGATCATTTGTGAAATCCTTTTGAGGATATCTAAGTTGTTAGTTAATGAGCCTGTGACCTGAATTTCAGAGTCTAATTGTAAACAGGCTAGGAGAATTGTGAGTAGGAACATTCATATGTGTTGAGTGTCTACAGTTCTCTGAAACAGGCGCAAATTTCGTGTTTAATCTTTTGACCAGTGCTCACTCCATAGTTTAAAGTTTTGTGCAAGCAAGCACTTAATCTTTAAGTTGGAAGGTGATCTACTCGTGGCTAAAAGCATTTGGCAAAACGGGGTAGATATTGTGAGAACTAAAGTTAAGAAGTTAGGGGTGTCTAAATCGACTTCTCAGAAGTGCAGATTCAGACATAGGTAACTTGTGAAGACAATTTCTCAAGTTATACTAAAGCTTTTCAAGTGATTCAACTTGGAGGTGATGCGCAATCCCTAGGAGATGATTCGTACAAAGTTTCATCAAAAACTTTACATGTTTGATAAGTCAATGTGAAGAAATTCTGCAGCAGACTTTTCTGTGTTTCACTTTCTTCACAGATTTTCTTAATTTTGAGAATTTGGAGATTGGACCTATAATTTAATGAAGGTTTTGACTTACTCTTGATATAGAGGTGTTCTAAATTCAAGAGTAGGTTGTTCTTTTGGAGATTAACACTCTCCATCAGTGGTATCAGAGCAGGAGACATCAAAATCAAGGAAAGGAAGGTCCCGACTGCTGCAGATTCAAGAAGTTCAACATTTGAAGAGCTAAGAAGTGAAAGCTTGGAGTCAAAAGCCTAAGGAGAAGTCTACTCGACATCAAGAAAGGCAAAAGGAGTCTAACTCGAAGTAAAGGTACATACATTGCTTGTAAAGCTTGAAGTTTTCAATATACAGGTGGATACAAGATGGGAGATGCTCTACAGATAGAGAAATTGGATAGGGAAAACTATCCTGCATGGTCAATGAGGATGGAAGCTCATCTTATGAGCAAAGATTTGATTGGTTACATCACAGGAGAAGAAGAGAAGCCAGAGTTCAGAGATCCTAGTGTTCCAACTAGGGAAGAGTTAGCAGATCTGAAAAATTGGATGAAGAAAGATGCTCAAGCTAGGAGCATTATCTATATGGGAGTCAATGATTACCTGTTACCTCACATTAGAGGTCTTGAAAGTGCTACTGACATATGGAATGCTTTGGAGGAGCATTTCCAGAATACTACAAAGTCAAGGAAGGCATCCTTATGGGCAGAATTTACTACCTTCAAGAAGAAGGCTTCTCAATCCATCTCAGACTATGTGACAAGGATGAAAGATATTGCAGATGCTTTAGGAGCTGTTGATGAAGACATTGAGGAAGATAAATTGGTAAGGCAAATACTTACAGGGTTGAGAGGTGATGACAAATGGAAGCCATTTATTTTGTCTACAGAACTATCACTTGACCATTTCACTCCTGATTTAAATCAATTGTTAGGTCATATGCTAACATTTGAGCAGGATGTTAAAGGAGATGGTGACAAGAGTACAGGTCATGCAATGTACTCAAAAGATAAGAAGAAGAATAACAAAGGAAAACAACAAGCAGGTGAAGATGAAGGAACAACTACTCAAGCCAACTTCCTAAGAGGAAGAGGAGGTGGCAAAGGTAGAGGAAGAGGCAGGAACAATAAAGATGGAGGCAAAGCTTGCTGGATTTGTGGTAAGACAAATCACTTAGCTAATGATTGTTGGCACAATACTCAGAATAATAATGGATATAGTCAAAACTATAATGCAAGAGGAAGAGGTGGCAGAAATCAAAGAGGTAATTACAGAGGTAGAGGTGGAAGGAATTACTTTGGAAGAAATGCAGGTAGAGGATTTCAAAGTCAACAATACAACAACACCTACTACAATTATGCTTCAGATCAAAAGGAGGATTCAACATTGATAATGAATGCAACTTGTGAAAGGCAGAGTGAAGATCAAAGAGTCTTCTACATTGACTCAGGGTGTAGCAATCACCTGAGTGGTAACATATCTTTGATGACTGATTTGGAAAGTAAAGTTTTTAATCATGTTGTTCAAACAGGTGACAACACAAAGCACAATGTGAAGTCAATTGGATCAGTGAAGGCCAAGGATGGAAGCACCTTATTGAGTAAGGTCTTGTATGTTCCTACAATCCCTAAGAATTTGATAAGTGTAGGTCAAATTGTTGAAAAGGGATATGAAGTAAGGTTCACTAATGATGGAGTATATGTGGAAGACCCTAGCCAAGGGTATAAACAGATTGTTTCAGGAAAAAAAGAAGGAAGATTATTTACATTGAAGATTCAAGGTAACATTGGTCATGCTATGTTCACATATGGAGGACATAAGATCTCTGAGTTAGATCTTTGGCACAAGAGGCTTGGACATTTCAATGAAAGAGGTATTAAAGATATGGTTAACAATGGTTCAGTGCTTGGATTGCCTAATGTTGCAGGTCAACATATGACATACAAATGTGAGGCATGTCAATTAGGTAAGGCTCATAAACATTCATATTCCAAGCATGGTTTTATGCACTCAGAGAAGCTTGAGTTGGTACACACAGATGTGTGGGGACCATCAAAAGATTTCAGTATAAATGGATCAAGGTATTATGTGATTTATGTTGATGATGCTACTAGGTGGATCACTATCTATGTGATCAAAGATAAGTCAGAAGTGTTTAATACATTTAAACACTATCATGCATATGCAGAAAGAATTACAGGTCATAAGTTGAAAAGACTAAGGTCAGATGGAGGGGGAGAGTATTTCTCAAATGAGTTCAGTGATTACTTATGGAATGCAGGTATAAAAAGGGAAGTTACTTGCAGGTACTCTCCTCAACAAAATGGTGTTGCAGAAAGGAGAAATAGAACTCTTGTTGAGTTTGCAAGATCCATGATGAAGGAGAAAAATTGCCCTAATTATTTGTGGGCTGAGGCTGTAAATACAGCCACTTATTTGGTCAATAGGTTACCATGTAAAGCCTTGCAGGGTATGACACCATATGAGGCTTGGTGGGGTAAGAGACCTACCTTAGATCATTGCAGAGTTTTTGGGTGTGTGGCATATGCATATGTGCCATCACAATTAAGACACAAATTGGAACCCAAAGCTGAAAAGTATGTTTTCATTGGCTATGATGACAAGCAGATGGGCTATAGATTGTGGAGTCCATCAACAAAACAATTTATGGTTTCTAAAGATGTTACATTTGATGAACAAAACACTTGGTATGCAGGTACAATCAATATCAATACAGATGTTGAAGAAGAGGTGAGTCAAAGAAAAGGTAAATCAAAAGTTCAAATATTTGATGAGCAAGAGAATAATGAAGTGCAGGTTGAAGTGGAAGAGACACCAAGATTTGATCATGAGAGTGAAGAACCAGAAACCTCAAGGAGTGGAGAACTCAGAAGGTCCACAAGAAATAGGTGGCAACCTACAAGGTATAGTTATGATACTTCATTTCTAGCCACAAAAGATTATGCTTACATGGTGAATACAGATGAAGACCCTTCTACATATGAAGAGGCAAAAGGTAAGGAAAAATGGGAGAGTGCTATGCAGGAGGAATATGATGCACTATTGGAGAATCAAACTTGGGATTTGGTTCCTAAACCAAATAGTCAGAAGATTATTGGATGCAAGTGGGTCTACAAGACAAAAAGGTTTGCAGATGGAAGTGTGTCTAGATACAAAGCTAGACTAGTTGTCAAAGGCTTTGCTCAAACATATGGTATTGATTATGATGAGACCTATAGTCCTGTGGCAAAGATGACAACCATAAGGACATTGCTATTGCTGCATGTAAAGGTTGGAAGCTATGTCAACTTGATGTGAAGAATGCTTTTTTGAATGGTTACATTTCAGATGATGTATTCATGGAGCAACCTCAAGGGTTCAGAGATAAAAGGTATCCAGATCATGTGTGCAAGCTCAAGAGAGCTTTGTATGGCTTGAAGCAGGCCCCAAGGGCATGGAACTATAGACTTGTGAAGTTCCTAAAAGAGCTTGGTTTTCAGGTGTCTAAAGCAGATAGTAGCTTGCTTGTCAAGGCAAGTGAAAATGGTTTCATATACATGTGCATATATGTTGATGATATAATTCTTACAGGTACAGATGAAGAAGGAATACAAAAGCTCAAGAGGCAAATGGAAAAGGAGTTCAAGATAAGTGACTTGGGGGACTTGTCATACTTCTTGGGCATGGAGATTACATATACTCAACATGGAGTATTTGTGACCCAAGAAAGGTATTTGAAGAACTTGTTAATCAAGTTTAAAATGGATGATTGCAGGGTAGCACCTACACCAATGGAGGTGAATCACAAATTGAGTAAGTATGGAGGTGAAGAATTCAAGGACATGAGACAATATCAGAGTTTGGTTGGTAGCCTTATCTATGCTACTCTAACTAGACCTGATTTATCATATGCAGTAGGGGTTTTGTCTCAATTTATGCATTGCCCAAGGAAAGAACATTGGATTGCAGGACAAAGGGTGTTGAGGTACATCAAGGGTACACTCAATGAAGGTTTGTATTATGGGTTTACCTCAGATACAAATATCAAAATTTATAGTGATGCAGATTGGGCAGGTAATCCAGATGATAGAAGATCTACATTTGGATACATGTGTTATGTGGGAGATAAACTTATCTCATGGTGTTCCAAGAAGCAACATACAGTTGCTTTATCTTCTACAGAAGCAGAGTATAAAGGCATGGTTGAAGCTGCAAAGGAAGTAATTTGGGTTAAGACCTTGATGAAGAGTCTTGACATTATGCATGGAGTACCAATCATATATGGAGATAACATGAGTTCATTGTATTTAGCTGCTAATCCTGTTTTTCATGCCAGGACCAAACACATTGAGATTCAGTATCACTTTCTAAGAGAGAAAGTGATGGACAAGGAGATTGAAGTCATACATACTTCAACAAAAGATCAGATAGCTGATATGCTTACAAAGAGCTTGGATGGACCAAAGCTACAGAAGTTTAAGGACATGGCAGGTATAAAGAAGAAAGGAGAAACCTCAATTGATGATTGAGGGGGAGCTGTTGGTGCAGACCAATCACCAATTGAAGACTTGGAAGGTTAAAGAGTGAAGGAAGGATCAACCATTGAAGCTTGGAAGAAAGACATATTCAGAGGATAAGAGAAGTGTACACATATGTACATTAGTATAGTCATAGGTGACTCAGATCTTTGTTTGAGTAATAAACTTGTACAAATTATCTATAAATACTTTGAGAAAAGTCGGGGCATGTATGAGAGCATTTGTAGAAGTCAAGATTGAGGAAGTTAGGAGTCAAGAGATAGAGAAAAGTTAGTTGAGTTAGCTCTCATCACTCAGTTGTAAATTTCTGAGTTAATGAAGAAATTTTGCGCCCGATCTTTTCGTGTCTGCTCCTTCTGTGTTTGATCATTTGTGAAATCCTTTTGAGGATATCTAAGTTGTTAGTTAATGAGCCTGTGACCTGAATTTCAGAGTCTAATTGTAAACAGGCTAGGAGAATTGTGAGTAGGAACATTCATATGTGTTGAGTGTCTACAGTTCTCTGAAACAGGCGCAAATTTCGTGTTTAATCTTTTGACCAGTGCTCACTCCATAGTTTAAAGTTTTGTGCAAGCAAGCACTTAATCTTTAAGTTGGAAGGTGATCTACTCGTGGCTAAAAGCATTTGGCAAAACGGGGTAGATATTGTGAGAACTAAAGTTAAGAAGTTAGGGGTGTCTAAATCGACTTCTCAGAAGTGCAGATTCAGACATAGGTAACTTGTGAAGACAATTTCTCAAGTTATACTAAAGCTTTTCAAGTGATTCAACTTGGAGGTGATGCGCAATCCCTAGGAGATGATTCGTACAAAGTTTCATCAAAAACTTTACATGTTTGATAAGTCAATGTGAAGAAATTCTGCAGCAGACTTTTCTGTGTTTCACTTTCTTCACAGATTTTCTTAATTTTGAGAATTTGGAGATTGGACCTATAATTTAATGAAGGTTTTGACTTACTCTTGATATAGAGGTGTTCTAAATTCAAGAGTAGGTTGTTCTTTTGGAGATTAACACTCTCCATCAGATAGAACATCACAATACAAGGCTTTCGTCATGAGTGTGGCAAAGAACATCTACCGAGAGATTGTCCTAGGAACCCCTCTAGTGTGCCCGAGATTACACCCATTAATGTGGCATGCTTAGTGGTGGATCCAAGTTAAAGTAGCATTAATGTGGCTCCTATATAGGCAATCACTAGGGCACAAGC
The DNA here is from genome assembly GCA_020310875.1 of Ceratopteris richardii. Taxonomy (NCBI): domain Eukaryota; kingdom Viridiplantae; phylum Streptophyta; class Polypodiopsida; order Polypodiales; family Pteridaceae; genus Ceratopteris; species Ceratopteris richardii. Next base: position 32,910,704 of record CM035420.1, on the reverse strand, counting down.
CTTACTGTAGGCTAAACAAGCTCAACAATTAGAATCAAGTGATTCAAGAGAACCTAGTAAGAGGAAAACAAGAACTTGGAAGGATACTAGGGAGAAGGCCAATTGTAAGTGGACTAGAAAGTTATCTGAACCAATAGAAAACCTAAGAGATATGAAAATAAAAATAGAATACATTGCATCTCAAAACCCTTCGCATGTCAAAACTCCATCCATAGCACCTCATCCCACCCCACGAGTCATTGTAAATAGACCGCATCTAGAGTCTTTTCTTGCGGATCCAACCCTAGAAGGCTTGGACATGATGTTCAAAGCCTAGAAAGGCTCATCTTCAAGAAGCACCAACAATGCCAAACCTAGATAAGAGCTACCATAGAGCAAATTCAGAGATTGAACGGACAAATATGTGCATGAAAATGATAGAACTAGCTCATGCTATACTTGAGACCAATCAATTGTTAAATGAAACAAATTCTATCAAACTAGGTTTGCATTTCCAGGGTGTACTAGAAAGATTAGAGCACTTGGTAAAAAAGCCGTAGGTTTCTTTACCTCCACAAGCTCAACCAATTGTTGAAAGAGAAATATCACCACCAACAAATGTTTATGTTCCTTATTCTATGGATGTTGGAACATCTCTTTCAATTCACCAGTAATCTCAAGAGTTCTTATGGGAAATACAAGAAGCAAAATGGGTGAAGGAGAAGGGTAAACCCCCTCCTATTCTAGAAATTGATGATCTTCATGATCAATGGCCCCAAGACATTCCATCTATTTATGGAGAACAAGAAAAGGAAAGATTAAATTTTGGATCTAATTCTTTACAAGAGTTGCGAGAATTCATAGGCCCATGGGAATTTGAATCTCTTTAGATCAGAGATCCCACAATACTAGTAAGAAATGAAGAGTGAGTGTGCTGACTAGATCCCATTGACGCATGTATGTAGAGATATGACAAAAACAAAATCTCACAAAATCATTAAAAAAAAGATTAGAGGCAGAAGAGTGGACACATGATTGGGTACAATCTCCCCCTACATACTCTGATGGATGAGTTTATCGGAGTATGTGTATTTATAGGTATTTCTCATTATTTCTTGAATAGAAGATACATGAGGGTAGCGCTTCGAAATGTGTGCTTTTTGCAAAAATCTACTTTATTTACAAAATCTGATTTACTATTTTTAGAAAAACATTGCTTTCTAAAGTGATCTATTATTTTTATAAAAATAAATAAAAATACTATCTCTCTAAATATTCTTCTAAATAACTTTCAAAAATATCTGAATTAAGTCCATGCATGTTCACACCCTCATGAATCTGCACGTACTAAATCAAAACACAAAACACATTAAAAATCTCAATGCATTGAAATCCATTTAACATTCCATTATTTCATAAAGTATGAGATGCCTCCTAGTTGACAAGCAATTGACCTCAGTTGATAATAATAAAATAGACATGGATGGCGAGTCACATGTCCTATCACTGAACAATCGTAAGCATGTTCCATGTAAAAACACATGCATGGAACTAGAAAACTAGAATTTAATGTGATTTTGAATGATAAGCAAAAATCAAGTGGACATAATGTGGAGTTAATGATGTCTTATGAGTCCATTGAGATTCTTCACGTGTGTGATTTTTATATTTAATCAAAATATCTATGATATTGATTACTTGTGCATGTAGTAGTGACATCATAATTAAGTATTTTTTCTGGAACTAAAATTTTTGCATCCTCTTCAAGTAAAGGAGGATCATTTAAAATAGGAGTGAGTGGTAATGTTCCTTTAAATTGCTTCAATACACTAATATGAAAAGAGTTATGTATATTCCAATGAGAAGGTATGTCTAATCTAAAAGCATTCTCATTAATTTTATGAAGAATATGGAAAGGTCCATCATATCATGGTTCAATTTTAACCTTAGGATGTTGTGAAATATTTTTTCAAACGTTGTTTAATTATTCGTAAGCATACGAGATCATTCTCATCACATTTTTTAGCTACTCGTTTCTTATTAACATTACACATGTAGAATTCTTGACTCTTTTTATTGTGCTCATGAACCTCATGGAGTGTAGAAATATGATCTTGTGCAAAAGAATCAACCATAGGCATGTTATTTTGATTGATAGACATGGGAGTGGGAAGCTTTTTTTACCAGAAACAATTTCATATGATGCAAGTCTAGTATTAGTGTGTGTTGTGTTACTATATGCAAATTGTAGTAAAGGAAGTTTCTCATCCGAATTACTTGGATTATCTAAATAAAAATGTAATAAATCCAAAATAGTACTATTCATAGCTTCACTTTTCCCATTACTTTTAGGGTGAAATGTAGAGCTAAAGTCTATTTTAGAACCTAAACTTTGAAATAATGCAACCCAAAGTGATTAGAAAAACAAATATCTCGATTTGAAAGAATAACTTTTGGAAAACCATGATGTGGAAAAACACATTTAATAAATAACTAAGTAGCTTGAGGTGTAAAAAGAGTCTTTTTACAAGGAATAAAATATGCTTGTTTACTAAACCTATCAACAATTGTCCAAATCATATAAATGTGAGATGAAGTTGTAGGAAGACCAGTAATAAAACCCATAGAAATTTGTTCCCATGGTCCATTAGGTATGGGAAGTGACATTGATTATCCAAATGCTTTACCACGATGTCATTTCAAGCATTGGCACACAATGCAATGGGAGACATACTATGCAATATCCTTTTCCATATTGAGCCAAAAGAATAATTATGTACATGTAGAAATAGTACTTTGTATGCCCCTATGATCCATACATGTTGGTTCATGCATCTCTTTCATAACAAATTTTTTAAAACCTAATGTGATGCATAACTTTTGTTGAAAATACAGGAATCCATTATGAAAAGTGTAATTACCATCACTAAATGTTGTAGAATTATTGAAAGCATTCCATGTTTGGGAAAAATATAAATCAGATACATAAGTAGGAATCATCAGCTACAACATTGGATTTGCCAGGTTGATATTGAATCATAGGTTGAATTTTTTTTTGTGAATGAAGCTCATCTAATGTGTCTATCAAAAATCAATGGTTGATTTAATAAATGCTTAATAACAACTAGAATGAAGCTTCAAATGGCTGATGTCCATGCTGAAAGGCCTCTAGGATTGCGAGAAGGGATAACTCTAACCACTTGTGGTGTAGAATTTGATCACACCTTTGCTATATGTGACTTTGGAAAAAATAATATCTATGAGATGATCTTAAGAAGACCCTTTCTATGGCAACTAAAAATAGTACAAGATTGGGGAACCAACTCCTTGTACTTACAAAACTTAGGGGTCACTACCAAGGTCAGTCTGAAGGATAATAACTTCAGAGATGTACCACCCCTACAGTGGAATCCTATCCACAAGGTGCAAGAAGATTCAATATATATGCATTCATTAAGTTCTTCTGATCTATGTTGGATGCATGTACTCCTTTGTGGATGTGAAAGGTCACAAAGAAAGAGGAAAGATGCCTAAAAGTGAGAGAGGAAGGAACTTATCAAGGCGTTAGACTGGTTAGAGACCTAGTCTACAGACTGATGATCTTTTCGAATGAGGAATTTGAGCCTCATGGTTGGAAAATATCTTAGCCACCATGGACTGTTGTCAATGAAGAATAGTGGACATCTTGTTGTGATGAGGAGGGTTATGATATCTCTATGTTCATGTGTGAACCCTTGCTAGAAGAGAGTGATTCTAATGAGGTCATAGAAGAAGAAGAGGACGATGATGATCTAGAGTCCATTGTGATGGAAAGTTGCTCTGACTCAAAGGAGCACTATCTAGACAATGTAGGAGTATTTACCCAAAAAGAAGAAGAACCTCTCACAAGCACCGAAACTATAAATTCAAGAGAGGAAAGGAAGGTAGTCAAAAGAAAAAGAAAAGAAAAGTAGTGAAACAAGTTTAGAGAAGGAACCATTCTTTGAAATACCCAAAAATTTCAAAAAATATGAAGTTGAAGATAAACAAATATTGGTACTAATTCCTAAGGGAGAGGCTATCATAGGACAAGCATATGATAATAAAGAAAAAACCAAAAACATGTAGTAACTATTGAAGAGAATGAAGAGCGATGTAGGTACATAGGGGAAGACCTAAGTATAGAAGAAGAAGTAGAGCTTGTAGCTTTATTAAGGGAATATAGGGATGTGTTTGCATGGACCTATAGAGACTTGAAGGGGGTAGACCTAGAAATATCCTCTCATACGATTCCCATGATGGATGATGCCAAGCGCAACAAGTAGATTCCCTACACATATAATGACACTTATGCAACCAAAACAAAAGAAGAAATTGATAGATTAATTGAAGCTATATTTACTTATAAGATTGAGCATACTGAATTGGTGTCCCCCATTGTAGTAGTGCCCAAGAAGAATGGAAGGTTGCGAGTGTGTATTACCCTTAGAAACAATAATGCCACTATGATCAGAGATAGCTTTCCACTTCCAATCACTAAACATTTATTGGAGTGTGTTGCCATCAAGGATGTTAATAGCTTCCTTGATGGATTTTTAGGTTACAACCAAGTAGCCATTGCCCTAGAAGATCAACAAAAAATGGATTTTGCCACAGAGTGGGGAATCTTTGATTTTGCATGTTTCCATTTGGGCTCACCAATGCACTTGCAACATTCCAAAGGCTGATGTGTCATGTCTTCAAAGAGTTCTTGCGAAACAGCCTAGAAGTATATGTGGATGATTTATGTGCCCATTCCCAAGAAAGAAGACACCACATCCTTGAAATGACATAGATCTTCAACAAGTGTAGAGAATATCAAGTTTGTCTAAACCCTAAAAAGTTTGTGTTCATGATATGTCAAGGTAAGATCTTAGGTCATATTGTTTCTAAGAATGGAATATCAACAGATCAGGACAAAGTAAGAGCCATAGTGGAATTGAAGAGGCCAAGGAATGTTAAAGAAGTACAAGCCTTTATGGGCCATTGTGGATATTACCACTCATTTATCCACATGTACACGATCATAGCCAAAACTCTTTATGCTCTGTTGAAAAATTTTGAGTGGAACAATGAATGCAAAGATTCCTTGAATGAGCTAAAGAGATGTTTGTGCACAATACCAATATTGACCAGTCGTGATTGGAATAATCCATTCTACATCCATGTAGATGCATCCAATTGTGCAATAGGATGTGTGCTAGCACAAGAAGTGAAGGAAATCTAGATTTCCCTATAGCATATGCTAGCACACAACTAAATGCAATTGAATGAAACTACATAACAACTGAAAGAGAAGGCTTAAACATGGTATATTCCATGAAGAAGTTTAGACACTATCTATTGACCAACAAGTTCAAGTATTTCATTGATCATCAAGATTTACTATATTTGGTCAATCAACCTTGCAATACAGGATGCCTCATAAGATGGTTCCTCTTAGTGATGGAATATGGCTTTGAAGTTGTTCTTAGGAAAGGTAGGACCCACCTCAAGGTAGGTCACCTTTCTTGCATCACTTTAGGAGAGTCCCCGCAAGGAGTGTCTGATGAACTACCAGATGGGTACCAGATGCTCATTTGTTCAATTTAGAAGTTTCTCCTAAATGGGAAAATAATTTGGTACCAATCCTAACCTTTAGACCTACAAATAAGAATGTGAAGAAAAAAAAAGATGAAATTATGAAACTAAAAAGGTATCAAATATTGGTAGGGATTATGTACAAACAAGATATAGAAGGGGTTCTAGCTTGTTGTGTCAAGAAGGATGAACATAATAGTTGGTTGCAACAAGCCCATGAAGGATTTCTAAGAAATCACTATTCTAAACAATGAACATTGAATAATCTAAAATGTTAATGAGTGTATTGGCCTAGTATGGTTAGAGAAATACATGAGTGGATTAAGAATTTTCCAATCTTCTAGGAGAGACCCCTAGTGGAGTATGCTACCGTTTATCACATGTCGTTAATTCTAGAATGGAGTGCTCCATTGGTAGAATTTATGAGATCGAGAACACTACCTAGCAAGGCTAGTCTAGCAACAAAATGAAGCATGGAGCAAGAACTCAGGACTACACCTTAGTAGGAGACAACCTATACCAAAGAGGCAAAGATAGTTACTTATGATTGTGCATTCACAAATCAGACTATTTGAAAATCTTAGAAATTGTTGATAGCGGTGTTGTAGGTGGATACTTCAGGCATGACCAAGTAATTAAGACCACTCTATTGTTCAGACTTTGGTGGCCCACTCTTCATATGGATGCACATACCTATGTGAAAAAGTGTGACACATTCCAACATGCACAATATCCAATCAAAAAAGATGAAATTCCTTTAAGGCCAATGATGGGAGGACCCACATTCTCGAAGTGGGATATATACTTTCTAGGTCCTATTAACCCCCCAGCTAGAAACTCCCATGGAGATTACATTATTGTAGCCACATATTACCTTACAAAGTGGGTAGAAGTCAAAGCCACAAGAAACAATGATGCTCAAAGGACTGCTAAGTTCTTATTTAAGATCGTGTTTACAAGATACGGGTTACCAATAGAGTTATTAAGTGATAAAGGAATGCCCTAATTCATTGAAAAGCTTCTCCAAGAATTCTTGGTGATACATAAGAAGTCTAACCCCTATCATCTATAAGCTAACATACAAGCTAAGAGCACAAATAAGATCCTGTTGGAGGAGATGATGGATAATCTTCAGAGATGAAGTGGTGTTGCTTAACCTTGCTTCACATCTCTTGATGTATGAAACACCACAAGAAATGAATCAATGTGACACTAGAACACCTATATGGTCACCATTAACTCATTGCCACTCCAAACTTTGAGAAATGATAGCCAAAAGTGAAAACTTTGCTTCTACAGAAATTCCTAGTCACCGAAATGATATACCTTAAGTATTTTGCTGATTTCTCCTAGCTCACATATTATTTCTCCATGAAACTTTACAGGCTGAAACTAGAAGAGTAGATCTTTCCAGCAAGCTATCATATGCATCAAACGGATCTCTAGAACTCAAGTTATGGCCCTCACAAGATGACCCTGTATGACTTTCCAAAACTGGAAATTTTACCTGTTTTAGTATTCTTGGATGTCTAAAAATAAAAATTCGATGCCTGGCATCGAATCTCAGTCAAGGTCGATGCCGAGCATCGACTTTGAGCTTTTTTAGGTCCTTTTTCTGCACCAGAAAATACCCCCTTGAACACACACATGGACAAGACCACTTTTATGTGGGAAGTCGATGCCAGGCATAGACTTTATGCTGAAACTCGATGCCAGGCATCGAGTTGCTCCACAAACTTCATGTTTTTAGAAGATTCAAACAACAGGTAATCATACAGAGAATGAAACAATGACTTATCAGTCACGATTCGATGCCAAGCATCGAATTGCTCAGAGAACTTGAACTTTTGAATTCATCACACAATAGGCAAGCATGGAGATGATGGAGAGAGACTCATACACAAAACTTTACTCAGTTCTTTCTCATAACTATAAAAAACTCAGAAGTTTTACAGTTGCTTTCTCACTCAGAGAAGCCCGACTATACTCAGTCATACAAAATGAGTTCTTCTCACTTTCTCATTGTCTTCCTCTCACTTCTCACTTCTTCTCTCACTCCGCGTCAGTTGATACAAACTAACTTATATAGTTTTTCTCAATCTCGTGATTTTTTTAAAAAACTTCTAGAACTAAAGTGAACTAACTTTACAAAATATAATACACTTGTGAATTTGTCCCTTCACATAGGCATGGGGTTTTCTTCCTAAGATTTGACCTTCAAACATATGTCCAATTAGTGATTGTTTCTCCAACAGCTCCCCCTCAATCACTATTTGACATTCTCTGTTTCTTCATATCTTCTTCTTTTCTTTTACTCCTGCCATGCGTTTGAATCTGCTGGTCTTCACACCATCCAAGCTCTTTGTCATTATGTCTGCTAACTGATCTTTAGTAGAAATGTACTCCACTTCAATCTCCTTCTCCATTACCTTTTCTCTGAGAAAATGATATTGTATTTCTATGTGCTTTGTCCTTGCATGAAAAACTGGATTTGCTACAAGATAAAGTGAACTCATATTATCTCCATGTATTGTAGGTGTACCTTGATCAATGCCTAAGCTTCTGAACAATGTCTGCATCCATATGACCTCCTTAGCTGCTTCCACAAGTCCTTTGTACTCTGCTTCAGTTGATGATAATGCTATTGTATGTTGTTTCTTTGAACACCAACTTACAAGCTTATCACCAATGTATATCATGTAACCATGAGTTGATCTTCTGTCATCTTGGTTACCTGCCCAGTCTGAGTCACTATAGGCTCTCAACTTCAAATCTGATGTAAAAGGATAATATAATCCTTCCTTTATAGTTCCTTTAATATATCTGAGAACTCTTTGACCTGCAATCCAATGTGGGTCCTTTGGACAATGCATGAACTATGACAAGACTCCCACTGCATAACTAAGATCAGGTCTTGTTAGTGTAGCATAAATCAAACTACCCACAAGAGATTGATACTTCCTCATATCTTTGTATTCTGCACCATCATTTACTGAGCTTGTGATTAACCTCAAGTGGAGTTGAAGCTTCTCTGCAATTTTCCATATCAAACTTCTTCAATAGATTCAGAAGATACCTTTCTTGTGTTACATATATGCCATGATCTGTATAAGTAACTTCCATTCCAAGAAAGTATGACAACTTTCCTACGTCACTGATCTTGAATTCTTTTTCAAGTAATCTCTTTACCTCCTTGATTCCTTCATTTGAAGTACCTGTGATTATAATGTCATCTACGTAAATACAAATGTAGATTGTACCTTCCTCTGTTCTTTTGATAAATAGACTTGAATCTACTTTTGAACTTTGATATCCAAGATCATTGAGATACTTCACCAGTCTATAGTTCCAAGCTCTTGGAGCTTGCTTCAATCCATACAATGCTCTTCTCAACCTGCAAACAAAATTTGGATACCTGGAATCTATAAACCCTTGAGGTTGGTCCACGTATACCTCATCTGATATGTGTCCATTTAAGAATGCATTCTTTATATCCAACTGACTTAGGGTCCATCCTTTTGAAGCTGCAATAGCAATGATTGTCCTTATAGTTGACATCTTAGCTACAGGATTGAATGTCTCATCATAATCTATGCCATAGGTTTGGGCATAGCCTTTCACCACCAGTCTAGCTTTGTATCTGGCTATACTTCCATCTGCAAGCTTCTTCACTTTATAAACCCATTTATTTCCAATAACCTTCTTACCATTTGGTTTAGGAACAAGTTCCCATGTCTTGTTCTCCTCCAGTGCATTGAACTCTTCCTTCATTGCTTCTTCCCATTGCTTCTTACCTTTAGCTTCATCATAGTTCTGAGGTTCTTCATCATCTTTGACCATGTAAGCATAATTCTTCTGAGTTATGTAAGAAGTATCATAAGAATACCTTTCTGGTTGTCTTCTAGTCCTGCTTGACCTTCTTGGTTCACATTCTTCATAAGTTTCTGGATACACCTCTTCATCAAATATAGGAGCTTCTTCATTCCTTCTTGTTAATCCACTTCTGGATGTACTTGCTTGCATATAGTCTTCATCTCTATTTACCTGCACAATTGATTTTCCTTTGTCACATCTTCTTACCTCTTCTTCAAATTCTTCAGCTGTTTGACTTTGATCTGCATACCAACTTTTCTGTTCATCAAATGTAACATCTCTAGAAACAAGAAATTGTTTGGTTAGAGGACTCCACAACTTGTAACCCATCTGCTTTTCATCATAACCAATGAACACATATTTTTCTGCCTTTGGTTCAAGTTTATGCCTAAGTTGTGATGGCACATAAGCATATGCAATTGATCCAAACACTCTGCAATGATCTAGTGTTGGTTTCTTACCCCACCAAGCTTCATATGGAGTCATTCCATTTAGAGCTGCACATGGTAATCTATTCACAAGATATGTAGCTGTATTTACAACCTCAGCCCAAAGATAATTTGGACAATTCTTCTCCTTCAGCATAGCTCTAGCAAACTCAACCAAAGTCCTGTTCCTTCTTTCTGCTACACCATTTTGTTGTGGTGTATACCTACAGGTTATTTCTCTCTTAATACCTGCATTCCAAAGATAATCATTGAACTCTTGGGAGAAGTATTCTCCCCCTCCATCAGACCTCAGTCTCTTAAGCTTTTGACCTGTGACTCTCTCTGCATATGCATGAAAATGCTTGAAAGCTCCAAACACTTCTGATCTTTCCTTCAAAACATATAATGTTATCCATCTTGTAGCATCATCAATGAAAAGAACACAATACCTTGAGCCACTGGTAGATCCTTCTTTTGTTGGTCCCCATACATCTGTATGAATGAGCTCAAGTACTCCACCATGTTTGAAACCTTTCTTCTGAAATGGTAACCTGTGTGCTTTACCCATTTGACATGCTTCACATTTATAAACCATATGTTGACTTTGCACATTTGGTAATCCTAGTACAGACTGATTAGCAACCATAGCTTTAATTCCTCTTTCATTGAAATGACCTAATCTATTATGCTAGAGATCAAGTTCTGTAATCACTGCTTCACCATGTGTAAGCAAAGCTTGACCAATGTTCCTTTGCACTCTTAAAGTAAAGAGTCTACCTTCTTTCTTACCAGAGACAATCTGATTATATCCATTCTCTAGATCTTCAACAAATACTCCTTCATTTGTAAACCTGACTTGAAAACCTTTTTCAACTATCTGTCCCACACTAATCAAGTTTTTAGGTATTGTAGGAACATACAAAACATTGGTTAGCAAATCTGCTCCATTCTTGCATTTCACTTTACCAACTGAATGTACACTATGTCTTGTATTGTCACCTGTTTGAACTGTGTGACTAGAGATACCTTTTTCCAATTCTGACATCAATTCTATGTTTCTTGACAAATGATTAGAACATCCAGAGTCAATGTAAAATACCTTTAGATCTTCTTTATCCGATGTGCTGATTGAGTTCATCATCAATGATGTATGACTTTCATTTTGTGTGTCATTTGCATAGTTGTAGTAGGTGGTGTTGTAGGATTGATTCTGTCCCCAACTTCTTCCTCCACCTCTACCATGGCCTCCTCTTTGGCTTTGTCTACCTCTTTGAAAATTACTTTGATATCTTCCACCTCGACCTCTGCTATTGTTGTTTTGATTCTGGTTTGATCCTTGTTGATTGTGCCAACAGTAATGAGCCAAATGATTACTCAATCCACAGATCCAGCAAGCCTTCTTGTTGTTATTCTGATTACCTCTTCCTCTTCCAAAACCTCTTGGTCTTCCTCTGCCAGTGCCTTTACCTCTTGCATAATAAACTTGAGAAGTTGACTCTTCTTCATCCTTTGCTTTACCTTTATCTCCTTTCTTCTTATTCTTCATGTACATTGCAGAACTTTGTCCTTTATCTCCATCTCCCTTCAAGTCTTGCTCATATGTGAGCATCAAACCAAGCAATTGGTTCAAATCTGGAACATAATGATTTAATGAAAGTTCTGTTGATAAGACAAAAGGTTTCCACCTTTCATCCCCTCTCAAACCTGCAAGTAGTTGAGCAATCAATCTGTGATCTTCAACATCTTCATCTATGGATCCAAGACTATCTGCTAGATCCTTCATCTTAGTGACATAATCACTAATATTTTGACTTGGCTTCTTCTTGAATGTTGTAAACTCTGACCATAGACTTGCTTTCCTTGCTTTGGTAGTACTTTGGAAATGATATTCCAATGCATTCCATATATCTTCAGATGATTCCAATCCTCTGATGTGTGGTAGCAAATGATCAGAGATTGTATTATAGATGTAGGCTTTTGCACTTGCATCCTTCTTCTGCCAATGCTTTAAAGCATCAAGTTCTTCTTTCTTTGGTCGGCTTTCATCTTCAAATACTGGCTTCTCTTCTTCACATGTAACATATATCATGAGATCCTTACTCATAAGTAAGGCTTCCATTCTCATTACCCATGCGGGGTAATTATCTCTGTCCAGTTTGTCAATGGAGATATGATCTGCCATACTCCTTTCCTTCTGCTGCAACCTGTGAGCTTAAAGATAAAGGATAATACCTTTTGGAGTTCTTTGTGTATGAGGATACTTTTGAAGTAACCTTTTGATGCCTTGTATCTTCAAATGCTTCACCTTTGAAACTTTAATGGAAAACTTTCCAAAACTTCTCGTACCTTTGTTGCCTTCTGCTCTTCAGGACCTTTCTGCTCTGATACCACTTGTTGATGTATGAAACACCACAAGAAATGAATCAATGTGACACTCGAACACCTCTATGGTCACCATTAACTCATTGCCACTCCAAACTTTGAGAAATGATAGCCAAAAGTGAAAACTTTGCTTCTACAGAAATTCCTAGTCACCAAAATGACATACCTTCAGTATTTTGCTAATTTCTCCTAGCTCACATATTATTTCTCCATGAAACTTTACAGGCTGAAACTAGAAGAGTAGATTTTTCCAACAAGCTATCATATGCATCAAACGGATCTCTAGAACTCAAGTTATTGCCCTCACAAGATGACCCTGTATGACTTTCCAAAACTGGAAATTTTACCTATTTTAGTATGCTTGGATGTCTAAAAATAAAAATTCGATGCCTGGCATCGAATTTCAGTCAAGGTCGATGCCGGGCATTGACTTTGAGCTTTTTTAGGTCCTTTTTCTGCACCAGAAATACCCCCTTGAACACACACATGGACAAGACCACTTTTATGTGGGAAGTCGATGCCAAGCATCGACTTTATGCTGAAACTCGATGCCAGGCATCGAGTTGCTCCACAAACTTCATGTTTTTAGAAGATTCAAACAACAGGTAATCATACAGAGAATGAAACAATGACTTATCAGTCACGATTCGATGCCAAGCATCGAATTGCTCAGAGAACTTGAACTTTTGAATTCATCACACAATAGGCAAGCATGGAGATGATGGAGAGAGACTCATACACAGAACTTTACTCAGTTCTTTCTCATAACTATAAAAAACTCAGAAGTTTTACAGTTGCTTTCTCACTCAGAGAAGCCCGACTATACTCAGTCATACAAAATGAGTTCTTCTCACTTTCTCATTGTCTTCCTCTCACTTCTAACTTCTTCTCTCACTCCGCGTCAGTTGATACAAACTAGCTTATATAGTTTTTCTCAATCTCGTGAATTTTTTTAAACTCTTCTAGAACTAAAGTGAACTAACTTTACAAAATATAATACACTTGTGAATTTGTCCCTTCACATAGGCATGGGGTTTTCTTCCTAAGATTTGACCTTCAAACATATGTCCAATTAGTGATTGTTTCTCCAACAACATCTACTAAGAATAGTTGCTGCCGAGTGTAGTGGGCCTCATTAGCTAGCTAATGATCATAAATAATCATATATGATGTTTAAAATATGATCCACTAATTAATGGATCAAAACATATAGGTAGGAAGTTGATGCAAGACCAAAAACTTGTTATTCTTGTCTCTACACTTGTTCAGTATTTTGAGTAGTGCTTTAAGCACTGTAGCAATTAGGTTAATTCATTTTGGTGATATCTAATTAGCTTAGATAGCTACCAATCATAAGGGATTTCATAAAAAATGATGAACTACATACTGAGAGTGGTTTTTAGCAAATCATAGAACATGCCCAACATTTTTGAGGTGCATCCGACAACAAACCAGAGAGCAATGAGATGCTAATATCTCACAATTCAAATAAGCAATGATAATGACCAAGCTCTGGGAAGGTCACTGTTTTGATGTAGTCATACCAGAGAGGTGAAGTGAAGATATGATATAATGTATGTACGAAAACATGTACAAATACAATGCCATTGACAATGATCAATTGCACAATGTGAGAATTATGAATGAGCTATGGAGTGAGCTCTTCAAATCACAATATGTCCTATCTAAATGATCTCATGGAATCGAGATAGCATGCGGGTCTTTTGATCCTCCTTTTAAAGTTGAGTTTGGAGCCAAACTTTTGAATTCAAATTCAAGAGTTCACCTAAAAGTGAATCCTATAGTGTAGGATATATTGTCTCATTACTCAACTACCAACTACTTCGAGATTTGATGCTTCCTAACTTCCTCGTGGTTGTTTACAAAGATAAATGTAAATGATTTTTACAAGATTTTGATCATATAGGGTTCCATAAGAGATATGCTAATTAACCAAGTATGTGGGCTTGGTTTCTATTGCATCAACAACTTCCCCTCAAGCTTAACATGCTTGGTCTTAATTGAACCTCCTTGATTTCCTACAAATCAATAATCAATTTGAATTTTTTTTGTCTTGGTTCCATCCAAAGACTTTGTGAGTATATCTGCACATTGTAAATGGGTTGATACATAGGATAATTGAATATCCTTGCTAAGAAATTTTTGCCTTACATAATGATAGTGGACTTCAATGTGCTTAGCCCTTGCATGATATACAAGATTAGTAGCCAAATGAAGTGAACTAGTGTTGTCTCCAAAGATTATTGGAGTATAAGAGTGTAACCCCAAATCTGTATAGAGTTTCTTGAGCCACATAGCCTCTTGTATTACATTTGCTAGCACTCTGTATTCTGCTTCTATAGATGATAAAGCCACAATTGTTTGCTTTTTAGATGACCATAATGTAAGCTTTAAACCTATAAAAGATAGGTACCATGAGGTGCTCCTCCTATGTTGCTTCTTGCTGCTCCATGTAATAGCTGCACCTCCAAGTTAGAATAGAAAGCCACTAGTAGATCTTCTATCTAGAGGACTACCTGCCCAATCTGTATCTGTGTATCCATGAACTTGCAAATCTACGCCAGCTTCATAAAACAATGCATAATCCAAAGTAGCACTCACATAACATAGAGTGCACCTCAGAGCATCCAAATGCGTCTTCCTTGGAACCTACATAAACTAAGTTTCAAGTAGCTTTCCACAATTTTCATGTACATAGTAGCATTTTCCAATGCTTCACCTGACGTAGTATCTAACTTCAAATTCTGATCTAATGGCATAGAAATTGGCTTACAATCAGCCATACCATACTTTTGCAGCATATTCAAGGCATATTGCCTTTGTGACATCCATACACGTGTTTCTGTATAAATAAACTCAATGCCCTAAGAAATAGCGTAGTAGACCAAGATCTTTCATGTCAAATTGGTGCATAAGAAGTTGCTTTACCTCTTTAATGCTTTCTTCATTATCACCACCTACAAGCAGTTCATCAACATAAATAGCCACAATCGTGATGCCATCATCAGCCTCCCTTGCATATAGTGAATGATCTACATCACACATAGAAAACCCAATGCTAGTTGAGTAATTAGCAATCCTTGCATGCCATGCACAAGGAGCTTGCTTCAGCCCATACAAAGCCTTTTGCAACTTGCAAACATATTCTAGATGCTTTGAGTCTTCATATCCTTGTGGCTAGTCCATATATACTTCTTCCTGTAACTCACCATGTAGGAAAGCATTCTTCACATCCATCTGATGCAAAGTCCATCCCTTTGCTATAGCTAATGCAACAATTGTTCTGATAGTAGACATTTTAGCTACAGTGTTGAATGTTTCCTCATAATCAATGCCATATGTATGTGCATATCCTTTATCTACCAATCGTGCTTTATACATGCTTATGCTACCATCAGCATTATGATTTACCTTGTAAACCCATTTGTAGCCTATGGGTTTCTTTCCTTGCGGCAATGGAACTAGCTTCCATGTTTTGTTTCCACAAAGTGCAGCTATCTCCTCATCCATAGCTTTTTCCCAATCTGCATTTCCAATTGCATCTTCAAAACAAGAAGTTTCAGCATCTTGTATTACCTTTGTCATGTAGGCATAATGACAAGCCATGTAACTACCTTTTGCATCTCTGCAACTTTGAAATTTGGTAGTCCATGGACAACCTCCTTTGACTGCATCAATTTTAGCCTTTGTAAGTTTGGATGTCCAATCCGTTTGTGCCACATCTCTATATCAGCAATAACTCTTGCACCTTTTGCAAACATGGCTGCATTCATTTCAGGAATTTTCACATTTAAGGTGAACATCCTATCCACTTTGTTTCCTTTGGCAATCAATCTTCCATCCTGTTTGTATTCTTCTAAATATAACCCATCAGCATTGAACCTGACTTGTAATCCCTGGTCAACCATTTATCCAACAGAAACCAGATTCTTTGTTATGTTTGGAACATGCAGCACATCAGCAAGATGTTTTACATTCCCGTCCTTCATAGAGAATGCTATGTTTCCTATATGCTCGATAGGGTGTGATGTGTTATCACATGTTTCAGCATATCCAGGGACTAGCAATTTCTACAAACTACTAAACCATTCTGCATGACTACTCATGCGATTCGAAGCACTTGAATCAACATACGAGACATTATCATTCAATTTTGAAACACAAGCAGACATCGTATTCATCATGTGATGTTGAACCATGAACAGCTTCTCAGAATCATCTGCACTTGTGGATGCATAGTTGTTTTGTTGTCTTCTATTATTTTGATTTTTCAACCTGCAATCATGTTTAAAGTGTCCAAGTTTACCACAATTCCAGCATCCTTTACTGTCATTACCTAAATCATTTCTTTGGAAATTTCTGCGACCTCTTTGGCTCCCCCTGCCTTGAAACTATACTCTTCCTCCTACATGATTGTGTTGTTGACCTTGGTCTTGGTTATTGATTCCTCTTCCACTTTCAAAAACTCTACTCTACCTCTTCCTCTGCCATAGTAGAATACCTGCTCAAAGCTGGGCTTTCCTTGGGAGTTTGAATCCTCACCAAGATTCTTTTCTTCAATATACCAGATCAGCAAAATTTGGAGTATTTTCGCTGGTCTATATAGAAGTCCTTAACTGCTTATATGCAGCTCCTAAACCACAAAGGCATACTTCCACCTTATCATCATCATCTACATTCACTCCAATAGATGCAAGTGACTCACATATGGTTTTGATTTTCAGGGTATAGTCACTTACCGACATGCTCTTTTTCTCCAAAGTATGCAGCTCGTTCTTGAGTTGCAATTTGCATGCCTTTGTATTGGTCTCATACAATGTGACCTAACTGTTCCAAGTCTCTTTCAGAGTCTTCGCATCCTGTATGTGCCCAATCATTCTATCTTGTATGCTAACAGATAGCCAGTACATTACCTTTCATGCTCCTTGATTCCATTCCTCATATGCTCTTAACTATTATGCAGTCTGATTCCTCTCTGGTAACTGTGGAGCATTTTTTTTCTCTCCTTCAATGTACTTCCAATAGCCTTTTTCCATCAAGAAATTTGTTCTGAATCTCCAAGCATGGAAGTTGTTTTTGTCTAGCTTATCGCTCATAAGCTGACTCATTCCATCAGCGTTTGCCATTTCTGCAGCAATTCACAACACTACAAAACACTACAAGCAGCACTTCTGCTTGAACACTCTCACACTATGACGTGACAATTCGATCTTAGAAAAACACAGTTTTCGTGTATCAATTTACAGGAATCGCTTGAAATTCTAGATCTGGAATATATGAGTGTTGTCGAACACAACGCAAGTTACAGTTTCTGAAACTTACCTGGTTTTTCGATGGGCCCCACCTTGTTGGCTCAAAATGGAGGTCAAGATGGCTCTAAAACTTCGATTTACGGTTTGTAGCTTCATGCCGATTTTCGTAGCAAATGGTGGTCATTTGCGAATCGCGTTTTCTCCATGCCTTGTTGCATACTCTTCACCGTCGCCTTCTCCACGAGCTCTCTACAGCCATGCTGGCTCTGATACCATGTCACAAGAAAGGAGATAAGGAAGAGAGCTCACACACACACTCTCAAAATCAAAGAGAAGCACACATTCATATTGAGGCAAGGAAGAGAATCATCTTCTTCTTCTTCTATTACATAAAAAGGAATGTACAAGAATGACCTAAAACAAGAATACAACAAATGCAATATATAAAGACCAGTACGTAAGGAAAAACCTAATGTCCGCGAGTGAGTGAGTTGGCAAGAAACAAATGTGCCATCACTCTCGGTAGATAAATCTAATAAAGGTCAATGAAGTGTCCCTGACATATACCGGCGTGACCACTATACATGTCAAAGAAATGAAAAAGTGATATGTGTCATCCTCGATCATCACATGTTGAGCTTGGTATCTCAACACTCATGATATGATACTTGAGGTTGGTGGTACCTTACGCTTCACAATATGATACTTCATGCTACTGCGATACACGATATTGATCTTCTGACGATAGATGATACTTATGAAGTATCAAAAATACACGTTATGGCTCTCCATGACACCCGATACTTAGTGAAGTCATGATACATGATACATAGGAGATATGATATGATACCTAGCTTGAACACGATATACGATATCAATCTCTTCTCGTGATACATGATACTTGGGAAGTATTGACAATACACGATACTTGGGTCTTCATGATATGATACTTCATTCTGCCATGATACCGATATTTAAGAAGCATCGTTGATATGCAATACATGGTCACATGCAATTCTCAACATGATACTTATCAAGTATTGTGAAATTTGGGGAGTATGAGGTATCACCAATACATGATACCTACCAAGTATCGTGACACATGGGAATTCTGGTATCGTGATACCAAAACTTAGCTAGCCATGATACTTGGACTTTTTGAAGTTCAAACTCAAATTCTTTTGTGGATGTGTGCACCTTATGCCATCCTTGTCATCCATATGTGCTTGTAGATCTCTCTCCTAACCTATGATACTGCACTCGTGATACTTGTTGTAGGTCGTTTCATGCCGCATGATTGTTCAATCAAATTTTGGTTATATTGAGAGCACAAAGCTCAATATTTCCTCCACATTTCAATTTTCAACTCTCTCTAGGCTCCTCACAAAACCAAACAATGAGAAATGAGGTGCAAATAGTGAATGTACAACGAAAAGACCACAAAAATATGAGAAGATGAAGATGGGCGAAGGTGGTGATGAGGATGATGATGAAGGTGGAGAAAAAATAAAAAATGGAATAGAAAGTGAATATTTTTTACCTTCCAACATTACAACTCTACATCTTACCATCACACGCTCATCCTCAAAGCTGTCTCCTTAGCAATAGCACCAAATTTAGTGTCACTCTAGCACACTGGTGAGTACCAATGTGAGGAGATCCACCTCATAAGTGTCAATCCATAGAGACGTGAGAGCATGCACACACATACACACACATGTGCACATAAGGCAAGAACAAAGAGATGAACAATGGAAGGCTTTCTATTACAAAAGAAATCCCTTATACGAGCTTCAATCTCTACCAGGCCAACCTCAAAAATGAACTCTTTTGCTCTTTTCAGAGTTCTTTTACTAGTTTTCGCCCTATCCATGCCTAGTTTCTAGCCTAGTTAAAAATTACATTCCAGGGCTTACTTGGGGGCTCAAATGGAGTCTAAAAATTATGAAAATTGGTATGTAGCTACTTTGAATACTCCTCAAGATCATGGACATCCTCGGCTTGCATAAAATGGAGTTGCAAAATGTGAAATGATATTTAGAATGGATTTTAGTGATAAAATTCATTGTTTTTATAGGGATTTCTTCAAAAAATTTGACATGTGCTTCTTGGAACTCCCTACATGCTCCCTCTTCTTGTGTTCCCACCTCTTTGATGCATTCAGGAACCTTGTACTTGACCTTGAGTGTCAACAGTGGATGTATGCGTGTGTCTAGGAGTATGTGTGTGTATGTATGTATGTGTAAGTGTGTGTATGTATGTATGTGTAAGTGTATGTATATGTGTATGTGATTGCATGTATGTGTGTGTATGTATGCATATGTGTGGGTATGTATGTATGTGTAATTGTATGAATGTTTGTATGTGTATGCATGTATGTGTGTCAGTATGTATGTATGTGTATGTTGAGAGCAGTATGGGCACCCAAGGACTGACTAGACAAAGAAGTCAGCGGAGAGAGTCAGAACAAAGTGAAGGAGTAAGTAGACAAAGTAGTCGACGCAAATCTGGCAGATAGGCCCTATAATTTTTCCCAAATCTACATCTTTTAACAGTGATTCTTATCACTAACAATCATTGTAAATACCATTTCATATTTTTGTAGCTCCATTTTGTGCAAGCCAAGGAGTCCTTGAGCTTGAGGAGCCTTAGAAGTACCTACATATCAATTTCCGTATTTTTTAGACTCCGTTTGAGCCCTCAAATTGGCCCTGGAACCTAATTTTTAACTAGGCCGGACACTAGGTCTGGACAGGGCCAAAACCTAGTCAAAAACTATAAAAAGAGCTAGAGAGCTCATTTTTGAGGTTAGATTGTAATTGAAACGAACTTGTAAGAGCATTTTGAAAGTAATCTAAAAGCTCCATTGATTCTCACTCTTTGTCTTGCCTAGTGTGTGTGCGTGTGTGTATGTGTGTGCATGCTAGTGTGCTTCTCACTCACGCACTTGTGCAGCCACTTGCTCGAGGTCTTCATACCATCCTCACGTCTTCCCGGATTGACATTAAAGGAGGTGCTACTCATCATTGAGCTACACCAAATTTTGGCGCCGTTGCCGGGGATCGAGCTTTGAGGACGAGCGTGTGATGGTAAGACGTAGAGTTGACGCGTTGGAGTTGTAGGTAATTTCTTTATTTTTCCTATTTTTCTCTTTCGTACTTCACCATCATCATCATCATCATCATCCTCACCATCTGTTGAAGCTCAAGGTCAAGGACAAAGCATGGAAGCACATCAAAGAAGTGGACATAGAAGAAGAGAGAGCAAGTAGGGAGCTCCAAGAAGTGTATGTCAAATTTTCAGAAGAATCCCCTACAAAAATAGTGATTTTCATCACTAGAAACCATTGTAAATACCATTATCTATTTTTAGTAACTCCATTTTGTTCAAGCCGAGGAGTCCTCGAGCTTGAGGAGTATTAGAAGTACCATCGTACCAATTTTCATAATTTTTAGACTTCGTTTGAGCCCTCAAATAAGCCCTGGAACCTAATTTTTAACTAGGCCGGACACTAGGTCTGGACAGGGCCAAAACTAGTCAAAAAACTATAAAAAGAGCTAGAGAGCTCATTTTTGGGGTTAGCTTGTTGGAGAATAGAACTTTTGTAAGAGAACTCTTTTGCAATCTAAGCTTTCCATTGTTCCTCTCTTTGATCTTACTTTGTGCGCGTGTGTGTATATGTGTGTGCATGTTTGTGTGCTTTCACTCACGCACTTGTGCCTTCACTTGCTCGTGGTCTTCATACCGGTCCTCACGTCTCCGCGGATTGACAAGTAAAGGAGGTGGTGCTTACGCTTGAGCTACACCAAATTTTGGCGCCGTTGCCGGGGAGAGAGCTTCGAGGACGAGCGTTGTGATGGTAAGATCGTAGATTTGCGACGTTGGAAGGTAAAAAAACTGTCATTTCAGTTCATTTTCTGTTTTTTCCTCTTCATCTTCATCATCATCATCATCTCCACCTTCTTCCATCTTCTTCTTCATAGAAAATTCTTGTTTTTTAGTGCATTTTCACCATCTTCATACCATTTTTCATGCATTATTGTGTGGGAAGGAGTTAGGAGGTGCAAGGGAGAGCAAGCGCTGTATTTTTTTCATGATTTTCTGCTCATACGGAGCTCGCCATAGCCGGCGCTCAGAAATTTGAATTTCCCGCCAAAAAACGCGATTCTGTGATGAAAATCGCGATTCTATGAAAATTCAAAATTTTTTGAAAAATCACGATTTTCAGTTTTCCCGCCTAAAAGTTGGTTGAAAAAAATCGCGATTCTGTGTTTTTCTCAAAAAAACACGATTCTCTGCTCAAAATCGCGATTCTCTGAAAAACACGATTCTCTGCTCAAAATCGCGATTCTCTGAAAAACACGATTCTCTGCTCAAAATCGCGATTCTCTGAAAAACACGATTCTCTGCTCAAAATCGCGATTCTCACCAATCACGATTTTCAGCAAAAACACGATTTTGTGAAAAAGGCGATTCTGTGAAAACACGATTTTTTGCTCAAAATCGTGATTTTCAGGTGAAAAATACGATTTTCAAAAAACACGATTCTCTGCTCAAAATCGCGATTCTCACCAATCACGATTTTCAGCAAAAAAAACACGATTTTGTGAAAAAACACGACTTTCTGCTCAAAATCGCGATTCTCACAAATCACGATTTTCAGCCAAAAATACGATTTTGAGAAAAACACGATTCTGTGGGACAAAATCGCGATTTTCATGTCAAAAACACGATTCTGAGAAAACACGATTTTCAGTCAAAAACACGATTTTGTGAAAAACACGACTTTGTGAATCACGATTCTCTGAGTCAAAATCGCGATTTTCAGAAACACGATTTTGTGATCAACATCGCGATTCTCTGAAACACGATTTTGTGATCAACATCGCGATTTTCAGAAACACGATTTTGTGATCAACATCGCGATTTTCAAAAACACGATTTTGTGATCAACATCGCGATTTTCAGAAACACGATTTTGTGATCAACATCGCGATTTTCAAAAACACGATTTTGTGATCAACATCGCGATTTTCAAATCACGATTTTCTGCTCAACATCGCGATTTTCAAATCACGATTTTCTGCTCAAAATCGCGATTTTCAAAAACACGATTCTGTGCTCAACATCGCGATTTTTTTTTACTTCACAGCATCGCGATTTTCAGAAAGTTCACAAAATCGCGATTTTCTCCAAAGGTCCTGTTTGCCTGTTTTGACCCCCAGGAGCCTGATTTGACATAACTTTCTCATCCAAAGTCCATTTTTTGAGCTCTATAGCTTGTTGGAAAGCTCGTTTCAAATCCTACACGATCTCAACTGTTTTTTTCAAGAATAATGCGTTGATTTTGAGATAGGATAATTTGAAGTTGACCCTCAGGTGGGACTAGGGAACCAAGGGGACTCCAAAGAATTTTGAACCATACCAAGGGGAAATTTTGGACTCCTGACTAAAGCTTATGAACCTGAGATCTGGTAGACACTTAGGCAAGGATAAACAAAGCATTAGATCTTCTGAGGCTAGTGTCAACCATACATCCAAGTCTTGGGCACAACAACTAAGTGGTCATCTGTTACTCAGATCGGACACAAGTGATTCAGAAATGTCTTTTAGTATGGGAAAACCTGCAGGTGGCTCAGGGACTGCCCATCTACAAACACCGGAAGGTCCCTATAAGACACAGTTGGAATATATTCGGACCAACCAATTAGGTGCTCGCATCTATGAGGATGGTCTGAGGCGATCAGTGGTCCAACTCAAAAATCCAGATCAATCCTTTGGACTTGAACACCCGGTGGTCAAGTTCGAAGAGGGTTCATACATTGATAAGGAAGGAACCATGTATGTGGTTACCAACCAACCAGATAGGACCGATGAGTTTGGAAATATCATTCATGAGAATGAGATAGGAGACCTAGAACAAGGAAACGTAGGACAAGGACCCCAGACTCCTAGAGGTAAGTCAGTTTTGACCCGAGTGATCACTCCGGACTGGATCCCTCAAGACAACAAAAGCATAGAACTATTTTTGAATAGAGAAACAGAGGAAGCCTTTTGGAGGTTCAAGCCAGATCAACCTAGCCAATTGGGCATAGTTATCATCTATGAATTCAAAGATCCTGAGATACCAGGCAAAGTTGTCTACCTGGATAACACATCAGAGAAAATTTTCTTGGTAACGGAACATGATAGACATGCATATACATGGAAGAATGACATGATTTTCCCCCCACCAAGATCCAATGTTTCCCATGGCCTCCAAGGGGTAGGATCATCCCAGGCTCATGAAGCCCAGAGAGAAAGAACTAGAGAGAGACCTGAGGTAAGTTTTGCACACACCGTGGGCAGGAATAGGTCAGGATTTGAAAATGAAAGACCTGAAAGAGAGAGACATCAAGCACATAGGCAACAAAGAGATGAACAGGATTTTCCATTGCCTAGACCCCGGGAGTACCCAAGAGCCCTTAAACCCAGTCACGTGATCAAGGCAATGAAGAACTATTTCGATGGGACAGGGGATCCTTATGATCATGTGGCCGAGTACAAACAAGTGCTGAGAGTCGAACAAATTGAGGACTGGTTCACCCAGTACGAGGCATTTGGTTTGACCCTTAAAGGCACGGCCTTAGCTTGGTTTCAACCATTGAGTAGAAGCAGCTATCGCGATATAGGTCAACTGCTAGACGAATTCATTGTAGAATTTTCCAAGAGTGGTATCAGGCATAACACATCGTCCCTGATCCATAGTTTCAAGCAGACACCCCAAGAAACAGTGCGACTAGCAGGTAGAAGGTTCAGACAGTACCTAGAAAGATGCCCTGCTCCAGAGCTACCCACACCAGCCAAACAAGTGGCTTTGTTTTTAGATGGCTTATTGAGCACAAAGTTAAGATCCTATGTATACTTGAAAGATCCTAGATCCATAGAAGAGTGTGTGCGGACGTGCATAGACATAGAAGATAACTTGGGTGAGGAGTTAGGATTGGCCAAACTCTACAAAGATTCGGATAGTTCTACTAGCCATACTTCAAAGATCTCCACAGAAATAGAAGAGATAGCTGAGCAAGTTGCCAAGAAGCTGGGAGTCCAAAATAAACAAACACAGGGAGTCACTTCATTGAATCGGTGCTATACTTGCGGAGGTGACCACATGGCTAACGTATGCCCAATGCAAAACCAAAACATTAGAGAAAGGAATGCTCCATATTGCACTATTGAGAGAAAATACACAAACCACACGGCTCAAGATTGTCCCTACAATAGGCAGGCTGTTAGACAAAATTATCAGCAACTTTACCCACAAGGTAGGTATCAGAATCAATACCAACAGCCATATTACAGACCACAACAGCAATATCAGGTACCATATAGGCCACAACCTGTCTTGGTAAACCAACCACCAGCTCCAGCCAACGTGATTCCAGTCAAGTATGCTGTGGGAGAGGAAAATCCAAATAGAGCTTTGGTGCCACTAACCCCATTGATACCAGATAATGACTCTCATGCTCATAGTTCAGACTACTCCCATGAAGGTAGTCCACATGCTTATTACACAGAGTCACCTGAACATAGTGAGATTTACTCGTATCAATATGAGGCACCGCCTATGGAGCAAAATTGGGAGCCAGAATACTCCAAGGTCATGTACACAAATCCTAACCCTAGGCCCCAGTTGAGACAAATGAGACCACAAGCCCCTAGAGGATCTTGTTTCAGATGTCATGGTGACCATTTCATTCGTGACTGTCCCCACCCACCATCTCCGAGTCAAGGACAGGCTATCACAATACAGGCTTTTTGTCCTGATTGTGGCAAAGACCATCTCCCCAGAGATTGTCCAAGAAACCCCTCTAGTGCACCCAAGATTACACCCATTAATGTGGTAGGCTTAGTGGCAGATCCAAGTTCAAGTAGTAGCAATGTGGCTCCTATACAAGCTGTCACTAGAGCACAAGCCTTAAAACAGGATAAACCAGTAGAACAATCAGAGCCGAGTGAATCGGGAGAGCCTAGTAAGAGGAAAACAAGAACATGGAAGGATACCAGAGAGAAGGCCAATCGCAAGTGGAATAAAAAGTTATCGGAACTAGAAGAAGGCTTAAAAGAAGCGAAAACAAAAATAGAAGACATTGCATCTCAAAGCCCCTCGCATGCCGAAACTCCATCCACTCCACCTCATCCCACCCCACCACCCACTGTAAATAGACCGCAACCAGGGTCTGTTCTTGCAGATCCAACCCCAGAAGGCTTGGACATGATGTTCAAGGCCTACCAGGCTCGACTTCAAGAAGGGCCTACAGCGGCAAACCTAGACAAGAGTTACCCTAGAGCAGATTTAGAGATTGAACGGATGAAAATGTGCATGAAAATGGTAGAACAAGCTCAAGCCATACTTGAGACTAGTCAAAAGTTCAATCAGACAAACTCTATCAAATCGGATTTGCATTTCCAGGGCTTACTAGAACGATTAGAGCAGTTGGTAAACAAACCACAAGTTTCTCTACCTCCACAGGCTCAACCAGTTATTGAAAGAGGAAGCTCACCACCAAGGGGAGCTTATGTTCCTAATTCCACGGATGCTGGAATACCTCCTTCTATTCAACAGTACTCTCAAGAGTTCTTGCGGGAAATACAAGAGGAGAAATGGGCCAAGGAGAAGGGTAATTCCCCTCCTATTCCTGAGATTGATGATCTTCATGATCAATTTCCCCAAGACATCCCATCTATTTACGAAGATGAAGCAGAACAACAAGAGGACGAAAGGTTAGATTTTGAATCTAATACCTTAGAAGAACTGCCTCAATTTCCAGGCCCATGGGAATCTGAATCACTCCAGATTAGAGCTCCCACAATACTGGTAAGAAATGAAGACTCAGTGGTTCCAAGGAACACTTATGTCGTGAAGAACACTAAGGTTCAGTGTCATCTCACTGTAGAAGAGCTGCTCAAAGCAAAACCTGAGCTCTGGAATCATGTGAAGGATCAGGTTCCAGAACTTGATTCCAACATGCCAAAAGCAGGCTCCAAGCAAAGGGTACCAGAGATACCTCTAGACAAAATAGGGGACATGTGTGAGGGTGAAGAAGGTAATACTTATCTTCCCATCACCCACCAAGGTTACACAACCAAAGCAATCATAGATTCAGGTGCTGGTGTTGCTATTGCGACCACCTCCTTGTGGAAGCAATGGGGCAAGCCCACATTAAGACCAACTAGAATGAAGCTTCAAATGGCTGATGGTCATTTTGAAAGACCTCTAGGATTGCTAGAAGGGATCACTCTAACCACTTGTGGTGTAGAATTTGAGCACACATTTGCTATATGTGACTTTGAGAAAAATAATGTCTTTGAGATGATCCTAGGAAGACCCTTCCTACGACAATTGCAAATAGTACAGGATTGGGGAACTAACTCCTTGTACTTACAGCACTTAGGGGTCACCACTAAGGTCAATTTGAAGGATTACACCTTCAGAGATGTACCACCCCTACAGTGGAATTCTATCCACAAAGCGAAAGAAGATTCCATCTCTGTGCATTCTGAAAGTTCACCTGATCCATCATGGCTGCATGAAGATACTCATTTGTGGATGTGCAAGGTCGCAAAGGAAGAGGAAAAACGTTTAAAGGCAAGAGAAGAAGGAACTTCGCTAGGAGATAGACCAGTTAGGGACCCGGCCTACACACCGATGATCTTTCCAGATGAGGAGTTTGAGCCTCATGGCTGGCCAGAAATCTTAGCCACCATGGACATTGCTGTCAATGAGGAACAATGGACACCTCATTGTGATGAGGAGGGTTATGATATCTCAGTGTTCATGTGTCAACCCCTGCTAGAAGAATGTGACCCTAGTGATGTCATAGAAGAAGAAGAGAATGACGATGATTTGGAGTCTATTGTGATGGATAGTTGCTTTAACTCAGAGCAGCACTATCTAGAAGATATAGGAGTGTTCACCCAGAAAGAAGAAGAACCTCTCACAAGTATTAAAACAGTAAGCTCAAAGGATGGAAGTGAGAGTAGTCAAAAGAAAAAGAAAAGAAAAGCAGTGAAACAAGAAAAGGAGGAATCATTGTTTGAAGTACCAGAAAACTTCAAGAAATATGAAGTTGACGACCGCAAAATTCTGGTACGAATGCCTAAGAGAGAGGCCATCATAGGAGAATCATATGATAATAAAGAAAAGACCAAGAAGATTGTAGTGACCATTGAAGAGAACGAAGAGAGATGCACATATATAGGAGATGATCTAAGTGCAAGAGAAGAAATGGAGCTCATAGCTCTATTAAGGGAATATAGGGATGTGTTTGCATGGCACTATAGAGACTTGAAAGGGGTAGATCCAAGAATTTGTTCTCATACTATCCCCATGACTGCTGATGCTAAGCCCACCAAACAGAAGCCCTACACATATAATGATACCTATGCAGCCAAAATCAAAGAAGAAATTGATAGGTTGATTGAGGCTGGATTCATCTATGAGATTGAGCATACCGAATGGGTGTCCCCCATTGTTGTGGTACCCAAGAAGAACGGGAAGTTGCGAGTGTGTATTAACCTTAAAAAAGTTAATGCCGCTACGATTAGAGATAGTTATCCACTTCCAATCACAGAACACCTTTTGGAGCGTGTTGCAGGCAAGGAAGTTTATAGCTTCCTTGATGGATTTTCAGGTTACAATCAAGTAGCCATTGCCCCAGAAGATCAACACAAAACAGCTTTTGCTACAGAGTGGGGAATCTTTGCATTTCGGGTGATGCCATTTGGGCTCACCAATGCACCTGCAACATTCCAAAGGCTCATGTGTCATGTCTTCAAAGAGTTCTTGCGAAAGAGCTTAGAAGTGTATGTGGATGATTTATGTGCTCATTCCCAAGAAAGACGGGTTCACATCCCTGAACTCAGACAAATCTTCAACAAGTGTAGAGAATATCGAGTGTGTCTGAACCCAGAAAAGTGTGTGTTCATGGTGCGTCAAGGTAAAATCCTCGGTCATATTGTTTCTAAGAATGGAATCTCAACGGATGAAGATAAGGTACGAGCCATAGCGGAGCTGCCAAGGCCAAGGAATGTTAAAGAGGTACAAGCCTTTATGGGCCATTGTGGATATTACCGTAGGTTTATCCACATGTACGCGATCATAGCTAGACCCCTTTATGCCTTGTTGTCTAATTTTGAGTGGAACGACGAATGCGAGAATTCTTTCAATGAACTGAAGAAACGTTTGTGCACAGCACCAATACTGACCACTCCTGATTGGAATAAACCATTCCATGTCCATGTGGATGCATCCAATCATGCCATAGGATGTGTGCTGGCACAACCCACAGGTGAAGGGAATTTAGATTTGCCCATAGCATATGCTAGTAGACAACTAAACCCAGCCGAAAGAAATTATACCACAACCGAGCGAGAAGGGTTAGGCATGGTATATGCTGTAAAGAAGTTTAGACACTATTTATTGGCCAACAAGTTCAAGTTCTTCACTGATCATCAAGCTTTGTTATATTTGGTCAATAAACCTTGCAACACTGGACGCTTAGTAAGATGGTTCCTCTTACTAATGGAGTATGACTTTGAAGTTGTTGTCAGGAAAGGTAGAACCCACCTTCGGGCAGATCACCTTTCTCGCATTACTTCAGGAGAGTCACCACAAGGAGTGTCTGATGAACTACCTGATGCTTATCTGTTCAATTTGGAAGTTGTTCCTAAATGGGCAAATAAGTTGGTACCAGTCCTAACCTTCGGCCCTGCAAATAAGAATGTGAAAACATCACAAGAAGAAATTGTAAAATCACAAAAATATCACATATTGGCAGGAAGCATGTACAAACAAGATACTGAGGGTGTATTAGCTTGTTGTGTCGAGGATGATGAACATAGTAGTTGGTTGCAGCAAGCTCATGAGGGATTGCTAGGAAATCACTATTCTAAACAACGAACATTGCAGAATTTGAAACGTTTAGGAGTGTATTGGCCTAGCATGGACAAAGAAATACATGAGTGGATCAAGAATTGTCCAATGTGTAGAGAGAAACCACCAGTGGAGCATGCGACCCTTTATCAAGTATCATTAATTCCAGATTGGAGTACTCCATTGGTAGAGTTTATGAGATCGGGAAGATTACCCAAAGAGGCCAGTCTTGCAAGAAGACGAAATATGGAGCAAGAGGCTCAAGGCTATGCCTTAGTAGGAGAAAACCTATACCGAAGAGGTAAAGATGGTTACTTAAGACTGTGCGTTCATGAATCAGACTATTTAAGGGTCTTAGAGACTGCACACAGTGGTGTTGCAGGTGGACATTTTGGCCCTGACCGAGTGATTAAAACCATTCTATTCTCAGGACTTTGGTGGCCCACTCTTCATATGGATGCACATACCTATGTGAAGAAATGTGACACTTGCCAACGTGCACAATATCCAGTGAGAAAAGACGAGATGCCCTTGAGGCCAATGATGGGAGGACGTGCATTTTCGAAGTGGGGCATAGACTTCATAGGTCCTATTAACCCCCCAGCTAGAAACTCCCATGCAGAGTACATCATTGTAGCCACAGATTACCTTACAAAGTGGGTAGAAGTCAAAGCCACAACAAAGAATGATGCTCAGACTACGGCTAAGTTCTTATTCGAGAATGTGTTCACGAGATATGGACTACCAATAGAGTTGGTGAGCGATAGAGGCACACACTTCTTGAATGAAGTCATTGAAAATCTTCTCCAAGAATTCTTGGTGATACATAAGAAATCCGCCCCCTATCATCCACAAGCCAACGGACAAGCCGAGAGTACCAATAAGATCCTCTGTAACGTATTGACAAAATTGGTAAATAATAAACGCTCTGATTGGGACAAACAACTTCATCATGCTGTTTGGGCTTATCGAGTTGCCTACAAAACGGTACTCAACGCCACCCCATTTCAGATGGTCTTCGGACAGAACGCTGTGCTACCATTAGATTTCTTAATCCCTGCCTTAAAAGTAGCACAAGAGTATGAGTGGAATGGGCATGAATTGTCCTCTAGGATCTTTGATCTCGAACGCTTGGGTGAAACGAGGCTACGAGCGGCAGCAGGCATCTACGCTGCAAAGAAGAGGCAAAAGGCATACTTTGATGCACACATCAAGGATAAGGGATTGAAAGAGGGAGATCTAGTGTTGGTATACACACTAAAACAACATGCCCGTAAGTTGGAAAAAAGAGGTTATGGACCCATGATCATTAATAGAATTTCCACTAGTGGTGCAGTTCAGTTGGCCACTCTAGAAGGAGATATCTTGCCAAACTATATTAGTGGCTGTAGAGTCAAGCTATATCAAGAACCTCTTACTGAGGATATGCTAATGAGACTCAACACTGCGAAGAAGCGAAAAGAAGAAGAGTTAAGAGTGAGAGAAGAAGCACAGGAAGAGGCCAGAGAGCGTATTAGGCAAAATAAGTTAAGGCGATTAGGCCTAGATGTCAACTCAAAAGCCCCAAAATATCACATGGATATGTGTCAAAAGTCAGGCATTGCGACTTCTCAGGTCATTGACCGAAGACCCTTTGTGACCATAGAGATAGGACAAGGGAAGGGTGCAAGGACGGTGAAAGCATTGATTGACTCAGGTGCAGCAAGTAGTGCAGTTAAACTTTCCTACTGCCAAGACTTGGGGTTGAACATCAATCCCATAGAAGCTTATCTCATAGGATTGGGAGGTGTGGAAACCCCTTGTTTGGGCGAGGTGGAACTTCCCATCTACCTTCAAGATGTTCCAATGAAAGTCAAAGCTCTAGTATGTCAAGATGAGAACCTTACAGAACCACTTGTCTTGGGTCAAGATTGGATCTATGACCATGCAGTTAACTTAAACCTAAGAAGTCAAATTCTTCAAGTTTGGGTACATGAACAATGCATTACATTAGAATTAGAGAACTGCATGCTCCTAGATCATGGCACCACACACTCTCTTAGTTCTTCCAAGACTAATCATATGAAAGAAGATGTTGTATGTGTCAAAAGCTCTATGATGCAGAAGGAGTCAGTCGTGGAAGACCAGGTTCGAAGGCGGGTGGATCTTTCTTCTTCTCCAAAGACTCAAGTAGCCACAGTAGTGAGCCCACCACACAAGCAAACACCACCGTTCACGACAACTGCTACATCAAATAGAAAGACACCATTCGGTAAAAAAGCGGTTCCGGGCATGAAGCAGATCTGGGTACGCAAAGGAGAGCAACCACCAGCCTTACCCCCACAAATCCCATCCATGCACACTAACCAAGCCAGAAGACGAAGGAAGCAGCTCAGACAAGCTCCGTCACAAGATATCCAACAAGTTTGGGTGCCTAAAAAGTTAGCTGCAGCTCAACAAGGGCAATTACAGATGTGGGTACCTAAGAAGATCCTACACCCACAACAACCTTTGTTCTCCCACATGCAAAAGGTTTCAACGAAGAGGCCAAAAAGAGAAAAGGGTAAGAACCACGTACAGAGACCAAAGGAAGATCAAATCAGCTCTTCAACATTAGTAGGAAGACATGCAAAAAGGATATGGGTTTGGAAGCCAAAAGTGCAAGTAGCCTCCACCGAACCAAAGCATCAACCACACTGGATACCACAGTTCAGAAAGCATCCAAAGAGAAAGACGCCTGAAGTGACCTCTACAGTGCCAAATGATGTTCTAAAATGGACTCCAATAAGGAGGATTACATCAGTTCGAGACTCAATGGATACCTCCACTAAGGCCGGCATCAACCTCCACAAATAACATCGAAAGCCTCGAACGAGCAACAACCATGTGCTCCTTGCACAACCCTGTCTTTTGCACCATTCAGGTCATGCATTTCCAAAGTATGCATTAATATAGGGCCACATTACACGGCCGTGCATAGACACACTTGAGAATCCCATGCACAAGAGCACAGTGACATATGTCGAACATTTCTATTGATACTAACTTTTGTGTTCTTGTTTTGTGATATCCTGTTCCAAAAAAAAAAAAAAAAAAAAAAAAAAAAAAAAAAAAAAGAGAGAGAAGCGGGAGAGAGCTTGTTCCCAGTGTGTCTCAGCCAGCAGTGAGATTATTGTTGCCTTATCTGGTAGAGGACAAGCATTTGGCATGAACATGGCATCTACAGCTATGATTTTACCTTACCATGAAGAGCTTGAAGGTCCGCAACTTGCGTGATGCTTAACTACTTCATGTACCAGAGCATCCAAGGAGATATCTGCAAAAGGTAGTTCTGGAGGAGAAGACTCCTGCATATGGTGAGCTAAAGAGTATATGTGAAACACAGCTTGGTGTAGTTATCCGATGTTGCTTGCCAAGGAATATAAAGCAATTCAATTCTCAGTATTTCCTGAACCAGTATGGAACAGTAGCACTGGTGAATGGTCTATGTCAATCAGCATGGTAATCTCTTAGAAACCGGCACGTGTCCAATATTCCTCTGAGTGTCAATATAGGGAAGTGAACGTGCATGAGCCCAAGCTCAGAAATGCACATTGTTAGTGACAAATGTTGCTTTGAAAAGAGGAGAGGGGATCCACCACTCAAAAGATCTCATCAGTGGACAATCAACATGGACATTCATCAACAAGGTTCCATCCCAAAGGCCGAGTGTACCACACGAAGAGGCAAACATCCATCAACCTTCGCCATGGTAAGTATCTTTACTCTGGAAACACCATAACCATGATAGTTTAGGAAACCTCTTCGTCAGCATACCCTTGAGCACTTAGCTCAAGACCCGCAATTTTTGCACCATACTTCTTCCAATGCATTTTCCAAGTAAGCATGCGTAGGGCTACATTACAAGGCCGTGCACAAGGCACATACTTTTTTCAACCCATGCACGAACACACTTACCCATCACTCAATATGGGTTATGAGTACTTGGCTTGACTACTATGAAGATCAACTTTGGAAGATCTAGAAAACATCAACGGAGACTCACAACGACACAGTCATGCTGAAATACAAGGCAGAAGCACATACCAAGAGACTACAACCTGCAAAGACTCACAGTGATAGATGAAGAACGTCGGACGACTTGTGTTCATACAGAAGGGACACTCCCTCTCAAGGCACTACTTGGAACAATCACTACAACAAGGGTCTGTCAGGGACGACAGACTCGAGAGGGGGGGGAGTGTTGAAGCTCAAGGTCAAGGACAAAGCATGGAAGCACATCAAAGAAGTGGACATAGAAGAAGAGAGAGCAAGTAGGGAGCTCCAAGAAGTGTATGTCAAATTTTCAGAAGAATCCCCTACAAAAATAGTGATTTTCATCACTAGAAACCATTGTAAATACCATTATCTATTTTTAGTAACTCCATTTTGTTCAAGCCGAGGAGTCCTCGAGCTTGAGGAGTATTAGAAGTACCATCGTACCAATTTTCATAATTTTTAGACTTCGTTTGAGCCCTCAAATAAGCCCTGGAACCTAATTTTTAACTAGGCCGGACACTAGGTCTGGACAGGGCCAAAACTAGTCAAAAAACTATAAAAAGAGCTAGAGAGCTCATTTTTGGGGTTAGCTTGTTGGAGAATAGAACTTTTGTAAGAGAACTCTTTTGCAATCTAAGCTTTCCATTGTTCCTCTCTTTGATCTTACTTTGTGCGCGTGTGTGTATATGTGTGTGCATGTTTGTGTGCTTTCACTCACGCACTTGTGCCTTCACTTGCTCGTGGTCTTCATACCGGTCCTCACGTCTCCGCGGATTGACAAGTAAAGGAGGTGGTGCTTACGCTTGAGCTACACCATCTTTCACCTCCATCTCCATCATCGCGAAAATTTCAGTTTTTTGACTATATCCCCATCTCCACCTCATTTCCCTCATTTCACTTGTGAGAGAGAGCGAGAGAGCGAAATTGCATGTGCTGTTTTTGCATGTTTCTTGAGCTATCTTGCAGGTACAGGTCACATCACCATCTCCAGCTTCCTGCGCAGGTACGGAACTCGACGAAACTGTCTCGCAGTCGCCGACTTCTGTCGATCGCGATTGACAGAAATTCTCACCTTTTGGTAAATCTGAGTGCACCACAGTGGACTAGAGACCCTGCACACCACCTTTCCACCAAAATTTTTGAAAATCTTGCAAAATTTCAGTCCATCGCGATTGACAGCCCTGTCCATCGCGATTGACAGCTCTGTCCATCGCGATTGACTGCCAGTCCATCGCGACCGACTGCCTGTCCATCGCGATTGACTGAACCCCCTGTCCATCGCGACCGACTACCTGTCCATCGCGATTGACTGAACCCCCTGTCCATCGCGATTGACTGAACTCTCTGTCCATCGCGATTGACTGAACTCTCTGTCCATCGCGATTGACAGCCCTGTCCATCGCGATTGACAGCCAATTTTAGCCAAATTTTTTAAGGTTTGTTAATTGAAGAGTTGGGCTAATTTTGGGGACAAATATTATACTCTTGAGCACATGAGGAAGCCTTAGGAAAACAACTTGGGGAAAACCTGTTGCACAGTGATCTTGTTTGAAACCTGTCGTAACCCTAGAACCCTGAACGGTCACAACTTTTTCATACGAAATCCAATTTTTGAGCTCTAGGGCTTGTTGGAAAGCTCGTGGCATATACTACACGCCCTCAACTGTTTTTTATAAAGATAATGCATTGATTTTCAGATAGGGTATTTTGAAGTTGACCATACCCAGGGGGATCAAAGTCAGGGGTCCTTAGGATTGTTTTCTTGAAAATCACTAAGCAAGTTTGTGTTTGTGCTACATGAATGAAAATAATTGGTTCTGTCTTTGGAATGTAAATTTCAAAGCTAACTTTGAAACTCTTACAGAGCATCGAGAGGCGTTCTAAGCAAGTGTAAGTGCGAGCTTGGGAACACATTTCCTGGGCACTCAAGGGCAACCGAGCAGGAAACAAAAGGTTGGACACTTTTAACCCCCTCTGTCAATTCATAGCTTAGGCTAAGAACGACGAGAGGTAGGAGTAAGTCAGAGCGACGATAGGCAGTTATCAAGTTGAAGACTACCTAAAAACTCAAGTTCAAGCTAAAAACTTAACCTCTGTACTGTCGATAACATAAAGGAAAAGAACCTAACGTGGAACGATCAACCTGAAAGCACGAAGAACATTCAAGTATTCCGACGACGTAATATCAGACAAGACCTTAAACACGATAAATAACTAAAAAGAATCAAGTGACTGATACCAATTGATCGGCAACGAGGTTGTACTCTGGGCAAAGAATTGGGCTACTTAGATAGGCATATGAACCTTAGATCAGGACGACATTTAGTAAGGGAGAGATAAAGCCTTAGATCTTCAGAGGCTAGTGTCAACCACACTGCTAGGTCCTGGGCCCAGCAGTTGAGCCACCACTCGAACTACCCTAGCTCTGAGACCAGTGAGTCAGAGATGTCTCAAGGCATGGACAGACCTATGGGAAGTTCAGGAGTGCCTTACTTGTACAGGGTGGAAGGCCCTTACAAAACACAGTTGGAGTACCTTAGGACCAACCGATTAGGTGCCAGCATCTATGAGGATGGCTTAGGAAGATCTGTGATACAGATTAAGAATCCTGATCAATCCATTGGACTAGAACACCCAGCTGTCAAGTTTGAAAATGGTGCATACCTGGACAAAGAAGGAACTATATATGTAGTCACTAGTCACCCGGATAGGACAGATGAATTTGGGAATGTAATCTCAGAAGCGGACTTAGGTGACTTGGAACAAGGGAACATGGGTGCGGAACCTAGAACCCCTCGAGGTAAATCAGTTCTCACTAGGATTATCACGCCTGAGTGGGTCCCCCAAGACAACAAGAGCATAGAGTTTCTCCTCAATCGAGAAACTGATGAAGCCTTTTGGAGGTATAAATCCAATCAGCCAACTGATATAGGAAATATCATGATCTATGAGTTTAAGGATCCGGACAGCCCTAGTAGAGTGACCTACTTAGATCACACTTCGGAACGGATCTTTGTGGTGACAGAAAATGATAGGCATGCTTACACTTGGAAGGGTGAATTTATTTTCCCCCAACCAAGATCAAATGTATCCTATGGTCACCCTGGGGTTGGAACTTCCCAAGCTCATGGTACGCAAAGAGACAGAAGTAGAGATAGACCAGAAGTAAGTTTTGCCAACCCAGTGGGCAGAGAAAGAACGAGAACGGAGACGAATAGGGTAGAACCTGAGATGCTTAGAGCCCACAGGAACCAAAGAAATGTAGATGGATTCCCTCTGCCGAGGCCTAGAGAGCACACAAGAACTTTGAGACCCACCCAGCTAGTTAAGTCCATGAAGAATTACTTTGACGGCACAGGAGATCCCTATGATCATGTGGCAGAGTTCAAACAAGTCTTGAGAGCTGAACAAGTGGAGGATCTGTTCACGCAGTACAATGCCTTCGGTCTAACCCTTAGGAACACAGCACTTACATGGTTTCAGCCATTGGATGAGCGTCAGTTCAGGAGCATAGACCAACTCCTAGAGGCTTTCATTGTAGAGTTCTCTAAGAGTGGCATAAGACACAATACCTCATCATTGATTCACAGCTTCAAGCAAACCCCTCAAGAGACCGTGAGACTTGCAGGAAGAAGATTTAGACAATACCTTGAAAGATTCCTGTTTCGGAGCTACCCACATCTGCTAAACAAGTAGCCTTATTCCTTGATGGATTGCTGAGTACGAAATTGAGATCCTATGTGTATCTGAAAGACCCTAGGACTATAGAAGAGTGTGTACGCATGTGCATTGACATTGAAGATAACCTAGGGGAAGAACTAGAGCTTTCCAAAATCTACAAAGATTCAGATAGTGCTTCTAGTCACTCTTCCACGCAATCCACATCAATTGAGGAACTCGCAGAGAAAGTGGCACAAAAACTAGGCGTGTCTAGCAAACAAATTCCGAGGTTTGCCCCTGTGAAAAGATGCTATACGTGTGGTGGCGACCACATGGCGAACGTCTGTCCCATTATGGCTCAACCTCAAGTTAATCCCAGTAGCCAGTACTGCACTATAGAACGGAAGTACACCAATCACACTGTGCAAGATTGCCCATACAACAGGCAGGCGGTTAGGCAACCCTACCCTCAGCCATACCCTCAACAGGGAAGATACCAGAACCAGTACCCTCCACAGCCATATGGCAGGCCACAGCAACCCTATCAGCAACCATATCAAAACCAACAAAGACCTCAGCCTGTGTTAGCACAACAACCCCCAGCTCCAGCTAATGTGATCCCGGTAAAGTATACTGCTGCAGAAGAGAACATGAATAGAGCCTTAGTCCCGGTAACATCCTTGCTTTCTGAAAGTGATCCAAGTGACCATAGCTTTGATTCCACACATGTCGATAGTCCCCAGGCTTACTACATGCAGTCTCCAGAACATGGTGAGTCCTACTATAGTGAAGAACCAAGTGAACCTAGTTGGGAGTCGGATTACACGAACGTCATGTATGCAAACCCCAACCCTAGGCCTCAACCTAGGCAGGTACGACCACCCTTTCCTAGAGGACCATGCTACCGATGTCAGGGAGATCACTTCATTCGTGATTGTCCCTTACCTCCACCTACACAAAATCAGTCCGTGACGATCCAGGGCTTTTGCCAAGATTGTGGAAAAGAGCATCTTTTACGAGATTGCCCAAAGAACCCCAATAATATGCCAAAAATCACTCCTATCAATGTGATTGGTTTGGTTGTAGATTCCTCAGGAAGTGTCACTTCCACTGCACCAGTGCAGGTAGTCACTAGAGCTCAGGCATTGCAGCAAAACCAAGAGGCAAGCCAGGAAAAGGGCCCTGAGGCTAGTGAAACCGAGAGCGTGACAAAGAAAAGGACTAGAGCGTGGAAAGATAGTCGAGAAAGAATGAAAAGACAATGGGCCAAAAAGATGAGTGAGCTTGAGGAAAGCATAAGGGAAACCAAAGCGAGGATAACCGAACTCACAGCTCAAACTCCCTCTCACATTACCCCACCTCCACCACTCCCATCTCCATCCGACCCACCACTTTCCCCACCGCCTCATCAAATCCCACCACCCCCTAGAGTAGGATCAGTCCTAGCTGACCCCACTCCTGAAGACCTAAATATGATGCTGAAAGCATATCAGGCCAGAATCCAAGAAGGGCCAACCGTAACTAATCATGAGAAATGCTACCCTAGAGCCGAGCTAGAGCTTGAACGAACCAAAATTTGTGCCAAAATGGTGGAATTGGCTCAGACCATGTTTGAAGCCAGTCGACTATTTAACATTTCTAGTTCAGCCAAGACGCAGTTACACTTTGATGGACTGCTAGAAAGAATAGAGATGCTAATTGCACAGTCAGAGAAGGAACCTGCCCCGCAAAGAAAGGAAAGGGCGAGAGAACGGATAAGCCAGCCTCTTCAGGAAGCCCATGTGCCTCCTCAAGAAGCTTATCTTCCCCCCCAAAAGGCACATGAGCCTCCCTCAAAAGCTTGCGTACCTCCACAGATTGCCTACATTCCTTCTCAGGGAGCGAATGAGCCCGCTCGAAAGAGTAATAGAATAAGTAATCCTCCCCAAGAAGCTTGTGCTCCAGCCATTTACGAGAGCAAGGAGAGAGCCAACGATAGAATAAGCCCTCCTTCCCAGGTTGCTTACGCGCCTAATTCTACGGAGCCAGACACTTCTTCTTCTATGAATCGGTTTGCACCAGACTTCTTACGAGAGATTCAAGAAGACAAATGGGATAACGAAAGTGAAGTTGCCCCTCCCTTTGAACTTGTGGATGACGCACACGACCAATTCCCACAAGACATCCCATCTATTTACGGGGAACATGAGAGCGCTCAGTCTCACGAGAGATTGGACTTTGAGTCTAATTCCATACAAGAGCTACCCCACTTCACAGGCCCATGGGAAGCAAAGTCCACGTGTATGAGAGCACCCACAGTCATGGTAAGGAACGATGATTCAGTCATATCAAGGAACACGGAGGTAGCAAAGAACACCAAGGTGCAGCGCGATTCCACTTGGGAAGAACTGCCTAAGGATAGACCAGAAGCGCGAAAATATGTAGCCAGTCGAATAACTGAAGTTGCAAAACCTCGTTCCCGGGTAGGATCCCATAGGACAGTGCCAGAAATTCCCTTGGACAAGATCGGAGATATGTGTGAAGGTGAAGAAGGGAACACCTATCTTCCCATCACCTACCAGGAGTACACAACCAAGGCTATTTTGGACTCAGGTGCAGGAGTTGCAATTGCCACGACTTCCCTTTGGAAGCGTTGGGGCAAGCCAGCACTCAGGCCAACGAGAATGAAATTGCAAATGGCCGATGGTCACATAGAGAGACCCCTAGGATTGCTAGAAGGAATAACTCTCACCACTTGTGGTGTCAAGTTTGAGCATAGTTTTGCTATATGTGACTTCAGCAAAAATCATGCCTATGAGATGATTTTGGGAAGACCATTCATGCGACAGTTGCAAGTGGTACAGGACTGGGGAACCAACTCCTTGTACCTGCAACACTTAGGTGTTACGACCAAAGTCAATCTCAAAGATTACTCTCATAGAGATGTCCCTCCCATCCAGTGGAATCCCATCCATAGAGCCAAAGATGATACGGAATCTGTGCATTCCATAGGGTCAGGATCCTCTTGGATGCATGAAGACACCCACTTATGGATGTGCAAAGTAGCAGTAGAGGAAGAGAAGAGAGAAAAGGCCAGAGAAATAGGTGCAAAAGAAACACATAGAGCAATTCAAGACCCAGCCTATGCACCTGTAGTTTTTCCTGATGAGGAATTCGAACCCCATGGCTGGGCAAAAATTTTAGCAACCATGGACGTAGCCATCAATGAAGAACAATGGACACCCCACTGTGATGAGGATGGCTATGACATTTCAGTCTTCTCCATAGAGCCAATCATGGGAGAGGCAGTTCTAGAAGAATGCGAACCTAGCCCTGATGCATTTGAGGATGCAAGTGATTCCGATCTCGAGTCTATCATTATGGACCCACCATTTGCATCAGATGAAGAATACTTCCATGAAGTAGAATTTCAACCCCAGAGGCATGGAGAGCTTACAAATGATGTAAGATTAGCAACACATGTGACCCCGAAGGAAGAAGGAAAGAAACGGAAAAAAAGAGAAACCTCACCAGAAGAGGAAGAATCTTTGTTTGAGGTCCCAGAAAATTTTAAGAAGTATGAGATAGATGACAGGAGGGTCATGATTAGAATGCCTAAACGAGAGGCACAATCAGGAGAGGCCTATGATAACAAAGAAACTACTAAGAAAATAGTAGTGGCCATAGAAGAAGGAGAGGAGAGATGCACGTATATAGGCCATGACCTGACAGAAGAAGAAGAGCAAGAGTTGATTGCCTTGCTAAGAGAATACAGAGATGTATTCGCTTGGAGTTACAAGGATTTGAAAGGTGTTGACCATGACATATGCTCACACACCATTCCCATGACTTCAGATGCTAAACCCTCTAAGCAAAAGCCCTATACATATAACGATAATTACGCTGCTAAGATCAAAGAAGAGATAGATAGACTGGTTGAAGCTGGATTTATCTATGAAATTGAGCACACTGAATGGGTATCCCCCATCGTAGTGGTGCCCAAGAAGAATGGCAAACTGCGCGTGTGCATTAACTTGAAGAAGGTTAATGCAGCCACAATTCGAGATAACTATCCGCTTCCCATCACAGAACATCTCTTAGAAAGAGTGGCAGGCAAGGAAGTGTACAGCTTCCTTGATGGATTTTCGGGCTACAATCAAGTAGCCATAGCCCCAGAGGATCAGCATAAGACAGCATTTGCCACAGAATGGGGCATTTTTGCTTTTAGAGTAATGCCATTTGGGCTTACCAATGCACCAGCTACCTTCCAGAGGCTGATGTGCCATGTGTTTAAGGAGTTCCTGAGGAAGAGTTTAGAAGTCTACGTTGATGATCTTTGTGCTCATTCCAACATTAGACAAACCCATATCCCTGAACTCAGACAAATCTTTGACAAATGTAGAGAATATCAAGTCTGCTTGAACCCAGAAAAGTGCGTTTTTATGGTCAGGCAAGGCAAGATTCTAGGACACATAGTGTCAAAGAATGGCATATCTACCGACGAAGAAAAAGTGAGAGCCATAGCAGAGCTACCTAGGCCAAAGAATGTCAAGGAAGTACAAGCTTTCATGGGGCACTGTGGTTATTACCGACGATTTATACACATGTATGCTGTCATTGCAAAGCCCATGTACGGACTTCTGACAAACTTTGAGTGGATGGATGAGTGTGAGAATTCCTTCCAGGAGCTTAAACGAAGATTATGTTTAGCACCAATCTTGACCACACCAGATTGGAATAAGCCATTCCATGTTCATGTTGATGCATCCAATTATGCTATTGGATGTGTGCTTGCACAACCTACTGGTGAAGGTAATATGGATCTTCCAATTGCCTATGCCAGTAGACAATTGAATGCGGCTGAACGGAATTACACCACTACAGAGAGAGAAGGCTTAGGCATGGTATATGCAATTAAGAAATTTAGACATTATTTGCTTGCAAATAAGTTCAAATTTTTTACGGATCATCAAGCATTGTTGTACCTTGTAAACAAGCCTTGCAATACAGGAAGGTTAGTGAGATGGTTTCTCTTGCTAATGGAATATGATTTTGAGGTTGTGGTGAGAAAAGGGAGGACTCATTTAAGAGCAGATCATCTCTCTAGGCTCACATCGGGAGAAGCCCCACAAGGAGTGTCAGATGACCTTCCTGATGCTTACTTGTTTAATTTGGAAGTTATACCGCAGTGGGCTAAGCCATTGGTGCCAGTATTGACGTACGGGCCCAACCATCCAGTGGTAAACACACGAAATAGAGAGATTGTAAAAGCCCAAAAGTACCACATCATGGCCGGAAGTATGTACAAGCACACAAATCAAGGGATCTTGGCTTGTTGCGTAGAAGAGGATGAGTACGCTAAATGGTTGCAATTAGCACATGTAGGTGCTCTAGAGCAACACCATTCAAAGCAACGAACTTTACAGACTCTAAAGAGATTCGGAGTGCATTGGCCAACTATGGAAGCTGATGTCCAAAAGTTGTGCAAGGAATGCCCAATCTGTTGCACTAAGCCACCTGTGGAACATGCCACTCTCTATCAAGTATCCATTGTGCCAGATTGGAGTGAACCTCTAGTATCATTCTTGAGGACAAACACATTCCCTCCAGACATGACTCTAGCTAGGAAAAGGAGTTTAGAACAAGAAGCCCAGGATTATTCACTCATTGGTGATAATCTATATAAGCGTGGTAAAGATGGTTACCTGAGGCTATGTGTCCATGGAAGTGAGTATCTTAAGATCTTAGAAACTGCTCACCAAGGTGTAGCAGGAGGACACTTTGGACCGGATCGGGTGATCAAGGCAATCCTATTTGCGGGCTTTTGGTGGCCTACCCTTCACGTGGATGCACATACCTATGTGAAACGGTGTGATGTCTGTCAGAGGACTCAGTATCCTATACGCAAAGATGAGATGCCACTGAAACCTATGATGGGTGGACGTGCATTTTCTAAGTGGGGAATAGACTTCGTAGGTCCTATTAATCCCCCAGCCAAGGGTTCTCATGCGGAATACATCATTGTTGCAACAGATTATCTCACCAAGTGGGTAGAGGTAAAGGCTACGACAAAGAATGATGCTCAAACAACGGCCAAATTCTTGTTTGAGAATGTATTCACAAGATACGGGCTACCTATAGAGCTTGTAAGTGATAGAGGCACTCATTTCTTAAATGAAGTGATTGAAAATCTACTCCAAGAATTCTTGGTAATACACAAGAAGTCTGCCCCCTATCACCCTCAAGCTAATGGACAGGCTGAGAGCACTAATAAGATCTTATGCAATGTACTGACAAAATTAGTGAACACTAAACGCTCTGATTGGGACAAACAGTTACATCATGCTGTTTGGGCATACCGAGTTGCCTACAAAACGGTACTCCAAGCCACCCCCTTTCATATGGTATTCGGTCAAAACGTTGTGTTACCCTTGGACTTCTTGATCCCTACATTGAGAGTAGCACAAGAACACGAATGGACAGGTCATGAGCTCTCCTCTAGAATTTTTGACCTTGAACGATTAGGAGAAACAAGACTGAGAGCAGCGGCAGGAATATATGCAGCCAAGAAGAGACAGAAGGCATATTTTGATGCCCATGTGAAGGATAAAGGCTTGAAAGCAGGAGATCTAGTCTTAGTCTATACACTGAAACAACACGCGAGGAAGCTAGAAAAGAGGGGCTACGGACCTATGATTATCAACAGGATCTCCACGAGTGGAGCAGTACAATTAGCCACGTTAGAGGGTGATGTTCTCCCTAACTATATTAGCGGATGCAGAGTCAAGTTGTATCAGGAACCCCTCACGGAGGAAATGCTCAGTCGACTCAACACTGCTAAGAAACGCAAAGAGGAAGAGAAGCGAATTAGAGAAGAAGCTCAAGCAGAAGCTTTAGAACGCATCAGAAGGATGAAATTACGAAGGCAAGGTAGAGAGCAGCCTAGGACAAATGACTATGCAGATCAAGGATATCATATGGCAATGTGTGAAGTCGCAGGAACCAGCTCACCTAGGATAACTGATCGACGTCCTTTCGTAACCCTAGATATAGGACAAGGAAAGAGTGCAAGGACTGTAAGAGCCTTGATTGACTCAGGTGCAGCCACTAGTGCTGTTAGAGTGTCTTACTGTCAAGAGTTACAGTTAACTGTCAATCCTGTGGAAGCATATCTCATAGGATTGGGAGGCGTGGAAACCCCTTGCATGGGCGAGGTGGAACTTCCCCTCTACATTCATGAGGAGGCAATGACAGTTAAAGTACTAGTGTGTCAAGATGAGGATCTCACTGAACCTCTTGTCTTGGGTCAAGACTGGATCTATGACCAAGCAGTCAACTTAAACCTAAGAAGTGGACTTCTTCAGGTATGGGTCAATCATAGTCGAATTACAGTAGAGTTGGATAATGGAGCACTCAAGGAACTAGAAAAGGCACAGACTCCTGGTCCCTCCAGGGGTGCACATGAAGTTGACCATGCTGTTCTTGTCCAAAACTATGTGTTGCAGAGGAATGATATTCGCAAAAAAGGAGTCAGGGATGCAAAGGAACTCCCTTCTTTTCCAAAGGCCAGAAGGAGGCAACAACCAAAGGTGGAGCAAAGGCAGAAGAAGCAGAGTACTACCTATGCCGGACATCAAAAGAACCTGCGCAGCAGAATGTCTCAACAAGTGAACCAAGTGTGGGTGCGAAAAGGCGAACACCCGGTTGCACCCACGCCAATCGCACGGGCAAAGCCTCTTATTAGTAACCAACAACACGTCACTAATAAGAGGTCTTTCGGAAATTCTTCTCCTAACGTGAAATCTATTTGGGTGCCCAAAAAGTCAATGAAGGCTAGCCCACAATCAAG
The DNA here is from genome assembly GCA_020310875.1 of Ceratopteris richardii. Classification (NCBI taxonomy): domain Eukaryota; kingdom Viridiplantae; phylum Streptophyta; class Polypodiopsida; order Polypodiales; family Pteridaceae; genus Ceratopteris; species Ceratopteris richardii. Next base: position 32,865,752 of record CM035420.1, on the reverse strand, counting down.
ACAAATTTGGGTGCCTAAGGCTTGTTTGCGGGCTCAAATAGCTACACCAAGAACACACCCTACACAGCATGATCCATTCACTCGCACAGCCTACATCCACTCATTTTCAACACCAAGGCACATGAGCACGAACAGAATCAGTTGTAAATGGGTCCCTAAAAGGCCTCATGTTCAAGCTGACACACCTATAAAGCTCTCGAGAATCTCTACGGAACCATGAGCAAAACCCATCCACTGCATTTGGCAGCCCAAGACTTGTAACAAACCCCCTGACCCCGATTGTAAATCCATGATCACCTACTAACCGCTTCACTCTCACATCACATCATTTCGCTTAGCTCTTAGGTCTACCTAACTCCTAACTACACACACCAGCACCGAGCACTTATTAACCCCTAACCACTCCCGAACTTTAAGTTAATGTTGTAACAAGGGACACCATGTCATTTTTGTGTCCATTGCAATGTTAACGTTTATTCATATATTCTCACAGAATCAGCTGCGACATTTCCAACATGGCGGAGGCAGCAGGAACGAGCTCTCACACAGAAACAAGCCCGCAAGTGGTGGACTTGGACAGTTTACCCGTTTTGCCGGAGACAATTGAAAGACCAGAAGATTTGCAGGCCGTCAAAATCATACCTATTGCGGACCCTCCACGTGGCCACACCATGCCCGTGGGAAAGACTTCCCATTGGTTTACCGAGGTGGCAGGACCCTTGGGGGAAGGAACGTACCTATGGGAATCAGAGTTGGACTTCAATGGAAAGCAAGGCAGATACCATTTCTTTACAAGAGAATTTGAGAAGTTACAAAATGCGGAAGGTCTACGTCCGATATGGGAAAAAGCAGGATTGAGTGCCTATTTCAGTGCCCGACTCCCAAAACCTGACTTCATGCGATGCTACTATCTCATCAACACCTTGACTCCAAATCAGAACCCAAAAGGAGCAAGCTCATTTGTGATTCCATCTCTGACAAAGGGGAATGAGCTCAAGAGGTTCAGGCTATCAAACAATTTGGTGAGAGAGGCTCTAGATATGCGCGGAATGCATATTCCTACAGAAAAGGAAACCCTAGTACCGGATTACATGAAGAATCGAAGTCTCACCAAACTCAAGGACATGGTATCCATGACGCCTAATATTGCAATACACCTTCGCATGTGCATGCAACACTTTGCTTTCCCGGCACAAGATCGATTCACCATGCCGCCCAAAAAGATTTGGTTTAGCCTGTATCTGGCAGAGACACAGAGCCTCACCATCAACCTACCCCACTGGATAATTGATCAGATACACTTAGCTCACAAACGCTGGCCGCGGAAACAGGTTTTATATGGTTGCTGTGCTCTGACAAGAATCATTTATAGGTGTTTGGCTTATGACATTCCAATCCAACGGGCCCTGATGTGGAATCGGGTAGAGCAGTTTCGAGGCAGGACATCCACTGGACCCCCTTCTAAGAAGATGAGAGGCACGGTCCAAGTCCCATGTGCTCAACCACGTGGAGCCACCCTAACACCAGACGTCACCCCGCCACCCCGAAGAGTCCGACCATTCACACTCCGACTTCCAAGACGCAGCACCGATGGTTCCACCTTGATATTCCCTCCCATCCCAACGGATCTCGAATTTCCTAGTGGTGCACCTTTGGAAGAACTCACTAATGAAGACTTCGAACAACTATTACAAGATGTAGAGCTGGAGGCAGAAGAGGCACAACAAGCGGAGAATGTACAAACGCAGGCCACAACCTCCCAAGCACCTGTCACACCTGTCAAAGTGGATGCAGAAGATGACGGAGATGAAGAACAGGAGGATGATGAGGAGGAGTATGATCAAGAGCACCAAGAGGAGCAACAAGAAGTGCCAGAACTTGTAGGTGCACCTGCATATACAGCTCAACTATGAAGGCTATACGACACTATCAAAGCAGTACAAGAAAGGCATCAGCTCTCTCTGGTATCAGGTCAAGCTTTGATGCAAGAAATGCTATCAGATGAAGGGGTGGACCAACACTTCATTGACACCCTCAAATTAGTGTCAGACTCTTTAGGAGTTCCAGAGGCTGTCCACACCGCAGTCCGCCAGTCCGTAAGGTATGACAAACGCAGAGTGGACACGTTACCACGAGCAGGTAAGACTATCAGGATACCCGTCACAGAACCAGAAGTACCCATTGAGACCACAGCCACCCCCATAACCACCACTGACCTCTCCGCTGAAACCTTCGTTCAGACATCATCCATCTCACCCCAGCATCCTCCATCACCACCTTCTCCACCCCCACCACCACCTCCCACCTTGGAAGAAACGACAGTCATCACCTCTACCTTCACTTATAACCCATCCTCATTCAAATCATTCTCATTTCGAGAACCCACCTCACAAGACACTCTTTTCTCCTTCGTCACCAATCCCTTGTACACTTCGTCCCGTCTATCCTCTGAACCCATGACTGGCCATCCCATAATTACAAGTGTAGTTGGAAACCCAGCACCCACAGAAGGCACCCTGTGTTTCCCGACCTATCCCCCAATACGGGTACCTCCATTCCATGACCCTCACTTCCCATCTGGCCCCCACACCTCTTTCAACCTGACCGTGCCACCCCAATACCCGTCCTTTGTGGAGCAGTTCTTCCGCTCTCCAATGTTTCAAAGGCACCTTTCTCCGATGTTCGCAACGACATCAATTTACACGAACACCACACTCACTTCACCTACCATACCCACCTACATGGTAGCCCCTGCACACACCACCTCGTCTGACCCAATGGACATTTCACCAACCACAGCACCTCTCCCCACGATTTCCCCACCTTCCCCTCCCTTGCTCCCCACCTCACCACTCACATCATTGGCACACATAGCATTCACTAACCCCCTACCCAATCCCACCTCCCCTGCATTTCAAACTTTTCCCCTTGCATCTCATAATGTAAATAGCACGTTCAACACATTACTTCAGTGTGCACATCAGCTACAACAAGACTACCATCAATTGGAAGAACGCACTGCTGCCCTCCAGGCAGAATCTCAACGTCTGCAAGCTAGAGTCACCACTCTTGAAGCTGACTACCAGACGCTCCTAACCGAGCATACCACACTACAGCAGGCTCACTCCGAATTGGAATCAAAGACATCAACTGTAGATGACCAAGCAGTCAAGGAACTAGAAACAGTGCTTCAAGCGCAAATGATATCTAACGCTACACTCAGACGCAACATTGGGCTATTAAGGAAGCATATGGCCGCAGCACTAGAAGAGAACAAACGACTTCAACAACAAAACCAAGACAACTTTGAAGCGGCCATGGAAGGAACCGTAGGAGCAACCATTAGCCCTACCAGATATAGAGCAGTTCCATCAGAAGACATTCGCATCTTACTTGAGGAGCATGCAAATTTCTTGGAGTCATATGAAAAACTAGAGACTGAATGTGCAGATCTAAAGAAACAGATAGCCAGTGTACCCACTGCTCAACAGGAGCCGGTAATCTTGCAACACTCTACAGAAGAAATGGAGACCCTCCGGAAACAGGTGGCAGAACTCCAAGCACGCCTCTTACCATATGAACGGCCACCCTCGCCCATTGAAGAACCAGAACCTGAAACAGTAGTGGAAATCCCCGTCGATGACAGCTATGAAGAGCCATACGAGCCTATGCCGACGCCTGGTGGTCGAACTACAGAAGAAGGACAAGACACGTTAGAAATTCAAGTTCCAGATTGGGTCAAAAGGGTCGAGAAAGTGGGTAAGACACATGATGATCGTGTGGCCGTGCAAATGCAATCTCTCACAAATCTGGAAGAAACTGTCCTTCGGTCTTCCTACTTTCAAAATTTATCCCATCAACGGTTAATCACAACATCAGAATCGCAATACATGCCTTATTTTGTCTTACTACATGATTATAATGCAGAAGTCAAAAGACATACAGGGAAGGAGCCCACGTTCGCCACTCAATTTGAGATAGGGGATTTACCGACAGATGCACGTGCTGGCTCGATCTTCCAACCTAATCGGCGTGCACGTTTACTCACCGATTACCCAGAGATGATGAGTACCTGGGCAACCATGCCACTATATATCAAGTATAATCCATGCTATTGTCCAGTGGTACGTCGCAGATCCTGGCAAGCATTTGCAATCAAGGTACGCAACAATAAAGAGTGCTCGGCTTGGGTTAACTACCCATATTTTGCTCCACCTCGAGGGACTCCAACCGTAGCCTACATGATATCAACAATCCGACACTGGTCCACACGTCTAAATAATGCACCCGACATCGCGGCGAAAATGTGTATGAAGATATTCGAGCTCATGACCATTGTCTTCAAAACCTTTCGGAATGTCCAAGCTCCATACATCTCTGCCCCTGGATTCTCTCAAGGCAACAAGGATTTAGTCTACGACATGAGCCAAACCCCCTCGGTCACTATCATCTTTGCTTGGCATGCACGAATAAAGTACTTGCCCGCATGCTTCAAGCAGACATTTGAGGAAATGTTCTCTACGGGATTCTGGAAATACAATTCCGAAATTTTCATTCCCAGACCCACACATTTGCTACATCTATTCGCAGTAGAACAAGCGATCCATGCAGATCAGTTACGTCTGCCACATCCGGACATTCCAGGACCAATCGATTGGGATCGTATGATGACAGATTTGGCCAGAGGACTACGCATACAAGAACATCAGCTTGCCACTCAGGTTGTGGAATATTACATCCAACACTCCCAGCAACAAGGGTCTGTCAGGGACGACAGACGCGAGAGAGGGGGGGGTGTTGAGAGCAGTATGGGCACCCAAGGACTGACTAGACAAAGAAGTCAGCGGAGAGAGTCAGAACAAAGTGAAGGAGTAAGTAGACAAAGTAGTCGACGCAAATCTGGCAGATAGGCCCTACAATTTTTCCCAAATCTACATCTTTTAACAGTGATTCTTATCACTAACAATCAATGTAAATACCATTTCATATTTTTGTAGCTCCATTTTGTGCAAGCCAAGGAGTCCTTGAGCTTGAGGAGCCTTAGAAGTACCTACATATCAATTTCCGTATTTTTTAGACTCCGTTTGAGCCCTCAAATTGGCCCTGGAACCTAATTTTTAACTAGGCCGGACACTAGGTCTGGACAGGGCCAAAACCTAGTCAAAAACTATAAAAAGAGCTAGAGAGCTCATTTTTGAGGTTAGATTGTAATTGAAACGAACTTGTAAGAGCATTTTGAAAGTAATCTAAAAGCTCCATTGATTCTCACTCTTTGTCTTGCCTAGTGTGTGCGTGTGTGTGTATGTGTGTGCATGCTAGTGTGCTTCTCACTCACGCACTTGTGCAGCCACTTGCTCGAGGTCTTCATACCATCCTCACGTCTTCCCGGATTGACATTAAAGGAGGTGCTACTCATCATTGAGCTACAGTGTTAGTGTATGTATGCATGTGTAAGTGTATGTATGTATGTGTAAGTGTACATATATGTGTATGTATGTGCATGTATGTGTGTTTGTATGTATGTGTATGTGTGTGTATGTATATATAAGTGTATTTATATGTGTATGTGTATGTGTATGCATGTATGTATGTGTATATGTATATATTTATAAGTGCATGTATGTATGTGTAAGTGTATGTATAGGTTTATGTGTATGCATGTATGTGTGTCAGTATGTGTATGTGTGCATGTATATGTGTGCATATAATTAGTATGTTTGTGTGTATGTATATGTGTGGGTATATGTATGTGTGTATGTATGTATGTATGTGTAAGTGTATGTATATGTGTATATGTATGCATGTATGTGTGTGTGTATGTATGTGTATGTGTATGTGTTGGTCTGTATATATGTGTAATTGTATGCATATGTGTATGTGTATGCATGTATGTGTGTTTATATATGTATGTGTAAGTGTATGTATGTATGTGAAAGTGTATGTATATGTATATGTGTATTCATGTATGTGTGTGTATGTATGTGTATGTGTCGGTATCTATGTATGTGTAAGTGTATGAATATGTGTATGTGTATGCATGTATGTGTGTGTATGCATGTATGTGTAAGTGTATGTATGTATGTATGTATGTGTAAGTGTATGTATATGTGTATGCATGTTTGTGTGTGTCTATGTGTGTGTGTGGGTATGTATGTGTATATGTTGTGAGGAGATGGTTGGACACACTCCAAAGATGAGATTATGTTGCAATAGTCCTACTCTACACCTACCAATGTGACTCCAAAGTATCTTTGTAGACACCTTTCGCTTCCAAACAGTGCATTTAGACCCACTATGTACCTTGGAGCATCATTGCCAAATAGTTGTGCCAAAACAGATAACTTTCAAGATAAAAGGGCTTTTGAAAACTTGCTACTTTTGGACTTGAACCTCTCAGAGAAATGCTCAATTCTCACTGCTTGATAGTAGTTCATCCAAGAGCTTCTAAAAACATCTAATTGATGACCTTGATAACTATAAAAAGTTATTTCACTAATATAAAGTGATTATATGATGAGAAATGATATTAAGAAGTTAGGGGTGTAATCCCGACTTTTCAAGAGGATGACAGTATGTAGACATAGGTTGCTTGCAGAGGAAATATCACAAGTTCTAATGACCCAAATGACATGAAATTTGATATGTAGAACCTAGATAGATCATGCTACGTATCCCATGTTAAAGCAAGTGAAAAGATTGAGTACACATAAAGAATGCAATTTATTGAACTCACTCAAATGATGAGATAGAAGCAAACAAAAGTAGATAGAGATTAACCTGCACTAATGACTAAAAATGTATATGATTATGAATGTATGATAGAAGGGAGATGAGGTAGAATTAGGCATACCTATGTGATCTAAGTGTAAGCTCAACCTTGAGGCCGAATGGCTCATGCTTCTTTGTCATTCCCCTCAATTAAGAGTCACCCATATTTATACTCACAAATAAATTTGAAGTTTAAAATTCTTCTGCCTAAAAGTGTTCCTACTTTTTGGGTGGTGATTGATGCGATTCCAAGCACTAATTATTTGTGATACAAGACGCATAATGTCATGAGAATCCTTCAATCATTCTCTTTTTACTTTTATCTTAAGAGATAAAGATCAAGTTTTTTACAAGGGGTGTTCATATGCACTTCACAAATGATTAAGAGTAGATATATGAAAAGTCCCTTGCTATTTGGTCAAGCATCAAGGCTTGCTAAATGCACCAATAGCTCCCCCTCAAGCCTAGGATGCATGAGTCTTTAATCCTTCGGTATTTCTTGGAACCCAATCATGGGTTTAAACGTGTGTACCTTGCTTCCATCCAATGATTTGTTCATCATATCTACACATTGCATATGACTAGATACATAGGAGAGTTGTATCTCCTTAATCATAATCTTTTCTCTAACAAAATGATAATGGACTTCTATATGCTTAGTACTGGCATGAAAGATAGGATTAGGAGCTAAATAGAGTGAGCTCATATTATCTCCAAATATAAAAGGAGTGCCAAAATCCAACCCTAGATTTGCGTATAGGGTCTTGATCCAGATGGCTTCTTGCATTGCATTTGCTTAGCCTCTATATTCAGCTTTAGTTGAGGAAAGAGAAACTGTAGGCTGCTTCTTTGAAGACCAAGATATGAACTTTATACTTGCAAATGATAAGTATCCATTTGGAAAAATATGAGCCTTGCATGGGACTTGTAAGGATTCCTAATTTTTAGGGATTAAAATGCTTAATCTAGTGGTTTAATCGAGCATACAAAACCACCAGTGGTATATTGAAATAAAATAATATTTGATAGATTTTGTATTTGAATTACCAAATGGGAATATTTTGTGCCCTTGGGTATTGGAATTGAATGGCTTGGATTGATTTGAAGTATCTCTAGAGAGAGAAGGCCAATAAATTTGTGGGAGCTTGGACTATTCAAGTAGGCTTTTTTGGCCACTCTCTCCAAGATTTTAACCCCTTGGATCAAGACAAATCCCAAGGATCTCAGCATTTGGGGCTGAGCTTCAAGGCGCGTGTGATTTCAGCCGTCTGATCATCTATTTATTCAAGGGAGTAGGACAAAAGGCACCTAAGATCTCCAAGGCATCCATCTCAGCCATTGGATCAAGCTTGCATCCAAACGCCATGATTTAAGGCGCTCCAAGGACCTAGAAATCAATGAGAGTCATTAGATCTCCGCCCCAATCCAAGGGCTCTAAATCAAAGGTGCCTTTTTGAAGGCTCTTTTCATCCTAACCACTAAATTTAAACCAAATCCAAAGGCCTAAAAGTAAAGGCGCCTTGACTTTCGCCCTTCAACCCCATCCATGGATTTTTAAGCCAATCCAAGGGCTCTAAATCATTCCCAAGAATTTGAAAACCATTCAAATGAAAAAAAACATGAGTTTGAAGTGGTTTCTTGCTCTTTGACCACAAAAAACAAGGGAAGCCTATGCCTAGTCTCTGTGATTAAAGGACTAAACTGTGTCCACCACCCTCTTCTCATTGGTCTATCACTAATCACTCCTTGATCTAAAAGGCCCATGCAAGGTTCTTTTTTTCCCTTAATGCCTGATATGCTTCTTCTATCATCTTTTGAGCCTACCCAATCTACATCAGTGAATAGCTTTACATTCAAATCAAATGGGTAGGGGTAGTATACACCTTCATTGATTGTTCCTTTCAAGTACTTCAATATAATTTTGGCTCCATCCACGTGAGGTTTCCTAGGCATATGCATGAATTGGCTAAGCACACTTACTCAATAGCAAATATGTTATACTTTATGGAAAATTGGAATGTTAAATAAGTTTTATTGCCTTGAGGTTTTTAATGTGTTTTGTGTTTTGATTTAGCAGGTGAAGATCCATGAGGGTGTGAACATGCATGGACTTAATTCAAATATTTTTGGAGATATTTAGAAGAATACTTTTAGAAGATAGTTATTTTTAGAAGATAGTATTTTTAGTTATTTTGTAAAAATAAAAGATCGCTTTAGAAAGCAATTTTTTTGTAAAAATAAAAAATTACGATTTTGTAAATAAAGCAAAAGCATACTTTTCGAAGCACGGCCCTCGTGTATCTTCTATTGAAAACATAATAAGAAATACCTATAAATACACTTGCTCTGGTAGACTTGTCCATCAGAGTATGTGGGGGGAGATTGTACCCAATCTGGTGTCATCTCTTGTCTCTTTCTATTCTCTGAGTATTTTTGTGTGGTTTTGTTTTTGTACTATCCTCTACGTTCATGTGTCTGTGGGATCCCAAGGGCAACAATGGTATCAGAGCCAAGGCATCTGTGGAGGTGGCTTCAGCATTCGATTGTGATTCACAGTATCCCTTTCATTTGCAATTCGGCATCCATCTCAATCATCTGGTCAAGACCTAGGTTTTGGTTCTCTACATAAGGCCATGGGCCCTCCCCATAGCATCAAGGATTTTAGTACATCATCCCTAGATTGGGTAATGCAGCAAACTAATGATTACGACCACCACCACGTGGTAGTGAGATGACTCTCCTCCCAACCTTATGCCTGTATATATAGCTGCTCGAATCAACGAGGACCACAAATGTAACTAGAGTCCACAAGTGCATGTGCAATCTCCTCCACTCCTTTCACTAGAGTCTACTTGTGGCTAGAGTGATCTCGACCACTACTTTAGTACCTTCCACTAGAGTCCACTAGTGATTGGTGTACTCGCCACTCGAGTTAAGTCTCTCACGGCTCAAGTTAACTCACCTTAACTTGAGTTAGAAGGCTCTAGAGCTCCTTGGGCAAAACTCTCTCCCCATGCTCCCCATGGGGATTGAACCCAAGACCTCCTCCTTCACAACCATGAGACTTAAACACTAGGCTAAGTGGATCACTTGAATATGAGAGCACATGAACTTATGCTTGAGTCTATTCTTGAGATCTTTGGTCCTACATACGAGTGACCAAACAGTATCCGATTTTAGATCTGTCTGACAATCGGATCCCTAGACCATAGACTTACTTTATTACATTATTCTCCCCTTGGGAAAGATCTTTGTCCTCAAAAATAAAGCTATATATAATAACTGTAGGCAACCCCTGAGCCTCATGTTCTTAAACCGGAAGAGCATGGTCATGTTCTAAAACTAGAAGAACATGTCTCATCTCTGTGGTGGGATCGCTGCCCAAATTATTCAAAACACTGTCCGGCTTTGCACTTTGATAAACTCGTCAAAGTACAAAGTAGTGAATGAATAATAAGGGTTGATCTAAAAACATCCCTAGCCACTTCATTGTGTCTTGATGTGCGATCTAGGCACAAACATATGAAATGGATGGATTCTAATTACTAGTCCATTTTTGGGCATGATTGGTGCATGGAATTTAGTAACTAGGATGGTATTTGTATCCCTATCAAGACTCTGAGAACTCTTGATTCACTTGAATTTGATTTTGAAAACTTGAAGTTTTGTTGATCCAAGCATCTGACTTGGATGTTTGTACAATATTTAACTCCCAACCAACAGTTACTTGATTTCTTCACTTGTCTTGAGGACTACCTGGTCCTAATAAGTTTGAAAATCCTATGTAAACTGTAGGAGAACGTTTTCCAATTACTTTGGATCAACCTTACTAAATCTTGACCAAGTCAAATTCAAAATGAAAATTATCCAACTTAAGATACTTTTCTCAAAGACTTTAGCCAAAAGTTCTTGGGAATCGTCAATCTTATGAGCAATTCCTAACTTTAGTGTTCTATTGTGTACCAAACTCTAGAAATTCATAAGAGTTTTGCTAGTAACTGGAAGCAAACCCAAATGAATAAGTCAATCATGGACTTATCATCTTATGAAGATTGAATAAGTTCTTGTACAGAACATCTATCTAGGATGTTTAATTTAGTTATCTAATTCCAATCGGCTAACCCTAGACTTTTGCAAAAAGAATCAGATACCATATTTGAGTCAATTCCAAAAGATTTGAAAAGCAGAAGGAAATAGCTAAAAGCCTGTATAACTAATTCAAACTTCTAAGATATAAACTTGCTATGAGTCAAATACTTGATGACCCAACACTTTAGCTCAAGACTTTAACTTCTTTATGATTTGTTTCTACAAGGTATTGAAGCATTTTTTTTCTTCTATCTTTAAGAGAATGCAACTTGATTCTCAAAAAGATTCATAGAGTAAATCTAAACATCATCCAACCACAAGATACTATTGTGGTATCGAACATAAGTGTGTCGACCCATTGACATTCTATTGATGAATTTTTTACTCAAGCAATGCTTCACTTGAGACTCTAAGTTCATGCCTATATTCAATCTTTATGACTCCTTACTAGAAATGCAATTCTTGAGCATTGCTTTGAGTCAAAGGATTGAATTTACCAAGTTACACTAGGAACTTGATGCTTGACTTAGTCAATCTATCTTTAGTTAAAAGGTTCAGTTCAAAGTCAAAGTCTTACTCTTTCAGAAATTTATCAAATGCTTCCGAATCATCAACACTTTAGCTTGAAGTGTTTCAAGAAGATCTTGGAAGTTACTTACTTCATATCTTCTTAAGAACTTGATCTTGAAGTATCTTGAGATCATGCTTTTATCATCCTTGAATTAAAACTTATCCTTGGAAGTTTTAATTTCCTTAAAGATCAAATCTAACTTCAAAATCCATTCTCAAACTAAAAGATAATTATCATGGCACGGTCCGATGTCCCATGCCATCTTTCCTACATCAATCTGAGTATAAAATATGGCATCCCATACCACCCTATTTTATTCACATTAATATGTGCGTGATATTTATCCTAAAGTCTAAACATATCTTGATAGATTACCTTTTCACTTCAACTCTTTGAAGCATCAGGCATTACCTCTAACTTGATATTCTAGGTTTTTATTCCTTTGCATGATCATTGCACGATCATTACCTCTTGATAGAATATTTCTTCTTTTTTGCTAATATTTTCAAATGAAAACCAGTTACAATTCCAAGTTCTTGAATTTTTTCTTATTCAAGTCCGATTGGTTATACTTGACCAATTTGTAGCAACAAGAGGTCTTTATTGCTTGTCTTTAGATTCCTTTCTAATTATAGCTTTAAATAGCTACCCTGGTCAGGACTTTATAGGAATCTCTTTACTGCTTAAGTCTAAGCATCCACTCATGCTTTTGGATTTCACCTTTAAGAAATTCCTTTAAGGATAGGTAAACATTATGTTTTACCTTCCACTTACTTAAGTACCAATTTCATGGTTGCAGACTACACTCTTGGAATTTCTTTCCTCTATTCAAACTTCGAACAGCTTACTATTTCGATTGCCAATACTTGGGCAACCTTTAGGGTAGTTCCAATCGCAATTATCTTGGACAACCATGGCCAAGATTAATCAATTCTTGTTGATTATGCAATAGAATAAAGACTTGTTCTTTATCATTAAGATCTCTTGAGCTTTTCTAAGCTTTTTGGCTTAATTGTAGGATTTTTAGAGAGCTTTCCCTAATTCAAGTCCAAGCATGTTCTAATGCTTTTCAGCTTCTAAAGCTAAGAATCTCTGATACACTTCCAGGTGATATCAACCATTTGGACTTTAAGTACCACTTCTGGTGGTTTGGGACTACTAGGGAACTACTTACTGACTAAAGAGTTTAAAGAATTTCCTTCTCACTACTTGGGAGAACATTATTCTTCAATGACTAGAGATCCATTCTAGGCATGACATGTGTGCATCCAATCATCCATGCCCAATCGTCCATGCACAAACAATCTATCTTCTACCTTACAAAAAGTTATAAATATACATGCGCACAGGCTTGAGTGCATCCTATTTCTTTTGCAAGCAAGAAGAAAATATAAATTGTGCATGAAAACATTCTTTCGTATACGCATGCTTGTGCGTAATGAGTGTTTCAATATGTTTATGCTCTTTCATATAGGTTTCAATAATTTGCATCAAGATTATCAACAATGAAGTTTACTACCATACTTCAATGATTAAAATGCATCCTACATGAAACCATAGAGCAAAAACAAATATTGAAACCAATCATTAACTTGGAAAATACTTATCTCCCAGTTAAGCTACGTCCTTCCCTTGATCCTCGGGAAGAGCCATTCTCCACCCTTTGGTCTCCATTACAAGTAGTCATGTAGCATACAAAGACCACCTTTATGCTTCCTAGATGCCTTCCATGTCCTTTCTGGAATAGTTGCAAAAGGAACTACTCCATTTTGAAGTTTCAGAAGCTTACTAGTTCCCCCTCTTTAGATTGAGAGAACATAGATGCAACATCTAGTAGGAGAGTAGAAAGAACTCCTTCTTTTCCTCTCAGTCAAAGCTTTGATCCGTCTCAAATGTGGGGTAGTTGTGGCTTGCTTTTGTGAATCAAAGAATGGTTTCTCCTCCAAGAATGGATGGACTTGACAGTTTCACTCTCGCTTGCTTCATTCTTCTTGAAATCAAATGATGAGACACAAATTGACTCTGAATCAGGTTCGGATCAAAGTGTGTAGCAGAGACCGATGGAGAATTCGGGTTGGAGATGGTTCCAAAGCTCGGGATAGGTAGAGGTTATGTGCACAAATTGAGAACAGATAGCACTTGCAGAAAATTATGGTACTAAAATGCTTGTAGCCTAGTGGCTGAATGATTCGGCTCTGGATCAAATCGTCAAGATCAAATCCCTTCAACTTTGCAGTAGAGGAGATCTTTTTGTCTGTTGCTAAAGCTTCTGCAACCCGACCAGTAATCAAAATAACATTAAGCGCTCCAGCAATTTGATCTCAAGCACGTGCAGATGAGGCGGACAGACGAAGTGCCCGTTACGTACATGTCACGGGCTCAAATCCGACCCTACAAACTGGTGTGGACTTTACGTAATGATCTTTTGGCTTACGGTTTGAAGATCTGCTACGGCAGTAACCACAATATACTTAAAATCCCAGATGGATAGTCAACGTCACGCGATTGTTATCTTGAGTAACACATTCTTCTCTCACTTAGGAGATGATGGGTTCAAAACCTGGGCACGACCTACTGAAGATAGCACTTCTTTTTGTAACCTCCTCCCGTCAAAAGAATTCGGGAGTAATTGATGCACGCCCGGGAACAATGGACTCCACGCACAAGGGACTCAATCTATTAAAATGATAATGCTAATAGTGAGAATGATGATGAAGCTCACTCCAAGGTCACCATGGAAGCTCTGATACCAATGCAACAAACTAATGATTACGACCACCACCACGTGCTACTGAGATGACTCTCCTCCCAACCTTATGTGTGCATATATCCTATTCTTTTATTAGAGAAGAAGAACAAGACTTATAGGATGTATATTTACTATAGAGCACTCACTAAGATAATAATTAAAAACAAATATCCTATTCCTAAGATAGATTATTTGCTAGATAAACTTCATGGAGCATGTGTCTTTAGTAAAATTGATCTTAAATCTGGGTATCATCAAATAAGAATGACACAAAACGATATTTATAAGACTGTCTTTAGAACTCAAACTGGTCATTTTGAATTCATGGTAACGCCTTTTGGACTTACCAATGTGCCTACTACCTTTGCACGCATGATGAATAACATTTCTTTTGAATACCAAGCTTTTGTTCTTGTTTTCTTTGATGATACATTTGTCTACAGTGAGAATGATGATGACCGTGAAAAGCATTTAGCAACAATTTTTAATTTGTTATGCAAAAACAAACTTTATGCAAATCTTAAAAAGATTTACTTTGTCCAAAGAGAATTAGAGTATTTAGGCCATATTGTTTCAAGTCAAGGCATTCATGTAGATCAAAAGAAAATTAAAGTAATTGAAGAATGGCATGTACCTCAATTTGTGAATGATGTACGCTCTTTTCTTGGATTAGCTAGTTTTTATAGAAATTTTGTAAAAGGCTTTTCTTATTTAGCACTCCCACTCACATTATTATTGAAGTAAAAATTAAAATTAGCGTGGGGATTAGCACAACAACAATCATTTGAAAAACTCAAACATGCACTTTCTCATGCACCTGTTTTGAAATTACTTGATTTGCCACAACCTTTCCATCTAGTTACATATGCTAGTGGTTCAGGTATAGGTGTTGTATTAATGCAAAATGATCATCCCATTGCATTTGAAAGTCGGAAACTTAAACCTTCTGAAAAGAACTATAATACATATGATAAGGAACTTTTAGCTATTGCGCATGCTTTAAAGATTTGGAAACGTTATCTCATGGGTTCAGAAGTCATAATCAAAACGGACGAACAAGCTATTAAGCATCTATTAAATCAACCATTGATTTCAGATAGACACATTAAATGGGCTTCATTCATACAAAATTTTCAGCCTATGATTCAATATCAACCTGGCAAAGCTAATGTTGTAGTTGATGCCCTTAGTTGTTTCTCATCCCCACGAACAAATATTATTTCTATTAATAATATTTATGTTGTTCATATTCATTCATTTCATGACATGATTCCAACTTATGCATTTGATTTGTATTTTTCACAAACATGGAATGCTGTCAATAATTCTACAACATTTAGTGAGGATCACTACACTTTTCATGATGGATTCTTGTATTTCAAACACAAATTATGCATTACACAAGGTTTTAAAGAATTTGTTATGAAAGAGATGCATGAACCACCGTATATGGGTCATAGGGGCATACAAAGTACTATTTCTACATGTAAAGAATTCTTCTTTTGGCCAAATATGGAAAAGGATATTACACAGTATGTTTCCCATTGCACTGTGTGTCAACGTGTGAAAAGACATCACAGTAAAGCATTTGGATTATTAATTCCGCTTCCCATACCTAATGGACCATGGGAACAAATTTCTATGGATTTTATTACTTGTTTTCCTACAACTTCATCACATAATGATATGATTTGGACAATTGATGATATGTTTAGTAAACAAGCATATTTCATTCCTTGTAAAAAGACTCTTTCTGCACCTCAAGTTGCTAAGTTATTTATTAAATGTATTTTTGTGCATCATGGTTTCCAAAAGTTATTCTTTCATATCAAGATAATGGGCAAAGTTAAGCTACGAATAGTACTATTTTGGATCTTTTACGTTGTTAATCTTTAGATAATCCAAGTAATTGGGATGAGAAACTTCCTTTACTACAATTTTTAATGGGTAATTTACCAATGTAAAATCCTAGAGCTTTACACATGTAAAAGGAGAAAAAGAGATCTCAAATTCCATGAATTTGAGGTGGTTGAGTTTGACAATCAATCGATCACCTAAATGTTGATCAAATTAGATGTTCACTTTTCCTAGATTATAGGAAAGTGAATTGGTTCTCTTCAACAATCCATCCCGCCTTCACTTGAATTTAAACTCCACTTGTAGAATTTGTGGAGCACTTAAGGAGTCTATATAAAGACTTCAAATCTCTTGTACATTACATGGAAGCAATTTACATACATTTTTTTCCATCATTGTCTTGCTCCTTGATTTCTCTGCATCGTCTTCTTCAACAAGAGTGAACTTGCAAAGGTTGTTGCTCTCTCTATAGAGCTCCAAATCAGATGCATAAACATTCATTGGAAACGTCTTAGTGTCTAGGTTATTTATACATATTTTAGAGCATTTTGTTCAATAGATTTGGAGAAATTGTAATTTAAATATCTCGTGTTTTGTCTTTGTGTAGCCCTAAAAAATAGGGGGTACCTCTGTTGAGTAAGAAGTTCATTCTAGAAGCATATCTTCCTTATTACTTGTAATACCATGTATTTTAGACACTCAAACTCCAAAAGGAAACTTTCCAATTGTAATCATGATGGCTCCTATGAGCATTTGAAGTTGATTTTTCATTCAAACATAGCAAGTTTTTTGAGCTCGTCAATGTGCAAACCTATCTGTCTTGTATCGACTCTTTCTCCTTGATGCTCAAAATTACGTTGTGGATTTTATTACACCTATAACATTCTTATAAGGTCTATTTGATTCTCCATAAGCTCAAAATCTGGTCCTATGCTGGTTGGATGGACCAACCTTAATCACTTTGCAACTCA
Organism: Ceratopteris richardii; assembly: GCA_020310875.1. Taxonomy (NCBI): domain Eukaryota; kingdom Viridiplantae; phylum Streptophyta; class Polypodiopsida; order Polypodiales; family Pteridaceae; genus Ceratopteris; species Ceratopteris richardii. Next base: position 32,848,747 of record CM035420.1, on the reverse strand, counting down.
CTTTTCTACCTCCTACAAGCTTCTCCAAGTTCTCTCAGTCTTGGATGCCCTTTGATTTGTTGACTCCATGATTGAGCTCCTCAATCACCATAAGAATATTAAGTTGCTCAAAATCAGTTAATGAATCCATCACATACATAGAGTTTCTCAATGCCTTCCATTTATCATCTTCTCTAAGCTCATCAAGTGCATCAGAAATCTCTTTTACTTTGAGTATGAAGTCATTAATGCTCTAATTTGATGACTTCCTACGCTTGAGCTCATTCTTGGGCTGAATTTTCCTAGCCTTTGTAGAGGTAGAGTACAACCTTTCTAAACACTCCTAAACCTTCTTGGATGTATCTAAGTATTGGATATGACCTATCGTGGAGTTGCTTATGTGTTGAGATAGGATGAATCACTCTCCTATCCCTTTCTTCCCAATCTCTTATGGATCTCCTTTGATTCTTAGTAGGTGTATGTGGATCTATGTATGGCTTCACCTCACCACCATTAACCAACCCCCAAAGACCGTTTCCCATGAGTAGGTTAGAGCATCTAAACTTTCAAGATTGGTAATTGTGCTTTCCAAGATTCTCAATCTAATTATTATAGTCTTCCATTGTGTATGATACTATATAGTGGATTATAATCCCTCCTTGGGTTGTAATAGATATGAGAAATAATGATATGTCACCTTCCCACAAGAGCCTCCACTTGTTTTGAACCTTTGGTGATGATAGAATCTCCCCTTGCTTCAAATCCATCTTCCCGGTCTTTGCTTCAATCCTTGGATCTCAAGCAACTTCAAGGCCTCCTCTTGATGTCCTCAATGCTCAATGGTGATCTCTGATATCACTGATGGAGAATAGCCACTCCTAGTTGTAGCAAAAGACTGATAGGCCCTTCCGAGGACCAAATATCTCACTACCACAATCCACCAAAACTAGAATTTCTCTCTCAAGCAAAGGATTGAACGTTTGAAATTTTTCACAGTAAAAATAGACTCTCTAAGTTTTCAAGAATCCATAGATCACTCAATTTACACAATGGTACCTAACAAAAATATAAGCATGGTCTTTTCACCTACTCAATAAATTTCGGGTCTTGTTGCAAGGGTCTTGTTGCCACTGAATAAGTTGGTGCTTCTTTTGATTTTTCCCCTAAGTATAATTCTTACCTTGGTTATAAAAAGATGGTTCCTTCTTTGAATTGTTCATATTTGTCATAGAAAATCTTTTGGGATTATATCTCATCATGATGAATCTGAAACTTTGATGAATTTTCTCTTCAGAGCATACTTGTTGAACTCCACTGCATATTTATGAAGATGCAAAAAAATATCTTTATACTTGTTCGTAGACAAGTTATGCTTCTCATCCTCATGATACTAAGAATAATAGAACATCTTCTTCTTCAATGATAATGTGGAGAATACTAATGATTTTTTGCTTGCATCCCAGGTAGCATATATAATTCACATAAGATACAATCTATCCATAAATCCACAATCTCCATAGCAAAAGATGATCTCCAAATTGGTAAGCTTCAAGTTGTTGAAGTCCTTGACAATGATGAATAACCACAACTACACCTTCCTCGTAAGTGAACTAGACAACTGTCCACACTCACAAGCTTTCAATCAGCTCCAAGTGGTCTTTGAACTAAAGAAATCTCTTCATATAGGATAGCTTTTTATTGATTTGAAAAACAAAAAGCACCTCATGAAAGACACTTCCATAATTCATGGTGTGAAATTTAGAAGTGGGATATTTTTTTTCTTTTTTTTTCATTATAGAATGTGTTATTGTATAAGTTTGGACCTTGGCCAATAGAAAACTACCACTTCTCAAATGAATTTGACTTCTAAAACATGCTTTTCAAACTTTGACATATGGTTTTTGTTTTGACCTAGAATCTATTGCTAATTACCATATACCAAGCTTATAACCATAATTTGACCAATTGATTTTGACTTCTCTTAACATGAAGGGGGATCCCTAGTGGAAGGGCATCCGAATAACTCCGTTTTTTTATAATTACCTCTTCATCTCACACTAAGGGAATATTCCATGTAGGTGTATTATCAACTATTAATTATTAAATTTAAGTTAGGTGCCTTTAACTTTCATATATCATGCCAAGTATCCACCAACACACAAGGACCTTAGACATGAAGAGCACTCCCATAACACACGTCCGAGGAGAAATCACACATCCCCCACTCTACTCAACCAAGTACTACTTGGAAGGATAGAGACAAATACATTATGCTAGGTAATGAAATAGAATGTAGACTCATACATACTTCCCACTATCAAGGTTGTCCATGCCTATCAAGCTAAAGTTATATGCTCTTATCTACACCTATCAACCAAACACATACACACACACATACAAGAAGATCTAAAATGTCCACCACAAGGTTCTAAATGTAGATATACTACCCCTAATTTGTCACATGTGTCTTCCTCCATGACACCATCAAGTTCGAACATTCCAGCTCTTATATATATATATATATATTCACACACACACACACACACATATATATATATATATATATATATATATATATATATATATATATATATATATATATATATATATATATATATATATATATATATATATATATATATATATATATATATATATATATATGGATGAGTGTAAAACTCCAAGGACCACTAGAAGGTTGGCTAATAAGGTTGAACATCACTTATTAGGTACAATGAAGAATGCTCTTCAATTTTCAAACTGATCTACAAAGCCACCATAATCGCACATAAACAATTGTTTGATGCTAAGATAGTTTGCTATCTGGTGTGATTTTTGCTACAATCTTCCACAGTTGTGACCCCTCCTCAATTTGACTTTCCTACAATTTCATTCTCACTATGAGCACAAAGGTACATTATCTACTACTTTTTAAATACAAAAATTGACTTTAATATGCGTATGCCATGAAGACTTGATTAATCTGTAGACAATCCAATTCTTTATGTACACTTTTTTTCTCCTTTAAATATCATTTTTTGGTTTTTGGGCCCACAATTCATATAGAGACAAAGTCAAAATAGAGACAAGATGGGGGCATAGACAAGACATGAGAGAGAGAGAGAGAAAAGGATCCATGCTCCATATATGTTTCATACATTTCAAAACAAAGTACATGAAGTTACAAGGTAGTGTATATAATATACATGAGATATAAACCATGCTTAACTCCACAATCTCCATAGCACAAGATGATCTCAAAATTAGTAAGCTTCAACCTGTTGCACTCCTTGAGGATGATGAACATGTTGCGCTCCTTGAGGATGGTCTCCTCAATATTAACCTTAAGTTATGATCTATATATGTTCCATACAATGAAAAATGAAGATACAAGGTAGCATATATAATATGAGATACAAGCCACCCATAACTTGACAATTTCCATAGTAGAAGATTATCTCTTCTAAATTTGTAATCTTCAAGGTGTTGCACTCCTTGAAATCAGCTAATAGAACTTCTTCTCTCCTCCATTTGAATGGTATGGAACTCTTACTCCCGCAAATCATCATCCTCGTTGTCCATATCATGGTATTTATTTGGGTTATATCTGCAAGGAAATAGAACAAACACAACTACTGCTATAAGAAAACAAACAAACCCATAAATAAATAGGCTCTCACCCAAACATCCTCCAAATCATGCTACTGATATCACCAACAGCATCATCATCATGCGTAATGGGATCTTCAAAATCAGCTTTTCTTGGTTTTTTCTGCACTCTTGGAGGCAGCTTCGACACGTGTGACAAGTTCATCTTAATAAAAATTAACAGATCAATACTGGACTATATGAAAGTAAACACACCATCTTTGGCTTGGTAACAGACTCCGTGTCTAAAGGTCGCTTTTAATGACAATGGCCTCCAATCAATGAACCACAGTCAATCTTTGTGCCACTATGACGTTTTCTGTCAACATGTGCCTGACAATTATTATCAGATAGTTGAAGTGTCCTCTCAAACAATGGCGGAGGTTTCTTTCCATCAGTTGATTGTTCGTTAGAAACGACAGGGAGTTTCTGTTGGATTTGTGGTGTTGGCTTAGCACAGCCTAATATTGTTGAACTGACATGCAATCCTTCTTTTCGAGGTATAATTGGCTTCATAGGTTTATCACCTGGCATATTGTTTGAAGAGAATCATACCAATACAATTACAATGTGTTCTGAAAAAACACTAGCAGTCATTACTCACCTTGCCTTTCCTTTCTTGTGAACTGCATCTCATCTTTACAGGAGGAAGCCGTAGGATCTTCATAAGTTAAAATAATCGCGAGCTTCTTTCCATTTCTGCCATCGTAAGGTTGCCTGTAAACGAAGTCCATAACTAATCACTAACTTGGGATGGCACATTGTTTCAAGGAACATAAATTCATTTATAATGAAATTTCAGGAAAACTGTACTCCCCTCAAACATGAATAATACAGATAAGACACCATCAGAAGTGAGATGCAAAAGGGATAAGGGACAAAGAGACATCTAACATACGTCTAAAACTTCCTGAGGCTGCCTTGTTCCAAGCTTACTTGTTGTCTCCCTTGCACGTAGATCAGATATTCTTCTTCTGGAAATTATTGGTATGGAGGGTCCAAAGAAGCTGCCATAGCTGCACCAAATGTTCCCATAATCATTATTAGCTACCAGATAGTTAACCTTCAAGAATTTTTGTATCTTTTCAACAAATAATGCAAATCAGCCCTCTTACATGCATGATAAACAACACACAAGAAGGGAACTTGTAAACTACAAACCACTCTGTATAGATGATTTTTCTTCGTTTCTCTTGACGTTTTCAAATGGATATTAGAAAGGGAAATAAGGTACAACCAAGAGAGTGAAGAAAGGTTCATTCTACTTTTCATATTTGAAATACCTTTAGAAGAGTACTACAAAACTCTGCTGGGTAAAACCAGTACTGCTATTCTGAGTCACTGATGATGCTATATTCAATCATGTAATTTGCAAAATCCATACTGATGCTTCATGTCACATATTCTAAATATATTTGTTAACCCATAATTAAGGAATTTTCAGAATTAAAACGAGCCTAATCTGACATATTTTCTGAAGGAAAAACCAATCAATATGTATTTTTCACTCAATGAAGGAAAGAGCAATCAATATGTATTTTTCACTCAATGAAGGAAAGAGCAGTACATGTAATGACTGACAGATATTCTATATCATTAAAAGACTTCAATGAGTCATTGTGATGATGCATTTAACTACTCCATCAACACAACTGTAGCATCATGTCCATATTCCTTGCAGCACTTCTACTAATCAACACATTTCGTGTACATGCATATGTATGCATGAATGTATTTACAGTTTAGGATGTTTTGCATTTCTTCGCTTGTTTAGCTGCTCTAAAATGCAGTGCATTCAGGATTGTCCAAATGCGAATTCGCCAAATGCATAGTGTGACAAAAGGCGAACAATCTGAATGCCCTAACATTTTCCTCCTCAGCGAGATTATACGCTACTGGTAATGAAATACACTTCGCAGACGTTTACAGAATAGAAGCCTTACTTATCAGATGGCAGGTGTTTACGAGCTGGTTGTGAGCTGCTTTTTCCATTGCCATCGGTTCTCCTGAACCTCTGTCTCTCAATCTCCTTCAATCTCTCCCTTTCTTCATAATATTCATTATAATCTTTGGTGAAGTTTTGTTCCTTTCTTGCTGGTGTTGCCTGTAATGCATCTTCTTTGAAAACTTGCTTTCTAGTGCCTTCATCACCCATATGATCTGCATATTCTCTATAATGACACTGCAGGGGAAATGAACGAACCTCATTGATCAAAAGTAAGATCTAAATCGAATAGACTCCTCTTGCAATGATGGAATCTCCAAATTTCAGCAACCCAACGCAATGCGTTCTTACAGACGCCGAGTCCAACATAGGATACACGATACGAATTCCCAAGCTCGTCATATGAAATAAAGAATAAAGAAGCACGTGAAGAAAGAAGATATAGAGGGATACCTTCTTTTTTTTGTTGCGGAGACTCGCTAGGTAGATTGTCACGGAGACAGCTGAAGCTTGTAACTTCTTTCAAGTTGTCCGCACGAACGTGATCACAAAAAGTATCTTCAAGTGGATCCAACATGGAGGCGAAAGCGAGAAATATCTATTCTTAGACGAAACTCTGAGCCGTTTCTGGTAAATGCGTCACTCTTATTCAACTACGTTTGAGACGAGCTTAACAAGAGAAACCAAATTGGCGAGCTCGAGCAGGAAGACAAGAGGAAACAGGTTGGTTTTTTTATATATTATACATCTCAATGTCAAGTTTATTCTGCTTTTTGCGTTCCCTCGGCTTTTCAAACAGACTGCAAGCATGGACGTGCCAAATGAGGCGACGGCATATAAATTCGAATGACATCCAAAGTTATCATACATGTCACAATGAAGTTGCTTCTCGAGTGCTCCACCCTCCATTAAGATCTTACCTTGATATAGTTGTGTGCCTCCTTTTCAACAATAGTTTTGAACACTTTGAAACAAATATAGACGTATAAGCACAATCATTTATAAGGGTATCAAAATATGTATTCTCTCTCAAGATATCTATCCACTTTTCTTGAATGGAAATCTTGATTGTTTACCAATTTGGTATGCTTTCATTCCTTTTATTCTCTTGTGGTACATCTTCTTTCTTGGGATGTTGATGTAGCCAATTCTTTTATTCCACAAGTACAAGTTTGCAATTTCGCCTAGAATTTCCACATGTCATTTTGAAGTTCATCATCTATAGGGTTTATGTGTATGCAAAGAATTTAAAGAATGCCCAAATCAACCATTTTATTTTATATTGAATACCCATCCATTTGATCCACTCAGCATCTATAGGGTTTATTGGGGAGGGGATCCGGCTTGCCTTCCAAGAGGTCATGGAGGGGGGCCATCTCCTTCCTTCACTTGCTGGGCGTCTAATTTTTCTTATCCCCAAGGAAGGAGGTAGCTAGATGAGATCATGCACTCGTGCCCGATCACACTTCTCAACTCTACCTACAAAATGTTGGAAAAGACTTTGAGTTTGAGATTGCAGCTGCTTTTGGAGCCTCCAATCCATCCGGCTCATATTGGATTTGTCAAGGGTCGCAGTATCCTTGACAACATCTTCATCTTTTGGAAAGCTAGCTCCCTAGCTAGGATGCATAACGAGTCTCTTTTTGTTCTTCAATTGGATTTTGAGAAAGCCTATGATCGGGTTGATTGGGCTTTTCTTGAGGACACTATGCTATGTATGGGCTTTCCTACTCACTAGATCAGGGGTGTTGCTTCCCTCTACTATTCTACCCATAGCCAAGCTTTGGTTGCGAGAGTTCAAGGAGAGAGGTTATGTATCTTGAGGTTAGTTTGATAGGGTTGCCCCTTGGATCCTACTCTATTTCGTTTTTTTAAGGCCATGAGCACTTTCTTGACTACTCAAGACACTGGGTTGTAGGGTATTAGGCTCCCAATTAGGGATGATCATATGTTGGATGTTGAGTTTGTTGATAACACTTCCATTTACTTGCAAGGTCGGAAGGCCAATTTGGTCAACTTTCAACATGCCCTGGATAGATTTTGTGATGCATCGGATGCCAAGATTAACTAGCACAAGTCATGTGGTTTTTGGATTGGGTCAGATGATCTACCTAGGTGGCTTCCTTGTGGGTAGTCTCAGTGGATCCCCCTTGGCACAGCAATTAGGTACCTTGGTTGCCATATTGGTCTGGATCTGGCACTTGAGTAGTAGATCTCTCCCCTCCTCCTTACAATTAGGAGGAAGCTTCTTCATTGGAACTTTGTTCATTTGTCTCTAGCTAGGTAAGTAATGTTGGCTAACCAAGTTCTCTTGGCTACAATGTGGTATGTCACCTCCTGTTGGATCTCATTGTGCATGGCCTTCTTCTTGGCCCTAAGCCTTGAAAGGATATTCTTCGATAGAGACTAGGCGTGTTTGCTCTTGCCAGTGGCGGGCCATGGTAGCCTAAGATCAAGTGGATTTTCTCTAAGATGAGGTGGATGGGATTTTCACAGTGCAACTTGGACCAGTTTGATTGTAGTATCTTGAGATCTTGGGAGCATCTTTGCCCTGCTCTTTTGAAGCTCGCACCCTCTTATATTGAGGAGCAGCTTTGGAAGCCTATTACTTGGAGCCCCCTCATCGGTTCATAGAGAGGGTTCATGGTTGGTTCCTACCTGCATGTTTCTAGGGTGATTTTGAAAAAGGCCTTGGGTGCAATGTGGCCGACTGGCTCAATTTTCAAAGTCCCCTTGTGGTGCATAGCAAGATCAATGTATGGGGATGTGTAGTGCATCTCAGATGGTTAGGGATGTTGAGGTTGTGATTCTGAGGGATTCGGGGATTCCGACAAAGCCCCAACTGTAGGTGGCTTGGCTTGGGGCCTTTACTTCGACTGAGGTTTTGATTGTGGCATAGGGTATCGATCTTAATGGGACTCTCTTCTTCAAGTTTGGTGATGAGGGGCAAATGATTCGCTCACAGGTGGAGCCTGAGTTCATTGAGAAGTGTACCTTCAGCAAATTTAGGCCGTTGGCATGCATGGTTGAGATTGGCACATTGATCCTGACTCAACGGACTTTTGGACTCCTCTCAATTGGCATCTCTGGGTTTGGGAGGCTCAATGGTTGGCTCGCTTCCTTTGGGACCCAGGGGAGTGGCAATGGCACGATCCCCTATCCTCAAGGGAGGTCTACACTATTCCCTTCTTTTAGTACTCTATTATAATGTGGTAGAGGATCATCTAGTCATGCTACTCGATCAGTCCTACTCCAACTGATTTTTGGTAGTGGGGTGGACTCACGGAGGAGTTTCTCTTGTGCTTTTGATGTGGAATCTGGGGTAGTCAGCATTCACGTCAGTTTACCCTCTTTCAATGTCTGGTTGTTCATAAGAGCATAGTTATCAGCACCTGGCTGAGCTATGGGGGCCGACCTCTAGACTAAATAGGTTGTGGTTATCACCTAGAATCATAGTGCCATTGTCTCTAGGATGACCTGTTAGCATAGTAAATTTGTCAGAGTGTCTTGAGACTTCTTACCTAGCAAATGGGGCTCCAAACCACCGCTTGGGGGGTTGCTACTTGGGGCTCTCGTTATGGTTCGGCCCTCAATTACAAGGATGAGGTTGGTGGTATGGTTATTCTGATTCAAGATGGGCAAATTGACATTACACAAGATTAGGATGTGCATATCTCTCCTTCGATCAGTGAGGGTGAACCTTATTGGTAGCTGATCAGTAGCCTCACCATGTGGTTCATTTGGCAGGCATAGTGCAAGTGTATCTTCAAGAGGTGCATGCTTCCTCTGTTCAAGATGTTGAGGGATTTTTTGCTAGAGCTAGTCCACACCTTGTGTGGACAGTTGGACCACCTTTAGGGGGACTAGTATGACACTTTTTGATGATGTCATGCCTTCCTCCAACTTTGGAAGAAAGGCTCTTTCTTCACCATTCATGGTGATACTATCCGTTGAGCTATCAGCCATCTACATGGCTTTTTTCCCCTCTTCATACTACCTCGCATAGGAGATAGAGTTGTTGAGGGTTGAGTAGGGTCTAGGGTGATTTTTTCCCCTTGTTTGCTTTTCCGTTCTTCGATTGGGATTGTAACCACTGGGCATTTTTTACTTACTAATGGAAGGATTTTTTTGTGGAGAAAAAGTACCATGTAAGAGAAGTCATGTAAAAAACGTTAGGATTTTTTTGTGGAGAAAAAGTACAATGTAAGAGAAGTCATGTGAAAAACGTTTAACAATGAATTGGAAGATCATACTTCATATTATGAACGTGGATCTCTCTCTCTATCAAGAGAGAGTACATCAATAGAAAATATAATAAATATTAATTATATTGAACTCATTGTTGAAGTTGAATTCTAAGATTCAGGTGAGCTAAAAAATTAAATCTTTATGAGAACCCATTTCTATCCTTCAACTATAGTACTAGCTCTATCAATGGTGTGTTGAAGCTATTCAAGTGCGATTTTTTCTAAACCACATGGGATGCATAGAAATTAGCCCCAAGGAAGGAGGTAGCTAGATGAGATCATGCACTCGTGCCCGATCACGCTTCTCAACTCTACCTACAAAATGTTGGAAACGACTTTGAGTTTGAGATTGCAGCTTCTTCTGGAGTCTCTAATCCATCCGGCTCATATTGGATTTGTCAAGGGTCGCAGTATCCTTGACAACATCTTCATCTTTTGGAAAGCTAGCTCCCTAGCTCGAATGCATAACGAGCCTCTTTATGTTCTTGTATTGGATTTTGAGAAAGCCTATGATCGGGTTGATTGGGCTTTTCTTGAGGACACTATGCTATGTATGGGCTTTCCTACTCACTAGATCAGGGGTGTTGCTTCCCTCTACTATTCTACCCATAGCCAAGCTTTGGTTGCGAGAGTTCAAGGAGAGAGGTTGTTGTATATTATTGAACAATGCATTGTTAAAGTGTTATATTATTAATGTATTAATATGTTTCTGATGTTTCTGATATAGCAGCTGAAGATTCGTGAGGAGCGTGCAAGGCGTGAAAGGGCGGATATCAATAATCCGAATAATTATTATTTATCTTATAAATAAACCTGCGTAGAAGGTTCTATTGTTAGAAAAGTAATGGCTCGAATAAGGGTCATTGTAGACCGCAGTTTCTGTTATTCAAAGCAATGGCTTTCTGTAAAAGTTACCAACTTTTAGTTTTACGCCTACTTTTCGAAGCCGCCCTCATGTAACCACTATTTTCGACGTAATCAAAAGTCCTATAAATACATGCACTCTGTGGACTGTCGAAATAGAGTGCATGGGGGGAGATTGCACCCAATACTGTGTTCTGTCTCGTCTCTTGTTGCGTCTATTCTCAGTGGTTTTCTGTGTGCATAATCTCTGTATGCGCGTGAGCAAGATCCTGACAACAGTGGTATCAGAGCTCTGCCATCGTCAATACAAAGGGTTCTGTTCTCTGTTCGCGATTCCGATTCCGTCTCCGTCTCTGATTCCTATTCATGTTCCTGTTCCTGTTCTTGTTCCTATTTCTGTATCAGTTCCAGTTCCAGAACCAGAACCTACGTTTTCACCTACGTTTGCTCCTACGCTTACACCTATGTTTACTCCTTCGGCTTACTCCAAGGCGTCGACTAAGGCAAAGAACTTAGGCAATAACTTAGGCAATACATTGGCAACATTGGCACCCAAGGCTCCCTTGGCGACCGTTGGCTATGCGCGAGGCAATTTTAATTTTGAGTGGCAATAGAATGGTTTAGAGTCCCTAAGGTAGGAGGATTTGAACCCACAACCTCCTACTTTCAAGGGAAGTACTTTAACCACTCCTCCATTTCTTGGAGTTGTCACTCAAGTTCTTTCCTCTTATATTTAACATAACTTTCAGTTTTTCTTACTTTTCAAGGCGGCACGGTGCGGCGCGACGCGGCGCGTCTCAGGGTACACTTCTCAAGGTACACCAGGGTACATCCTATCAGGGTACATCAGGGTACATCCAGATAGGGTACTTTTCTGCTAGGGTACATTCCCTGAGGGTACATCTCGAGAGTAAAGCACTAGCTTAAAGGTCCACGAGCACCATGGAGGATTATAGTAATTCACCTTTACCTGAGGCAACACTTGAACAACACCTAGAGCTTTTGCGGCATGAGCTTCGAGGAGCTCAGAATGAGATTCAACAACGTGATGAAGTCCTCCAAAAGATACAAACTAAGGCACACAACCTTACGGTGGAGGTGGGAATCCAAGCTAAGCTTCACACCCTACGACCTACAGTCCTCAACGAAGCTATATCCTTCACCTATGATGCAGAAAAAGAAGTCCCGTCCAAAACCAAGTCACTCCGTCTACAACAACTGTGCCAACGACCACTTTATGTTAAACCTACATTTCCTATGAAGGGTACTTTTAATGCCCCATCTTACCCTAGTTTTCCTCGTCCTCCACAATCCCATTACTCAACTCCACCTGTTGCTTCATCTCTCCAACCAACCCAACCACCTACCCTTCAAACTTCAGCGATGGATGCCCAACAGCAGCGACCACGAATTACTTGTTGGAATTGTGGTAAACCTGGACATACAAAAATAAGGTGCAGATTGCAACCTCTTCACATGCAGCCGGCTACAGCTCAATTGCATAGCTACAGCTGAATTGCATAATATGGAGGTCCATACTGAAGAACTTCCTCCTGTTTGGACAGAGGAATCATTGAAGAAGGACTTAAGTACCTTGGGTAACGATATCTCTCTTTACTCTCTACTTTGCATGCAGGGAACAATAAATAACAAACTAGTTAAAATTCTACATGACGATGGTAGTTCACATGACTTCATTTCACATTCATTAGTACAAGAACTTAAATTACAAATGTTTCCTTCCTTGTATAAAGTGAAAGCTGCATTTCAAGGTAGTCATTATAATGTAACACGAGAAGTGCAAGATGTTACGATTAGCATAGGCCCATATGTTGATTCACGGACATTTTTAATTGCACCTTTGCAATCTTATGATATTATACTAGGTATGCCTTTTCGTGGGTTGGCTAGTTTCTATAGGAAGTTTGTTCGAAATTTTTCTCATTTAGCATTGCCTCTTACCTTGTTGTTGAAAAAGAAAATAAAATTTGCATGGGGACTTACCCAACAACAGTCCTTTGACAAACTTAAACATGCACTTTCACATGCACCTGTTTTACAATTACCTGATTTTTCACAACCCTTTCATGTTGTTACTGATGCTAATGGTTCAGGAATAGGTGCTATTTTAATGCAAAATGACCATCCCATTGCATTTGAGAGTAGGAAGCTTAAACCCTCAGAGCACAATTATAGTACATATGATAAAGAATTGTTAGCAGTTGTGCATGCTTTGCGAATTTGGAAACACTATCTTATGGGTTCTGAGGTCTTAATCAAAACCGATCAACAGGCAATTAAGCATTTATTAAATCAGTCCTTAATCTCTGATAGGCATCTTAAATGGGCATCATTCATTCAAAATTTCCAACCCATGATACAATATCAGCCTGGTAAAGCTAATGTTGTAGCTGATGCTCTTGCCGTTTTCCTTCGAATTCTGTTGTTTTGAATAATATTTCTGCCATTCAAATTCATTCTTTTCAAGACATGGTTTCCACTTATGCATCTAATTTGTATTTTTCACGTGCATGGCATGACTTCAATAATGGTGCATCTTTATCTGATGAACATTATACATCTCATAATGGTTTTCTTTATTTTCAACATAGATTATGCATAACCCAAGCTTTTAAAGATTTTGTTATCAAAGAAATGCATGAACCATCTTACATGGGTCATAGAGGCATACAAAGCACCATTTCTGCTTGCAAAGATTTCTTCTTTTGGCCACACATGGAAAAAGATATTGCACATTATGTTTCTCAATGCATTGTATGTCAGCGTGTCAAACGTCATCATGATAAACCATTTGGATTCTTAATGCCACTTTCCATTCCAAATGAACCATGGGAACAAATTTCTATGGATTTTATCCCAGGTCTTCCTATCACTTCATCACATAATGATATGATTTGGATAATAGTTGATAGGTTTAGTAAATATGCATATTTCATTCCGTGTAGAAAAACTTTGACTGCACCTCAAGCTGCAAAATTATTCATTACATGCATTTTTCCACATCATGCATTTCCTCACGTAATGTTATCTGATCGTGATGTTAGATTTTGTCATCATTTTTGAGTTGCCTTATTTTAACATTTGGTTCTACAATAGATTTTAGCTTTGCATTTCATCTTGAAAGTAATAGACAAAGTGAGGCTACAAACAATACTCTTTCTGATTTATTGTGTTGTTATTCATTAGATAATCCTAAAAATTGGAATGAAAAGTTGCCATTGCTTCAATTTACAATAACACTGCACACACCACTACTGGTCGTGCACCTTTTGAAATTGTTTTTGGTAAAAAGCTTCCCACTCCCATGTCCCTCACCCGAAATGACATTCCAATGGCTGATTTTATTGCTCAAGATCACGTTTCTAATTCCTGAGAAAATCATTGATCATGATGTCACTACTACACGCACAGATACACAAACACATTAATGTACCAGCTCCATGAACATTTCCATGCATGTGTTTTTACATGGAACATGCCTTTTTTTTTTTTTATTCAGTGATGAAACATGTGACTGGCCATCCATGTTTATTATTTTATCAACTGAGGTCAGTTGCTTGTTCAACTGAGGGGCATGTTATAACTTATGGAATATGTTGAACAATGCATTGTTGGAGTGACACATGGAATATGTTGAACAATGAATTGTTATTGTTGGATTGTAACAGTAACATGGAATATGTTGAACAATGCATTGTTATTGTTGGAATGTAACATGGAATATGTTGAACAATGCATTGTTATTGTTAGAGTTTTAAATTATTTTATCAACTGTGGTCAGTTGCTTGTCAACTGAGAGGCATGTTGTATATTATTGAACAATGCATTGTTAAAGTGTTATATTATTAATGTATTAATATGTTTCTGATGTTTCTGATATAGCAGCAGAAGATTCATGAGGAGCGTGCAAGGCATGAAAGGGCGGATATCAATAATCCGAATAATTATTATTTAGCTTGTAAATAAACCTACGTAGAAGGTTCTATTGTTAGAAAAGTAATGGTTCGAATAAGGGTCGTTGTAGACCGCAGTTTCTGTTATTCAAAGCAATGGCTTTCTATAAAAGTTACCAACTTTTAGTTTTACACCTGCTTTTCGAAGCTGCCCTCATGTAACCACTATTTTTTACGTAATCAAAAGTCCTATAAATACATGCACTCTGTGGACTGTCGAAACAGAGTGCATGGGGGGAGATTGCACCCAATACTGTGTTCTGTCTCGTCTCTTGTTGCGTCTATTCTCAGTGGTTTTCTGTGTGCGTAATCTCTGTATGCGTGTGAGCAAGATCCTGACAACAGAGGTTATGTATCTTGAGGTTAGTTTGATAGGGTTGCCCCTTGGATCCCACTTTATTTCTTTTTTTTAAGGCCATGAGCACTTTCTTGACTACTCAAGACACTGGGTTGTAGGGTATCAGGCTCCCAATTAGGGATGAGCATATGTTGGATGTTGAGTTTGTTGATGACACTTCCATTTACTTGCAAGGTCGGAAGGCCAATTTGGTCAACTTTCAACATGCCCTGGATAGATTTTGTGATGCATCGGATGCCAAGATTAACTAGCACAAGTCATGTGGTTTTTGGATTGGGTCAGGTGATCTACCTAGGTGGCTTCCTTGTGGGTAGTTTCAGTGGATCCCCCTTGGCACAGCAATTAGGTACCTTGGTTGCCATATTGGTCTGGATCTGGCACTTCAATAGTAGATCTCTCCCCTCCTCCTTACAATTAGGAGGAAGCTTCTTCATTGGAACTTTGTTCATTTGTCTCTAGCTAGGCAAGTAATGCTGGCTAACCAAGTTCTCTTGGCTACAATGTGGTATGTCACCTCCTATTGGATCTTCTCGATTTCCTATCTTAGCCAGATTTAGTGGCTAATAAGGATTTTTTTTATGGTCTGACCGAGATGGCTTAGGCTAAGATTGCTTGGTAGATCCTCACACTTACTTTGGATCGTGGTGGTTTCGGGATCATTGACCCTACCTGTCAGAGAAGAGCACTACTAGGCAAGTTCATTGTGCATGGCCTTCTTCTTGGCCCTAAGCCTTGAAAGGATATTCTTCGATAGAGACTAGGAGTGTGTGCTCTTGCCAGTGGCGGGCCATGGTAGCCTAAGATCAAGTGGATTTTCTCTAAGATGAGGTGTATGGGATTTTCACACTGCAACTTGGACCAATATGATTCTAGTATCTTGAGATCTTGGGAGCATCTTTGCCCTGCTCTTTTGAAGCTCGCACCCTCTTATATTGAGGAGCAGCTTTGGAAGCCTATTACTTGGAGCCCCCTCATCGGTTCATAGAGAGGGTTCATGGTTGGTTCCTACCTGCATGTTTCTAGGGTGATTTTGAAAAAGGCCTTGGGTGCAATGTGGCCGACTGGCTCAATTTTCAAAGTCCCCCTGTGGTGCATAGCAAGATCAATGTATCGGGATGTGTAGTGCATCTCAAATGGTTAGGGATGTTGAGGCTGTGATTCCGAGGGATTCGGGGACTCCGACAAAGCCCCAACCGTAGGGAGCTTGGCTTGGGGCCTTTACTTCGACTGAGGTTTTGATTGTTGCGCAAGGTATCGATCTGAATGGGACTCTCTTCTTCAAGTTTAGTGATGAGGGGCAAATGATTCGCTCACAGGTGGAGCCTGAGTTCATTGAGAAGTGTACCTTCAGCAAATTTAGGCCGTTGGCATGCGTGGTTGAGATTGGCACATTGATCCTGACTCAACGGACTTTTGGACTCCTCTCAATTGGCAACTTTGAGTTTGGGAGGCTCAATGGTTGGCTCGCCTCCTTTGGGACCCAGGGGAGTGGCAATGGCACGATCCCCTATCCTCAAGGGAGGTTTACACTATTCCCTTCTTTTAGTACTCTATTAGAATGGGGTAGAGGATCATCTAGTCGTGCTAGTCGATCGGTCCTACTCCAACTGATTTTTGGCAGTGGGGTGGACTCACGGAGGAGTTTCTCTTGTGCATTTGATGTGGAATCTGGGGTAGTCAGCATTCACATCAGTTTACCCTCTTTCAATGTCTGGTTGCTCATAAGAGCATAGTTATCAGCACCTGACTGAGCTATGGGGGCCGACCTCTAGACTAAATAGGTTGTGGTTATCACCTGGAATCATAGTGCCATTGTCTCTAGGATGACCTGTTAGCATAGTAAATTTGTCAGAGGATCTTGAGACTTCTTACCTAGCAAATGGGGATCCAAACCATCACTTGGGGGGTTGCTACTTGGGGCTCTCTTTATGGTTCGGCCCTCAATTACAAGGATGAGGTTGGTGGTATGGTTATTCTGATTCAAGATGGGCAAATTGACATTACACAAGATTAGGATGTGCACATCTCTCCTTGGATCAGTGAGGGTGAACCTTATTGGTAGCTGATCATTAGCCTCACCATGTGGTTCATTTGGCGGGCACAGTGCAAGTGTATCTTCAAGAGGTGCATGCTTCCTCTGTTCAAGATGTTGAGGGATTTTTTGCTAGAGTTAGTCCACACCTTGTGTGGACAGTTGGACCACCTTTAGGGGGATTAGTATGACACTTTTTGATGATGTCATGCCTTCCTCCAACTTTGGAAGAAAGGCTCTTTCTTCACCATTCATGGTGATACTGTCCGTTGGAGCTATCAGCCATCTACATGGCTTTTTTTCCCTCTTCGTACTACCTCGCATAGGAGATAGAGTTGTTGAGGGTTGAGTAGGGTCTAGGGTGATATTTTCCCCTTGTTTGCTTTTCCGTTCTTCGATTGGGATTGTAGCCACTGGGCATTTTTTACTTACTAATGGAAGGATTTTTTGTGGAGAAAAAGTACAATGTAAGAGAAGTCATGTAAAAAACGTTAGGATTTTTTTTTGGAGAAAAAGTACAATGTAAGAGAAGTCATGTGAAAAACGTTCAACAATGAATTGGAAGATCATACTTCATATTATGAACGTGGATCTCTCTCTCTACCAAGAGAGAGTACATCAATAGAGAATATAATAAATATTAATTATATTGAACTCATTGTTGAAGTTGAATTCTAAGATTCAGGTGAGCTAAAAAATTAAATCTTCATGAGAACCCATTTCTATCCTTCAACAACTATAGTACTAGTTCTATCAATGGTGTGTTGAAGCTATTCAAGTGCGATTTTTTCTTTTTTACCATCTCGGGCAACATCACTAAAGCAGATGGGATGCATAGAAATTAGCCCCACCTTTCAAATAGGTGTAGTGGCTCCCTGTTGATATATTTCGAGATGCATAGAAATTAGCCCCACCTTTCAAATAGGGGTAGTGGCTCCCTGTTGATATATTTCGATAGGCTAAAGCCTGGTCAAATCAAGTCAAATCGATCAAAATATAGTAGAATATTTTATTAGATATTATCATAGAGCTAAGAGAGATAATAATTTAGCAGTAGATTCTAGATTAAAATACAAGTCGTAGGTCAAATTAGTTTGAAAAGCATGTTTTCGAAGTCAAACTCATTTGAAAAGTGGTAGTTTTGTATTGTTCAAGGTCCAAATTTATACAGTAAAGCATTCTGTAATGAAAATAATAACAAAATAAAATATCCCACTTCAAAATTTCACACCATGAATTATGGAAGAGCCTTTCACGAGGTGCTTTTTGTTTTTCCAATCAATAAAAATTTATCCTATATGAAGAGATTTCTATAGTGCAAAATACAACCACTTGAAGCTGATTTGGAACTTGTGGGGAGTGTGAAGAGGTGTCTAGTTCACTTATGAGGGAGGTGCATTTGTGGTTCTTCATCATTGTAAAGGAGTGCAACAACTTGAAGCTTACCAATTTGGAGGGATCATCTTTTGCTATGAAGATTGTGGATTTATGGGTAGATTTTATCTCATGTATATTAAATATGCTCCGTTATCACTTCATGTACTTCATTTTGCAACGTTAATAATATACATGGAGCATGTGACCTTTTTTCTATCTCATGTCTTGTCTTGGGGGCCAGTGAGTGTGCCCTCAACCAAGTCTTTAACAAGGTAAAATTGAATGATTTTGATGGTGAGAAGAAGAGCAGGGAAAATCTGGAGGCTTGGAATGAGGAGCTAGAGGATCTTATCTATCTTCATAAGTTCACTAAGAAGCCAAAGGCAATGGTGGGGATCCTACATCTTCTTTGTATCGCAAAGATATGGTCGAAATCTTATATGTAGACTTGGACATGCCCTAGTTTGGTTCTACGAAGAGAATCTCGGGGGCAAGTAGAAAAACATTACTGTAATCCACATTATCATTGGAGAGGAAGATGAAGTTCTATTATTTCCAATAGCATGAGAAGCATAACTTGTCTATATGGATAAGTATAAAGAGAATCTTTTGTGTCTTTATAAATATGCATCGGAGTTCAACACGTATGCTTTGAAGAGAAAATTCATCAACGTGGAAATCCATTACTAGATGAAGGGATCTAGATGTTTGAACTTCCTATATGTTGTTGCAAAGGCTAAAAATTTCAATTAGAAAAAAAAGTTCAATGTGTAGAAGATGAGTAGATCCAAATTCATCATGATGAGACATAAGAACAAAAGACTTGCTACGAAAAATACGAACAATTCAAAGAAGGACCCATCTTTTTATAAGCAAGGTAAGAATTATGCTTAGGTGAAAACTCAAAAGAAGCACCAACTTATTTAGTGGCAACAAGTCCCTAAATTTATTGAAGCAAAAAGAATCATCTTATATTTTTGTTAGATATTATTGTGTAAATTGAGTGACCTATGGCTTCTTCAAAAGCTTAGAGAGTCTATTTTGACTATAAAAAATTTCATAGGTTCAATCCTTTGCTCAAGAGAGAAATACTAGTTTTGGTGGATTGTGGTAGTTAGTGGTATCAGAACTCACCATTGAGCAGTGAGGACATCGAGAGGAGGCCTTGAAGCTACTTGAGAGCCAAGGATTGAAGCAAAGTGTAACAAGATTTGAAGAAGCATTTGAAGCAAGGGGGAGCTTCTATCATCATCAAAGGTTCAAGACAAGTGGAAGCTCTTGTGGGAAGGTAACATATCATTATTTCTCACATCTATCACGATCTACCACTATATAGTCTCATACACAATGGGGAACTATAATACTCTGATTAAGAAGCTTAAAAAGAGCAATTACCAACCTTGGAAGTTTAGAATCTCTATCTTCCTCATGGGAAAGGGTCTTTAGGGGTCGGTTAGTGGCACTGAGGTGAAATCATAAATAGATCCATATACACCTCCTAAGAATCAAAGGAGAGCCATTAAAGAGCTACATCCAAGAAGGTTTGGGAATGTTTAGAAAGGTTGTATTCTACCTCTACAAATTTATCTCAAGAATGAGCTCAAAAACCTTAGGAATTCATCAAATTAGAGCATTAATGACTTCATACTTAAAGTAAAATCGATCTCTGATGCACTGGGTTCAATAAGATATGTCAGAGATGATGATGACCTAGTTTCCCACACACTTAATGGGCTTAGAGAAGATGATAAATGGAAGTCATTCAAAACCTCTATGTATATAAGGGATTCATTACCTAATTTTGAGTAACTTAATTATCTTACAGTGATCGAGGAGCTCAATCATGGAAGCAACAAATTAAAAGTTAGCCAAGACCAACTTTTCTATGCAAAAAAAGGAGGAAGAGGCAAAGGCGAAAGAGGTGGTTCAAGAGGAAAAGGTAGAAGCAACTACCAACAAGGAAACAAAACCTAGCAAGGGAGTCAATCAAGCCAAGATGAAGGTCAATCATGAAGAGGAAGAGGAAGAGGAAGAGGAAGAGGAAGAGGAAGAGGTAGAGGAGGAATATATGGAGGTAGAGGCTACTCCAACTCAAATGGATGCTTCAATTGTGGGAAGCATGGACACTATATCAAAGATTGTTGGAAAAAAGGCGAGGAAAATTACAAACGGCAAGGTAACTATGCTAACTCCTCAACCAATTTAGAAAATGAGCTTTTATTATATGTGAATCATAGAGTGAAAGGTCGACCACATGATGAGGTGTGGTATATAGATAGTGGTTGTTGTAACCACATGCCAAGTAGAGAGGAGTACTTCACCAGTCATCAAGCACCCAAGAAAAGATGCTTTGTGGAGACAGAAGACAACACTGAGCATGAGATACAACAAATGGGAGATGTGAAGCTTGAAAAAAACCACAACACAAGAGGATTCATGAGGTATCTCATGTTCCTAGTATTACAAAAACTTAATCTCTATTGGACAAATGGTTGAAAAGCAATACCAAGTAAATTTCAACCACAAGAATGATTTATTGAAGAGCCACAGAATGGCTATGAGCTAATAGCCAAAGGAAAGAAGGAAGGAAGGATGTTCACTCCTGACATTGGCAAAGGGCAAAGCAACAAAGCAATATTCATCGCCTATGGAGACAAGAAGATTGGAGACATATTTGAGGCATAAAAGGTGCGCTCACATCAGCATTCAAAGGTTGAAAGACATGGAGAAGGGGCAATTGATAAGATGTTTACCACATTTTTAATCAAAATGTTGCATGAGATGTGTGAAGCTTATCAATTGGGCAATTATATTAGGTAGACCTTCAAGAAGAGTTGATATGTAGCACATGGTTTTGTTAGATCTTGTGCACACATACGTGTGGGGGTCAACCAAAGAGCCCTCTCTTACAAGTAATGGGGACTTTGTAACCTTCATTGATGACTAATTAAAAACATCTACTATGTATAGCAAAAATCAGATGTGTTTTATGTGTTCAAAATATTCAAGGCACATGTTGAGAAGGAGACAGGTTGCTACATCACCTTGAGGATAGATGGAGGGGCACATTAATTGAGACTAATAGTTGAGCTTGAGGGGAAGTGTTAGAAATGTACAAGCTCAAGTGTGTGTGAACCAAAGCTTAACTCAACTGTCACATCAATTCACTTTTTTGGTAAAGTCTACCACCAACTTTTCACAAGTTCTTTAGCTGAAGATTCCATCTACTTTAATTGAGAAAAGTGGGCGATATCAGAGGCATGATTTGAATTCACATTCTACACCAACTTTTGGAGCATTATATAAGCAACAGCTTGGAAGAAAGTGATGGACATCCTCTTCATTCATTTGTGAACTTTTAGGCTCTCATTGGGAGTGTATACTCCAATTCTAAACTACCCTTAGCTAAGCTAGCCACTTGCTAGCTGAAGTTTTCTTTTAGGATGAGATTTTTTATCATCTATATCTCATTGCATAGTTGTTTCTTTCATGCATAAGATAGATCATCTTGTTGTAAGCTTTCTTTTGACTATAATCTTAATATAAAGTTCTTATTCTCCTTGAGTACATTGATCTTGAAAGATATTTTCTATACCTCTATATATTTCCATATGTATGTGTGTGATGAGGTACACATAGGTAGAAGCTACATGTTTGGGAAATTTTTTATTTGTCTTGTGCAAGTAGGTTGAAATAGGTTCCATCGTAAAAATTGAGTAATCTATGGCATGTAGGAAAGCATAGAAGGTATATGGTTACTAGGCAAAATTTTAGAGGTTTAGTCCTTTGTTCCGAAGAGAAATTCAAGTTTTGGTGGACTATGGTAGTGAACTGTTTAGTCCTATGAAGGGCCTATTAGACTTCTACTACAATTAGGAGTGGATACACTCCATCAAAAAGTGTCATAATTTTACTTTAATATGCATGGTGGTGGATACACTCCATCAAAAAGTGTCATAATTTTACTTTAATATGCATGGTGAATGGTTCTTTCTCAAGGGCTTCTTTAATTACAATATGGAGTATGATTTCTATGCACAAATTCAGATTTTTTATGGATTCAGATAGTATGCATTGTTTTCTATTTTTTAAATTAGTGTAAATTTTAGTGACAGCCTTGAATATATAGATATCAAGGCATGTATAGACGATCAAGACTAAACTATATGAGAGGATACATTGAAAACCTTGCATCTATGTTTTTTTATAGATGCTTTTTTTTGGGAATTTTCATGTGATTGCAAGGAAACAATGTGATATAATTATAGGGATGGATTGATTTATTCAAAATTCTACAACAATCGATTGTGAACAAGAAATAGTCATTTTAAGGAAAGATAGTGAATCCATCCACATGCTAGGTGGTGAGCATATTTTTTAGCCTGTTTTTATTTATTATATGTACATTAAAATGATGCGATGGTGATGCACCACACGGGAATCTCCTTCTCGAGAGCTCCATGATGATACTCTCATAGTATAAAGCTTTGCTATAGATGTCGCACTCAGTACTCTGCATGAACATAGAATACCCAAAAAACACATAGTACAATTGCCCACCAGTACAAAATCAAACTTAGTATTGTAGTACTGAACAGAAATATACGAATTACAATACCAAAAATTGTCCTTACATTAGACAACCTCGACTTGTCCAACCACCCCAATTCAGGCCATATGGATACCCAAATGGAGACCAAGGAAGGGAATTTCCTAGATATCCTCAATACCAAAACCCACCTCCAAATCAACGTCCTTACGAATACCCAGGATATAATCCACCACAGCTGGTGTTGCGACAACCACCACCTCACCCATAGAATGTAGTTCCAGTGAAATTTGCCCAAGCTGAAGAGAACACAAAGAGAGCCATAGTACCAACTACTTCATTAACTGGCCCGGACAGCCATAATCAACCCTATGATCAGCACTGGGGAGACTACTAAACATACGGAGCTGACTCGATGAACTACGAGTAGGCCTACGAGCACTACCCGTATGGACAACAGGTCTATGACCAATCATACGGATACGGAGCTAAATATGCTACACTAATGTACACGAACCCAAGAGCCCAAGTGCCTTCTAGACATCGAGGACCTTGTTATCATTGTGGAGGAGACCACTTCATTAGGGAATGTACTTTGCCTTACTAGACACCGCATAAGGTTTGGGAAGGATATTGTAGTGAATGTGGAAAGGAGCATTTGTTTAGAGATTGTCCCAAAAACTCTAACAAGACGAACCACAACACTCAACTAAATGTAGTAGAAGTGGTAGAGTCCTCTGGAAGTGACAAAGAATATACAGTACCATTGAAGGCAATTACAAGAGCAAGAGCTAAAGAAGGACTAGAAGGGTTAGATTCAATTACGCATGAAACCAACAAACCAAAAACTATGGTGCCTCAAATAGTGCTAGATTTGGAAGAATTTGAAGAAAGTTCTAAGGTAAAACAGACTCAAAGATGGAAAGCTCGACGAGAGAAATTTAGGAGGAAGAGGAGAGCAATGAGGAGTCAAATCAATCTGTGAATCCTACAACTAGAAAGGATTTTATTACACTAGATAAAGCAAAACATAAACAACAAGTTGGGTCGATTTTAGCTGATCCAATACCCGAAGATCTAGCCATGTGGATAAACGCATATCAATCTAGGATCAAATCAGGACCAAATGTGGAACAACACAAAGTGAGCTATCCGAGAGGGGATTCGGAAAAAGAAAAGCTAGAAATTTGCAAAAATTTGATCGAATTAGCTCAAAACACACTGGAAAAACCTATTATACAAAACCTTCTAGAAACAAGAATACCGAATAGAGAATTTCAAGAAGGTTTAGGAGCACATGACCCTTCAGAAGGCAAAAGGATTGTGGAGGAAGCTGAAAGCTTAGCCACAAAAAACCATGAAAGAAGTTCTATGATCCCGAAAGTAGAAGCTAATTGGCCTGAGGATCTATTGGCTAGAGTCTAGGAGAGAGATGGAGGAAAATCGAGGGCATTGATCCTCCTTTTGAAGAGAGGCATAAAGACACTAATGTTGGGAGCATTTCCATCCTAGAACAAAAGGGAAGTCAAGAGAATATTAATTCAAAAGAGACTAGTAAGGAAGAAGATATACCACAAGAATAGTTCGAAGTCCCAAAACATTTTAAAAAAATATGAAGTGGAGGAAAGGAAAATTGCCATCCAAATGCCTAAACGACAAGCAAAAGAAGGAATAGCATATGATAATAAAGAACAAAATAAAAAAGTCATTGTGACTATAGAAGGAGAAGAGGAAAGATCCACCTACATAGGGAAAGATGTATCAGAAAGTGAAGAACGAGAACTTATAAAGTTGATTCAAAATTATAGGGATGTATTTGCTTGGACATACAAAGATTTAAAAGGAGTGGATCCCTCTATTTGTTCACACCATATTCCCATGACTTCTGACGCTAAACCATTCAAACAACAACCATACACATACAATAATGTATACTCCACCAAAATTAAGGAAGGAATAGACAAATTATTGGAAGCAGGATTCATTTATGAAATTGAACACACGGAATGTGTGTCGCCCTTGGTAGTAGTACCCAAGAAAAATGGCAAACTTAGGATGTGCATCAACCTCAAGAAAGTTAATGAAGCCACCATTCGAGATAGCTACCCTTTGCCCATTACAGACCACCTCTTGGAGAGAGTGGCAAGCAAGGACATTTATAGTTTTCTTGATGGATTCTCTGTTTACAACCAAGTTGCAATTGCTCTAGAGGATCAACACAAAGCTGCATTTGCCACAGAATGGGGAGTATATGCTTTTAGGGTTATGCCATTTGGCCTAACCAATGCGCTGTCATGTCTTTTAGGAATTCCTTAGGAAAAGCATGGAAGTCTACGTAGATTATTTATGCACATATTCCTCACAGAGAGTGAATCACATACCCGAGTTGAGGAGAATTTTTGAAAACTATAGACAATACAGAGTCTGTCTAAACCCACAAAAATATGTCTTCATGGTGAGACAAGGAAATGTCTTAGGGCATATAGTATTTAAGGACGGAATATCTGTAGATTAAGACAAGATCAAAGTTATTCTAGAACTATCTTGACCGAAAACTACAAAAGTAGTACAAGCATTTATAGGACATTGCGGATACTTTTGTAGATTTATCCACTTGTACGCCATAATTGCCCGACCTCTATACGTCTTACTGACTCAGTTCCATTGGACTAAAGATTATGAGAAAGCATTCAATGAGTTGAATAGTAGACTGAGTTCAGCACCTATTCTAAAAGTACCAAATTGGAATAAGCCATTTCATATCCATGTGGATGCTTTCAAATTTGCCATAGGATGCATCGTAGCACAACCTGCAGACGAAGGAAAACTCGATCATCCTATAGCCAGCTTGTTGGGACTCTAAACCTCTGAGTGAAAATACCTTCCACACACTTAAGCTTCACTCACTGTTCTTGTACTCACACACCTTCTTGCTCTAAGTCCACAATTATCTCTCAAGTGATAAATTCCCTCCCCTATGCACTAGCTCATATACCTCCCACTCGCACTCCCTTCTTTCACTAGTTCATACAATTCCTCTCCATGTCATGCACTCTCCTGCATTGTTTTGTTTATTCTCCACACTCCCTCTCTTGCACAGACGCTTCCACTCCGGCTCCCTTTTACTCTCCTCCTTTTAATCTCACTCACCCACAAAACCCCCAATTAGAACCTCAATCCGACACTTACTCTCACACCCTCGGCCACAACTCACTCATGCCCTAACTACTCACACATACATGCCTACACATGCACATATGCACTCTCATGCATGGTTGCACATGTAAACTCACACCTATCCTCGCGCACACACACTTGCACACACATCCACTTTCACATGCCCTTCATACTTCTATGCCCAAACGTACCTTCACCCTTGTTTCCCTTCACACACACACACACACACTTAATCACCCACTTTTTCCTGTTTTCCCCTTTTTCTCTCACTTCTTTTCCCTTTCACTTTCACAAAATCACTCACACCTATCCTCACCATTCTTCCTTGCACTTCACTTGGAGCCACTTCATGGCATACTCCTTAGTAATTATATGTTGAATGCCAACACGGGACTTAGCTCTTTTTCTCCTACCAACTCTATGTTCAGCTTGTTCAAGCACTACATGGAAGTCCATTCCCTAAATAGGAAGTCTGGCCGAACATGATTCTCTAAGGCAACAATCATCAAGAAAGGCACTCGGAATATCTTGCTATAGTGTTGTTTAATGGACACAGCCCAACGAGATGATGCAAATCAGAAAACCTTTTAATTAAAAATTTGATGGAAAGGAACACCTCCTATCTTGCATATACTCATCTTTCCGGGAAGAAACATGACAATTACAGCTTGCAAAATGATCCACGTTATTTTCAATATGTTACCACAATGTTTTGACAAATACAACACTCTAAACTCACTTCGCTTACACTTTAACTTGGAGAACTTGGCTGTGATGGCTTCTCAGGAGCAGTGGCACATCGATCGTACCACTCTATGGGTAACTCAGAACATGTGTGGTATGTCTCCAGATTGAGCCCCTCCGTGTCTTCAGCACATCACGTCGTTGTGTGGGTTTTCTCCCCTCAACTTGACAATCTCACATTCATGAATATGGGCTCCAGGAACCTCCGCAAGTATCTTTATATGTGTAAGCCGCCGGATTGGCAATTGTAAATCTTTTTTCTTTTCATATTCCGCACGAACCGAAAGGTCGTTGCGAAGGATTGTAATTACTTATAAATCAATGAAAGGATGCTTCGGTGACAACCAGAAGAGTCGCCAGACTGTCTGTCTGGGCGATTACGTTCTGTGTAGTCTCCGTGGTGTTGTGTTTGAGAATTCTGAGTAGTACTGTGTTTTTTTTCTTCGTCGTTGTTTGATTACTTTAACGTGTGGTTAACACTGTTCCCTTAAGTTAAGTATTGTAAGTCTGTGTTACGATAATGTTTATCCTTTCCGTTATGTACTGAGAAAGTCTTAATCTGTGTACGAACCAGAAATCTGTGTGAGAACGAAGCAGAGTAGTGATAGTAATTCGTGTTAACAGAGTTCTTTGAACATTCATGTACTGCTATGTGAAAGAGTTAATTGTGGGAAAATCAAGTATAGGGCCTCTGCTTAGCAGGCCCCTTCCACTCCCAAGGACCCGGAAGAGTTTAAACGCGTCTCTGACGGCAGCACGCGTTTAACACTTGGCGTCGTCTGTGGGAATGTGGCACCAGAGTGTTGCAAATTGATTGTGAGAAAGTGGCCATAGATTGTGAATCGATAGTAAGGTGGAGTAGTACGCAAGTGTTGCAAAGGTGATATATGACGGTTACTCGATCCGACAAGTTGTATCCAAAGTACAGGCGAGACCGACAGCCTTGGGCGGTACCAAATTTGTTAAGGACACCCCCAAGAGGAAGAAGCACAGATCGGTTAGGCCCGGTCGTCGAAGAAGCGAAGCACGTTAGTAGTGATTCTGGTAGCATTCTGGTGGAACATACTACAATTCCGGTAGATTCCGGTGTAATTTCGGCACAGTCTGCAGAAGATACAGTAACTTCGGAGTCTACAAGGATGCAGTGTGTAGTTGACCCGACACCGTCTGAGGATAGAACTGTCTTACCCAGAGAGGTCATTGAAGGTGAAAGAATACCCTAGATTGGGGAAAGTTCCACTAATTCCGGTAGCAGTTCAGTCCCAGTTGCAGAGAATTTACAGTTTTCCGGTGACAGTGTGATACTTCCTGGTGATTCTTCATTCCGGATACCACTGTTCGGGGTAAGCTTGCCTACGTTTGATACCACAGAAGAGGATAGGATATTCGAATTGGAAATCTGTAAAAGGCTGGAAGCTATTTTCAAGTCGGAAGGTGAGCAGTTTGACCATACAGATTCTGAAAAACAAGAAACACCACCTCAGAACTCAGGGGATAGTAACAGTACCACTATTAGCACCATGAGTGGACAACAACAACAACCGCAACAACAACAACAACAACAACAGCAACAACAATAACCACTTCCACTTCAGCCGATTCCAACAGGAGTAACTTACACCAAATTCGGTGGATTTCCTCGTGACGATCCTGATGCCCATGTATGCACCTTTGAAATAAGTTATGCAGTACTAAACCATCCACCCGATCCGGCATACAAGGCCATCGTATTCCAGTCGACATTAGTTAATGAAGCAGCAAGATGGCTCACAGAGTATGATTTCAATCATTTCGTTACCTATGAGGCGGTAAGGGATGCGTTTTTACAGAGATTCCGACTGAAGAAGAACCCTGACAAAATCTTCGATTACTTGCAGAACAATAAACAGAAGCTGCACCAGATTGTGCAGGAATATGCCACCTTGTTTAGAACTCATTTGAGACAACTACCACCGGCCCATGCCAATCTGCCGGATGATGTGATAACTCAATGGTTTATTAATGGGTTAACTCCATAACTAAGACAAATTATGATCATTCGTTGTGTAGGAACCATGACACTAGATGCGGTTATTGCAATGGCCTTGCAACTCGAGCATAAGGTTGGAGGTTTTACCAAAGACCTGGAATGGTTCAAAGCCAGTAAAAATGTTGCAGAGGATCCGGCTAGACAGATGTACTACACTAAGTGCAAGAATCTAGGGCATACTAGTGCCACCTGTGCCCTTAATCAGCTATATTGCGCTATTTGCAATACCACCGGACATTCCAACGAAAATTATGCGTATAACGCCAAAGTGCAGGGACCAGCAACTGTAAATGCCATTATACAAGAACCAGGGCAGCCGGCCACCCACTATGTACCACCTCAGATGAGAAATAATCAGCAGCAAGGAGTTACTTCAATGCAAATCACTGATGTACCACCCACTATGTACCACCACAGTTACTTGCATTAGTACCAGGAGTTCGGTAGCAAATCTAGCAACAGCTCAGTCCTGGATCTTCCTGCATTCCAGCGACGGCAACAATACAACCGGAAGCTGACTCTACGGTGGATCATTCGGTCCCCTTAATTACGGTATGGTACAAAAATCACAAGATTACTCAAGTACTAATTGATGGTGGCTCTGGTGTAAACATAGCCACTACAACGCTTTGTAAGAAGTTTGGGGTGAATGCAAATCGAGCCTGTCTAGTTTTTTGTAAGAATGGCCGACCAATCCCGAGTTCATCCGGTGGGACTCGTACGAAATGTCTCGATCACTTTGCAGGGTACCACATTTAAGATGACTTTTGTAGTCTTGGAACTACCGGAGTCTAGTCTTGATTATAATCTTCTTTTCGGTCGACCCTGGTTAAAATAGGCTAAAGTCATACAGGATTGGTCCGCACAGGAATTGACTTTTAAGGACAACCACCGTAAATATGTTGTCAAACTGGATGCCATTCAGCCTTGCGAACTTCATGCTAGACCATATGTAGCGGAGCCTGTCCACATGTTGGACGGCTTATCTAACGATGAAGAAGAAGCATTTCTGAAAAATAATGAAGATCTAATTTCCTTAGGTACTGTAGATCTGCAATCTATTGCAGACAACTGGAGTCCGGCAGCCTGTACGATTGTGCCTGTGACCGAAGAAGTGCAGACAGACGATACTGTTGCTATGGATGAAGCCGCTCTACAACAACTTTTACAGTCAGCTGACGACCCAAGGAAACCTCGTCAATTCTATGTTCCAGAAGATCAGTTAGTCACCTATAATTTGGGTGATGAAGTTAATCCGCAACCTGTCAAGATAAAGGAAGGATTGGCCGAGGCATTTCAAGCAGATTTGATCCGACTATTGCATGTGTATTCTGATGTTTTTGCATGGGATTACCGTGATATGAAAGGTCTGGATCCTCGCATTTATCAACATCGGGTCGTGCTCAAACCTGAAGCAAAGCCAGTTAAACAATCTAGTTACCAGATGAATCCCAACTATGCAGCACAGGTCAAGGCAGAGCTGGATAGGTTATTAAAGGTCGGATTCATCGTACCAATAGAACACGCTGAATGGATATCACCAATTGTTATTGTTCCTAAAAAAAATAAGCAGCTCTGAATCTGTGTGGATTACCGAAAACTGAATGCGACCACGGTGCCTGATCTGTTTCCTCTTCCATTTCTTGACACAATGCTTGATAGAGTGGCTGGACACGAGATGTACTCCTTTTTGGACGGTTACAGTGGTTATAACCAAGTCAGAATGGCTGAACAAGACATACCGAAAACAACTTTCATTACCAATTGGGGTGTTTTTGCTTGTACAGTCATGTGGTTTGGGTTAAGAAATGCTCCTAACACTTTTCGATGCTGTATGCAAGAAATCTTCTCACCCTATCTCACTTCTTTTATGCAAGTATATCTAGATGACTTCTCTTTATTCGGCCAGATTGTAGCACACATGTATCATTTACGGTGTTGCTTTGAGAAATGTCGTGAATACCGACTCTGCGTGAACCTGACCAAATCCGTCTTTGCGGTTTCTTGTGGTAAACTCCTTGGCCATATTGTATCTACACAGGGCATACAAGTTGACCCAGACAAAGTTGCAGCCGTGTTAGAAGCACCTGTGCCTACTACGCCGAAAGAAGTGATGCGCTTCCTAGGTCAAGCCAGATGGCATGGTCGACATTTACGGTGGCTCGCCCATTTGGCTACCCCACTCAATCAATTAATGACTAGTACTTCACGACAGTTTGACTGGACTCCGGAATGTCAAACTGCATTTGATCGTTTAAAAGGATTATTAACGCGGGTTTCAATTCTACAACCTCCTGATTGGGAACGCTCATTTCATGTTTTTGTAGATGCATCGGATATAGCTATTGGAAGTGTTATAATGCAACAAACTGATAAGTGGTTCCGGTCTGTCTATTATGCAAGTCGACGGCTTGCTCTTGCTAGAAAGAATTATTCAGTGATTGAAAGAGAATGTCTTGGTTTGGTGTATTCTGTAAAGAAATTCCGGCATTATTTGCTAGGCCGAAAATTCATCTTTCATGTAGACCATGCTGCGTTGGTGTATCTGGCTCGGTAGCAACATTTAGGTGGTCATTTGGCGCGTTGGGTTTTATTGTTACAAGAGTTCGATTACGAAGTGATTCATCGACCCGACACTGCACATGCTTTAGCAGATTTTCTCTCTCGGTTGGATTCCGGTGAAGCTCCGATCGGTGTTGATGATACCACTCCAGCAATTTACATTACTGAACCGACTAGTGATGAATCTGCAGAACCTCCTGTAACGCTTACCTACTATGATCAGTTATTAACATTTCTTACTGATGGATGTCTTCCCCCTCAAACTTCTCCTGCTGTGCATCGGAAAATTGCAGTTTATAGTCGTAGATTCTGGTTGATTGCTCGACAGTTGTATTATATGGATCACACTGGGGTCTTGCTTCGTTGTATTCCTCCCCATGAAGTAAACTCAGTTATCACTCTGGCACATTCAATACCTTCCGGTGGACATTTTGCAGCAGATTTAACGCACCGAAAAATTTTGCAAAGTGGGCTCTGGTGGCCTACTATGTACAAAGATGTGACTCAGTTTGTGCAGCAGTGTGACAATTGTCAGCGATCTGGACAGCCTTTACAACGCCACTTCTTCCCTCTACAACCTGTATTACCTTTAGAACCTTTTCAGAAATGGGGTCTTGATTTTATTGGACCAATCACATCTCCAACAATTCTTAGCAACAATCGCTACATTTTGACATGTACAGATTATGCTACTAGATGGGTAGAAGCTTGGGCTTTACGGTCTGCTACAGCTATTTCAGTAGCAAAATGTCTGATGAAGGATGTATTCCCACGATATGGATTGCCTTTGGAACTTGTGATAGATCAAGGAACGCACTATGCTAACAATTTAATTCGAGTGTTAACACATACTTTTCAAATTCTGCAAAAATTCAGTTCTCCTTACTATCCTCGTGCTAATGGCTTAGCTGAAAGTACCAACAAGACCTTGTTGAGTATGCTTCGAAAGCTAATTGTGGAATCACCAGAAAGATGGGATCAGTTACTATCTGCAGTATTATGGACATACCGGACTACCTACAAAGTTGCCACCGGACTGACTCCTTTCAATCTTGCTTATGGATTGGAAGCAATTGCTCCAATGGAAGTTGTACTACCCAGTTTACGCATGGCCATAACTCAGAAGTTGATACTCGAAGATTCTTTGCCATTTCGGTTGGACACACTTAGAGAATTGGATGAGCATTGATGGGAAAGTTTTCTGACTCTTCAAGAAGTGCAGTTGCGGCAAGCTCGTACTCATGATCGGTATCTTAAAACTCCAGTTTTTACGGTGGGACAGCTTGTGCTATTTTACAATGCTAAATCAAATCGATCTGGTAGAAAATTCAAATTACGATGGTTTGGTCCTTACTGGATTAGTGAACAAGTGGGCCTAGCTACTTTTTGGTTGACTACTTTGACCGGAATTCCTCTTCCTAAAGTGATCAATGGTTCAAAGTTGCGGCCGTATCATCAACCACCTGATTCTCACTGACGTGTTCTTCGTTTTTCCGCATGTTATTTACTTTCTTTTGCGTGTTAGTTGAATAATAAAACCATAACTCCTCGTTTTGCTACATAACCATAAACTCCTCGTTTTGATACATAACCATGAATAATCGCTGCCTTTTGTTATTGATTTTGCTCATACATGCACACCGTAGTTATGAAGGTTATCATCTCAACATCGCGTGATGATTGACATTTTCGATCGCCTCCCACTGCCAAGTATCTACTTAATCTTTTTCATTTCGCTGTTAATCGCTATTGTGTCTGTGTGTTCTGTGTGCTTTGCGTTTTATGTAATCACTATGTATTCGTGCTATTCGTGTGCGCATCATGGAAGCTTTAGCAAACTTTGCTACCTTTCGTGACGCACTTCCTCAGGACATAAGTGAATTCTTGCGTGTCCGAGGTTTGTCCAACTTCGCTGAATTGCCCTGGCATTCAGTGGAGTGCCATCCATATTATGCTCAAATTATTGCTGCTATTGCCGCCACACTTGCTACAGAGCAGAGTTGGCCTATTATGTGTTTGCCATCTCGTTTTGTAATCACCCTACAGTCATTTGCTGCAGCTTTTCGACTCTCTCTAGAAGGACGAGAGAATGTTCCTAACCTTCCGATCGAAACTATGATGGAATTGTTTCCAAGGCACTCATCGAATGAGTATGCCATACTCTGTTGCCCTGATCCTAAATGGACAGCCCTTCAATTTTTAGTAGCCATACTGAACTTACAGAAACACACTTATGGGATTTCTCGCCCATTCTACTCGATGATTGACATGGCTGCTAGAGAGCCTGTCAATTTTGCTTATTACTATTTTGGGCGCATTCACCGTGAATGTGTTACGGTCATTAAGCATGTTAACAAAGGAGAGCTTCCGCATTCACGTTTATCACATATAATTACCTTTTTGTTTCCCGCCATTCAAGCCGCGCAACCCCCACCAAGAGGTCCAATCTTATATCATGAAGAATCTGCCCAGGTGCTCGAAGACGACGAAGAAGATGATGAAGAACTCTTCCAGGTCCTTCGCCGCAAACGCATACGGATAAGTTCTTCTGACAGTCAAGTGCAAGGGTCTGCCGCTGGAAATAAAACAGACAAAAATGAAGAAGAGATTTTCCACGACACTGCCACCTCAATTCACCATGATTCGTCTGCTCAGTCTTCTCCAAACCAGCAACAAGATCAAAGTGTTACTGTCGATTCTGAAGACAGATCTTCTAAGGAAGAATCTCAGCAGCAGTCCAAACAAGATGTGTAAGAAGATACGCAGGTTATTGTTGCAGAAGTTTTGGCAGAATTAATTGCGGCAGTAGATTCTGCAGTTGCCAAATCTCAAGTGACTACGCAGCAACTTACCGAAAAATTGTTGGTGGCCAACAATCTGCAAACCACTCCTCCACCCATACCTCCAATAAACCCATTGTCCCCATTCCGCCTATTGTCCATGAAGCACCGGGTTCCTCATACTCTTCACCTAACTATTCTCCACCCACTTCCCATCAACTCTTGATAGCTTCTTCATCTCAACCACGTCCTCCTCTTCTGTTTCCTTCGATACCTAGAGTTAGCATCTATGGGTCATATGTTGATCCAACTATCGCAGCAACTACCAATACAGATGAAAGAGGTTACTGATAATCTCAGAGAAGAATTCCAGCATAAGGTCGATGTCCTGGAAGCAGATATTATTCCATTGCAAGAAGAAGCAAATTCCGTAAAAGCAGAAAACCATGCTTTACATGTACAGCTTCAACAGCTACAGGCTCGCCTTGCTGAACAGGAAACAATGATCAGTCAAAGAGATGCTGCATTGGCTGAAGTAAGAGCCAAAGATGATTTATTATGTGCTGCTGATGCAGAGATCATCCAATTGAAACAGTTACTCCAGGATAAGGAAGATGCCCGTATAGCACTGGGAAACTTGTTAGAAGAAACTAGAGAACAGTTAGATGAAGTCGTGCAATGAGGACAGGAGATGGCGGATTTAGCTAAGCGGACTAATGAAGAACTCTAGAGAACAAATTCTCATTTGTCTGAATCAAATTCTGCTCTTAAAACGCAGATGACTTTGGTCGCTCAATTGTAGAAGGAGATAGTAGGGATAAGAAAAGAAAGAGATGCATATTATCGGACCATTCAATATCAGGCTCAGGAATTGGAGAGAAGAGAGAACCAATTGGGTGCTCAAGCAGAAAGATTATCTCGAATTGATTTGGGGTTATAGTGTGTGGATGTTTACAAGGTTTAGGTGTGGGTGAATTATTACAAGGGTGTAGATTAGTTGGGGTGGGAGTAATGTTAGATAAGGTGGTCGGTGAAGACATCTGGATACATTTCGGTATCCATTTCCTAAGAGTTTTTGATCGGATGACATGTTTTTGCTGAGGGACAAAAGGTGAAATCGGATGTGGTGGTATTGAAGGGTGAAGAGATTTCTGCGGGGTGTATAATACATGGCTTGAGTGTTGAACTATAATACATGGTTTGGGTACCCAAATCTGCGTGGGTGTGGGTCTATTCTTGAGGTACTTCTTGGCGATCCAAATTTGTCGAATGTTTGGACTCATAGAGGATTGTTGAGAACACTTTGGATACTGTCTCTGATTCTTCTGAAACTTTGTTTTGTCCTTGTCTTCCTCGTTGCAAACTGTCGAAGGTTTCTGTCCTTTTGGCACCCATATCTGTTTCGTGCCCTTTGTTCTATGATGCTGAGACTGCTGCTTTCCTTGCGTTGTCTGGTAGGGTCGTCGATCTGGGTTCCTTCGTCGTGGTTGGCTCTTTTGTGGTTGAGGTTGAGCGGTCGCATGGACGCTCTGCTTTGGAAGAGAAGGGAGGTCCAACACTTGCGTGACCTGCCCATTAGGAAGTGTTCCGTTTTGTACCTTTAATCTAGGCCAGTCCGTAGTAAGTGTGGAAGGGTGAGCACCGCAGGGTATAGTGCCCATTTGGCCGGTGATGAAGTCCACCTGACTGCTAATCGTGCCCATATGTCCGCTGATGGTACCCATCTGGCCGTTAATCTTGCCCATCTGTCCACTGCTGGAAGACCAGGGGAAAATCTCTTGACAACCTTTTAGTTGGCAACTATCCATCGGCAAGCTCTCATGGGTTGACTTTGGAAGGAGCGCGCTTAGCCAAGGGATTTGACCAAACATCTTCCGGTCCTCCGTCGCAGGCGTTTCATAGGGTCACGAGTCATGTTCCTCAGGCCGAGGGTGGTTAGGGAAGTCAAGCGGTATCACTCGCTTCTGATCTAAGGTTCCAATCTGCAAGGAGCCTTGTCTAAGATTTAGGTCCACTGAGTGATCGTATAGCCAATCTTGGCCAAGGATTAGGGGTTCTATCAGGTCCTCATCATGGCACACTAGTAGCTTCGCTGTCATGGTCACATCATGTATGAGTATAGGAAGGTCCACCTCGCCCATGCAAGGGGTTTCCATGCCTCCTAGCCCTATGAGGTATGCCTCAATTGGCCGCATTTCTATTCCTGAGTCCTTATAGTGGGACCATCTAATCGCACTAGTCGCAGCACCTGAGTCAATTAAAGCCTTGAGCTCTTGGCAAGGGTTTCCGTGCTCTAGCCTGATTGTAATGAATGGTCTCCTATCCACTATACTAGGATGAGTTCTTGACTTTACTTCACACATGGCCATGGGGTATCTGGGTGTTGTTTCCAGATGGTTATAATGTTCTCTCCCTAGTCCTTGTCTTCTTAACTTAATGCGTTTAATGCATTCTATAGCTTGTGCCTGAGCTTCAGCACGTATTCTATTCTCTTCCACCTTACGCTTCTTTGCCAACGTGAGTCATCTAAGCATATCCTCAGTAAGAGGTTCCTGATATAACTTGACTCTACAGCCACTAATGTAATTGGGCATTATGTCTCCTTCTAAGGTGGCTAATTGGACTGCTCCACTTGTCGAGAGTCTGTTAATGATCATGGGTCCATGACCTCGCTTTTCTAATTTCCGTGCAAGTTGTTTCAGCATATATACTAGGACTAAATCTCCTTCTTTTAAGCCTTTATCCTTCACATGTGCATCAAAATATGCTTTCTGTCGCTTCTTTGCTGCGTACATTCCTGCTGCTGCTTTCAGCCTGGTTTCCCCTAATCGTTCCAAGTCCATTATTCTTGCTGATAATTCATGGCCGGTCCACTGATGTTCTTGTGCAACCTTAAGGGTCGGTATCAAGAAGTCCAAAGGAAGCACAACATTCTGACCAAAAACCATCTGAAAGGGAGTTGCATTGAGTACGGTCTTGTAGGCCACTCGATATGCGCAAACAGCATGGTGTAACTGTTTGTCCCAATCTGAACGTTTGTTGTTCACGAGTTTTGTCAGTATGTTACAAAGGATCTTGTTAGTGCTTTCAGCCTGACAATTGGCCTGAGGATGATATGGTGCGGATTTCTTGTGAATCACCATAAAATCTTGTAACAAATATTCAATGACTTGGTTTAGAAAGTGAGTTCCTTGATCGCTCACTAACTCTATAGGCAATCCATATCTTGTAAAGACATTTTCAAATAAGAATTTTGCAGTCATGTGTGCATCATTCTTTTTTGTGGCTTTTGCCTCTACCCATTTGGTAAGATAATCTGTCGCAACAATAATGTATTCAGCCTGTGTACCTTTTGCAGGGGGGGTTAATGGGTCCTACAAAGTCTATACCCCACTTAGAAAATGCACGTCCTCCATCATGGGTTTCAATGGCATTTCATCTCTGCGAGTAGGAAATTGAGTTCTTTGGCACACATCGCATCTCTTTACATAGGTATGAGCATCCATGTGAAGAGTGGGCCACCATAATCCTGCAAAGAGGATGGCTTTGATTATCCTATCGGGTCCAAAATGACCTCCTGCAACACCTTGGTGTGCAGTCTCTAGTACACTCAGATAATCGTTTTCATGAACACATTGTCGTAGGTATCCATCTCGTCCTCGTTTGTATAGATTATCGCCAATAAGTGAATAGTCTTGAGCTTCCTGCTCTATTTGTCGTGCTAAGGTCATTCCTTGAGGGAATGTTTTCATCCTCAAGTATGTCACTAAAGTTTCACTCCAATCTGGTGTGAGAGACACATGATATAATGTAGCATGTTCTACTGGTGGTCTTTCACAACAAACATGGCATTCTTTACATAACTTGTAGGCATCTGCTTCCATAGAAGGCCAGTATACTCCTAGTCTATGCAGAGTCTGCAATGTACGATGTTTCGAATGATGTTGCTTTAGTGCACCTACATGTGCTAATTGCAACCAATTTGCATGTTCTGATTCATCACACAACAAACAAGAATCTTTTGATTATCCTGTTTATATATACTTCCTGCTATGATTTGATATCTCTGAGATTCGGTAATCTCTCCTTCCTTGATTCTTATCCTAGGATTCTTGGGTCCATAGGTGAGAATATCGGCTTAGCCCATTCTGGGGCTATCTCAAGATTAAACAAATATGCATCTGGTAATTCATTTGCTACTCCTTGAGGAGCTTCTCCTGAGGTGAGTCTCGAGAGGTGGTCAGCTCTAAGATGTGTCTTTCCTTTCCTGACTACTACTTCGAAATCATACTCCATGAGTAATAGAAACCAACGTATTAATCGTCCCGTGTTACATGGCTTATTGAAATATAATAACGCTTGATGATCTGTAAAGAACTTGAACTTATTTGCCAATAGGTAATGCCTGAATTTCTTTACTGCGTAGATCATTCCTAATCCTTCTCTTTCCGTAGTGGTGTAATTTCTTTCTGCTGCATTCAACTGTCTGCTCGCGTAAGCTATGGGGAGATCTATGTTTCCTTCATTCGTGGGTTGTGCTAACACACATCCTATGGCATAGTTGGATGCATCCACATGTACATGGAATGGCTTACTCCAATCCGGGGTTGTCAAAATAGGTGCTGAGCACAGATGTCTTTTAAGTTCATTGAATGAATTCTCACACTCATATGTCCATTCAAACTTGGTTAAAAGAGAGTAACTTGGTTAAAAGAGAGTACAGAGGCTTGGCTATGATTGCATACATGTGTATGAATCTCCTACAATAACCACAATGTCCCATAAATGCTTGTACTTCTTTTACGTTAGTTGGCCTAGGTAGATCTGCAATTACTTTTACTTTTTCTTCATCTGTCGAAATTCCATTCTTTGACACAATGTGTCCTAGAATTTTGCCTTGTCTGACCATAAAAACGTACTTTTCTGGGTTCAAACAAACCTGATATTCTCGACATTTGTCAAATACTTGTCTTAACTCTGGGATATGTGTTTGTCTGACATTTGAATGCGCACATAGGTCATCGACATAGACTTCCAAATTCTTGCGTAAGAATTCCTTAAAAACATGACACATGAGTCGCTGGAAAGTGGCGGGTGCATTTGTTAAGCCAAATGGCATCACACGAAATGCAAATATGCCCCATTCTGTGGCAAAAGCCGTCTTGTGTTGATCTTCTGGAGCAATGGCTACTTGATTATAGCCTGAGAATCCATCAAGAAAGCTGTAAACTTCCTTGCCGGCAACTCTTTCCAATAAGTGTTCCGTGATAGGAAGAGGATAACTATCTCTAATCGTGGCGGCATTAACTTTTTTAAGGTTAATACACACACACAATTTTCCATTCTTCTTGGGCACTACCACAATGGGGGATACCCATTCGGTATGCTCGATTTCGTAAATGAATCTTGCTTCTATCAAACGATCGATTTCCTCTTTAATCTTCGCAGCGTAATTATCATTGTACGTGTATGGTTTCTGTTTCGTAGGTTTTGCATCTGGAGTCATAGGGATTCTATGAGAACATATATCCGGGTCTACTCCTTTCAGATCTTTGTAACTCCATGCAAACACATCTCTATATTCACGTAATAGGGCCACTAATTCTTCTTCTTCTTCAGTTGTCAAATCATGCCCTATGTAGGTACATTTTTCTTCTTCTCCTTCTATGGCAACTATTATTTTTTTGGTTGTCTCTCGATTATCATATACTTCTCCAACTTCAACTTTTTTGTTAGGCATTCGTACCATGATTCGTCTATCTTCTACTTCATATTTCTTGAAGTTCTCGGGAACCTCAAACAAAGATAATTCTTCTTCTGACATGGTTTCTTTCTTCTTTCTTTTCTTACCTTCACTCTTAGGAGTCACTTCTGTGGCTAATCTCACATCATTCGTTAGTTCTTCGTGTTTCTGAGGGTGAGTCTCTACTTCGTAGAAATATTCTTCTTCTGATGCAAAGGGTGGGTCCATAATAATTGACTCTAAATCAAAATCACTCGCATCCTCGAATGCATCAGTGCTAGGCTCACATTCTTCGATAATTGAATCACACATGATTGGCTCTATCGTGAAGACTGAAATATCATAGCCATCCTCGTCATAGTGGGGTGTCCATTGTTCTTCATTGATGGCTACATCCATGGTTGCTAGGATTTTTGCCCAACCATGAGGCTCGAATTCTTCGTATGGAAACACTACAGGTGCGTAAGCTGGGTCTTGAAGAGTTCTTGGATGTTGTTCTTCACCTAAGGTCCTGGCTTCTAATCTTTCTTCCTCTTGTTTTGCTACTTTGCACATCCATAAATGAGTGTCCTCGTGCAACCATGAGGGGTCTGATTCTAAGGAGTGCACAGATTCCATTTCTACCTGTGTCTTATGGATGGTATTCCATTGTAACGGGGGTACATATCTATGTGAATAGTCTTTAAGATTCACTTTAGTAGTCACTCCTAAATGTTGCAAGTACAAAGAATTTGTTCCCCAATCTTGTACAATTTGCAACTGACGCATGAATGGTCGTCCTAAAATCATCTCGTAGGCATGATTCTTTGCAAAGTCACAAATGGCAAAAGTATGCTCAAACTCCACACCACACGTGGTGAGAGATATGCCTTCTAGTAAGCCTAATGGTTTTTCTATATGTCCATCAGCCATTTGCAGTTTCATCCTGGTAGGTCTTAATGCTGGCTTACCCCAACGTTTCCATAAAGCGGTGGTAGCGATAGCTACTCCGACTCCTGAATCTAAGATGGCTTTCGTGGTGTAGCCCTGATGGGTTATTGGAAGATAAGTGTTACCTTCCTCTCCTTCACTTACATCTCCGATCTTTTCTACGGGTATCTCTGGTACCTTCTTTTGTGATCCTATTTGTGAGGGAGTAGTAGCAAGCTCTGGGAATTGATTTGCTACATGTTTCCACAATTCTGGCTTAACCTTCAACAACTCCTCTAGCGTGAGATTACATTGGACTTTGGTATTCTTAATCACTTCCGTGTTTCTAGGTATCACTGATTCTTCATTCCTCACTATTATCGTGGGTGCTCTCATACTAATAGACTTAGCTTCCCAAGGTCCTGTGAACTGAGGTAATTCTTGTAAAGAATTGGATTCAAAGCCTGTATGTTCACTCAGTTGTTCTTCCTCTACATCATCGTAAATAGAGGGAATGTCTTGGGGAAATTGCTCTTACAAGTCGTTTATTTCCTGAATAGGAGGATGAGTTCCTTGTTCTTTTCTCCATTTCTCTTCTTGTATCTCTCTCAAAAATTCATGTGAGTACCTATGTATGGAAGACAGGTTGTCTTGACTCTCTGTATTGGGTACTTGAGACAGGGATGGTGCATGCCTTTCCTGTGTCTCTGAGGCAATAGGGTTCCTATGTTGATTCTTTTTCTCTTTGCTCTCAATCAAGTATTCTAGCCTCTCCATCAATCCTTGAAAGTGTAATTCAGGTTTTGCCATGTTATTCCAATTTAGATATCTAGAGGCTTCAAACAAAGCTTGTGCTAACTCTACCATCTTCATGCACAGTTTAGTCCTCTCAATTTCTAAGTCTGCTCGAGGGTAGTTTTTGCTCATTTCAGCTACTTGGGGTCCTTCTTTTATTCTAGCTTGATACGCGCGAAACATCATGTCTAGGTTTTCCGGTATGGGTTCCGCTAAAACTGATCCTAATTTTTGAGCTAGATTCTCTTGATTCAATTCTTGTGAAGTCAACTCTAGGATTTTGGCTCTAGATTCCTTGAGACTTCCTTCCAATTTTGTTATTCTCTTACTCCACTTTCTCTTAATTCTTTCTCTAGAATTTTTCCAAGAGTTTGTCTTCTTACTGCTGGATTCTCCAACTTCACTAGTTCCTGTCACTTTCTCATGATTAAGCTGTTGGTTTTGTAAGAGCGCCTGGGCTCTGGTTATAGCTTGGATAGGCACGTAGGTAGGGTTGGATCCATATGCGTTGTTTACAATACCTATCACGTTGATGGGTGTCACGTTTGAAGCATTCACAGGGTTCTTAGGAAAATCTTTGATTATGTGCTCTTTACCACAATCGGCACAAAAGCCTTGTATGTTGTAATATTGTGACTGTCCCGATATTGGAGGATGTGGACAATCCTTTATGAAATGATCTCCTTGGCACCTAAAGCATGGTCCTCTAGGGCCCTGTGGTCTTTGTTGTCTTAGTTGGGGCCGCGGATTAGGGTTTGTGTACATCACGTTAGCGTAGTCGGGCTCCCAACTAGGTTCCACTAGTGGACTATCGTAATGATATGTTTCCACGTGTTCTGGTGACTCCGTGTAGTACGCGGGTGGACTATCTACATGGGTGGAATAAAAACTGTTTGAGTTCGGGTCACTTTCTGTGATCAGGGGGGAAGAAGGCACTAAAGCCCTACTTAGGTTTTCTTCTGCAGCAGCATATTTAACTGGGATGACATTAGCTGGTGGGGGTGGCTGCTGAGCTAAAACAGGTTGAGGTCTCTGTTGAGCCTCGTAAGGGTAATTCTGTGGAGGCCTATAGTAATGAGGTTGAGCATTATATTGGCCTTGATATCTACCTGGCTGCTGGTATGCTTGCGGGTAGTTCTGTCTTACTGCTTGTTTGTTGTATGGGCAGTCCTGAGCCGTATGATTCGTGTATCTTCTCTCAATAGTACAGTATTGGCCACTAGGTTGGCTTGCGGTTGTGGTGCATTGGGACACACATTTGCCATATGATCACCACCACAGGTGTAACAACGCTTGCTTGTTCTTACCCTAGGCATGTGTTTACTAGAAACTCCTAGTTTCTGGGCAACTTTTTCTGCTAGGTCTTCTATTGAGCTAGACA
Source organism: Ceratopteris richardii (assembly GCA_020310875.1). Taxonomy (NCBI): domain Eukaryota; kingdom Viridiplantae; phylum Streptophyta; class Polypodiopsida; order Polypodiales; family Pteridaceae; genus Ceratopteris; species Ceratopteris richardii. The sequence continues at coordinate 32,805,654 of CM035420.1, read as the reverse complement.
ATTTTGTAGGTGCTAGAGATGAACAATCTGAGTCCTTGTAGACCTTAGAAAGTTCCAACTCGTCTCCTAAGTTGTCTTCAATGTCTATGCAAATTCTTACACACTGCTCTAGCGTCCTGGGTTCCTTCAAGTACACATAGGAGCGTAGTTTAAAGCTCAATAGGCCATCTAGAAATAGTGATACTTGCTTGGCCTGTGAGGGTAACTCTTGCATCGGACATCTTTCCACATATTGTCTAAATCTACGTCCTGCAAGTCTAACTGTTTCTTGAGGGGTCTGTTTGAAACTATGAATCAATGAAGACGTGTCATGTCTGATCCCACTTTTAGAGAATTCAGTGATGAATGACTCTAAGAAGTGATGGATATCTCTGAATTGCCTCTGTTGCAATGATTGGAACCAAGTTAAAGTGGTATTCTTTAACGTTAGTCCAAAAGCATTATATTGCGTGAACATGTCTTCAACTTGCTCCGCTCTGAGCACTTGCTTGAACTCCGCAACATGATTGTAGGGATCTCCTGTCCCGTCAAAGTAATTTTTCATGGACTTTACTAACTGAGTGGGTCTTAATATTCTTGCGTGTTCACGTGGTCTAGGTAGAGGAAAATTATCTCTACCACCTGGTATTCCATGATCTCTTTGTCTATCCGCTCTATTAGTGTCATGGTTGTTCTATCTCTCCCTAAGGGATGATTGAAGCTTACTTCAGGCCTTTCTTTATTTTTCTCTCTTTGATTACCATGGGCTGAGGATGTTCCTACCCCTTGGTGGCTTGTATTCATGTTCGTTCTAGATGGGGGGAATACTAGCTCACCTCTCCATGTGTAGGTATTTCTTGCGTGATCTGGTACTATAAATACTCTCTCTAAATTTTCATCCATGTATACCACCTTTCCAAGTGTATCTGGGTACTTGAACTCATATATTGTGATGATGCCTACCTCACTAGGCTGTTCCATTCTATACCTCCAAAATGCTTCATCAGTCTCTCTATTTACAAACAACTCTATGCTTCTGTTATCCTGAGGGATCCACTCGAGAATTAGTACTCGTGTCAGCACCGATTTCCCTCTTGGTGTTCTAGGTTGTTCTAATGGCTCTTTTCCTTGTGCTCTTGCTTCCGTTTCTAACTGAATTACACCAAACTCGTTAGTATTGTTTGGCTGAGTACTTATGATGTACATTGTTCCTTCCTTGTCTATGTACGCATCTCTTTCGAATTTCACCACTGAACGTTCCAATCCAATGGGTTGATCGGGATTGTGCATTTGCACGACTTGTCTTCTCAAACCATCCTCATAGATGCGAGCACCTAATCGGTTGGTTCAGAGAAATTCTAGTTGGGTCCTATAGGGTCCTTCAAGTCTTTCTAAATATGCTACGTTTGACCCTCCTTCTGGCCTTTCCGTGCTAAATGCCATCTCGGGTTCACTAGTATCTGAACTCAATTCATAAGGATAACTACTATTCAATTGTTGTGCCCATGATTGTGCAGTGGTTCCTACGCTTGCTTTCGATGATCTAAGGCTTCGTCGGTCTGACTTACCTATGTGTTTGCCTGATCTAAGGTTCATTAATTTACTTAACTACTCTTCTGATCGTCAGTGATCCTTTGTTTTTAATTGCTTGGTTCTTCTTAAATGTCTTTAAGTTCTTGTCTTGTCTCAATGAATGCGTCAGGAATTCGACTTTCTGTGGTACTTTTGAGTTCTCGTTCCGTCAGACTTAGGTTCTTTCCTTTAGGTTTTCGTGTCACACACCTTTATCTTTAGTCTTGGACTTGAAAGAATTAAATATCTTGAACTTGAGGCATTCCTATCGTCGTTAATCCACAACTACCGTTTAGCCTAAGCTAAGAATTGACTGAGGGGGTTGAGTAATCTTCCAACCTCGAGTCAGCTTTTCTGGTTGCTCTGATGCCCAAGAAGCCGTGCTTCCCAAGCCCTGCGTTCTTCACTGCCTTGCTTTGGTTGCTCTTGATTGCCCTTGCTAGACCTGGAAAATCCAATATTAGACCAATTTCACAATGGATGATCAAGTACTTGAGTATATACACCTTCAAAGTCCCTTGTTTTCCTTTGCCCAATTTTTAATGATTGCCCCCTGGCTTCCTAGTCCCAAAGATGGTCAGCCTCAAATTAGCTTATCTAAAAATCAATGTATCCTTTATAAAAAAACAGTTGAGGTCACGTAGTACTCGTAGAGAGCTTTCTAATGAGCTATAAAGCTCAAAAAACGGACTTCGGATGAAAAAGATATGAGCGTTCAGGTCCTCGGGGGTAAAAACTGACAATTAGGTTTTTCTTTCCTTATGAGCTAAGGGGTCTCCTATGAGTCTAATCACCCAAAAATTTCCCAAAAATAGCCCCAAAATTGGCCAAAAAATCAAACCCTAAAATTGGCGTTTGGGGTGGACAATCGCGATGGTCTGAGATGATCGCGATGGTCCGGGACCGTCACGATGGTCCAGGCGAACCGTCGTGATGGCGTGAAGTGCGAGTTGTCGCAATGGTCTGAAACGAACGGTCGCGATGGTCCAAAATCGAACCGTCGTGATGGTCTGAATGTAAATGATTGCGATGGTGTGAAGATGAACCGTCGCGATGGCTCAACCGGCGAACAATCGCGATGGCGTCAGTCAACGGTCAACGTGAACAATCACGATGGTCCGAAGTGAACCGTCGCGATGGTCACAAATGCGATGGCGTGAGCCAATCGCGATGGTCTGGGCGCGATGGCGTGAGCCAATCGCGATGGTCCAAATTTTGAAGTGTCGCGATGGTCTGAGGGTATCGTCACGATGGTCTAGCTTGCCACGTGGCAGCGTCGGCGCGATGGCGTGAGCCAATCGCGATGGCGTGGGGTCGATGGGATCGTCGCGATGGTCAGTGAACCGTCGCGATGGTCCAAGTGAACCGTCGCGATGGTCCGGCCAAGCCGTCGCGACGGCGTGAGCCAATCGCGATGGTGTGACACAATCGCGATGGTCTAAGCCAATCGCGATGGTCCACCAAAGTGCAAATTTTACAAATGCAAGTGTGGATTCGTGTATGCGCCTATGTCGCCTTCCTCGTGGTGAACTCGCCTACCTCAAATTCCGAGCTTGGCAGACCATCGCGATGGTCTGACACAGTCGGCAATTTCTGACAGAAAGTACATTTTTTACCTTTTGGAAGCTTTCCTGATGCACTGGAGCTCTGTACCTGCAAGAAAACTCAAAAACACACAAGTACACACAAGCACAAAAGCTCTCTCTCACTCTCTCGCATGCACAAATGAGGGGAAATGAGGAGAATGGGTGGATATGGTGAATTTTCTGATTTTTTTGGAGTGGAAGATGATGATGTAGTGATGAAGGTGAAGTGTAGGGGAGATGAAAAACACTAAAAACTAAGTAAAAACAACAACAACAACTAAAAATTTTACCTTCCAATGCCACTTCTTGCTATACTCTTACCATCACACATTCATCCTAGACTCGATCCCCGGCAACGGCGCCAAATTTGGTGTTGCTCTAGCACAATGGTAAGTACCACGTTAAGAAGCTCCACCTCCTTAATTGTCAATCCACGGAAGAGATAGGAGTGATATGAAGATTGTGAATGTGAGATGAAGTGAGAGTGAAGGTGAGAAGCATAGAAATGCACACACACATACACACACACAACGAAGAGACAAGCAAGACACAATGGAAGGTGAGAATTCAACTCTATTGCTCAAGAACACTCTTACAAGCTCAAAATAACTCTAAGCTCACCCTGACCAACCTCAAAAATGAGCTCTCTAGCTTTTTTTATAGTTTCTAGACTAGTTTCGACCGGTTTCACATCTAGTGTCTGGCGTAGTTAAAAAATAGGTCCTAATTGCTATTTGGAAGGGTAAACGGTGTCTAAAAATAACCAAAATTGGTATGCGCATTCTACCTAAGCTCCTCAAGCTTGAGGACTCCTCGGCTTGCACAAAATGGAGCTATGGATTACAAAATGGGGTTTTCTATGTTACATATGTTACAATAGTGATGAAAATCACTGTTGAATGTTTTGAAAAGTATTTATCAAACATAATTCTTTGAAAAATTGATTCGACTGACTCCCTGCTCCGTCTTTACATGCTTCCGCGTCTTCTATGCCTCTGGCTGCTTCCAACAGCACAACATCCATACAGTACAGACTTTTGCTTTTTATATCACCTTTGATGAGCCAAGTGGATTTGGTCGATAATCCAATGTGGCATGTTGATGGTCAAATCAAAGGTGTCCGCCAAGTAGAGACTGAACCATATCTTTTTGGGCGGCATTGTGAACCCCTCCTGAGCGGGGAATGCGAAATGCTGCATGCACATCCGAAGAGGAACGACAATAGTTGGTGTCATTGCCACCATGTCCTTTAGTTTTGTCAGATTCCTATTCTTCATATTGTCGGGGACCATAGTCTCTTTCTCAGTGGGAATATGCATGCCTTTCATGTCGAGAGCTTCCCTCACCAGATTGTTTGTCAATCTGAATCGCTTCAGCTCATTGCCCCTTGTGAGAGATGGAAGGACAAAGGTGCTATATGCCTTTTTCTCTTTTCTCGGAGTGAGGGTGCTAATCAGATACGAGCATCTTAAAAAGTCGGGCTTTGGCAGTTGGGCTTTGAAGTAATCGTATAGTCCCGCTTTCTTCCATATCGGTTTCAGCCCTTCATTATTTTGAAGTTTCTCAAATTCCCTAGTGAAAAAATGATATCTGCCCAAGCGCCCCTTGAACTCTATCTCGGCCTCCCACATGTAAGTTCCTTCTCCCAGAGGTCCTGCCACATCACTGAACCAATGTGAGTTTTTGCTGACCGGCATTGTGTGCCCCTGTGGAGGATTCTGAATCGGTATGGCATGTAATGCCCTCAATGCCACTGGGCGCTCCTTCAATTCCTCCTCAATGGGAAGACTTTCAATATCCACGATTTGCGGGCTGGTGCCTGCCTGAGAGCTAGTTCCTGCCTCGGCCATATTGGGAAAACTGGTCACCGGTTCTGTGAGAATATACAAATGAACGTTAACATTGCAAACGGACACTAAGCGTTCATGTGTCCCCGTTACAACATTAACATGCTTTTCGTGAGAGGTTAGGAGGTCAATAAGTGCTCGGTGATCATGGGTGTAGTTAGTGAATGGATAGTCATAAGAGCTAAATGGAAAAATGCGGTGTATGAGTGATGTAGTTAGTAAGTGGATATGAATTCACAAAGGAGGGTCAGGGGGGTTTATTACACATTTTAGGCCACCAAACACAGTGGATGGTTTTCGGTGTATGTTTGGTAGAGACTCTTGCGGGCCTGGTGAGAGTATCTGCTTGGAAATGAGGCTTTTTAGGGACCCATTTACAAGTGATCCTACTCGTGTGCATGGGTGAATATGTGTTCATGCGTGGTGTATAAGAATGGGTATCAGATGCTAGAGGGAGTGGACCATGTTGTACGAGGTGTGGTCTCTAGGTAGCTATTTGAGCCCGCAAGCAAGCCTTAGGTACCCAAATTTGTCTTGATTGTGGGCTAGCCTTCATCGACTTCTTGGGTACCCAAATAGGCTTAGCTTTCACAGAAGAATTTCTGAAAGACTTCTTATTAGTGTTGTGTTGTTGATTACTAATAAGAAGCTTTGCCCGTGTGGCTAGCTTGATCGCAACTGTGTGTTTGCCTTTCTGCACCCATACTTGTTTCAAGGGCTGAGACCTCCTACTTCGCACGTTCTTTTGGCCTCCAGCATAGGTAGTGCACTGGCGCTGCTCCTTTTGTATTTGATCTGTCTTTGGTTGTTGCATCCCTCTGGCCTTTGGAAAAGAAGGGAGTCCCGTTGCATCCTTGACTTCTTTATTGAGATCATCAGTCCTCTGCAACACATAGTTTTGGACAAGAACAACATGGTCATCTTCATGTGTACTCCTGGAAGGACCAGGACTGTGTGCCTTTCCTAGTTCCTTGAGTGCTCCATTGTCTAATTCAACTGTAATTTGACTCTGATTTACCCATACCTGAAGAAGTCCACTTCTTAGGTTTAGGTTGACTGCATGATCATAGATTCAGTCTTGACCCAAGACAAGAGGCTCAGTGAGATCCTCGTCTTGACACACTAGTACTTTAACTGTCATTAAAACGTCCTGAATGCAGAGGGGAAGCTCCACCTCGCCCATGCAAGGGGTTTCCACACCTCCCAATCCTATGAGATAAGCTTCTATAGGATTGACTTTTAAATTCAGTTCTTGACAGTAAGAGAGTCTCACTGCACTAGTGGCTGCACCTGAGTCAATCAATGCTCGCACGGTTCTTGCACTAGTTTCTTGTCCTATCTCTAAGGTCACAAAAGGGCGTCTATCAATTATTCTACGCGAACTTATTCCTGAGACTTCACACATTGCCATATGATATCTTGGGTCCACATAGTCCTCTACCCTGGGTTGATCCCTGCCTTGTCTTCTCAACTTCATCCTTCTGATGTGTTCTAAAGCTTCTGCTTGAGCTTCTTCTCGAATATGCTTTTCTTCCTCCTTACGTTTCTTGGCATTGTTGAGTCGATTTAGCATCTCTTCAGTCAGAGGTTCCTGATATAACTTGACTCTGCACCCGCTTATGTAGCTGGGAAGAATATTGCCTTCTAATGTGGCTAGTTGCACTGCTCCACTTGTGGAGATCCTGTTTATGATCATAGGTCCGTAGCCTCTCTTTTCTAGCTTCCTTGCGTGTTGTTTCAATGTGTAGACTAAAACTAGATCTCCTGCTTTCAAGCCCTTATCCTTCACATGGGCATCAAAGTACGCCTTCTGTCTTTTCTTAGCTGCATATATTCCTACTACCGCTCTTAGCCTTGTTTCACCTAATCGTTCCAGATCAAGAATCCTCGAAGAGAGTTCATGACCTGCCCATTCATGCTCCTGTGCTACTTTCAATGTAGGTATCAAGAAGTCCAACGGTAACACTGCATTTTGACCGAATACCATCTGAAAGGGTGTGGCTTGGAGCACCGTTTTATAGGCAACTCGGTATGCCCAAACAGCATGGTGTAGCTGTTTGTCCCAATCAGAGCATTTATTATTTACTAATTTGGTCAGCACATTGCATAGAATCTTATTTGTGCTTTCGGCTTGCCCATTAGCTTGGGGGTGATAGGGGGCAGACTTCTTATGTACTACCAAGAATTCTTGGAGCAGATTTTCAATAACTTCATTCAAAAAATGAGTGCCCCTATCACTGACTAGCTCTATAGGTAGCCCGTATCTTGTGAATACATTCTCAAACAAGAATTTAGTAGTTGTTTGAGCATCGTTCTTTGTCGTAGCTTTTACCTCTACCCACTTGGTGAGATAATCTATGGCCACAATGATGTATTCAGCATGGGAACCCTTAGCTGGGGGATTAATAGGACCGACAAAGTCTATTCCCCACTTAGAGAATGCGCGTCCACCCGTCATCGGTTTCAGTGGCATCTCATCTTTGCGTATAGGAGGCTGAGCTCTCTGACAAACATCACACCGTTTCACATAGGTATGTGCATCCATGTGAAGAATCGGCCACCAAGGACCTGCAAATAGTATAGCCTTGATCACCCGATCTGGTCCAAAATGTCCTCCTGCTACACCTTGGTGAGTAGTTTCCAATATCTTGAGGTATTCGCTCTCATGGACACATAATCTGAGGTAACCATCTTTACCACGCTTGTATAGATTATCACCAATGAGCGAATAATCTAGGGCTTCTTGTTCTAGACTTCTTTGTCTGGCCAGTGTCATATCTTGAGGGAATGTTTTCGTCCTCAAGAAGGCTACTAACGGTTCACTCCAATCTGGCACTATGGACACTTGATAAAGAGTGGCATGTTCCATAGGTGGTTTAGTGCAACAGATTGGGCATTCCTTGCACAACTTCTGGACATCAACTTCCATGGTCGGCCAATGCACTCCGAGTCTCCTTAGTGTCTGTAGAGTTCGTTGCTTTGAGTAGTGTTGCTCTAATGCACCTACATGTGCTAATTGCGACCATTTAGCGTACTCATCTTCTTCCACACAACAAGCCAAGATCCCTTGGTCTGTGTGCTTGTACATACCCATGATGTGATACCTTTGAGCTTTTACTACCTCCCTATCTTGAGTGTTTATGATTGGATGTTTAGGTCCGTAGGTCAATACTGGCACTAGTCTCTTAGCCCACTGAGGTACAACTTCTAAATTAAATAAGTAAGCATCAGGAAGATCATCTGATACTCCTTGTGGAGCTTCTCCTTATGTGAGCCTAGAGAGGTGGTCTGCCCTCAAGTGGGTCTTACCTTTCCTCACTACAACCTCAAAGTCATACTCCATTAGTAAGAGAAACCATCTTACTAATCTACCTGTATTGCATGGCTTGTTCACCAGATATAACAATGCTTGATGGTCATTAAAAAATTTAAACTTATTTGCAAGCAAATAGTGTCTAAACTTCTTAACTGCATATACCAGGCCTAATCCTTCTCTTTCAGTAGTGGTATAATTCCGTTCAGCTGCATTCAATTGTCTACTAGTGTAGGCAATTGGAAGGTCCATATTACCTTCACCAGTAGGTTGTGCAAGTACACATCCAATAGCATAATTTGATGCATCCACATGAACATGAAAGGGTTTATTCCAATCTGGTGTAGTCAAGATTGGGGCTGAACATAATCGTCGTTTAAGCTCATTGAAGGAATTTTCACACTCATCAGCCCACTCAAAGTTAGTCAAAAGTCTGTACAGAGGCTTGGCAATGATGGCATACATGTGTATAAAGCGTCGGTAATAACCACAATGCCCCATGAAAGCTTGTACTTCCTTGACATTTTTTGGCCTAGGTAACTCTGCTATGGCTCTTACTTTCTCTTCATCCGTGGATATGCCTTTCTTTGACATTATGTGTCCTAGAATCTTGCCTTGTCTGACCATGAAAACACACTTTTCTGGGTTCAAACAGACTTGGTATTCTCTGCATTTGTCAAAGGTTTGTTTAAGTTCAGGAATGTGTGTTTGTCTAATGTTGGAATGAGCACAAAGATCATCAGCATAGACCTCTAAGTTCTTCCTCAGGAATTCTTTAAATACATGACACATCAATCTTTGGAAGGTTGCAGGAGCATTGGTAAGCCCAAATGGCATTACCCTAAAGGCAAATATTCCCCATTCTGTGGCAAATGCCGTCTTATGCTGGTCTTCTGGAGCAATGGCTACTTGATTGTAGCCCGAAAATCCATCAAGAAAGCTGTACACTTCCTTGCCAGCTACTCTTTCTCGTAGATGCTTCGTAATGGGAAGTGGATAATTATCTTGAATAGTGGCAGCATTAACCTTCTTCAAGTTAATGCACACGCGGAGTTTTCCATTCTTCTTGGGCACCACCACAATGGGGGATACCCATTCAGTGTGCTCAATTTCGTAGATAAATCCCGCTTCGACTAAGCGATCTATCTCTTCTTTGATCTTGGCAGCATAATTATCATTATACGTGTATGGCTTTTGCTTAGAGGGTTTCGCGTCTGAGGTCATGGGAATTGTGTGTGAGCATATATCTGGGTCAACACCTTTCAAATCCTTGTAACTCCAAGCGAATACATCTCTGTATTCTCTTAGCAAGGCTATCAGTTCTTGCTCTTCCTCTTGCGTCAGGTCATGTCCTATGTAAGTGCATCTCTCCTCTCCTTCTTCTATGGCTACAACTATTTTCTTGGTGGTTTCTTTGTTATCATAGGCCTCTCCCGATTGTGCCTCACGTTTAGGCATTCTCACCATGACTCTTCTATCGCCTATCTCATACTTTTTAAAGTTTTCAGGGACCTCAAACAAAGATTCTTCCTCTTCTGGGGAAGCTTCTTTCTTCTTCCTCTTCTTGCCTTCACTCTTGGCAGTCACTTGTGTGGTTAACCTCACATCATTCATGATTTCTCCGTGTCTCTGAGGGTGAGCTTCAATTTCATAGAAGTATTCTTCCTCTGATGCAAATGGTGAGTCCATAATGATTGACTCTAGATCGGAGTCACTTGCATCCTCAAATGCATCAGGGCTAGGTTCACACTCTTCTAAAACTGCATCTCCCATAATCGGCTCTATTGAGAAGACTGAAATGTCATAGCCATCCTCATCACAGTGGGGCGTCCATTGTTCTTCATTGATGGCTACATCCATTGTTGCTAGAATTTCTGCCCAGCCGTGAGGTTCAAATTCCTCGTCAGGAAATACTACAGGTGCATAGGCTGGGTCTTGAATTGGTCTATGTGTTTCCTTCGCACCTATCTCTCTGGCTTTTTCTCTCTTCTCTTCTTCTACGGCTACTTTGCACATCCATAAGTGTGTATCTTCATGCATCCATGAGGATCCTGATCCTATGGAATGCACCGACTCGTTGTCATCTTTAGCTCTATGGATGGGGTTCCATTGAATGGGGGGTACATCCCTATGAGAGTAATCTTTGAGATTCACTTTAGTCGTGACACCTAAGTGTTGCAGGTACAAGGAGTTGGTCCCCCAATCCTGTACCACTTGCAACTGTCGCATAAATGGTCTTCCCAAAATCATCTCATAGGCATGATTCTTGCTAAAATCGCATATGGCGAAGGTATGCTCAAACTCAACACTGCATGTAGTGAGAGTTATTCCTTCTAACAGCCCTAAGGGTCTCTCGATATGACCATCAGCCATCTGCAATTTCATCCTCATGGGCCTGAGTGTCGGCTTGCCCCAACGCTTCCATAGGGAAGTGGTAGCAATTGCAACTCCTACACCAGAGTCTAGAATAGCCTTGGTTGTGTATCCTTGATGTGTGACAGGAAGATAGGTGTTTTCCTCTTCGCCTTCACTCATGTCTCCTATCTTATCCAATGGTATCTCTGGCACTGTGCGATGAGATCCTACCTAGGAACGAGGTTTTGCTATCTTCGGTACTTGTTTGGCTACATGTTTCCATAGTTCTGGCCTTACTTTGAGTAGCTCTTCTAAAGTGAGGTTGCACTGCACTTTAGTGTTTTTCACTACCTCTGTGTTCCTAGGGATGACTGAGTCTTCGTTTCTTACCATGACTGTGGGTGCTCTCATACACGTGGACTTTGCTTCCCATGGGCCTGTGAAATGGGGTAGCTCCTGTATGGAATTAGATTCGAAGTCTAATCTCTCCTGGGATTGAGTACTCTCCTGCTCTTCATAAATGGATGGGATGTCTTGTGGGAATTGGTCGTGTGCATCATCCACAAGTTCAATGGGAGGAGGGACTTCACTTTCCTTAGCCCATTTGTCTTCTTGAATCTCTCGTAGGAATTCTGGTGTGAACCGATTCATAGAAGAAGATGTGTCTGGCTCGGTAGAGTTAGGCACATAGGCTTCCTGGGCAGGTAGGCTCACTCTCTCGCTTGCCTTGCTCTTATTCCAAGAGGCGGGTTCCTTTTCTGATTGTGCAATTAGCCTCTCTATTCTTTCTAGCAGTCCATCAAAGTGCAACTGCGTCTTAGCAGAACTAGAGATGTTAAAGAGGCGACTGGCTTCAAACATAGCTTGAGCCAATTCCACCATCTTAGCACAAATTTTAGTTCGTTCAAGCTCTAGCTCGGCTCTAGGGTAGCATTTTTCATGATCAGTTACGTTTGGCCCTTCCTGGATCCTGGCCTAATAAGCCTTAAGCATCATGTTAAGGTCCTCGGGAGTGGGATCTGCTAGGACTGATCCTACTCTAGGGGGTGGTGGGATTAGTTGAGGCGGGTTGGAAGGTGGCGGATCGGATGGAGATGGGAATGGTGGTGGTGGGGTAGTGTGAGAGGGAGTTTGAGAGGTGAGTTCGGTTATCCTGGCTCTTGTTTATCTTAGGCTTTCCTCAAGTTCACTCATTTTCTTTGCCCATTGCCTCTTCATTCTTTCTCTACTATCTTTCCAGGCTCTAGTCCTCTTCTTGGTTATGCTCTCAGTTTCACTAATATCTGGGCTCTTTTCTTGGCCTACCCCTTGGTTTTGCTGCAATGCCTGAGCTCTAGTGACCACTTGCACTAGTGCAGTGGAAGCTACACTTCCTGTGGAGTCTACAACTAACCCAATAACATTGATAGGAGTGATTTTTGGCATATTATTGGGATTCTTTGGGCAATCTCGCAAGAGATGCTCTTTTCCACAATCCATACAAAAGCCCTGAATGGTCACTGGTTGAGGTTGTGTAGGTGCAGGCATGGGACAATCACGAATGAGGTGATCCCCCTGACATCTATAACATGGTCCTCTAGGGAATGGGGGTCTGACTTGTCTAGTCTGAGGTCTAGGGTTGGGATTAGTGTACATGATATTTGAATACTCTGGATCCCAACTTGGTTCACTCGGTTCTTCACTATAGTAGGACTCACTATGTTCGGGAGATTGCATGTAGTAAACCTGGGGGCTATCAATATGTGTTGAATTAAAGCTATGGTCACTGGGTTCACTTTCTGAGATTAATGGTCTTACTGGGACTATAGCTCTATTCAAATTCTCTTCTGCAGCTGCATACTTTACCGGAATTACATTAGCTGGAGCACGGGGCTATTGAGCTAACACAGGCTGAGGCCTTTATTGGCTTTGGTAGGGTTGGTGATAGGGTTGTTGTGGTATGCCATATGGCTGTGGAGGGTACTGGTTCTGGTATCTTCCCTAGGGTGGATAGGGTTGAGGGTAAGTTTGTCTAACCGCTTGCTTATTGTATGGACAGTCTTGTGCTGTGTGATTAGTGTATCTCCGTTCTATGGTGCAGTATTGGCTACTGGGATTCACTTGGGGTTGAGCCACAATGGGATAGACGTTCGCCATATGGTCACCACCGCAAGTATAACACCTCTTCACTAGGGCGAATCTAGGGATTTGTTTGCTAGAGACACCTAGTTTTTTAGCTACTCTCAACAAGTTCCTCAATTGATGTGGATTGCGAGGAAGAGAGGCTAGAGGCACTATCTGAATCTTTGTAGATCTTGGAAAGCTCTAACTCTTCCCCTAGGTTATCCTCAATGTCAATGCACATGCGTACACACTCTTCTATGGTCCTAGGGTCCTTCAAGTACACATATGACCTCAGTTTGGGACTTAGCAATCCATCCAAAAATAAAGCCACTTGTTTGGCTGGTGTGGGTAACTCAAGGACAGGGCATCTCTCAAGATATTGCCTAAATCTTCTTCCTGCAAGTCTCACGGTCTCTTGCGGGATCTGCTTGAAGCTGTGAATCAAAGAGGAAGTATTATGGCTTATCCCACTCTTAGAGAATCAGTGATGAAAGCCTTTAAAAGTTGATCTATGCTTCTAGACTACCTCTCATTCAGTGGCTGAAACCATGTAAGGGCGGTATTCCTAAGGGTTAGACCAAAGGCATTGTATTGTGTGAACAGGTCCTCGACTTGTTCAGCTCTCAAGACCTGCCTAAACTCGGCTACATGATCGTAGGGGTCTCCAGTGCCATCGAAGTAGTTTTTCCTGGACTTAACTAGCTGGGTCGGTCTCGGGGTCCTCGTGTGCTCTCTCGGTCTTAGCAAAGGAAAATCATCGGCATTTCTTCGGTTTCCTGGGGCTCTATGACCCTCAGGTTCCATTCTATTTGTTTCCGTTCTCGTTCTTTCTCTTCCCAAGGAGTGGGCAAAGCTTACCTCAGGTTTGTCTCTCTTTATGTCTCTCTGAACTCCATGAGCTTGGGAAGTTCCAGCTCCGGGGTGACCATAGGACACATTCGATCTTGGTTGGGGAAAAATAAATTCACCCTTCCAAGTGTAAGCATGCCTATCATGTTCTGTAACCATGAAAATCCTCTCTGAAGCTTGATCTAAGTAGGTCACTCTCCCTGGGCTATCAGGATCTTTGAACTCATAGATCATGATTGTTCCTACATCATTTGGCCTATCAGATTTATACCTCCAAAAGGCTTCATCGGTCTCTCAGTTTAGAAGCAGATCTATGCTCTTGTTGTCCTGGGGCATCCACTCTGGTGTGATAATCCTAGTGAGAACCGATTTGCCTCGAGGGGTTCTAGGCTCTATACCCATGTTTCCTTGCTCTAGGTCACCTAAGTCCGTTTCTGGGATCACATTCCTAAATTCGTCTGTCCTATCTGGGTGACTGGTGACTACATATATGGTTCCCTCTTTGTCCAGGTACGCTCCATTCTCAAACTTGACACCTGGGTGTTCTAGTCCAATGGATTGGTCAGGGTTTTTAATCTGGACCACAGATCTTCCTAGGCCGTCCTCATAGATGCTAGCACCTATTTGGTTGGTCCTAAGGTATTCCAACTGTGTCTTGTAAGGGCCTTCCACCCTATACAAATATGGCACACATCAACTCCTTGTGGGTCTCTCCATACCTTGAGACATCTCTGATTCACTAGTCTCAGAGCTAGGGTAATGCGAGTGGTGACTCAACTGCTGGGCCCAGGACCTAGCAATATGATTAACACTAGCCTCTGAAGACCTAAGACTTTGTCTATCTCTTACTAGATGTCTTCCTGATCTAAGGTTCATATGCCTATTTAAGTAGCCCCTATTTTTGCCTGAGTACAACCTCGTTGCTGAGTTCTATTGTATCAATCACTTGATTCCTTTTTATGTTGATTATCGTTTTTATACTCTTGTCTGATATCACCTCATTAGGAGCATTTGAGTGTTTTCCGTACCTTTAGGTTGATCGTTCCACGTTAGGTTCTTTTCCTTTAAGTTATCGACCGTATAGAGATTATGTTTTTAGCTTGAACTTGAGTTTTTAGGTAGTCTTCAACTTGATAACTGCCTATTGTCGCCCTGGCTTACTTCTAGCACTATTCCGACTTAGCATGAGCTAGGAAATGACAGAGGGAGTTGAGAATATTCCAACCTTACTTGCTGATCCCTTGCTTTATGGTGCTCAAGAACCCGGTTCTCAAGCTTGCAAAGAAGCCCTTGCTTTGGATGCTCTCAATTGCTCTCAATGGACCTGTAAAAGTCCCAAGGTTAGCTCAAGACTTAGATTCAAATCACACAATAATTCACCTTCATTCATGCAATTTAGACCTCAATTTGCCCTCTGTCTTTATGGCAAACAAGTCTATAGATCCCTTGGTTTTGTGCCCCCTAGGTATGGTCAACTTCAAAATACCCTATCCAATAATCCTGGTATTAATTTTACCATAAGCAGTGGAGGTTTTGGTTGTACTCCCCACGAGCTTTCCAACAAAACAAAAATCACAGCAATTGGATTTCATATGAGAAAGTTATGCTAGTTCAGTGTTTTGGAGTTAAAACAGGGTTCAAACAGGCTGATAGTTCACAGGATTTTTCTCAAAATGCAAGTGTAGGGACCTCACAAATCACTAATTGTTTGGTAAGTATGCCAAAAATTACCCCAAAATTCTTGATATTAAAAACCCTAGAAATTTGGCCGAAAAAGCCTGTCAATCGCGATCGACAGGTCTGTCAATCGCGATTGACAGAGGTGTCCGTCGTGGCTGTCAGTCGCGATCGACACGTCAATCGCGATCGACACGTCAATCGCGATCGACAGTGTCAATTGCGATCGACAGAGTCGATCGTGAGTCTTGTCAGTCGCAATTGATGGTATCAATCGTGATCGACACGTTTTCTGGGATTTTCACCGTAATTTCAGTCGATCGGGGATGTGTCCGTCGTGATGGACACGTGGCAACACGAGAAATTCAACCAATCATCAAAATTGAGTCGGTCGCGATCGATGGTGTCAATCGCAACTGACAGAGGTGTCGGTCGTGGCTGTCGGTCGCGATCGATGGTGTCAATCGCGATTGACAGGGTCAGTCGGTCATCTCTGTCGGTCGCGATCAATAGAATCTATCGATTGTGGTTGTCGATCGCGATCGACGGTGTCGGTCACGATTGACAGAGAAACACGGAATTTTTTTACTGTTTTAGGTGATTTAGAATGTGCTCCTTATGTGTATCCTTATGGTGTACTTTGTTTTACCAAATGGCCAATTTTTCTGTCGATCGCGATCGACAGATGTCGGCGACACAGAGACAGTTTCGTGATTTTTTGTACCTGCACGGAGTGCTGGAGATGCTGATACAGCAAGAACCTGCAAGAATGCTCAAGAAACATGCAAAAACAACGCACACAATATCGCTCTCTCGCTCTCTCTCACAAGTGGAATGAGGGAAATGAGGTGGAGAAGGTGATATGATAAAAAAAACTGAAATTTTTCGTGATGATGGAGATGGAGATCGGATATGGTGAAGATGAAGAAGGTGATGATGATGGTGAGGTAGGAAAGAGAAAAATAAGAAAAGTAAAGAAATTACCTACAACGCCAACGTCTCAATTCTACGTCTTACCATCACACGCTCGTCCTCAAAGCTCGGTCCCTGGCAACGGCGCCAAAATTTGGTGTAGCTCAGTGATGAGTAGCTCCTCCTTTAATGTCAATCCGGGAAGACGTGAGGATGGTATGATGACCTTGAGCAAGTGAAGGCACAAGTGCGTGAGTGAGAAGCACACCAACATGCACACACATACACACACACGTGCACACAAGGTAAGACAAAGAGTGAGAAGCAATGGAGTTCTTTAGATTACTTCCAAAATGCTCATACAAGGTTCAAATCAATTACAAGCTAACCCCAAAAATGAGCTCTCTAGCTCTATTTATAGTTTTTGACTAGGTTTTGGCCATGTTCAGACCTAGTGTCCGGCCTAGTTAAAAATTAGGTTCTAAGTCCTATTTGAAGGCTCAAATGGAGTCTAAAAATTATGAAAACTGGTAGGTAGCTACTTCTAAGGCTCCTCAAGCTCAAGGACTCCTTGGCTTGCACAAAATGGAGCTACAAAAATATGAAATGGTATTTACAATGGCTTTTTGGAGGGTTTCCCCAACACGCTCCTTATTTTTCACCTGGGCCACACTAATCCGATATGCAGCAGGGGAAAGTCGACTTTGAAGCTCTGCCGAGCATGAGAAAAGAGCCCTGAGGAATGACTCCTTTTCCCCCCCAACATTGTTTCCTCGTCTTCTACTTGATCACAAAAATACAAAGCGAGTTACTCCTGCTACTCGTTGTCCTCCTCGCCTGCATCCACATACGAAGAGAAAAAAACTCCCAAAACGTGTCTGAACTCCCCCAGACCCAGTCGATGCCCTCCTTTGAGATGCGAAGTGCACTTGTAGAGAACAAGCACGAAAAAAAACAACCACCAGCTCTCTGTTCTTGCACCCCCACAACCCAGGAGCCACGGCAATGCCCTCCCCCAAAACGAGTGAAGAGCTGCGAGCAGCAAGCGTCCCCCTTCTCTTCGATTCACCTGCACGGGACAAGAGAAAAAACCCCAACATCAAAGCAGTCCCTTTCCAAATGCTCTTCACCTTCTCACCGTCACTCACGCTGCCCTCCTTTCGAGCGAAGTCAAGGAGCATACCCACCTTGCATAATTCCCCTACTACCACATCTGACAGGGGCAATAGACTGCCGCCCTGCCCCCCACTGTCAGAGTTTGATATGGCAATCGAAATCTTTTTCGAGGAAGTGAATAAGTCTCCAGCAGGGTTAAAAACTTCAAAAATCATCCACAATGTAGTCTTGTATGGTTTTACAATTGAGAACAAGGAGAAAAGTGTTGTAGAGCAACAAATTGAAAATAGAATGCATCGAACTTCTTGCTCTAACGATTTAATAAAAAGCTTTTAACATTTCGGCTGTCTGATTTATCAATATATCAACCCACAACACACGAGATTGATTGATGAATGGAGCAAACCCTTACTGCAAACAATATACACTCGACCACATGTAACTCCTACTTTTCTTCACTCAGCAATTGGTTTTGCAACATAGATCTACTTCAACTTTGCTGGTAGTGTTGTGTTTCCTCTCTCAGATGTTGCGTTCTTGGATACTCCCTTCTTTTGACTTCCTCGGGCCCAGTCCCCACTCATGTTATCCTTTGCAAGCCCATATACTCTGCTTCTGGCTACCCCCCTCTCTTTTCCTTTGTTCAAGGATAATGAGTGCTTGCTTTGCATACCCTTTGTTGGAATAACCCTCATCCTGCATATACTCAAAACAAACAAGCACATTTGGGTCATGCCCATGTTGAACATGCACACACATATCAGTCAATGCAAAAATACTTGATCATCCTCATAAAGAGGTTCTTTTGTTTGTCCTCTACATCAATAATCATATTAGTAAATCACCGTATTCACGTCAATCAATATGTAACATACTCCCCCCATCCGCTCGCGAAGTCATCCTTGACAAGCCCTTCGACCTCCAATGCCAAGTTGCTTTTTATCTATCACTCATCCAAATGGTTAGCTCACATAACATACCATCATCCACTCATCCAAATCATGTCATCATGCCACGTCGCAAACACACAAGTTTCAACTTCCGAATTCATACCTGATTCTCATACTCACCAATTCCTTTCCAATCTTTTTGGTGCACCTTACCACTCATCCCATCACTTGTATTCCTACGTACATGCCTCGTACATACCCACCACATCTAAACTGATCACCACAACCTGCAGGCCATATGATTAGCACCATCATTCAAACAAATTCTAACCATACCTCATTTGCCTTGTCGATTTCCTTCCTCAATTGCCATGCTCCCCGCGCCTCACCATTTCCTATAATAAACTTTAAAAACACATCAGCCATGCACTTCCCACAATCCTATTTATAAAAGTCCATGCTCGCATATACCCACATGCATTACACTAGACCATCCTACAACAAAACTTAACAACAACATGTTATCCACATACTTGCCACATCCAAGACATAAATGCAAACCATGAGACCAGTCAGACTCCCACAATCTCGTCATGAATCTGCTGCTCCAAGATAATCCCATAAACTTGTAGACAACCAAGAAACCACATTACTCACTAAAAATATATGCATACGAGAAGTACCTTTGCCCAGTCATCCTGCGTCATCTCATTCATGTCACCTGCATCTCGATAAATGGTTAGTCCAAAAAAATATAACAATATAGAATAAAAAAAACCTATATATCCATGCATCAAAAGCGCATATACTCATGGCATATATACGTAAGCAAAAACGAGGTTTCCCAAAACGTCACCTCATGCACACACCCAGAAAACCGATCACATGTGACGAGACGAGACACAAGCAAGGACTCTCCAGGCGCACACACACCACTACAAGCTTCAGAACAAACCTATCCATAGCATAGGAAAAAATCCAAGTCCAACATGTCGCTTACAACTAACCAGTTTGGCACATATAATGGCTATGTCATTGTCCATGTGAGATCTTGACTGATCGATCTATCAGTAGCCAGTCGCTCAATCTCAAAAATATACACATGCAAAAGCATACAACATACCCATCTGGGCAATCACCGCCCTCCTCTGTCTCTCCCCCTCAGGAGTGGGAAATTCCCTTTTTCTCTTTCTCTTTATTTATTTTACTTGCACAAGTTGGCCTATGTTGCAATGGATGCAACTCGGGGTCGTGGCCACCTGGCGAGGTTGGTTCCACCCGTCTACCAACACAACATAGCGCACAATGACATATACACATAACAGATACACATATACATGCGTGCTAGCCCATAGCGAAGCTGGGCGAGAATTGTGGTCTCCTCCGCCCGATCGAGATGGTCCCACTCACCTACCAACCCGCTATGGTGCGAAGCACCAAAAACAGATATACACACACAACTGTCCCAGCCTATGACGAAACTAGCATCCGTTCACGGTCCTAACCACCCGATCAAGATGACTCCACCCACCTACTAGCCCGTCATAATGGCAGGCACACATACATATATACAAACATTTGCTTGTGCTTTTCTTCATTTTTTTTTTCTATTTTTCTTTTTCACTTTTTCGATCTCCCATGTCTTGAGAGTTAGGGAGAGGCAGAAAGGAGCATCTCTCCAATCGACCCGCACATCATGCAAACAAGATACACAAAAATACAAAAACGTATACGCGGAGCTAATAGATCAATCATCCGTCACTTTGCTTACTCTAGCATAACGATTATATACGACACAACTAACTAGTTGCAAACAAACCTCTCAAACTGGATTCCCCCATCCTATGTCTAAATCCCTTCTTCAGCCGTAATGTCGCATGGTGACCTCAAAAATTCTTGCTTCATCTTGCTCACCGCAAATGATCAATGCTCTATGGGTGGTGAGCCAAGCTCTGCCTTAGGAGCTGTTCGAGCAGAACAATCAATAAATTGTGATTATACAAAGGCTAGAAGTAAAGACATAAAGAGAAGATTGAAGATCAATGTCATGGATTGAAGAAAAGAATCAGATAACAAAGTCCTTTAATCAAATGTATATTAGTTCTTTAGATACTTCAATTTATTTGAAGTAGTTACGAGTTAGGACTTGTATATATATATAAGTACATGCTTATAGTCGTATGAGACATAGAGAAATGAATATGAGATGAGTTAGTGATGTACATTGTACAAATCATCCATCAGATGTATGAAGAAAAATATAAGTGAAAGTTTCAGATATGGCGCGTCGATCTTCTCTCCTATTCTCCTTCTGTGTTTATTAGTTTGAGAAATCCTTTTGCACGAATCTAAGTCCATAGCTAATTGATCTATGGCTAGAGTTTGAGAGGTTAATTGCAGACAGGTTGAGAGAATTTTGTTTAGGAACATTCATATGTGAAGATGTTCTGAGAGTCATCTGAAGCTGGCGCAAATTTCGTGGTCAAAGAAATGGACATTGCTCCATGCTCAGTGTAAAGTTTTACACAAGTGAGGGCTCAAAATCTAAGTTGAGAGGTAAGCCATCTATGGCTAAAAGATCTTGGTCAAACGGGATTTACTTTGGGAGAACTAGTGTTAAGAAGTTGCAGGTGTCAAAGTCGCCATTGCAAAGAAGCAGTTTCAGACATAGGTGAAGTGTTTCACACATTTCTCACAATATACTTAATCATTTTGAGAAATTTAAATTGGAGCAGCTGCGCAACCTCAAGGCGAAGCATTGTACAAAGTTTTATCAAAAACTTTACAGGATTGATTAGTCAATCAGTGACTAATCTGTGATAGACTTTTCAGGAAAGTTCAATTTTAACACTTAGTCAAAATTCTGATAATTTGGTGATGGTTTTCTAAAATTGAGAGGAGTCTAAAGTTGTTCTTGACATAGAGGTGTTCTAAGTTCAAGTACAACTTGTTCTTTTGGAGATTAACACTCTCCATCAGTGGTATCAGAGCAGGATGTGTCAAAATTGAAGTGAAGAAGACTCCGACTGCTGCAAAAATACAAATCTTTACATCTCGAAGGTGCAAAAGGATAAAGGTTGAAGAAAGCTTGGAAGAAGACACATTGAAGTTGTCAAAAGGATCAGAAGGAGGAAGATTCGAAGTCAAGGTACATTTTTCTCATAAAGATTAAAGATTTGGCAATACAGGTAAAGAAACAATGGGAGATAGTCTCCAAATTGAGAAGTTGGATAGAGAGAACTATCCTGCATGGTCAATGAGGATGGAAGCTCATCTTATGAGTAAAGATCTGATGGGATACATCACAGGAGAGGAAGAAAAGCCAGAATTTAGAGACTCTAGTGTTCCATCTAGAGAAGAGCTTGCAGACATGAAGAATTGGATGAAGAAGGATGCTCAAGCAAGGAGCATAATCTACATGGCAGTCAATGATTATTTGCTTCCTCACATTAGAGGACTTGAAAGTGCATGTGACATTTGGAATGCTTTGGAAGAGCATTTCCAAAACACAACCAAATCAAGGAAGGCTTCACTATGGGCAGAGTTTACTACTTTCAAGAAGAAGGCCACACAATCAATCTCTGATTATGTGACAAAGATGAGGGACATTGCAGATTCTTTAGGTACAGTGGATGAAGATATTGAAGAAGATAAATTGGTAAGACAAATTCTCACAGGGCTAAGAGGAGATGAGAAATGGAAGCCTTTTATTTTGTCTACAGAACTTTCATTAGATCACTTCACTCCTGATTTAAATCAATTGTTAGGTCATATGCTAACTTTTGAGAATGATATCAAAGGAGATGTTGACAAGAGTGCAGGTCATGCAATGTATTCTAAAGACAAGAAGAAAGCTAACAAAGGGAAGCAACAATCAGGTGAAGAAGAAGGTACTTCAAACCAAGAAAACTTCATAAGAGGAAGAGGAAATGGCAGAAGTAGAGGAAGAGGCAGAAACAACAAAGAGAATGCAAGAGCTTGTTGGATATGTGGTAAGACCAATCATCTATCTCATGATTGTTGGCACAATAATCAAAACAATGGTAATTTTAATCAGAACTTTAATCAAAGAGCAAGAGGTGGTAGATTTCAGAGAGGAAACTTCAGAGGTAGAGGTGGTAGGAATTCTTTTGGAAGAGGTGGAGGAAGAAGCTTCCAAAATCAATCCTATAATAACACCTACTACAACTATGCATCAGATCAGAAGGAGGATTCGACTCTCATTATAAATGCAACATGTGAAACCTCAAATGAGGACATGAGAGTGTTCTATATTGATTCAGGATGTAGTAATCATTTAAGTGGAAATATTGCTTTGATGACTGATCTAGATCATAATGCAATTAATCATATAGTTCAGACAGGTGATAATACAAAGCATAAGGTAAAGTCAATTGGTTCAGTCAAAGCCAAATATGGGAGCACACTTCTGAGTAAGGTTCTTTATGTTCCCACAATTCCAAAGAATTTGATCAGTGTAGGTCAAATTGTGGAAAAAGGATATGAGGTAAGGTTTACCAATGATGGAGTCTATGTTGAAGAACCTAGTCAAGGGTATAAACAGGTTGTTACAGGAAAGAAGGAAGGAAGGCTCTTCACATTGAAGGTACGAGGAAATGTTGGACATGCTATGTTCACATATGGAGAGCAGAAAGTATCTGAATTGGATCTTTGGCATAAGAGACTTGGACATTTCAATGAGAGAGGTATCAAAGAAATGATTAACAATGAATCAGTGCTTGGATTGCCTAACATTGCAGGTCAACACATGACATACAGATGTGAGGCATGTCAATTAGGTAAGGCTCATAAGCAACCTTATTCTAAGCATGGTTTTATGTATTCAGAAAGACTTGAGTTGGTGCATACAGATGTGTGGGGTCCTTCAAAGGACTTTAGTATAAATGGTTCAAGATATTATGTCATATATGTTGATGATGCTACCAGGTGGATCACAATTTATGTGATCAAAGAAAAGTCAGAAGTGTTTAATACATTTAAACACTATCATGCATATGCACAAAGGATTACAGGTCAAAAATTGAAGAGACTAAGGTCAGATGGAGGGGGAGAGTATTTTTCAAATGAGTTCAATGATTACTTGTGGAATGCAGGTATAAAGAGAGAAGTTACTTGCAGGTACTCTCCTCAACAAAATGGGGTAGCAGAAAGAAGAAATAGGACACTTGTTGAATTTGCAAGGTCCATGATGAAAGAGAAGAATTGCCCAAATTATTTGTGGGCTGAGGCTGTTAATACAGCTACATATTTGGTTAATAGATTGCCTTGTAAAGCTTTGCAGGGTATGACACCATATGAAGCTTGGTGGGGTAAGAGACCTACCTTGGATCATTGCAGAATATTTGGATGCTTGGCATATGCATATGTGCCATCACAATTGAGGCATAAGTTGGAACCTAAGGCAGAGAAATATGTATTCATTGGTTATGATGATAAGCAAATGGGATACAGGTTGTGGAGTCCATCCACAAAGCACTTCCTTGTGTCCAAGGATGTTACATTTGATGAGCAAGGTACTTGGTATGCAGGTAAATATAATGTACATGCAGATGTTGAAGAAGTAGTGGATCAAAGGAAAGGTAAAGCAAAGATTCAATTACTTGATGAAAATGAGAATAATGAAGTACAGGTTGAAGTTGAAGAGAGGCCAAGGTTTGATCCAGAATGTGATGAACCAGAGACTTCAAAAAGTGCAGAAGTTAGGAGATCATCTAGGCACAAATGGCAACCCACAAGGTATAGCTATGTCACCTCATTCTTGACTACTAAAGATTATGCTTATTTGGTAAAAGCAGATGAAGATCCATCTACATATGATGAAGCCAAAGGCAAGAGGATTTGGGAAGAAGCCATGCAAGAGGAGTATGATGCATTGATAGAGAATCAGACTTGGGATCTGGTTCCTAAACCCAATAGCCAGAAAATTATTGGATGTAAGTGGGTTTACAAAACAAAAAGATTTGCAGATGGAAATGTGTCTAGGTACAAGGCAAGACTAGTTGTGAAAGGGTATGCACAGACATATGGAGTGGACTATGATGAGACCTATAGTCCTGTGGCAAAAATGACAACCATCAGGACTCTCATAGCAGGACAATCAACAATTGGTGATTATATAAAGCCTATAAATTAAGAGATGAAGAAAAGATTGAAGTCCAACTTCATGACGTGAAGAGAAGATTCAGATAGCAAAGTTCTTTAAAACATATGTACATTAGCTTTGTAAATACTTCAATATACTTGAAGTAATGACGAATCAATACTCATATGTATATATAGATACGTGTAGATGGTCGTATTAGATGAGTAAGATGAAGCATAGATGAATAGATTATGTGTTTTGGATGTATCATCCATCAGATGTATGAAGAGTTGAATAGAAAGTATGTTCAGAGAATTGTGCGTCGATCTTTTCTCTAGTTCTCCTTCTGTATTTGATTTTATCAGAAATCCTTTTGTACACATCTAAGTTCATATTTAATCTATCTATGGTTAAAGTTTGAGAGTTCAATTGCAAACAGGCTGAGAGAATTTTGTATAGGAACATCTATATGTGAGAAAGTGTTGAGTGTCTTCTGAAACAGGCCCAATTTCGATGGTCAAAGAAATGATAAGTTCTCAGTGCACAGTGTAAAGTTTTACACAAATGAGGAGTCAAAATCTAAGTTGGAAGGTAATCCATCTATGGCTAAAAGCATTTGCTTAAACGGGTTCTAGATTGGGAGAACTATGTGTTAGAAGTTGCAGGTGTCAAAATCGACTCTACAGGAAGGCAGTTTCAGACATAGGTAGATTGTTTGAAGCATTTCTCATATTGTACTGAAGCTTTTGAAGTGTTTTAACTTAGAGCAAGTGTGCATACTCTAGACGATACATTGTACAAAGTTTCATGAGAAACTTTACACAAATGATTAATCAATGAGTGATTAATGTGCAGCAGACTTTTCCGTGAAATGACTTTCTTCACAATTAGTTAACTTCTTGATAGTTTGGTGATTGTCTTCCAAAATTGGTTGAAGTTTAAAGTTATTCTTGATATAGAGGTGGTCTACATCAAGGATAGCTTGTTCTTTTGGAGATTAACACTCTCCATCAGTGGTATTAGAGCAGACTGTATTAAAACTGAGGAAAGGAAGACCCCGACTGCTGCAGATATACAAATTTCACACCTTGAAGGTTCAAAAAGATAAAGTGTGGTTGAAAGGCTGAAGGAAGACACATAAAGGTTATCAAAAGGATCAGAAGGAGCAACATTCGAAGCTAAGTTATATCCATTCCTTATAAGGATTAAAGATTTGATAGTACAGGTGAAGAAAGGATGGGAGATAGTCTCCAAATTGAGAAGTTGGATAGAGAGAACTATCCAGCTTGGTCTATGAGAATGGAAGCTCATCTTATGAGCAAAGATCTGATGGGATACATCACAGGAGAGGAAGAAAAGCAAGAGTTCAAAGATCCTAGTTTTCCAACTAGGGAGGAGCTTGCAGATATAAAGATTTGGATGAAGAAGGATGCTCAAGCAAGGAGCATAATCTACATGGCAATGAATGATTATTTGCTTCCTCATATCACAGGACTTGAAAGTGCAAGTGACATTTGGAATGCTTTGGAAGAGCATTTTCAGAATACAACCAAATCAAGGAAAGATTCATTATGGGCAGAGTTTACTACATTCAAGAAGAAGGCTTCACAATCAATATCTGATTATGTGACAAAGATGAAAGACATTGCTGATTCTTTAGGTGCAATTGATGAAGATATTGAAGAAGATAAGTTGGTAAGACAAATTCTCACAGGGCTAAGAGGAGATGAGAAGTGGAAGCCTTTTATTTTGTCTACAGAACTTTCATTAAATCATTTCACTCTTGATTTGAATCAATTGTTAGGACATATGCTAACTTTTGAGAATGATATCAAAGGAGATGTTGATAAGAGTCCAGTTCATGCAATGTATTCTGAAGACAAGAAGAAATCTAGCAAAGGAAAGCAAAGAAATCTAGCAAAAGAAGTAGAGGAAGAGGTAGAAATAACAAAGATAATTTCAGAGCTTGTTGGATATGTGGTAAGACCAATCATCTATCTCATGATTGTTGGCATAATAATCAAAGCAATGGTAATTTTAATCAGAACTTTAATCAAAGAGGAAGAGGTGGCAGATATCAAAGAGGAAACTTTAGAGGTAGAGGTGGTAGGAATTCTTTTGGAAGAGGTGGAGGAAGAAACTTCCAAAATCAATCCTATAATAACACCTACTACAATTATGCATCAGATCAGAAACAAGATTCAACTCTTATTATGAATGCAACATGTGAAGCCTCACATGAAGACATGAGAGTATTTTATATTGACTCAGGATGTGGCAATCATCTGAGTCGAAATATTGCTTTGATGACTGTTGGGGATTCTTGGACAAGAAGGAGTTTGAGGGTTTGTAGGAGGAAAAAAAAAGGGATAATGAAAATGGAATAACAGTGAAGTGAGAACTTCTGCAAGAAGTACTCCTGGAATCTTGAATATTTATTACTTTGAAACAATGACAATGACTGAAAGCAATCTAATCAGTGACTAATTTACAACTTCAGAGAATGACAATTACAGGAGACCAATTAGACCAATTGTCTCACGTCCTCTGGCGACGGCCTTGCTAGCACCAATCCTTCACTTGCTTCACGCTTCCCTTGTGCACACCTTGCACTAAGCTTCCATCAAGCTGAGGAGTTGGTATCTTTGCGGCTCGCACACCCACTAGACCTTGGAACTCTTGGAATCCAAACCCCGCCTTCTCTGCACACTTCCTTCCTTCCGCCTCTTGCACTTCTTCCTTTCTTCCCTTCAATGTCGTCGCACACTGCGGCTCTTCACTTTCCTTTCTTGCTTCCTCTGAAACTCTCTTGCTTTCTTACTCCTAATGTGTGATGTCCAAGAATAGCCTTTGTCTTCCCTTTTGAATGCGCCGGTCCCGTGACCTCTAACTGCCTTGGACTCTTAGGCTTCCTTTGATGTCCCAAGATTCTCTTTTTAGGTGGCGGCCAACGAATTGCTTCCTTGTCCTCTAGTGACTTCAACCCCAAATTTTAATGGGGCCCTACTTTCACTTGTGCGTGCACTTTTCCGCTTCACATGGCTTTACATGCCCTTTTTAATTCTTCATTTTTGCACTTAAGGGGGTTCACCTGGACCTTCCAAAATACTTTAAAACATATGTTGATCCTTAGGCAAATTAGAGAAAATATTCTGCAACCTGCACCCCGCTTTCTCTAATTTGCCCTTTGCGGTCGCCACCTGTGCATTTTGACACCTGCACATGGGCACTTTGACTTTGCACCTTTTGGCTTGATCTTGACCTTGTTGACTTTGACCTGTTGACTTTGACTTCAGTTGACTTTGACCAACATGACTTTTATGGGCTCAACAGATGCCCACCACCTAATGTACTCTCCGACCCGGAGAGACAATAACAAAATACAAGTATAATTGGAGAGCACATTGGAACACATTTTAACTGTAGAGAGGAATGAAAACCGAGAAGTATTGTACGTGGACAGGTGAAGGAGTGGGTTGGGTGGATGGTTTAGGCATGGAAGTAGGAAAAGGGGAAACCGGAGGGCGAGGAGGTGTACATGTGGGGTTCCGCTGGTTGAGTTGGGTTTGAATCAGTGGCCGGAAAGAGGGGGATGAAGAAGATCCATGTTGGGGAACAGGGGCAGGAGGATGAATGGTGGCCGTGGTAGGAGGTGTGGTGAGGATAGGGGAAAGAGAAGGCGGATGAATGGTTGCCGTGGCAGGAGGTGTGGTGAGGATAGGGGAAGGAGAAGGGGGATTAATGGGAGGGATATCTTGGGTTTCAGATGGTTGGGTTGAAGCTGATGTTGAGCCAGTTGAGAGTGAAGGGGAGAGGTGAGGCCGGGATATGGAAGGGATAGGGGGATCGCTCGGCAGGTTGCTAACAGGGAATTGAGGTGATGGGGGAATAGTGGAAGGATTAGCTAAGGTAGGGATCTGATAGACCCAAGCCATGAGGGGAGCCGAATATATATTGAAGGTACGAGAGCGGCGAGGGATAGCCTCACGGAGTCTACAGGATCGTACGCTCAAGGAACTATAAATGAGGGCGGCGTAAGGGTAGGGGCGGCTAGTCAAGAAGCAGTACAGGGGATCTGCAATACGAACGTCGGAAAGGGGAAGCGCAGCGGTGGGGCTTCTAAATAAAAAGAAGAAAATAAATGACGTCAGAATGGCTTGCATGCGGATGGAAAAACGGGCTTGGTTCTCAAATCGCTCTTGACAAAAAGCAATTGTGGCCTCGGGTGATACGCCTGAATATAAGATTGGAGGACTGAGGAAGTCTATGAGGGAGGATCCTATACGGTTGGCGATGTCTGGGATGGTAAGAGTTCCCGTTCGAAAGTTGGGGAACAATCTAAGTGCTTCGTAGACGTCGAGGAGGTTGGAAGTTTCTGGCAATATAACGTCCGCCAAGCCTAACAAACCGGCATACCGAAGGTTGTCGGGCGAGAAAAGGTTGCGGAGGTCAATTGGTGGGGGAGAGAAATGAATTTTTATTTGGATATTAATATCAGGAGGGAGGAAAAAGCTTATATAATCGCCAGTAGGTGTCGAATTGTGGGAAGCAGAAGGAGAGGGAGCAGGTGAAATGGGGCGAGGTATCGAAGGGGGAGAATAAGGGTCGGTGGATTCTGATCGAATTGAATATGTAGGGAGATTGATGACGGGAGGATTAATGTTAGGATTAAGGTCGGGTGAAGAATGTGCTGCGGGGAAATGTGGGACAGTGGATGGAGGAGTTGGCTGTGTAAGAGAGGCTGATACTGCGGGGACCGGGTAGATAATGGTGGGAAGGGTTTGAGTTGGAGCAACCGCGGGAGAAGTGGTTGAGGTGAATGCCGAAGGAACGTCCGGTGGTGGTGGAGTAGTCATAGCGAATGCGGAGATGCTGTACTCTATTAATGTTTGATTGAGTAATTGTCAATCGGCAGAAGAGTAGGTGTTGAAGAGTAGGTGTTGATTGCCCGTATGGTGAGGATGATGGGATGTCGGAGGTGGTTTGGGTTGGAGTTGGGTGGCCAGGGGACGGCGGAGGGGTAGTTTGAGGTTGAAGGATCGTGCAGGAGGGTAGGAGGAATTCGTTTAGTGGAAGGCGATGGCGGATGATGGTGTGGGCGGATGATGGTGTGGGAGATGGTGGCAAGATGAAAGGTTGTTGGTCAGCGGAAGAGGCGGAGGGAGAGGAGGTTGGAGGGCTTCAGCGGAGGTCTCGGAGGCGGCAGGTTGGTACCAGAAGGAAGGAGGGCGAAGGTGGAGGCTCGGAATGTACGTTGGAGGTGGCGGAGATGGCGGAGTAGGTGCAGAGGCCAGAGGGAGGGCGGGGAGGTGGCTCACCGGATGACCATGGCAGTTGGGGGCCAGGGGAGGAGATTGGCGGAAAAGCGGAAAAGCCAAAAAGTGGGTGGCGGACTTCGGAGGCGGAGGGCGGAGAGGGTTCTCTGCACTGGCGGAGGCGGGCGTCCAGGATACTCCAGGGCGGCGGTCGGCGGAGGTAGCCGGCGAAGTTAGCCGGCGGCGGAAATGGCGGAGATGGGGGCTGCCTGTCAGAGATTTCCAGTGGAGGTTCTGGCGGATGCGGTGGCTCCCGTGGAGGCGGAGCACCGTGGCGGGTGCGGCCAGAGAGTCAGCGGGGCGGAAAGGCTGAGGCCTGGTCGGCGGCGGATGGCTTAAAGGCGGCGTCCAGTCGGCGGGGGCGCTCGGCGGCGGATCTGTAGCAGCTGGGTCGGCGGAGGAGGAACTCCCCAGGGCTAGCGGGGCGGCAGATAGCTTGGCCGTGCGGAGTGGCGTCGTGGATGCGGCAGCGGAGCGGAGGTCGGGTGGCACCGGCGGTAGCGGAGGCGGACTTGGCTTGTGGCCTGCGGATGATCTTGTGGAGGCGGGGGCGGAGCTCGATGCGGGCTGCGGACAGTCGGAGGGCGGGCGGCCGACGGCGGCGGGGTCGGAGGACGAGCGCTGCGGAGGCCCGGCTCTGTGGAGGGCGGAGGCCTTTGAGACCGGCGGACGGAGATGGCTGAATGCGGTTGAGGAGGTGGTGGCCGGCGGAGGAGGAGTAGTCGGAGGCTGAGGCGACTGGCGGACGTGAAAGTGCGGGTGGCAGAGTCTTCTGAGGCGGGTGGCGGAGTCCTCGGAGGAGGGAGGCGCGGAGGCACCTACGGAGTCAGTGGAGGCGGCGGAGGCAGAGCTGCCTGGCGGGGTGGCGGCGGATCCTCAGGATGTAGCGGCTGCCGGCGGGTGGAGGAGGAGTTTCCAGGGCGGCGGCGGGGCTAGATGCGGGCTGCGGACAAGCGGAGGGCGGGTGCGGGCTGCGGCAGCCCAGGCGGAGGAGGCGGCGGCAGTGGAGCCTGAGCGGAGGGGGAGCCGAACGGCGGATGGCGGAGATGCTTGGTCTGCGGGCCAGGGAAGGATTTGGCGGAGGTGGGGTGCGGAGTTCAGCGGTTGGCAGAGGCGGTCGTCGGATGCGGCCAGCGGAGGCGGTCGGCGGAGGCAGTCGGCGGCGGAAACGGCGGCGGAGTCTGACAGCGGAGCACCGTGGCGGGTGTGGCCAGAGGGTCGGCGGAGGTGTGCCGTATGCGGCGGAGGACAGGGGTCCCGTGGGGAAGAGTGGCGGCCGAGGGAGGGCGGACGCGGATGGCGGATGGCCGCCAGCTGCGGAGGCGGAGAAGGGCAGCGGAGGAGATGGTCGGCTGGCGGAGGCGGAGAAAGGGCAGAGGACTCTGAGGAGGCGGAGGCTTCGGCGGGGATAGTGGGACGGCGGTATGGCGGGTAGAGGGTGGTACTGGCGGGATGGCGGCAGAGTGTGGTATTGGCGGGATGGCGGGGTGGTGAGGCTGTTGAGGGCGGAGGCTGGTGGTTGGAGGGGTGTGGGGAGGGCGATTGAGTGTGGTTGATAATGGGGGGGCGGACGAGGCTGATGACGGAATAGGGAGGGGGAGTGGAAGGGTTGATTGAAGGAGGGATTGGAGGGGGGTCGAGGGGTTGGTTAAGGGAGGGGTTGGGCGGAGGCGCGGAGAAGGATGGTGTCGTCGGGTGGAGCTTGGTGGTGAGGGGAAGGTCGCTGGATCTTAATAATCTTTGAGGTTGCCCGATCATCTACAGAGAACTTTTGCTTAGCATTGCGGATGCTGAGGGGAGTACTGATGAAGGAGAAAGCTTTATTATATAGCTAGGAGAATGGAGGTGTAACCTCCCATAAATGAATGGTTCAACTCACATAGAGCTCAAAAGAGAGGAGGTGCTAGTTCCAATTTCATCCATCCCAAAAAGAAAACAAAAGAAAGGTACAAAGTGAAAGATCCAGTTCATAAAAGAGAGCCATACAAAAAAAAACTTTTTGCCCAACTTTTAACCATTGAAATTTGTTGAATATTTGAATTGAAATTAGAAGCTAAAAAACAAATTGGACGCCAAAAAAATGCGTGGAATTCTTTTTTTTTTTTTTTTGGATGCTTTATTTCTACTTATTAAAGCTACTGAAACAAACAAAATAGTATATTTTACAATTGGAACATTGCCAACATTTATTAATAATTAAAGAAAAATGCAATGTTTAGGACTTTTGGTGGTACCCCTTGAGTCTGGCAATGTTTACCAAGGGCAGGGTGGTTCCATCGAGAGTTTCCAACTGCACAGCACCCCACTGTAACATCTTCGTAATGCGAAAGGGGCCTTCCCAATGAGGGATCCATTTCCCTTTGATCTGATTAGATATTTGTGGTCTGTGTAAGAGAGCCAAATCACCGGTTTTTAAATGGTTTTGCCATAAATTCTTGTCATGAATGTCCTTTCTCTGTTTCTGAATTTGTTCTAAGTGTTGGGAGGCTAAAATCCTTGACTCGTCCAGTTTGTGCAAAGTAGTTAGGCGGGCTGTAAGTTCAATCCCATTCTTCTCAACTCCTTCCGTTCGAATAGAGCCCCTGATGAACTCGAAGGGTTCAATGGGACAAGCTCCATAAACAAGTTGAAAAGGAGAATAACCAGTCTCTTTATAGGCCAACCGGTATGCCCATAATGTTCCTAGATAAGCCTGTCCCCATGAAGTCGGCTGCAACATGCATTCTTTTCGTAGCATTGAAATCAATACCTTGTTGGTGGATTCGGCTTGCCCGTTAGCTCGTGGGTAGTACGCACAAGAAGTTCTGTGTAAAATGCGGTACCTGTTAGAAATTTCCTGCAGAACCTTGTTAACAAAATGAGTTCCCTGATCGGTACAAATTTCCAGTGGGCATCCAAACCTGCAGATGATGTTACTATACAAGAAATCAGCCATTGTTTGTGCAGTGCAGTCTGTTGATGCAATAGCTTCAGCCCATTTTGTTGCGTAGTCAGTGGCTATCAGTAAGTACTTTTCCCTTTTTGGAAGTGCCACAGGGTATATAGGCCCGACAAAGTCTAATCCCCACTTCTCAAAAGGTTGCCACGAAGTGGAAACTACCAAAGGGTTATGTCTTTGCTTGGTGGGTTTAGGGCCACACCTCTGGCACACACCACATGCTCTTCTCCAATCATCTGCATCCTTAAAAAGTGTAGGCCACCATAGCCCAGCATCCAGTATTCTCTGGCTCATGATGTGTCCTGGGAGGTGCCCACCACCTGTTCCTTCATGTGCAGATTTCAATATTTCCCTTACTTCATCTTCTTCCATACATTTCCTAATCCTGTCATCCTTGCCTTGTCTGTATAATTTACCGTCAATAAAGGTATATGACCTACTCTTGATAAGTAGTCTCTTTCTTTGAATCGCACTAGCCTTTTCTGGATATAGCCCTGTCCTAATGAACTGCTTAACTTCATCGTACCATCCTTGAGCTTTAACCTCAAATAAATGGGCATCGGGAAAATCATCATTGATTCCTTTGGCTTGATCCATCACACTTATTCTAGACAGGTGATCTGCCATAACATTCTCTCGTCCAGGCTTGTGGATTACCGAGAAATCAAATTCCTGAAATAACAATAACCACCTCCATATTCTACCCGTAGCATGTGGTTTGTTGAGTAAGTACTTGAGAGGTTGGTGATCAGTTATAATGACGAATTTCACTCCCAATAAGTAATGCCAAAACTTTTGGACAGCAAAAACCATTGCCAAGGCTTCTCTCTCTGTAGTGCTGTAGTTCCTTTCTGCCTTAGTCAGAATTCTACTGGCATATTGAATTGGTCTGTCCATCTTAAACTCTTCACTAGGTTGGGTTAGAACTGCCCCTACTGCATATGCACTGGCATCCACATGTAAATGAAATATCTTTGACCACTCAGGTGTAATCAAAATGGGAGCAGACACTAACTTTGACCGTAGTGTTTGATATGCTCTTTCCTCCTCGTCGTCCCATTTAAAAGGAACCTCCTTGCCTGTGAGCCTAGCCAAAGGTCGGGCTATATCTGCGTACATCTTGATAAATCTGCGGTGGTATCCTGTATGGCCTAGAAAACTTTGAATCTCCTTTGAAGACTTAGGCCTCGGTAGTTTTAAGATAGCTATGATTTTATCTGGATCAGGTGCCATGC
The DNA here is from genome assembly GCA_020310875.1 of Ceratopteris richardii. Classification (NCBI taxonomy): domain Eukaryota; kingdom Viridiplantae; phylum Streptophyta; class Polypodiopsida; order Polypodiales; family Pteridaceae; genus Ceratopteris; species Ceratopteris richardii. The sequence goes on along the minus strand of CM035420.1, from coordinate 32,771,864 downwards.
CTTTGGAAGATACCACATGCCCTAATAAAGTACCTTCAGTTACCAAAAAGTGGCATTTGTTTGGATTCAGTTTCAGCTTCGTTTCTCTACACCTCTCAAAAACTTGTTTTAATTGAAGCAGATGCTTCTCTAAACAATCCAATGGAGTTTCTTTAATAGTGCCTGAAAAAGATGAAAAGTCATCCATGAAGATTCTTAATGACTCAAGTAGCAACTGGCCAAAAATGAGATTAACTGTTCGGTTGAAGGTAGCTGGAGCATTTCTTAACCCAAATGGCATTCTCAGATATACATAGGTTCCCCAAGGAGTAATAAATGTTGTCTTCTCCCGATCCTCAGGATGAATAGAGATCTGATTATAACCACTAAACCCGTCCATGAAGCTATAAATGGAATGTCCAGCTACTTCTTCTATGACCTGCTCAGCAAAGGGCATTGGAAATCCATCTGGAATCGTGACCTTGTTTAATGCCCTACAATCAACACAGATTCTGATTTTGTTAGTGTTTTTCTTTGGCACGATCACCATGGGAGATAGCCACTCCGAATGTTCAATAGGAATGATAATTCCTGCATCTTCCATTTTCTGAATCTCTGAATAGACAGCTTCAGCATACTTGGGGTTTAGCCGATAACTTTTCCCTCTCACCGGCTTTGCTCCTTCTATCAACGGAATTCTGTGTTTGCCATAACTAGATGGTACTCCTTCTAGATCCTTATAATGCCATGCAAAAACATCTGTGTAGTGGATCAAGAATGATCTGACCTTATCCAGAAGCTCTGGATATTTCCACAACCAGTTGGCTACCAAAACTGGTCTGCTATTGTTCTGAATATCTAAATGTATTTCTTTGACCGGATCTCTCTCTACCATATTCTCTTCTTGCTCAATTCCTTCCTTGTCATCTTCCAGTAGTCTTTTGTGCATTGTTTCATAAGCAGGTGCTTCCTGAATTTCAATTTGTTCCTCTTTTTCCTGCATCCAGCCTGCAGGTATTTCTTGAATAGGAAAAGAGCATTCTTCACTAAAATTAGTTACCTTGTCTTTGACCTTTGCCTCTGCCTTCTTTGTAGAAGTGATATCTTCCTCTGAACTGTCGTTGAAGGGTGTCTTCCTGCCCCTTCTGTGATCTGTGATAGGCTCTCCCAATCCATCAGCCTGGACCTTTTTGTCTTCTTCACCATAATCCTCAGGTGTGCAAGAATTATGGAGAAAAATTCCAAAACAAGAAGAAGAGTTGCCTGCATGTAGCCACCTTAGAATATCCTCTTCTTGTTCAAAATCCATTTGAGGTTGATCTTCTGGTTCGGGTTCCATGCAAATCCCAACCTTTTGCATCATGCTCGTGTTTCCTTGATTATCCGGCCCTTCTTCCAAGTGGAGCTGCGTCAGCTCTTGCCCTTCTTTTTGAACCCACATAGTGTCCTTGCCCCAATCATGAATGACACTTGCATGTCTCAACCATGGTCTCCCAATTAAGAGTGGAAACCCTCCTTCAACCTGGGGCAATCTTAGAACAACAAAATCCAGTATGAACACATTACCTTGTATTTTAAGTGGGACTTTGGGAATCACTCCGACAGGCCTCACTTTGCTCTGATCTACCAAAGTAACAGTGAAATGTGCAGGCCTTGAAGGGTGGAGTCCGATCTTTTTCATTGTGTGTTCAGGCATCAAGTTGATGCCGGAACCACCATCCACAATAACACCCTGAAATTCATGACCTTGGATAGATACTGTCAGTCGAGGACTCTTATAATCTGTAAGGGGTGCTTCCCCTATAATTATCCCTTTATGTAAAACAGCAGTCTTTGCCACTAAACTTGTAGTAGAAGCCTCATCAATTATCTGCAACAATTCTGACCTGAATTTTCCATCCATTTTAATTAGATCAAAAATGCTAACCTCCTTTTTCATAGACTTGAGAAGTTTTGAAGCTTCTGACTCTGTAAAGGGATGGGTTTCACTTGACTTGTCCAACTCTTTCTGAGCCCTGGTGAAAGCGTGCCCAATGACATCACTGGTACCTATGGAGTTTTCCTTTTGTTTTGGGTCTGCACCTGTGATTGCCTTTTCTTCGGCTGCAACTTTTTCTTTGTTGAATCCCTTAACCATTGATGCTTGACTTACTTCCACTTGAGCCTTCTCCTTGCTTCTTATTTGCACTGTAAAAGATTCCAGTTCTTCTAATTGTACCATCCTTGTAGATGGTGAGGGCTCATTGACCGTTGGCAATGTTTCCTCCTTTTGTACCGAGATCATTTGGATATGGGGTCCGGATGTAGAGACTTGATTTTTAGGACAACAATATGTAAAGTGATCCCTGGCCTCTGGGCAGTTTCTGCAAGGAGGGGCATTCTCTGGGAGAGTGCACCTAGACTGGTAGTGCCCGCACTCTCCACATCTGAAACAAATGATGGGTCTTCTAGGACCATTTGCAAAATTATTCCTTGGTCTATTATAGTTGTTACCTGGATTGGCCGCAGCTGCCATTACATTTGCTGGTGGCAGAAGTCCTCCTTGTGTCCAGTATGTCGTAGCAGGCATTCCCCTTGATTGGCATTCATGGGCCTCATGGCCAACCTTCCTGCATAATTGACAAGTCACATTTAGCAGAGGACATTCACTTACTATGTGCCCTTGCTTGCTACACATGGAGCACCATAGTCCATTCTTGATACCACCTCCTTTGAGTTCTTGCAGCTCCTGTCTCAGCTGAGCTAATTTTTCTGCTTGGGCCTCCTCTTCTTTTTGGAGTTTGAGTGCTTCAATCTCCCTTCTCAACTGAGTCACTGCAGTATCCTCCTCTGTGTAGGGTTTATTTCTTTTTAAACCCTCCAATTCCCTTCTTAATTGAACCACTGGGTCCTCCAGTTCTGTACCATAGGTCGGTTGGGAGGAAGTTGCACCATACTGGTGCCTTATCTGCTCCAAGCGGGTGGCCGTATTGATGAACTCTTCAACAGAGGCGGTAGGTAACACTAACTCTTTTATTTTGCATTGCGTGACCACGGGTAGGGGTTTAGCCAACCACTTCTTGACAAAGAAGTCGTGCGGTGGATCTGGTAGTTTAGCCATCAATGCTTTTGCCCTGGTCACGAACTCTGGGAACTTTTCTCCTGGACCCAACCTTAGGTTTTCTAGTTCTTCTATGATGATTTCTGCAGTGTTGCCCTGCTGGAACTGATTCTTAAAGGCTTCTTTCATCAAATCCCAAGAGTTAAAGTGGTTTTCAGCATACTGACTAAACCACTTGTCGGCCAATCCCTCCAATGTGGCAGGGAAGAGTATCAAGAAGGCATCTTCCCTACCCATTAGACCTCTAGTCTTGCACAATGCCTGAAATCTTCGAATGTGCTCATCTGGATCCTCATGAGCTAAACCTCTGAAAGAGGGAAATTTTATGTTTAATCTGGAGAGTAAGGTTTCTAGATCTACCTGTCCTGCCATGCTTCCTACCGATGAAGTTGATGAAAGTGGACTCGATGATCCTCTGACCGTCTTTCTTCTTGTCTGCTTGCACTTGACCCTCAATGTTTGTGACCGGGTCGCGGTCATGAGCTGCTCATAGTCCACTTAAAATGAGACACTTGTTAAAAGTATGTACCTTTTGGCCCACTGGAGTAGTGTTGTCGGCACTGGAATATTGCTCTCCAATGAGGATATATCTTCTCCTATGCTCAAATCTCCTTGGATGTCCCGCCGGGCGTGCCAAATTTGTTGGGGATTCTTGGACAAGAAGGAGTTTGAGGGTTTGTAGGAGGAAAAAAAAAAGGGATAATGAAAATGGAATAACAGTGAAGTGAGAACTTTTGCAAGAAGTACTCCTGGAATCTTGAATATTTATTACTTTGAAACAATGACAATGACTGAAAGCAATCTAATCAGTGACTAATTTACAACTTCAGAGAATGACAATTACAGGAGACCAATTAGACCAATTGTCTCACGTCCTCTGGCGGCGGCCTTGCCAGCACCAATCCTTCACTTGCTTCACGCTTCCCTTGTGCACACCTTGCACTAAGCTTCCATCAAGCTGAGGAGTTGGTATCTTTGCGGCTCGCACACCCACTAGACCTTGGAACTCTTGGAATCCAAACCCCGCCTTCTCTGCACACTTCCTTCCTTCCGCCTCTTGCACTTCTTCCTTTCTTCCCTTCAATGTCGTCGCACACTGCGGCTCTTCACTTTCCTTTCTTGCTTCCTCTGAAACTCTCTTGCTTTCTTACTCCTAATGTGTGATGTTCAAGAATAGCCTTTGTCTTCCCTTTTGAATGCGCCGGTCCCGTGACCTCTAACTGCCTTGGACTCTTAGGCTTCCTTTGATGTCCCAAGATTCTCTTTTTAGGTGGCGGCCAACGAATTGCTTCCTTGTCCTCTAGTGACTTCAACCCCAAATTTTAATGGGGCCCTACTTTCACTTGTGCGTGCACTTTTCCGCTTCACATGACTTTACATGCCCTTTTTAATCCTTCATTTTTGCACTTAAGGGGGTTCACCTGGACCTTCCAAAATACTTTAAAACATATGTTGATCCTTAGGCAAATTAGAGAAAATATTCTGCAACCTGCACCCCGCTTTCTCTAATTTGCCCTTTGCGGTCGCCACCTGTGCATTTTGACACCTGCACATGGGCACTTTGACTTTGCACCTTTTGGCTTGATCTTGACCTTGTTAACTTTGACCTGTTGACTTTGACTTCAGTTGACTTTGACCAACATGACTTTTATGGGCTCAACAATGACTGATCTAGATCATAAGGCAATTAATCATACAGTTCAAACAGGTGATAATACAAAGCACAAAGTAAAGTCAATTGGTTCAGTTAAAGCCAAAGATGGAAGTACTCTATTGAGTAAGGTTCTGTATGTTCCTACAATTCCAAAGGCTCTTCACACTAAAAATACAAGGTAATGTTGGACATGCTATGTTTACATATGGAGAGCAAAAGGTGTCTGAATTGGATCTTTGGCATAAAAGGCTTGGACATTTTAATGAAAGAGGTATCAAAGAAATGGTTAACAATGGTTCAGTGCTTGGATTGCCTAATGTTGCAGGTCAATACATGACATACAGATGTGAAGCATGTCAGTTAGGTAAGGCTCATAAGCAACCATATAATAAGCATGGTTTTATGTATTCAAAAAGACTTGAATTGGTACATACAGATGTGTGGGGTCCTTCGAAGGACTTCAGTATAAATGGTTCAAGATATTATGTCATATATGTTGATGATGCTACCAGGTGGATTACAATCTATGTCATCAAAGACAAGTCAGAAGTGTTTAATACATTTAAACACTATCACGCATATGCAGAAAGAATTACAGGTCAAAAATTGAAGAGGTTGTGAAGAGAGATGGTGGATGCAATCCAAAGATGAGTTGGTGCTGCTACAACCAGCTTCACACTAGCCAACTGAAACTTCAGAGTTGATTAGTAAACCCTTTGAGCTTTCTAAATCCACCAAAATATCAGCCAAGTACTTTGGAACATGTATCCCAAAAGTTTAAGTCAAGACAGACTAGTTGCGAAATGACTCCTCCCAAAACTTGCTATTTTTGGACATACACCTGCTGGAAAAGATGAACAATGCTCTCAATCTGGTAGGAATTAGAAAAATTCCTTTTGGGCATAGCAAATAGACTTACCAAGCTTGTCAATCCAAGTTAAAACACTTCAAATGATGGAATGAACATTGAGAACAAGTTTCATCAATTTCTGGAACATGCCCACTATTCTCGGGGCTCTGTAGAGATAGACCAGTGAGCAGTAAAATGCAGATGTCTTCAAACCCATAAATCCAATGACCATGAACATTTATATGCAGAAAGTAGACAGTAAGAGCTATCCAACGCACTTTAAAACACGGAAACATGTGGAGTAGAACTCGAGATATGACTTTCTGAAGGTACTGCTCTGAGTGAGTATAGCAGAGAACAAAACAGAGAAGTAGATGATAATAAACGTATAGATTCACATATGATTACAACCACATTGGCAATGAATCTTTGCACAATGGGAGTAGAATGATAGAGCTATGGAGTAAGCTCTTCAATCTCTACAAAATGACATGAAGTGGTCACGTATAAGGCTTGCAAATCGCCTCTTCCTTCTTGCTCTTTTTATAGCTATTCTTGGAGGGAATTTTGAATTTGAATTCAAATGGCTCCACCTAAAAGTGATCCCCAAAGTTAGGAGATATTCCCTCAGCTCAAAAATTCATGGTTTTAGGTAGTTAGAGCCACGAGTTTGCTTTTACATCATGGATGAGGTAAGACATCCTTTTCCTTTTTTCTTTTTCCATTTACAAGAGATAAAATGAACTCTTTTACAAGAGGTGTTCACATGTGTCACTCTAGCACAATGGTGAGTACCAACGTGAGGAGATACACCTCATAAATGTCAACCCGTGGAGACGTGAGGACCGGTATGAAGACCGCGAGCAAGTGATGGCACAAGTGCATGAGTGAAAGCACACAAGCATGCACACACATACACACACACGCGCACAAGGTAAGAGCAAAGAGTGGAACAATGGAAAGCTTCAATTACCAAAGAGCTCTCTTACAAAACTGAAATCTACAACCAGCTAGCCCCAAAAATGAGCTCTCCAGCCCTTTTTATAGTTTTTGAGTGGTTTTGGCCCTGTCCAGACCTAGTGTCCGGCCTAGTTAAAAAATAGGTTCCAGGGCTTATTTGGGGGCTCAAACGGAGTCTAAAAATCATGAAAATTGGTAGGATGGTAGATCTAATACTCCTCAAGCTCGAGGACTCCTCGGCTTGAACAAAATGGAGTTACAAAAATGAAAAAATGGTATTTACAATGGTTTTTAGTGATAAAAATCACTATTTTGGTAGGGATTTCTTTTGAAAATTTGACATGTGCTTCTTGGAGCTCCCTACTTGCTCCTTCTTCTTGTGTGTCCACTTCCTTGATGCGCTTCCATGCTTTGTCCTTGACCTTAAGCTTCAACACTCCCCCCCCTCTTGAGTCTGTCGTCCCTGACAGACCCTTGTTGTAGTGGTCACCGTGATGTCCGCTGATTCTTCCAAAGATGGCGTTCATAGTTTTCATGCCAAGTACTTGTAACCCATAATGAATGGTGGGTAAGTGCATTAGTGCATGGGTTGAACAAAATATGTGCCTTGTGCATGGCCTTGTAATGTGGCCCTACATATGCGTACTTGGAAAATGCATGGCAAGAAGTATGGTGCAAGAGATTGGGTCTTGAGCTAAGTGCTCAAGGGTATGCTGACGGAGAGGTTTCCTAATCTATCATGGCTATAGTGTTGTTGAAACATACACGTCTTACCATGGTGAAGGGTCCGTTGATCTTCATTTCTTCGTGTTGGGGTTCCCTCATAGTGTTTGACTGTCGGCTTGTCCTTTTTGTTGAGGGATGTCCTTGCTGGAAGTTCGCAATTTTATCAGAGCAGCGAGTTGAATGCAATAGAAGCTTCTGTTAAGATCCGATCCCATCATTTTCCATGTTCAAATCAATTCCGTTCACCATTCTCGAACCGGCAATATGTGAACCATCTGTAATGCTCCGGGCCTTCTATTTTAGAGCAAGTAAATAATGGGTCATTCCATCTATTCCTTCTGCAGGTTTCATTGAGTCGCATTCTGGGAAAGCCCTTTGAACACATTTCGACTGCAACACTTGCTTCTGTAACTGATAAAGAAACAGGCAGATAATCGGGATCTTCCGCATCTTGTTTACTCTTTTTATGTTTGAATGCTCGTAAATATGGTTGGATCTATCTAATGCCTGTTGGGAGTACTCATTTTCTCTTATGTAATTAACATTCTCCTGAAAAACCTCATGTGGCTCATACGTAAACGTAGAACTACATTCACCATCATACATGCCCTTTGGCGATTGCTCTCGACCATCATCTGGTTCGCTGCATTCAAATTTTCTATGTCCCAAGTGTGCCAAAGGAGTACCTTTTGCATTCACCCTAGAGTCACTACTGGATTCATGGTTAGGGGCGCCTCCAGGACTTAAATAGATGCGTCATATTTGATTCTCGTGCTTCAATTTCAGATCGCGACCACAATCGTAGTCTTCTTTCTTCTCTTTTTTTTTTTTTTTTTTTTTTTTTTTTTGGAACAATGGTGGCCGCAAACAAGAAGAAAGAGGTTAGTATCAATAACATATTTTGCCTGTGAAAATTGTGTCTCATGTGCCGGGATTTCTCAAGTGTGTCTATGCACGGCCCTGTAAGGTGGCCCTATCTTGATGCATACTTTGGAAATGCATGACCTGAATGGTGCAAACGACTGGGTTATGCCAAAGGCACATGGCTGCTGCTGGTCGAGGCTTTTGATGTTATTTGCATACTTGATGAATTCTTTGATTGGAGGTGTCTATCGGATCTGGAAATGATGTAAACCTCCAGATTGGAACCCATTTTGGAATAGGGTTTGGTACTGTAGAGATCACCTCAGGCCAGTTCTTCTTTGGATGCAGTCCAAACTTTGGTATCCAGTGTGGTTGGCCCCTTGGTTCTGTGGATGTTGCTTGTGCTTTTGGCTTCCAAACCCATATCCTGGGTGAGTGCCTACCTTTTTTTGTAGAAGGGTTGAGTTTAGCTTCTTTTTGTCTTTGTGCTCTGTTCTTACCCTTTGTCTTCCTTGGCTTCTTTGTTGAGGCCTTTCGCATGGCGGAAAGCATAGGTCTTTGTATGTGTAAGAGCTTCTTGGGTACCCACATCTGTAATCGCCCTTGTTGAGCTGTAGCTAATTTTTTAGGCACCCAAATTTGTACCTGACTGTGGTCGGCCTTCATTGATAGCTGCGGTACCCAAATTTGATGGATTCTTTGTGCTTGACCCTGTCGTGGGTGTTTGGTCCTTCTGTTGCCATGGTTGATCTGGTGGGGTGGGAGTCTTTGAGACAGCATCGATGGTTGTACTCCTTTCTTTACCCAGATCTGTGTCATGCCCAACACTTCTTTCCTCTTGAGGTCTCTTTGTCTATTTGATAGACTGGCTGTCTTGCACTGTTTGCTTGCTTCTGAGGTTGAGCTCCTGTGGATGCTTTGCTCTTTAAAAAACAAGAAGAAGATTTATCTTGCCTTTGCGACTGTCCTTCCGTGATTGCGTCTGTTTGGATCATAGAGCTTTTGACATCTACAACATCTTGTTCGAGAAGATTAGCCTTAGAGGAACAAAGAGAGTGTGTGGTGTCAGTTTCAGTGGGCATGCGATTCTCCAATTCTAATGTAATGCATTGATTATATACCCACACTTGAAGAAGTTGACTTCTTAGGTTCAAGTTGACAGCATGGTCGTAAATCCAATCTTGACCCAAGACAAGTGGTTCTGTGAGGTCCTCATCGTGACACACTAGCATTTTGACTTTTATTGGAACATCTTGAAGGTAGATGGGGAGTTCCACCTCGCCCAAACAGGGTGTTTCCACGCCTCCTAATCCTATGAGATAGGCTTCTATGGGCTTGATGTCCAATTGCATGTCTTGGCAGTATGAAAGTCGAACTGCGCTAGTTGCTGCACCTGAATCAACTAATGCTCTCATAGTCTTTACACTCTTTCCTTGTCCTACCTCTATAGTCACAAAGGGCCGTCGATCAATTATTTGAGAAGCAGATATGCCCGATTTTTGGCACATGTCCATGTGATATTTTGGGGCTTTTGTGTTGACATCTAGGCCTAACCGCCGTAACTTATTTCTTCTGATGCGCTCTCGAGCCTCTGCTTGTGCTTCTTCTCTAACCCTTAACTCCTCTTCTTTTCGCTTCTTAGCAGTGTTGAGTCTCGTGAGCATTGCCTCTGTAAGAGGTTCTTGATATAACTTGACTCGGCATCCACTAATATAGTTGGGTAGGACATCACCTTCTAAAGTAGCCAATTGAACTGCACCGCTAGTGGAGAGTCTATTAATGATCATGGGTCCATATCCTCGCTTCTCCAATTTGCGGGCATGTTGCTTTAGCGTGTAAACCAGCACTAGATCTCCTTCCTTCAATCCTTTATCCTTTACATGGGCATCAAAGTATGCCTTTTGCCTTTTCTTGGCAGCATAAATGCCTGCTGCTGCTCGTAGCCTCGTCTTATCTAAGCGTTCTAGATCAAAGATCCTGGAAGACAACTCATGTCCATTCCACTCATGTTCTTGTGCTACTTTCAAGGCAGGGATTAGGAAGTCTAATGGTAGCACAGCATTCTGTCCAAAGACCATCTGAAAAGGAGTAGCATTGAGTACCGTTTTGTAGGCAACTCGGTATGCCCAAACAGCATGATGAAGTTGTTTGTCCCAATCAGAGCGTTTATTATTCACCAGTTTTGTTAATACGTTACATAGGATCTTATTCGTGCTCTCGGCTTGTCCGTTAGCTTGTGGGTGATAGGGGGCAGACTTCTTATGTATCACCATGAATTCTTGAAGGAGATTTTCAATGACCTCATTCAAGAAGTGCGTACCTCTATCACTAACCAACTCTATTGGTAACCCATATCTAGTGAACACATTTTCGAATAAGAACTTAGCCGTCGTTTGAGCATCATTCTTTGTCGTGGCTTTTACTTCCACCCACTTTGTAAGGTAATCTGTGGCTACAATAATGTATTCTGCATGGGAGTTTCTAGCTGGGGGGTTAATAGGACCAACAAAGTCTATACCCCACTTCGAGAATGCACGTCCTCCCATCATTGGCCTTAAAGGCATTTCGTCTTTTCTTATCGGATATTGGGCACGTTGGCATGTGTCACATTTCTTCACATAAGTATGTGCATCCATATGAAGAGTGGGCCACCAAAGTCCTGAGAATAAAATGGTCTTAATTACTCTGTCAGGCCCAAAGTGTCCACCTGCAGCACCGCTGTGTGCAGTTTCTAAGACTTTTAAATAGTCTGATTCATGAACGCACAGTCTTAGGTAACCATCCTTGCCTCTTCGATATAGGTTGTCTCCTACTAAGGCAGTCTTGAGCCTCTTGCTCCATGCTCCGTTTTCTTGCAAGACTAGCCTGATTGGGTAATGTTCCCGATCTCATGAACTCAACCAATGGAGCACTCCAATCTGGGATTAATGACACATGATAAAGAGTGGCATGCTCCACTGGGGGTCTCTTCTGGCACACTGGACAATTTTGGATCCACTCCTGTATTTCTTTGTCCATGCTAGGCCAATACACTCCTAAACGTTTTAGATTCTGCAATGTTCGTTGTTTAGAGTGGTGATTTCCTAGCAGTCCCTCATGGGCTTGTTGCATCCAACTCGTATGTTCGTCGTCCTCAACACAACAAGCTAATACGCCCTCGGTATCTTGCTTGTACATACTTCCGGCCAATATTTGATACTTTTGTGATTTTACAATTTCTTCTTTGCTTGTTTTCACATTTTTATTTGCAGGTCCGAAGGTTAGGACTGGCACCAACTTATTTGCCCATTTAGGAACAACTTCTAAATTGAACAGATAAGCATCGGGCAATTCATCAGACACTCCTTGCGGTGGCTCTCCTGAAGTGATGCGAGAAAGATGGTCTGCCCTAAGATGGGTTCTACCTTTCCTGACAACAACTTCAAAGTCGTATTCCATTAGTAAGAGGAACCATCTTACTAAGCGGCCTGTATTGCAAGGTTTATTGACCAAATATAGTAAAGCTTGATGATCAGTGAAAAACTTGAACTTATTGGCCAATAGATAGTGTCTAAACTTCTTCACAGCATACACCATACCTAAACCTTCTCTCTCCGTTGTGGTATAATTTTGTTCAGCTGCATTTAATTGCCTACTAGCATATGCTATCGGCAAATCTAGGTTTCCTTCATCTGTGGGTTGTGCTAGCACACATCCAATTGCATGATTGGAGGCATCTACATGGACATGAAAGGGTTTGCTCCAATCCGGAGTAGTCAATATTGGTGCTGTGCACAAACGTCTTTTCAGCTCGTTGAAGGAATTCTCGCATTCCTCGTTCCACTCAAAATTTGTTAGCAACCCATAAAGAGGTTTAGCTATGATGGCATACATGTGGATAAACCTACGGTAATATCCACAATGGCCCATAAAGGCTTGTACCTCTTTAACATTCCTTGGTCTTGGCAGCTCTGCTATTGCTCTTACTTTGTCCTCATCTGTTGAAATTCCATTCTTAGAAACAATGTGACCTAAGATCTTACCTTGTCGTACCATGAACACACACTTTTCTGGGTTCAGACAAACTCGATAATCTCTACACTTGTTGAAGATTTGTCTGAGCTCAGGGATGTGGTAACTTCTTTGTTGGGAATGCGCACATAAATCATCCACATATACTTCTAAGCTCTTCCGCAAGAACTCTTTGAAGACATGACACATGAGCCTTTGGAATGTTGCAGGTGCGTTGGTGAGCCCAAATGGCATCACACGAAATGCAAAAATTCCCCATTCTGTGGCAAAGGCCGTTTTGTGTTGATCTTCGGGGGCAATGGCTACTTGGTTGTAACCTGAAAATCCATCAAGGAAGCTATAAACTTCCTTGCCTGCAACACGCTCCAATAGATGTTCGGTGATTGGAAGTGGATAACTATCTCTGATCGTAGCGGCATTAACTTTTTTAAGGTTAATACACACTCGCAATTTCCCATTCTTCTTGGGCACCACCACAATGGGGGACACCCATTCAGTGTGCTCAATCTCATAGATGAATCCAGCTTCAATCAGCCTGTCAATTTCCTCCTTTATTTTGGCTGCATAATTGTCATTATATGTGTAGGGCTTTTGCTTGGTGGGCTTGGCATCAGCGGTCATCGGAATCGTATGAGAGCAAATCTTTGGATCTACTCCTTTCAAGTCTCTATAGTGCCATGCGAACACATCCCTATATTCCCTTAATAGAGCTACAAGCTCTGCTTCTTCTTTTGCACTTAGGTCATCTCCTATGTACGTACATCGTTCTTCGTTCCCTTCAATGGTCACTACAATTTTTTTGGTCTTTTCTTTATTGTCATATGCTTCTCCTATAATGGCCTCTCTCTTAGGCATCCGTACCAAAATTTTTCGGTCTTCCACTTCATATTTCTTGAAATTTTCTGGTACTTCAAACAGTGATTCTTCCTCTTCTTGTTTCACTGCTTTTCTTTTCTTTTTCTTTTGACCTCCTTCACTTCCTTCCTTTGAATTTATCGTTTTAATACTCGTGAGGGGTTCTTCTTCTTTTTGGGTTAACACTCCTATGTCTTCTAAATAGTGTTCCTCTGAGTCAAAGTAGGTATCCATCACAATGGATTCTAGATCATCATCATTCTCTTCTTCTTCTCTGACCTCATTAGGATCACACTCTTCCAACAGGGGCTGACACATGAACACAGAAATATCATAACCCTCCTCATCACAATGAGGTGTCCACTGTTCTTCATTGACTGCTATGTCCATGGTAGCTAAGATTTCTGCCCAACCATGAGGTTCAAATTCCTCATCTGGAAATATCATTGGTGTATAGGCTGGGTCTTTTATTGGTCTATCTCCTGGGGGAGTTCCTTCTTCTCTCGCTTTTAGGCGCTTTTCCTCTTCCTCTGCGACTTTGGACATCCACAAATGAGTATCTTCATGCAGCCATGATGGATCAGGTGAACTTCCAGAATGCACGGAGATAGAATCTTCTTTCGCTTTGTGGATAGAATTCCACTGTAGGGGTGGTACATCTCTGAAGGTGTAGTCCTTCAGATTGACCTTGGTTGTGACCCCTAAGTGTTGTAAGTACAAGGAGTTGGTTCCCCAGTCCTGTACTATTTGCAATTGTCGTAGGAAGGGTCTTCCTAGGATCATCTCGTAGACATTATTTTTCTCAAAGTCACATATAGCAAATGTATGTTCAAACTCTACACCACATGTGGTTAGATTTATCCCTTCAAGCAATCCTAGAGGTCTTTCAAAATGACCATCTGCCATTTGAAGCTTCATTCTAGTTGGTCTTAATGTGGGTTTGCCCCATCGCTTCCACAAGGAGGTGGTCGCAATAGCAACACCAGCACCTGAATCTACGATTGCTTTGGTTGTGTAACCTTGATAGGTGATTGGAAGATAAGTATTACCTTCTTCACCTTCGCTCATGTCTCCTATCTTGTCAAGAGGTATCTCTGGAACTTTTTGCTTAGAGCCTACTTTTGGCATATTGGATTCAAGTTCTGGAACCTGATCCTTCACATGATTCCATAGCTCCGGTTTTGCCTTGAGCAGCTCCTCTACAGTGAGATGACACTGAACCTTAGTGTTCTTCACAACATCAGTGTTTCTTGGAATCACTGAGTCTTCATTTCTTACCAATATTGCCCTTCTCCATCAACCTCGGCTGACAACCTCAATCAACCTCCACAATAAATTGCCCTCCTCAGTCTACATAAATTGCTCATCCACCGTCATAATAATTACTCTTAGTTTCCAGTATCCATTTTACAATAATTACCTCATACTTTTGATCTCTCATCATTCTTGTCGGGTGCATTATATTTTTTCTTCTCAATAAGATACACACCCTTTAAATTCTTTCTTGCCTCCGTTATTTTCATCTCTGTGACTTTGCAATTTCTCAGTTGGTATCGCTGTTGTCTCTCCGGGACGGAGAGATCTTTAGGTGGTGGGCATCTGTAGAGCCCTAACCGGTCGAAACTAAAGGTACAAAGTATTTTCCCTCTTAAGGTTCAAAGGTTGAATCTAAAATCTTAAGGTGCAAAAGTGAAAGAATTAAAAGGAAAGGTGAAGGTGGAAGGCCGCGTAAGTCTAGCTAGTGCCTGGCTATCTCTACATACATTTTGATAAATCTTCTATGGTACCTAGTATGCCCCAAGAAGCGTTGAATCTCTTTAGGAGATTTGGGTTGAGGTAACTTTAGTATAGAAATAATGTTATGAGGGTCTGAAGCCATACCTTTAGCCGATACCACATGTCCCAAGAGGGTTCCTTCTATCACAAGGAAATGACATTTATTTGGGATTAACTTTAGTTTAGTCTCCTTGCATCTCTTAAAAACATTATGAAACTGTCTCAAGTGATGGTCCAAGCAATCCAATGGGGTCTCTTTGTGAGATCCTAAAAATGAAGAAAAGTCATCCATGAAAATTCTAAATGTTTCTAGCAATATGGATCCAAAAATGAGGTTGATAGTCATGTTAAAGGTGGCTAAAACATTTCTGAGTCCAAATAGCATTTTGACATACACATATGTGCCCCAAGGCATGATAAAAGTAGTCTTTCACGATCCTCTAGGTGGATGGATATTTTGTTATAGCCACTAAAACTGTCCATAAAGTTATATAATGCATGTCCAGCCACTTCTTCAATGACCTGCTCTGCAAAAGGCATGGGGAATCCATCTGGAATGGTCACCTTGTTGAGTGCTCTAAAGTCAACACAAATCCTGATTTTGTTGGTATTCTTCTTTGGTACTATAACCATTGGTTAATGCCATTATGAGTGTTCCAAAGGGATGATGATTCCTGCATCCTCCATCTTCTTTATTTCCACATAAACAACTTCCGCATATTTTGGGTTAAGTCGATAACTCTTTACTCTTATTGGTTTGGCTCCATCAACAAGAGGGATTCTGTGCTCTCCACAATTGGCAGACACTCCTTCTAAGTCTTTATAATGCCACACAAAAACATTTGCATAGTGTGTCAAGAAAGATTTTACCTTTTCAAGTAGCTCTAGCTGGCTCCACAACCAAGTGGCCACCAAAACTGGACGGTTATTTTCCTGAGTGCCTAATTGTACTTCTTTGATTGGGTTTCTATCTACCATGGAATCTACATGCTCATCTCCAACCCTCTTTTCTTTTAATAGTTTTTCCTGCATTGTTGCATAAGCATGAGTGTTCTGGATCTCAATGTATTCCTCTTTGTTCTGCATCCATCCTGTAGGGATTTCTTAAATTGGCAAAGAATATTCCTCACTAGTATGTTTTACCTTGTTTTTAACTTTAGTAACTTCCTTCTCTGTTGTTGTTGCATCCTTCTCCAAGTTGTGCTTGAGGGGTGTCTTCCTCCCCCTTTAGTGATCTATGATGGATTCTCCTAAATCCATCAACCTGAACTTTATCCTCATTCTCATCATGACATTCATTTGTGGAAGAATTATTTAGAAAAACTCCAAAAAAAAGAGCAAGAGTTGCCTACTTGCAGCCAATTCAAAATGTCCTCCTCGTTGGTCCTCCATTTCTTGTTCCATGCAAATGCCAACTGATTGCATCATGCTAGTGTTCCCTTGATGATTTGGACCCTCCTCTAAATATATATGTGTAAGTTCCTATTTCTTTTGTACCCAAATAGTGTCTTTATCCCAATCATGAATGACACTTGCATGCCTCAACCATGGTCTTCCAATCAAGATGGGAAATCCCCCCTTTACCTGGGGCAGTCTTAATACCATAAAATCCAAAATGAAGAGATTACCTTGTACTTCCAATGGAACTTTTGGGATCACCCCCATTGGCCTTACTTTGCTTTGATCTACCAAAGTAATGGTGAAGTGGGCTAGTCTGGATGGACGTAGGCAAAGCTTCTCCATGGTATGATCAGGCATCAAATTTATGCCAGACCCACCATCCACAATGACTCCTTGTAGCTTTAATCATTTAATTGTTGCTGTCAGTTTGGGACTCTTATAGTCGATGAGAGGTGCTTCTTCTACACCCTTCCCTTGGCCTAAGGCAATAGTCTTCACCACCAAGGTGGATGAGGAAGCCTCATCAATAATGTGTAGTACTTCAGACCTGAATTTTGCAACCATGTTTATCAACTCAAGGATACTAACCTCCGTTTTAATTTACTTGAATAATCTCGAAGCTCCAAATTCCCTAAGGTCGATTTTGATGTTTGATTTCTCAAGTTCCTTGTGGGCCCGACTATATGCATTCCTAATGAAATCATTAGATTCTGAAAAATCTTCTTTTTGTGTCACATTTTGTTGAACTTCCTTTCTCTTGGTTTGCATATTCACATATATCTGATTTGCTCTGATGTATCCTCTGATCTTGGTCACTTTCACAAGAATTTGATCCTTGGTTTGGTTTTTCTAGAATTTTCCCTTTGCTTCTTGTCTGCATGACCATGGAATCGATTTCTTCTAATTGTACCACTCTAGTGGATGGTGATTGTATGATAGTGGCTTGTTCTACTGCTCCATGATTATTTACTAAGAAACATTTGGAGATGGGGCCCAAATGGAGATGCTTAGTTTTGTGGGCAACAATTTGTATAGTGATCCCTGGCATTTAGGCAATTCTTGCGAGGGGGAGCATTTTCTGACAGGGTGCATTTACTTTGATAATGTCCACACTCTCCACACCTAAAACAGATAATTGGCCTTCAGGCCCATTTCCATACTTACCTCTAGGTCTTTGATTGTAGTTATTACCTTGGCTGGGGGCTGTTGCCATTGCATTGGTTCAGAATTGAGCACCTCCTTGTGCCCAATAAGGTTGTGCAGACATTCCTCTTGATTGACATTCATATGTCTCATGACCAGCTTTCCTGCATAGCTGACAAGTTACACTTCACAATTGACATTCACTTACCACATGACCCTACTTGCTGCACATGGTACAACATAGCCCACTTTTGATGCCACCCCCCTTGTGTTCCTGCAACTCCTATCGAAGCTGAGCCAGTTCTTTTGCTTCGGCTTCCTCTTCCTTTGGTAGCTTCAATGCTTCAATTTCCCTCCTCAATTGATTCACAACAGTCTCCTCTTCTTTATGGGACTTATTCCTTTTTAAGGTCTCAAGCTCTTTCCTTAGCTGAATTACTGGGTCTTCAGGTTCTGCAGGATATGACAAATTGGAAGAGCTTGCCCCATACTGTTGTCTAATTTGTTCCAATCTTGTGGCTGTATTGATAAATTCTTCTATTGTTGATGTCGATAAAACCAACTCCTTTATTTTACATTGTGTTGATATGGGAAGTGGTTTGGCCAACCACTTCTTAATAAAAAAATCATGGGGAGGGTCTGGTAGTTTGGCCATTAATTCCTTAGCTCTGATAATAAATTATGGGAAGTTCTCCCTAGGACCTAGTCTTAAATTTTCTAATTCTTCAATAATGTTCTCATTGTGTTCCCTTGTTGCAGGGAAAAGAATCAGAAATGCGTCCTCTCTTCCCATCAAACCCCTTGTTTTACATAATGCCAAGAATCTCATAATGTCTCATATGGGTCTTCTTGTGCTAGCCCTCTGAAAGATGGAAATTTTATATTCAATCTACAAAGTAAGGTTTCCAAATCTACCTGGGCTGCCATATTCTTTACTAATGTTGTCGATGATGATGGGCTAGTTGATCTTCGAATAACCTTCTTATTCCTTTGCAAGGGACCCTCAAGCTTTGAGACTAGGTTGCGATCATGACTTGTTCATACTCCTCTTAGTTTAAGAGAGTTCCAATAGAAGAAAGATTACCCCTTAAGGTAGTACAGTACTATCAGTATCCTTGAGTTCTTCTACACTTTGCAATTTTCTTCTCCTATGCTCAAATCTCCTTGTTGTCCCACGGGGGGTGCCAGATTTTGTTGGGGGATTCTTGTGCAAAAAGGGATTTGAGTGTTTGTCGGAGAAGGGGGAAATATAAGAAGAAGGATACAAAGACTGGAAGCTTCTATAGATTGATTATAAGGAGAAAAGTACAATGGTGATGTACAATACAATCCAAATGCTTTCTGTGCAAAATCCCAAAGAGTGCACAATCAAAAAAGTTACAACATACCCAAGGTTCTTGTTGGTGCCGGCCTTCTCTGCACCAGACCTCCACCTTCTCCAAGCTTGCACTTGTGCACACCTTGCATTCAAGCTTCCAATAGGGGAAGGGATGGATACCTTCTATCGATCTTGCATAGCTTCAACGGGACCTTTGGTTTTACGGCTTAGCACTTCTCTACACACTTCTAAGTCACTCTTCTTGCACACCTTGCACTTCACTTCTCTGCGTTGCACACTCACTGTATGTCTCTTACACTCTCTTAGTCTAGTGTAGACTATGATCACCTTGCTTAGTCTTACCAAGAATAATGCCTTGCCTTTATTTGAGTGTCGGTTCACATACGCTCCTAACTGCTAGAGTATCTTGGTGCTCACTTTGATGTCCCAAGATTGTCTCCAAAAGTGGGCAGGCAATGAATCCCTGTTTTGTCCAGTAGTGACTTTAGATTAAAACAAAAAATTTTAATTGGGGGGAATACTTTCACTTCTACGTACGCTGCCACTTCACATACTGTTGCAGAGCTAAAGAGTGCAGAAAGCAGAGAAAAAGGACGGGCCCCAAAATTTTTCCGATTTGGACACACAACTTTTGTATCATAACCACTCTTGTATATATTTTCCGTTGTAAATGCACTAGAGGAGTCCTCTAGGTGCATCCCCACCAAAGATTAGCGATTTACCCATGTACAATAGTAGGAAGTTAGCCTTTTAGTGAATAAAGTGCCGGTCTCTTGTGTGAAAGGACCAAACTTAGGGCACTAGTATATAAGTCAAAAGTGACTCATTGTAAAGGACCTCTTGTCATTGTGAAGAAGGAGCACTTCTGAATTTTCGAGTTTGCCTCTTTCTTGCTGATTTTGATCTTCATTTTGCTCTTGTATGTGTGTGTGATGCTTAAAATGCAAGTGTAGGACTGTTGTCTACCCCTTCCCCCTTGTTTTGAGTGGCTGTAGTGCGTGCGTAAGCTATGAGAAGTTGAGGCGCGGGTGTGTGTGACTCCCGTAATTCACTGTTTCTGCCATAACTTGAAGCAGAGTGGTCAGAATTGAGTGAAACCACCACCGTTGGATTCGTCTCGTCAAGAGCTTCGAAACGAGTACCCTATTGCCTATGTTCGGAGTTCTGGGCGGGAAGAAAACCTCAAAATACCAAAACTGCTGAAAAGAGGCTTGCGGCAACACTTTCAGTATTTCAGTAGGTGTGGGTAGTAGTAGTCTTTTCTCATGTGTGGATAGCTATACCACTTCATTTTCTATCACGCGTGCACATGTCTTCATACACTTGGTAAGTCCCTCCTTAGGATTGACATTTAAATGTGTGAAAAGAACTCCACTATATGCACTTGTATGGCAATTGAGGTATAGTCTCATTGGTACAAGTCCTTGAGTCATCGTGGCTTAAGTACACACGTTTTTGGCGCCGTTGCCGGGGAGTCACTCCACCAAGGTGCCTTCGTGATAGTTATAGAGCGAGTGTGATCGAATCGTACTTGTAGACGCAAATTTGTCCATTGGCGAGTAGTCTACCATTTCAGCACTTGTCACTTCTCATCTTTGAGGTGTGTGTGATAAGTTTTAGGTTTAAGTGTAGGAGGAGGGAAGAGAAGAAGGAGTTAGGGTTAGGATAGAAGGAGAGGAGAAGTGAGGAGAAGAGGAGTAGGAGTAGGCCAAAATTCTCAGAAAATTACCAAAAATCCCAAAATTTTAAGTTCAGTACAAAAAAAGTATAAAAACCAAAAAATTGGCTCATTTGACACTTCACTGTATTCTGGTATCGTTTGCGAGCAGCGACCAGTATCGTGGGTTTGGTATCGTGGCTTTAAGGCTTTTAAGGCTAGGTTTTGAGCTCACAGTGCAAGCAAGACAGTACCAAGGTAAACATTCTCACAATTTATCTGACAAAAACATTTTAAAAATGATCAAACACGTGATTAAAAGTCTGCGCAGTATCGCGGGGGGGGAAAACTGATATCATTGTCATCTTTTTGTGTAATACAGAGGTATAGGAGGGAAGAGGAGAGTGAGAAGGGCAAGGGGGTGAAAAAAGTTTGAAAAAAATCTTGCATTTTGGCTTGAGTATCGCGATCGGTTGAGCTTTGGTATCGCGATACCAAAATTCCCTTGTATCGCGACACTCGCCAGAAGTATCGTATCGCTGGATACCTACCTTGGTATCGCGACACCATTTCGGTATCGCGACACTGAGTCGGTATCGCGATCGCGCTTGATTTCCGGTATCGTATCGTCCGGTACTAATACTTGGTATCGCGACACCATTGTGGTGTCGTATCGCCTGAGTTTCTAGTATCGCGACCTCACTTTACCGAGTGGTATCGTATCGCTTGATACAGTGGTATCGCGACACTACGTTGGTATCGCGACACTGCTCCAGTATCGCGATCGGGCCTTCCCCAAGTGTCGTATCGTCGGTTGCTTATCTTGGTATCGCGACACCATAGTGGTATCGTGTCGCCAAGATTGGTATCGCGATCGCACTCATCACCGTGAGATCGTTTCGCCTGGGAGCTCTGGTATCGTAACGTCTACTTTGCTGGTATCGTATCGTGGTGTTCCCCAGTGGAGTATCGCGACACTATATCTGGTATCGTATCGTCTGTTCAGTGGGACAGTATCGCGACACTGTCATTGGTGTCGTATCGCCGAGTATTTCAGGTATCGTATCGTGCCTAGTCACGGTGTCGTATCGTTGGGCTTCCAGGATAGTATCGCGACACCAGATTGATATCGTATTGTATGGGTGTCTGGTATCGTATCGCGGTCAGTGGAGTATCGCCGAGTGTGGTATCACCCAGGGTAAACCCTTCTTTTGGTAAACAAACTGAATCATTGGGAGAGCTGTCCAAAGGGAATCTAAGAAGCATAAAGAGAGGCTTCAGAGAGTGAATGAACTTGAGGTCAGGAAGAGTTCTAGGTAGTAGGAGTGTCATATCCTCAGTAGGAAGTACAGCCCAGGCTAGTCATCACTCAGTTTACTTAGAAACTTCTAGTGACTCGGAAGAGGAATTACTTATGGCTTCAGAAGACATGCAAGGACCCGCACCAACAGGAAGCTTCATGACTACTGTGGAGGGAGACTACCGTACTTCCTTGCAGTATGTGTCCACTAATGCCCAGGAGATTCCAATCTACCTGGATGGCTTAAACAGGTCCGTCGCCAGGATGGTAACTTCCCAAAATGTCACAATCATACCCCGACCAGCTGTCAAATACGAAGGAGGTGCATATGTTGACAAAGTCGGTCACATCTACCTGGTAACCGAATTTCCTGAGAGGATCAATGAAAGAGGAGAGTTTACGGATCCCGACAACTCTGAAGGAACACACCCTGAAGAGTTAGTGACCACCCCTAGAGGCAGGTCACAAGTATCACAGGTCTTGAGAGGAGATTTGATACCTCAAGACGACTACCTGTTGGAAGTCTACATGATTCACGGTGCAGACTTATTGCTTCAAACTGACGTGCCTGTTCCAGGAATAGGAGAGAGCCCCATGACATTCTATGAGATGAAAGACCCAGATGACGAAACTAGACTCACTTACTTGGATAAGAATCAAAGAAGATATTGGCCTGTAGGTGTCCTAGACAGGGCTCGGCTGAGATATATGGGTGCACCTGTATTTCCTCAGAGGGAGCAGGCAACTACCTCGCAAAATCCTTTTGGAAATCAACAAGAGACGGAACATACCACATCAGGACAGACCAGTCAAAGAAGTATGCCCAACCGTACTCATGTACAGTTTGCAACTCCAGGAGTGCACACACACAATCAGACCCACACAGGGATGGGGAACCATTTCCGTCCACCGGTCAGACCACGACCACCTGTGGGAGGACAGCCAGGAATGCCTCCATTACGACCAGCTGCCCTAGTCTTCCCTGTAATGCCCAGACCGCCTGAATCAATGAGAAGATTGAGACCAATCCAAGTAGCTAAGTGCGTGAGAAACCATTATGATGGATTAGGGGAGCCATATGATCATATTGCCGAATTTAAACAAGTTCTAAGAGCGGAGCAAGTAGAGGACTTCTTTGTGCAGTATGAGTCTTTTGGACTCACCCTCACAGGAACAGCTCTAACTTGGTTCCAACCTTTAGATCCCAATCAATTTGGAAACATGGAACAATTCTTTCAAGAATTCATTGGAGAATTTACAAAGAGAGGGATTAAACACAATTCTGCATCTTTAATCCATAGTTTTAAGCAAAACCCTAGTGAAACTATGAAGACTGCTGCCGGAAGATTCAATCAATATGTGGATAGATGCCCCGTGGCTGAGAGACCGACTCAACAAAAGATGATTTCATTATTTTTAGATGGACTCTCTAACGGGACCCTAAGAACCCTAGTGTATGTGAAAAGGCTACAAACATTGAGTGAGTGTCTTCAAGAGTGCATCGACTTGGAAGATAACCTTGCTGAGGACCTCAAAGGTACTACCGACCTCACTAAATCAGAAGACTCAAGAAGCACTGTTACGTCCAATTCTAGTAATGTGGAAGAACTAGCGGAACTATTAGCAAAGAAACTAGGAGTCCAAGGGCAGAGAGCTTACCAACATCCAGCTCAAAGAGTGCCTATGTTAAGGAGATGTAACTTATGTGGAGGAGAACATCCCACACACTTGTGTGCCAGAGGAGGAGCCGGTGCACAACCTACGTATCCATACAACAGACAGCAACAACAAGGGACTTCTTCATACTGCCACATCGAGCAAAAATATACCAATCACACAACTGAGAACTGTCCCTTTAATAGGCAAACACGACCTGTCCATCCACCCCAATACCGACCTTATGGATATCCACCTAGAGAGCTTGGTAGGGAGATGCCTAGATACAACCCTTATCCGGTAGGAGCACCAAGACAATATGAGCAAACATCGTATCCACCACCACAACCAGTATTGGGACCCCAACTGTCACAACCTCAACAAGTTGTACCTGTGAAGTATACTCAACTGGAAGAAAACTTGGAAAGAGCCATAATACCAACTTCAATAGCGACCAATGTAGAATCAACCAACCAAGGGTATGAACCTCCACCAGGAGAGTACTATCCATATGAAGCCAACATGATGGAATATGAACCAACATATGACGCGGCTTATTATGGATATGAAGGATTTGATCAGACCTATGGAGCAGAGACTGCAACTTTAATGTATACAGCGCCCAAAGCACAACAACCCTTGAGACCTCCCATTAGACCACCAGTGCAGAGAGGACCGTGTTATAGATGCGGAGGGGATCACTTCATTCAGGAGTGTCCTCGACCTTACAACCCTCCACCACCCAGGATTTGGGAAGGATATTGCAGTGATTGTGGAAAAGAACACCTTTTTAGAGATTGCCCTAAGAACCCTACAAAAACTCAAGGCACAGCACCAATTAATGTAATTGAGGTCTTAGAAGGATCTGGAAGTGAGAAGGAGTACACTGTACCACTGAAAGCTATTACTAGAGCTCAAGCAAAACAACAAAAGGGAAAACAACCGGAAGAGAAACCAGAGAACAATAAAACAGTAGACTCTAACATTCAGGTAGTCGAGGATTTAGAGAACCCATGTGAGAATTCCCAAAACACAAAAGTACAAAAATGGAAAGAAAGACGAGAAAAGCTCAAAGAAAAATCGACGACATTCAAGAGTGCAAGAGGTGTCAAGAGGGAAGTGTGCAGAGAAGAGAGAAGGCGGGCTGGATTCCAAGAGTTCCAAGGGCTATTGCGTGCTGCGCAGTGATACCAATTCCTTAGCTTGGCGGAAGCTTAGTGCAAGGTGTGCACAAGGGAAGCGGGAAGCAAGTGAAGGATTGGTGCACGAGAGGCCGCCGCTAGAGGACTTGAGATAATTGGTCTTCAGTAATTGATACTCTCTGAAGTGGTATTTAGTCATTGATTGGACTGTGCGCAGTCATTGTAATTGTTGCAGGATAATTAATATTCAAGGTTTCCAAGAGTATTCCTTTGCAGAAGTTCTCACTATTATTCCATTTTCATCATCTCTTTTTTCTCCTACAAACCCTCAAACTCCTTCTTGTCCCCGAATCCCCAACAAATTTGGCACGCACGGTGGGACTTCCAAGGAGCTTTGAGCATAGGAGACTATATATTGCCATTGGAGGACAACATTCCAGTGTCGACAACATTACTCCAGTGGGCCAAAAGGTACATCCTTTTATCAAGTGTCTCATTTTAAGTGGACTATGAATAGCTCATGACCGCGACCCGGTCACAAACCTTGAGAATCAAGTGCAAGCAGACAAGAAGAAAGACGAACCGAAGATCATCAAGTCCACTTTCATCGACTTCATCGGTAGGAAGCATGGCAGGACAGGTGGACCTAGAAATCTTGCTCTCCAGGTTAAACATAAAATTCCCCTCCTTCAAAGGTTTAGCCCATGAGGACCCAGATGAGCACATTCGACGATTTCTTTCATTATGTAAGACTAGGGGACTAATGGGTAGGGAAGATGCTTTCTTGATACTCTTCCCCGCCACATTGGAAGGTCTGGCAGACAAGTGGTTTAGTCAGTTTGTCGAAAATCACTTTACCTCTTGGGATTTGATGAAAGAGGCCTTTAAGAATCAATTTCAGCATGGCAACACGGCTGAGATCATTATAGAAGAATTGGAAAACTTGAAGTTGAATCCAGGAGAGAAGTTCCCCGAATTCGTGACCAGGGCAAAAGCATTAATGGCTAAATTACCGGATCCACCACACGACTTCTTTGTCAAGAAGTGGTTAGCCAAACCTTTACCTATGGTCACCCAATGCAAAATAAAAGAGTTAGTGCTACCTACTGCCTCTGTTGAGGAATTCATCAATACGGCCACCCGCTTGGAACAAATAAGGCACCAGTATGGTACAACTTCTGCCCAACTATCATATGGTACAGAACTGGAGGACCCAGTGAGCCAGTTAAGAAGGGAACTAGAAGGCTTGAAGAGGAATAAACCCTATACAGAGGAGGAGACTAATGTAGCTCAGCTGAGAAGAGAGATTGAAGCCCTCAAGCTCCAAAAGGAAGAGGAAGCCCAAGCAGAGGAACTAGCTCAGCTGAGGCAGGAGTTGCAAGAACTAAAAGGAGGCGGCATTAAGAGCGGAATATGGTGCTCCATGTGCAGTAAGCAAGGACATATAGTAAGTGAATGTCCTTTGCTAAATGTGACTTGTCAATTATGCAGAAAGATTGGGCATGAGGCCCATGAATGCCAATCAAGGGGAATACCGACAACGACATACTGGACACAAGGCGGGCTCTTGCCACCAGCAAATGTAATGGCAGCAGCAACAAACCAAGGTAATAACTATAATCCTAGACCAAGAACTAACCTTGCAAATGGGCCTAGAAGGCCAATTATTTGCTTCAGGTGTGGAGAATGTGGGCACTACCAAAGTAGGTGCACCCTACCAGAGAATGCACCTCCTTGCAGGAACTGCCCTGAGGCCAGAGACCATTATACAAATTGTTGTCCTAAGAATCAAGCCTCTTCATCAGGGCCCCATATCCAAATGATTTCTGTGCAGGAAGAAGAAATGGCAAATCAAGTTAAGGTGCCGTCACCATCTACCAGGGTGGTGCAGTTAGAGGAAATTGACTCTTTTACTGTGCAGACAAGAAGCAAGGGGAAGGCTCCAGTGGACATGGGTCAAGAATCATTGATTAATGGATTAAACAGAGACAAAGGTGTGTCCGAAGACCTAGCCACCACAAGTGCAGACACAAGGAAAAAGGAAAATTGCACAGGTACCAGTGATGCCATTGGACAGGCATTCAGCAGGGCTCATGAGGAGTTGGATAAGTCAAATGGAGCCCAAGCTCTTAAGGAATCAGAAGCCTCCAGACTGCTCAAGTCCATGAAAAAGGAGGTTAGTATTCTTGATTTAATAAAGATGGATGGGAAATTCAGGTCAGAATTATTGCAGATAATTGATGAAGCTTCTACGACAAGCTTAGTGGCTAAGACTGCTATCTTACATCAAGGGATAATTAGGGGAGAAGCGCCCCTTACAGATTATAAAAGCCCTCGGCTTACAATATCAATCAAGGGCCATGAATTTCAAGGTGTTATTGTAGATGGTGGTTCTGGCATTAATTTGATGCCTGAACATACCATGAAAAGGATTGGACTCCACCCTTCAAGACCTGCAAATTTCACGGTCACTTTGGCAGATCAGAGCAAAGTAAGGCCCTTAGGGGTAATCCCAAAAGTTCCACTTGAAGTACAAGGTAATCTATTTATCCTGGATTTTGTGGTTTTAAGATTGCCCCAGGTTGAAGGAGGATTTCCCCCTCTTAATTGGAAGACCTTGGTTGAGGCATGCCAGTGTCATTCATGATTGGGGTAAGGACACCATGTGGGTACAAAAGAAAGGGCAGGAGCTGACACAAATTCATTTAGAAGAAGGCCCAGACAATCAAGGAAACACTAGTATGATGCAAACAGTGAGCATTTGCATGGAAACAGAAGCGGAGGATCAACCCCAAATAGGTTTTGAGGAAGAAGAGGATATTTTAAGTTGGCTTCATGCCGGCAACTCTTCTTCTTGTTTTGGAATTTTTCTTGATAATCCTGGTACATTTGGAGGCTATGATGAAGACAAAGGAAAGGTCCAGGTTGATGGATTGGGAGAGCCCATCACTGACCACAGAAGGTGCAGGAAGATACCCCTCAAATACAAATTGGAGGAGGATGTGTCAACATCAGATAACGAAGTTTCCCAAGCTAAAAGCAAGGTAAAAAATTCTGAGGTTGAATGTTCTTTCCCAATTCAAGAAATCCCTGCGGGATGGATGCAGGACAAGGAGGAAAACATCGAAGTTCAAAATACACCTGCTTATGAAGCAATGCACGAAAAGCTAGTAGAAGAAGACAAGGAAGCAGATGCACAAGAAGATAATCTGGTAACAAGAAATCCGGTTCAAGAAGTACATTTATGCACCCAAAACAATAATCAACCAGTTCTAGTGGCCACTTGGTTGTGGAGCCACCCAAAGCTTCTGGAAAAGGTAAAATCATTCTTAACCCAGTATGCAGATGTTTTTGCCTGGCATTATAAAGACTTAGAAGGAGTGCCTGCATCTTATGGAGAGCACAGAATTCCTCTGGTTGAGGGAGCCAGACCCATCAGAGGAAGGAGTTATAGACTCAATCCAAAGTATGCCGAAGCTGTCTATGTGGAAATCCAAAAGATAGAAGATGCAGGAATCATCATTCCTGTGGAACACTCAGAGTGGCTCTCGCCTATGGTTATAGTACCAAAGAAGAATACTAATAAAATCAGGATTTGTGTGGATTTTAGAGCTCTCAACAAGGTGACCATTCCAGACGGGTTCCCTATGCCTTTTGCAGAACAGGTCATTGAAGAAGTGGCGGGGCATGCACTATATAGTTTTATGGATGGCTTCAGTGGCTATAATCAAATATCAATACACCCAGAGGATCGTGAAAAGACTGCTTTTATCACACCGTGGGGAACGTATGTGTATGTAAAAATGCCATTTGGGCTAAGAAACGCTCCAGCCACATTTAACAGAACGGTCAATCTCATTTTTGGCCCCTTATTGCTGGAATCACTCAGAATCTTCATGGATGATTTCTCTTCATTTTCAGGATCTCACAAAGAAACTCATCTAGATTGTTTGGACCAGCACCTGAGACAGCTGCAGAATATTTTCCAAAGATGCAGAGAAACTAAGTTAAAGCTCAATCCAAATAAATGCCATTTCCTTGTGACAAAAGGAACCCTCTTAGGACATGTGGTATCCGCTAAAGGTATGGCCCCAGATCCTGACAAAATTCTCTCTATATTAAAGTTACCTAAACCCAAAACTCCTAAAGAGATCCAGAGTTTTTTGGGGCATACCGGTTATCATAGAAGGTTTATAAAAATGTATGCAGAGATAGCTAGACCTCTGACTAGACTCACAGGTAAAGAAGTACCTTTCAAATGGGAAGAAGAGGAGGAAAAAGCATATCAGACATTAAGGTCACGGCTAGTGTGTGCTCCTATCTTGGTCACCCCGGAGTGGTCAAAAATCTTTCATATACATGTCGATGCCAGTGCATATGCAGTGGGAGCAGTTCTGACTCAACCCAGTGAAGAATTTAAAATGGACAGGCCAATTCAATATGCCAGTAGAATCTTGACCAAGGCTGAAAGAAATTACAGTACTACCGAAAGGGAAGCACTAGCAATGGTCTTTGCAGTTCAAAAATTCCGCCATTACTTATTGGGGGTAAAATTTATTATTATATCAGATCACCAACCTCTCAAGTACTTACTCAACAAACCACATGCTACTGGTAGAATATGGAGGTGGTTACTGTTATTCCAAGAGTTCGATTTCTCGGTAATCCATAAGCCAGGAAGAGAAAATGTGATGGCGGATCACTTGTCCAGAATAAATAGGAAGGATCAAACCAGTGGTATCAATGATGATTTCCCGGATGCACACTTGTTTGCTATACAACCTAAAGGATGGTATGATGATATCAAGCAGTTCATTAATACTGGATTGTATCCAGAAAGTGCTAATGCTGTACTAAGAAAGAGGCTGCTTATCAAGAGTAGACCATATACTTTCATTCAGGGTAAACTCTACAGACAGGGCAAGGATGACAGGATGAGGAAATGCTTAGAGGAAGATGAAGTGAGGGAAATACTGCAATTTGCACATGAAGGAACAGGTGGTGGGCACCTTCCAGGGCATATCATGAGCCAGAGAATTCTAGATGCTGGTCTATGGTGGCCTACACTCTTTAGGGATGCAGATAATTGGAGAAAAACATGTGATGTGTGCCAGAGGTGTGGACCTAAACCCACCAAACAAAGACATCACCCTTTGGTAGTTTCCACTTCTTGGCAGCCCTTTGAGAAGTGGGGATTAGACTTTGTTGGGCCTATATACCCTCCGGCACTTCCAAAAAGGGAAAAGTACTTACTGATAGCCACGGACTACGCAACAAA
Organism: Ceratopteris richardii; assembly: GCA_020310875.1. NCBI lineage: Eukaryota > Viridiplantae > Streptophyta > Polypodiopsida > Polypodiales > Pteridaceae > Ceratopteris > Ceratopteris richardii. The sequence goes on along the minus strand of CM035420.1, from coordinate 32,742,173 downwards.
ATGGGCTGAAGCTATTGCATCAACGGATTGCTCTGCACAAACAGTGGCTGACTTTTTGTATTGTAACATCATTTGCAGATTTGGATGCCCGCTGGAAATCTGTACCGATCAGGGTACTCATTTTGTTAACAAAATATTGCAGGAAATTTCCAACAGGTATCGCATTTTACACAGGACGTCTTGTGCATACTACCCACGAGCTAATGGACAAGCCGAGTCAACGAACAAAGTATTAATTTCAATGTTACGAAAAGAATGTATGTTGCAGCCGACCTCTTAGGGACGGGCCTATCTGGGTACATTATGGGCATACAGACTGGCCTATAAAGAGATTGGGTATTCCCCCTTTCAATTAGTTTATGGCTTGGTTCCTATTGAACCATTTGAATTTATCAGAGGCTCTATAAGAACGGAAAGACTAGAGAAAAATGGGATGGAAGTTTCAGCAAGACTGACAGCTTTGCATAAATTGGAAGAATCGAGAATTTTAGCATCCAAACAGTTAGAGAAGCTGCAATTACACAGGAAGGAGACTCATGACAAAAATCTATGGCAAAACAATTTGAAGCCTGGAGATTTAGCCCTGCTACACAGACCACAAATTTCTAATCAAAACAAAGGGAAATGGATCCCTCACTGGGAAGGCCCTTTTCGCATTACGAAGATGCTGCAGTGGGGTGCAGTGCAATTGGAAACACTCGATGGCAACACCCTACCTTTAGTTAACATTTCCAGACTCAAGGCTTATTATCAAGTATCATAACCATTGCATTTTCCTTTATCTTGTTGGTTTTGGATTGTTTTAATAAGTAGTAATAATCAGCTCACACAATTTTGGGCATAGTTTTTTTATGAAAATCAGAAAAAAAATTGGGCGCACGTTTTTTCTTTTCTTTATCAATGAAAATCAAAAAAAAAAAAAAATTTGGGCGCAAGTTTTCTGTTCCATCAAAAAATCAAGAAATTCATCACTTCATAAAAAGAAATTCATCACTTGAATGGCTCTTAGTTTTGCTAAGTAACTTTCAGTTTTGCCCTTTCCTTTGGATGAGATTAACATTGTCATCTCCTCTCTTTTGATCACCCTTTTATGCTAGACCGCTCCTTCTTGAGAGGTGCTCCCTCATTCAAACTAGCTATATAATATGGCCTCTTTCTTCACTCTGGCTTCAACACATCAGAATTCCGTACTATTTGTTCATTGCACAGGCAAGTCGTGCTAGGGAGGAAAAAGAAGAGCATCTCACACCCCTCTCCACCCCATCGGCTCCTCCATAAACCACCCTCCCTCCTCCTTCCCCCTTTCCATACTGTCAACACCCCCCTCACCCTCAATCCCCCTCAACGATCCCCCCTCTCCCACCCTCTACAACAACCCCCCCCCTCATCAAAACTCCGCGCCCCCCCTCCCGACACCGCTCACCCCAACACCCCCCTCATCACAACCCCGCGCCCCCCCTCCCGACACCGCTCACCCCCCCCCTCATCAAACCCGCGCCCCCCCTCCCGACACTGCTCACCCCAACACCCCCCCCTCATCAAAACTCCGCGCCCCCCCCTCTCGGCACCGCTCACCCCAACACCCCCCCTCATCACAACCCCGCGCCCCCTCCCGACACCGCTCACCCCAACCCCCCCCCCCTCATCTCACCCCAGCGCCCCCCCCTCCCGACCCCGCTCGCCACAACCCCCCCCCCCCTCATCACATCCCAGCGCCCCCCCTCCCGACACCGCTCACCCCAATACCCACCCCCTTATCACACCCAACACCCCCTCTCATCAAACCCGCGCCCCCCCTCCCGACACTGCTCACCCCAACACCCCCCCCTCATCAAAACTCCGCGCCCCCCCCTCTTGGCACCGCTCACCCCAACACCCCCCTCATCAAAACCCCGCGCCCCCCCCTCCCGACACCGCTCACCCCAACACCCCCCCTCATCACACCCCAGCGCCCCCCCTCCCGACCCCGCTCACCCCAACCCACCCCCCCTCATCTCACCCCAGCGCCCCCGTCCCGACCCCGCTCACCACAAACCCCCCCCCCCCCTCGTCTCACCCCACCGCCCCCCCTCCCGACCCTGCTCACCCCAACCCCCCCCCTCATCACACCCCAGCGCCCCCCCTCCCGACACCGCTCACCCCAACACCCCCCCTCATCAAACCCGCGCCCCCCCTCCCGACACTGCTCACCCCAACACCCCCTCATCACAACCCCGCACCCCCCCTCCCGACACCGCTCACCCCCCCCTCTCATCAAACCCGCGCACCCCCTCCCGACACTGCTCACCCCCCCCCTCATCAAACCCGCGCCCCCCTCCCGACACTGCTCACCCCCCCCCTCTTCAAAACCCGCGCCCCCCCTCCCGACACTGCTCACCCCAACACCCCCCCCTCATCAAAACTCCGCGCCCCCCCCCCTCTCGGCACCGCTCACCCCAACACCCCCCTCATCAAAACCCCGCGCCCCCCCCCCTCCCGACACCGCTCACCCCAACCCCCCCCCCTCATCTCACCCCAGCGCCCCCCCCTCCCGACCCCGCTCGCCACAACCCCCCCCCCCCTCATCACATCCCAGCGCCCCCCCTCCCGACACCGCTCACACCAATACCCACCCCCTCATCACACCCAACACCCCCCCTCTTCAAAACCGCGCCCCCCCTCCCGACACTGCTCACCCCAACACCCCCTCATCACAACCCCGCGCCCCCCCTCCCGACACCGCTCACCCCCCCCCTCATCAAACCCGTGCACCCCCTCCCGACACTGCTCACCCCCCCCCCCTCATCAAACCCGCGCCCCCCCTCCCGACACTGCTCACCCCAACACCCCCCCCCATCAAAACTCCGCGCCCCCCCCTCTCGGCACCGCTCACCCCAACACCCCCCTCATCAAAACCCCACGCCCCCCCCCTCCCGACACCGCTCACCCCAACACCCCCCCCCCTCATCACACCCCAGCGCCCCCCCTCCCCACCCCGCTCACCCCAACCCACCCCCCCCTAATCTCACCCCAGCGCCCCCCTCCCGACCCCGCTCACCACAACCCCCCCCCCTCGTCCCACCCCACCGCCCCCCCTCTCGACCCTGCTCACCCCAACCCCCCCCCCTCATCACACCCCAGCGCCCCCCCTCCCGACACCGCTCACCCCAACACCCCCCCTCATCACAACCCCGCGCCCCCTCCCGACACCGCTCACCCCAACCCCCCCCCCTCATCTCACCCCAGCGCCCCCCCCTCCCGACCCCGCTCGCCACAACCCCCCCCCCCTCATCACATCCCAGCGCCCCCCCTCCCGACACCGCTCACCCCAATACCCACCCCCTCATCACACCCAACACCCCCCCTCATCAAACCCGCGCCCCCCCTCCCGACACTGCTCACCCCAACACCCCCTCATCACAACCCCGCGCCCCCCCTCCCGACACCGCTCACCCCCCCCCATCAAACCCGCGCACCCCCTCCCGACACTGCTCACCCCCCCCCTCATCAAACCCACGCCCCCCCTCCCGACATTGCTCACCCCAACACCCCCCCCTCATCAAAACTCCGCGCCCCCCCCTCTCGGCACCGCTCACCCCAACACCCCCCTCATCAAAACCCCGCGCCCCCCCCCCCCTCCCGACACCGCTCACCCCAACACCCCCCCCCTCATCACACCCCAGCGCCCCCCCTCCCGACCCCGCTCACCCCAACCCCCCCCCCCCCCCTCATCTCACCCCAGCGCCCCCCCTCCCGACCCCGCTCACCACAACCCCCCCCCCCCTCGTCTCACCCCACCGCCCCCCCTCCCGACCCTGCTCACCCCAACCCCCCCCCTCATCACACCCCAGCGCCCCCCCTCCCGACCCCGCTCACCCCAACCCACCCCCCCCTCATCTCACCCCAGCGCCCCCCCTCCCGACCCCGCTCACCACAACCCCCCCCCCTCGTCTCACCCCACCGCCCCCCCTCCCGACCCCGCTCGCCCCAACCCCCCCCCCTCATCACACCCCAGCGCCCCCCCTCCCGACACCGCTCACCCCAACACCCACCCCCTCCTCACACCCCAGCGCCCCCCTCCCGACACCACTCACCCAACACCCCCCCTCATCAAATCACCGCGCCCCCCCTCCCGACACCGCTCACCCCAACACCCCCCCCCTCATCACACCCAGCGCCCCCCTCCTGACACCGCTCACCCCAACACACCCCCCCTCATCACACCCCGCGCCCCCCCTCCCGACACCGCTCCCCCCAACACCCCCACCTCATCACATCCCAGCGCCCCCCGCCCGGTACACACCCCCTCCTCAACACACCCAACCCCCCCCCTCTCCGACCCTCCACAACCAAACCCCCCTCCCACTCTCTGCCTCCAACCCCACCGTACCCTCTCCCTCCTCCACCGTGCGCCCCCTTCTTCCTCCCAACACCCTCCAATCATCAAGCCCTCTGCCCTCCTCCCACCACCTCAACCCATCGATTCCTCTCCCCCTGAAGAGGCTTTCTTCTGCTACATTTCTTTTCCCCAGTTTCATCAATGGCGGACCCCGCTCCGGGTGATAGTTCTGCTCCTACCTCCACAATTGCTTCTGCCCATCCCAATCCACCTCCTCCTTCATCGGCAGACCCATCTGTTCAAGCGACTCCAACAGCTCCTATGACCCTGGATCTTCCCCTTTATTCCATAGACTCAGATTCCAGCTACCTTTATTCCCCACCTCCCCTCCCGCACCCTCCTTCTCCTTCCCCATCTATGTCTCATTCATCCCACCCATCTTCACCAACGGGGGATTATATGCGCCTGTTTCTCCCACCTGACATAAACCTGCAAATCCGAATGTATCTCTCCATACCTACCATTGCCCTTCGTCAAATGTTTTCTATTGAGGATCTTCAACAGGCGGGCTTGTGGGGCTTGGCCAATGTTTTCTTCAACCCCGCCAATTTTACCCAGGTTTATGAAGCCATCCGCCTCTTCCCTCATTTTAGAACCGGCACTCTCTTCATCCCAGACATTGCCGCAAGTATTGGGTCTCCCCTAATAGATTTTCGTGCTCCCCCTTTCCTATACTCTGGACTGTCCGCCTCAGCCACTATTGCCTTTTGTAACACACATTTTCAAAGTAATGCTAGGTTTTCGCTCCGCATGACCCTACCTAAACCTAGGGATTGGCAAGACAGAGTATAAATTGATAGACGCATTGATAGACTCAGGAGCAGGCCTTAGCTGCATGCGAAGAAGAATAGCAGACGAGCTGCAATTAGAACTTAATCCCACAAAAGCTCAATTAATAGGAATTGGAGGTCACACCATAGAATGCATTGGTACAACGAATGTGTCCCTCCACCTAGGAAATTCCTCCATGGAACAAAGAGTCCTAGTATGTGAGGATGACGCTTTAATAGAAGACTTCATTCTAGGACAAGACTGGATCATTGAAACAGAAGCATGTATCCATCTGGCTCAAGGATATATTTCAGCCACGATAGGGCATAAGGAGATTTTCAGTTTGCTTGAGGAGAAACCATGTAAACAAACCATGTCAATACCAAGATCAGAGGAAGTTCAAGAAGCGATGGAAGAGATTAGCAACTGTGCTCAACACTCGGAAAGCAAATGCATAGAAGCTGAAACTTTAATCTTTGCGACCTCCCCTATAGCGTCGAAGTTATCCAATGTAATTGAGGATCAGCCAACCAACAAGGAGACGCTCTCTCCTAAACAGGCTCAAAACATCCAAAGATCGTACTGTTGGAAACCAATAAGCAGATACTTGAACCGACAACCACCCAAATATATGTGGGTACGCAAGGATCAAATACAGAGTCAAGAAATGTCCACAAGCGCTTTGAAGAAGGAAACAGGCATCACCAAACCCTCTACGAAGAACTACAAACGCAAAGAACCAGTACAAGTATGGATTGCCAAGCCCTTGCTTGAAGCTCAAAGATCTCGACATCAGATATGGATTCCCAAAAAGGTCATACAAGCAGCTAAACAGAATGTGAGGACCAAAGAGGAAATATCACAGCAGACAAGGCAAGAGTCAACAACACATAAGAATCATCAGAGAAGATCGCAAAGCAATGCCAAATTCACTCGGACTATGGATAAGGCAAATGGAACACGAGCAGCCGCACGAATGGAGAAAACCCAACAACCTCTCTCAATGTTCTCAAAATGGGTCTGGAAACCAAAGCTACCACGAGGAGCAGATGATCGAGGAGATAAAGCACCCGATTGCACTCATGTTGTGTCTGATGCACCTCAAGTAAGCATGATAGGGCCACATTACAAGGCCATGCATTCGGCACAGGATGTACATTATCAAACTAGTGGTGCACGATCTCCAAGTGAGACTAGATCTTAGCTTTAAACTGATAGGAATGGACATACTATGTACATAAACTACGCTTTGGCTATACTAACGATTGTCTTATTTCAGAAAAAATATATAAAAAGAGGCGGTAAGAAATCCCACTCTTGCAATAATGGGGAACGGAGTGACGCGCTACCATAATCAAAAACAACACAATGTATGGTCTCATGAAAGCTTCTTAAGCTAATGCACTTTTCCTTGTAAGTGCAGATGGCTTCTGAAGACTCTGAAGCGACAATCCAAGAGGAGGTCCAAGAATTCCCTCCCCAATGTCTTACGAAAGCAAAAGGCCATTGGTTCAGAGATGAGCAGCCAGTGGAAGAATATCTTTTCTTGGCCAACATAAAGATAATGGACATGGAGCACCACTTTCCGATCATGTCCCAGGATTTCAAAGTTTTACATGGAATGCCATCTACCATCGATATCATGAAAAAAGCAGGAGTTCATAAGTATTTTGAGCTACCTATCTACAAACCGGATTTCCAACGCTGTACCCAAGTCATGAACACTCTAAGACCAGCACTACATGATCCATTGGTGCCAGAAGCCAATGTCATGGATAAAAATGGAGAATGGGTAGTCATTCAGTTCTCCCACGACTTAATCAAAGAAGCATTTGAATGGGAAAAAGATGGTGTCAACACGGTCAAAGAAGAAAGTCGTGGAGCAAAAACGAGAACTTTCGTTGACATTAATAGGGTGGATATTGAAGAAGAAGTCAGGTTGATTCATCAACACTTCTGCTTCCCGAGTATGAACAGATACACGGCTCCTCAAAGGATTATTTTGCAATTATTGTCTCATGCCATAAAACAGATCGGAAACCAGGTAAATCTTACCCCATATGTGCAAGAAAGATTGTTCGAGGCAAAGAAGAAATGGGAAAATAAAAAATTCCTTAATGGAACCACTGCCCTCACGATTATGATTTACCACGCATTGGGCATGCGCGAGTACTTGAAGGAGATGCCATCTTCAATGGAGTTGGCTCAATTTGTCAAGAATGCTACTGTACCGAAACAAAAGAAAGGGAGCAAGCAGGTAGAAGAAGCAGAAACTGATGGAGAGTGTTAATCTCCAAAAGAACAAGTTAACCTTGAATTTAGATTACCTCTATATCAAGATTAACCTTAGACTCCACCAAACTTAGAGATCATTCACCAAGCTATCAGAAAATTGATTATTCTGAAAAATTCAACTTCTTCAGAAAAGTCTGCTGCAGATTAATCACTCATTGACTAATCAATTCTGTAAAGTTTTTGACAAAACTTTGCACAACACTTCGCCTTGAGATTGTGCAACTTTACCAAGTTAAATTTCTCAAAATGATTGAGTACACACTGAGAAATGTGTGAAACACTTTACCTATGTCTGAAAGAACTTCTCTGCAATGGCGACTTTGACACCTGCAACTTCTTAGCACTGATTCTCACAATGTCGAACCCGTTTGATCAAGATCTTTTAGCCATAGATGGCTTACCTTCCAACTTAGATTTTGAGCCCTCACTTGTGTAAAACTTTACACTGTGGACTGAGCAATGACTATTTCTTTGAAGATGAAATGTGCGCCAGATTTTACGACTCTTAGAACATTCTTACATATGAATGTTCCTAAACAAAATTCTCACAGCCTGATTGCAATTAACCTCTCAAATTCTATCCATAGATAGATTAGCTATGGACTTAGATATGTGCAGAAGGATTTCTCCAAAGATTAAACACAGAAGGAGCAGACAGCAAAATATCGGGCGCAAAATTTTTGATTTCTCAGAAAACTTACATCTAAGTGAGGATGAACAATTCACTCACTCTTCATGTGTCTAATGACACTTCTTACAACTCATTTCTCTCTCCCTATTCTCTATTCTTCTTCTGCTCTATTTGCCCCGACTTTTCCAAAGTATTTATAGATGAATATATACAATTTTATGACTAGACAAATGTATAAGTCAACTAATGTACATATGTGTACATGTCTTTGAATTTCTGAATATGTCCTTCCTTCAACCATCTAAATTTGTTCTCTTCTTGACTCCTTGACTTCATTTCTGCATAATCCTTCAATTGATGATTGTCATGCACCAACAGCTCCCCCTCAATCATTAATTGAGGTTCTTCTCTATCTTCTTTACTCCTGCCATATCCTTGAATCTTTGTAGCTTTGGTCCATCTAGACTTTTTGTCATCATATCTGCAACTTGATCTTTTGTGGGAGTGTGTATGACTTCAATCTCCTTCTCAATGACCTTCTCTCTCAGAAAATGATACTGTATTTCAATATGCTTAGTTCTAGCATGAAACACAGGATTAGCTGCCAAGTATAAAGAACTCATGTTGTCTCCACAAACAATAGGAGTACTTTGAACAACATCAAAAACTTTCATAAGTGTCTTTAGCCATATTACCTCCTTTGCAGCTTCCACCATACCTTTATATTCTGCCTCTGTAGATGACAAAGCAACTGTATGTTGCTTCTTAGAACACCATGAAATCAATTTGTCTCCTACATAACACAAGTATCCATGTGTTGATCTTCTATCATCCACATTACCTGCCCAATCTGCATCACTATATATCTTCACTTTTGTATCAGAAGTAAATCCATAGTACAACCCTTCTCTGAGTGTACCCTTGATGTACCTAAGTACTCTTTGTCCTGCAATCCAATGTTCCTTTCTAGGACAATGCATAAATTGTGAAAGCACACCAACTGCATATGACAAATCAGGCCTTGTCAATGTAGCATAAATCAAGCTACCAACCAGACTTTGATAGAGTTTCATATCTCTGAACTCTTCTCCTCCAAACCTAGACAATTTATGGTTTACTTCCAAAGGTGTAGGTGCAACCCTGCAGTCTTCCATTTTAAATTTAGTTAGCAAATTTTTAAGATACCTTTCTTGGGTCACATATACTCCATGTTGAGTATAAGAAATCTCCATTCCCAAGAAGAATGATAGGTTCCCCAAATCACTGATTTTGAACTCTTTCTCCATCTACTTCTTGATCATTTGTATACCTTTATCATCTGTTCCTGTAAGTATTATGTCATCAACATAAATACAAACATAAATAAATCCTTGTTCACTTGCTTTGACTAGCAAGCTACTATCTGCCTTTGATGCTTGAAATCCAAGTTCCTTCAAGAACTCTACAAGCCTATAATTCCAAGCCCTTGGGGCCTGCTTCAACCCATACAAAGCTCTCTTGAGCTTACACACATAATTTGGACTCACTTGATCTTTGAACCCATCTGGTTGCTCCATGTAGACTTCATCTGAAATGTAACCATTCAAGAAAGCATTTTTTACATCTAATTGAGATAACTTCCAACCTTTGCAAGCAGCAATTGCTATGAGTGTCCTGATGGTTGTCATCTTTGCCACAGGACTATAAGTCTCATCATAATCCACTCCATATGTCTGTGCATACCCTTTCACAACAAGTCTAGCTTTGTACCTAGACACACTTCCATCTGCAAATCTTTTAGTCTTGTAAACCCACTTACATCCAATAATTTTCTGGCTATTAGGTTTAGGAACCAGATCCCAAGTCTGATTCTCTATCAATGCATCATACTCCTCTTGCATGGCTTCTTCCCAATTCTTCTTCCCTTTGGCCTCTTCATATGTAGAAGGGTCTTCATCTGCTTTTACCAAATAAGCATAATCTTTAGTAGTCAAGAATGAAGTGTCATAGCTATACCTTGTAGGTTGCCATTTGTGCCTAGATGACCTCCTAACTTCTGCACTTCTTGAGGTCTCTGGTTCATCACATTCTGGATCGAACCTTGGCCTCTCTTCAACTTCAATCTGTACTTCATTGTTCTCACTTTCATCAAGTAATTGAATCTTTGCTTTACCTTTCCTTTGATTCACTACTTCTTCATCATCTGCATGTACATTATATTTACCTGCATACCAAGTACCTTGCTCATCAAATGTAACATCCTTGGATACAATAAATTGCTTTGTGGATGGACTCCACAACCTGTATCCCATTTGCTTATCATCATAACCAATGAATACATACTTTTCTGCCTTAGGCTCCAACTTATGCCTCAATTGAGATGGCACATATGCATATGCCAAGCATCCAAATATTCTGCAATGATCCAAGGTAGGTTTCTTACCCCACCAAGCTTCATATGGTGTCATACCCTGCAAAGCTTTACAAGGCAATCTATTGACCAAATATGTAGCTGTATTAACAGCCTCAGCCCACAAATAATTTGGACAATTCTTCTCTTTCATCATGGACCTTGCAAACTCAACAAGAGTCCTATTTCTTCTTTCTGCTACCCCATTTTGTTGAGGAGAATACCTGCAAGTAACTTCTCTCTTTATACCTGCATTCCACAAATAATCATTGAACTCATTTGAAAAATACTCTCCCCCTCCATCTGACCTTAGTCTCTTTAATTTTTGACCTGTAATCCTTTCTGCATATGCATGATAGTGTTTAAATGTATTAAACACTTCTGACTTTTCTTTAACCACATAAATTGTGATCCACCTGGTAGCATCATCAACATATATGACATAATATCTTGAACCATTTATACTAAAGTCCTTTGAAGGACCCCACACATCTGTATGCACCAATTCAAGTCTTTCTGAATACATAAACCCATGCTTGGAATAGGATTGCTTATGAGCCTTACCTAATTGACATGCCTCACATCTGTATGTCATGTGTTGACCTGCAATGTTAGGCAATCCAAGCACTGAATCATTGTTAATCATTTCTTTAATACCTCTTTCATTAAAGTGTCCAAGTCTTTTGTGCCAAAGATCCAATTCTGACACCTTCTGCTCTCCATATGTGAACATAGCATGTCCAACATTTCCTTGTACCTTCAATGTGAAAAGCCTTCCTTCCTTCTTTCCTGTAACAACCTGTTTATACCCTTGACTAGGGTCTTCCACATAAACTCCATCATTGGTAAACCTTACCTCATATCCTTTTTCCACAATTTGACCTACACTGATCAAATTCTTTGGAATTGTGGGAACATAAAGAACCTTACTCAGAAGAGTGCTCCCATCCTTAGCTTTGACTGAACCAATTGACTTTACCTTATGCTTTGTATTATCACCTGTCTGAACTGTATGATTAATTGCATTATGATCTAGGTCAGTCATCAAAGCAATATTTCCACTTAAATGATTACTACATCCTGAATCAATATAAAACACTCTCATGTCCTCATGTGAGGTTTCACATGTATTCATAATGAGAGTCGAGTCCTCCTTCTGATCTGATGTATAGTTGTAGTAGGTGTTATTATAGGATTGATTTTGGAAGCTTCTTCCTCCACCTCTTCCAAAAGAATTCCTACCACCTCTACCTCTGAAGTTTCCTCTCTGAAATCTACCACCTCTTGCTCTTTGATTAAAGTTCTGATAATTACCATTGTTTTGATTATTATGCCAACAATCATGAGATAGATGATTGGTCTTACCACATATCCAACAGGCTCTTGCATTATCTTTGTTGTTTCTTCCTCTTCCTCTACTTCTGCCACTTCCTTTTCCTCTTATGAAATTTGCTTGGTTTGATGTACCTTCTTCTTCACCTGATTGTTGCTTCCCTTTGTTGGCTTTCTTCTTGTCTTTAGAGTACATTGCATGACCTTCACTCTTATCAACATCTCCCTTGACATCATTCTCAAAAGTTAGCATATGACCTAACAATTGATTCAAATCAGGAGTAAAGTGATCTAATGAGAGTTCTGTAGATAAAATGAAAGGCTTCCACTTCTCATCTCCTCTTAGCCCTGTGAGTATTTGTCTTACCAATTTGTCTTCTTCAATGTCTTCATCCACTGCACCTAAAGAATCTGCAATGTCCTTCATCTTTGTCACATAATCAGAGATTGATTGTGAGGCCTTCTTCTTGAAGGTAGTAAATTCTGCCCATAGTGAAGCCTTCCTTGATTTGGTTGTGTTTTGGAAATGCTCCTCCAAAGCATTCCAAATGTCACATGCACTTTCAAGTCCTCTAATGTGAGGAAGCAAATAGTCATTGACTGCCATGTAGATTATGCTCCTTGCTTGAGCATCCTTCTTCATCCAATTCTTCAAATCTGCAAGCTCCTCCCTAGTTGGAACACTAGGATCTCTGAATTCTGGCTTTTCTTCATCTCCTGTGATGTATCCTATCAGATCTTTGCTCATAAGATGAGCTTCCATCCTCATAGACCATGCAGGATAGTTCTCTCTATCCAGCTTTTCAATTTGGAGACTATCTCCCATCCTTGCTTCACCTGTAGTCTCAAATCTTTAACCTTTACAGATAATGAATGTACCTTTACTTCGAATGTTGCTCCTTCTGATCCTTTTGATAGCTTCAATGTCTTTACCTTCAAGTTTTCCTCAACCTTTATCCTTATTCACCTTCAAGATGTAAAGATTTGTATTTCTGCAGTAGTTGGAGTCTTCTTCACTTCAATTTTGACACAACCTGCTCTGATACCACTGATGGAGAGTGTTAATCTCCAAAAGAACAAGTTAACCTTGAATTTAGATTACCTCTATATCAAGATTAACCTTAGACTCCACCAAACTTAGAGATCATTCACCAAGCTATCAGAAAATTGATTATTCTGAAAAATTCAACTTCTTCAGAAAAGTCTGCTGCAGATTAATCACTCATTGACTAATCAATTCTGTAAAGTTTTTGACAAAACTTTGCACAACACTTTGCCTTGAGATTGCGCAACTTTACCAAGTTAAATTTCTCAAAATGATTGAGTACACACTGAGAAATGTGTGAAACAGTTTACCTATGTCTGAAAGAACTTCTCTGCAATGGCGACTTTGACACCTGCAACTTCTTAGCACTGATTCTCACAATGTCGAACCCGTTTGATCAAGATCTTTTAGCCATAGATGGCTTACCTTCCAACTTAGATTTTGAGCCCTCACTTGTGTAAAACTTTACACTGTGGACTGAGCAATGACTATTTCTTTGAAGATGAAATGTGCGCCAGATTTTACGACTCTTAGAACATTCTTACATATGAATGTTCCTAAACAAAATTCTCACAGCCTGATTGCAATTAACCTCTCAAATTCTATCCATAGATAGATTAGCTATGGACTTAGATATGTGCAGAAGGATTTCTCCAAAGATTAAACACAGAAGGAGCAGACAACAAAATATCGGGCGCAAAATTTTTGATTTCTCAGAAAACTTACATCTAAGTGAGGATGAACAATTCACTCACTCTTCATGTGTCTAATGACACTTCTTACAACTCATTTCTCTCTCCCTATTCTCTATTCTTCTTCTGCTCTATTTGCCCCGACTTTTCCAAAGTATTTATAGATGAATATATACAATTTTATGACTAGACAAATGTATAAGTCAACTAATGTACATATGTGTACATGTCTTTGAATTTCTGAATATGTCCTTCCTTCAACCATCTAAATTTGTTCTCTTCTTGACTCCTTGACTTCATTTCTCCATAATCCTTCAATTGATGATTGTCATGCACCAACAGAAACGAGTTCGCAACCCCGGATGAGAGGAACGATGCGAGGTACAAAACGACCTCGAGAAGTCCTACAAGCAGAAGAAGAAGCCCCACAAACAAAGAGAGTACATGTGCTGCCTACAACCACCACTCAAGGACCCCGAAAGATTACGGAAGAAGAATTAACCCAAGCACTGGAGGAGACTCATAAATATACAGAAGGACAAATCAATCTACCAGTGCAGGGTCATCACTATCAACAGTCAGCAAAAGCTCAAAAACCAAAACGCAAACTCACTAAGGTACACAGATATCGGGAGATTGGACTAGACAATTCAAGTTCAGGATCCGACGACCAAGAAAAGCAAACTACATCGTTATTGGATGTAGATATTCCAAGTGAATCGAAGGATGATGGCCAGTGGGCCGAATTAAATGAAGTAAATTATGGCGAAGCCCAAGCTGACAACAACGAAAAAGGTCAATCACCACTGGTAGACCAAAATACAACCACAGAGAAGGCAAAAGAAGAAGGGCAACACCCTATGCAACAGAAGGATGCCTCCATCACCCACACAAAGGAGGACAAAACTGATAATGAGGTGCATGCAATGATATCAGAGGATAAGCCTCAGGAAGAAGAAAAAGAAGACGAAGAACCTTTCACCCCACTAAGGGTTGTGGCAGAACCGTCCCCTCTGGATGTAACATTTCAAGGGAGTGCCACGAAAGTTCGTAAAGTGGCCGAAGACGAAGCAGAATTGCAAGTGCAACTACAGGTCAGGCACCCACATAAAGAACTGATCCACGTAACAAAGGGACAAGATGTACATACAGGAGAAACACCAGACATACCAAAGACATGGCTCAATGTGGATATAGCTCAGCTCAAGCCTGTGGTGCAGGATATGATTCGCACGGCACTAGACACTCAACAGCTGATGCTTGATGCTGATGAAGATTACGACCAAGCCATGCTCGACAAATAGGAGCTTCAAAAGGAAGGTATGAATCTGGCAAAGAAATTATCTAAAGCAGAAGCTCAAGTGTTGAAGAAACAGGAAGAAATAAAAACAACCAAAACACAATGCAAAACATTAGAAAAGGAGAATGCCCAACTAAAAGAGCAAGTTTTGGAGCTCACAAAGAAACTAGAGGTAACTGAAAAAGAGAAAACAAGAATACAGACTCGTAGCAAGGTGCTCGAATCACAGCTCAAGGTGAGCATGGAAGAAGCAGACCAACTAAGGGACAGGAACAAGGAGCTAATGACAGCTCTCCTCAGTGATCAACCATCGACAGATCTTGACAAATCAAATGAGGATATAAAAGACATGGAAGACAAGTTGACAAAGATGGCAGACCAGCTCAAACAGGAGCAAGAGACAATTGCAGAATGGGAACAAAAATACATGAATGACACTGCAGCTCTACGTAAAAAATGGAAAAAAGCAGAGAAAGATTATTTCCGGCAGTGCAAAGAAGACACAGATCACATGCACATAGTCGCACAGGAATTAATCAAACATCAAGAAAAGCTTGCAAAGGCCGAAGAAGAGCTTAAGAATAAAGATGATATTATCAAACGGCTGCAGGAGCAGATTGAGCTAACAGAAAAACAGGGGACACCAGTAGTTCCTCCAGAAACAATGGCTACTGTGGAGGAAGAGGTACTTCCTCTCTCTCCCCCCTTGTATCATTCACCAATAAGGGCAGAAAAGGAGGTTCCATTAGAACCTAACACACGAGACATTGCAGAACTGAGCAGACCAGAAAGGGCACTACTGGTGTCCCAGCTCACTACTGATTTTGAAGACCAAATCATCCAAATCATGAAAGAGGCTCGAATAGACAACAAACAGCTCGATCAAATTTTGAAGCCATTCAATGTACCATATGGTCTACTTAAAGAACAGACACGGATGTATATAAAGACTACCACGAATAAAGATCCGGACCACAACCTTCAATTCCAGCATGACACTTTCAAGTATACTCAAGAAGAATTTGAGAAGGCGGATCCGATATGGCGAAGGAAAATTTTGGAGAAGAACCCGACATTGCGGGTACAGTGGGAAGCATCACCCTATGCGCTTCAGGTGAATCCCTCTTTTTGTCCTGTACCCCGCAGACGTTCCTGGACGCAATTTTGGGAAGCTCAGCGTCAAGGCACTATCAATAATCAATGGCTAAATTACCCGTTACTACCTAGTCCGCCACATAATTACCTACCTACCGAAGAATATATGGTGAAGACAATGGAATTTTGGCTTGCAAAATATGCTACAGTGCTGGACTTAGCAGTCAAGATGACAAATAAAATATTTAGCATGCTCATTACAGTGTTGAAGGTCTTCCAGCACGCGAAGTATACATTTTTGAATTTCATTGGCATTACGCAAGGGTCGGAAGCTCTCATTTTTGATTTATCAACCATTCCGAGCCGACTCACCATTATGGCATACTATTCTCGCCTTATGTTTTTGCCATCAACATATATGCAGACCTTCGAAGAAGCATTCTTTACCGGCTTCTTTGAAATAGATTCAGAGATTTTTGTGAAAATGACTTCAAATTTAAATGCACGACTGGTGGCCTATGAAACAAGTTTCTTTGCTGATCATCGACAGGCGCCAGAAGACGGAGTGAAGTCAAAGCAATGGAAGGAATTCATGCTATGTCATGCAAATCTGCTGAACCAACGAGAGCAAACAGCAATTCAAACATACACGCGTCGCCTCAGAAAGCCTGTCGAGGACGACAGAGTTCAGGAGGAGGGATGTGTAGAGGGACAATCAAGCAAAAAGAAACGAAGAAGAAAATCAAAGTCCAGAACAATTCATTAAGAACGGAAAAAGAATACATCTCTGCACAGAGCCCCGCAGGGGCACGCACCAGGCTACAAAGCTAAACCCTGGGGTCCCGAGTAGTAGACTTTTCAAACATCAGAGTAGGACCAAAAGTTAGAAAGGGGTAGAGGCTGAAAAGTTGAAGAGGGTGACTAAGAACAGCACATTCCTAGTCACTGGTGGCGTGCGTGGCAACCCAAGTCAACAGGCAAGACAACTACATCAGGCTCTCGAGTTGTAGAGCTTGAATCAAGAAGGCCATCGAATCTGCATGTCTGTTTAACTGCAGACAATACTGACCAAGGGGAGCGTGCGGAGAAAAGCTGAAGTGCCTCTAAAACGTAATGCAAGATCAAGAATCAGGCAACACTACCCACGGGACGCGTTCGAGAAGCAAAGTCTGTCAAGGGACGACAGAGACGAAGAGGGGGAGAGTGTTGCAGAGCTAAAGAGTGCAGAAAGCAGAGAAAAAGGACGGGCCCCAAAATTTTTCCGATTTGGACACACAACTTTTGTATCATAACCACTCTTGTATATATTTTCCGTTGTAAATGCACTAGAGGAGTCCTCTAGGTGCATCCCCACCAAAGATTAGCGATTTACCCATGTACAATAGTAGGAAGTTAGCCTTTTAGTGAATAAAGTGCCGGTCTCTTGTGTGAAAGGACCAAACTTAGGGCACTAGTATATAAGTCAAAAGTGACTCATTGTAAAGGACCTCTTGTCATTGTGAAGAAGGAGCACTTCTGAATTTTCGAGTTTGCCTCTTTCTTGCTGATTTTGATCTTCATTTTGCTCTTGTATGTGTGTGTGATGCTTAAAATGTAAGTGTAGGACTGTTGTCTACCCCTTCCCCCTTGTTTTGAGTGGCTGTAATGCGTGCGTAAGCTATGAGAAGTTGAGGCGCGGGTGTGTGTGACTCCCGTAATTCACTGTTTCTGCCATAACTTGAAGCAGAGTGGTCAGAATTGAGTGAAACCACCACCATTGGATTCGTCTCGTCGAGAGCTTCGAAACAAGTACCCTATTGCCTATGTTCGGAGTTCTGGGCGGGAAGAAAACCTCAAAATACCAAAACTGCTGAAAAGAAGCTTGCGGCAACACTTTCAGTATTTCAGTAGGTGTGGGTAGTAGTAGTCTTTTCTCATGTGTGGATAGCTATACCACTTCATTTTCTATCACGCGTGCACATGTCTTCATACACTTGGTAAGTCCCTCCTTAGGATTGACATTTAAATGTGTGAAAAGAACTCCACTATATGCACTTGTATGGCGATTGAGGTATAGTCTCATTGGTACAAGTCCTTGAGTCATCGTGGCTTAAGTACACACATACCTTCAAATTTTGCCTTTTAATTCTTCAAATGTGCATATAAGAGAGGGTTCACTTGAACCTTCCAAACACTTTGAACCTTAGAGAATTATAGAAATACCTCTGCAACCTGCAACCAACTTTCGACAATTATATCCTTTGTGAACAATTAATTGTGCACTACCTGTGCACCTTGACACCCGACTTTGAACGCTTTGACTTCACCCATGTTGATTTTGACTTTTTTTACTTTGAACATGTTGACTTTGATTGTTTTGACTTTGATCCTTTGACTTTGATTGTGGTTGGCTTTGACCAATATGACATTTATGGGCTCAACACTTTTGAGGCAGAGATGCCCATGCACATGCATTGATACCTTTGTCTGTCAAACGTGCCATTATTCCTCACATTTGCTCTTGAAGAATAGCTAACGATGCTTGGGATACACTTACCACATTGTACCAAGCTAGGAATGAGGCTCATGTTGCTTAGCTCCAAAAATAGTTGGAGAGTGAGCATATGAATGAAGGTGATTCTATGGACAGTTTTCTAACAAAGATCAAAGACTTGAAGGAACAATTGATTTGTGCTAATGAAGTTATACTAGATAGCTCACTTGTGCAGACTGTTCTGAATGGTCTTCCTGATTCATATTAGAGTTTTGCTTCTACTCTTCGGTTGATGATGAAAGGCAATCCAAATGCCTTGTCATTTGAGGAGTTAGTCTCTATTTTGTTGCAAGAAGATCAATCGAGGCAGAACAAGTTCATTATGCGTGTTGCAAATTAAGCTTTCTTGGCTAGTCATAAGGGCCCAAAGATAATTAGGGAAATTCTTTTCCTTTAACATTGCTCTAGCAAACTCAACCAAAGTTCTATTCCTTCTTTTTGCCACCCCATTTTGTTGAGGTGTATACCTGCAAGTTATTTCTCTCTTGATACCTGCATTCCAAAGATAATCATTGAATTCTTGGGAGAAGTATTCTCTCCCTCCATATGGAGCTCTTCAACTAGCAAGAAAAAATATGTTAACTCTACACATTTGAAGAAGGAAGACAAAGATGAGAAGAAATCAGAAAAGCAGAAATTGTTTTGCAAGTACTGTAAAGAAAATGATCATATCATAAAGAAATGTCCTAAACTGGTTGCAAAAGAGGCAAAGAAGAAAGAGGCCAGAATGGTTGTTGTAGAGGCCTCTACATCGAAAACAAAGTCTGCCAATCTTGCATGCAAGAAGAAGAATGGGCATTTACTACTATTTGCAGTTTTGACCCATCTTCTCATGAGCAATGCATGTTTGTAGTAGACTCAGATGTTTGGTACTTTGATAGTGGGGTGACCAAACATATTACCTCATACCGTAGTTTTCTTCTCTTTACTCGAGCTTACATCTACAGGGAATATATCACACGTGCCAACAACTCCTCTTATCATGTCATGGGAGTTGGTAAGATCATTCTGACTATTGCTGATGGTAGTTCTTTCACTTTGTCACATGCTTTATTTGTGCCAGGGATCAAGAAGATTCTGTTATCAGTTTCTACATTAGCCAAGATTGGCTTGGTTGTGAAATTTATTGATGACAGATGTATAGTTCATGATGTGTCAAATGGCGATGTTATAATTGCTTCTAGCATTTTATGTTGTGGGTTGCATAAGCTCATAGACTATGAAAAAATTGTGAATGATTTGGCATGTGTTATACATGATTCTCAGGCTATGTCAGATGCAAAGCTTTGCCATGCACACTTTGGTCATCTAAATTTTGCAAGTTTACTATGTCGACATAAATCTAAAATGGTGTCCTCTTTGCCCAAACTTGATGTGGAGAATTTCTCCTATGCGCAACAGAAATGTGTAGTGAACCCTTGTATGTCCAACAGTTGGACAAGCAGCAACACCTTACATAGCTCCTTTCTCTCAATAAAAAACTCAAATGGAATTATGCCTTTAGTCAATCAAAGTAGACAAAGAGAACTTTCTAACAAGCTATAAATAACTTAATTTGGACAAGTTTTGATTAGGAAACACAACTGACAAAGATGAACTACCTGTCCACAAAAGTATGCTAAAGAACTGAACTTCACTCTCAGATTGATAACTCCTTGAATGTATATCCTTTGAGGATGATATTTGGTATAGAGAACATAGGCACAAATAGATTTCTAAGAAGCTAAAAAACAATTAATTTGGATGAGTTTTGGTTAGGAAACTCAACTGACCAAAATAGACCACCTGCACACATAAGTATACGAAAAAATTGGACTTCACTCTCTGATAGATATCTCACAGAATATAAATCCTTTGTATGAGATATTTGGGAAAAAGAAATTATATGCAAAGATCTTTTCAACAAGACAAAAACCGAGCAATTCAGATATGTTGTGGTTGCAAAATCTAACCAACCAAAATAGACTACCTATCTACACAGGTATGCTTAAAAACTAAACTTCACTCTTTGACTGATATCTCACAAAATATATAAGCTTTAAAGAACATATTTAAGCTCGAAAAGTTGCACAAGATAATCTTTCCAATGAGTGTTTAAACACAAGAAATAATTACATATACACTGAGATATGAGCTTCACAACAGAGCTGTGTACAAAATGACATGCGACTAGAAGGAGTCTAAGGGAAGACAAAATGACAATATGACTAGATCCGACTATTTGGAGCTCTTGCCTCTTTCTCTTCTTGTTTAGAACATGCTCCCACTCCAATTTTATAACCAATGAGCATGTGAAGAAGTTTCTGCCTCCTTAACTCACCACTTTGCTACTACATGCCACTGACTACAAGGGAGATAATGTATCTTTTACTCATCATGAATTTTGACTAAAATTTTTCTTTTCTTTTTTTCTTTTCTCTTGTTTTCCTTTATCTTTATATTTGGTAAATTTATCCAAGCATAGCTCATATGAAAATGAGCTTGTACATTTATCTTCAACACTTGAGGCACTCGGAAAACATGTTTGAGAAGGCTATATTTTGGGCAAAATGCAACGTTCCTCCTTTCCAAAAGATGGTTCAATTTGGGCTACTCACAAATTGTAGCTTGTACATAGTGATGTCTATGGTCCTATGCAGACACCTTCTTTTGGAAATTATCTTTCCTTCGTGACTTTCATTGATGATTTTTCCAGGCATGCAAGGGTATATCCATTGAAAGCAAAGACCGAAGTGTTCATGTGCTTCGAATAGTTTTTGGTTTTGGCTAAAAATCTGTCAGCATGTAAAATGGGCACCGTCCATTATGATCGAGGGGGGGAATATATGTCTTCTCATTTTTATGCATTTCTGGCTGAATGTGAGATAAAACACCAATGTACAATGCCATATACACCTCAATAGAATGCAATTGCTAAATGGAAGAACAGGTCACTCATGGAGATGGTGAGGTGTATGGTCAAGAGTCAGGTTTTGGCACATAGTTTCTGGATTGAGGGTATCATGTGTGCAACATATATACTTAACAGGTATCCCACTAAAGCATTGCAGTGTATCACTCCATCTGAGGCTTGGCATGATTGCAAGCCATCTGTTGCTCATCTGCGTGTTTTTGGTTGTCAGGAATATGCATTAGTGCCCGAACAACATCGTAGAAAATTGGATGACAAAGCAGTAAAATGTATTTTTGTTGGGTACACTTCTGAAATTAAAGGCTATTGTCTGTACCATCCACACAGTAAACGCATTGTGGTTTCTTAGCCTTTGTAGGTTTCATGTGATGATGCAGATCATTCCATTTCTGATGCAGATTTACATGATGCAGCTGTTGATGAGAGAGCTGATATTGAACAGGAAAAAACTATGCCAAATTGGCTGGTGCAGACTTTGCATGACAAAAATTAGATGCACCTTTGTCATATCATACTTGGTTAGGCTCTCATAGTGCCTCTTTTGCATCACATTGCTATGCTATGGCTGCCTCTAGTCTTTGTGATGAGACTGAACCTATTTCTTTTGATGAAACACAAAATTCAAAACATTGGATGGCTACAATGCAATCTGAATATGATGCTATAATGAAAAATGGTACTTGGTCTTTATGTGACTTGCCTCCTGGCAAGAAGGCCATTGGCACAAAGTGGGTATACAAGTTGAAGCGTGAACTTGATGGAAGAGTTGACAGCGATAATGCTAGGCTTGTTGCAAAGGGTTATGTGCAAGAAAGAGGCATTGATTTTGATAAGACCTTTGCACCTACATGTCATATGACTACTGTTTGGAGCATCTATGCACTTGTAGCCCATCATGGTTGGAATTTACATCAGCTGGGCATTAAGACAACATTTTTGAATTGTGACTTGCATGAAGAACTGTATGTTTTTCAGCCCCGCGGCTTTGTGCAGAAAGGGCATGAAAACTAGGTGTGCAGGTTAAAGAAGGCATTATATGGTTTAAAGCAAGCACCACGTACTTGGTATGAGAAGATACATGCCTATCTGATTGCACATGGTTTTGAGAAGAGTCCAACTAAGAGCACCTTATATTCTAAGCATGCAAATGATGTGCTTCTAGTCATTGTTGTCTATGTTGATGACATGATGCTCATTGGTCCTCGTGAGAAGCATATTGCTAATTTTAAGGCTGATTTCCATGTCGATTTGGGGCATTTGCATCATTATTTGGGCATTCAATTTATGCACGTTGATGGTGGTATGGCTTTGTGTCAAACGAAATATATTCGCCCATTATTGTAGCGTGTTGGCCTTAAAGACTGTAAGCCTATTGGCACTTGTTAAACGCACGTTGCCATCACATGCACATTTAAACTCTTTTGGGTTCTTGGGAGTGGTAGGGGTCTGGTAATCAGAGGCCTAAGACTTGATTTTCCCAATTAAATCATTCACATCGCAGTACACTAATGTTCAAAGAGCTCTGTTAATACAAATTACTATCAATACTCGGGTTTGTTCTCTCACAGACTTACTGTTCATTCTTAGGCTAATACTTGCTCAGTACGTAGCACCATAGTTAATCATTACCGTAACATAGACTTCATTACCGTAACTTAATGGAACTGAATTAATCACAAGTTAATGTAATCAAACAGAGATGAAAGCACATTACTACTCAGATTTCTCAAACACAACACTACGGCAACTCCACAGAACGTAATCGCCCAGACAGACAGTCTGGCGATTCTACTGATCGTCCTCTTCGGAGCGTCACCGCAATGCCTTTTTATTAGTTGTTAAGCAGATACATCTCTTCACACGACCTTTCGGTTCATGCGGAATAGGAAACCTTTTCGTTCGTGCGGGATAGAAAAATACAAGAATTATGGAAATACAAAGTGCCAATCCGGCCGCTTACACTGGCACGCACGGTGGACTTAACCCGCAATGGAACAAAATCTAGGGCTCATCTACTATACCCTGTAGATACATGGTGCGAGCTAACTTAGAAGTTTTGGCAATTTTCTGTTTCAACGAGTCTAACATCTTTTTTAGGGTCTCTGGTTCTACAAGCTGAGCATCAGTTCTAACTGAACTTGCCGCAATTACTTGACTCATCAAAAGATCAGTCTGTGTCTGCAAAAAGGCCTCTTGCAGGTAGAAATCATTTGCAAGGGCTGCGTCACGGCTCAACTTCATGTCTTCGATCCTTTTATCGATTCGGGACAGATGTTCTGCTTGAGCACCCAACTATTTCTCTCTTCTTTCCAGTTCCTGAGCTTGATATTGAATTGTCCGGTAATATGCATCTCTTTCTTTTCGAATTCCTGCTATCTTCTTCTGTAGTTGACGGGTTGAGTTCATCTGAGCTTTAAGAGCAGAATTCACCTCAAACAGATTGGCATTTGCTCTCTGGAGTTCTTCATTAGTCCGCTTAGCTAAATCCGCCATCTCCTGTCCTCGCTGTACAACTTCATCTAACTGTACTCGCGTTTCTTCCAGTAAAATCTTGAGTGCTATACGAGCATCTTCTTTATCCTGGGCTAACTGTTTTAATTGAAGAATTTCGGCATCAGCAGCACTTAATAACTCATCTTTGGCTTGTATTTCTGCTAACACAGCATCTCTCTGGGTGATCAACGATTCCTGTTCAGCAAGTCAAGCTTGGAGTTGTTGAATTTGTATGTGCAGAGCATGATTTTCGGCTTTTACTACATCTACCTCTTCCTGGAGTGGAGTAATATCTGCTTCAAGGACATCGACTTTGTGTTGTAATTCATGTCGGATATTATCAGTAACCTCCTTCATCTGCATTGGTAGTTGTTGCGACAAATGGATCAGCATACGTCCCATGGATTCTAATTCTGTAAACATAGGTATCGGAGGAAAAAGAGGAGGGAGTGGTTGGGATGACGAGGCTGACAAGAGGTGATGAGAAGAGGGTGGAGAATAGTTAGGTGAAGAGGAGGACATAGCAGGTTCGTCAGGGACAATCAGTTGAATGGGGACGATGGGCTCGACCGGAGGCATGGGTGGAGGAGTGGGTATTAGAGTGTTGGATACCAACATCATTCCGGTAGGTTGCTGCGTAGTTGCTGGCTTTTGGGCAACAACAGAATCCACTACCGCAATCAATTCCTCAAAAATTTTTGCAATAATAGCTTGCACATCTTCTTTGGACTGTTGCTGAGACTCCTCTCGAGAAGAAACTGCATCAGAGTTTGTGTTAGAAACACTTTGTTCCTGCTGCTTATCCATAGAAAATTGACGAGAAGATTCCCCATGGATTGAAGTGGCTATGTCGTGAAAGGTCTCTTCCTCATTGCCGGCGGTGGAGCCTTGTACTTGACTTTTCGAAGGACCTATGCGTATGCATTTTCGGTGGAGAAGCTGGAAAAGGTCTTCATCATCATCTTTTGTATCTTCAAGTACTTGGGCAGATTCTTCATGATACAAAATTGGAGCTCTTGGTGGAGGTTGGGCGGCTTGAAGAGCAGGGAACAGGAAGGTAAGTATATGTGGTAAACGTGAACGCGGAAGATCTCCTTTGTTAACATGTTTAATAACCGTAACGCATTCACGGTGAATGCACCGGAAATAAAATGAAGCGAAATTAACAGGCTCCAGAGAAGCCATGTCAATCATTGAATAGAACGGCCGTGAAATTCCGTAAGTTCAATATGGCAACTAAGAATTGTAGGGCGGTCCGTTCAGGATCAGGAGGACACAAGATGGCGTACTCATTCAATGAGTGTCGTGGAAATAATTCCATCATAGTGGCTACCAGAAGGAGATGACCATTCTCTACTCCTTCTAGAGGGAGACGGAAAGCTGCAGCGAATGATGCTAATGTTATTACTACACGAGATGGTAAACATAGGATCGGCCAACTCTGCTCCGTAGCAGGTGTGGCGACAATAGCAGCAATAATCTGAGCGTAATACGGATGACACTCCACTGAATGCCAAGGCAATTCAGCGAAGTTTGACAGACCTCAGATTCGTAAGAACTCACTCATGTCATGAGGGAGTCCGTCACGGAAGGTAGCAAAATTTGCTAAAGCTTCCATGATGCGCACGCAAAAGCACAAAGACACTAATACATAGTAATCACAGAAAACACATAGCACACAAAGCACACAGACACAATAGTAATTAACAGCAAAAAGAAGAAGATTAAGTAGATACTCGGTGATGGTAGGCGAGCGAAAATGTTAATCATCGCGCGATGTTGAGATGATAACCTTCATAACTATGGCGTTGTCGGAGAGATTTCGCTCTCCACAACCAGATGATGAAGAAAGTTCTAAATACATGAAGTGCAATTTCATTCATCTACTTGCCCATGGTCTTTCAAACGAGAGATATAAGATGATTTATTATGTGATATGGTTTATTGGTCGAATCTCAAGGTTATGCAAAGAGCATGTTATATATATTGTTCTTCCATCTTCTGAAACATATGTACACATGTCTGAATCCATTGAGCAGAAGTCATATTAATAGCAAATATGAGAGAAATGCATCTAAGAAAGGAGAGGTCAATAGCTGCAAAAGGATTGGAGACGGTCATTTCATGGAAAAAGAAAAGGATGAAAAGTTTAACGCTATTCAGAGAAAAGAGGGGATTAAATTGTTCGCGTTCACTTTTGACTGTAAATATAGAGTTCTTTTTCAAAAAGAAAGGAGGCCTTCAATGGAAAGATGGAGAGCGCTGCCTTTTTGAGAGTTTTGTGATGAGAGTTTTAAAGCCAAGACAACACAATTCCTCTGGCAGCAACTATTATGAATGGAGTACCCTATGCGCGCGTCATCGGACGAAGAGAAGTGATTGTGAAAAACAAAAGAAGATCTAGAATACTTTGTCACAACGTTTATACAATTCAACGGAAGCGACATTAATGACTGCTGTCACAACAGTGATCCGACATCATCAACAGAAGCCTCCGCTACTGATTACTTGCTGACTTTGGCCTGATGAATACCCAAAGCAATAGAAAGATAAGATGTTTCTCTGATTAGAACGAAAGCTAATCATGGCGACAATGGTGAAGAACTATTACAAACAAGCATATGAAGGAAGGGCCTGAACATGCTCTTGATTATCTACATGTGAAAGTTCTTCAAGAATGAAGAAGAATATTACGTGGCATTCAACGCAGGAACAAGACATCTGATCTGCTATGAAGGGAGAATTTCTCTTATGCTTGCAACTAGTATCGATTCGAAGGTAGCACTACTAACACTGAAACCTGATTATATAATGGGCTTTAAAGAATGTGGATTGTATTGATTTCTTAATATCATTACGAAGTTCTGTTGGATCAATATTGCATGGCACTAGTGATTTTTTTTCGGAAACGCTTTTAAGCATAGTTATTGACTGAAGGAAGCAAAAGATGTGCGCATGACCTCTTCTGGTTACCATTACTGTGATGCCACAATTTGTGCAGGGTGAAAACCTAAGACTGAGTTCAAGGCTTTTGACAAATCGATGTTATGTTGTGCAATGAGTCTGGCTGGAAGAGACATCTATGTTGAACATTGGAATAAGTCTAGTATTTAAATCAATTAGAATATACGAATGATAAGCGATCCGATTTCGTTTGTGAGTGGGAAAAGTTTCGAACGTGCGTCTGTTTACTGTCCAGATTCGAAATGCACCTATGTGTAGAGTGATAAAAGTGCGAAGACATAGTTTGACACTGTTGGCATGTCATACGCGATAACGCTTGGCGCTTTACATGGGAAGAAATCAATGTTTTAATTTATAGGAATACATGTTTTCTTTTATTATTCTGCTCACAAAATTATACATTACATGTGCAAGATCACGTCCTGTACAAGTAATTACATGTGCAAGATCACGTCCTGTACAAGTAACATTTGACAGAGCCAAATGATTTGCTTCTCATTTCAAACAATCAAACTTATTAATTGATTTCCATGAATTGTTCATTCATGTTACGACGTCACATTTGATTCCAATAACTATGGACAACTTCGGTTGTTGAAAGAGAATTTAACAGTTTGAATTTCTTGTATTTTCGCATATTGCAAGCAGTAAACTTTTCTAGAGGAAATGAAACTTATTTATATTCATCGTTCTACTATCTGGATAGGGAGTTGTGTTTTTGTCATGTCTATTGTCTGCACCTAACTAATTTGGCAAATTGATTTGATAGTATAGTTTCTTCACATATTAACTTGGTTTGATGAAATATTTGTTCCCAAAGCATTTAAGGATATGATGAGTTATTTTGCAATTAGAAATTAATATTCTTGTTGCTTTCAATTTCTTCCGTGAGTCTCTTCGCACCTGAGTTTGCTATAGAGGTGGACATTTTACCATAATTCATTCATTTTAATCAATGTGTGATTAACTACGTTTAAATGATTTGATGAATCGCAAACATTGAGAATATTAAATACTCATATATGAGTTGATTGTTTCATTTTAGCATCTCAAATGAACATACTACTAATGTCCTTCGTACATGTTTGAGCAATTACTTGACTTGCTTTAAAAGCTTTTGTGAGAATTTCCCACTTTACCTGAGTTGCTCCAAGCACCCTGCATGCGCCGTTATTTTTTGGCGGTCGCCCTGATCCACCGACCGTGACTTTCGCGCCGACAGCGTGCATGCATATGCAGAATCGATAATGCAGGGCAGCTGTTGATCATAATTAGATATCAAAACGAGGATATTTACAGGCTTATTCAACTAACATACAAAAAATAAAAAGAAAGTAAATAACGCACGGAAAAACGAAGAACACGTCAGCGAGAATCAGGTGCTTGATGATACGGCCGCAACCTTGAACCATTGATCACTTTAGGAAGAGGAATTCCGATCAAGGTAGTCAACCGAAAAGTAGCTGGGCCCACTTGTTCACTAATTCGATAAGGACCGAACCACCGTAATTTGAATTTTCCAGCAGAACAATTTGATTTTGCATTATAAAACAGCACAAGTTGCCCCACCGTAAAAACTGGAGTTTTGAGATACCGATCATGGGTACGAGCTTGCCGCAACTGAACTTCTTGAAGAACTAGTAAACTTTCCCAGCGATGTTCATCCAAGTCTCTGAGTGCGTCCAATCGAAATGGCAAAGAGTCCTCAGGTAACAGTTTCTGAGTGATAGCCACGCGCAAGCTGGGCACTACAAGTTCCATTGGTGCGATTGCTTCCAGCCCATAAGCAAGCTTGAAAGGAGTCAGTCCGGTTGCAACTTTGTAGGTAGTCCGGTATGCCCATAAGACTGCAGGTAGCAACTGATCCCATCTTTCTGGTGATTCCACAATGAGTTTACGAAGCATAGTCAACAGCGTTTTGTTTGTACTCTCAGCTAAGCCACTAGCACGAGGATAATACAGTGAACTGAATTTATGCAGAATCTGAAAAGTGTGTGTGAGCACTCGCATTAAATTATTAGCAAAGTGTGTTCCTTGGTCTGTCACAAGATCCAGAGGTAATCCATAACGCGTAAACACGTCCTTCATTAGGTATTTTGCCACCAAAATAGCTGTGGCGGACCGTAAGGCCCAAGCTTCTGCCCACCTGGTAGCATAATCTGTACATGTCAGAATGTAGCGATTGTTGCTAAGGATTGCTGGAGGCGTGATTGGTCCAAAAAAATCAAGACCCCATTTCTGAAAAGATTCCGAAGGTAATACAGGTTGTAGAGGGAAGAAGTGACGTTGTAAAGGCTGTCCAGATCGCTGACAAGTGTCACACTGCTGCACAAAATGAGTCACATCTTTATACATGGTAGGCCACCAAAGCCCACTTTGTAGAATTTTTCGGTGTGTAAGATCTGGGCAAAATGTCCGCCGGAGGGTGTTGAATGTGCCATAGCAATAACCGAGTTTACTTCATGTGGGGGAATACAACGAAGTAAGACACCAGTATGATCCATGTAGTACAACTGTCCTACAATCAACCGGAATCTACGACTGTAAACTGCAATTTTCCGATGCATAGCAGGAGAAGTTTGAGGGGGAAGACATCCATCAGTAAGAAAGGTTAATAACTGATCATAGTAAGTAGGTGTCCAGGAGGTTCTGCAGATTCATCACTAGTCGTTTTAGTAACGTAGATTGCTGGTGTGGTGTCATCAATGCCCACCGGAGCTTCACCGGAATCCAACCAAGAGAGAAAATCTGCTAATGCATGTGCAGTACCGGGTCGATGAATCACTTCATAATCGAACTCTTGTAACAATAAAACCCAACGTGCCAAGCGACCACCTAAATGCTGCTGTCGGACCAAATACACCAGCGCAGCATGATCTACGTGAAAGGTGAATTTTCGGCCTAACAAATAATGATCTTTACAGAATACACCAAACCGAGGCATTCTCTTTCAGTTACTGAATAATGGTTGGAACCATTTATTAGTTTGCTGCATTAAAACACTTCCAATTGCTATATCTGAGGCATCAACAAAGACGTGGAATGGGCGTTCCCAATCCGGGGGTTGCAAAATTGGTGCCTGAGTCAATAATTCTTTTAAACGATCAAAGGCAGTTTGACATTCTGGGGTCCATTTGAACTACCGGGGTGTACTAGTCATTAGCCGATTAAGTGGTGTGGCTAAATGTGCTAACCACCGTAGATGTCGACCATGCCACCAGATTTGACCCAGGAAGTGCATCACTTCTTTTGGCGTGGTAGGCATAGGTGCTTCCAATACTGCTGCAACTTTGTCTGGATCACCTTGTATACCGTGCGCAGATATAATATGGCCTAGGAGTTTACCACAAGAAACTGCAAAGAAAGATTTTGTCCGGTTCAAGCAGAGTCGATATTCTCGGCATTTCTCAAAACAACACCGTAAATGATACAGGTGTGCCACAATTTTTTGCCGAATAAAGAGAAATCATCTAAGTAGACTTGCATAAAAGAAGTGAGGTAGGGCGAAAAGATTTCCTGCATACAACGCTGAAAGGTGCTAGGAGCATTCCTTAACCCAAACCACATGACCGTAGAAGCGTAAACACCCCAATTCGTAATAAATGCTATTTTTGGTATGTCCTGTTCTACCATTCGGACCTGGTTATAACCACTGTAACCGTCCAGAAAGGA
Organism: Ceratopteris richardii; assembly: GCA_020310875.1. Taxonomy (NCBI): domain Eukaryota; kingdom Viridiplantae; phylum Streptophyta; class Polypodiopsida; order Polypodiales; family Pteridaceae; genus Ceratopteris; species Ceratopteris richardii. The sequence goes on along the minus strand of CM035420.1, from coordinate 32,711,672 downwards.
GTACATTTCGTGTCCGGCCACTCTGTCCAGCATTGTGTCGAGAAAGGAAGAGGAAATGGATCAGGTACCGTGGCCGCATTCAGTTTTCGGTAATCCACACAGATTCGAAGCTGCTTGTTTTTCTTTGGTACAATCACAACCGGAGAGATCCATTCAGCGTGTTCGACTGGGACAATGAACCCTACTTTCAATAATCGATCGAGTTCTGCTTTAACATGTGCTACATAATTGGGGTTCATTTGGTAATTGGATTGTTTAATTGGCTTCGCTTCTGGCTTCAGCACAACCCGATGCTGATAGATCCGAGGATCAAGACCTTTCATATCGCGGTAATCCCAGGAAAAAACATCAGAGAACTCATGTAGGAGTCGGATCAAATCTTCTTGAAATGCCTCAGACAATCCAGCCTTAATCTTAACAGGACGCAGGTTGCTTTCATCACCCAAATTGTAGGTGACTAACTGATCTTCCGGGACATAGAATTGACGAGGTTTCCCCGAATCCTCGGCTGACTGTAGAAGGTGATGTAGAGTGGCTTCATCCATAGTAACAGTATCATCTGTATCTGCCTCTCCGGTCACGAGAACAACTGTACATGCTACTGGACTCCAGGTGTCCGCTACTGATTGCAGGTCTATAGTGCCTAAGGAAATCAGATCTTCATTGTTCTTCAGAAACGCTTCTTCTTCATCGTCAGGTAAGCCATCGAGCATGTGGACAGGCTCCGCTACATATGGTCTGGCATGAAGTTCACAGGGCTGAATGAAATCCAGTTTGACAACATATTTACGGTGATTATCTTTAAAAGTCAGTTCCTGTGCTGACCAATCCTGTATAACTTTAGCCTGTTTCAACCATGGTCACCCGAAAAGGAGATTGTAATCGAGGCTAGATTCCAATAGTTCTAAGACTACGAAAGTCATCTTAAACGTGGTACCCTGCAAAGTAATGGGGATATTCCTCACGAGTCCCACCGGATGAACTCGAGATTGATATGCCATTCTGACAAAAAATTGAACAGGCTCGATTTGGGTCCACCCTAACTTCTTGCAGAGAGCTACAGTCGCTATGTTCACACCGGAACCACCATCAATTAGCACTTGCGTAATCTTGTGATTTTTATGCTAGACAATGATTAAGGGAACAGAATGATCCACCGTAGAATCCGTTTTCGGTTGGATTGTTGCAGTCGCCGGAGTACTGGGAGATACGGGACTAACCTGTTGTTGAAGCTGCTGCCTAACTCCTGGCACTAAAGCGAGTAGCTATCCCAAGGGAAGTGTAATGGAAGCCTTAGAGAGAATATCCCATACCTGATCTGCTGGAATTGTACTCTTCCCCGATTCTGGTGATGATTCTCCTATTACTAGGGTACAATCTTGTTCATGCGCTCCCTCCTTTGATAGGGGAACCGGTGTCACCGGAATTGGGTCAGGAAACACCGTAGGTTCTTTGGTGGTCCATTGGCTGGCTTTAGTATACATTCCATGCTGTTCACGGATGCCAGGTTCAAACACCTCAGCTGCGGATTGCAACTGTTTACCGGATCGTGTCTGGATTACTACTGCTTGGGCTTCTACTGGTGAAATATAGACCATGTTGGTCATCGGGTTCTGACACTCTTTCTTTCTTTGATCATATTCGGCTGCATCCTTGCAGAATCTTCGAATGTGGCCAAGCTCACCGCAAAAATGACATCGAGGTGGTGGCAGGGAAGTACCTTCCTGTGATGTACCTGTCTGCCAACGATTTGCATTGAAGTTGGTATTCCTCTGTCCCCTGTAATTTCTGTATCCTTGCCACTGATTGTTTCGCATCTGCGGCGGCACATAGTGAGTGGTTGGCTGCCCTTGTTCCTGTATGATAGCATTTACAGTTGCTTGTCCCTACACTTTGGCGTTATACGCACAATTTTTGATGGAATGTCCGGTGGTATTGTAGATAGCACAATACATCTGATTAAGGGCACAGGTAGCATTGGTATGCCTAGGATTTTTGCACTTAGTGCAGTACATCTGTTTAGCCGGATCGTCTGCAATGTTTTTACTGGCTTTCAACCATTCCAAGTCTTCGGTGAATCCTCCAACCTTATGCTCGAGTTGCAGGGCCATCGCAATAATAGCATCTAGTGTCATAGCGCCCACACAACGGATGATCATAATTTGTCGTAGCTGTGGGGTCAAACCATTAATAAACCACTGGGTTATAACATCATCCGGTAAATTGGCATGTGCCGGAGGTAGTTGTCTTAAATGAGTTCTAAACAACGTGGCATATTCCTGCACAGTCTGATGCAGCTTCTGTCTATTGTTCCGCAAGTAATCAAAAATTTTGGCAGGGTTCTTCTTCAGTCGGAACCTCTGTAAAAACGCATCCGTTACCGCCTCATAGGTAACAAAATGGTTAAAATCATACTCTGTTAACCATCTTGCTGCTTCATTAACTAAAGTTGACTGAAATACAATGGCCTTGTATGCCGGATCGGGTGGATGGTTTAGCACTGCATAACTTATTTCAAAGGTGCATACATGGGCATCAGGATCGTCACTTATAAATCCACCGAACTTGGTGTATGTTACTCCTGTTGGAACCAGTCGAAGCGGAAGTGGCTGTTGCTGTTGCTGTTGCTGCTGCTGTTGTTGTTGCTGTTGTTGTTGTTGTTGTTGTTGTCCACTCATGGTGCTAGTAGTGGTACTGTTACTATCTCCTGAGTTTTGAGGAGGTGTTTCTGGTCCTTCGGAGTCTATATGATCAGACTGCTCACCTTCCACCTTGAAAATATCGTTCAGCCTCTTTCTGATTTCCAATTCGAATAGCCTATCCTCTTCTTTGGTATCAAACGTTAGCGAGAATCAGGTGCTTGATGATACGGCCGCAACTTTGAACCATTGATCACTTTAGGAAGACGAATTCCGGTCAAGGTAGTCAACCGAAAAGTAGCTGGGCCCACTTGTTCACTAATTCGACAAGGACCGAACCACCGTAATTTGAATTTTCCAGCAGAACAATTTGATTTTGGATTATAAAACAGCAAGTTGCCCCAATGTAAAAACTGGAGTTTTGAGATACCGATCATGGGTACGAGCTTGCCGCAACTGAACTTCTTGAAGAACTAGTAAACTTTCCCAGCGATGTTCATCCAAGTCTCTGAGTGCGTCCAATCGAAATGGCAAAGAGTCCTCAGGCAACACTTTCTGAGTGATAGCCACGCGCAAGCTGGGCACTACAAGTTCCATTGGTGCGATTGCTTCCAGCCCATAAGCAAGCTTGAAAGGAGTCAGTCCGGTTGCAACTTTGTAGGTAGTCCGGTATGCCCGTAAGACTACAGGTAGCAACTGATCCCATCTTTCTGGTGATTCCACAATGAGTTTACGAAGCATAGTCAACAGCGTTTTGTTTGTACTCTCAGCTAAGCCACTAGCACGAGGATAATATGGTGAACTAAATTTATGCAGAATCTGAAAAGTGTGTGTGAGCACTCGCATTAAATTATTAGCAAAGTGTGTTCCTTGGTCTGTCACAAGATCCAGAGGTAATCCATAACGCGTAAACACGTCCTTCATTAGGTATTTTGCCACCAAAATAGCTGTGGCGGACGGTAAGGCCCAAGCTTCTGCCCACCTGGTAGCATAATCTGTACATGTCAGAATGTAGCGATTGTTGCTAAGGATTGCTGGAGGCGTGATTGGTCCAAAAAAATCAAGACCCCATTTCTGAAAAGATTCCGAAGGTAATACAGGTTGTAGAGGGAAGAAGTGACGTTGTAAAGGTTGTCCAGATCGCTGACAAGTATCACACTGCTGCACAAAATGAGTCACATCTTTATACATGGTAGGCCACCAAAGCCCACTTTGCAGAATTTTTCGGTGTGTAAGAACTGGGCAAAATGTCCACTGGAAATCTTCGAATGTGGCCAAGCTCACCGCAAAAATGACATCGAGGTGGTGGCAGGGAAGTACCTTCCTGTGATGTACCTGTCTGCCAACGATTTGCATTGAAGTTGGTATTCCGCTGTCCCCTGTAATTTCTGTATCCTTGCCACTGATTGTTTCGCATCTGCGGCGGCACATAGTGAGTGGCTGGCTACCCTTGTTCCTGTATGATAGCATTTACAGTTGCTTGTCCCTACACTTTGGCGTTATACGCACAATTTTTGATGGAATGTCCGGTGGTATTGTAGATAGCACAATACATCTGATTAAGGGCACAGGTAGCATTGGTATGCCTAGGATTTTTGCACTTAGTGCAGTACATCTGTTTAGCCGGATCGTCTGCAATGTTTTTACTTGCTTTCAACCATTCCAAGTCTTCGATGAATCCTCCAACCTTATGCTCGAGTTGCAGGGCCATCGCAATAATAGCATCTAGTGTCATAGCACCCACACAACGGATGATCATAATTTGTCGTAGTTGTGGGGTCAAACCATTAATAAACCACTGGGTTATAACATCATCCGGTAAATTGGCATGTGCCGGAGGTAGTTGTCTTAAATGAGTTCTAAACAACGTGGCATATTCTTGCATAGTCTGATGCAGCTTTTGTCTATTGTTCCGCAAGTAATCAAAAATTTTGGCAGGGTTCTTCTTCAGCCGGAACCTCTGTAAAAACGCATCCCTTACCGCCTCATAGGTAACAAAATGGTTAAAATCATACTCTGTTAACCATCTTGTTGCTTCATTAACTAAAGTTGACTGAAATACAATGGCCTTGTATGCCGGATCGGGTGGATGGTTTAGCACTGCATAACTTATTTCAAAGGTGCGTACATGGGTATCAGGATCGTCACTTATAAATCCACCGAACTTGGTGTATGTTACTCCTGTTGGAACCGGTCGAAGCGGAAGTGGCTGATGCTGTTGCTGTTGCTGCTGCTGTTGTTGTTGCTGTTGTTGTTGTTGTTGTTGTTGTTGTCCACTCATGGTGCTAGTAGTGGTAGTGTTACTATCTCCTGAGTTTTGAGGAGGTGTTTCTTGTCCTTCGGAGTCTATATGATCAGACTGCTCACCTTCCACCTTGAAAATATCGTTCAGCCTCTTTCTGATTTCCAATTCGAATAGCCTATCCTCTTCTTTGGTATCAAACGTAGGCACACTCACCCCGAACAATGGTGTGCGTAATGAAGATTCACCAGGACGTACCACACGGTCACCGAAAAATTGTAAATTTCCTGCAACTGGGACCAAACTGTCACCGAAATTAGTCGAACTTTCCCCAAACCAGGGTATTCTTTCACCAGCAATGGTCTCTCTGGACAACACACCTCTATCCTCAGAGAGGGTCGAATCCTGACCAGATGGTGTCGGGTCAACTCCACACTGCATCCCTGTACACTCCGAAGTTACTGTATCTTCTGCAGACTGTACCGGAATTACACCAGAATCTACCGGAATTGCAATATGTTCCACCAGAATGCTACCGAAATCACTGCTATCGTGCTTCGCTTCTTCGACGACTAGGCTTAACCGATCTGTGCTTCTGCCTCCTGGGGGTGTCCCTAACAAATTTGGTACTGCCCAAGGCTGTCGGTCTCTCTTGTACTTCGGATACGACTCGCCAGACCGAGTAGCCGGCATATATCACCTTTGCAACACTTGCGTACTACTCAACCTTACTGTTGATTCATAATCTATGGCCACCTTCCCACAGACGACGCCAGTGTTAAATGTGCGTTGCCATCATAGACACATTTAAACTCTTTCAGGTTCTTGGGAGTGGTAGGGGTCTGGTAATCAGAGGCCCTAAGACTTGATTTTCCCAATTAACCTATTCACATCATAGTACACTAATGTTCAAGGAACTCTGTTAATACGAATTACTATCAATACTCGGGTTCGTTCTCTCACAGACTTACTGTTCGTTCTCAGGCTAATACTTGCTCAGTACGTAGCGCCAGAGTTAATCATTATCGTAACACAGACTTCATTACCGTAACTTAATGGAACTGAATTAAACGCAAGTTAATGTAATCAAACAGAGCGAAAGCACATTACTACTCAGATTTCTCAAACACAACACTACGACAACTCCACAGAACGTAATCGCCCAGACAGACACTCTAGCGATTCTACTGATCGTCCTCTTCGGAGCGTCACCGCAATGCCTTTTTATTAGTTGTTAAGCAGATACATCTCTTCACACGACCTTTCGGTTCATGCGGAATAGGAAACCTTTCAGTTCGTGCGGGATAGAAAAATACAGGAATTATGGAAATACAAAGTGCCAATCCGGCGGCTTACACACTCCTACGGAGACAGGTTTACAATTGAGTCTTCATGATGATGGAGATGCATTTGATGTTGTTCTCTATCAACAGGCAGTGCTTGATTTATTTATGCATTAGTCATCTAGATATTTAGTTTGATGTCTCACACATGAGCAGGTTTATGCATTACCCAAGTGTCAAGCATTGGCCGGCGGTTAAGTGCATCTTTCGCTACTTGAGTGGTGGTACTTGGGCTACTTGGGTTGTTTTATCCCAATGGGGGATCATTACCGCCAGATTTGCATGCTTTTTCTGACTCTAAATGGGCTAGTTGGTATCACACTTGTATGTCCACCAGTGGTTTTTGCTTCATGCTTGGTAGCTCATGCATATCCTGGCTGAGCAAAAAGTAGCCTACTGTGGCCACTTCCAGGTGTGAGGTTGAGTATAGGGCAGCTTTCACAGCGACTATTGAGTGTGTGTGGCTCAGATGCCTTATGGCTGATTTGGGTGTTGGTCAGTCTTCTGCCACCACCATCTTCACTGATAGTCAGAGCGCATTGGTAGTTGCAAGGAACCCTGTGTTCCATGCTCGCACTAAGCACATTGAGGTGCTTTATCATTATGTCAGGGAGAGGTTCTGTGCCGGGGAGATCAGCTTGGCATATGTGCCCACGTAGGAGAACATTGAAGACCTTTTCACAAAGGCTCTGCCTAGGGAGAAGTTTGAAGCTTTCCTCAAAGCTTTGGGCTTACTTCCTTATGAGGAGTGATTTCCACATAGCTTGGCACTTCCTTATACATGAGTGCCAGCTTCTTGTTCATCGCATCATTCCTAGGGGGAATTTGTTGATATATTTAGGTAGTGATGTGTGTGAACACTCTAGCACCTCCGGGGCACTTTTTTCCCTCTTTGGGAGGTTTTTTCCCTCGGCTTGTATATATGCCTATTGCCCTAACAGGCTGCTTATCTTTGTACATTCTAGTGGTAATACATTCAATATTGAGTGTTGTGCTCCAAGCTTCTTCTTCTTCCTTGTGCTACTCCCGTGCTTCCAAAGATGTCTAACTCCAACATGATGTAGGTCAGGTAGTGGTTTCAAGAGAGTCTATGGAAATTGATTATGCCACTAATTTGATGTCTTTTTCTCCTATGGTTCATCTCAAGATTTCTCTTGTTCCATTGGAAAACACACATATGAATTGGTTGCTTGATGCATTAGCCACTTTCCATGTTACTATAGTTTGTGAGTTGTTTTGTCGATTCTCAAATGATAGTCATGGATGTGAGTAGATGGGTGATTGCTCAACATATGAAATTAAGGGTGCATGAGATGTATACCTTATGCTACCTAGTGGAGCATCGTTTACACTCAAACATGTACATTATGTGCCTTCATTTCCTCTGGTCTTGGTTTTAATTAGACAGGTACAAGAGAGCAAATGTAATACATTCCTTGGTGAGCATCATTTTTAGTTGTATTTGGGACAACTTATGCTTGTAAGAGGTGCTAAAATTGGGCACATGTATCCATTGTATGTACTCCATGTGAGAGATAATCTCATCTTAGTGTTAGTTCAACCTTATTTGCAAAGTGAGACTATTCATGTCTCATTTTGTCTACCTATAGATATGTCTATTGACATTCATGATGGACAATTATGGTAGAATTCAAATGCTAAGATGGATGCACATGTAAAGCATGCTTTGTATGCTTGTGATGCTCATGTAGAGCATGATTTTGCTAATCACATGAATGCTCATGTGGAGCACACTTTGGATGATCATTTGGATGCTTTTGAGCATGATGTGGATACTCACGTAGAGCATTGTGATGATACTCAATTAGAGTTAGATCATCAATTTTGTGTTGATATTGTGTAGTTAGCTCATGTAGAACATGATGGTACACTTGGTGTGGTGGAGCAAGTTAGATCTTATGATACACACTATGTGGTAGATCATATTACCTCTCAGGGTAGAGAGCTAGATACATCCTTGGTTAAGAGAATGGCTGATTTGGATGTTGATGAGTTAGTGGCTATGATGTCATTCTTGGATTCACTTATGCTTTGACATAGGTATATTAAGACATATTAGTTTTGATGATGGTGCTTTGGATGCCTTGCATATAGACATGGCTGGCATGCTTAGGTTAGTTAGGATAACATAGGTTTTGTTAGCATTCAAGAGTCTAATGTTCAATTTATTATGCTAGAGAGCACACATTTTAGTTGTTAAGGAAGCAATTGCACTTGGATTTGTTAGTCGTTCAATTATTGACATAGGTATAGAGGGAGTGGAAGCTCTGGAGGAACTTCATTTGTTCTTGCATCAGTCAAATAGGCAGTCAAGTCTTGTTGATATGAGTCTAGAAGAGTTTTAAATAAATGGATACACCTTGTTTGAGGCAATTGGTGTAGGTTGATTGGTATGGGTTAAGATTTGGAATCATCCTATGCACTATTGTATAGTCCTACATGATTCTTTATATATGTTTCCACTTATGGTCACATTGACCCTTAAATGGGAGCTTACCCCTATATTCATATACATTACCACATTTGGAATCTTCCTATGCACTCTTGTATAGTTCTACATGATTCTTTATATATGTTTCCACTTATGGTCACATTGACCCTTAAATGGGATAAAATAAATTTTCAACAAGTACCACATCTAGACTTGCAATAAATTTTTTGGTCATCTTTGGCTTTGTGGCTACTACTCATGTTCCAAAACTTCCCCTGCTTTGTGGGATATGGGGGATCCCATGGGCACTTTGCCCCTTTAGTGTATTATTAAGTTCTTTTATTAGTTAAAGCATGGGATATTAGGCCTCAACTGGGCTTCCTTGTGAAGAAAAAAAGTTTGTGATGTTGTGATGGCACAATAGCATGTGCCAAAAAACCAAATATGCACATTTGACTAACCATTGGCTTCCTCTCATTCTAAGCCTCATAAGGTGAAATGACTCTCCATGCTTTTCTAGGAAAATAATCCAAACATAGTTTACACACATGATCGCTTCCATCTAAAACTTACCTAGATTATTCTTTCATTTAACCATACATCATGTAATTTTCAAGAAGTGTTCTATTTTGTGCTCATCAACACCAATTTTTGAGGTGTATATGTCACTATATATTGGTGCACAATGCTTCTTTAAAAAAGAAAAGCATTAAATTCTTATGACATCTATTCATTGCCATGATCCATGTGATAAGGTAAAAAATTATTTCCATAAAAATTTTCAACCATGGTTAAAAATATTTTAAAGCAAGAGAATACCTCAATTATTTCTTTCATAGGATACACCCCAAGTATGACATGTTGCATCATCAATGAAGGTAATTGTTATAACTTATGGAATGTTAAACTATTGGAGTTTGTTTTATTGAGACTTTAATGATCTTTGTGTTTTGATATAGTAGTTGAAGGTTCATGAGGGTGTGGATGGGCATGGAGTTATTTGGATGCATTTGGAAATAAACATAAAAATTAGATTTTCCATATATTTTGTAAATAATAGATCCATGTACATGTTGTTTCTAGAAATTCATAAAAGTAGTGGTTGAAATAAGGATCCCTATAGAACATGATTTTTGTAGATAAAAGCTAAGGCTCATCATAATAGTGAAAAACTTTTTACTCACATACCTTCCTTTTGAAGATCCCACCATCATTGTAACCTATATATTTGGATATAATAAAAAATTATAAATACATGCACTTTGGAGACTCCTCCAATAGAGTGTGTGGGTGGAGATAGCACCCAATATTGTCTACTATCTTATCTATTGTGCATCTCAATTTTTGTGTGTCTTCAGACTTTGTACTCTCTATGTACATGTGTTCATAAGATCTTGCAATATTCATATCACAGCCTACATGCATCATTATAGAGGCATTCCACCATTGCCCATTACTATTTTGGCATTTGATCTCGATCCAATTCAAATACAAATCCCGATTCTTGTTGGTGCTTTGATTTTCAATTTTGGTTTCCATTTTCATTTTTGTTTTTGTTACAATTTGTGGTATCTGCTTCTATTTCAATTTAAATTCCAATTCGAGTTTGTGAACCTACAATTTAACCCTACAATTTAGAAACTGTAGGGGTAAATTGTTGAGCCTACCTTCATCATTTTTGGTTTCTAGTTTTTGGTTTTTGGTTTTGTTTTTACTCACATGCCTTATTTTTGAAGAGCCTACTCTCATTGCAACCACTATATTTTGACATAATAAAAAACTATAAATACATGCACTTTGGAGACCTGTCTGATAGAATGAATAAGGGAGATTGCCTGATATTGTGTACTATCTTGTCTACTATTCATCTCTGTTTCTATGTGTTTTCATATTTATTTATTTTTTAATGTATGCGTGTCTGTAAGATCCTACAATAGTGATATCAGAGCCTACACGCATCATTATAGAGGCATTCCAACATTGCCCAGCTTGTTTCGGCATTTTATTCTCAATCTGATTTCTATCTAAATCTCGATTCTTGTTCTTGCTTTCATTTTCAATTTGTTTTTGTTACAGTTTTTGGTTTTTGTTTCTGTTTCCAATTCCAATGTCAGTTCTTGAACCTACAATTTACCCCTATAGTTTATGCCTATAGTTTACTCCAAAGTGCCAAATAAGGCATAGTACTTTGGCATAGCTTTGGCATCTTTGGCTTCTCTAGCACCCATGGCTAACTTGGCTGTTGGCTAAGTGCAAACACTCTCTAATTGAATGGCAATAAGGACTCTCTCATTTAGCAAGTAAGGGATTTGAGCCCACAACTTGTCACACTAACCCTTTTTACTTATATTTAACATAACATTCATCTCTTTAACATTTTCAATTCCCTAAAACCACCCTTTTTGTTGTTTTGCAGGGTACGCCTCATTAGGGTACAACATTGCGTAATACATCTCATCAAGGTACAATGTCACACAAAACATCCCATCGATGTACAACCTAGTGGGGTACATCACAATACATCAGGGTAGATGCTATTAAGATCTTTCCTCTTTGTTGGATGTATTCTCAATGCAACCTCCCAATTTTTCAAGAGGAGCTTCCAATACCAAATCTGAGTGGATTCATAAGAGTTCATTGCATCCTCATTATGATCACTTAATTTATGCATATCATTCACAATCACAATAGTTTAACTCTCCAAATATGCATTTCCATGCATGTGTTTTTACATGGAACATGATTATTCTTGTTTAGTGATGGGACATTTGACTAGCCATCCATGTCTATTTTCTTTATTATCAACTGACCTCTATTGCTTTTTCAACTTGGGAGCATGTTATAACTTAAGGAATGTTAAATTATTGGATTTTATTTTATTGAGAATTTATTAATGTTTCTGCTTTGATATAGCAATTAAAGGTTTGTGAGAGTGTAAATTGGCGAGGACTTAGGCGGATGCATCTGAACATAGATAGAGATATTATATTTTCCATATATTTTGTAAATAATAGACCCACATAGAGGGTTGTTTCTAGTCATTCATAAAAATAGTGGTCGAAATAAGGATCACTATAGAACATGAATTTTGTAAATAAAAGCTAAGCTCATTGCAAAAGTGAGCAACCTTTTACTCATATGCCTTCTTTTCAAAATGCTCACCCTCATTGTAACCTCTATATTTGGACATATAAAAAACAATAAATATACACACTAGAGACACGTCTGATAGAGTGCATGGGGGGAGATTGCACCCAACACTATGTACTATCTCATCTATTGTGTAGATCTATTTGTATGTGTTTTCAAATTTCGTACTCTTTGTGTATGTGTGTCTATAAGATCTTGCAACAATAACAAACTATACATGCTTGCCAAAAGATGGAGTGTTGACCAAACCCTATACATCACTAAGAACAAGTTGCAATTTTCATATAGCATGTGCATCATCATCTTTGGGAAAAGGAGTGTGATGCATTTTTGCAAGTGTACAACCTTCACATGCATGCTTTTCAATGAAATCAAGTGTTGGAAAACCAATCATCATTTCTTTATTTTGCAACAAAAGCAAACTATTGAAGCTTAAATGATCAAAATGAGCATGCCATAACTCCATTTCATCCATAAAAGAAGTATGTGTAAGAAAGACATTTGAGGCAACTCTCTTATATGTATCCAATGGACACAAGCCATTGCATAATGTGTCTGGCATTACAATACCGTCACCATTGTTGAAATCAAGAACCATACATGTTTTCTCATCAAACTATACATGAGGTCTGACACTAAAAATAGTAGGAACCATAATCAAGTGTTTATTGTACAAGGTACATACAATGCATTCTTGAGAGGAAGAATACATCCATTTGCAACCATAAGCTAAATCTCTCCAATTCCAATAATAGGATAAGAATTCATTGTTTGCATATAAAATGTATCCACCCTTGGGTGCATCTTTAAAAGGCACAAAAAATCTTTTGCATGACATGATATTTCTTGAAGCATCACTATTATTAAACCAATCTAGATCAGCCTCATTCACAATCATACATCTAAAATGTGATTATGAATCATAGTGACAACTAACAACACATGCCCAAACATCCTGAGCAAACTTAGCTTCATCATTCTTTGCATTAGATGTATTCTCAACAATAGACATGCGATATTTTTTCTTCTTTTCATTACATGTGGAAAGCTTTCTATGTTTATCAATGGTACTTATTTTTTTCCTTTTGTGTAATAGCAAGGGCTTGTGTTCCCTCATGCAAACTACTTGTATTCACTTTGAATTTCTCTTCTTGAAAAAGATTGGAGACAACCTCATCAAAAGTATACACATTTGGATCTCATTTTGCAACAGACAAAGTGTATTAAAAAAGATTTGAAAAGATTCCAACAATCCTTTAAGTAGTGTAGAAATGAGTGATGCATCCAGAATGATCTCATCAATGTTTGCCAATTGGTCTTTTAAATAATTGATGCATGTAACATATAATAACTCATTATCAACCATACATATATTTTCATGTTGCTTTCTCAAGTATATTAACACATGCTTCATTATGCACGACATACAAAGAAGTAAGTGTATCCTAGGCTTCTCTTAAAGTAGTGAATGAATGGATGTGTGGAACAACATGCTGCTTCATAGAAAAGGAAATCATTGCATGAGTTGTAGCATATTTTCCATCCCATATAAGCTTCTTTTGCATAGGTGGACATTGACATTCACCACTATTTTCAATAGTTGCTTTGCAACAAGAACATGTTTGATCATGTAAGACCACATTGGATAGTTTGTCCCATCGAGCTTATATTTAGCTTGAAGCATGCCTAACGAGTTATCGGTGCTTGCCATTGGGCCAAAGAACCCAAAAGTAGCAAGATATGAACTTCAACAAAGCATAAATGCAAGCTAAAATGAAGCCCACAGCCTCTAACTCTGATGGCAAATATGATTGTAGGAGTGGCTTTGGAAGGATGTAAAACCCTAGTGCACTTGATAGAAATGATCTTGGAGTGCTGAACTTTGTACTTCTATGCTCTAAAACTAATTTTCACTGTTAGAAGTGCATTCAACGATGACTGTAAAAACAATAATTTGTGAAGGAAATTAGCTTGATCTAATACCACTGTTGAGTGTATGAGTGACAGGGGAAGCATGAATGGAAGTACACAAGAGCAAATAAGGATATCAAGGCACAAAGACACATGATGGTTGGAAGAGCTCTCTATTGATAGATGATCAATATTATAAGAATGAATGAAGTGAGAGCCATATGTGAATCCCTAAGTACAATGTACCACCACATATGAGTATATCATGTATATGTGGTTAAATAGGGAGAAAAACCTCTAGCCAACACTAGATCAAAAAGTTACCATCTATACAAAATTAGTTCACATCAAAGCTACACAAAGGGACACATAAGTGTAATACTTGGAAGATCCTAAAAAACCAGACTTATTAAGAAAATTGGATAAATGTGATGTTATCTTTAAACTTTGATTCTTATAACATTATCACCTCTTGAATATGAACTTCCCCATATTTTTATGCCAAAGATTTGCTTTTACCACATTGTTTTAAAGATATTACCTTAATAATTCAACTTTATTTTTTTATTGTAGTGGTATTATCAAAGATGGTAAATTTTGTGTTTGTCTCTTGTATTGAAGGTTTGATGAGACAAAACATACATACATATCACAAATCAACATAAAACATACATAAATACATACATAAATACATAAATACATAAATACATACGTACATATGTACATGCATACAAACATATATACAAGCACACATATATGCATACATACAGACAAACATACATACATACATGGATACATACATACATACATACATACATACATACATACATACATACATACATACATACATACATACATACACACACACACATACATACATACATACATACATACATACATACATACATACATGGATACATACATACATACATACATACATACATACATACACACACACATACACACATACATACATACATACATACATACATACATACATACATACACATACATACATACATACATACATACATACATACACACACATACACACATACATACATACATACATACATACATACATACATACATACATACACATACATACATACATACATACATACATACATACATACATACATACATACATACATACATACATACATACATACATACACACACACATACACACATACATACATACATACATACATACATACATACATACATACATACATACATACACATACATACATACATACATACATACATACATACATACATACATACATACATACATACATACATACATACATACATACATACATACATACACACATACATACATACATACATACATACACACACACACACATACACACATACATACATACATACATACATACATACATACATACATACATACATACATACATACATACATACATACATACATACATACATACACACACACATATATGCATACATACATTACTTGTCTCCCTTGCACGTAGATCAGATGTCTCCCTTGTTATTCTTTTGGAAATAATCAGTATGGAGGGTCCAAAGAAGCTGCCGCAGCTCGACCAAATGTTCCCATTCTCATAACTAGCTACCAGACAGTTAACCCTCAAAAAATTTTGAATCTTTTCAACGAATAATGCAAGTCAACCCTCTTACATGCATGATAAACAACATCAAGAAGACAACCTAGAAACTACAAACCATTCTCTATAGATGACTTGTCATTGAGTTATTTGTCATTGGATCACTTGAATTTATATGTTGTGCACTCATTGCAAACTTACTCAGATATCTTTGATGATATTTAAAAGATAGTAATTTTCCATAAACGCACACTTTTTGAAGCACCACCCTCATGTATCTTCTATTCCAACGTAATGAAAAATACCTATAAATACACATACTCTGATAGACTCGTCCATCAGATTATGTGGGGGGAGATTGTACCCAATCATATGTTCAATTTTCTATCTCTCTATTCTGTGTGTGCGTTCTTGTGAGATTTCGTATTGTATTATCTCTGTGTACATGCATCTACAAGATCCGATTACATGATAGATGATCAATATTATAAGGATGAATGAAGTGAGAGCCATATTTGAATCCCTAAGTACAATGTACCACCATATATGAGTATATCATGTATATGTGGTTAAACGGGGAGAAAAACCTCTAGCCAACACTAGAGGAAAAAGTGCCCATGTATATGAAAATAGTTCACATCAAAGCTACTCAAAGGACACATAATTGTAACGCTTGGAAGATCCTAAAAAACTAGAGTTCTTTGAAAAATTGGATAAGTGTGATGCTATTTTTAAGCGTTGATTCTTATATCATCATCAACTCTTGATTATGAACTTTCCCATATTTTTATGCCAAAAATGTGTTTCTACCACATTGTTGTAAAGATGTTACCTTACTACTTCGGCTTTATTTTTTTATTGTAGTGGTATGATCAAAGATGGTAGGTTTTGTGTCCGTCTCTTGTATTGAAGGTTTGATGAGACAAAACATACATGCACATCACACACTTGCATAAAACATACATAAATACATATAGACATTGTACATGCATACAAACATATATATAAGCACACACATATGCAAACATACATACATACATACACACACAAATATCATACATACATACATACATACATACATACATACATACATACATACATTACTTGTCTCCCTTGCACGTAGATCAGATGTCTCCCTTGTTTTTCTTTAGGAAATAATCGGTATGGAGGATCCAAAGAAGCTGCCATAGCTGGACCAAATGTTCCCATTCTCGGTTCCCATTCTCATAATTAGCTATCAGACGGTTAACCTTCCAAAATTCTAGAATCATTTTAACGAATAGTGCAAATCAACCCTCTTACATGCACGAAAAGCAACACACAAGAAGACAAATAATAAACTACAAACCATTCTCTATAGATGACTTGTCATTGAGTCATTTGTCATTGGATCACTTGAATTTATATGTCGTGCACTCATTTTAGACCTTGATGTGTCGTTGCGGTTTGTTTGAAAGGCCGAGAGAACGCGAAAAGCAAAATAAACTTGAGATCGAGATTAATAATCGATCGAAAGTTTCAGGCGATTACTTCGCTCACGAGCTCGCCTCGAGGGTTGCTGGATAAGAGCCACGTGTTTACCAGAAAAGATTCACAGTATTCTTTGAGAATAGAGGTTTCTCGCTTTCGCCTCCGTGTTGGATCCACCTGAAGATACTTTTTATGTGCGGACAACATGAAATAAGTTAAGAAGCTTCAATTCTCCATTCTCTGAAGAGAGACAATCTACCTATCGAGCCTCGTCAACAGAGAAAAGGTATCCCTGTACATTTTCTTTCTTCGTGGACCCATTACTGTATTATGTTGCTGAAATTTAGAGATTCCATCATTGCAACTGGGAGTCTATTCGATCTAAATTTTACTTTTGATCAATGAGGCTCGTTCATTTCCATTACAGTGTCACTATAGAGAATATACGTATCATCTAGGTGATGAAGGCAAGTTTTTAAAGAGGACTTATTACAGTCAACTCGAGCAAGACAGGAACAAGGCTTGACTAAAGAATGTAATGAATATTATGAACCAAGGGAAAGATTGAAGGAGATAGAGAGGCAGAGGTTCAGGATAAGTAAGGCTTCTGTTCTGTAAACTTCTGCTATGTATATTTCATTATCATTAGCTTATACTTTTCGCTGAAGATGAAACTGTTAGGGCCTTCAGATTGTTCACCTTTTATTTGGTGAATTTACATTTGTACAATTCTGAAAAGCACACTGGATTTTAGAGCATCCAAAGATGCAAAGAAATGCAAAACATCCTAGACACTAAATACATTCATGTGTGTGTATGTATGTATGTATGTATGTATGTATGCCAATGCATGTTTGTTTGTTTTTCAACTTTAAGTAGCTTAAACAGGGGTCTCTTTAACACTTGAGTTTTGAGATGGACATCGCTGGAGATTTACACATGAGCAGAAAGTGCTTGGATGAGCATGCTCAAAAGAGAAATGTACTGATTATAATAAATGTTGCTGTTTGTATCTAAAATAGGCTGCACACAACTAAATGGTGGTCTTTTGTTCAGCATTTTATTGTTTAAAAGATCGTAGAAACTTTGGAGAAGAATAGACAAATGTTGCTGTTTGTATCTAAAATAGGCTGCACACAACTAAATGGTGGCCTTTTGTTCAGCATTTTATTGTTTAAAAGATCGTAGAAACTTTGAAGAAGAATAGGGTTACTATTATGCCATATTCAGTACTCGCCCTTGCAATAAGCACTCAAAATCGTATTAATGCTGTATAGGAATATTCAAAGTCCTTAAGGGACATTTATGAAAGTTCCAACATACTGATGATTTCTTCATGTTCAGGGTAAACAAGTACAATCTGCTTTCTTGAGTTACAGACTCCTTAAAATGTCTGAATAGAGTTTGCTATTTAAAAGTTTTGATTACTCCTTCAAGCATGGTCTAAAGATTCTCTGATGATGGTCCACTTGGGCCACTTTGAACTGTGGCTTACTTTCTGTGTAGCTTTCTATTGTTTTTTCTGCTCCATCCTCACCATCGCACTACCGCTACCATCATTGCCACTGCTACACCTCCTGTGGATTCTCTTGTTATTCATTTTGTTCTTCCGGTTGATTCTTGGAGTTGGTGATGGCCTGTGCTTATGCGAGCTCATGCCCTGCTCCGGCTATTATGTTCAATCACATGCCGTGCCTTATTGACTAAGAAGAGCAATTTGTTCTCTTAAAAAACAACAGATGTCCTACAGATTGTAAAATAATTTAATTACTGTAATATACTTTCTATGATAATCAATATTATGATTGATGCAATGATTGACTTTATGTTAACAGCTATCATTGTTTTTCTAGAAACCAAACTGCTTGTTAAATTTTTGTTCCAATAAAGAATGCATTAGAAGCCTTCATTCAGTGAAAATACAACTGACTGCTCTTTTCTTTGTAAAATATGTTGGATTGGACTTATTGAATTCTCCAAATTTATTCATGTTTTACTATAGGTTAACAACCATATTTAGAATATGTGACATAAAGCATCAATATGGATTCTACAAATTACATGATTGAATATGCCATCATCAGTGACTCCACCCTGCAGAATAGCATTCTTGGTTTACCCCACAGAGTTTTA
This sequence comes from Ceratopteris richardii, assembly GCA_020310875.1. Classification (NCBI taxonomy): domain Eukaryota; kingdom Viridiplantae; phylum Streptophyta; class Polypodiopsida; order Polypodiales; family Pteridaceae; genus Ceratopteris; species Ceratopteris richardii. The sequence goes on along the minus strand of CM035420.1, from coordinate 32,692,725 downwards.
CTATATTGATCTCTGGATATTTCAAAATGAAAAGTACAATGAACCTTTCTCCACTCCCTTGGTTGCATTTTATTTCTTTTCTATTTTTCCCTTAAAAAACTCAAGATATATGAAGAAAATCTTAGCTGTTTGAATGTCCATCCATAGGGAATGGTTTGTAGTTTACAAGTTGCCTTCTTGTTGTTTATCACGCATGTACGAGGGTTGGTTTGCATTATTCATTGAAAAGATACAAAAGTTTTGGAAGGTTAAATGTCTGCTAGCTAATTATGGTAATGGGAATATTTGGTGCAGCTATGACAGTTTCTTTAGGTCCTCCATATTGATTGTTTCAAAAAGAGTAATAACTTAGCTACGTGCAAGCGAGACAACAAGTAAGGCTGCAGCAAGCAGCCTCAGGAAGTTTCAGATTTATGTTAGACATTTCTTTGTCCCTTATCCTTTTTGCCTAAAAGTTCATAAATGAATTTATACTTCTTTAAACAAATGTGCTATGCCAATTTAGTGATTAGTTATGGTCTTCAAATTGAGGTAGCCATAAAATTGCAGAAATTGGTAGAAGCTCATGATTATTCTTTTTTTTTTTTTACTGATGAAGATCCTACAACCTCCCCTAAAGATGAGATTTAGTTCACATCAAAGGAATGGCAAGGTGAGTAACGATTGCTAGTCTTTCAGAACACATTGTAAATGCATTGATATGATTCTCTCCAAACAATATGCCAGATGATAAACCTATGAAGCCAGTTATATCTCAAAGACAGATTGCATGTCACTTAAAAAAGATTAAGCTCTGCAAAGCCAACACCGTATTTTGAACAAACATCAAGCATGAGGGTGCCAAGTGCTATTTCAAAAATACAGGAACTTGCAGTTTCTACTTCCAAATCCTCAAAGCCTCCTCAAAATTCCTCTAGTACAAAAGCAAAAGTGTCTTTGCAGTTAGTATGTGTTAGTATATGATCAATGTTTACCCCTCATGATTGTATGCACATTTTGTAAGGCCCCCGTTATGAGGAGAAGCCAAGCGTGCATTACCCAATTGATGGGAATCCCAACTTGCATGTTGGATGAAGGTCATATTGGACCATGTAAGGTATTGTAAGGAAAGGGAGTAACCAGGGTCCACAATTGGGGGGTCCGGGGCAACGGGGAGCAGCCTCGGCTGGGGTCCAAGGGGGCCAGCACGCTGGTGGGGGTCCGGGGGCAGCGCCTCTGGCGCGACGGTAAATGGAATATTCCATAGAATATTCCCTGTCGGAGTCAGAAATCATTTATATTTGTTAGGTCGGTTCAACTGGTCTAAGCCGTGTATGGCAATTACACGGGCGGTGGCCGCCCACGCTCTACCGCCCATGTATAGCCGTCCACGGAAGGCCACCCATAATCCTATATATACATGACTTCTGCACTATCTGAGACATCAAGTTGAGCCAGCATACCTCTACCTTGTATCTCCCTATCTAGAGTTGTCTAGATCGCCATTTAAGCTCTACCTTGAGAGCGCATGGGTGGACAACGCCATCATCTTTGTACTTGCTATTAGTAGAAAATTGTTGAGATTCTACTATATCTGTTATCTTCTCTGCTACTGCTCCTGTGTTATATTGCGTAACTATTGTCTTACATGGTATCAAAGCTGTAAGGTTCGAATAGCTTGAGAAGTATCACTATTTTAGCCTACGAGCAGACTAACAAATCCAAGTGCAATTGCTTCCTTAACAACTAAAATGTGTGCTCTCTAGCATAATAAATTGAACATTAGACTCTTGAATGCTAACAAAACCTATGTTATCCTAACTAACCTAAGCATGCCAGCCATGTCTATATGCAAGGCATCCAAAGCACCATCATCAAAACTAATATGTCTTAATATACCTATGTCGAAGCATAAGTGAATCCAAGAATGACATCATAGCCACTAACTCATCAACATCCAAATCAGCCATCCTCTTAACCAAGGATGTATCTAGCTCTCTACCCTGAGAGGTAATATGATCTACCACATAGTGTGTATCATAAGATCTAACTTGCTCCACCACACCAAGTGTACCATCATGTTCTACATGAGCTAACTACACTATCAACACAAAATTGATGATCTAACTCTAATTGAGTATCATCACAATGCTCTACGTGAGTATCCACATCATGCTCAAAAGCATCCAAATGATCATCCAAAGTGTGTTCCACATGAGCATTCATGTGATTAGCAAAATCATGCTCTACATGAGCATCACAAGCATACAAAGCATGCTTTACATGTGCATCCATCTTAGCATTTGAATTCTACCATACATGTCCATCATGAATGTCAATAGACATATCTATAGGTAGACAAAATGAGACATGAATAGTCTCACTTTGCAAATAAGGTTGAACTAACACTAAGATGAGATTATCTCTCACATGGAGTACATACAATGGATACATGTGCCCAATTTTAGCACCTCTTACAAGCATAAGTTGTCCCAAATACAACTAAAAATGATGCTCACCAAGGAATGCATTACATTTGCTCTCTTGTACCTGTCTAATTAAAACCAAGACCAGAGGAAATGAAGGCACATAATGTACATGTTTGAGTGTAAACGATGCTCCACTAGGTAGCATAAGGTATACATCTCATGCACCCTTAATTTCATATGTTGAGCAATCACCCATCTACTCACATCCATGACTATCATTTGAGAATCGACAAAACAACTCACAAACTATAGTAACATGGAAAGTGGCTAATGCATCAAGCAACCAATTCATATGTGTGTTTTCCAATGGAACAAGAGAAATCTTGAGATGAACCATAGGAGAAAAAGACATCAAATTAGTGGCATAATCAATTTCCATAGACTCTCTTGAAACCACTACCTGACCTACATCATGTTGGAGTTAGACATCTTTGGAAGCACGGGAGTAGCACAAGGAAGAAGAAGAAGCTTGGAGCACAACACTCAATATTGAATGTATTACCACTAGAATGTACAAAGATAAGCAGCCCGTTAGGGCAATAGGCATATATACAAGCCGAGGGAAAAAACCTCCTAAAGAGGGAAAAAAGTGCCCCGGAGGTGCTAGAGTGTTCACACACCACTACCTAAATATATCAACAAATTCCCCCTAGGAATGATGCGGTGAACAAGAAGCTGGCACTCATGTATAAGGAAGTTCCAAGCTATGTGGAAATCACTCCTCATAAGGAAGTAAGCCCAAAGCTTTGAGGAAAGCTTCAAACTTCTCCCTAGGCAGAGCCTTCGTGAAAAGGTCTTCAATGTTCTCCTACGTGGGCACATATACCAAGCTGATCTCCCCAACACAGAACCTCTCCCTGACATAATGATAAAGCACCTCAATGTGCTTAGTGCGAGCATGGAACACAGGGTTCCTCGCAACTACCAATGCGCTCTGACTATCAGTGAAGATGGTGGTGGCAGAAGACTGACCAACACCCAAATCAGCCATAAGGCATCTGAGCCACACACACTCAATAGTCGCTGTAAAAGCTGCCCTATACTCAACCTCACACCTAGAAGTGGCCACAGTAGGCTACTTTTTGCTCAGCCAGGATATGCATGAGCTACCAAGCATGAAGCAAAAACCACTGGTGGACATACAAGTGTGATACCAACTAGTCCATTTAGAATCAGAAAAAGCATGCAAATCTGGCGGTAATGATCCCCCATTGGGATAAAACAACCCAAGTAGCCAAGTACCACCACTCAAGTAGCGAAAGATGCACTTAACCGCCGGCCAATGCTTGACACTTGGATAATGCATAAACCTGCTCATCTGTGAGACATCAAACTAAATATCTAGATGACTAATGCATAAATAAATCAAGCATCCAACTGCCTGTTGATAGAGAACAACATCAAATGCATCTCCATCATCATGAAGACTCAATTGTAAACCTGTCTCCGTAGGAGTGTGTAAGCCGCCGGATTGGCACTTTGTATTTCCATAATTCCTGTATTTTTCTATCCCGCACGAACTGAAAGGTTTCCTATTCCGCATGAACCGAAAGGTCGTGTGAAGAGATGTATCTGCTTAACAACTAATAAAAAGGCATTGCGGTGACGCTCCGAAGAGGACGATCAGTAGAATCGCTAGAGTGTCTGTCTGGGCGATTACGTTCTGTGGAGTTGTCGTAGTGTTGTGTTTGAGAAATCTGAGTAGTAATGTGCTTTCGTCTCTGTTTGATTACATTAACTTGCGGTTAATTCAGTTCCATTAAGTTACGGTAATGAAGTCTGTGTTACGATAATGATTAACTCTGGCGCTACGTACTGAGCAAGTATTAGCCTGAGAACGAACAGTAAGTCTGTGAGAGAACGAACCCGAGTATTGATAGTAATTCGTATTAACAGAGTTCCTTGAACATTAGTGTACTATGATGTGAATAGGTTAATTGGGAAAATCAAGTCTTAGGGCCTCTGATTACCAGACCCCTACCACTCCCAAGAACCTAAAAGAGTTTAAATGTGCCTATGATGGCAACGCACATTTAACACTGGCGTCGTCTGTGGGAAGGTGGCCATAGATTATGAATCAACAGTAAGGTTGAGTAGTACGCAAGTGTTGCAAAGGTGATATATGCCGGTTACTCGGTCCGGCGAGTTGTATCCGAAGTACAAGAGAGACCGACAGCCTTGGGCAGTACCAAATTTGTTAGGGACACCCCCAGGAGGCAGAAGCACAGATCGGTTAAGCCCAGTCGTCGAAGAAGCGAAGCACGATAGCAGTGATTCTGGTAGCATTCTGGTGGAACATATTGCAATTCCGGTAGATTCCGGTGTAATTCCGGTACAGTCTGTAGAAGATACAGTAACTTCGGAGTGTACAGGGATGCAGTGTGGAGTTGACCCGACACCATCTGGTCAGGATTCGACCCTCTCTGAGGATAGAGGTGTGTTGTCCAGAGAGACCATTGCTGGTGAAAGAATATCCTGGTTTGGGGAAAGTTCGACTAATTCCGGTGACAGTTCGGTCCCAGTTGCAGGAAATTTACAATTTTCCGGTGACCGTGTGGTATGTCCTGGTGAATCTTCATTACGCACACCATTGTTCGGGGTGAGTGTGCCTACGTTTGATACCAAAGAAGAGGATAGGCTATTCGAATTGGAAATCAGAAAGAGGCTGAACGATATTTTCAAGGCGGAAGGTGAGCAGTCTGATCATATAGACTCCGAAGGACCAGAAACACCTCCTCAAAACTCAGGAGATAGTAACAGTACCACTACTAGCACCATGAGTGGACAACACCAACAACAACAACAACAGCAACAACAACAGCAGCAGCAACAGCAACAACAACAGCCACTTCCGCTTCGACTAGTTCCAACAGGAGTAACATACACCAAGTTCGGTGGATTTATAAGTGACGATCCTGATGCCCATGTATGCACCTTTGAAATAAGTTATGCAGTGCTAAACCATCCACCCGATCCGGCATACAAGGCCATTGTATTTCAGTCAACTTTAGTTAATGAAGCAGCAAGATGGTTAACAGAGTATGATTTTAACCATTTTGTTACCTATGAGGCGGTAACGGATGCGTTTTTACAGAGGTTCCGACTGAAGAAGAACCCTGCCAAAATTTTTGATTACTTGCGGAACAATAGACAGAAGCTGCATCAGACTGTGCAGGAATATGCCACGTTGTTTAGAACTCATTTAAGACAACTACCTCCGGCACATGCCAATTTACCGGATGATGTTATAACCCAGTGGTTTATTAATGGTTTGACCCCACAGCTACGACAAATTATGATCATCCGTTGTGTGGGCGCTATGACACTAGATGCTATTATTGCGATGGCCCTGCAACTCGAGCATAAGGTTGGAGGATTCACCGAAGACTTGGAATGGTTGAAAGCCAGTAAAAACATTGCAGACGATCCGGCTAAACAGATGTACTGCACTAAGTGCAAAAATCCTAGGCATACCAATGCTACCTGTGCCCTTAATCAGATGTATTGTGCTATCTACAATACCACCGGACATTCCATCAAAAATTGTGCGTATAACGCCAAAGTGTAGGGACAAGCAACTGTAAATGCTATCATACAGGAACAAGGGCAGCCAACCACTCACTATGTGCCGCCGCAGATGCGAAACAATCAGTGGCAAGGATACAGAAATTACAGGGGACAGAGGAATACCAACTTCAATGCAAATCGTTGGCAGACAGGTACATCACAGGAAGGTACTTCCCTGCCACCACCTCGATGTCATTTTTGCGGTGAGCTTGGCCACATTCGAAGATTCTGCAAGGATGCAGCCGAATATGATCAAAGAAAGAAAGAGTGTCAGAACCCGATGACCAACATGGTCTATATTTCACCAGTAGAAGCCCAAGCAGTAGTAATCCAGACACGATCCGGTAAACAGTTGCAATCCGCAGCTGAGGTGTTTGAACCTGGCATCCGTGAACAGCATGGAATGTATACTAAAGCCAGCCAATGGACCACCAAAGAACCTACGGTGTTTCCTGACCCAATTCCGGTGACACCGGTTCCCCTATCAAAGGAGGGAGCGCATGAACAAGATTGTACCCTAGTAATAGGAGAATTATCACCAGAATCGGGGAAGAGTACAATTCCAGCAGATCAGGTATGGGATATTCTCTCTAAGGCTTCCATTACACTTCCCTTGGGATAGCTACTCGCTTTAGTGCCAGGAGTTAGGCAGCAGCTTCAACAACAGGTTAGTCCCGTATCTCCCAGTACTCCGGCGACTGCAACAATCCAACCGAAAACGGATTCTACGGTGGATCATTTTGTTCCCTTAATCATTGTCTGGCATAAAAATCACAAGATTACGCAAGTGCTAATTGATGGTGGTTCCGGTGTGAACATAGCGACTGTAGCTCTCTGCAAGAAGTTAGGGTGGACCCAAATCGAGCCTGTTCAATTTTTTGTCAGAATGGCATATCAATCTCGAGTTCATCCGGTGAGACTCGTGAGGAATATCCCCATTACTTTGCAGGGTACCACGTTTAAGATGACTTTCGTAGTCTTAGAACTATTGGAATCTAGCCTCGATTACAATCTCCTTTTCGGGTGACCATGGTTGAAACAGGCTAAAGTTATACAGGATTGGTCAGCACAGGAACTGACTTTTAAAGATAATCACCGTAAATATGTTGTCAAACTGGATTTCATTCAGCCCTGTGAACTTCATGCCAGACCATATGTAGCGGAGCCTGTCCACATGCTCGATGGCTTATCTGACGATGAAGAAGAAGCGTTTCTGAAGAACAATGAAGATCTGATTTCCTTAGGCACTATAGACCTGCAATCAGTAGCGGACACCTGGAGTCCAGTAGCATGTACAGTTGTTCTCGTGACCGGAGAGGCAGATACAGATGATACTGTTACTATGGATGAAGCCACTCTACATCACCTTCTACAGTCAGCCGAGGATTCGGGGAAACCTCGTCAATTCTATGTCCCGGAAGATCAGTTAGTCACCTACAATTTGGGTGATGAAAGCAACCTGCGTCCTGTTAAGATTAAGGCTGGATTGTCTGAGGCATTTCAAGAAGATTTGATCCGACTCCTACATGAGTTCTCTGATGTTTTTTCCTGGGATTACCGCGATATGAAAGGTCTTGATCCTCAGATCTATCAGCATCGGGTTGTGCTGAAGCCAGAAGCGAAGCCAATTAAACAATCCAATTACCAAATGAACCCCAATTATGTAGCACATGTTAAAGCAGAACTCGATCGATTATTGAAAGTAGGGTTCATTGTCCCAGTCGAACACGCTGAATGGATCTCTCCGGTTGTGATTGTACCAAAGAAAAACAAGCAGCTTCGAATCTGTGTGGATTACCGAAAACTGAATGCGGCCACGGTACCTGATCCATTTCCTCTTCCTTTCTCGACACAATGCTGGACAGAGTGGCCGGACACGAAATGTACTCCTTTCTGGACGGTTACAGTGGTTATAACCAAGTCCGAATGGTAGAACAGGACATACCAAAAATAGCATTTATTACGAATTGGGGTGTTTACGCTTCTACGGTCATGTGGTTTGGGTTAAGGAATGCTCCTAGCACCTTTCAGCGTTGTATGCAGGAAATCTTTTCGCCCTACCTCACTTCTTTTATGCAAGTCTACTTAGATGATTTCTCTTTATTCGGCAAAAAATTGTGGCACACCTGTATCATTTACGGTGTTGTTTTGAGAAATGCCGAGAATATCGACTCTGCTTGAACCGGACAAAATCTTTCTTTGCAGTTTCTTGTGGTAAACTCCTAGGCCATATTATATCTGCGCACGGTATACAAGGTGATCCAGACAAAGTTGCAGCAGTATTGGAAGCACCTATGCCTACCACGCCAAAAGAAGTGATGCACTTCCTGGGTCAAATCTGGTGGCATGGTCGACATCTACGGTGGTTAGCACATTTAGCCACACCACTTAATCGGCTAATGACTAGTACACCCCGGTAGTTCAAATGGACCCCAGAATGTCAAACTGCCTTTGATCGTTTAAAAGAATTATTGACTCAGGCACCAATTTTGCAACCCCCGGATTGGGAACGCCCATTCCACGTCTTTGTTGATGCCTCAGATATAGCAATTGGAAGTGTTTTAATGCAGCAAACTAATAAATGGTTCCAACCATTATTCAGTAACTGAAAGAGAATGCCTCGGTTTGGTGTATTCTGTAAAGATCATTATTTGTTAGGCCGAAAATTCACCTTTCACGTAGATCATGCTGCGCTGGTGTATTTGGTCCGACAACAGCATTTAGGTGGTCGCTTGGCACGTTGGGTTTTATTGTTACAGGAGTTCGATTATGAAGTGATTCATCGACCCTGTACTGCACATGCATTAGCAGATTTTCTCTCTCGGTTGGATTCCGGTGAAGCTCCGGTGGGCATTGATGACACCACACCAGCAATCTACGTTACTAAAACGACTAGTGATGAATCTGCAGAACCTCCTGGACACCTACTTACTATGATCAGTTATTAACCTTTCTTACTGATGGATGTCTTCCCCCTCAAACTTCTTCTGCTATGCATCGGAAAATTGCAGTTTACAGTCGTAGATTCCGGTTGATTGTAGGACAGTTGTACTACATGGATCATACTGGTGTCTTACTTCGTTGTATTCCCCCACATGAAGTAAACTCGGTTATTGCTATGGCACATTCAACACCCTCCGGCGGACATTTTGCCCAGATCTTACACACCGAAAAATTCTACAAAGTGGGCTTTGGTGGCCTACCATGTATAAAGATGTGACTCATTTTGTGCAGCAGTGTGACACTTGTCAGCGATCTGGACAGCCTTTACAACGTCACTTCTTCCCTCTACAACCTGTATTACCTTCGGAATCTTTTCAGAAATGGGGTCTTGATTTTTTTGGACCAATCACGCCTCCAGCAATCCTTAGCAACAATCGCTACATTCTGACATGTACAGATTATGCTACCAGGTGGGCAGAAGCTTGGGCCTTACGGTCCGCCACAGCTATTTTGGTGGCAAAATACCTAATGAAGGACGTGTTTACGCGTTATGGATTACCTCTGGATCTTGTGACAGACCAAGGAACACACTTTGCTAATAATTTAATGCGAGTGCTCACACACACTTTTCAGATTCTGCATAAATTCAGTTCACTGTATTATCCTCGTGCTAGTGGCTTAGCTGAGAGTACAAACAAAACGCTGTTGACTATGCTTCGTAAACTCATTGTGGAATCACCAGAAAGATGGGATCAGTTGCTACCTGCAGTCTTATGGGCATACCGGACTACCTACAAAGTTGCAACCGGACTGACTCCTTTCAAGCTTGCTTATGGGCTGGAAGCAATCGCACCAATGGAACTTGTAGTGCCCAGCTTGCGCGTGGCTATCACTCAGAAACTGTTACCTGAGGACTCTTTGCCATTTCGATTGGACGCACTCAGAGACTTGGATGAACATCGCTGGGAAAGTTTACTAGTTCTTCAAGAAGTTCAGTTGCGGCAAGCTCGTACCCATGATCGGTATCTCAAAACTCCAGTTTTTACGGTGGGGCAACTTGTGCTGTTTTATAATGCAAAATCAAATTGTTCTGCTGGAAAATTCAAATTACGGTGGTTCGGTCCTTATCGAATTAGTGAACAAGTGGGCCCAGCTACTTTTCGGTTGACTACCTTGATCGGAATTCCTCTTCCTAAAGTGATCAATGGTTCAAGGTTGCGGCCGTATCATCAAGCACCTGATTCTCGCTGACGTGTTCTTCGTTTTTCCGTGCGTTATTTACTTTCTTTTTATTTTTTGTATGTTAGTTGAATAAGCCTGTAAATATCCTCGTTTTGATATCTAATTATGATCAACAGCTGCCCTGCATTATCGATTCTGCATATGCATGCACGCTGTCGGCGCGAAAGTCACGGTCGGTGGATCAGGGCGACCGCCAAAAAATAACGGCGCATGCAGGGTGCTTGGAGCAACTCAGGTAAAGTGGGAAATTCTCACAAAAGCTTTTAAAGCAAGTCAAGTAATTGCTCAAACATGTACGAAGGACATTAGTAGTATGTTCATTTGAGATGCTAAAATGAAACAATCAACTCATATATGAGTATTTAATATTCTCAATGTTTGCGATTCATCAAATCATTTAAACGTAGTTAATCACACATTGATTAAAATGAATGAATTATGGTAAAATGTCCACCTCTATAGCAAACTCAGGTGCGAAGAGACTCACGGAAGAAATTGAAAGCAACAAGAATATTAATTTCTAATTGCAAAATAACTCATCATATCCTTAAATGCTTTGGGAACAAATATTTCATCAAACCAAGTTAATATGTGAAGAAACTATACTATCAAATCAATTTGCCAAATTAGTTAGGTGCAGACAATAGACATGACAAAAACACAACTCCCTATCCAGATAGTAGAACGATGAATATAAATAAGTTTCATTTCCTCTAGAAAAGTTTACTGCTTGCAATATGCGAAAATACAAGAAATTCAAACTGTTAAATTCTCTTTCAACAACCGAAGTTGTCCATAGTTATTGGAATCAAATGTGACGTCGTAACATGAATGAACAATTCATGGAAATCAATTAATAAGTTTGATTGTTTGAAATGAGAAGCAAATCATTTGGCTCTGTCAAATGTTACTTGTACAGGACGTGATCTTGCACATGTAATTACTTGTACAGGACGTGATCTTGCACATGTAATGTATAATTTTGTGAGCAGAATAATAAAAGAAAACATGTATTCCTATAAATTAAAACATTGATTTCTTCCCATGTAAAGCGCCAAGCGTTATCGCGTATGACATGCCAACAGTGTCAAACTATGTCTTCGCACTTTTATCACTCTACACATAGGTGCATTTCGAATCTGGACAGTAAACAGACGCACGTTCGAAACTTTTCCCACTCACAAACGAAATCGGATCGCTTATCATTCGTATATTCTAATTGATTTAAATACTAGACTTATTCCAATGTTCAACATAGATGTCTCTTCCAGCCAGACTCATTGCACAACATAACATCGATTTGTCAAAAGCCTTGAACTCAGTCTTAGGTTTTCACCCTGCACAAATTGTGGCATCACAGTAATGGTAACCAGAAGAGGTCATGCGCACATCTTTTGCTTCCTTCAGTCAATAACTATGCTTAAAAGCGTTTCCGAAAAAAAATCACTAGTGCCATGCAATATTGATCCAACAGAACTTCGTAATGATATTAAGAAATCAATACAATCCACATTCTTTAAAGCCCATTATATAATCAGGTTTCAGTGTTAGTAGTGCTACCTTCGAATCGATACTAGTTGCAAGCATAAGAGAAATTCTCCCTTCATAGCAGATCAGATGTCTTGTTCCTGCGTTGAATGCCACGTAATATTCTTCTTCATTCTTGAAGAACTTTCACATGTAGATAATCAAGAGCATGTTCAGGCCCTTCCTTCATATGCTTGTTTGTAATAGTTCTTCACCATTGTCGCCATGATTAGCTTTCGTTCTAATCAGAGAAACATCTTATCTTTCTATTGCTTTGGGTATTCATCAGGCCAAAGTCAGCAAGTAATCAGTAGCGGAGGCTTCTGTTGATGATGTCGGATCACTGTTGTGACAGCAGTCATTAATGTCGCTTCCGTTGAATTGTATAAACGTTGTGACAAAGTATTCTAGATCTTCTTTTGTTTTTCACAATCACTTCTCTTCGTCCGATGACGCGCGCATAGGGTACTCCATTCATAATAGTTGCTGCCAGAGGAATTGTGTTGTCTTGGCTTTAAAACTCTCATCACAAAACTCTCAAAAAGGCAGCGCTCTCCATCTTTCCATTGAAGGCCTCCTTTCTTTTTGAAAAAGAACTCTATATTTACAGTCAAAAGTGAACGCGAACAATTTAATCCCCTCTTTTCTCTGAATAGCGTTAAACTTTTCATCCTTTTCTTTTTCCATGAAATGACCGTCTCCAATCCTTTTGCAGCTATTGACCTCTCCTTTCTTAGATGCATTTCTCTCATATTTGCTATTAATATGACTTCTGCTCAATGGATTCAGACATGTGTACATATGTTTCAGAAGATGGAAGAACAATATATATAACATGCTCTTTGCATAACCTTGAGATTCGACCAATAAACCATATCACATAATAAATCATCTTATATCTCTCGTTTGAAAGACCATGGGCAAGTAGATGAATGAAATTGCACTTCATGTATTTAGAACTTTCTTCATCATCTGGTTGTGGAGAGCGAAATCTCTCCGACAACGCCATAGTTATGAAGGTTATCATCTCAACATCGCGCGATGATTAACATTTTCGCTCGCCTACCATCACCGAGTATCTACTTAATCTTCTTCTTTTTGCTGTTAATTACTATTGTGTCTGTGTGCTTTGTGTGCTATGTGTTTTCTGTGATTACTATGTATTAGTGTCTTTGTGCTTTTGCGTGCGCATCATGGAAGCTTTAGCAAATTTTGCTACCTTCCGTGACGGACTCCCTCATGACATGAGTGAGTTCTTACGAATCTGAGGTCTGTCAAACTTCGCTGAATTGCCTTGGCATTCAGTGGAGTGTCATCCGTATTACGCTCAGATTATTGCTGCTATTGTCGCCACACCTGCTACGGAGCAGAGTTGGCCGATCCTATGTTTACCATCTCGTGTAGTAATAACATTAGCATCATTCGCTGCAGCTTTCCGTCTCCCTCTAGAAGGAGTAGAGAATGGTCATCTCCTTCTGGTAGCCACTATGATGGAATTATTTCCACGACACTCATTGAATGAGTACGCCATCTTGTGTCCTCCTGATCCTGAACGGACCGCCCTACAATTCTTAGTTGCCATATTGAACTTACGGAATTTCACGGCCGTTCTATTCAATGATTGACATGGCTTCTCTGGAGCCTGTTAATTTCGCTTCATTTTATTTCCGGTGCATTCACCGTGAATGCGTTACGGTTATTAAACATGTTAACAAAGGAGATCTTCCGCGTTCACGTTTACCACATATACTTACCTTCCTGTTCCCTGCTCTTCAAGCCGCCCAACCTCCACCAAGAGCTCCAATTTTGTATCATGAAGAATCTGCCCAAGTACTTGAAGATACAAAAGATGATGATGAAGACCTTTTCCAGCTTCTCCACCGAAAATGCATACGCATAGGTCCTTCGAAAAGTCAAGTACAAGGCTCCACCGCCGGCAATGAGGAAGAGACCTTTCACGACATAGCCACTTCAATCCATGGGGAATCTTCTCGTCAATTTTCTATGGATAAGCAGCAGGAACAAAGTGTTTCTAACACAAACTCTGATGCAGTTTCTTCTCGAGAGGAGTCTCAGCAACAGTCCAAAGAAGATGTGCAAGCTATTATTGCAAAAATTTTTGAGGAATTGATTGCGGTAGTGGATTCTGTTGTTGCCCAAAAGCCAGCAACTACGCAGCAACCTACCGGAATGATGTTGGTATCCAACACTCTAATACCCACTCCTCCACCCATGCCTCCGGTCGAGCCCATCGTCCCCATTCAACTGATTGTCCCTGACGAACCTGCTATGTCCTCCTCTTCACCTAACTATTCTCCACCCTCTTCTCATCACCTCTTGTCAGCCTCGTCATCCCAACCACTCCCTCCTCTTTTTCCTCCGATACCTATGTTTACAGAATTAGAATCCATGGGACGTATGCTGATCCATTTGTCGCAACAACTACCAATGCAGATGAAGGAGGTTACTGATAATATCCGACATGAATTACAACACAAAGTCGATGTCCTTGAAGCAGATATTACTCCACTCCAGGAAGAGGTAGATGTAGTAAAAGCCGAAAATCATGCTCTGCACATACAAATTCAACAACTCCAAGCTTGACTTGCTGAACAGGAATCGTTGATCACCCAGAGAGATGCTGTGTTAGCAGAAATACAAGCCAAAGATGAGTTATTAAGTGCTGCTGATGCCGAAATTCTTCAATTAAAACAGTTAGCCCAGGATAAAGAAGATGCTCGTATAGCACTCAAGATTTTACTGGAAGAAACGCGAGTACAGTTAGATGAAGTTGTACAGCGAGGACAGGAGATGGCGGATTTAGCTAAGCGGACTAATGAAGAACTCCAGAGAGCAAATGCCAATCTGTTTGAGGTGAATTCTGCTCTTAAAGCTCAGATGAACTCAACCCGTCAACTACAGAAGAAGATAGCAGGAATTCGAAAAGAAAGAGATGCATATTACCGGACAATTCAATATCAGGCTCAGGAACTGGAAAGAAGAGAGAAATAGTTGGGTGCTCAAGCAGAACATCTGTCCTGAATCGATAAAAGGATCGAAGACATGAAGTTGAGCCGTGACGCAGCCCTTGCAAATGATTTCTACCTGCAAGAGGCCTTTTTGCAGACACAGGCTGATCTTTTGATGAGTCAAGTAATTGCGGCAAGTTCAGTTAGAACTGATGCTCAGCTTGTAGAACCAGAGACCCTAAAAAAGATGTTAGACTCGTTGAAACAGAAAATTGCCAAAACTTCTAAGTTAGCTCGCACCATGTATCTACAGGGTATAGTAGATGAGCCCTAGATTTTGTTCCATTGCGGGTTCAAGTCCACCGTGCGTGCCAGTGTAAGCGGCCGGATTGGCACTTTGTATTTCCATAATTCTTGTATTTTTCTATCCCGCACGAACGAAAAGGTTTCCTATTCCGCATGAACCGAAAGGTCGTGTGAAGAGATGTATCTGCTTAACAACTAATAAAAAGGCATTGCGGTGACGCTCCGAAGAGGACGATCAGTAGAATCGCCAGACTGTCTGTCTGGGCGATTACGTTCTGTGGAGTTGCCGTAGTGTTGTGTTTGAGAAATCTGAGTAGTAATGTGCTTTCATCTCTGTTTGATTACATTAACTTGTGATTAATTCAGTTCCATTAAGTTACGGTAATGAAGTCTATGTTACGGTAATGATTAACTATGGTGCTACGTACTGAGCAAGTATTAGCCTAAGAATGAACAGTAAGTCTGTGAGAGAACAAACCCGAGTATTGATAGTAATTTGTATTAACAGAGCTCTTTGAACATTAGTGTACTGCGATGTGAATGATTTAATTGGGAAAATCAAGTCTTAGGGCCTCTGATTACCAGACCCCTACCACTCCCAAGAACCCAAAAGAGTTTAAATGTGCATGTGATGGCAACGCGCGTTTAACAAGTGCCAATAGGCTTACAGTCTTTAAGGCCAACACACTACAATAATGGGCGAATATATTTCGTTTGACACAAAGCCATACCACCATCAACGTGCATAAATTGAATGCCCAAATAATGATGCAAATGCCCCAAATCGACATGGAAATCAGCCTTAAAATTAGCAATATGCTTCTCACGAGGACCAATGAGCAGCATGTCATCAACATAGACAACAATGACTAGAAGCACATCATTTGCATGCTTAGAATATAAGGTGCTCTTAGTTGGACTCTTCTCAAAACCATGTGCAATCAGATAGGCATGTATCTTCTCATACCAAGTACGTGGTGCTTGCTTTAAACCATATAATGCCTTCTTTAACCTGCACACCTAGTTTTCATGCCCTTTCTGCACAAAGCCGCGGGGCTGAAAAACATACAGTTCTTCATGCAAGTCACAATTCAAAAATGTTGTCTTAATGCCCAGCTGATGTAAATTCCAACCATGATGGGCTACAAGTGCATAGATGCTCCAAACAGTAGTCATATGACATGTAGGTGCAAAGGTCTTATCAAAATCAATGCCTCTTTCTTGCACATAACCCTTTGCAACAAGCCTAGCATTATCGCTGTCAACTGTTCCATCAAGTTTACGCTTCAACTTGTATACCCACTTTGTGCCAATGGCCTTCTTGCTAGGAGGCAAGTCACATAAAGACCAAGTACCATTTTTCATTATAGCATCATATTCAGATTGCATTGTAGCCATCCAATGTTTTGAATTTTGTGTTTCATCAAAAGAAATAGGTTCAGTCTCATCACAAAGACTAGAGGCAGCCATAGCATAGCAATGTGATGCAAAAGAGGCACTATGAGAGCCTAACCAAGTATGATATGACAAAGGTGCATCTAATTTTTGTCATGCAAAGTCTGCACCAGCCAATTTGGCATAGTTTTTTCCTGTTCAATATCAGCTCTCTCATCAACAGCTGCATCATGTAAATCTGCATCAGAAATGGAATGATCTGCATCATCACATGAAACCTACAAAGGCTAAGAAACCACAATGCGTTTACTGTGTGGATGGTACAGACAATAGCCTTTAATTTCAGAAGTGTACCCAACAAAAATACATTTTACTGCTTTGTCATCCAATTTTCTACGATGTTGTTCGGGCACTAATGCATATTCCTGACAACCAAAAACACGCAGATGAGCAACAGATGGCTTGCAATCATGCCAAGCCTCAGATGGAGTGATACACTGCAATGCTTTAGTGGGATACCTGTTAAGTATATATGTTGCACACATGATACCCTCAATCCAGAAACTATGTGCCAAAACCTGACTCTTGACCATACACCTCACCATCTCCATGAGTGACCTGTTCTTCCATTTAGCAATTGCATTCTATTGAGGTGTATATGGCATTGTACATTGGTGTTTTATCTCACATTGAGCCAGAAATGCATAAAAATGAGAAGACATATATTCCCCCCCTCGATCATAATGGACGGACCCCATTTTACATGCTGACAGATTTTTAGCCAAAACCAAAAACTATTCAAAGTGAACACTTCGGACTTTGCTTTCAATGGATATACCCATGCATGCCTGGAAAAATCATCAATGAAAGTCACGAAGGAAAGATAATTTCCAAAAGAAGGTGTCTGCATAGGACCATAGACATCACTATGTACAAGCTACAATTTGTGAGTAGCCCAAATTGAACCATCTTTTGGAAAGGAGGAACGTTGCATTTTGCCCAAAATATAGCCTTCTCAAACATGTTTTCCGAGTGCCTCAAGTGTTGAAGATAAATGTACAAGCTCATTTTCATATGAGCTATGCTTGGATAAATTTACCAAATATAAAGATAAAGGAAAACAAGAGAAAAGAAAAAAAGAAAAGAAAAATTTTAGTCAAAATTCATGATGAGTAAAAGATACATTATCTCCCTTGTAGTCAGTGGCATGTAGTAGCAAAGTGGTGAGTTAAGGAGTCAGAAACTTCTTCACATGCTCATTGGTTATAAAATTGGAGTGGGAGCATGTTCTAAACAAGAAGAGAAAGAGGCAAGAGCTCCAAATAGTCGGATCTAGTCATATTGTCATTTTGTCTTCCCTTAGACTCCTTCTAGTCGCATGTCATTTTGTACACAGCTCTGTTGTGAAGCTCATATCTCAGTGTATATGTAATTATTTCTTGTGTTTAAACACTCATTGGAAAGATTATCTTGTGCAACTTTTCGAGCTTAAATATGTTCTTTAAAGCTTATATATTTTGTGAGATATCAGTCAAAGAGTGAAGTTTAGTTTTTAAGCATACCTGTGTAGATAGGTAGTCTATTTTGGTTGGTTAGATTTTGCAACCATAACATATCTGAATTGCTCGGTTTTTGTCTTGTTGAAAAGATCTTTGCATATAATTTCTTTTTCCCAAATATCTCATACAAAGGATTTATATTCTGTGAGATATCTATCAGAGAGTGACCAATTTTTTCGTATACTTATGTGTGCAGGTGGTCTATTTTGGTCAGTTGAGTTTCCTAACCAAAACTCATCCAAATTAATTGTTTTTTAGCTTCTTAGAAATCTATTTGTGCCTATGTTCTCTATACCAAATATCATCCTCAAAGGATATACATTCAAGGAGTTATCAATCTGAGAGTGAAGTTCAGTTCTTTAGCATACTTTTGTGGACAGGTAGTTCATCTTTGTCAGTTGTGTTTCCTAATCAAAAATTGTCCAAATTAAGTTATTTATAGCTTGTTAGAAAGTTCTCTTTGTCTACTTTGATTGACTAAAGGCATAATTCCATTTGAGTTTTTTATTGAGAGAAAGGAGCTATGTAAGGTGTTTCTCCTTGTCCAACTGTTGGACATACAAGGGTTCACTACACATTTCTGTTGCGCATAGGAGAAATTCTCCACATCAAGTTTGGGCAAAGAGGACACCATTTTAGATTTATGTCGACATAGTAAACTTGCAAAATTTAGATGACCAAAGCGTGCATGGCAAAGCTTTGCATCTGACATAGCCTGAGAATCATGTATAACACATGCCAAATCATTCACAATTTTTTCATAGTCTATGAGCTTATGCAACCCACAACATAAAATGCTAGAAGCAATTATAACATCGCCATTTGACACATCATGAACTATACATCTGTCATCAATAAATTTCACAACCAAGCCAATCTTGGGTAATGTAGAAACTGATAACAGATTCTTCTTGATCCCTGGCACAAATAAAGCATGTGACAAAGTGAAAGAACTACCATCAGCAATAGTCAGAATGATCTTACCAACTCCCATGACATGATAAGAGGAGTTGTTGGCACGTGTGATATATTCCCTGTAGATGTAAGCTCGAGTAAAGAGAAGAAAACTACGGTATGAGGTAATATGTTTGGTCACCCCACTATCAAAGTACCAAACATCTGAGTCTACTACAAACATGCATTGCTCATGAGAAGATGGGTCAAAACTGCAAATAGTAGTAAATGCCCATTCTTCTTCTTGCATGCAAGATTGGCAGACTTTGTTTTCGATGTAGAGGCCTCTACAACAACCATTCTGGCCTCTTTCTTCTTTGCCTCTTTTGCAACCAGTTTAGGACAGTTCTTTATGATATGATCATTTTCTTTACAGTACTTGCAAAACAATTTCTACTTTTCTGATTTCTTCTCATCTTTGTCTTCCTTCTTCAAATGTGTAGAGTTAACATATTTTTTCTTGCTAGTTGAAGAGCTCCATATGGAGGGAGAGAATACTTCTCCCAAGAATTCAATGATTATCTTTGGAATGCAGGTATCAAGAGAGAAATAACTTGCAAGTATACACCTCAACAAAATGGGGTGGCAAAAAGAAGGAATAGAACTTTGGTTGAGTTTGCTAGAGCAATGTTAAAGGAAAAGAATTTCCCTAATTATCTTTGGGCCCTTATGACTAGCCAAGAAAGCTTAATTTGCAACACGCATAATGAACTTGTTCTGCCTCGATTGATCTTCTTGCAACAAAATAGAGACTAACTCCTCAAATGACAAGGCATTTGGATTGCCTTTCATCATCAACCGAAGAGTAGAAGCAAAACTCTAATATGAATCAGGAAGACCATTCAGAACGGTCTGCACAAGTGAGCTATCTAGTATAACTTCATTAGCACAAATCAATTGTTCCTTCAAGTCTTTGATCTTTGTTAGAAAACTGTCCATAGAATCACCTTCATTCATATGCTCACTCTCCAACTATTTTTGGAGCTAAGCAACATGAGCCTCATTCCTAGCTTGGTACAATGTGGTAAGTGTATCCCAAGCATCGTTAGCTATTCTTCAAGAGCAAATGTGAGGAATAATGGCACGTTTGACAGACAAAGGTATCAATGCATGTGCATGGGCATCTCTGCCTCAAAAGTGTTGAGCCCATAAATGTCATATTGGTCAAAGCCAACCACAATCAAAGTCAAAGGATCAAAGTCAAAACAATCAAAGTCAACATGTTCAAAGTAAAAAAAGTCAAAATCAACATGGGTGAAGTCAAAGCGTTCAAAGTCGGGTGTCAAGGTGCACAGGTAGTGCACAATTAATTGTTCACAAAGGATATAATTGTCGAAAGTTGGTTGCAGGTTGCAGAGGTATTTCTATAATTCTCTAAGGTTCAAAGTGTTTGGAAGGTTCAAGTGAACCCTCTCTTATATGCACATTTGAAGAATTAAAAGGCAAAATTTGAAGGTATGTGAAGTGGCAGCGTACGTAGAAGTGAAAGTATTCCCCCCAATTAAAATTTTTTGTTTTAATCTAAAGTCACTACTGGACAAAACAGGGATTCATTGCCTGCCCACTTTTGGAGACAATCTTGGGACATCAAAGTGAGCACCAAGATACTCTAGCAGTTAGGAGCGTATGTGAACCGACACTCAAATAAAGGCAAGGCATTATTCTTGGTAAGACTAAGCAAGGTGATCATAGTCTACACTAGACTAAGAGAGTGTAAGAGACATACAGTGAGTGTGCAACGCAGAGAAGTGAAGTGCAAGGTGTGCAAGAAGAGTGACTTAGAAGTGTGTAGAGAAGTGCTAAGCCGTAAAACCAAAGGTCCCGTTGAAGCTATGCAAGATCGATAGAAGGTATCCATCCCTTCCCCTATTGGAAGCTTGAATGCAAGGTGTGCACAAGTGCAAGCTTGGAGAAGGTGGAGGTCTGGTGCAGAGAAGGCCGGCACCAACAAGAACCTTGGGTATGTAACTTTTTTGATTGTGCACTCTTTGGGATTTTGCACAGAAAGCATTTGGATTGTATTGTACATCACCATTGTACTTTTCTCCTTATAATCAATCTATAGAAGCTTCCAGTCTTTGTATCCTTCTTCTTATATTTCCCCCTTCTCCTACAAACACTCAAATCCCTTTTTGCACAAGAATCCCCCAACAAAATCTGGCACCCCCCGTGGGACAACAAGGAGATTTGAGCATAGGAGAAGAAAATTGCAAAGTGTAGAAGAACTCAAGGATACTGATAGTACTGTACTACCTTAAGGGGTAATCTTTCTTCTATTGGAACTCTCTTAAACTAAGAGGAGTATGAACAAGTCATGATCGCAACCTAGTCTCAAAGCTTGAGGGTCCCTTGCAAAGGAATAAGAAGGTTATTCGAAGATCAACTAGCCCATCATCATCGACATCATTAGTAAAGAATATGGCAGCCCAGGTAGATTTGGAAACCTTACTTTGTAGATTGAATATAAAATTTCCATCTTTCAGAGGGCTAGCACAAGAAGACCCATATGAGACATTATGAGATTCTTGGCATTATGTAAAACAAGGGGTTTGATGGGAAGAGAGGACGCATTTCTTATTCTTTTCCCTGCAACAAGGGAACACAATGAGAACATTATTGAAGAATTAGAAAATTTAAGACTAGGTCCTAGGGAGAACTTCCCATAATTTATTATCAGAGCTAAGGAATTAATGGCCAAACTACCAGACCCTCCCCATGATTTTTTTATTAAGAAGTGGTTGGCCAAACCACTTCCCATATCAACACAATGTAAAATAAAGGAGTTGGTTTTATCGACATCAACAATAGAAGAATTTATCAATACAGCCACAAGATTGGAACAAATTAGACAGCAGTATGGGGCAAGCTCTTCCAATTTGTCATATCCTGCAGAACCTGAAGACCCAGTAATTCAGCTAAGGAAAGAGCTTGAGACCTTAAAAAGGAATAAGTCCCATAAAGAAGAGGAGACTGTTGTGAATCAATTGAGGAGGGAAATTGAAGCATTGAAGCTACCAAAGGAAGAGGAAGCCGAAGCAAAAGAACTGGCTCAGCTTCGATAGGAGTTGCAGGAACACAAGGGGGGTGGCATCAAAAGTGGGCTATGTTGTACCATGTGCAGCAAGTAGGGTCATGTGGTAAGTGAATGTCAATTGTGAAGTGTAACTTGTCAGCTATGCAGGAAAGCTGGTCATGAGGCATATGAATGTCAATCAAGAGGAATGTCTGCACAACCTTATTGGGCACAAGGAGGTGCTCAATTCTGAACCAATGCAATGGCAACAGCCCCCAGCCAAGGTAATAACTACAATCAAAGACCTAGAGGTAAGTATGGAAATGGGCCTGAAGGCCAATTATCTGTTTTTGGTGTGGAGAGTGTGGACATTATCAAAGTAAATGCACCCTGTCAGAAAATGCTCCCCCTCGCAAGAATTGCCTAAATGCCAAGGATCACTATACAAATTGTTGCCCACAAAACTAAGCATCTCCATTTGGGCCCCATCTCCAAATGTTTCTTAGTAAATAATCATGGAGCAGTAGAACGAGCCACTATCATACAATCACCATCCACTAGAGTGGTACAATTAGAAGAAATCGATTCCATGGTCATGCAGACAAGAAGCAAAGGGAAAATTCTAGAAAAACCAAACCAAGGATCAAATTCTTGTGAAAGTGACCAAGATCAGAGGATACATCAGAGCAAATCAGATATATGTGAATATGCAAACCAAGAGAAAGGAAGTTCAACAAAATGTGATACAAAAAGAAGATTTTTCA
This sequence comes from Ceratopteris richardii, assembly GCA_020310875.1. Classification (NCBI taxonomy): domain Eukaryota; kingdom Viridiplantae; phylum Streptophyta; class Polypodiopsida; order Polypodiales; family Pteridaceae; genus Ceratopteris; species Ceratopteris richardii. The sequence continues at coordinate 32,670,018 of CM035420.1, read as the reverse complement.
TAATCTAATGATTTCATTAGGAATGCATATAGTCGGGCCCACAAGGAACTTGAGAAATCAAACATCAAAATCGACCTTAGGGAATTTGGAGCTTCGAGATTATTCAAGTAAATTAAAACGGAGGTTAGTATCCTTGAGTTGATAAACATGGTTGCAAAATTCAGGTCTGAAGTACTACACATTATTGATGAGGCTTCCTCATCCACCTTGGTGGTGAAGACTACTACCTTAGGCCAAGGGAAGGGTGTAGAAGAAGCACCTCTCATCGACTATAAGAGTCCCAAACTGACATCAACAATTAAATGATTAAAGCTACAAGGAGTCATTGTGGATGGTGGGTCTGGCATAAATTTGATGCCTGATCATACCATGGAGAAGCTTTGCCTACGTCCATCCAGACCAGCCCACTTCACCATTACTTTGGTAGATCAAAGCAAAGTAAGGCCAATGGGGGTGATCCCAAAAGTTCCATTGGAAGTACAAGGTAATCTCTTCATTTTGGATTTTATGGTATTAAGACTGCCCCAGGTAAAGGGGGGATTTCCCATCTTGATTGGAAGACCATGGTTGAGGCATGCAAGTGTCATTCATGATTGGGATAAAGACACTATTTGGGTACAAAAGAAATAGGAACTTACACATATATATTTAGAGGAGGGTCCAAATCATCAAGGGAACACTAGCATGATGCAATCAGTTGGCATTTGCATGGAACAAGAAATGGAGGACCAACGAGGAGGACATTTTGAATTGGCTGCAAGTAGGCAACTCTTGCTCTTTTTTTTGGAGTTTTTCTAAATAATTCTTCCACAAATGAATGTCATGATGAGAATGAGGATAAAGTTCAGGTTGATGGATTTAGGAGAATCCATCATAGATCACTGAAGGGGGAGGAAGACACCCCTCAAGCACAACTTGGAGAAGGATGCAACAACAACAGAGAAGGAAGTTACTAAAGTTAAAAACAAGGTAAAACATACTAGTGAGGAATATTCTTTGCCAATTTAAGAAATCCCTACAGGATGGATGCAGAACAAAGAGGAATACATTGAGATCCAGAACACTCATGCTTATGCAACAATGCAGGAAAAACTATTAAAAGAAAAGAGGGTTGGAGATGAGCATGTAGATTCCATGGTAGATAGAAACCCAATCAAAGAAGTACAATTAGGCACTCAGGAAAATAACCGTCCAGTTTTGGTGGCCACTTGGTTGTGGAGCCAGCTAGAGCTACTTGAAAAGGTAAAATCTTTCTTGACACACTATGCAAATGTTTTTGCGTGGCATTATAAAGACTTAGAAGGAGTGTCTGCCAATTGTGGAGAGCACAGAATCCCTCTTGTTGATGGAGCCAAACCAATAAGAGTAAAGAGTTATCGACTTAACCCAAAATATGCGGAAGTTGTTTATGTGGAAATAAAGAAGATGGAGGATGCAGGAATCATCATCCCTGTGGAACACTCATAATGGCATTAACCAATGGTTATAGTACCAAAGAAGAATACCAACAAAATCAGGATTTGTGTTGACTTTAGAGCACTCAACAAGGTGACCATTCCAGATGGATTCCCCATGCCTTTTGCAGAGCAGGTCATTGAAGAAGTGGCTGGACATGCATTATATAACTTTATGGACAATTTTAGTGCCTATAACCAAATATCCATCCACCTAGAGGATCGTGAAAGACTACTTTTATCATGCCTTGGGGCACATATGTGTATGTCAAAATGCTATTTGGACTCAGAAATGTTTTAGCCACCTTTAACATGACTATCAACCTCATTTTTGGATCCTTATTGCTAGAAACACTTAGAATTTTCATGGATGACTTTTCTTCATTTTTAGGATCTCACAAAGAGACCCCATTGGATTGCTTGGACCATCACTTGAGACAGTTTCATAATGTTTTTAAGAGATGCAAGGAGACTAAACTAAAGTTAATCCCAAATAAATGTCATTTCCTTGTGATAGAAGGAACCCTCTTGGGACATGTGGTATCGGCTGAAGGTATGGCTTCAGACCCTGATAACATTATTTCTATACTAAAGTTACCTCAACCCAAATCTCCTAAAGAGATTCAACGCTTCTTGGGGCATACTAGGTACCATAGAAGATTTATCAAAATGTATGTAGAGATAGCCAGGCACTAGCTAGACTTATAGGTAAATGTTGGAGCATGACAATCAACAATTGGTGATTATATAAAGCCTATAAGTGAAGAGATGAAGAAAAGATTGAAGTCCAACTTCATGACGTGAAGAGAAGATTCAGATAGCAAAGTTCTTTAAAACATATGTACATTAGCTTTGTAAATACTTCAATATACTTGAAGTAATGACGAATCAATACTCATATGTATATATAGATACGTGTAGATGGTCGTATTAGATGAGTAAGATGAAGCATAGATGAATAGATGATGTGTTTTGCATGTATCATCCATCAGATGTATGAAGAGTTGAATAGAAAGTATGTTCAGAGAATTGTGCGTCGATCTTTTCTCTAGTTCTCCTTCTGTATTTGATTTTATCAGAAATCCTTTTGTACACATCTAAGTTCATATTTAATCTATCTATGGTTAAAGTTTGAGAGTTCAATTGCAAACAGGCTGAGAGAATTTTGTATAGGAACATCTATATGTGAGAAAGTGTTGAGTGTCTTCTGAAACAGGCCCAATTTCGATGGTCAAAGAAATGATAAGTTCTCAGTGCACAGTGTAAAGTTTTACACAAATGAGGAGTCAAAATCTAAGTTGGAAGGTAATCCATCTATGGCTAAAAGCATTTGCTTAAACGGGTTCTAGATTGGGAGAACTATGTGTTAGAAGTTGCAGGTGTCAAAATCGACTCTACAGGAAGGCAGTTTCAGACATAGGTAGATTGTTTGAAGCATTTCTCATATTGTACTGAAGCTTTTGAAGTGTTTTAACTTGGAGCAAGTGTGCATACTCTAGACGATACATTGTACAAAGTTTCATCAGAAACTTTACACAAATGATTAATCAATGAGTGATTAATGTGCAGCAGACTTTTCTGTGAAATGACTTTCTTCACAATTAGTTAACTTCTTGATAGTTTGGTGATTGTCTTCCAAAATTGGTTGAAGTTTAAAGTTATTCTTGATATAGAGGTGGTCTACATCAAGGATAGCTTGTTCTTTTGGAGATTAACACTCTCCATCAGTGGTATCAGAGCAGGTTGTATTAAAATTGAGGAAAGGAAGACCCCGACTGTTGCAGATATACAAATTTCACACCTTGAAGGTTCAAAAAGATAAAGTGTGGTTGAAAGGCTGAAGGAAGACACATAAAGGTTATCAAAAGGATCAGAAGGAGCAACATTCGAAGCTAAGTTATATCCATTCCTTATAAGGATTAAAGATTTGATAGTACAGGTGAAGAAAGGATGGGAGATAGTCTCCAAATTGAGAAGTTGGATAGAGAGAACTATCCAGCTTGGTCTATGAGAATGGAAGCTCATCTTATGAGCAAAGATCTAATGGGATACATCACAGGAGAGGAAGAAAAGCCAGAGTTCAAAGATCCTAGTTTTCCAACTAGGGAGGAGCTTGCAGATATAAAGATTTGGATGAAGAAGGATGCTCAAGCAAGGAGCATAATCTACATGGCAATGAATGATTATTTGCTTCCTCATATCACAGGACTTGAAAGTGCAAGTGACATTTGGAATGCTTTGGAAGAGCATTTTCAGAATACAACCAAATCAAGGAAAGATTCATTATGGGCAGAGTTTACTACATTCAAGAAGAAGGCTTCACAATCAATATCTGATTATGTGACAAAGATGAAAGACATTGCTGATTCTTTAGGTGCAATTGATGAAGATATTGAAGAAGATAAGTTGGTAAGACAAATTCTCACAGGGCTAAGAGGAGATGAGAAGTGGAAGCCTTTTATTTTGTCTACAGAACTTTCATTAAATCATTTCACTCTTGATTTGAATCAATTGTTAGGACATATGCTAACTTTTGAGAATGATATCAAAGGAGATGTTGATAAGAGTGCAGTTCATGCAATGTATTCTGAAGACAAGAAGAAATCTAGCAAAGGAAAGCAAAGAAATCTAGCAAAATAAGTAGAGGAAGAGGTAGAAATAACAAAGATAATTTCAGAGCTTGTCGGATATGTGGTAAGACCAATCATCTATCTCATGATTGTTGGCATAATAATCAAAGCAATGGTAATTTTAATCAGAACTTTAATCAAAGAGGAAGAGGTGGCAGATATCAAAGAGGAAACTTTAGAGGTAGAGGTGGTAGGAATTCTTTTGGAAGAGGTGGAGGAAGAAACTTCCAAAATCAATCCTATAATAACACCTATTACAATTATGCATCAGATCAGAAACAAGATTCAACTCTTATTATGAATGCAACATGTGAAGCCTCACATGAAGACATGAGAGTATTTTATATTGACTCAGGATGTGGCAATCATCTGAGTCGAAATATTGCTTTGATGACTGATCTAGATCATAAGGCAATTAATCATACAGTTCAAACAGGTGATAATACAAAGCACAAAGTAAAGTCAATTGGTTCAGTTAAAGCCAAAGATGGAAGTACTCTATTGAGTAAGGTTCTGTATGTTCCTACAATTCCAAAGGCTCTTCACACTAAAAATACAAGGTAATGTTGGACATGCTATGTTTACATATGGAGAGCAAAAGGTGTCTGAATTGGATCTTTGGCATAAAAGACTTGGACATTTTAATGAAAGAGGTATCAAAGAAATGGTTAACAATGGTTCAGTGCTTGGATTGCCTAATGTTGCAGGTCAATACATGACATACAGATGTGAAGCATGTCAGTTAGGTAAGGCTCATAAGCAACCATATAATAAGCATGGTTTTATGTATTCAAAAAGACTTGAATTGGTACATACAGATGTGTGGGGTCCTTCGAAGGACTTAAGTATAAATGGTTCAAGATATTATGTCATATATGTTGATGATGCTACCAGGTGGATTACAATCTATGTGATCAAAGACAAGTCAGAAGTGTTTAATACATTTAAACACTATCACGCATATGCAGAAAGAATTACAGGTCAAACATTGAAGAGGTTGTGAAGAGAGATGGTGGATGCAATCCAAAGATGAGTTGGTGCTGCTACAACCAGCTTCACACTAGCCAACTGAGACTTCAGAGTTGATTAGTAAACCCTTTGAGCTTTCTAAATCCACCAAAATATCAGCCAAGTACTTTGGAACATGTATCCCAAAAGTTTAAGTCAAGACAGACTAGTTGCGAAATGACTCCTCCCAAAACTTGCTATTTTTGGACATACACCTGCTGGAAAAGATGAACAATGCTCTCAATCTGGTAGGAATTAGAAAAATTCCTTTTGGGCATAGCAAATAGACTTACCAAGCTTCTCAATCCAAGTTAAAACACTTCAAATGATGGAATGAACATTGAGAACAAGTTTCATCAATTTCTGGAACATGCCCACTATTCTCGGGGCTCTGTAGAGATAGACCAGTGAGTAGTAAAATGCAGATGTCTTCAAACCCATAAATCCAATGACCATGAACATTTATATGCAGAAAGTAGACAGTAAGAGCTATCCAACGCACTTTAAAACACGGAAACATGTGGAGTAGAACTCGAGATATGACCTTCTGAAGGTACTGCTCTGAGTGAGTATAGCAGAGAACAAAACAGAGAAGTAGATGATAATAAACGTATAGATTCACATATGATTACAACCACATTGGCAATGAATCTTTGCACAATGGGAGTAGAATGATAGAGCTATGGAGTAAGCTCTTCAATCTCTAGAAAATGACATGAAGTGGTCACGTACAAGGCTTGCAAATCGCCTCTTCCTTCTTGCTCTTTTTATAGCTATTCTTGGAGGGAGTTTTGAATTTGAATTCAAATGGCTCCACCTAAAAGTGATCCCCAAAGTTAGGAGATATTCCCTCAGCTCAAAAATTCGTGGTTTTAGGTAGTTAGAGCCACGAGTTTGCTTTTACATCATGGATGATGTAAGACATCCTTTTCCTTTTTTCTTTTTCCATTTACAAGAGATAAAGTGAACTCTTTTACAAGAGGTGTTCACATGACTACTCATGTGACTTACAAATGAGGATAATATCAAGCATATCAAGCATGTAGGCTTGGACAAAATGCACCAACAGCTCCCCCTCAAGCCTAACATGCTTGGCCTCCAAATAAGTCTTCAATTGTCCTTGATTTACTGCAAGCCAATCATCAACTTGAATCTACTTAACTTTGTACCATCAAGAGCTTTAGTCAACATGTCTGCACATTGCATATCTGTAGAGACATAGGATAGTTGAATATCCTTGCTCAATAGCTTCTCCCTTACATAATGGTAGTGGACTTCAATATGCTTGGTTCTAGCATGGTATACCGGATTAGCTGCTAGATGTAGTGAGCTTGTGTTGTCACCAAAAATGTGAGGTGTTGAAGAATGAAGTCCAAGATCTGTGTACAAATACTTTAACCACATGATTTCTTGAGTTGCATTAGCCAAACTTCTATATTCGGCTTCATTAGAAGATAATGTCATGGTTGGTTGCTTCTTCGATGACCAAGAAATGATTTTTGAACCTGCAAATGATATATACCCGGATGTGCTTCTTCTATCATCTTTAGATCCGGCCCAATCTGCATCTGAGTAGACCTTTGGCTCAATATATGAAGTAAATGAATAGAACAAACCTTCATTCATTGTCCCCTTTAGGTACTTGAGGACTCTCTTGGCCGCTTCCATATGTGGTCTTCTCGGCTTATGCATAAACTAACTCAATATGCTAACACTATAGCATATATCCACCCTTGTGAGAGTTGCATAATTCAAACTTCCAACCAAGCTTTGATAGCTTGTGATGTCTCCAATTGGCTCTCCTTCATAAGCACTAAGCTTATGATTTTGCTCCATAGGTGTATCTGCACACTTGGTATTTTCCATCTTGAACTTGAGGAGCATGTCATGCACATACTTCCTTTGTGTGATGTATATACCTGAATCTGTGTAGATTAACTCCAATCCAAGAAAATAAGTGAGTGGTCCAAGGTCACTTATTTTGAACTCCTCCTTCATTTGACTCTTTACCTATTTGATTCCTTCAAGATCATTGCCTGTGATAATAATATCATCAACATACACACATAAATAGATCACTTCAGATCCATTCCTCTTTATGAACAAAAAGGTATCCGCCTTGCTAGCTTTGAATCCTTGGTCCTACAAATAAGTCACCAATCTGAAATTCCAAGCTCTTGGAGCTTGCTTCAATCCATACAAAGCTTTCTTTAGTTTGCATACATAGTTAGGATGATGTGCATCCTCATATCTAGGAGGTTGTGCCATATACACTTCCTCAGAAATCCATCCATTCAAGAAAGCATTCTTTACATCAAGTTGATAGAGATTCCAATTTCTAGATGCAGCAAGACTAATGAGAACCCTAATTGTAGGCATTTTTGCAACAGAAGAGAAATTCTCCTAATAATCAATACCATGGGTTTGAGCAAACCCTTTAGCAAATAACCTTGCTTTGTGTCTATTTATACTTCCATCTGGATTCCTCTTGATTTTGTATATCCATCGAGATCCAATTACCTTCATAGATGGCTTGTTAGGTACAAGCTCCCAAGTGTCATTCTCCTTCAAGGCTTCCATTTCTTCATCCATTGCATCTCTCCAAGCATTCTTGCTTTGGGCTTGTTCGAATGTGGTAGGTTCTTCATTGGTTGAATCCTTTGCAATGTAGATTGAGTGCTTTGTGACCAAAGAAGTATCATAACCAAACCTCTCTGGTTTCTTCTTCTCCCTTGAAGACCTTCTAAGTGGTTGATGTGAGCTCTGTGGACCATATGTAGCATCTTGCATCTTTGCTTTACCTTTGTTCTTCCATAGCTTTAGCCTTTCCAAGTCTTCTAGGTCAATCTCCAAATCACTTTCTTCAATCTGCTTCGGCTCCTTTGGTTGAAGTGATGGAAAATCTTCATCCAAGTCATAAGGCAGCTTCACTTTCCTGTCATCATCAAACCATGATTTGTTTTCATCAAAAATTACATCTCTACTCACAGAAAATCCTTTATTGGTTTGATTGTACAATCTATATCCTTTTTGGTTTTGATCATAACCAATGAATACATGTTTCTTGCCTTGGGATCCAATTTACCTCTTACTTGAGAAGGAATGTGAGCATAGGCTAAGCATCCAAAGATTTTACAATGCTCTAGACTAGGTCTTCTTCCATTCCACACTTCATATGGAGTGGTTCCATCTAGTGACTTAGATGGAAGTCTATTTATGAGATATGTGGCTGTAGACACAGCCTCTGCCCATAGGTAGTTTGGCAATCCCTTTTCGTTGAGCATGGACCTTGCAGCTTCGACAATAGCTTTGTTCCTCCTCTCTGCTACGCCATTGAGTTCGGGTGTATACCTTGTAGTGACTTCCCTTTTAATGCCTCTTTCATGCAAGAAGGCATCAAATTCAGAAGAGAAGTATTCTCCTCCACCATCTGATCTGAGTCTTTTCAAAGTCCTACCTGTTTGGTTTTTAACAAGAGCAATATACTTCTTAAAGCAATTAAACACTTCATCCTTGTGCTTCATGAAAAATAGAATGGTCCACCTGCTACAATCATCTATGAAAGACACATAATATCTTGAGCCTGATATAGATGGCTCCTTACTTGGACCCCACACATCTGTGTGCACTAGATCCAAAGGATTTTGGTACATATATCCTTTCTTATTGAAAGGTTGTCTATGAGCCTTGCCGAGTTGACAAGCTTCACACTTATAAATCATGTGTTGCCTCGTGATATTAGGCAAACCAAGTACACTTTGGTCCCTGCAAATTTGTTTGAGTGTCCTCTCACCAATGTGAGCAAGCCTTTTGTGCCATATCTCCAACTCTGTTAGAGTTTGAGATCCATAGCTAAACAAAGCTATGTTCTTTGTATCTTCCACTTCAAAAGTGAAAAGCCTTCTTGTCTTTTCTCCTTTGGCAATCCTTCGAAAGCCTTGCCTTGGGTCTTCAACATATGCTCCAAATCGGTTGAATCTAACCTGCAATCCTTTTTCAACAATCTGTCCAACACTTATTAAATTTTTGGTAATTGTAGGGACATACAAGACTTTGCTTAAGAGGTTCATATTCCCATCTGATGTCTTCACATTACCTATCTTCTCCACTGAGTGCCTTGTGTCATCTCCTGTCTGCACTTCATGCTTGTTATGAGGATCTTCCAAATCAGAAAGTAAAGCCACATTTCCTGCTACATGGTTTGAGCATCCCGAATCAATGTAAAATATGTGATCATCATCCTTACCCTTCTTTACTGATAGATTCATCATCAATAATGAATCTTCTTGAATTTGGTCCTCTGCATAGTTATTGTAATCTCTTCTTCCTCTATGGCCACCTTGATAGTTGTTATTTTTGTAATTGTTGTTGTAGTAGTTGTTGTTGTTGTAGCCTCCATTGTATCTGCCTCTATTTGATCCATAGCCACCTCTATTGAATCCTCTTCCTCTTGAGTTCCTTGGGTTCCTAAAACATTCTTCAGTAGTATGATTAGATAAGCCACATATGTTGCAAGGTTGAGATGATTGGAATCTCCCCCTGTCTTGCTTTCCACCTCTACCTCTTCCTCTAGCTCTTCCTCTACCTGCAAAGTTTGCTTGGAAAGAGCTACCTTCATCTTCATTCTTCCTATTCTTTGACTTTTCCTTGACCTTAGCTTTATCAGAATATAAGGCAGAAGTTTGATTACCTCTTGAGGACCCACCACCTTTGCTAATATTTGCTTCATGAGTGAAGAGTTGGCCCATGAGTGTGTTGAGGTCGGGTACATGCATATCCATGTATAAATCCATGGCTGTTGTGAATGACTCCCACTTGTCGTCTGCTTTGATTCCATTTATTATTTGTCTAATGATTTGCTCCTCTTCAATTACCTCTCCAATGCTTCCAAGTTGGTCGGAAATCTCCTTCATCTTTGTGACATAATCAGTCACATTTTGCTTCGGGCTTTTCTTCATTGTTGTGAACTCCATCCACAATTGGTTCTTCCTTGCTCGAGTGTTGGAAGAGAAGAAAGAAGCAAGTGCATTCCACATCTCTCTTGATGTCTTGCATCCCTTGACATGAGGTAAAAGAAAATCAGAGATTGAGTTTAGAATATAGGACCTTGCAAGTGCATCCTTCGAACACCAATTTGAAAGTCCTTCCACTTCTTCATGTGATGGTTGCCCTTTGTTCCTCATGGTTGGCATTGCTTCATCTCTGGATATGAATCCATAAAGATTCCTCCCTTGAAGGTAAGCCTCCATCCTTAGAGACCATGCCGGGTAGTTGTTTCGATCCAATTTTTCAATTGTTGATGGAAATCCATCTCCCATGTTGCTTGACTATGCTCTGATACCACTGTGAAGAGAGATGGTGGATGCAATCCAAAGATGAGTTGGTGCTGCTACAACCAACTTCACACCAGCCAACTGAGACTTCTGAGTTGATTAGTAAACCCTTTGAGCTTCCTAAATCCACCAAAATATCAGCCAAGTACTTTGGAACATGTATCCCAAAAGTTTAAGTCAAGACAGACTAGTTGCGAAATGACTAGCTCCCAAAACTTGTTATTTTTGGACATACACCTGCTAGAAAAGATGAACAATGCTCTGAACCTGGTAGGAATTAGAAAAATTCCTTTTGGGCATAGCAAATAGACTTAGCAAGCTTCCCAATCCAAGTTAAAACACTTCAAATGATGGAATGAAAACTGAGAACAAGTTTCATCAATTTCTGGAACATGTCCACTATTCTCGGGGCTCTGCAGAGATAGACCAGTGAGCAGTAAAATGCAGATATCTTCAAACCCATAAATCCAATGACCATGAAACTTTATATGCAAAAAGTAGACAGTAAGAGCTATCCAACGCACTTTAAAACACGGAAAGATGTTGAGTAGAAGTCGAGATATGACCTTCTGAATGTACTGCTCTGAGTGAGTATAGCAGAGAACAAAACAGAGAAGTAGATGATAATAAATGTATAGATTCACATATGATTACAACCACATTGGCAATGAATCTTTGCAAAATGGGAGTAGAATGATAGAGCTATGGAGTAAGCTCTTCAATCTCTACAAAATGACACGAAGTGGTCACGTACAAGGCTTGCAAATCGCCTCTTCCTTCTTGCTCTTTTTATAGCTATTCTTGGAGGGAGTTTTGAATTCGAATTCAAATGGCTCCACCTAAAAGTGATCCCCAAAGTTAGGAGATATTCCCTCAGCTCAAAAATTCATGGTTTTAGGTAGTTAGAGCCACGAGTTTGCTTTTACATCATGGATGAGGTAAGGCATCCTTTTCCATTTACAAGAGATAAAATGAACTCTTTTACAAGAGGTGTTCACATGACTACTCATGTGACTTACAAATGAGGATAATATCAAGCATATCAAGCATGTAGGCTTGGGCAAAATGCACCAACAGAGGTTAAGGTCAGATGGAGGGGGAGAGTATTTCTCTAATGAGTTTAGTGATTATTTGTGGAATGCAGGTATAAAGAGAGAGGTTACTTGCAGGTACTCTCCTCAACAAAATGGTGTAGCAGAAAGAAGAAATAGAACTCTTGTTGATTTTGCAAGATCAATGATGAAGGAGAAAAATTGCCCTAATTATTTGTGGGCTGAGGCTGTAAACACAGCCACATATTTGGTCAATAGGTTACCATGTAAAGCTTTGCGACACCATATGAATCTTGGTGGGCTAAGAGATACCTTGGATCATTGTAAAATATTTGGATGCTTGGCATATGCATATGTGCCATCACAATTGAGGCATAAATTGGAACCTAAAGCAGAGAAGTATGTATTCATTGGTTATGATGACAAGCAGATGGGTTATAGGTTGTGGAATCCATCCACAAAGCAATTCCTTGTGTCTAAGGATGTTACATTTGATGAGCAAGGTACTTGGTATGCAGGTACACTTAATGTTCATGCAGATGTTGAAGAAGTTGTGAATCAACAGAAAGGTAAATCAAAGGTTCAGATATTTGATGAAGAGGAGAATAATGAAGTACAGGTAGAAGTTGAAGAAGTGCCAAGGTTTGATCCTGAATGTGATGAACGAGAAAATTCAAGAAATGGAGAACTCAGAAGGTCATCTAGACACAAATGGCAACCTACAAGGTATAGCTATGATACTTCATTCTTGACTACTAAAGATTATGCTTACATGTTAAAAGCAGATGAAGATCCATCCACATATGATGAAGCTAAAGGAAAGAAGAATTGGGAAAAAGCTATGCAGGAAGAATATGATGCATTGATGGAAAATGAGACTTGGGATTTGGTTTCTAAACCAAATAATCAGAAGATCATTGGATGTAAATGGGCCTACAAAACAAAAAGGTTTGTAGATGGAAGTGTATCTAGGTACAAAGCCAGCTTGTTGTAAAGGGATATGCACAGACATAGGGTGTGGAGTATGATGAAACTTATAGTCATGTTGCAAAATGACAACCATAGGACGCTCATAGCAATTACTACTTGCAAAGGTTGGAAATTATCTCAATTAGATGTGAAGAATGCATTTTTGAATGGTTTTATTTCAGATGAAGTCTACATGGAACAACCAGATGGTTTCAAAGATCAAGTGTACCCAAATCATGTGTGTAAGCTCAAGAGAGCTTTGTATGGGTTGAAGCAGGCCCCAAGGGCATGGAATTATAGGCTTCTAAAGTTCTTGAAGGAACTTGGATTTCAAGCTTCAAAGGCAGATAGTAGCTTGTTAGTCAAAACAAGTGAGGATGGATTTATTTATGTTTGTATTTACGTTGATGACATAATACTTACAGGAACATATGACAAAGATATACACATGATTAAGAAGCAATGGAGAAAGAATTCAAATCAGTGATTTGGGAAATTTGTCATTCTTTTTGGAAATGGAGATTTCATATACTCAACATGGAGTATATGTAACTCAAGAAAGGTATCTGAAAAATTTGCTAACCAATTTAAAATGGAAGATTGCAGAATAGCACCAACTCCAATGGAAGTGAATCATAGATTGAGTAGATATGGAGGCGAGGAATTCAAAGATATGAAGCTCTATCAGAGTTTGTGGGTAACCTGATTTATGCTACATTAACAAGACCTGACTTATCATATGCAGTTGGAGTTCTATCTCAATTCATGCATTGTCCTAGAAAGGAACATTGGATTGCAGGACAAAGAGTACTTAGGTACATCAAGGGCACACTTAAAGAAGGTTTGTATTATGGATTTACTTCAGATACAAGAGTCAAGATATACAGTGATGCAAATTGGGCAGGTAGTTCTGATGATAGAAGATCAACACATGGATACTTGTGTTATGTGGGAGATAAGCTAATTTCATGCTGCTCTAAGAAGCAACATACAGTTGCTCTATCAATCTACAGAAGCAGAATACAAAGGCATGGTAGAAGTTGCAAAGGAAGTAATATGGTTAAAGACTCTTATGAAGAGTTTTGATATTGTTCAAAGTACTCCTATCATTTGTGGAGACAATAGAGTTCTTTATATTTGGCAGCAAATCCTGTATTCCATGCTAGAACTAAACATATTGAGATTCAGTATCATTTTTGAGAGAGAAGGTTGTTGATAAAGAAATAGAAGTTATGCATACTCCTACAAAAGATCAACTTGCAGATATGATGACAAAAGCTTGGATGGACCAAAGTTGCAGAGGTTTAAAGATATGGCACGGATAAAGAAGATGCAGGTAATCACAATTGATGATTGAGGGGGAGCTGTTGGAGCAGGACAATCAACAATTGGTGATTATATAAAGCTTAGAAGTGAAGAGATGAAGAAAAGATTGAAGTCCAACTTCATGAAGTGAAGATAAGATTCAGATAGCAAAGTTCTTTAAAACATATGTACATTAGCTTTGTAAATACTTCAATATACTTGAAGTAATGACGAATCAATACTCATATGTATATATAGATACATGTAGATGGTCATATTAGATGAGTAAGATGAAGCATAGATGAATAGATGATGTGTTTTGGATGTGTCATCCATCATATGTATGAAGACTTGAATAGAAAGTATGTTCAGAGAATTGCGCATCGATCTTTTCTCTAGTTGTCCTTCTGTATTTGATTTTATCAGAAATACTTTTGTACACATCTAAGTCCATAGTTAATCTATCTATGGTTAAAGTTTGAGAGTTCAATTGCAAACAGGCTGAGAGAATTTTGTATAGAACATCTATATATGAGAAAGTGTTGAGTGTCTTCTGAAACAGGTGCAGTTTCGATGGTCAAAGAAATGATCAGTTCTCAGTGCACAGTGTAAAGTTTTACACAAATGAGGAGTCAAAATCTAAGTTGGAAAGGTAAGCCATCTATGGCTAAAAGCATTTGCTTAAATGGGTTCTAGATTGGGAGAACTATGTGTTAGAAGTTGCAGGTGTCAAAATCGACTCTACAGGAAGGCAGTTTCAGACATAGGTAGATTGTTTGAAGCATTTCTCATAATCTACTGAAGCTTTTGAAGTGTTTTAACTTGGAGGAGGTGCGGATACTCTAGACAATACATTGTACAAAGTTTCATCAGAAACTTTACACAAATGATTAATCAATGAGTGATTAATGTGCAGTAGGCTTTTCTGTGAAATGACTTTCTTCATTGTCAGTTAACTTCTTGATAGTTTGGTGATTGTCTTCCAAAATTGGTTGAAGTTTAAAGTTATTCTTGATATAGAGGTGGTCTAACATCAAGGATATCTTGTTCTTTTGGAGATTAACACTCTCCATCAGTAAAGAAGTACCCTTTAAATGGGAAGAAGAAGAAGAGAATGCTTATCAGACATTAAGGTCCAAATTGGTGGTTGCACCAATTCTTATCACACCAGATTGGTCAAAACCTTTTCATGTACATGTAGATGCCAGTGCATATGTAGTGGGTGCATATGCAGTGAAGAATAAAAACTTGATAGACGTATTTAGTATGCTAGTCGAATTTTGACTAAGGCCGAAAAAAATTATAGCACCACAGAAAGGGAGGCCCTAGCGATGGTTTTTGTTGTACAAAAGTCTCTTCATTATTTTCTAGGTGTGAAATTTGTTATCATCATTGATCATCAGCCACTCAGGTATTTATTGAATAAGCCACAAGTGACTGGGAGGATATGGAGGTGGCTAGCTTTGGTCTAGGAATGTGATTTTTCTATAGTCCATAGACCACGTAAAGAAAATGTCATGGCAAACCACCTATCTAGGATCAACATGATGGATCAAGCAATTGGAGTAAATGATGACTTTCTAGATGCTAATTTGTTTGCTGTACAAACACCAAGGCTCATATGATGACATCAAGAATTTTCTTAAAACTGGACTATATCTAGAGAAGGCAATGTTGTGCAAAGAAAGAGGTTACTAATCAAGAGCAGACCCTTTACCTTTATTGAGGGAAAATTATATAGATAGGGAAAAGATAACAGGTTTAGAAAGTGCATGGAAAAAGAAGAAGTGAGGGAAGTCCTTAAATCTTCACATGAAGGAACAGGTGGTGGGCGCCTTCCAGGACATATTATGAGCCAGAGAATCCTTGATGTTGGCTTATGGTGGCCTACATTATTCAAAGATATAGAGGAATGGGGAAAAGTATGTGATATCTGTCAGAGGTGTGGACCCAAGCCAACAAAGTAGAGGCACAACCCCTTGATTATTTCTACTTCTTGGCAACCATTTCAGAAGTGGGGGCTAGATTTTGTAGGGCCCATCTATGCTCCTTCGATTCCAAAGAGAGAAAAGTATATATTAATCGCCACTGACTATGCAACAAAGTGGGCTGAAGCTATTGCCTCCCCTGATTGCACCGCTCAAACTGTTGCTGATTTCATTTATAGTAACATCATTCGCAAATTTGGATGCCCCTTGAAATTTGTACAAACCAAGGTACTCATTTTGTGAACAAGGTCCTACATCAAATTTTTTCTACATAGAACCTCTTGTGCCTATTATCCAAGAGCTAATGGATAGGAAAAATCCACCAATAAGGTGTTAATTGCCATGTTAAGGAAGGAATGTATGTTACAGCCCACTTCCTGGGGCATAACTCATCAAGGTGCCCTATGGGCATACAGATTAGCTTACAAAGAAGCTACTCGATATTCTCCATTCCAATTGGTTTATGGGGTATCGCCTATTGAACCCTTTGAATTTCTTCATGGGTCACCAAAACTAGCATTCATGCAGGGAAAGAAAGATTGTGGTCTCTCAGAGGCTTGGAGCACTGCATAAAGTGGAAGAGATACGTCTACATGCTCCAAAACAATTGATAGAGACTCAAATGAAGAGGAAGGAGGCACATGATTGGAATCTGTGTAACAATAACTTACAAACGGGCATGTTAGTTCTTCTCCATAGACCTCAAATCCACACACAAGTAAGGGGAAAATGGCTTCCACACTGGGAAAGACCTTATAGAATTAAGAAGATGTTGAATTGTGGTGCAGTGGAGTTAGAGACTCTGAAAGGAGAGGTACTACCACTGGTCAATATATGAAGGCTCAAGGCCTATCATCAACACAACGGAAGCTTTCTGGATCACCTGGAACTTGCAAAATTTTTCCAGGTCGTACATAGCCTTCTCATTCCATTCTGCTCAAGTTTTCATAGTTTTTATCCATTTTCATGCTTGTTCCTTGATTGTTATGCAACTTAGAAGTCATTTCACAACCTTTGCATAAGAAAAAAATTTTAGGAAAATTTTGGGAGTTTTTAAGGCATTTTTAGAATTTTTCTAGCATTTTTTCATCTTTTCAATGCCATTTTCTTGATAAAATGGAAGAATAAAGGAAGCTCTCTGTGGTTTTGAGTGGGAAAGTGGCCTGGAAATGTTGAGAATTTTCTTGAGAAATTTTCTTGAACTTTTTGCATTTTTTTTGGATTTTTTTGGACTTTATTAGTATTTTTTATATATTTTTTTAGGGTATTTTTCAAAAAAAAAGAGGCCCCTTGGCGGCTCATTTTATTTTTCAAAAAACTCTCTCTCTCTCTCTCTCTCTCTCTCTCTCTCTCTCTCTCTCTCTCTCTCTCTCTCTCTCTCTCTCTCTCTCTCTCTCTCTCTCTCTCTCTCCACCATCCACTCCCCCCCGCCCCCCTAACACATTTCTTTTTTTCTTTTTTTTAATTATTTTATTTTCTTATTTTATTTTATTTTTATCTAATTTTATTTTATTTTATTTATTTATTTAGTTTTCATTTTTATTTTTATTTTCTTTATTTATTATTTCCTTTTTTTTTTATTTTTTTATTTTTGATTTATTTTATTTTATTTTATTTTTTTGGATAAAAAAAAGAGATGCATCATATATATATATATATATATATATATATATATATATATATATATATATATATATATATATATATATATATATATATATATATATATATATATATATATATTAATGCTTTGGCTCTAGATCGCGCCTCAGATGGCCATTTTTTTCAAACTTGGAGTCATTTTCATGTCTTTTGGCACCTTTGGACTCATTTTTGGACTTAGTTTTTCCAAAATTCCAACTTCTTCTGAATTTTAGTCAAAACCCACATGTTCTGAGCACATTTCTCACGTGTTTCCTTTACGCACATGGTCCACATGGTCAATTCTAACTTTATTTTACCATATGTTTCACATTTTCCTATATGCACCATCTGTAGCTTTTCGGTTTTATCATTTTGGCCCTTTTGAGATCCCATAATCCTACTCCCTCACCCTCCCTATACCCTTACACCCAGCCCCAGCCTTACCCCTCAATGCCCTATCAATCTCAGCCCCCTCAACCCTCCCTTCCCCCTCCTTCCTACCCTCCATTCGCCATCCTTTTCCTTTCACTGCAAAATTTCCACTTTTGGTTCTTCTCTGGTGTTGTATTGTTCTTTAAAGCTCCTTCTCGACTTGTTAGCTGCTCTAGTGTCCTTTCAAAGATTTTGTAGCACAAGAATATTGGTGTTATCTCTGCTCAGAGTTTTTGTTGTAGCTATCCGGGACAGAGAGCACATGAAAGTCATATTGGTCAAAGTCAACCACAATCAAAGTCAAATAGTCAAAGTCAACATGTTCAAAGGCAAAATCAACATGGGTGAAGTCAAAGCGTTCAAAGTCGGGTCACGGGTGTCAAGGTGCACAACTAGTGCACAATTAATTGTTCACAAAGGGTATAATTGCATAAAGTTGGTTGCAGGTTGCAGAGGTATTTCTGTAATTCTCTAAGGTTCAAACTGTTTTTAAAAGTGTTTGGAAGGTTTAGGTGAACCCTCTCTTAGGTGCACATTTGAAGAATTAAAAGACAAAATGTGAAGGTATGTGAAGTGGCAACGTACTCAGAAGTGAAAGTATGGCCGCCAATTATTTTTTTTTAAGTCTAAAGTCACTACAGGACAAAGAGGGATTTGTTACTTGCCCACTTTTGGAGACAATCTTGGGACATCAAAGTGAGCACCAAGATACTCTAGCAGTTAGGAGCTTACGTGAACCGACACTCAAATCAAGGCAAGGCATTATTCTTGGTAAGACTAAGCAAGGTGAACATAGTCTACACTAGACTAAGAGAATGTAAGAGGCATACAGTGAGTGTGCTACGCAGAGAAGTGAAGTGCAAGGTGTGCAAGAAGAGTGACTTAGAAGTGTGCAGAGAAGTGCTAAGCCATACAACCAAAGGTCCCAAGGTTCCATTGAAGTTGTGCGCATGTTGACAGAAGGTATCCATCCCTCCCCCTATTGGAAGCTTGAGTGCAAGCTTAGAGAAGGTGGAGGTCCGGTGCAAAGAAGGTCGGCAACACAAGAACCTTGGGTATTTTGTAACTTTGGTGATTGTGCACTCTTTGAGATTTTGCACAGAAAGCATTTGGATTGTATTGTACATCACCATTGTACTTTTCTCCTTATAATCAATCTACAAAAGCTTCCAGTGTGTATATCCTTCTTCTTATCTTTTCCCTTTCTCCTACAAACACTCAAATCCCTTTCTACACAAGTACATGATGCCATGAGCAAGGATAAATGCAAGGGAGACTATGAGGGCAAAGGTAGATCCAGGAGAGAAAAGTGGTGTGTGGACCACGAGGGTTCTAGTACGGACTTAGTTGGTTGAAAGGAAAACCTCTTGAAAGGTAAAGATAAAGAGAAACAGGATAATTGTGCAACGAGAATTCCTAGACGTGATGGATTGAAGAAGGGACATGCATGGGAAAAGGATCCAGAAAAAGGCACAGTGAGTAAAGTGCTTCATTTAAAGAGTACGTGTAGGAATGGTGGGAGCCTAAAGGAGTCAGGATTAGCTCGTGCACATGACATAGTTATCCGATCGAGGTTTGATGGGAATAAATGTCAGGATAGCGCCGGATCAGAGCATATAAGGATCAATAGGGGATTATGCACGGAGAGGACTTCGAGCGAGCCGTTGGATGATGCCACTTCTTTGCGTGATTTGGGTGTTCTTACGAGTGATGTGTGGTTGGGTACAGGAACAAAGCGAGAAGGGCTTTCTCTACTGTTTCAGACTGTTTACCTTTTGTTTGTAGAAATCGCAGAAACTGGTAGACCAAGTGTGTTGTTATATAGGATCACTGAGGTCCAAGCGATCGATGGTTGATCAGGTATACTAGAATGCTCTATTCGACCTTGTAGTGTATTTCTTAGATCAAGAGTTAGAAAGCATGGTGATATCGATTGAGGGCTTGCGGATAGACTACAACGTAGAGGAGGCACACTGGCTTGCATGCTTTTGGAATCAAGGTTTGGACATTGACTTCCCGTTTCCCCAATTTGAGGAGTATCTACTTGGCTAGGCTGGATATGCCGAGGACTAGCACTTCTACTATGAGAGCGTGAGGGAACTGATTAATGAGGTAAATGATATCTATTGGGCATGGGCAGATCAGTTAGTCATATGCAACGACGACGAGGCTCCTAAGGCAGAGCTTGGCTCACCACCCATAGAGCATTGATCATTTGCGGTGAACAAGATGAAGCAAGAATTTTTGAGGTCACCATGCGACATTACGGCTGAAGAAGGGATTTAGACATAGGATGAGGGAATCCAGTTTGAGAGGTTTGTTTGCAACTAGTTAGTTGTGTCGTATATAATCGTTATGCTAGAGTAAGCAAAGTGACGGATGATTGATCTATTAGCTCCGCGTATACGTTTTTGTATTTTTGTGTATCTTGTTTGCATGATGTGCGGGTCGATTGGAGAGATGCTCCTTTCTGCCTCTCCCTAACTCTCAAGACATGGGAGATCGAAAAAGTGAAAAAGAAAAATAGAAAAAAAAAATGAAGAAAAGTACAAGCAAATGTTTGTATATATGTATGTTTGCTTGCCATTATGACGGGCTAGTAGGTGGGTGGAGTCATCTTGATCGGGTGGTTAGGACCATGAACGGATGCTAGTTTCGTCATAGGCTGGGACAGTTGTGTGTGTATATCTGTTTTTGGTGCTTCGCACCATAGCGGGTTGGTAGGTGAGTGGGACCATCTCGATCGGGCGGAGGAGACCACAATTCTCGCCCAGCTTCGCTATGGGCTAGCACGCATGTATATGTGTATCTGTTATGTGTATATGTCATTGTGCGCTATGTTGTGTTGGTAGACGGGTGGAACCAACCTCGCCAGGTGGCCACGACCACGAGTTGCATCCATTGCAACATAGGCCAACTTGTGCAAGTAAAATAAATAAAGAGAAAGAGAAAAAGGGAATTTCCCACTCCTGAGGGGGAGAGACAGAGGAGGGCGGTGATTGCCCAGATGGGTATGTTGTATGCTTTTGCATGTGTATATTTTTGAGATTGAGCGACTGGCTACTGATAGATCGATCAGTCAAGATCTCACATGGACAATGACATAGCCATTATATGTGCCAAACTGGTTAGTTGTAAGCGACATGTTGGACTTGGATTTTTTCCTATGCTATGGATAGGTTTGTTCTGAAGCTTGTAGTGGTGTGTGTGCGCCTGGAGAGTCCTTGCTTGTGTCTCGTCTCGTCACATGTGATCGGTTTTCTGGGTGTGTGCATGAGGTGACGTTTTGGGAAACCTCGTTTTTGCTTACGTATATATGCCATGAGTATATGCGCTTTTGATGCATGGATATATAGGTTTTTTTTATTCTATATTGTTATATTTTTTTGGACTAACCATTTATCGAGATGCAGGTGACATGAATGAGATGACGCAGGACGACTGGGCAAAGGTACTTCTCGTATGCATATATTTTTAGTGAGTAATGTGGTTTCTTGGTTGTCTACAAGTTTATGGGATTATCTTGGAGCAGCAGATTCATGACGAGATTGTGGGAGTCTGACTGGTCTCATGGTTTGCATTTATGTCTTGGATGTGGCAAGTATGTGGATAACATGTTGTTGTTAAGTTTTGTTGTAGGATGGTCTAGTGTAATGCATGTGGGTATATGCGAGCATGGACTTTTATAAATAGGATTGTGGGAAGTGCATGGCTGATGTGTTTTTAAAGTTTATTATAGGAAATGGTGAGGCGAAGGGAGCATGGCAATTGAGGAAGGAAATCGACAAGGCAAATGAGGTATGGTTAGAATTTTTTTGAATGGTGGTGCTAATCATATGGCCTGCAGGTTGTGGTGATCAGTTTAGATGTGGTGGGTATGTACGAGGCATGTACGTAGGAATAGTGGTAAGGTGCACCAAAAAGATTGGAAAGGAATTGGTGAGTATGAGAATCAGGTATGAATTCGGAAGTTGAAACTTGTGTGTTTGCGACGTGGCATGATGACATGATTTGGATGAGTGGATGATGGTATGTTATGTGAGCTAACCATTTGGATGAGTGATAGATTAAAAACAACTTGGCATTGGAGGTCGAAGGGCTTGTCAAGGATGACTTCGCGAGCGGATGGGGGGAGTATGTTACATATTGATTGACGTGAATACGGTGATTTACTAATATGATTATTGATGTAGAGGACAAACAAAAGAACCTCTTTATGAGGATGATCAAGTATTTTTGCATTGACTGATATGTGTGTGCATGTTCAACATGGGCATGACCCAAATGTGCTTGTTTGTTTTGAGTCTATGCAGGATGAGGGTTATTCCAACAATGGGTATGCAAAGCAAGCACTCATTATCCTTGAACAAAGGAAAAGAGAGGGGGGTAGCCAGAAGCAAAGTATATGGGCTTGCAAAGGATAACATGAGTGGGGACTGGGCCCGAGGAAGTCAAAAGAAGGGAGTATCCAAGAACGCAACATCTGAGAGAGGAAACACAACACTACCAGCAAAGTTGAAGTAGATCTATGTTGCAAAACCAATTGCTGAGTGAAGAAAAGTAGGAGTTACATGTGGTCGAGTGTATATTGTTTGCAGTAAGGGTTTGCTCCATTCATCAATCAATCTCGTGTGTTGTGGGTTGATATATTGATAAATCAGACAGCCGAAATGTTAAAAGCTTTTTATTAAATCGTTAGAGCAAGAAGTTCGATGCATTCTATTTTCAATTTGTTGCTCTACAACACTTTTCTCCTTGTTCTCAATTGTAAAACCATACAAGACTACATTGTGGATGATTTTTGAAGTTTTTTACCCTGCTGGAGACTTATTCACTTCCTCGAAAAAGATTTCGATTGCCATATCAAACTCTGACAGTGGGGGGCAGGGTGGCAGTCTATTGCCCCTGTCAGATGTGGTAGTAGGGGAATTATGCAAGGTGGGTATGCTCCTTGACTTTGCTCGAAAGGAGGGCAGCGTGAGTGACGGTGAGAAGGTGAAGAGCATTTGGAAAGGGACTGCTTTGATGTTGGGGTTTTTTCTCTTGTCCCGTGCAGGTGAATCGAAGAGAAGGGGGACGCTTGCTGCTCGCAGCTCTTCACTCGTTTTGGGGGACGGCATTGCCG
Source organism: Ceratopteris richardii (assembly GCA_020310875.1). NCBI lineage: Eukaryota > Viridiplantae > Streptophyta > Polypodiopsida > Polypodiales > Pteridaceae > Ceratopteris > Ceratopteris richardii. Next base: position 32,647,078 of record CM035420.1, on the reverse strand, counting down.
TGGCTCTTGGGTTGTGGGGGTGCAAGAACAGAGAGCTGGTGGTTGTTTTTTTTCGTGCTTGTTCTCTACAAGTGCACTTCGCATCTCAAAGGAGGGCATCGACTGGGTCTGGGGGAGTTCAGACACGTTTTGGGAGTTTTTTTCTCTTCGTATGTGGATGCAGGCGAGGAGGACAACGAGTAGCAGGAGTAACTCGCTTTGTATTTTTGTGATCAAGTAGAAGACGAGGAAACAATGTTGGGGGGGAAAAGGAGTCATTCCTCAGGGCTCTTTTCTCATGCTGGGCAGAGCTTCAAAGTCGACTTTCCCCTGCTGCATATCGGATTAGTGTGGCCCAGGTGAAAAATAAGGAGCGTGTTGGGGAAACCCTCCAAAAAGCCATTGTAAATACCATTTCATATTTTTGTAGCTCCATTTTGTGCAAGCCAAGGAGTCCTTGAGCTTGAGGAGCCTTAGAAGTAGATACCTACCAGTTTTCATAATTTTTAGACTCCATTTGAGCCTTCAAATAGGACTTATAACCTAATTTTTAACTAGGCCGGACACTAGGTCTGAACATGGCCAAAACCTAGTCAAAAACTATAAATAGAGCTAGAGAGCTCATTTTTGGGGTTAGCTTGTAATTGATTTGAACCTTGTATGAGCATTTTGGAAGTAATCTAAAGAACTCCATTGCTTCTCACTCTTTGTCTTACCTTGTGTGCACGTGTGTGTGTATGTGTGTGCATGTTGGTGTGCTTCTCACTCACGCACTTGTGCCTTCACTTGCTCAAGGTCATCATACCATCCTCACGTCTTCCCGGATTGACATTAAAGGAGGAGCTACTCATCACTGAGCTACACCAAATTTTGGCGCCGTTGCCAGGGACCGAGCTTTGAGGATGAGCGTGTGATGGTAAGACGTAGAATTGAGACGTTGGCGTTGTAGGTAATTTCTTTACTTTTCTTATTTTTCTCTTTCCTACCTCACCATCATCATCACCTTCTTCATCTTCACCATATCCGATCTCCATCTCCATCATCACGAAAAATTTCAGTTTTTTTATCATATCACCTTCTCCACCTCATTTCCCTCATTCCACTTGTGAGAGAGAGCGAGAGAGCGATATTGTGTGCGTTGTTTTTGCATGTTTCTTGAGCATTCTTGCAGGTTCTTGCTGTATCAGCATCTCCAGCACTCCGCGCAGGTACGAAAAATCACGAAACTGTCTCTGTGTCGCCGACGTCTGTCGATCGCGAATCGGCCATTTGGTAAAACAAAGTACACCATAAGGATACACATAAGGAGCACATTCTAAATCACCTAAAACAGTAAAAAAATTCTGTGTTTCTCTGTCAATCGTGACCGACACCGTCGATCGCGATCGACAGCCACAATCGATAGATTCTATCGATCGCGACCGACAGAGACGACCGACTGACCCTGTCAATCGCGATTGACACCATCGATCGCAACCGACAGCCACGACCGACACCTCTGTCAGTTGCGATTGACACCGTCGATCGCGACCGACTCAATTTTGATGATTGGTTGAATTTCTCGTGTTGCCACGTGTCCATCACGACGGACACATCCCCGATCGACTGAAATTACGGTGAAAATCCCAGAAAACGTGTCGATCACGATTGATACCATCAATTGCGACTGACAGGACTCACGACCGACTCTGTCGATCGCAATTGACACTGTCGATCGCGATTGACGTGTCGATCGCGACTGACAGCCACGACGGACACCTCTGTCAATCGCGATTGACAGACCTGTCGATCGCGATTGACAGGCTTTTTCGGCCAAATTTCTAGGGTTTTTAATATCAAGAATTTTGGGGTAATTTTTGGCATACTTACCAAACAATTAGTGATTTGTGAGGTCCCTACACTTGCATTTTGAGAAAAATCCTGTGAACTATCAGCCTGTTTGAACCCTGTTTTAACTCCAAAACACTGAACTGGCATAACTTTCTCATATGAAATCCAATTGCTGTGATTTTTGTTTTGTTGGAAAGCTCGTGGGGAGTACAACCAAAACCTCCACTGCTTATGGTAAAATTAATACCAGGATTATTCGATAGGGTATTTTGAAGTTGACCATACCCAGGGGGCACAAAACCAAGGGATCTATAGACTTGTTTGCCATAAAGACAGAGGGCAAATTGAGGTCTAAATTGCATGAATGAAGGTGAATTATTGTGTGATTTGAATCTAAGTCTTGAGCTAACCTTGGGACTTTTACAGGTCCATTGAGAGCAATTGAGAGCATCCAAAGCAAGGGCTTCTTTGCAAGCTTGAGAACCGGGTTCTTGAGCACCATAAAGCAAGGGATCAGCAAGTAAGGTTGGAATATTCTCAACTCCCTCTGTCATTTCCTAGCTCAGGCTAAGTTGGAATAGTGCTAGAAGTAAGCCAGGGCGACAATAGGCAGTTATCAAGTTGAAGACTACCTAAAAACTCAAGTTCAAGCTAAAAACATAATCTCTATACGGTCGATAACTTAAAGGAAAAGAACCTAACGTGGAACGATCAACCTAAAGGTACGGAAAACACTCAAATGCTCCTAACGAGGTGATATCAGACAAGAGTATAAAAACGATAATCAACATAAAAAGGAATCAAGTGATTGATACAATAGAACTCAGCAACGAGGTTGTACTCAGGCAAAAATAGGGGCTACTTAAATAGGCATATGAACCTTAGATCAGGAAGACATCTAGTAAGAGATAGACAAAGTCTTAGGTCTTCAGAGGCTAGTGTTAATCATATTGCTAGGTCCTGGGCCCAGCAGTTGAGTCACCACTCGCATTACCCTAGCTCTGAGACTAGTGAATAAGAGATGTCTCAAGGTATGGAGAGACCCACAGGGAGTTGATGTGTGCCATATTTGTATAGGGTGGAAGGCCCTTACAAGACACAGTTGGAATACCTTAAGACCAACCGAATAGGTGCTAGCATCTATGAGGACGGCCTAGGAAGATCTGTGGTCCAGATTAAAAACCCTGACCAATCCATTGGACTAGAACACCCAGGTGTCAAGTTTGAGAATGGAGCGTACCTGGACAAAGAGGGAACCATATATGTAGTCACCAGTCACCCAGATAGGACAGACGAATTCAGGAATGTGATCCCAGAAACGGACTTAGGTGACCTAGAGCAAGGAAACATGGGTATAGAGCCTAGAACCCCTCGAGGCAAATCGGTTCTCACTAGGATTATCACACCAGAGTGGATGCCCCAGGACAACAAGAGCATAGATCTGCTTCTAAACCGAGAGACCGATGAAGCCTTTTGGAGGTATAAATCTGATAGGCCAAATGATGTAGGAACAATCATGATCTATGAGTTCAAAGATCCTGATAGCCCAGGGAGAGTGACCTACTTAGATCAAGCTTCAGAGAGGATATTCATGGTTACAGAACATGATAGGCATGCTTACACTTGGAAGGGTGAATTTATTTTTCCCCAACCAAGATCGAATGTGTCCTATGGTCACCCCGGAGCTGGAACTTCCCAAGCTCATGGAGTTCAGAGAGACATAAAGAGAGACAAACCTGAGGTAAGCTTTGCCCACTCCTTGGGAAGAGAAAGAACGAGAACGGAAACAAATAGAATGGAACCTGAGGGTCATAGAGCCCCAGGAAACCGAAGAAATGCCGATGATTTTCCTTTGCCAAGACCGAGAGAGCACACGAGGACCCCGAGACCGACCCAGCTAGTTAAGTCCATGAAAAACTACTTCGATGGCACTGGAGACCCCTACGATCATGTAGCCGAGTTTAGGCAGGTCTTGAGAGCTGAACAAGTCGAGGACCTGTTCACACAATACAATGCCTTTGGTCTAACCCTTAGGAATACCGCCCTTACATGGTTTCAGCCACTGAATGAGAGGTAGTTTAGAAGCATAGATCAACTTTTAGAGGCTTTCATCACTGATTCTCTAAGAGTGGGATAAGCCATAATACTTCCTCTTTGATTCACAGCTTCAAGCAGACCCCGCAAGAGACCGTGAGACTTGCCGGAAGAAGATTTAGGCAATATCTTGAGAGATGCCCTGTCCTTGAGTTACCCACACCAGCCAAACAAGTGGCTTTATTTTTGGATGGATTGCTAAGTCCCAAACTGAGGTCATATGTGTACTTGAAGGACCCTAGGACCATAGAAGAGTGTGTACGCATGTGCATTGACATTGAGGATAACCTAGGGGAAGAGTTAGAGCTTTCCAAGATCTACAAAGATTCAGATAGTGCCTCTAGCCTCTCTTCCTCGCAATCCACATCAATTGAGGAACTTGTTGAGAGTAGCTAAAAAACTAGGTGTCTCTAGCAAAAAAATCCCTAGATTCGCCCTAGTGAAGAGGTGTTATACTTGCGGTGGTGACCATATGGCGAACGTCTATCCCATTGTGGCTCAACCCCAAGTGAATCCCAGTAGCCAATACTGCACCATAGAACGGAGATACACTAATCACACAGCACAAGACTGTCCATACAATAAGCAAGCGGTTAGACAAACTTACCCTCAACCCTATCCACCCCAGGGAAGATACCAGAACCAGTACCCTCCACAGCCATATGGCATACCACAACAACCCTATCACCAACCCTACCAAAGCCAATAAAGGCCTCAGCCTGTGTTAGCTCAACAGCCCCGTGCTCCAGCTAATGTAATTCTGGTAAAGTATGCAGCTGCAGAAGAGAATTTGAATAGAGCTATAGTCCCAGTAAGACCATTAATCTCAGAAAGTGAACCCAGTGACCATAGCTTTAATTCAACACATATTGATAGCCCCCAGGTTTACTACATGCAATCTCCCGAACATAGTGAGTCCTACTATAGTGAAGAACCGAGTGAACCAAGTTGGGATCCAGAGTATTCAAATATCATGTACACTAATCCCAACCCTAGACCTCAGACTAGACAAGTCAGACCCCCATTCCCTAGATGACCATGTTATAGATGTCAGGGGGATCACCTCATTCGTGATTGTCCCATGCCTGCACCTACACAACCTCAACCAGTGACCATTCAGGGCTTTTGTATGGATTGTGGAAAAGAGCATCTCTTGCGAGATTGCCCAAAGAATCCCAATAATATGCCAAAAATCACTCCTATCAATGTTATTGGGTTAGTTGTAGACTCCACAGGAAGTGTAGCTTCCACTGCACTAGTGCAAGTGGTCACTAGAGCTCAGGCATTGCAGCAAAACCAAGGGGTAGGCCAAGAAAAGAGCCCAGATATTAGTGAAACTGAGAGCATAACCAAGAAGAGGACTAGAGCCTGGAAAGATAGTAGAGAAAGAATGAAGAGGCAATGGGCAAAGAAAATGAGTGAACTTGAGGAAAGCCTAAGATAAACAAGAGCCAGGATAACCGAACTCACCTCTCAAACTCCCTCTCACACTACCCCACCACCACCATTCCCATCTCCATCCGACCCGCCACCTTCCAACCCGCCTCAACTAATCCCACCACCCCCTAGAGTAGGATCAGTCCTAGCAGATCCCACTCCCGAGGACCTTAACATGATGCTTAAGGCTTATTAGGCCAGGATCCAGGAAGGGCCAAACGTAACTGATCATGAAAAATGCTACCCTAGAGCCGAGCTAGAGCTTGAACGAACTAAAATTTGTGCTAAGATGGTGGAATTGGCTCAAGCTATGTTTGAAGCCAGTCGCCTCTTTAACATCTCTAGTTCTGCTAAGACGCAGTTGCACTTTGATGGACTGCTAGAAAGAATAGAGAGGCTAATTGCACAATCAGAAAAGGAACCCGCCTCTTGGAATAAGAGCAAGGCAAGCGAGAGAGTGAACCTACCTGCCCAGGAAGCCTATGTGCCTAACTCTACCGAGCCAGACACATCTTCTTCTATGAATCGGTTCACACCAGAATTCCTACAAGAGATTCAAGAAGACAAATGGGCTAAGGAAAGTGAAGTCCCTCCTCCCATTGAACTTGTGGATGATGCACACGACCAATTCCCACAAGACATCCCATCCATTTATGAAGAGCAGGAGAGTACTCAATCCCAGGAGAGATTAGACTTCGAATCTAATTCCATACAGGAGCTACCCCATTTCACAGGCCCATGGGAAGCAAAGTCCACGTGTATGAGAGCACCCACAGTCATGGTAAGAAACGAAGACTCAGTCATCCCTAGGAACACAGAGGTAGTGAAAAACACTAAAGTGCAGTGCAACCTCACTTTAGAAGAGCTACTCAAAGTAAGGCCAGAACTATGGAAACATGTAGCCAAACAAGTACCAGAGATAGCAAAACCTCGTTCCCAGGTAGGATCTCATCGCACAGTGCCAGAGATACCATTGGATAAGATAGGAGACATGAGTGAAGGCGAAGAGGAAAACACCTATCTTCCTATCACACATCAAGGATACACAACCAAGGCTATTCTAGACTCTGGTGTAGGAGTTGCAATTGCTACCACTTCCCTATGGAAGCGTTGGGGCAAGCCGACACTCAGGCCCACGAGGATGAAATTGCAGATGGCTGATGGTCATATCGAGAGACCCTTAGGGCTGTTAGAAGGAATAACTCTCACTACATGCAGTGTTGAGTTTGAGCATACCTTCGCCATATGCGATTTTAGCAAGAATCATGCCTATGAGATGATTTTGGGAAGACCATTTATGCGACAGTTGCAAGTGGTACAGGATTGGGGGACCAACTCCTTGTACCTGCAACACTTAGGTGTCACGACTAAAGTGAATCTCAAAGATTACTCTCATAGGGATGTACCCCCCATTCAAAGGAATTTGAACCTCACGGCTGGGCAGAAATTCTAGCAACAATGGATGTAGCCATCAATGAAGAACAATGGACGCCCCACTGTGATGAGGATGGCTATGACATTTCAGTCTTCTCAATAGAGCCGATTATGGGAGATGCAGTTTTAGAAGAGTGTGAACCTAGCCCTGATGCATTTGAGGATGCAAGTGACTCCGATCTAGAGTCAATCATTATGGACTCACCATTTGCATCAGAGGAAGAATACTTCTATGAAATTGAAGCTCACCCTCAGAGACACGGAGAAATCATGAATGATGTGAGGTTAACCACACAAGTGACTGCCAAGAGTGAAGGCAAGAAGAGGAAGAAGAAAGAAGCTTCCCCAGAAGAGGAAGAATCTTTGTTTGAGGTCCCTGAAAACTTTAAAAAGTATGAGATAGGCGATAGAAGAGTCATGGTGAGAATGCCTAAACGTGAGGCACAATCGGGAGAGGCCTATGATAACAAAGAAACCACCAAGAAAATAGTTGTAGCCATAGAAGAAGGAGAGGAGAGATGCACTTACATAGGACATGACCTGACGCAAGAGGAAGAGCAAGAACTGATAGCCTTGCTAAGAGAATACAGAGATGTATTCGCTTGGAGTTACAAGGATTTGAAAGGTGTTGACCCAGATATATGCTCACACACAATTCCCATGACCTCAGACGCGAAACCCTCTAAGCAAAAGCCATACACGTATAATGATAATTATGCTGCCAAGATCAAAGAAGAGATAGATCGCTTAGTCGAAGCGGGATTTATCTACGAAATTGAGCACACTGAATGGGTATCCCCCATTGTGGTGGTGCCCAAGAAGAATGGAAAACTCCGCGTGTGCATTAACTTGAAGAAGGTTAATGCTGCCACTATTCGAGATAATTATCCACTTCCCATTACGAAGCATCTACGAGAAAGAGTAGCTGGCAAGGAAGTGTACAGCTTTCTTGATGGATTTTCGGGCTACAATCAAGTAGCCATTGCTCCAGAAGACCAGCATAAGACGACATTTGCCACAGAATGGGGAATATTTTCCTTTAGGGTAATGCCATTTGGGCTTACCAATGCTCCTGCAACCTTCCAAAGATTGATGTGTCATGTATTTAAAGAATTCCTGAGGAAGAACTTAGAGGTCTATGTTGATGATCTTTGTGCTCATTCCAACATTAGACAAACACACATTCCTGAACTAAACAAACCTTTGACAAATGCAGAGAATACCAAGTCTGTTTGAACCCAGAAAAGTGTGTTTTCATGGTCAGACAAGGCAAGATTCTAGGACACATAATGTCAAAGAAAGGCATATCCACGGATGAAGAGAAAGTAAGAGCCATAGCAGAGTTACCTAGGCCAAAAAATGTCAAGGAAGTACAAGCTTTCATGGGGCATTGTGGTTATTACCGACGCTTTATACACATGTATGCCATCATTGCCAAGCCTCTGTACGGACTTTTGACTAACTTTGAGTGGACTGATGAGTGTGAAAATTCCTTCAATGAGCTTAAACGACGATTATGTTCAGCCCCAATCTTGACTACACCAGATTGGAATAAACCCTTTCATGTTCATGTGGATGCATCAAATTATGCTATTGGATGTGTACTTGCACAACCTACTGGTGAAGGTAATATGGACCTTCCGATTGCCTACACTAGTAGACAATTGAATGCAGCTGAACGGAATTATACCACTACTGAAAGAGAAGGATTAGGCCTGGTATATGCAGTTAAGAAGTTTAGACACTATTTGCTTGCAAATAAGTTTAAATTTTTTAATGACCATCAAGCATTGTTATATCTGGTGAACAAGCCATGCAATACAGGTAGATTAGTAAGATGGTTTCTCTTACTAATGGAGTATGACTTTGAGGTTGTAGTGAGGAAAGGTAAGACCCACTTGAGGGCAGACCACCTCTCTAGGCTCACATCAGGAGAAGCTCCACAAGGAGTATCAGATGATCTTCCTGATGCTTACTTATTTAATTTAGAAGTTGTACCTCAGTGGGCTAAGAGACTAGTGCCAGTATTGACCTACGGACCTAAACATCCAGTCATAAACACTCAAGATAGGGAGGTAGTAAAAGCTCAAAGGTATCACATCATGGGTATGTACAAGCACACAGATCAAGGGATCTTGGCTTGTTGTGTGGAAGAAGATGAGTACACTAATGGTCACAATTAGCACATGTAGGTGCATTAGAGCAACACTACTCAAAGCAACGAACTCTACAGACACTAAGGAGACTCGGAGTGCATTGGCCGACCATGGAAGTTGATGTCCAGAAGTTGTGCAAGGAATGCCCAATCTGTTGCACTAAACCACCTGTGGAACATGCCACTCTTTATCAAGTGTCCATAGTGCCAGATTGGAGTGAACCGTTAGTAGCCTTCTTGAGGACGAAAACATTCCCTCAAGATATGACACTGGTCAGACAAAGAAGTCTAGAACAAGAAGCCCTAGATTATTCGCTCATTGGTGATAATCTATACAAGCGTGGTAAAGATGGTTACCTCAGATTATGTGTCCATGAGAGCGAATACCTCAAGATATTGGAAACTACTCACCAAGGTGTAGCAAGAGGACATTTTGGACCAGATCGGGTGATCAAGGCTATACTATTTGCAGGTCCTTGGTGGCCGATTCTTCACATGGATGCACATACCTATGTGAAACGGTGTGATGTTTGTCAGAGAGCTCAGCCTCCTATACGCAAAGATGAGATGCCACTGAAACCGATGATGGATGGACGCGCATTCTCTAAGTGGGGAATAGACTTTGTCGATCCTATTAATCCCCCAGCTAAGGGTTCCCATGCTGAATACATCATTGTGGCCACAGATTATCTCACCAAGTGGGTAGAGGTAAAAGCTACGACAAAGAATTCTTGTTTGAGAATGTATTCACAAGATACGGGCTACCTATAGAGCTAGTCAGTGATAGGGGCACTCATTTTTTGAATGAAGTTATTGAAAATCTGCTCCAAGAATTCTTGGTAGTACATAAGAAGTCTGCCCCCTATCACCCCCAAGCTAATGGGCAAGCCGAAAGCACAAATAAGATTCTATGCAATGTGCTGACCAAATTAGTAAATAATAAATGCTCTGATTGGGACAAACAGCTACACCATGCGGTTTGGGCATACCGAGTTGCCTATAAAACGGTGCTCCAAGCCACACCCTTTCATATGGTATTCGGTCAAAATGCAGTGTTACCGTTGGACTTCTTGATACCTACATTGAAAGTAGCATAGGAGCATGAATGGGCAGGTCATGAACTCTCTTCGAGGATTCTTGATCTGGAACGATTAGGTGAAACAAGGCTAAGAGCGGTAGCAGGAATATATGCAGCTAAGAAAAGACAGAAAGCGTACTTTGATGCCCATGTGAAGGATAAGGGCTTGAAAGCAGGAGATCTAGTTTTAGTCTACACATTGAAACAACACGCAAGGAAGCTAGAAAAGAGAGGCTACGGACCTATGATCATAAACAGGATCTCCACAAGTGGAGCAGTGCAACTAGCCACGTTAGAAGGCAATATTCTTCCCAGCTACATAAGCGGGTGCAGAGTCAAGTTATATCAGGAACCTCTGACTGAAGAGATGCTAAATCGACTCAACACTGCCAAGAAACGTAAGGAGGAAGAAAAGCGTATTCGAGAAGAAGCTCAAGCAGAAGCTTTAGAACACATCAGAAGGATGAAGTTGAGAAGACAAGGCAGGGATCAACCCAGGGTAGAGGACTATGCGGACCCAAGATATCATATGGCAATGTGTGAAGTCTCAGGAATAAGTTCGCGTAGAATAATTGATAGACGCCCTTTTGTGACCTTAGAGATAGGACAAGAAACTAGTGCAAGAACCGTGCGAGCATTGATTGACTCAGGTGCAGCCACTAGTGCAGTGAGACTCTCTTACTGTCAAGAACTGAATTTAAAAGTCAATCCTATAGAAGCTTATCTCATAGGATTCGGAGGTGTGGAAACCCCTTGCATGGGCCAGGTGGAGCTTCCCCTCTGCATTCAGGACGTTTTAATGACAGTTAAAGTACTAGTGTGTCAAGACGAGGATCTCACTGAGCCTCTTGTCTTGGGTCAAGACTGGATCTATGATCATGCAGTCAACCTAAACCTAAGAAGTGGACTTCTTCAGGTATGGGTAAATCAGAGTCAAATTACAGTTGAATTAGACAATGGAGCACTCAAGGAACTAGGAAAGGCACACAGTCCTGGTCCTTCCAGGAGTACACATGAAGATGACCATGTTGTTCTTGTCCAAAACTATGTGTTGCAGAGGATTGATGATCTCAATAAAGAAGTCAAGGATGCAACGGGACTCCCTTCTTTTCCAAAGGCCAGAGGGATGCAACAACCAAAGACAGATCAAATACAAAAGGAGCAGCGCCAGTGCACTACCTATGCTGGAGGCCAAAAGAACGTGCGAAGTAGGAGGTCTCAGCCCTTGAAACAAGTATGGGTGCAGAAAGGCGAATACACAGTTGTGATCAAGCCAGCCACACGGGCAAAGCTTCTTATTAGTAATCAACAACACAACACTAATAAGAAGTCTTTCAGAAATTCTTCTGTGAAAGCTAAGCCTATTTGGGTACCCAAGAAGTCGATGAAGGCTAGCCCACAATCAAGACAAATTTGGGTACCTAAGGCTTGCTTGCGGGCTCAAATAGCTACCTAGAGACCACACCCCGTACAACATGGTCCACTCCCTCTAGCATCTGATACCCATTCTTATACACCACGCATGAACACATATTCACCCATGCACACGAGTAGGATCACTTGTAAATGGGTCCCTAAAAAGCCTCATTTCCAAGCAGATACTCTCACCAGGCCCGCAAGAGTCTCTACCAAACATACACCGAAAACCATCCACTGTGTTTGGTGGCCTAAAATGTGTAATAAACCCCCCTGACCCTCCTTTGTGAATTCATATCCACTTACTAACTACATCACTCATACACCGCATTTTTCCATTTAGCTCTTATGACTATCCATTCACTAACTACACCCACGATCACCGAGCACTTATTGACCTCCTAACCTCTCACAAAAAGCATGTTAATGTTGTAACGGGGACACATGAACGCTTAGTGTCCGTTTGCAATGTTAACGTTCATTTGTATATTCTCACAAAACCGGTGACCAGTTTTCCCAATATGGCCGAGGCAGGAACTAGCTCTCAGGCAGGCACCAGCCCGCAAATCGTGGATATTGAAAGTCTTCCCATTGAGGAGGAATTGAAGGAGCGCCCAGTGGCATTGAGGGCATTACATGCCATACCGATTCAGAATCCTCCACAGGGGCACACAATGCCGGTCAGCAAAAACTCACATTGGTTCAGTGATGTGGCAGGACCTCTGGGAGAAGGAACTTACATGTGGGAGGCCGAGATAGAGTTTAAGGGGCGCTTGGGCAGATATCATTTTTTCACCAGGGAATTTGAGAAACTTCAAAATAATGAAGGGCTGAAACCGATATGGAAGAAAGCGGGACTATACGATTACTTCAAAGCCCAACTGCCAAAGCCCGACTTTTTAAGATGCTCGTATCTGATTAGCACCCTCACTCCGAGCAAAGAGAAAAAAGCATATAGCACCTTTGTCCTTCCATCTCTCACAAGGGGCAATGAGCTGAAGCGATTCAGATTGACAAACAATCTGGTGAGGGAAGCTCTCGACATGAAAGGCATGCATATTCCCACTGAGAAAGAGACTATGGTCCCCGACAATATGAAGAATAGGAATCTGACAAAACTAAAGGACATGGTGGCAATGACACCGACTATTGCCGTTCCTCTTCGGATGTGCATGCAGCATTTCGCATTCCCCGCTCAGGAGGGGTTCACAATGCCGCCCAAAAAGATATGGTTCAGTCTCTACTTGGCCGACACCTTTGATTTGACCATCAACATGCCACATTGGATTATCGACCAAATCCACTTGGCTCATCAAAGGTGATATAAAAAGCAAAAGTCTGTACTGTATGGATGTTGTGCTGTTGGAAGTAGCCAGAGGCATAGAAGACGCGGAAGCATGTAAAGACGGAGCAGGGAGTCAGTCGAATCAATTTTTCAAAGAATTATGTTTGATAAATACTTTTCAAAACATTCAACAGTGATTTTCATCACTATTGTAACATATGTAACATAGAAAACCCCATTTTGTAATCCATAGCTCCATTTTGTGCAAGCCGAGGAGTCCTCAAGCTTGAGGAGCTTAGGTAGAATGCGCATACCAATTTTGGTTATTTTTAGACACCGTTTACCCTTCCAAATAGCAATTAGGACCTATTTTTTAACTACGCCAGACACTAGATGTGAAACCGGTCAAAACTAGTCCAGAAACTATAAAAAAAGCTAGAGAGCTCATTTTTGAGGTTGGTCAGTGTGAGCTTAGAGTTATTTTGAGTTTGTAAGAGTGTTCTTGAGCAATAGAGTTGAATTCTCACCTTCCATTGTGTCTTGCTTGTCTCTTCGTTATGTGTGTGTATGTGTGTGTGCATTTCTATGCTTCTCACCTTCACTCTCACTTCATCTCACATTCACGATCTTCATATCACTCCTATCTCTTCCGTGGATTGACAATTAAGGAGGTGGAGCTTCTTAACGTGGTACTTACCATTGTGCTAGAGCAACACCAAATTTGGCGCCGTTGCCGGGGATCGAGTCTAGGACGAATGTGTGATGGTAAGAGTATAGCAAGAAGTGGCATTGGAAGGTAAAATTTTTAGTTGTTGTTGTTGTTTTTACTTAGTTTTTAGTGTTTTTCATCTCCCCTACACTTCACCTTCATCACTGCATCATCATCTTCCACTCCAAAAAAATCAGAAAATTCACCATATCCACCCATTCTCCTCATTTCCCCTCATTTGTGCATGCGAGAGAGTGAGAGAGAGCTTTTGTGCTTGTGTGTACTTGTGTGTTTTTGAGTTTTCTTGCAGGTACAGAGCTCCAGTGCATCAGGAAAGCTTCCAAAAGGTAAAAAATGTACTTTCTGTCAGAAATTGGCGACTGTGTCAGACCATCGTGATGGTCTGCCAAGCTCGGAATTTGAGGTAGGCGAGTTCACCACGAGGAAGGCGACATAGGCGCATACACGAATCCACACTTGCATTTGCAAAATTTGCACTTTGGTGGACCATCGTGATTGGCTCAGACCATCGCGATTGGCTCAGACCATCGCGATTGTGTCACACCATCGCGATTGGCTCACGCCATCGCGACGGCTTGGCCGGACCATCGCGACGGTTCACTTGGACCATCGTGACGGTTCACTGACCATCGCGACGATCCCATCGACCCCACGCCATCGCGATTGGCTCACGCCATCGCGCTGATGCTGCCACGTGGCAAGCTAGACCATCGTGACGATACCCTCAGACCATCGCGACACTTCAAAATTTGGACCATCGCGATTGGCTCACGCCATTGCGCCCAGACCATCGCGATTGGCTCACGCCATCGCATTTGTGACCATCGTGACGGTTCACTTCGGACCATCGTGATTGTTCACGTTGACCGTTGACTGACGCCATCGCGATTGTTCGCCGGTTGAGCCATCGCGACGGTTCATCTTCACGCCATCGCGATCATTCACATTCAAACCATCATGACGGTTCGATTTTGGACCATCGCGACAACTCGCACTTCACGCCATCACGACGGTTCGCCTGGACCATCGCGACGGTCCCAGACCATCGCGATTGTCCACCCCAAACGCCAATTTTAGGGTTTGATTTTTTGGCCAATTTTGGGGCTATTTTTGGGAAATTTTTGGGTGATTAGACTCATAGGAGACCCCTTAGCTCATAAGGAAAGAAAAACCTAATTGTCAGTTTTTACCCCCAAGGACCTGAACGCTCATATCTTTTTCATCCGAAGTCCGTTTTTTGAGCTTTATAGCTCATTAGAAAGCTCTCTACGAGTACTACGTGACCTAAACTGTTTTTTTATAAAGGATACATTGATTTTTAGATAAGATAATTTGAGGCTGACCATCTTTGGGACTAGGAAGCCAGGGGGCAATCATTAAAAATTGGGCAAAGGAAAACAAGGGACTTTGAAGGTGTATATACTCAAGTGCTTGATCATCCATTGTGAAATTGGTCTAATATTGGATTTTCCAGGTCTAGCAAGGGCAATCAAGAGCAACCAAAGCAAGGCAGTGAAGAACGCAGGGCTTGGGAAGCGCAGCTTCTTGGGCATCAGAGCAACCAGAAAAGCTGACTCGAGGTTGGAAGATTACTCAACCCCCTCAGTCAATTCTTAGCTTAGGCTAAACGGTAGTTGTGGATTAACGACGATAGGAATGCCTCAAGTTCAAGATATTTAATTCTTTCAAGTCCAAGACTAAAGATAAAGGTGTGTGACACGAAAACCTAAAGGAAAGAACCTAAGTCTGACGGAACGAGAACTCAAAAGTACCACAGAAAGTCGAATTCCTGACGCATTCATTGAGACAAGACAAGAACTTAAAGACATTTAAGAAGAACCAAGCAATTAAAAACAAAGGATCACTGACGATCAGAAGAGTAGTTAAGTAAATTAATGAACCTTAGATCAGGCAAACACATAGGTAAGTCAGACCGACGAAGCCTTAGATCATCGAAAGCAAGCGTAGGAACCACTGCACGATCATGGGCACAACAATTGAATAGTAGTTATCCTTATGAGTTGAGTTCAGATACTAGTGAATCCGAGATGGCATTTAGCACGGAAAGGCCAGAAGGAGGGTCAAACGTAGCATATTTAGAAAGACTTGAAGGACCCTATAGGACCCAACTAGAATTTCTCTGAACCAACCGATTAGGTGCTCGCATCTATGAGGATGGTTTGAGAAGACAAGTCGTGCAAATGCACAATCCCGATCAACCCATTGGATTGGAACGTCCAGTGGTGAAATTCAAAAGAGATGCGTACATAGACAAGGAAGGAACAATGTACATCATAAGTACTCAGCCAAACAATACTAACAAGTTTGGTGTAATTCAGTTAGAAACGAAAGCAAGAGCACAAGGAAAAGAGCCATTAGAAGAACCTAGAACACCAAGAGGGAAATCGGTGCTGACACGAGTACTAATTCCCGAGTGGATCCCTCAGGATAATAGAAGCATAGAGTTGTTTGTAAATAAAGAGACTGATGAAGCATTTTGGAGGTATAGAATGGAACAACTACGCTCCTATGTGTACTTGAAGGAACCCAGGACGCTAGAGCAGTGTGTAAGAATTTGCATAGACATTGAAGACAGCTTAGGAGACGAGTTGGAACTTTCTAAGGTCTACAAGGACTCAGATTGTTCATCTCTAGCACCTACAAAATTGTCTAGCTCAATAGAAGACCTAGCAGAAAAAGTTACCCAGAAACTAGGAGTTTCTAGTAAACACATGCCTAGGGTAAGAACAAGCAAGCGTTGTTACACCTGTGGTGGTGATCATATGGCAAATGTGTGTCCCAATGCACCACAACCGCAAGCCAACCCTAGTGGCCAATACTGTACTATTGAGAGAAGATACACGAATCATACGGCTCAGGACTGCCCATACAACAAACAAGCAGTAAGACAGAACTACCCGCAAGCATACCAGCAGCCAGGTAGATATCAAGGCCAATATAATGCTCAACCTCATTACTATAGGCCTCCACAGAATTACCCTTACCAGGCTCAACAGAGACCTCAACCTGTTTTAGCTCAGCAGCCACCCCCACCAGCTAATGTCATCCCAGTTAAATATGCTGCTGCAGAAGAAAACCTAAGTAGGGCTTTAGTGCCTTCTTCCCCCCTGATCACAGAAAGTGACCCGAACTCAAACAGTTTTTATTCCACCCATGTAGATAGTCCACCCCCATACTACACGGAGTCACCAGAACACGTGGAAACATATCATTACGATAGTCCACCAGTGGAACCTAGTTGGGAGCCCGACTACGCTAACGTGATGTACACAAACCCTAATCCGCGGCCCCAACTAAGACAACAAAGACCACAGGGCCCTAGAGGACCATGCTTTAGGTGCCAAGGAGATCATTTCATAAAGGATTGTCCACATCCTCCAATATCGGGACAGTCACAATATTACAACATACAAGGCTTTTGTGCCGATTGTGGTAAAGAGCACATAATCAAAGATTTTCCTAAGAACCCTGTGAATGCTTCAAACGTGACACCCATCAACGTGATAGGTATTGTAAACAACGCATATGGATCCAACCCTACCTACGTGCCTATCCAAGCTATAACCAGAGCCCAGGCGCTCTTACAAAACCAACAGCTTAATCATGAGAAAGTGACAGGAACTAGTGAAGTTGGAGAATCCAGCAGTAAGAAGACAAACTCTTGGAAAAATTCTAGAGAAAGAATTAAGAGAAAGTGGAGTAAGAGAATAACAAAATTGGAAGGAAGTCTCAAGGAATCTAGAGCCAAAATCCTAGAGTTGACTTCACAAGAATTGAATCAAGAGAATCTAGCTCAAAAATCAGGATCAGTTTTAGCGGAACCCATACCGGAAAACCTAGACATGATGTTTCGCGCGTATCAAGCTAGAATAAAAGAAGGACCCCAAGTAGCTGAAATGAGCAAAAACTACCCTCGAGCAGACTTAGAAATTGAGAGGACTAAACTGTGCATGAAGATGGTAGAGTTAGCACAAGCTTTGTTTGAAGCCTCCAGATATCTAAATTGGAATAACATGGCAAAACCTGAATTACACTTTCAAGGATTGATGGAGAGGCTAGAATACTTGATTGAGAGCAAAGAGAAAAAGAATCAACATAGGAACCCTATTGCCTCAGAGACACAGGAAAGGCATGCACCATCCCTGTCTCAAGTACCCAATACAGAGAGTCAAGACAACCTGTCTTCCATACATAGGTACTCACATGAATTTTTGAGAGAGATACAAGAAGAGAAATGGAGAAAAGAACAAGGAACTCATCCTCCTATTCAGGAAATAAACGACTTGTAAGAGCAATTTCCCCAAGACATTCCCTCTATTTACGATGATGTAGAGGAAGAACAACTGAGTGAACATACAGGCTTTGAATCCAATTCTTTACAAGAATTACCTCAGTTCACAGGACCTTGGGAAGCTAAGTCTATTAGTATGAGAGCACCCACGATAATAGTGAGGAATGAAGAATCAGTGATACCTAGAAACACGGAAGTGATTAAGAATACCAAAGTCCAATGTAATCTCACGCTAGAGGAGTTGTTGAAGGTTAAGCCAGAATTGTGGAAACATGTAGCAAATCAATTCCCAGAGCTTGCTACTACTCCCTCACAAATAGGATCACAAAAGAAGGTACCAGAGATACCCGTAGAAAAGATCGGAGATGTAAGTGAAGGAGAGGAAGGTAACACTTATCTTCCAATAACCCATCAGGGCTACACCACGAAAGCCATCTTAGATTCAGGAGCCGGAGTAGCTATCGCTACCACCACTTTATGGAAACGTTGGGGTAGGCCAGCATTAAGACCTACCAGGATGAAACTGCAAATGGCTGATGGACATATAGAAAAACCATTAGGCTTACTAGAAGGCATATCTCTCACCACGTGTGGTGTGGAGTTTGAGCATACTTTTGCCATTTGTGACTTTGCGAAGAATCATGCCTACGAGATGATTTTAGGACGACCATTCATGCGTCAGTTGCAAATTGTACAAGATTGGGGAACAAATTCTTTGTACTTGCAACATTTAGGAGTGACTACTAAAGTGAATCTTAAAGACTATTCACATAGAGATGTACCCCCGTTACAATGGAATACCATCCATAAGACACAGGTAGAAATGGAATCTGTGCACTCCTTAGAATCAGACCCCTCATGGTTGCACGAGGACACTCATTTATGGATGTGCAAAGTAGCAAAACAAGAGGAAGAAAGATTAGAAGCCAGGACCTTAGGTGCAGAACAACATCCAAGAACTCTTCAAGACCCAGCTTACGCACCTGTAGTGTTTCCATACGAAGAATTCGAGCCTCATGGTTGGGCAAAAATCCTAGCAACCATGGATGTAGCCATCAATGAAGAACAATGGACACCCCACTATGACGAGGATGGCTATGACATTTCAGTCTTCACGATAGAGCCGATCATGTGTGATTCAATTATCGAAGAATGTGAGCCTAGCACTGATGCATTCGAGGATGCGAGTGATTTTGATTTAGAGTCAATTATTATGGACCCACCCTTTGCATCAGAAGAAGAATATTTCTACGAAGTAGAGACTCACCCTCAGAAACACGAAGAACTAACGAATGATGTGAGATTAGCCACAGAAGTGACTCCTAAGAGTGAAGGTAAGAAAAGAAAGAAGAAAGAAACCATGTCAGAAGAAGAATTATCTTTGTTTGAGGTTCCCGAGAACTTCAAGAAATATGAAATAGAAGATAGACGAATCATGGTACGAATGCCTAACAAAAAAGTTGAAGTTGGAGAAGTATATGATAATCGAGAGACAACCAAAAAAATAATAGTTGCCATAGAAGGAGAAGAAGAAAAATGTACCTACATAGGGCATGATTTGACAACTGAAGAAGAAGAAGAATTAGTGGCCCTATTACGTGAATATAGAGATGTGTTTGCATGGAGTTACAAAGATCTGAAAGGAGTAGACCCGGATATATGTTCTCATAGAATCCCTATGACTCCAGATGCAAAACCTACGAAACAGAAACCATACACATACAATGATAATTACGCTGCGAAGATTAAAGAGGAAATCGATCGTTTGATAGAAGCAGGATTCATTTACGAAATCGAGCATACCGAATGGGTATCCCCCATTGTGGTAGTGCCCAAGAAGAATGGAAAATTGTGTGTGTGTATTAACCTTAAAAAAGTTAATGCCGCCACGATTAGAGATAGTTATCCTCTTCCTATCACAGAACACTTATTGGAAAGAGTTGCCGGCAAGGAAGTTTACAGCTTTCTTGATGGATTCTCAGGCTATAATCAAGTAGCCATTGCTCCAGAAGATCAACACAAGATGGCTTTTGCCACAAAATGGGGCATATTTGCATTTCGTGTGATGCCATTTGGCTTAACAAATGCACCCGCCACTTTCCAGCGACTCATGTGTCATGTTTTTAAGGAATTCTTACGCAAGAATTTGGAAGTCTATGTCGATGACCTATGTGCGCATTCAAATGTCAGACAAACACATATCCCAGAGTTAAGACAAGTATTTGACAAATGTCGAGAATATCAGGTTTGTTTGAACCCAGAAAAGTGCGTTTTTATGGTCAGACAAGGCAAAATTCTAGGACACATTGTGTCAAAGAATGGAATTTCGACAGATGAAGAAAAAGTAAAAGTAATTGCAGATCTACCTAGGCCAACTAACGTAAAAGAAGTACAAGCATTTATGGGACATTGTGGTTATTATAGGAGATTCATACACATGTATGCAATCATAGCCAAGCCTCTGTACTCTCTTTTAACCAAGTTACTCTCTTTTAACCAAGTTTGAATGGACAGATGAGTGTGAGAATTCATTCAATGAACTTAAAAGACGTTTGTGCTCGGCACCTATTTTGACAACCCCGGATTGGAGTAAGCCATTCCATGTACATGTGGATGCATCCAACTATGCCATAGGATGTGTGTTAGCACAACCCACGAATGAAGGAAACATAGATCTCCCCATAGCTTACGCGAGCAGACAGTTGAATGCAGCAGAAAGAAATTACACCACTACGGAAAGAGAAGGATTAGGAATGATCTACGCAGTAAAGAAATTCAGGCATTACCTATTGGCAAATAAGTTCAAGTTCTTTACAGATCATCAAGCGTTATTATATTTTAATAAGCCATGTAACACGGGACGATTAATACGTTGGTTTCTATTACTCATGGAGTATGATTTCGAAGTAGTAGTCAGGAAAGGAAAGACACATCTTAGAGCTGACCACCTCTCGAGACTCACCTCAGGAGAAGCTCCTCAAGGAGTAGCAAATGAATTACCAGATGCATATTTGTTTAATCTTGAGATAGCCCCAGAATGGGCTAAGCCGATAGTCCCTATTCTCACCTATGGACCCAAGAATCCTAGGATAAGAATCAAGGAAGGAGAGATTACCAAATCTCAGAGATATCAAATCATAGCAGGAAGTATATATAAACAGGATAATCAAAAGATACTTGTTTGTTGTGTGATGAATCAGAACATGCAAATTGGTTGCAATTAACACATGTAGGTGCACTAAAGCAACATCATTCGAAACATCGTACATTGCAGACTCTGCATATACTAGGAGTATACTGGCCTTCTATGGAAGCAGATGCCTACAAGTTATGTAAAGAATGCCATGTTTGTTGTGAAAGACCACCAGTAGAACATGCTACATTATATCATGTGTCTCTCACACCAGATTGGAGTGAAACTTTAGTGACATACTTGAGGATGAAAACATTCCCTCAAGGAATGACCTTAGCACGACAAATTAGCAGGAAGCTCAAGACTATTCACTTATTGGCAATAATCTATACAAACGAGGACGAGATGGATACCTACGACAATGTGTTCATGAAAACGATTATCTGAGTGTACTAGAGACTGCACACCAAGGTGTTGCAGGAGGTCATTTTGGACCCGATAGGATAATCAAAGCCATCCTCTTTGCAGGATTATGGTGGCCCACTCTTCACATGGATGCTCATACCTATGTAAAGAGATGCGATGTGTGCCAAAGAACTCAATTTCCTACTCGCCGAGATGAAATGCCATTGAAACCCATGATGGAGGACGTGCATTTTCTAAGTGGGGTATAGACTTTGTAGGACCCATTAACCCCCCCTGCAAAAGGTACACAGGCTGAATATATTATTGTTGCGACAGATTATCTTACCAAATGGGTAAAGGCAAAAGCCACAAAAAAGAATGATGCACACATGACTGCAAAATTCTTATTTGAAAATGTATTTACAAGATATGGATTGCCTATAGAGTTAGTGAGCGATCGAGGAACTCACTTTCTAAACCAAGTCATTGAATATTTGTTACAAGATTTTATGGTGATTCACAAGAAATCTGCACCATATCATCCTCAGGCCAATTGTCAGGCTGAAAGCACTAACAAGATCCTTTGTAACATACTGACAAAACTCGTGAACAACAAACGTTCAGATTGGGACAAACAGTTACACCATGCTGTTTGCGCATATCGAGTGGCCTACAAGACCGTACTCAATGCAACTCCCTTTCAGATGGTTTTTGGTCAGAATGTTGTGCTTCCTTTGGACTTCTTGATACCGACCCTTAAGGTTGCACAAGAACATCAGTGGACCGGCCATGAATTATCAGCAAGAATAATGGACTTGGAACGATTAGGGGAAACCAGGCTGAAAGCAGCAGCAGGAATATACGCAGCAAAGAAGCGACAGAAAGCATATTTTGATGCACATGTGAAGGATAAAGGCTTAAAAGAAGGAGATTTAGTCCTAGTATATATGCTGAAACAACTTGCACGGAAATTAGAAAAGCGAGGTCATGGACCCATGATCATTAACAGACTCTCGACAAGTGGAGCAGTCCAATTAGCCACCTTAGAAGGAGACATAATGCCCAATTACATTAGTGGCTGTAGAGTCAAGTTATATCAGGAACCTCTTACTGAGGATATGGTTAGATGACTCACGTTGGAAAAGAAGCGTAAGGTGGAAGAGAATAGAATACGTGCTGAAGCTCAGGCACAAGCTATAGAATGCATTAAACGCATGAAGTTAAGAAGACAAGGACTAGGGAGAGAACATTATAACCATCTGGAAACAACACCCAGATACCCCATGGCCATGTGTGAAGTAAAGTCAAGAACTCATCCTAGTATAGTGGATAGGAGACCATTCATTACAATCAGGCTAGAGCACGGAAACCCTTGCCAAGAGCTCAGGGCTTTAATTGACTCAGGTGTTGCGACTAGTGCGATTAGATGGTCCCACTATAAGGACTCAGGAATAGAAATGTGGCCAATTGAGGCATACCTCATAGGGCTAGGAGGCATGGAAACCCCTTGCATGGGCGAGGTGGACCTTCCTATACTCATACATGATGTGACCATGACAGCGAAGCTACTAGTGTGCCATGATGAGGACCTGATAGAACCCCTAATCCTTGGCCAAGATTGGCTATACGATCACTCAGTGGACCTAAATCTTAGACAAGGCTCCTTGCAGATTGGAACCTTAGATCAGAAGCGAGTGATACCGCTTGACTTCCCTAACCACCCTCGGCCTGAGGAACATGACTCGTGACCCTATGAAACGCCTGCGACGGAGGACCTGAAGATGTTTGGTCAAATCCCTTGGCTAAGCGCGCTCCTTCCAAAGTCAACCCATGAGAGCTTGCCGATGGATAGTTGCCAACTAAAAGGTTGTCAAGAGATTTTCCCCTGGTCTTCCAGCAGTGGACAGATGGGCAAGATTAACGGCCAGATGGGTACCATCAGCGGACATATGGGCACGATTAGCAGTCAGGTGGACTTCATCACCGGCCAAATGGGCACTATACCCTGCGGTGCTCACCCTTCCACACTTACTGCGGACTGGCCTAGATTAAAGGTACAAAACGGAACACTTCCTAATGGGCAGGTCACGCAAGTGTTGGACCTCCCTTCTCTTCCAAAGCAGAGCATCCATGCGACCGCTCAACCTCAACCACAAAAGAGCCAACCACGACGAAGGAACCCAGACCGACGACCCTACCAGACAACGCAAGGAAAGCAGCAGTCTCAGCATCATAGAACAAAGGGCACGAAACAAATATGGGTGCCAAAAGGACAGAAACCTTCGATAGTTTGCAACGAGGAAGACAAGGACAGAACAAAGTTTCAGAAGAATCAGAGACAGTATCCAAAGTGTTCTCAACAATCCTCTATGAGTCCGAACATTCGACAAATTTGGATCGCAAGAAGTACCTCAAGAATAGACCCACACCCACGCAGATTTGGGTACCCAAACCATGTATTATAGTTCAACACTCAAGCCATGTATTATACACCCCGCAGAAATCTCTTCACCCTTCAATACCACCACATCCGATTTCACCTTTTGTCCCTCAGCAAAAACATGTCATCCGATCAAAAACTCTTAGGAAATGGATATCGAAATGTATCCAGATGTCTTCGCCGACCACCTTATCTAACATTACTCCCACCCCAACTAATCTACACCCTTGTAATAATTCACCCACACCTAAACCTTGTAAACATCCACACACTATAACCCCAAATCAATTCGAGATAATCTTTCTGCTTGAGCACCCAATTGGTTCTCTCTTCTCTCCAATTCCTGAGCCTGATATTGAATGGTCCGATAATATGCATCTCTTTCTTTTCTTATCCCTACTATCTCCTTCTACAATTGAGCGACCAAAGTCATCTGCGTTTTAAGAGCAGAATTTGATTCAGACAAATGAGAATTTGTTCTCTAGAGTTCTTCATTAGTCCGCTTAGCTAAATCCGCCATCTCCTGTCCTCATTGCACGACTTCATCTAACTGTTCTCTAGTTTCTTCTAACAAGTTTCCCAGTGCTATACGGGCATCTTCCTTATCCTGGAGTAACTGTTTCAATTGGATGATCTCTGCATCAACAGCACATAATAAATCATCTTTGGCTCTTACTTCAGCCAATGCAGCATCTCTTTGACTGATCATTATTTCCTGTTCAGCAAGGCGAGCCTGTAGCTGTTGAAGTTGTACATGTAAAGCATGGTTTTCTGCTTTTACGGAATTTGCTTCTTCTTGCAATGGAATAATATCTGCTTCCAGGACATCGACCTTATGCTGGAATTATTCTCTGAGATTATCAGTAACCTCTTTCATCTGTATTGGTAGTTGCTGCGATAGTTGGATCAACATATGACCCATAGATGCTAACTCTAGGTATCGAAGGAAACAGAAGAGGAGGACGTGGTTGAGATGAAGAAGCTATCAAGAGTTGATGGGAAGTGGGTGGAGAATAGTTAGGTGAAGAGTATGAGGAACCCGGTGCTTCAGGGACAATAGGCGGAATGGGGACAATGGGTTTATTGGAGGTATGGGTGGAGGAGTGGTTTGCAGATTGTTGGCCACCAACAATTTTTCGGTAAGTTGCTGCGTAGTCACTTGAGATTTGGCAACTGCAGAATCTACTGCCGCAATTAATTCTGCCAAAACTTCTGCAACAATAACCTGCGTATCTTCTTACACATCTTGTTTGGACTGCTGCTGAGATTCTTCCTTAGAAGATCTGTCTTCAGAATCGGCAGTAACACTTTGATCTTGTTGCTGGTTTGGAGAAGACTGAGCAGACGAATCATGGCGAATTGAGGTGGCAGTGTCGTGGAAAATCTCTTCTTCATTTTTGTCTGTTTTATTTCCAGCGGCAGACCCTTGCACTTGACTGTCAGAAGAACTTATCCGTATGCGTTTGCGGCGAAGGACCTAGAAGAGTTCTTCATCATCTTCTTCGTCGTCTTCGAGCACCTGGGCAGATTCTTCATGATATAAGATTGGACCTCTTGGTGGGGGTTGCGCGGCTTGAATGGCGGGAAACAAAAAGGTAATTATATGTGATAAACGTGAATGCGGAAGCTCTCCTTTGTTAACATGCTTAATGACCGTAACACATTCACGGTGAATGCGCCCAAAATAGTAATAAGCAAAATTGACAGGCTCTCTAGCAGCCATGTCAATCATCGAGTAGAATGGGCAAGAAATCCCATAAGTGCGTTTCTGTAAGTTCAGTATGGCTACTAAAAATTGAAGGGCTGTCCATTTAGGATCAGGGCGACAGAGTATGGCATACTCATTCGATGAGTGCCTTGGAAACAATTCCATCATAGTTTCGATCGGAAGGTTAGGACCATTCTCTCGTCCTTCTAGAGAGAGTCGAAAAGCTGCAGCAAATGACTGTAGGGTGATTACAACACGAGATGGCAAACACATAATAGGCCAACTCTGCTCTGTAGTAGGTGTGGCGGCAATAGCAGCAATAATATGGATGGCACTCCACTGAATGCCAGGGCAATTCAGCGAAGTTGGACAAACCTCGGACACGCAAGAATTCACTTATGTCCTGAGGAAGTGCGTCACGAAAGGTAGCAAAGTTTGCTAAAGCTTCCATGATGCGCACACGAATAGCACGAATACATAGTGATTACATAAAACGCAAAGCACACAGAACACACAGACACAATAGCGATTAACAGCGAAATGAAAAAGATTAAGTCGATACTTGGCAGTGGGAGGCGATCGAAAATTTCAATCATCACGCGATGTTGAGATGATAACCTTCATAACTACAGTGTGCATGTATGAGCAAAATCAATAACAAAAGGCAGCGATTATTCATGGTTATGTATCAAAACGAGGAGTTTATGGTTATGTAGCAAAACGAGGAGTTATGGTTTTATTATTCAACTAACACGCAAAAGAAAGTAAATAACATGCGGAAAAACGAAGAACACGTCAGTGAGAATCAGGTGGTTGATGATACGGCCGCAACTTTGAACCATTGATCACTTTAGGAAGAGGAATTCCGATCAAAGTAGTCAACCAAAAAGTAGC
This sequence comes from Ceratopteris richardii, assembly GCA_020310875.1. Lineage (NCBI taxonomy): Eukaryota > Viridiplantae > Streptophyta > Polypodiopsida > Polypodiales > Pteridaceae > Ceratopteris > Ceratopteris richardii. The sequence goes on along the minus strand of CM035420.1, from coordinate 32,620,748 downwards.
TAGGCCCACTTGTTCACTAATCCGGTAAGGACCAAACCATCGTAATTTGAATTTTCTACCAGATCGATTTGCTTTAGCATTGTAAAATAGCACAAGCTGTCCCACCGTAAAAACTGGAGTTTTAAGATACCGATCATGAGTACGAGCTTGCCGCAACTGCACTTCTTGAAGAGTCAGAAAACTTTCCCATCAATGCTCATCCAATTCTCTAAGTGTGTCCAACCGAAATGGCAAAGAATCTTCGAGTATCAACTTCTGAGTTATGGCCATGCGTAAACTGGGCACTACAACTTCCATTGGAGCAATTGCTTCCAATCCATAAGCAAGATTGAAAGGAGTCAGTCCGGTGGCAACTTTGTAGGTAGTCCGGTATGTCCATAATACTGCAGATAGTAACTGATCCCATCTTTCTGGTGATTCCACAATTAGCTTTCGAAGCATACTCAACAAGGTCTTGTTGGTACTTTCAGCTAAGCCATTAGCACGAGGATAGTAAGGAGAACTGAATTTATGCAGAATTTGAAAAGTATGTGTTAACACTCGAATTAAATTGTTAGCATAGTGCGTTCCTTGATCTATCACAAGTTCCAAAGGCAATCCATATCGTGGGAATACATCCTTCATCAGACATTTTGCTACTGAAATAGCTGTAGCAGACCATAAAGCCCAAGCTTCTACCCATCTAGTAGCATAATCTGTACATGTCAAAATGTAGCGATTGTTGCTAAGAATTGTTGGAGATGTGATTGGTCCAATAAAATCAAGACCCCATTTCTGAAAAGGTTCTAAAGGTAATACAGGTTGTAGAGGGAAGAAGTGGCGTTGTAAAGGCTGTCCAGATCGCTGACAATTGTCACACTGCTGCACAAACTGAGTCACATCTTTGTACATAGTAGGCCACCAAAGCCCACTTTGCAAAATTTTTCGGTGCGTTAAATCTGCTGCAAAATGTCCACCGGAAGGTATTGAATGTGCCAGAGTGATAACTGAGTTTACTTCATGGGGAGGAATACAATGAAGCAAGACCCCAGTGTGATCCATATAATACAACTGTCGAGCAATCAACCAGAATCTACGACTGTAAACTGCAATTTTTCGATGCACAGCAGGAGAAGTTTGAGGGGGAAGACATCCATCAGTAAGAAATGTTAATAACTTATCATAATAGGTAAGCGTTATAGGAGGTTCTGCAGATTCATCACTAGTCGGTTCAGTAATGTAAATTGCTGGAGTGGTATCATCAACACCGATCGGAGCTTCACCGGAATCCAACCGAGAGAGAAAATCTGCTAAAGCATGTGCAGTGTCGGGTCGATGAATCTCTTCGTAATCGAACTCTTGTAACAATAAAACCCAACGCGCCAAATGACCACCTAAATGTTGCTACCGAGCCAGATACACCAACGCAGCATGATCTACATGAAAGATGAATTTTCGGCCTAGCAAATAATGCCGGAATTTCTTTACAGAATACACCAAACCAAGACATTCTCTTTCAGTCACTGAATAATTCTTTCCAGCAAGAGCAAGCCGTCGACTTGCATAATAGACAGACCGGAACCACTTATCAGTTTGTTGCATTATAACACTTCCAATAGCTATATCCGATGCATCTACAAAAACATGAAATGAGCGTTCCCAATCAAGAGGTTGTAGAATTGAAACCCGCGTTAATAATCCTTTTAAATGATCAAATGCAGTTTGACATTCCGGAGTCCAGTCAAACTGTCGTGAAGTACTAGTCATTAATTGATTGAGTGGGGTAGCCAAATGGGCGAGCCACCGTAAATGTCGACCATGCCATCTGGCTTGACCTAGGAAGCACATCACTTCTTTCGGCGTAGTAGGCACAGGTGCTTCTAACACGGCTGCAACTTTGTCTGGGTCAACTTGTATGCCCTGTGTAGATACAATATGGCCAAGGAGCTTACCACAAGAAACCGCAAAGACGGATTTGGTCAGGTTCACGCAGAGTCGGTATTCACGACATTTCTCAAAGCAACACCGTAAATGATACATGTGTGCTACAATCTGGCCGAATAAAGAGAAGTCATCTAGATATACTTGCATAAAAGAAGTGAGATAGGGTGAGAAGATTTCTTGCATACAGCATCGAAAAGTGTTAAGAGCATTTCTTAACCCAAACCACATGACTGTACAAGCAAAAACACCCCAATTGGTAATGAAAGTTGTTTTCGGTATGTCTTGTTCAGCCATTCTGACCTGGTTATAACCACTGTAACCGTCCAAAAAGGAGTACATCTCGTGTCCAGCCACTCTATCAAGCATTGTGTCAAGAAATGGAAGAGGAAACAGATCAGGCACCGTGGTCGCATTCAGTTTTCGGTAATCCACACAGATTCGGAGCTGCTTATTTTTTTTAGGAACAATAACAATTGGTGATATCCATTCAGCGTGTTCTATTGGTACGATGAATCCGACCTTTAATAACCTATCCAGCTCTGCCTTGACCTGTGCTGCATAGTTGGGATTCATCTGGTAACTAGATTGTTTAACTGGCTTTGCTTCAGGTTTGAGCACGACCCGATGTTGATAAATGCGAGGATCCAGACCTTTCATATCACGGTAATCCCATGCAAAAACATCAGAACACACATGCAATAGTCGGATCAAATCTGCTTGAAATGCCTCGGCCAATCCTGCCTTTATCTTGACAGGTCGCGGATTAACTTCATCACCCAAATTATAGGTGACTAACTGATCTTCTGGAACATAGAATTGACGAGGTTTCCTTGGGTCGTCAGCTAACTGTAAAAGTTGTTGTAGAGCGGCTTCATCCATAGCAACAGTATCGTCTGTCTGCACTTCTTCGGTCACAGGCACAATCGTACAGGCTGCCGGACTCCAGTTGTCTGCAATAGATTGCAGATCTACAGTACCTAAGGAAATTAGATCTTCATTATTTTTCAGAAATGCTTCTTCTTCATCGTTAGATAAGCCATCCAACATGTGGACAGGCTCCGCTACATATGGTCTAGCATGAAGTTCGCAAGGCTGAATGGCATCCAGTTTGACAACATATTTACGGTGGTTGTCCTTAAAAGTCAATTCTTGTGCGGACCAATCCTGTATGACTTTAGCCTATTTTAACCAGGGTCGACCGAAAAGAAGATTATAGTCAAGACTAGACTCCGGTAGTTCTAAGACTACAAAAGTCATCTTAAATGTGGTACCCTGCAAAGTGATCGAGACATTTCATACGAGTCCCACCGGATGGACTCGGGATTGGTCGGCCATTCTTACAAAAAACTAGACAGGCTCGATTTGCATTCACCCCAAACTTCTTACAAAGCGTTGTAGTGGCTATGTTTACACCAGACCCACCATCAATTAGTACTTGAGTAATCTTGTGATTTTTGTACCATACCGTAATTAAGGGGACCGAATGATCCACCGTAGAGTCAGCTTCCGGTTGTATTGTTGCCGTCGCTGGAATGCAGGAAGATCCAAGACTGAGCTGTTGCTAGAATTGCTACCGAACTCCTGGTACTAATGCAAGTAACTGTGGTGGTACATAGTGGGTGGTACATCAGTGATTTGCATTGAAGTAACTGCTTGCTGCTGATTATTTCTCATCTGAGGTGGTACATAGTGGGTGGCCGGCTGCCCTGGTTCTTGTATAATGGCATTTACAGTTGCTGGTCCCTGCACTTTGGCGTTATACGCATAATTTTCGGTGGAATGTCCGGTGGTATTGCAAATAGCACAATACAGCTGATTAAGGGCACAGGTGGCACTAGTATGCTCTAGATTCTTGCACTTAGTGTAGTACATCTGTCTAGCCGGATCCTCTGCAATATTTTTACTGGCTTTGAACCATTCCAGGTCTTTGGTAAAACCTCCAACCTTATGCTCGAGTTGCAAGGCCATTGCAATAACCGCATCTAGTGTCATGGTTCCTACACAACGAATGATCATAATTTGTCTTAGTTGTGGAGTTAACCCATTAATAAACCATTGAGTTATCACATCATCCGGTAGATTGGCATGGGCCGGCGGTAGTTGTCTCAAATGAGTTCTAAACAAGGTGGCATATTCCTGCACAATCTGGTGCAGCTTCTGTTTATTGTTCTGCAAGTAATCGAAGATTTTGTCAGGGTTCTTCTTCAGTCGGAATCTCTGTAAAAACGCATCCCTTACCGCCTCATAGGTAACGAAATGATTGAAATCATACTCTGTGAGCCATCTTGCTGCTTCATTAACTAATGTCGACTGGAATACGATGGCCTTGTATGCCGGATTGGGTGGATGGTTTAGTACTGCATAACTTATTTCAAAGGTGCATACATGGGCATCAGGATCGTCACGAGGAAATCCACCGAATTTGGTGTAAGTTACTCCTGTTGGAATCGGCCGGAGTGGAAGTGGTTATTGCTGTTGCTGTTGTTGTTGTTGTTGTTGTTGTTGCTGTTGTTGTTGTTGCGGTTGTTGTTGTTGTCCACTCATGGTGCTAATAGTGGTACTGTTACTATCCCCTGAGTTCTGAGGTGGTGTTTCTTGTTCTTCAGAATTTGTATGGTCAAACTGCTCACCTTCCGACTTGAAAATAGCTTCCAGCCTTTTACAGATTTCCAATTCGAATATCCTATCCTCTTCTGTGGTATCAAACGTAGGCAAGCTTACCCCGAACAGTGGTATCCGGAATGAAGAATCACCGGGAAGTATCACACTGTCACCGGAAAACTGTAAATTCTCTGCAACTGGGACCGAACTGCCACCGGAATTAGTGGAACTTTCCCCAATCTAGGGTATTCTTTCACCTTCAATGACCTCTCTGGGTAAGACAGTTCTATCCTCAGACGGTGTCGGGTCAACTACACACTGTGTCCTTGTAGACTCCGAAGTTACTTTATCTTCTGCAGACTGTGCCGTAATTACACCGGAATCTACCGGAATTGTAGTATGTTCCACCAGAATGCTACCAGAATCACTACTAACGTGCTTCGCTTCTTCGACGACCGGGCCTAACCGACCTGTGCTTCTTCCTCCTGGGGGTGTCCTTAACAAATTTGGTACCGCCCAAGGCTGTCGGTCTCGCCTGTACTTTGGATACAACTTGTCGGATCGAGTAACCGTCATATATCACCTTTGCAACACTTGCGTACTACTCCACCTTACTATCGATTCACAATCTATGGCCACTTTCTCACAATCAATTTGCAACACTCTGGTGCCACATTCCCACAGACGACGCCAAGTGTTAAACGCGTGCTGCCGTCAGAGACACGTTTAAACTCTTCCGGGTCCTTGGGAGTGGAAGGGGCCTGCTAAGCATAGGCCCTATACTTGATTTTCCCACAATTAACTCTTTCACATAGCAGTACATGAATGTTCAAAGAACTCTGTTAACACGAATTACTATCACTACTCTGCTTCGTTCTCACACAGATTTCTGGTTCGTACACAGATTAAGACTTTCTCAGTACATAACGGAAAGGATAAACATTATCGTAACACAGACTTACAATACTTAACTTAAGGGAACAGTGTTAACCACACGTTAAAGTAATCAAACAACGACGAAGAAAAAAAACACAGTACTACTCAGAATTCTCAAACACAACACCACGGAGACTACACAGAACGTAATCGCCCAGACAGACAGTCTGGCGACTCTTCTGGTTGTCACCGAAGCATCCTTTCATTGATTTATAAGTAATTACAATCCTTCGCAACGACCTTTCGGTTCGTGCGGAATATGAAAAGAAAAAAGATTTACAATTGCCAATCCGGCAGCTTACACATATAAAGATACTTGCGGAGGTTCCTGGAGCCCATATTCATGAATGTGAGATTGTCAATTTGAGGGGAGCAAACCCACACAACGACGTGATGTGCTGAAGACACGGAGGGGCTCAATCTGGAGACATACCACACATGTTCTGAGTTACCCATAGAGTGGTACGATCGATGTGCCACTGCTCCTGAGAAGCCATCACAGCCAAGTTCTCCAAGTTAAAGTGTAAGCGAAGTGAGTTTAGAGTGTTGTATTTGTCAAAACATTGTGGTAACATATTGAAAATAACGTGGATCATTTTGCAAGCTGTAAATGTCATGTTTCTTCTCGATGTCATGTTTCTTCTCGGAAAGATGAGTATATGCAAGATAGGAGGTGTTCCTTTCCATAAAATTTTTAATTAAAAGGTTTTCTGATTTGCATCATCTCGTTGGGCTGTGTCCATTAAACAACACTATAGCAAGATATTCCGAGTGCCTTTCTTGATGATTGTTGCCTTAGAGAATCATGTTCGACCAGACTTCCTATTTAGGGAATGGACTTCCATGTAGTGCTTGAACAAGCTGAACATAGAGTTGGTAGGAGAAAAAGAGCTAAGTCCCGTGTTGGCATTCAACATATAATTACTAAGGAGTATGCCATGAAGTGGCTCCAAGTGAAGTGCCAGGAAGAATGGTGAGGATAGGTGTGAGTGATTTTGTGAAAGTGAAAGGGAAAAGAAGTGAGAGAAAAAGGGGAAAACAGGAAAAAGTGGGTGATTAAGTGTGTGTGTGTGTGAAGGGAAACAAGGGTGAAGGTACGTTTGGGCATAGAAGTATGAAGGGCATGTGAAAGTGGATGTGTGTGCAAGTGTGTGTGCGCGAGGATAGGTGTGAGTTTACATGTGCAACCATGCGTGAGAGTGCATATGTGCATGTGTAGGCATGTATGTGTGAGTAGTTAGGGCATGAGTGAGTTGTGGCCGAGGGTGTGAGAGTAAGTGTCGGATTGAGGTTCTAATTGGGGGTTTTGTGGGTGAGTGAGATTAAAAGGAGGAGAGTAAAAGGGAGCCGTGAAGGAGTGGAAGCGTGTGTGCAAGAGAGGGAGTGTGGAGAATAAACAAAACAATGCAGGAGAGTGCATGACATGGAGAGGAATTGTATGAACCAGTGAAAGAAGGGAGTGCGAGTGGGAGGTATATGAGCTAGTGCATAGGGGAGGGAATTTATCACTTGAGAGATAATTGTGGACTTAGAGCAAGAAGGTGTGTGAGTACAAGAACAGTGAGTGAAGCTTAAGTGTGTGGAAGGTATTTTCACTCAGAGGTTTAGAGTCCCAACAAGCTGGCTATAGGATGATCGAGTTTTCCTTCGTCTGCAGGTTGTGCTACGATGCATCCTATGGCAAATTTGAAAGCATCCACATGGATATGAAATGGCTTATTCCAATTTGGTACTTTTAGAATAGGTGCTGAACTCAGTCTACTATTCAACTCATTGAATGCTTTCTCATAATCTTTAGTCCAATGGAACTGAGTCAGTAAGACGTATAGAGGTCGGGCAATTATGGCGTACAAGTGGATAAATCTACAAAAGTATCCGCAATGTCCTATAAATGCTTGTACTACTTTTGTAGTTTTCGGTCAAGATAGTTCTAGAATAACTTTGATCTTGTCTTAATCTACAGATATTCCGTCCTTAAATACTATATGCCCTAAGACATTTCCTTGTCTCACCATGAAGACATATTTTTGTGGGTTTAGACAGACTCTGTATTGTCTATAGTTTTCAAAAATTCTCCTCAACTCGGGTATGTGATTCACTCTCTGTGAGGAATATGTGCATAAATAATCTACGTAGACTTCCATGCTTTTCCTAAGGAATTCCTAAAAGACATGACAGCGCATTGGTTAGGCCAAATGGCATAACCCTAAAAGCATATACTCCCCATTCTGTGGCAAATGCAGCTTTGTGTTGATCCTCTAGAGCAATTGCAACTTGGTTGTAAACAGAGAATCCATCAAGAAAACTATAAATGTCCTTGCTTGCCACTCTCTCCAAGAGGTGGTCTGTAATGGGCAAAGGGTAGCTATCTCGAATGGTGGCTTCATTAACTTTCTTGAGGTTGATGCACATCCTAAGTTTGCCATTTTTCTTGGGTACTACTACCAAGGGCGACACGCATTCCGTGTGTTCAATTTCATAAATGAATCTTGCTTCCAATAATTTGTCTATTCCTTCCTTAATTTTGGTGGAGTATACATCATTGTATGTGTATGGTTGTTGTTTGAATGGTTTAGCGTCAGAAGTCATGGGAATATGGTGTGAACAAATAGAGGGATCCACTCCTTTTAAATCTTTGTATGTCCAAGCAAATACATCCCTATAATTTTGAATCAACTTTATAAGTTCTCGTTCTTCACTTTCTGATACATCTTTCCCTATGTAGGTGGATCTTTCCTCTTCTCCTTCTATAGTCACAATGACTTTTTTATTTTGTTCTTTATTATCATATGCTATTCCTTCTTTTGCTTGTCGTTTAGGCATTTGGATGGCAATTTTCCTTTCCTCCACTTCATATTTTTTTAAAATGTTTTGGGACTTCGAACTATTCTTGTGGTATATCTTCTTCCTTACTAGTCTCTTTTGAATTAATATTCTCTTGACTTCCCTTTTGTTCTAGGATGGAAATGCTCCCAACATTAGTGTCTTTATGCCTCTCTTCAAAAGGAGGATCAATGCCCTCGATTTTCCTCCATCTCTCTCCTAGACTCTAGCCAATAGATCCTCAGGCCAATTAGCTTCTACTTTCAGGATCATAGAACTTCTTTCATGGTTTTTTGTGGCTAAGCTTTCAGCTTCCTCCACAATCCTTTTGCCTTCTGAAGGGTGTAATAAAATCCTTTCTAGTTGTAGGATTCACAGATTGATTTGACTCCTCATTGCTCTCCTCTTCCTCCTAAATTTCTCTCGTCGAGCTTTCCATCTTTGAGTCTGTTTTACCTTAGAACTTTCTTCAAATTCTTCCAAATCTAGCACTATTTGAGGCACCAGAGTTTTTGGTTTGTTGGTTTCATGTGTAATTGAATCTAACCCTTCTAGTCCTTCTTTAGCTCTTGCTCTTGTAATTGCCTTCAATGGTACTGTATATTCTTTGTCACTTCCAGAGGACTCTACCACTTCTACTACATTTAGTTGAGTGTTGTGGTTCGTCTTGTTAGAGTTTTTGGGACAATCTCTAAACAAATGCTCCTTTCCACATTCACTACAATATCCTTCCCAAACCTTATGCGGTGTCTAGTAAGGCAAAGTACATTCCCTAATGAAGTGGTCTCCTCCACAATGATAACAAGGTCCTCGATGTCTAGAAGGCACTTGGGCTCTTGGGTTCGTGTACATTAGTGTAGCATATTCAGCTCCGTATCCGTATGATTGGTCATAGACCTGTTGTCCATATGGGTATTGCTCGTAGGCCTACTCGTAGTTCATCGAGTCAGCTCCGTATGTTTAGTAGTCTCCCCAGTGCTGATCATAGGGTTGATTATGGCTGTCCGGGCCAGTTAATGAAGTAGTTGGTACTATGGCTCTCTTTGTGTTCTCTTCAGCTTGGGCAAATTTCACTGGAACTACATTCTATGGGTGAGGTGGTGGTTGTCGCAACACCAGCTGTGGTGGATTATATCCTGGGTATTCGTAAGGACGTTGATTTGGAGGTGGGTTTTGGTATTGAGGATATCTAGGAAATTCCCTTCCTTGGTCTCCATTTGGGTATCCATATGGCCTGAATTGGGGTGGTTGGACAAGTCGAGGTTGTCTAATGTAAGGACAATTTTTGGTATTGTGATTCGTATATTTCTGTTCAGTACTACAATACTAAGTTTGATTTTGTACTGGTGGGCAATTGTACTATGTGTTTTTTGGGTATTCTATGTTCATGTAGAGTACTGAGTGCGACATCTATAGCAAAGCTTTACACTATGAGAGTATCATCATGGAGCTCTCGAGAAGGAGATTCCCGTGTGGTGCATCACCATCGCATCATTTTAATGTACATATAATAAATAAAAACAGGCTAAAAAATATGCTCACCACCTAGCATGTGGATGGATTCACTATCTTTCCTTAAAATGACTATTTCTTGTTCACAATCGATTGTTGTAGAATTTTGAATAAATCAATCCATCCCTATAATTATATCACATTGTTTCCTTGCAATCACATGAAAATTCCCAAAAAAAAGCATCTATAAAAAAACATAGATGCAAGGTTTTCAATGTATCCTCTCATATAGTTTAGTCTTGATCGTCTATACATGCCTTGATATCTATATATTCAAGGCTGTCACTAAAATTTACACTAATTTAAAAAATAGAAAACAATGCATACTATCTGAATCCATAAAAAATCTGAATTTGTGCATAGAAATCATACTCCATATTGTAATTAAAGAAGCCCTTGAGAAAGAACCATTCACCATGCATATTAAAGTAAAATTATGACACTTTTTGATGGAGTGTATCCACCACCATGCATATTAAAGTAAAATTATGACACTTTTTGATGGAGTGTATCCACTCCTAATTGTAGTAGAAGTCTAATAGGCCCTTCATAGGACTAAACAGTTCACTACCATAGTCCACCAAAACTTGAATTTCTCTTCGGAACAAAGGACTAAACCTCTAAAATTTTGCCTAGTAACCATATACCTTCTATGCTTTCCTACATGCCATAGATTACTCAATTTTTACGATGGAACCTATTTCAACCTACTTGCACAAGACAAATAAAAAATTTCCCAAACATGTAGCTTCTACCTATGTGTACCTCATCACACACATACATATGGAAATATATAGAGGTATAGAAAATATCTTTCAAGATCAATGTACTCAAGGAGAATAAGAACTTTATATTAAGATTATAGTCAAAAGAAAGCTTACAACAAGATGATCTATCTTATGCATGAAAGAAACAACTATGCAATGAGATATAGATGATAAAAAATCTCATCCTAAAAGAAAACTTCAGCTAGCAAGTGGCTAGCTTAGCTAAGGGTAGTTTAGAATTGGAGTATACACTCCCAATGAGAGCCTAAAAGTTCACAAATGAATGAAGAGGATGTCCATCACTTTCTTCCAAGCTGTTGCTTATATAATGCTCCAAAAGTTGGTGTAGAATGTGAATTCAAATCATGCCTCTGATATCGCCCACTTTTCTCAATTAAAGTAGATGGAATCTTCAGCTAAAGAACTTGTGAAAAGTTGGTGGTAGACTTTACCAAAAAAGTGAATTGATGTGACAGTTGAGTTAAGCTTTGGTTCACACACACTTGAGCTTGTACATTTCTAACACTTCCCCTCAAGCTCAACTATTAGTCTCAATTAATGTGCCCCTCCATCTATCCTCAAGGTGATGTAGCAACCTGTCTCCTTCTCAACATGTGCCTTGAATATTTTGAACACATAAAACACATCTGATTTTTGCTATACATAGTAGATGTTTTTAATTAGTCATCAATGAAGGTTACAAAGTCCCCATTACTTGTAAGAGAGGGCTCTTTGGTTGACCCCCACACGTATGTGTGCACAAGATCTAACAAAACCATGTGCTACATATCAACTCTTCTTGAAGGTCTACCTAATATAATTGCCCAATTGATAAGCTTCACACATCTCATGCAACATTTTGATTAAAAATGTGGTAAACATCTTATCAATTGCCCCTTCTCCATGTCTTTCAACCTTTGAATGCTGATGTGAGCGCACCTTTTATGCCTCAAATATGTCTCCAATCTTCTTGTCTCCATAGGCGATGAATATTGCTTTGTTGCTTTGCCCTTTGCCAATGTCAGGAGTGAACATCCTTCCTTCCTTCTTTCCTTTGGCTATTAGCTCATAGCCATTCTGTGGCTCTTCAATAAATCATTCTTGTGGTTGAAATTTACTTGGTATTGCTTTTCAACCATTTGTCCAATAGAGATTAAGTTTTTGTAATACTAGGAACATGAGATACCTCATGAATCCTCTTGTGTTGTGGTTTTTTTCAAGCTTCACATCTCCCATTTGTTGTATCTCATGCTCAGTGTTGTCTTCTGTCTCCACAAAGCATCTTTTCTTGGGTGCTTGATGACTGGTGAAGTACTCCTCTCTACTTGGCATGTGGTTACAACAACCACTATCTATATACCACACCTCATCATGTGGTCGACCTTTCACTCTATGATTCACATATAATAAAAGCTCATTTTCTAAATTGGTTGAGGAGTTAGCATAGTTACCTTGCCGTTTGTAATTTTCCTCGCCTTTTTTCCAACAATCTTTGATATAGTGTCCATGCTTCCCACAATTGAAGCATCCATTTGAGTTGGAGTAGCCTCTACCTCCATATATTCCTCCTCTACCTCTTCCTCTTCCTCTTCCTCTTCCTCTTCCTCTTCCTCTTCATGATTGACCTTCATCTTGGCTTGATTGACTCCCTTGCTAGGTTTTGTTTCCTTGTTGGTAGTTGCTTCTACCTTTTCCTCTTGAACCACCTCTTTCGCCTTTGCCTCTTCCTCCTTTTTTTGCATAGAAAAGTTGGTCTTGGCTAACTTTTAATTTGTTGCTTCCATGATTGAGCTCCTCGATCACTGTAAGATAATTAAGTTACTCAAAATTAGGTAATGAATCCCTTATATACATAGAGGTTTTGAATGACTTCCATTTATCATCTTCTCTAAGCCCATTAAGTGTGTGGGAAACTAGGTCATCATCATCTCTGACATATCTTATTGAACCCAGTGCATCAGAGATCGATTTTACTTTAAGTATGAAGTCATTAATGCTCTAATTTGATGAATTCCTAAGGTTTTTGAGCTCATTCTTGAGATAAATTTGTAGAGGTAGAATACAACCTTTCTAAACATTCCCAAACCTTCTTGGATGTAGCTCTTTAATGGCTCTCCTTTGATTCTTAGGAGGTGTATATGGATCTATTTATGATTTCACCTCAGTGCCACTAACCGACCCCTAAAGACCCTTTCCCATGAGGAAGATAGAGATTCTAAACTTCCAAGGTTGGTAATTGCTCTTTTTAAGCTTCTTAATCAGAGTATTATAGTTCCCCATTGTGTATGAGACTATATAGTGGTAGATCGTGATAGATGTGAGAAATAATGATATGTTACCTTCCCACAAGAGCTTCCACTTGTCTTGAACCTTTGATGATGATAGAAGCTCCCCCTTGCTTCAAATGCTTCTTCAAATCTTGTTACACTTTGCTTCAATCCTTGGCTCTCAAGTAGCTTCAAGGCCTCCTCTCGATGTCCTCACTGCTCAATGGTGAGTTCTGATACCACTAACTACCACAATCCACCAAAACTAGTATTTCTCTCTTGAGCAAAGGATTGAACCTATGAAATTTTTTATAGTCAAAATAGACTCTCTAAGCTTTTGAAGAAGCCATAGGTCACTCAATTTACACAATAATATCTAACAAAAATATAAGATGATTCTTTTTGCTTCAATAAATTTAGGGACTTGTTGCCACTAAATAAGTTGGTGCTTCTTTTGAGTTTTCACCTAAGCATAATTCTTACCTTGCTTATAAAAAGATGGGTCCTTCTTTGAATTGTTCGTATTTTTCGTAGCAAGTCTTTTGTTCTTATGTCTCATCATGATGAATTTGGATCTACTCATCTTCTACACATTGAACTTTTTTTTCTAATTGAAATTTTTAGCCTTTGCAACAACATATAGGAAGTTCAAACATCTAGATCCCTTCATCTAGTAATGGATTTCCACGTTGATGAATTTTCTCTTCAAAGCATACGTGTTGAACTCCGATGCATATTTATAAAGACACAAAAGATTCTCTTTATACTTATCCATATAGACAAGTTATGCTTCTCATGCTATTGGAAATAATAGAACTTCATCTTCCTCTCCAATGATAATGTGGATTACAGTAATGTTTTTCTACTTGCCCCCGAGATTCTCTTCGTAGAACCAAACTAGGGCATGTCCAAGTCTACATATAAGATTTCGACCATATCTTTGCGATACAAAGAAGATGTAGGATCCCCACCATTGCCTTTGGCTTCTTAGTGAACTTATGAAGATAGATAAGATCCTCTAGCTCCTCATTCCAAGCCTCCAGATTTTCCCTGCTCTTCTTCTCACCATCAAAATCATTCAATTTTACCTTGTTAAAGACTTGGTTGAGGGCACACTCACTGGCCCCCAAGACAAGACATGAGATAGAAAAAAGGTCACATGCTCCATGTATATTATTAACGTTGCAAAATGAAGTACATGAAGTGATAACGGAGCATATTTAATATACATGAGATAAAATCTACCCATAAATCCACAATCTTCATAGCAAAAGATGATCCCTCCAAATTGGTAAGCTTCAAGTTGTTGCACTCCTTTACAATGATGAAGAACCACAAATGCACCTCCCTCATAAGTGAACTAGACACCTCTTCACACTCCCCACAAGTTCCAAATCAGCTTCAAGTGGTTGTATTTTGCACTATAGAAATCTCTTCATATAGGATAAATTTTTATTGATTGGAAAAACAAAAAGCACCTCGTGAAAGGCTCTTCCATAATTCATGGTGTGAAATTTTGAAGTGGGATATTTTATTTTGTTATTATTTTCATTACAGAATGCTTTACTGTATAAATTTGGACCTTGAACAATACAAAACTACCACTTTTCAAATGAGTTTGACTTCGAAAACATGCTTTTCAAACTAATTTGACCTACGACTTGTATTTTAATCTAGAATCTACTGCTAAATTATTATCTCTCTTAGCTCTATGATAATATCTAATAAAATATTCTACTATATTTTGATCGATTTGACTTGATTTGACCAGGCTTTAGCCTATCGAAATATATCAACAGGGAGCCACTACCCCTATTTGAAAGGTGGGGCTAATTTCTATGCATCTCGAAATATATCAACAGGGAGCCACTACACCTATTTGAAAGGTGGGGCTAATTTCTATGCATCCCATCTGCTTTAGTGATGTTGCCCGAGATGGTAAAAAAGAAAAAATCGCACTTGAATAGCTTCAACACACCATTGATAGAACTAGTACTATAGTTGTTGAAGGATAGAAATGGGTTCTCATGAAGATTTAATTTTTTAGCTCACCTGAATCTTAGAATTCAACTTCAACAATGAGTTCAATATAATTAATATTTATTATATTCTCTATTGATGTACTCTCTCTTGGTAGAGAGAGAGATCCACGTTCATAATATGAAGTATGATCTTCCAATTCATTGTTGAACGTTTTTCACATGACTTCTCTTACATTGTACTTTTTCTCCAAAAAAAAATCCTAACGTTTTTTACATGACTTCTCTTACATTGTACTTTTTCTCCACAAAAAATCCTTCCATTAGTAAGTAAAAAATGCCCAGTGGCTACAATCCCAATCGAAGAACGGAAAAGCAAACAAGGGGAAAATATCACCCTAGACCCTACTCAACCCTCAACAACTCTATCTCCTATGCGAGGTAGTACGAAGAGGGAAAAAAAGCCATGTAGATGGCTGATAGCTCCAACGGACAGTATCACCATGAATGGTGAAGAAAGAGCCTTTCTTCCAAAGTTGGAGGAAGGCATGACATCATCAAAAAGTGTCATACTAATCCCCCTAAAGGTGGTCCAACTGTCCACACAAGGTGTGGACTAACTCTAGCAAAAAATCCCTCAACATCTTGAACAGAGGAAGCATGCACCTCTTGAAGATACACTTGCACTGTGCCCGCCAAATGAACCACATGGTGAGGCTAATGATCAGCTACCAATAAGGTTCACCCTCACTGATCCAAGGAGAGATGTGCACATCCTAATCTTGTGTAATGTCAATTTGCCCATCTTGAATCAGAATAACCATACCACCAACCTCATCCTTGTAATTGAGGGCCGAACCATAAAGAGAGCCCCAAGTAGCAACCCCCCAAGTGATGGTTTGGATCCCCATTTGCTAGGTAAGAAGTCTCAAGATCCTCTGACAAATTTACTATGCTAACAGGTCATCCTAGAGACAATGGCACTATGATTCCAGGTGATAACCACAACCTATTTAGTCTAGAGGTCGGCCCCCATAGCTCAGTCAGGTGCTGATAACTATGCTCTTATGAGCAACCAGACATTGAAAGAGGGTAAACTGATGTGAATGCTGACTACCCCAGATTCCACATCAAATGCACAAGAGAAACTCCTCCGTGAGTCCACCCCACTGCCAAAAATCAGTTGGAGTAGGACCGATCGACTAGCACGACTAGATGATCCTCTACCCCATTCTAATAGAGTACTAAAAGAAGGGAATAGTGTAAACCTCCCTTGAGGATAGGGGATCGTGCCATTGCCACTCCCCTGGGTCCCAAAGGAGGCGAGCCAACCATTGAGCCTCCCAAACTCAAAGTTGCCAATTGAGAGGAGTCCAAAAGTCCGTTGAGTCAGGATCAATGTGCCAATCTCAACCACGCATGCCAACGGCCTAAATTTGCTGAAGGTACACTTCTCAATGAACTCAGGCTCCACCTGTGAGCGAATCATTTGCCCCTCATCACTAAACTTGAAGAAGAGAGTCCCATTCAGATCGATACCTTGCGCAACAATCAAAACCTCAGTCGAAGTAAAGGCCCCAAGCCAAGCTCCCTACGGTTGGGGCTTTGTCGGAGTCCCCGAATCCCTCGGAATCACAGCCTCAACATCCCTAACCATTTGAGATGCACTACACATCCCGATACATTGATCTTGCTATGCACCACAGGGGGACTTTGAAAATTGAGCCAGTCGGCCACATTGCACCCAAGGCCTTTTTCAAAATCACCCTAGAAACATGCAGGTAGGAACCAACCATGAACCCTCTCTATGAACCGATGAGGGGGCTCCAAGTAATAGGCTTCCAAAGCTGCTCCTCAATATAAGAGGGTGCGAGCTTCAAAAGAGCAGGGCAAAGATGCTCCCAAGATCTCAAGATACTAGAATCATATTGGTCCAAGTTGCAGTGTGAAAATCCCATACACCTCATCTTAGAGAAAATCCACTTGATCTTAGGCTACCATGGCCCGCCACTGGCAAGAGCACACACTCCTAGTCTCTATCGAAGAATATCCTTTCAAGGCTTAGGGCCAAGAAGAAGGCCATGCACAATGAACTTGCCTAGTAGTGCTCTTCTCTGACAGGTAGGGTCAATGATCCCGAAACCACCACGATCCAAAGTAAGTGTGAGGATCTACCAAGCAATCTTAGCCTAAGCCATCTCGGTCAGACCATAAAAAAAATCCTTATTAGCCACTAAATCTGGCTAAGATAGGAAATCGAGAAGATCCAATAGGAGGTGACATACCACATTGTAGCCAAGAGAACTTGGTTAGCCAGCATTACTTGCCTAGCTAGAGACAAATGAACAAAGTTCCAATGAAGAAGCTTCCTCCTAATTGTAAGGAGGAGGGGAGAGATCTACTATTGAAGTGCCAGATCCAG
The DNA here is from genome assembly GCA_020310875.1 of Ceratopteris richardii. Classification (NCBI taxonomy): domain Eukaryota; kingdom Viridiplantae; phylum Streptophyta; class Polypodiopsida; order Polypodiales; family Pteridaceae; genus Ceratopteris; species Ceratopteris richardii. The sequence continues at coordinate 32,603,518 of CM035420.1, read as the reverse complement.
ACCAATATGGCAACCAAGGTACCTAATTGCTGTGCCAAGGGGGATCCACTGAAACTACCCACAAGGAAGCCACCTAGGTAGATCACCTGACCCAATCCAAAAACCACATGACTTGTGCTAGTTAATCTTGGCATCCGATGCATCACAAAATCTATCCAGGGCATGTTGAAAGTTGACCAAATTGGCCTTCCGACCTTGCAAGTAAATGGAAGTGTCATCAACAAACTCAACATCCAACATATGCTCATCCCTAATTGGGAGCCTGATACCCTACAACCCAGTGTCTTGAGTAGTCAAGAAAGTGCTCATGGCCTTAAAAAAAAGAAATAAAGTGGGATCCAAGGGGCAACCCTATCAAACTAACCTCAAGATACATAACCTCTGTTGTCAGGATCTTGCTCACACGCATACAGAGATTACGCACACAGAAAACCACTGAGAATAGACGCAACAAGAGACGAGACAGAACACAGTATTGGGTGCAATCTCCCCCCATGCACTCTGTTTCGACAGTCCACAGAGTGCATGTATTTATAGGACTTTTGATTACGTAAAAAATAGTGGTTACATGAGGGCAGCTTCGAAAAGCAGGTGTAAAACTAAAAGTTGGTAACTTTTATAGAAAGCCATTGCTTTGAATAACAGAAACTGCGGTCTACAACGACCCTTATTCGAACCATTACTTTTCTAACAATAGAACCTTCTACGTAGGTTTATTTACAAGCTAAATAATAATTATTCGGATTATTGATATCCGCCCTTTCATGCCTTGCACGCTCCTCATGAATCTTCTGCTGCTATATCAGAAACATCAGAAACATATTAATACATTAATAATATAACACTTTAACAATGCATTGTTCAATAATATACAACATGCCTCTCAGTTGACAAGCAACTGACCACAGTTGATAAAATAATTTAAAACTCTAACAATAACAATGCATTGTTCAACATATTCCATGTTACATTCCAACAATAACAATGCATTGTTCAACATATTCCATGTTACTGTTACAATCCAACAATAACAATTCATTGTTCAACATATTCCATGTGTCACTCCAACAATGCATTGTTCAACATATTCCATAAGTTATAACATGCCCCTCAGTTGAACAAGCAACTGACCTCAGTTGATAAAATAATAAACATGGATGGCCAGTCACATGTTTCATCACTGAATAAAAAAAAAAAAAGGCATGTTCCATGTAAAAACACATGCATGGAAATGTTCATGGAGCTGGTACATTAATGTGTTTGTGTATCTGTGCGTGTAGTAGTGACATCATGATCAATGATTTTCTCAGGAATTAGAAACGTGATCTTGAGCAATAAAATCAGCCATTGGAATGTCATTTCGGGTGAGGGACATGGGAGTGGGAAGCTTTTTACCAAAAACAATTTCAAAAGGTGCACGACCAGTAGTGGTGTGTGCAGTGTTATTGTAAATTGAAGCAATGGCAACTTTTCATTCCAATTTTTAGGATTATCTAATGAATAACAACACAATAAATCAGAAAGAGTATTGTTTGTAGCCTCACTTTGTCTATTACTTTCAAGATGAAATGCAAAGCTAAAATCTATTGTAGAACCAAATGTTAAAATAAGGCAACTCAAAAATGATGACAAAATCTAACATCACGATCAGATAACATTACGTGAGGAAATGCATGATGTGGAAAAATGCATGTAATGAATAATTTTGCAGCTTGAGGTGCAGTCAAAGTTTTTCTACACGGAATGAAATATGCATATTTACTAAACCTATCAACTATTATCCAAATCATATCATTATGTGATGAAGTGATAGGAAGACCTGGGATAAAATCCATAGAAATTTGTTCCCATGGTTCATTTGGAATGGAAAGTGGCATTAAGAATCCAAATGGTTTATCATGATGACGTTTGACACGCTGACATACAATGCATTGAGAAACATAATGTGCAATATCTTTTTCCATGTGTGGCCAAAAGAAGAAATCTTTGCAAGCAGAAATGGTGCTTTGTATGCCTCTATGACCCATGTAAGATGGTTCATGCATTTCTTTGATAACAAAATCTTTAAAAGCTTGGGTTATGCATAATCTATGTTGAAAATAAAGAAAACCATTATGAGATGTATAATGTTCATCAGATAAAGATGCACCATTATTGAAGTCATGCCATGCACGTGAAAAATACAAATTAGATGCATAAGTGGAAACCATGTCTTGAAAAGAATGAATTTGAATGGCAGAAATATTATTCAAAACAACAGAATTCGAAGGAAAACGGCAAGAGCATCAGCTACAACATTAGCTTTACCAGGCTGATATTGTATCATGGGTTGGAAATTTTGAATGAATGATGCCCATTTAAGATGCCTATCAGAGATTAAGGACTGATTTAATAAATGCTTAATTGCCTGTTGATCGGTTTTGATTAAGACCTCAGAACCCATAAGATAGTGTTTCCAAATTCGCAAAGCATGCACAACTGCTAACAATTCTTTATCATATGTACTATAATTGTGCTCTGAGGGTTTAAGCTTCCTACTCTCAAATGCAATGGGATGGTCATTTTGCATTAAAATAGCACCTATTCCTGAACCATTAGCATCAGTAACAACATGAAAGGGTTGTGAAAAATCAGGTAATTGTAAAACAGGTGCATGTGAAAGTGCATGTTTAAGTTTGTCAAAGGACTGTTGTTGGGTAAGTCCCCATGCAAATTTTATTTTCTTTTTCAACAACAAGGTAAGAGGCAATGCTAAATGAGAAAAATTTCGAACAAACTTCCTATAGAAACTAGCCAACCCACGAAAAGGCATACCTAGTATAATATCATAAGATTGCAAAGGTGCAATTAAAAATGTCCGTGAATCAACATATGGGCCTATGCTAATCGTAACATCTTGCACTTCTCGTGTTACATTATAATGACTACCTTGAAATGCAGCTTTCACTTTATACAAGGAAGGAAACATTTGTAATTTAAGTTCTTGTACTAATGAATGTGAAATGAAGTCATGTGAACTACCATCGTCATGTAGAATTTTAACTAGTTTGTTATTTATTGTTCCCTGCATGCAAAGTAGAGAGTAAAGAGAGATATCGTTACCCAAGGTACTTAAGTCCTTCTTCAATGATTCCTCTGTCCAAACAGGAGGAAGTTCTTCAGTATGGACCTCCATATTATGCAATTCAGCTGTAGCTATGCAATTGAGCTGTAGCCGGCTGCATGTGAAGAGGTTGCAATCTGCACCTTATTTTTGTATGTCCAGGTTTACCACAATTCCAACAAGTAATTCGTGGTCGCTGCTGTTGGGCATCCATCGCTGAAGTTTGAAGGGTAGGTGGTTGGGTTGGTTGGAGAGATGAAGCAACAGGTGGAGTTGAGTAATGGGATTGTGGAGGACGAGGAAAACTAGGGTAAGATGGGGCATTAAAAGTACCCTTCATAGGAAATGTAGGTTTAACATAAAGTGGTCGTTGGCACAGTTGTTGTAGACGGAGTGACTTGGTTTTGGACGGGACTTCTTTTTCTGCATCATAGGTGAAGGATATAGCTTCGTTGAGGACTGTAGGTCGTAGGGTGTGAAGCTTAGCTTGGATTCCCACCTCCACCGTAAGGTTGTGTGCCTTAGTTTGTATCTTTTGGAGGACTTCATCACGTTGTTGAATCTCATTCTGAGCTCCTCGAAGCTCATGCCGCAAAAGCTCTAGGCGTTGTTCAAGTGTTGCCTCAGGTAAAGGTGAATTACTATAATCCTCCATGGTGCTCGTGGACCTTTAAGCTAGTGCTTTACTCTCGAGATGTACCCTCAGGGAATGTACCCTAGCAGAAAAGTACCCTATCTGGATGTACCCTGATGTACCCTGATAGGATGTACCCTGGTGTACCTTGAGAAGTGTACCCTGAGACGCGCCGCGTCGCGCCGCACCGTGCCGCCTTGAAAAGTAAGAAAAACTGAAAGTTATGTTAAATATAAGAGGAAAGAACTTGAGTGACAACTCCAAGAAATGGAGGAGTGGTTAAAGTACTTCCCTTGAAAGTAGGAGGTTGTGGGTTCAAATCCTCCTACCTTAGGGACTCTAAACCATTCTATTGCCACTCAAAATTAAAATTGCCTCGCGCATAGCCAACGGTCGCCAAGGGAGCCTTGGGTGCCAATGTTGCCAATGTATTGCCTAAGTTATTGCCTAAGTTCTTTGCCTTAGTCGACGCCTTGGAGTAAGCCGAAGGAGTAAACATAGGTGTAAGCGTAGGAGCAAACGTAGGTGAAAACGTAGGTTCTGGGTCTGGAACTGGAACTGAAACAGAAATAGGAACAAGAACAGGAACAGGAACATGAATAGGAATCAGAGACGGAGACGGAATCGGAATCGCGAACAGAGAACAGAACCCTTTGTATTGACGATGGCAGAGCTCTGATACCACTGTTGTCAGGATCTTGCTCACGCGCATACAGAGATTATGCACACAGAAAACCACTGAGAATAGACGCAACAAGAGACGAGACAGAACACAGTATTGGGTGCAATCTCCCCCCATGCACTCTATTTCGACAGTCCACAGAGTGCATGTATTTATAGGACTTTTGATTACGTCGAAAATAGTGGTTACATGAGGGCGGCTTCGAAAAGTAGGCGTAAAACTAAAAGTTGGTAACTTTTACAGAAAGCCATTGCTTTGAATAACAGAAACTGCGGTCTACAATGACCCTTATTCGAGCCATTACTTTTCTAACAATAGAACCTTCTACGCAGGTTTATTTATAAGATAAATAATAAATATTCGGATTATTGATATCCGCCCTTTCACGCCTTGCACGCTCCTCACGAATCTTCAGCTGCTATATCAGAAACATCAGAAACATATTAATACATTAATAATATAACACTTTAACAATGCATTGTTCAATAATATACAACAACCTCTCTCCTTGAACTCTCGCAACCAAAGCTTGGCTATGGGTAGAATAGTAGAGGGAAGCAACACCCCTGATCTAGTGAGTAGGAAAGCCCATACATAGCATAGTGTCCTCAAGAAAAGCCCAATCAACCCGATCATAGGCTTTCTCAAAATCCAATACAAGAACATAAAGAGGCTCGTTATGCATTCGAGCTAGGGAGCTAGCTTTCCAAAAGATGAAGATGTTGTCAAGGATACTGCGACCCTTGACAAATCCAATATGAGCCGGATGGATTAGAGACTCCAGAAGAAGCTGCAATCTCAAACTCAAAGTCGTTTCCAACATTTTGTAGGTAGAGTTGAGAAGCGTGATCGGGCACGAGTGCATGATCTCATCTAGCTACCTCCTTCCTTGGGGATAAGAAAAATGAGATGCTCAGTAAGTGAAGGAAGGAGATGGCCCCCCTCCATGACCTCTTGGAAGGCAAGCCGGATCCCCTCCCCAATAAACCCTATAGATGCTAAGTGGATCAAATGGATGGGTATTCAATATAAAATAAAATGGTTGATTTGGGCATTCTTTAAATTCTTTGCATACACATAAACCCTATAGATGATGAACTTCAAAATTGTGGAAATTCTAGGCGAAATTGCAAAGTTGTACTTGTGGAATAAAAGAATTGGCTACATCAACATCCCAAGAAAGAAGATGTACCACAAGAGAATAAAAGGAATGAAAACATACCAAATTGGAAAACAATCAAGATTTCCATTCAAGAAAGTTGGATAGATATCTTGAGAGAGAATACATATTTTGATACCCTTATAAATGATTGTGCTTATACGTCTATATTTGTTTCAAAGTGTTCAAAGCTATGGTTAAAAAGGAGGCACACAACTATATCAAGGTAAGATCTTAATGGAGGGTGGAGCACTCGAGAAGCAACTTCATTGTGACATGTACGATAACTTTGGATGTCATTCGAATTTATATGCCGTCGCCTCATTTGGCACGTCCATGCTTGCAGTCTGTTTGAAAAGCCGAGGGAACGCAAAAAGCAGAATAAACTTGACATTGAGATGAATAATATATAAAAAAACCAACCTGTTTCCTCTTGTCTTCCTGCTCGAGCTCGCCAATTTGGTTTCTCTTGTTAAGCTCGTCTCAAACGTAGTTGAATAAGAGTGACGCATTTACCAGAAACGGCTCAGAGTTTCGTCTAAGAATAGATATTTCTCGCTTTCGCCTCCATGTTGGATCCACTTGAAGATACTTTTTGTGATCACGTTCGTGCGGACAACTTGAAGGAAGTTACAAGCTTCAGCTGTCTCTGTGACAATCTACCTAGCGAGTCTCCACAACAAAAAAAAAAGGTATCCCTCTATATCTTCTTTCTTCACGTGCTTCTTTATTCTTTATTTCATATGACGAGCTTGGGAATTCGTATCGTGTATCCTATGTTGGACTCGGCGTCTGTAAGAACGCATTTGGAATTTGGAGATTCCATCATTGCAAGAGGAGGTTGCTGAAATTTGGAGATTCCATCATTGCAAGAGGAGTCTATTCGATTTAGATCTTACTTTTGATCAAATGAGGTTCGTTCATTTCCCCTGCAGTGTCATTATAGAGAATATGCAGATCATATGGGTGATGAAAGTACTAGAAAGCAAGTTTTCAAAGAAGATGCATTACATGCAACACCAGCAAGAAAGGAACAAAACTTCACCAAAGATTATAATGAATATTATGAAGAAAGGGAGAGATTGAAGGAGATTGAGAGACAGAGGTTCAGGAGAACCGATGGCAATGGAAAAAGCAGCTCACAACCAGCTCGTAAACACCTGCCATCTGATAAGTAAGGCTTCTATTCTGTAAACGTCTGCGAAGTGTATTTCATTGTGTATTTCATGGGGTATTAGCAGCCGTTTCCAGCTGTTGTCCCCCTCCCAAGGGCAGGTTCTTGTGTATTTCATTACCAGTAGCGTATAATCTCGCTGAGGAGGAAAATGTTAGGGCATTCAGATTGTTCGCCTTTTGTCACACTATGCATTTGGCGAATTCGCATTTGGACAATCCTGAAAAACACACTGCATTTTAGAGCAGCTAAACAAGCGAAGAAATGCAAAACATCCTAAACTGTAAATACATTCATGCATACATATGCATGTACACGAAATGTGTTGATTAGTAGAAGTGCTGCAAGGAATATGGACATGATGCTACAGTTGTGTTGATGGAGTAGTTAAATACATCATCACAATGACTCATTGAAGTCTTTCAATGATATAGAATATCTGTCAGTCATTACATGTACTGCTCTTTCCTTCATTGAGTGAAAAATACATATTGATTGCTCTTTCCTTCATTGAGTGAAAAATACATATTGATTGGTTTTTCCTTCAGAAAATATGTCAGATTAGGCTCGTTTCAATTCTGAAAATTCCTTAATTATGGGTTAACAAATATATCTAGAATATGTGACATGAAGCATCAGTATGGATTTTGCAAATTACATGATTGAATATAGCATCATCAGTGACTCAGAATAGCAGTACTGGTTTTACCCAGCAGAGTTTTGTAGTACTCTTCTAAAGGTATTTCAAATATGAAAAGTAGAATGAACCTTTCTTCACTCTCTTGGTTGTACCTTATTTCCCTTTCTAATATCCATTTGAAAACGTCAAGAGAAACGAAGAAAAATCATCTATACAGAGTGGTTTGTAGTTTACAAGTTCCCTTCTTGTGTGTTGTTTATCATGCATGTAAGAGGGCTGATTTGCATTATTCGTTGAAAAGATACAAAAATTCTGGAAGGTTAACTATTTGGTAGCTAATAATGATTATGGGAACATTTGGTGCAGCTATGGCAGCTTCTTTGGACCCTCCATACTAATAATTTCCAGAAGAATAATATCTGATATACGTGCAAGGGAGACAACAAGTAAGCTTGGAACAAGGCAGCCTCAGGAAGTTTTAGACGTATGTTAGATGTCTCTTTGTCCCTTATCCCTTTTGCATCTCACTTCTGATGGTGTCTTATCTGTATTATTCATGTTTGTGGGGAGTACAGTTTTCCTGAAATTTCATCATAAATGAATTTATGTTCCTTGAAACAATGTGCCATCCCAAGTTAGTGATTAGTTATGGACTTCGTTTACAGGCAACCTTACGATGGCAGAAATGGAAAGAAGCTCGCGATTATTTTAACTTATGAAGATCCTACGGCTTCCTCCTGTAAAGAAAGGGAAGGCAAGGTGAGTAATGACTGCTAGTGTTTTTTCAGAACACATTGTAATTGTATTGGTATGATTCTCTTCAAACAATATGCCAGGTGATAAACCTATGAAGCCAATTATACCTCGAAAAGAAGGATTGCATGTCAGTTCAACAATATTAGGCTGTGCTAAGCCAACACCACAAATCCAACAGAAACTCCCTGTCGTTTCTAAGGAACAATCAACTGATGGAAAGAAACCTCCGCCATTGTTTGAGAGGACACTTCAACTATCTGATAATAATTGTCAGGCACATGTTGACAGAAAACGTCATAGTGGCACAAAGATTGACTGTGGTTCATTGATTGGAGGCCATTGTCATTAAAAGCGACCTTTAGACACGGAGTCTGTTACCAAGCCAAAGATGGTGTGTTTACTTTCATATAGTCCAGTATTGATCTGTTAATTTTTATTAAGATGAACTTGTCACACGTGTCGAAGCTGCCTCCAAGAGTGCAGAAAAAACCAAGAAAAGCTGATTTTGAAGATCCCGTTACGAATGATGATGATGCTGTTGGTGATATCAGTAGCATGATTTGGAGGATGTTTGGGTGAGAGCCTATTTATTTATGGGTTTGTTTGTTTTCTTATAGCAGTAGTTGTGTTTGTTCTATTTCCTTGCAGATATAACCCAAATAAATACCATGATATGGACAACGAGGATGATGATTTGCGGGAATAAGAGTTCCATACCATTCAAATGGAGGAGAGAAGAAGTTCTATTAGCTGATTTCAAGGAGTGCAACACCTTGAAGATTACAAATTTAGAAGAGATAATCTTCTACTATGGAAATTGTCAAGTTATGGGTGGCTTGTATCTCATATCATATATGCTACCTTGTAACTTCATTTTTCATTGTATGGAACATATATAGATCATAACTTAAGGTTAATATTGAGGAGACCATCCTCAAGGAGCGCAACATGTTTATCATCCTCAAGGAGTGCAACAGGTTGAAGCTTACTAATTTTGAGATCATCTTGTGCTATGGAGATTGTGGAGTTAAGCATGGCTTATATCTCATGTATATTATATACACTACCTTGTAACTTCATGTACTTTGTTTTGAAATGTATGAAACATATATGGAGCATGGATCCTTCTCTCTCTCTCTCTCATGTCTTGTCTATGCCCCCATCTTGTCTCTATTTTATCTTTGTCTCTATATGAATTGTGGGCCCAAAAACCAAAAAATGATATTTAAAGGAGAAAAAAAGTGTACATAAAGAATTGGATTGTCTACAGATTAATCAAGGCTTCATGGCATACGCATATTAAAGTCAATTTTTGTATTAAAAAAGTAGTAGATAATGTACCTTTGTGCTCATAGTGAGAATGAAATTGTAGGAAAGTCAAATTGAGGAGGGGTCACAACAACTGTGGAAGATTGTAGCGAAAATCACACCAGATAGCAACTATCTTAGCATCAAACAATTGTTTATGTGCGATTATGGTGGCTTTGTAGATCAGTTTGAAAATTGAAGAGCATTCTTCATTGTACCTAATAAGTGATGTTCAACCTTATTAGCCAACCTTCTAGTGGTCCTTGGAGTTTTACACTCATCCATATATATATATATATATATATATATATATATATATATATATATATATATATATATATATATATATATATATATATATATATATATATATATATATATATATATATATATATATATAGGTAGGAGCTGGAATGTTCGAACTTGGTGGTCATGGAGGAAGACACATGTGACAAATTAGGGGTAGTATATCTACATTTAGAACCTTGTGGTGGACTATTTAGATCTTCTTGTATGTGTGTGTATGTGTTTGTTTGATAGGTGTAGATAAGAACATATAATTTTAGCTTGATAGGCATGGACAACCTTGATAGTGGGAAGTATGTATGAGTCTGTTGGCTATGAGCTTATTGTAGTCTGTGTGTGAACCCTCTCCATGTAAGAGAGTAATCTTATCCTCCCCTTATCTCCTATTTGATTGGCCAAAAGGCCTTCTCTTTTTGTATAAAAAGACATGGTTTGAATGAGAAAAAAAGGGCACAACTTTATGTTATATTTGTGCGCATTACTGTATGGAGGGGGTCTTCTCTCTCTCTCTCTTCTCTCTATGTTATCTCAATAGAGAGTTCTAGCTTCTATATCTTCATCTCTGCTCCTCGGCTGTGCTCTAACGCAAACCTTCAATCTCGAATGTAGCTGCGCCATTCTCAACATATGGTATCAGAGCCTGCTGATTTCGGTTGCTTAGAATTGGGCATATACAGCGAGCCGGAAGCTGATGAAGGATGTTGATGATGAACAAGGGATCGCCGGCACCCCTGATAACTATTAGAAGAAGCTGACGGGGAGGGTTACGGCGAGGACCGTGTCTCTGAGAAGTGCCCCTTCACCTGATACCTCATGGCGAGGGCTCTTGCTTCGTTCTCCTCAACCTCCAGTGATCCTGCATCTGGAACGTGCTCTTCCTCCCTGCGCCTCCCTGACCAGTTGAGATCCCTTTTGTTGGCCCCAGGAACAGCCAGTGGCCGTCGCAGGTTGCATTCTGCAGTGGTGTTAGCACATGCAAGCAGTTCACGTGATGGAAGCTCTGATGGCCAGAGTTGCAGGATTAAATCGCTTCTTGTCCTCACGGCGCTTTCGATGACACCCATTGCCCCACCCGCGCTCGCTGTCTCTGCTGAGGATATCACGGTGGCCTTGTTGAAGGTCCAGGATGCCACTGGGAAGGCCACGAATGCTGTTGGTAGCACTTATGCAGCTGCAAAATCTTTGTTTGAACAGTTTTTGTCCACAGTAAAGCCTGCAGTTGAGGTGGCAACACCCATTGCATCAGATGTTGCCTCACAAGCAGTCAAAGTCCTTAAAGATGCTGGGGTGGACACCAAACCCATGTTAGATACAGCAAAGTCTGCGGCACTTGTCGCTGGAGAAGCGGCTGAACAGACTGTGAAGGTTATTGAAGATGCAAAACCTGTAGCAAGCAGTACACTGGAGTCCATTGTTACGGCTGACCCTCTCTTTATTGCAGATGGGGCAGGAGCTCTGCTGCTTTTGTATCTCTTGTCCCCATCACTACTATCCTCCATCGCATATGCTGCTAGAGGCTATAAAGGTGATTTGTCTGCAGCCCATGTGCTAATGTTCTTGCGTATCAAATATGTATGATGGAGTCCCTTCAAAGAAAATGTTGGAGAATTAGTTATTTTTGTAAAAGCCCAAAATATGTACTCATTAAACCTTTTAATGCTTTGTAATCATTCCTATTCACATAGGTCTAAGCATGCCATTTTGTACGGGAATTAAACACCCCCTCAACATAGAGGGAAGGACCTTTCCCAAAATATTCTTTTACTTTTCTACCAGCTTATCATTTCAAGTGCCTACAACAAGTTGAACAATATTCAAGCAACCAAGTGCAAGTCAAAACGAGAAGTTGAAGAAGGGGATGAGATTACAACAACAACAACAACGACAATGACAATGACAACAAAAGAAAAAAAAAATGATAACAATGTCAACAAAACAATGCTATAAGCCCTACAATCCGCTTTGTACCATCCTCATATTTATAGGGAAGGATTTGTACCACCCATGAGTTTGTTGAAGGAAGGATATAAACATTGTACCACCTTCTTTGTACATGGAAGGAATCATATTTGTACCACCCTAGCCTAGTTGTGAGGAAAGGATAGTCCCTATAAGAGCTATGTACAATCAGCTCAAGGGGGGGATTGTTGGCTATGAGCTTATTGTAGTCTGTGTGTGAACCCTCTCCATGTAAGAGAGTAATCTTATCCTCCCCTTATCTCCTATTTGATTGGCCAAAAGGCCTTCTCTTTTTCTATAAAAAGACATGGTTTGAATGAGAAAAAAAGGGCACAACTTTATGCTATATTTGTGCGCATTACTGTATGGAGGGGCTCTTCTCTCTCTCTTCTCTCTACGTTATCTCAATAGAGAGTTCTAGCTTCTATATCTTCATCTCTGCTCCTCGGCTGTGCTCTAACGCAAACCTTCAATCTCGAATGTAGCTGCGCCATTCTCAATAGAGTCTACATTCTATTTCATTACCTAGCATCATGTATTTGTCTCTATCCTTCCAAGTAGTACTTGGTTGAGTAGAGTGGGGGATGTGTGATTTCTCCTCGGACGTGTGTTATGGGAGTGCTCTTCATGTCTAAGGTCCTTGTGTGTTGGTGGATACTTGGCATGATATGTGAAAGTTGAAGGCACCTAACTTAAATTTAATAATTAATAGTTGATAATACACCTACATGGAATGGATCCCCCTTCATGTTAAGAGAAGTCAAAATCAATTGGTTGAATTATGGTTAAAGCCTGGTATATGGTAATTAGCAATAGATTCTAGGTCAAAACAAAAACCATATGTCAAAGTTTGAAAAGCATGTTTTAGAAGTCAAATTCATTTGAGAAGTGGTAGTTTTCTATTGGCCAAGGTCCAAACTTATACAATAAAGCATTCTATAATGAAAAAAAAGAAAATAAATATCCCACTTCCAAATTTCACACCATGAATTATGGAAGTGCCTTTCATGAGGTGCTTTTTGTTTTTCAAATCAATAAAAAGTTATCCTATATGAAGAGATTTCTTTAGTTCAAAGACCACTTGGAGCTGATTGAAAGCTTGTGAGTTTGGACAGGTGTCTAGTTCACTTATGAGGAAGGTGTAGTTGTGGTTCTTCATCATCGTCAAGGACTTCAACAACTTGAAGCTTACCAATTTGGAGGTCATCTTTTGCTATGGAGATTGTGGATTTATGGATAGATTGTATCTTATGTGAATTATATATGCTTCCTAGGATGCAAGCAAAAAATCATTAGTATTCTCCACATTATCATTGAAGAAGAAGATGTTCTATTATTCTTAGTATCATGAGGATGAGAAGCATAACTTGTCTACGGACAAGTATAAAGATATTTTTTTGCATCTTCATAAATATGCATTGGAGTTCAACAAGTATGCTCTAAAGAGAAAATTCATCAAAGTGGAGATCTATTACTAGGTGAAAGGATCTAGACATTTGAGCTTCCTGTATGCTGTTGCAAAGGCTAATTTCAACTAGACAAAAAAGTTCAATAGGTAGAAAATGAGTAGATCTAGATTCATCATGATGAGATATAAGCCCAAAAGATTTTCTATGACAGTTATGAACAATTCAAAGAAGGATCCATCTTTTTATAACCAAGGTAAGAATTATCTTAGGGGAAAACTCAAAAGAAGCACCAACTTATTCAGTGGCAACAAGACCCTTGCAACAAGACCCTAAATTTATTGAGTAGGTGAAAAGACCAGGCTTATATTTTTGTTAGGTACCATTGTGTAAATTGAGTGATCTATGGATTCTTGAAAACTTAGAGAATCTATTTTTACTGTGAAAAATTTGAGACGTTCAATCCTTTGCTTGAGAGAGAAATTCTAGTTTTGGTGGATTGTGGTAGTGAGCTATTTGGTCCTCAGAAGGGCCTATCAGTCTTTTGCTACAACTAGGAGTGGCTATTCTCCATCGGTGATATCAGAGTTCACCGTTGAGCATTGAGGACATCAAGAGGAGGCCTTGAAGTTGCTTGAGATCCAAGGATTGAAGCAAAGACCGGGAAGATGGATTTGAAGCAAGAGGAGCTTCTATCATCACTAAAGGTTCGAAACAAGTGGAGGCTCTTGTGGGAAGGTGACATATCATTATTTCTCACATCCCAAGGAGGGATTATAATCCACTATATAGTATCATACACAATGGAAGAAAATAATAATTAGATTGACAATCTTGGAAATCACAATTACCAATCTTGAAAGTTTAGACTCTCTAACCTACTCATGGGAAAGGGTCTTTGGGGTTCGGTTAATGGTGGTGAGGTGAAGCCATACATAGATCCACATACACCTACTAAGAATCAAAGGAGATCCATAAGAGATTGGGAAGAAAGGGATAGGAGCGTGATCTTCATCCTATCTCAACACATAAGCAACTCCATGATAGGTCATATCCAATGCTTAGATACATCCAAGAAGGTTTAGGAGTGTTTAAAAAGGTTGTACTCTACCTCTACAAAGGCTAGGAAAATTCAGCCCAAGAATGAGCTCAAGCATAGGAAGTCATCAAATTAGAGCATTAATGACTTCATACTCAAAGTAAAAGAGATTTCTGATGCACTTGATGGGCTTAGAGAAGATGATAAATGGAAGGCATTGAGAAACTCTATGTATGTAATGGATTCGTTACCTGATTTTGAGCAACTTAATATTCTTATGGTGATCGAGGAGCTCAATCATGGAGTCAACAAATCAAAGGGCATCCAAGACTTAGAGAACTTGGAGAAGCTTGTAGGAGGTAGAAAAGTGAGTTGCAAAGTGATTAAGGTTGGTCCATCCAACCAACATAGGACCAGATTTTGAGCTTATGGAGAATCAAATAGACCTTATAAGAATGTTATAGGTGTAATAAAATCCACTACGTAATTTGGAGCATCAAGGAGAAAGAGTCCATACAAGACAGATAGGTTTGCACATTGACGAGCTCAAAAAACTTGCTATGTTTGGATGAAACAATCAACTTCAAATGCTCATAGGGGCCATCATGATTACAATCGAAAAGTTTCCTTTTGGAGGTTGAGTGTCTAAAATGCATGATATTACAAGTAATAAGCAAGATATGCTTCGAGAATGAACTTCTTACTCAACAGAGGTACCCCCTATTTTTTAGGGCTACACAAAGACAAAACACGAGACATTTAAATTACAATTTCTCCAAATCTACTGAACAAAATGCTCTAAAAATTGTATGAATAACGTAGACACTAAGACCTTTCCAATGAATGTTTATGCATCTGATTTGGAGCTCTATAGAGAGAGCAACAACCTTTGCAAGTTCACTCTTGTTGAAGAAGACGATGCAGAGAAATGAAGGAGCAAGACAATGATGGAAAAAAATGTATGTAAATTGCTTCCATGTAATGTACAAGAGATTTGAAGTCTTTATATAGACTCCTTAAGTGCTCCACAAATTCTACAAGTGGAGTTTGAATTCAAGTGAAGGGGGGATGGATTATTGAAGAGAATCAATTCACTTTCCTATAATCTAGGAAAAGTGAACATCTAATTTGATCAACATTTAGGTGATCGATTGATTGTCAAGTTCAACCACCTCAAATTCATGGAATTTGAGATCTCCTTTTCTCCTTTTACATGTTTAAAGCTCTAGGATTTTACATTGGTAAATTACCCATTAAAAACTTTAGAAAAAACACAATAAATGAGAAAAAATAAAAGAAATCTTCAATGGATATTTTTTGACATAATCAAAATGATAGATTTGTGATCTAGATCAAATCGACCTCAAGCATAGTGTAAGCTTGATGGTCCAATAACTCCCCCTCAAGCTAAAGTATGCTTGAGTCTTCATTCTCTACTAGGTTGAATACTTGCCATTGATTTAAATATGCAAAGCTTTATTCCATCAAGTGCCTTCATCATCATATACGCTACTTGCTTTTCAATTGGAACAAAAGAAATGTCAATTTCCTTTTCCATGAGCTTCTCTATGATGAAGTGGTAATGAACCTCTATGTGTTTGGTTCTTGCATGGAAACTAGGGTTTGTTGCTAGATGCATGGAACTTACATTATCTTCAAACATGTGAGGTTTGGAACTCACAAGTCTTAAGTTTGTATACAATGCTTTTAACCATACTGCCTCTTGAGTTGCGATGGTCAAACCTCTATACTCTGCTTCAGTTCACGATTAAGTAACTATTGGTTGCCTCTTGGAACTCCATGAAACTAGCTTTGAACCTCCAAATGCTAAGTAATCAGAGGTACTTCTTCTATCATCCATAGCTCATTTGTAATCTATATCTGAATAGATTTTGATATCCAAATTTGAAGAGTAAGGATAGAATATACCTCCATTGATTATACCTTTGAGATACTTAAGTACTCTCTTAGCTATATCCATGTGTGACCTTCTTGGTGAGTGCATGCATTTTCTTAGCACTCCTAGACTATATGATATATCTTCCCTTGTATGAGTAGCATATATCAAGATACCTACCAAGATTTGATACTCTTTAGTCTCTTCAATTTTCTCACCTTCATAAACAATAAGTTGATGGTTCATCTCCAAAGGTGTACCTATAGGTTTAGTGTTCTCCATTTTGAACTTAAGAAGTAGATCTTGAATGTATCTCCTTGGAGTCAAATGCATTCCTTCATCTGTGTATATAACTTGCATATCTAGGAAGAATGTGGGCTCACCTAAATCACTGATTTTGAACTCCTCTTGCATGTGTCTCTTAATCCTTTGAATGCCATTAAGATCATCACTCATCACAATTATGTCATCTATATATACACATAGACGGATAACCTCATTGTGATCCCTTTTGATGAATAGAGAAGGATCTTGCTAGGTTTGAACCCTTGATCTTGAAGGTATGTAAACAATGTGTAATTCCAAGATCTAGGAGTTTGTTTCAATCCGTACAATTTTTTCTTAAGTTTTCAAACATAAGATGCATAATTAGGGTTTTCAAAACTTGGAGGTTGTGACATGAATACATCTTCACTTATCCAACAATTTAGAAATGCATTTTTACTTCAAGTTCGAGGAGTCTCTAATTTCTTGCAACATCTATACTTATCAATGTTCTGATTGTAGTCATCTTTGAAACTGGTGAGAATGTTTCCTCATAGTTTATACCATGCATTTTTGAGCATTTTTTGGCAAATAATCTTTCCTTGTACCTAGAAATTGATCCATCTAAATTTCTTTTGAGTTTTTTTGTATACCCATTTGCAACCAATTAACTTTTGATTGGGTGTCATTGGAACCAAATCCCAAGTGTCCATCTCCTTCAATGCATCTATTTCTTCTTTCATGGCCTTTTCCCAATTAGGATTTCCCTTTTCCTCCTCATAGATTGAGGGTTCTTTTGAAATTGAGTCTTGTGCTAAGTAGATTGAATGATTTGTAACAAATGTGGAATCATATCCATACCTTTTTTGTTGTTTCTTCTCCCTTGTTGTTCTTCTAGGGGCTTGCTTGGAGCATTCTCCACACTCCTACATCTTTTCTTTGCCTCTTGAATTCCATAATTTGTAATCCTTGTCCCTTTCATATTGCTCATCAATACATCACTTCTTGGATCCTTGACCTATGTATCATGCTTGCTTCCTAATTGATGAGAATCAGAATTGAGATTATATTGTAGAGTCACCTTTTGTTTGTTTGCATCATACCAAGACCCATGTTCTTCAAACACATCTCTACTTGTAGTGAATTTCTTGGTTAAAGGATTATAGAAAATATAACCCATCTGAGTTGATTCATACCCAATAACAACTACCTTTGTTGCCCTTTCATCTAGCTTACCTCTTATTTATGATGGTACATGAACATAAGCTAAACAACGAAACAACTTGCAATGTCCAAGACTAGGTTTTCTTCCATAGAATGCTTCATAAGGAGTCATAACTTGAAGTGATTTGGATGGTAGTCTATTGGCAAGGTACATTACAACTTAAATACCCCCTGCCATAGATAATGTGGCAACCTCTTCTTTTCAAGATTTGTTCTAGCTAATCCAACCAATGTCTTGTTTCTTCTTTTAGTAATTCTATTTAGTTGAGGAGAGTACCTACTAGTCACTTCCCTTGATACCTTTATCGTGCAAGAATGCATCAAATTCCTCAGAAAAGTATTCTACCCCTCCATCATATGTGAGCTTCTTGAGTGATCTACCTGTATGGTTCTCCACATGTTCTAGATACTTTTTGAAGAAATCAAACACTTCATTCTTACTTTTGATAAAGTATAAAATAGACCATCTACTATGCTCATCAATAAATGAGACATAATACCTTGATCTTGCTATTCAAGGTTCTTGATTTGGTCCCCATGTTACACTTATGTGTTCCTCAAGTAGTTTTGATGTGAATCTTTTCCCTATACATGGCCACTTTTTACCCTAATGCTAGCTAGAGATTTTTTCTCATGTGGTGGTACTTTGTACTTAGGGATGGATATTATTCTGCTCTTACTTCAGTTCTGATCATAATAAATAGAGATAGCTATTCCAACCATTTGTCTTCTCCATGTGTCTTACTGTATTTATGCTCCTTGTGTGTGCTTCTTGTGTGTCTCTTGGACTTCTACACACACCCAAGAGTGGCATTATAGTAGGTTTAGCTCCTTCTCAAGTTTTGGTTTTTCATATCACGACAAACATGCACTTTAATAGTGCAAATCAACTGTGGAGCATAGAACAGTGAAATTTTAGTAGCCAAGAAACATTTCCAATAGTTGTAGTTGAGTTTTACCCCCATTTTGAAGCCATTCATGCAATCAAAACTGCTATCAGAGCGACAATTTGTGAGTTGAAATTTCAGCATTCATTTCAACTTTTGTTGAAGTAAATATTTTGTCACATTCTTGTTCTTTAGTGAAATGGGGGGCAACAAGGACTTGTTTTGCATCCTTCAAGATGAAGATAGGCTTGATGGGACCTACTATCCAATGCGGCATTACATGATGAAGCATATTCTTTTTGCAAAACAACTTTGGAACATAGTGGAAGATGTAGATCAAAGACCTTCATGTTCTTTTACTTCACAATCTATGTTGGTGCATTTTTAATCCAAGCCTAATGCTTGATCATTTATCACTCTGATATGTATACTCTAAATTAGAGAAGCCATAAGAACAACCCTTTGTAAAAGTTATTACTTGAGAAGTAAATTCATCAAAAGTAAAAGTCAAGAGAATCTCATGACTTTGTTGGGTGAAAATCATGCATCTAAATTTTGAGAAGTCACTTATATGAGATTCCCCTAAGTTGTGGAACTTTTAGCTAGAATCCCCCCAAAGTTTGAATTCAAATTTCTCTATATATGCACATGAAAAGTATCGTAGATTAGAGCAGATTTTTGTGCTACAATTAGAGGAGATTTTGATCAAGGTTTGTATCACTGTTGAAGCACATATTGTGCTAATCCTTCCCATGCTTCATGCCTGATTGATTCATGTACCATATGTGCAATAAAGATTGATTTTTCAAGTTATCTTTGGAGTTCACTTCAAGTGTTGTCTTAGGTTCATATCTCATTTTCAGTCAACTTTGATAATTGATTTCTCTGCATGTACTTATTCTTTTGATATGATTGAAATTGTTATAGGTAAAGTGATAAGCACGTTTTCTTCATGTCAAGTTTCATCATATTTGGTTCATTAATCTATGATATACATCAATTTGAAGTCACCTATGTATGCAAGCACATTATTCTTGAAAAGTCGGGATGACAACCCATTGTTTCTAAATTGATTTCTCTCAATACAGTCCATTAAAATTCATCAACTTTGTTGGTTTAGGTTCATTATATATATGATTGAATGTGTATCTGTGATCAATTCTTAGCAGGTTGTGAGATCTGAGTGAAATTCTAGAATGCTTTTCATCCCAAATAGCAAGTTTTTGATCATTTGTTTTGTGTCAAGTCATTTGTTTTGATGAATCAGTTTGAGATTGATCTTCTAAAGTACTAAGGAGGTATTAATGCATCATTATCAAGCCCAAGGTGTCTACTTAGCATCTCTAGAGTTAATTTGGTAGGTGTAGAGCAGGTTTCTACAACACCCGACTCATCCTTGGAGTGTATCCACCATTTGCTCTCATAGTGGTATTAGAGCATAATTGAATCAACATGGGAGATCATTTTCCCTCTACCCAGACTAGTCTTTGAAGATGGAGGCCTAAATTCAAGGAAGAAATCTCTTTGGATACATATCTAGAGATGAATTCATGCTAACAATTAGAAGCAAAGGGCAACCATCACTTGAAGAGCAAGAGAGACTTACAACTTGGTGTTCAAAGGATGCATTAGCCAGGTCCTATATTCTAAACTCAATCTCTGATTTTCTGTTACCTCATGTGAAAGGATGCAAGACCTCAAGGGAGACCTAGAATGAACTTGCTACCTTCTTCTCTTCAAATACTATAGCAAAGAAGAATCAGCTATGGATAAAGTTTACTACATTGAAGAAAAGCCCCAAGCAAATTGTGATTGATTATCTCACCAAGATGAAGGAGATCCCTGATCAATTAGGAAGCAGTGGAGAGGTGATTGAAGAAGCACAAATCATAAGAAAAATCATTAAAGCTGATGAAAAGTGGGAATGCTTCACAACTGCCATGGATCTATGCATGGACATGCAGATGCCTGATCCCAACACTCTGATGGGCCAACCCATGAAGCGAAGCTAAACAAAAATGGTGAATCCTCAAGAGGTAATCAATCTTCTGCTTTATACTCTAATAAAGCTAAAGATAAGGATAAATTAAAGTCCAAGAAGAATGAAGATGCTTTCCAAGCCAATTTCATAGGAAGAGGAAAAGCTAGATGTAGAGGCGAAAGGAGGACAACAAAGCAAGGGGATCCCCAAACATCTCAACCTTGCAACATATGTGTTTATTCTAATCACACTATTGAAGATGTTACAAGAACCCAAGAAACTATAGAGGAAGAGGATCTAACTCAAACCTTCCATTTCCAAAATCTAGGGCTTGTAAATTAGGCTCTCTATGATCATTATTTTCCCATCCAACTAGATCTTCATGTCCTTCTAGAGAATGAAAATCATAAATGTATTTTTGTCTAGCTATTATATTTTCATTTTCCTCCATTGGAGAGTATTTGACAAGAACTACATTTGTGGGTATTGAAAGTTGTTGCCCTAATACTGACCTTGGTTATTCCACAAACCCTAATTCTCTTTGCTGATTGTATTGGCTTGAGTAGTCTTTTCCCTTGAAAGGTTGTTTGTTATAAAAACACTCTTCCCTATTATGGTTGGCCAAAGATCTCTCCCTTTCTTCTTTATTTGTCCTAGTTGTAATTTCCTTGAATTTCCCTTAGTTTTGTACTTGAAATCGTGGTTTTCGCAAAAGAAAAGAGATATTGAGTGTTTTTTGAGTATTCCCTGCCAACTTTGAGTAGAAGGGTTGGAAATTTTATGTCTCTTAACCATAGTTCAATTGAGCTTTGTTCAACAATATCAAAAGAAAACCTGAACCCTTTTTTCGACCAATTTTGAATGAAATAGCATTTTGCAAGACAAACATGATTATGATGTTTTTATGATAAGATTTTCCTAAAATTTGAAAGGGAATTAATTGATTAAACCTTATTTGCTCAAAATCATGTTTTTCCAATCCAAAAAACACAACTATGAGAAACCACAATTTTCAATCAGAAAATTGCGATTTTTAGACAAAATCGTGTTTTTGGCTTGCACAAAAACCAATATTTTGAAATTTTTATTTATCCCAAAAATCACGATTGTGAATGATAATCGTGTTTTTTAGCAAGAGAAAAACACGAATCTCAAAAATCACAATTTAATATGAAAATCACGATTGTGAGACACAATCCTGTTTTTTTATTTAAATTCAACAAAACAAGATTTTGTGGAACCACAATAATGAAAATTACGATTATCAATTAAAATCGAGTTTTAATGAAATTATACAATTTTGAGTCAAAATCGTGAAATCTTAAATTCAAAATCATGTTTTCTTTGAAAATCGTGTTTTTCACAATTCTAAGCCAAAATCGTGAAATTCTAAACTCAAAATCGTGTTTTTATCAAAATTGTGTTTTTTCATGATTTTGTGGAATTTCAAGAGTTTCTACTAAAAATCACAATTTTCACACAAAACCACATTTTTTTTTCATACAATCGTGATTTTTTCATGATTTTGTGGAATTTCATAATTTTCTATTGAAAATCATGATTTTCACACAAAATCGCTCACAATCGTGATTTTTTCATGATTGTGAGTGTTAATGATTTTGAGCTAAAAATTGTGAAATTTTGATAGATAAAAATCACAATTTTTAGTCACAATCATGATTGTTCAAAATCATGGAAAAACATGGTTTAAAAATCGTGTTTACTAAAAATTGTGTTTTTACTTGCACAGAATCGCAATTCAATGCAAGTTTAACTAAAAAATTTATTTGATTTTTTTCTTGATTCTTCAATCACAACAAGAGCACCTAATAAAAAAAATGACATGCAACAAAACATTTTCCTAAAATCTATCAAAAAAGCTACTAAAAAATCAAAATTCCAAAAAATTACAATTTCGGAAAAAATCATAATTTTCAGATTTTCTTATTGATTTTTTTTATTGGTTTCAATTGCAAAAAAAATATTCTAGTGATTCTTACCTTGACAATGGGTTTCCACAATCCAAAATGCTTGTAGAATGCAGAAGATCGAGATTTTGTAGTTCTCACTCTCTCTCTCTCTCACTCACTCTCACTCACATTTAATGCGTTTTTTGCTTTCCAAACAACCATAGGTATGTCAGTTTGAGTGATAGACATGGGAGTGGGAAGCTTTTTACCATAAAAAATTTCATACGATGCATGTCCAGTAGTGGTATGTGTTGTGTTATTATATACAAACTGTAGTAAAGGAAGTTTCTCATCCCAATTACTTGGATTATCTAAAGATTAACAACGTAAGAGATCCAAAATAGTACTATTCATAGCTGAACTTTGCCCATTATCCTGATATGAAAGAATAACTTTTGGAAACCATGATGCAAAAAAATACATTTAATAAATAACTTAGCAACTTGAGGTGCAGAAAGAGTCTTTTTACAAGGAATGAAATATGCTTGTTTACTAAACCTATCATCAATTGTCCAAATCATATCATTATGTGATGAAGCTGTAGGAAAACAAGTAATAAAATCCATAGAAATTTGTTCCCATGGTCCATTAGGTATGGGAAGCAGCATTAATAATCCAAATGCTTTACTGTGATGTCTTTTCACACGTTGACACACAATGCAATGGGAAACATACTGTGTAATATCCTTTTCCATATTTGGCCAAAAGAAGAATTCTTTACATGTAGAAATAGTACTTTGTATGCCCCTATGACCCATATACGGTGGTTCATGCATCTCTTTCATAACAACATAAATATTATTAATAGAAATAATATTTGTTTGTGGGGATGAGAAACAAATAAGGGCATCAACTACAACATTAGCTTTGCCAGGTTGATATTGAATCATAGGCTGAAAATTTTGTATGAATGAAGCCCATTTAATGTGTCTATCTGAAATCAATGGTTGATTTAATAAATGCTTAATAGCTTGTTCATCTGTTTTGATTATGAATTCTGAACCCATGAGATAATGTTTCCAAATCTTTAAAGCATGCACAACAGCCAAAAGTTCCTTATCATATGTATTATAGTTCTTTTCAGAAGGTTTAAGTTTCCTACTTTCAAATGCAATGGGATGATCATTTTGCATTAATACAACACCTATACCTGAACCACTAGCATCTATAACTAGATGGAAAGGTTGTGGCAAATCAAGTAATTTCAAAACAGGTGCATGAGAAAGTGCATGTTTGAGTTTTTCAAATGACTGTTGTTGTGCTAATCCCCACACTAATTTTAATTTTTACTTCAATAATAATGTGAGTGGGAGTGCTAAATAAGAAAAGCCTTTTACAAAATTTCTATAAAAACTAGCTAATCCAAGAAAAGAGCGTACATCATTCACAAATTTACGTACATGCCATTCTTCAATTACTTTAATTTTCTTTTGATCTACATGAATGCCTTGACTTGAAACAATATGGCCTAAATACTCTAATTCTCTTTGGAAAAAGTAAATCTTTTTAGGATTTGCATAAAGTTTGTTTTGCATAACAAATTAAAAATTGTTGCTAAATACTTTTCACAGTCATCATCATTCTCATTGTAGACAAATGGATCATCAAAGAGAACAAGAACAAAAGCTTGATATTCAAAAGAAATGTTATTCATCATGCGTGCAAAGGTAGTAGGTGCATTGGTAAGTCCAAAAGGCATTACCATCAATTCAAAATGACCAGTTTGAGTTCTAAAGATAGTCTTATAAATATCATTTTTGTGTCATTCTTATTTGATGATACCCTAATTTAAGATCAATTTTATTAAAGACATGTGCTCCACGAAGTTTATCCAGCAAATCATCTATCCTAGGAATAGGATATTTATTTTTAATTATTATCTTATTGAGTGCTCTACAGTCAATATACATCCTATAAGTCTTGTTCTTCTTCTCTACTAAAAGAATAGGTGCTCCAAAGGGAGAAGAACTAGGACTTATAAGTCCTTTGTGAAGTAAATCCTTAACTTGATTAACTATTTCTTGCTGATGTAAAGGTCCATGCCTATAAGCTGCTTTATGGCGAGGAGTACTACTAGGAATTAAGTCTATACTATGATCAAGAGATCCCCTAGAAGGTGTTGGTTTAGAAGGAAATCAGCCATAAAATAATCCTTATAGGAATCCATAAATGATTCATGTGCATCAAGAAGTATATGCGTGTAATCAACTACACAGTATCTCCATCTTTCCATCCAAAAGTTGTCCATGATCGATGTGCATGTAAGTGAAACTGAGGAGGAAGGAAGGAATCATTGATCTTTTCTTGAAATGGTTTCCATGTGGTGGGGCGGTCAGTGCTATGACACAAAACATTCCACCATAACTCGGCCTTACCCACCAAATAATTAGTTACAAATTTCACTTTTTCACTTCCAGATTATGATTCATCAAGATAGAAGTCATTAAATTGAGATAGCCATGAAAGAACAAACTCGCCATCTTTTTGTCCATCAAAGCATGAAAATTGGAAAATTTTAGCACCAATCTTGGACTGTATGCCTTGTTTCTGAGCGGTAATAATGGCAATCACCACCCTAACTAGGTTGTTGTCATCACTTTGTAGTTGTTGGAGTGTAGCATCACATTCTCTTATTTCATTTTGAGCATGTTGGAGTTCTTGATGCAAAAGTTCCAACTACTGTTCAGGCATTACCTATAATAAAGTAAGTCTATGGTCTAGGGATCCGACTACTTTAGACAGATCTGAAATTGGATACCGTTTGGTCACTCGTCTATAGAACCAAAGATTTCAAGAATAGACTCAAGCATAAGTTCATGTGCTCTCATATTAAAGTGATCCACTTAGCCTAGTGGTTAAGTCTCATGGTTGTGAAAGAGGAGGTCTTGGTTTCAATCCCCATGGGGAGCATGGGGAGAGAGTTTTGCCCAAGGAGCTCTACAGCCTTCTAACTCAAGTTAAGGTGAGTTAACTTGAGTCTTGAGAGACTTAACTCGAGTGGCGAGTATACCAACCACTAGTGGACTCTAGTGGAAGGTACTAAAGCAGTGGTCGAGATCACTCCAACCACTAGTAGACTCTAGTGAAAGGAGTGGAGGAGATTGCACATGCACTTGTGGACTCTAGTTACATTTGTGGTCCTCGTTGATTCGAGCAGCTATATATACATGCGTAAGGTTGGGAGGAGAGTCATCTCACTAGCACGTGGTGGTGGTCATAATCATTAGTTTGTTGCATTGGTATCAGAGCTTCCATGGTGACCTTGGAGTGAGCTTCATCATCATTCTCACTATTAGCATTATCATTTTAATAGATTGAGTCGCTTGTGCATGGAGTCCATTGTTCCCAGGTGTGCATCAATTACTCCCAAATTCTTTTGATGGGCTACCTCAAGGAGGAGGTTACAAAAAGAAGCGCTATCTTCAGCAGATCGCGCCCGTGTTTTGAACCCGTCACCTCCTAAGTGAGAGAAGAATGTCTTACTCAAGAGAACAATCGCGTGACGTTGACGATCAATCTGGGATCCTAATTATATTGTGTTTACCACCGTAGTAGATCTTCAACACGTAAGCCAAAAGATCATTAAGTAAAATCTACACCAGTTCGTAGGGCGGGATTCGAGCCCGTGACATTTACGTAATGGGCACTTCGTCTATCCACCTCACCTGCGCACGCTCGTGATCAAATTGCTGGAGTGCTTAATTTTATTTTTATTACTGATCGGGCTGCAGAAGCTTTAGCAATAGATAAAAAGATCTACTCTATTGCGAAGTTGCTGGGATTCGATCCTTCACGATTTGATCCAGAGCCGAATCGTTCAACCACTAGGCTACAAGCATTTTGGTGCCATTACTTTTTGCAAGTCTTATCTGTTCTCAGTTTCTCCACATAACCTCTTCCTATCCCGAGCTTTGGAACCATCTCCAACCCGAATTCTCCATCGATGTCTGCTATGCACTTCGATCCGAACCTGATTCAGAGTCGAATTGTATCTCATCATTTGATTTCAAGAAGAATGAAGCAAGTGAGAGTGAAACTGTGAAGTCCATCCATTCTTGGAGGAGAAACCGTTCTTCAATTCACAAAAGCAAGCCACAGCTACTCCACATTCGGGATGGATCAAAGCTTTGACTGAGAGGAAAAGAAGGAGTTCTTTCTACTCTTCTAATATATGTTGCATCTATGTTCTCTCAATCTAAAGAGGGGGAACTAGTAAGCTTCAGAAACTTCAAAATGGAGTAGTTCCTTTTGCAACTATTCCAAAATGGACATGGAAGGCATCTAGGAAGCATAAAGGTGGTCTTTGTATGCTACATGGCTACTTGTAATGGAGACCAAAGGGTGGAGAATGGCTCTTCCCGAGATCAAGTGAAGGACGTAGCTTAACTGAGAGACAAGTATTTTCCAAGTTAATGATTGGTTTCAATATTTGTTTTTGCTCTATGGTTTCATGTAGGATGCATTTTAATCATTGAAGTATGGTAGTAAACTTCATTTTTGTTAATGTTGATGCAAATGATTGAAACCTATATGAAAGAGCATAAACATATTGAAACACTCATTAAGCACAAGCATGCATATACGAAAGAATGTTTTCATGCACAATTTATATTTTCTTCTTGCTTGCAAAAGGAATAGGATGCACTCAAGCCTGTGCACATGTATATTTATAACTTTTTGTAAGGTAGAAGATAGATTGTTTGTGCATGAACGATTGGGCATGGATGATTGGATGCACACATGTCATGGCCTAGAATGGATCTCTAGTCATTGAAGAATAATGTTCTCCCAAGTAGTGAGAAGGAAATTCTTTAAAATCTTTAGTCAGTAAGTAGTTCCCTAGCAGTCCCAAACCACCAAAAGTGGTACTTAAAGTCCAAATGGTTGATATCACCTGGAAGCGTATCAAAGATTGTTAGCTTTAGAATCTGAAAAGCATTAGAACATTCTTGGACTTGAATTAGGGAAAGATCTCTAAAAATCCTGCAGGTAAGCCAAAAAGCTTAGAAAAGCTCAAGAGATCTTAATGATAAAGAACAAGTATTTATTCTATCGCATGATCAACCAGAATTGATTAATCTTGGCCATGGTTGTCCAAGATAATTGCAATTGGAACTACCCTAAAGTTTGCCCAAGTATTGGCAATCGAAATAGTAAGCTGTTCAAAGTTTGAACAGAGGAAAGAAATTCCAAGAGTGTAGTTTGCAACCATGAAATTGGTACTTAAGTAAGTGGACGGTAAAACATAATGTTTACCTATCCTTAAAGCGATTTCTTAAAGGTGAAATCCAAAAGCATGAGTGGATGCTTAGACTTAAGCAGTAAAGAGATTCCTATAAAGTCTTGACCAAGTTAGCTATTTAAAGCTGTAATTAGAAAGGAATCTAAAGACAAGCAGTAAAGACCTCTTGTTGCTACAAATTGTTCAAGTATAACCAATGGGACTTGAATTGGAAAAAATTCAAGAACTTGGAATTCTAATTGGTTTTCATTTGAAAATCTTAGAAAAAAAGAAGAAATATTGGAATCAAAACCTAGAATATCAAGTTAGAGGTAATGCCTGAAACTTCAAAGAGTTGAAGTGAAAAGGTACTCTATCAAGATATGTTTAGACTTTAGGATAAATATCGAGCACACATTAATGAGAATATAAAATAGGGTGGTATGGGATGCCATATTTTATACTCAGATTGATGTAGGAAAGACGGTATGGGACATCAGACCGTGCGATGATAATTATCTTTTAGTCTGAGAATGGATTTTGAAGTTAGATTTGATCTTTAAGGAAATTAAAACTTCCAAGGATAAGTTTTAATTCAAGGAGGATAAAAGCATGATCTCAAGATACTTCAAGATCAAGTTCTTAAGAAGATATGAAGTAAGTAACTTCCAAGATCTTCTTGAAACACTTCAAGCTAAAGTGTTGATGATTCGAAAGTATTTGATAAATTTCTGAAAGAGTAAGACTTTGACTTTGAATTGAACCTTTTAACTAAGGATAGATTGACTAAGTCAAGCATCAAGTTCCTAGTGAAACTTGGTAAATTCAATCCTTTGACTCAAAGCAATGCTCAAGAATCGCATTTCTTGTAAGGAGTCATAAAGATTGAATACAGGCATGAAATTAGTCTCAAGTGAAGCATTGCTTGAGTAAAAAATTCATCAATAGGACCTCAATGGGTCAACACACTTATGTTGGATACCACACTAGTATCTTGTGGTTGGATGATGTTTAGATTTACTCTATGAACCTTTTTGAAAATCAAGTTGCATTGTCTTAAAGATAGACGAAAAAATGCTTCAATACCTTGTAGAAACAAATCATTAAGAAGTTAAAGTCTTGAGCTAAAGAGTTGGGTCATCAAGTATTTGACTCATAGCAAGTTTATATCTTAGAAGTTTGAATTAGTCATACAGAGTTTTAGTTATTTCCTTCCGCTTTCCAAATCTTTTGGAATTGACTCAGATATGGTATCTGATTCTTTTTGCAAAAGTCTAGGGTTAGCCGATTGGAATTAGATAACTAAATTAAACATCCTAGATAGATGTTCTGTACAAGAACTTATTCAATCTTCATAAGATGATAAGTCCAAAATTGACTTATTCATTTGGGTTTGCTTCCAGTTACTAGCAAAAATCTTATGAATTTCTAGAGTTTGGTACACAATAGAACACTAAAGTTAGGAATTGCTCATAAGATTGACAATTCCCAAGAACTTTCAGCTAAAGTCTTTGAGAAAAGTATCCTAAGTTGGATAATTTTCATTTTGAATTTGACTTGGTCAAGATTTAGTAAGTTTGATCCAAAGTAATTGGAAAACTTTCTCCTACAGTTTACATAGGATTTTCAAACTTATTAGGACCAAGTAGTCCTCAAGATAAGTGAAGAAATCAAGTAACTATTGGTTGGGAGTTAAATATTGTACAAACATCCAAGTCAGATGGTTGGATCAACAAAACTTCAAGTTTTCAAAATCAAATTCAAGTGAATCAAGAGTTCTCAGAGTCTTGATAGGGATACAAATACCATCCTGAAGGGGTTTGGAGTGCAGAACAAGAGGAGGAAGGAGGAGATGGAGGGAGAGAGAAGAGAGGAACGACGCGCGGATATGCGTGGGAGCCTCGAAACCCACATAATGATCTCCGTCGAGGCAATGCTCTATAACTGATGTATATATATGAATATGGGGGTAAGGTCACATGACCCTTACATCCCCAACAATCTCCCACTTAAGGGTCAATGTGACCATAAGTGGAAAAATATACAAAGAATGATGTAGGACTATACAATAATGTACAGGAAGAGTCTGGATCTCTACCCATACCAGATCAGCCTACACCAACTGCCTCGAACAAGGTGTATCCATGCACCTCAAACTGCTCTAGACTCATATCGACAAGAGTCGAGCTCATATCTGACTGATGCAAGAACTGATGAAGTTCCTGCAAAGCTCCCACTCGCTCCATGCCTATGTCAATCATCGAACGACTGACAACTCCAAGTGCAAATGCTCCAATAGCAACTGCAATGTCTGGTCTCGAGCATAACAACTCGTACATCAAACTCCCGAATGCTGACGAAACATGTGCTATCCTGGCTAACCTAAGCATGTCAGCCATGCCTCTATCCAAGGCATCCAAAGCACCATCGTCAAGACCAACATGTCCTGACATATCTATGTCAACATCTGGCATGAGCGAATCCAAGAATGACTGCATAACTGCTGACTCCTCAGCATCTAAATCAGCCATGCTCACAACCAAGGATGTATCTAGCTGTGCATCATGAGAGCTAATATGCTCTACCATGCATTGTGTATCATGAGAGCTATCGTGCTCTACCACACCAAGTGTATCATCATGCTCCACATGAGCTGACTGCACAACATCAACACCAAGATCCATCTGATGATCTAACTCTAAGTGAGTATCATCACAATGCTCTACATGAGCATCCACATCATGCTCTAAAGCATCCAACTGATCATCCAAAGTGTGCTCCAAATGAGCATCCACATGATCAACAAAACCATGCTCTATATAAGCATCATGAGCATCCAAAACATGCTCTATATATGCATCCATCTGAGCATCTGAATCCTGCCATACATGTGCATCATGAATGTCAATAGACCTATCTGTAGGTAGACAAAATGAGACATGACGAGTCTCACATCGCACATAAGGCTGAACTCCCACTGAGACGAGACTGTCTCTCACATGAAGTACCTGCAGTGGATACATATGCCCAATCCTGGCACCTCTGACAAGCATAAGCTGTCCCAACTGCAACTGAAAATGATGCTCGCCAAGGAATGCATAACATCTGCTCTCCT
This sequence comes from Ceratopteris richardii, assembly GCA_020310875.1. Classification (NCBI taxonomy): domain Eukaryota; kingdom Viridiplantae; phylum Streptophyta; class Polypodiopsida; order Polypodiales; family Pteridaceae; genus Ceratopteris; species Ceratopteris richardii. Next base: position 32,572,793 of record CM035420.1, on the reverse strand, counting down.
GTAACTGGCTAACTGAAATCAAGCTCATAGGGAATGAAGGCACATAGCGTACATGTCTGAGCATATGTGATGCTCCACTAGGTAGCATAATGCATACATCTCCTGCACCCTCAATATCATATGTCGTACCATCAGGCATGTGCACACATCCACGACTCCCACCTGAGAATCGACAAAACCACTCACGATGTGGAGTAACATGAAAACTGGCTAATGCATCAAGCAACCAAGCCATATGTGTGCTATCTAATGAGCAAGAGGAATCATGAGATGAACCATAGGAGAAAGTGATATCTCCATCACTAGCATAATCAACTGCCATAGAATCTCCTGAAACCACTACTTGATCTGCATCACGTGCATATCTCTGACGTCGTCGTCGCATCCGTCTGAAGCAACATCGTCGAATATGGCCCTCATGACCACAATGCCAACATCGAAGTCGTCGATGTGATCTATGTCTCACATGAGTCAATGGACTCACATACATATCATGTAGTCTCTGCCATAATGCACTACTCGTCTCCTCATACATAACAGACTCATATATAGAATCCACAAGCTGTAATCGAATAGTGGAGCTGGCCAATGCATCCATATCCATCCATACGTGGTCGAGCATGTCACGAGGCCTCTGTGCATCTCTATGCACATACATGTGTAACCCTGCACGAACCAATGTATGCCACATCTGAGCTTTCCATCTCGGAAAGTCAGTGCCATCAAATCGAGAAGACACCATGCTGGCAATCCAATAGACTAGCAATATAACAAGAGACTAGAAACAATACTCTATCCTGAATAGGATCACACCTGCATATCCATATGCATAACTCACATCACATATGTCTCACTAGAGAAGAAAACCATGTGAACCACCTGTCACATAACCATGCATCTACCATGCATATAAAACCATGAGCATAAGCCTGCTCACCAAGTCTCCAAACTGACTAAGTAGATGTGAAAGAATCCTGGGAAAAATTCGACAGAGTATCCCCTGAAAACTGAGCAATCAAACAAGATAACCAATCACCAAAGAACAATGAATAATCTGTCACCACCTGTCACTGATGTAATCAAGGATAATGGAAAATACATATACCCATAAACTAATGGCAATACATGCCAATACAATGGCAATACAACTCCCACTCAAGAATAAATCCTGCAAGATGGTCCAATCTATCACAAATAACCTGTGACCAAGTCCAAGTGAATGGAGATAGTCAATGATCCAAAGCTATGGCACAAGCTTCAAGATCCACTAGAGCTCTCTTCTAGCATAAAAGCCGATAAAATTTCGGCAGCATCTCCTCTGTAAAATGGACTCTAGAACCAAAATAACCATGTGGGAATCACCATCCACATATGCCAAGAATCACACTGGCAAATATATATCAGTCAATGACCAAATGCTAATAATAGTGACAAATGAATGTGTAACTGATGCTCCAATCTGGATCATGTACCTGCAAGAACAAAAGATACAAGTACCAAACAAGATCCAAAATCAACTCTCATAAAAGTATGTGCAATCGGCAAGTAAATCCATAACCAAGTGGCATAAGCAAGATATAGACCACAATGCCACTATACATCCATGATCGAACTCATGATGACATAAACCTCAAAAAGAGTATACCACAATGTCATCTTACATGCCAAACACGTGACAAGATCATGCTCTACTCTCATATGGAGGAGCTACCACAGTGATCATACATGTACAATGCTTTGAAGCTCTGAAAATAAGAGCTTGCACACCATAAATTCTCTCTCGAAGAAGTTCCAAAGCAAATTCAACCTCCAAGTGCAATTAAGGTTCGTTTGACAAAAATCTGCTGCTCTGTGTTTTTCTATTTCAGAGGTGATAACCTCTGAATCTGAACTTTTGGTCTTCAGCAAACTTCAAGATCTAACTCTTGGCTACGTAACGAGATAAAGAACACCTCAATCGGAGGTGTATAGCTCAAGATATGCTCAAAACAAGCACATGCTGTCAATTTCACTTTCACTTGCAGCAGTACTGCTCTGTATTTTGTAGTTTCGGCAACCTAAAACTCAGAATTTGGATCTGAGTTCCTCTACAAAGTTGTAGCTATCTTTCCAAGCTACGAGCAGCAAGTTAAATCATCGCTTTCCGATCTGTAGAACTCAAGTTATGACAAAAAAACCGACCTGCTGTCCTACTCAATGTAGATTCGCCTTCTACAATTCTCTGCGTTTTTCGAATTTTCGGCACTTCAGAAGTCCGAACCAGGTTTTGCGCCCTTCTGTGAAGTTGTAGCTTTCTGTGTTAGCTACACACAGAACTTTAAAACGCGTCAATCCGAGCTTTTTAGCTCGAGTTATGACCGAAATACTAAACAGCTGTCAAGAGATGCCGACCTGCACTTCTACCTCTTCTCACCTAAGCTTTCATTGAAGCTTCTTGCACACAAGCCTTCAGCATGCTCTGATACCAATGAAGGGGTTTGGAGTGCAGAACAAGAGGAGGAAGGAGGAGATGGAGGGAGAGAGAAGAGAGGAACGACGCGCGGATATGCGTGGGAGCCTCGAAACCCACATAATGATCTCCGTCGAGGCAATGCTCTATAACTGATGTATATATATGAATATGGGGGTAAGGTCACATGACCCTTACATCCCCAACACATCCTAGTTACTAAATTCCATGCACCAGTCATGCCCAAAAATGGACTAGTAATTAGAATCCATCCATTTCATATGTTTGTGCCTAGATCGCACATCAAGACGCAATGAAGTGGGTAGGGATGTTTTTAGATCGACCCGTATTATTCATTCACTACTTTGTACTTTGACCAGTTTATCAAAGTGCAAAGCTGGAGAGTGTTTTGAATAATTTGGGCAGGGATCCCACCAAAGAGATGAGACATGTTCTTCTAGTTTTAGAACATGACCATGCTCTTTCGGTTTAAGAACATGAGGCTCGGGGGTTGCCTACGGTTATTATATATAGCTTTATTTTTGAGGAAAAAAATCTTTCCCAAGGGGGGAAGAATGTAATAAAGTAAGTCTATGGTCTGGGGATCCGATTGCTTCAGACAGATCTGAAATCAGATACCATTTGATCACTCGTCTGTAGGACCAAAGATCTCAAGAATAGACTCAAGCATAAGTTCATGTGCTCTCATATTCAACTGATCCACTTAGCTTAGTGGTTAAGTCTTATGGTTGTGAAGGAGGAGGTCTTGGGTTCAATCCCCATGGGGAGCATGGGGAGAGAGTTTTGCCCAAGGAGCTCTAGAGCCTTCTAACTCAAGTTAAGGTGAGTTAACTTGAGCCTTGAGAGACTTAACTCGAGTGGCGAGTACACCAATCACTAGTGGACTCTAGCGGAAGGTACTAAAGAAATGGTCGAGATCACTCTAGCCACTAGTAGACTCTAGTGAAAGGAGTGGAGGAGATTGCACATGCACTTGTGGACTCTAGTTACATTTGTGGTCCTCGTTGATTCGAGCAGCTATATATACAGGCATAACGTTGGGAGGAGAGTCATCTCACTACCACGTGGTGGTGGTCCTAATCATTAGTTTGTTGCATTACCCAATGTAGGGGTGATGTACTAAAATCCTTGATGCTATGGGGAGGGTCCATGGCTTTATGTAGAGAACCAAAACCTAGGTCTGGACCAGACGGTTGAGATGGATGCCGAATTGCAATGAAAGGGATGTCGCGAATCACAATCAAATGCCGAAACCACCTCCGCAGATGCCTTGGCTCTGATACCACTGTTGCCCTTCGGATGCCATAGACACACGAACGTAGAGGATAGTACAAAAACAAAACCACAAAAAAATACTTAGAAAATAGAAAGAGACAAGAGCATTAGGGGAAAAAATGAACCCTGCATGGGCCTTTTAGATTAAGGGCTGATTAGTGATGGACCAATGAGAGGAGGGTGGTGGCCACAGTCTAGAGCCTCAATGAAGTAGGCTAGGCCTAGGTTTCCTTGGTTTTGGAGTGGTCAAAACAACCAAAATGTGATGATAAAAGTGGTATTTCTCATGTAGTGGTTTAGGATTCAAATTTCGTGATCCGAAAATGGGTATGGACCCTTGGATATGAATGAAATCCAACGGTGATGCTTGAAAAATAGAGAGGCGTGCGCGTTTTAATATGGGACGTCCGATCAAAAGAAATCCAAGGGACTCCATTCGTTCGCGTCCCAATGTAGTCTCTCACTTCCTTTTCCCATGTCCTATGACTTGAATGAGTCCTATTTTGTCTTTTTCTGCCAGAACTGTATCGCGAATCGTGTCCGTCCGTCATAGAAATCGGATGGCTAACAAATCGTGTACGCCCGTGAGTCTCTCTCTTCATTATTCCCACCTCTCACAAATGATGTGGGTTCTCTAGTTTGTTTTTTCTGTCAGAGATACCTTGGGTCATCTCATCCGTTCGTAGTGAATATCCAAGGGCTGAGGATGGCGACAAACCCTTCCCAACTGAGCGCACTATTTTGTCTTTTTTTGACAGCACACTTCATCAATCGTATCCGTTCATTCAAGGTATCTAACGGCTCTCAACAAGTGCGAATCCGTTCAAATTGAGGAATCAGATGTGGCCCTTAAGAAATAATATTTTTAAATAAAATACCACTAGTTTTCCATGCTCCCTTTATCCCTAGGATGATTAATTTTAATACCTGAAAATTAGGGATCCTTACAAGGCCCATGCAGGGTTCATTTTTTCCCCTAATGGACAACACCAGATTGGGTACAATCTCCCCTCACATACTCTAATGGACAAGTCTATCAGAGCATGTGTATTTATAGGTATTTCTTATTATGTTTTCAATAGAAGATACATGAGGGCCGCACTTCGAAAAGTATGCTTTTGCTTTATTTACAAAATTGTAATTTTTTTGTTTTTACAAAAATATCGCTTTCTAAAGCGATCTTTTATTTTTACAAAAATAATTAAAAATACTATCTTCTAAAAATAACTATCTTCTAAAAGTATTCTTCTAAATATCTCCAAAAATATTTGAATAAGTCCATGCATGTTCACACCCTCATGGATCTTCACTTGCGTAATCAAAACACAAAACACATTAAAAACCTCAAGGCAATAAAACTTATTTAACATTCTAATTTTCCATAAAGTATAACATATTTGCTATTGAGTAAGTATGCTTAGCCAATTCATGCATATGCCTAGGAAACCTCATGTGGATGGAGCCAAGAGTATATTGAAGTACTTGAAAGGAACAATCAATGAAGGTCTATACTACCCCTACCCATTTGATTTGAATGTAAAGCTATTCACTGATGCAAATTGGGTAGGCTCAAAAGATGATAGAAGAAGCATATTAGGCATTAGGGAAAAAAAAGAACCTTGCATGGGCCTTTTAGATTAAGGAGTGATTAGTGATGGAACAATGAGAGGGTGGTGGACATAGTTTAGTCCTTTAATCACATAGACTAGGCATAGGCTTCCCTTGTTTTTTGTGGTCAAAGAGCAAGAAACCACTTCAAACTCATGTTTTTTTTCATTTGAATGGTTTTCAAATTCTTGGGAATGATTTAGAGCCCTTGCATTGGCTTAAAAATCCATGGATGGGTTTGAAGGGAAAAAGTCAAGGCGCCTTTGCTTTTAGGCCTTTGGATTTGGTTTAAATCTAGTGGCTAGGATGAAAAGAGCCTTCAAAAAGGCACCTTTGATTTAGAGCCCTTGGATTGGGGCTGAGATCTAATGACTCTCATTGATTTGTAGGTCCTTGGAGCGCCTTAAATCATGGCCTTTGGATGCAAGCTTGATCCAATGGCTGAGATGGATGCCTTGGAGATCTTAGGCACCTTTTGTCCTACTCCCTTGGATAAATAGATGATTGGATGGCTGAAATCACATGCGCCTTGAAGCTCAGCCCCAAATGCTGAGATCCATGGGATTTTTCTTGATCCAAGGGGTTAAAAACTTGCAGAGAGTGGCCAAAAAAGCCTACTTGAATAGTCCAAGCTCCCACAAATTTATTGGCCTTCTCTCTCTAGAGATACTTTGAATCAATCCAAGCCATTCAATTCCAACACCCAAGGGCACAAAATATTCCCATTTGGTAATTCAAATACAAAATCTATCAAATATTATTTTATTTCAGAATACCACTGGTGGTTTTGTATGCTCGCTTAAACCACTAGATTAAGCATTTTAATCCATAAAAATTATGAATCCTTACAAGTCCCATGCAAGGCTCATATTTTTCCTAATGGATACTTATCATTTGCAGGTATAAAGTTCATATCTTGATCTTCAAAGAAGCAGCCTACAATTGTTCTTTCCTCAATTGAAGCTGAATACAGAGGCTTAGCAAATGCAATGCAAGAAGCCATCTGGATCAAGACCCTATACACAAATCTAGGGTTGGATTTTGGCACTCCTTTTATATTTAAAGATAATATGAGATCACTCTATTTAGCTGCTAATCCTATCTTTCATGCCAGGACTAAGCATATAGAAGTCCATTATCATTTTGTTAGAGAAAAGATTATGATTAAGGAGATACAACTCTCCTATGTATCTAGTCATATGCAATGTGTAGATATGATGAACAAATCATTGGATGGAAGCAAGGTACACACTTTTAAACCCATGATTGGATTGTAGGAAATACCAAAGGATTGAAAAGTCATGCATCCTAGGCTTGAGGGGGTGGTATTGGTGCATTTAGCAAGCCTTGATGCTTGACCAAATAGAAAGGGACTTTTCATATATCTACTCTTAATCATTTGTGAAGTGCATATGAACACCCCTTGTAAAAAACTTGATCTTTATCTCTTAAGATAAAAGTAAAAAGAGAATGATTGAAGGATTCTCATGACATTATGAGTCTTGTATCACAACTACTTAGTGCTTGGAATAGCATCAATCACCACCCAAAAAGTAATAACACTTTTAGGCAGAAGAATTTTAAACTTCAAATTCATTTGTGAGTATAAATATGGGTGACTCTTAATCGAGGGGAATGACAAAGAAGGATGAGCCATTCGGCCTCAAGGTTGAGCTTACACTTTGATCACATAGGTATGCCTAATTCCACCTCATCTCCCTTCTATCATACATTCATAATCATATTTTTTAGTCATTAGTGCAGGTTAATCTCTATCTACTTTTGTTTGCGTCTATCTCATCATTTGAGTGAATTCAATCAATTTCATTCTCTATGTGTACTCAATCTTTTCACTTGCTTTAACATGGGATACGTAGCATTATTTATCTAGGTTCTACATATCAAATTTCACGTCATTTGGGTCATTAGAACTTGCAATATTTCCTCTGCAAACAACCTATGTCTACATACTGTCATCCTCTTGAAAAGTTGGGATTACACCCCTAACTTCTTAATATCATTTCTCATCATATAATCACTTTATATTAGTGAAATAACTTTTTGTAGTTATCAAGGTCATCAATTAGATGTTTTTAGAAGCTCTTGGGTGAACTACTATCAAGGTGAGCATTTCTCTGAGGGGTTCAAGTCCAAAAGTAACAAGTTTTCAAAAGCCCTTTTATCTTGAAAGTTATCTGTTTTGGCACAACTATTTGGCAATGATGCTCCAAGGTACATAGTGGGTCTAAATGCACTGTTTGGAAGCGAAAGGTGTCTACAAAGATACTTTGGAGTCACATTATAGGTGTAGAGTAGGATTATTGCAACATAATCTCATCTTTGGAGTGTGTCCAACCATCTCCTCACAACATATACACATACATACCCACACACACACATAGACACACACAAACATGCATACACATATACATACACTTACACACACATACATACATACACTTACACATACATGCATACACATACACATATTCATACACTTACACATACATACATACCGACACATACACATACATACACACACATACATGAATACACATATACATATACATACACTTTCACATACATACATACACTTACACATACATATATAAACACACATACATGCATACACATACACATATGCATACACTTACACATACATACAGACCAACACATACACGTACATACACACACATACATGCGTACATATACACATATACATACACTTACACATACATACATACACACATACATATACCCACACATATACATACACACAAACATACTAATTATATGCACACATACACATACTGACACACACACACATACATGCATACACATAAACCTATTCATACAATTACACATACATACATGCACTTACAAATATATACAGATACACATACATACATGCATACACATACACATACACATACACATACACATACACATACACATACACATACACATACACATACACATACACATACACATACACATACACATACACATACACATACACATACACATACACATACACATACACATACACATACACATACACATACACATACACATACACATACACATACACATACACATACACATACACATACACATACACATACACATACACATACACATACACATACACATACACATACACATACACATACACATACACATACACATACACATACACATACACATACACATACACATACACATACACATACACATACACATACACATACACATACACATACACATACACATACACATACACATACACATACACATACACATACACATACACATACACATACACATACACATACACATACACATACACATACACATACACATACACATACACATACACATACACATACACATACACATACACATACACATACACATACACATACACATACACATACACATACACATACACATACACATACACATACACATACACATACACATACACATACACATACACATACACATACACATACACATACACATACACATACACATACACATACACATACACATACACATACACATACACATACACATACACATACACATACACATACACATACACATACACATACACATACACATACACATACACATACACATACACATACACATACACATACACATACACATACACATACACATACACATACACATACACATACACATACACATACACATACACATACACATACACATACACATACACATACACATACACATACACATACACATACACATACACATACACATACACATACACATACACATACACATACACATACACATACACATACACATACACATACACATACACATACACATACACATACACATACACATACACATACACATACACATACACATACACATACACATACACATACACATACACATACACATACACATACACATACACATACACATACACATACACATACACATACACATACACATACACATACACATACACATACACATACACATACACATACACATACACATACACATACACATACACATACACATACACATACACATACACATACACATACACATACACATACACATACACATACACATACACATACACATACACATACACATACACATACACATACACATACACATACACATACACATACACATACACATACACATACACATACACATACACATACACATACACATACACATACACATACACATACACATACACATACACATACACATACACATACACATACACATACACATACACATACACATACACATACACATACACATACACATACACATACACATGCACATACACATACACATACACATACACATACACATACACATACACATACACATACACATACACATACACATACACATACACATACACATACACATACACATACACATACAAATACACATATAAATACACTTACATATACATACCCACACATACAAATACATACAAACACACATACATGCACACACATACACATATATGTACACTTACACATACATACATACACTTACACACACATACATACACTTACACATACATACATACACACACATACATGTATACACATACAAACATTCATACAATTACACATACATACATACCCACACATATGCATACATACACACACATACATGCATACACATACACATATACATATACATATACATACACTTACACAAACATACATACACTTACACATACATACATACACACACATACTCCTAGACACACACATACATCCACTGTTGGCACTCAAGGTCAAGTACAAGGTTCAGGAATGCATCAAAGAGGTGGGCACACAAGAAGAGCGAGCATTTAGGGAGTTCCAAGAAGCACATGTCAATTTTTTTGAAGAAATCCCTATAAAAACAATGAATTTTATCACTAAAATCCATTCTAAATATCATTTCACATTTTGCAACTCCATTTTATGCAAGCCAAGGAGTCCATGATCTTGAGGAGTATTAAAAGTAGCTACATAACAATTTTCATAATTTTTAGACTCCATTTGAGCCCCCAAGTAAGCCCTAGAATGTAATTTTTAACTAGGCTGGAAACTAGGCATGGACAAGGTGAAAACTAGTAAAAGAACTCTAAAAAGAGCAAGAGAGTTCATTTTGAGGTTGGCTTGGTAGAGATTGAAGCTCGTATAAGAGATTTCTTTTGTAATAGAAAGCCTTCCATTGTTCATCTCTTTGTTCTTGCCTTGTGCGCACATGTGTGTGTATGTGTGTGCATGCTCTCACGTCTCTGTGGATTGACATTTATGAGATGGATCTCCTCACATTGGTACTCACCATTGTGCTAGAGTGACACTATATTTGGTGCTATTGCTGAGGAGAGAGCTTTGAGGACGAGCGTGTGATGGTAAGATGTAGAGTTGTAATGTTGGAAGGTAAAAAATATTCACTTTCTATTCCATTTTTTATTTTTTCTCCACCTTCATCATCATCCTCATCACCGCCTTCTCCCATCTTCATGTTCTCATAGTTTTTGGTCTTTTCATTGTACATTCACTATTTGCACATCATTTCTCATTTTTTGGTTTTGCGAGGATCCTAGAGAGAGTTGAAAATTGAAATGTGGAGTAAATATTGAGCTTTGTGCTCTCAATATAACCAAAATTTGATTGAACAATCATGCGGCATGAAACGACCTACGACAAGTATCACGAGTGCAGTATCATGGGTTAGGAGAGAGATCTACAAGCACATATGGATGACAAGGATGGCACAAGGTGCACACATCCACAAAAAAAATTGAGTTTGGACTTCAAAAAGTCCAAGTATCATGACCGGCTAAGTTTTGGTATCACGATACCTGAATTCCCGTGTGTCACGATACTTGGTAGGTATCATGTATTGGTGATACCTCATACTCCCACGAGTTTCACAATACTTGATAAGTATCATGTTGAGAATTGCATGTGACCATGTATTGCATATCAACGATGCTTCTTAAGTATCGATATCATGGCAGAATGAAGTATCATATCATGAAGACCCAAGTATCATGTATTGTCAATACTTCCCAAGTATCATGTATCATGAGAAGAGATTGATATTGTATATCATGTTCAAGCTAGGTATCATATCATATCTTCTATGTATCATGTATCATCACTTCACTAAGTATTAGGTGTCATGGAGAGCCATATCATGTATTTTTCATACTTCATAAGTATCATATATCGCCAGAAGATCAATATCGTGTATCACAGTAGCATCAAGTATCATATTGTGAAGCGTAAAGTACCACCAACCTCAAGTATCATATCATGAGTGTTGAGATACCAAGCTCAACATGTGATGATCCAGGATGACACGCATCACTTTTTCATTTCTCTGACATGTATAGTGGTCACGCCTGTATATGTCACAGACACTTCATTGAGCTTTATTAGATTTATCTACCGAGAGTGATGGCACATTTGTTTCTTGCCAACTCACTCACTCGTGGACATTAGGTTTTTCCTTACGTAGTGGTCTTTATATATTGCACTTGTTGTATTCTTGTTTTAGGTCATTCTTGTACATTCCTTTTTATGTAATAGATGAAGAAGAAGATGATTCTCTTCCTTGCCTCAATCTGAATGTGTGCTTCTCTTTGCTTGTGAGAGTGTGTGTGTGAGCTCTCTTCCTTATCTCCTTCCTTGTGACATGGTATCAGAGCCAGCATGGCTGTAGAGAGCTCATGGGGAAGGTGACGGTGAAGAGTATGTAACAAGGCATGGAGAAAACTCAATTCACAAATGACCACCGTTTGCTACGGAACATCGGCATGAAGCTACAAACCGTCAGATCAAAGTTTCAGAACCATCTTGACCTCCGTTTTGAGCCGGCAAGGTGGGGCCCATAGAAAAACCAGGTCAGTTTCAGAAATTGTAACTTGCATTGTGTTCGGAAACACTCATATATTCCAGATCCAGAATTTCAAGCGATTCCTGTACTGTTGATACATGAAAACTGTGTTTTTCTGAGATCGAACTGTCACGTCATAGTGCGAGAGTGTTCAAGCAGAAGTGCTGCTTGTAGAGTTTTGCATGAATTGCTGCAGAAATGGCAAACACTGATGGAATGAGTCAGCTTATGAGCGATAATCTAGATAAAAACAACTTCCATGCTTGGAGATTCAGAATGAACTTCCTGATGGGAAAAGGCTATTGGAAGTACATCGAAGGAGAGAACGAAAATGCTCCGTAGTTACCAGAGAGGAATCAGGCTTCAGAATAGTTAAGAGCATATGAGGAATGGAATCAAGGGGCATGAAAGGTAATGTAATGGCTATCTGTTAGCATACAGGATAGCATAATTGGGCACATACAGGATGCCAAGACTCTGAAAGAGGCTTGGAACAGTTTGGTCACATTGTATGAGACCTATACAAAGGCATGCAAATTGCAACTCAAGAACGAGCTACATACCTTGGAGAAAGTCGATAAGTGACTATATCCTGAAAATCAAAAGCATATGTGAGTCACTTGCATCTATTGGAGTGAATGTAGATGATGATTATAAGGTGGAAGTATGCCTTTGTGGTTTAGGAGCTGCATATAAGCAGTTTAGAACTTCTATACAGACTAGGGAAAATATTCCAAATTTTGATGATCTGGTATCTATGCTGATTATTGAAGAAAAGAATCTTGGTGAGGATTCAAACTCCCAAGGAAAGCCTAGTTTTGAGCAGTTATTCTACTCTGGTAGAGGAAGAGGTAGAGTAGAGGTTTCGAAAGTGGAAGAGGAAACAATAACCAAGACCAAGGTCAACAACACAATCATGCAGGAGGAAGAGGATAGTTTCGAGGCAGGGGGAGCCAAAGAGGTCGCAAAAATTTCCAAAGAAATTATTTAGGTAATGATAGTAAAGGATGCTAGAATTGTGGTAGACTTGGACACTTTGAACGTGATTGCAGGTTTAAAAATCAAAATAATAGAAGGTAGCAAAACAACTATGCATCGACAAATGCCGATGATTCTGAGAAGCTGTTCATGGTTCAACATCACATGATGAATACGATGTCTCCTTGTGTTTCAAAATTGAATGATAATGTCTGGTATGTTGATTCAAGTGCTTCGAATCACATGAGTAGTGAGGCAAAATGTTTTAGTAGTTTGCAGAAATTGCTAGTCCCTGGATATGTTGAAACAGGTGATAACGCATCACACCCTATCGAGCATACAAGAAACATAGCATTGTCTATGAAGGACGGGAAGGTAAAACATCTTGTTGATGTGCTGCATGTTCCAAGCATAACAAAGAATTTGGTTTCTATTGGATAAATGGTTGACTAGGGATTACAAGTCAGGTTCAATGCTGATGGTTATATGTAGAAGAATACAAACGCGATGGAAGATTGATTGCCAAAGGAAACGAAGTGGGTAGGATGTTCACCTTAAATGTGAAAATTCCTGAAATGAATGCAGTTGCGAAAGGTGCAAGAGTTATTGCTGATATAGAGATGTGGCACAAACGGATTGGACATGCAAACTTGCAAAGGCTGAAATTGATGCAGTCAAAGGAGGTTGTCCATGGACTACCAAATTTCAAAGTTGTAGAGATGCAAAAGGTATGTGCAACATGTCAATTTGGTAAACAATTAAGATCATTGTTTCCGCATGACAAGCATGTTAGTGAGAATGTGCTAGAAATAGTACATATAGATGTTTGGGGTCCTGCAAAGACCACATCTATGGGTGGTTGCAAATTTTATGTTACTTTCATTGATGACCATACACGGAAAGTGTGGGTCGATTTCATGAAAGAGAAGAGTGAGGTATTCACTCACTTTTAGAATTTTAAAGTTATGGTGGAAAAGCAGACAGGGAAGTATATTCAGACATTAAGATCTGATGGAGGAGGTGAATACATGTCAAATGAGTTCAAAAATTTTCTAAAAAGTCATGGAATTCGACGTTTGTTTTCATGCAGGTACACACCATAACAGAATGATGTTGCTGAATGCAAAAATAGACATATTGCAAAAATAGCAAGAGCCTTGATGGTTGAGAAGAATATGCCTCATTGTTATCGGGCATAAGCTGTTCATACTGCTGTATACATCGTGATCAGAACTCCAATTGCTGATGTACATCAAGTTACGCCTGAAGAGAAGTTTACAGGTAAAAAGTCAAACTTATCACATCTGAAAGTTTTTGGTTGTATTGCATATGTAAATGTTCCAGATGGATTGAGGATGAAGCTTGATCCAAAAGCAGAAAGGTGTGTCTTCATTGGATAGTCCCTTGAGCAACAGGGATATAAATGTTATAACCCACTCACATGACAGGTGAAGGTGAGCAGAGATCTGGTATTTGATGAAATGTCAAGCTTCTATGCAGATGCCAAAGAAGGACTGAATCTTGAACCAAATGACAAAGAAAATGCTGAAAAATCAAGTGTAGAATCTCAAGTTTTGAGTGGATCGGATGCATCACCAAGCAATAGTTCCAACTCAAATCCATGGAGTGGAAGATTGCATGGAGATTTCAGTCCAACAAATTCATCAAATATATCCAAGAAAGGTAAAGAAAATCTTTCTACTGTTCATAAAACATGTGTCGGTTTTGAAGACGTTGATGGAGATTCAAGTGGTTCAGAAAAGATTCTTGATGAGGAACTTGGATTGCCCTCTATAAAGACTCAAGGAGTTAGAAAGGCACATGCAGATGATACAAGGAGAAGTGACCCACGGCTAAGAAGATCTGGGAGGATGCGGAATTTTGTACAACGATTAACATATGATAGTTGCATGGCTCGTCATTGTGCCTACATGACAAATGTAATACAAGATGTTGAACCTTCTTGTTTTGAAGACGCAATTGGAAATGCAGATTGGGAAAAAGCTATGGATGAGGAGATGGCTTCACTTTATGGAAACAAAACATGGAAGCTGGTTCCATTGCTGCAAGGAAAGAGACCCATAGGCTGCAAATGGGTTTACAAGGTAAATCATAATGCTGATGGTAGCATAAGCAGGTATAAAGCACGATTGGTAGATAAAGGATATGCACATACATATGGCATTGATTATGAGGAAACATTCAGCACTATAGCTAAAATGTCTACTGTCAGAACAGTTGTTGCATTAACTATAGCAAAGGGATGGACTTTGCATCAGATGGATGTGAAGAATGCTTTCCTACATGGTGGGTTACAGGAAGAGGTATATATGGACTAGCCACAAGGATATGAAGTTTCAAAGCATCCAAAATATGTTTGCAGGTTGCAAAAGGCTTTGTATGGGCTGAAGCAAGCTCTTAGTGCATGGCATGCAAGGATTGCTAATTACTTAACCAGCATTGGGTTTTCTATGTGTGATGTAGATCATTCACTATATGCAAGGAAGGCTGATGATGGCATCATGATTGTGGCTATTTATGTTGATGACATGCTTGTAGGTGGTGATAATGAAGAAAACATTAAAGAGGTAAAGCAACTTCTTATGCAGGAATTTGACATGAAAGATCTTGGTGTGCTATGTTATTTCTTGGGCATTGAGTTTATTCATACAGAAACAGGTATATGGATGTCACAAAGGCAATATGCCTTGAATATGCTGCAAACATATGGTATGTCTGATTGTAAGCCAATTTCTATGCCATTAGATCCGAATTTGAAGTTAGATACTACACCAGGTGAAGCATTGGAAAATGCTACTATGTACATGAAAATTGTGGGAAGCTACTTGAAAGTCAGTTTATGCAGGTTCCGAGGAAGCCACATTTGGATGCTCTGAGGTGCACTCTATGTTATTAAGTGCTACTTTGGATTATGCATTGTTTTATGGAGCTGGTGTAGATTTGCAGGTTCATGGATACACCGATGCAAATTGGGTAGGTAGTCCTCCAGATAGAAGATCTACTAGTGGCTTTCTATTCTCACTTGGAGGTGTAGCTATTACATGGAGCAGCAAGAAGCAACCCATTGTTTCTTTGTCGAGTACAGAGGTGGAGTATAGAGGTGCTGCAATGGCAGCATGTGAGGCATCATGACTCGAGATGTTACTTGCAGATTTAGGTGTGGAAGTGCAAAAGCCTATCACTATCTATTGTGATAATCTTAGGAGCATATAGTTATCACGGAACCCTATTTTTCATGCCAAAACAAAGCATATAGAGGTATCACTTCATCAGAGAGAAGGTATTAGCAAGTGATATTGATCTTGTTTATGTGAGAACAGATGACCAGGTTGTTGATATTTTCACCAAAGCACTTGGAGCGGAGAAGTTGAAGAAGTTTCGGGAGATGCTTGGATTACAGGATATGACGTTGAGCTTGAGGGGGAGTGTTGAGATACCGAGCTCAACATGTGATGATCCAAGATGACACGTATCACTTTTTCATATCTCTGACATGTATAGTGGTGGCGCCGGTATATGTCAGGGATACTTCATTGAGCTTTATTAGATTTATCTACCAAGAGTCATGGCACATTTGTTTCTTGCCAGCTCACTCACTTGCGGACATTAGGTTTTTCCTTATGTATTGGTCTTTATATATTGCACTTGTTGTATTCTTGTTTTAGGTCGTTCTTGTACATTCCTTTTTATGTAATAGAAGAAGAACAAGATGATTCTCTTCCTTGCCTCAATCTGAATGTGTGCTTCTCTTTGATTGTGAAAGTGTGTGTGTGAGCTCTCTTTCTTATCTCCTTCCTCATGACAATGAGAACTAGTATCGTGCATTGTCCAGATTGAGGTATTGTGTACCATTTCTTTTTGCAAGTATCGTGTATCATGCTTGAGTCAAGTATCGTGTATCGTTTGCTCTTAAGTTTCACCGATACTTCCTAAGTATCATGTATCATGGGATCCTGTTTGCCTATTTTGACCCCTATTAGCTTGATTTGACATAATTTTTACATCCAAGATCCATTTTTTGAGCTCTAGAGTGTGTTGATTTTTAGGCTAATTTGAAGTTGACCTTCAAGCAGGATTACGAAGCAAAGGGGGATCCAAAGGATTTTGAGCAATAAAAAGGGGAAAATTGAGACTTGTGGATAAAGCTTATGAACTTGCGATTCAGTAGACACCTAGGCCGAGATAGACAAAATATCATATCTCATGAAACTTGTGAATCAAACAACTAGGTCATGGGCACAACAACTTAGTGGTTATGCCTATGCGCTAAGTTTAGAAACAAGTGATTCAAAAATGTCTTTTAGCATGGAGAGACCCATAGGTAGCTCAAGAACTACCTATTTAGAAACACCAAAGGGTCCCTATAAAACACAATTCAAATATATTAGGACCAACCAATTAGGTGCACACATCTGTGAGGATTAGTTGTCCAACTCAAAAATCCTAATCAAGCCTTTGGACTTGAACAACTAGTGGTTAAATTCAAAGGAAGTTCATACATTGATAAGCAAGGAACCATGTACATGGCCACCAACTTACCAAATATGACATATCAATTCGGAAATGTGAGTCCTGAGAATGAGATAGGAGAGCGAGAGAAAGTAGACCTAGGATGAGCACCCAAGGGTCCTCGAGGCAAATCCATGTTGACCCCCTAGAATGGGTTACCCAAGACAACAAGAGCATATAACTATTCTTGAATAGAGAAATGGAGGAAGCCTTTTGGAGATTCAAGCTAGATCAACCTAGCAAAATAGCCAGAGCCACCATTTATGAGTTCAAAGATCCTGAGATATCAAGCAAAGTTGTCTATCTAGATAACACATTGGAGAGAATGTTCTTAGTGACAGAGCATGACGGGCATGCATACACTTGGAAGGGAAAATTGATTTTCCCTCCACCAAGATCTAATGTCTCCCATGGCCCCCAAGGAGCAGGATCATCCCAGACTTATGAAGCTCAATGAGAACAAAGAAGAGAGAGGCCTGAGGTAAGTTTCACACACACTCTAGGCAGAGACAAATTAGGAACTAAAGGTGAAAGACCTAAAAGAGAGAGACATAGAGCACATATGCATCAAAGAGATGAAAATTATTTTCCATTGGCTAGAACTTGAGAGTACCCAACAACCCTCAGATCCTCCGAAGTGGTCAAAACAATGAAAAACTAATTTGATGGGTTAAGAGATCCTTACAATTATGTAGCAAAGTTTAGACAAGTGTCAAGAGCTGAATAAGTTGAGGATCTGTTCACTCGATACAATGTCTTCAGTATAACTCTCAAGAACACTACCTTAACATGGTTTCAACCACTACAACAGGGTCAATTTAGGAATATAGACCTAAAGTGGCATTGATTATTGAATTCTCCAAAAGTGGCATCAGACACAATACTTCATCACTTATAGAGAGCTTAAAGCAAACACCCCAAGAAATGGTTTGATTAATAGGAAGAAGATTTAGACAATACCTAGAAAGATGTCCTACCCTAGAACTACCCATAATAGTCAAACAAGTGGCCTTGTTTTTAGATGGATTTAAGCATCAAGTTAAGATCATATGTGTACTTAAAAGAGCCTAGATCCATAGAAGAGTGTGTGTGCATGTGCATAGACATAGAAGACATTTTGGGTGAGGAGTTACAATTGTCCAAACTTTACAAGGATTCTGACAGCTCTACTAGTCATACTTCAAGATCCTCCACTCCAATAGATGAGATAGGTGAGCAAGTTGCCAAGAAGCTAGGGGTTCAAAATAGACAAATACCAAGGTTCACCTCATTGAATTGATTTTATACCTTGGGAGGCAACCACATGGCTAATGTATGCCCATTACAAAACCAGAATGTGAGAGAAATAAATGCTCCATATTGCACTATTGAAGAAAATACATGAATCATACAATGCAAGATTCTCCCTACAAGAGACAGGATATTAGACAATCTTATAAGCAACCTTACCAATAGGTTAGATGTCAGGTTGACCATTTTGTTTGTGAATGTCCCCACCCACTGACTTTGAGATAAGGATAGAACATCACAATACAAGGCTTTTGTCATGAGTGTGGCAGAGAACATCTACCGAGAGATTGTCCTAGGAACCCCTCTAGTGTGCCTGAGATTACACCCATTAATGTGGCAGGCTTAGTGGTGGATTCAAGTTCAAGTAGCATTAATGTGGATGCTATATAGGCAATCACTAGGGCATAAGCCTTACTGTAGGCTAAACAAGCTCAACAATATGAATCAAGTGATTCAAGAGAACCTAGTAAGAGGAAAACAAGAACTTGGAAGGATACTAGGGAGAAGGAGAATTGTAAGTGGGCTAGAAACTTATATGAACCAATAGAAAGCCTGAGATATATGAAAATAAAAATAGAATACATTGCATCTCAAAACCCCTCGCATGTCAAAACTCCATCCATAGCACCTCATCCCACCCCATGAGTCATTGTAAATAGACCGCATCTAGAGTCTTTTCTTGCATATCCAACCCTAGAAGGCTTGGACATGATGTTGAAAGCCTAGAAAGGCTCGTATTCAAGAAGGACCAACAATTCCAAACCTAGATAAGAGCTACCATAGAGCAAATTTAGAGATTGAATAGACAAATATGTGCATGAAAATGATAGAACTAGCTCATGCTATGCTTGAGACCAATCAATTGTTAAATGAAACAAATTCTATCAAACTAGGTTTGCATTTCCAGGGCTTACTAGAAAGATTAGAGCATTTGGTAAAAAAGTCGTAGGTTTCTTTACTTCCATAGGATCAACCAAATTGTTGAAAGAGAATTATCACCACCAACAAATGTTTATGTTCCTTATTCTATGGATGTTGGAACATCTCTTTGAATTCACCAGTAATCTCAAGAGTTCTTATGGGAAATACAAGAAGCAAAATGGGTGAAGGAGAAGGGTAAACCCCCTCCTATTCTTGAAATTGATGATCTTCATGATCAATGGCCCCAAGACATTCCATCTATTTATGGAGAACAAGAAGAGGAAAGATTAGATTTTGGATCTAATTCTTTACAAGAGTTGCGAGAATTCATAGGCCCATGGGAATTTGAATCTCTTTAGATCACAGATCCCACAATACTAGTAAGAAATGAAGAGTGAGTGTGCTGACTAGATCCCATTGACGCATGTATGTAGAGATATGACAGAAAAAATCTCACAAAATCATAAAAAAATAGATTAGAGGCAGAAGACTAGACACATGATTGGGTACAATCTCCCCCTACATAATTTGATGGATGAATCTATCAGAGTATGTGTATTTATAGGTATTTCTCATTATTTCTTGAATAGAAGATACATGAGGGTAGCACTTCGAAATGTGTGCTTTTTGCAAAAATCTACTTTATTTACAAAATCTGATTTACTATTTTTAGAAAAACATTGCTTTCTAAAGTGATCTAATATTTTTACAAAAATAAATAAAAATAATATCTCTCTAAATATTCTTCTAAATAACTTCAAAAATATCTGAATTAAGTCCATTCATGTTCACACCCTCATGAATCTTCACATACTAAATCAAAACACAAAACACATTAAAAATCTCAATGCATTGAAATCCATTTAACATTCCAGTATTTCCTAAAGTATAAGATGCCCCCTAGTTGACAAGCAATTGACCTCAGTTGATAATAATAAAATAAGCATGGATGGCGAGTCACATGTCCTATCACTAAACAATCGTAAGCATGTTCCATGTAAAAACACATGCATGGAACTAGAAAGCTAGAATTTAATGTGATTTTGAATGATAAGCAAAAATAAAGTGGACATAATGTGGAGTTAATGATGTCTTATGCGTCCATTGAGTTTCTTCACGTGAGTGATTTTTATATTTAATCAAATATCTATAATATTGATTACTTGTGCATGTAGTAGTGTGTTGGGGGATTCTTAGACAAGAAGGAGTTTGAGAGTTTGTAGGAGAAAAGGGAATAAATAAGAAGAGAAAAATACACCTGGAAGCTTCTGCCGATTGATTACAATAAGACAATTACAATGTTTGAAGTACAAGACAAGCCAATACCTCTGTGCACAATCCCACAGAGTGCTCAATTACAAAATACCCAAATATCCCAAAGTCTTCTTGCTGCCGGCCTCCTCTGCACCAGACCTCCACCTGCTTCAAGCTTATCCTTGTGCACACCTTGCACCAAGCTTCCACAAAGGGGGAGGGGTGAATACCTTCTGTCGGCACGCGCACACTGCAAAGGGACCTTGAGATACTTGGGGGACTAGCTTAGCACTCTGTGCACAAATCTCTTACCTACTCTCCATGCACTTCTTCACTTCCACTTCTCTGCGTCGTCGCACACTGGTGACTCTTGCACTTCTCTCTCTTGCTTCACTTAGACTATGCTCCCTTTCTTACTCTAAGATTGGTCCAAGAATAGACCTTGCCTTGATTTGAGTGTGTCGATCACGTACGCTCCTAACTGCCATGGTATCTTGGTGCTCACTTTGATGTCCCAAGATTGTCTTTACAAGTGGCAGCCAACGACTCACTGTTTTGTCCTGTAGTGACTTTAGTCTAAAACCAAAAAATTTTAATGGGGGGCCATACTTTCACCTGTGCGTACACTTTGCCGCTTCACATACCTTTACATTTCCTTCTAAGTCTTCACTTTTGCACACAAGGGGGGGTTCACCTGAACCTCCCAAAACACTTTAAAAACACACTTTGAACCTTAGGGAAATTAGAGAAAATACCTCTACAACCTGCAACCCTCTTTCTCCAGTTTCCCCTTGGTGGACAATTAATTGTGCACTACCTGTGCACTTTGACACCTGCACTTACGCACTTTGACTATGCACCTGTTGACTTTGACCTTGACCTTGTTGACTTTGATTGGTTGACTTTGACATGTTGACTTTGACCTGTTGACTTTGACTGACATGACTTTTATGGGCTCAACAGTTGCCCACCACCTAATGTGCTCTCCGTCCCGGAGAGCTACAACGAAAACTCTGAGCAGACAGGACATTATGATAATAGAGTTGCAAAAAACTGGAAGAGGACATCTGAGCAGCAATGACTTCCACCAGAACAAGCACCAAAAAAATGGGATGTGGGTATGGAAAAGCCAAAAAAAAAGGGGGCAATGGGAGGGTAGAAAGGGAGGGGAATGGAGGGGCTGATGGGGCTGATAGGGATAGGGTCGGGAGGGTTAAGGATGTGGCTGGGCAGATGGTTAAAGGGAGGGATTGGGAGAAGGATTATGGGGTCTGGAGAGGGGAAAAATCATCAAACAGGAGAGCTATAGAGGGATCATATGGGAAATATTGAAACATATGGTGAGAGGAGGTGATAATAGACAATGTGGCCAATGTAATGAGATAAAAACATTTGGTAATTGTGTGCAAAATATGTGGGTTTGGACCAAAAGTCAGAGAAAAAGTGGGAATTTGGAAAAATAAAGTCAAAAACTGAGTCCAGAGGTGCCAAAAAACATGAAAATGACTTCATTTTTGTAAAAAACGGCCAACCGAGGCACAATCCAAAGCCAAAAGCTTTGAGCCATGAAAAATAAAAAAATAAAATAAAAGAAAAAATAAAAATAAAAAATAAAAAAGAAAATAAGATTTTCTTCTTCCTTTTTTTTTTTAAAATTTTATAATTTGTAACGATCAGACAGAATTAGTAAAAAGAAAATAAAATAAATAATAAAATAAATAATAAAATAAAATAAAAAATAAAATAAAAAATAAAAAATAACAAAATAAGTAAAATAAAATAAAATAAAATAAAATAAAATAAAATAAAATAAGAAAAAAACTAAAAATAAAAAAATTTGGGGGGGGGGGGGGCTGTCAGAACGGGGGGGGGGGGGGGGGGGGGGGGGGGGGGGCAGGGGGGAAAGGGGTGGTCGGTGGTGGTCGGTGGGGGGGGGGGGGGGGGGGGGGGGGGGGGGAGGGGGGGGAGGGAAGGGGTGGTTGGTGGGGGGGGGGGCGGGGGTTTTTTTTTTTCAGAAAAAGAAAACGCCCCTGGGGGGCCCTTTTTTTTTTCAATTATCCCAAAAATCAAAGAAAATACATAAAAAATCCGGAAAAAATGCAAAAAAATCCCAAAAAAAATCTCAAAAAATTCTCAAAATTTTTGCTACAGACCTAAGCTAGATTTTTGCAATCAAACCTACAGAGCGCTTCCTTTATTCCTCCTATTTGGCAAGAAAATGACATCGGAAATGGATAAAAAAATGCTAAAAATGCTAGAAAAATTTCCAAAAATACCCAAAAGGTTTACTTTTGCAGAGGTTATGAAATGCCTTCTAGGTTTTCTAAAAACACCAGTAACAAGGATGAAATTGAATAAAACTACTAAAACTGAGCAAAATGTGATGTGAAAGCTATGTACAACCTGGACAGATTTTGAAGTTCCAGGTGATCCATACTTCTTCAAGTGTGTTGATGATAGGCCTTGAGCCTTGATATGTTGACCAGTGGCAAGGCCTCTCCTTTCAGCGTCTCTAACTCCACAGCACCCCAATTTAGCATTGTTTTGACTTTATAAGGTCCTTCCCAATGTGGAAGCCATTTTCCTCTCAATTGTGCATGAAGATTCGGTCTATGGAGAAGAACTAACATGCCTGCTTCAATGTTGTTGTTCCACAGATGTTGATCATGTGCCTCCTTCCTCTTCATCTGAGTCTCTATCAATTGTTTTGTTGCTAGTAGACGAATCTCCTCCACTTTATGTAGTGCTCCTAGCCTCTGGGAGACATCACAATCCTTCTTTCCCTGCATGAATGCTATCTTATGTGATCCATGTAAAAATTCAAAGGGCTCAATGGGCAATATGCCATAAACCAGTTGGAATGGAGAATATCCGGTGGCCTCTTTGTAGGCTAACCTGTATGCCCATAGTGTACCTTGATAAGCAATGCCCCAGGAAGTGGGCTACAACATACACTCCTTTCTTAACATTGAGATTAAAACCTTATTTGTCGATTCAGCCTGTCCATTTGCTCTTGGATAGTAAGCACAAGAGGTCCTATGTAGAATTCTATACCTGTTGAAGATTTCCTGCAGGACTTTATTGACAAAATGGGTACCTTGATCTGTACAAATTTCAAGTGGACATCCAAACCTGCAAATGATGCTAGTGTAAATAAAATCAGCAACAGTTTGGGCAGTGCAGTCGGGGGAAGCAATAGCTTCAGCCCACTTGGTCGCATAATCTGTAGCTATCAAGAGATATTTCTCTCTTTTTGGAATCATCGGAGGATAGATGGGCCCTACAAAATCCAGCCCCCCACTTTTCAAATGGTTGCCAGGAAGTGGAAATAATCAAGGGGTTATGCCTCTGCTTTGTTGGCTTAGGTCCACACCTCTGGCAAACGTCACATGCCTTTCCCCATTCATCTGCATCCTTAAATAGTGTAGGCCACCATAGACCAGCATCTAGTATCCTCTGACTCATAATATGCCCTGGAAGGTGCCCACCACCTGGTCCTTCATGTGCAGAGTGAAGGACTTCCCTCACTTCTTCTTCTTCCAAGCACTTCCTAAGCCTGTCATCCTTTCCTTGTCTATATAATTTATTGTCAATGAAGGTATATGGTCTGCTCTTGATTAGCAATCTCTTCCTTTGCACAACACTAGCCTTTTCTGGATACAACCCTGTTTTCATGAAATTCCTGATATCATAATACCAACCTTGAGCTTGTACAGCAAACAGATGAGCATCTGGAAAATCATCAGTGATTCCACTGGCTTGATTCATCATATTGATTCTGGATAGGTGATCTGCCATAACCTTCTCTTTACCTGGTTTATGAACTACAGAGAAATCAAACTCTTGGAATAACAATAACCACCTCCATATTCTACCAGTGGCTTGTGGTTTGTTGAGCAAGTACTTGAGAGGTTGGTGGTCAGTTATAAAAACGAATTTTACTCCCAACAAGTAATGACGAAATTTTTGGACAGCAAAAACCATTGCTAAGGCTTCCCTTTCTGTGGTGTTGTAATTCCTTTCAGCCTTAGTCAAAATTCTACTGGCATACTGAATTGGTCTGTCCATCTTAAATTCTTCACTAGGTTGTGTCAAAACTGCCCCCACTGCATAGGCACTGGCATCTACATGTATGTGAAATATTTTCGACCACTCAGGTGTGATCAAAATGGGAGCAGACACTAACCTTGACCGCAATGTCTGATATGCTTTTTCCTCCTCTTCTTCCCATTTAAAAGGAATATCCTTGCCTGTAAGCCTAGCCAAAGGCCTGGCTATATTTGCATACATCTTAATAAATCTGCGATGGTACCCTGTATGGCCTAGAAAACTCTGAATCTCTTTTGGAGATTTAGGCCTAGGTAGTTTTAATATGGCTATAATTTTATCTGGATCAGGTGCCATACCTTTGGAAGATACCACATGACCTAGTAGGGTACCTTCGGTCACCAAAAAGTGGCATTTGTTTGGATTCAATTTCAGCTTTGTTTCTCTGCACCTCTTAAAAACTTGTTGCAATTGAGTTAAATGCTTTTCTAAACAATCCAATGGAGTCTCTGTGAGAGTACCTGAAAAAGATGAAAAGTCATCCATGAAGATTCTTAGAGACTCTAGTAGCAATGGTCCAAAAATGAGATTAACTGTTCGGTTGAAGGTAGCTGGAGCATTTCTCAATCCAAATGGAATCTTCAAATATACATAAGTTCCCCAAGGAGTAATGAATGCTGTTTTCTCACGATCCCCAGGGTAAATGAATATCTGATTATATCCACTGAATCCATCCATGAAGCTATAAAGGGAATGACCAACTACTTCTTCTATGACGTGCTCAGCAAATGGCATTGGAAATCCATCTGAAATGGTGACCTTATTCAAAGCCCTAAAATCCACACAGATTCTGATCTTGTTAGTGTTTTTCTTTGGCACAATCACCATGGGAGATAACCACTTTGAATGTTCTACAGGGATGATAATTCCTGCATCTTCCATTTTCTGAATTTCTAAATAGACAGCTTCAGCATACTTTGGATTTAACCTATAACTTTTGCCTCACACAGGTTGTGCTCCTTCTATCATAGGAATTCTGTGTTCTCCATAATTAGGGGGTACTCCTTCTAAATCCTTATAATGCCATGCAAAAACATCTGTGTAGTGGTGCAAGAATGCTCTTACCTTTTCAAGGAGCCCTGGGTGGTTCCATAACCAAGTGGCCACCAAAACTGGCCGGTTATTGTTTTGATTGTCTAATTGTATTTCTTTGACAAGATTTCTCTCTACCAGAGCATCTTCCTGCTCATCTCCTTCCTTGTCTTTGTCTTCTAACTTTTCTTGCATTGCTTCATAAGCATGGGTGTTTTGGATTTCAATCTGTTCTTCCTTGTCCTGCATCCATCCTGTAGGTATTTCTTGAATTGGAAAAGAACACTCTTCACTAGAATCTTTTACCTTGCCTTTAGCTTTATTAACTTCATTTTTTGTGGTTGTCATGTCCTCCTCCAAAGTGCATTTGAGGGGTGTCTTCCTGCCCCTTCTGTGGTCTGTAATGGGCTCTCCCAATCCATCAACATGGACTTTTTCCTTATCTTCATCATAACCTTCAGATGTACAATAATTATTAAGGAAAATTCCAAAACAAGAGGAAGAGTCGCCTGCTTGGAGCCAATTTAGAATATCCTCTTCTTCCTCGAAATCTATTTGGGGTTGATCCTCCGATTTTGGCTCCATGCATATGCCAACTATTTGCATCATGCTAGTGTTTCCTTGATTATCTGGGCCCTCTTCTAAATAAATCTGTGTCAGCTCTTGCCCTTTCTTTTGTACCCACATACTGTCCTTGCCCCAATCATGAATGACACTTGCATGCCTCAGCCATGGTCGTCCAATTAAGAGGGGAAATCCTCCTTCAACCTGGGGCAAGCTTAAAACCACAAAATCCAGAATGAATAAGTTACCTTGTACTTCAAGTGGAACTTTTGGGATCACTCCTAAGGGCCTTACTTTGCTCTGATCTGCCAAAGTAACAGTGAAATTTGCAGGCCTTGAAGGGTGGAGTCCAATCTTTTCCATTGTATGTTCAGGCATCAAGTTAATGCCAGACCCACCATCCACAATAATTCCTTTAAATTCATGACCCTTGATAGATACTGTCAGCCGAGGACTTTTATAATCTGTAAGGGGTGCTTCCCTTACAATTTTTCCTTCATGTAAAACAGCAGTCTTTGCCACCAAACTTGTAGTGCAAGCTTCATCAATTATCTGCAATAACTCTGATCTGAATTTCCCATCCATCTTTATTAATTCAAAAATACTAACCTCCTTTTTCATAGACTTGAGTAGTTTTGAAGCCTCTGATTCCTTGAGAGCATGGGCTCCAGTAGACTTATCAAACTCCTCATGAGCCCTATTGAAGGCATGACCAATGGCATCACTAGTGCATGTGGGATTTTCTTTTTGCTTTGTATCTGCACCTATGGTGGTTTTGTATTCAGATGGTTCTCTATTTTGATTCCATTCCTTAATCTTTGATCCTTGTCCTATGTCTTCTTGAGCCTTCCCCTTGCTTCTTGTCTGTACAGTCAAAGATTCTATTTCTTCTAATTGCACCACCCTGGTAGATGGTGATGGCTCATTGCCTAGATCACACACTTCTTCTTTGTGCACAAAAATCATTTGGATATGGGGCCCTGATGAAGAGGCTTGATTCTTAGGACAACAATTTGTATAATGGTCTCTGGCCTCAGGGCAGTTCCTGTAAGGAGGGGCACTCTCTGGTAGGGTGCACCTACTTTTATAGTGCCCGCATTCTCCATACCTAAAACAGATGATTGGCCTCCTAGGCCCATTTCCAAAATTATTCCTCTGTCTAGGATTATAGTTGTTACCTTGGTTTGGTGCAGCAGCCATCACATTTGCTGGTGTTGGGGGTCCTCCTTGTGTCCAGTATGCCGTTGCAGGCATTCCCCTTGATTGGCATTCATGGGCCTCATGTCCAACCTTCCTGCATAATTGGCAAGTTACACTTAACAGAGGACACTCACTTACTATATGTCCTTGTTTGCTGCACATGGAACACCAAAGACCACTCTTGATGCCACCTCCTTTGAGCTCTTGCAACTCCTATCGCAGTTGAGCCAATTCCTCTGCCTGGGCCTCCTCCTCCTTTTGGAGCTTGAGTGCTTCAATCTCTCTTCTCAACTGAGCTACAACAGTCTCCTCCTCTTTGTAGGGCTTATTTCTTTTTAAGCCCTCCAACTCCCTCCTCAGCTGGATCACTGGATCCTCCATTTCTGTACCATATGTTGGTTGGGAAGAAGTTGCACCATACTGGTGCCTTATCTGCTCCAAGCGTGTGGCTGTGTTGATGAACTCCTCTATGGAGGCTGTGGGTAACACCAATTCCTTTATTTTGCATTGAGTGGCTACTGGTAGGGGCTTGGCTAACCATTTCTTGACAAAAAAATCATGGGGTGGATCTGACAATTTGGCCATGAGTGCCTTGGCCCTAGTCACAAACTCTGGGAACTTTTCACCTGGTCCCAATCTCAAATTTTCGAGTTCTTCTATGATAATTTCTGCTGTATTCCCCTGCTGGAATTGATTTCTAAAAGCATACTTCATCAAATCCCAAGTGGTAAAGTGGTTTTCAGCAAACTGGCTGAACCACTTATCTGCTAAACCTTCCAATGTGGCAGGGAAGAGAAATAAAAATGCATCCTCCCTACCATTAAACCTCTAGTCTTACATAGTGCCAAAAACCTTCTAATGTGTTCATCGGGATCCTCCTGAGCTAGGCCCTTGAAAGAAGGAAACTTTATATTTAATCTGGATAACAAGGTTTCCAAGTCTACCTGACCAGCCATGTTCCTTACTGATGAAGTTGATGAAAGTGGACTTGATGATCTTCTAACCGCCTTCCTTCTTGTTTGCTTGCAGGTGATCCTCAATGTTTGTGAACGGGTTGTGGTCATGAGCTGTGCATAGTCCACTTAATATAAGAGACTTGATAAAAAATATATACCTCTTAGTCCACTGGAGTAGTACTGTCGACACTGGAATATTGCTCTCCAATTGCAAGATATCTTCTCCTATGCTCAAATCTCATTGGAAGTCCCACCGGGCGTGCCAAATTTTGTTGGGGGATTCTTAGACAAGAAGGAGTTTGAGAGTTTGTAGGAGAAAAGGGAAGAAATAAGAAGAGAAAAATACACCTAGAAGCTTCTGCCGATTGATTACAGTAAGACAATTACAATGTTTGAAGTACAAGACAAGCCAATACCTCTGTGCACAATCCCACAGAGTGCTCAATTACAAAATACCCAAATATCCCAAAGTCTTCTTGCTGCCGGCCTCCTCTGCACCAGACCTCCACCTGCTTCAAGCTTATCCTTGTGCACACCTTGCACCAAGCTTCCACAAAGGGGGAGGGGTGAATACCTTCTGTCGGCACGCGCACACTGCAAAGGGACCTTGAGATACTTGGGGGACTAGCTTAGCACTCTGTGCACAAATCTCTTACCTACTCTCCATGCACTTCTTCACTTCCACTTCTCTGCGTCGTCGCACACTGGTGACTCTTGCACTTCTCTCTCTTGCTTCACTTAGACTATGCTCCCTTTCTTACTCTAAGATTGGTCCAAGAATATACCTTGCCTTGATTTGAGTGTGTCGATCACATACGCTCCTAACTGCCATGGTATCTTGGTGCTCACTTTGATGTCCCAAGATTGTCTTTACAAGTGGCAGCCAACGACTCACTGTTTTGTCCTGTAGTGGCTTTAGTCTAAAACCAAAAAATTTTAATGGGGGACCATACTTTCACCTGTGCGTACACTTTGCCGCTTCACATACCTTTACATTTCCTTCTAAGTCTTCACTTTTGCACACAAGGGGGGGTTCACCTGAACCTTCCAAAACACTTTAAAAACACACTTTGAACCTTAGGGAAATTAGAGAAAATACCTCTGCAACCTGCAACCCTCTTTCTCCAATTTCCCCTTGGTGGACAATTAATTGTGCACTACCTGTGCACTTTGACACCTGCACTTACGCACTTTGACTTTGCACCTGTTGACTTTGACCTTTACCTTGTTGACTTTGATTGGTTGACTTTGACCTATTGACTTTGACCTATTGACTTTGACTGACATGACTTTTATGGGCTCAACATAGTGACATCATAATTAAGTATTTTCTCTGGAACTAAAATTTTTGCATCCTCTTCAAGTAAAGGAGGATCATTTAAAATAGGAGTTAGTGGTAATGTTCCTTTAAATTGCTTCAATACACTAATATGAAAAGAGTTATGTATATTCCAATGAGAAGGTATGTCTAATCTAAAAGCATTCTCATTAATTTTATGAAGAATATGGAAAGGTCCATTATATCGTGGTTCAATTTTAACCTTAGGATGTTGTGAAATATTTTTCAAATGTTGTTTAATTATTCATAAGCATACCAAATCATTCTCATCACATTGTTTAGCTACTTTTTTCTTATTAACATTACACATGTAGAATTCTTGACTCTTTTTATCATGCTCATGAACCTCATGGAGTGTAGAAATATGATCTTGTGCAAAAGAATAAACCATAGGCATGTTATTTTGATTGATAGACATGGGAGTGGGAAGCTTTTTTACCATAAATAATTTCATATGATGCATGTCTAGTAGTAGTGTGTGTTGTGTTACCATATGCAAATTGTAGTAAAGGAGGTTTCTCATCCCAATTACTTGGATTATCTAAAGAATAAGAATGTTATAAATCCAAAATAGTACTATTCATAGCTTCACTTTTCCCATTACTTTTAGGGTGAAATGTAGAGCTGAAGCCTATTTTAGAACCTAAACTTTGAAATAATGCAAACCAAAAGTGATTACAAAAACAAATATCTTGATTTGAAAGAATAACTTTTAGAAAACCATTGTTGGAGATAGACACCTGCGGAAGCACGCGAACAGCACAAGGAAGAAGAAGAAATTTGGAGCACAAACACACAATACTGAATGTATTACTAAAGAATGTACAAAGATAAGTAGCCCATTAGGGCAATAGGCGTATATACAAGCCGGGGGAAAAAACCTCCTAAAGAGGGAAAAAAGTGTCCCAGCAGTCCTAGTGTGTTCACACACATCACTACCTAAATATATCAACAAATCCCCCCTCTGAGTGATGCGGTGAACAAGGAGCTGACACTCATGTATAAGGAAGTGCCAAGCTATGTGGAAGTCACTCCACAAAAGGAAGTAAGCCCAAAGCTTTGCGGAAAGCTTCAAACTTCTCCCTAGGCAGAGCCTTCGTGAAAAGGTCTGCAATGTTCTCCTGCGTGGGCACATATGCCAAGCTGATCTCCCCAGTAGAGAACCTCTCCCTGACATAGTGATAATGCACCTCAATGTGCTTAGTGCGAGCATGGAACACAGGGTTCCTCGCAATTGCCAATGCGCTCTGACTGTCAGTGAAGATGGTGGTGGCAGAAGATTGGCCAACAACCAAATCAGCCATAAGGCGTCTGAGCCACACACTCAATAGTCGCTGTGAAAGCTGCCCTATACTCAACCTCACAACTGGAAGTGGCCACAGTAGGCTGCTTCTTGCTCAACCAAGATATACATGAGCTACCAAGCATGAAGCAAAAACCACTGGTGGACACACGAGTGTCATAGCAACCAGCCCAATCTGAGTCAGAAAAAGCATGCAAATCTGGTGGTAGTGATCCCCCCTTGGGATAAAACAACCCAAGTAGCCGAGTACCACTTAAGTAGCGAAAGATGCGCTTAACCGCCTTCCAATGCGTGACTCCTGGGCAATGCATAAACCTGCTCATCTGTGAGACAACAAACTGAATATCTGGCCGAGTAATGCATAAGTAAATCAAGCATCCAACAATCTGCTGATAGAGAACAACATCAAATGCATCTCCATCATCATGAAGACTCAATCGTAAACATGTCTCCATAGGAGTGGCAATAGGCTTACAGTCTTCAAGGCCAAAACGCTGCAATAATATGTCAATATATTTCGTTTGACACAAAGCAATTCCACCATCAACGTGCATAAACTGAATGCTCAAATAGTGATGCAAATACCCCAAATCAGACATCTCAAATGAGGCATGCAAATCAGCCTTAAAATCAGCAATATGCATCTCAATAGGACCAGTGAGCAGTATGTCATCAACATAGACAACAATGATCAGAAGCACATCATTAGCACGCTTAACATATAAGGTGCTTTCAGTTGGACTGTTCTCAAAACCATGTGCAATCAGATAGGCATGTATCTTCTCATACCAAGCACGTGGTGCTTGCTTTAAACCATATAATGCCTTTTTTAACCTGCAAACCTGGTTTTCATGCCCTTTCTGCACAAAGCCACGGGGCTGAAAAACATACACTTCTTCATGCAAATCACCATTCAGAAATGTAGTTTTAATGTCCAACTGATGTACATTCCAACTGTTGGAGTTAGACGTCTACGGAAGCACGCAAACAGCACAAGGAAGAAGAAGAAGCTTGGAGCACAACACACAAGACTGAATGTATTACTAGAGAATGTACAAAGATAAGTAGCCCATTAGGGCAATAGGCGTATATACAAGCCGGGGGAAAAAAACCTCCTAAAGAGGGAAAAAAGTGCCCCGGCGGTCCTAGAGTGTTCACACACATCACTACCTAAATATATCAACAAATCCCCCCTGGGAGTGATGCGGTGAACAAGGAGCTGGCACTCATGTATAAGGAAGTGCCGAGCTATGTGGAAATCACTCCACAAAAGGAAGTAAGCCCAAAGCTTTGCGGAAAGCTTCAAACTTCTCCCTAGGCAGAGCCTTCGTGAAAAGGTCTGCAATGTTCTCCTGTGTGGGCACATATGCCAAGCTGATCTCCCCAGCAGAGAACCTCTCCCTGACATACTGATAATGCACCTCAATGTGCTTAGTGCGAGCATGGAACACAGGGTTCCTCGCAACTGCCAATGCGCTCTGACTGTCAGTGAAGATGGTGGTGGCAGAAGACTGGCCAACACCCAAATCAGCCATAAGGCGTCTGAGCCACACACACTCAACATTCGCTGTGAAAGCTGCCCTATACTCAGCCTCACAACTGGAAGTGGCCAGAGTAGGCTGCTTCTTGCTCAACCAAGATATACATGAGCTACCAAGCATGAAGCAAAAACCACTGGTGGACACACGAGTGTCATAGCAACCAGCCCAATCTGAGTCAGAAAAAGCATGCAAATCTGGCGGTAGTGATCCCCCCTTGGGATGAAACAACCCAAGTAGCCAAGTACCACTCAAGTAGCGAAAGATGCGCTTAACCGCTTTCCAATGCGTGACTCCTGGGCAATGCATAAACCTGCTCATCTGTGAGACAGCAAACTGAATATCTGGCCGAGTAATGCATAAGTAAATCAAGCATCCAACAGCCTGCTGATAGAGAACAGCATCAAATGCATCTCCAGCATCATGAAGACTCAATCGTAAACCTGTCTCCATAGGAGTGGCAATAGGCTTACAATCTTCAAGGCCAAAACGCTGCAATAATGTGTCAATATATTTCGTTTGACACAAAGCCATTCCACCATCAACTTGCATAAACTGAATGCCCAAATAGTGATGCAAATGCCCCAAATCAGACATCTCAAATGAGGCATGCAAATCAGCCTTGAAATCAGCCTTGAAATCAGCAATATGCTTCTCAAGAGGACCAGTAAGCAGCATGTCGTCTACATAGACAACAATGATCAGAAGCACATCATTAGCACGCTTAACATATAAGGTGCTTTCAGTTGGACTGTTCTCAAAACCATGTGCAATCAGATAGGCAGGTATCTTCTCATACCAAGCACGTGGTGCTTGCTTTAAACCATATAATGCCTTCTTTAACCTGCACACCTGGTTTTCATGCCCTTTCTGCACAAAGCCACGGGGCTGAAAAACATACACTTCTTCATGCAAGTCACCATTCAGAAATGCTGTTTTAATGTCCAACTGATGTACATTCCAACCATGATGGACTGCAAGTGCACAAATGCTCCGAACAGTAGTCATACGGCATGTAGGTGCAAAGGTCTCATCAAAATCAATGCCTCTTTCCTGCGCATAACCCTTTGCAACAAGCCTAGCCTTATACCTGTCAACTGTACCATCAGGTTTACGCTTCAGCTTGTATACCCACTTAGTGCCAATGGCCTTCTTGCCAGGAGGCAAGTCACATAAAGACCATGTACCATTCTTCATTATAGCATCATATTCAGATTGCATAGCAGCCATCCAATTTTCTGAATTTTGTGCTTCATCAAAAGAAACAGGCTCATTCTCATCACAGAGACTAGATGCAGCCATAGCATAGCAATCTGATGCAAAGGAGGTCCTATGAGAGCCTGAACGAGTACGATATGACAAAGGTGCATCTAATTTGCTGTCACGCAAAGTCTGCACCAGCCATTTTGGCATAGTTTTTGCCTGTTCAATATCAGCTCTCTCATCAACAAGTGCATCATGTAAATCTGCATCAGAAACGGAATGATCTGCATCATCATATGAAACCTGCAAAGGCTGAGAAGTTGCCTCATTAGGACCAGCACTAGCCTGTCCACCTGTAAAAAGAGGGATCAAAGTATCATACATGTCTTTGGAGCTAACAGATGTCTCCTTAGTACATGAAAGCAATGGCTGAATAGCATCTTCCACAAAGACAACATCACGGCTAACCAGAATGCGTTTAGTCTGTGGATGATACAGACGATAGCCTTTACTTTCAGAACTGTACCCAACAAAAATACATTTTACTGCCTTATCATCCAATTTTCTGCGATGTTGTTCAGGCACTAATGCATATGCCAAACAACCAAAAACACGCAGATGAGCAACAGATGGCTTGCGGTCATGCCAAGCCTCATATGGAGTGATAGACTGCAATGCTTTGGTGGGACACCTGTTCAGTACATATGCTGCACACATGACAGCCTCAAGCCAGAAACTATGTGGTAAAGCCTGACTTTTGACCATGCACCTCGCCATCTCCATGTGTGACCTGTTCTTTCGTTCAGCAACTCCATTCTGTTGAGGTGTATATGGCACTGTACAGTGGTGTTTTATCCCACGTTCAGCCAGAAATGCATTAAAATCTGAAGACATATATTCCCCCCCTCGATCAGAACGGAGGGTGCCCATTTTACATGCTGACAGATTTTCAGCCAAAACCAAAAACTGTTTGAAGCACATGAACACTTCGGACTTTGCTTTGAGTGGATATACCCATGCATGCCTGGAAAAATCATCAATGAAAGTCACAAAGTAAAGGTAATTTCCAAAAGAGGGTGTCTGCATAGGACCACAGACATCACTATGTACAAGCTGCAATTTCTGCATAGCCCGAGCTGAACCATCTTTTGGAAAGGAAGAACGCTGCATTTTGCCCAAAATACAGCCTTCACAAACATGTTTTCCAGGTGCCTCAAGTTTGGGCAAAGAGGACACCATTTCAGATTTCTGCAGGCGTAACAAACTAGCAAAATTTAGATGACCAAAGCGTGCATGCCAAAGCTTTGCATCTGACATAGCCTGAGAATCATGAACTGCACATGCCGAATCATTCACAGATCTTTCATAGTCTATGAGCTTATATAGCCCACGACATAAAATGCCAGAAGCAATAATCACATCGCCATTTGAGAGATCATGGACTGTATACCTGTCATTAAAGAACTACCATCAGCAGTAGTCAGAATGATCTTACCAACTCCCATAACAGGATAAGAGGAGTTATTGGCGCATGTGACAGTATTCCCTGTAGGAGCAGGCTCGAGTGAAGAGAAGAAACTGCGCTGCGAGGTAATATGTTTGGTCGCCCCACTGTCAAAGTACCAAACATCTGAGTCTACTGCAGACATGCACTGATCATGAGAAGATGGGTCAAAACTACAAATAGTAGTAAACGCCCATTCTTCTTCCTGCACAAGATTTGCAGACTCTGTTTTTGGTGTAGAGGCCTCTACAACAACCATTCCAGCCTCTTTCTTCTTTGCCTCTTTAGCATCCAGTTTTGGACAGTTCTTTATAATATGATCATTTCCTTTACAGTACTTGCATAACAATTTATGCTTTTCTGATTTCTTCTCATCTTTATCCTGGTTCTTCGATTGTGCAGCATTTGTAGATTTCTGCTTACTAGTAGAAGAGCTCCATTTTCCTTTGCCCTTCTGACTAGCCAGGAAAGCTTGATCTGCAACACACATAATGGACCTGTTCTGCCTGGACTGATCTTCCTGCAACAGAACAGAGACTAATTCCTCAAATGACAAGGCATTCGGATTGCCTTTCATCATCAATCGAAGAGTAGAGGCAAAACTCTGATATGAATCAGGAAGGCCATTCAGAACGGTCTGCACAAGTGAGCTATCTGGTATAACCTCATCAACAGAAATCAATTGTTCCTTCAGGTCTTTGATCTTTGTAAGAAAACTGTCCATCGAATCACCTTCATTCATGTGCTCACTCTCCAACTGTTTTCGGAGGTAAGCAACACGAGCCTCATTCCTAGCCTGGTACAAAGTGGTAAGTGTATCCCAAGCATCCTTTGCTGTTCTGCAAGAGCGAATGTGAGGAATAATGGCACGTTTGACAGACAAAGCTATCAATGCATGTGCCTGGGCATCTCTGCCATCCCAACGAATCTGCTCTGCAGTAGGTGCAACAGAAACAGCAGCACGAACAGGAATCTGCGGAATATCATCTTCGACACCATCTTCATCAGCTCCAACACCTGTATTTGCAGTACCTGTCGTTACACGTGTAACAGGACGTCTTTCAACACCCTGCACAATGTTCCACAATCCTTTTGCAACCAGTACATGTCGCATCATATAAGCCCATAATGGGTAGTTGGTACCATCCAACTTATCCTCAACAGCCAACATACGGAATACATCACTGCTTTCAGCCACGGCCGGTGACTAAAATACCTTGATGCAGAAAATTGACTGTATCTCAAAAAGTTGAACGGAACTGCCCAGACGAGTTTTGCTAGACCTGTAGCAAACTTCGAGACGCTTAAACTGGCGAACAGAAACTGGTATATACCTTTGGCACAAAAGGACGAAATAGCCTGCACAAGCACTGCGATAGTGCATTCGGAGGCCGAAACGAGCTCAGATCGCGATTTCGGCACCACAGAGCGAAGATGTTTTCATCTCGGAAACACCCTGAGTATGCTCACCAAATTTCGTGCGAATCTGAGACTGCAAACGGAGGAGTGTCGACGGTGCCCTAGAAGAAGCAACGACCTGCTCTGATACCAATTGTTGGAGTTAGACGTCTGCGGAAGCACGCGAACAGCACAAGGAAGAAGAAGAAGCTTGGAGCACAACACACAAGACTGAATGTATTACTAGAGAATGTACAAAGATAAGTAGCCCATTAGGGCAATAGGCATATATACAAGCCGGGGGAAAAAAACCTCCTAAAGAGGGAAAAAAGTGCCCCGGCGGTCCTAGAGTGTTCACACACATCACTACCTAAATATATCAACACCAACCATGATGGGCTGGAAGTGCACAAATGCTCCGAACAGTAGTCATACGACATGTGGGTGCAAAGGTCTCATCAAAATCAATGCCTCTTTCTTGTGCATAACCCTTTGCAACAAGCCTAGCCTTATACCTATCAACTGTACCATCCGGTTTACGCTTCAGCTTGTATACCCACTTAGTGCCAATGGCCTTCTTACCAAGAGGCAAGTCACATAAAGACCAAGTACCATTCTTCATTATAGCATCATATTCAGATTGCATAGTAGCCATCCAATTTTTTGAATTCTGTGCTTCATCAAAAGAAACAGGCTCATTCTCATCACAGAGACTAGACACAGCCATAGCATAGAAATCTGATGCAAAGGAGGCACTATGAGAGCCTGAACGAGTATTTACAATATGACAAAGGTGCATCTAATTTGCTATCACACAAAGTTTGCACCAGCCATTTTGGCATAGTTTTTGCCTACTCAATATCAGCTCTCTCATCAACAAGTGCATCATGTAAATCTGCATCAGAAATGGAATGATCTGCATCATCATATGAAGCGTGCAAAGGCTGAGAAGTTTCCTCATTAGGACCAGCACTAGACTTTCCACCTGTAAAAAGAGGCATCAAAGTATCATACATATCTTTGGAGCTCACAGATGTCTCCTTAGTACATGAAAGCAATGGCTGAATTGCATCTTCCACAAAAACAACATCACGGCTAACTAGAATGCGTTTTGTCTGTGGATGATATAGACGATAGCCTTTACTTTCAGAACTGTACCCAACAAAAATACATTTTACTGCTTTATCATCCAATTTTCTGCGATGTTGTTCAGGCACTAGTGCATATGCCAAACAACCAAAAACACATAGATGAGCAACAGATGGCTTACGGTCATGCTAAGCCTCATATGGAGTGATAGACTGTAGCACTTTAGTGGGACACCTGTTCAGTACATATGCTGCACACATGACAGCCTCAAGCCAGAAACTATAAGGTAAAGCCTGACTCTTGACCATGCACCTCGCCATCTCCATGAGTGACTTGTTCTTTCATTCAGCAATGTTACACTTATGTCTTCCTCGAGTAGCTTTGATGCGAACCTTTTCCCTATACATGGACACTTTTTACTATAGTGATGGCTAGAGGTTTTTTCCCCATGTTACCACATACTTGATACTCTCATATGTGCTGGTACTTTGTACTTAGGGATATTATTCAACTCTTACTTCAGTTCAGTTCATCGATCAATAGAGAGAGCTATTCCAGCCATCGTCTTCTTTGTGTGTCTTGCTGCGTTTGTGCTCCTTGTGTGTGCTTCTTGTGTGTCTCTTGCACTTCTACACACACCCAACAGTGGTATCAGAGCAGGTTCAGCTTCTTCTTAAGTTTCGGTTTTTCGCGTCGCGGTGCGCGCGCACTTTAATAGTGCAAATCGACTTCAGAGCATAGAAGTGTGAATTTCAGCAGCCCGGAAACATTTCCAGCAGGTGTACTGAGGTTTTACCCCCATTTCAAAGCCATTCGTGCAGTCAGAATCGCCATCAGAGTGACGGTTTGTGAGCTGAAATTTCAGCACTCATTTTAGCTTTCGTCGAAGTGAAGATTTTGTCACATTCTTGTTCCTTAGTGCAATGGCGGGCAGCAATGACTTGTTTGGCATGCTTCAAACTGAAGATAAGCTTGATAGGACCAACTATCCGATGTGGTCTTACATGATGAAGCATGTTCTTGTTGCAAAACAACTTTGGAACATAGTGGAAGATGTAGATCGAAGATCGGCAGGTGCTTCTACTTCACAGTCTACTGTCACAGATGGAGCTTCTTCTTTGAGTACAGTGGTTTCTCCTTCTCCACCTACACAGGAGCAGCTTAGATGGGATGGAAAAGATGCTCAAGCTCATGCTTTGATTGCGCTTTCGGTGAAGCGTCATATAGTTCCACACATTCGGTCATGTTCTACATCGAGACATGCATGGGACACTCTTGCTTCTTTGTATGCTGTGCGTAATGAAGCACGTGTTGCATACTTGAGGAGGCAACTTGAGGATGTATGTATGGCTGAAAATGAGTCAGTGGATGTGTATGTGACACGCATCAAGGACTTGAAAGAGCAATTGGCAAACATAGATGAGATCATTCCGGATGCATCACTCATTTCTACATTGTTGAAAGGATTACCGGAATCTTTTCAAAGCTTTGCTACTACACTCCATTTGGTTGCAAAAGGAAATCCTGATATGCATGCATTTGATGAGGTTGTGTCTCTTCTTTTGCAAGAAGAGCAATCTAGAGTGAATAGGAGTGGTTTGATTGAAGGAACGCAAGCACTTGCTATCTCACAAAAGGGGAAAAGCAAGTATGGTTCAGCTTTTGGTTCATCAAAACCAAAGCCTCAAGCTTCCTCTTCCACTCATTCCTCTAATGATGGTGATTTACAAAAGAAGAAGAGATGCAAATATTGCCGGAAGGCTGATCATACTATTGATGAGTGTAGAAAGCTTGCTAAACACAATGAAAAGAAGAAGGAATCCGGCATGTCTATCGCTGAAAATTCAGCAAATGCAAAGAATGATGAAGCTAACATGGCTCAAGATTTTTGGGCATATGTTGTTACATGTCATTATGATGCTTCTTTACATTCTAAATGTATGGTTGTGAGTGAGGCTGATTCGGATTGGTTTTTTGATAGTGGTGCTTCAAAGCACATAACATCATGCAAGAGATTTTTTGCCTCTTTGAAAGATGCACCTAAAGGAGGACATGTGGTGTGTGCAAACAATGCCTCTTATCCTATCATTGGAGTAGGAGAAATTGAGCTTAAGGCTGCAAATGGAGGTGTGATTCTCTTGAAAAATGCATTGTATGTGCCCGGTATCAAGAAGAACTTAATTTCAGTTCCGTTGATTGCCAAAGCTGGACTTCATGTACACTTTGTTGATGATAAGTGTATGGTTCATGATTTC
Source organism: Ceratopteris richardii (assembly GCA_020310875.1). Classification (NCBI taxonomy): domain Eukaryota; kingdom Viridiplantae; phylum Streptophyta; class Polypodiopsida; order Polypodiales; family Pteridaceae; genus Ceratopteris; species Ceratopteris richardii. The sequence continues at coordinate 32,532,055 of CM035420.1, read as the reverse complement.
AGCAATGGCGATGTTATTGTGATGTCCGGTACATTATGTGATGGTTTGTATCGCATGGATACATACAAGAGGGCTGCCTCGAATGCCTTAGTTGCTCATACTTCTTCCATGGCTGAAATGGAGCTTTGGCATGCTTGTTTTGGTCACTTGAACTTCAATAGTTTGCTCTACTTGCAAAAGAAGGACATGGTTATTGGTTTGCCTACACTTGAGTCCATTGAAAAGCATGCATGTGAAGGTTGCATTCTTGGAAAAATGCATCGTGCTTCTTTTCCAAAAGATAGTCATACACACACTACAAGAAAATTGCAACTTGTTCATAGTGATGTATGTGGTCCAGTCAAGACTCCATCTTTTGGGAAGCATGTATATTTTGTTCCCTTCATTGATGATGCTACTCGCCATACATGGGTGTATCCTATGAAAGCAAAGAATGAGGTATTTTCTTGCTTCAAAGCATTTTTAGCTATGGCTGAAAATTTTTCTTCACAAAAGCTTTTGACTCTACGCATGGATCGTGGTGGTGAGTACATGTTACATGAGTTTAATGCTTTTCTTCGTGAAAGAGGTATTTCACACCAATGTACGGTGCCATATACACCTCAACAAAATGGTGTTGCCGAGCGTAAAAATAGAACTTTACTTGAAATGGCACGATGTATGGTTAAAGGAAAGCATCTTCCTCATAAGTTTTGGATGGAAGCGCTCATGTGTGCAAATTATGTGTTGAATCGCTGCCCTACAAAAGCATTGAGAGTCATCACTCCTTATGAGGCTTGGAATGGTCATAAGCCTATGGTTAGTCATATGCGTGTGTTTGGTTGTTTGGCATATGCTCTTGTGCCATCACAACAACGTCACAAACTTGATGACAAGGCAAAGAAATGTATATTTGTTGGTTATAGTGCTGAAAGTAAGGGATATCGGTTGTACCATCCATTGACGAACACAATTATTGTGAGTCGAGATGTGGTATTTGCTGAAAATTCAGTTTTTCCTCTACTTGAATGCAAAAAACTGCCAACAGTTAGGTCACAAGATGTGTTCGATACACTCATGCCTTTGTTCCAAAATGGTGCGCTTGACTATGGCCATGTAGACCAACCAACTGAGGTTCAAAGGGCTGAAAAATTCAAGCTAAAAAGGGCTGAAAATGCAAAGAATTTCCAGCCAAACATGGCTGAAAAAATTCAGCCAAAAATTGTCAAAACTGTTGGAAATTTTCAGCCACATATGGCTGAACATTTGTGTCAAAATATGGCTGAAACTGAGCATGAAATTCAGCCCACGCATGATGTACATATTGAAGATGTATTACATAATGAACGCATGTCTATCAAGAGTGCACAATCTATGCCAAAGTGGCTGAAACAAACTTTGCAGGATAGCAAATTGAGTGCACCTTTACTTGGTAGAATAAGATCAAGCTCTCACCATGCATCAAGTAATTTTGTGGATTATTCTCTTATTGCTACAGCATGTAATGAAGAGCCACTTTCTTTTGAAGATGCATGTGTTGATCCACAATGGATGAGTGCTATGCAATCAGAAATGGATTCCATACATAAGAATGGTACTTGGGAGTTATGTGAATTGCCAAAAGGAAAGAATGCTATTGGTACAAAGTGGGTTTACAAGATTAAGAGAAAATCTGATGGTAGCATTGATTGCTACAAAGCTCGATTGGTTGCCAAAGGATATGCGCAACAATATGGCATTGACTATGAGGAAACTTTTGCACCTACTTCACGCATGACTACCATTCGTACTGTGGTTGCATTGGCTGCCCATCGAGGTTGGAAAGTGCATCAATTGGACATAAAAACAGTCTTTTTGAATGGAGATTTGTAAGAAGAGGTTTATGTGAAGCAACCTCCTGGATTTGCTATGAAAGGGAATGAGCATATGGTTTGTCGCTTGCATAAAGCCTTGTATGGTCTCAAGGAAGCTCCACGTGCATGGTATGACAAAATACATAAGCACTTGATTGCTCTTGGCTTCACATGTAGTCCGATTGAAAGCACACTCTATGTATGCAAAAATGGGGCTGATCTTATAGTGCTTGTTCTTTATGTTGATGACATACTCTTGACTGGGTCATGTGATGCAAAACTTGACATTCTTATGGCTGATTTGCAGCATACTTTTGATGTCACTTATCTTGGTCTTTTGAGCTACTATCTTGGCATCCAGTTTGTATCCGTTGAGGGGGGAATTGTTATGCATCAAGCAAAGTATGTTGAAAAACTACTTCAGCGTTTTGACTTTGGGAGGATTGCAAGCCAGTTTCCACACTAGTTGAGACAGGATTTAGATTCTCAGTTGAGGATTCCAGTGATGCATTTGACACTTCTCTTTATCAACAGGCTGTGGGATGTCTTATATATGCATGCAACACAAGGCCAGATATACAATATGCAGTTTCCCAGTTGAGTCGATTCATGCATAGCCCTGGCACTAAGCATTGGCAAGCGCTGAAACGTGTGTTTAGATATCTTCGAGGCACTTTGACCTTAGGTCTCTTTTATGGTAGAGATGTTCAACCATGCTTGCATGCTTTTACAGATAGTGATTGTGCTGATTGTTATGATACTCGCGTGTCCACTAGTGGTAATTGCTTTTTCGTTGGAGACTCATGCATATCTTGGTTGAGTAAGAAGCAACCTACAGTGGCGACATTGAGTTGTGAAGCTGAGTACAGGGCAGTTTTCACAGCGACAGTGGAGTGTATATGGTTGAGACTCCTATTGATGGATCTTTGCATGGAGATTGATGCTGCTACGCATATTCTCACAGATAGTCAGAGTGCTTTGGCTGTTGCACAAAACCCAGTGTTTCATGCACGGACCAAATATATTGAGGTGCATTATCACTATGTGAGAGAGCGCCTTCATGTAGGAGATATTGATTTGGTATATGTGCCTACACAAGATAATGTGGCAGACATATTCACCAAAGCTCTTCCACGGGAAAAGTTTGAAGCTTTTCGCAAAGCTTTAGGCTTGTTACCTTGTGGGGGCTGATCTGTCACTCCCTGTATGTGTTCACATCATTCGCTCCAAGGGGGTTTGTTACACTTATGTGTTCCTCGAATAGCTTTGATGTGAACCTTTTCCCTATACATGGGCACTTTTTACTCTAGTGCTGGCTAGAGGTTTTTTCCCCATGTTACCACATACTTGATACTCTCATATGTGGTGGTACTTTGTACTTAGGGATATTATTTAGCTCTTACTTCAGTTCAGTTCATCGATCAATAGAGAGAGCTATTCCAGCCATCGTCTTCTTCGTGTGTCTTGCTGCGTTTGTGCTCCTTGTGTGTGCTTCTTGTGTGTCTCTCGCACTTCTACACACACCCAACAAGCAACTCCATTCTGTTGAGGTGTATACGGCACTGTACACTGGTGTTTTATCCCACGTTTCGCCAGAAATGCATTAAAATCAGAAGACATATATTCCCCCCCTCGATCAGAACGGAGGGTGCCCATTTTACATGCTGACAGATTTTCAGCCAAAACGAAAAACTGTTTAAAGCACATGAACGCTTTGGACTTTGCTTTGAGTGGATATACCCATGCATGCCTGGAAAAATCATCAATGAAAGTCACGAAGTAAAGGTAATTTCCAAAAGAGGGTGTTTGCATAGGACCACATACATCACTATGTACAAGCTACAATTTTTGCGTAGCCCGAACTGAACCATCTTTTGGAAAGGATGGACGTTGCATTTTGCCCAAAATACAACCCTCACAAACATGTTTTCCAGGTGTCTCAAGTTTGGGAAAAGGGGACACCATTTCAGATTTCTGCAGGCATAGCAAACTAGCAAAATTCAGGTGACCAAAGCGTGCATGCCAAAGCTTTGCATTTGACATAGCCTGAGAATCATGAACTGCGCATGCCGAATCATTCACAGATCTTTCATAGTCTATGAGCTTATACAACCCACGACATAAAATGCCAGAAGCAATAATAACATCGCCATTTGATAGATCATGAATTGTACATCTGTCATCAACAAATTTCACAACCAAGCCAATCTTGGCTAATGCAGAAACCGATAACAGATTCTTCTTGATCCTTGGCACAAATAAAACATCTGGCAAAGTGAAAGAACTACCATCAACAGTAGTCAAAATGATCTTACCAACTCCCATAACAGGATAAGAGGAGTTGTTGGCGCATGTAACAGTATTCCCTGTAGGGGCAGGCTCGAGTGAAGAGAAGAAACTGTGCTGCAAGGTAATATGTTTGGTCGCCCCACTATCAAAGTAGCAAACATCTGAGTCTACTGCAGACATGCACTGATCATGAGAAGATGGGTCAAAACTGCAGATAGTAGTAAACGCCCATTCTTCTTCCTGCACAAGATTTGCAGACTCTGTTTTGGTGTAGAGGCCTCTACAACAACCATTCCAGCCTCTTTCTTCTTTGCCTCTTTTGCAGCCAGTTTTGGACAGTTCTTTATGATATGATCATTTCCTTTATAGTACTTGCAAAACAATTTTTGCTTTTCTGATTTCTTCTCATCTTTATCCTGGTTCTTTGATTGTGCAGCATTTGGAGATTTCTGCTTACTAGTAGAAGAGCTCCATTTTCCTTTGCCCTTCTGACTAGCAAGGAAAGCTTGATCTGCGACACGCATAATGGACCTGTTCTGCCTGGACTGATCTTCCTGCAACAGAACAGAGACTAACTCCTCAAATGACAATGCATTTGGATTGCCTTTCATCATCAATCGAAGAGTAGAGGCAAAACTCTGATATGAATCAGGAAGACCATTGAGAACGGCCTGCACAAGTGAGTTATCTGGTATAACCTCATCAGCAGAAATCAATTGTTCCTTCAGGTCTTTGATCTGTGTGAGAAAACTGTCCATAGAATCACCTTCATTCATGTGCTCACTCTCCAACTGTTTTCAGAGGTAAGCAACACGAGCCCCATTCCGCCTGGTACAAAGTGGTAAGTGTATCCCAAGCATCCTTTGCTATTCTGCAAGAGCGAATGTGAGGAATAATAGCACGTTTGACAGACAAAGCTATCAACGCATGTGCTTGAGCATCTCTTCCATCCCAACAAATTTGCTCTGTAGTAGGTGCAACAGAAACAGCAGCACGAACAGGAATCTGCAGAATATCATCTTCGACACCATCTTCATCAGCTCCAACACCTGTATTTGCAGTACCTGTTGTTACAGGTGTAACAGGATGTCTTTCAACACCGTGCACAATGTTCCACAATCCTTTTGCAACCAATACATGTCGCAACATATAAGCCCATAATGGGTAGTTGGTACCATCCAACTTATCCTCAACAACCAACATACGGAATACATCACTGCTTTCAACCATGGCCCGTGACTAAAATACCTTGATGCAGAAAATCAACTGCATCTCAAAAAGTTGAACGGAGCTGCCCAGACGAGTTCTGCTAGACTTGTAGTAGACTTTGAGACACTTAAACTGGCGAACAGAAATTGGTATATACCTTTGGCACAAAAAGATGAAATAGCCTGCACAAGCACTGGGATAGTGCGTTCGGAGGCCGAAACAAGCTCAGATCGCGATTTTGGCACCACAGAACGAAGCTATTTTTGATCTCGGAAACACGCTGAGTATGCTCACCAAAATTCGTGCGATTTTGAGACTGCAAATGGAGGAGTGTCGACGGTGCCCTAGATGAAGCGACGACCTACTCTGATACCAATTGTTGGAGATAGACACCTGCGGAAGCACGCGAACAGCACAAGGAAGAAGAAGAAGCTTGGAGCACAAACACACAATACTGAATGTATTACTAGAGAATGTACAAAGATAAGTAGCCCATTAGGGCAATAGGCGTATATACAAGCCGGGGGAAAAACCTCCTAAAGAGGGAAAAAAGTGCCCCGGCAGTCCTAGTGTGTTCACACACATTACTACCTAAATATATCAACAACCATGATGTGGAAAAACACATCTAATAAATAACTAAGTAGCTTGAGGTGTAAAAAAAGTCTTTTTACAAGGAATAAAATATGCTTGTTTACTAAACCCATAAAAAATAGTCGAAATCATATAAATGTGAGATGAAGTTGTAGGAAGATCAGTAATAAAATCCATAGAAATTTGTTCCCATGGTCCATTAGGTATGGGAAGTGGAATTGATTATCCAAATGTTTTACCATGATGTGATTTCAGACATTGGCACACAATGCAATGAGAAACATACTCTGCAATATCCTTTTCCATATTGGGCCAAAATAATAATTATGTACATGTAGAAACAATACTTTGTATGCCCCTATGACCCATAGATGGTGGTTCATGCATCTCTTTCATAAAAAATTCTTTAAAACCTTATGTGATGCATAACTTTTGTTGAAAATATAGGAATCCATTATGAAAAGTGTAATTACCCTCACTAAATGTTGTAGAATTATTGAAAGCATTCCATGTTTGGGAAAAATATAAATCAGATACATAAGTAGGAAGCATCAGCTACAACATTAGATTTTCCAGGTTGATATTGAATCATAGGTTGAAATTTTTTTGTGAATGAAGCTCATATAATGTGTCTATCAAAAATCAATGGTTGATTTAATAAATGCTTAATAGCAACTAGAATGAAGCTTCAAATGGCTAATGTCCATGCTCAAAGGCCTCTAGGATTGCATGAAGGGATAACTCTAACCACTTGTGGTGTAGAATTTGATCACACCTTTGCTATATGTGACTTTGGCAAAAATAATGCCTATGAGATGATCTTAAGAAGGCCCTTTCTATGGCAACTAAAAATAGTACAAGATTGGGGAACCAACTCCTTGTACTTACAAAACTTAGGGGTCACTACCAAGGTCAGTCTGAAGGATAATAACTTCAAAGATGTATCACCCCTACAGTGGAATCCTATCCACAAGGTGCAAGAAGATTCAATATCTATGCATTCATTAAGTTCTTCTTATCTATGTTGGTTGCATGTACTCCTTTGTGGATGTGAAAGGTCACAAAGAAAGAGGAAAGACGCCTAAAAGTGAGAGAGGAAGGAACTTATCAAGGAGTTAGACTGGTTAGAGACCTAGTCTACTGACTGATGATCTTTCCAAATGAGGAATTTGAGCCTCATGGTTGGGAAAATATCTTAGCCACCATGGACTGTTTTCAATGAAGAATAGTGGACATCTTGTTGTGATGAGGAGGGTTATGATATCTCTATGTTCATGTGTGAACCCTTGCTAGAAGAGAGTGACTCTAATGAGGTCATAGAAGAAGAAGAGGACGATGATGATCTAGAGTCCATTGTGATGGAAAGTTGCTCTGACTCAAAGGAGCACTATCTAGACAATGTAGGAGTATTTACCCAAAAAGAAGAAGAACCTCTCACAAGCACCGAAACTATAAATTCAAGAGAGGAAAGGAAGGTAGTCAAAAGAAAAAGAAAAGAAAAGTAGTGAAACAAGTAGAGAAGAACCATTATTTGAAATACCAAAAAATCTCAAAAAATATGAAGTTGAAGATAAAAAAATATTGGTACTAATTCCTAAGGGAGAGGCTATCATAGGACAAGCATATGATAATAAAGAAAAAACCAAAAACATGTAGTAACTATTGAAGATAATGAAGAGCGATGTAGGTACATAGGGGAAGACCTAAGTATAGAAGAAGAAGTAGAGCTTGTGGCTTTATTAAGGGAATATAGGGATATGTTTGCATGGACCTATAGAGACTTGAAGGGGGTAGACCTAGAAATATCCTCTCATACGATTCCCATGATGGATGATGCCAAGCGCAACAAGTAGATTCCCTACACATATAATGACACTTATGCAACCAAAATAGAAGAATAAATTGATAGGTTGATTGAAGCTCGATTTACTTATAAGATTCAGCATACTAAATTGGTGTCCCCCATTGTAGTAGTGCCCAAGAAGAACAGAAGGTTGCGAGTGTGTATTACCCTTAAAAACAATAATGCCATTCACAGATAACTTTCCACTTCCAATCACTAAAAATTTATTGGATTGTGTTGCTGTCAAGGATGTTAATATATTCCTTGATTGAGTTTTAGGTTACAACCAAGTAGCCATTGCCCCAAAAGATGAACACAAAATGGATTTTGCCACAGAGTGGGGAATCTTTGATTTTGCATGTTGCCATTTGGGCTCACCAATGCACTTGCAACATTCCAAAGGATGATGTGTCACGTCTTCAAAGAGTTCTTGCGAAAGAGCCTAGAAGTATATGTGGATGATTGATGTGCCCATTCCCAAGAAAGAAGACACCACATCCTTGAAATCACATAGATCTTCAACAAGTGTAGAGAATATCAAGTTTTTCTAAACCCTAAAAGGTTTGTGTTCATGATATGTCAAGGTAAGATCTTAGGTCATATTGTTTCTAAGAATGGAATATCAACAGATTAGGACAAAGTAAGAGCCATAGTGGAATTGAAGAGGCCAAGGAATGTTAAAGAGGTACAAGCCTTTATGGGCCATTGTGGATATTACCACTCCTTTATCCACATGTACACGATCATAACCAAAACTCTTTATGCTCTGTTGAAAAATTTTAAGTGGAACAATGAATGCGAAGATTCCTTGAATGATCTAAAGAGATGTTTGTGCACAATACCAATATTGACCACTCGTGATTGTAATAATCCATTCCACATCCATGTAGATGCATCCAATTGTGCGATAGGATGTGTGCTAGCACAAGAAGTGAAGGAAATCTAGATTTTCCTATAGCATATGCTAGCACACAACTAAATGCAGTTGAATGAAACTACACAACAACTGAAAGAGAAGGCTTAAACATGGTCTATTCCATGAAGAAGTTTAGACACTATCTATTGACCAACAAGTTCAAGTATTTCACTGATCATCAAGATTTACTATATTTGGTCAATCAGCCTTGCAATACAGGATGCCTCATAAGATGGTTCGTCGTTGTGTTGGAATATGACTTTGAAGTTATTCTTAGGAAAGGTAGGACCCACCTCAAGGTAGGTCACCTTTCTTGCATCACTTTAGGAGAGTCACCGCAAGGAGTGTCTGATGAACTACCAGATGCTTATCTATTCAATTTAAAAGTTTCTCCTAAATGGGAAAATAAGTTGGTACCAATCCTAACCTTTAGACCTACAAATAAGAATGTGAAGAAAAACAAAGACGAAATTATGAAACCAAAAAAATATCAAATATTGGCAGGGATTATGTACAAACAAGATATAGAAGGGGTTCTAGCTTGTTGTGTCAAGCATGATGAACATAGTAGTTGGTTGCAACAAGCCCATGAAGGATTGCTAAGAAATCACTATTCTAAACAACGAACATTACATAATCTAAAATGTTTATGAGTGTATTGGCCTAGTATGGATAGAGAAATACATGAGTGGATTAAGAATTTTCCAATCTTCTAGGAGAGACCCCTAGTGGAGTATGCTACCATTTATCACATGTCATTAATTCTAGAATGGAGTGCTCCATTGGTAGACTTTATGAGATCGAGAACACTACCTAGCATGGCTAGTCTAGCAACAAAATGAAGCATGGAGCAAGAGGCTCATGACTACACCTTAGTAGGAGACAACCTATACCAAAGAGGCAAAGATAATTACTTATGACTGTGCATTCACAAATCAAACTATTCGAAAATCTTAGAAATTGCTGATAGCGGTGTTGTAGGTGGATACTTCAGGCATGACCAAGTAATTAAGACCATTCTATTGTTCAGACTTTGGTGGCCCACTCTTCATATGGATGCACATACCTATGTGAAAAAGTGTGACACATGCCAACATGCACAATATCCAATAAAAAAAGATGAAATTCCTTTAAGGCCAATGATGGGAGGACCCACATTCTCGAAGTGGGGTATAGACTTTCTAGGTCCTATTAACCCCTCAGCTAGAAACTCCCATGGAGAGTACATTATTGTAGCCACATACTACCTTACAAAGTGGGTAGAAGTCAAAGCCACGACAAAGAATGATGCTCAAAGGACTGCTAAGTTCTTATTTAAGAACATGTTTACAAGATAGGGGTTACCAATAGAGTTATTAAGTGATAAAGGTATGACCTTCTTGAATAAATTCATTGAAAAGCTTCTCCAAGAATTCTTGGTGATACATAAGAAGTCTACCCCCTAGCATCTATAAGCTAACATACAAGCTAAGCACACAAATAAGATCCTATTGGAGGAGATGGTGGATAATCTTGAGAGATGAAGTGGTGTTGCTTAACCTTGCTTCACACCTACCAAGAATAGTTGTTGCAGAGTGTAGTGGGCCTCATTAGCTAGCTAATGATCATAAATAATCATATATGATGTTTAAAATATGATCCACTAATCAATGGATAAAACATATAGGAAGGAAGTTGATCCAAGACTAGCAACTTGCTATTCTTGTCTCTACACTTGTTCAGTATTTTGAGCAATGATCTAAGCAGAGTAGCAATTAGGTTAATTCCTTTTGGTGATATCTAATTAGCTTAGATAGCTACCAATCAAAAGTGATTTCATAAAAAAATGATGAACTACATACTAAGAGTGGTTTTTAGCAAATCACAGAACATGCTGTTGGAAGAAGTATTTTTGATGGAAAAATAATTGTAAAATGCCAAAAAATTATAAAAATATTTATGCAAATGATGTAAAAATGAGGAAGAGTCTTCCTCATGTAGATTAGAATAATATGTATTTTTTCTAGAATTTTTGGAAACTCCTAGATAGCATATTTTTAGATTAGAAGGGAAAAGGACCAAAATTCAAGTGTGAAAAGGGACAGTTGAAAATGTATAAAAGACAATTTCCTCTATTTTGAGAGGGTTGGTTATTTGTATTTGATGCTATCCAAGCAAAGAGAGGAGTTTCCTGCAGAAAATCGTGATTCTTCCTTTTGTGTGAATTTCTTTGATTTGTTGAGTCTATTCTACGTGTATCCATGGAGATTTCTAAGCTTCTATTGTGTATTTATGATGAATGTGTATGAATAGAGTTGAATTATGATGTGTTGAGTGAGGAATTGCTGAGAATGGTGCTGGAGATGAAAATCATTATTTTTCACAGAATCGCGATTGTCACGTCTGAAGGTTACAGGTATCATTTCTGAGTTTTGAATTTATGTGTTCTGCTGAGAAAATAACACACTTTAGATACCAAGATTATTGAAAATGATGGAGTATTGCTCAAGATAATCCAAACCCTAGAAATTCCTCTTCATCTTCATTATTCTCTGAAATCCAACCAGTTTTCTCTTATTTCCTGGATTCTATAATCTAGAAGGGGCTGTGGTCTCTTGTATAGTTCCAGGATTGACAAATGTAAGATGTATTGTTGATTCTTAATGCTAAATGATTGGAGAGGACAACTCCAAAGGGTAACAACAAACACATGCCCAACATTTTTGTGTGCATCAGACAACAAACCAGAGAGAAATGAGATGCTAATATCTCACAATTCAAATAAGCAATGATAATGACCAAGCTTTGGGAAGATCACTGTTTTGATGTAGTCATAGCAGAGAGGTGAAGTGAAGATATGATATAACGTATGTACTAAAACATGTACAAATACAATGATCAATTGCACAATGTGAGAATTATGAATGAGCAATGGAGTGAGCTCTTCAAATCACAATATGTCCTATTTAAGTGATCTCATGGAATGGAGATAGCATGCGGGTCTTTTGATCCTCCTTTTAAAGTTGAGTTTGGAGCCAAACTTTTGAATTCAAATTCAAGAGTTCACCTAAAAGTGAATCCTATAGTGTAGGATATATTGTCTCATTACTCAACTATCAACTACTTCGAGATTTGATGCTTCCTAACTTCCTCGTGGTTGTGGGACACTTTTACAAAAATAAATGTAAATGATTTTTACAAGATTTTGATCATATAGGGTTCCATAAGAGATATGATAATTAACCAAGTATGTGGGCTTGGTTTCTATTGCACCAATGATGGAGAGTGTTAATCTCCAAAAGAACAAGCTACGCTTGAAGTTAGAGCACCTCTATAACAAGAATAACTCAAACCTTCACCAATTTTAGAGGATCAATGATCAATTATGAAGATTTTGAAAAATCCATGAAGAAGATAACTACATAGAAAGTCTGCTGTACATATCTCTCTCATTAACTTATCAATTGTGTAAAGTTTTTGATGAAAATTTGCACAAGGTGTCGCCTATAGTTTGCACACCTTCTTCAAGTTGAATCACTCCAAAAGATTCAGTACATCTTGAGAAATGATCTCAACAAGTTACCTATGTCTAAAACTGCTCTTCTGAAAAGTCGATTCAGACACCTGTAACTTCTAACACTTGGTTCTCTCAATCTAGAACCCGTTTATACAAATGATTTTAGCCATAGAAAGCTTACCTTCTAACTTAAATGTTGACTCCTTACAGATGCAAAACTTTAACCTGTACATTGAGAAATGATCAAATCATTGACCATCGAGATTGCGCCTATTTCAGGAAACAGTGAACACTTCTTCACATATGAATGTTCCTACTCATAATTCTCACAACCTATTTACAATTAGGCTCTCAAACTTTAACCATAGACTCATTAACTATGGAATTAGACATCTACAAAAGGATTCTTGAAATGATCAAGCACAGAAGGAGAATGCATAGAAACATCGGGCACAATTTTCTTTCATTCCTGAAGGAATTTTACAACTGAGTGATGAGAGAGATTCAAGTCACTTCTAAGATGTCTAATGACTCATACAACTACCAATTTCTCTATTTACATGCTCTCTCATATTTGCCCCGACTTGTTACTTATATATATAGCCATATATGTACAAGCTTATGACCATACAAAAAATATATATAAGCTGTCTCTAAATTAATGCACATATGTGTACACATCTTCATCTTCTGAATATGCACTTCCTCCATGCTTCATAACTTGAACTTTTCTTCAATCCTTGTCTTCCAAAACTTCATTAAAACTTCAATTGTTGATTGCCCTGCACCAACAGCTCCCCCTCAATCATCAATTGAGGTTTTATCTATCTTCTTTATACCTGCCATGTCTTTGAATCTCTGTAGCTTTGGTCCATCCAAGCTTTTGGTTAACATATCAGCTATCTGATATTTTGTTGAAGTATGTATGACTTCAATCTCTTTATCCATCACCTTCTCTCTTAGAAAGTGATACTGAATCTCAATGTGTTTAGTCCTGACATGAAACACTGGGTTAGCAGCTAAATACAATGAACTCATGTTATCTCCATGAATAGTGGGTGTACTCTGAATGATGTCAAAACTCTTCATCAGAGTCTTAAGCCATATTACTTCCTTTGCAGCTTCAACCATACCTTTGTACTCAGCCTCTGTAGATGATAAAGCAACTGTGTGTTGCTTCTTTGAACACCAAGAAATTAACTTATCTCCCACATAACACAAATATCCATAAGTTGATCTCCTATCATCAGGATTACCTACCCAATTTGTATCACTATAAATCTTGATGTTTGTATCTGATGTAAAACCATAATACAAACCTTCTTTGAGTGTAACCTTAATATACCTCAACACTCTTTGACCTGCAATCCAATGTTCTTTCCTAGGGCAATGCATGAATTGAGACAAAACTCCAACTGCATATGACAAGTTAGGTCTAGTTAAAGTAGCATAAATCAGACTACCAACCAAACTTTGATATAGCTTCATGTCCTTTAACTCTTCTCCTCCATATCTGCTCAATTTGTGATTCACCTCAATTGGAGTAGATGCTACCCTGCAATCATTCATCTTAGACTTGATCAACAAGTTCTTCAAGTACCTTTCTTGAGTTACATACACTCCATGTTGAGTGTATGAGATTTCCATGCCCAAGAAATATGACAAGTCTCCCAAGTCGCTAATTTTGAGCTCTTTCTCCATTTGCTTCTTTAGGCTTTGAATGCCTTTCTCATCTGTACCTGTAAGAATTATATCATCAACATATATGCACATGTATATGAACCCATCATTACTTGCTTTGACAAGCAAGCTACTATCTGCTTTAGATACTTGAAATCCAAGTTCCTTCAAGTACTTCACAAGTCTATAATTCCATGCCCTTGGGGCCTGCTTCAAACCATACAAAGCTCTCTTGAGCTTACATACATGATCTGGATACCTTTCATCTCTGAATCTGTGAGGTTGCTCCATGAAAACATCATATGAAATATAACCATTTAAAAAAGCATTCTTCACATCTATTTGACATAATTTCCAACCTTTACATGCTGCAATAGGTATGAGTGTCCTGATGGTTGTCATCTTTGCCACAGGACTATAGGTCTCATCATAATCTATACCATAAGTCTGAGCAAAACCCTTCGCAACAAGTCTAGTTTTATATCAAGACACACTTCCATCTGCATATCTCTTTGTCTTGTAGACCCACTTGCATCCAATGATCTTCTGGCTATTTGGTTTAGGAACCAAATCCCAAGTTTGATTCTCCATCAATGCATCATACTCCTCTTGCATAGCTTTTTCCCAATTCTCCTTACCTTTTGCCTCTTCATATGTAGAAGGGTCTTCATCTTTCTTTATCATATAAGCATAATCTTTGGTAGCCAGAAAAGAAGTGTCATAGCTATACCTTGTAGGTTTCCACTTGTGTCTTGATGACCTTCTAAGTTCTCCATTCCTTGAGGTTTCTGGTTCATCACATTCTGGATCAAACCTTAGAACTTATTCAACTTCAACCTGCACTTCATTGTTCTCCTCTTCATCAAATATCTGAACCTTTGATTTACCTTTCTTTTGATTCACAATTTCTTCATCACCTGCATAAATATTGATTGTACCTGCATACCAACTGCCTTGCTCATCAAATGTCACATCCTTAGATACAAGAAATTGTTTTGTGGATGGACTCCGCAACCTATATCCCATCTGCTTATCATCATAACCAATGAATACATTCTTTTTAGCTTTAGGTTCCAACTTGTGCCTTAATTGTGATGGAACATATGCATATGCCAAACATCCAAATACTTTGCAATGATCTAGAGTAGGTCTCTTACCCCACCATGCCTCATATGGTGTCATACCCTGCAAAGCTTTACATGGTAACCTATTTACCAAATAAGTAGCTGTATTTACAGCCTCAGCCCACAAGTAATTTGGGCAATTTTTCTCCTTCATCATGGATCTTGCAAACTCAACAAGAGTTCTATTTCTCCTTTCTGCTACACCATTTTGTTGACGAGAGTACCTGCAAGTAATTTCCCTTTTTATACCTGCATTCCACAAGTAATCACTGAACTCATTAGAGAAATACTCTCCCCCTCCATCTGACCTTAGTCTCTTCAACTTATGACCTGTAATTCTCTCTGCATACACATGATAATGTTTGAATGTATTGAATACCTCTGACTTATCTTTGATCACATAGATAGTGATCCATCTGGTAGCATCATCAACATAAATCACATAGTACCTTGAACCATTGATACTGAAATCCTTTGATGGTCCCCACACATCTGTGTGTACCAATTCAAGCTTCTCTGAATACATAAAACCATGCTTGGAATAATATTGCTTATGAGCCTTACCTAATTGATATGCCTCACATCTGTATGTCATATGTTGACCTGCAACATTAGGCAATCCAAGCACTGAACCATTGTTAACCATATCTTTGATACCTCTTTCATTAAAATGTCCAAGTCTTTTGTGCCAAAGATCTAACTCAGAGATCTTATGTCCTCCATAGGTGAACAAGGCATGAACAACATTACCTTGGATCTTCAATGTGAACAATCTTCCTTCTTTCTTCCCTGAAACAATTTGTTTATACCCATTGCTAACGTCTTCCACAAACACTCCTTCATTAGTGAATCTAACTTCATAACCTTTTTCAACAATTTGTCCTACACTTATCAGATTCTTAGGAATTGTAGGAACATACAAGACCTTACTCAAGAGGGTACTACCATCCTTGGCCTTCACTGATCCAATTGACTTCACATTGTGCTTTGTATTGTCACCTGTTTGAACTACATGATTAGTTACCTTATTTTCCAAATCAGTCATCAAGGCTATGTTACCACTTAGATGATTGCTACATCTTGAGTCAATGTAGAAGACTCTTTGATCTTGACTTTGCCTTTCACAAGTTGCATTCATTATCAATGTTGAATCTTCCTTCTGATCTGAAGCATAATTGTAGTAGGTATTGTTGTATTGTTGGCTTTGGAATCCTCTACCTGCATTTCTTCCAAAGTAACCTCTACTACCTCTACCTCTGAAATTACCTCTTTGATTTCTGCCACCTCTTCCTCTTGAATTGAAGTTTTGATTATATCCACCATTACTCTGAGTATTATGCCAAAAATCATTAGCTAAGTGATTTGTCTTGCCACAAATCCAACAAGCTTTGACTCCATCTTTATTACTCCTACCTCTTCCTCTACTTTTGCCACCTCCTCTTCCTCTTAGGAAGTTAGCTTGCCTAGTTGTACCTTCATCCTCATTTGCTTGTTGCTTTCCTTTGATATTCTTCTTCTTATCCTTTGAATACATTGCATGACCTGTACTTGTCACCTTCACCTTTGACATCCTGCTCAAAGGTTAACATATGTCCTAGCAACTGATTTAAGTCAGGAGTAAAATGATCAAGTGATAATTCAGTAGACAAAATGAATGGCTTCCATTTGTCATCACCTCTCAAACCTGTGAGGATGTGCCTTACCAATTTATCCTCCTCAATGTCTTCATCAACTGCTCCTAATGCATTTGCAATGTCCTTCATCCTTGTTACATAGTCTGAGATGGATTGAGAGGCCTTCTTCTTGAAAGTGGTAAATTCTGCCCACAAGGATGCCTTCCTTGATTTTGTGGTGTTCTGAAAATGCTCCTCCAAAGCATTCCATATATCACTTGCACTTTCAAGACCTCTAATGTGAGGTAGCAAGTAGTCATTGACTGCCATATAGATAATGCTCCTAGATTGAGCATCTTTCTTCATCCAATTCTTCAAATCTGATAATTCCTCCCTAGTTGAAACACTAGGATCTCTGAACTGAGGCTTTTCTTCTTCACCTGTAATATAATCTATCAAGTCTTTGCTCATAAGATGAGCTTCCATCCTCATTGACCATGCTGGATAGTTCTCTATATCCAACTTCTCTATCTGAAGAGAATGTCCCATCCTTTCTTCACCTGTATATTGAATTCTTCAAACTTTATGAGTAATAGATGTACCTTTACTTTGAATAATGTTCCTTTTGTCTTCCTTGATGTCGTATGACCTCCTTCTCAAGCTTTTCCCTCAAGCTTTCACCTTTTGAACTTTCAGATGTTGAATTCTTTATGACTGCAGCACTCAGGATCCTCCTTTCTTCAATTCTGATGATTCCTGCTCTGATACCACTAATGGAGAGTGTTAATCTCCAAAAGAACAAGCTACTCTTGAAGTTAGAGCACCTATATAACAAGAGTAACTCAAACCACCAATTTTAGAGGATCAATGATCAATTATGAAGATTTTGAAAAATCTGTGAAGAAGATAACTACACAGAAAGTCTGCTGCACATATCTCTCTCATTAACTTTCAATTGTGTAAATTTTTTGATGAAACTCTGCACAAGTGTCATCTACATTTTTTGCACCTTCTCCAAGTTGAATCACTCCAAAAGATTCAGTAGATCTTGAGAAATGATCGCAACAAGTTACCTATGTCTAAAACTGCTCTTCTGAAAAAGTCGATTCAGACACCTATAACTTCTAACACTTGGTTCTCTCAATCTAGAACCGGTTTATACAAATGCTTTTAGCCATAGAGAGCTTACCTTCTAACTTAAATTTTGACTCTTTAGTCATGCAAAACTTTAACCTATACACTGAGAAATGATCAAATCATTGACCATCGAGATTGCGCCTGTTTCAAGAAATAGTGAACACTTCACATATGAATGTTCCTACTCATAATTATCACAACCTGTTTACAATTAGGCTCTCATACTTTAACCATCGACTCATTAACTATGGACTTAGACATCTACAAAAAGATTCTTGAAATGATCAAGCACAGAAGGAGAATGCATAGAAACATCGGGCGCAATTTTCTTTCATTCCTGAAGGAATTTTACAGCTGAGTGATGAGAGAGATTCAACTATCTTCTAAGATGTATAATGACTCATACAACTACCAATTTCTCTATTCACATGCTCTTTCATATTTTCCCTGACTTTTTACTTATATATATAGCCATATATGTACAAGCTTATGACCATACAAAAAATATATATAAGCTGTCTCTAAATTAATGTACATATGTGTACACATCTTCATCTTCTGATATGCACTTCCTCCATGCTTCATAACTTGAACTTTTCTTCAGACCTTGTCTTCCAAACCTTCATTAAAACTTCAGTTGTTGATTGCCCTGCACCAATAACCACCAACTTCCCCTCAAGCTTAACATGCTTGGTCTTAATTCCTCCTTGATTTCCTACAAACCAATCATCAATTTGAATTTTTTCATCTTGGTTCCATCCAAAGACTTTGTGAGTATATCTACACATTGTAAATGGGTTGATACATAGGATACTTGAATATCCTTGCTAAGAGATTTTCACCTTACATAATAATAATGCACTTCAATGTGCTTAGCCCTTGCATGATATATAAGATTAGCAGCCAAATGAAGTGAACTAGTGTTGTCTCCAAAGATTATTGGAGTATAATAGTGTAACCCCAAATGTGTATAGAGTTGCTTGAGCCACATAGCCTCTTGTATTGCATTTGATAGCACTCTGTATTTTGCTTCTATAGATGATAAAGCCACAATTGTTTGCTTTTTAGATGACCATAATGTAAGCTTTAAACCTATAAAAGATAGGTACCGTGAGGTGCTCCTCCTATCTGTTGGGTGTGTGTAGAAGTGCGAGACACACACAAGAAGCACACACAAGGAGCACAAACATAGAAAGACACACGAAGAAGATGATGGCTGGAATAGCTCTCTCTATTGAGGATGAATTGAACTGAAGTAAGAGCTGAATAATATCCCTAAGTACAAAGTACCACCACATATGAGAGTATCAAGTATGTGGTAACATGGGGAAAAAACCTTTAGCTAGCACTAGAGTAAAAAGTGCCCATGTATAGGGAAAATGTTCACATCAAAGGTACTCGAGGAACACATAAGTGTAACAAACCCCCTTGGAGCGAATGATGTGAACACATACAAGGAGTGACAGATCAGCCCCCACAAGGCAATAAGCCTAAAGCTTTGCGAAAAGCTTCAAATTTTTCTTGTGAAAGAGCTTTGGTGAATATGTCTGCCACATTATCTTGTGTAGGCACATATACCAAATCAATATCTCCTGCATGAAGGCGCTCTCTCACATAGTGATAATGCACCTCAATATGTTTGGTCCGTGCATGAAACACTGGGTTTTGTGCAACAGCCAAAGCACTCTTACTATTAGTGAGAATATGCGTAGCAACATCAATCTCCATGGAAAGATCCATCAATAGGCGTCTCAACCATATACACTCCACTGTAGCTGTGAAAATTGCCCTGTACTCCGCTTCACAATTCGATGTCGCCACTGTAGGTTGCTTCTTACTCAACCAAGATATGCATGAGTCTCCAAGGAAAAAGCAATTACCACTAGTGGATGTGCGAGTATCATAACAACTAGCCCAATCACTATCTATAAAAGCATGCAAGCATGGCTGAATATCTCTGCCATAAAAGAGACCTATGCTCAAAGTGCCTCGAAGATATCTAAACACACGTCTCACCGCTTGCCAATGCTTAGTGCCAGGGCTATGCATGAATTGACTCAACTGGGAAACTGCATATTGTATATCCGGCCTTGTGTTGTATGCATATATAAGACATCCCATAGCTTGCTGATAAAGAGAAGTGTCAAATGAATCACTAGAATCCTCAACTGAGAACCTGAACCCTCTCTCAACTGGTGTGGAAACTGGCTTACAATCCTCAAAGTCAAAACGTTGAAGTAGTTTTTCAACATACTTTGCTTGATGCATAACAATTCCCCCCTCAACGAATACAAACTGGATGCCAAGATAGTAGTTCAAAAGACCAAGATAAGTGACATCAAAAGTATGCTGCAAGTGAGCCATAAGAATGTCAAGTTTTGCATCACATGACCCAGTCAAGAGTATGTCATCGACATAAAGAACAAGCACTATAAGATCAGCCCCATTTTTGCGTACATAGATTGTGCTTTCAATCGGACTACATGTGAAGCCAAGAGCAATCAATTGCTTATGGATTTTGTCATACCATGCATGTGGAGCTTGCTTGAGACCATACAAGGATTTATGCAAGCGACAAACCATAAGCTCTTTCCCTTTCATAGCAAATCCAGGAGGTTGCTTCACATAAACCTCTTCTTGCAAATCACCATTCAAGAAGGCTGTTTTTATGTCCATCTGATGCACTTTCCAACCTTGATGGGAAGCCAATGCAACCCTGGTATGAATGGTGGTCATGCGTGAAGTAGGTGCAAAAGTTTCCTCATAGTCAATTCCATATTGTTGCACATATCCTTTGGCAACCAATCTAGCTTTGTAGTGATCAATGGCACCATCAGATTTTCTCTTAATCTTGTAAACCCACTTTGTACCAATGGCATTCTTTCCTTTTGGCAACTCACATAACTCCCAAGTACCATTCCTATGTATGGAATCCATTTCTAATTGCATAGCACTCATCCATTGTGGATTGTCACATGCATCTTCAAAAGAAAGTGGCTCTTCATTACATGCTGTAGCAATAAGAGAATAATCCACAAAATTACTTGATGCATGGTGAGAGCTTGATCTTGTTCTACCAAGTAAAGGTGCATTCAATTTGTTGTCCTGCAAAGTTTGTTTCAGCCACTTTGGCATAGATTGGGCACTCTTGATAGACATGCATTCTTTATGTAATACATCTTCAATAAGTACATCATGTGTGGGCTGAATTTCATGCTCATTTTCAACCATATTTTGATGCAAATGTTCAGCTATATGTGGCTGGAAATTTCCAACAGTTTTGGCAATTTTTGGCTGAAATTTTTGAGCCATGTTTGGCTGGAAATTCTCTACATTTTCAGCCCTATTTGGCTGGAATTTTTCAGCCTTTTGAACCTCAGTTGGCTGGTCTACATGGCCATATATAGTCAAGCGCACCATTTTGGAACAAAAGCATGAGTGTATCAAACACATCTTGTGAGCTAATTGTTGGCTATTTTTTGCATTCAAATAGAGGGAAAACTGAATTTTGAGCAAATACCACACCTCGACTCACAATAATTGTGTTCGTCAATGGATGGTACAAACGATATCCCTTACTTTCAGCACTATACCCAACAAATATACATTTCTTTGCCTTGGCATCAAGTTTGTGACGTTGTTTTGATGGCACATGAGCATATGCCAAACAACCAAACAGATGCATGTGACTAACCATAGGCTTATGACCATTCCAAGCCTCATAAGGAGTGATGAATCTCAATGCTTTTGTAGGGCAACGATTCAACACATAGTTTGCACACATGACCGCTTCCATCCAAAACTTATCAGGAAGATGCTTTCCTTTAACCATACATCGTGCCATTTCAAGTAGAGTTCTATTTCTACGCTTGACAACACCATTTTGCTGAGGTGTATATGGCACCATACATTAGTGTGAAATACCTCTTTCACGAAGAAAAGCATTAAAATCATGTGACATGTATTCACCACCATGATCCGTGCGTAGAGTCAAAAGCTTTTGTGAACAAAAAGTTTCAACCATAGCTAAAAATGCTTTGAAGCAAGAAAATACCTCATTCTTTGCTTTCATAGGATACACCCATGTATGGCGAGTAGCATCATCAATGAAGGTAACAAAATATACATGCTTCCCAAAAAGATGGAGTCTTGACAAGACCACATACATCACTATGAACAAGCTGCAATTTTCTTGTAGTGTGTGTATGACTATCTTTTGGAAAAGAAGCATGATGCATTTTTCCAAGAATGCAACCTTCCAATGCATGCTTTTCAATGGACTCAAATGTAGGCAAGCCAATAACCATGTCCTTCTTTTGCAAGTAGAGCAAACTACTGAAGTTCAAGTGACCGAAACGAGCATGCCAAAGCTCCATTTCAGCCATGGAAGAAGTATGAGCAACCAAGGCATTCGAGGCAGCCCTCTTGTATGTATCCATGCAATACAAACCATTACATAATGTACTGGACATCACGATAACATTGCCATTGCTGAAATCATGAACCATATACTTATCATCAACAAAGTGTACATGAAGTCCAGGTTTGGCAATCAACGGAACTGAAATTAAGTTCTTCTTGATACGGGGAACAGACAATGCATTTTTCAAGAGAATCACACCTCCATTTGCAGTCGTAAGCTCAATTTCTCCTACTCCAATGATAGGATAAGAGGCATTGTTTGCACACACCACATGTTCTCCTTTGGGTGCATCTTTCAAAGAGGCAAAAAATCTTTTGCATGATGTTATATGCTTTGAATCACCACTATCAAAGAACCAATCCGAATCAGCCTCACTCACAACCATACATTTAGAATGCAAAGAAGCATCATAATGACATGTAACAACACATGCCCAAAAATCTTGAGCCATGTTAGTTTCATCATTCTTTACATTTGCTGAATTTTCAGCAATAGACATGCCAGATTCCTTCTTCTTTTCATTGCGTTTAGCAAGCTTTCAACACTCATCAATAGTATGACTAGCCTTCCAGCAATATTTGCATCTCTTCTCTTTTTGCAAATCACTATCATTAGAGAAATGAGTGGAAGAGGAAGGTTGAGGCTTTGGTTTTGATGAACCCAAAGCTAAACCATACTTGCTTTTCCCCTTTTGTGAGATAGCAAGTGCTTGCGTTCCCTCAATTAAGACACTCCTATCACTCTAGATTGATCTTCTTGCAAAAGAAGAGACAAAACCTCATCAAATGCATACATATTAGGATTTCCTTTTGCAACCAAACGGAGTGTAGTAGCAAAACTTTGAAAAGATTCCGGTAATCCTTTCAACAATGTAGAAATGAGTGATGCATCCGAAACGATCTCATCTATGTTTGCCAATTGCTCTTTCAAGTCCTTGATGCATGTCACATACACATCCACCGACTCATTTTCAGCCATACATACATCCTCAAGTTGCTTCCTCAAGTATGCAACATGTGCTTCATTACGCATGGCATACAAAGAAGCAAGAGTGTCCCATGCCTATCTCGATGTAGAACATGACCGAATGTGTGGAACTATATGACGCTTCACTGAAAGCACAATCAAAGCATGAGATTGAGCATCTTTTCCATCCCATCTAAGCTGCTCCTGCATAGGTGGAGAAGGAGAAACCATTGTACTCGAAGAAGAAGCTCCATCTGTGACAGTAGACTGTGAAGTAGAAACACCTGCAGGTCTTCGATCTACATCTGCCACTATATTCCAAAGTTGTTTGGCAACAAGAACATGCTTCATCATGTAAGACCACATCGGATAGTTGGTCCCATCAAGCTTATCTTCAGCTAAAAGCATGCCAAACAAGTCATTGCTGCTAGCCATTTCACTAAGGAACAAGAATGTGACAAATCCTTCACTTCGACGAAAGCTGAAATGAATGCTAAAATTTCAGCTCACAAACCGTCACTCTAATGGCGATTCTGACTGCAGGAATGGCTTCGAAATGGGGGGTAAAACCCCAACGCACTTGCTGGAAAGGTTTCTTGGCTGCTGAAATTCACAGTTCTATGCTCCGAAGTCGATTTGCACTGTTAAAGTGCACGCCTGTTGCGACGCGAAAAATCAAAACTTGAGAAGAAGCCGAACCTGTTGATACCACTATTGGGTGTGTGTAGAAGTGTGAGAGGCACACAAGAAGCACACACAAGGAGCACAAATGCAGTAAGACACATCGAGAGGACAATGGCTGTTAACTCTCTCTATTGACGATGAACTGAACTCAAGTAAGAGCTGAATAATATCCCTAAGTACAAAGTACCACCACATATGAGAGTATCAAGTATGTCGTAACATGGAGAGAAAACCTCTAGCCAACACTAAAGTAAAAAGTGCCCATGTATAGGGAAAAGATTCACATCAAAGCTACTTGAAGAACACATAAGTGTAACATTATCATCCTTGGAGTCAACCCAATCTGCATCAAAATACATCTTTATGTCTAAGTCAGAAGTGAAGGGATAAAACAACCCTTCATTCATGGTACCCTTTAGATACTTTGGCATCCTTTGGCAGCTTCCATGTGAGGCTTCCTTGGTGCATGCATGAACTGACTTAATATAATTACTCCATAGGCAATGTGTACTCTTGTTAGACTAGCATATTGAGTCTCCCTATCAGTTTTTGATAATGTGTAACATCGTCAAGGAGTTCCCCTTCATGAGAACTAAGCTTATGGTTGAGTTCCATGGGAGTACCTATAATGTTGGTATTCTCCATCTTAAATTTTACCAAATTTTGGTAGCAATCAAGGCAATCAAGGACTTACAAGACAAGGAAGCTAACGAATTCCCAGGAGGGTTACTCTACAAGCAAAGAAGACGGCTTTACCACTAGTAACGAAGATAACATGGATAGTGAAAGCTCCATCATCGGATCGACTATTCCGGAAACGGTTTCAAAAATGGTGCCTAGTTCTTCCCAGCAGGAGGCATCCCGCAAAGGAAAGAAGCCTATGGAGTTACCCTGGAAAAGCCCCCACAAGAACCTATTGCTAATTCGGGATCCGATCCCAGCGAAAAAGAAAGATGAATCCAAGAAAAGAAAGGATAAAGCTCCCGCCCACAAAGAGGGCTCACTACGACAATGATCATCATCTCGTTAAATGCTAGAGGGCTATCCGACTCCTCAAGAGCGACCATCATTGGTCAATGGCTTCACGACATCAGCCTAAACCCAGAATTTATATGTATTCAAGAGATTAAAATTGACGGAGAAGACCTCCAGAAACGGCTTAGACAAGTCTCCTCGATCCATGTTTGGATTTCAACGGCGCACCAGCGGGGGTCCGATGGAACAGTAATCAGTATTAATCAATTCTAGTTTGAAAAGCTTGAGAAATCTATTGAAGATGAATGCCATCGGTGGACTGCTGTCTCTTTTGGTGCTCCTTTTTGCTTTACTTTAGTTTCTCTATATGCCCCTAATGGGGAGTTAGAAAGACTGAACACTTGGGCCTCCTTGGGCTTGCTTCCCCATAACGTGCTCATTTGCCGCGACTTCAACATGGTGGAGGACCCTATGGACAGATGGATGGGCAAGGGCAGGGTCATCGATAGTCGTGAGAAAGAAACATGGGACAAAACCAAACTTCACTTGGATCTGGTCGAATTCAAAGACTTGAATGGTTTTTCTTGGTCAAATCTCCAAGCGGGCGAGGACCTGAGGAAAGCTAGACTTGACAGATGTTACATTTCTCATAGTTTAATCCACCAGTGGGGCCACCCCTCCCTTTCGCAACGTATCGACCTCATCATCTCTGGTCACTACCCGATCGTTATCAATTTCCAACCTTCCTCCAAGATCCATAAGGCTCCGTGGTTCCACGCCAGTGCACCCTCCTTCTCTCTCCCCTCCGTCCACCAAGAGATTACTGACGTGTGGAAGGAGGCATTCGCCTCTGGCCTGTCCCCAGCCAAGTGTTGGAGAAGTGCGGTCGATAAGTCACGACAGATCATGATCAGATCCAGGAAGATGCTCAAGACTGTGCGGCGGGCTCGTAGAGAAGCTCTATATCATAGACTCTGGAGGCTCGAGGAGGAAGTGAACAAAGGAAAATCTCAAGCCCAGAAAGGTCTTCAAAAAATCAGAGCACTGTTGAGATATGAGGAAGAGATACAAAGGAAAAATTTGCAAATGTTCTTCAAGGAGTGGTGGGCTGGCAAGGCCGACAAACCCACCAAAGAGATGTGTCGCATCCTTAAAAGGAAACATAACAGAGAATCGATCCCCTTCCTGTTAGACTTAAATGGCAATGTATGCAATACGAAAGAAGATAATTTTGGGATCATCGATGGGCACTTCACGAGACTCCTGGGGACCTCGAACCCCCTCTCCCACCATAGAAGGGACTGTATGGCAGCCATATCTAGGGTTTCCCCCCACAGGATACCACTCAACCTTCGCTCCGTGCTACATGCCCCTATCTCTGAAGCAGAAATCATTGAGGTCATTGATGCCCTCCCTTTTGGTAAAATCCCGAGACCCGACAGGCTCACTAATGAGTTCTTTAAATCCTTCAAGTTGGTGGTTGCCACCCCTCTTCATCTTGTCTGGCAAGAGGCACTCAAGTTTGGCGCGCTTCCTTCTTGTCTCAACAATGGCATTATCAAGCTAATACACAAAAAAGGGGAAAAGAACAGAATAGAGAATTGGCATCCTATTACGATGCTCCAAACAGGATACAAGATCATTGCCAAAGTCATTGCCAACAGAATCTCCTGCCACTTGAGAGCATGGTTAAGCGAGGACCAAAAAGGTTTCATCAAAGGTACGTCAATTTTGGAAACCATTATGGACATCTGGGAAGGTCTTGAATTTGCAAATGAGTCTAAACAAGATGTGGTCTTCCTCAAGATCGACTTTGATAAAGCCTACGACAGGCTTGAATGGGACTTCATTCTGCAGTCGCTCCAAGATCTTGGATGTAGTCAGAAATTCACCAAGATGATCGCGACCCTTCTCGGAAATGCATCGACCCAAATTAACATTAATGGCAAACTTTCGAAGGTGATCAAACTTAGAAGATCTATTAGACAAGGGTGCCCACTGGCTCCCCTTCTCTTTGCCATTGCCATAGAAGGGCTTAGCAGGCTGGTGGAGCACCAGGTGGAAGCTGGTAATATCAAAGGCCTCAGTTTGCCTCATGACCATAGCCAGATCACCATGAGACTTTTTGCCGATGATATGAATGCGTTTATTCACAATGATAGTACTAGCCTTGAGACATTCTGGAGGTGTTTGGCCACCTTTTGTGAAGCCTCTGGTTCCACAATCAACCACTCTAAGACCGCCTTTAGAGCTATCATTGGGTCATAGCCCGACCTTCTCATTGATCATGGCTGTCAAATCATTCCGCAGGGCCAAATCTTTCAGCTTCTTGGGATTCCCTTGGGGTTTGGCGTCTCTATGGAACAACGGTGGAACTGGGTGCTGGCCAAACTCGAAAACAAGCTTAACTATTGGAGAGGTATGCAAATCAATCTTGCTGGTCATGCAATGGTTATCAACACGTTCCTCTTATCATCTAGCATTTATTTCCTTTCTTGTTGGAGACCGAAAGAGCAAGATCTGTTCAAACTGGATAGTATTTGTAGAAACTTCTTGTGGACGGGCGACCACAACAGGAGGGGGGTGCCTAAAATCAAATGGTCTATCTGCACCAGCCATAGAGATAGTGGGGGACTTGGTATCCTGGACATTGTGTGCATGGCTAACAAACTGGCAGCCAAATGGATGATTAAGGCTTGGTGCAACGAAGAGGCCTCGTGGGTCAAGTTGATTTTCAGAAACAAGAATGAGTTGGCTCTCATGGGTCTCCCGAATTGGAAGAATCTTGACATCTTGACCCTGCTGTTTTCCTCGATCCCCGTCTTCCCGAAAGGCTCTAATCTCGTGTGCTCCCTATGGAAGAGTTGGAACAAAGTCAAAAGCTACACAAGAGTAAGTGAAGACTGGAAGTGGGCAGCCGGTATCAGACAAAACGACTCTATCTGGTTTCAAATCCATGACATCCAGAGTGTGGAATCTTGGAACATTCAAAATGCCAAGAAGTTATGGAACAAAGGCTTCAAAAAATGGAAACATCTCTGGAAACAAGACACCAACCACTGGATCAACTTCAAGGATATTGACCCTTGAGTCAACATTTCGTACAAAGAATGGAACACTTTACAAAGTAGATGTCTTGCCTGGGACCGACACAAAGTTCGCCTTCTCATGGGACACGACATGTCGAGCTCGCTTGGTCTCAAATGGCACAATGGGAATAGCCTATCAAAAATCCCGAACATCAAAGAAACAATTGACTATCAGGCTAACCTCAACAAGAACTGGTGCCTGTCATGGACGCGGCTTCGATGGGACATGAAATTCATGGCTATCTGGCACCCCCTCATAGAAATCAAAAAGTCTGTCCTCTTATGGCAAATTCTTCATCATGGAATTTGGACCAACCTTAAGGCTAGAAAAATTTGTGGGATTTCTCCCTGGTGCAAACGCTGCTACCGGTCTATCAAAGATGTTCCACACATCTTCTTTACCTGCCCCAACTCCAACAGACTCTGGCAGACGGTTGGAAAGAAACTTAGACTTCAGAAACGTCTCAGTTGGCAGCAGCCCTGCTGGGAGAAGCAATCGGCTGCTCCACGACTCTCTGGAATGCCATCGGAGGGGAGGTCCAATGGAAAATCTGGCGGGAAAGATGTGCTTTCAACTTTGGTGACTCCCCCAAAGAGTGGTCAATTGAGAAATCCTTGCTCCTCCTTGGCAAAAGGATTGTCAACTGTAAGAAACCCCCCCCCTTCAGGCATCATCAAGTACTCCTTTTGATCAATAACAAGCTCAAACCCAAGTGGGCCCCTGATGAGGGTGATGAGAGGATGATTAACCTTCTTTGTAATGCCATCTAAGCTCTACAAAAGCTTCCCCTGCTTTGTGGGATTTGGGGGGTCCCGTGGGCACTAGTCCCCTTCTCTTGTACTTTTCTTTATTTAATTCAAGTCCGGGAGAGTAGGCTATTGTCGAACTTCCTTTATATATATATATATATATAAAATAGAAGCTAACGAAGGGAGTCGAAATAAAGGGGAGGCGAAGCAGGATTAAGCAAGCAAGGTAGTGAACGCAGATCCAGAAAGAAGGCCATATACTTTTTCATGGAAATGTTTTTCCCAAATAGTGATTTTAATCACTTCCCACCATTGTAAATACCATTTTCAACTATTCCTACTCCATTTTGTGCAAGCTGAGTCCTTGAGCTTGAGGAGTATTAGAAGTATCCATGTGCCAATTTTCATAATTTTTAGACTCCATTTGAGCCCTCAAATAAGCCCTAGAACCTATTTTTTTTAACTAGGCTGGACATTAGGTTTGGATCGGGCCAAAGCTAGTCAAAAACTATAAAAAGAGCTAGAGAGATCATTTTTGGGGGGTAGCTTGTTGGTGAATTGAGCTTATGCAATAGACTTTTTGAGCAATACAAATAACTCCATTGTTCCTCTCTTTGTTCTTTCCATGTGTGCGTATGTGTGTATGTGTGTGCATGCTTGTGTCCTTCTCACTCATGCACTTGTGCCATCACTTGCTCATAGTCATCATACTTGTCCTCGTGTCTCCAAGAATTGACAACTTATGAGGTGGATCTCCTCACGTTGGTAATTTCCATTGTGCCAAAGTGACACTAAATTTGGCACCATTGTCGAGGAGAGAGCTTTGAGGATGAGCATGTGATGGTAAGATGTAGAGCTGTGACATTGGAGTCATAGGTAATTTTCTTCACTTTTCTCTATTTTCTTTTATTTACTTCACCATCATCATCCTTGCCATCTCCCATCTCCATCTTCACCTTCACAAAATTTTTAGGTTTTTGGTCATATCACCTTTCCCACCTCCTTCCCCTCATTTCACTTATGAGAAAGAGCGAGAGAGAAAATTTGTGTGCACTATTTTTGCATGTTTCGTGAGCATTTTCGCAGGTACAGACTTCCGCAGCAGCTCTAGCAGGTAGAAAAAATGTTTGCACAGGTCCCGAGGCATTGAGATCTGTCAATCATGATTGACAAAAAAATTGACTCTTTGGTCAGGAGCACTAGAGTGTGCTCTCTGACTACAATAGACAAGATTTCGGAACTACACTTCTGATAACAAGAACACCCACGAAGGGAAAACAATACAAGAATACATGACGGATACAAGATGTCCCACAACCCGGGACTGATAGGTATGAATAACTCGACTAGAGATGATACAGGAGATCCCAGAACCCGGGATCGTAAGTATGAGACAAGATATCTAGATTACAAGAAATCCCTTCTCGGAGATGAACTAGATACAAGAAAGAACTCCACAGGATCTCGTACTATGAGATTACAAGAGGACAAGATAGGACGTCCAAGAACTAGACTAGAACAAGGAACAAGACAAGAACTAGAACTGGAACTTGAAGAGTACTTACTTGGCGGTCACGACTCCTTGAGCTCCCAAGACTGGTATTGACAAGACTGATTATGAATGTGGCCAACCCCTCCTTATATAGGATTTCAAGGGCGGTTCATGAATGGCAGGTTACGAATTGATGATGTCATCAATGATGTCATCAATTCGAAACATGAGCTCTGGATATCCGAATGAGGCAAGTAGACATTGGCGAGATCTTCCTTCTACTTGTTTTTCTTGTTTCCTTTAAAAAAGGTGGTTATCACATTGAATAGCTTGGTTGATGTATTCATTCAATGTCTTCACCTCTGGCATCGTGAGTAGAAGGTCCTTCACATCATCCCTTAAGCCCCATCTAAATTGGCTTATGAAATAATCTTTGTGCCAAGTGAGGTCACATATCAACTGCCTAAATTCTGATGCATAGGTAGAGGTAGGGCGGATACCTTGACATAGCTTCTGAAGTTTTGTTTCTGCCACTCGACTCGTGTCTGCATCTCCAAATGTGGCAATGAGCTCTCTAAGAAACCCCTCATAGTCGTGAAGTACGGCCATATCCTTCTCCAAGATTGGGGCGAACCATGATAATGCTTGACCATAGAGCAAGGTTCCAATAAAACCGACCTTGGATGCATCATCAGGGTATCTATCAGGGTGCATACGGATGTACAATTTGACTTGTTGCAAGAATCCCTAGAACTTTGTGTGATCACCATCGAACTTTTCTGGCATGCAGATCTTAGGTTCCCTCATGAAGGATGTACTAGGTCATTGATTTACTTGCATACTCCCTTGATTTGTCTCAAGACTCTCGATTGGTTCTTGTAATTCTTGGAGGAGTGCGCCTACATGCCTTGGATATCCCATCTCGATTTGTGTCTGTCAATGAGTTAGGTCTTCGACTTGTTGTTGGAGACTCTGAAGTGATGCTACAATCTGTCCATAAGCATTCTCCATGATGACTAGTCTTGGATGGAAGCTAGTCTTGCCAAAATGTCAGGGGGCACTAGATTGTGCTCTGTGACTACAGTAGACAAGATTTTGGAAATAAACTTCTAATAACAAGAGCACTAACGAAGGGAAAATAATACAAGAATACGTGATGGATACAAGATGTCCCACAACCCGGGACTGATAGGTATGAATAACTCGACTAGAGATGATACAGGAAATCCCACAACCTGGGATCGTAAGTATGAGACAAGATATCTGGATTACAAGAACTCCCTTCTCGAAGATGAACTAGATACAAGAAAGAACTTGACCGGATCTTGTACTATGAGATTACAAGAGGACAAGATAGGACGTCCAAGAACTAGACTAGAACAAGGAACAAGACAAGAACTAGAACTGGAACTTGAAGAGTACTTACTTGCCAGTCACGACTCCTTGAGCTCCCAAGACTGGTATTGGCAAGACTGATTATGGATGTGGCCAACCCCTCCTTATATAGGTTTTCAAGGGCGGTTCATGAAAGGCGGTTACGAATTGATGATGTCATCAATTTGAAACATGAGCTCCGGATATTCCGAATGAGGCAAGTAGACAGTCGATCATAGGGTTTTGGTAGATTCGGGATGCAATGGAAGCATTGATTTCTCCTGATTCTGAACCAATCATGAGATACATGATTCGCATGGAATCTAAGGTTTAGGATGGTTTCCTTTGTCCATGACACACAATTGATAGCATCAATCACAATTGACAGTGTCCATTGCAACAGAAAGCCTGCCCATCGCAATTGACAGAACCCAATGGACAGCCAATCAATCATGATTGAAAGCATCCATCATGATAGACACTTTTTCCATCACAATTGAATGAAAAAATCACGATTGACATATGGATTTGATGAGAATCTTGTCCATCACGATGCATAGAGGCAGCGATTGACAGATAGTCACACAAAAATCCAAGAAATTCAACGAATCATGATTGACATCCCGATGATGGATTGTCTGTCCATCATGATTGACAGCCATTCATCACAACCAACAACAATCCATTACGATTGACACATGTCCATTGCGATGGACACCCATGTCCATCGTGACCGATAGAGGCATATCCATTGTGACTCAGATACCCACGATTGACAGGTATTCATGCAAAAATTTGAAGAATTCTATCCATCGCAATTGATACCATCAATTGCGATTGACACCATCAATCACGACCGACTCTATCCATCACGATTGACACCATCAATCGTGACCGACCCTGTCCATCGTGATTGATAGGCCATGATGGACAGCTATGTCCATCGTGATTGACAACCAATTTCAACCAAATTTTTAGGGTTTTTAATTTTTATTTTTTGGTCAATTTTGGGAATAAATTTCAAGTCTTTGGTGCATGGTGAGGTGCCTAGCACATAAATTGAGAAATCTTGTTTGCCTGCTAGCTTGTTTGACCTTATTTTAACCCTAGAACCCTAAATGGACATAACTTCTTCATACGAACTTTGTTTCTAGTGATCTTGGGCTCATTGGAAGCTGATAGATATGGTATTTTGAAGTTGACCTTCCATAGGGGTGAAAAGTTGAGAGATCTCTAAGGGAATTTTCGTAAAAAAAAATCAAAATTGGGTCTTTGTATTACATGAATGAACATGGATTATTACATTGCACATGGATTATTACGTCAATTAAATTGAAATCTTGAGCTAACTTTGGGGTTTTTACAGGTGCATCGAGAGCACTAAAGGTTGTGCAAAGCAAGGGTATTCTGCAAGCTTGAGAACGAGGTTCTTGAGCACCCAAGAGCAAGGGATAAACAACTCAAGCTTGGATCATTCTCAATTCCCTTTGTCAGTTCCTAGCTTAGGCTAAGTTTGGATAGAGGTGTGGATTAATTAGGGTTACGTTAAGCATGATCAAGTCCAAGAAATCTAATCACTCAAGTGCAAGCCTAAATAGATTACATTAGTAAAACACCCTAAAGTAAAAGAACTTGAATCAAGCAATCAAACTCAAGTATGATAAAACTCAAGTGTTCCTTGTGACGGAAATTGATTGGAAAAGAAGTGACAGCCTAAGGAAAATAAAAAGAACAAGTGATTATTACCAAATAACTCTGCAACGAGGCTGTACTGGGAAAAATCAAGAAAACCACCAAGGCTTATGAAACTTAGGTCAGGAAGATATCTAGGGAGAGATCGACAAAGCCTCAGATCATCTAAAGCTAGTGTCAATCATACGACTAGGTCTTGGGCCCAGCAATTGATTGATTACGCATACATTACAAGCTAAAAAATGAGTGACTCTGGGATATCATATAGCATGGAGATACCAGTAGGTAGCTCAGGAGCGGCATACCTAGAAACACTAGAAGGACCTTACAAGACTCAACTGGAATACATCAAAACCAACCAATTAGATGCTCGCATCTATGAGGATGGTTTGAGAAGATCTGTTATCCAGATTAAAAATCCAGACCAACCCATTGGACTAGAACAAATAGTATTCAAATTTTAAAATGGTGCATACATTTATAAAGAAGGAACAATGTATGTAGTCACCACCCAACTAGAGAGGACAAATGAATTTGGTAACGTAATTGTCGAGGTTGAAATAGGTGACATAGAGCAAGGGAATTTAGGAAGAGAGCCCAAAAACCTCGAGGCAAATCAGTCATGACTAGAATAATCACTCAAGAGTGGGTCCCCTAGGACAACAAGAGCATAGATCTACTATGAAACAGAGAGACCGATGAGGCTTTTTGGAGGTATAAACCTAATCAGCCTAATGAAATGGGAATGCTTACCATATATGAATTCAAGGATCCTGATACTCCAAGCAAAGTGACCAACTTAGACAATACTTCAAGGTCCAATGTCTCGTATGGTCACCAAGGAGTTGGAACATCCCAAGCTCATGGAGCTCAAAGGGATAGGAGTAGAGATAGGCATGAAGTAAGCTTCATTAACCCACTTGGAAGAGAAAGAACGAGATATGAGACAGACATAATGGAAAATGAAAGACACAGATACCCAAGGAATCAAAGAAATGGAGATGAATTCCCTCTGTCTAGACCTAGGGAAAACACTAGAACCTTGAGGCCTACACAACTGGTCAAGTCTATGAAGAATTATTTCGATGGAATAGGAGACCCTTATGATAATGTGGCAGAATTTAGGCAAGATTTGAGAGCTGAGCAAGTCGATGTCCTATTCACACAATACAATGCTTTTGGTCTAACACTCAAGAACACTGCCCTTATGTGGTTTCAACCACTACACGAGAGACAATTTAGGAATATAGACCAATTGCTAGATGCCTTCATCATAGGGTTCTCTAAGAGTGGCATCAGGCACAACACTTCCTCAGTGATCCATAGCTTTAAACAAACACCTCAAGAGACAATGAGACTTGCAAGAAGAAGATTCAGGCAATACCTAGAGAGATGCCCTGTGCCAAAGCTATCTACACCAGCCAAACAAGTGGACCTATTTCTAGATGGATTTTTAAGTACCAAATTTAGATCTTATGTGTATTTAAAGGACCCTAGAACCATAGAAGAGTGTGTATGCATGTGCATAGACATTGAGGATAATCTAGGGGAGGAATTAGAGCTTTCAAAGATTTATAAAGACTTAGATAGCTCTACTAGCCTCGCTTCCAAACAATCCACATTGAGGAACTTGCAAAGAAGGTAGCTAAAAAATTAGGAGTCTCCAACAAACAGATCCCTAGATCTACCCTAGTAAAACAATGCTATACTTGTGGAGGAGATCATATGGCTAATGTCTATCCAATCATGGCACAACCCGAAGCAAACCCAAATAGCCAATACTGTAGCATAGAAAGGAGATGCACTAATCACACGGCACAACTGATGGAGACCTTCAAATCTTCAAATGTTCAATTTGTCTTGACTTAAGAATTTCTCTATATCAAGAACAAATCAAACTTTACACAAACTTCAAATTATTTTCCCATATGTTAAGAAATACTTCTTTGTATGAAGTTTTCTTCCTCTTCAAGAGACTGCTTCAGAATTAGACTTCAATCTTCTCATACTACTTCGAATTTAATCATTCAAATGATACTCACGTATCCATGCTACCTTTGCGCAACTATATTGATCATTAGTTCTTCAAAAGAACTACTAGATTTCTAAGTTGATTTTTTAGATCAAACCTGTGTCAAAAACTGTCTTCCAGAAATGGCGACTTTGACATGGTCAACTTCTTAAGTTGATTTCTCACAGCACAAATCCTGTTTTGCTAAATGCTTTTAGCCATAGCTTCCTTATCTTCTAACTTAGATTTAGAGTGCTCACTTATAAAACACTTTACACTGTACACTGAGATCTAAGCAAAACATTGACACAGAAAAGTGCGCGACTCTGAGAAGTCTTTCTGTAGACTTTACATACAAATGTTCCTAATGATCATACTCATAGCAAGAAAGGAATTAGATCATGAAACTTTGAACATAGCTTCATTACTGTCCAGATTAGATGTGTACAAAAGGATTTCTGACACACATGATCAGACTGAGAGAAATCAGAGAAAGATCCTACGCTAACTCGTAAAGATTACTCTCTACACATCTACCTTGATGACACTTGGCTTCTAATGACTCTCACATGTATTTCTTTACATCATTGACTTATATACATATGGTTCTAGACTAAACCCATATCTATTACATTACTCCTTATCATCCTAAGGATTGTCTATACTCAAATTACAAGAATTTCCAACTGTAATGTACATATGTATACAAGCTTCACTTCTGAGATCTCTTCACTTTCTCAAATGACTTCTTGAACTTCAAAATGATCATAGACTTGCTTCTAGCTCTTTGTAATCATCAATTTGTGATTGGTTTGTTCCAACAGCTCCCCCTCAATCACTAATTGTGATTATTCCATTCTTCTTCACACCTGCCATCTCTTTGAATCTCTGTAGCTTAGGTCCATCCAAGCTTTTTGTCATCATATCTGCAACTTGCTCTTTTGTTGGAGTGTACAACACTTCAATCTCTTTATCAAGTACCTTTTCCCTCAAGAAATGATACTGAATTTCTATATGCTTAGTCCTGGCATGGGAAATAGGGTTAGCTTCCAAATACAATGAACTCATATTGTCTCCAAAAACAATTGGAGTACTTTGATCAGTTCCACAACTCTTGAACAAGGTCTTTAACCATATCACTTCCTTTGCAGCCTCTACCATTCCTTTATACTCAGCTTCTGTGGATGACAAAGCAACTGTATATTGCTTCTTTGAGCACCAAGAAACTAGTTTATCTCCAATATAACAAAGATACCCATGAGTAGACCTTCTATCATCTGAATCACCTGCCCAATCTGCATCACTAAACACTTTGATTCTTGTATTAGAAGTAAATCCATAATACAGATCTTCACTTAGGGTTCCTTTGATATATCTGACTACCCTTTGAGCTGCAATCCAATGGGTCTTCTTTGGACAATGCATAAATTGTGATAACACACCTACTACATATGATAGATCTGGCCTTGTCAAGGTAGCATAGATTAGACTACCTACCAAACTCTGATATTTCTTCATGTCATTGAATTCTTCACCTCCATACCTGCTCAACTTATGATTTATCTCCAATGGTGTAGTTGAAGGCTTGCAATCTTCCATGTTGAACTTGACCAGAAGATTCTTCAAATATCTCTCTTGTGTAACATATACTCCATGTTGAGTATATACAATCTACATTCCTAAGAAATAAGATAAGTTTCCCAAATCACTTATCTTAAACTCCTTCTCTATTTGTTTCTTAAGCTCATTGATTCCTTGAGCATCTATACCTGTGACAATAATATCATCAACATAAATACACATGTATATGTATCCATTTTCACTTGCCTTCACTAGCAAGCTACTATCTGCCTTTGATGCTTGAAATCCACATTCATTCAAGAACTTAACAAGCCTGTAATTCCAAGCTCTTGGGGCCTGCTTCAACCCATACAAAGCTCTCTTGAGCTTACACACATAATCTGATCCAATTGAATTCATGAAACCTTCTGGTTGCTCCATGTATACTTCATCTGTAATGTATCCATTCAGAAATGCATTCTTCACATCTAATTGTGATAACTTCCATCCTTTACAAGTAGCAATAACAATCAATGATCTAATTGTAGACATCTTAGCAACACGACTAAAGGTTTCATCATAGTCTACCCCATAGGTTTGGGCATAACCTTTGACCACAAGTCTAGCCTTGTATCTAGACACTTTACCATATGCAAATCTTTTTGTTTTATATGCCCACTTACATCCAATGACCTTTTGATTCTTTGGTCTTGGCACTAACTCCCATGTTCCATTTTCAAGTAGAGCATCATACTCTTCTTGCATTGCCTTCTCCCAATTCTGTTTACCTTTAGCTTCTTCATATGTGATTGGGTCCTCTTCTTTCTTCACAATGTAAGCATAATCTTTTGTTGTTAAGAAAGATGTATCATAACTATACCTGATAGGCTCTTTCCATTCCCTTGAGGATCTTCTGACCTCTACACTTCTTGAAGTCTCAGCCACATTTGATTCTGGATCAAATCTTGGCCCATCTTCAACATTATCCTGCAATTTACTTTTATAATCAACATCATCAATATCTTCTTCATACACACTTACTTTTGTCTTCCCTTTCCTTTGTATTTCTTTGACATCTGCATACTCATTTGTTGACCCTGTATACCATGTGCTTTGATCATCAAATGTAACATCTTTGGTAACAAGAAATTGCTTTGTGGATGGACTCCACAATCTGTAACCCATCTGTCTATCATCATACCCAATAAACACATACTTTTCTGCTTTGGGTTCTAGCTTATGTCTCAATTGTGAAGGAACATAAGCATATGATAAACATCCAAATACCTTACAATGATCAAGAGTAGGTTTCTTACCCCACCATGCTTCATAAGGAGTTCTTCCCTCCAATACTTTACAAGGTAACCTGTTCACAAGGTATGTTGGAGTGTTGATAGCTTTTGCCCATAAGTAGTTTGGACAATTCTTTTCCTTCATGATTGCTCTTGCAAATTCTACAAGAGTTCTATTTCTTCATTCTGCAACTCCATTTTGTTGAGGGGAGTACCTGCAAGTTACTTCTCTTTTTATACCTACATTCCACAAATAATCATCAAACTCTTTAGAAAAATACTCTCCCCCTCCATCTGATCTCAACCTCTTGAGCTTTTGTCTTGTAATTCTTTCTGCATAAGCATGATAATGCTTGAATGTCTTGAACACTTTTGATTTGTCCTTGATTACATATAAAGTAATCCATCTGGTTGCATCATCAACAAACAACACATAATATCTGGATCCATTTATGCTATAGTCCCTTGAAGGACCCCACACATCTGTATGAATCAATTCAAGCATATTTGAATACTTATATCCTGATTTATTCATTTGCCAAATGATTGATTCTGCCACAAATCCAACAAGCATTAGAATTATCTTTGTTCTTACCTCCTTTTCCTTTACCTCTGAAGTTCATCCTTCCTTTTGTAAAGCTAGCTTGACTTGAGGTTCCTTCATCATCAGTTGACTGCTTCCCTTTGCCATTCTTTTTCTTGTCCTTGGAGTACATGGCTTGACTTGCACTCCTGTCATTATCTCCCTTAATGTCCTGCTCAAAAGTTAGCATGTGTTCTAGCGATTGATTAAGATCAGGAGTAAAGTGATCAAGTGACAATTCTATGGACAATATGACAGGCTTCCACTTCTCATCTCCTCTCAGACCTGTAAGTATTTTCCTTACCAATTTGTCCTCTTCAATGTCTTCATCTACTGCTCCCAAGCTATCTGCAATATCTTTCATCCTTGCCACATAATCAGAAATTGATTGTGAACTCTTCTTCTTGAAAGTTGTGAATTCTGCCCATAATGAAGACTTACTTGACTTGGTTGTATTTTGGAAATGCTCTTCCAAAGCATTCCACACATCTGTTGCACTTTCTAATCCTCTGATGTGAGGTAGAAGATAATCATTTACAGCCATGTATATGATTCTCCTAGCTTGAGCATCCTTTCTTATCCAATTTTTCAAACTTGCAAGTTCCAAGTTGGAACACTAGGATCTTCAAACTCAGGCTTTTCTTCTTCTCCTATAATGAATGCCATCAAATCTTTGCTCATGAGGTGTGCCTCCATCCTCATGGACCAAGCTGGATAGTTCTCCCTATCTAGCTTATCAATCTGCAAACTTTCTCCCATCTTTGATCTTCTGTGTCTGCAATTACTATGATTTATGATAATAAAGTGTACCTTTGATATGAATCTTCAATCCTTCTTGATCCTTTGAACTTGTACTTCGTACTTCTGCAAGTTATCTGCAAGAATTTGTTCTTGTCTACCTTCAATTAGAAGGAACTTCAATACCTGCAGCAGTCGGGACTTCCAATGGCTTTACTTCACTTGTATTGTACCTTCAGCTCTGATACCACTGATGGAGACCTTCAAATCTCCAAATGTTTGATTTGTCTTGACTTAAGAATTTCTCTATATCAAGAACAAATCAAACTTTACACAAACTTCAAATTATTTTCCCATATATTAAGAAATACTTCTCTGTATGAAGTTTTCTTCATCTTCAAGAGTCTGCTTCAGAAATAGACTTCAATCTTCTCATACTACTTCGAATTTAATCATTCAAATGATACTCACGTATCCATGATACCTTTGCACAACTATATTGATCATTAGTTCTTCAAAAGAACTACTAGATTTCTAGTTTGATCTTTTAGATCAAACCTGTGTCAAAAACTATCTTCCAGAAATGGCAACTTTGACATGGTCAACTTCTTAAGTTGATTTCTCACAGCACAAATCCCATTTTGCTAAATGCTTTTAGCCATAGCTTCCTTATCTTCTAACTTAGATTTAGAGTGCTCACTTATGAAAAACTTTACACTGTACACTAAGATCTAAGCAAAACATTGACACAGAAAAGTGCGCGACTCTGAGAAGTCTTTCTGCGGACTTTACATACAAATGTTCCTAATGCTCATACTCATAGCAGGAAAGGAATTAGATCATGAAACTTTGAACATAGCTTCATTAACTTCTAGATTAGATGTGTACAAAAGGATTTCTGATCCACATGATCAGACTAAGAGAAATCAGAGAAAGATCCTACACTAACTTGTAAAGATTACTCTCTACACATCTACCTTGATGACACTTGGCTTCTAATGACTCTCACATGTATTTCTTTACATCATTGACTTATATACATATGGTTCTAGAATTATCCCATATCTATTACATTACTCCTTATCACCCTAAGGATTGTCTATACTCAAATTACAAGAATTTTTCCAACTGTAATGACATATGTATACAAGCTTCACTTCTGAGATCTCTTCACTTTCTCAAATGACTTCTTGAACTTCAAACTGATCATAGACTTGCTTCTAGCTCTTTGTAATCATCAATTTGTGATTGGTTTGTTCCAACAACAACACTACCCATATAACAAGCAAGTAGTTAGGAAAAATATCCACAGCCATATCCTCAACAAAGAAGATACCAAAACCAGTACCCACCCCAACATTATGCTAGGCCTTAGCAACCCTACCGTGCACCATACCAAGATCAACAAAGTCCTCAACCAATGCTAGTACAACAACCTCCACCTCCATCCAATGTGATCCCAGTGAAATATGCAGCTACAGAAGAAAATCTGAATAGAGCCTTAGTGCCAATCTTACCATTGCTTTCAGAGAGTGACCTGAATGATCAAATCTTTGACTCGACTCATATTGATAGTCCATAGTCCTACTATATGCAATCACCTGAGCATACTAAAACATACTATTATGAAGATCATAGTAAATCTAGTGGGGAGCCTGAATATACGAATGTCATGTGCAAAAATCCTAATTCGAGGCCCCAACCTAGATAGATGAGGCCCCAAGCACCTAGAGGGACATGCTGCAAGTGCCAAGGTGATCGCTTCATTCGTGATTGTCCCATGCTTGCACCAATGCAGCCCCAATTTGTGACAATTCAAAGCTTTTGTCAAGATTGCGAGAAGGAGAACCTCATATCCCTCCTATCAATGTGATTGGTCTACTAGTAGATTCCACTAGAAGTGTGACTTCTACTGTCCCAGTGCAAGTCATCCCTCAGTTTCATCGCACTAGAAGTTTGACATTATCATCCCTCAGTCGACAGCGTTCTTGACTTGACGGGATTAAAGAAGTTTCATCGCAGTTTCTTTTTCACCGATCTGCAATGTAGATCGAGTTTTTCTCATCTCCGTTTTAAGTTCCTTCTAGCACTCCGAGTGGGTTTTATCTTATTACGCAGTCGAATTAAAGCTCCCATCCCTGAAATATTTCATTTCTCACTGTGTGCGAGAAAGAAGGGTCCGCTTTTTTTCTTCCCTTTCGCTCTCCTTGGGATGCTCATCAAGGTGAAACGACGCCAGCTTAATTTTTCCCTACGTGCATAATCCGGAATATCCAAACTCTTACAACCCTGTAAATAATGTAGACATCGATTTAGGATACCTTATTATGAAGATAACACGAACAAATTCTGACGTAGAAATCTCATTAAGTCGTAATGGGGCTTTCAGCGAGAAAATCGATGGCATTCATAGTGGATGATTTATGCAATAGGCACCATGCCGATCGACTGCATGCAGAAATAGGGGGTCCCTTTCAGCAATCGTTATGGAGGTTTCTTACCTTTAGCTGCAACAGACCATGATAAGAGACACAAATGGCGCAGGTCAACAATATGAGGCAAGGATGTAGCTGTACTACATGTTTTGGATTGCACTGGAGTGCCAAGGAGCCTTAACGGGTATCCGCTACTGATTTAGCTCTCTCTGAGTGCTCATCCATTGACATCGGACCTAGAAAGGACCTTTCAGATGATTTTGTAAATGATAAAGGCAGTAACACAAGGCGCTTAAGGGCATCCATCTGTTTGAAGCTGATCGTATTTGTTGGTTTTTTTGGTTATAATTCCACCAGGGATTCCTGCTCTACTTCTTTGGTTGAAAGCACATGAACAATTAGTGAAGGAGATTATTAAAAACAACATCTTTTCGGCATGCTAATCATGAATTGCTGAGAGGATTTAGAGCAGCGGAGAAGTGAAGAAAGCTAATCATGTGCAACCAGAGTAGCGCTCAGTCAGGTACTTTAATTTGTTGTACAGCTGGATGAGAGAGACAGATATCAATATTCACAATGAGTTCTTCAATAATTCTTTGAATAACGTTGTGGAGGTGATCGCAATCCGGGTGGATCGGGTCCGGTCGTGGCACACACAGGGTGTATGAAGCTAATGAATGTTGGAAGGTTTAAAGATGTGAAGGTGAAATTAATGTTGAGTATGGAGAAGAGAGAGATGTTGGAATAATTATGGGAATGGGAATGTAGGTGTGCAAGTTAGATTGATGACATGAATGATAAGAATGAAAGAGAACCATACACACGAATCAAATTTGGAAGGAAGAATGGTCCATTGGAGGAGCTTCTTAAACACTTCCTAATTCTAATCCATATGTATA
This sequence comes from Ceratopteris richardii, assembly GCA_020310875.1. Classification (NCBI taxonomy): domain Eukaryota; kingdom Viridiplantae; phylum Streptophyta; class Polypodiopsida; order Polypodiales; family Pteridaceae; genus Ceratopteris; species Ceratopteris richardii. The sequence continues at coordinate 32,489,359 of CM035420.1, read as the reverse complement.
GCCTTCTTTGGATGATATGTATGCATGATGAGAATAGATGGAATCCTTACACATAAATCCGTTTCGAAAGGAAGAATGGTCCAATATTGGAGCTTCTTATACACTTTCAGAAACTAATAAATATGTATGGATTTGTATGGATTATATGCATGCAAGTGAATTATGATGATGGATTTTACTCACAAGCTCAAAGAAACATCCTCACTGGTTCAACGCAATACTGCGGAGCCTTCTCACACATAGAAGAAATAGAAGACATGTAAAAATACTTAAGAGACTGAGAGAGGTGACAAGAGACAAGTGACAAGTGACATGAATTAAAAGAATTTGAATTAAGTTACATGTAAAAGATCGTCGTGGTACGTCATGCTAAGCAGTCTACTGATCAAAGGTGGTTCCGACCCTCAAACCATGACAGTTCAACCGAATGTCACACGTAAGAAGGTGAGTTCCACTCCAGTGACCCTATGTCTGTCTAGGCTCGTAACGTCTAACTAAAGAAGTCTAAGACTCATTAAAATCAGCTCTAACTCACTCACACGCTCCACCGAGGGTGAGTCAAGATAGAGATGCTGGTTTCAAGAGCCTATCCTAAATTGGAGTTCTAACTTAAATTTGAAACTAGGTTCTATACTCATACTAGCTCACCTTGGATCCTCACTCACTCAACCGAGGGTGATCGTCTCAAGGAAACCGTAAGCTAGCATGAGCCCTATGGATGCCTAACAATGATGCTCTAGGAGTTTGGAGGGGGGTTTATATAGTTTTTTGAATGAATTTGGGCCCTTGGATCTAGAGAAATCAACTCTCAACTCTAGGATCACTACTTTCGATTACAACCATTTGATTAATCAAATCAATGGCTTGGAATTGTTCTTTCTATCAAATCTAGTGTAAAGGAGTGAAATTTAGGCGCCCTCATTCTCCACCATTGGATCTGGGGATGATCTGGACCGTCGGATGAGTGCTGACATCAATTCGGATAAGATAAGCCACTATTTTTGGAGAAATGCTGCATTATTGATCTTTGATTGTAAAAAAGGTCTTCTTTTATGGAAAAAATTCGTGGATCCTCCTTCCTTTATGCTTTAGTGCATCTCCACCCTTGAATATGAGCTCATCTTGACCGTACAACATGGTTCAATCATATTTTGACATGTGGCAGACATTCAAGCCTTCAATTTTCTTAAACTAGAAAACTGCGGTGATCCTGAAAACTGGACTTTGTACTCTTTGACCCTCCAAATAGGCTTTGATGAAGATGAAACATTGTAGGACTATGTTTCCAAAGATCTCCTTCAGGAATATGCAGAAAAAACTCCCATCTGAATCTCCCTTGTACAAGTTTGACTACATTTGGAAGCTTGCAAGGTGGCATTAAGGTGTCTAGGAAGCTCTCATAGCCTTGAAAATTTGTACAAATATGTAGCCACATATGATCTTTATACATGCCAAACCATATGGCTAACATAAATTTCTATACAAGAATTTGTAGGGTCAAACTAGAAAAATTACATTTTTACAAAATGAACATAGCATATCAATGTGCTACAAAATCCATTTTCTGCTGAAATTTGGGCTATAGACTGCCTTTGACAATCTTTACAAGTATATGGATTTTCATCTAATTTGGTGACAATGAAATTTTTGCCCTAATTTCCCAACTTTGACCAGCTTTGACCGCTACCATGGACTTTCTTGATTTCTTTGAAACTTTGTATGTGACCTTCCTTTGACATCCTTGATGCATCCTGGACTTCTCAGGGAATTCCGGCTACCTTCACCAAATATGTTTTTTGTAGGCCTTCACAAGTGAGAGAGGAGAGCAAATCTCGACGACATTCGCCCCCACTAAAACTGCGATTCCTCCGGAAGCGCCACTCTAGCATCTCTGAAAAACAAAATGTTGCAGGCATCAAATTCTTTTATAGGCAACATAAGAAACATGGAAGGAAAATTGATTATATGCATGAATAAGTAGGTAACGCGACATGAAGAAAAATTTGCATGAAAGAAAGAATTGAAACAGGCAACATGAATATGCATGAACAAATAGGCAACATATATGCAAATGAACAAGCAACATTGGCAACAAGAAAGAAAAAAAACAAGCATCAAGATGAAGTGGAAGTGGTTGTATTGAGTCATTTTAAGCATCAGTTCCTCTCATCTTGAAGAAAATTTTGTACCTTTTTCATAAAGCAATCTACCTTAAATATGATTATAAACAAAGATTTAGGATTTTCAAGAGACATCTTTCATCTTTAGCTTATTTTAGATCAACTCCTTTCCTACATAAATATGAATATGCTCTTTCTCTAATAACATGCAAGGAAATCTAACTAAACTCCACTAATGCATAAATCTTCCTATATAGCCCGTGATTTATTCTACTATGCCTCTTTATCCTCCTTTGGCTTGCTCTTTTTTTTTTATGATGATGATGATGATTCGGCAACTTTATGGTTACGATCACTTTTTTTGGGTGGAAGAAAGTGTAAACTTCTTGGTAACATGTAGCAACTTTTTTTTTTTTGATGACGGGGAAAAATTAAACCCCGATACAAGGTACAACCATTTTTGATGACGGAGAACAGTCGTTTAAACTCCGATACAAGTGCTGTGAGATGGACTAAGGATGTAGAAACATGCAATAGCAGGAGATAGGATTTCAACAATTATGCTTTCGATACAGGATACATATGCATGTTTATATATGAAAGTCTTGTCACCAAAATAAACCTCCAAATCTACATGTCCTATCTTTCCACAATCCTAGATTATAATCAATTTCTTAGTAGATAAGTTACTACTTAAGATACAATTTTACACAAGTAGAGAAATCATCATTTGCCTTTTTTGACTCAAGTGATGTGGATATGCAATGTGATGCAAAGACTGAAAAAAACATGCATGGAAAAAAAATAGAATGAACTTGAAAAAAAACAAAGCAACATGAACTTGAAAAATTAATGATGTTTTTTTTTTTTTTTTTTTTTTTGATGACGGGGAAAAATTAAACCCCGATACAAGGTACAACCATTTTTGATGACGGAGAACAGTCGTTTAAACTCCGATACAAGTGCTGTGAGATGGACTAAGGATGTAGAAACATGCAATAGCAGGAGCTAGGATTTCAACAATTATGCTTTCGATACTGGATACATATGCATGTTTATATATGAAAGTCATGTCACCAAAATAAACCTCCAAATCTACATGCCCTATCTTTCCACAATCCAAGATTATAATCAATTTCTTAGTAGATAAGTTACTACTTAAGATACAATTTTACACAAGTAGAGAAATCATCATTTGCCTTTTTTGACTCAAGTGATGTGGATATGCAATGCAATGCAAAGACTGAAAAAAAACATGCATGAAACAAGCATGGAAAAAAAGTAGAATGAACTTGAAAAAAAAAAGCAACATGAACTTGAAAATTAATGATATTATTATTATTATTATTATTATTATTTTATATAACATGGATACTCCTGTTTATGAATCGGCCTCATTGTTGTCATCTTCTTCAATGTCCTCATCCAAAATGTACTCGTCATTATCACGCTTCTTGAATAACTTTATCCTTTTACCTGCAATCAAAGTTTTTAGTGGAGGTGATCGCAATCCGGGTGGATCGGGTCCGGTCGTGCACACACAGGGTGTATGAAGCTAATGAATGTTGGAAGGTTTAAAGATGTGAAGGTGAAATTAATGTTGAGTATGGAGAAGAGAGAGATGTTGAAATGATTATGGGAATAGGAATGTAGGAGTGCAAGTTAGATTTATGAACATGAATGATAAGAATGAAAGAGAACCATACATACGAATGAAATTTGGAAGGAAGAATGGTCCATTGAAGGAGCTTCTTAAACACTTCCTAATTCCAATCCATATGCATAGTCTTCTTTGGATGATATGTATGCATGACGAGAATAGATGGAACCCTTACACATAAACCAGTTTCGAAAGGAAGAATGGTCCAATATTGGAGCTTCTTATACACTTTCAGAAACTAATCAATATGTATGGGTATGTTTGGATTAAATGCATGCAAGTGAATTATGATGATAGAGTTTACTCACAAGCTCAAAGAAACATCCTCACTGGTTCAACGCAATACTGCGGAGCCTTCTCACACATAGAAGAAATAGAAGACATGTAAAAATACTTAAGAGACTGAGAGAGGAGACAAGAGACAAGTGACAAGTGACATGAATTAAAAGGATTTGAATTAAGTTACATGTAAAATATCGTCGTGGTACGTCATGCTAAGCAGTCTACTGATCAAAGGTGGTTCCGACCCTCAAACCATGACAGTTCAACCGAATGTCACACGTAAGAAGGTGAGTTCCACTCCAGTGACCCTATGTCTGTCTAGGCTCGTAACGTCTAACTAAAGAAGTCTAAGACTCATTAAAATCAGCTCTAACTCACTCACACGCTCCACCGAGGGTGAGTCAAGATAGAGATGCTGGTTTCAAGAGCCTATCCTAGATTGGAGTTCTAACTTAAATTTGAAACTAGGTTCTATACTCATACTAGCTCACCTTGGATCCTCACTCGCTCAACCGAGGGTGATCGTCTCAAGGAAACCGTAAGCTAGCATGAGCCCTATGGATGCCTAACAATGATGCTCTAGGAGTTTGGAGGGGGGTTTATATAGTTTTTTGAATGAATTTGGGCCCTTGGATCTAGAGAAATCAACTCTCAACTCTAGGATCACTACTTTTGATTACAACCATTTGATTAATCAAATCAATGGCTTGGAATTGTTCTTTCTATCAAATCTAGTGTAAAGGAGTGAAATTTAGGCGCCCTCATTCTCCACCATTGGATCTGGGGATGATCTGGACCGTCGGATCAGTGCTGACATCAATTCGGATAAGATAAGCCACTATTTTTGGAGAAATGCTGCATTATTGATCTTTGATTGTAAAAAAGGTCTTCTTTTATGGAAAAAATTCGTGGATCCTCCTTCCTTTATGCTTTAGTGCATCTCCACCCTTGAATATGAGCTCATCTTGACCGTACAACATGGTTCAATCATATTCTGCCATGTGGCAGCCCTTCAAGCCTTTAATTTTCTTATACTAGAAAACTGCGGTGACCTTGAAAACTGGACTTTGTGCTCTTTGACCCTCCAAAAAGTCTTTGATGAAGATGAAACATTGTAGGACTATGTTTCCAAAGATCTCCTTCAGGAATATGCAGAAAAAACTCCCATCTGAATCTAACTTGTACAAGTTTGACTACATTTGGAAGCTTGCAAGGTGGCATTAAGGTGTCTAGGAAGCTCGGATAGCCTTGAAACTTTATACAAATATGTAGCCACATATGGTCTTTATACATGCCAAACCATATGGCTAACATAAATTTCTATACAAGAATTTGTAGGGTCAAACTAGAAAAATTACATTTTTACAAAATGAACATAGCATATCAATGTGCTACCAAATCCATTTTCTGCTGAAATTTGGGCTATAGACTGCCTTTGACAATCTTTACAAGTATAGGGATTTTCATCTAATTTGGTGACAATGAATTTTTTGCCCTAATTTCCCAACTTTGACCAACTTTGACTAGCTTTGACCGCTACGATGGACTTTCTTGATTTCTTTGAAACTTTGTATGTGACCTTCCTTTGACATCCTTGATGCATCCTGGACTTCTCGGGGAATTCCGGCTACCTTCACCAAATATGTTTTTTGTAGGCCTTCACAAGTGAGAGAGGAGAGCAAATCTCGACGACATTCGCCCCCACTAAACCTGCGATTCCTCCGGAAGCGCCACTCTAGCATCTGTGAAAAACAAAATGTTCCAGGCATCAAATTCTTTTATAGGCAACATAAGAAAGATGGAAGGAAAATTGATTATATGCATGAATCAATAGGTAACGTGACATGAAGCAAAATTTGCATGAAAGAAAGAATTGAAACAGGCAACATGAATATGCATGAACAAATAGGCAACATATATGCAAGTGAACAAGCAACATTGGCAACAAGAAAGAAAAAAAACAAGCATCAATATGAAGTGGAAGTGGATGTATTGAGTCGTTTTAAGCATCAGTTCCTCTCATCTTGAAGAAAATTTTGTACCTTTTTCATAAAGCAATCTACCTTAAATATGATTATAAAACAAAGATTTAGGATTTTCAAGAAACATCTTTCATCTTTAGCTTATTTTAGATCAACTCCTTTCCTACATAAATATGAATATGCTCTTTCTCTAATAACATGCAAGGAAATCTAACTAAACTCCACTAATGCATAAATCTGCCTATATAGCCCGTGATTTATTCTACTATGCCTCTTTATCCTCCTTTGGCTTGCTCTTTTTTTTTTTTCTTTTTTTTTTTTTTTTGATGATGATGATGATTCGGCAACTTTATGGTTACGATCACTTTTTTTGGGTGGAAGAAAGTGTAAACTTCTTGGTAACATGTAGCAACTTTTTTTTTTTTATGACGGGGAAAAATTAAACCCCGATACAAGGTACAACCATTTTTGATGACGGAGAACAGTCGTTTAAACTCCGATACAAGTGCTGTGAGATGGACTAAGGATGTAGAAACATGCAATAGCAGGAGCTAGGATTTCAACAATTATGCTTTCGATACAGGATACATATGCATGTTTATATATGAAAGTCATGTCACCAAAATAAACCTCCAAATCTACACGCCCTATCTTTCCACAATCCTACATTATAACCAATTTCTTAGTAGATAAGTTACTACTTAAGATACAATTTTACACAAGTAGAGAAATCATCATTTGCCTTTTTTTGACTCAAGTGATGTGGATATGCAATGCAATGCAAAGACTGAAAAAAAACATGCATGAAACAAGCATGGAATAGAATGAACTTGAAAAAAAACAAAGCAACATGAACTTGAAAAATTAATGATTTTTTTTTTTTTTTTTATAACATGGATACTCCTGTTTATGAATCGGCCTCATTGTTGTCATCTTCTTCAATGTCCTCATCCAAAATGTACTCGTCATTATCACGCTTCTTGAATAACTTTATCCTTTTACCTGCAATCAAAGTTTTTAGTGCAACACCATTTAATTCACAAAGAGCATACGTACCATTGTTGTTGACTTTTGATACTATGTATGGCCCAAACCACCGTTGAGTGAGCTTTTTGCGTGCATCATATTGAGAGTCAAATGTACTATCATAAATGAGCACCCAATCTCCTACTTCAATTGGCTTAGGACGCAATCGATGAGTTTTATCAAAATAATGCTTGTTCTTCATTCTAGATTCTCTTAATTTTTCAACAGCATCATCAAGTCTTAATTTACCTTGTTCTAACTGTTTAATACGCAAACTCAAAAAATCATCAGTAGACATGTTTTTAGACCAAGGAAAATTTGACCATGCAGAAATATGAGACTGAATTGGAAACAATGGTTTTTGACAGTACATTAGTTCAGCAGGCATATATCCAGTAGTACGTGTGCATGTCATTCTATCTGCCCAAAGTGCAAAAGGTAAGAATTTAGGCCATTGTTTGATGTCACCATTACATGCTTTAGATATGGCTTTCACAATAGGTGGATGCCCTCTCTCTATTTTACCATTGGCCTCTGGATTATATGCAGTAGTGAGAGACAAACGAATACCGTGATGCTCAAAGAAATCTTTAGCTTCTCTCGCATTTAACTCTCCACGATCGGCAACTACTTTCTCTATGTACCCAAAGCGACTTATGACATCTTCAAGCAAGAATTTGCAAACATTGTAAGTGGTCTTAGATCGTAGTGCACGTCCCTCTACATGATTAGTTAAGTCTTCTCTTGCAAGTACAATGTAACGCATTTTGTCGATACCTTTAGGCATAGTTACAAGATCTACTACCCACTTGTAGTGAATACAAGGTGGATAAGTAGGATGCAACGGATCTCTATGTTTGACTGATGAATGAAGTTGACAAGTAGAACATGTAGAAACATAGCTACTAATGTCAACATACATCCTAGGCCAATAATAGGTACTTCTAATTTTTTCATATGTTCCAAAAAATCCTTTATGACCTGCCCATAATGTCTCATGCATTTCCTTCATTACTTGCAATTGAAGACCTCTTTTTCCTAGGACTCGTTGTGGATTCTTAACCTTACCCTTAGCATGTCTCCAAAGATAACCATTACATAGGAAAAAGTTATAAGCTCGTTTCCTAATGTTACGGAATCTATTCGTAGTCCAGCTAGGTAATGGTTGTAGTGTACTGAGATACTTTCCTATGTCTCTCCATTCATCTTCGTACTCAGACTCATGAAATTTCTCATACTCATATATATGTGGAACATAGTCAACTAAATTCACATTCTTTATTAGATCACTTTCAAGATCATCATCAAATCTAGCTCTCGATAACATATCAGCAACTGAGTTTGACTTACCTGAAATATGAACTAACTCAGGATTTATGAACTTAATATATGAGATCCATCTAAGCATGGCTATATCAGGAGATGAACAATTGGCTATCATTCCAATGAGAGGCAAACAATCAGTCTCAACTTTGACATTTGCACCAATGAAATATTCTTTGTCTGTTTTCAAAGCTGTTACCATACCCCATAGTTCTCGTTTGATCTGTGGATATTTTCGTTGTGTTTCATGTAGAATTTTGGCACCAAACCTAATTGCATATCTATTCCCTTCACTATCATCTTGACTTATGACCCAACCTATGCCAATAGGACTAGTATCAACAGTCAATATAATAGGTTTGTTAGCAGAATAGTCTACACGCTTAAGGATGGGAGCTTTAAGCAATAATTTCTTCAATTTATGCATAGCTTGAGTGTGTTTGTCAGTCCAAATAAATTTTCGTTTCTTCCTCAACAAGTCATAAAGACAATCAGCAACATGAGCAAAGTGAGGGATCCAAATAACATAAAAGATGCAAGCACCAAGAAATCTACGTACCTCACTCACGTTGTTACATGTTTCAGAAATCTTGCTAATGGCATCAACTTTTTGTGGATATGGCTTTCGACCATAATGGCCACATAAATGTCCAACAATAAGTACCTCGTTGACACCAAAAACAGATTTCTCTATGGAAAATGTGAGACCTACCTCTTCAAATCGTTGAAATATTCTTTCACAATCAGAGATATGGTCAAGAACAAATTTACGACATCCCGATGAATCTAAAGTAATGTCCTTTACACGTTCCTCACTCCCTTTAATTGGAATATCATCAATGAATGGCATAGTTATATGAGGGATAAAGTCATGTAAGACCATATTCATAGCACTCATCATATGAGCCACAGAATTAGTCGCTCCTTGAGGTAAAGTACACATTCGCACTAAGCCTAAAGGAGTTTTCATTGTGGTTATGTCACGACTATCAATTGCTAATTGGAATTGGTCATATCCAGAATATAGATCACCCATTGAATAGATAGAATGTCCTGAAAATGATTCAGCAAACTCATCTACAATGGGTCCTGTTCCTACATTCCTTATGGTGACTTTATTGACGGGTTGGAGATCTTGAATAAAACGTAGTTTCCCATTCTTTTTAGGCACAGTGAACCATCTGTTTGAGTAAGGTGCAAAAGATGGCTCTAAAATTCTCATGTTTATCTTCTCCTTAAGTAGTTTCATTAGCTCAGGTAAGTGAGCCTTTGGAACAGGTATAGGACGAAGATTCCATGGAATATGTGGAATAGTAAAGATTATCATGGGTGCAACTAGCTTAGGATCTACACAACCAATCTCATGAGGATACATAGTAAAGGCTTTTCCATGGCTACGTATAACTCTCTCAAATTTATCTCTCTCTGCTGGCAAAAGAAAGTCATCATCTCTACCAATTCTCACATGTTTGATTGTCTCATCCGTGAATTTATGTCCTATGTTTTTCTTATCCCGAAGAATTGGATCATTTTTCACATCAATAATTTTTTCATTACTTCCTTGAGGTAATGGTTGAGCTATGGGTTTGATTTTTTTGTCTACAGTTTTGTACTTTGTTTCAACTAAGGCATCATGTGTTTGGTTAAATTTTGAGCACTTGTCAACATTGAGAGCATACTCTTGGATTAGAGCATACTCATCAAGGGAAGAAATAAGAATAATATGGGAATTAGAATTTTGTTGAAGACATAACTCTAACTCCTCAAGAGTAGAGAAACAATGAGATGTCTCAATCACATGCTCAATGTTCTCATCATGTTCCATGATTTTGTTGTTTTTATACTTTTTTTGGGTTTTTTGGATAAAAGACTTGGACAATTGACTCTTATGAAGAAAATCTAATCTAGAATGTGGAAAACAAAGTGACAAACTATTGTACATGTTGGTTGGATGCGAGATGTCAAACCAATATCCACTGTTGTCCCGCTCAACAATGGATTCTATCCGAAATTTTGATCATATGTAGCTCCAAACATGAATCGAGGTGCACAATCACTACAAGCATGCTCATGACTCTGAGTAATAATAGGTTTCTTTCTAATTGACAATCGATTCCTAGGATGATTCACTCCTACTGTCATGACTTGAAGTGATTGCATTCCATCCTTAGACTTGAATCTAGCATAGGTAGACCCATCATCCATGGCTTTAGTTTCCATACGACTCTCACAAATAAAGGGTTGACCTAAGAGAACTTCATAGGAGCAATTATCTTGAATAAAAAAGTGAAACTCTTCTGTGATTCCTCCTATGGATATGGGCACACTAGCACAAGCTCCATACAGGGTTCCTACACCATTATCTGCAGTTCTCATACGCCATCCACAATCTTTATCTATGGGCCATCGAAACTTATCATAGACTTCTCTTGAAATCACATTGATTTCAGAGCCGGAATCTACTAATGCATTTACAGTGATAGTGTTCTTATCATTTCCTATTTTAACATGCATCTCTGATGTACCTCTAGACCAAAATGTTCTTTTAAAGTGACTTTCAGGATTGTTTTCATGATTTTCATGGTCAGGTTGAATAGGTCCTAAGAAATTTTTATTAACATTTACTTCATCATCATCAAAGTCCTCTTCATCAGATTCATCAAAGTTTAAGGCTTCATTCATAGCTTGATCTTGATCTAGAGAATCTTGCATCTCAGTATCTAGATTAAGCGGAAACCTCTTCCTTTTAATTAGGCCGATAAAGTTATCTTTAAAAACAGGCTTTGCAATAGAGAAAACTTGTTCTAAAGACATAGTCACTTGACTCTTAAGCAAAATGTCATCTAAAATTTCCATAGGATCTATTTTTCTCTCAATTTCTGAAATCAAGATAGCTTTAGGTTTTCTCTTTGGTTTCTTTTGTTTTTGCTCAGGATCTTGTTTTTGTTCATGTTCTCGTGTTTGGTCTTCAGTTTGTTTTGATTGTTCTGGTTTATCTAAAGGCTTTGGTTCTGTTTTTCTTTGCTTTGTCTTCTTTCCTTTTTGTTTCTCCTCTTGTTTTTGTTCATTGGGTTCTGATTCTTGTTTTTTATCTTTGGATTGTGATGTTTCTCCCTGCTCTATGATTGTTTCTATTCCCTCTGAGGTTTGTTTTCGTGTCACTCTTCTTTCACTAGGCTCAGCTTCATCTCTTTTTCGTTTTTCTTCTACATTGGATATGTGAGAAATAAGAGATTGATCTTCTATTGGTGATTCCCAAGCTGTTATTCTCCTAATCTCATCTCGTGCTCTTACTAAAGCCTCTATGGAAAAATCACCTTCCTTTGTGGGTTTACTTGATTCTACTTCTTGTTCATCAAGAGCTTCTAGTTTCACTCCTCTAGTTCCTACGTCCATTACGGTTATATTTTCATAATGTTTTTTCATTCCTCCCTTACCATAATTTCCTTGCAAAGGTAGCCTAGATCGATAGTCACATATTTTCTTGTCTATGTCTATTACTAGTCGTTGCTCCTTAGCAGCCTTCAATAATTCACAATCTCTCAAAAAGTGCTCTAACGAATCACACCAAGGACACCTACGAGGGCCACGCACAAAACCATTTTGATTTTGAGGATTTTGATTAACTTGTGGTGGGAAATTTTGAAATTGAGGATTTTGTTGATAAGGTATTGCTTGAACAGGATAATTAGGATTTTGAAAATGCAATTGATGTATTTGAGGAGCTTGGGGAGCAACATGTGGTACTTGAGGTGCAAGAGGAGCTTCCATATTATACGGTTGATGATTTTGAAAATTTTGATTTTGAGGATTTTGAAAAGCTATTTGAGAAGCTTGAGGATACATGTTTTGATACATTTGAGGATTTTGCACATGAGGATGAGGATTTTGCATTGAAGGATTATGCATTGGAGGAACTTGATATGCTTGAGTAGGAGCTATTTGTGGATTTTGATTGGTAGCTATAACATGTTGATTAGGCTCTTGAAAAGTCATTGGGTTCATTTGATTTTGGAAAGTTTTGGTGTAACTAGATTGTAAAGCATCTATAGTCTTGGCCAAATTGGATTGTGTAGCAATAAGACTTTCCATTTGCTTAGTGAGAATATCCACTTGAGATTGTTCAACTACACTTTTATTTGGCTCTACTTTAAAACCTTGAGTAGGCTCCATCATTTGAGGAATAGGAGTAGAGTCAAAAAGCATAGCATGGGATTGTTCTCTAACTTGCTCCTTAGTTTGTGGAAGGCTAGCTTGAGGAAGACTAGTTTGCTCATAAAGCATGGATTGTCTTTGATGTCTATGGGCTACAGCCTCTACTACTTTACGCACTTTTTGCCAATTGTCAGTAAGACCATAGCGCTTATCTGGTTCTTCTAATCGCCGTTCAACTTCCCTACGAGTTTCAGGATGAAGAAGCTTAAGAAAATTGATCACAAGATCAGGTTCCAAAGTTATCTTATCCTCATCAGGAAGTTGTTCATAGCGTCTAATATACTCATTTTGTAAGTGAGTAATAGAGCTACTAGGCTTTGGAGAATTGACCCATCGTAAGAATCCATCCCGATTATGTTGGCTATAATCTTCAAGATAGAATTCTTTGAGCATCTCCTTTCTAAAATCACTCCAAGGAAGACTATCATATTGAGTGACACGGTTTATGATAGAGCTATCAACAATTCGTTCAAAGAATGATATCAAAAGATCTTCGGGAAGACCAAAAATCATAGCTTGCTCTTCAAACAAATCTAAGTAGCTTGTGATGTTGATGCCATTGAATTTTCCCTTCTCTCTCAACATAGAAGAGACTATTCTTTGGCCTTGTTTCTCAACAATAAGGGATTTGAATCCTTCCTCCATCTTATGTGAATAAGCAAGTGATGCACGATGCTCTAGATCTCTCACAAATGCGTTTACTTCACGACGAAGATGTGCACGATACTGTGAGAAATCCAGTGCAACACTCAAGACTGATGATGATAATATGATGAGGATGAAAAATATGAAACAAAGGATATGGATCACAACCTCCCAACAAGATCAGAAGCAAATGCCACGAAGCATTTCACGTCGGGTTCAAATGTGGAGGTGATCGCAATCCGGGTGGATCGGGTCCGGTCGTGGCACACACAGGGTGTATGAAGCTAATGAATGTTGGAAGGTTTAAAGATGTGAAGGTGAAATTAATGTTGAGTATGGAGAAGAGAGAGATGTTGAAATAATTATGGGAATGGGAATGTAGGTGTGCAAGTTAGATTGATGACATGAATGATAAGAATGAAAGAGAACCATACACACGAATCAAATTTGGAAGGAAGAATGGTCCATTGGAGGAGCTTCTTAAACACTTCCTAATTCTAATCCATATGTATAGCCTTCTTTGGATGATATGTATGCATGATGAGAATAGATGGAATCCTTACACATAAATCCGTTTCGAAAGGAAGAATGGTCCAATATTGGAGCTTCTTATACACTTTCAGAAACTAATAAATATGTATGGATTTGTATGGATTATATGCATGCAAGTGAATTATGATGATGGATTTTACTCACAAGCTCAAAGAAACATCCTCACTGGTTCAACGCAATACTGCGGAGCCTTCTCACACATAGAAGAAATAGAAGACATGTAAAAATACTTAAGAGACTGAGAGAGGTGACAAGAGACAAGTGACAAGTGACATGAATTAAAAGAATTTGAATTAAGTTACATGTAAAAGATCGTCGTGGTACGTCATGCTAAGCAGTCTACTGATCAAAGGTGGTTCCGACCCTCAAACCATGACAGTTCAACCGAATGTCACACGTAAGAAGGTGAGTTCCACTCCAGTGACCCTATGTCTGTCTAGGCTCGTAACGTCTAACTAAAGAAGTCTAAGACTCATTAAAATCAGCTCTAACTCACTCACACGCTCCACCGAGGGTGAGTCAAGATAGAGATGCTGGTTTCAAGAGCCTATCCTAAATTGGAGTTCTAACTTAAATTTGAAACTAGGTTCTATACTCATACTAGCTCACCTTGGATCCTCACTCACTCAACCGAGGGTGATCGTCTCAAGGAAACCGTAAGCTAGCATGAGCCCTATGGATGCCTAACAATGATGCTCTAGGAGTTTGGAGGGGGGTTTATATAGTTTTTTGAATGAATTTGGGCCCTTGGATCTAGAGAAATCAACTCTCAACTCTAGGATCACTACTTTCGATTACAACCATTTGATTAATCAAATCAATGGCTTGGAATTGTTCTTTCTATCAAATCTAGTGTAAAGGAGTGAAATTTAGGCGCCCTCATTCTCCACCATTGGATCTGGGGATGATCTGGACCGTCGGATGAGTGCTGACATCAATTCGGATAAGATAAGCCACTATTTTTGGAGAAATGCTGCATTATTGATCTTTGATTGTAAAAAAGGTCTTCTTTTATGGAAAAAATTCGTGGATCCTCCTTCCTTTATGCTTTAGTGCATCTCCACCCTTGAATATGAGCTCATCTTGACCGTACAACATGGTTCAATCATATTTTGACATGTGGCAGACATTCAAGCCTTCAATTTTCTTAAACTAGAAAACTGCGGTGATCCTGAAAACTGGACTTTGTACTCTTTGACCCTCCAAATAGGCTTTGATGAAGATGAAACATTGTAGGACTATGTTTCCAAAGATCTCCTTCAGGAATATGCAGAAAAAACTCCCATCTGAATCTCCCTTGTACAAGTTTGACTACATTTGGAAGCTTGCAAGGTGGCATTAAGGTGTCTAGGAAGCTCTCATAGCCTTGAAAATTTGTACAAATATGTAGCCACATATGATCTTTATACATGCCAAACCATATGGCTAACATAAATTTCTATACAAGAATTTGTAGGGTCAAACTAGAAAAATTACATTTTTACAAAATGAACATAGCATATCAATGTGCTACAAAATCCATTTTCTGCTGAAATTTGGGCTATAGACTGCCTTTGACAATCTTTACAAGTATATGGATTTTCATCTAATTTGGTGACAATGAAATTTTTGCCCTAATTTCCCAACTTTGACCAGCTTTGACCGCTACCATGGACTTTCTTGATTTCTTTGAAACTTTGTATGTGATCTTCCTTTGACATCCTTGATGCATCCTGGACTTCTCAGGGAATTCCGGCTACCTTCACCAAATATGTTTTTTGTAGGCCTTCACAAGTGAGAGAGGAGAGCAAATCTCGACGACATTCGCCCCCACTAAAACTGCGATTCCTCCGGAAGCGCCACTCTAGCATCTCTGAAAAACAAAATGTTGCAGGCATCAAATTCTTTTATAGGCAACATAAGAAACATGGAAGGAAAATTGATTATATGCATGAATAAGTAGGTAACGCGACATGAAGAAAAATTTGCATGAAAGAAAGAATTGAAACAGGCAACATGAATATGCATGAACAAATAGGCAACATATATGCAAATGAACAAGCAACATTGGCAACAAGAAAGAAAAAAAACAAGCATCAATATGAAGTGGAAGTGGTTGTATTGAGTCATTTTAAGCATCAGTTCCTCTCATCTTGAAGAAAATTTTGTACCTTTTTCATAAAGCAATCTACCTCAAAATATGATTATAAACAAAGATTTAGGATTTTCAAGAGACATCTTTCATCTTTAGCTTATTTTAGATCAACTCCTTTCCTACATAAATATGAATATGCTCTTTCTCTAATAACATGCAAGGAAATCTAACTAAACTCCACTAATGCATAAATCTTCCTATATAGCCCGTGATTTATTCTACTATGCCTCTTTATCCTCCTTTGGCTTGCTCTTTTTTTTTTTATGATGATGATGATTCGGCAACTTTATGGTTACGATCACTTTTTTTGGGTGGAAGAAAGTGTAAACTTCGTAGCAACTTTTTTTTTTTTGATGACGGGGAAAAATTAAACCCCGATACAAGGTACAACCATTTTTGATGACGGAGAACAGTCGTTTAAACTCCGATACAAGTGCTGTGAGATGGACTAAGGATGTAGAAACATGCAATAGCAGGAGATAGGATTTCAACAATTATGCTTTCGATACAGGATACATATGCATGTTTATATATGAAAGTCTTGTCACCAAAATAAACCTCCAAATCTACATGTCCTATCTTTCCACAATCCTAGATTATAATCAATTTCTTAGATAAGTTACTACTTAAGATACAATTTTACACAAGTAGAGAAATCATCATTTGCCTTTTTTGACTCAAGTGATGTGGATATGCAATGTGATGCAAAGACTGAAAAAAACATGCATGAAACAAGCATGGAAAAAAAATAGAATGAACTTGAAAAAAAACAAAGCAACATGAACTTGAAAAATTAATGATGTTTTTTTTTTTTTTTTTTTTTTTGATGACGGGGAAAAATTAAACCCCGATACAAGGTACAACCATTTTTGATGACGGAGAACAGTCGTTTAAACTCCGATACAAGTGCTGTGAGATGGACTAAGGATGTAGAAACATGCAATAGCAGGAGCTAGGATTTCAACAATTATGCTTTCGATACTGGATACATATGCATGTTTATATATGAAAGTCATGTCACCAAAATAAACCTCCAAATCTACATGCCCTATCTTTCCACAATCCAAGATTATAATCAATTTCTTAGTAGATAAGTTACTACTTAAGATACAATTTTACACAAGTAGAGAAATCATCATTTGCCTTTTTTGACTCAAGTGATGTGGATATGCAATGCAATGCAAAGACTGAAAAAAAAACATGCATGAAACAAGCATGGAAAAAAAGTAGAATGAACTTGAAAAAAAAAAGCAACATGAACTTGAAAATTAATGATATTATTATTATTATTATTATTATTATTTTATATAACATGGATACTCCTGTTTATGAATCGGCCTCATTGTTGTCATCTTCTTCAATGTCCTCATCCAAAATGTACTCGTCATTATCACGCTTCTTGAATAACTTTATCCTTTTACCTGCAATCAAAGTTTTTAGTGGAGGTGATCGCAATCCGGGTGGATCGGGTCCGGTCGTGCACACACAGGGTGTATGAAGCTAATGAATGTTGGAAGGTTTAAAGATGTGAAGGTGAAATTAATGTTGAGTATGGAGAAGAGAGAGATGTTGAAATGATTATGGGAATAGGAATGTAGGAGTGCAAGTTAGATTTATGAACATGAATGATAAGAATGAAAGAGAACCATACATACGAATGAAATTTGGAAGGAAGAATGGTCCATTGAAGGAGCTTCTTAAACACTTCCTAATTCCAATCCATATGCATAGTCTTCTTTGGATGATATGTATGCATGACGAGAATAGATGGAACCCTTACACATAAACCAGTTTCGAAAGGAAGAATGGTCCAATATTGGAGCTTCTTATACACTTTCAGAAACTAATCAATATGTATGGGTATGTTTGGATTAAATGCATGCAAGTGAATTATGATGATAGAGTTTACTCACAAGCTCAAAGAAACATACTCACTGGTTCAACGCAATACTGCGGAGCCTTCTCACACATAGAAGAAATAGAAGACATGTAAAAATACTTAAGAGACTGAGAGAGGAGACAAGAGACAAGTGACAAGTGACATGAATTAAAAGGATTTGAATTAAGTTACATGTAAAATATCGTCGTGGTACGTCATGCTAAGCAGTCTACTGATCAAAGGTGGTTCCGACCCTCAAACCATGACAGTTCAACCGAATGTCACACGTAAGAAGGTGAGTTCCACTCCAGTGACCCTATGTCTGTCTAGGCTCGTAACGTCTAACTAAAGAAGTCTAAGACTCATTAAAATCAGCTCTAACTCACTCACACGCTCCACCGAGGGTGAGTCAAGATAGAGATGCTGGTTTCAAGAGCCTATCCTAGATTGGAGTTCTAACTTAAATTTGAAACTAGGTTCTATACTCATACTAGCTCACCTTGGATCCTCACTCGCTCAACCGAGGGTGATCGTCTCAAGGAAACCGTAAGCTAGCATGAGCCCTATGGATGCCTAACAATGATGCTCTAGGAGTTTGGAGGGGGGTTTATATAGTTTTTTGAATGAATTTGGGCCCTTGGATCTAGAGAAATCAACTCTCAACTCTAGGATCCCTACTTTTGATTACAACCATTTGATTAATCAAATCAATGGCTTGGAATTGTTCTTTCTATCAAATCTAGTGTAAAGGAGTGAAATTTAGGCGCCCTCATTCTTCACCATTGGATCTGGGGATGATCTGGACCGTCGGATCAGTGCTGACATCAATTCGGATAAGATAAGCCACTATTTTTGGAGAAATGCTGCATTATTGATCTTTGATTGTAAAAAAGGTCTTCTTTTATGGAAAAAATTCGTGGGTCCTCCTTCCTTTATGCTTTAGTGCATCTCCACCCTTGAATATGAGCTCATCTTGACCGTACAACATGGTTCAATCATATTCTGCCATGTGGCAGCCCTTCAAGCCTTTAATTTTCTTATACTAGAAAACTGCGGTGACCTTGAAAACTGGACTTTGTGCTCTTTGACCCTCCAAAAAGTCTTTGATGAAGATGAAACATTGTAGGACTATGTTTCCAAAGATCTCCTTCAGGAATATGCAGAAAAAACTCCCATCTGAATCTAACTTGTACAAGTTTGACTACATTTGGAAGCTTGCAAGGTGGCATTAAAGTGTCTAGGAAGCTCGGATAGCCTTGAAACTTTATACAAATATGTAGCCACATATGGTCTTTATACATGCCAAACCATATGGCTAACATAAATTTCTATACAAGAATTTGTAGGGTCAAACTAGAAAAATTACATTTTTACAAAATGAACATAGCATATCAATGTGCTACCAAATCCATTTTCTGCTGAAATTTGGGCTATAGACTGCCTTTGACAATCTTTACAAGTATGTGGATTTTCATCTAATTTGGTGACAATGAATTTTTTGCCCTAATTTCCCAACTTTGACCAGCTTTGACTAGCTTTGACCGCTACGATGGACTTTCTTGATTTCTTTGAAACTTTGTATGTGACCTTCCTTTGACATCCTTGATGCATCCTGGACTTCTCGGGGAATTCCGGCTACCTTCACCAAATATGTTTTTTGTAGGCCTTCACAAGTGAGAGAGGAGAGCAAATCTCGACGACATTCGCCCCCACTAAACCTGCGATTCCTCCGGAAGCGCCACTCTAGCATCTGTGAAAAACAAAATGTTCCAGGCATCAAATTCTTTTATAGGCAACATAAGAAAGATGGAAGGAAAATTGATTATATGCATGAATCAATAGGTAACGTGACATGAAGCAAAATTTGCATGAAAGAAAGAATTGAAACAGGCAACATGAATATGCATGAACAAATAGGCAACATATATGCAAGTGAACAAGCAACATTGGCAACAAGAAAGAAAAAAAACAAGCATCAATATGAAGTGGAAGTGGATGTATTGAGTCGTTTTAAGCATCAGTTCCTCTCATCTTGAAGAAAATTTTGTACCTTTTTCATAAAGCAATCTACCTTAAATATGATTATAAACAAAGATTTAGGATTTTCAAGAAACATCTTTCATCTTTAGCTTATTTTAGATCAACTCCTTTCCTACATAAATATGAATATGCTCTTTCTCTAATAACATGCAAGGAAATCTAACTAAACTCCACTAATGCATAAATCTGCCTATATAGCCCGTGATTTATTCTACTATGCCTCTTTATCCTCCTTTGGCTTGCTCTTTTTTTTTTTTCTTTTTTTTTTTTTTTGATGATGATGATGATTCGGCAACTTTATGGTTACGATCACTTTTTTTGGGTGGAAGAAAGTGTAAACTTCTTGGTAACATGTAGCAACTTTTTTTTTTTTTATGACGGGGAAAAATTAAACCCCGATACAAGGTACAACCATTTTTGATGACGGAGAACAGTCGTTTAAACTCCGATACAAGTGCTGTGAGATGGACTAAGGATGTAGAAACATGCAATAGCAGGAGCTAGGATTTCAACAATTATGCTTTCGATACAGGATACATATGCATGTTTATATATGAAAGTCATGTCACCAAAATAAACCTCCAAATCTACACGCCCTATCTTTCCACAATCCTACATTATAACCAATTTCTTAGTAGATAAGTTACTACTTAAGATACAATTTTACACAAGTAGAGAAATCATCATTTGCCTTTTTTTGACTCAAGTGATGTGGATATGCAATGCAATGCAAAGACTGAAAAAAAACATGCATGAAACAAGCATGGAATAGAATGAACTTGAAAAAAAACAAAGCAACATGAACTTGAAAAATTAATGATTTTTTTTTTTTTTTTTATAACATGGATACTCCTGTTTATGAATCGGCCTCATTGTTGTCATCTTCTTCAATGTCCTCATCCAAAATGTACTCGTCATTATCACGCTTCTTGAATAACTTTATCCTTTTACCTGCAATCAAAGTTTTTAGTGCAACACCATTTAATTCACAAAGAGCATACGTACCATTGTTGTTGACTTTTGATACTATGTATGGCCAAAACCACCGTTGAGTGAGCTTTTTGCGTGCATCATATTGAGAGTCAAATGTACTATCATAAATGAGCACCCAATCTCCTACTTCAATTGGCTTAGGACGCAATCGATGAGTTTTATCAAAATAATGCTTGTTCTTCATTCTAGATTCTCTTAATTTTTCAACAGCATCATCAAGTCTTAATTTACCTTGTTCTAACTGTTTAATACGCAAACTCAAAAAATCATCAGTAGACATGTTTTTAGACCAAGGAAAATTTGACCATGGAGAAATATGAGACTGAATTGGAAACAATGGTTTTTGACAGTACATTAGTTCAGCAGGCATATATCCAGTAGTACGTGTGCATGTCATTCTATCTGCCCAAAGTGCAAAAGGTAAGAATTTAGGCCATTGTTTGATGTCACCATTACATGCTTTAGATATGGCTTTCACAATAGGTGGATGCCCTCTCTCTATTTTACCATTGGCCTCTGGATTATATGCAGTAGTGAGAGACAAACGAATACCGTGATGCTCAAAGAACTCTTTAGCTTCTCTCGCATTTAACTCTCCACGATCGGCAACTACTTTCTCTATGTACCCAAAGCGACTTATGACATCTTCAAGCAAGAATTTGCAAACATTGTAAGTGGTCTTAGATCGTAGTGCACGTCCCTCTACATGATTAGTTAAGTCTTCTCTTGCAAGTACAATGTAACGCATTTTGTCGATACCTTTAGGCATAGTTACAAGATCTACTACCCACTGGTAGTGAATACAAGGTGGATAAGTAGGATGCAACGGATCTCTATGTTTGACTGATGAATGAAGTTGACAAGTAGAACATGTAGAAACATAGCTACTAATGTCAACATACATCCTAGGCCAATAATAGGTACTTCTAATTTTTTCATATGTTCCAAAAAATCCTTTATGACCTGCCCATAATGTCTCATGCATTTCCTTCATTACTTGCAATTGAAGACCTCTTTTTCCTAGGACTCGTTGTGGATTCTTAACCTTACCCTTAGCATGTCTCCAAAGATAACCATTACATAGGAAAAAGTTATAAGCTCGTTTCCTAATGTTACGGAATCTATTCGTAGTCCAGCTAGGTAATGGTTGTAGTGTACTGAGATACTTTCCTATGTCTCTCCATTCATCTTCGTACTCAGACTCATGAAATTTCTCATACTCATATATATGTGGAACATAGTCAACTAAATTCACATTCTTTATTAGATCACTTTCAAGATCATCATCAAATCTAGCTCTCGATAACATATCAGCAACTGAGTTTGACTTACCTGAAATATGAACTAACTCAGGATTTATGAACTTAATATATGAGATCCATCTAAGCATGGCTATATCAGGAGATGAACAATTGGCTATCATTCCAATGAGAGGCAAACAATCAGTCTCAACTTTGACATTTGCACCAATGAAATATTCTTTGTCTGTTTTCAAAGCTGTTACCATACCCCATAGTTCTCGTTTGATCTGTGGATATTTTCGTTGTGTTTCATGTAGAATTTTGGCACCAAACCTAATTGCATATCTATTCCCTTCACTATCATCTTGACTTATGACCCAACCTATGCCAATAGGACTAGTATCAACAGTCAATATAATAGGTTTGTTAGCAGAATAGTCTACACGCTTAAGGATGGGAGCTTTAAGCAATAATTTCTTCAATTTATGCATAGCTTGAGTGTGTTTGTCAGTCCAAATAAATTTTCGTTTCTTCCTCAACAAGTCATAAAGACAATCAGCAACATGAGCAAAGTGAGGGATCCAAATAACATAAAAGATGCAAGCACCAAGAAATCTACGTACCTCACTCACGTTGTTACATGTTTCAGAAATCTTGCTAATGGCATCAACTTTTTGTGGATATGGCTTTCGACCATAATGGCCACATAAATGTCCAACAATAAGTACCTCGTTGACACCAAAAACAGATTTCTCTATGGAAAATGTGAGACCTACCTCTTCAAATCGTTGAAATATTCTTTCACAATCAGAGATATGGTCAAGAACAAATTTACGACATCCCGATGAATCTAAAGTAATGTCCTTTACACGTTCCTCACTCCCTTTAATTGGAATATCATCAATGAATGGCATAGTTATATGAGGGATAAAGTCATGTAAGACCATATTCATAGCACTCATCATATGAGCCACAGAATTAGTCGCTCCTTGAGGTAAAGTACACATTCGCACTAAGCCTAAAGGAGTTTTCATTGTGGTTATGTCACGACTATCAATTGCTAATTGGAATTGGTCATATCCAGAATATAGATCACCCATTGAATAGATAGAATGTCCTGAAAATGATTCAGCAAACTCATCTACAATGGGTCCTGTTCCTACATTCCTTATGGTGACTTTATTGACGGATTGGAGATCTTGAATAAAACGTAGTTTCCCATTCTTTTTAGGCACAGTGAACCATCTGTTTGAGTAAGGTGCAAAAGATGGCTCTAAAATTCTCATGTTTATCTTCTCCTTAAGTAGTTTCATTAGCTCAGGTAAGTGAGCCTTTGGAACAGGTATAGGACGAAGATTCCATGGAATATGTGGAATAGTAAAGATTATCATGGGTGCAACTAGCTTAGGATCTACACAACCAATCTCATGAGGATACATAGTAAAGGCTTTTCCATGGCTACGTATAACTCTCTCAAATTTATCTCTCTCTGCTGGCAAAAGAAAGTCATCATCTCTACCAATTCTCACATGTTTGATTGTCTCATCCGTGAATTTATGTCCTATGTTTTTCTTATCCCGAAGAATTGGATCATTTTTCACATCAATAATTTTTTCATTACTTCCTTGAGGTAATGGTTGAGCTATGGGTTTGATTTTTTTGTCTACAGTTTTGTACTTTATTTCAACTAAGGCATCATGTGTTTGGTTAAATTTTGAGCACTTGTCAACATTGAGAGCATACTCTTGGATTAGAGCATACTCATCAAGGGAAGAAAGAAGAATAATATGGGAATTAGAATTTTGTTGAAGACATAACTCTAACTCCTCAAGAGTAGAGAAACAATGAGATGTCTCAATCACATGCTCAATGTTCTCATCATGTTCCATGATTTTGTTGTTTTTATAATTTTTTTGGGTTTTTTGGATAAAAGACTTGGACAATTGACTCTTATGAAGAAAATCTAATCTAGAATGTGGAAAACAAAGTGACAAACTATTGTACATGTTGGTTGGATGCGAGATGTCAAACCAATATCCACTATTGTCCCGCTCAACAATGGATTCTATCCGAAATTTTGATCATATGTAGCTCCAAACATGAATCGAGGTGCACAATCACTACAAGCATGCTCATGACTCTGAGTAATAATAGGTTTCTTTCTAATTGACAATCGATTCCTAGGATGATTCACTCCTACTGTCATGACTTGAAGTGATTGCATTCCATCCTTAGACTTGAATCTAGCATAGGTAGACCCATCATCCATGGCTTTAGTTTCCATACGACTCTCACAAATAAAGGGTTGACCTAAGAGAACTTCATAGGAGCAATTATCTTGAATAAAAAAGTGAAACTCTTCTGTGATTCCTCCTATGGATATGGGCACACTAGCACAAGCTCCATACAGGGTACCTACACCATTATCTGCAGTTCTCATACGCCATCCACAATCTTTATCTATGGGCCATCGAAACTTATCATAGACTTCTCTTGAAATCACATTGATTTCAGAGCCGGAATCTACTAATGCATTTACAGTGATAGTGTTCTTATCATTTCCTATTTTAACATGCATCTCTGATGTACCTCTAGACCAAAATGTTCTTTTAAAGTGACTTTCAGGATTGTTTTCATGATTTTCATGGTCAGGTTGAATAGGTCCTAAGAAATTTTTATTAACATTTACTTCATCATCATCAAAGTCCTCTTCATCAGATTCATCAAAGTTTAAGGCTTCATTCATAGCTTGATCTTGATCTAGAGAATCTTGCATCTCAGTATCTAGATTAAGCGGAAACCTCTTCCTTTTAATTAGGCCGATAAAGTTATCTTTAAAAACAGGCTTTGCAATAGAGAAAACTTGTTCTAAAGACATAGTCACTTGACTCTTAAGCAAAATGTCATCTAAAATTTCCATAGGATCTATTTTTCTCTCAATTTCTGAAATCAAGATAGCTTTAGGTTTTCTCTTTGGTTTCTTTTGTTTTTGCTCAGGATCTTGTTTTTGTTCATGTTCTCGTGTTTGGTCTTCAGTTTGTTTTGATTGTTCTGGTTTATCTAAAGGCTTTGGTTCTGTTTTTCTTTGCTTTGTCTTCTTTCCTTTTTGTTTCTCCTCTTGTTTTTGTTCATTGGGTTCTGATTCTTGTTTTTTATCTTTGGATTGTGATATTTCTCCCTGCTCTATGATTGTTTCTATTCCCTCTGAGGTTTGTTTTCGTGTCACTCTTCTTTCACTAGGCTCAGCTTCATCTCTTTTTCGTTTTTCTTCTACATTGGATATGTGAGAAATAAGAGATTGATCTTCTATTGGTGATTCCCAAGCTGTTATTCTCCTAATCTCATCTCGTGCTCTTACTAAAGCCTCTATGGAAAAATCACCTTCCTTTGTGGGTTTACTTGATTCTACTTCTTGTTCATCAAGAGCTTCTAGTTTCACTCCTCTAGTTCCTACGTCCATTACGGTTATATTTTCATAATGTTTTTTCATTCCTCCCTTACCATAATTTCCTTGCAAAGGTAGCCTAGATCGATAGTCACATATTTTCTTGTCTATGTCTATTACTAGTCGTTGCTCCTTAGCAGCCTTCAATAATTCACAATCTCTCAAAAAGTGCTCTAACGAATCACACCAAGGACACCTACGAGGGCCACGCACAAAACCATTTTGATTTTGAGGATTTTGATTAACTTGTGGTGGGAAATTTTGAAATTGAGGATTTTGTTGATAAGGTATTGCTTGAACAGGATAATTAGGATTTTGAAAATGCAATTGATGTATTTGAGGAGCTTGGGGAGCAACATGTGGTACTTGAGGTGCAAGAGGAGCTTCCATATTATACGGTTGATGATTTTGAAAATTTTGATTTTGAGGATTTTGAAAAGCTATTTGAGAAGCTTGAGGATACATGTTTTGATACATTTGAGGATTTTGCACATGAGGATGAGGATTTTGCATTGAAGGATTATGCATTGGAGGAACTTGATATGCTTGAGTAGGAGCTATTTGTGGATTTTGATTGGTAGCTATAACATGTTGATTAGGCTCTTGAAAAGTCATTGGGTTCATTTGATTTTGGAAAGTTTTGGTGTAACTAGATTGTAAAGCATCTATAGTCTTGGCCAAATTGGATTGTGTAGCAATAAGACTTTCCATTTGCTTAGTGAGAATATCCACTTGAGATTGTTCAACTACACTTTTATTTGGCTCTACTTTAAAACCTTGAGTAGGCTCCATCATTTGAGGAATAGGAGTAGAGTCAAAAAGCATAGCATGGGATTGTTCTCTAACTTGCTCCTTAGTTTGTGGAAGGCTAGCTTGAGGAAGACTAGTTTGCTCATAAAGCATGGATTGTCTTTGATGTCTATGGGCTACAGCCTCTACTACTTTACACACTTTTTGCCAATTGTCAGTAAGACCATAGCGCTTATCTGGTTCTTCTAATCGCCGTTCAACTTCCCTACGAGTTTCAGGATGAAGAAGCTTAAGAAAATTGATCACAAGATCAGTTTCCAAAGTTATCTTATCCTCATCAGGAAGTTGTTCATAGCGTCTAATATACTCATTTTGTAAGTGAGTAATAGAGCTACTAGGCTTTGGAGAATTGACCCATCGTAAGAATCCATCCCGATTATCTTGGCTATAATCTTCAAGATAGAATTCTTTGAGCATCTCCTTTCTAAAATCACTCCAAGGAAGACTATCATATTGAGTGACACGGTTTATGATAGAGCTATCAACAATTCGTTCAAAGAATGATATCAAAAGATCTTCGGGAAGACCAAAAATCATAGCTTGCTCTTCAAACAAATCTAAGTAGCTTGTGATGTTGATGCCATTGAATTTTCCCTTCTCTCTCAACATAGAAGAGACTATTCTTTGGCCTTGTTTCTCAACAATAAGGGATTTGAATCCTTCCTCCATCTTATGTGAATAAGCAAGTGATGCACGATGCTCTAGATCTCTCACAAATGCGTTTACTTCACGACGAAGATGTGCACGATACTGTGAGAAATCCAGTGCAACACTCAAGACTGATGATGATAATATGATGAGGATGAAAAATATGAAACAAAGGATATGGATCACAACCTCCCAACAAGATCAGAAGCAAATGCCACGAAGCATTTCACGTCGGGTTCAAATGTGGAGGTGATCGCAATCCGGGTGGATCGGGTCCGGTCGTGGCACACACAGGGTGTATGAAGCTAATGAATGTTGGAAGGTTTAAAGATGTGAAGGTGAAATTAATGTTGAGTATGGAGAAGAGAGAGATGTTGAAATAATTATGGGAATGGGAATGTAGGTGTGCAAGTTAGATTGATGCCATGAATGATAAGAATGAAAGAGAACCATACACACGAATCAAATTTGGAAGGAAGAATGGTCCATTGGAGGAGCTTCTTAAACACTTCCTAATTCTAATCCATATGTATAGCCTTCTTTGGATGATATGTATGCATGATGAGAATAGATGGAATCCTTACACATAAATCCGTTTCGAAAGGAAGAATGGTCCAATATTGGAGCTTCTTATACACTTTCAGAAACTAATAAATATGTATGGATTTGTATGGATTATATGCATGCAAGTGAATTATGATGATGGATTTTACTCACAAGCTCAAAGAAACATCCTCACTGGTTCAACGCAATACTGCGGAGCCTTCTCACACATAGAAGAAATAGAAGACATGTAAAAATACTTAAGAGACTGAGAGAGGTGACAAGAGACAAGTGACAAGTGACATGAATTAAAAGAATTTGAATTAAGTTACATGTAAAAGATCGTCGTGGTACGTCATGCTAAGCAGTCTACTGATCAAAGGTGGTTCCGACCCTCAAACCATGACAGTTCAACCGAATGTCACACGTAAGAAGGTGAGTTCCACTCCAGTGACCCTATGTCTGTCTAGGCTCGTAACGTCTAACTAAAGAAGTCTAAGACTCATTAAAATCAGCTCTAACTCACTCACACGCTCCACCGAGGGTGAGTCAAGATAGAGATGCTGGTTTCAAGAGCCTATCCTAAATTGGAGTTCTAACTTAAATTTGAAACTAGGTTCTATACTCATACTAGCTCACCTTGGATCCTCACTCACTCAACCGAGGGTGATCGTCTCAAGGAAACCGTAAGCTAGCATGAGCCCTATGGATGCCTAAAAATGATGCTCTAGGAGTTTGGAGGGGGGTTTATATAGTTTTTTGAATGAATTTGGGCCCTTGGATCTAGAGAAATCAACTCTCAACTCTAGGATCACTACTTTCGATTACAACCATTTGATTAATCAAATCAATGGCTTGGAATTGTTCTTTCTATCGAATCTAGTGTAAAGGAGTGAAATTTAGGCGCCCTCATTCTCCACCATTGGATCTGGGGATGATCTGGACCGTCGGATGAGTGCTGACATCAATTCGGATAAGATAAGCCACTATTTTTGGAGAAATGCTGCATTATTGATCTTTGATTGTAAAAAAGGTCTTCTTTTATGGAAAAAATTCGTGGATCCTCCTTCCTTTATGCTTTAGTGCATCTCCACCCTTGAATATGAGCTCATCTTGACCGTACAACATGGTTCAATCATATTTTGACATGTGGCAGACATTCAAGCCTTCAATTTTCTTAAACTAGAAAACTGCGGTGATCCTGAAAACTGGACTTTGTACTCTTTGACCCTCCAAATAGGCTTTGATGAAGATGAAACATTGTAGGACTATGTTTCCAAAGATCTCCTTCAGGAATATGCAGAAAAAACTCCCATCTGAATCTCCCTTGTACAAGTTTGACTACATTTGGAAGCTTGCAAGGTGGCATTAAGGTGTCTAGGAAGCTCTGATAGCCTTGAAAATTTGTACAAATATGTAGCCACATATGATCTTTATACATGCCAAACCATATGGCTAACATAAATTTCTATACAAGAATTTGTAGGGTCAAACTAGAAAAATTACATTTTTACAAAATGAACATAGCATATCAATGTGCTACAAAATCCATTTTCTGCTGAAATTTGGGCTATAGACTGCCTTTGACAATCTTTACAAGTATATGGATTTTCATCTAATTTGGTGACAATGAAATTTTTGCCCTAATTTCCCAACTTTGACCAGCTTTGACCGCTACCATGGACTTTCTTGATTTCTTTGAAACTTTGTATGTAACCTTCCTTTGACATCCTTGATGCATCCTGGACTTCTCAGGGAATTCCGGCTACCTTCACCAAATATGTTTTTTGTAGGCCTTCACAAGTGAGAGAGGAAGCAAATCTCCACGACAACGTTTTGGAGTTAAGTACTTGATGTTTAATGACTTAGGGTATACATTGCTTGCCTTTCACAAGTTTTTGTTTATGAATCACGAATTCTCATATTGCGCTGACATAGAAAAGATGCATTTTCTCTTTACAAATAACATTATTATTTGCTATTCAGTAAAGTTATCTTGTTCGCTTGATTTTAGGCCCAATATTAAATACTTGAAAACGTTTTGACTCTGGAATGTTGAATCAATTTATTATGTTGTGTTGGTATTGCTTTTGTCACAGGTTTACTTTCGATACTACTTAGTCATCTTCAAGTGTGCGTGATGATTTTGTCGTTTTGCACTGTTCTCACATAATATCCGGTTAAATTATATCAAATTTGTGCATTGGATAAGGTACAAAGAATTATATGTACGTATTTTAGTTTACTTTAGATAGAACATAAAAAATTATTTACTCGAAATGAAGTTACCGAAAAAGAAAGCTCTGCGTAGAAGAGTAGTACATAGTGCAATCTTCCCATCCACATTGGAAGGCCTTGCAGACAAATGGTATAGTCAATATGCAGATGGCCATTTTGCTACATGGGAGGCTTTGAAGATGGCATTCTCACAGACATTTCGACCAAGTGACTCCTCCGAAAGAGGTCTAGATCAGCTAGAGAACTTAAGGCTGAGACCAGGTGAATCGTTCCATGAACTTCACACTAGGACAAAAGCACTTGTTGCACGTCTTCCACATGCTCTAGGTGACTTCTTGGTTAAAAAATGGATAGAAAAAGCTCTGCCTAGGTCATCTCAGCAGAAGCTACGTGAGTCTCTTAGATTGGATGCAACCCTCAATGATTTTGTTGTAGCAACATCACGCATTGAAGAAGCTAGGCAACATTTTGAAGGGGATACACACTCGAACTATGCTGCAGAACTAGGCCCTATTGGGCAACTGAGGAAGAAACTGGAGGCATTGAGAATGCAATAAAATCAGCAAGAAGAGAAGGTCTTGCCACCACTGCGTCGCACTGATGATGAAGTAGCCCAACTTCGCCGTGAGTTAGAAGATTTGCGGACCACTCAGGATATAAGAAGGCAGATTTGGTGTACAATATGTAAAAACAATGGACATTCCAATGCTAATTGCCCTAACAAGGTAAGCTGTCAATTTTGCGGAAAGGATGGTCATGAAGCTAGAGACTGTTACTACCTCAAAGGTACACAGCAACAAGGTAACCCTCAAGCTTTGGATTCATATTATGCTAGTACTTCAAATGCACCTAATAGAGAAGAAAATTGTACGACAAAGCCTAGATATAATAGACCATTGATGTGTTATTGTTGTGGTGAGTATGGCCATATGCAAAATAGGTGTTCCCTTCCAGAAGATGCACCTCCTTGTCAGCATTGTCCAAAGGCCAAGGATCACTATACCAAAGACTGCCCAAGAAGCCGTCCTGCTCCAATCCACATGATTGCAGTCTCTCCACAAGAAGAAGGTATGACCACATAGTCTTATGCTGTTTCATCCTCTGCAATGCCCATGATGACTGGAGCCAGACAAGCAGCAACAATCGGTAGAGAGGAACAACAAGGATTCCAGGATAAAGAGGAGGAAAAGAAGGTTCGGTGTAAGGGCCAAGCAGAAATATTAGGAGCTTATGAAAGGATGGCTACTTCTCTAAGGGACCAACCAACAAGTCTGCAAGAAGACATTCATGAGGTAAACATTGAATAGATCTTGAAAGGTATTCATCACAAGGTTAGTCTGTACGAACTTATAAGGATGGATTCAAAAATAAGAATTGACTTATTGAAGATTATACACTCTGCTCACTTGATCCAATCACCCAATATAGATGGTTTCATGGTTGATTTTCCCCCTGCACCCTCGGCAGACTACTAAAGCTCAAGATTATCTGTTTGTATAAAGGATGAAGCTCTCACAGGTGTGATCATAGATGGAGGCTCTGGTAACAATTTGATGCTAGATTTTACAATGAAGAAACTGAATTTGAACCCCACCAAGATGGCACCATTCACAGTTACACTAGCAGATCAACATCGGGTTGCACCTCTTGGCATTATTGAAAAGGTATGGATGATAGTATAGGGTTGCCACTTTGTGTTGGATTTTGCTGTTATTGCACTTCCACAGGAGACTTCCTATCCTTTACTTCTGGGGAGACCTTGGCTCAAGCAAGCAAAAGCTTTGCAAGATTGGGGGAAAAACAAACTATGGATTTCAACTAGCACTGATAGCCAAACACACCTGCATTTGGAAGAAGGATTTGACTCAGGGAAAACTACTGGGTATACTGTGGACACGTAGGTAATGCCCTCTCTACCCCAAGAAGAAGATACATTATTGAACTGGATGATGGAAAGTGCAGAGTGTTGCACGGCGGAAATCAATAAAATAGAGGAAGAAGTTGAAGATGAAGGAGTTACAGGAAAAGGCCATGAAGTTCACAAGGAGTTGGAGAATGAGAGTTTGCTACAAACTTTGAAGAGGCAAAAAATATAGAATTACTCAGGATGGAAAGTTATGAGCCTGAGTGTAGAGAAGATCTTCCTTTTATGGATATACCTCAAGGATGGACTAGAGAACATATTGCAGAATATAAGTTAAAGTCCACTCCTGTATACAGTGGAGATGATTTCTCAAACAAGACTAGTCTTGAAACACTGGTTCAAGAAATAAATCTAGGGGATGAAGAGAACCCTCAAGTAGTCCACTTGGCCTCCTGGCTATGGCATTATACTCCTTTACTACAGAAGGAAACTTCTTTACTTTTTCGCATGGTCCTACAAAGATCTACTAGGGATACCAGAGGAGCTTGGATTACACAGAATACCCTTAGTTGAGGGAGCCGCGACTGCAAGAAGTAGGCCGTATCGACTCAATCCAAAATATGCAGAGGCGGTAAAGTTGGAAGTTACAAAACTAGAAGAAGCAAGTATAATTGTTCCAGTAGAACATTCCAGGTGGCTTTCTTCTATGGTTATTGTACCCAAGAAAAATAGTGGACAAATAAGAGTTTGCATTGATTTTCATGCCTTAAATAAAGTGACTGTTCAAGATGGATTTCCTCAACCCTTTACAGAGCAAGTACTTGAGGAAGTAGCTGGTCACACTTTGTATAGCTTCTTGGATGTTTTTAGTGGCTACAATCAGATAGTGATCCATCCTGATGATAGGGACAAAACAACCTTTGTTACTCCATGGGGCACTTATGTTTATACCCGCATGGCTTTTGGTTTGAAGAATGCACCAACTTCATTTAATAGAACAATGTATCTAATATTGGGCAAATGGTTGACAACCTTTCTACGCATTTTCATGGATGACTTTTCAGTATTTTCAGGCACAGATAGAAGAGCAGCAGTTCAAGATTTCCATGACCATTTGGAAAATCTAAAAGAAATCTTTGAGCAATGTCTTAGAACAGGTTTGAAGTTAAATCCTACTAAATGCCACTTTTTGGTCACTAAGGGCACTCTTCTCGGTCACATAGTATTTACTGAAGGGATAACGGTGGATCCTACGAAGGTTACTGCTATCCTTCCCATGCCTATTCCACAAAGCCCAAAGGAAGTGCAAAGTTTTTTTGGTCATGCAGGATACCATAGAAGATTTATACGAATGTATTCAGAAATAGCTAAGCCATTATCAAGGCTTACCAGTAAAAAGGTTCCCTTTCTCATGGAGTGCTGAAGCTGAGAAAGCATTTTGTGAACTAAAATTGAGGTTATGTACTGCTCCACTTTTAAGTGTTCCTAACTAGTCATTGGAGTTTCATGTGCATACAGATGCCAGCCTTCATGCTGTTGGTGCAGTTCTAGCTCAACCATCATCACACAAGGTTGATAGACCTATCTCCTATGCCAACAGACTACTCACCTAGATAGAAACGAACTACAATATGACCGAGAGGGAAGGCTTGGCTATTGTATTTGCTCTTCTGAAGTTTTGGCATTACCTTCTCAGTGTACATTTTATAGTCATATCTGACCATCAGCCCTTGAAGTACTTGATAAACAAGCCTAGAGTAGATGGAAGGATTTGGAGATGGTTACTCCTCTTTCAAGAACTCAACTTTGATCTTCACATTAAGCCAGGAAGGGAGCACTACATGGCAGATCAAGTGTCTAGGACTGCAATGAGCGAGAAGGCAACATGTATTAATGATGAACTGGTGGATAGTAATCTCTTCCTAGTGACAATTCAGACTGATTGGTATGATGGAATTCTCCATTTTCTCACTACTAGAAAACTCCCAGAACACTTGACACCTATAGAAAAAAGAAGATTTCTCCTGAATGCCAAAGCATATTCACTTATAAATGGAAATTCATATAAATACTGTCAGGATGATATCATGAGAAAGTGTGTTCATCCAGAAGAGGGCAATCTTTTGCTAGAGGCTGCACACAGTGAAGGACATCTAAAGGGGGAAGAATTGACCCATAGGATCATCCACAAAGGACTATGGTGACCTCATATTTACAAGGATGTGATTAAGTTTGCTAAAGAATGCCACATCTGCCAGAGGTGTGCTCCTACGCCAACCAGGTTGAATTTCCAACCATTAGTCATATCTACATGATGGCTCCCATTCGAACGATGGGGTCTTGATTTCATAGGACCTATTAGTCCAACTGGTCAACCTGGGGGTAAGAATTATATTTTGATGGCCACATGTTATGCAACTAAATGGATAGAGGCTAAAGCTACTATAGACTCTACGGCGTTAATAGTAGCTAAGTTCTTGTATAAACGTATTTTCTCAAGATTTGGTTGCCCGCTGGAAATCCCTAGTGATAGAGGCACACATTTTGTAAATCAGCTGCTCCAATTTATATTTGACAGGTACACGATCTTCCATAAAAAATCTTGTGCCTACTATCCAAGGGCAAATGGCCAAGCAGAGAGCTCCAATAAGATTTTGATCGGGTTGCTGCACAAATTATTTTTTGATCATCAAAGCTTTTGGCCACAAGCATTGATCTATGCAATTTGGGCCTTCAGAACTACAAAGAGGGGAACCACTAGCGAGAGTCCATTTCGCTTAATATATGGAAAAGAGGCATTAGCACCATTCAAATT
This sequence comes from Ceratopteris richardii, assembly GCA_020310875.1. Taxonomy (NCBI): domain Eukaryota; kingdom Viridiplantae; phylum Streptophyta; class Polypodiopsida; order Polypodiales; family Pteridaceae; genus Ceratopteris; species Ceratopteris richardii. Next base: position 32,454,904 of record CM035420.1, on the reverse strand, counting down.
TATTATCAAAAAAGAAGTTGGTGTCAGGACCATTGGGGTTGAGCCCCCAATTAGGAGATTGGTAGCATTAGAAGAATTAAGAGAAGGAGCAATGCAAAAACTTCACGTAACGCAGGAAGAACGCAAGAGACTGCATGACAGGTATCTGAGGTCCAATGATGTATAGGAAGGATCCATGGTTTTAGTGCATCAAGTCCCTACAATTTCAACCAAATTGGCTCCCAAATGGATAGGAACTTACGAAGTGGTAAAAGTGCTACCTCATGGAGCAGTTCATCTTGAGGATTTGCAGGGTACAAAGATACCCCTGGTCAATATCTCTAGGGTGAAGAATTACCTGAATTAAGTCAAAATGGAAGCACTTCATTCACTGTACATACCGTAATTCATTCAATAAACTGCAGTTTATTTAGATCTCATTGAAAATAAGCAGAATAAGAGAGAAATTGCACCGATACAGTGCAAAGATTTGATGTGGGGGTCTATAGCGCCTGCGTATGCCACCCCCTCCTTCTCTGTCTCTCATTTTCCCCTCGCTCCCCGCACAACTCCAGCTCCCTCGACCCCCTCCCTCCTCCGCAGCCCCACAACCCCCCTCTCTCTCTCTCTCTCTCTCTCTCTCTCTCTCTCCCTGCTGACCCCCCTGACTGCGCCCCCTCCTTCCCCCTTAGCCCCACTGACCCTGCCCCCTCTTCCCCCTCAGCTCGCTGACCCCGCCCCCGTGTGCCCCTCCCCCCCTCTCTCTCTCTCTGTCTCTCTCTCTCCGCTCACCCCGCCCCCTCCTTCCCCCTCAGCCCCGCTGACCCTGCCCCCCTCCTTCCCCCTCAGCCCCGCTGACCCTGCTCCCTCTTCCCCCTTACCCTGCTGACTCGGCCCCTCGCATGCTTCTCCCCTTCTCTCTCTCTCTCTTTCCTCTCTCTCTCTCTCTCTCTCTCTCTCTCTCTCTCTCTCTGCCCTGACCCCGTTGACCCCGCCCCCTCCTTTCCCCTCAGCCCCCCCTGACCCCGCCCCCTCCTTCCCCCTCAACCCCCGCTGACCCCGCCCGCCCTCCTTCCCCTCTCAACCCTGCTGACCCCGCCCCCTCTTCCCCCTCAGCTTGCTGATCCCACCCCCCTTGTGCCCCTCCCCTTCTCTCTCTCTCTCTCCTCTCTCTCTCTCTCTCTCTCTCTCTCTTTCCCCATTGACAGTGCTGTCCCCGCCCCCTCCTTCCCCCTCAGCCCCTGCTGACCCCGCCCCCCTCCTTCCCCCTCAGGCCCGCTAACCCTGCCCCCTCTTCCTCCTTAGCCTGCTGACCCCGCTCCCCGCGTGCCCCTCCCCCCCTCCCCCTCTCTCTCTCTCTCTCTTTCCCTGCCCCACTCTCCCCGCTGACCCCTCGCCACCCTCCCCCTCAACCCTCCGCTGACCCCTCACCACCCTCCCCTATGCCCCCCACGTACCCTCACCACTCTCCCCTCAGCCCCCCACTAACCCCTCACCACCCTCCCCTCAGCCCCCCACTGACCCCTCACCACCCTCCCCTCAGCCCCCCGCTGACCCCTCACCACCCTCCCCTTAGCCCCCCGCTGACCCCTCACCACCATCCCCCTCAGCCCTCCGCTGACCCCTCAACACCCTCCCCTCAGCCCCTCGCTGATCCCTCACCACCCTCCTCTCAGCCCCCCCGTACTCCCCCTCTCCTTCTCTCTCTCTCTCTCTCTCTCTCTCTCTCTCTCTCTCTCTCTCTCTCTCTCTCTCTCCCTTCCCCTGCCCCCACTCTCCCCGCTGACCCCTCACCACCCTCCCCTCAGCCCCCCACTGACCCCTCACCACCCTCCCCTCAGCCCCCCGCTGACCCCTCACCACCCTCCCCTCGGCCCCTCGCTGACCCCTCACCACCCTCCTCTGAACCCCCCAGCATACCCCCCCCTCTCTCTCTCTCTCTCTCTCTTCCCCCGCCTCCACTCTCCCCGCTGACCCCTCACCACCCTCCCCTCAGCCCCCCGCTTACCCCCCAATCCTCACCAAGGGCTCCATTCTGTTGGAATTTATTGATTTCCAAAGTACAGCTAGAAGTAGGTGAAACCCAACAGGACCTAGTTGACTTTTTCACAAACTTGTATGCATAGACCAGTTTTCTTGCAGAGCAAATTGCTCTTTACTCACTTGGAATTTTCCAAAACTGTTTCACACACATAAACTAGACTCTAAGAGCTTTCCAACAAGCTATAGAACACCTCAAACGGATAAATACACAATGTGCTATGACCTCTGCAATATGCAGTTTTAATGGAGACCTTGAAATAGAGATGAACCCGAGGACATACATCACTTGTAGAGACTACTGCTCTTAAGTCACAACTCCAATGAATTTGAAACTTTCCAGAATACAAGTAGGCATAGAGAGCTTTGTAAGAACCCAAAGAACACATGATTTGGATACATACACAAGGAGATATGACCTCTACAAGTTTGAGCTTTAATGGAGACCTTCAGCAGGGGGTAAAACCAGAGAACACATACTACGTGCAGAGAGTGCTGCTCTCAGGTCACAAATCCAATGATTATGAAAATTTACAGGAAGACAGTAGATAGTAAGAGCTTTCAAATGAGCTATCAAACAAGTAATTTGAATATATAATGAGGGAGATACAAGCTCTGCAATCTCTGCAATCTCTGCAATCTCTGCATACAAAACTACAATAGCATAGAGATACACATATGACTCTCTTGGACATCCCACAAGATCACGACTTTTCTCCTCTTTTTACAGCATGGGAAACTCTTCTAAAACCTTCATAATACAACTAAATTTGTGGTACACACTTGGGTGGAGGTATTACATGACTCAAGTGCTCAAATAAGCAAAGTATTGATGGACTTTGAGAACTAGCCACATCGACCTTCCACTAGGACACCATTGCAGCTCCCTTGTGACTCACTAATTTGACTCACCATGTTCTAGAACTCACGTGGTATTTTTGCTACATTTTATGAATAATATGAGCCTTCTTGAAGTATTTGAAGACTTCCCAAAGGTATTTACATAATTTGAAAATTGTACCCTACATAAAACAAATGTTCGCAACATTCTCCCCCTCAAGTTTCAAAGGGTATTTCCTTCATGCCAAGAATATAGTTGAATCTTTGAAGCTTTGGTCCATCCAAGGATTTGGTGAAGATATCTGCAACTTGATCCTTTGTTCCAATAAAAGAAACCTGCACTTCATTATTCATGGCCTTCTCTCAAACATAATGATAGTGAACTTCTATATGCTTTATTCTAGCATGAAAAATAGGATTTGAGGTCATATGAATGCTGCTCAAGTTATCCCCATATATCAGTGGTACATCAACCTGCACATTCAAGTCATGAAACAACTTTTTAAACCACATAACTTCAGTAGTAGCCAATGCTAAACCTCTATACTTAGCCTCTGTAGAAGATAAAGCAACTGTAGGCTGTTTCTTTGAACTCCATGTTAATGCCTTGTTTCCTGCTATTACCACATATCCACTTGTGGATCTTCTGTCATCTTTGCTTCCAGCTCAATCTACATCACTAAAGACTTTAAGAGTTAGATCAGCATCATGACTATAAAATAATCCTTCATTCATGGTACCTTTCAAATACCTAAGCACTCTTTTCGCTGCATGCGTATGAGGTACTCTAGGTTCATGCATAAACTGTGACAATACTCCCACTGCATAGCATATATCAGGTCTAGTTTTTGTTGCATAAATCAAAGATCCTACCATGGATCTATATACATTCATATCATGCAACTCATCACCTTCCTTTGCACTCAACTTTACATTACATTCCATTGGAGTAGAAACAAATTTACATTCCTGCATACCAAACCTTTTCAGCATATCACATATATACTTTCTCTGTATCAACCACATACCTTCATTGCTATACACTATTTCAATCCCAAGAAAGTATCTAAGCAAACCAAGATCTGAAATTTTAAATTCCTTTCCCAAATTACCTTTTATCTCATCAATTTCTTTTGCATCATTCCCTGTAATCAACAAGTCATCCACATAAATGCATACATAGACACACATGTCATCTACATGTTTTACATAAAGTGAAGGATCAGCATGACTCGCTGTGTATCCTTGCAACATAAGATACTTTACCAACCTTGCATTCCATGCCCTTGGCGCCTGCTTAAGACCATACAATGCCTTCTTTAACCTGCATACATGATTAGGACATTTTGCATCCACATAACCATCTGGTTGTGACATATACACTTCTTCATTTAACTCACCATTAAGAAAGGCATTCTTTATATCGATTTGATATATATTCCACCTTTTACTTGCAGCTAAAGCCAACAAAGTTCTTACCGTTGCCATGTCTGCTACTAGACTAAATGTTTCCTCATAGTCCACTCCTTGAGTTTGATTATATCCTTTTGCTACAAGTCTAGCCTTATATCTTGACACGCTACCATCACTATTTCTTTTAATCTTAAAAACCCATTTGCATCCAATTACCTTTTGCTTTGGTGTCTTTGGAACTAAATTCCAAGTCTTGTTATCCTGTAGTGCTTCCATTTCTTCTCTCATTGCTTTCTCCCACTTTTCATCTCCTTTTGCCTCATCATAACATGTGGGTTCATTTTCATGTTCAAATTTAGTCATAAAAGCATAATGAGTATTCATGAAAGATTCATAAGTATACCTTTGAGGTTGCTTACTCACTCTTGAAGTTCTTCTTACCTCCAATGTAGATGCTCTTCCTTTCTTATTAGGAACCTTTGATGATTCTCCATACTCACATACATCACTAATTTCCTCTCCTTCATCATTAACTTCAACAAGTTTGAGTTTACCTTTACTTTTAACACTTGGAGGTGACTCTTGCCTTAATCTTTCATTGAAAGGTGATCCTCTTTCTTCATCCAAACCACTCCTTTCATTATTTAAACTTCCTGATGGCTGAACTATGCATTCATCTCCTTCAACCACACCTTCTTCATTTTCATCCATGACCTGCAAACAATTTTTATCTGCATACCATGAAAGCGATTCATCAAAGTTTACATCTCTTGACACAACAACCTTATTGGTATGAGGATTATAGCATCTATATCCTCTTTGAGTATCTGCATAACATATAAATATACATTTTTTTGATTTCGCATCAAGTTTAGATCTCACCTCACTAGGTACATGTACATAACATACACAACCAAATACTTTCAAATGACTTACACTTGGTTTCCTTCCATGCCATACCTCATATGGTGTCAAATGATGAAGTCCAGCAGTCGGAACTCTATTCATAATGTAAACACTTGTGCTAACAGCTTCAGCCCAAAAATAATTAGGCAAACACATATCATTAAGCATGCTTCTAGATGCTTCTGCTATGATTCTGTTTCTTCTTTCTGCGACTCCATTTTGTTGTGGAGCATACCTGCATGTAACTTCTCTTTTGATACCTTCATCATACAAAAAATCAGTAAAAGCTTGAGAGAAATACTCTCCCCCTCCATCAGATCTTAGCTTCTTAATATACCTTCCTGTTTGCTTTTCGACATATGATTTGAACTTCTTGAAACAATCAAAGACCTCACTCTTATGTTTAATGAAATACACAAATGTCATTCTACTATGATCATCAATGAATGATACATAGTACTTATTACCAACCAAGGATACCTCTTTAGTAGGTCCCCACACATCTGTGTGTATGAGATCTAGCAAACCATCACTTACATAGCTTGAATGCTTGAAAGGTTGTCTACTCTGCTTACCCATTTGACATGCTTCACAAAGATGCATCATATGTTGCTTAGTAAGATCAGGTAATCCTTCAACAATCCTCTTCTTTGATAGCTCCTTTAACCTGTGTATATTCATGTGTCCAATCCTTTTGTGCCACAGATCAAGTTCTGCTATTCTATGCATACCATAAGAGAAATAATTTGTATGATTAGGGTTTACCTTGAATGTAAACAATCTACCTTGTTTTTGACCCTTGGCAATCAACCTCCTTTGCTTTGGATCCTCAATGAAGCAACCTGCATGATTAAATCTCACTTGTAGACCTTTTTCTACCATTTGACCAACCGACATCAAATTCTTAGTGATCGTTGGTACATAAAGTACATCCTTCAAGCAATTTGTCTTGCTCTTATCCTGCATAACAACATCTCCAACCTGCATGATCTTATGTGTTGTATCATCTCCTGTTTCAACATGACCTTTACATGATGGATTATGCATATTTGAAAACCATGAAGCATCATGAGACATGTGATTAGAACAGCCACTATCTACATACCATACATCGCTATTGCAATTCATCTTAGTTTCAACATTCATCATAAAAAGAGAATCATAATCATCACTTTTACCTTCAGCTGCATAATTTCCTTGTTGTTTGCTTCTTCTTGAATAGCCTCCTCTTCGATTACCACCTTGATTATTTTCATTTTGATAACAATCTTTGGCATAGTGTCCATACCTTCCACATATATAGCAATTGTTCTTGTCTTCACTCCTTTGTCTTTGATTGTAGTTGTAGTAGCCTCTCGTACCTCTAGCACTTGATCTTCCTCTTCCTCTTGTGTTGAAGAAGCCACTTGAAGTCTCTTGATCATCGCTCCTTCTTCCTCGACCTCTATTTGAACCTCTTCTACCTCTGTTTCCACCTCTTGATGATCCTACATAAAGAGCTTGTCCTTGAGATCCTTTTTGATTTGAAGTAGAACCATTTAGATTCATCTCCTCCGTGACCATGAGGGCAATAAGTTGATCAAAATCTAGTAATTCTCCTCTGACATAAACTGAAGTAATGAAGGATTTCCATCTCTCATCATCTTTGAGTCCGTTGAGAGTATGTGCAACCAAGTCGTCGTCCTCCACATGAGCTTGAATTGATCCTAGTTGATCTGCAATCTCTTTAACTTTCAATATGTAATCATTGACCGATATCCTTGTATCTTTCTTTATGTTATTCAACTCATTTTTGAGTTGAATCTTCCTTGCTCTTGTACCTGTAGCATACAACCTTTCCAATGCAAGCCAAACATCTCTACTTGTGTCTAGATCTTGTATGTGCCCTACCATTGAATCTTGAATATTTTGTGATAAAATGAATATAACCCTTTTGTCTCTCTCATTCCAAAGCCTAAATTCCCTCAATTGATGCTGATTTGGGTCCTCTGGTAATGTGGGTTTAATATCTGTGCCATCAATCAAACCATACAAGCCTCTACCTTGCAAGTACGCTGTGATTCTAAACTTCCATGCTTGATAATTGGTCTTATCAAGCTTCTCTATTTGTGCATGTTGGTCTCCCATAATACAAATGCTAAGCTTCCTCCTTTAAGCCTTCTTTCCAATGTGTGTGATGAGAAGAAATATACTATTTACCTTGTAAATGAGGTATGTGCACCTTTCTTTGCTTGGATGTTTCTTGAGATGCCTCCTTGCGATCTCCTTCTATCTTTGTGTAGTGTTGATGATGAACTGCTTCTTTGATAGCTTCAAATTCTTCATCAAGGTATGATAACCTTCTCCAAGCCTCCAAGTACTTGCTCTAATACCAATGTTGGAATTTATTGATTTCCAAAGTACAGCTAGAAGTAGGTGAAACCCAATAGGACCTAGTTGACTTTTTCACAAACTTGTATGCACAGACCAGTTTTCTTGCAGAGCAAATTGCTCTTTATTCACTTGGAATTTTCCAAAACTGTTTCACATACATAAACTAGACTCTAAGAGCTTTCCAACAAGCTATAGAACACCTCAAACGGATAAATACACAATCCGCTATGACCTCTACAATATGTAGCTTTAATGGAGACCTTGAAACAGAGATGAACCCGAGGACATATATCACTTGCAGAGACTACTGCTCTTAACTCACAACTCCAATGGATTTTAAAATTTCCAGAATACAAGTAGGCTTAGAGAGCTTTCTAACAAGCCAAAGAACACATGATTTGGATAGATGCACAAGGAGATATGACCTCTACAAGTTTGAGGTTTAATGGAGACCTTCAGCAGGGGGTAAAACCAGAGAAAACATACTACTTGCAGAGAGTGCTTCTCTCATCTCACAAATCCAATGATCATGAAAATTTTCGAGAAAGATAGTAAGAGCTTTCAAATGAGCTATCAAACATGTAATTTGGATATATAATGAGGGAGATACAAGCTCTGCAATCTCTGCATACAAAACTACAACAGCATAGAGATACACATATGACTCTCTTGGACATCCCACAAGATCACGACTTTTCTCCTCTTTTTATAGCATGGGAAACTCTTCTAAAACCTTCCTAATACAACTAAATTCGTGGTAGACACTTGGGTGGAGGTATTACATGACTCAAGTGCTCAAATAAGCAAAGTATTGATGGACTTTGAGAACTAGCCACATCGACCTTCCACTAGGACACCACTGCAGCTCCCTTGTGACTCACTAATTTGACTCACCATGTTCTAGAACTCACGTGGTATTTTTGCCACATTTTATGAATAATATGAGCCTTCTTGAAGTATTTGAAGACTTCCCAAAGGGATTTACATAATTTGAAACTTGTACCCTACATAAAACAAATGTTCGCAACACATTCTAGATGTTGAAGGACCTTGCATCAGGAGCTGTGCATCAAAAATAAGTTAGAGGCTCATCTCATAGATGTTTGAATTTGCCAATGTATAAGAGACACCCACATATGTTATGCTGGCATTTTTCTTGTGAAGCTGAGGGGAATATGCAAATCTTGAAAGCTATCACATGAGAACACTAATTGGAGGTCGTTGGATGCTTATGAAGAATTCGGGAACCAGTATATGTGATTTGAGGCATCACCATTCATCAAATGTAAGGGTCACAAGCAAGTATAGAAAATTATGTAAGGAAGGTTCTTCTCAGGATCATTCAAATAGCACGAACGATAGAACATGAGGATCTCAGATTGCATGCAAAAGTAGCAGTAAAAGTGGAAGTGGAGAAATGTCTGTTTCCGCCAACCATTCATGAAAACTGCCTATTTTTGGGAACCCAATTCAAGACTTGTGGCAAATTTGATTTACCCCTCCAATCTTGGGCAAACAACCGGCGCATGATCAGTGGACGTGAGGAATCGGCAAGGCCCTCTTGGCCTATTGGAGCCTATAAAAGCAATGGACTTGTGTTCATTTGGGATACATTCAGATACACACATATACTTACATGCATACAAGGGTCCTCTCTTTGCACTCTGGGGTTACAAGCCTACTGTAGGAAGTCACTCTGTGGTGCAGATACAGAGCGCGAGCTTCCCAGTGGAGGGCTAATAGCACTATAGTGTGAAGAGAGTGGCCTCGTTTTGTCTTTCAGTGTGAGTCAGTGGTATTTTTTATGCTCTTTTCCTTAGAGAAATTCTTCAAACTTTGTATTGATTAGTGCTAATCTGCATCTAGCTGTGTCCATTGAACGGATTGGATGAATCCCTTGTATTGATGTTGTTTAGTTCTGGAGTGGCATGTTATCCCAGAGCATGAACTTTTGAGCATCTCTTTGGCCTATGTTGTAATCATCTGATTCGAACTAAGGAGTGGATGGTCTTCCATTATTGTCATTTTGTCATTAATATTTTTTGGAGTATTCCCAACTCTGTGCAATCATTGATATCTGCCTGCTCACAGAAGTGTTAAAGGGTATATTTCCCTAAGGAGAACCTCCCTTGAGTAGGTGAAGTACTTGAATGCTTGCTGCATACTCCTGTTAAAAGTAGATACCCCAGTACCTCCTCTACAGAAGGTATGTGAAGCGGCAGCGTACGTAGAAGTGAAAGCATAGCCCCCCAATTAAAATTTTTGTTTTAATCCAAAGTCACTATAGGACAAAATAAGGATTTGTTGGCTACCCACTTTTGGAGACAATCTTGGGACATCAAAGTGACCAGCAAGATACTCTTGTAGTTAGGAACGTATGTGAACCGGCACTCAAATCAAGGCAAGGCACTATTCTTGAGGACTAAGCAAGGCAAGCATAGGCTAAGCTAGGCAAGAGAGAGAAATGCAAGAGACACACAGTGTGCGACACAGAGAAGTGAAGTGCAAGGTGTGCACGAAGAGTGACTAAGAAGTGTGCAGAGAAGTGCTAAGCATACAACCAAAGATTCCAAGGCCCCATTGAAGCTGTGCGCGTGTCAACAGAAGGTGTATAACCCTAATCCTTATTGGAAGCTTGGTGCAAGGTGTGCAAAAGTGCAGGCTTGGAGAAGGTGGAGGTCTGGTGCAGAGAAGGCCGACAACAACAAGACCCTTGGGCATTTTGTATTTTGTGATTGAGCACTCTATGGGATTTTGCATAGAAGCATTTGATTGTATTCTGCATCACCATTGTATTTGTCTTCTTATAATCAATTGATAGAGGCTTCTAGTGTGTATCTTTCTTCTTGTCTTTCCCTTTTCTCCCATAAACACTCAAATCCCTTTTGTACAAGAATCCCCCAACAAAATTTGGCATGCTTGATGGGACTCCAAGGAGATTTGAGCATAGGAGAAGAAATATTGGAGTGTGGAGAAGCATTATTCAAGTGGCGATAGTACTACTTCATTGGGTTAAGAGGTAAATATTCTTATCAGTTATCTCATACTAAGAGGATTATGAACAGCTCATGACTGCAACCTGGTTCCAAACATTGAGGGTCACCTGCAAAGAAACAAGAAGGAAGGCTGTTAGAAGATCCTCCAGTCCACTGTCGTCAACCTCATCAGTAAAGAGCATGGCAGGTCAGGTAGATTTGGAAACCCTGCTATTAAGATTAAATATAAAATTTCCTTCTTTCAAAGGCTTAGCTTAGGAGGATCCGGATGAGCATATTAGGAGGTTTTTAGCACTATGCAAAACAAGAGGCTTGATGGGAAGAGAGGATGTATTTTTGATACTCTTGCCTGCCACATTAGAAGGGTTAGCAGATAAATGGTTCAGCTAGTTTGCTAAAAAACCTTTCACCACTTGGGACTTAATGAAAGATGCATTCAAAACTCAATTCCAACATGGAAATACTAGAGAGATAATCACAGAGGAATTAGAAAACTTGAGACTGGGTCTAAGTGAAAAGTTTTCAGAGTTTGTAACTAGGGCCAAGGCACTAATGGCTAAGCTGCCAGATCCTCCACATGATTTCTTTATTAAGAAATGGTTAGCTAAGTCACTTCTAGTGACCACACAATGTAAAATCAAGGAATTAGTGTTGCCAACAACCTCCATAGGAGAGTTCATCAACACAACTACATGAGTGGAGCAAATAAGGCAACAATATGGAGCAATTTCTTCTCAACTACCCTATTCTACACAAATGGAGGATCCAATAATCAAGCTAAGGAAAGAGCTGGAGGGCTTAAAAAGGAATAAGCCCCACAACGAGGAGGAGAATGCTGTTACTCAGTTGAGGAGGGAGATTGAGGCATTGAAGCTACAAAAGGAAGAGGAAGACGAAGCAGAAGAACTGGCTCAACTTCGATAAGAGTTACAGGAAAAAGGGGGTGGCATCAAAGTGGGCTGTGCAGCAAGCAAGGTCATGTAGTAAGTGAATTTCCTATGTTAAGTGTAACTTGCCAATTGTGCAGGAAAGTTGGTCATAAGGGCCAAGAATATCAATCAAGAGGAATGCCTGCAACAACATATTGGACACAAGGAGGAACCCGACCACCAGCTAATATGATGGCGGTTGCACCTAATCAAGGTAACAATTACAACCCTAGACAGAGGGATAACTTTGGAAATGGGCCTAGGAGGCCAATTATTTGTTTCAAGTGTGGAGAATGTGGGCACTATCAAAGTAGGTGCACTCTACCAGAAAATGATCCTCCTTACAGGAAATGCCTAGAAGCTATAGACCACTATACTAATTGTTGTCCTAAGAACCAAGCATCTTCATCTCCGCCCCACATTCAAATGATTTTTGTGCGCAAAGAAGAAATAGTAGATCAAGTCAATGTGCTATCTCCATCTACAAGGTGGTGTAGTTAGAAGAAATTGAATCTTTTATAGTACAGACAAGACGCAAGGGGAAGGCTCAAGTGGAAATAGGTCAAGAATCAATGATTAATGGATTGGACAAAGACAAAGACACATCTGAAGACAAAGCCACCACATGTTCAGACACAAGGCAAAAAGAAAAATCTCATAAGTACCAGTGATGCCATTGGACATGCATTCAACATGGTTCATGAGGAGTTTGATAAGTCATTTGGAGCCCATGATCTTAAGGAATCAAAAGCTTCCAGACTACTCAAGTCCATGAAAAAGGAGGTGAGTATCTTTTGTTTAATAAAGATGGATGGGAAAGTCAGGTCAGAACTCTTGCAGATAATTGAGGAGGTGTCCACAACAAGTTTAGTGGCAAAGGCTACTATTATGTATAAACATAAAATTATAGGGGAAGAACCCCTCACAGATTATAAGAGCCCTCGGCTATTAGTCTCTATCAAGGGTCATGAGTTTCAAGGAGTTATTGTGGATGGTGGTTCTGGCATTAACTTGATGCCTGAACATACCATGAAAAAGATTGGACTACACCCTTCAAGACCTGCAAACTTCACTGTAACACTGGTAGACCAAAGCATAGTAAAGCCTATGGGAGTGGTCCCTGGAGTCCCGGTCAAGATACAAGGTACCATCTTTAGCTTGTATTTTGTTTTTTTAACGCTACCACAGGTAGAAGGAAGTTTCCCTCTGTTAACTGGGAGACCTTGGTTAAGGCATGCCAATGTACTACATGACTGGGGTAAGGACACAATGTGGGTAAAGCACAAGGGAAAAGAGTTGCAGTAGATATTTTAGAAGAAGGACCAGACAATCAAAGACATACCAGCATGATGCAGACAATTGGCATTTGTATGGAAGAAAAATTGTTGGACAACCCATAAGCAGATCTATTTGAAGGAGCAAATTTATATGAAGATGAAAACATGCTGGCTTGGCTCCATGCAAAAGACCCATCTTCCTGCTATGGAATTTTTCCAAACTCAAGTAGAGAGGAAGCATATGAAGAAAAAGAGGACATCATTCAGGTTATTGACTCGAGGGAGAGAGTCTCAGTCAAAGGCCATAGAAGAGAGAAGAAAAGAAAAGCCCTTAAGTGCAACGGTGACGAGACTACTTAAAATTCTATATGAAGGCTAGCTTGTTATGGATATCATCTATTATGTCAATTTTTATGATAGTAAGTGCAGGGCTTTACTGTTGGGGCTTCAATCACTAATTAGACATGAAGACATGAAGGTATATGAAGGAAGAAGGAAGACAAAGAGAAGTGAAAGAAAAGCACTCAGAAAATCAACCCTAAGTGAAGGGAAAAATTCACATTTGTAATTTGGTGCAAAAGTAGAGTTTAATTTTGATAGAGAACTTCTAGAATTACGAGTTTGAGTTTAGGAGTATGTAGAAAGTATGTATATAAGTCAATTTGAGTTGAAAAATAAAAGAGGAGAACTTGATTTGTAAGTTTTGAGTGAGTAGATAAAAGTATGTTGATGAAGAACTACTCAGAGTAGCAGAGTTTTCCATGGCTATGAGCAGAATAAATCCAAGCCATTTTGTACACATCTTCTCCAATAGATAACACATGTTTGTGTAGAAGACTTTGATCTAATTCCTCTTGTGTAAAGATTTTCAAGTGATTTCATATCAGTATGAAAGTTACTTGATAGTTACGAGTTTTCTGGTGCACTTTTCCCTAATCTTCTTAAGGTGAGATCTCACAGTACAGTGTAAAGTGTTTCATAAGTGATAGCTCATTTTGAAGCTACTACCTTCAACTACAATTGACCAAAAGATCTTTGCAAAACGTGACGTGTACATAGATTAATGAGTCTAATAGTGGAGGTATGTCAAATGGATGAAGTCATTTTTTAGATTTCAGACATAGTTCAAATGTTGAAGTGAATTCAAAAGATTCTGAAGTTATTACTTGAAAGTTTTCCTTGGAATGTCTTTCTTAATAGCAAGAACTTCTATTAGCAATGATCAAAAGAATTTACAAGAATCAAGCTAGTACAGATCAGATTTGAGGTTAGAAGAAAAGGTGTAGATTTCTGAAGAGTAAATTTTTGGATTTCACTAAGTGTAGTGATAAAGGTTTCAAATTTAGAGTGTTGCTAAGCTAACAATGGTTATGGAGGTATTCTAATATCACTTTAGCTTAGTGCTTGTGGTGTTTCATACATCAACAAGTGGTATCAGAGCAAAAAGGTCCTCAAGAGTGAAAGGAGGTGCAGATATAAGAGGAGTTGAAAAGTTCTTCATTGAAAAGGTGAAAGCTGAGGTGTTTAACAGCAGAAGACATCAGAGGAGTACTTCGAACTTATTCTCAAGGGTAAATATCTACAAAAGGTACCATAATTTAATCTTATACTCATAGGTTGCAACAGAAGCAAGAAGACTATGGTAGATGATGTATCTATTGACAAACTAGACAGAGATAATTATCCTGCTTGGGTAATGAGAATGGAAGCCTTAGTTATGAGTAAGGATCTAATGGTATATGTGATAGATGAAGAAGAAAAGCCTACATTTGAAGATGATAGTCAACCAAGGAAAGAAGAACTAGAAGCTTTGAAGCTATGGCAGAAGAGAGATGCAAGTGCAAGGACTTATATATACAACACTATCACAGATCATTTGTTACCACATATCACAGGTTTAGAAACAGTTGAAGACATATGGAATGCTTTGGAAGATCACTTCCAAATTACTACTAAAGCTAGGAAGGCTATCTTGTGGTCAGAGTTTACCACATTTAAAAAGAAGCAAAGTCAGAGCATTAGTGATTATGTCACTAAGATGAAGGACTTGGCAGATAGTCTTCAATCTATTGATGAGGATATTGAAGATCATAGGTTGATAGCACAATTGCTTGCAGGATTGAGAGGAGATGAAAGGTGGAAACCTTCTGTACTTTCAATTGAACTTTCATTAAATCATTATGTACCAGAATTAAATCAATTGCTTGGAATGATGCTTACATTTGAGCAAGATCTAAAGTCAGATGGAGATAAAGGACATAGTTCTGCTATGTATGCAAAGAATAAGAAGAAAAGTGAGAAAGGTAAAGCAAAGGATGAAGAAGAACTGACTACTCAAGCAAATTATGCAAGAGGAAGAGGTATTGGCAGAGGTAAAGGTCGAGGAAATGGAAGAGGTAGAAGTAATCAGAACAATAACAAGAAGACATGCTGGATTTGTGGATTGAGCAATCATTTAGCTTATGATTGTTGGCATAACCAACAAGGATCAAGTCAGAGTCAAAGTAATAATGGTAGTGGACGAGGTGGAAGGTTTCATAATCAATTTCAAAGAGGAAGACAAAATTCAAGAGGAAGTTTTGGTAGAGGTGGTGGAAGAAATTGGAATTAGAATCAATCTTATAACATGACGTATTACAACTATGGAAATGATACACATAATGACAACCATACAACATTGATGATGAATTCAATAAGTGCATCAGAGAAGGAGGATCTCAAGGTATTCTATATTGACACTGGTTGTTTAAATCACTTGTCAGGTAATATATAATTTTTATCAAAATTGGAAGAAGATATTTCAAGTCACACAGTACAAACAGGTGACAATACAAAACATAATGTGCATTCAGTTGGAAAAGCGAAGTGCAGGAGTGGAGCTGATTTGCTAACAAATGTCTTGTATATCCCAACAATACCAAAGAATCTGCCTAGTATGGCAAATAGTAGAGAAAGGTTTTCAAGTAAGATTGGCAAATGAAGGAGTATTTGTTGAAGACCTAGAGGATGGATATAACCATCTATGGTAAGAAGGAAGGTAGACCCTTTTACTCTTAAAGTGCAAGGGAATGTTGGTCAAGCCCTGATTACACATGGTGATGAAGTACTGATAGAGTTAGACCTCTGGCATAAGAGGTTAGGACACTTCAATGAAAAAGGAATTAAAACCATGGTGGAGAATCAATCTGTAATAGGGCTACCTAATGTAAAGAGCCAACATATGATCTACAAATGTGAAGCTTGTTAGATGGGAAGGGCACACAGGTTATCGTTTCGGAGAAAAGGTTTTAAACATGATGGTTTGCTAGAGCTCATACATACATATGTATGGGGACCAACAAAAGAAGGATCAATCAATGGTTCTAGGTATTATGTTCTTTTTATTGATGATGCTACAAGATGGATAACCATTTATGTTTTGAAGGAAAGATCAAAAGTTTTTGGAGCCTTCAAACATTTTCATGCATATGCAGAGAGAGTTACAGGTCAAAAGCTCAAGAGGTGAAGGTCTAATGGAGGGGGAGAATACTTCTCCCAAGAATTCAATGATTATCTTTGGAAAGCAGACATCAAGAGAGAAATAACTTGCAGGTATACACTTCAACATAATGGGGTGGCAAAAAGAAGGAATAGAACTTTGTTTGAGTTTGCTAGAGCAATGCTAAAGGAAAAGTATTGTCTTAATTATCTTTGGGTAGAGGCTATAAATACACCTACATATCTTGTGAATAGATTAGCATGTGTAGCTCTAAATGGAATGACCCCTTATGAAGCTTGGTGGGGTAAGAAACCAAAACTTGTTCATTGTAAGGTGTTTGGATAGATTGCCTATGCTTATGTACCATCACAACTCACACATAAGCTTGAACAAAAGCCTAAAAAATATGTGTTTATTGGATATGATGAAAAGCAGATGGGTTATAGGCTATGGAGTCCTCTAACCAAACAATTTACTATTTCCTGAGATGTGACATTTGATGAAGAGAAGAGTTGGTATGGAGATAAAGAATGTAATCTTGAAACATTTGAAGAAGAGGTAAGAAGAAGTGAAAGAGGTAAACCACACATGTAGGTAGATGGAGATGAGGATCATATGCAAGAAGCACATCCATAGTTGGATCATATAGAAGAAATGAAGATGTACCTAGATTTGATGAAGAAGTATATCCAGATACACATGAAGAGTGTGAACAAAGAAGGTCAACTAGTGAGGAAAAAACCAAGAAGTTATTCCTATGATACTTCTTATTTGACTCAGAAAAACTATGCTTACATGGTTAAGGAAGATGAAGAACCTCAAAGCTATGATGAAGCAAAAGGTAAGAGACAATGGGAAGAAGCAATGAAGGAAGATTTTAATGCACTTGAAGAGAAGAAGACTTGGGAACTTGTTCCAAAACGTAATGGTAAGAAAGAGATTGAAAATAAATGGGTTTACAAAATAAAGAAGCATGTAGATGGAAGAATAGCCAGATACAAAGCTAGATTGGTGGTTAAAGGCTATGCTCAAACTCATAGCATAGATTATGATGAGACATTCAGTCCTGTAGCAAAGACGTCAACTATAAGGACAATCATTGCTACTGCAGCATCAAAATGATGGACATTGAGTCAATTGGATATAAAGAATGCAATTTTAAATGGACATATATCAGATGAATTCTACATGGAGCAACCTCAAGGGTTTGCAGATTACAAGTATCGAAATTATGTTTGCACATTGAGAAGAGCACTTTATGGATTAAAGCAAGCTCCAAGAGCTTGGAATTATATACTTGTGAAGTATCTTAATGATCTTGGATATCAAAGTTCAAAAGCAGATGTAAGTTTACTTATCAAGAGAACAGATGAAGGTATGATCTACATTTGTATTTATGTAAATGATATTATAA
The DNA here is from genome assembly GCA_020310875.1 of Ceratopteris richardii. NCBI lineage: Eukaryota > Viridiplantae > Streptophyta > Polypodiopsida > Polypodiales > Pteridaceae > Ceratopteris > Ceratopteris richardii. The sequence goes on along the minus strand of CM035420.1, from coordinate 32,437,259 downwards.
TCACAGGTACTTCAAATGAAGGAATCAAGGAGGTGAAGAGATTACTTGAAAAGGAATTCAAGAAAAGTGATCTAGGAAAATCATCATATTTTCTTGGAATGGAAATCACTTATGCAGATCATGGCATATATGTATCACAAGAAAGGTATCTTTTGAATCTTCTAAAGAAGTTTAACATGGAGAATTGCAGAAAGGCATCAAAACCACTAGAGTTCAATCATAAACTTACTAAATATGATGGTGTAGAGTTCAAGGATACGAGGAAGTATCAATCTTTAGTGGGAAGCTTGATTTATGCCACACTAACAAGACTTGATCTTAGTTATGCAGTGGGAGTTGTTTCTCAGTTCATGCATTGTCCAAAGGACCCACATTGGATTGCAGGTCAAAGAGTTCTTAGATACATCAAAGGAACTTTGAAGGAAGGATTATATTATCCTTTTACATAAGATATAAATTTGAGAGCATATAGTGACTCAGATTGGGCAGGAAGTCAAGATGATAGAAGGTCAACACATGGGTATATGATATACATAGGAGATAAACTTGTGAGTTGGTGTTCAAAGAAACAACATACAGTGGCTTTATCATCAACTAAAGCTAAGCACAAAGAGCTTGTGGAAGCAGCAAAAGAAGTGATATGGATGCAGACATTATTCAAAAGCTTGGACATTGATCAAGGTATACCTATCATACATGGAGATAATATGAGTTCATTGTATCTTGCAGCAAATCCTATATTTCATGCAAGAACAAAGCATATAGAAATTCAATATCATTTCCTGAGAGAAAAGGTAATGGAGAAGGAGCTTGAAGTGGCATACACTTCTACAAAAGATCAGATTGCAGATATTATGACAAAGATCTTGGATGGAGTCAAGACAAGCAGATTCAAAGAAATGGTAGGAGTAAAAGAGAAGAAGGATATGAAGAAGACAAAGAATGCTAATTAGTGATTGAGGGGGATCTGTTGGGGCTTCACTCACTAATTAGACATAAAGACATGAAGGTATATGTAGGAAGAAGGAAGACAAAGAGAAGTGAAAGCAAAGCACTCAGAAAATCAAGCCTAAGTGAAGGAACAAATTCACACTTGTAATATAGTGCAAAATTAGAGTTTACTTTTGATAGATAACTTTTAGAATTACGAGTTTAAGTCTAGGACTATGTAGACCATATGTATATAAGTCAATTTGAGTTGAAAAACAAAAGAGGAGAAATTGATTTGTAAGTCTTGAGTGAGTAGAGAAAAGTCAGGTTCTTTCTGAGAGAGATGTTGAGGAAAAGCTACTCAGAGTAGGAGAGTTTTCCATGGCTATGAAACAAGATGTGTACACAGAGAAATGAGTGTAATAGTGAAAGTATGTCAAATCAATGAAGTCGTTTTTCAAATTTCAAACATAGTTCAAATGTTGAAGTGAATTCAAAAGATTTTGAGGTTATTACTTGAAATTTTTTCTTGGAATGTCTTGCTTAATATTAGCAAGAAATTCTACTATAAAATGATCAAAAGAATTTACAAGAATCAAGCTAGTATAGATCAGATTTGAAGCTAGAAGAAAAGGCACAGATTTTTGAAGAGTAAATTTTTGGATTTCACTAAGTGTAGTGATAAAGGTTTCAAATTTAGAGCATTTCTAAGCTAATGATGGTTATGGAGGTATTCTAATATAACTTTAGCTTAGTTCTTGTGGTGTTTCATACATCAACATTTACGAGAATGTGGAAGGAGTACCTGAAAGTCTTTGGAAACAGAGGGTTCCATTGGATGAAGAAGCTGGAATAGTAAAAATGAAATTTTGCAAATTAAGTTATAAAGTAGCTAAAACAAAGATACAAAAGATGAAGTATAGAGGAGATAATATTTTAATGAAGGATTTAGTGTGGCCCTATCATAGGTTCAGTATGAAGTCAAAACAAAGGATGGACAATACAATTGGAGATTATGGAGGGGTTCCTCTTAGTCAACATATCAAGCCTCAAGGCCTGTCATCAACACAAGCGAAGATTTATCGATCACTTGGATCCTGCAAAATTTATCAAGGTTGTACATAGCCTTCTCATGTCATTTTTGCTTACTTTTTAGTAGCTTTTATCCATTTTCATGCTTTCTCTTTGAGTTTTTAGCAAATTTAGCAACTCTTTCATAGTCCTTGGCATAAGTACAATTTTTGGAATTTTTTGGGAAACTTTTCAAGCATTTTTAGAATTTTTCTAGCATTTTTTAATCCTTTTCACATGTCATTTTCTTGGAAAATTTGAGGAATAAAGGAAGCTCTCTGTGGTTTAGAGTGAGGAAATTGGCCTAGACCTGTAGGGAATTTTATGAGAATTTTTTGAGAATTTTTTTGGATTTTTTTCCATTTCTTTGGATTTTTTTTTTGGATTTTTCTCCAATTTTAGATATTTCAAAAAAAAGACCCCCATGAATTTTTTCGAAAAGAAACCTCTCTCTCTCTCTCTCTCTCTCTCTCTCTCTCTCTCTCTCTCTCTTTCTTCAGCCCCCCTCCCCCTCTCCCCCCCAACTCCTCCCCCTCGTGGCCCCCCTCCCCATTTTTTATTTCATATTCTGATTATTTTATTTTTATTTTATTTATTTATTTATTTATTTAATTGAATTTATTTATTTTTTTAATTTTCAACTTTCCAAACCATGCGTGTTCAAATATTTTTTTTTCTTTTTCATGGTTCAAACCTTTTGGCTCTGGATCGCGCCTTGGATGGCCATTGTTGTCAAAAGTGGGGTCATTTTCATGTATCTCGGCACCTCTGAATTCATTTTTTGCCTTAAGTTTTTCAAAATCCCATGTTTTCTCTGACTTTTGGTCAAAACCCACGTGTTTTAAGCACATTTATCACATTTTTTTTAAACCACATGGTCCACATGGTCTATTCTCACTTTGTTTTACCTTATGTTTCACAATTTCCCATATGCACCCCCTGTCGCTCTACTGTTTGATCATTTTGGCCCTCTGAAGACCCCATACTCCTACTCCATCACCCTCCCTTTAGCCTTCTGCCCAACCCCATCCTTACCCCTCCTTGCCTATCCATCTCCGTCCCCTCAGCCCTCCCTTCCCCTTCCTTCATACCCTCACTTTGCCCTCCTTTTCTTTTTCATGAAAAATTTACACTTTTGGTTCTTCTCTGGTGTCTGTTCTCTATGTTTTTGGTGGACTTGGTAGCTTCTCAAGTGTCCTCTTAAAGCTTTTGCAGCATAGGAGTCATGGTGTCATCTATGCTCCTCGTTTTGGTTGGGAGAGCACATTAGGTGGTAGGCAACTGTTGAGCCCATAAAATTCATATTGGTCAAAGTCAACCACAATCAAAGTCAACCATAGTCAAAGTTGAAATGGTAAAAGACAAAGCAGTCAAAGTCAACAAAGTTGAGTTAAAGTAAACATGGGCAAAGTCAAAGAGTTCAAAGTTCAGGTGTCAAAGTGCACAGGTAGAGCACAATTAATTGGTTCACAAAGGGTAAAATTGTAGAAAATTGGTTGCAGGTTGCATAGGTTATATTTATATAATATCTCTAAGGTTCAAAGTGTTTTAAAGTGTTTTGGAAGGTTTCGGTGAACCCTATCTTAGGTGCACATTTGAAGAAGTAAAATGCAAAATGTGAAGGTATGTGAAGTGGCAACATACATAGAAGTGAACGTATGGCCCCCCAATTAAAATTTTTGTTTTAGTCTAAATTCATTAAAGGGCAAAACAAGGATTTGTTGCCTGCCCACTTTTGGAGACAATCTTGGGACATCAAAGTGAGCACCAAGATACTCTTACAGTTAGGAGCATATGTGAACCGACACTCAAATCAAGGCAAGGCATTATTCTTGAGGACTAAGCAAGATGAGCATAGGCTAAGCTAGGCAAGAGAGAGAAGTGCAAGAGACACACAGTGTGTGATGCAGAGAAGTGAAGTGCAAAGGTGTGCATGAAGAGTGACTAAAAAGTGTGCAAAGAAGTGCTAAGCATACAACCAACGATCCCAAGGCCCCATTGAAGTTGTGCCCGTTGTCAGAGAGATTCTCTCTCTCCTCTTTGATAAGAAATGAAGAAAGAAAAACTTTCAATATGGTTATATCTCAACTCTTCTAAGCTTCTAATTTGACTAAACTCACTCTTTTAGTATTTACAAGCTGAAGAAGTTAGAGATGAGAATCAAACAGAAACCAATACTTGACATTTGGGTTTTTGCTTCTATCATTTAATGTCCATTTGCATTTGTTTTGCACCCTTCATGGTAATGGCTATGAGAACAAAAATGTTATTTAGAATATGTGCATATATGAATGTGTATATAAGTAAGTATTTATATGAATATGTATGTGTGCATGGGTATGAGAATGCGTGTGCCCATGTGTATGCGTATGCATTGAAGAGAATGAGTATTTGTATTAGAAGTGTGGGCAAGGACAATCTATTAAAGATAGGGACATGAGGTTAAGTATTATTATTTTTTGAATATTTATCACGTGCATCTATGTAAGCGTTTGAGCTAATAAAATTGAATATTTTAAAAACCAAATATTACAAAAATACAAAATATGTGGGTAAATAATATATAACACTTAAATTAGACTATAGGAATGAAATGAATTATTCAAAAAAAATTTAATAATAGAAAGGGAATCATCAATAGAAGAGCGCTGAGTTGTACTTGATAGTGAGAAGCAGCAGATCTTTGGGAAGAACAAAGAGAACGATTGCTCACCCTCATGAAAGCCATCGTATTTGTCACTTGATGCTAGAGGTCCGACATGACTAAGGTTACTTCATGGACGGCTGAGAACGTTGTTGGTGAAAGCATGGACTGGGTGTAATACTTCTGTCATAAGCCATGCATGGATTACGAAGAGCTGATATCAGTCTAAGTATCTTTTCTTTTGACATTTTGGTTTCGCAGGCGCTAAGTAATGTGTTAATCAAACGGCACTGCTCTTCATAATTGGTTTTCCGATAGCTGAATACTTGAGTTCTAATCCTATTCTGGTTCGTGGTCTTGAGTTCGATTGTTGATTGACTATTGACTTTGTTTCTCTGATGTTGTGAAACTCTCACTTTATTGATTATCTCTCATGATTCGAAATTATTGAAGAATACAAGATCAGATCCTCTGACAATTCTGAAAAATGATCGATGTAAGCTTTTTGATTAGACTACACTGAAGTTGCGCACGAATGAAGAGCTGAACTGGTGAGCACAATTGCGAAGTTATTTACGTTTGAATAATTAATGAATTATGCTTTGTTTCACTCTATATATAACAGTGATGATTCAGTTCTGATGAAGACATGTTTAGGAAAATTTCGAGAAACGTATTTGATTTGATACAAAATTTGATTCCGTGTGAAGGGAAAAGAAGAAGACCAATATACTTATTATTGCTGCTCTGATAACTATTGAAGCGCTGAAAGTCTGAAGTTAGATTGAAGATGAAGATGTATATGTCCTGAAGTTTCTTTTTTACTATCGACTTTATCAATCTCAACGCAATCTTCTTGTTGACAATACCGCTGACCTTGCTGATGACGCTGGTAGTTTTAAACATTCTGATGATGATAATAGTAGCTGATTTGAATAGATGGATAATGATCAGGTTAGTTTTGCTTTTTGATAATCATTATTCCTCTTAAAAATAGAAAACAACATACTCATTGCTGCCAGAGCTTCTACACGAGTTCTTTTACCTTTCACGTCATATGATAGCATAATCATATGGAACTAGTGAAAAGCGTGATTGTTATGTGTTATTATAGTTTATGATTGGATCCTATAATCATGAATTTGTTATAAATTTTCCATCCTACTCTCAGTATTTCATCTATTCTGTTGAAAACGATGAGCTTATGGTACTTTGACGCTTCTGAAATCTTATAAGAATTTGAAAAGGCAAAAATTTGATCTATGATACATATACCTTATGCTATAAAGTTTGGTTTCACTATTCATTTAGTTCAAGTTCACATGTTCACTAGGATTAGCAGTAGTCAAAATCAGAGGACGTGGAAGTAGATTGTAAAGTTTACAGTCAGCTTTGACATGTGATCTGATTGAAGATGCAGGTTAAATAAAGTTTTCATTTAGACTTATCTCTGATTTACTTTTGAAATTTTGGAAAAGTATCATACATTAAGTTCTGTGTGACTGAGTTTGTAAACTCATATAATTTAACTTAATAAATGGCTGATGAAAAGTTTATATTTGTCACTGCGCCAAATTTTTGTTAAATGAATTTTACTCTGAAAGAATCTTTTATGATTATAAAATCTTCTATGAAGTTAATGAAGTGCTGCAGGCGCATATCGGAGGCGAGAAGGGTGTGATGAAAAGAAAATAAAAACGTTTGGAACATGTTCTTTCAGGGCATGAATCATACAAAACGGACGAGTTAACATCTGTGTATTCTCTGTTTGTTGTTTGCGGATGAATGCAGACATGTTTACATTGAAGTTTAAGGCTCGATATCTTCAATCCATTCAACTAATACAAGTTCTTCATAAGGTTTGCTGACGAGCAATAAGTTTGCTCAGTTCAGATCAATTTTAAGTTATGAAAATGAAAGAGGTTTGTAACGCCAAACTTTAGATCAATTAGGATTAAGCTGAATCTTGTGCGTGTGTTTTGAACTTTATAATTAAAACACATAGTCTAATAACTCTTGTTAGAGAAGGATTATGCTAATCACTATACTCAGCGCCTTATTATTTTTATGTATGCTTTCTAACATAAAGCATTTTCATATCGCAAGTTTGTATATGATATAATGAACTTTTGTATAAAATCTAAAGCGCAAGATTTCATAAATTAAAACTATTAAAGTTGTGTAAAATTAGAAATAGGAAAGCATGGTGACTTGACTCATTGAAAATTTGTGAAGTGCAACAATGGACTATGAATTAGGATGAAACAATGTCACATTTATCGAGAAGAAGCTATTCATTTCAAAACGAAAGAAGATTTTTTTGTGCTTCTCTCACTTGCCCATTTGATAAATTTTACAAAGTGATCTAATCATTCCATCTTTTATGAGACCATGGCCATCATCCAACTTGAGTTCTTGTTTGTGTTTCACGTGAAATGTTATGTGATTGTTAGAAATATTGAAACGAAATGATTTTGCAAAAAGTTTGAGATTATGAGAAAGGAGTTTTGCATAAGCTCTTGAACTTCCATTGAACCTGAGTTTAAAGAACTTTTTTCGAATTATTGGATATTTTGTTGAATTAGTAATGCTTTTTTGTTGAGTCAATATTAGATGATTTGTTACCTTATGGTTTACTCGATTAAAATATAATCAAACGGATTCTTTGCCTGACGCACATTCATCTATTATAGCTTTCAATCCACAATGTGTGACATTCTCTTTGTTGGTTTAATTGAAAAGCATTTATCTTATATATAGTTCTACATGACCGCTTTGAAAAGTGATGATTTTCATAAATTGTTATAGAGATGCTGCTTAGAAGTATGAACCAAACTCTTAATTGACACTAGATGCTATGATCATCTTTATGACTTTCAAACCTTTGAAATTCTAAATCATTAACCTCAACCACATGTCTCATTACGCATGTCTCACGATATGTTTTCCATCGTTCATCATATGAAACCTTGATATAAAAACATTGAACGCAGTTGACTTGACATGTCTCTCTTACGAGTTCGAGTTTGTTTTAGAAACATATATAAGAATATTAAGTAAAGAGGAGAAAAGAATGATGAACCTTGTATCAAAGCACGTAGGTGATGATTGAATAAGTTTAGGAAATCAATGTCGCAAACACATGTTTTTGTTTTCAGAAATCATTATTTGAACTATGTAATTTTCATGGAGTTTAATTTATGTCTTTGAGCCTCCACTGCACTTGAGCTTGCTCCAAGCACCTCGCGTGTGCTATAATTCCAACGGTTTGTTTGATCCACCGACCGTTGCTTTTGCGCCTACACCATGTCGATAGAAAGTGTCCAACCCTCCCCCTTATTGGAAGCTTGGTGCAAGGTGTGCACAAGTGCATGCTTGGAGAAGGTGGAGGTCTGGTGCAGAGAAGGCCGACAACAACAAGACCCTTGGGTATTTTGTATTTTGTGATTGAGCATTCTGTGGGATTTTGCACAGAAGCATTGGATTGTATTGTGCATCACCATTGTATTTGTCTTCTTATAATCAATCGACAGAGGCTTCCGGTGTGTATCTTTCTTCTTGTCTTTCTCGTTTCTCCTATAAACACTCAAATCCCTTTTGTGCAAGAATCCCCCACCATATGGTGATTGTCTTGTACTGTTTTGCTTGCTTTTATGGTTGAGTGGTTGTGGCAGCATTAGTCTTTGCACAAGAGGAGAAGTCCGCTTTTCTTTGAGCCTGTTCATCCACAATTAAGTTGTTCTGGAACATGGAGCTTTTGACACATACAACATGTTTTTGGCTAGGATTAGTCCTAGAAGAACTAAGAGAATCTGTGACACCTAGATTTGTGAGCATGCAATTCTCTAATGCTAATGTGATGCATTGTTCTTGTACCCAAACTTGAAGAAGTTGACTTCTTAGGTTCAAGTTAACTGCATGGTCATAAATCCAATCTTGACCCAAAACAAGTGGCTCTGTGAGGTCCTCATCGTGACATACTGGCATTTTCACTGAACATCTTGAAGGTAGATGGGAAGTTCCACCTCGCCCAAACAAGGGATTTCCACACCTCACAAACCTATGAGATAGGCTTCAATGGGCTTGATGTTCAATTGTAGGTCTTGGCAGTATGAAAGTCTAACTGCACTAGTTGCTGCACCTGAGTCAACCAAGGCTCTCATATTCTTTACACTCTTTCCTCGTCCTTGATGGAGAGTGTTAATCTCCAAAAGAACAACCTACTCTTGAATTTAGAACACCTCTATATCAAGAGTAAGTCAAAACCTTCATTAAATTATAGGTCCAATCTCCAAATTCTCAAAATTAAGAAAATCTGTGAAGAAAGTGAAACACAGAAAAGTCTGCTGCAGAATTTCTTCACATTGACTTATCAACCATGTAAAGTTTTTGATGAAACTTTGTACGAATCATCTCCTAGGGATTGCGCATCACTTCCAAGTTGAATCACTTGAAAAGCTTTAGTATAACTTGAGAAATTGTCTTCACAAGTTACCTATGTCTGAATCTGCACTTCTGAGAAGTCGATTTAGACACCCCTAACTTCTTAACTTTAGTTCTCACAATATCTACCCCGTTTTGCCAAATGCTTTTAGCCACGAGTAGATCACCTTCCAACTTAAAGATTAAGTGCTTGCTTGCACAAAACTTTAAACTATGGAGTGAGCACTGGTCAAAAGATTAAACACGAAATTTGCGCCTGTTTCAGAGAACTGTAGACACTCAACACATATGAATGTTCCTACTCACAATTCTCCTAGCCTGTTTACAATTAGACTCTGAAATTCAGGTCACAGGCTCATTAACTAACAACTTAGATATCCTCAAAAGGATTTCACAAATGATCAAACACAGAAGGAGCAGACACGAAAAGATCGGGCGCAAAATTTCTTCATTAACTCAGAAATTTACAACTGAGTGATGAGAGCTAACTCAACTAACTTTTCTCTATCTCTTGACTCCTAACTTCCTCAATCTTGACTTCTACAAATGCTCTCATACATGCCCCGACTTTTCTCAAAGTATTTATAGATAATTTGTACAAGTTTATTACTCAAACAAAGATCTGAGTCACCTATGACTATACTAATGTACATATGTGTACACTTCTCTTATCCTCTGAATATGTCTTTCTTCCAAGCTTCAATGGTTGATCCTTCCTTCACTCTTTAACCTTCCAAGTCTTCAATTGGTGATTGGTCTGCACCAACAGCTCCCCCTCAATCATCAATTGAGGTTTCTCCTTTCTTCTTTATACCTGCCATGTCCTTAAACTTCTGTAGCTTTGGTCCATCCAAGCTCTTTGTAAGCATATCAGCTATCTGATCTTTTGTTGAAGTATGTATGACTTCAATCTCCTTATCCATCACTTTCTCTCTTAGAAAGTGATACTGAATCTCAATGTGTTTGGTCCTGGCATGAAAAACAGGATTAGCAGCTAAATACAATGAACTCATGTTATCTCCATATATGATTGGTACTCCATGCATAATGTCAAGACTCTTCATCAAGGTCTTAACCCAAATTACTTCCTTTGCAGCTTCAACCATGCCTTTATACTCTGCTTCTGTAGAAGATAAAGCAACTGTATGTTGCTTCTTGGAACACCATGAGATAAGTTTATCTCCCACATAACACATGTATCCAAATGTAGATCTTCTATCATCTGGATTACCTGCCCAATCTGCATCACTATAAATTTTGATATTTGTATCTGAGGTAAACCCATAATACAAACCTTCATTGAGTGTACCCTTGATGTACCTCAACACCCTTTGTCCTGCAATCCAATGTTCTTTCCTTGGGCAATGCATAAATTGAGACAAAACCCCTACTGCATATGATAAATCAGGTCTAGTTAGAGTAGCATAGATAAGGCTACCAACCAAACTCTGATATTGTCTCATGTCCTTGAATTCTTCACCTCCATACTTACTCAATTTGTGATTCACCTCCATTGGTGTAGGTGCTACCCTGCAATCATCCATTTTAAACTTGATTAACAAGTTCTTCAAATACCTTTCTTGGGTCACAAATACTCCATGTTGAGTATATGTAATCTCCATGCCCAAGAAGTATGACAAGTCCCCCAAGTCACTTATCTTGAACTCCTTTTCCATTTGCCTCTTGAGCTTTTGTATTCCTTCTTCATCTGTACCTGTAAGAATTATATCATCAACATATATGCACATGTATATGAAACCATTTTCACTTGCCTTGACAAGCAAGCTACTATCTGCTTTAGACACCTGAAAACCAAGCTCTTTTAGGAACTTCACAAGTCTATAGTTCCATGCCCTTGGGGCCTGCTTCAAGCCATACAAAGCTCTCTTGAGCTTGCACACATGATCTGGATACCTTTTATCTCTGAACCCTTGAGGTTGCTCCATGAATACATCATCTGAAATGTAACCATTCAAAAAAGCATTCTTCACATCAAGTTGACATAGCTTCCAACCTTTACATGCAGCAATAGCAATAAGTGTCCTTATGGTTGTCATCTTTGCCACAGGACTATAGGTCTCATCATAATCAATACCATATGTTTGAGCAAAGCCTTTGACAACTAGTCTAGCTTTGTATCTAGACACACTTCCATCTGCAAACCTTTTTGTCTTGTAGACCCACTTGCATCCAATAATCTTCTGACTATTTGGTTTAGGAACCAAATCCCAAGTTTGATTCTCCAATAGTGCATCATATTCCTCCTGCATAGCACTCTCCCATTTTTCCTTACCTTTTGCCTCTTCATATGTAGAAGGGTCTTCATCTGTATTCACCATGTAAGCATAATCTTTTGTGGCTAGAAATGAAGTATCATAACTATACCTTGTAGGTTGCCACCTATTTCTTGTGGACCTTCTGAGTTCTCCACTCCTTGAGGTTTCTGGTTCTTCACTCTCAGGATCAAATCTTGGTGTCTCTTCCACTTCAACCTGCACTTCATTATTCTCTTGCTCATCAAATATTTGAACTTTTGATTTACCTTTTCTTTGACTCACCTCTTCTTCAACATCTGTATTGATATTGATTGTACCTGCATACCAAGTGTTTTGTTCATCAAATGTAACATCTTTAGAAACCATAAATTGTTTTGTTGATGGACTCCACAATCTATAGCCCATCTGCTTGTCATCATAGCCAATAAAAACATACTTTTCAGCTTTGGGTTCCAATTTGTGTCTTAATTGTGATGGCACATATGCATATGCCACACACCCAAAAACTCTGCAATGATCTAAGGTAGGTCTCTTACCCCACCAAGCCTCATATGGTGTCATACCCTGCAAGGCTTTACATGGTAGCCTATTGACCAAGTAAGTGGCTGTATTTACAGCCTCAGCCCACAAATAATTAGGGCAATTTTTCTCCTTCATCATGGATCTTGCAAACTCAACAATAGTTCTATTTCTCCTTTCTGCAACACCATTTTGTTGAGGAGAGTACCTGCAAGTAACTTCCCTTTTTATACCTGCATTCCATAAGTAATCACTGAACTCATTTGAGAAATACTCTCCCCCTCCATCTGACCTTAGTCTTTTCAACTTATGACCTGTAATTCTTTCTGCATATGCATGATAGTGTTTAAATGTATTAAACACTTCTGACTTATCTTTGATCACATAGATAGTGATCCACCTAGTAGCATCATCAACATAAATCACATAATACCTTGATCCATTTATACTGAAATCTTTTGATGGTCCCCACACATCTGTGTGTACCAACTCAAGCTTCTCTGAGTGCATAAAACCATGCTTGGAATATGAATGTTTATGAGCCTTACCTAATTGACATGCCTCACATTTGTATGTCATATGTTGACCTGCAACATTAGGCAATCCAAGCACTGAACCATTGTTAACCATATCTTTAATACCTCTTTCATTGAAATGTCCAAGCCTCTTGTGCCAAAGATCTAACTCAGAGATCTTATGTCCTCCATATGTGAACATAGCATGACCAATGTTACCTTGAATCTTCAATGTAAATAATCTTCCTTCTTTTTTTCCTGAAACAATCTGTTTATACCCTTGGCTAGGGTCTTCCACATATACTCCATCATTAGTGAACCTTACTTCATATCCCTTTTCAACAATTTGACCTACACTTATCAAATTCTTAGGGATTGTAGGAACATACAAGACCTTACTCAATAAGGTGCTTCCATCCTTGGCCTTCACTGATCCAATTGACTTCACATTGTGCTTTGTGTTGTCACCTGTTTGAACAACATGATTAAAAACTTTACTTTCCAAATCAGTCATCAAAGATATGTTACCACTCAGGTGATTGCTACACCCTGAGTCAATGTAGAAGACTCTTTGATCTTCACTCTGCCTTTCACAAGTTGCATTCATTATCAATGTTGAATCCTCCTTTTGATCTGAAGCATAATTGTAGTAGGTGTTGTTGTATTGTTGACTTTGAAATCCTCTACCTGCATTTCTTCCAAAGTAATTCCTTCCACCTCTACCTCTGTAATTACCTCTTTGATTTCTGCCACCTCTTCCTCTTGCATTATAGTTTTGACTATATCCATTATTATTCTGAGTATTGTGCCAACAATCATTAGCTAAGTGATTTGTCTTACCACAAATCCAGCAAGCTTTGCCTCCATCTTTATTGTTCCTGCCTCTTCCTCTACCTTTGCCACCTCCTCTTCCTCTTAGGAAGTTGGCTTGAGTAGTTGTTCCTTCATCTTCACCTGCTTGTTGTTTTCCTTTGTTATTCTTCTTCTTATCTTTTGAGTACATTGCATGACCTGTACTCTTGTCACCATCTCCTTTAACATCCTGCTCAAATGTTAGCATATGACCTAACAATTGATTTAAATCAGGAGTGAAATGGTCAAGTGATAGTTCTGTAGACAAAATAAATGGCTTCCATTTGTCATCACCTCTCAACCCTGTAAGTATTTGCCTTACCAATTTATCTTCCTCAATGTCTTCATCAACAGCTCCTAAAGCATCTGCAATATCTTTCATCCTTGTCACATAGTCTGAGATGGATTGAGAAGCCTTCTTCTTGAAGGTAGTAAATTCTGCCCATAAGGATGCCTTCCTTGACTTTGTAGTATTCTGGAAATGCTCCTCCAAAGCATTCCATATGTCAGTAGCACTTTCAAGACCTCTAATGTGAGGTAACAAGTAATCATTGACTCCCATATAAATAATGCTCCTAGCTTGAGCATCTTTCTTCATCCAATTTTTCAGATCTGCTAACTCTTCCCTAGTTGGAACACTAGGATCTCTGAACTCTGGCTTCTCTTCTTCTCCTGTGATGTAACCAATCAAATCTTTGCTCATAAGATGAGCTTCCATCCTCATTGACCATGCAGGATAGTTTTCCCTATCCAATTTCTCTATCTGTAGAGCATCTCCCATCTTGTATCCACCTGTATATTGAAAACTTCAAGCTTTACAAGCAATGTATGTACCTTTACTTCGAGTTAGACTCCTTTTGCCTTTCTTGATGTCGAGTAGACTTCTCCTTAGGCTTTTGACTCCAAGCTTTCACTTCTTAGCTCTTCAAATGTTGAACTTCTTGAATCTGCAGCAGTCGGGACCTTCCTTTCCTTGATTTTGATGTCTCCTGCTCTGATACCACTGATGGAGAGTGTTAATCTCCAAAAGAACAACCTACTCTTGAATTTAGAACACCTCTATATCAAGAGTAAGTCAAAACCTTCATTAAATTATAGGTCCAATCTCCAAATTCTCAAAATTAAGAAAATCTGTGAAGAAAGTGAAACACAGAAAAGTCTGCTGCAGAATTTCTTCACATTGACTTATCAACCATGTAAAGTTTTTGATGAAACTTTGTACGAATCATCTCCTAGGGATTGCGCATCACTTCCAAGTTGAATCACTTGAAAAGCTTTAGTATAACTTGAGAAATTGTCTTCACAAGTTACCTATGTCTGAATCTGCACTTCTGAGAAGTCGATTTAGACACCCCTAACTTCTTAACTTTAGTTCTCACAATATCTACCCCGTTTTGCCAAATGCTTTTAGCCACGAGTAGATCACCTTCCAACTTAAAGATTAAGTGCTTGCTTGCACAAAACTTTAAACTATGGAGTGAGCACTGGTCAAAAGATTAAACACGAAATTTGCGCCTGTTTCAGAGAACTGTAGACACTCAACACATATGAATGTTCCTACTCACAATTCTCCTAGCCTGTTTACAATTAGACTCTGAAATTCAGGTCACAGGCTCATTAACTAACAACTTAGATATCCTCAAAAGGATTTCACAAATGATCAAACACAGAAGGAGCAGACACGAAAAGATCGGGCGCAAAATTTCTTCATTAACTCAGAAATTTACAACTGAGTGATGAGAGCTAACTCAACTAACTTTTCTCTATCTCTTGACTCCTAACTTCCTCAATCTTGACTTCTACAAATGCTCTCATACATGCCCCGACTTTTCTCAAAGTATTTATAGATAATTTGTACAAGTTTATTACTCAAACAAAGATCTGAGTCACCTATGACTATACTAATGTACATATGTGTACACTTCTCTTATCCTCTGAATATGTCTTTCTTCCAAGCTTCAATGGTTGATCCTTCCTTCACTCTTTAACCTTCCAAGTCTTCAATTGGTGATTGGTCTGCACCAACAGTCCTACCTCCACAGTCACAAAGGGGCGTCGATCAATTATGCGAGAAGTAATCATGCTTGATTTTTGGCACATGCCCGTGTGATATTTTGGGGCTTTCAAGTTGACATCTAGGCCTAGTTGCCTTAACTTATTCCGTCTAATGCGCTCTCTAGCCTCGGCCTGTGCTTCTTCTTTGACCCTCAACTCTTCTTCTTTTCGCTTATTAGTAGTGTTGAGTCTCATTAGCATATCCTCTGTAAGAGGTTTTTGATATATCTTGACTCAGAATCCACTAATATAGTTTGGCAAGATGTCACCTTCTAGAGTGGCCAATTGAACCGCACCACTAGTGGAGATTCTATTAATGATCATGGGTCCATAGCCTTGTTTCTCCAATTTTTGAGCATGTTGCTTTAGTGTATAAACTAGCACTAAGTCTCCCTCTTTCAATCCTTTATCCTTGATGTGTGCGTCGAAGTATGCCTTTTGTCTTTTCTTTGTAGCATAGATGCCTGCTGCCACTCGTAGCCTCGTCTCACCTAACCGTTCTAGATCAAAGATCCTAGAGGACAATTCATGTCCATTCCATTCGTGCTCTTGTGCTACCTTTAAAGTTGGGATTAGGAAGTCCTATGGTAGCACAACATTCTGTTTGAAGACCATCTGAAATGGGGTGGCATTGAGTATCGTTTTATAGGCAACTACATAAGCCCAAATAGCATGATAAAGTTGTTTGTCCCAATCAGAGCGTTTATTATTTACCAGTTTTGTCAACACATTACATAGGATCTTATTTGTGCTCTCGACTTGTCCGTTGGCTTGTGGATGATAAGGGGCAGAATTCTTATGTATCACCATGAATTCTTGAAGGAGATTTTCAATGACTTCGTTCAAGAAGTGCATACCTCTATCACTAACTAACTCTATTGGTAACCCATATCTAGTGAACACTTTCTCAAATAAGAACTTAGCCGTCGTTTGAGCATCATTATTTGTTGTGGCTTTTACTTCCACCCACTTTGTAAGGTAATCTATGGCTACAATAATGTACTTTGCATGGGAGTTTCTAGCTGAGGGATTAATAGGACCTACAAAGTCGACACCTATTGAGGTTGTAGCAAGGAATGGCCAAGAACCCTCACCACCTTGCATGGAAGCAAGAAAGAAAGCTCAAGAGTGACTCTCCTCTCATCCACCCCTACCTCCAACATGTTCAAGCCATTGGCATCAGCCCCAGACTATGCCACATCAGAGGTCGTCCTGCATATAGGCAAGCCCTGTGTTACACTCACTCAGACCAACCATAAATATGAGGCAACATACAAATTTATCATGCTACACATAGATTGACAGACCAAAATCAATAGCCAACCCCCAAGCCTGCAGCCACCTTCTATGAGAGAAGAAGCCGACAAAGAAAAAATCATCAGCTTCTCTAGATTTTTGATGGGGTTGGCCACTTACGGCCATACTACAATTTGCAATTCATGAAAATTTCAAAGGATCTGCTTTCCTGCTTAGCTTGAATCATGAGAAGTGAAATAAAGGACATACACAGATGTCTGGCCACACATGCATAGAGAAGATCAGACTATTGGTGCTTTACACAATATCATTCCCTGTATAGGATTGTCACAATAGTAAAATGAATGTTTTATCTGCAATTGTTCCACGTGAAAGATCATATCATGGGGAGAAGCATCAGCAACCTAGGTAAACCCCTACAAGAACTAGGGTGTGCGTGATAATTGATGGTCTCCCCCTATCTCCAATACTAAAGGGCTGAGAGCATTGAGTAGAATCCGCCTGAAGAAATTCTTAAGAAGCTTGCACTGCTTGAAGGAGCAATCTTGCTTTTTTTACTTTAGCTAGTTCCCCACTAGGCACACAGTAGGGAGTTGATAATTGACTCCACGGGTAGCACATCAGTCCATACTGAATTATTCTCCTTATTTTGATTGTAGCATTCAGCTGAATTGGCCTTGTTTGGAACAACATCCCCTTTGCGTTGAGCAGGCAATGGAGTGGTGAGGAGCATCATGGATCCAAACATCCTTTCATGAAGTGCTCACCAATGAAGTCCCAACTTTGATGGTTTAGCACAATCCTCTCACAGAACCAACTTTAGATTGTAGCATAGCTCTATCCATGCTCAAGAAATACCACATCTATCCCCATAGTGCCATCAGACTTGTTGCTGCAACATACTTTGATCACCCGAGAGTAAAGTTCTATCATATGATATGGAGAGGATGTTGCCTTTATTCCATTCAAAACCATGGTCCAATATATCACAACAGAGCCTCCTATTCCAGCAGCTGCAACCAACTTGAAGAGAATCCTCCCAGCGGGACATGTGATAATCTAAATAAGATACTCGCCATGAACCAAAGAACTGTCTTTATGCCTATGCTTGGCCCTTAAAACCTCATTGCCCCATTGTGAGCCTTCCCACCAAGCAAGACCTGCATATCCATTGAAACACACAGATATGGATGACCAATATATACCTTAGAAAATCTCATGATACTTTTGGAGAGGACCATAGGAGCCAATGTTTTGCACTACTTGACTAGATGTGGAGACCTGAAACCTGTATGCCTTTTGTAGTAGTTCTGGTGCACTTGATGCCACCAAATCCCTCAGCATTATGTGGAAGGTTGAGTTGCATACGAACCAAAGCAACTAGTAGCTACTGTTAACATAAAGGGATCATATCAATTACCAAGAGAAGGATAATCAACTAGAGGTGGTAGAGCACTAGCTGAAGGTTCAAGCCAAATGTCTGATTTGGTGCAGCTCTCATCCTCGATGCATTCATAAATGAGGCCACAGCAAGTTGTTGAACATCAAGGTCAGTTGTAGAGCTCTTTCTGAGTCTTTTGAGGATTTTCAGCAAGATCATATATGTATCAACATCTCCATGAAGTTCTACCCAATTTGATCATCCAAATTCCCTGACTAATAGGAATACATGGGTGTTACAACTTGACTGTCCCTTATAGCAGCATGTAAACCATCATTTTGATGTCCAGGTCCAAGCATTCCCATGGCAGTCAGGTCAATCCTTGAGTTTGATTGCTTATTGATAGAATTCTGTTGGTTATGATTGCGAGTTCATGAACCCTTCCCCGTACAGATGCTACAAGTAAATATGACACCAACACTTCTTTCTTGATCTTCAACACATGCTGGAACTTGTTAATGACTGTCAGCATCAGAATGGTAATCCTATATCTTCGAGACAAGCCTGAACGTGAATCAATTCTTACACCCCCATGTGGCAACATGAGACACCTAAAGGCATCCAATCTTCTTTGTTCACCAGAACCCTATGGTGTGGGGAAGCCTTGTCTGTATATTAAATAATGATTTGTGGTTATCTTGAGAGTAGCAACAATTGTATTGACATCATTTCGAACACTGATACAAGTGTGAAGTTTGTGTAAGTTGGCCAGCCAATGCTAAGAGACTATCAGCCCATGTCCTACATTGCTTTATTGTCAAAAAGAACTACAACATCTCCATGTTCTAGCCAGGAATGAATTGTCATCCCATTGTTGAATGGTGCCTTTACTGTGCTTTTTAGGTTAGTACCAGTACGAAGAGTTGAAGGGATTTAGGAATTCCCAAACACTTACAACTCCTGGCCTGCTCCAGAGTCTCCATAATCTTCTCGAGAGGATCACCCCCTTATGCTGGTTCTCTGCATTAATCAAGGTAGCATAAAAGTATGACTCGGTGGAGGTGCTCCAGACA
The DNA here is from genome assembly GCA_020310875.1 of Ceratopteris richardii. NCBI lineage: Eukaryota > Viridiplantae > Streptophyta > Polypodiopsida > Polypodiales > Pteridaceae > Ceratopteris > Ceratopteris richardii. The sequence continues at coordinate 32,418,243 of CM035420.1, read as the reverse complement.
CCTCTTTCTTGGTTGCTGCTACAAACTATATTGTCCAAAAGGAATGCTATCACCATGTTCATTAAAAGAAACTCATCTACAAGCATCTAGGAAATGCAATAGTATATGGCTGAAGAGTGCATGCTATGGTTGCAACCAGTTCAGGGCTCACATCATGATCTAGAAAGTATGCTTGGATAGATAATGATAGAAAAAGAGCCAATCCAACAATAATAACCACATCATGAGCATTCAGTCACACGATATCTGAGAGTCTAGTGTAGCAATGCCCACATCATGCATAGAGGACCAACCACAATAACATAAGAGTAAAGACCTGACATATCAGATGTAGCAAGCATACCTCCTCAACATCTTCCAACACATGATATCACGTTCCAATTTCTTAATCCCTGGTTCTAGAAGGTGACTTGTCTAGGCAGCCGGCTGGAGTCACAACATGACAATGTACATACCTTAATCGACCCAAAGTAGCAAACACATTTCTCCACCCAACAGCTCATAAGAAATTGGAACACAAAACTTCAGCAAAGGTTGAAGGGAAAGCACTAAGCTTACACCTTTGGCTGCAGGGCACCAAAAGAGCTCCAACCTTGATCTAGGTATGAACAGTGGTGAGACTGAAGTGTTTGACTAACTTCAGTTCGCTAGCCAGACATCAAAGCTTTCCATTAGAAAAGATTTCCCCCTCACGAGATACCTAACCTAGTAGCAAGAGGTTATGATTCTCGTAGTCGATTATGTTGCTCCAAGTTGTCCATAATCATTCTTACGTGTGCAGACTTTGAATCCTCAAGCCTCAATATGTGTATTGTTGTGTGCCCCAAATTGACTACAGAGTTGTCTATAGAGTAAGGAAAGAGGGCCTCAATAGCCGATGACATAGAGCAGATCTTCTTCGTTTGGCAAGTGACCTCATCAAGGAGATTAAGTGCTGCCAGCATAAGAGTCTGATTCGGCCAGCTTTCAAAACTATGCAGTGCCCATCTTCAAGCACAAAGGAGCATTGTAGTGCCCGCGCACTAAGCCATCGATAATGACGGTTAGGAATTCGTATTAGAGAGGCCCAAAGGAGTTAGGTAACCATGCTTTACGGAAGACCAACATCTTCATATGCCACAGGACAGGGATAAAAGGGTTACATATGCCATAGTCCCCAAACTTCATATGCCGTCACCACAGTGTTCGATCTTCAGTAGTTCTATGGTCACACATGGGACTGTAGAGAAATGGTTATACGCAGGAAAGCTCCGGGTGAGCTAATCCCAAAGAAATGGGTGCAGACAAGATGAGAGGGAGAAGATGCGTTCGGGAGGAGATGCACCCTTGCCTGTCCTTTCACCTACTTCTTGTGATGGCCTTGTTTTGAATTGAATGCATCAACTACACTCCATATGGGGTTCACCCATTCGAGCACTCACGCACATAGAAGTTTAGGAACTCGTGGAAATTATCATCTCAAACAAAAATTCTGTTTCTTTAAGTTTTCTTGGAAATGAAGAGAGGGATGGGTCAGAGAGGGTACTACCCATCCTCCTTTCCAAGGACATCAGCAAAAACAAGAAATGGAAGATGGATGGAGGGTGATGCCTGAATGACGGTGTGGGAGTGTGCATGTGAAACAGAGTGAGAAAGACAAGGGAGTTGGGGGATGTTTTTGTGCATCAAACAGAAATGAACTAAAAACCAAGAAAATGGGGAACTAATGGCCCAATGGAAGGGTGAATGTGCCAAGCAAGAACTCAAATCCTACGCAATTGAGCAAAAGAAAATTGCAACACAATACTTTACCACATGTTCTTGAGATCTCCAAGTGATGAACGGCCGACCATCCCCAACAACGGTGCCAAAACGTGTTGAGGTTGTTGCAAGGAATGACCAAAAACCCTCACCACCTTGCATGGAAGCAAGAAGGAAAGCTCAAGAGTGACTCTCCTCTCATCCACCCCTACCTCCAACATATTCAAGCCATTGGCATTAGCCCGAGGCTATGCCACATGCTTGAAAACAAAGAGAATAGGGAGTCAAAGATCCTAGTCCATGAGGAAAATACAAGCAAATGCAACTACTCTACTCACACAAAGGAGAGACATGCATAAGCACACACACTCCACTCTCACAGACTCACAAAGACACAAATACATGTAAATGTAACAAGTCTTGGAGTAAATGAGAGCCTTCTTCCATTGATAAGAGATATTACATGTGAGCACGTCGACCAAAACCTCCCTTCTTTACAAAAATGAGCTTCTATATATAGGCTAAGCACGATTCCCCATGTGCTCCTTTGAAAAGTCAAAATGTCACCAGGAAGGAGATAAGGAAGAGAGCTCACACACACACTCTCACTCTCAAGGAGAAGCACACACACAGATTGAGGCAAGGAAGAATGATCTTCTTCTTCTTCTTCTATACATAAAAGGAATCTACAAGAATGACCTAAAAACAAGAATACAACAAGTGCAATATATAAAGATCAATACATAAGGAAAAACCTAATGTCTGCGAATGAGTGAGCTAGCAAGAAACAAATGTGCCATCACTCTCGGTAGATAAATCTAATAAAGCTCAATGAAGTATCCCTCATATATACCGGTGTGACCACTATACATGTCAGAGAAACGAAAAACTAGTACGTGTCATCCTGGATCATCACATGTTGAGCTTGATATCTCAACACTCCCCCTCAAGCTCAATCCCATATAGCATCTCCCGAAACTTCTTCAACTTCCCAACTCCAAGTGCTTTGGTGAAAATATCAGCAACCTGCTCTTCTGTTCTCACATAAACAAGATATGCTAATACCTTCTCTCTGATGAAGTGATAATGTACCTCGATATGCTTTGTTCTAGCATGGAAAACAGGGTTCCGTGCTAACTGTATGCTGCTAAGATTATCACAATAGATAGTGATAGGCTTTTCCACTTCCACACCTAAATCTGCAAGTAACATCTCCAGCCATGATCCCTCACATGCTGCCATTGCAGCACCTCTATACTCAGCCTTTGTACTCGACAAAGCAACAGTGGGTTGCTTCTTACTGCTCCATGCGATAGCTACACCTCCAAGTGAGAAAAGAAAGCCACTAGTAGATCTTCTATTTGGAGTACTACTAGCCCAATCTGCATGGTGCATCCATGAACCTGCAAATCTACACCAACTTCATAAAACAATGCATAATCCAAAGTAGTACTCACATAACGTAGAGTGTGCCTCAGAGCATCCAAATGTGGCTTCGTGGGAACCTGCATGAACTGACTTTCAAGTCCAACAGTATAACTTAGATCAAGCCTTGTAATTGTGAGATATATAAGACTTCCCACAATTTTCCTATACATAGTAGCGGTTTCCAATGCTTCACCTAATGTAGTATCCAATTTCAAATTCTGATCTAATGGCATAGAAATTGGCTTACAATCAGCCATACCATATTTTTGTAGCATATTCAAGGCATATTGCCTTTGTGACATCCATATACTTGTTTCTGTATTTATAAACTCAATGCCCAAGAAATAGTGCAGCATACGAAGATCTTTCATGTCGAATTCATGCATAAGAAGTTTCTTTACCTCTTTGATGCTTTCTTCATTATCACCACCTACAATCAGGTCATCAACATAAATAGCCACAATAGTGAAGCCATCATCAGCCTTCCTTGCATATAGTGAGTGATCTGCATCACACATAGAGAACCCAATGCTGATTAAGTAATCAGCAATCCTTGCATGCCATGCACGAGGGGCTTGCTTCAGCCCGTACAAAGCCTTTTGCAACCTGCAAACATATTCCAGATGGGTTGAATCTTCATATCCTTGTGGCTGGTCCATATATACTTCTTCCTGTAACTCACCATGTAGGAAAGAATTCTTCACATCCATCTGATGTAAAGTCCATTCTTTTGTTGTAGCTAATGCAACAAGTGTTTTGACAGTAGACATTTTAGCTATAGGGCTGAATGTTTCCTCATAATCAATGACATATGTTTGTGCATAACCTTTAGCTACCAATCATGCTTTATAGCTGCTTATACTACCATCAGCATTATGCTTTACCTTGTAAACCCATTTGCAGCCTATGGGTTTCTTTCCTTGTGGCAATGGAACCAGCTTCCATGTATTATTTCCATAGAGTGCAGCCATCTTCTCATCCATAGCTTTTTCCCAATCTGCATTACCAATTGCATCTTCAAAACAAGAAGGTTCAACATCTTGTATTACCTTTGTCATGTACGCCCAATGGCAAGCCATGTAACTATCATATGTCAATCATTGCACTGAATTACGCATCCTTCCACATCTTCTTGGTCTTGGCTCACTTCTCCTTGTATCATCTGCATGTGCCCTTCTTACTCCTGGAGTCTTCACAGAGGGCAATCCAAGTTCCTCATCAAGACTCTTTTCTGAACCACTTGAATCTCCATCAACATCTTCAAAACATGCATTTGTTTTATTACCAGCAGAAAGCTTTTCTTTACCTTTCTTGGATGTATTTGATCAATTTGCTGGACTGAAATTTCCACGCAATATTCCACTCCATGGATTTGAGTTGGAACTATTGCTTGGTGATGCATCTGGTCCACTCAAAACTTGAGATTCTGCACTTGATTTTTCAGCATTTTCTTTGTCATTTGGTTCAAGATTCAGTCCTTCTTTGGCATCTGCATAGAAGCTTAACATTTCATCAAATACCACATCTCTGCTCACCTTTACCTATCGTGTGAGTGGGTTATAGCATTTGTACCCCTTTTGCTCAAGGGAGTATCCAATGAAGACACATTTTTCTGCTTTTGGATCAAGCTTCGTCCTCAACTCATCTGGAACATGAACATATGCAATACAACCAAAAACTTTCAGATGTGATAAGTTTGGCTTTTTACCTGTAAACTTCTCTTCAGGTGTAAGTTGATGTACAGCAGGAGTCGGAGTTCTATTCATGATGTATACAACAGTATGCATAGCTTCCACCCAATAACAATGAGGCATATTCTTCTCAGCCATCAAGGCTCTTGCTATTTCTGCAATATGTCTATTTTTATGTGCAGTAACGCCATTCTGTTGTGGTGTGTACCTGCATGAAAACTGACGCCAAATTCCATGACTTTTTTGAGAATTGTTGAACTCATTTGACATGTATTCACCTCCTCTACCAGATCTTAATGTCTGAATGTACTTCCCTATTTGCTTTTCCATCATAGCTTTAAAATTCTGGAAGTGAGTGAAAAGCACGTGAAATATACCCATACTTTGCGTGTATGGTCATCAATGAAAGTAACATAAAACCTGCAACTGCCCATAGATGTGGTCTTTGCTGGACCCCAAACATCTGTATGTACTACTTCTAGTACATTCTCACTAACATGCTTGTCATGTGGAAATGGTGCTCTTGTTTGTTTACCAAATTGACATGCTCCACATACCTTTTGCATTTCTACAACTTTGAAATTTGGTAGTCCATGGACAATCTCCTTTGATTGCATCAGTTTAAGCCTTCGCAAGTTTGCATGTCCAAGCCGTTTGTGCCATATCGCTATATCTGCAATAACTCCTGCACCTTTTGCAAACATGGCTGCATTCATTTCAAGAATCTTCACATTTAAGGTGAACAACCTACCCACTTTGTTTCCTTTGGCAACCAATCGTCCATCCCGCTTATACTCTTCTACATATAATCCATCAACATTGAACTTGACTTGTAATCCCTGGTCAACCATTTGTCCAACAGAAACCAGATTCTTTGTTATATTTAGAACATGCAACACATCAGCAAAATGTTTTACCTTCCCGTCCTCCATAGACAATGCTATGTTTCCTGTATGCTCAATAGGATGTGATGTATCATCACCTATTTCAACATATCCAAGAACTGGCATTTTCTGCAAACTACTAAACCATTCTTCATGATTGGTCATGTGATTCGAAGCACCTAAATCAACATACCAGACATTATCATTTGATTTTGAAGCACGAGCAGACATCGTATTCATCATGTGATGTTGAACCATAAACAGCTTCTCAAAATCATTTGCGCTTGTGGATGCATAGCTGTTTTGCTACCTTCTGTTATTTTGATTCTTCAACCTGCAATCACGTTCAAAGTGTCCAGGTTTACCACAATTCCAACATCCTTTACTATCATTATCTGAATTCATGATTCTGTTGTTGATCTTGGTCTTGGTTACTGTTTCCTCTTCCACTTCCAAAACCTCTACCTCTGCCTCTTCCTCTGCCAGAGTAGAATACCTGCTCAAAATTGGGCTTTCCTTGGGCGTTTGAATCCTCACTAAGATTCTTTTCTTCAATAATCAGCATAGATACCAGATCAACAAAATTTAGAATATTTTCCCTAGTCTATATGGAAGTTCTGAACTGCTTATATGCAGCTCCTAAACCACGAAGGCACACTTCCACCTTATCATCATCATCTACTTTCACGCCAATAGATGCAGTGACTCACATATGCTTTTGATTTTTTAGAGTGTAGTCACTTACCGACATGCTCTTCTTTTCCAATCTATGCAGCTCGTTCTTGAGTTGCGATCTCCGCGCCTTTGTATTAGTCTCATACAAAGTGAACAAACTGCTCCAAGCCTCTTTTGGAGTCTTGGCATCCTGTATGTGTCCAATCATGCTATCCTGTATGCTAACAGATAGCCAATTCATTACCTTTCATGCTCCTTGATTCCATTCCTCATATGCTCTTAACTGGTCTGCAGTCCGGTTCCTTTCTGGTAACTGCGGAGCATTTTCATTCTCTCCTTCGATGTACTTCCAGTAGCCTTTTCCCATCAGGAAATTCGTCATTCTGAATCTCCAAGCATGGAAGTTATTCTTTTCTAGCTTATCGCTCATAAGCTGACTCATTCTATCTGCGTTTGTCATTTCTGCAACAATTCACAACAATGCAAAACACTAAAAGTAGCACTTCTGCTTGAACACTGTCACACTATGACATGACAGTTCGATCTCAAAAAAACACACTTCTCGTGTATCAACAGTACACGGAATTGCTTGAAATTTTGGATCTATAATGTATGAGTGTCGATGAACACAACGCAAGTTACAATTTCTGAAACTGACCTGGTTTTTCTGTGGGGCCCCTTGCGGGCTCGAAATGGAGGTCGAGATGGCTCTGAAACTTTGATCTGACAAAAACAAGTGACCCTAAAGAGATAACTCTCGAAAATATTTTGAGGTCTTCTACCTTCACACCGATTTCCGTAGCAAACAGAGGCCGTTTGTGAAATCACGTTTTCTGCACGCCTTGCCGCATAGTCTTCACTGTTGCCTTCCCCACGAGCTCTCTACAGCCACGCTGGCTCTGATACCATGTCACGAGGAAGGAGATAAGGAAGAGAGCTCACACACACACTCTCACTCTTAAGGAGAAGCACACACACAGATTGAGGAAAGGAAGAATGATCTTCTTCTTCTTCTTCTATTACATAAAAGGAATGTACAAGAATGACCTAAAAACAAGAATACAACAAGTGCAATATATAAAGATCAGTACATAAGGAAAAACCTAATGTCCGCGAATGATTGAGCTGGCAAGAAACAAATGTGCCATCACTCTCAATAGATAAATCTAATAAAGCTCAATGAAGTATCCCTGACATATACCGGCATGACCACTATAGATCCCTGAAGGACTCACACGGCAAGGAAGCTTACGAAGGGAGTCAGAAAGAAGAGAAGGCACAAGCAGACAGAGTAGTCAACGACGATCTGGCAAGTAGGCCAATATTTTTTCAGAACACTTAAGCATATCAAAGAGGTGGACACACAAGGAGAAGGAGCAAGTAGGGAGCCATTGTAAATACCATTTCATATTTTTGTAGCTCCATTCTATGCAAGCCAAGGAGTCCTTGAGCTTGAGGAGCATTAGAAGTAGCTACGTACCAGTTTTCATAATTTTTAGACTCCATTTGAGCCTTCAAATGGGACTTAGAACCTAATTTTTAACTAGGCCGGACACTAGGTCTGGACATGGCCAAAACCTAGTCAAAAACTATAAATAAAGCTAGAGAGCTCATTTTTGGGGAGAGCTTGTAATTGATTTGAACTTGTATGAGCTTTTTGAAAGTAATCTAAAGAACTCCATTGCTTCTCACTCTTTGTTTTGCCTTGTGTGCGCGTGTGTGTGTATGTGTGTGCATGCTAGTGTGCTTCTCACTCATGCACTTGTGCCTTCACTTGCTCGAGGTCATCATACCATCCTCACGTCTTCCCGGATTGACATTAAAGGAGGTGCTACTCATCACTGAGCTACACCAAATTTTGGCGCCATTGCCGGGGATCGAGCTTTGAGGACGAGCGTGTGATGGTCCACTGAGAGCATTTGAAGGCATCCAAAGCAAGGGTTTCTTGCAAGCTTGAGAACCGGGTTCTTGAGCACCAAAGGGCAAGGGATCAGCAAGTAAGGTTGGAATACTCTCAACGCCCTTTGTCAATTCCTAGCTTAGGCTAAGTACGGATAGTGCTAGAAGTAAGTGAGGACAACAATAGGCATTTATCAAGTTGAAGACTACCTAAATACTCAACATTCAAGCTAACAACATAGTCCTTGTACGGTCGACAACTTTAAAGGAAAAGAACCTAATGTGAGACGATCCACATTCAAGTGCGGAAATTAACTCAAGTATTCCTGATGACGTGGTATCAGACAAGATCCTAAACACGATAATCAACTTAAAAAAAAAGAATCAAGTGACTGATACAAAAGAACTCAGCAACGAGGTTGTACGTTGGGTAAAAATTGAGATTGCTCAGCTAAGCATATGAACCTTAGATCAGGACGACACCTAGGAAGAGATAGACAGAGTCTTAGATCTTCAGAGTCTAGTGTCAATCTTACTACTAGGTCTTGGGCCCAACAGTTGAGCCATTATTCGCATTACCCTTGCTTTGAAACTAGTGAGTCAGAGATGTCCCACGATATGGAGAGACCTACAGGAAGTTCAGGCGTGCCATACTTATATAGGGTAGAAGGCCCCTACAAGACACAACTCGAATACCTTAGGACCAACCGATTAGGTGCTAGCATCTATGAGGATGGCCTAAGAAGATCTGTGGTCCATATTAAAAATCATGACCAATCCATTGGACTAGAACACCCAGCTGTCAAGTTTGAAAACGGAGCATACCTAGACAAGGAAGGAACCATATATGTAGTCACCAATCATCCAGATAGGACAGATGAATTTGGGAATGTGATCCCAGAAACGGACTTAGGTGACTTGGAGCAAGGAAACATGGGTGTAGAACCTAGAACCCCCCGAGGCAAATCAGTTCTCACTAGGATTATCACACCAGAGTGGGTTCCCCAGGACAATAAGAGCATAGATCTACTCCTGAACCGAGAGACTGATGAAGCCTTTTGGAGGTATAGATCTGATCAGCCGAATGAGGTAGGAACAATCATGATATATGAGTTCAAAGATCCTGATAGCCCAGGCAGAGTGACATACTTAGATCACGCTTCAAAGAGGATCTTTGTGGTTACAGAAAATGATAGGCATGCTTACACTTGGAAATGTGAATTTATTTTCCCTCAACCAAGATCAAATGTGTCCTTTGGTCACCCAAGAGCTGGAACATCCCAAGCTCATGGAGCTCAAAGAGACAGACATAGAGATAGACCTGAGGTAAGCTTTGCCAATCCAGTGGGAAGAGAAAGAACGAGAACGGAAACAAATAGAGCGGAACCTGAGGGACTTAGAGCCCCAAGGAACCAAAGGAATGCTGATGATTTCCCTCTGCCAAGGCCTAGGGAACACACTAGAACCTTGAGACCTACACATCTGGTTAAATCCATGAAGAACTACTTCGATGGCACAGGAGACCCATATGATCATGTGGCTGAGTTTAGGCAAGTCTTGAGAGCTGAACAAGTTGAGGACCTATTCACACAGTATAATGCCTTTGGTCTAAGCCTTAGGAACACAACCCTTACGTGGTTTCAACCATTGAATGAGAGACAGTTCAAGAGCATAGACCAACTTTTAGAGGCGTTCATCACTGAATTCTCTAAGAGTGGGATAAGGCATAATACTTCCTCACTGATACATAGCTTCAAGCAGACCCCTCAAGAGACTGTGAGACTTGCAGGAAGAAGATTTAGGCAATATCTTGAGAGATGCCCTATTCCTGAGTTACCCACACCAGCCAAACAAGTGGCTTTATTCTTGGATGGACTGCTAAGTACAAAGTTGCGATCTTATGTGTACTTGAAGGACCCTAGGACCATAGAAGAGTGTGTACGCATGTGCATTGGCATTGAGGATAACCTAGGGGAGGAACTAGAGCTTTCAAAAATCTACAAAGATTCCGATAGTGCCTCTAGTCTTTCTTCCTCGCAATCCACATCAATCAAGGAACTCGCAGAGAAGGTAGCCCAAAAACTAGGTGTCTCTAGCAAACAAATACCACGGTTTGCCCCAGTAAAGAGGTGCTATACTTGCGGAGGTGACCATATGGAGAATGTATGTCCCATTATGGCTCAACCCCAAGTAAATCCTAGTAGCCAGTACTGCACCATAGAACGGAGGTACACCAATCACACCACGCAAGATTGCCCCTACAATAAGCAAGCAGTTAGGCAAACCTACCCTCAGCCCTATCCACAGCAGGGAAGATACCAGAACCAGTACCCTCCACAGCAATATGGTAGGCCACAACAATCCTATCAACAACCCTACCAGAACCAACAAAGGCCTCAGCCTGTGTTAGCTCAACAACCTCCAACCCCAGCTAACGTGATTCCTGTAAAGTATGCAGCTGCTGAGGAAAATTTGAATAGAGCCATAGTCCGAGTGACTCCATTGCTCTCAGAAAGTGACCCGAGTGATCATAGTGTTGACTCCACACATATTGATAGCCCCCAGGCCTACTACATGCTGTCTCCTGAACATGGTGAGTCCTACTATAGTGAAGAACTGAGTGAACCTAGTTGGGAGCCAGATTGCACTAATGTCATGTACGCAAACCCCAACTCTAGACCTCAACCTAGGCAGGTAAGGACCCCATTTCCTAGAGGACCATGCTACAGATGTTAGGGAGATCACCTCATTTGTGACTGCCCCTTACCTCCATCTACACAACCCCAGTCAGTGACAATCCAAGGCTTTTGCCAAGATTGTGGAAAGGAGCATCTCTTACGAGTTTGCCCAAAGAATCCCAATAACATGCCAAAAATCACCCCTATAAACGTTATTGGGTTAGTTGTAGACTCCATAGGGAGTGTGACTTCCACTGCACCAGTGCAAGTGGTCACTAGAGCTCAAGCATTGCAGCAAAACTAAGGGGTAAGCCAGGAAAAGAGCTCAGATGTTAGTGAGACAGAGAGCATGACAAAGAAACGGACTAGAGCCTGGAGAGATAATAGAGAAAGAATGAAGAGACAATGGGCTAAGAAGATGAGTGAACTCGAGGAAAGCCTAAGAGAAACAAAAGCCAGGATAGTTGAACTCACATCTCAAACTCCCTCTCACACTACGCCACCACCACTGTTCCCATCTCCATCCGATCCAACCCCTTCTAACGCACCTCATATGCCCCCACCACCCCCTAGAATAGGATGAGTCCTAGCCGATCCCACTCTCGAGAACCTTAACATGATGCTTTAGGCATATCAGGCCAGAATCCAAGAAGGGCCAAACGTAACCGATCATGAAAAATGTTACCCGAGAGCGGAACTAGAGCTTGAACGAACCAAGATTTGTGCCAAGATGGTGGAATTGGCTCAAACCATGTTTGAAGCCAGTCGCCTCTTTAACATCTCTAGTTCAGCTAAGACGTAGTTGCACTTTGATGGACTGCTAGAAAGATTGGAGAGGCTAATAGCACAATCAGAAAAGGAACCTGTCTCTCAAAATAAGGGCAAAGCAAGTGAAAGAGAAAGCCTACCTGCCTAGGAAGCCTATGTGCCTAACTCTACGAAGCAAGACACATCTTCTTCTATGAATCGGTTCACACTAGAATTCCTACGAGAGATTCAAGAAGACAAATGGGCTAAAGAGAGTGAAGTCCCTCCTCCCATTGAACTTGTGGATGATTGTTGAGGGTTCTTCGGTTCAACACAACATCGTCTAACTAGCAAAATCAGATTTTTCTATTCTTTCCCATTATGCACTGATCCTTACTTCCCCAGATATTCCACCGGAAATGTCTCTTAAAGCCACCGAAATGTCACCGGAACATCACCGGAATATCACCGTAATATCACCGGAAACATTCATTCTGATAGTTTTATGCTAATTCAGAATTTACACAGTCTTTCTACACTTTATTCTTGCAACAGATTTACAGATTTCTTTTTTGCACTCACATATATTTCAAGTCAATTGAATTCTGACACAGTACAGTCTGAGTCACTCAAACAGACTTAACCGTAAATAGAAGACTTTCAGCACTATAACTGTGCTGTGCAGACATTTGGTTGATATTCATTAGTAAACGCAACACCAAAAATACAGATTGTTGTTTTGTAATGATTAGAACTTCAGTATGAGAATTTGATTAAGCCACCAAGATCTTCATTCAATCGTTGTCTATATACTGGTTTTTTATTGTAGAACCTGGTCTTTTCTGGTCCTGACAAAGGAATTCCTTCTTCTCTGACTTCGTCTCACAGTTGACGCACCTACACTTCTTGCACCCTCATCTCTCTTCTGATCATTGCGTCTTTACGTCTCGTACCTTCCCTCCTCTTCCTGTTGTAGCGTCTTAGTTCTTCGTCTACCTTCTCCCTCTTTTTCTTACAGTTATTTCTAACTCCTTTCTTATAACTTCCCCTTTTCTTGCGACACATCCTTATAAATCTCCACATAGTCGTCTTTTTCTTTTTATTCTTATTTTATTTCTCCAGGTTTCCCTGCCTTCAACACCTGGCACAGCCCGGTGGGTAATTTTGTCAAAAATTAAACTCGAATTTCACAATCCCTTGATCAGATATCTCCCGTGACTGTGTGGAAATCTGCTCTTCTTGTACTTCTAATTCTTCAGTATTAATATCTTCTTCTGCACCATCCTGCTTTTCTGGAACATTTACATCAAATATCTCCACCTTTTCTTCGAGTGTCTCTTTCAACAACTGTTCCCGCAGTTTTACAATGATCTGTGTCTGTTCTTCAATCTGCTTTTGTTGTTGTGAAATTATACATACCAAATCTTTTTCATGTTTGGAAACAAAACTTGTATGCATCTGTTCATGGTGCATATTAATCATACCGAACCAACGACTTTGAAAAACACTCCAGATATCCTGAACATATTTATGCAGATGCTGCTTCACCTCTCCTATATCCATCTTCGTCATTAACATAGCATCTAACTGCACACCTTCCTCTTTGAATATGTGCTCTTGTAATTCCTGCAAAACTTTGATTCTCGACTCAAGAACTACCTGTTCCGCCTGCAATGTAGCATTTACTGCTGAAAAATTCATCATCTCTTTTTGAATCTGCATTTGTACAGTGATCTGCCATTCTTCAAATTCCTGAATAGACTTCTTTGTACTAGCCAATTCGACCACCGATTGCTTCTTATCATGCTGCAACTCTTCCAACCTACGTTCCTTCTTATCCAATGCATCCTGAAGTTCTGTAATCTTCTCCTGCAATGACTGATAATCAGTCTTATTAATAAATATTTGAGTTTGTTCATACCGAAACAATCTTTTCTCCTGAAAAACTAAAAAATCTGACACTTCCTGCAACTTCTTCTTCATCCCTCACACATCATAATCTGAAATATTATCATCTTTCAACATTTTTTTGGCTTCAACCTGTAATTGCTCTTCGACTCTTCTTTTCCTAGACAACCTAAAAGCAGTCCCGAATACTTTCGGATCCTCAATACTGGCAGCAAAATATCTTCCTATATCTTTGCTTCATATTTATCAGATTCAATGATTTGACTAACCTGTGTCCTTTCTTGTGCCATATCACCAGCACAAAGAAAATCTTCAGAAGTCTGTGAAGGTCTATTCCTTACCTGTCTCACTGCTAACTGTTCCTGCTCTTTACTCATCGCTTCATGATCATAAAATTTGATCTGCTTTGGCCACATGATCTTCTGATCTTCAACAAACTGCAAAAATTCGAATAAAGCAGCTAAATATGCTGATAATCGACTATTTGTTTGCGTCTTACGCCTATCCCCAACGAAAATCTCACTTTGTAAGTGATCATACATCCAATGAGCCCAACTCACCTTTTCTCCTGCCTTTGCATAGGCTAAAGGTGCAAAATTCTCCCTAGAAATAGAATCATATTTAATGATAAAACATAATCTTTCCAAATACCATTTTAGTTGTTCCCTTCGAGTATAGCTTACATTCCTCATCATATAGTACTGCCGTCTTCCTTCTCGGGGTCCAAAGTCTTTCTTCAAAACCTCCTCCGAACATTTGGGAACGACAACATCATCGTATATAGGTAATTGAAATACTTCTGCAACTAATTCTGGTGAAAATTTTACCTCAAAGGAGAGCTGACCCTTCATTTTCCGCATAATCTCCAACTGACTCTTTACCTCATAATTGCCTCTCCAACGTTCCCATGGCAACATAGCGAACTGTAATAATCCAATTCTTCTGAGCCAATTCTGCTGTAGATCAGACTGTAGGTCAACTTCTACTTTAGAATCCGTGAATGACCCCATAAACGTATGCACACCCTTAGTCTTTGTATATGGTGTTGAAATTGCATCTTCATCTTCCCCTTGTACTGAGCTATCACTTTCCTCCGATGTGGTTTCCTCCCTTCTCATTGTCACTTCTCTCTTTCTCATACATCCTCTCATGATTCCTGATTCAAGCACTAATACAGAAAATGCTGAAGAAAATATTATCCTAGAAGCCTTTATGTAGAACAAAAAATATTCGTTCCACAAGTGCGAATGCTTGAAGTGCCACTTTCTGTAATGATAAACGTACTGACACACATAACACTTTATGCAACCTAGTGTGGATTATCATAAAAATCCTCCACAATGGATTGCCCCACTTATCAATAACACGCTGAATGAAACTTCCACACATGCCAGAAGAATCATGAAAGAAAACACTCATTCGTACCTCAAGAAGATGAAATAGATATTTTATCTTCTCAATACTGCATTGTATTGTGCAAAAACTTTTAACCATACAGTTCTGACAGATTATACTTTGCAAGATAAGCATTGGTCGACTACTAACTTCGTTTTCATATTCTCCTCGATGCCTCCGCCGCTTATGGATCTGCTGACTCGGAATACAAGGCATACTCCTTTCGCACACATCATTATTGGCAGACCCAACATATTCTTTAGCTTGTCGACCCTCATTCAACAATACTTCATTATTCATCATTGACCTCGAGCCCACCGATAACGCATTGTTGAACTGCAACTGTAAACCATATGTCCATTGTAATCGTAAAAATTTACTCAATGTAATTTTAGACCAACACGAGGTCAAAAAACACTGTACCACCGATAAAAATGTAGAAAATTACACTCTGTTACTGCGATGATCACAAACATTGTTGACGTGTTGTTCTGAGCGACATACAACTTGCACCACATTAGCAGATAACCAGTCCAAATGTGGCGGCTTCCCTTGAAATAATTTCAACCGAAATCCATTTATGGGCTTGTTTAACCATGTGCCAAACACATTTGCCACACAAAAAGTGCCTTGACCCAAATCTTGGACAATCTGATATGGGCCCTTGTATCTCAATGTGAGCTTTCCTGGATGGGGTCCTAGCTTAGAATTATACACCATCACCCAATCGCCTTCTTTGAATATTTTAAACTTCACATTCTTATTTACCCAGGCTTGTCTCCACCTTTGAATCACTTCCATAATATATGCACTTATCAAACGATCCTCCTCCATCTGTAAAAGGTATTTACTCCTGTGTTTAACTAAGACTTCAGGCGACATCTTTTTTGTCGTAACCCTCAAACTTGGAACTACAAACTCCATGGGTACTACTACCTCCAATCCATATACCAACCGAAAAGGTGTCATTCCTGTCGTCACTTTAAATGCTGTTCTGAATGACCACAAAGCTGAGTCAAGAAACAAATCCCACTTTTTCTGATTTTCATGTACCAACTTTTTAAGAATACGCATTAAAATTTTATTCGTGCTTTCAGCCTGCCCATTCGCTTGAGGATGATATGCTGTAGTCTTTTTATGCACTATTTGATGAAGTCCTGTTAATTCTGAAATCACCTCATTCAGGAAATGAGTACCTCAGTCGCTCACTAACTCAATCGGACGCCCAAATCTTGTCATAATATTACGATAAAGAAATTTGGCCACACTTGCTGCCTTATTATCCTTCAGTGCTACTGCTTCCACCCATTTCGTACAATAATCTGTCGCCACCAATATATAGCTATTACCTCGCTGAGTAGTAGGTTTAATAGGTCCCACAAAATCCATGCCCCATTTTTGAAAAGGATCCAGCGGTAATACCGGATGATCAGTCATACGATCAGAACTATTAGGTTGGCCTAACTTTTGGCAAATTACACAGCCTTTAACATACTCATGTGCATCTTTTAACACCTTCGACCACCATAACCCTGCCTGTAATACTTTCTTTTCGGTAATATCGCCTGACAAATGTCCTCCTGCTGAACCGGAATGTGCTTCATGTAACACAGCTGATTTTTCATAGTTTGGTACGCATCTCCTGATAACCTGATCCACGCCCTTCTTGTATAATGCCCCTGCTATCACCAAATATGGCCTACTTTTAAGAGCAAACTTCCTTCTCTGATCAGGTGAAAAATGTTGTGGTAATACCCCTTCTGTGAGAAACATTAGTAACTGATCATACCACGAATCTGTCTCGACCCCTTGTGCGGTAAACAATTCAGCATCTGGAAATACATCAAGTACACTAGTGGGTGTTTCTCTTGATTCCAATTGACTAAAATAATCTGCCATCGCATGCTCTTTCCTTGGGGTATGCACAATTACAAAATCGAATTCTTGTAACAAAAGCATCCATCTGGCTAATCGGCCTGTTAATAAGGGCTTCTTGATTAAATAAACCAGAGCCTGATGATCCACATGAAAAATCACTTTATTGCCCAATAAATAATGTCTAAACTTGTTAAGGGCATACACCATCGTTTTGGTCACCAGATAATTTCTTTCAACCGCAGCCAATACCCTGCTGGCATAATAAACAGGTCTATACCAACCTTTATCTTTCTGTCGCATCAAAACTGCACCTACGGCCACATCCGATGCATCAACGAATATGTGAAACGGCATTGACCAATCAGGTGGTTGCAAGATAGGTGCCACCGACACCATCTTTTTTAATAACTGAAATGCCTTCTCTTGAGCTTCTGCCCATATAAAAGGAACATCCTTCTTGGTCAAATGCGTCAGTGGTGAGGAAATGTTTGCTAAATATCTTCAGTATCGGGAATGCCACTTAATTTGGCCTACAAACCGCATTACTTCTTTAACGTTTGTCGGTGCTTTAGCTGTACGGATAGCTTCAATTTTTTTTAACATCAATCGCCATTCCTGCTTGGGAGATAACATGGCCCAATAAAATCCTACTTCTTACCGCAATCACACTTTTAAACGGATTCAATACCATCCGAAACTTCCGACATCTTTCAAAACATGCTTTCAGGTGTAGTAAGTGCTTAATCATTTCACCGAAGACTGAAAAGTCATCGACAAATACCTGCATGAAGTCCTGAAGATAAGGCTCAAACACTTTATGCGCCACATAATTGAATGATGGTGGTCCATTCTTCAAACCAAAACTCATTACGGTAAATACATAAGCACCAAATTTGGTAATAAATGCTGTTTTATGCTGATCCTCCTCACCCACACTGATCTGATTATAACCGGAAAATCCATCCAAGAAACTATACATTTCATGGCCGGCAACTGCATCCAATACTACATCACAAAATGGCATAGGAAACGGGTCTGTAACCGTTGCCGCATTTAGCTTTCTGTAATCAACGCAAATTCTAAGCTTCTCATGCTTTTTAGGGACCACTATAATAGGAGATAGCCAAGTCATCTGATTCGCCTGTTTGATAACTCCGACTGCCAACAACTTATCAATCTCTTCCTTTACTTGTTTAGCAAAATTAGGATTCATTCTATATCTTTGCTGTGCCACAGGTACTGCATCCGCCTTCAGATTAATCCTATGTTAATGCAACTGCGGATCTATACCTTTTACTTGAGTATAATCCCAAGCAAACACATCCACATACTCTTTAAGCAAGCAAATAAGAGACTCCTTAAACTTTCCTTCCAATGTTTTACCAATCCCCACCATCTTGGGTTCAGCTTCTGTTCCTAAATTAACCTCTTGAAGCTCTTCCTCCTTCACGCGCACAGAACCTGCATACTTTTGATCATAAATCCTTTCCGTTCGCATAATTATCTCTTCCTCCTATTGTTCCCTCTGCTATTGCACCAGAACCTTCATACATTGATCAAATATTTTTTGTAACTAGGCACCTGCCACCTGTTCACTAGGAAGTGACTCTTCTTCGTTTGGCCCACCACTATAATCCTTACTTAATACTCCTTCTAAATCAACTTCTAATACTGGCACCACTGTTGGGTTTTCTTGCAAAAACTTTTCCTCTTCGTCATCTTCAATCTCATCTGCTAAATTAATAGTCTGAGCCATCAACGGTTTTTCCTGTACCGACATATTTTTCCGCCCACGCATGGGAATTATCACTTGCTTTTTACCTTTGGAAATCATTAGTACATTCAAACCCCAATCCTGCTTAGTTTTAGCAAGCCGAAACCAAGGTCTTCCTAACAACATTTCATACGGGTACGCTGACTCCGTCATTCGGATGACTACAAAATTGACCATGAATGTCATACCGGAAATAATAATTTGTTGTTGCTTCAGAATGCCAACAGGCTGGACTCGTGTTTGATCCGCCATTTTGACCTGAAAAGGGGCTGGAGCCAATGCCCCTCTTCCCATTTCAATAAAAATATGTTCAGGTAATATATTTACCCCTGATCCTCCATCTAGCAATACTTCGGCAAAACTCTGCTTATTGTATTGCACCTGAATTACTGGTACGACAAAATCCACATCTGCTGGATCAATACTGTTGGCCGAAATTGAAGGGATCGTCCTACTCCCGGGCTCGGTTTGATATCCAAGTAGCTTTCTCAACAATTTTTCGCGAAAGACCGGTACTAAAGATAACAGTTGATCCAAAGACAACTGTAACGGTGCACTAATGATGTCAGCAAACCAATCATTTGCCAAGTCTTGTTGACACTGAGCCTGATCCTGCTCCATCATGGACGGTACCAACTTCACACCCTTTTGTCTCTCGGTCCGGTCGTCACCCTTTACCAGATTAGCAGGCTCGTCTCGAACCTGCTCCAAAACCTTATCTCGAATTTGCCTTTGTTCGTGCCAATCAATAGGGCCTTTATTTTTTGATCTAGTAACCGCCAATACTTCAACCTCTGTATTTTTTCCACATTGCATACCATCATACTGCCCTTGATTGTTACCATGCATTCGAGCAGATGTACTGGGTGCATCAGGGGTCCTATCAACTTGTTCTGGCCATTCAATCAGCATGGCATTTGCCTGAGCCGCCTGCTGCCCCTGTTGTTGATGTTGTCCCTGCTGATTATGCTGGGTATACCGAATGACAGGTATACCCCTTTCTTCACGATGCTTTACCCACAAAGGGCAATTCGGCCCTATCCAATGATCAAGAGCTGAACAATACCCACAAGGCATGACCCTTGGTGGTCGACCTTGGTAATTGCCTTGTTGATTATTTCCTTGCTGATTTCCTTGATCTCTCCATGGGGGTCTTACCAGTTGCTGTCTCTGGAAGTTACCTCGCCCTTGGATAGGAATAGCCTGATTGGCCGCCACGTCGTTTAGATTTCTATTGTCTTGCCGAGAACTTTGCCCTCTATTCTTAGGGTTATACCAACACTGGGTTGTGGTATGCCCCTCTTTGTCACAAATATCACAAAATCGTGTTTCCTTTGGAGCCAATATAGAATACCCATGTTTCTTTAACTTACGAATCCATTCCTCCTCTTTACGGTGTTTAGGTTTAGACTTACGATGCTTTGTCTTCACTATTTCATCATCATAATCATCAGTATCAGAATCATCAGAACTCTTACCTGACTCCATTTCTGAATCCGATCGCACCTCTGAACCAGAATCAGATTGCTTATTTTTTTGCTCGTCCAAACCTTCTTTCAACACGCGCTGCTGCTAATACTAAGACATCAAAACCATTCGCAATGTCCACACTGGCCACCGCATGTCTGATGGTGCTCTTTAATCCTTTCAAAAAAAATCCTGCCAACATCTCATCAGTAGGTCGTTCATTACCTTGCAGCCTGTCCATTAAAGTCCTAAACTTCTGAGCATAGTCTTCCAGGAGCATAGTCTTTTGTCTGATAGCCCTCAACTTCCTTAATACATCAGAAGGAGTCTTTTCTTTTCTAAACCATTGCAAGAATGCGATTTTTAAATCATCATACGTAGCAAAATGGGTAATGCCATATTGACTGAACCAGCTCATCGCTCGTCCTTCCAACGTGGCTGCAAACTGTTGAAGTTTAATATCGTCACCATAGAGAGCAGGATATCCATTTGCTGTCCATTTTATTTTGAATTGAGCTACATGGCAATCAGCATCTTCCTTAGAGGTTCCACTGAAATGAGCGGCCTTGAATTTGGGATTTGGAGGTGGTTGAGCCATTGGCTATGGTTGAGGTATGTGCCTAGTTCTATGACCGGTCGCCCCTGCAAGTGGGTCAAATTGGAGTCGTCTTCTTACCCCTACAGCGGTTTATGTGAGGAATAACGCACCAAGTATGCCGCCCACTAACCTGGCCTCTACAACACCTGTTTCCCCCTGTTCGTCGTCAGTGCCCAGCGCTTCCTGCTCCTGGGCCTCGTACCACTCGTAAAAATCTGAGGATGTCTCCACATTCGCTGCTCTTGCCTGTGCCCTCGTAAAATATACCTTACTAAAGCGATTTCACCTGCCCCTCATTCATTTCTTGAGGCGGCTTCAGCCGTACAGTAGGATCGCCAATTGTGTTGAGGGTTCTTCGGTTCAACACAACATCGTCTAACTAGCAAAATCAGATTTTTCTATTCTTTCCCATTATGCATTGATCCTTACTTCCCCATATATTCCACCGGAAATGTCTCTTAAAGCCACCGAAATGTCACCGGAACATCACCGGAATATCACCGTAATATCACCGGAAACATTCATTCTAATAGTTTTTTGCTAATTCAGAATTTACACAGTCTTTCTACACTTTATTCTTGCAACATATTTACAGATTTCTTTTTTGCACTCACATATATTTCAAGTCAATTGCATTCTGACATAGTACAGTCTGAGTCACTCAAACAGACTTAACCGTAAATAGAAGACTTTCATCACTATAATTGTACTGCGCAGATATTTGGTTGATTATTCATTGGTAAACGCAACACCAAAAATATAGATTGTTGTTTTGTAAAGATTAGAACTTCAGTATGAGAATTTGATTAAGCGGCCAAGATCTTCATTCAATCGTTATCTATATACTGGTTTTTTATTGTAGAACCTAGTCTTTTTCGGTCCTGACAAAGGAACTCCTTCTTCTCTGACTTCGTCTCATAGTTGATGCACCTACACTTCTTGGACCCTCATCTCTCTTCTGATCATTGCGTCTTTACGTCTCGTAACTTTCCTCCTCTTCCTGTTGTAGCGTCTTAGTTCTTCGTCTACCTTCTCCCTCTTTTTCTTACGGTTGTTTCTAACTCCTTTCTTATAACTTCCCCTTTTCTTGCGACACATCCTTATAAATCTCTGCATAGTTGTCTTTTTCTTTTTATTCTTATTTTATTTCTCCAGGTTTCCCTGCCTTCAACAATGATGCACACGATCAATGCCCACAAGACATCCCATCCATTTATGAGGAGCAGGAGAGCACTCAATCTCAGGAGAGATTAGACTTCGAATCTGATTCCATACAAGAATTACCCCATTTCACAGGCCCATGGGAAGCCATGTCGACTTGTATGAGAGCACCCACCGTCATGGTAAGAAACGAAGACTCGGTCATACCTAGGAACATAGAGGTAGTGAAAAACACTAAAGTGCAGTGCAATCTCACTTTAGAAGAGTTACTCAAAGTTAGGCCAGAGCTATGGAAGCATGTAGCCAAACAGGTACCAGAGATAGCCAACCCTCGTTCCCAAGTAGGTTCTCATAGGATAGTGCCAGAAATTCCTCTAGACAAGATAGGAGACATGAGCGAAGGTGAAGAAGGAAACACCTATCTTCCCATTACTCATCAAGGGTACACAACCAAGGCAATTCTCGACTCTGGTGCAGGAGTTGCAATTGCTACCACTTCCCTATGGAAGCGTTGGGGCAAGCTAGCACTCAGACCCACAAGGATGAAATTGCAGATGGCTGATGGTCACATAGAAAGACCCTTAGGCTTGCTGGAAGGAATAACTCTCACTACATGTGGTGTTGCGTTTGAGCATACTTTTGCCATATGTGATTTTAGTAAGAACCATGCCTATGAGATGATTTTGGGAAGACCATTTATGCGACAGTTGCAAGTGGTACAGGATTGGGGAACCAACTCCTTGTATTTGCAACACTTAGGTGTCACGACCAAAGTGAACCTCAAAGATTACTCTCATAGGGATGTACCCCCCATTCAATGGAACTCCATCCATAGAGCCAAGGATGACACGGAGTCTGTGCACTCCATAGGATCAGGATCCTCATGGATGCATGAAGACACTCACTTATGGATGTGTAAAGTAGCAGTAGAAGAGGAGAAGAGAGAAAAGGCCAGAGAGATATGTGCAAAAGAAACATGTAGATCAATTCAAGACCCAGCCTATGCACCTGTAGTATTTCCGGACGAAGAATTTGAACCCCATGGCTGGGCAGAAATTCTAGCAACAATGGATGTAGCCATCAATGAAGAACAATGGACACCCCACTGTGACGAGGATGGCTATGACATTTCAGTCTTCTTCATAGAGCCAATCATGGGAGAGGCAGTTTTAGAAGAGTGCGAACCTAGCCCTAATGCATTTGAGGATGCAAGTGACTCCGATCTAGAATCAATCATTATGGACCCACCTTTTGCATCAGATGAAGAATACTTCTATGAAGTAGAATTTCAACCCCAGAGGCACGGAGAGCTTCCAAATGATGTAAGGTTAGCCACACAAGTGACCCCTAAGGATGAAGGAAAGAAAAGAAAGAAGAGAGAAGTCACACCAGAAGAGGAAGAATCTTTGTTTGAGGTCCCTGCAAACTTTAAAAAGTATGAGATAGACGATAGGAGAGTCATGGTAAGAATGCCTAAGCGCGAGGCACAATCAGGCGAGGCCTATGATAACAAAGAAACCACCAACAAAATAGTTGTAGCCATTGAAGAAGGAGAAGAACGATGCACATACATAGGCCATGACCTAACAGAAGAAGAAGAGCATGAGCTAATAGCCTTGCTAAGAGAATACAGAGATGTATTTGCTTGGAGTTACAAGGACTTGAAAGGTGTTGACCCAGACATATGCTCACACACTATCCCCATGACCTCGGATGCTAAACCTTCTAAGCAGAAGCCATATACATATAACGATAATTATGCTGCTAAGATCAAAGAGGAGATAGATAAATTGGTAGAAGCTCGATTCATCTATGAAATTGAGCACACCGAGTGGGTGTCCCCCATTGTAGTGGTGCCCAAGAAGAATGGAAAGCTACGTGTGTGCATTAACTTGAAGAAGGTTAATGCAGCCACTATTCGAGACAACTATCCACTTCCTATTACGAAACATCTCTTAGAAAGAGTAGCAGGCAAGGAAGTATACAGTTTCCTTGACGGATTTTTTGGCTACAATCAGGTAGCCATTGCTCCAGAAGATCAGCATAAGACAGCTTTTCCCACAGAATGGGGCATATTTGCCCATTGGTAATGCCATTTGGGCTTACCAATGCTCCTGCAACCTTCCAAAGATTGATGTGTCATGTATTTAAAGAGTTATTGAGGAAGAATTTAGAGGTCTATGTTGATGATCTCTGTGCTCATTCCAACATTAGACAGACACATATACCAGAACTCAGGCAAATCTTTGACAAATGTAGAGAATATCAAGTCTGCTTGAACCCAGAAAAGTGTGTTTTCGTGGTCAGGCAAGGCAAGATTCTAGGACACATAGTGTCAAAGAATGGCATATCCACCAATGAAGAGAAAGTGAGAGCCATAGCAGAGTTACCTAGGCCACAGAATGTCAAGGAAGTGCAAACTTTCATGGGGCATTGTGGCTATTACCGACGCTTTATACACATGTACGCCATCATTGCCAAGCCTCTGTATGGACTTTTGACTAACTTTGAGTGGACTGATGAATGTGAGAACTCCTTCAATGAGCTTAAACGATGATTGTGTTCAGCTCCAATCTTGACCACACCAGATTGGAATAAGCCCTTTCATGTTCACGTGGATGCATCCAATTATGCTATTGGATGTGTAGTCGCACAACCTACGGGCGAAGGTAATATGGATCCTCCAATTGCCTATGCTAGTAGACAATTGAATGCAGCTGAACGAAATTATACCACCACTGAACGAGAGGGATTAGGCATGGTATATGTAGTTAAAATGTTTAGACACTATTTGCTTGCAAATAACTTTAAATTTTTTCCTGATCATCAAGCACTGTTGTACTTGGTAAACAAGCCATGCAATACAAGTAGATTAGTAAGATGGTTTCTCTTACTAATGGAATACGACTTTGAAGTGGTGGCGAGGAGAGGGAAGACTCACCTGAGAGCAGACCACCTCTCTAGGCTCACATCTAGAGAAGCCGCACAAGGAGTATCAGATGACCTTCCTGATGCTTACTTGTTTAATTTGGAAGTTGTACCTCAATGGGCTAAGCCATTAGTGCTAGTATTGACATACGGGCCTAACCATCCAGTCGTAAACACTCAAGATAGGGAGATAGTAAAAGCCCAAAAACACCAGATCATGGCAAGAAGTATGTACAAGCACACAGATCAAGGGATCCTAGCTTGTTGTGTGGAAGAGGATGAGTACGCTAAATGGTTGTAGTTAGCACATGTAGGTGCATTAGAGCAACACTACTCAAAGCAAGGAACCCTACAGACACTAAGGAGACTCGGAGTGCATTGGCCGACTATGGAAGCTGATGTCCAAAAGTTGTGCAAGGAATGCCCAATTTGCTGCACTAAACCACCGGTAGAGCATGCCACTCTTTATCAAGTGTCCATAGTGCCAGATTGGAGTGAACCATTAGTAGCTTTCCTGAGGATGAGAACATTCCCTCAAGATATGACACTGACAAGGCAAAGAAGTTTAGAACAAGAAGCCCTAGACTACTCACTTATTGGTGATAACTTATACAAGCGGGGTAAAGATGGTTACGTGAGACTATGCGTCCACGAGAGCGAGTATCTTAAGATCTTGGAAACTGCTCACCAAGGTGTAGCAGCAGGACATTTTGGACCTGATCGGGTGATTAAAGCAATCCTTTTTGCAGGCTTGTGGTGGCCTACCCTTCACATGGATGCACATACCTATGTGAAGAGATGTGATGTTTGTCAGCGAACTCAGTATCCTACACGCAAAGATGAGATGCCTCTGAAACCTATGATGGGTGGACGTGCATTCTCTAAGTGGGGAATAGACTTTGTCGGTCCTATTAATCCCCCAGCTAAGGGTTCACATGCTGAATATATCATTGTGGCCACAGACTATCTAACCAAGTGGGTAGAAGTGAAAGCTACCACGAAGAACGATGCTCAGACGACCGCTAAGTTCTTATTTGAGAATGTATTCACAAGATACGGGCTACCCATAGAGCTAGTAAGTCATAGAGGCACTCACTTCTTGAATGAAGTTATTGAAAATCTTCTCCAAGAGGTCTTGATCGTACACAAGAAGTCTGCCCCCTATCACCCACAAGCTAATGGCCAGGCTGAGAGCACAAATAAGATCCTATGCAACATGTTGACTAAATTAGTAAATAATAAACGCTCTGATTGGGACAAACAGCTACACCATGCTGTTTGGGCATACCGAGTTGCCTATAAAATGGTACTCCAAGCCACACCCTTTCAGATGGTATTCGGTCAAAATGCGGTGCTACCTTTGGACTTCCTGATACCAACATTAAAAGTAGCACAAGAGCATGACTGGACGGGCCATGAGCTCTCCTCTAGGATCTTTGACCTTGAGCGATTAGGAGAAACAAGACTCAGGGCTGCCGCAGGAATATATGCAGCAAAAAAACGACAGAAGGCTTACTTTGATGCCCATGTTAAGGATAAAGGATTGAAGGCCGGAGATTTAGTTTTAGTCTACACCTTGAAACATCATGCGAGAAAAATGGAGAAGTGTGGCTATGGACCTATGATCATAAATAGGATCTCAACGAGTGGAGCAGTACAACTAGCCACATTAGAAGGCGATATTCTACCTAGCTACATATGCGGGTGCAGAGTCAAGTTATATCAGGAACCTCTGACTGAAGAAATGCTAAATCGACTCTCGAAGGATGATGTTGAGACGACAGGGTAGGGATCAGCCCAGGGTAGATGACTATGCGGACCCAGGATATCATATGGCAATGTGTGAAGTCTCCGGAACAAGTGCCCATAGAATAATTGATCGACGTCCATTCGTGACCTTAGAGATAGGACAAGGAATAAGTGCAAAAACTGTGCGAGCCTTGATTGACTCAGGTGCAACCACTAGTGCTGTTAAATTTTCTTACTGTCAAAAGTTGAAATTAAATGTCAATCCTATAGAAGCCTATCTCATAGGATTGGGAGGTGTGGAAACCCCTTGCATGGGCGAGGTGGATCTTCCCCTCTACATTCAAGATGTCTTAATGACAGTGAAAGTGCTAGTGTGTCAAGACGAGGATCTCACCGAACCTCTTGTCCTGGGTCAAGACTGGATCTATGATCATGCAGTCAACCTAAACCTAAGAAGTGGACTTCTTCAGGTATGGGTAAATCAAAGTCGAATTACGATTGAGTTAGAAAATGGAGCACTCAAGGAACTAGGAAAGGCACAGACTCCTGGTCCTTCCAGGGGCACACATGAAGTTGACCATGTTGTTCTTGTCCAAAGCTATGTGATGCAGAGGAATGATGATCTCAATGAAGAAGTCAAGGACTCAATGGAACTCCCTTCTTTTCCAAAAGCCAGAGGGAGGCAGCAAGCAAAGGTAGACCAATTACTGAAGACTACCTATGATGGAGGCCAAAAGAACGTGCTAAGCAGGATGTCTCAGCCATTAAAACAAGTGTGGGTGCGGAAAGGCGAGCGTCCTATTGCGGTCAAGCCACAACAACTATCTCAACTTCCTATTAGTGATCGACAACAGACACTAATAGGAAGTCGTCCAAAAAGTCTTCTGTGAAAGTGAGGTCTATTTGGGTACCCAAGAAGTCGATGAAGGCTAGCCCACAATCAAGACAAATTTGGGTGCCTAAGGCTTGCTTGCGGGCTCAAATAGCTACACCAAGGCCACACCCTGTACAACATGGTTCACTCACTCGAACATCTGATGCCCATTCTTATACATCACGCACGGACACATATCCTTCCATGAGCACAAGTAGAATCACTTGTAAACGGGTCCCTAAAAAGCCTCATTTTCAAGCAGACACTCCTATAAAGTTCTCCAGAGTCTCCATAAAATCAAGATCAAAACCCATCCACTGTATTTGGCAGCCTAAAACGTGTAATAAACCCCCCGACCCTCATTTGTAAATTCATACCCACTTACTAACTACATCACTCATACACCGCATCTTTCCATTTAGCTCTTAGGATTATCCATTCTCTAACTACACACACGATCACCGAGCACTTATTGACCTACTAACTTTCACTAAAATAATGTTAATGTTGTAACGGGGACACGTGACCACTTGGTGTCCATTTGCAATGTTAACATTCATTTGTATATTCTCACAGAACTGGTGACCAGTCCCATCAATATGGCCGAGGCAGGAACTAGCTCTCAGGCAGGCACCAGCCCCCAAATCATGGATATTGAAAGTCTTCCCATTGAAGAGGAATTGAAGGAATGCCTAGTGGCATTGAGGGCATTACATGCCATACCGATTCAGAATCCTCCACAGGGGCACACTATGCCGGTCAGTAAAAACTCACATTGGTTCAGTGATGTGGCAAGACGTCTGGGAGAAGGCACTTACATGTGGGAGGCCGAGATAGAGTTTAACGAGCGCTGGGGCAGGTATCACTTCTTCACCAGGGAGTTTGAGAGACTGCAAAATAATGAAGGGCTGAAACCGATATGGAAGAAGGCGGGAATGTACGATTACTTCAAAGCCCAATTGCCGAAACCCGACTTTCTGAGGTGCTCATATTTTATTAGCACTCTCACTCCAAGCAAAGAGAAAAAGGGATACAGCACTTTTGTCCTCCCATCTCTCACAAGGGGCAATGAGCTGAAACGGTTCAGATTGACAAACAACTTGGTGAGGGAAGCTCTCGACATGAAAGGTATGCATGTCCCCACCGAAAAAGAGACGATGTTTCCAGATAACATGAAGAACAAGAATCTGACGAAACTCAAAGACATGGTGGCCATGACACCGACTATTGCCATTCACTTGCGAATGGTCATGCAGCATTTCGCATTCCCCACTCAAGAGAGGTTCACAATGCCACCCAAAAAGATATGGTTCAGTCTATATTTAGCAGATGCCTTCGATTTGACAATCAACATGCCCCTCTGGATTATCGACCAAATCCACTTGGCTCATCAACGATGGTATAAGAAACAAAAGTCAGTACTGTATGGATGTTGTGCACTCACCAGGATTGTGTATAGATGTTTGGCTTATGATGTGCCAGTTCAAAGGGCATTGACCAGGGTACAAGAATTTCAACGTAGACTATCAACCGCAGGGCCGCCATCAAAGAAAATGAGAGGCGCAGTTCAGATGCCCTATGCACAAGCTTGCGGTGTGACACTGACACTTGAGACAACTCCACGAATTCTGAGGCGGGTACAACCCTTCACTATCAGATTACCAAGACACAGCACTGATGGACCGAATCTGGTGTTCCCACCTGTACCAACCGACCTAGAGTTTCCTCACGGATTCACATTAGAAGACCTAACTGATGAGGAGGTAGCCAGAATAATCGAAGCTGTTAACGCGGAAGTCAAGGCAGAGCAAGCTACTGGACAACAAACTACTACAGACCAACCCCATCCCAGACAACCAGAGGTCGTCAATGTGGAGGGTGAAGAAGAAGAAGAACAAGAGGAGGAACATGGTGGACAATCCGAGGAAGAAGAGCAGGAACATGATCAGGAAGCTCTACAAGTACTTGAGGGTGCCCCGGCTTATACGAAGGAATTGAAAAAGCTCTATGATACCATCAACAGGGTCCAAGAGCAACATAGACTGTCCCTCGCAGCAAGAAAAGCTCTCATGAACCAAATCCTTGAGGAGGAAGGTATAGACGAGCAATACTGCGCCACACTTGATATGATATCTGATGCTTTAGGAGTACCTGAGACGGTGCATACCGCCCTTGCACAATCACGAAGAACGGAGCAAAGATATGGCAGACGCCCCCCTCAATCATGAAAACAGATGAATGTATTAGTATCAGAACCACAAGGAACATCCACAACCACGCGCACTGCACACATCGTTCATGATACTGAGGACACCCATACATCAAGTGCACCTCCATCACCCCTTTGCCACCCCTGCCTCCAACTCCACCACATTCACCTCCCACTACCAGTGTAACCACTACTGTCACCGCCTCCGAGTCCACTACCCATACCGAAGCACCGACCGTCAGTCAACCCACACACCCTATCTCCACCTCTCTTGTCTATACGGCCACTGACACAGTAATTCAAACTGCAGCCACGAAAAACCCCGTTCCCCCGATCACATTTCCTGGCGGTTCATATTCACAATTGCACACACCACTTTGCACTTTCACCACTATCACTGCACCCACAATTCCCATGTTCACAATCACTCCCACTACGACATCCACTTTTGATTTTATGGACATATGACCCACTTCCGCACCTCTCCCTCCCCCCATACACCCACCATCTCCCATTCCCCCACCACGCACCTCACCATTTTCCAGCACCGCATCCACACTCCCCTTCCCCTTCCCTTCTGCATTCAACACCCTTCCCGCATCCACCCCTATTAATAATGTATTTAATAATATGTATCAGTGTATGTCTCAACTACAACAGCACTACCAACATCTTGATAACCAACATACGAGACTCTTCCGAAGCCATGAAGAACTTCAAGTACGATTCATTGATCTAGAAAGGGAAAAGCGGCTACTACAACAACAGTATGTCACTTTATAGGAACAACATGAGCAGTTAGTAGCCAATCCACCCCAGTCAGATGCAGAAGAAAAACAAAAAATAAATGATCTGCTACACTCCCAGATAACAGAGAATCTCAAGCTTCGACGCAACCTGGCCTTCTTACGCAAACACATGTCTACAGCACTCGAGGAGAATAAACGACTACAGAAACAAAACGAAGAAAACTTGGAAGCAGCAATGGAGGGTTCCCCACAGGAAATTGACCCAGATAGATTCAAGGCCATCCCCTCCGCGAATATGCAAATCGTGTTGGAAA
Organism: Ceratopteris richardii; assembly: GCA_020310875.1. Classification (NCBI taxonomy): domain Eukaryota; kingdom Viridiplantae; phylum Streptophyta; class Polypodiopsida; order Polypodiales; family Pteridaceae; genus Ceratopteris; species Ceratopteris richardii. Next base: position 32,387,497 of record CM035420.1, on the reverse strand, counting down.
CCCATGCCGACCTCCTGGAAGCCCATGCAGCCTTAGAAAGAGAAAGAGATGACCAATTAAAGCAGCTGGCAACCCAGCACGAGTCACCAAGAAAAGTCACGACTGCAGTCGACACGTCTGAAGAAGTTGCACAACTCAGAGCAGAACTAGAAGAATTACAAAGTAAAGTCATGCAATACGAGCGTCAACCCTCTCCCCTTGTAGAACCCGAACCTGAAGACTTAGTGCCAATTGAAGTAGAGGAAACCTTTGAAGACCCATACGTTCCCATGCTTGCACCAGGGGGCAAGCGAACAGAAGAGGGCATGGACACCATCGAGATCGAGGCTCCTGAATGGATGCAGAGGTTAGAGAAAGTGGCCACAACCCATGATGACAGAGTTGCAGTTCAGATAGCGTCTATGTCACGTTTGGAAGAGATAATCATAAAATCCGATTACTTTAGAAACCTCTCCCATCATAGGTGGATCGGCACATCCGACCATTTGTATGTTCCTTTCTGTGTCTTAATGGCGGATTACAATGCTGAAATCAAGCACCATACCTCAAAAGAACCAACCTCGGCAACATAGTTTGCAGCGGACGACATCCTAGCAAGTGCCGAGCAAGGGAATATACATCAACCTACGTGGAGGATTCGTCTGCTTGAAACTTACCTTGAGATGGTAAGGACATGGAATAACATTCCTTTGTATATCAAATACAACCCATGCTACTGCCCTGTCTTTCGAAGAAGGTCATGGCCGGAATACCCAAAAACTGTGCTGACAACCAAAGGATGTGAGAAATGGCTCAATAATGTCTACTTAGCACCACCTAAAGGCCAACCTACCATCAGCTATATGATTTCGACGATTCGGCATTGGGGGGTCCGGTTCAAAAATGTACCGGATGTCATGGCCCAAATGTGTCTTAAAATTTTTTAGCTCATGTTGGTCACCTTCAGGACCTTCAAGAATGTCAAAGAACCTCATCTGTGAGCTCTTGGATTTAATGAAGGTAATCAGGACCTTGTCTACGACATGAGCACCACACCGTCTATTAATGTCGTATATGCATGGCATGCGCATATAAAGTATCTACCAGCGTGCTTCAAACAGACGTTTGAAGAAATGTTTGTCACGGGATTCTGGGAATATCATTCAGAGATATTCATTCCCAGAACATCACATTTATTGCAGTTGTTTGCAGTGGAACAAGCTCTCCATTCAAAAAAGTTACGTCTACCACATCCAGAGGTTCCCGGGCCGGTAGATTGGGATGCTCTACTCATGGTGTCGGAAAGATTTCAACCTTTCCGTTGATGACCAGAGAAAATGAAAACAACTTTATTGGTGAACTTTAACCTTTTATATCACTGTTAATCAGTTGTGTGGATTGGAATTAACTACTTTGAAAGTGTTTACAGGTACAAATGATGATGAAGATTCTATGTTCATATTAGGGTTTACCCTAATTACTCATTTAATGAGTATTTTATATTTATACATGCAAGATTCATGGGTATTCAACCCTAGGGTTTCATAAGTTCATATGATTTTATGTCAATAGGGTTCATTTGAAGGGTCTCAAAAGATTCTAATGGGTTCATGCTAGAGTTTATTTAAGTGTTAATGGGCTCATGATAGGGTTCAGAAGGATTTTAATGGGTTATCAGGGATTACCAAAGGGTTTCAAGTAGGATTTCAAGGGTTTTATTGAAATTTAAGGGTTAAAGTAACATGTATTTAATTATATTAATGTTTAAAATGAATATTTATGTATTAAAAATTAAAATATGATTTAATTAATTAATTTACTCATGTGTGTGCATTTAAATATTAAGGTTCTAATATATTAATTTCTTAACCTAAGCCTAGTTTAAATGCATTATTAAATTAAGAAATTTAGGATAATTAAATTAAAATGAAAAATGAAGTGGATAATTAATGAGTGGTGTATGTGAGTGGTATTTAAAGAGTGGTGTGAGTTAAGTGTGTAACTAAAGTGGTTAAAGTAAACAATAAAAGATGTGGTAGCTATGTGTGTAAGGTAAAAGGATGGATTAGATAATTTATGCAATTAAAGTGGGAAAAGTGAATGGTAGAAAGGATGGTGTGTGAGTAAGGGTATTAAAAGAGAGGTTGAAAGAGAAAAGTTAATTTAAAGTGTGGTGAAAGTTAGTGGGTAAAAGTGAGGTTGAGAATTTAAAGCAAATAAAAAAAGAATGGTAAAATGAAGATCTATGTGTGTATATATATGAGTATGCTGTGCTAGTTCTCCTAATGTTTTTTTTTCAGGTACTCATTTTATTCCTTCACTTCTTGTTGAATAGAAGAGAGTTAGCCATTGAACGTATTTTAAGAGCAAAGCTTTCCTTGTTGTTTGACTTTCTGTAATCCATAGAGAGAGAGAGAGAGAGGAAAATCTTTGTCTTCTTCCCTCCATAGAGCTGTACATGGCAGCACTTTTTCCACAGAGAGAAAGAAAGTATTTTTGATGTTCCTCTTTCTTCTGGCTTGCTCGAAGATAGCGCACGAAGTCGAAGCAGATATTTTGATATAATTAGAGAGAGAATATAGAGGAATGAAATCTTTGATGGCTGCTTTGTACTTCAGGCTGTCACGTGCACAGGCAAGAAGGAGAAAATCTGAGTGATTTATTAAATTGCTCTGTGACAACTGGACTTCTTCTTTCCCTCCACAGCGGCTGCAGTTGAGAGAATCCATCTGTGGTAGTGATATGAGAAATCCGTAGAAAGTGCTCCGGCTGCTAAGGTTGGAGTTGCCTGGTGGCTCTGAGGCACATGTGCAATATAAGTCAAGAGAGAGAATCCTAGCTGGTAGTTCATATACTCACGGTGGCTGCTGGTGGAGGTCGCACTAGATAGAGAAGAAACAGAGAAGAAATGAAATCCTTCTCCCTCCAAAGCGCTGCGCTCAGCAGCGCCGAGAGAGAGAGAGAGAGAGAGAGAGAGAGAGAGAGAGAGAGAGAGAGAGAGAGAGAGAGAGAGAGAGAGAGAGAGAGAGAGAAACGCAGAAAGAGAGAGAGAAAGAGCGAGAGAGATTTATCTCCTTCTCTTCGATTCCTTCAAATGGGCCCTTCAACGTTTTCGAGAGAGATGCACGGAGAAGGCTGCTAATCGATGGCTGTAGGCATAGACGGAGGGGGAGAGAGAAACTCAAAATCTCGTAGCTGACAGATTGAGTGCGCGCAAAGAGAGAGAGAGAGAGAGAGAGAGAGAGAGCTAAAGTGCAGAGAGAGAGAGAGAGAGAGAGCATGGCAGCGCACAGAGAGAGAGAGAGAGAAAGAGAGAAAGAGAGAGAGAGAGAGAGAGAGAGAGAGAGAGAGAGAGAGAGAGAGAGAGAGAGAGTGTTGAATGCTTCCTGTGATCCTCCTACTTTTGGGAGTCACCCCCTCAAGCACGCAGTTCGAGGTCCATTCTCAGACAAAACGCGAACACGGAGATCCATAGATGATCGATGCCGCCCAGCCGCGTGGGGTTTTTCATATATTCTTCTCTCTCTCTACACCCAATTGGGTCAATGGTCAAGGTTCCTCTCATGAGTGCCACTTGGCACTCATGTGAGCATCATACTCTATATGAATAAGAGGAGGGTCATACCTCTAATCCTATTCATATAGGATACTCCATATGACATTTCCTTCCCCTTACTTCCATTTTGTCCTCAAAATGGTATTGGAAGGTCTAAAAGAAAGAGAGAAACATTAGAACCACCACTCCCACTATATCCCCATGTATAGAAATACATGGTCCTGTCTCTGTGTTGTTTCCCCATATCCTTCCCCTTAAGAGAACTCTTGGGAAGGTAAACTAAAATTGGGAAACCGTCTCTGAAGGGTGCTAACCCGCTCCCATGTGGCACTATCTTCTGAACTATCTTTCCACTTTACTAGACACTCTTTATACAAGTGACTCCTCGTCCGTTTCTCTCGAGTGCGTAGTATGCTCTCAGGCTCATGTGGAATAGATTGAACAGAAATAGGCTCTACTACTTCACTATCTGGAATGAGGTTGTCAGATTCACCCAGCCTTTTCTTAAGCCAGTTAACATGAAAAACTGGATGGATTTGACTATTCTCTGGAAGTTGGAGCTGGTAAGCCATCTTTCCTATTCTTTTAAGTATTTGGAAAGGTCCACAATACCTAGGAGATAATTTTGGACAAGGTCCCGTCTTCATGGTTTCAGACCTAGGTGGAACTCTAAGATAGACCTGCTCTCCTACCTCAAAGTTGATATCTCTCCTTTGAGGGTCAGCATATGCTCTAGCTCTATCCTGAGCTCTCCTAATGCTGTCCTTAGCAAGCCTAAGCATATCATTCATCTCTTCCAAGAAGTCCTTTGCAGCTTGAACCTTTTCATTCTGCAAGCCTACTGCATAAGGAGCCCTTGGCTGAAACCCATACATAAGCATAAATGGACTATGCCCGCTGGAAGAGTGCTTGGCACTATTATATGCAAACTCTACTATAGGTAAGTACTCTTCCCAATTAGTTTGCCTTTCATTCACATATGCTCGAAGCATATCCTCTAGGATTTGGTTAACTCTTTCTATTTGCCCATCTGACTGTGGATGCTCGGTCATACTCATGCTAAGTTTTGTATCCAACCTTTTGAAGACCGCTCTCCAAAAGTGGCTAGTAAACTTCCTATCCCGATCCGAAACTATGTCTAAAGGAAGACCATATAACCGGTATATGTTCTCTACAAAGAGTCTAGCCAACTCAGGTGTCTTCACTGTAGTACGTGTCGGAATAAACCTAGCCATTTTGGTTAACCTATCCACAATTACCTAGACTGAGTCGTGCCCTCTCTTTGTCTTAGGTAATCCGACTATAAAGTCCATGGAGATACTCTCCCACTTCCCATTAGGAATATCCAATGGGTGAAGTAGTCCTCCAATCCTCAACCTCTCAGCTTTGTTGACTTGGCATTTATTGCACTTAAGCACATACTCTAGGACGTCCTTATGAAGTCCAGGCCAATAAAACTGCCTTTTAACAAGATCATAAGTCTTGTTAACTCCTGGGTGTCCCGCACTAGGTGTGTCATGACACTCATATAAAATATGTCGTCTCATCTCAGTATCTCTAGGGACACACACCTTACCTTTATATAACAGATATCCATCTTGGACACTGTAATTCTTCCACTTGAATCCTTCTTGAGTACCCGTCGATACTCCATCCTCTCTGGAAACCCATATATCACGATCCCCATTCTCTATGGCTTCCCAAATCTCGGAATATGCAGGATCAAGCCTACATTTTCCTCTAATGGACTCAAGTAGCTCACTAGTGATCTGAGTAAAACTCAGTCCATTGAGCATAGGCATGCGGCTAAGTGAATCAGCCACTACATTAAACTTTCCCTTCCTATACCTAAGCTCATAATCAAACTCTTGAAGGGTCTCTGCCCATCCGGCCTTACGACCTTTAAGGTCTATTTGATTAGAGCTGTAGAAATTGCTACTTTCAATTTTTCCATACTTTGCTTCTGTTCGTCTCCCCAATGAAAGGCTTTCCCTTTCCCTTTAAGCTGTTCCGTCATCGAGACAGCAATCTTGGCATAGTTCTTGATGAATCTTCGATAGAAACCTGATAAACCTAGGAAGATCTGCAGCTCCTCCAGGTTCCGTGGATGTGGCCATTCCATAATAGCCCTTACTTTTTCAGGATCCATCTGGATTCCATCTTGAGAGACTATATGCCCAAGGTATCTAACCTCTGTCTTGAAAAATTCACACTTTGACTCCTTAGCAAAGAGCAAATTTTCCCTTAGCACTTGAAATACTTTTCTCAAGTGTTCCAAGTGCTCCTCTTCTGATGCACTATAGATCAGAATGTCATCCAAAAAGTCTACTACAAAATGTCCTAGATAAGGCCGTAAAACACTATTCATGAGCTTCATGAAAGTGGCAGGAGCATTGATGAGACCAAAAGGCATCACCAAAAACTCATAATGCCCATATCTAGTCCTAAATGCAGTCTTAGGGACATCCTCCGCCCTAATTCTAATCTGATGATATCCTGATCTAAGGTCAAGCTTGGTAAAATACCTAGCTTGATGTAACTGATCAAATAGATCTTCCAACCTAGGCATTGGAAATCTATTTTTGATAGTTACCTTATTAAGTGCTCTATAATCTATACATAGTCTCATAGAGCCATCTTTCTTTCTAACTAGGAGCATTGGCGATGCCCATGGTGAGTTACTAGGTTTGATGAAGCCTTTATCTAAATAATCCTGCAATTGCTTCTCAACCTCCTCATGCTGAGAAACACTAAGCCTATAAGGTGGTCTACAAATAGGGTTAGTGTTAGTAACAACCTCTATGGCATCGTCAATGTCCCCTCTCTCAGGTGGTAGCCCTCTAGGTAAGTCAGTGGGAAAAACATCTCTGTACTCAAACATAAGATCCTTAAAACTTTTAACCACACACTCTTGCAAAAAAGAATAGTAGAAAGTCCTGTTCATATTTACATTCAAAGCATGAAAATATACATCAGATGAGCTGTTTGTACAATGCTCCATATCATGACTATACAATAAAAACATATCCTGTACATGCTGTGAATAACAGAGACTATACAACTCTAGTGATGAGATGAGAGGTGCACTAGGTACATCTCTCTCTCCCTGAATACAAACTTTACTTCCATTCTTTTCAAACTCGAGTGTGTTATTTTGATAGCTGCGTTTAAGTGTATCTCCCAACCCCCATAGCCACTCTCTTCCTAAGACTAGATCTGTCCTCTCCATGTTCATGATTTGGAAGTCCATATGATCTGTATAGTCCTGCATCTTGACTTCCAAATTGGATACCATAGTATCCCATATTCTTTTATCTTGCCCTTGCATCATAGATACAATGTATTTATGTGCACTAGGCTGTTGGGGAATCTTCAATTTCTTGACCAAAGCATAGTTTATGAAGTTATGAGTGGCAGAGTCATCTATCATGACTCGCACCTTGGTCCCGTATACACTACCATGTAGCTTGACCAAGTCATGTGGTCCAAACTGCGGTGACCACAATGACTGAGTCAAACAACAGGTGTGCTCTATATCCTCGTGCATCACCTCCACTCCCTTGCAGCTAGAGCTGCCATGAATAGGAAGGGTCTACACTAGGTGGACCGCCTTTTTGCCCTTTTCAGGGGCCATACTAGACTCTAGTCCTTTCTTTTTTTCTTCCCCCTTCTTGAGTGGACAGTTCCACTGTGAATGGCTAGGGGATAGGCACCTAAAACACAGGTTCTCTCTTTTGGCCTTCTCAAACTGGTCTGTGGATAGCTTAGGCCCTTGTGATCTTTGTTTTTTAATAAAAACTTTGTTTTTCCCAAAAGGCAACTTTTTCTTAAATTTAGTGGTACTAAGAGGTTTAAGGGGCTGATCCGTCTCCATAGGAGTATACTGAGGACGATTATGGTCCTCATATATATGTGCATATTTGATGGCCTCCTCAAACGTCTTAGGCGCATTCCTCCTGACTTCCCTCTTTATGGCTTTATCCAAGCCCCTAACAAACCCTCTGGTCTTTTGAAAATCATCTAGACCCTTAAGCTTCAAAATGATCTCTCTATAGTGAGATAGATAGACTGAAAGAGGCCTGCCTCTTTGAGTAATCCTATCCCACTCATCCCAATTCCTCTCCTCTTCATTCTCAGGAAGAAACTCTTTTAGGAAAAGAGTCTCAAACTGAGTCCAATCACTAGGGATAGAGTTCGCCTCCTTAAGACTCATCCACCACTTATAAGCACGCGGGCCGAGGGAGAGACTCGCCTCTAGCACATGATACTCAGGTGGGGTGCCCTTCAATTGATGCAAATCATGCCACTTTTGTAAAAAAGTGTAGATTGCATCCTTATTCCAGTCTCGGTCATCCCCCGTGAAGGTAGGTGGCTTCAGGTCTTTCAGGAGGGGAGCTTCCCTAGAGCTCTCTCCTTTGTACTTACTAGGAAGAGAAATCTCTTTCCTAGTAATCTCTAGAGGAATGGTAGGAGTCTCTCTTTCCTTCCTAGCTAGGAAAGAGGTGACACTAGTCTCAAGGGAGATCATTTGAGACTTAAGCTGCTGTATAAGAGATGTGATGCTACCCAAATCTTTCTCTAATTTAAGGGTTTGTTCTTTCGAATCAATGAATTGATCACGAGTGACAAATTCATCTATAAGCTCTTCATAAGTATACTCTTGCTGTGAAGGCTCTTTTTCTTCTAAGTTCTCTTCTATTTCTTGCCCTAACTCTACTTCTTCCATCCTAGCATCCTCTAGTTGCTCTCTAGGTGGAGAAGTGGTCTCAACTACTTGTTTGCCTTTAGTTTCCATGTTTAAGTACCCTTCCCCCGTTTGCTAACTAGAGTGTATGAAAATGAATGGAAGTAAAGTTCAAATATGCAAGAAGAAGAGAAATATAACACAAGAGCACTTCCCTGATACAAAATAGAGTTGCGGAAGCGAAATCCAAGTGGTCCTTGATGCTTCAAGCTGCTGATTTTGAATCCTTGCCAGTCCCAAAAGAAAATTGGAAATGTCCGCTTGGTCCGGGGAGGTTCTAGACACCATAAACCATCCAAAACAACACCAAAAGTGCGTAGGAAAAGCCTCAAACGGGCAAACTAAGTGCAACTGAACAATTTCAGAGATATAACAATCCTCGCCAGTCCACAAATTGCTGCCCAGCACCTGTACTTCAAGTATTTGAGACTATCCCAAGTGAGAAAATTGGATTTGGAGTCCGGATGACGAAAAACTAGGCCTGGGAATGGCCGCCTAGTTTCTGCTGAAGCACTGCAGAGAGATTTTGGTAGGGCAAATCTCGTCCAAATACAACATCAATGGTTTGCATGCAAAGCTTAGGAGTGTAGCTTCGAAACGTGACCAAGATTTTTGAAATCTGATATCATATGAAGAAGATGTGGTCAGGAGAAGTGAGGTATGTCACCGATAGGAAGTAAAAAACTTCATCTTCATAAATAGATGAGTTTGAGAAGCTCAAAACTGAGGAATGAAAGCCTCTTTCATCAATCCAACACCCCCATCCCACAACCACAGCCCATTGTACATATATACCTCATGATTCTTACAAAATCTTGATCTAATTCATGTATTTTGTAGCTCCAAAGGTTAAGAAAAAGGCTCGAAATTTTCCCAACACAAGCTTTACTTGGTGCCCCTTTCGAAAAAAAACTCAGAGTTAACGTCTATGGAGCTTGATATCCCACATGCAGGCGAAAATCCCAGTGAGCTCTTGTATAAAAGGAAGACTCATTCTATGTATTCTCCAACTAGAGAGGAGGGGAGGAGAAGGAGCTCCATCCGTGAGCTTCAGTCGTGAATATTCCTCACTCTTGGATGGCGTGTGGCATCCGTCGCGCGTGCGGCGTCTGCTGGCGCTGTCCTACTCCGATACCAGTGTTGAATGCTTCCTGTGATCCTCCTACTTTTGGGAGTCACCCCCTCAGGCACGCAGTTCGAGGTCCATTCTCAGACAAAACGCAAACACGGAGATCCATAGATGATCAATGCCGCCCAGCCACGTGGGGTTTTTCATATATTCTTCTCTCTCTCTACACCCAATTGGGTCAATGGTCAAGGTTCCTCTTATGAGTGCCACTTGGCACTCATGTGAGCATCATACTCTATATGAATAAGAGGAGGGTCATACCTCTAATCCTATTCATATAGGATACTCCATATGACAGAGAGAGAGAGAGAGAAAGGAAGAGTGAGAGGAAGAGAGAGAGAGAGAGAGAGAGAGAGTTATGTTATGTTAATGTTAATTAGACTCAATTGTTAGGGGATAAATAGATAGAGTTAGATTTAATGTATTGTTAGATATAGTTAAGATTAATGAATTATTTTGTTATTTTAATTACCATTGATAAATATGAATGTGATTTAGCATGAATTGGATGCATGTATATGAGATACATTAGCATGAGTATGAACGCATGTTAGATGCATGTGTATGTTTTAAGTTAACATGTTAAGTGCTTAAGTTAATGAGCGTATCTACACATAAGAGTTTATGGTCGGGTGTATTAGCATGCATAAGTATGTGTATGAATGCATGTGGTTGAATGAGTTAAGTGTAAGCATACTTGTGTAGGAATGCATTTTATGGGAATAGGTGCATGTGGTCATACATGAGCATATAAATGTATGTGTTTGTGTGTATGTTAACCTATAAGTTCATATATGTATGCATGTGCATAAATGCATTTAAGTGTTAGTATGATTGCATTTACCTAATGTTAGCATGTGCATGAATGATTGTTAGCATGCATGAGCATGTGTATGCTTTAATGTATGTGACTAATGTCTTTTAAGTTTCTTAATGATTCTTGTATTATTACTAATATCCTAATTTTTTTTTTAGAAACATTGAAGATTAAAGAGCAATTGAAGTAAAGTGAAGTGAAGTGAAGTGAGAGATTGAAGATCCATTTACCTTATATTTTCATTTAGTCAATTACCCATTTGTTTAGACATTTATCCTATTACTAAACCCTTACATTTGTATTAGAGTTATTGATTTGAGCCATTAGCTTATCAATTCATTTGTTCAAGCAGATTTAGCATCAATATTATTTCCCATTGATTTCTTTGATGTCTTCTGAGTTATTCCATAAAGTCTGAGTACAGTAATATTGAAAACATTGAAAAAGCAACCGAAGGCCCTAAGCATACTTAAAAGCACCCTGCGTGCAGTCACACGGTTAGGTCAACGTGATTCTTTTGGATGAACGTCAGCCTATCTTCACACCCCTCTACGACAATTTTGGTGAACCTGACGTGAAGCGTGACGATCGTGTGCCTAGGACTTACGTTGTATGTTTAGTTTTAACTTAAATTTTTAATTTCATTTTCTTCTTGAATGCAGGAAACTTGAAGATTGAAATTGAGACAAAACGTGAAGAGTTTGCTATCTCTTTTTTTTCCTTGGTGAGCATCTCCACGAGAAGAAGGATTTCCAACTGGTGGAGTTCGTCGCTTCAAACCCCCCTCATCAACATTCAAGAGAATCAAAACATAGTCATAGTCATTTTAGTTTTGTGTTTAAGATTGTTTTAACATTCACTTTCGAACCTCTTCAGCAAAGATATCATCAAGTAAGGTGTTTTAAGTTCTTTATTTTTTTAGTTTACACACATCACTTAAAAAGAAAGTTGTTTTCATCTGCACTTAAGATTTAAGCACTTTCATATTAGCATTAAAAAAAAAGTATTTAAAACCTTTCTTTTTATTTAGGAAAGATAATTTTTTTAAAGCATTTAAATATGTGCATTTTAGATTTTAAGAAAAGTTATTTTTTTGCATCATCATTAAAAAGAAAAACATTTTAAGTTTTGAGAAAGAAAGATTGATTGCTTTATTTTCATTGCATGAAAAGAAAGCTTATAGCATAAAAATAGTTTAAATTCAGGTTTCTTTTGATTTATAATTAATGCTTTTATTTCTGCAAAGAAATTAATATTAAAGAAATTAAAAGTAAAACAAAAGATTTACATCAAGAACAAACTATTTTATAAACATTCATAATAAACCCTTTAAAATTTAAGTAATAGAGATAATTTAGGTTTTAGAAATCAAAAAGATTTTAGAAAAGAAGATTAGTACTAGCAAAGCCTAGGACTAGGGTAAAGCCATTCTTGGCTTTATCAACTAGCGATAGATTTAGGCAATTTAGAGAGCAATTAGATCCAGCTATTAGGGAACTTCTTCTCCATTCGAAGCGTTATCAAGAACGTAAGATGGAGGAGATGTTCAAGAACATGATGATAGAAAAGCAAGGGACACGTACTGTCCAAGCTATTCTAAAAGAGAAAGGAAAATTTAGTGGATTGAATATTACAGAATACCTGGATGCATTTGAGGAGCAAGGGCAAATCCAGGGATTGCCTGAAGATGTTTTAGTTAAATACTTTAGTCGTGTTGTTTCTAGTTCAATCCTAGAATCTATACAAGAACATGCTGAAAAAACATGGGAGGAATTTAGAAGGGAACTTCATAAAATATTCTACCTCAAGGATTTTAGCCAGCACAATCGGGAAGTATTTCTACGTTGGTTAAACACTGTTAAGAGCAATGAGTCTTTAACTCATCTTCACGGTGAGTTTATGAGACGTCTGGCTCAACTTCCTGAAGATGACAGAAATGCTATTAATCCAGATGTGATTATATATTTTCTTAAGATGCTTAATCCTGAGGATAGGGCTGAAAATTGAAAGACAAATAGAGGAGCCAGGAAAAAGGTATGGGCTAATTGATGACTGGGAGAAAGTCAAAAAAGAGATAGAGGTTGTTGCTCAAATGAAGCAAAGACAAATGCTTTTGTATGCTAAATCTGATGCTTCTCAGCCTAGAGAGATTCCTACTACAACGCAAGTTGACATGCCAATGCCTGCTACTATGGCTACGGCTAATAATTCAGCTGCCACTAAAACTCCCATAGAATTTCAACTGGATATTCTATGTAAGCAAATGGAAAATGTCATGAACATGCAAGCATCTCTTTCAAAAGAAGTTGCCAATTTGAATAAACAAGTTTATTCCATGAGCTTTAATGATCCAGGGGCTAGTAATAGTGGTACGGGGCAAGTACCACCTATTCAACCAGTTATGCCTCAGTATGTTCCACCTCAACCAGTCTTTCAGCCAGCACCACAGAAAGCTCCTCAGTTTGCTGTACAGCCACCCTTTCAAAGAAATAATGAGAAAAGAGGGACTGGCGGGAGCGCTGTGTTTGGTGTGATAGTCAAGAGCACATGTCATTTGTTTGTGAAGAATTAAAAAGTGCTAAGGCAAATCAATTAGTTGTGGAAATAGATAGAAGATTATGTGACTTTAGGTCACGTCTTCCTTTGTCCGTCAAGTGGGGCAAAGGAGGAATGAAAAAGCTTTATGAAAATTTAGCAGTCTCAGATGCAACTGCCAGTACTTCGGCTACATGACTAGAGCCAGTCGAGGATAGGCCTTCTTCAATGCCTAGCCAAAATCCATATTCAATAGAGGCATTGGTACGAGCTAGAGATGAAATAATGTGCAAGACCGCATGGAAATCTCTTGTAGATCAATCCTCTGTCTTTTCTCACCTTGCAAATGTTGAGGAAAAACGGAGACGAGAAGATCAACAGGATGATGTAGAAGAAGGTGATAGGAGGGTAACTAGGAGGCAAACAAGAGAAGATGAAAAGAAAATTGACAAAAAAGTTCAATTTGATGAATCAAATTTATCTCAAGAAGAGAAGAGGAAAATGATAAAGGAAGGAAAAAAGCCGATCGATGAAAATATTCAACCCCAAGAAGAACAGAAGAAAGTGGAAAAAGAAATCTCTAAACCTGAAAATAAAGAGGATCAAAAGCAAAATGAAGAGAAAGGGAAGAAGAAGGGTAGAAGAGCTCCACGTGCTATTATGATTTCCGAGCTCGAAAAGAAAAATGATGCTAGGGAGATTTTAAATGACATTCTTCTAAAAAGTCAAGTAACGATGTCACTTGAGCAAGTATTTTCCATAAAGAAACCGGAGTTCAAGGACAGTTTTATTCGACTTATTAGAAGAAGACGCTTTCCTTTGCCACAAGATGAAGACATGCAAGACGTGGCAGAGGAAACCTTAGCTATGAATGATGCAGTTACATTGAGTGAAAGCGACTATGAGGATAATGAAGAATTTACAACAGGAAGTGTAAATAGAAATTTTCTAGGACCCATACAACCTGATGAAGAAATGTTAAAGAGTGAGAGTAAATTTAATTCTACTTTCTGGGTACGAGGCACACCAGAAATAAAGATTAGAATCGGTGATGAAAAGGATTCTTGTTTAGCTTTGGCTCTCATTGACTCAGGGTCAGAGATAAACGTTATTTCGAAGAAGTTCTTTGATAAATTAAGATGGCCAATCGATAAAGAGCACGGCTGGAGGATGAGAACAGCTGATAATGGCTCTGGCATTTTATTAGGTGCATGTGCGAATGTGCCTATAATGATAGGTGGTGTTCGAGAAGAGTTTCATTTCTTCGTTCAAGATAATTGTTCATATGAAGTGATTCTCGGACAACCATTTATAGCTGAAATGAGAATGGAAACAAAAGCAATGAATGACCGATCAACGTATGCAAGAATTCGATCCAAATCAGGGATGGATTCTTTGCAAGTTATGAAGGTTTGCCCAAACCATACTAGAAATAGAAAGAGCTTAAGAAGAAATCCCATTGACTTGATCAGTCATGTTTGTGATGATCCACTGGCTGTAAGAGAATATGGGGCTTATTATGATCAAAATTTCTCCTAGACTCCACTATTGAGCGAGACAATAGTGGATGTTGTTTTGATGTCTCGCCTATTAATGAACATAAATTTGAAAATTATCTAATTTGTACTCCTACAACTAGTTTGCATTATATTACTAAGGAAAATCTTACAAAAACATTTAAAAAACAAACTGAAAAATATTTGAGACAAACCGGATTAATTTCAAGTGACGAGAAAATTGAGAGTATAATTGAATTATCAAAAAGTTCTACTTTATTAGAAGAGCTAGAAAGTGTTTCTTATGAAAATTTAGAATCAAATCTGATAATTCTTAACTCTATTCAAGAGTATGAGATTATTAGTGAATTCATCCTAGAACATGAAGTTAGCATAGAAACCAAATACAAAACTGTAGAAAAGAAAATAAAGCATGTAGCTCAACCCTTACCCAAAGATAGTCATGACATACTTCGTCAAGTATCAAATGATCCTATTCTTAGAGATCGATCTAAGATAGGTCACATATTTACTGAGGAGAGTAAGAAAAATATTAAATTCGGTGATGAATTTCTTTCTCAAATTGAGAAAGAGCAGTTTTCCAAGATGATTGTTCATCATGGTAAAGCTTTTTCTTTATTCCCTCATGAGATAGGATGTGCAGACCCAAAGTTAGTAGCTCCAATGATTGTTTTCACAGTACCGCATATTCCTTGGAATCTTCGTCCGATTCCAGTTCAAAAGGCTCATTTACCTGAGCTAATGAGACTGTTAAAGGAGAAGATTGCCATGATAAGCTTGGAACCATCCTCAGCACCATACTCTAATAGGTGGTTCACGGTACCGAAAAAGAGTGGGAAGCTATGCTTTATTCAAGATTTGCAGCCTGTGAATAAAGTCACTATTAGAAATGTAGGAACGGGTCCCATTGTAGATGAGTTTGCCAAGGCATTTGCTGGTCACTCCATCTATTCAATGGGAGACCTGTATTCAGGGTACGATCAGTTTCAATTAGCAATTGAGAGTTGAGATGTGACCACGATGAAGACTCCTTTGCGTTTAGTACGTATGTGTACTTTACCACAAGGAGCAACGAATTCTGTGGCACACATGATGAATGCTATGAATCTGGTCCTACATGACTTTATCCCAAAAGTGACGATGCCTTTTATTGATGATATGCCAATAAAGAGGTGTGTGGAAAAAGAAAAGGATGAAAGTTTAGATTCATCTGGTTGCAGAAAGTTTGTTTCTAATCATATTTCAGATTGTGAAAAGATATTTGAAAGATTTGAAGAGGTTGGACTAACTTTCTCCCTAGAGAAATCAACTTTTAGTGTTAAATTATGAAGTGCTAATAGTTGGGCATTTATGTGGCCAGTATGGTCGTAGACCCTATCCAGCAAAAGTTGATGCCATTAGTAGGATTTCTCAGAGATGTCGCAATGTAAGTGAAGTAAGGAGATTCCTAGGTGCATGTGTTTTCTATGTCATCTGGATCCCTCACTTTGCTCATGTAGCGAATCCGCTTTATGATTTATTGAGAAAAAGGAACAAATTCTTTTGGACTGATGAGCATTCTAGAACAATGAGGCGTCTAAAGCAATTGCTTATCAATGCTCTTGTTTTGAAACGTATTGACTATACAGGAAATAAGCCTGTAATCCTAACTGTTGACACTAGTCCTATTGGTATAGGCTGGGTCATTGGGTAGGATGATGAAAAGGAGCAAAGGTACGCAGTTCGCTTTGGAGCAAAGATTCTTCATGATACTCAAAAGAACTACCCTCAAATTAAGAGAGAATTATGGGGATTAGTTACAGCTTTAAAAACAGATAAAGATTACTTTATAGGAGCTAATGTAACAGTAGAGACCGATTGTCTTCCATTAATAGGTTTAATAGCTAATTGTTCATCTCCGGATATAGCTATGCTACGATGGATAGCCTATATTAAATTCATTAACCCTGCTTTTGTTCATATAGCCGGTAAACATAACACCGTTGCTGATATGCTTTCAAGAGCAAAGTTCGATAATGATAGTGAAGCATTAAATAATCATATTAATTTAATAAATTATGAAACATCTACCTATGCGTATGAAAGATTTAGAGAAAATGATTATGAAGGAGAGTGGCGAGATATAGGAAATTATCTGAGTTCGTTTCAACCTTCCCCAAGCTGGTCTTCAAATCGATTCCGGAACATCAGGAAGAAGTCTTTCAACTTCTTCTTGAAAGATGGATATCTTTGGAGACATGCTAGAGGAAAGGTTCGAAACCCTCAAAGAGTACTAGGTTTGAAGGTTTTTCAAGTGCAAGTTATGCATGAGATGCAAGAAAGCCTTTGGGCTGGTCATAAAGGCTTTGTAGCTACATATGAAAAGATTAGGGAAAGGTATTGGTGGCCGAGGATGTATGTAACTGTTAAAGAATTTGTGAGCACTTGTAGTACGTGCCAGTTACACTCCTCTGTCAAGCAAAGAGATCCCCTTCACCCGACCTATTCACCTTATATTCATTACAAGTGGGTAGTTGACCTTGTGACCATGCCTAAAAGCAATGATGGCATGAGATATATTGTTCTTGCACGAGAGGATTTGACAAACCACGTCGAAGGTAGAGCGCTTCGTTCCAATACTACTTATAATGTATGTGTATTCCTTTTGGAAGAAGTTTTATCCAGATTTGGATATATAGAAAAAGTAGTAGCGGATAGAGGCGAGTTAGATGCGAGAGAGGCGAGAGAACTCTTTGCACAACATGGAATTCGATTGTCTCTTACGACTACCTATAACCCAAAAGTGAATGGTAAAATTGAACGAGGACATCCTTCCATAGTGAAGGCTATTTCTAAAGCTTGCCAGGGAGATATTGGTCAATGGCCCAAATATCTCCCATTTGCTCTTTGGGCTGATCGCATGACGTACATGAGAACAACTGGTTTTATGCCGGCTGAACTCATGTACTGTCAGAAACCATTATTTCCCATTCATACTCAGATAATTAATTGGATGAATTTAGGTTGGAAAGATAACATTTCAAGAGAGGACTTATTAGCATTTAGAATTAAGCAATTAAAACAAGGAAATGAAAATCTTAAAGAAGCAATAAAAAAATTAAAAACATCTAGGTTGAAAAATAAATTATATTTTGATAAGAAACATAGACTAAGACCACAACCAATAGAGAGTGGTGATTGGGTGCTTGTATATGATAGTACGTTTGATACTCAATACGATGCACGTCGGAAACTAACTAAACGTTGGTTCGGACCTTACGTTGTTGTTTCAGTTTATGAAACAGGTACATATAAATTACGTGAAATTGATGGTTCTATGCTAAAGAATTTGATTGCAGGGAAAAGAATCAAGCTCTTTAGGAGAAGAGAAAGCAGTAAATTTGAATTGGACAAAGATTTCTTGGAGGACAACGATGAAGAAGAATAAAAATGATCTGGTGAAAGAGCTCTAAACTTTACTTATTTTCTAGTTGTTAATATGATTTTTGATTGATGCATTATCATAATTAGATATGTACATTCTTCAGATAGGTTAAGAAACCTCTTAAAATTATGAAAAGTAGAATTTATGTTGAAGTAGGGATGTGCTTGAAGAGAAGATAGGGATTAGAGACCTATGGTTTTCATATGAATAGTTGAAGGAACCCTTAACTTGCAACTCTTAGTAGAAGTAGACTTGTTTTATATAGGTAAGCTTCCTTAAATCTGACCCATTTAGCTAAACAGATCCTAGTTCCTGCTTTAGCTTACCTCTAGATCCTTTGCTCTGATTAGGGGTTAAGCCTTTCCCCTTCATAAAAAAAAAAGTTGCGAAGAAAAATTGAAAGCAGTACATTAATGGTTGCTGTATATGAAAAAAAAAAGGAAAAATGACAAAAAGGAAAAAAATTATGATAAAAAATGAGATAAAAGAAAAATCAAATAAATCAGTTGTGGTCTCGAAATCACTTCTGAATTGAAAAGCGGGCTATATAAGGTGGATGTATGCTAGAGGGGAGTTAGTTTTTTTGTATCTTAATGCCAAGTGGCTAGGAGATGAGGATAGAAGGGGTATATAACATATGCTTTACTTATGAATAGAGTTAATAGAAGAGTTAGTACGAACACTATTTGAATGACTTCTATAGTTTCCTTCTAAAACCTGTTTCCAATTCATGCATTGAATGAAAAGGTTGAAATTCAAGTTTACATAATTTTATAAGTTTTCTTTGCTATTTGAAGATGTACTAATGATAGAAGCATTTTTTTTTATATACCGTCTATTTGAATTTGAGTCATGAATACTTTTCAAAAGAATTTGATATTGCTTTCTATGATCTACAGGTTTGGCCCATCGAGGACGATGTGCAGGATTGGTCGGGGCGAATGTCAGAAAGATTTCAACCTTTCCGTTGATGACCAGAGAAAATGAAAACAACTTTATTGGTGAACTTTAATCTTTTATATCACTGTTAATCAGTTGTGTGGATTGGGATTAACTACTTTGAAAGTGTTTACAAGTACAAATGATGATGAAGATTCTATGTTCATATTAGGGTTTAACCTAATTACTCATTTAATGAGTATTTTATATTTATACATGCAAGATCCATGGGTATTCAACCCTAGGGTTTCATAAGGTCATATGATTTTATGTCAATAGGGTTCATTTGAAGGGTCTCAAAAGATTCTAATGGTTCATGCTAGAGTTTATTTAAGTGTTAATGGGCTCCTGATAGGGTTCAGAAGGATTTTAATGGGTTATCAGGGATTACCAAAGGGTTTCAAGTAGGATTTCAAGGGTTTTATTGAAATTTAAGGGTTAAAGTAACATGTATTTAATTAAATTAATGTTTAAAATGAATATTTATGTATTAAAAATTAAAATATGATTTAATCAATTAATTTACTCATGTGTGTGCATTTAAATATTAAGGTTCTAATATATTAATTTCTTAACCTAAGCCTAATTTAAATGCATTATTAAATTAAGAAATTTAGGATAATTAAATTAAAATGAAAAATGAAGTGGATAATTAATGAGTGGTGTATGTGAGTGGTATTTAAAGAGTGGTGTGAGTTAAGTGTGTAACTAAAGTGGTTAAAGTAAACAATTAAAGATGTGGTAGCTATGTGTGTAAGGTAAAAGGATGGATTAGATAATTTATGCAATTAAAGTGGGAAAAGTGAATAGTAGAAAGGATGGTGTGTGAGTAAGGGTATTAAAAGAGAGGTTGAAAGAGAAAAGTTAATTTAAAGTGTGGTGAAAGTTAGTGGGTAAAAGTGAGGTTGAGAATTTAAAGCAAATAAAAAAAGAATGGTAAAATGAAGATCTGTGTGTGTATATATATGAGTATGCTATGCTAGTTCTCCTAATGTTTTCTTTTCAGGTACTCATTTTATTCCTTCACTTCTTGTTGAATAGAAGAGAGTTAGCCATTGAACGTATTCTAAGAGCAAAGCTTTCCTTGTTGTTTGACTTTCTGTAATCCATAGAGAGAGAGAGAGAGGAAAATCTTTGTCTTCTTCCCTCCACAGAGCTGTAGATGGCAGCACTTTTTCCGCAGAGAGAAAGAAAGTATTTTTGATGTTCCTCTTGCTCGAAGATAGCGCACAAAGTCAAAGCAGATATTTTGATATAATTAGAGAGAGAATATAGAGAAATGAAATCTCTCATGGCTGCTTTGTACTTCAGGCTGTTGCGTGCACAGGCAGGAAGGAGAAAATCTGAGTGATTTATTAAATTGCTCTGTGACAGCTGGACTTCTTCTTTCCCTCCACAGCGGCTGCAGTTGAGAGAATCTCATCTGTGGTAGCGATATGAGGCATCCGTAGAAAGCGCTCCGGCTGCTAAGGTTGGAGTTGCCTAGTGGCTCTGAGGCACATGTGCAATATAAGTCAAGAGAGAGAATCCTAGCTGGTAGTTCATATACTCACGGTGGCTGCTGGTGGAGGTCGCACTAGATAGAGAAGAAACAGAGAAGAAATGAAATCCTTCTCCCTCCAAAGCGCTGCGCGCGGCAGCGCCGAGAGAGAGAGAGAGAAAGAGAGAGAGAGAGAGAGAGAGAGAGAGAGAGAGAGAGAGAGAGAGAGAGAGAGAGAGAGAGAGAGAGAGAGAGAGAGAGAGCGAGAGAGAGAGAGAGAGATGGAGAAAGAGAGAGAGAGAAAGAGGGAGAGAGAAAGAGGGAGAGAGATTTATCTCCTTCTCTTCGATTCCTTCAAATGGGCCCTTCAACGTTTTCGAGAGAGATGCACGGAGATGGCTGCTAATCGATGGCTGTAGGCATAGACGGAGGGGGAGAGAGAAACTCAAAATCTCGTAGCTGACACATTGAGTGCGTGTAGAGAGAGAGAGAGAGCGACAGTGCACACACACACAGAGAGAGAGAGAGAGAGAGAGAGAGAGAGAGAGAGAGAGAGAGAGCGGCAGCGCACAGAGAGAGAGAGAGAGAGAGAGGGAGAGAGAGAGAGAGAGAAAGAGAGAAAGAGAGAGAGAGAGAGAGAGAGAGAGAGAGAGAGAGGAAGAGTGAGAGGAAGAGAGAGAGAGAGAGAGTTATGTTATGTTAATGTTAATTAGACTCAATTGTTAGGGGATAAATAGATAGAGTTAGATTTAATGTATTGTTAGATATAGTTAAGATTAATGAATTATTTTGTTATTTTAATTACTATTGATAAATCTGAATGTGATTTAGCATGAATTGGATGCATGTATATGAGATACATTAGCATGAGTATGAATGCATGTTAAATGCATGTGTATGTTTTAAGTTAACATGTTAAGTGCTTAAGTTAATGAGCGTATCTACACATAAGAGTTTATGGTCGGGTGTATTAGCATGCATAAGTATGTGTATGAATACATGTGGTTGAATGAGTTAAGTGTAAGCATACTTGTGTAGGAATGCATTTTATGGGAATAGGTGCATGTGGTCATACATGAGCATATAAATGTATGTGTTTGTGTGTATGTTAACCTATAAGTTCATATATGTCTGCATGTGCATAAATGCATTTAAGTGTTAGTATGAATGTGCATTTACCTAATGTTAGCATGTGCATGAATGATTGTTAGCATGCATGAGCATGTGTATGCTTTAATGTATGTGACTAATGTCTTTTAAGTTTCTTAATGATTCTTGTATTATTACTAATATCCTAATGTTTTTTTTTTAGAAACATTGAAGATTAAAGAGCAATTGAAGTAAAGTGAAGTGACAGATTGAAGATCCATTTACCTTATATTTTCATTTAGTCAATTACCCATTTGTTTAGACATTTATCCTATTACTAAACCTTTACATTTGTATTAGAGTTATTGATTTGAGCCATTAGCTTATCAATTCATTTGTTCAAGCAGATTTAGCATCAATATTATTTCCCATTGATTTCTTTGATGTCTTCTGAGTTATTCCATAAAGTCTGAGTACAGTAATATTGAAAACATTGAAAAAGCAACCGAAGGCCCTAAGCATACTTAAAAGCACCCTGCGTGCAGTCACACGGTTAGGTCAACGTGATTCTTTTGGATGAACGTCAACCTATCTTCACACCCCTCTATGACAACAAACTTGGCCAAAGGGTTGAGAATTGCAGAACATCACTTAGCACAAGACGTTGTAGAATACTACATCCAACAACCCACCCAACAAGGGTCTGTCAGGGACGACAGACGCGAGAGAGGGGGGGGTGTTGGAACTGAAGGACTCACACGGCAAGGAAGCTTACGAAGGGAGTCAGAAAGAAGAGAAGGCACAAGCAGACAGAGTAGTCAACGACGATCTCGCAAGTAGGCCAATATTTTTTCACACGGCAAGGAAGCTTACGAAGGGAGTCAGAAAGAAGAGAAGGCACAAGCAGACAGAGTAGTCAACGACAATCTGGCAAGTTGGAACTAAAGGACTCACACAACAAGGAAGCTTACGAAGGGAGTCAGAACGAAGAGAAGGCACAAGCAGACAGAGTAGTCAACGACGATCTGGCAAGTAGGCCAATATTTTTTCAGAACACTTAAGCATATCAAAGAGGTGGACACACAAGGAGAAGGAGCAAGTAGGGAGCCCGAAGATGTGTATGTCAAACCGTTAGAGAAAATCCCTACAAAAACAGTGATTTTCATCACTAAAAGCCATTGTAAATACCATTTCATATTTTTGTAGCTCCATTTTTTGCAAGCCAAGGAGTCCTTGAGCTTGAGGAGCATTAGAAGTAGCTACCTACCAGTTTTCATAATTTTTAGACTCCATTTGAGCCTTCAAATGGGACTTAGAACCTAATTTTTAACTAGGCCGAACACTAGGTCTGGACATCGCCAAAACCTAGTCAAAAACTATAAATAGAGCTAGAGAGCTCATTTTTGGGGAGAGCTTGTAATTGATTTGAACTTGTATGAGCTTTTTGAAAGTAATCTAAAGAACTCCATTGCTTCTCACTCTTTGTCTTGCCTTGTTTGCGCGTGTGTGTGTATGTGTGTGCATGCTAGTGTGCTTCTCACTCACGCACTTGTGCCTTCACTTGCTCGAGGTCATCATACCATCCTCACGTCTTCCCGGATTGACATTAAAGGAGGTGCTACTCATCACTGAGCTACATAGGTGATGTGAAGATAAGTATTACCTTCTTCACCTTCACTCATGTCCCCTATTTTATCGAGAGGTATCTCTCAAACTTTTTGCTTAGAGCCTGCTTTTGGCATATTGGAATCAAGTGCTGGAACCTGATCCTTCACATGATTCCATAGCTCAGGTTTTTCTTTGAGCAGCTCTTCTACCGTGAGATGACACTGAACCTTGGTGTTCTTCACGGCATCAGTGTTTTGTGGAACCACTGAGTCTTCATTTCTTACCCTTATTGTGGGAGCTCTGATTTGAAGAGATTCAGATTCCCATGGGCTTGTGAATTGTGGCAACTCTTGTAAAGAATTAGATTCAAAATCTAATTTCTCGTCTTCTTGTTGCTCTGTTTGGTCTCCATAGATAGATGTAATGCCTTGGGGAAATTGTTCATCAAGATCATCAATCTCAGGAATAGGAGGGGGATTGCCCTTCTCCTTGGCTTATTTCTCTTTTTGTATTTCCCAGAAGAACTCTTGAGAGTATTGTTGAATCGAAAGAGGTGCTCCTTCATCTAGAGAATCAGGAACATAAGCTTTCCTTGGAGGTGAGCTTTCTCTTTCAATAATTGGTTGAGCATGTGGAGGTAAAGAGACCTAGGGCTTGTTTATCAACTGCTCTAATTTTTCTAGTAAGCTCTGGAAATGAAAATCCAGCTTGATAGAGTTTGTCTAACTGAATGATTGACCGGTCCCGAGCATAGCCTAAGCTAGCTCTACCATTTTCATGCATATTTTTGTCCGTTCAATCTCTAAATCTGATCTAGTATAACTCTTTTCTAGGTTTGCAGCTATTGGCCCTTCTTGAAGTCAAGCCTCATAGGCCTTGAACATCATGTCCAAGCCTTCTAGGGTTGGATCTGCAAGAACAGACCCTAGTTGTGGTTTATTTATAGTGGGTGGTTGGGTGGGATGAGGTGGAGTGGATGGAGCTTTGGCATACATGGGGCTTTGAGATGCAATATCTTCTATTTTTATTTTTGCATCCTTCAGGCTTTCTTCTAGTTCAGATAACTTTTTATTCCGCTTGTGATTAGCTTTCTCCTTGGTATCCTTCCATGTTCTTGTTTTCCTCTTACTAGGCTCTCCTGATTCACTTGGCTATGATTGCTCAGCTTGTTTATCCTGTTTTAATGCTTGTGCCCTAGTAACTGCCTGTATAGGTGCCACATTACTATTACTTGAACTTGAATCCATCACTAAACCTACCACATTGATGGGTGTAACCTTGGGTGCACTAGAGGGATTCCTAGGACACTCTCTTGGAAGATGTTCCTTGTTGCATTCATGACAAAAGCCTTGTATGGTGATGTTCTGTTCTTGTCCTGGAGTGAGTGAATGGGGACATTCACGAATGAAATGGTCACCCTGACATCTAAAACATGGTCCTCTAGGGGCTTGTGGTCTTACTTGTCTAGATTGGGGCCTTGGGCTAGGATTCATATACATGACATTGGAGTATTCTGGCTCCCAACTTTGTGCCATAAGTGGTTTCTCATATTGATATGGAGAAGTCTCACTTTGCTCAGGTGAATCTATGTAATAAGCTTGTGAACTATCTTCATGGAAGTAGTCTGAACCATGAGCATGAGAGTCATTTTTTGAGACCAATGGGGTTAGTGGCACCAATGCTCTATTAAGGTTCTCCTCTGCCACTGCATACTTAATGGGAATCACATTGGCAGGAGCTGATGGTTGGTTTCCTAGGACCGGTTGTGGTCTATATGGTGCCTGATATTGCGGTCGTGGCCTATAAAATGGTTGTTGGTATTGATTTTGATACCTATGGTGCTGGTATGGTTATTGATATTTTTGCCTCACAACCTGCCTATTGTATGGACAATCTGCAGCCGTATGACATGTATTTTCTCTCAATGGTGCAATACAAAGCAATAGGGTTCCCTTGGGGTTGAGCCATCATTGGGCAAACATTAGCCATGCGGTCTCCTCCACAGTTGTAACATCGCTTTAATGAGGTGACCCTTGGTGGTTGCCTATTTCGGACTCCTAGCTTCTTCGCAACTTGATCAGCTATCTCATCTATCTCAGTGGGGTTTCTTGAGTTATGACTAGAAGAACTGTCAGAATCCTTGTAGAGTTTGGACAGTCCTAACTCCTCACCCAAGTTGTCTTCTATGTCAATACACATCCGCACACAGTCTTCTATGGATCTAGGCTCTTTCAAGTACACATATGATCTCAACTTGGTGCTTAGCAAGCCATCTAAAAACAAGGCCACTTGCTTGGCTGCTGTGGGTAATTCTGGCACAGGGCATCTTTCTAAGTACTATCTAAACCTTCTTCCGGCAAGTCCCACTGTTAATTGGGGTGTCTGCTTGAAGTTGTGGATCAAGGATGATGTATTACGCCTGATGCCACTCTTGGAAAATTCTACAATGAATTCCTCTAGCAATTGACCTATCTCTCGGTAGTTGCGACTATTTAGAGGTTGAAACCAAGCTAAGGCAGTACTCTTGAGGGTCAATCCAAATGCCTCGAGCTGAGTGAACAATTCATCGACCTGTTCAACTCTTAACACTTGTTTGAACTCGGCCACATGATCATAAGGATCTCCTCATCCATCAAAATAGTTATTCATAGCCTTGACCACTTGAGAAGGCCTAAGGGTTCTTGAGTGCTCTCGAGGTCTAGGCAATGGAAACTCATGTTCATCTCTTTGATGCCTATGTGCTCTATGTCTCTCCCTTTCAGGTCTTTCCCCTTTATGTCCTGATCTATCTCTGCCCATAGTGTTTGAAAAGCTTACCTCAGGTCTCTCTCTGGTTCTTTCCCTTTGGGTTTCATGAGCCTTGGATGATCCTGCTCCTTGGATACCATGGGAAACACTTGATCTTGGTGGAGGGAAAAATGATTCACCTTGCCAAGTGTATGCATGGCTATCATGATTCGATACCAATAACATTTTCTCTGATGTGTGATCTAGATAGACAACTTTCCCTAGTGTTTCCAGATCCTTGAATTCATAGATGGTGACTACTAGGCTGGGTTGATCTGACCTGAATCTCCAAAAGGCTTCCTCTGTTTCTCTATTCAAGAATAGTTCTATGCTTTTGTTATCTTGAGGGATCCAATCTCGAGTGATTACTCTAGCCAAGATTGACTTACCTCTAGGAGTCTTGGGTTCTCGTCCTAAGTCTCCTAGCTCATTCTCAGGAATGATGGTAACCACATACATGGTTCCTTCCTTATCAATGTATGACCCCTCTTCGAACTTGACCACTGGGTGTTCCAGTCCAAAGGGTTGATCTCGATTTTTGACTTGGACCACTGATCGCCTCAGGCCATCCTCATAAATGTGAGCACCTAATTGGATGGTCTTGATATATTCCAATTGTGTCTTATAGGGTCATTCTGGTGTCTGTAAATAGGAAGTACCTGAGCTACGTGTGGGTCTCTCCATGTTGAGGGACATTTCTGAGTCACTTGTGTCGGAACTTAGCACTTAGAGATAACCACTTGGTCGTTGTGCCCAAGACTTAGTTGTATGGTTGACACTAGCCTCAAATGATCTAATGCTTTGCCTATCCTTGCCTAAGTGTCTGCCAGATCTTAGGTTCATAAGCTTTGTATACAAGTCCAAAATCTCCCCTTCTATTGCTCAAAATCCTTTGGAACTCCTTGGTTACCTAGTCCACCTGAGGGTCAACTTCAAAATACTATATCTAATAATCAGCGATCTTTCCAACAAACCCAAGATCACTACAAATGGATTTCATATGAGAAAGTTATGCCAGTTCAGGGTTTTGGGGGTTAAAACACGGAAATAGGACCTCTCAGGAAGTGCTTCAGAACATGTGACATACGACACTTAGTAAGTATCGACGATACTTGGAAGCAGACGCTACATGATACTTGCCTTGCCACAATATACGATATCTGAGCTAAACGATACACGCCACTTGGAATTCCATGATACATGAAACTTGAGGAATATCATGACACTTGGCCCTGAGAACTACACTCGGCACCTGAGAAATATCACGACACTTGGCCCTGAGCATGACACTCGACACCTGAGTAATATCGTGACATGCGACACTTGCCAGATGTTGCGACATTTGATGCCAAAAACACTCGACACCTGAGCAATCACGGCACACAACACTTGGCAGATGTCGTGACACTCATCAGATATCGTGACACTTGTAGGTATCCCGACACTTGGAGGTCACAGATTGGAGCGAAAGATATCGGCGATACTCGATATCTACCAAATATCGTGACACACGGGAATTCAAGTATCACGATACTTGAACTCAACTGGTCACGACACGGATTTTTTGAGTCCAAATTCAAAACTTTTGCAAATATGAGTACCTTGTGTCCTCCTTGTCACTCCTATGTGCCTGTAGATGCAAAATCTATCTTCAAACTCACGATCCCACACTCACGACACTTGGCATAGGTCTTGTCACATTCGGAATGGTTCACTCAATTTTTGGATATAATGAGGTGTATTTCTTCAGCGTTTCAGTTCTGCACCCTCTCTAAGGTTCTTTCTCACAACCACAAGTGAAAAAAAAGTGAATGTATGGCCGAAAAATGAAAAAAGTTAGAGAAGATGAAGGTGGGAGAAGATGGTGATGATGATGATGAAGATGAAGATGGAGAAAACAACAGAAACTAAACTGAAAATGGTGATTTTTTTACTTCCAACATCGCTACTCTATGTCTTATTGTCAGAGGCTTGTCCTTCAAGCTCTCTCCCCGACAACGGTGCCAAATTTTGTGTCACTCTAGCACAATGGTAAGTACCAACGTGAGGAGATCAACCTCATAAATGTCAATCCGTGGAGACGTGAGGACCGATATGAAGACCTTGACCAAGTGATGGCACAAGTGCATGAGTGGAAGCACACAAGTGTGCACACACATACACACACATGCGCACAAGGTAAGAGCAAAGACTGGAACAATGGAAGGACTTCGATTACAAAAGAACTCAATTACAAAGCTAAAATCTACAACAAGCTAGCTTCAAAAATGAGCTCTCCAGCCCTTTTTATAGTTTTTTGAGTGGTTTTGGCCCTATCTAGACCTAATGTCTGGCCTAGTTAAAAATAGGTTCCATGGCTTATTTGGGGGCTCAAACGGAGTCTAAAATTATGAAAATTGGTAGGATGATAGTTCCAATAGTCCTCAAGCTCAAGGACTCCTCAACTTGAACAAAATGGAGTTAAAGAAATGGAAAATGGTATTTACAATGGTGTTTAGTGATAAAAATCATTATTTTTACAGGGACTTCTTCTGAAAATTTGATATGTGCTTCTTGGAGCTCCCTACATGCTCCTTCTTCTTGTGTGTACATTTCCTTGATGTGATTTTATGCTTGTGCTTGACCTTAATTGTCAACAGACCTGTTCTTCTGTTCAGAAACTCCATTCTATTGAGGTGTATACAACACTTTACACTGGTGTTTTATCCCACGTTCAGCCTGAAATGCATTAAAGTTAGAAGACATATATTCCCCCCCTCGATGAGACCGGAGGGTGCCCATATTACATGCTGATAGATTTTTAGCGAGAATCAAAAACTATTTGAAGCACATAAAGAATTGAGACTTTGCTTTCAATCGATATACACATGCATGCCTAGAAAAGTCATCAATGAAAGTCACGAAGTAGAGATAATTTCCAAAAGAGGGTGTCTGCATAGGACCACAAACATCACTATGAAGAAGCTGCAATTTTTTAGTAGCCCGAACTGAACCATCTTTTGGAAATGAGGAACACTGCATTTTGCCCAAAATACAACCTTCACATACATGTTTACCGGGTGCCTCAAGTTTGGGCAAAGAGGACACCATTTTAGATTTTGCAGGTGTAGCAAAATAGCAAAGTTTAGATGACCAAAGCATGCATGCCAAAGATTTGCATTTGACATAGCCTGGGAATCATGTACTGCACATGCCAAAACACTCAAAGATTTTTCATAGTCTATGAGCTTATACTGCCCACGACATAAAATGCCAGAAGCAATAATAACATTGCCATTTGACAGATCATGAATTGTACATCTGTCATCAACAAATTTCACAACCAAGCCAATCTTGGCTAATGCAGAAAACAAATTGTTCTTGATCCCTGGCACAAATAAAGCATCCAACACCGAAGCATCCTTAGCTATTCTGTAGGAATAATGGCATGTTTGACAGGCAAAGCTATCAATGCATATGCCTGGGCATCTCTACCATCCCTACAAATTTGCTCTATAGTAGGTGCAGCAGAAACCACACCACGAATAGGAATATGCAGAATATCATCATGTTTGACACCTTCTACATCAACTTTAGTACATGCGTTTGTAACAGTTGCAGGTGTGATAAGACGTTTTTCAACACCCTGCACAATGTTCCATACTCCTTCTGCAACCAATACATGTCATATCATATAAGCCCATAATGGGTAGTTGATACCATCCAATTAATCCTTAACAACCAACATATGGAATACATCATTGCTTTTAGCCATGGCGAGTGACTAAAATGCCTTGATGCAAAAAATTGACTGTATCTCAAAACATTGAACAAAACTGCGCCGACAAATTCTACTAAACCTATATTAGACTTTGAGACGCTTACATTGGCAAACCAAAATTGGTATATATCTTTGACACAAAAAGACAAAATAGCTTGCATAAGCACTACGATAGTGCATTCGGTTCGGAGGTCAAAATGAGCTCAGATCGTGATTTGGCACCACAAAGCGAAGCCTTTTTGATCTCAGAAACACCCTGAGTATGCTCGCCAAAATTTTTTTGATTCTGAGACTACAACTAGAGAGGTGTCGACCACGCCCTAGATGACGCAGCAACCTAATCTGATACCAGTTATTGGAGTTGGACGTCTACGAAAGCATGCAAACAACACAAGGAAGAAGAAGACGCTTGGAGCACAATACACAATACTGAATGTATTACCACTAGAATGTACAAAGATAAGTAGTCCATTAGGGCTTAGGCATATATACAAGCTGGGGGAAAAAACCTCCTAAAGAGGGAAAAAAGTGCCCCGACGGTCCTAGAGTGTTCACACACATCACTACCTAAATATATCAATAGATATCTAGTCAAGCTATATCAAGAAACTTTTGTAGAGCATATTCTAATGAGACTCTACACTACTAAGAAACAAAAAGAAGAAGCGTTGAGGGTTAGAGGAGAAGCACAAGTAGAGGTTAGAGAGCACATTAGGTGAAATACATTAAGGTAACTAGGCTTAGATTTCAATCCCGAAGCCCCAAGATATCACATGTCCATGTGCCAAACATCAGGTGTAATTGCTTCTCGAATAATCTATCGATGTCCCTTTGTGACCATAGAGGTAGGACAAGGAAAGAGTGTAAGGACTGTGAGAGCGTTCATTGACTCGAGTGCAAGAACTAGTGTAGTTACACTCTCATACTGCCAAGATCTACATTTGAACATCAATTCGATAGAAGCCTATCTCATATGATTGGGAGGTGTAGAACCCCCTTGTTTGGGCAAGGTGGAGCTTCCCATCTATCTTCAAGATGTCCCAATGATAGTCAAAATGCTAGTGTGTCAAGATGAGAACCTTACAAAATCACTTATCTTGGTTCAAGATTGGAGCTATGAACATGTTGTCAAATTAAACCTAAGAAGTCAACCTCTTCAAGTTTGGGTACATGAATAATGAATTACATGAAAATTAGAGAATTTCATGATCACAAAGCCAAGTATCACACACTCTCTTAGTTCTCCTAGCCTAATCTTAGAGAAGAAGATGTTGTATGTGTCAAAATCTCTATGATGCAAAAGGACTCAATCTTTGAAGAACAGGCTCAAAAGGGATTAGAACTCTCTTCTTTTTCAAAGACTAATGTAATACATTAATTCAACCAAAGAGGCAAGAAAAATAGTACAAGCCAACTGCTATATCAAATAGATAAATGTAATTCAAGAAGAAAGAAGTTCCAGGCATGAAACATATCTGGTACAAAAAGGAGAGCGACCACTAGGCTTGATCCAACAATTCCCATCCCAGCAAGCCAATCACCAAAAGATAAGCCAAGCAATGAGGAAAAGATCCACAATAAGGTATTCAATAAATTGGGTGCCTTAGGACTTAACAGGAACTCAACAAGCACAATTACACATGTGGGTACCCAAGGAACTCTTACATGCACAAAACCCTATGCTTTCACACACGAGTAAAGTCTGACTCCAAAGAAGCCTAGGAGAGGCAAGAGTCAAAACCAAGTGCAGTGATCAAAAGAAGATCAACTCACCTCTTCAGTAGTGGTAAGAAGATAATCATCAAGGATATGGGTTTGGAAACAAAAAGCACTAGTAGCACCCATAGAACCAAAGATCCAACCACACGAGATACAAAATTTAAGCAACCACCCAAAGATGAAGAAGTCAAAAGTGACTTGTAAGCAGCTTAACATGGTCCTTAAATGGATCCCTATGAGGAATGATTAGTTTTCATTTTGAGATCCAATGGATACCCCCAACAAAGGCTGCACCAACATCTACAAGAACAAGCAAACCTCCACATGGGAAAAGGTGATGCATAGAAACAATTGAGAATCCCAAGCACATGAGACACATCTAACATATGTAAACTACTTTATTGATACTTCTTCTTGTTTTGTGACATTGTTCCAAAAAAAGGGAAGAGGGGAGAAACAAAAAGAAGAAGAAGAAGAAGAAGAAGAAGAAGAAGAAAAACTAGAGAAGTGGCATGACCATGCACTCAAAGAATCTCATCAATAAACCATCAACAAGGACATTCATCTACAACAAAAGATAAGTCAATGGTCAATTACCATGATGGGAGTACAACACGAAGTGATGAACATTGACCAACCCTTCACCATGGTAAGCACACCCTACTTCGACAATAGTATAACCTCTTGGATTGCCTTTCATAATTATTCGAATAGTTGAAGCAAATCCTTTATATGAATGTGGAAGATCATTTAGAAAAATCTGCTCAAGTGAACTATCTGGCAAGACTCCATCAGACAAAATCAACTACTCCTTCAAATCTACAAGAATAAGCATGGTAAAAGAAAAGGAAAAAAATGATGATGAAGGTAGCACCTCTCAAGAAAACTTTGCAGGTAGAGGTAGAGGTTCACGTGGAAGAGGCAGAGGAGGAAGACAAGGTAGGGGGAGGTCACAAATCTCCTCTCCATATGCTAGACGTGGGTTGATTAACCACATTATTGAGCATTAATTCAAGAATACTAGGAATCAAAGAGGAAGAGGCTACAACAGAGGTTGATATCAAAACTCAAGAGGAAGGTTCAATAACAACAATGGCTACAATAATAATTCATATAATAACAACAACTACCAAAGAGGATATACAGGTTGGAGTGATAACAACAATTATGCACATGATCATGCTCAAGAGGACTCATTACTTTTGATGATTATGACTATGAAGCAAGGTAAAACAGATGAACATGTTTTCTACATAGACTCAGGTTGCTCAAATCATGTAGAAGGCAATGTAGCTCTACTCTCAGATTTAGAAGATCCAAGAAATAGGCATGAATTCCAAATAAGAGATTACACAAGGCATCTGATAGAGAACATTGGAAATGTGAAGGCTCCAAATGGAAATATGAACCTTTTAAGCAAGGTATTGTATGTTCCTAGTATAACTAAAAATTTCATAAGTGTTGGCCAGATTGTGGAGAAAGGTGTGCAAGTCAGATTCACAAGTCATGGAGCATATGTTGAGGACCCACATCAAGGATTCAAGAAGATAGCAAGAGGAGAAAAATTAGGTAGATTGTTTATGTTTGAGCTCCAAGACACTAGGAACATTGCATCATTCAATTATGGTAGTCAAACATTGTTAGAATTGGAGATGTGGCACAAAAGGCTAGCTCATATAGGAGAAAGGGCCTTGAAATGAATCCGTAGAGATCAAAGTGTGTTTGGCTTATAAAATATTTCCAAACAATATATGATCTACAAATGGAGTGCTTGTCAATTTGGAAAGTCTCATAGACAACCATTCACCAAGAAGGGATATATTCATGGAGACCTATCGGAGTTAGTCCATATAGATACTTCTAAATATCATTTCTCATCATATACTCACTCTAAATTAGTGAAATAACTTGTGATAGTTAGCTAAGGTCATCAGTTAGATATGTCTAAAAAAAGCTCCTGGGTCAATTGGTATTAGAGGGTGCCAGTTGAACATTTCTTTGAGAGGTTCAAGTCCAAAAATAGCAAGTTTTTAGAAGCTCTTCAATCCTCAAAGTTATATATTTTGGCATAACTATTTGGAAATGTTGCTCCAAGGTACATAATGGTTCTAAATAAATATTTAAGGAGCTAAAGGTTTCTACTAAAGTTCCCTGGAGTCACATTGGTAGGTGCCGAGCATGTTTTGTGCAACACCACTGCATCTCTAGAGTGTATCCAACCATTGCCTCATAGACCAAACATCAAGTTGAGTTGGAATTCCCCTATCCTATATTCCCCCAACTAAAGGTTTCTTGATTTTCATAGAGAACCAAACACCAAACAAGATTCATCAAATTAAATATTCCATAAGATAGGCCTCCATGTCGAAACATAAAGCCCTCTTAATATAATGTTTTTCTACTCTTTGTGAATTCTGAGATTTAGATGAGTATCTAATCAAATGTTGGAAATTTCTTTAGCTTTTTCCTTATTGAGAGACCATACTACCTTTTCCTTTTGAATTCTTCTTAAATATCTTTGAATCATAAGTAATGAGTGAACTAAGATTTCTTAAGAATCATAGCGATGTACCATAAAAAGATATTGACAAAATCACAAATTACCTAAGAACATCGCATAGGGTTCCCAAAGAGACTAAGGTTAGATGGAGGGGGAGAATATTTCTCCCATGAGTTTGATAGGAAGAAACTTGGAAAAGCTTGTAGAAGGTAGAAAAGTGTCTTTCAAAGCGACAAAGTTTGGTCTAGCCAACCGGCACAAGACCAGCCCTTGAGTTTATGGAGACTCAAATAGACCTTATAGGCATGCGATAAGTGCAAAGAAATGCACTATGTACTTTGGAGCATCAAGGAGAATGAGTCGATACAAAATAGATAGGTTTGCAGGTCGACCAGCTCAAAAAGCTTACTATCTATGGAAGAGACAATGAACTTCAAATGCCCATAGTGACGAATGTGATTACAATTAGAAAAAATCCTTTTATGGGAGTGATACACATAAGGTTGTGTGTATATAATGCGCAAAAGTATAAGGAATGAGCAAAATATGCTATAGGAATGAATGAGACATTCACCGGTGGTACTTCCTATTTTTTAGGAATACGTAGAGATTGCACCCGGGGCAAAAAAAATCAGATTTCTCCCAATCTACTAAATCAAATGCTATGAAACTGTTTACACATATACTAGACAATATTAGCTTTCCAATGAGCCATATTGCACTCAATTTCAAGCTCTAGAGAGAGAGAGCAGCAGCCTCTGCAAGATTACTGTTGGCAAAGAAGATGATGTAGAGAATTGAAGGAGCAAGACAATAATGGTCACAAGTGTATGTATATTGCTTCCATTGTATTGTACAAGTGATTTCAAGTCTTTATATAGAGTTTAAGAGTGTTCCACCACTTCTACAAGTGGAGTTTGAATTCAAATGAAGGTGGGAATGGTTGTTGGAGGGAATCAATTCACTTTCCTACAATCTAGGAAAAGTGAAGATCTAGTTTGATCTACTTTTAGGTGATTGATTGCTTGATTGAATGCAAATTCAACCACCACAAATTCGTGGAATTTGGGCTCTATCTTTCTACCATACATGTATAAAGCTCAAGGCTTTTACAATAGTAAATGAACCATCAAAAATCTCTCAAAAAATACAATAAATGAGCATAAGAGAAAGAACTCTCCAACGGATATTCTTTTGACGATAGCCTTGGATGTAGATCAAATCCACCTCAAGCATATTGTAAGCTTGATGTTCCAACATTTGATGCCTATCTCCAAGATAGAGGTATCAAGATAGAGATCACAACTACATACACTCAAGAGGAGAATGGAGTAGTAGAGAGAAGGAATAGGACCATAGTCGAAGCTGCAAGGACCATGCTTAATGAGAAAAAATTACTAAATTATTTGTGGGTAGAGGCTATATCTATAACCACCTATCTCATTAATAGACTCCCATCAAAGGAATGGGATGCGATGACACCCTATGAAGCATGGAATGGAAGAAGACCTAGCCTTGATCACTGCACGATATTTGGATGCATAGCCCATGCACATATTCCATCACAATTCAGAGGTAAAATGGATCCTAAAGTAGAGAAAGGTATGTTTATTGGATATGACATAATTCAAAAAGGGTACATGTTTTATAATCCAAGCACTAAAAGATTTAATGTTAGCAAAGATGTTGTATTTAATGAGAACAACTCTTGGTTTGAAGATGATTGTAGGAAATTCAAGCTACCTTATGACCTAGAGGAGGACTTCCCAACATTAAGAAAGGGGACTGATCACCTACATGAAGATTCAAGTGACTCTGATGATAATCAAAAGACACCAAGGAGGAATATCAGGGCTTGGAATAACAAAGATAAACAAAGAATAGAGGAGCTGAGAGATGTTGTAAAATCTTTGCAACAAACGATAAGGAGATCGACGAGGGAAAAAAGGAAGCTAGAAAGTAATGGATTTGAGACCTCTTTGGTCACTAAGCACTCAATCTATATTGCTTAGGATATCAATTCAAAAGAAATATCAACCTTTGAAGAGGCTAAGAAGAAATCAGTATGGAGA
This sequence comes from Ceratopteris richardii, assembly GCA_020310875.1. Taxonomy (NCBI): domain Eukaryota; kingdom Viridiplantae; phylum Streptophyta; class Polypodiopsida; order Polypodiales; family Pteridaceae; genus Ceratopteris; species Ceratopteris richardii. The sequence goes on along the minus strand of CM035420.1, from coordinate 32,351,842 downwards.
AAGGCGATGGAAGAAGAGATAGAACCTCTTCAAGAGAATCATACACGGAACTTGGTTCCCAAGAAGCCATCCATGAAGATTATGGGATCCAGATGGATCTATAAGGTCAAACGGAACTCAGACGGTTCAATAAATAGGTATGAAGCAAGGCTTCTCAAACCCAAGGCATAGATTATGAGGAGTCTTTCTCTCATGTGGCAAAGATGCCTACAATTAGAGTACTCATGAGCATAACTGCTTCAAAGAATTGGAACATCTATCAGATGGATGTAAAACATGCATTCTTGAATGGTTGGATTTTAGAGGAAGTCTACATGGTATAACCTCGTAGATTTATAGATGAATTACATCTTGAGTATGTGTGTAAACTCAAGAAAGCTTTATATGGATTAAAGCAAGCTCCTAGAGCTTGGAACCATAGATTAGTTACCTTCTTGTGAGACAAAGGATTTCAATTAAGCAAAGAAGATCCTTCACTTTTCATTAAGAAAAGTAAATCTAAAGTAATATAATTATGTGTGTATGTAGATGATATCATTCTTACAAGTGATGATGTTGATGAAAGTAGAAAGATCAAAGCCGAAGTCAAGAAGGAATTTAAGATAAGTGATCTTGGATAGCTCACTTACTTCATTGGATTGGAAGTAGTCTACCTAGATCAAGGGATGTTCCATATGCAAAGGAAATATATTAAAGATATGCTTTCAAAGTTCAAGAAATTAAGGTTGTAGTTAGTCTCATGGAGGTCAGCCACAAATTAAGTGCTCATGAAGGAGAACTTATCGAAGATATTGCAAGCTATCAAAGTCTAGTTGAGAGATTGAACTATGCTACTCTAACTAGGTTTGATATTTGTTATGGAGTAAGTGTGCTTAGTCAATTCATGCACACCCCTACAAAACCTCATATGGATGCAACAAAGAGGATATTGAAGTACTTGAAAGGAAGAATTAATGAAGGTCTATATTACCCCTACACATCTGATTTGAATGTAAAGCTATCCATTGATGTAGATTGGGCAGGTTCCAAAGATGATAGAAGACGCACATATGGATACTTATCATTTGCAAGTACAAGGCTCATATCTTGGTCTTCAAAGAAGCAACCTAGAGTTTCTTTTTCCTCAACTAAAGTTTGTTGGAAGAGATGGATGGATACCTCAAGGAAGTGAGGTGGTATTGCTAAAACCTGCTTTGTACCAGCCCTGATGCACTTCAGAGTTATACAGTAGGCCCTTCTTTCTTGAAAATGACACCAAGAAGGTACCTATGTACTTCGGAATTGATACTTGAAACAATTAAGCCAAAATAGACTAGTTCAAAAATAACCAGTGTTGAAAAACTCACTAATTTAGTCCATACACCTATTGTTTTTTACTCAAAGTTCATAGCATAGTAACAATTGACAAAATTCATTTTAGGTGAGTTCAATTAGCTTAGATAGCTAATGATTGCAAGTGGAATCATTTAAATCGATCAACTATGCTCTGAGAGATAACTTTAGCAAATCAGATCTTACCCCCCATATTTTAGGGAACAGCTAGTAGATGACTAGTGAGCACTTTGAGGGTGATTTCTTCATGATGCGCGAACCAAATGCCTTGAAATTTTCACAGCACAAAGTAGACTTTTCAGTGAGATATGACCAGAAGAAGTTGACTGTTCTGAGTAGTCATAACAGAGAAGTAGATAGAGATGTTCAATGAGCTATATGTATTATAGAACATAATTGTACAGATTCATTGGCATTGTAATTATGCTCAATACTGATGAATTGAGTGAGCTACTCAAGTTCTACAAGTAATCGAAGAGTGAGCTCTGAATGGGGCACACACCACGAGATTTTACAAATTCTTTTATATGTGTTACTTCTAAGTTTGAATTTTGAATTAAAACTTTTGCTCCAATCAAAAAGTGACTCCAATGATTTAGGAGATATTCCCTCAACTTGAAGTCATAGCTAATATTCTTCCTAACTCCACAAGTTAAAAGCTTTTACAAGATTCTCCAAAGAATTAATGTTTTACAACGGTAAATGATCAAGTAGTTACAAGCTATAGTTCACATGAATCATCAAGTGCTAGTTCCACAAAATATCTTCCATGCTAAGCCAAAGGTGTAGGCTTGAACATTTGCACCAATAGCTCCCCCTCAAGCAAAACATCTTGGCTTTCATTGCTTCATCAATCTTCTTGAATATCCTATAATCCAATCAAGGTTTTAAACTTGCAAAGCTTAGTACCATCAAGTGATTAGCACACTGCATATTTGTAGCTACATATGCTAGTTGGATCTCTTTGCTTAAGATTTTCTCCCTAACATAGTGATAGTGCACTTCTATATGCTTAGTTCTTGCGTGATAAATGGGGTTGGCTACAAGATACAAAGAACTAGTGTTATCACCAAAGATCATTGGTGAATGAGTGTGAAGTCCCAAATCTGAGTAGAGCAACCTAATCCAAATAGGTTTTTGTGTAGCATTTGCTAATCCCCTGTATTCAGCCTCTATTGAAGATAGAGCAATAGTTAGCTGCTTCTTAGAAGACCATGAGATGTGTTTATCACCTACAAAGGATAAATATCCAAAAGTACTTCTTCTATCATCCTTACATCCTGCCCAATCTGCATCTAAGTACAACTTTATGTCCAAATCTAATGTGTATGGGAAGTAAAGACCTTGATTTTGAGTACCTTTGAGGTACTTCAAAACTCTTTTAGCAACTTCCAATGTGAGGCTCTCTAGGTTTATGCATGAATTGGCTCATAACACTTACTCCATAACATATGCCAATCCTTGTTAATGTTGCATAGTTTAGACTCCCAACTATGCTTTGATAGCCTGCAATGCCTTCAAGCGAATCACCTTCATGAGCACTCAATTTATGATTTACCTCCATAGGGGTGCTAACTACTTTTGCATCCTCCAAGTGGAACTTCTTCAACATGTCCTACACATATTTCCTTTGAGTGATGTAGATTCCAAAGTTAGTGTATACCAACTCAAATCCAAGAAAGTATTTCAGAAACCCTAGGTCACTGATCTTAAATTCTTGCGTCATCTGGTTTTCCAATTTTTTGATGTCATTCGCATCACTACTTGTAAGAATGACGTCGTCCGCATAAACACATAAATATGTCACTTTTGAGTTACTCCTCTTGATAAACAAAGAAAAATCTACCTTTCTCATCATGAATCCTTGGTCTTGAAGATAGGTTGATAGCCTATGGTTCCATGCCCTAGCTACCTGCTTCAAACCATAAAGAGCTTTCTTTAACTTGCCTACATGATTCACCTTGCTTGGATCTTCATAGCCAGGAGGTTGAGCCATGTAAACCTCCTCTGAAATCAACCCATTGAGAAAAGCATTTTTCACATCTACTTGATACATATTACAATTTCTAGATGCAGCTACACTTACCAATACTCTGATGGTTGGCATCTTAGCCACTCGTGAAAAGGTTTCCTCATAGTCTACTCCCTGGGTTTGTGCAAAACCCTTAGCCACACGCCTAGCCTTGTACCTATTTATGGATCCATTTGAGTTCCTTTTGATTTGTAAATCCACCTAGAACCAATTACCTTCATTGATGCTTTCTTGGGTAATAGCTCCCAAGTGTCATTCTCATCAAACACATCTCTACTGACCATAAATCCTTTGTTGGATGGATTGTAAAGCCTGTACCCCTTTTGATTTATATCATACCCTATGAAGATGCATTTCTCTACCTTAACACTAATTTGGTACCAAAAGAGGACACTTGTGTCCTTTTTTGACAATTTTCCAAAACATCACAGACCTTCAACAAAGAGAATTTGAATTATAGTTAAACAGACACTTATTAACTATAATTCAAAGGTTAACGAAAAATTGGAACATACAATAAATGGTGTTTTGTGTTCATGTTAATAGCCTCTCAAAATGCTATGGTACAAAATAGGCTGAAAATTCCTAATCAAATGTATTTTTATAAAAAGAAAAAAATCCTTTATATGAAAAAAATTTACACACATTCCTTGAAACATAGAGCACATAGTATGAACCTTCAACACACTTAGAAAAATCATTTCAAATAAAATGAAATCAATTATTTTGGTGTTGTACACCAAAACCAGTAAGTTGTTCTAAACATGGTTCAAACAAACTTATGGAAATTCATAGAGGTGTACAAATACGCCAAAAATCAAACAAGGTATGAAGACAACAACAAAAGTATACACCTGTAAAATCAACTGTCATGACTCTAGTCACCAAGAAAGGAAACCTAAATCCTACATATATGGCTCAAAAGAATTTATGGACATCATCCAAAGTGTACGGGTTCTAATTACCAGGTAGAAAATGTGTGACACGGCAAATTAAGGCTTACACATATAAGGCTAAATACTTTATCGACATCCATCAAAATTTTCACATATTTGGACACAACCAAGAGTCTTCTTCTGTGTGGGCATCAACTAAATTCTATAGATACAATCATGAATAGTTTTTGGACACATAACAAAGAATGTACGTTTATGGAAGAGATTTAATTTCTTCACATAACGGAAGACAATCAGACATCAAACAAGGTTTAAACATAAGGGAACTACCAATATATGAAAATCAACCAAGGGCTGCATATCTATGTACACAAAACAAAGTAGATATATTTGTAGACACCAACCAATATATCCACGCATTAACATTAACAACCAATTAAAATAATGCTAAATTATAAACATTTAGCTTGACATCCAAGAAAACAATCTAGTTCCTACCAAGAAACAAGAGTCATGTACACATAGAATCAAAAGAAAATATAGTATATTTAGTAAAATTATTTTCTTGGTAGTTGTTATATCCATAAACACACGATCCCTTGCACACATCCACACATACTCAAAATAATACTAAAATTTCTTTGGCATAATCTTTGATATCATAAAGTGATAAGGATTAGTTGAAAACATCTCATCATTTCCATCATGGATGCCATCTTCTTTTTGTCAAATCAAATATATATGCCAATTTAATTCATTTTTATAACAATCACCATTGTCAATCACATACTATTTGATGAGATTAAGAATGAAACATGGCATGAAAGCATTTGGAATGTTTAATACTTAGAATAGCATTTAAATATTTGTTATTTTTTATCATAGTTTTTTATTCTACCTTTGGAACTATGTTCTTTTCATGAACATTGAAATATGTGTTTTGCTAATTCAGCATGAAAGTCAACAAGAAATGCAATCACTACTAGTTCAACGCGAAGGCCTTCTAACTTTGAATAAAAATGTGCATTTAATTAGCATGAAGGTTTTCCATTGATAACTTGCCAATTCTTTGCAATATCCCTTACACACAAATTATAGTGAGCCATTCTTAAAAGGTTGTGATAAATGGTATTCATCTAGAGAAGATACATTTTGAGTCCATGTTTATCACTTTTGGAAGTGTTAAACCTTCTCTAGAGATCCCCAAACACTTGATTTACATCACCAAAATCCATCAATAGCTTGAGATCTCCTAAGACATATCCAATTTGTCAAAATGTTTGAATTCAGTTATTTTTCTGTTATGCTAAAAGTTGAATTTTTAGAAATTCCCATTTTCTTCTTCATATAATAACCCATATGAAGTTATAAAATGTTAAAGATTATATTTTTCTTTAAAATCACATGGTGTGGGCTATCAAATCCAAGTGAATATGCCATCAAAGCCTCAAGGGTGTCTTCAAGAAAAATCAAACAATTTGGTGTAAAAGGAGGACACTTAAGTGTCCCAGGACACTCAAGAGTCCTAGTACAAAACTAGTGTTAAGGTCTAATTACCTCTGATTTGAGATGGAACATGCACATAGGCAACACAACCAAATATTTTGCAATGTTCAAGTGATGGTCTCCTACCATTCCATGCCTCATAGGGGGTCATCCCATCAAGGGACTTAGAAGGTAACGTGTTAAAAAGATAAGTGGCAGTAGAAATAGCCTTTGCCCACAAGTATTTAGGCAACTTCTTTTCATTTAGCATAGATCTAATTGCTTCCACAATCAATTTGCTCCTCCTCTTTGCTACTCCATTTTTCTCAGGAGTATATCTAGTTGTGATCTCTCTCTTGATACCTCTTTCCTACAAAAATGCATCAAACTCATTAAAGAAGTACTCACCTCCTCCATCTGAACTTATCCTCTTTAAACTCTTTCGTGTTTGATTTTCAACAAGTGCAAGATACTTTTTGAAACAACTAAACACTTCATCTTTATGTTTCATTAAATACAAGATAGTCCACCTACTGAAATCATCAATAGATGACACATAGTACCTTGAGCAAGAAATTGAAGTGTCCTTGCTTGGTCCCACACATCTGTTTGGACAAGTTCCAACTAATCCTCATGCATATAGCCTTTCTTTTTAAAGGGTAACCTGTTTGATTTACCAAATTGACATGCACCAATTTATAGATCATATGTTTCTTGGATACATTAGGTATCCCAAGTACACATTGATCTCTACATATCTGCTTCAATGTTCTCTCACCAATGTGTCCTAGACTTTTGTGCCATATCTCTAACTCAGACAAGGTTTGATCCTTATAATTGTAAAGTGCAATGTTTCTAGTGTCCTCGAGCTCAAATGTAAACAATCTACATGTTTTCTCTCCCTTTGCAATTCTCCTGAATCCATGTTGGGGGTCCTCCACAAAAGCTCCAAATTTATTGAACCTAACCTGGAAACCCTTTTCCACTATCTGTCCAACACTCATGAAATTCTTTGTGATAGTAGGTACATAAAGAACTCTCCTCAAGAGATTCCTATTCCCATCAGAAGTTTTGGCATTTCCTACCTTGACAACTGAGTGCTTGGTATCATCACCTGTTTGCACTTGGTGGTTTCCCTTGGACTCTTCAAGATCATAAAGGAGAGCCATATTGCCTGATACATGGTTTGAACAACTTGATTCTATAGAAGAGGTGCTCATCATTCATACCTTGTTTTGAGGTCATGTTAATAATGAGAAGAGAATCCTCTTGGTCCTCTATATAGTTATTGAAGTATTTTCTTGATTTGTATCCTCCTTGATAATTGTTGTTGTAGCCATGGTTGTAACCTTGATTATGATTGAATCTTCCTCTTGATTGTGAGTAGTCACCTCTTTGGAATCCTCTTCCTCCCTTGTTCTTGAAGTTCCTATAGCACTCATCTTTTGTGTGGTTAGACAGTCCACATACATTGCATGGGGAAGATTTAAAAGGTCTCCCCGTACCTTGCTTACCTCCTCTGCCCTTCCTCTTGAATTCCTACCTCTCCCTCTATAGTTAGCTTGAGAAGTAGCACCTTCATCTTCAAACTTCTTGCTCTTTCCTTTATCCTTAGACTTTCCTTTATCTGTATAGAGGGAAAAAGAAATGTTACCTCTTGGTGGTTCACCATTTTTGTTGAGCTTGGCCTCATGGGTGAAGAGTTGCCCCATGAGATTGGTTAGATCAGGGATTTGCATATCCATATAAAGATCCATTGCAGTTGTGAAGGATTCCCACTTATCATCTGTCTTGTTGCCATTGCTTATCTGTCTCTCTATTTGCTCCTCAAAAACATATGAAGATAGAGTATCCCAAGTCTGTTGGGAAGTTGTGCAATTCCTAATATGAGGAAGAAGGTAGTCAGAGCAAGCTATTCCCTCAACTTGAAGTTGTAGCTAATATTCTTCCTAACTCCACGAGTTTAAAGCTTTTACAAGATTCTCCAAAGAATTAATTTTTTACAATGGTAAATGATCAAGTAGTTACAAGCTATAGTTCACATGAATCATCAAGTGCTAGTTCCACACAATGTCTTCCATGCTAAGCCAAATGTGTAGGCTTGAACATTTGCACCAACAAAGCTGAATAGAGAGGGCTACCAAATGCAACACAAGAACCTATGTAAATCAAAGACCCTATATAGAGATCTAAGGTTGGATTTTGGCACTCCATTTATATTCCAAAATAATATGTGTTCACTGCATCTAGCTGCTAATCCTATATTTCATGCCAAGAGTAAGCATGTAGAACTCCATTATCATCTTTTTAGGGAAAATATTGTGAGTAAGGAGATACAGCTCTCCTATGTATCTACTCATATGCAATATGAAAATATGATGACCAAATCATTGGATGGAAGCAAACTAAAGAGGTTTATATCCATGCTTGGATTGCACAAGATACCAAAGGATTGAAGACTCAAGAATCTTAGGCTTGAAGGGGAGCTTTTGGTACATTTGGAAAGCCTTGATGCCTCACCAAAGAAAAAGGACTTCTCATATATTCATTTTTTATCACTTGTGAAGTTCACATGAACACCCCTTCTAAACGTCATGAGATTTATCTCCCTATATAAAAATAGATGGAAATGATTTGAGGGAATCTTGTGAAATTAGGATTGAAGAACCATGACTACGTGGTGGTTGGAATCAAATCAATCAATACCTAAAGTGTAGGGACACTTTTAGGTGGAAGAAATTCAAATTTCAAACTCACTTTATGAGTATAAATAGGAGTGACTTTTAGTCGTGGGATATGATAGAGAAGAGAGAGCCATTAAGCCTCATGTTTTAGCATACACTAAGCTCACATATGTATGAGTAAGTCCACATCATATGTGCTAGAAAGGTCCCTATGGATGCCCAAAAATGATGCTCTATGAACTTGGAGGAGGGTTTTTAAAGTTTTTTGAATGCATTTAGGCCCTTGGATCTAGAGAAACCAACTCTCAATGCCCTTGGATCAACTGCTTTTGATTACAACCATTGGATTTATCAAATGGATGGCTAGGATTGGTTCTTTATATGATATCTATGGAAAAGGGGAAAAAATAGGTGCCATCATTCTCCACCATTGGATATGGAGAAGATGTAGACCATCATATCAGTGCTCACATCAAGTTGAATAAGATTAGCTACTACTTTTGGAAGAACTTTGCATTATTATTCTTTGGTCATCAAAATAGGCTTATCCAATAAAAGAACTCGTTCATCCTCCTTTCTTTAAGCTTTAGTGCATCTCCATCCTTGAATGTGAGCTCATCTTGACCATACAACATGGTTCAATCTTTTTTTGCCATGTGGAAACCCTTTAAGCCTTCAATTTTCTTATTTTAGGAACATGTAGTGACCTTGAAAACTTGATTTTGTGCTCTTTGATGATGGAGAAGTTTAATCTCCAAAAGGTCAGCTATACCTGAGTTTAGAACACCTCTCAAGATCCATACCAATTTTTGGAAATCTTTGCCAAATTATAAACATTTAATACTTTTGTGACCTATGGCTTCACTCAAAAAAGTCTGCCTCACAAAACTCACTCATTGGATGGTGAAATGATTAACGTTTTCTATGAAACTTTGATAAAACATTCTCCTAATGTTTATGCAGCTAGTTCAAGTGAAAGTTCTTCAAAAAACATAAAAAACTTTAGATTTACTTCAATAAGTAAACCTATGTCTGAAATAGGCTTTCTTTGTAGGCGATGTTAACATATGCAACTTTAAACACTTGGTTCTCATAATCTACAACCTGTTTGATAAAATTCTTTTAGAAATAGATATCTTACCTTCCAGCTTAGATTTGAAATGCTCACTTGTGTAAACCTTTACACTCTACACTGAGATTTATTCAAATCTTTGACCACCGAGATTGCACCTCTTTTAGAAGTCACTCATCACTTTTACACGTACAAATGCTCCTACTCACAATTATCTCAACTTGATTACAATTAGACTCTCGAATCTTGACCATAGATGCATTAAATATAGAATTAGCCATGTACAAAAGGATTTCTCAATTGGCTAAGCACAAAAGGAGAATTTTGAGAAAAGTCAAGACGTAGTTCTCAAAAAACTTATATTCATCTGAATTTACATCTGATGGAGTAACATGTTGGTACATTTGGCAAGCCTTGATGCTTGATCAAATGTCAAAGGCTTACTTCACATCTTTCGCATAACTATTCATAAGTCACATATGAACACCTCTTGTAAATCTCTTGAGTTTAACTCAAGATAAATGTAAAAGGCAAAGCTTGGGAGAATCTCATACCATTATGAGTTGTAAGTCACAACAACTAAGCGGTTGGAATCAAAATGATTAGGATCCTAAAAGGTAGGATCAGTTTTAGGTGGCAGATTCAAAATTCAAAATTGGAACTCATATATAAAAGATCATGATTTTAGTCGCAGTGGATAGAGCAGAAGAAAGAGACATTGAGCTTCAAGATTGTGGGTACACTACAAGCATACATGTATGAGTAAACTTACATCATCTGCTTTGTATCATACATTCATAATATCACTCATTTGATTCAGATTATGCAAGCTATCTCATGCACCTGCTGCTAAGCTCTCAATCTCAGTGCTTTTGTTTTGAGGAGTTCTCTGCCTTCTACATCTATGTTTTCAACTTTCAATTACGTTGGTTCAGTACTTTGCAAGATAAGTGCGTTGCAATCTACCTATGTCTGCTGACTGTCATCCTCCTAAAATGTTGAGATTACACCCCCTAACTTCTTAATATGATTTCTCAGCATATTATCATCCTAAATTAGTGAAATAACTTCCTATAGCAAGCTTAGGGGTCCAGTTAGATATGTCTAAAATCTTTTGGGTCAATTTTAATCAGTGAGTGAGCACTGAGTGAAATACTGAGTAGGTCACAGTCCATAAATAACAAGTTTTGGCAACTCTTCAAATTTGGAAGTAGTCTGTTTTGATACAACTATTTGAAGGTGATGCTCCAAAGTATATTATGGTTGCAAATGCATATTTTGGAAGCTAAAGGTGTCTACTAAGGTACTCTTAAGCTACATTGGCAAGTGTGGAGCAGGATTTGTGTAGCACCATCTCATTTCTGGAGTGTATCCAACCATCTCCTCACAGTGGTATCAGAGCTATCATCAACTCAACATGGGACATGGATTCCCATCATCAATTGAAAAATTGGATCAAGGTAATTACTCTACTTGGCCTATTAGAATTGAAGCATATCTACAAGTTAGAAATCTCTATGGTTACATATTTGGATATGAGTCGACACCAATACTCAGAAGCAAAGGGCAACCCACTCAAGAAGAAGAGGAAAGGTTATCAACATGGTTGCTCAAAGGATGCCTTGGCCAGGTCATACAAGTTCTCAACTCAGTCTCTGATTTCTTACTTCCACATATTAGGAATTTTAAGACATCACAAGAAACCTACATCGCACTTGAAGCCTTCTTTTCTTCAAGCACTAGAGCAAGAAAGAATCAACTATGGATGGAATTCACAACACTCAAGAAGATGCTCAAAAAAAAGGGATTGATTATGTCACTAAAATGGACTTAGCTGATTAACTTGGAAGCATTGGAGACGTCATTGATAAGGATCAAGTTATAAGAAAAGTGATCAATGGAATCAAAGCCGATGAAAAATGGTAAACATTCACCACTGCAATGGATCTATACATGGACATGCAGGTACCTGACTTCATACTCTAATGGGACAACTATTCACTCATGAATCAAACCTTGTGAAGAACAATCACAACTCAAAAGGTAATCAATCTTCTGCCCTATACACTGATAAGAACAAGAGTAAGGATAGTAAGGGTAAAAGCGAGAAATTTGATGATGAAGCTAGTATCACCCAAGCTAACTTTCCAGGAAGAGGTAGAGGTACAAGAGGAAGAGGTAGAGGCGGTAAAAAAGGCAGGGGCAGATTCCAAAGCACCTCTCCATGTGCCATATGTGGATTGAATAACCATACGGCTGAGAATTGTTTCAAGAACCCTAGAAATCAAAGAGGAAGAGGCTTCAATAGAGGAAGCTATGGAAGAGGAAGATCAAACAACTTCAACAACTACAACAACTACAATAACGAAGGAGGCTATAGAGCAAGAAGAGAATACAACGATTACACTGAAGAGCAGGCACAAGAAGACTCACTTTTGTTAATGAACATGACCATGAGGCAAGGTAAAGCAGATGAGCATGTGTTCTATATAGATTCTGGTTGTTCAAATAATGTAGCAGGAAATGTGGCATGGCAATCTGACTTGGAGGATCCAAGGAACAAGCATGAGGTACAGACAGGAGATGACACAAGGCACTCAGTTGAAACGATTGGGAATGTGAAGACCTCAGATGGAAATATGAATCTACCCAGTAAGGTAGTGTATGTACCTACCATAGCCAAGAAATTGAGGAGTGTTGGAAAAATTGTAGAAAAAGGTTTGCAGATAAGATTTACAAGAAATGGAGCATTTGTTGAAGATCCTCAACAAGGATTGAAGAGGATGGCCAAAGGAGAAAAGATAGATGGACTCTTTACATTTGAGGTACAGGATACTAGAAATATAGCACTTTTCAATTATGGAGGACAAACCTTATCAGAAGTAGAAATGTGGCACAAAAGATTATCTCACATAAGAGTAAGAAGTTTAAAGCAAATATGCAGGGATCAGAGTGTGCTTTGATTGCCAAATATATCCAAACAACATATGATATAAAAATGCACTGCATGTCCATTTCAGAATTCTCATCGACAACCATTTATGAAGAAAGGCTACATTCATGGTGATCTATTGGAGCTAGTCCACATAGATGTTTGGGGACCTAGCAAAGACCCTTCAATTTCAGGATCTACGTACTATGTATCATTCATTGATGGCTCTAGCAGATAGACGATACTTTATATTATGAAGCACAAGGATGAAGTTTTCAATTGTTTCAAAACATATCTTGCTCTTGTTGAAAATAAAACAGGGAAAACATTAAACAGGCTAAGGTCAGATGGAGGGGGAGAATACTTCTCCCATGATTTTGATGCATATCTCCAAGATAGAGGCATCAAAAGAGAAATTACCACCACGTATACTCCAGAACAAAATGGAGTAGTAGAGAGGAGGAATAGGACCATTGTGGAGACAACAAGGTCCATGATTAATGAGAAAAAATTGCCCAAGTTCCATCACAGATCAGAGGTAAAATGGATCCTAAGGCAGAGAAATGTGTGTTCATAGGTTATGATCTTAATAAAAAAGGGTACATGTTGTATAATCCAAGTACTAAAGGTTTTATTGTTAGTAGAGATGTTGTCTTTGATGAAGACAACTCGTGGTTTGAACATGATTGCAGAAAAGTCAAGCTACCTTATGACCCAGAAGAAGACTTTCCTACAATACAAAAGGTAAATAATCAACAACATGAAGATTTGAGTGATTTTGATGATGATCAAAAGACACCAAGGAGGAACTTCAAGGTATGGATCAACAAAGGTAAAGAGAAGATGCAAGACTTGAGGGATATTGCAGAATCCTCTCAACAAACAATAAGGAGATCAACGAGGGAAAAGAAGAAGCCAGAAAGGTATGGATATGACACATCTCTAGTCACTAAACACTCAATCTATATTGCTTAGGATATCAACTCAAAAGAGCCATCAATGTTTCAAGAAGCAAACAAGAAATCTGAATGGAAGGAAGCAATGGAGGAAGAGATACAAGCACTTCAAGAAAATCAGACTTGAGATCTAGTTCCCAAGAACCAATCCATGAAGATCATTTGATCTAGATGGATTTATAAGGTAAAAAAGAATTTTGATGGATCAATAAATAGGTACAAAGCAAGACTTGTCGCTAAAGGGTTTGGTCAGACCCAAGGGATTGATTATGAGGAGGCCTTCTCTCTTGTGGCCAAGATGCTAACAATGAGAGTTCTCATAAGTATAGCTTCTTCAAGGAATTGGAACATTTATCAATTAGATGTAAAAAAATGCATTCTTAGATGGTGGATTTTAGAGGAGGTGTACATGGCATAACCTCTGAGATTTATTGATAATATACATCTTGATTATGTATGCAAACCCAGGAAAGCTCTCTATGGTCTCAACCAAGCTCCTAGAGCTTGGAACGATAGATTGGTTGCATTCTTGCAGGACAAAGGATCCAAGATGGGCAAGGGTGATTGTTCACTCTTCATTAAGAAGAATAACTCTGAAGTCATATATCTATGTGTGTATGTAGATGATATTATTCTTATAGGTAATGATGTAGATGGAATCAAGAAGATCAAAGCCCAAATGAAGGAAGAATTCAAGATAAATGATCTTGGATTGCTCACTTATTGATTAGAAGTTGTCTATACAAATAAAAGGATCTTCCTTACCCAAAGGAAGTATGTTAAAGAGGTGATTGCAAAGTTCAAGATGCAAGATGCTAAGGTTGCAGGTACTCCCATGGAGGTCAAGCACAAGTTAAGTGCTCATGAAGGGGAACCTATTGAAGACATTAAAAGCTACCAAAGTTTAATTGGAAGCTTGAATTATGCAACCCCGACTAGGGTTGATATCTGCTATGGAGTAAGTATGCTTAGCAAATTTATGCACACTCCTAGGAAACCTCATGTGGATGCAGCCAAAAGGATATTAAAGTATCTGAAGAGAACAATTAATGAAGGCATGTATTACCCTTATACATCTGATTTAATTGTAAAGCTACTCACTGATGCAGATTGGGTAGGATCAAAAGATGATAGAAGAAGCACATTTGGATATTTATCCTTTGTAGGTACAAAGCTCATTTCTTGGTCTTCCAAGAAACAACCCACAATAGCACTCTCTTCAACTGAAGCTGAGTAAAACGGATTGCCAAATGTAACTCAGGAAGCAATGTGGATCAAGTCCCTATTTACAGATTTAGGGTTAGAGTTCGGCACTCCATATATATTTGGAGACAATATGAGTTCTTTGCATTTAGCTGCTAATCCTATCTTTCATGCTAATCCTATCTTTGCATTTTGTCTTATGTGTCTACATAGATGCAATATGCAGATATGATGACAAAAGCACTTGATGGAAGCAAACTCAACAAGTTGAAATCAATGATTGGAATGCACAATATACCTATGGAATGAAGACTCAAGCATCTTAGAGTTGAGGGGGGGCTATTGGTACATTTGGCAAGCCTTGATTCTTGATCAAATGTCAAAGGCTTACTTCACATCTTGATCATGACTATTCATAAGTCACATATGAACACCTCTTGAAAATCGTTTTAGTTTAAAAGATAAATGTAAAAGGAAAATCTTGAGAGAATCTTGTACCATTACAAGTTGTAAGTCACAACAACTAAGTGGTTAGAATCAAATTGATAAAAGATCATGATTTAAGTCGCGATGGATAGAGCGAAAGAAGGACACATTGAGCTTCAAGATTGCGGGCACACTAAGACCACACATGAGTAAGCCTACACCATCTCCTTTGTATCATACATTCATAATATTACTCATTTGATTCAGATTATGCAAGTTATCTCATGTTCACTATTACTTGCTACTAAGCTCTCAATTTTAGTGGTTTTGTTTTGAGGTGCTCTCTACGAACACTTATCCATTCAATGTGATTCAACTTAGTACATGTAGCTTAGACCTTCTAGTTCTATGCTATCAAGTTTCATTTCATTTGGTTTAGTACTTTGTGAGATAAATTTGTTGCAATCTACCTATGTCTATTGACTATCATCCTCCTAAAATGTCGGGATTACACCCCTAACTTCTTAATATGATTTCTCTGCATATACTCATCTTGAATTACTTAGAAAACTTCCTATAGAAAGCTTAGGGATCCAGTTATATATTTGTAAAAGCTCTCGGATCAATTGTAACGAGTGAGTGAGCACTGAGTGAAATACTGAGCACGTCACAGTCCATAAGCAGCCAGTTTTCCCAACTCTTCAAACTTGGAAGTAGTCTGTTTTGATACAACTATTTGAAGGTGATGATCCAAAGTATATTATGGTTCCAAATGCATATTTGGGAAGATAAAGGTTTCTACTAAGGTACTCTGAAGCTACATTGGCAGGTGTAGAGCATGATTTGAGAAGCACCAATTCATTTCTGGAGTATATCCAACCATCTTCTCACATAACACTCTCATTCAAAATCACTTTTCTTCATCTACTCATACTCTATTCATATATTCTGCTTCTATCCTCTATCACACATCTATATACAAGTATATATAGGTGTGTACATCAAGATTCATCACTAATACAAATTATTTTAAACTATTTACAAGGTTAATATACATAGGTTTGCAAAACATCTTCTTTTGAAACTTTTCTTCATTTTATGATTCATCCTTCCTCATTCCCTTCATTCGTCATTCTTCAATCCTCTTTGTAATAATTAGTTTATGATTGTCTTGCTCCAAAAACTCCCCCTCAATCATTAATTGTGATTACCTAGATCTTCTTTATACCTACCATTTCTTTAAACCTCTGCAACTTAGGTTTGTCAAAGCTCTTTTTTAACATATCTGCAACCTGATCTTTTGTAGGAGTATACATGATCCCTATCTCTTTGCCAATAATGTTTTCTCTCAAGAAGTGATATTGAATCTCAATATGTTTGGTCTTGGCATGAAACACAGGGTTAGCTTCCAAATACAAAGAGCTCACATTGTCTCCATAAATGATAGGAACACTCTGATTGATGTCAAAACTCTTCATAAGAGTTTTCAACCATATGAACTCCTTTGCAACTTCCACCATAGCTTTATACTCTACTTTTGTAGATGATAAAGTAACTATATGTTGCTTCTGAGAACACCAAGACATCAATTTATCTCACACATAACACAAATACCCATGTGTTGATCTTTTATAATCAGAGTTCCTTGCCCAATCTGCATCACTATATATCTTCATTCTTGTATCTGATGTAAAACCATAATACAAACCTTGTTTAAGTGTTCCCTTAATATATCTTAGCACCCTTTGTCCCACAATCCAATGTTCCTTCCTTCAACAATGCCTGAACTGAGATAGAACTCCAACTGCATATGATAAATCAGGCCTTATCAATGTAGCATAGATCAGGCTACCCAGCAAACTCTGATAAAGGTTCATATCTTTGAATTCTTCTCCTCCATATCTACTCAATTTTTGGATCAGCTCCATTGGGATTGATGCTATCTTGCAATCTTCCATGTTAAACTTGATTAGAAAATTCTTCAAGTACCTTTCTTGAGTGACATATACTCCATGTTGAGTATATAGAATCTCCATTCCCAAGAAGTAAGATAAATCTCCCAAGTCACTGATCTTGAATTCTTTCTCCATCTACTTCTTAAGCATTTGTATGCCTTTTTCATCTGTACCTATAAGTATTATGTCATCAACATAAATACAAACATAAATGAAACCATCTTCACTTGCTTTGACTAACAAGCTACTATCTACCTTTGATGCATGAAATCCAAGTTCCTTCAAGAACTTTACAAGCCTATAACTCCATGCACTTGGGGCTTGTTTCAAGCCATACAAAGCTCTTGTGAGCTAATACACATGATCTGGATCAAATTGATCTCTCAAACCATTTGGTTGTTCCATGTAAACTTAATCTCAAATATAACCATTTAAAAATGCATTCTTCACATCTACTTGAGACAATTTCAACCTTTGCATGTAGCAATAGCTATGAGAGTTCCTATGGTTGTCATCCTTGCAATAGGACTATAGGTTTCATCATAGTCCACACCATATGTCTATGCATATCCTTTTACAAAAAGCCTAGCTTTATACCTAGACACACTTCCATCTACATATCTCTTTATTTTGTAGACCCATTTGCATCCAATCACTTTTGGATTACTTGACATGCTTCACATCTGTATGTCATGTGTTGACCTGCAACATTAGGTAATCCAAGCACTAAACCATTAATAATCATCTCTTTAATACCTCTTTCATTGAAGTGTTCGATCCTCTTGTGCCAAAGATCCAATTGAGATATCTTTTGCTCTCCATATGTGAGCAAGGCATGCCCAACATTACCTTGTACCTTCAATGTGAAACGCCTTCCTTCTCTCTTTCCTGTAACAATTTTATTATACCCTTGGTTAGGTTCTTCAACATAAACTCCATCATTAGTGAACCTCACCTCATATCCTTTTTCTACAATTTGTCCTACACTGATCAAATTCTTTGGAATTGTAGGAACATACAGAGCTTTACTCAAAAGAGTACTTCCATCTTTAGCATTCACTAATCTAAAAGACTTTAACTTATGTCTTGTATTGCCACCTGTTTGGACTATATGATTGATTATCTTATTTTCCAAATAAGTCATCAAAGCAATAATTCCACTCAAGTGATTACTACACCCTGACTCAATGTAGAATACCTTTTGGTCTTCCTTTGGAACTTCACATGTTGCATTCATGATTAGAGTGGAGTCTTCTTTCTAATCTTATGCATAGTTGTAATAAGTGTTATTGTGGGATTGATTTTGAAAGCTTCTTCCACCATTCCTTCCAAAGAAACTTCTACAACCTCTACCTCTAAAACCTCCTCTCTAATTTCCTCCACCTCTGCCTCTTTGATTGAAGTTTTGATAAAAATTACTAGTGACTGGATTATTATGCCAACATTCATGAGCTAGATTATTGTTCTTACCACGTATCCAAAAAGCATTGACATTATCCTTGTTGTTTCTATCAGTATATGATCAATGTCTACCCCTCATGATTGTATGCACATTTTATAAGGCCCCCATTATGAGGAGAAGCCAAGCTGCATTACCCAATTGATGGGAATCCCAACTTACATGTCGGATGAAGGTCATATTGGACCATGTAAGGTATTGTAAGGAAAGGGAGTTACCAAGGTCCCCAATTGTGGGGTCCGGGGTAGCGCGGAGTAGCCCCGACTAGGGGGTCCAAGGGGGCCAGTGGGCCCCCTGGTTGGGGGGTCCCAAGGGGCCAATGGGCCCCCTAGTGGGGGTCTAGGGGCAGTGCCCCCCGCGCAACGGTAAAGGGAATATTCTATGGAATATTCCCTATCGAAGTCAGAAATCATTTATATTTGTTAGGTCGGTTCCACTGGTCTAAGCCATGTATGGCAATTACGCGAGTGGTGGCCGCCCACGCTCTACCACCCATATATAGCTGTCCACAGAAGACCACCCATGATCCTATATATACATGACTTTTGCACTACCGGAGATATCAAATTGAGCCAACATAACTCTACCTTGTATCTCCCTATCTCCCTATCTAGAGTTGTCTAGATCACCATTTAAGCTCTACCTTGAGAGCGCACAGGTGGACAATGCCATCATCTTTGTACTTGCTGTTAGTAGAAAAATTGTTGAGATTCTCCTATATCTATTATCTTCTCTGCTACTACTCTTGTGTTATATTGTGTATATATTGTCTTACATGGTATCAGAGCCTTAAGGTTCGAATAGCTTGAGAAGTATCACTATTTTAGCCTACTAGCAAACTCGAATATCAATAGATTATTCGAGTGATTACATGATGGCTTCATCGTCGAACAGTTCAAAATTTCTGCAATTTTGGACTCCTATGAATTACTTGACACTGTCATGGAACCGATGGGATTGGATCCAGAGCCTATACCAGTTGAAGATCCAGCAAATTCAAGATTGATGATTTAGCCAGATCCAGATCTCCTACAAGCTTGGAAGAGGCGGAATGCTAATGCATTATGTGCAATTGTCACTAGTGTAAGTGATTCTATGCTTACTTTAGTTCAACAAACTACTAAAACACATGAGGCTTGGGGCATATTGGCTCGACAATATGAGACCAAGAACCACACTAGGATACAAAATTTAGAAAATCAGTTGGCAAATGAAAAGCATTCTGATTCTGAAAAGGCTAAAGATTTTATCAAACGGATAAAACGTCGTCAAGATCAATTGGCTGCAGTTGGTGTTTTTATAACACTAGAAGAGCTTGCTCGAAGATGTGTATGTGTTCTTCCAGCAAAGTATGATGGATTAGTAATAGCGCTTAACACTCAGGTAAGACCAACTCCCCTCACATTTGAAGAATTTTGTGCTATGCGTTTAGAAGAAGAGATGCAGTTGAGGAATCGGCTAAGTACAAATGATGTTGCATGTTCAGCAAATGCAAAAGTTAAAGGCTCTTCTGATGTATCAAAGAAGAAGCCAAAGAAGAAAAAGTTCATAGGATGTTGCTTCTATTGTGAAAAGAAAGGACATGCCATCAAGGATTGCAGAAAGAAACAAGTTGATGAATAGAATGGGACTGTAAAATCATCGTGGAAGAACAGAGAGTGTGCAAACAACACAAATCTGGAACTTTGGGTAGCTATTGAAGAGGTATGTTCATGTGCTCAAGCTCGTGTTGATGAACCATGGATTTTAGATAGTGGAGCTTCTCGCCATATGACCAGTAAAAAGGATTGGTATAGTTCCCTAGTGCCTCTACGAGAATCCATCAATGTAGTGGTGGGAAATGACTCCAAGTGTCCAGTCAAAGGAACTGGAACCATCTCTTTTATCACTTCTCCAAGTGTTGAGAAAAAGTTATCCGATGTTCTCTATGTACCTACACTTGAAAGAAATTTGTTGTCAGTTTCTGCAATAACAGATCGTGGACTTGAAGTTCACTTCATTAAGAGTGGTGCAAAAATCATGGATTCATCAGGTAATGTTGTAGGTAAAGGCATACGATGGGATAACTTGTATGAGTTAAGTGCTTTAACTGCTACAGAAGATAAAGATGTAAGCAGGTTATGGCACCAACGATTTGGGCATCTCGGATTTGCAGTTTTGAAGGAGATGCAAAGAAGAGGGATGATTGCTCATTTTCCTGTATTCTTAGAGTTGCAGGACCCTTGTCAAGCTTGTATGATGGGCAAGCAACAACAAAAGGTGTTTCCAAGAGAGACCAGCAATCGATCTCAAGCTCCTCTAGAGTTGGTACATTCTGATCTCTGTGGTAAAATGTCTACACCTGCTTTAGGAGGATCTTTCTACTTTTTGCTATTAGTCGACGATTATAGTGGTTATTTCATTCGAGAGAAGGCTAATGCTTTTGAAAAATTTAAAGTGTGGCATAAGTATGTAGAGAATGAATCAACAAGGAAAATGAAGAAATTTAGAACAGATAGAGGAGGTGAATTCTTGTCAATAGAATTCAACAATTAGTGTAAGGAGCATGGTGTGAAAAGGCAACTTACCACAGCTCATACACCTCAACAAAATGACGTTCTTGAGCGCAGGAATAGGACAGTAGTTGAAATGGCTCGTTGTATGTTAAAGGCTCAAGACATGCCTGATTCATTCTAGGCAGAAATAGTCAATAGAGAAGTCTACATCCTCAATTGAAGCTACACAAAAGCTATGAAGGGGATGACTTCTCAAGAAGCATATTCTGGTAAAAAGCCTTCACTTTTGCATTTTAGAATTTTTGGTTGTTTCTGTTATGCACATATCCCTGATTCAACAAGATCAAAGTTGGATTCAAAAAGCAAAAAGTGTGTCTTCCTAAGGTATAGTGAAGGTTCTAAAGCATATAGGTTGTGGGATCCTGAGGTAAGGAAGATTTTTGTTAGCCAAGATTTGGTGTTTGATGAATGACCACATTTAGTAGAAGATAAAGGTAAATCTACTATCTCATAAAACCGAGAAATATCTCATCTTGTGCCTATCAAAAGAAAGGTTAAAGTTAAGGAGGAGAAAACATCTGATGGAGAAATTTCCTCAATTAAAACCAACCAGTTGTAGCTGCACAATGTAAGCCACTACCGAAGTGGGCACAAAAGCTCTTTGATGATCACAATCCACGTGTAGATGTACCAAAATCATCATCGAATGGATTACGAAGATCAAAGAGAATAGAGGAGCAAAGAAGAGGCTCAGAACACATTGTTAACATGGCTCTAATGGCAGATATCATGGGCTCGATAAAGGAACCTACCACCATTGAAGAAGCCCTTGATGATCCAGGTTGGAGAGTGGCAATGCAGTCGAAGTATGATAGTATACTCAAAAATGATACATGGGATCTAGTCGACTTGCCGCCAAAGAACAAGGTAATAGGTACTAAATGGATTTGGAAAGCTAAGTATAAAGTAGATGGAACATTAGAAAAGTATAAGGCAAGATTAGTTGCACAGGGTTTTTCATAGATCGAAGGATTTGATGTTCAAGAAGCTTTTCCACCAACAACACGCATGATAACTATTCGGATAGTACTTGCAGTAGCTGCACAAAAGGCCTGGCCTATTTTCCAGATGGATATCAAATCTGCATTTTTGAATGGTCACCTCAAGGAGGAGGTATATGTATCTCAACCACCAAGTTTTGAGGTGCCCAATGCAGGTAGCTTTGTATGGACTTAAGCAAGCTCCATGGGCTTGGTACCAACAGATAGATAATTTCTTCAAAAATATGGGTTTTGAAAGAAGTACTTCTGATGCTAACTTGTATGTAACAAAGGGATAGCAAGCTAGTTGTTGTCATTGTATATGTAGATGATTTGATCATTAGAGGAGATCATTAGGAACTCATCAATCAAACTTGGATTAGCTTGGGAACTGAGTTTGAAATGACAGACTTAGGTCTACTCCATTTTTTTCTGGGAATTGAACTATGGCAAAGGAAGGATGGCATTTTCATCTCACAACAAAAATATGCCAAAGAAATTCTCAAGGCATTCGGAATGATGGACTGCAAACCAACTAGCACACCTATGGAGGTAGATCATAAGCTATCTATGGATGATAACATGCCTGATGTAGATGTTAAGAAGTATAGGAAGCTCGTTTGAAGTCTTATTTTTCTATGCAACACTAGACCAGACATTTGCTATGCTGTTGGAGTATTAAGCAGGTTTTCCAACAAACCTAAGGAGAGTCACTGGAATGCTGGAATGCGAATTCTAAGGTACATTGAAGGAACCTTGGATTTCGGTATTTTTTATACCATAGGTGATACACTCCAAGGATATTGTGATTCAGATTGGGCTGGAGATTGTGATTCTAGAAAATCAGTTTCTAGATATTGTTTCTCACTTGGTTCAGGAATATTTTCTTGGGTAAGTAGGAAGCAACCAACTCTTGCACTCTCCTCCACTGAAGCAGAGTACAAAGCAGATTGTTTTGCTTCTTGTGAGGCAGTCTGGTTAAGGAGAATTCTTACAGATCTAGGCTTTCCATCAAATATGGCGACTATACTCGGGTGTGATAATCAAAGTTGTATGGCTATTGCAAAGAACCCAGTATTTCATGCTTGTTTTGTTGTTTTTCTTCTTGTGAGGCAGTCTGGTTAAGGAGAATTCTTGCGGATCTAGGCTTTCCATCAAATATGGCAACTATACTCACGTGTGATAATCAAAGTTGTATGGCTATTGCAAAGAACCCAGTACAGTACCATTGAGCTAATTGAATAATGAAATTGTGGAGCTAGAATATTGCCCAACAGAGGCAAATTATGCTAACATATTCACTAAAGCACTTGGAAGAGAGAAGCTCAACAAGCATCTTCAACAGATGGGCATAGGACCAAAACCTACTTGATTTTTCATCGGTAAACATTAAGGGGGGGTGTTAGTATATGATCAATGTCTACCCCTCATGATTGTATGCACATTTTGTAAGGCCCCCATTATGAGGAGAAGCCAAGCTGCAGTACCCATTTGATGGGAATCCCAACTTACATGTTGGATGAAGGTCATATTGGACCATGTAAGGTATTGTAAGGAAAGGGAGTTACCAGGGTCCTCAATTGTGGGGTCCGGGGCAGTGGGGAGCAGCCTAGACTACGGAGTCCAAGGGGGCAACGAGCCCCCTGGCTGAGGGTTTGAGGGGGCCAGCGGGCCCCTAGTGGGGGTCCAGGGGCAGCACCTCCGATGCGACAGTAAAGGGAATATTCCATGGAATATTTCCTATCAGAGTCAGAAATCATTTATATTTGTTAGGTCAATTCAACTAGTCTAAGCCATGTATGGCAATTACGCAAGCAGTGGCTGCCCATGCTCCACCACCCATGTATAGTTGTCCGTGGAAGACCACCCATGATCCTATATATACATGACTTCTGCACTAGCTAAGATATCAAATTGAGCCAGCATACCTCTACCTTGTATCTCCCTATCTAGAGTTGTCTAGATCACCATTTAAGCTCTACCTTGAGAGCACATGGGTGGACAACGCCATCATCTTTGTAATTGCTATTAGTAGAAAATTTCTTGAGATTCTCCTATATCTGTTATCTTCTCTGCTACTGCTCTTGTGTTATATTGCGTAACTATTGTCTTACAGTTTCTGCCTCTTCCTCTACTTCTGCCACTTCCTCTTCCTCTTAGGAAGTTTTCTTGACTTGGAGTGCCTTCATCTTCAACTGATTGTTGCTTTCCTTTGCTATTCTTCTTCTTATCCTTGGAATGCATTGCTTGACCTACAGTCTCATCAATATCCCCTTTTATATCATGCTCAAAAGTTAGCATATGAGCTAGTAATTGATTCAAATTAGGGGTAAAATGATCCAATGAAAGTTTTGTTGATAATATGAAAGGCTTCCACTTCTCATCTCCTCTTAAACCTGTAAGGATTTGTCTTACCAATTTATCTTCCTCAATGTCTTCATCAGTTGCACCTAAAGAATCAACAATGTCTTTCATCTTTGCCACATAATTAGATATTGATTATGAAGCGTTCTTCTTGAATGTGGTAAACTCTGCCCATAGTGATGCCTTCCTTGACTTAGTTGTATTCTGAAAATGCTCCTCCAAAGCATTCCATACATCATTTGCACTTTCAAGTCCTCTAATGTGAGGAAGTAGGTAATCATTCATTGCCATATAGATAATGCTCCTTGCTTGAGCATCCTTCTTCATCCAAACCTTCAAATTTGCAAGCTCCCCCTAGTTGGAACCCTAGGATCTATGAATTCTGGCTTTTCTTCCTCTCCTGTGTGTTAGGTCTGTGCTCATAAGATGAGCTTCCATCCTCATGAACCAAGCTCGATAGTTTTCTCTGTCCAATTTCTCAATTTGAAGGCTATCTCCCATTCTTCCTTCACCTGTATTATCAAATCTTCAACCTTATGAGTAATGAATGTACCTTTAGTTCCAGATTTACTCTGTTTGATCCTTTTGATTGTTGTCGTATGTCTTCCTTTAGCCTTTCCTTCAAACTTTGTCCTCTTGAATCTTCAAATGTTGATTTTTGTATGTCTGCAACAGTCGAGGTCCTCTTTTCCTTCAATTTTGATAGAACCTACTCTCATACCACGGATGGAGAAGTTTAATCTCCAAAAGGTAAGCTGTAATTGAGTGTAGAATACCTCCATGTCAAGTATAGCTCAAGACCCTTACCAATTTTTGGAAATCTTTGCCAAATTATAAACATTTAATACTTCTGTGAGGTATGGCTTCACTCAGAAAATTCTACCTCACAAAACACACTCATTAACTAATGAAATGATGAAAGTTTTCTATCAAACTTTGAAACAACATTTTCATGATGTTTGCTTAGCTACTCCAAGTGAAATTTCTTCAAAATAACTTAAAAAAATTCATATTTACTTCAATAAGTAAACCTATGTCTGAAATAGGCTTTCTCTAGAGGCAACTTTCACATAAGCAACTTTAAACACTTGGTTCTCATAATCTACAACCCGTTTGATAGAATGTTTTTAAACATAGATAGCTTAACTTCCAACTTTGGTTTTGAATGCTCATTTGTGTAAACGCTTACACTATACATTGAGATCTAATCAAAACTTTGACCATCGAGATTGCACGTGTTTCAAAAGTCACTCATCACTTTTACACATACAAATGTTCCTACTCACAATTCCCTCAACCGGATTACAACACTCTCAAATCTGGACCATAGATGCATCAACTATAGACTTAGACATGTACAAAAGGATTTCTCAATTGGCTAAGCACAAAATGAGAATTTTTCAAAAAGTCGAGACACAATTCTCAGAAAAACTTTTATTCATCTGAATTCACATATGATGGAGTAACACTCTCATTCAAACTCACTTTTCTTCATCTACTCATATTTTGTTGATCTATTCTTCTTCTATCCTCTATGGCAAGTCTATATACAAGTAACTAGAGGTGTATAGATCAAGATTTTTCACTAATACAAAGTATTTTGAGCTATTAACAAGGTTAATATACATAGCTTTGCAAAACATCTTCTTCTAAAACTTTTCTTCACTTTATGATTCATCCTTCCTCCTTCCCTTCATTCTTCATTCTTCAATCCTCTTTGTAATCATCAATTCATGACTATCTTGCTCCAACATTTGATCCTCAAAATACCCTTTGATGAAAATGAAAATTTGGAGGTCTTTGTTTTGAGAGGTCTCCTTTAGGAATATGTAGATGAAACTCCATTCTGAATCTCCCTTTAATAAGTTTGACTACATTTGGAACTTTGCTAGGTGGAATTAAGTGAATCAAAAGCTCTGATAGCCTTGAAAATTTGAAATATGTAGACACATATGATCTTTATACACCCTAGACCATATGGCTAACAAAAATTCCTATATAAGATTTTGTACGGGAAAAATGCACATGGCATATCAATTTATTAGAAAATCTATTTACATGTGAAATTCAGACTATAGAATGCCTTTGATAGGCTTTACAATTATATGAATTTTCATGTGATTTGGTGACATTGAATTTTTTTGTGTTAATTTCCAAAATTTGACCAAATTTGATTGCTACCCTAGATTCGCTTGATTTCTTCCAAAATTTGCATGTGAACTCGCTTTGACATCCTTGATGCATCTTGGACTTCTCGAGGAATTCTACTTACCTTCATCAAATGTGTTCCTTATAGGCCTTCACGAGTGAGAGAGGAAAGAAAATCTTGATGACATTGCAGAGATGAAAGGAATGGTATGAAAACCATCGAAGGGAAGGCACAAGTGCACGAGTGAGAAGCACACAAGCATGCACATACATACACACATACACACACACACAAGGCAAGAACAAAGAGAGGACCAATGGAAGCCTTTCTATATAACAAAAGAAATCTCTTTCACAAGCCTCAATCTCTACCAAGCCAACCTAAAAAATGCACTCTCTAGCCCTTTTTATAGTTTTTTGACAAGTTCTGGCCCTATTTAGACATAGTGTCTGGCCTAATTAAAAATTAGGTTCCATGGCTTATTTGGGGGACCAAACGGAGTCTAAAAGTTATGAAAATTTGTATGTAGTCACTTCTAATACTCTTGAAGATTGAGGACTCCTTGGCATGAACAAAATTTAGTTGCAAAAATTATGATATTATATTCATAATGGATTTTATTCATAAAAATAACTTTTTTTAAAGGGATTTCTTCTAAAAATTTCACATGTGCTTCTTTGAGAGAAATCCCTACATTCTCCCTCTTCTTCTGTGCCCACGTTTTTAATGTATTTTGACACCTTGTGCTTGACCTTGAGTGTCAACACTCCACCCCTCTTGAGTCTATCTTGTTGGAGTGGGTGTTCCATGTAGTACTTTGCAAGGTAGTGTCCATTATGTGTCAACAAGAGCAACTATCTTTCAATTATAGCAAGCTTCATGGTTTGGTTCTTCATTTTTTTACTGTTAACCTTTGTACTTTTGCAAGGAGATCAATCCATGCAAAATAAGTCTATTATGTGTGTTGTAGATCAAGATTTCTTAGGTAGTTAGAAGGGAAAAGGTAAATAGATTTCATCTAGTAGTAAGTAGAAATTTTTTAATGTTGTAGAGTTGAGGAAAGAAGACAAAGATGAGAAGAAAACAAAAAAGAAAAAATATTTTTGCCAATACTATAAGAGAAATGAGAGTCTCATAAAGAGTTATTCAAAACTACTTGCAAAAGAGGCAAAGAATAAAGAGCCTAGAATGGTTTTTGTAGACTCCTCTACACTTAAAATAGAGCCTGCTAATCATGTTTAGAATGAAGAATGGGCATTTACTATTGTATGTAGCTATGACCCATGTTCTTATGAGTAGTGTATGTCTATAGTGGATGTAGGTGTTTAACACTTTGGTAGTGGGGCCACCAAACATATTACCTTGTAGAGGAGTTTTTTCAATTATTTTAATGCTACCCCTAAAGGATATACTACAACATGCGCTAACACATCCTTCTATCATGTAGTGGTAGTTTGTAAGATCATTCTCACTACTTTTGATGGTAGTTCTTTCACATTTTTAGTGTTACACTTATGTGTTCCTCGAGTAGCTTTGATGTAAACCTTTTCCCTATATGTTTGTTATTGACTTTCACTACTTTTGATGGTAGTTCTTTCACATTTTTAGTGTTACACTTATGTGTTCCTCGAGTAGCTTTGATGTAAACCTTTTCCCTATATGTTTGTTATTGACTTTGGAGTTGTCCTCTCCAATCATGAAGTACAAAAAAATCAACAAATCATCTTTATTTTGTCAATCCTGGGAATATTCATAAGACCACAGCCCCTTCTAGATGATAGATTCATAGAAATAAGAGATTGATGGCTGGAATTCTGAGAAAATGAAAATGAAGAGGAAATATCTTGGGTTTACCTTATCTAGAGCAAATCTTCACCATTTTCTACAATCTTTGTGTCTATTCCATGCTATTTTCTCAGCAGAACATGAATATGAAGTCAAACTTGAAAAATATTACCTGTATCACAGAGACGAGACAATCGCGATTCTGTACTAATAGACGATTTTCACATTTCTGCAACATTCTTCAATCCTTCTTCACTCATGTCATCAGTAATCATCTCTCTTCATACATCTTACTCAGTATTACACAAATGAAACTCACAAATCTCCATGATAAAGCAAGAAATAAGCTCACACATCAAAGAAAACACACAAAACAGGAGAAAACACGATTTTCTGCAGAAACTCTCTCTTCTCTATTGATAGCATGTACAAATGACTAACCAACCCCTCCAAAATAGAGAAAATTGACTTATATACATTTTCAAGTGTCCCTTTTTACACTTGAAATTTGGTCTTTTTCTCTAATTTTCTAAAAATATGCTATCTAAGAGTTTCTAAAAATTCTATAAAAATTACATAAGGTCCTTTGCTACATAAGGAAGACTCTTCCTTAATTTTACAACATTTGCATAAATATTTTACAAGTTTTTTGGCTTTTTACTACTATTTTACATCAAAAGGCTCTTCAAAAATGCATCTTCAAACATCCTTCCCCTCCTAGTCCTTTTGGTAGCAATAGCCTGAGCCAACTCTTCTGCTGGAGGAATTTTGTCTTCATATGATCTGGGTTGATCAAATGCTAACAGATCTTGACCTCTGTTGTCCTCCAAATCTATTGCTTCCTTAACACAGGCTGCTAAGTCAGGACATCTTCTATAGTACACTAGGGTTCTTAGTTGGGCACTTCTCAAACCCTCAATGAATAAGGATACTTGCTTTGCCATGGAAGGTACTTCCTCTCTTGGACATCTGTCAATGTATTGTTTAAATCTTCTGGCTGCTTCTCTAACATTTTCATCCTTTTGTTGTTTGAAGCTATGTATCAATGTGGCTGTACTATGTTTTATCCCGGTTTTAGAGAATTCCCCAATGAAAGCTTCTAAGAAAGATTCAATATCCAGGTACATTTCCTTTCTCAAAGGAATGAACCAGGATAAGGTCGGTCCTGTTAGGGTTAGAGCAAATGCCTTAAATTGTACTTTGTAATCTTCTACCTCCTCAGCTCTAATCAATTGCCTAAATTCTGCAGCATGAGCATGAGGATCTGAATACCCCTCATATTGGTTCTTCATACATTTGGCTACTTGGTATGGTCTAAGCATTCTACCCTGAGGTTGCCAATGAGGTCTTCTTCTGAGTGGAAAGTCATTATATCCTTCTGGTTCCTTATCAAAGGGATTTGGGGAAATATGTGTCCTCCTCCCATGTTGTTGTTCATTACCAGTGTAGTTTTCATTTGGCCTAGGTAAATTTGTTTGTTCCATGTTATGTTCCCAAGGTCCTTTGTCAGCACATTGCCCTAGGTCATTTGAATTTTCTGGGTCTTGAGAGAAGATATACACACATCTTTGCCTATCTTCATATCTTCCATCTTTGAATTGAGCTACAGGTGTTATATTCAATGGAACTTCTAAATTTCTCAATCTAATGAGAAATTTATGCATTCCATCCTGATATACATAGGTTCCAAACCTATTTGTATACATGTACTTGAGGATGTTTCTAAAATCCCCAGTTTCCAAAGGCTCATTTGTTTCATTTAAGTTTTCCATGTTGTTTTCTTGCCCTAAATTTCTTTCTTGTCCTTTGCCTATTACTGACTCTGTCTCCTTCCTTGTTATGTCTTGTTTAGAAAGTGAATTTAGTTTGTTTCCAGACCTGAGTATCATTCAACTAATTTTCACAATTTCAAACTCAAAAGAGTGTTTGTCACAATTTTCTAACTAAGGTATTGATTTTTCCACAATTTTCTATGTTTGTGTTTTTTTTTCAGGATTTTCTAGTCAGAATCGTGTTTTTCACGATTTTCTGACTATTTTTGTGTTTTTTCACGATTTTGTGATCAAAATCGTGTTTTCCACGATTTTCTACCAAAATTGTGTTTTTTCACGATTTTGTGATCAAAATCGTGTTTTCCACGATTTTCTACCAAAATTGTGTTTTTTCACGATTTTGTGATCAAAATCGTGTTTTCCACGATTTTCTACCAAAATTGTGTTTTTTCACGATTTTGTGATCAAAATCGTGTTTCCCACGATTTTCTACCAAACTTGTGTTTTTTCACGATTTTGTGATCAAAATCGTGTTTCCCACGATTGTCTACCTAAGTTATTGATTTTCCACGATTTTGTGATTAAAATCGTGTTTTTCACGATTTTCTGTCAAAAATCGTGTTTTTCATGATTTTCTAGTCAGAATCGTGTTTTCCACGATTTTCTGATTAAAATCGTGTTTTCCACGATTTTATTTCCAAAATCGTGTTTTTTACGATTTTGTTTCCAAAATCGTGTTTTTCGCGATTTTGTTTCCAAAATCGTATTTTTCACGATTTTGTTTCCAAAATCGTGTTTTCCACGATTTTGTCCTTAAAATCGTGTTTTTCACGATTCTGTTCACAAAATCGTGTTTTTCACGATTCTGTTCACAAAATCGTGTTTATTGCGATTCTGTTCACAAAATCGTGTTTTTCACAATTTTGTTCCCAGACAATCATGATTGCTCACAAATTGTTAATAACACGATTTTCTTATGAAAATCGCGTTCTGGGAATCGCGATGTTGTTCTTAGATTAGAAAATCGCGATTTTGAGTTTGATTATAGAATCGCGATTTTGATCAATTTATTTGGAATTTTTTTTATAGTGATTTTTTTATTTTTTATTTCACGTATAGAATCGCCAAGTCTTTTCTCTAACATGCAATGAAAGAAACCTTCAAAAATTTTATATTTTCTTACTGAAAACTCAAAAAAATCAGAATCACGATTCCGAGATTTCCTAATATTCCTAATTTTTTGCACTTTCAAATGTTGAAATTTTTAAGACAATGGAAAAAATTGATAGTGACACCCTTTACCTTGCTTGCTAGGTCCAAAAAGTTCTCAAAGCGCTTGGTTGCAGAAAATCGCGAATTTTTTTCACTCCCTCTCTCTCTCACTCTCACTCAAAATGAATTTTTCCTTCAATTCCTGGTTTTTATAGTGTTCAGAAAATCGCGATTTTGGGTGATTTCCAATTTTCCTCACTCTTTCACTTGTTCAACTTCACTTACTCCATCTTAATGACCTCCTCTACACTTTCTTATCTCAAAGTACCCAAATATGCTAGAAATTCCAAAAATTTTCCTTTACAGAAAATCGCGATTTTGTGTAGAGAATCGTGTTTTTTCTGTAGATCTTATCTTGTGCAATTTTGAGTATTCTTTGTCCTTGCTTTCTTTCAATACCTTCTCTTCTTTGTAATCCACCCAAATCCTGAACTATTGCACCAAAACCACAACCTTATTCAGAAAGTCGTGATTTTGTACAGAAAATCGTGTTTTTGCATGCTTTTGATTTTATGCCAATTTGGGTAGTCTTTTCTTCTTAATTCCCTTCAATACCTTTCAACAACTTCAATTCAACAATCACTTGAAATGTTGCTCCAGAATCAACACTTTTTTTAGAAAGTCGCGATTCTGTGCAGAGAATCGTGTTTTCTAATTTTCTGGTTTTTTGACCATTTTTTGTTTCCTTTTCCACTTTTCCACAATCATTCTTGTCCTCAACACCTCACTTCAACTTCCTAACAAGAAAAGAAATTTGTTTGATTGTTTTTTATGAATTTTATTAATTTGTTTGGTATTTTTGCCCTAAAAATAAAGGTGAACACTTTACTTAGGGTTTCTGGTTTTGGTGATCCACTAATCCTATGTTTCTTGATTGGTTATGATTTTCTATTGCCTTAGCTATCACTAAAGTGCATAAGAAAATTTCTCCAATGAAAATGTGTTATGGAAGGCAAACAATTTTTGCAAAGATAAACTCAATCACATCTTTCGTTTCAAAATGCAGAACAACTCAAGATTGATGCTCAGATTTGGTTAACAATTGAATCCTTTATACTTACATCTAGCTACTTTAGCTGTCCTTTCCTTAGTATCACCATGTTATCTTCCCAAGATCACCCATGGTGCCTAGTACTTGGGCAAAAAGAAATCTAAAAATGCAAGAATAGACACAAGTTACCTCATCTTCAACTTTCTTGGCTCAAATCTTCCACACACCTGCACTTTTACTTCAACAATGTGATGAGCAACTATCAATTTACAACGATTTCAGCACTTCCAATTCTACAAGATATCAATTACTTTCTTTTTCCCCCAAAGAATCATGAAGTACAAAAGAATCAACAAATCATCTTTATTTTGTCAATCCTGGGAATATTCATAAGACCACAGCCCCTTCTAGATGATAGATTCATAGAAATAAGAGATTGATGGCTGGAATTCTGAGAAAATGAAAAGGAAGAGGAAATATCTAGGGTTTACCTTATCTAGAGCAAATCTTCACCATTTTCTACAATCTTTGTGTCTATTCCATGCTATTTTCTCAGCAGAACATGAATATGAAGTCAAACTTGAAAAATATTACCTGTGTCACAGAGACGAGACGATCCCGATTCTGTACCAACAGACGATTTTCACATTTCTGCAAAATTCTTCAATCCTTCTTCACTCATGACATCAGTAATCATCTCTCTTCATACATCTTACTCAGTATTACATAAATGAAACTCACAAATCTCCATGATCAAGCAAGAAATAAGCTCACACATCAAAGAAAACACACAAAACACGAGAAAACACGATTTTCTGTAGAAACTCTCTCTTCTTTATTGATAGCATGTACAAATGACTAACCAACCCCTCCAAAATAGAGAAAATTGACTTATATACATTTTCAAGTGTCCCTTTTCACACTTGAAATTTGGTCTTTTTCTCTAATTTTCTAAAAATATGCTATCTAAGAGTTTCTAAAAATTCTATAAAAATATATAAGGTCCTTTGCTACATAAGGAAGACTCTTCCTTAATTTTACAACATTTGCATAAATATTTTACAAGTTTTTTGGCTTTTTACTACTATTTTACATCAAAAGGCTCTTCAAAAATGCATCTTCAAACATCCTTCCCCTCCTAGTCCTTTTGGCTCCTGACAAAAGACTTTCTTGTTCCACAAATCCTGTAAGCTTTGCTTCACTTCTTCTTTCTTTGATATACCTGTGACACCAGATCATGGCTCTTTCTTTCAGTGATATTCAGATTGTTGACCATCTCGAACAGGGCTTTTCTCCACTGTATTGCAGCTTCTGGTTTATCAATCACATCCTTTTTCAAATACTTTGTATATGAGGCTTCATAGGCAGTAAGTCTCGATCTCGTGACAACTGATAAATTCCCAAAAATTTCTGATTCTCGTTCAAAAAATCCATAGTCAAATGCATCCTCAAAAATTTGCAAAAAATGACTACCCAAAAATACTACCCTACTGTAGTAGGCCATTAAGCATATCCTGTCAGGTGTCTCACTTAAGTCAAATAATAGGGCATCTGTTGGAGAGTTGAAACCAATGTAGTTGAGAACTCTGACATCAGTATCTGTGTAAGTTTCTATACATGCCAAAATTAATCTCATTATTCTGATAAGTAATATGCAAGCGGGATCATTCACATCTTTGTAAGTAGCAATTACTAACTCAGCTGTATCCACCATATATCTTTTAGTAGGCCAAGTACCTGCTTTTGGTCCTGTATCTTTGGAAAATTTAACCATTTTGATGGAATCTGTTCCTCTTTTCTTCTTTCCCAAAAAACAGTCCATTCTCTTCTTCTGGCAACTGGACAGTAAGCTGGATTGATCTTCACATGAAGAGGTGCCTCTTTCCAGATTTTCCTACATTCCTTATTGGCATCCAACCACCTATTTCTCCATTTGGGATTGGCTCTTTCAAATAACTCTTTAGTGACATTTATGTCCTCTTCATATTCAAGGTAATTGTTTGGAGGTATCCAACTCTGGCCAATTGATAATTTTTTATACTCTCCAAAATCATGCAAAATGGTATTCCTAGGCCATCTGCAGCCCAATGATGTTGGTCTGGATTAATTTCCTTATTCAGAGCAAAGGTAACTATTTGATCTTCATACTCATCATGCATTTTTCTTATAAACTCCATCCTATATTCTCTACTTGTCAGTAATTTTTGAACAAAATCTTCAGAGTATTCCTCTTCTGCTTTCTTAGCTGCTGGTTCATTGTCCTCTTGTTCTCTATCAAAATTCCCTGCTTCATATTCTCCTGTGTCTACATTTTCTGCATGTACTTCATCCTAAACTTCTTCTTGAGCTTTTGGTTTTTCCAACTGTTTCTGTAATTCCTCTATAGTTATCATCAAACTCCTATTCTGAGTTGCCCATAACTCCTTTTCCTTCCTCCACTCATCTCTTTCTTTCTCCATCTTTATCTGCCATTCACTTCTTTCCTTCTCTACCTCCATATGTAGTTGATGATATCCTCTCATTGATGTGGCAGCATGAGTGTTAGCCTGTTTCTCCATTTCTTTGGCCTCCTTTAATTCTATTTGAAGTCTTTGAATTTCTTTATGCAATTCTTCCTTTTCTTCCTCTGTCAGCTGAGCAGATTTACATTCATCTTTTAGTTGACTTTCTTCTAACAACAATTTATTTATCTCTTCATGTGCTTTGGTCAGGATTTGATATGATGTTTGTAAAGTTCTGTATCTTCCTCCTATGGTTTTTAATTCCATCTCTATTTTGGCATTCTGATCTGATAATTTTACACTCTTCTCTTCCAAATATTGGATTCTGTTCTGTTTCTGAACTTCAGCTTCTTCCAAAGCAATGATTCTATTGATATACTCTTCATTTTTTTCCTGCATCACCCTTAATTGCTCTGACATCTGCTATTTTTCCTTCTTGTGCTCTTTGATAATCAAAGTTCCTTTCTCAAATTCAGATTCAGCCACCATACCTGATATGATCATATTTCGGCTGGATGGTCTGAACTGTTCAATGTTGCTCATGATTATTTGACAAGCTGATCTTATATTTTTGGGTATTCTTTCCAACCCTAGTTCCATTTCTGTTTGTCTAACTTCAATTTGCTTGTCTTCTTTACCCTCATCATCCTCTTCTGCTGTTGTTTCATCATCTATATCTTTAATGTCTTGTTCTTCATAACTGTGATCATCATCCTCTGTCTCCTGTTTAGTAGCATCTTCTTCAGAATCTAATGCTTTAGCTTTTGCATTCTTTTGCTCTGATAAATCTGAAGTTCTCTTCATTTCTAATGAATTCCTTTCTTCCAATACTTGTTGCTTCTCTGTAAAGGACTGCCCTTCCTGATTTTGTATCTCCTTCTCCTGTATTAGGGTTTCCTGACTTCTGTGAACCTTCCTGAGTTGCTCTTCCTGTCCCTGTTTTTCCTTAACTGAAACTGATTCAGTTTCTTCCACAGAAGTGACCTGATCATTACTTTTTTGTACTTCCTGTCTTTCCCCTTCTTGGGCTATGTCTGATGCATTTGTGTGAGAATCTTCCAATTGATCATTACTTCTTTCATCTTTGTATTCTTGTCCCTGCTCATCAATGTCCATAAAATCTACTTCTACCTCTTGTTCTTGATCATCATTGGATGTAAATTCCTCATTGCTTTTTATATCATGTAACACATCCTTTATACTTTGAATGATCTCTTCTTCCACAACTTTCCCTGTGACCTTTTGAACATTCTTTTCCACTTCTATCTTCTTTATTTCTTGATCCTTATTTACATCTTTCTGCTCTATAACTGAACTACCCTTCTGTACCTCCTTTGCTTACTCCTCTATACTTTCATTAAATTTGAAATAAGTCTGTGATGGCTTTGTCCATATGGGTTTTATTCCTATATGCATCAACCCACAACTGACTTCTTCTCTCATTTGGCCTTCCTCTTCATCCCAGTTCCCCTCATACTAGTGTGTCCCACTGTTTCTTTAGTATGCATCCTTTTGGGAGGGCTTTTTACTCCTGTCATAAGATTCCTGAAGTACTATGCTTCTGGAGCCAGTTTCAATTGTTCTTCCATTCCCAAATCATGGTAGATGATTCAGGTTAAGAATTGACCTCCATTCATGAACTTCTTCTGTTCCCAATGTTTTGCTGCTTCCTTCAGTTGTTCATGGATGTATGGTGAGACATCCATTACTCCAAAAGGTTTGGTTCTATCTTTGTTGTTGAACATCAATAAAGTCACTGACTTATGTGGCATAGTGTACCTTGGTAGTTTTGGAAAACAAAAGAATTGTAAGAACATCCTTACAGCATATTCTTCATTCTCCCTTCCTTTAAAATCAGTGAACTTTGCATATCCTGTGTAGGTTTCCTTATTCTTTTTGACAAAGCTTGGGTCAAGTTTGGTTCCCATTGGAAAGAACTGTAAAGAAGCTCTGATATGTTCTGCTTTGATAGTAACACGCACCTCCTGATTATCTTTATTCTTCACTTTGCATCTGAAGTAGGCATCATTTCCTTTTCCAACTTCTTCCAAACTACTCATTACTTGTGCTACTCTTTCAAAGTCAATAAAGAAAAAAGGTTCTTCCAAGAGTTTGTGCAGTCCCACAGCTTTCCATCTCTTTATGTTGACAGGAGTTCTCTGAAACCTGTAAAATTCTTGGCACAGCATAGTGTACTTATATCCTCCAACTCCCACTGTAAATATATGTTGACCTATCACTCCCAAAATCTCTTTAAGTTCTTTTACCACTTTTTCAGCTTCTGGGATTTCAAGGTCTTCATCTGACTCTAAATCCACTTGTTCCACCACTGTCTCATTTTCTAGAAACCACTGTCCTCTTGACAAAGTCATTGAATCTGCTTTGAAGTCATGGATTTGCAACTCCTTTGCATTCACCATCCTGTATTTGTAACATATAAAAGAAAAGAAAACACTCCACCCATATGAGTCACAAGAATTCAAAAAATAGTGTCTTATTTTGGAATGTTACTGATATAAAAATGAAAAAAGACAAGTTCCAAACAATTTTTGCTTTTTCACAAGACTCAATTTAAGTGAGCATTACAGGTGTAGCAAGATGTCTAATGTGCTCTCTTCAATTGTCACTTCCTTGCTTGTCATTCCTTTTTTCCAAAAAGAGAACAATTCTTGAAGAAAAAGATGATGGAAAAAATGATTAATGAAGAAACTTCAAAAAGTAGAAATCAAAAGATGATCATAAAAAATTGAAACAAAATAATACAAATTTTCAATAATAATTTACTTTCCTCCTCCCTATATCTTGCTTTGTGCTTTATAAAGTTTAAAAAGAAAATAAAATACACAATTTTTCCAGTTTTTCTTAATCATTTTTTTTTCAATTCCTCTTTCTTCTTTTTTTTTTTTAAATAATAATGACAATTCTTTTCTGTTTTGTCCTCTTTCCTTCCCCTCCTAATTCTCTTTTAAGGGAAAAGGATTAGAAGAAAATACTTTTGTCATCCATCCTTCTTTTTTTTTTTTCTAATATTTTGTCCCAAAAATCTGAAGATAGGTCAAATGTAGATGATCTCTCTTCCATTGACACAATTCTGATTTTTTTACCCAATAATGTTTAACTCCAATTGTCCTTGTGTCATACAAACATCCATCCTTCATAGACAA
The DNA here is from genome assembly GCA_020310875.1 of Ceratopteris richardii. NCBI lineage: Eukaryota > Viridiplantae > Streptophyta > Polypodiopsida > Polypodiales > Pteridaceae > Ceratopteris > Ceratopteris richardii. The sequence goes on along the minus strand of CM035420.1, from coordinate 32,313,877 downwards.
ACATTTTGTAGCATTTTTTGGTTTCCATATCTATTTTGTTCTAACTTCCTGTTTTGATGAGTAATATCTGTGCATGCCCTCTTTGCATGTCCCTCTTGTTCTGATTTGTTGATGTTTCAAATTAGGCAATAATTGTCTTCTTCTTTTTGTCTCACCATTCTTCTTTGCTCCTATAATCTCTTGTTGGTTTTGATTGTATGAAGCTTGATCATTTTGTATTGGCAATATGTCCCTGTCCCCCATTGAGAAAATGAATCCTTCCATATCTGGGTCATGAACATCCTCATGAACTTCCTGTTCTTCATTACTCAGAAAAAACATTAAAAACTTTTTGTCATTTATGGTCAAATTAAGCTTCATTTTTTCAAAGTTCATAATGACTTTACCTTTTTTGAGCCAGGGTTGTCCCAAAATTAACTTTTCAGTCATCAAATGATCTGTCCACTCTTCACAATCTATTTCCATATACTCATCATTAAATTTAACTTTAATAGAAAGTGAAGACATACTCTGAATCATTTTTCCTTCTAGGGTTTTGATCAAAATTCTGCTTTCAGTCCTCTTTATGCTAAATTTGTTTACCAAGGCTGAGCTGATCAAATTCACTTGAGCTCCTGAATCTACCAAAACCCTTATGTTTTCATTTTGATAATCCATTACTATCAAAGGCAAATGTTCTTTTTGTTTTAGAGTGTTTTCACATAAGCACACTTCCTTTATTTTTCTTATTCTCTCCTTTGCTTCTTGTTGAGCCTCTTTTCTTATGTTCTCCTCTTCTTTTTTTCTATTTTGAGCCTGTTGCAGTCTTCTCCATTCATCAGTAGTTAATGGACAATCATATCTCTTAACTCTACATCCACTTATGAAATTTGGCATGATTTCTCCATCAATGTTAGCTAATTGAATGGCTCCACTATTACTTATCTGATGTATGATGTATGGCCCATGACCTTTTTTCTGAAATTTTTTCTGATGTTCCTTGATTGTGTAAGCCAAAACCAGGTCTCCTTCTTGTAGATCTTTTTCTTTTATGTGAGCATCATGATAAGCTTTTTGTCTTTTCTTGTCTGTGTATATACTCATCACTGCTTGGAGTCTAGAAGCTCCCAGTTTTTCCAAATCTATGACCCTCTCAGATAATTCATGTCCTGTCCAATTATATTGGTTACCCACCTTCAATGTTGGAATAAGAAATTCCATGGGTAAAACTGCATTTTGGCCATATACCAAATTAAATGGAGTAGTTCCTAATGCAGTTTTGTATGCCACTCTATAGGCCCAAAGAACATGATTAATTTGAGAATCCCAATCATTTCTGTTTGTGTTGACTAATTTGGACAATACGGTACAAAGTACTTTATTAGTACTTTCTGCTAATCCATTGGCTTGTGGGTGATATGGGGCTGACTTTCTATGACTAATCATGAAGTATTTGGTCATGTTTTCTATGATCTGATTCAAAAAATGAGTCCCCTTATCACTTACCAATTCAATTGGAAGTCCAAATCTAGTGATAATATTTTCATATAAAAATTTAGCAGTAGTATGAGCATCATTTCTTTTAGTAGCTTTGGCCTCAGCCCATTTTGTAAGATAGTCTGTAGCTACTAATATGTATTCTGCATGAGTTTGTCTAGCTGGAGGATGTATAGGTCCAATAAAATCCAATCCCCATTTGCTAAAAGCTCTGGCTGAAATTAATGGAATTAATGGCATGTTATCTCTTTTATTTGGTTGACTCACCCTTTGACAGACATCACATCTTTTTACATAAGTTCTAGCATCAGGAAATAGGGTTGGCCACCAAAAGCCAGAATATAAAATGAGTTTGGCTGTTCTATCACTTGAAAAATGTCCTCCTGCCACTCCAGAGTGTGCCAGTTCCAACATCTCCAAATACTTTTCTTCAGGAACACAAATTCTCAGGTATCCATCCATTCCTCTCTTGTATAATTGCTCTCCTATGAGTTGATAGTCTTCTGAGATTACTTGTAAATTTCTTGAGTCAGCACCAGCTATTATTTGTTTCCCTTTCTCTTTCCTCTTCAATTCCTCAACAATGTTTTCACTCCATTCAGGGTTTTTCTGAAACCAATATAAAGTTATTAATTCTGATTTCTGCCATGCTTGACATTTTTGACAGTTATCAATATATCTCTCCACATCTTGAATCTTATTTGGCCAATGTACTCCCATCCTATTAAGGTTGCTTAGAGTGACTATCTTGGAAGCATGAGTACATGGGTTCCAGCAATGAGCTCTTCTTATATATTCATGTTGCTCCTCTTCTATTTTTGATACACTTATCATGTGTATACCAATGTGGAAAACATCAAATCCTTCTTCATTTTGAAACTCCACTCCTACATATTCTTCACTGGCTAGATCCATGGTAGCCAAAATTTGGTTCCACCCATAGGGCTCAAATTCTTCATCTTTGAATTGTTGTGGCTCATAACTTTCATCTTGTACTTTTCTTCCTTCCACACAATCTTCTTTTTTTAGTCTCCTTTTTCTATTGGTGAGGTTTCTTATCATGTTGCATTTCCATATAGCTGATTCCCTCTCTTCCTGATCCTCCATCTCTGATTCTTCACTTTCTTCTTGATTTTGATGTATTTTGTACCATTCTTGAGGAGATATATCACAGTAGTGCCCATTTCTTAAGTTCACTCTTGTTATTCTTCCTTTTCTTTAAAGATATAAACAATCATTACCCCAATCTTGTACAATTTGCATTTGTCTCATGAAAGGCCTTCCTAGGATGATTTCATATGAAGTGGATTGTGGAAATTCTACTATGGCAAAGGTATGTTCTATTTCTATTCGACATATGTCCACAATCACTTTTTCCCAAATTCCTAGGGGTTTTTCTATATGTCCATCTGCAAGTTGCAATCTCATCTTAGTGGGTAGTAATTAATTTCTTCCCCATTTTTCCTAGGTTTGTTTGGTCATTATGGCCACTCCTGATCCACTATCCAAAATGGCTTTAGCAAAGTTTTTTCCATATTGTATTTTTAGGGTTGAATTTCCTTCTTCTCCTTCACAATACCCTCCTATTTTATCAATAGGAATATACCATAATTCCTCTAATTCTTGTAATGGTAAATGAAGATTTCCAGGTATTGTTTCCCCTTTGTTCATTTTGTTTTGCAGGTGAGGATTTTGTTTCAACAATTCTTCCCATGTTGTGTGACATGTAATGCTACATTGTTCATCTATAATCATCTGGAATGTCATTTGTGGATTTTCTTCTTTGTTAGCATTTTCCCTGGTTTTTGTTTTCTCAAGTTGTTCAACTGTTCTCTGAGAACTGTGGGTATGGTCTAAGCATTCTACCCTGAGATTGCCAATGAGGTCTTCTTCTGAGTGGGAAGTCATTATATCCTTCTGGGTCCTTATCAAAGGGATTTGGGGAAATATGTGTCCTCCTCCCATGTTGTTGTTCATTACCAGTGTACTTTTCATTTGGCCTAGGTAAATTTGTTTGTTCCATGTTATGTTCCCAAGGTCCTTTGTCAGCACATTGCCCTAGGTCATTTGAATTTTCTGGGTCTTGAGAGAAGATATACACACATCCTTGCCTATCTTCATATCTTCCATCTTTGAATTGAGCTACAGGTGTTATATTCAATGGAACTTCTAAATTTCTCAGTCTATACATAGGTTCCAAACCTATATGTATACATGTACTTGAGGATGTTTCTAAAATCCCCAGTTTCCAAAGGCTCATTTGTTTCATTTAAGCTTTCCATGTTGTTTTCTTGCCCTAAATTTCTTTCTTGTCCTTTGCCTATTACTGACTCTGTCTCCTTCCTTGTTAGGTCTTGTTTAGAAAGTGAATTTAGTTTGTTTCCAGACCTGAGTATCATTCAACTAATTTTCACAATTTCAAACTCAAAAGAGTGTTTGTCACAATTTTCTAACTAAGGTATTGATTTTTCCACAATTTTCTGACTATGTTTGTATTTTTTTTGTGTTTTTTCACGATTTTGTGATCAAAATCGTGTTTTCCACGATTTTCTACCAAAATTGTGTTTTTTCACGATTTTGTGATCAAAATCGTGTTTCCCACGATTTTCTACCAAAATTGTGTTTTTTCACGATTTTGTGATCAAAATCGTGTTTCCCACGATTGTCTACCTAAGTGATTGATTTTCCATGATTTTGTGATTAAAATCGTGTTTTTTCACGATTTTGTGATCAAAATCGTGTTTTCCACGATTTTGTTTCCAAAATCATGTTTTTCACGATTTTGTTTCCAAAATTGTGTTTTTCGCGATTTTGTTTCCAAAATCGTATTTTTCGCCAAAAAATGTTTGTTATTGACTTTGGAGTTGTCCTCTCCAATCATGAAGTACAAAAGAATCAACAAATCATCTTTATTTTGTCAATCCTGGGAATATTCATAAGACCACAGCCCCTTCTAGATGATAGATTCATAGAAATAAGAGATTGATGGCTGGAATTATGAGAAAATGAAAATGAAGAGGAAATATCTAGGGTTTACCTTATCTAGAGCAAATCTTCACCATTTTCTACAATCTTTGTGTCTATTCCATGCTATTTTCTCAGCAGAACGTGAATATGAAGTCAAACTTGAAAAATATTACATGTATCACAGAGACGAGACAATCGCGATTCTGTACCAACAGACGATTTTCATATTTCTTAATTGATGAGTTTTACCTTTTTCTTGTGTTGGTTACCATCATCAACAGAAGATCCAACAAGGTCCAACTTCAATGAAGTTCTTGGAATGTTCCCTGGCAACGGCGCCAAAAAATGTTTGTTATTGACTTTGGAGTTGTCCTCTCCAATCATGAAGTACAAAAGAATCAACAAATCATCTTTATTTTGTCAATCCTGGGAATATTCATAAGACCACAGCCCCTTCTAGATGATAGATTCATAGAAATAAGAGATTGATGGCTAGAATTCAGAGAAAATGAAAATGAAGAGGAAATATCTAGGGTTTACCTTATCTAGAGCAAATCTTCACCATTTTCTACAATCTTTGTGTCTATTCCATGCTATTTTCTCAGCAGAACATGAATATGAAGTCAAACTTGAAAAATATTACCTGTATCACAGAGACGAGACAATCGCGATTCTGTACCAACAGACGATTTTCACATTTTTGCAACATTCTTCAATCCTTCTTCACTCATGTCATCAATAATCATCTCTCTTCATACATCTTACTCAGTATTACACAAATGAAACTCACAAATCTCCATGATAAAGCAAGAAATAAGCTCACACATCAAAGAAAACACACAAAACAGGAGAAACCACGACTTTCTGCAGAAACTCTCTCTTCTCTATTGATAGCATGTACAAATGACTAACCAACCCCTCCAAAATAGAGAAAATTGACTTATATACATTTTCAAGTGTCCCTTTTCACACTTGAAATTTGGTCTTTTTCTCTAATTTTCTAAAAATAGGCTATCTAAGAGTTTCTAAAAATTCTATAAAAATTACATAAGGTCCTTTGCTACATAAGGAAGACTCTTCCTTAATTTTACAACATTTGCATAAATATTTTACAAGTTTTTTGGCTTTTTACTACTATTTTACATCAAAAGGCTCTTCAAAAATGCATCTTCAAACACTATACATGGGCACTTTTTACTCTGTTTTGGCTAGATGGTTTTTCCCCATGTTGCCATATGTAGGATTCACTCATATGTGGTGGTACTTTATACTTATGGATATTATTTAGCTCTTCAATTTTGATCATCATCAAGAGAGAAAGTTATTCTAGACAACCATCTTCTTTGTGTATCTTGCTCTATTTGTGCTCCTTGTTTTTGCTTTTTGTGTTCCTCTTGCACTTCTACACACACCAAACAATGGTATCAGAACAAGTTTAGCTCCTCAAGTTTTGGTTTTTTTGCATCCCAATGCACGTGTACTTTTCATAGTACAAATTGACTTTGGAGCATAGAAGAGTGAATTTCAGAGACCAAAAAACATTTCCACGAGTTTTATTGAAGTTCTACCTGCATTTTGAAGCCATTCATGTAGTCAAAATAATCATCTAAGTGATGGATTGTGAGCTGAAATTTCAGCATTCATTTCACCTTTTGTTGAAGTAAAGACTTTGTCACATGCTTGTTCATTAGTGAAATTGAGGGAATCAATGACTTGTTTGACAATCTTCAAGCTAAAGATAAGCTTGATGGGACTAGCTATCTAATGTGGTCTTACATGATGAAGCATGTTCTTGTTGCAAAACAACTTCGGAACATACTAATAGATGTAGATCAAAGAACTGCATGTCCTTCTACTTTAGAGTGTACTATCACATATGGAGCTTCTTCTTTAATTATAGTGGTTACTCCTTCACCTACGCAAGAGTAGCTTAGATGAGATGGAAAAGATGCTCAAGCTAATACATTGAATGCAGTTTCTATGTAGCATCATATAGTTCCAACACATTCGATCATGTTCTATCATGTCAATCATGGGACACTCTTTCTTCTTTGTATGCTATAAATTACATGTTGCATACTTGAGGAAGCAACTTGAGGATGTATGTAAGGCTAAAAATGAGTCTCTGGGTATATCTGTGACACACATCAAAGACTTGAAAGAGCAATTTGCAAACATAAATGAGATTATTGTTGATGCATTACTCATCTCTACATTATTGAAAGAATTACTAGAATATTTTCAAAGATTTTCCACTACACTCTGTTTGGTTGCAAAAGGGAATCCCAATATGTATGCATTTGATGAGGTTATGTCTCTTCTTTTTCAAGAAGAGCAATACAGAGTGAATAGGAATCGTTTGATTGGGCGAATGCAAGCACTTTCTATCTCACAAAAGGGGAAAAGAAATTATGATTCAGCAACAATCCAACTATGAGCACCTTATATGTCAAGTATGCAGATAATGTACTTCTAATCATCGTTGTGTATGTTTATGATATGTGCTCACTAGTCCTAACGTGTAGTACATTGTTGAATTTAAGGCTGATTTGCATGACTCCTTTAAGATATCAGATTTGGGGAATTTGTGCATGATTATTTGGATATTCAATTTATGCAAGTTGTAGGGGGAATAGCTTTAACTTATGAGATGCAAAATGTATGATACAAAATAGAGATCCCTTAATATGGGAAGTTCTTCAGGAAGTTATGCGAGGCCATCCTGTACTACTGAATCGAGCACCAATGTTGCACAGGTTGGGCTTGCAGGCATTTTAGTCACTTTTAATAGAAGGACGTGCCATTCGTTTGCATCCATTGGTTTGTGGGGGGTCCGCTTAAGCTAGATTGCTTAAGCCTAAAAGGCTTATTTTTCTTTAGCCTATCGTATAGGTAAACGCTATGCCTAACTGCTTATGAACGGTCAACTTTAGCACAATTCCCTTTAGTTATTAGCTTAACCTAAAGGCACTAAGGGTATTAGCTTGTCAAACAAAACATATTGATACGTTATTGCAAAGCTTTCACCACGAGCATTGCAAACCTATTGCCACTCCTATGGAAACATGTTTCAAGTTCAGTCTTCAGGATGTTGGAGATGTATTTGATATTGTTCTCTATCGGCACGTTGTTGGATGCTTGATTTTCCTACACATAACATGGCTTGATAGTTAGTTTGGTCTCTTAGATGATCAAATTTATGCATTCCCAAGGTGTCAAGCATTGTTAGGTACTTAGGTGCATCTTTTTCTACTTGAGTGTTATGTCGCTACTTGGATTGTTTTATTCCACAGGGTGAAACTAGATTTACATGTTTTTTTGTTAATCGAAATGGGTTGCTTACTATAACAATCGTGTGTCCACTAGTGGTTTTTATTTCATGCTTGGTACCTCATGCATATCTTGGTTGAACAAGAAGCATCCTAATGTGGTCACTTCTAGTTATGAGACTCATTATAGGGAAGCTTCCACATCGATTGTTGAGTGTGTGTGTGTGTGTGTGTGTGTGTATGGTAGAGATGTGTTTGGGTTGATTTGGGTGATGTTCAATCTTCTACCACCACCATCTTCACTAATAGTTAGTGCACATTGGCAATTGTGAAGAACCTCTATTCGATGGTCATACAATGCACGTCGAGATGTAATGTCACTATGTTAGGGAGAGGTTCTGTGCTGGATAGATCAGTTTGTCATTTGTGCCCACACATGATAACATTGGAGATCATTTGACAAAGGCTTTCCCTAGGGAGAAGTTTGAAGATTTCTGTAAAGTTTTGGGCTTACATACTTTTGTGGATTGATCTCTTTCCACATAGCTTGGTAGTTCCTTATAAATGAGTGCTAGCTCCTATTAACCACATCACTGCGAAGGGGGATTTGTTGATATATTTCAATAGTGATGTGTATGAACACACTTAGAACTACTAGGGTACTTTCTTCCCTATTTAGGAGGTTTTTCTTCTCTCAACCTGTATATATGACTAGGTTACTTATCTTTGTACTATAGTTAGTAATTCATTCTATGTTGAGCCATGCTCCAAGCATCTTGTTCTTGCTTCTGTTGTTAATGGCCTTTGTGGACTTCAAACTCCAACAACTACAACTTAGATAGCTTTAAATTGCATTACACCCTAGTGTATGCAAATGGACACTTGTAAAAATGTCGTAAGTCTAGATGAAATCTTCTATCGAGGGATGGCTTCATGTGAACTTTCGCCAACATTTGCATTTAGTTTCCCATGAGCGGAGAAATGCCAGATTGGTCCCATGGGTACTATGCCCTTCTTTGTACAGTTGCAATTTCAAAGTTAAAGCCTGGGGGAGTAGACCTCGGTTGAACCTCCATTTAAAGAAAAGAAGATTGCTTTCTTCTCATATCAGGCTTCTAATTATGATTTCGAGATATCGATCCTAATGCAATACAAAACATAATTATGAGCAGTAGATAATGAACTCATATACTAACATTTCTCCAATAGGTAAAGTTTGAGGCTGTTATCTTGCTCTCACATCTAGTAAACAGTGTGGAATTGAACCACCAACTTAGCTAGCGTCGCAATACGTCCGGTCTCTAGGATCGGAGTAAGTTTGATTGCTTCGAAGTTTGGGCGATGGTGTATGTACCACATCATCGTTAAGGATACATGTTTTCGAGGCGTGTATTGAGAATCTGTGATGCTCTGGAAGAGATGCGTTTGGGTTGATTTGGGTGATGTTCAATCTTCTACCGCCACCATCTTCACTAATAATTAGTGCACATTGACAATTGTGAAGAACCTCTGTTCCATGGTCATACAATGCACGTTGAAGTGTATTGTCACTGTGTTAGGGAGATCAGGTTCTGTGCTGGATAGATCAGTTTGTCATTTGTGCCCACACATGATAACATTGGAGATCATTTGACAAAAGCTTTCCCTAGGGAGAAGTTTGAAGATTTCTCTAAAGTTTTTGGCTTACATACTTTTGTGGATTGATCTCTTTCCACATAGCTTGGTAGTTCCTTATACATGAGTGCTAGCTCCTATTAACCACATCACTGCGAAGGGGGATTTGTTGATATATTTCAATAGTGATGTGTATGAACACACTTAGGACTACTAGGGTACTTTCTTCCCTATTTAGGAGGTTTTTTTTCTCTCAACCTGTATATATGACTAGGTTACTTATCTTTGTACTGTAGTTAGTAATTCATTCTATGTTGTGCCATGCTCCAAGCATCTTCTTCTTGCTTCTGTTGTTAATGGCCTTTGTGGACTTCAAACTCCAATAGCTACAACTTAAATAGCTTTAAATTGCATTACACCCTAGTGTATGCAAATGGACACTTGTAAAAATGTCGTAAGTCTAGATGAAATCTTCTATCGAGGGATGGCTCCATGTGAACTTTCCCCATTCCCATGAGCAGAGAAATGCCAGATTGGTCCCATGGGTACTATGCCCTTCCTTGTACAGTTGCAATTTCAAAGTTAAAACCCAGGGGAGTAGGCCTCGGTCGAACCTCAATTTAAAGAAAAAAAAATTGTTTTCTTCTCATATCAGGATTCTAATTATGATTTCGAGATATTCATTTCGAGATATCGATCCTAATGCAATACGAAACATAATTATGAGCAGTAGATAATGATTTCATATTCTAACATTTCTCCAATAGGTAAAGTTTGAGGCTGTTATCTTGCTCTCACATCTACTAAACAGTGCGGAATTGAACCACCAACTTAGCTAGCGTCGCAGTACGTCCGATCGCAGTAAGCTTGATTTCTAGGGTCACTGTATATGTAAGAGACTGAGCTACCAACTTCATTAGCCGTTGATACCAACTTCATTATCAACCCTCGAAGTTTGGGCGATGCTGTATGTACCACATCATCTGCGATGCTCTGGAAATGCCTGAGCTTGATGTTACCATTCATGACTCTAGGTTTTCACAGCTACTTGAAATACATAAGCAAAGTAAAAGATACAAGAATGTCTTCTGACGACTAATTGGGGCTCCAATCAGTAAACATGCTTCAGGGGTTTCGTGATTAGTTGAAATGTGATTTAAGATTAATAGTATATAAATATGCCGGGACTTCAGTCACTGTCATCATTGTGCCGACAACGCCCTACTCAAAGGGTTCTGCATTCCTTTCACATAACGTAGCATTTTCCCATTGACCTTAAAATCTCCCGAGGGGCAGCATTTTTCGGCGGACCCAACTTTTTATTCTCGATCGAAGTCCTGCAATAAAAAGACAACGCCACAAATTACTTACAAACTAAATCCAATCTACGTGAACAAAACGGGAAATGAGTGCTTGTACATCTACACAAATTCGATGCGCGGGATCACCTCTTTCCATTGTGGGCTCACCTTCAGTACTTTCGATCATATGCACGGGATCATCTCTTTCGATTGAAAGCGCGGGAAGAGCTGCAATCCAAAATGAAATCTCAAATAACGAATTACATCTGCTTTATAAAGTAAGTATGTATGCGTCCGCGTGATAGTGCACAGACGCCCAAGGAATGCATAGTGTATATCTACGCATTATGTTCTGTAGTCACCTACTTTCAAGTTCTTGTGGGAGACTTCTTAAGCGAGGACAGCATCTGATATCCAATCGCTTCAAATTCGTGAGATTGCCACTCCCCAAATCCAGAACTTCTAGCTCTCTGCATCCGAACAGAATCAGTTCCGCAAGGCTGGTTGGAAGGAAGGACAGTGCCTTCAGAGACATGCACAACGATAAGTCGAGGCTCTGCAAGGAGTAAAGATCCGTGCCGGAAACACGAAAAAGAGATCTCGTTTTAATTGAGAAAAATAAAGAACTTTTTTCATCGCTCCATGTGTCAACTCAAACGCGAAACTTTGAAGCCATACTATTGGAACAGCAAAAGAAGACATGTAGTTCAACGAGATTATCATTAGACAAATCTGTAGCTGAACAGCAAGAAGTTATTTACATGTACAGCGGAAAAATGTGTTAAATTTTTAGGCTCTTAATAACTTATCATCGGACATCTCCATGGGACAAAGGTAACATGATCAAGGTTCCTAGCTTGAAGATTACACCTGTTCATATCTTGTCCCCTACATGAAGGCTAAAAGAATCCAAGCTCCGGGTATCCAAGAGCTACTTTTGGGATCTTCTAACAAATCGACATTGCTCTCTCGCAAACTTGGAGAAGTCATATTCTTTGGTTCATTTGGTAGAGTAGGAATCAAAAGCATTTTCAAAGTGGCTCTAGAAACTTTCCAATTCTTCTAAGCAGAGCGTTGGCTAAGTCTGGATAGCAAACTTCCATCAACATGCACAATGTCTTGGTTTTAAGACCCCTCCCTAGGCCATGTATGACAGCTCCTACTCTGTTGTGTATTGTTTGCTGATCCCTTTTGGGTTCGAGCATTTCATCCCCCACCCCCTTGTATTCAGGTGATGTGTGGGCTCTTGCCCCCTACACGATTGTACTATACTTCCATTAATTTACTTTTCTGTTCGTCTCAAAGAAAATCCTTGAAAAGTAAAAGATTGTCTATGATGACCACATATCCATGTTAGAGCACTCTAGAAACTACCTAGTATGAGAGGATGAATATAAAAGATGATGATAAGATAGTCTTAGGCAAGAAACATGATTTTTTTTTCTACACTGCTATCAGAATCCACTTGAGGTCTTGACACAACAGGCAAACATGCGAAGGAGAAAAACTCTTAGGGGGAGACCAGCATCACCTTTAGAGGCCCACGGACAAAGAAAATTAATAGCAAATAACAGGCCATGGTCTTTTTCACAAAATGAGCCCCAACACAGAGGAGCATTGAGTATTCAAGCCTTTATCTATTTTATCAACAGATAAATACACACCCAACGAGTATCAAGGAACAACTCAAATAAATGCATAGCTTAAAACTGATCCATTTTGTTTTTGTTGATGTTGTCACATGTTTTCTTCAACACTCTAGTAGGGAATTTTTTTTCATCAAATCTTCTTCAGAACACGAGCAGGAGAACTATTTTCATGAAAACAAGTGTTGCATAACACATGGCAAACACTCATAATCGGGGCTAAGTGTTGTGTAACGCTTGGTAAACACTCATAATCAACATTGCTAGGTTCCCTATCTACAACAAGTGGTGTATTGTAATACGGTAGAAAGTTGAGTTGTGCTAAGGTGTGCAATCCTTTAGTATGAAGGAATCAACTCCTTTTAAGAGGCACAACCAGGGATATTTTTGTGAAGGATAAAAGAAAAGATTTTTTTAAGACCTTGTTGTTGAGCTTCGATGAAAACCACGCCTTGGTGCTACATTACCACAAAAAACAGACAATTAAATTTCCTTTTTCTGATACATTTTTCATAAATCACACATCTCTTACAAAAAGAGTTAAAACAAATTCCATGAACATGTGTATTATGTTGGAGTTAGACGTCTGCGGAAGCATGCGAACAGCACAAGGAAGAAGAAGCAGCTTGGAGCACAAACACACAATAATGAATGTATTACTAGAGAATGTACAAAGATAAGTAGCCCATTAGGGCAATAGGCGTATATACAAGCCGGGGGAAAAAAACCTCCTAAAGAGGGAAAAAAGTGCCCTGGCAGTCCTAGAGTGTTCACACACATCACTACCTAAATATATCAACAAATCCCCCCTGGGAGTGATGCAGTGAACAAGGATCTGGCACTCATGTATAAGGAAGTGCCAAGCTATGTGGAAATCACTCCACAAAAGGAAGTAAGCCTAAAGCTTTGCAGAAAGCTTCAAACTTCTCCCTAGGCAGAGCCTTCGTGAAAAGGTCTGCAATGTTCTCCTGCGTGGGCACATATGCCAAGCTGATCTCCCTAGCAGAGAACCTCTCCCTGACATAGTGATAATGCACCTCAATGTGCTTAGTGCGAGCATGGAACACAGGGTTCCTCGCAACTGCCAATGCGCTCTGACTGTTAGTGAAGATGGTGGTGGCAGAAGACTGGCCAACACCCAAATCAGCCATAAGGCGTCTGAGCCACACACACTCGACAGTCGCTGTGAAAGCTGCCCTATACTCAGCCTCACAACTGGAAGTGGCCACAGTAGGCTGCTTCTTGCTCAACCAAGGTATACATGAGCTACCAAGCATGAAGCAAAAACCACTGGTGGACACACGAGTGTCATAGCAACCAGCCTAATCTGAGTCAGAAAAAGCATGCAAATCTGGCGGTAGTGATCCCCCCTTGGGATAAAACAACCCAAGTAGCCGAGTACCAATCAAGTAGCGAAAGATGCGCTTAACCGCTTTCCAATGCGTGACTCCTGGGCAATGCATAAACCTGCTCATCTGTGAGACAGCAAACTGAATATCTGGCCGAGTAATGCATAAGTAAATCAAGCATCCAACAGCCTGCTGATAGAGAACAGCATCAAATGCATCTCCAGCATCATGAAGACTCAATCGTAAACCTGTCTCCATAGGAGTGGCAATAGGCTTACAGTCTTCAAGGACAAAACGCTGCAATAATGTGTCAATATATTTTGTTTGACACAAAGCCATTCCACCATCAACGTGCATAAACTGAATGCCCAAATAGTGATGCAAATGCCCCAAATCAGACATCTCAAATGAGGCATGCAAATCAGCCTTAAAATCAGCAATATGTGTCTCAATAGGACCAGTGAGCAGCATGTCATCAACATAGACAACAATGATCACAAGCACATCATTAGCACGTTTAACATATAAGGTGCTTTCAGTTGCACTGTTCTCAAAACCATGTGCAATCAGATAGGCATGTATCTTCTCATACCAAGCACGTGGTGCTTGCTTTAAACCACATAACGCCTTCTTTAACCTGCACACCTGGTTTTCATGCCCTTTCTGCACAAAGCCACGGGGCTGAAAAACATACACTTCTTCATGCAAGTCACCATTCAGAAATGCTGTTTTAATGTCCAACTGATGTACATTCCAACCATGATGGGCTGCAAGTGCACAAATGCTCCGAACAGTAGTCATACGGCATGTAGGTGCAAAGGTCTCATCAAAATCAATGCCTCTTTCCTGCGCATAACCCTTTGCAACAAGCCTAGCCTTATACCTATCAACTGTACCATCAGGTTTACGCTTCAGCTTGTATACCCACTTAGTGCCAATGGCCTTCTTGCCAGGAGGCAAGTCACACAAAGACCATGTACCATTCTTCATTATAGAATCATATTCAGATTGCATAGCAGCCATCCAATTTTCTGAATTTTGTGCTTCATCAAAAGGAACAGACTCATTCTCATCACAGAGACTAGATGCAGCCATAGCATAGCAATCTGATGCAAAGGAGCCACTATGAGAGCCTGAACGAGTACGATATGACAAAGGTGCATCTAATTTGCTGTCACGCAAAGTCTGCACCAGCCATTTTGGCATAGTTTTTGCCTGCTCAATATCAGCTCTCTCATCAGCAAGTGCATCATGTAAATCTGCATCAGAAATGGAATGATCTGCATCATCATATGAAACCTGCAAAGGCTGAGAAGTTGCCTCATTAGGACCAGCACTAGACTGTCCACCTGTAAAAAGAGGCATCAAAGTATCATACATGTCTTTGGAGCTAACAGATGTCTCCTTAGTACATGAAAGCAATGGCTGAATAGCATCTTCCACAAAGACAACATCACGACTAACCAGAATGTGTTTAGTCTGTGGATGATACAGACGATAGCCTTTACTTTCAGAACTGTACCCAACAAAAATACATTTTACTGCCTTATCATCCAATTTTCTGCGATGTTGTTTAGGCACTAATGCATATGCCAAACAACCAAAAACACGCAGATGAGCAACAGATGGCTTGCGGTCATGCCAAGCCTCATATGGAGGGATAGACTGCAACGCTTTAGTGGGACACCTGTTCAGTACATATGCTGCACACATGACAGCCTCAAGCCAGAAACTATGAGGTAAAGCCTGACTCTTGACCATACACCTCGCCATCTCCATGAGAGACCTGTTCTTCCGTTCAGCAACTCCATTCTGTTGAGGTGTATACGGCACTGTACACTGGTGTTTTATCCCATGTTCAGCCAGAAATGCATTAAAATCTGAAGACATATATTCCCCCCCTCGATCAGAACAGAGGGTGCCCATTTTACATGCTGACAGATTTTCAGCCAAAACCAAAAACTGTTTGAAGCACATGAACACTTCGGACTTTGCTTTGAGTGGATATACCCATGCATGCCTGGAAAAATCATCAATGAAAGTCACGAAGTAAAGGTAATTTCCAAAAGAGGGTGTCTGCATAGGACCACAGACATCACTATGTACAAGCTGCAATTTCTGCGTAGCCCGAACTGAACCATCTTTTGGAAAGGAAGAACGCTGCATTTTGCCCAAAATACAGCCTTCACAAACATGTTTTCCAGGTGCCTCAAGTTTGGGCAAAGAGGACACCATTTCAGATTTCTGCAGGCGTAACAAACTAGCAAAATTCAGATGACCAAAGCGTGCATGCCAAAGCTTTGCATTTGACATAGCCTGAGAATCATGAACTGCACATGCCGAATCATTCACAGATCTTTCATAGTCTATGAGCTTATACAGCCCACGACATAAAATGCCAGAAGCAATAATCACATCGCCATTTGAGAGATCATGGACTGTACACCTGTCATCAACAAATTTCACAACCAAGCCAATCTTGGCTAATGCAGAAACTGATAACAGATTCTTTTTGATCCCTGGCACAAATAAAGCATCTGACAAAGTGAAAGAACTACCATAAGCAGTAGTCAGAATGATCTTACCAACTCCCATAACAGGATAAGAGGAGTTATTGGCACATGTGACAGTATTCCCTGTAGGGGCAGGCTCGAGTGAAGAGAAGAAACTGCGCTGCGAGGTAATATGTTTGGTCGCCCCACTGTCAAAGTACCAAACATCTGAGTCTACTGCAGACATGCACTGATCAGGAGAAGATGGGTCAAAACTGCAGACAGTAGTAAACGCCCATTCTTCTTCCTGCACAAGATTTGCAGACTCTGTTTTTGGTGTAGAGGCCTCTACAACAACCATTCCAGCCTCTTTCTTCTTTGCCTCTTTAGCAGCCAGTTTTGGACAGTTCTTTATGATATGATCATTTCCTTTACAGTACTTACAAAACAATTTCTGCTTTTCTGATTTTTTCTCATCTTTGTCTTGGTTCTTTGAATGTGCAGCATTTGCAGATTTCTGCTTACTAGTAGAAGAGCTCCATTTTCCTTTGCCCTTCTGACTAGCCAGGAAAGCTTGATCTGCAACACGCATAATGGACCTGTTCTGCCTGGACTGATCTTCCTGCAATAGAACAGAGACTAATTCCTCAAATGACAAGGCATTCGGATTGCCTTTCATCATCAACCGAAGAGTAGAGGCAAAACTCTGATATGAATCAGGAAGACCATTCAGAACGGTCTGCACAAGTGAGCTATCTGGTATAACCTCATCAGCAGAAATCAATTGTTCCTTCAGGTCTTTGATCTTTGTAAGAAAACTGTCCATAGAATCACCTTCATTCATGTGCTCACTCTCCAACTGTTTTCGGAGGTAAGCAACGCGAGCCTCATTCCTAGCCTGGTACAAAGTGGTAAGTGTATCCCAAGCATCCTTTGCTGTTCTGCAAGAGCGAATGTGAGGAATAATAGCACGTTTGACAGACAAAGCTATCAATGCATGTGCCTGGGCATCTCTGCCATCCCAACGAATCTGCTCTACAGTAGGTGCAACAGAAACAGCAGCACGAACAGGAATCTGCGGAATATCATCTTCGACACCATCTTCATCAGCTCAAACACCTGTATTTGCAGTACCTATCGTTACAGGTGTAACAGGACGTCTTTCAACACCCTGCACAATGTTCCACAATCCTTTTGCAACCAGTACATGTCGCATCATATAAGCCCATAATGGGTAGTTGGTACCATCCAACTTATCCTCAACAGCCAACATACGGAATACATCACTGCTTTCAACCATGGCCGGTGACTAAAATACCTTGATGCAGAAAATTGACTGTATCTAAAAAAGTTGAACGGAACTGCCCAAACGAGTTCTGCTAGACCTGTAGCAGACTTCGAGACGCTTAAACTGGCGAACAGAAACTGGTATATACCTTTGGCACAAAAGGACGAAATAGCCTGCACAAGCGCTGCGATAGTGCGTTCGGAGGCTGAAACGAGCTCAGATCGCGATTTCGGCACCACATAGCAAAGCTGTTTTGATCTCGGAAACACCCTGAGTATGCTCACCAAATTTCGTGCGAATCTGAGACTGCAAACGGAGGAGTGTCGACGGCGCCCTGGAAGAAGCGACGACCTGCTTTGATACCAATTGTTGGAGTTAGACGTCTGCGGAAGCACGCGAACAGCACAAGGAAGAAGAAGAAGCTTGGAGCACAAACACACAATACTGAATGTATTACTAGAGAATGTACAAAGATAAGTAGCCCATTAGGGCAATAGGCGTATATACAAGCCGGGGGAAAAAAACCTCCTAAAGAGGGAAAAAAGTGCCCCGGCAGTCCTAGAGTGTTCACACACATCACTACCTAAATATATCAACATATTAAATATAATGTAAGGATAAATAGATAGATAGATCGATAGATAGATAGATAGATGTTGATGTGTGAAACATCACAAGAAATGAATTAATGTGATAGTAGAACACCTCTATGGTCACCATTAACTCAGTGCTTCTCCAAACTTTGAAAAATGATGGCCAAACCTAAGAATTTTACTAGTTCAAAAATTTCTAGTCACTGAAATGACATACCTTCAATGTTTTGCTTATTTCTCCTAGCACAAATATTATTTTGAAACAGGATATTTGATTATGCAAGTAGAAGAGAAGAGCTTTCCAACAAGCTATTACATGCTAAAAATGGAGCACTACACACCAAGTTATGGCCTTCACAAGATGACTATGTATGAGCTGCCAAAACTAGAAATCTTGCCTGTTTAAATAGAAAACATGTCCCTATTATGAAAATTTGATGCCTACCATCGACTTGCAACAAGAATTCGATGTTAGACATCGAATCCATGTGTTTTAGGCCACTTTTTAAGAACCTAAACTACCCCCTTCAACCAAAGGCATGAAGGAAAGAACTTTTATGTGGCAATTCAATGCTAAATATTGACTTCACGCTGAAACTCGATGCCAGGCATCGAGTTGCTCCACAAACCTCATGTTTTCAAGAAGATTTAACAGTAGTTAAAACTCAAAGAATAAAATTAGAACTTATCATTTCAAACTCGATGCCAGCATCGAGTTGCTTGGAAAACTTCAACTTTTGAACTCATTACAGAGTAGGTAAAGCATGAAAGATGGAGAAGAGAGTTTCATACATAGAACTTTTATATTTCTTCTTATAGCTATGAAAACTAAAAAACTTTATAGGTGCTCTCTCTCTTAGAGAAGCCCGACCATAATCAATCATACAAAATCTCTCTTTCTCTCTTCTAACCTCATTCTCTGGCTCTCTCTCTCTCTCCATGTCAGTTGATACAAGCTAACTTAAATAGATTTTCTAAATCTCGTGACTTTTGAAAACTCTAGAACTAAAGTTAAGTCTAACTTTACAAATATATTACATGTGTGAAATTGTCCGTTCACATAGGCATGTGCTTTTCTTCTAGACTTTGACCTTCAACTTTATGTCCAATTTGTGATTGGTTCTCCAATAGATCCCCCTCAATCACTAATTGACATTCTCTATCTCTTCCTATCATCTTCTTTTCTTTTACTCCTGCCATGCTTTTGAATTTGTTGGTCTTCACACCATCCAAACTCTTTGTCATTATATCTTCTGTCTGATCCTTTGTAGAAATGTACTCCATTTTAATTTCTTTCTCCACTACCTTTTCTCTCAGGAAATGATATTGTATCTCTATATGTTTTGTTCTTGCATGAAATACTAGATTTGCTCCAAGATAAAGTGAACTCATGTTAGAGGACAAATCGTGTCCATTCCACTCACGCTCTTGTGCTACTTTTGAATTTCGGATCAAGAATTCTAATGGTAACACAACATTCTGTCAAAAGACCATCTGAAATGGAGTGGCATTGATTATCATTTTATAGGCAACTCGGTAAGCCCAAATTGCATGATGAAGTTGTTTATCCTAATTAGAGCGTTTATTATGTAGCGATTTGGACAATACATTACATATTATCTTATTTTTGCTCTTGGCTTGTCTGATAGCTTGTGGATGATAGGGCACACACTTTGTATGTATCACCAAGAATTCTTGGAGATGGTTTTCAATGAATTTTTTCAAGAAGTTCTTACCTTTACCATTTACTAAATCTATTGCTAACCCATATCTAGGGAAGATGTTCTCGAATAAAAACTTAGTCGTCCTTTGAGCATCATTCTTTGTAATGGATTTTACTTCTACCCACTTTGTGAGGTAATCTGTGGCAACAATAATGTACTATGCATGGGAATTTCTAGTTGGGGGATTAATAGGACCTACAAACTTTGTACCCCACTTTGAGAATGTGCATCCTCCCATCATTGGCCTCAAAGGAATCTCATCTTTTTTTATTAGATATTGTGCATGTTGGCATGTATCACATCTCTTCACATAGGTATGTGCATCCATATGAGGAGAGTGCCACCAAAGTCCTCATAATAGAATGGTCTTAATTACTTACTCTGGCCCAAAGTGTCCACCCACAACTCCTATGTGCATCTTCTAAGATTGTCAAAAAGTCTGATCTATGAATGCATACTCTTAAGTCACCATCTTTGCCTCTTGCTCCATGCTTCCTTTTCTTGCTAGACTAGCCTCAGTGGGTAGTGTTCTTCATCGCATAAATTCTACCAATGGAGCACTCTATTCTCTGATTCAGGACACATGATCAAGGGTAGCATACTCCAATGGTGGTCTCTTGTGGCACAATGGACAAGTCTTAATCCAATCATGTATTTTTTTTGTCCATACTAGGTCAATACACTCCTAAATGTATCAAATTTTGCAATGTTTCTTGTTTAGAGTAGTGATTTCCTAGCAATCCTTAATGGACTTGTTGCAACCAACTGCTCTGCTCATCCTTGTTGGGTGTGTGTAGAAGTGCAAGAGACACACGAGAAGCACAAACAAAGAGCACAAATGCAGCAAGACACACATAGAAGACGATGGCTGGAATAGCTCTCTCTATTGATCGATGAACTGAACTGAAGTAAGAGCTAAATAATATCTTTAAGGACAATGTACCACCACATATGAGAGTATCAAGTATGTGGTAACAAGGGGAAAAAACCTCTAGCCAGCACTAGAGTAAAAAGTGCCCATGCATAGGGAAAAGGTTCACATCAAAGCTACTCAAGGAACACATAAGTGTAACAAACCCCCCTAGAGCGAATGATGTGAACACATACAATGTGTGACAGATCAGCCCCCACAAGGTAACAAGCCTAAAGCTTTGCGAAAAGCTTCAAACTTTTCCCGTGGAAGAGCTTTGGTGAATATGTATGCCACATTATCTTGTGTAGGAATCAATATCTCCTGCATGAAGGCGCTCTCTCACATAGTGATAATGCACCTCAATATGTTTGGTCCGTGCATGAAACACTGGGTTTAATGCAACAACCAAAGCACTCTGACTATCTGTGAGAATATGCATAGCAACATCAATCTCCATGCAAAGATCCATCAATAGGCATCTCAACCATATACACTCCACTATAGCTGTGAAAACTGCCCTATACTCAGCTTCACAACTTGATGTCGCCACTGTAGGTTGCTTCTTACTCAACCAAGATATGCATGAGTCTCCAAGGAAAAAGCAATTACCACTAGTGGACACGCGAGTATCATAACAACCAGCCCAATCACTATCTGTAAAAGCATGCAAGTATGGCTGAACATCTCTGCCATAAAAGAGACCTAAGCTCAAAGTGCCTCGAAGATATCTAAACACATGGTTCACCGCTTGCTAATGCTTAGTGCCAGGGCTATGCATGAATCGACTCAACTGGGAAATTGCATACTGTATATCCGGCTTTGTGTTGCATGCATATATAAGACATCCCACAGCTTGTTGATAAAGAGAAGTGTCAAATGCATCTCTGGAATCCTCAACTAAGAACCTGAATCTTGTCTCAACTGGTATGGAAACTCGCTTACAATCCTCAAAATCAAAACGCTGAAGTAGTTTTTCAACATACTTTAGGCTTGATGCATAACAATTCCCCCCTCAACGGATACAAATTGGATGCCAAGATAGTAGCTCAAAAGACCAAGATAAGTGACATCAAAAGTATGTTGCAAATCAGCCATAAGAATGTCAAGTTTTGCATCACATGACCCAGTCAAGAGTATGTCATCGACATAAAGAACAAGCACTATAAGATCAGCCCCATTTTTGCATACATAGAGTGTGCTTTCAATCCGACTACATGTGAAGCCAAGAGCAATCAAGTGCTTATGTATTTTGTCATACCATGCACGTGGAGCTTGCTTATGTGGAGCTTGCAAGCGACAAACCATATGCTCTTTCCCTTTCATAGTGTTGAGCCCATAAAAGTCATGTTCGTCAAAGTCAACTACAATCAAAGTCAAAAGGTCAAAGTCAACTAGTCAAAGTCAACAAGGTCAAGATCAAAGTCAACAGGTGCAAAGTCAAAGTGCTAAAATGCAGGTCTCAAAGTGCACAGGTAGTGCATAATGAATTGTCCACAAAGGGTAAATTGGAGAAAGTGGGTTGCAGGTTGCAGAAGTATTTTCTCTAATTTCCCTAAGGTTCAAAGTGTGTTTAAAGTATTTTGGAAGGTTCAAGTGAACCCCCCCTTATGTGCAAAAGTGAAGACTTAAAAGGAAATGTGAAGGTATGTGAAGCGGCAACATACACACAGGTGAAAGTATGCCCCCCCCCCATTAAAATTTTTGGTTTTAGTCTAAAGTCACTACAGGACAAAACAGTGAGTCGTTGGTTGCCACTTGTGAAGACAATCTTGGGACATCAAAGTGAGCACCAAGATACCATTGCAGTTAGGAGCGTACGTGATCAACACACTCAAATCAAGGCAAGGACTATTCTTGGATCAATCTTAGAGTAAGCAAGAGAAGCATAGTCTAAGTGAAGTAAGAGAGAGAAGGGGAAGAGTCACCAGTGTGCGACGCAGAGAAGTGGAAGTGCAAGGTGCATGGAGAGTGACTAAGGAGTTGTGTAGAGAGTGCTAGGCTATACTCCCCCAAAGGTCTCAAGGTCTCATTGCAGTGTGCGTGTGCCCACAGAAGGTATTCACTCCCCCCCCCCCCTTAGTGGAAGCTTGGTGCAAGGTGTGCACAAGGATAAGCTTGAAGCAGGTGGAGGTCTGGTGCAGAGGAGGCCGGCGGCAAGAAGACTTTGGGATATTTGGTATTTTGTACCTAAGCACTCTGTGGGATTGTGCACAAAGGTATTGGCTTGTATTGTGCTTCAAACATTGTAATTGTCTTACTGTAATCAATCGGCAGAAGCTTCCAAGTGTATTTTCTCTTCTTGTTCTTCCCTTTTCTCCTACAAACCCTCAAACTCCTTGTCTAAGAATCCTCCAACACATAGCAAATCCAGGAGGTTGCTTCACATAGACCTCTTCTTGCAAATCACCATTCAAGAAGTTTGTTTTTATGTCCAACTGATGCACTTTCCAGCCTCGATGGGCAGCCAATGCAACCACAGTATGAATGGTAGTCATACGTGAAGTAGCTGCAAAAGTTTCCTCATAGTCAATGCCATATTGTTGCACGTATCCTTTGGCAACCAATCTAGCTTTGTAGCGATCAAAGTTACCATCAGATTTTCTCTTAATCTAGCTATGTATGGAATCCATTTTTGATTGCATAGCACTCATCCATTGTGGATCGTCACATGCATCTTCAAAAGAAAGTGGCTCTTCATTACATGTCGTAGAAATAAGAGAATAATCCACAAAATTACTTGATGCATGGTGAGAGCTTCACCTTGTTCTACCAAGTAAAGATGCACTCAATTTGCTATCCTGCAAAGTTTGTTTCAGTCACTTTGGCATAGATTGTACACTCTTGATAGACATGTGTTCATTATGTGAAACATCTTCAATATGTACATCATGCATGGGCTGAATTTCATTTTGAGTTTCAGCCATATTTTGATGCAAATGTTCAGCCATATGTGGTTGGAAATTTCCAACAGTTTGGATATTTTTTGACTGAAATTTTTCAGCCATGTTTAGCTAGAAATTCTCTGCATTTTCAGTTTTCAGCCCTTTGAACCTCAGTTGGCTGCTCTACATGGCCATAGTCAAGCACACCATTTTGGAACAAAGGCATGAGTGTATCGAACACATCTTGTGAGCTAACTGTTGGTAGTTTTTTGCATCCAAGTAGAGGGAAAACTGAATTTTCAGCAAATGCCACATCTCAAGTCACAATAATTGTGTTCGTCAATGGATGGTACAACCGATATCCCTTACTTTCAGCACTATAACCAACAAATATACATTTCTTTACCTTGTCATCAAGTTTGTGACGTTGTTGTGATGGCATAAGAGCATATGCCAAACAACCAAACACACGCATATGACTAACCATAGGCTTATGACCATTCCAAGCCTCATAAGGAGTGATGACTCTCAATGCTTTTGTAGGGTAGTGATTCAACACATAATTTGCACACATGACCGCTTCCATCCAAAACTTATCAAGAAGATGCTTTCCTTTAACCATACATCGTGCCATTTCAAGTAGAGTTCTATTTTTACGCTCGGCAACACCATTTTGTTGAGGTGTATATGGCACCATACATTGGTGTGAAATACCTCTTTCATGAAGAAAAGCATTAAACTCATGTGACACGTACTCACCACCACGATCCGTGCGTAGAGTCAAAAGCTTCTGTGAAGAAAAATTTTCAGCCATAGCGAAAAATGCTTTGAAGCGAGAAAATACCTCATTCTTTGCTTTCATAGGATACACCCATGTATGGCTAGTAGCATCATCAATGAAGGTAACAAAATATACATGCTTCCCAAAAGATGGAGTCTTGATGGGACCACATCCATCACTATGAACAAGCTGTAATTTTCTTGTAGTGTGTGTATGACCATCTTTTGGAAAAGAAGCACGATGCATTTTTCCAAGAATGCAACCATCACATGCATGCTTTTCAATGGACTCAAGTGTAGGCAAGCCAATAACCATGTCCTTCTTTTGCAAGTAGAGCAAACTATTGAAGTTTAAATGACCAAAACGAGCATTCCAAAGCTCCATTTCAGCCATGGAAGAACTATGAGCAACTAAGGCATTCGAGGCAGCCCTCTTGTATGTATCCAGGCGATACAAACCATTACATAATGTACTGGACATCACAATAACATCGCCATTGCTGAAATCATGAACCATACACTTATCATCAACAAAATGTACATGAAGTCCAGCTTTGGCAATCAACAGAACTGAAATTAAGTTCTTCTTGATACCGGGCACATACAACGCAATTTTCAAGAGAATCACACCTCCATTTGCAACCATAAGCTCAATTTCTCCTACTCCAATGATAGGATAAGAGGCATTGTTTGCACACACCACATGTCCTTCTTTAGATGCATCTTTCAAAGAGGCAAAAAATATTTTGCATGATGTTATGTGCTTTGAAGCACCACTATCAAAAGACCAATCCGAATCAACCTCACTCACAACCATACATTTAGAATGTAAAGAAGCATCATAATGACATGTATCAACACATGCCTAAAAATCTTGAGCCATGTTAGCTTCATCATTCTTTGCATTTGCTGAATTTTCAGCAATAGACATGCCAGATTCCTTCTTCTTTTCATTATCTTTAGCAAGCTTTCTACACTCATCAATAGTATGACCAGCCTTCCGGCAATATTTGCATCTCTTCTTCTTTTGCAAATCACCATCATTAGAGGAATGAGTGGAAGAGGAATCTTGAGGCTTTGGTTTTGATGAACCCAAAGCTGAACCATACTTGCTTTTCCCCTTTTGTGAGATAGCAAGTGCTTGCGTTCCCTCAATCAAACCACTCCTATTCACTCTAGATTGCTCTTCTTGCAAAAGAAGAGACACAACCTCATCAAATGCATACATATTAGGATTTCCTTTTGCAACCAATCGAAGTGTAGTAGCAAAGCTTTGAAAAGATTCCGGTAATCCTTTCAACAATGTAGAAATGAGTGATGCATCCGGAATGATCTCATCTATGTTTGCCAATTGCTCTTTCAAGTCCTTGATGCATGTCACATACACATCCACTGACTCATTTTCAGCCATACATACATCCTCAAGTTGCTTCCTCAAGTATGCAACACGTGCTTCATTACGCACGGCATACAAAGAAGCAAAAGTATCCCATGCCTGTCTCGATGTAGAACATGACGGAATGTGTGGAAGTATATGATGCTTCACTAAAAGTGCAATCAAAGCATGAGCTTAAGCATCTTTTCCATCCCATCTAAGCTGCTCCTGTGTAGGTGGAGAAGGAGAAATCACTGTACTCGAAGAAGAAGCTCCATCTGTGACAGTAGACTGTGAAGTAGAAGCACCTACCGGTCTTCGATCTACATCTGCCACTATGTTCCAAAGTTTTTTTGCAACAAGAACATGGTTCATCATGTAATGCTTCATCATGTAAGACCACATAGGATAGTTGGTCCCATCAAGCTTATCTTCAGCTTGAAGCATGCCAAACAAGTCATTGCTGCCCACCATTTCACTAAGGAACAAGAATGTGACAAAATCTTCACTTTGATGAAAGCTGAAATGAGTGCTGAAATTTCAGCTCACAAACCGTCACTCTGATGGCGATTCTGACTGCACGAATGGCTTCAAAATGGGGGTAAAACCCGAGCGCACCTGCTGGAAATGTTTTCGGGGTGCTGAAATTCGCACTTCTATGCTTCGAAGTTGATTTGCACTGTTAAACTACGTGCGGGTTGCGACGCGAAAAACCAAAACTTGAGAAGGAGTTGAACTTGCTCTGATACCACTGTTGGGTGTGTGTGTGTGTGTAGAAGTGCGAGAGACGCACGAGAAGCACACATAAAGAGCACAAACGCAGCAAGACACACGGAGAAAACGATGGGTGGAATAGCTCTCTCTATTGATCGATGAACTGAACTGAAGTAAGAGCTGAATAATATCCCTAAGTACAAAGTACCACCACATATGAGAGTATCAAGTATGTGGTAACAAGGGGAAAAAACCTCTAGCCAGCACTACAGTAAAAAGTGCCCATGTATAGGGAAAAGATTCACATTAAAGCTACTCGAGGAACACATAAGTGTAACAATGCTCATCGACACAACAATCTAGTACACCCTCAATATCTTGTTTGTACATACATCCTACCAATATTGAATATTTTTGTGATTTTATAATTTCATTTTTTTTTATTTTCACATTCGTATTTGTAGGTCTGAAGGTTAGGACAATTACCAACTTATTTGCCCATTTAGGAACAACTGCTAAATTGAAGAGATAAGCATTGGGTAGTTCATCAGACACTCCTTGATATGATTCTCTTGAATTGATGTGAGAAAGTTGATTCACCTTGACGTGAGTCCTACATTTCCTAATAACCACTTAAAAGTCGTATTCCATTAGTATGAGGAACCATCTTACTAAGCATCCTATATTTGAAAGGTTTATCGACCAGATATAATACACCTTGATGGTTAGTGAAAAACTTGAACTTGTTGACCAATAGATAGTGTCCAAACTTCTTCACGATGTATACCATGCCTAAGCCTTCTCTCTCAATTGCTGTATAGTTTTGTTTAGGTGTGTTTAATTGTCTGCTAGCATATGCTATCGACAAATCTAGATTTCCTTCACCTCTGGGTTGTGCTAGCACACATCCTATTGCATACTTGGATGCATCTACATGGATATGAAATGGTTTATTCCAATCAAGATTGGTGACTATTCGTGTTGTGCACAAACATCTCTTTAGCTCATTGAAGGAATTTTTGCATTTGTCATTCCACTCAAAATTTGTCAAGAGAGTGTAAAGAGGTTTAGCTATGATTGCATACATGTCGATAAACATGTGGTAATATCCGTAATGGCCCATAAAGGCTTGTATGTCATTAACAATCCTTAGCCTCTTCAACTCCGCTATGGATCTTACTTTGTCCTTATTTGTTGATATTCCATTCTTACGAACAATATGACCTAATATCTTACCTTGACATACCATGGTCACACACTTTTCTGTGTTCAAACAAGCTTGATATTCTCTACACTTGTTGAAGATCTATCTCAGCTCTAGGATGTGGTGTCTTCTTTCTTGGGAATGAACGCATAAATCATCCATATATACTTCTAAGCTTTTTCGCAAGAACTCTTTGAAGACATGACATGAGCCTTTGGAATGTTCTAGGTGCATTGGTGAGCCCAAACGGCATCACATGAAATCCAAAGATTCCCCACTTTGTAGCAAAGGCCGCTTTATGATCATCTTTTGAGGAAATGGCTACTTGGTTGTAACCTAAAAATCCATCAAGGAAGCTATAAACTTCCTTGCCTACACATGCTCCAATAAATGTTTAGTGATAAGAAGCAGATATCTATGTCTAATCATAGCTGCATTAAAATTTTAAAGGTTAATAAACACTTGAAAATTTCCATTCTTCTTGGGCATGACTACAATGAGGGACACCCATTTAGTATGCTCAATCTTATAGATAAATCCAACTTCAATCAGTTTTTCAAATTCTTCCTTAATTTTCACTCCATAAGTGTCCTTATATGTGTAGGGCTTGTGTTTGGTGGACTTGGCATCAACTGTCATGTGGATCATATGTGATCATATTTTTGGATTACCCCCTTGAGGTCTCTTTAGGTCTATGCAACCACATCCCTATATTCCCTTAATAAAGCTACAAGATCTACTTCTTCTTCTACACTTAGGTCTTCTCTTATGTACATATATCACTCTTAATTCTCTTCAATAGTTGCTATAGCTCTTTTGGTCTTTTGTTTATTATCATATGCTTCTCCTATGATGGCCTCTCTTTTCGCCACTAGTACCAAAATTTTCCAATGTGCAACCTCATCTTTCACGAAATTTTCTAGTACTTCGAAGAATGATTTCTCCTCTGCTAGTTTTATTAATTTTATTTTCCTTCTTTTGAATACCTTCACTTTTATCCCTTGAATTTACAGTTTTAATGCTTGCGAGACTTCTTTTTGGGTAAATACTCCTACATTTTCTAGATAGTGCTCCTCCTAATCAAAGCACCTATCCATCACAATGGAATCTAGATTATCATCATTCTCTTCTTCTTCTCTAACCTCATTAGGGTCACAGTCTTCTAGAAAGGGTTCACACATGAAAAAAGAGATATCATAACCCTCCTCATCACAATGAGGTTTCCATTGTTCTTCATTGATAGAAATATCCATGGTGGCTAGGATTTCTTTGCAACATGAGGCTCAAATTCCTCATCTAGAAAGATCATCGATGTGTAGGCTAGGTCTGTAACAGGCATGAATCCTTGAGAAGCTCCTTCTTCTCTTTCTTTTAGGCATGTTTACTCTTCCTTTGTGAATTTGCACATCCACAAGTGAGTATATTCATGCTAGTGTTGGATCTGCAAGAACATACCTTGGTTGTAGTCTATTCACAATAAGTGGTAGGATCGAATGAAGTGAACTGCATGGAGTTATGGCATGCGAGGATTTTTGAGATGCAATGTCTGCAATTTCTTTTTTGCATCGTTTAGGCTTTCTTCCAGTTTAGATAAATCTCTCACCCAATTATGATTTTCCTTCTCCATGGTATCCTCCCATGTTCTTGTTTTCCTCTTACTAGACTCTCTTGATTCACTTAACTTTGATTGTTCATCTAGTTTAGCCTATTTTAAATCTTGTGCCCTAGTCATTGCTTGTATAAGAGCCACATAAATGCTACTTGAACTTGAATCCACCACTAAACCTACTACATTAGGGGTTCCTTCATAAAATCTCTTGGGAGATGTTCCTTGTCACACTTAGGACAAAAGCCGTGTATTGTGATGTTCTATCCTTGTCCCCAAGTCGGTGGGTGGGGATATTCATAAATGAAATGGTTGCTCTGACATCTAAAAGGTAGTCCTCTAGGGGCTTGTGGTATCATTTATCTCAATCAAGACTTGAGGTTAGGATTTTCATACGTGACATTGGAGTAGTCTAAATCCCATTTTGGTTCCATACATAATGTCTCAAATTGATACAAATAAGTCTCACTATGCTCGCGTGACTTTGTGTAATAAGTGCATGGACTATCTTCATGGGCATAGTCAAAAATCTGAGCACGAGAGTCATTTTCTAGAACCAAATCGATCATCGAAACCAAAGCTCTAGTAGGCCTTCTCTACCACTACATGCTTAACTAGGATCAAATTGGCACGAGGTGGCGGCTGGTTTCCTAGGACTAATTATGGTCTAATTGATGCCTGATATTGCTATTAATATTGAGGCTGATATTGTTGATGTGGCCTATAATATGGATCTCGATATTGGTTCTAATACCTATCATATTGGTAAGATTGTTGGTAAGTCCATTTGACAACATAGATATTGTATGGACAATCTTGACCTGTATGGCCCATGTATTTTCTTTGAATAGTGTAGTGTTGGCCACTAGGGTTTCCTTGGGGTTAAACCATGATCACAAAAACATTAGCCATCTGTTCTCCTCCACATGTATAACATCACTTCACTGAGACTATTCTAGGCATATGCTTGCTTAAAACTCTGAATTTTCGAGCTACTTTTTCCACCGTTTCATCAATGGAAGTGGATGGTTTTGAAGTCAAACTAGTAGAACTATCTAAATCTTTATAGATCTTATAAGAGTCTAACTCTTCACCCAAGTTACCCTGTATGTCTATGCACATCTGCACACACTATTCTATGGATCTAGGCTCTTTCAAGTACACATAATGATCTTAACTTTGCACTTAGTAAGCCATCTAAAAACAAGACCACTTGTTTGGATAGTGTGGGTTATTTTGGGATAGGACATCTTTCTAAGTATTCTCTAAATCTTCTTAATGCTAGTCTCACCGTTTCCTAGGGTGTCTACTTGAAGCTATGTATCAGCGATGAAGTATTATGTCTAATGCCACTTTGGGAGAATTGAATAATAATACTTCTAGGAA
Organism: Ceratopteris richardii; assembly: GCA_020310875.1. Taxonomy (NCBI): domain Eukaryota; kingdom Viridiplantae; phylum Streptophyta; class Polypodiopsida; order Polypodiales; family Pteridaceae; genus Ceratopteris; species Ceratopteris richardii. The sequence goes on along the minus strand of CM035420.1, from coordinate 32,283,298 downwards.
TTGGTTGTATTCCTAAATTGACCTTAGTGTAGTGGTTGAAACCACATCAAGGAAATATTCTTGCGATTTAGACCAAAGGCATTGTATTGAGTGAATATATCATCGACTTGTTTAACTATTAGCACTTGTCTAAACTCTGCTACATCATCATAAGGATCTCTTGACCCATCAAAGTAGTTTTTCATTTTCTTGACCACTTGAGAGGGTCTAAGGGTTCTTGGGTACTCTCAAGGTCCAAGCAATGGAAAATCATGTTCATCCTTTTGATACCTATGTGCTCTTGTCTCTCTCTTTTACGTCTTTCATTTTCAAGTCTTGATCTATCTTTTTGCAGTGTGGGTACAAAGCTTACCTCAAGTATCTCTCTATCTCTTTCCCTCTATGTTTTATGAGCCTCGAACGATCCTACACCTTTGAGCCATGGGAAACATTAGATCTTGATGGAATGAAAATCAATTTTCCCTTCCAAGTGTATGCATGACTACCATGCTCTGTTACCAAGAGCATTCTCTCCAACATGTTATCCAGGTAAACAACTTTGCCTCGTATCTCAGGATCTTTGGACTCGTAGATGATGCCTCCACCTATTTTGGTAAGTTGGTCTAGCTTGAATCTTCAAATAGATTCCTTTGTTTCTCTATTCAAGAATAGTTCTATGCTTTTGTTGTCTTGGGGAACCCACTCTCAGGTAATCACTCTACTCAATATGGATTTGTCGTGAGGAGTCTTGGGTTCTCTTCCTAGGTCTTCTATCTCATTCTCGGGAATGACATTTCCAAACTCATCTATCCTATCTGGTAAGCTCATAACCACATATATAGTTCCTTGCTTATCAATGTATGAACCCTTGTCGAATTTAAGCACTAGGTGTTAATGTTCAAAGGGTTGATTGAGATATTTGAGTTGGAAAACTGATCGGCTCAGACCATCCTCATAGATGTGTGTACCTAATAGGTTGTTCCTAACATACTCAAAATGCATCGTATAGGGACCTTATGATGTTAATAAACAGATGATGGCTGAGCTAGGTGTAGGTCTCTGCATGCTAAAAGATATTTCTAAATCACTTGTTTCCAAACTTAGCACATAGGTACAATTACTAAGTTGTTGTGCCCACAACCTAGCTATATAATTGACACTATCTTTAGATCATCTAATGCTTTATCTATCCCATCCAAGGTGTCTACTTGATTTAAGGTTCATAAGCTTTATCTACTAATCCTGATTTTTCCAAGTATAACCGCACTGCTATGTTCTTATGAATCAGTTACTTGTGCTTTTATGGATTTCTCCAGTATAATCTTGTCTAATAAATATCATGGAGAGGGATACTTGGGTTTTATCGCACTTTGAGATGTGATCGATCCCCTTAAGTCCTTCTCCTTTAGGGTTTGTTACAAACATATCTTAACTTATGCTTGAACTTGAGTAATAAGGGTTTCTTGTACTTATGTCATGCCCATCGTCACCCTAATTAGTGAATATCACTAGTCATGGTCAGCATAGGCTAAGAATTGGCTTGGGGGGTTAAGAATGCGTCCAACATAAAATCTTTTCCCCCTTGTTCACATTTGAATGCCCAAGATACACATTCCCAAGCTTGCAATATACTTGCCATCTTTTTTGTTAGATATGCTCAATACTCCATCCTCATGTGACCACAAATGATCCATGATGCTATCAGTTGTGAGACCCCCCATTATGAGGAGAAGCCATTATGAAAGCCCAAACATTTGTAGAACCCCAACTTCTAACTTAGATGAGGTCTATGTGTGATTGTGGATGGTTATAGATGATCTTTGTGAGCCTAGCCATTAGGTTAGGTGGGGCATAAACTTTGGAGCAATTAGGTTGCCATCCAAGGTGAAAATAAAGGCCCTATTGCATCGCATAAGACATAATAAGATAATCGAATCTATATATACCAAAGTTTATATTTAAGAACTTTCCTAACAAGGAAAGAGAAAATTGACAAGGTTTTTGGTCACTTTGCAGGTAAGCGACGTACGTCAACGAAGGAAAGTGAAAAATACTTTTCAAACATATACATGTATCCATTGTACATATTGACGATCAAATGAAATAAATAAATGTGAAGTAGCATGTTGAAAAATCAAGTGTGGATCTTAAAACGTCAACATCCTATAGATGACTTGGAGTAAGCTTTCTGAAATATATGAAGTGAGATATATGAAGCCTACGATGGATTTAATGAAATAGAAGAGTGTTAGGAATTGCCCTCACAATATCAAAATCAACGTTAAATAGTGAGTAGACAATGATAGAAAAAGATACTACAAATGATTCCTAGGTATTCTAACAACTTTACGATGTGATGAATCACATATATGGATTTATAAACCTGTTTTTTATCTTCTGAGCCTCGAAAACCTTTTTTTACTAATTAGTAGAAGGAAGTTCATTTTTTTTAATTTTTTTAAGAAAGGGATATAGAAATAATTATAGGAGTTAGGTTTAGTTTTCTGAAGTAGAAGACGCTTGTGGCATGCATAAGTATTGAAAGGTTGGAGCGTTCCACGAGTGAGATTGAGAGGGGCAAGAGGTACAAAGCAAAGTGTTCGTTGTCTGGTGATTCGGATGAGATGGGGAGGATCGTACTCTCGATTATCCTAATTTAAGGTTTACGAGTTTGAGAAAGAAAAGAGAATGTTGAAGTTGCATACCCGCCAGTTCTTTGGGGAGACCCGTCAAGCGATGACATTTAGCAAGCCACAACTTTCGCAAATGGGCGAGTTTTCCAATGCCGGAATCCAGGGCTTCAAGTTGTTCACATTCATTCAAATCCAAGTGTTGCAAGGAGGACATGGAATCACCGAATGCTGACGGAAGTCTCTTCAACCCTTTACAGCCTCTCATATCCAACTCTACTAGATTCGGTAAGGAGACCTCCTGTGTACCCAAACAAATGTTCATGTAGCATTAGCTGAAGAGCGTAAGTGAAAAGAATGTGTAGAGTTTCCAGCGTCCCAACAAAGGTAGGCTTGCTTCAATGTGCCACCCCAAATTATTGGTCCTACCTGCACTTCGCTTATGTTGGTCCCCGATATCTCCAGAATTTCAAGAAGTGTTGAGTACAGTCCATGAGGAACTTGACTTATTTGTGTGTCCAATAGATAGAGACGTCTAAGATTCGGGCAGAGGGCTGCACTCGGCAATTCCTTTATTTTCGTGCGCGACAGATCCATGTATTCAAGATTATCGGAGAAAATTTCATGGGGCACTTGGCTTATGTTAGTTCCCGCCAAATCAACATATCGAAGATTCCTGAAGGCGGGGAGTTGGGCTATCCTACTGTCGCGTAGATCAAGAACTCGAAGATTTGTGGAAACGGCCAGTCCAGGAGGTACTTCTTGGAAAGGGGCGTTCCTCCAATCCAACAACCTTATGAAAAGAAAGCATGATCAATCTCTTTGGGAATCATTGGAAGTCCATGATATTCGTGAACAAAACACACCTCATTTCGTCACATCAGAACAACAGTTGGAGTTACCTTAGTTCCTCACAAAGCACATTTCTCAAGACGTTTCTTGCCAACTTCTCTCCTTCAAGGCTGACCCACACGAACCATTCGAGGATCAGCATCGAAGAATTGAAAACTACATCACACTTAGGTTAATAAAATGCGCACCTCTCTCCATCCTGAGAATCACCGACCACCCGAAGGAATTTGAGCTCACGAAGTGAGTCACATTTGGTAGCCTCATATGGAAGGGCCATGTCACTGTTTATTAAAAGGCCGCACAATGCAGAACGTGTGCTCTCACTCTTTCACGACGTTTAACCGAACACAAATTGAAAACATAAGAAATTTAGGATTTACAACACAAACGTTGGGAAAAAAAAAACATACATGTAGTACCTTCAGAAATTTCTTGGCGGTCTCTTCATCCCATGCACGATTTTTCTCTTTTTCTCGAACGATCTGTCTGCCCATATCGCGGAGATGGTCATGCATTCCTATGTTCCGCTGCTTAGTGTCACAGTTTCCCACTTCTTTCTCAAAAGTCAAAAGGCATCTACTATGCAGCACCTTTAGATGTGCCCAACCCACTCCATACACCCCTTCTAGATACGCCCTACAAATGACATCAGTAGAGCCAACAAAGAAACAAGCGATGTCTAGGAAGGAATCTCTTTGTGCACTCTCAACGCCATCCAAACTCTTTTTCAATACATGAAAGATTTCCCCCTCGTTTTGTCTAAGGAATTGCAAGCTTTCATCCCAGTAATGCTTTTCACTCTTATCATACAAACGAGCGCCCATGACTTTTAATGCTAATGGAAGCCCTCTACAGGCGCTAATCACGCTCTCTGAAAGCTCTTTAAGGTGTGCAGGTGCTTCCGGTTTGAGAAATGCGTGCCAGTTAAATAACCTTCGAGAACTTTCTTCATTAAGCTCCTCTATGTTAAAGATGTGCCTTGATTGTGCACGCTCTAGAATGTGGTGATCACGGCTAGTTATTATTACAACACTGTTGGATGCCAATGAGGCGCAAAGTGGAGCGTATAAGGCATCTAGTTGTGCAACAGAGTCTACATCGTCCAACACAACCAATGCATTGATGCCCCTCAGCCTGGATGACAAGAGTGCGTTTCCATGCACTTCATGATAATGGGTTCCAATCGAGCTACTGCATTGATGCCTTTTAGCCCAGATGAAAAAAGTACATTCCCGTGCACTTCATCATTAGTGGGATCCATGCGACTTCCGTGGGCTGCCTTTTGGGACAATAAGCTTTGAAGAATTTCCCTTTGCAAAGGTTCGAAGCCAGTGGCGCCCCTCGCTCTCGTGTTCAAACAGAAATATGCAGCCTCAAATTGGTTTTGAATTTTATTATAAACTGACATGGCCGCCGTTGTTTTCCCGACGCCACCCATCCCCAAAAGTCCGAAACATTGCACTCGCTCATTCCTACCGGACAAAAATCTTGACATTTCTTTCCACGTCTCATCAACACGTCCTTTAAGGCCAACAGGGAAAGTTGTGGCCTCCATCCCTTTATTCAAGGGCCACATTACTTCGTGGACCAATGCTTTAAATTCCGCCTTGTCTAACCTGTAAATATATGCATCATCATCCGTGAGCATGAGTCTGCATGAGCAATTGCTTTCAATTCAAATATCATGGTAACTCATGAAGTATGTATTTATGAACGGAGAGAATGCGGTTCTAAAATCTTCTTTTTTTTTTTTTTTTTGAAAAAGCAGAAAGTATAAAATTGATGCAAAGATAAATTACAAGCACAGTATCAGGCTCTCATAGTAGTCTGATACAAAAAACTTGAGGCTTCAATAGGGGTAAGCCTCAATTCAAGTGCAGGTTTACATATTCATCCAGCAAATAGATCATTTGCAACCTAGGTTTAGAATACAACTTCAGAAGTTTAGCTTTCCAGACATTATATCTATAATTCTTAAGAATTACAAAGGGACTTCTGTCTTCCGATTGGGAATCACTATTGTCAGTGATGCAATTTTTGAGAATTTTCTTCAATCCCACCAAATAGGAAAAGAAGTAGTCCTTCCCTTTTCTAAAATCTTCTTTGAACAGTACTTACTCGGATTCTTCGAAGTTGACTTTCAACTTGAAGCAGGGCTTTGAAGTGCTTTCCTTTGAAGGAAGCCCGTAGGAGACGTACAGAACCTTGGGACGATGAGTGATCGCGTTTGCAAGCATTCCCTCGAACTCGCTAATACTCAAACTTTGTGAAATAATGCAGATAATCACTAGTGAATTCTTAGGCCTCGTACTGTCTTTTGACAGTGTCTCTTTGCTCATAAGATGGACATCCAATCCGAGCATGGAAAATGTTTCTTGCAATTGATCAAAAAAAGCTTCATGTATATCGCCTTTGCTTCCATAACATATTGTAAGGAATCCCCTGTTATCCTCCAAGGATGAGGACAAGCTGATGAATTTATCAAGTTTCACCTCCTCCTTTACAACGTGTTGGAATCGACTGGCGAGAATCACAAGGCTCCCGTGTCTAAGGTTTGCTTTCACTAGATCAAGCGATGCCTTCAGATTGTCAATGTCATTTCCTAACTTATTAAAAACTACCAAACACCTCTTGTTTCGCAAGAGCTGCTCGTAGTGAGACCTATACTTTATTACATCACTGAGTGACAGAGGTTCTTGATTAGGCTCTCGGAGGAGATCTGAATACAGCTTCCAGGCGAGCTCCTCTCGATCACTGACTTCCACTCTCACATCAGATATGAAGCAACATGCTTGAAACTGACTACGAAATTCTTTCACAATCAGCTCCGCAAACGTGGGCTCATTGCGCTCATAGACCCCAACGAAGAAAACATCCTTAGAATTGAAGTCTTCTGATATAATCATTTTGGAAACTTCATCGAGTTCCTCTTGATACAGATTCTCACGTTTCTGTTTATTGTTGTATGAAATGGCTTGCTTATTTAGAAACGCTTCTACATTTCTCGCAATCTCATCAAGTGTTTGCCATTGAAACCTGTAACGAGCTTATGAAAAATGTAAGACGCTGGGGTAGACAACATTTTACCGCACAATGTTTAATGACCTTCTGATCATACTCAGAAAAAAGTTACCAATTAGCAATGCTAAAGTTTTCAATAATTGGATGAATGAAAGACTCCTTACATTTTCTCTGTGTTGTATTCAAAGCCCATCAGATGCGAGAGACGATACAGAGCTTCGGCCCAACGTTTCCTCTCCTCATCGGTGCTGCTTTCCACATTAATGAAGTCGTATGCTGAACCTTTTTTCTGGTGACGAACATCACTGGGTGGGACATTATAGAAGACTGGCAATATTTTCACTTCGAATGGTCTCTTAGTTTTCATGATTTTGTCGACCTCCTCCAAACAGTCTTTACATTTTACAAAGTTTTCACTCAGAAAAATCACCTGAACTGTGGAATTTCGTATGGCCTTCTCTACGTCTAACTTCATTTCATCTCGTTCCTTTTCATAATCAACAACTTTGCATGTGATGCCGCGGGAGCCGAGGATTCCGCGAAAAACACTCACAGCGTTACGCTGTGTATCCATTTTATTATGGCAAAGGAAGACAGACCCATAATATGGATTCATGTCCATTTTCCAAGTACTTTCTGCATCATCACGATTGCTCGGTATGATATCATGTGAAATAAGAAAAGCTTTCACTTCCGACACAATGTTAGATAGTTCCTCCCATTCAAACCTGTAAGGAGTTTATTATCAATAAGAATTAAAAGGGACAAAAAGTAACGGCACATTGTTTCATTAATTTCTCACAGCAAGAAACTGAAGTAGTGCGCGCTGACAGAAATTTCAAATAGCTCTCTCATTAACAATACACCTACGCGGTCTCGGTCTTGTATTCGAAGCCCCTGAGTTTCTGAAGTGCTTTAAGATCTTCAATCCAGCGTTTCGTTTCATCATCGGTGCTCCATTTCGAAGTGGCCATATTCATATCCATAGACGGCTCCACATCATAATACACAGGATTACTTTCCGAGGTGTACTGGTGGTGTCTTGTTTACTCATAATTTGACGTACCTCCTTCAAACACCAAGGAGACTTTGCAAACTTTTTACTTACAATTACTATATCTACTAAGGAGCTTTCTATGGCCTTTCGGATGGCAAAATTTACATCCGTTCCTTTATTCATGCCGAAATCAACAAAGCATGTTATCCCCTCGGAATTTAGCATACCCTTCAGCACACTCACAACGTTGCGCTTTGAATCAGAGCCCTGATGGCATATGAACACGTTGTAATCTGTAGACATGATGAAAGGTTTGCTTGAGCTGTCTATATTTTTTGATTACTAGGGCGCTGAACGCGTCAGAAGATAAGGATTACGCCCTTCGTCACGTACAAGTGCAAAGCCTTAAACGTTCAGATTTTCCCGGAGATTCGTAGCAATTTATTGACAGCGACGGGGGAAAATTTCGATGATCATCAACTTGAAGCTGCCCTCTGTTTTCTTTCTTAGTGTTCTTCTTCAGTAGTATCAAATCTGCGTGAAGTCCTTGTTCATAGAATGACGGACTATGAATATCTGTTACAAAACATACCTCAACATATCGAACTGTCAGATGGAAATAGGTATAAGACTCAGATTTTATCTTAATTTACTATGACGATTAAATATAATAATAGCAGACGTCTAGAAATTAAAAAGCCATTTTATCCTTTTTCTTCTACAACAGAATCAAATCTGCGAACGGCTTTCGTTCATAAAATGACTGACTAGCAAGATCTGTTAGAAAACAGACATCAACATATGGAACTGTCAGACGGAGACACTTGTAAGACTCATATTGAAGGTCTTGTTATGCTGTCAAAGCATACTCTGACTAATATACATAACCGTAGCTTACGTGACACAATGAAACGAACGTCCTAAAGTCAAGAGAACATTTTGCCACACTTGCAGTCACATTACTTCTTGAAAGAACATAAGTATTTTAGTGAAACGGAAGATAATATTGATCTCAAAATGAATCATCAAAGTTCTATTCCTTGCATATCGGATTCAACGTAATGCATAGGTATCTTAAATCTTCGCGCATGCACAGCGTGTGTCGCAATTAACTCTCGTACATCGAATAAATATGGAAGTTAATCATCCTATAAATAGTATGTCTGTTAAAAGTCACATACGTCTAGTGAATACGCACATTAGTCTTCCATAAATCGTTCTATATGCAGGCTTTGCTCCTCAAACATTATGTTGCCAAGACGGGCAAGACGTCTCGCACCTGAAGATTACACTGACGGCACGCGAGCGAACAGTTTGTTGAATTCTGATGCGCAAGCTGCCAGGCCCCAACCAGACAGTGTGCAGAGATCTGATACGCAGTTAGAGCTTGTTACACACGCTTTTGGGTGATTGCAAACAGTGTGGAGAGATCTGATGCACAGTTAGAGCTTGTTACAGACGATTTTGGGTGATTGCAGAGATGAGCAAGATATAATAGAGGCACGACGAGGATTGACATTCGTTTTGGGTCTCACAGAAAATGTATACTACACCGCAAACCCGCAACGCATTCGGACGTCCCCACCAACGAAAGTAAGAATAGCACTTTCCCATAAAAGAGAAATTTGGATCATTGACGAGTCTGAGGCTAGGCAAGTTTTTCGGCTATTGTGGCCTTGACGATGGATCGTGCCAAGCTCAACTAGCATGCCAGATTTTCATATGGAACTAAGCACATCATTCTTCCTTAAGCAGCTTGCGACAGCTAAGAGCGAAATATTCAAATATGAAACTAACCACATCATTCTTCGTAAACCAGCGCTAGCTGATACCAAAATAGTTCTATAAACGAAGAAACTTTCTAGTGTAAACATTGTTTGTCTGGGTGGTTGGGCATCTCCTTGCTTGAGGCACGGCCAAGAACAATCCTCAAGCAAGAGCAATCCCGATTCCCCACACGCAACATGTAAAATACACTGGCCATGTTGATTTTTGACGGCCGTATTGCCCGTTTTGGCCATTTTTTACCGTAAAATACAGCCAAAGAAAATATTTAACCTTCAAAAAATACATTAAAAATACAAAATACAGGTATAATATGTAGCTACCCTTCAAAACTGAAGGGCAAGGTAGACCGTCAAAATACAACACGGCGGGCCATGGGTACTATGCCCTTTCTTGAACACTTGTAATTTCAAACTCTTCCCTGGTCAAACCTCCGTTAAAAAACAAAATGATGAGGCGTGGTGTAGCGTATTCCACTTTGATCTCTTAATGGCTGGGAAATGGACGGGGCCGAACCTCCATTTAAAAAAAAAATTTATGAGGCGTGGTGTAGCGTATTCCACCTTGACCTCTTAATGGCTGGGTATAAGTCCATTTCGATAATAATATTTCAGTTCTAATGCGGTGCCCTGTAAACAAGTTGCTTTGTACTATTAAACAGAGTAGGCCTAAGGATTAAAATTTAAACTCACCTTTGGCTTCACAAAATGTCCATGAAGCTTCCGCATTGAGAGCTGAGCTTTTTTTGAACTTTTTGGATAGTAATAGGGCTTTATATTTTCACACATACATATTTTTCCAAATATTTACTCTTCCACACGTATCGTATCATAGACATAGTGTGTCCTCCAAAAACGTTAGTCAAATCAGTTGCTACACTCATATCATACGCTGTGACTCATGACAAGTTCATTTTCCGTATGAATACATACATATATAAATGTATGCATGCACACATTATTTACATGCATACCTACCTGAAAAACCATGCATATAATATACCATCTATATATACATACATTCATCCATCTATATATACATACATTCATCCATCTATATATACATACATTCATCCATAAATGCATACATTCATACGTACATGCATCATGCACATTGCGTACAAACAAATTGACATGCATGCATATACATAAACGCGAAACTGCGTACATGCATATTAAAGACTCAAATGCATGCATAGACACATACATATGTACATATGCGTACATATGTATATATGCATACATATATGCATATGACCATAGACTTATACACATTCATACATGTATACATACATAAAGATATGCATAGATGCATGCACATATACATACATGTCTAAGCTGAAATGGTCCTAGAGGGATTGCACTCACACTTGATATGCTAAAAAACTAGTGAAAGGTAGCCGTTGTCACAAAGGAGTTGGGCTCAACTCATCACATTTTGGGCTTTAGAATCAATACTTCAACAATTTATTTTGGCTTTAAGCAAAAGCATTTAGATTCACTACAAGGAATAAGGGGGCATAGTGATGGTTGAGGTAACACAATTTCATCGCTTCGTGATTGGGCATTCTATCCCATTGAGCATCGAGCGTGCACCACCCTTCTAACAATGCAAATATCAATGCTATTTTTTGGGAGTCCTAACAATGTTAATTAAAGCATCACATATGTGACACATAATGAGCATCACATATGCAATGCTTTTCAACATCGCTTATGTGACATGAAAAAGTGTCGCATACACAACATTAAAAAGCATCACTATTGGATGCAATTTGTGATGATGTTTCACAATCACATATATGACGAGTCTACATTGCTCATACAATGCTCGCTTTTCACCAAAATAAACAAATGTATGGCTCTTTGATTGCCATTTTGCATGCATCTAATCAAAGAGTGATCTAACATTCATATTTGCATTGCGCTCATGATCCCCCCTCTCTCTTTCTCTATATCTCTTCTATTCTCTCTCTTTCTCTCTCTCTCTTTCTCCCCCTCTCTCTTTCTCTATCTCTCTCCTATTCTCTCCTTCTCTCTCTCTCTCTCTCTCTCTCCCCCTCTCTCTCTCTTTCCCCCTCTTTCTCTATCAATCTCTCTCTCTCTCTCTCTCTCTCTCTCTCTCTCTCTCTCTCTCTCTCTCTCTATTCTCCCTCCATCTCTCTTTGTTTCTCTCTCTTTTGATTATTCTCTCTCTCTCTCTCTATCTCTCTCTCTCTCTTCATTGCACATTATTCAAGAAGTCCAGTGAGCATTATATATGGCTAAGCATTGTAAATACACTTTGCATCGTTTGTATATGATTTAAATTATTTTGTTTTCATAAATTAACATACTCACACTTACACATTCACATGCATATATACACGTACATGCAGATGCACACTCATGTATGCACATACACATACACACATACACATGCATACACACATATACACACACATAAATATACACATGCACATACACACACATACATATGCACATACACTTACACATACACATGCATATACACACATATACATCATACACACAGATACACCATACACACATGCATGCACATTCACAAACATATCTAGATGCACACAGATGCACATGCACATGCATGCATGCACATACACATGCATGCATGCACATACACATACATATAGACATACATACACATCCACATACACATACACATAAACATACATATGCACATACACACACATGCACACACACACACACACACACACACACATATACATATATATATATATATATATATATATATATATATATATATATATATATATATATATATATATATATATATATATATATATATATATATATATATATATATATATATACATATATATATACACATGCACATACATGCACGTAGAAATGCATGCACATGTAGATGGATGCATATGCACATGGATGCTCATACATATACAGATGCATATACACACATTCACATGCATATACACACATACACATACATGTACACATACACATACACATACATATACACATATACATACACACATATGCATACATAAACATACACCTATATATACACATAAACACATACATATACAAATATACACATATACATACATGAACATACACACCCAAATATGCACTCATACAAGCACATACACAAATATAGATATATAGATACATGTGAATACATAGACATACATACACTAACTGTTGAGATATCAAGCTCAACATGTGGTGATCCAGGATGACACATACCAGTTTTTTGTTTCTATGACATGTATAGTGGTCACGCCGGTATATGTCAGGGATACTTCATTGAGCTTTATTAGATTTATCTACCGAGAGTGATGGCACATTTGTTTCTTGCCAGATCACTCATTCGCGGACATTAGGTTTTTCCTTATGTACTGATCTTTATATATTGCACTTGTTGTATTCTTGTTTTTAGGGTCCTTTTATGTAATAGAAGAAGAAGAAGAAGAAGAAGATCATTCTTCCTTTGCCTCAATCTGTGTGTGTGCTTCTCCTTGAGAGTGAGAGTGTGTATGCGAGCTCTCTCCCTTATCTCCTTCCTCGTGACATGGTATCAGAGCCAGCGTGGCTGTAGAGAGCTCGTGGAGAAGGCGATGGTGAAGACTACGCGGCAAGGCGTGGAGAAAACGCAATTTCACAAACGGCCTCCGTTTGCTACGAAAATCGACGTGAAGGTAGAAGACCTCAAAATATTTTCGCAAGTTATCCCTTTAGGCCCTTTACGGTCACTTGTTTTTGTCAGATCAAAGTTTCGGAGCCATCTCGACCTCCATTTCGAGCCCGCAAGGTGGGGCCCATAGAAAAACCAGGTCAGTTTCAGAAACTGTAACTTGCGTTGTGTTCGGTGACACTCATATATTCCAGATCCAGAATTTCAAGCGATTCCGTGTACTGTTGATACACGAAAACTGTGTTTTTCTGAGATCGAACTGTCATGTCATAGTGCGACAGTGTTCAAGCAGAAGTGCTGCTTGTAGTGTGTTGCGGTGTTGTGAATTGTTGCAGAAATGGCAAACGCAGATGGAATGAGTCAGCTTATGAGCGATAAGCTAGACAAGAATAAATTCCATGCTTGGAGATTGAGAATGACGAATTTCCTGATGGGAAAAGGCTACTGGAAGTACATCGAAGGAGAGAATGAAAATGCTCCGCAGTTACCAGAAAGGAATCAGACTGCAAAACGGTTAAGAGCATATGAGGAATGGAATCAAGGAGCACGAAAGGTAATGTATTGGCTATCTGTGAGCATACAGGATAGCATGATTGGACACATACAGGATGCCAAGACTCCAAAAGAGGCTTGGAATAGTTTGGTCACTTTGTACGAGACCAATACAAAGGCACGGAAATTGCAACTCAAGAACGAGCTGCATACATTGGAGAAAAAGAGCAAGTCGGTAAGTGACTACACTCTAAAAATCAAAAGCATATGTGAGTCACTTGCATCTATTGGCGTGAATGTAGATGATGATGATAAGGTGGAAGTGTGCCTTCATGGTTTAGGAGCTGCATATAAGCAGTTTAGAACTTCTATACAGACGAGGGAAAACATTCTGAATTTTGCTGATTTGGTATCTATGCTGATTATTGAAGAAAAGAATCTTGGTGAGGATTCAAACTCCCAAGGAAAGCCCAGTTCTGAGCAGGTATTCTACTCTGGCAGAGGAAGAGGCAGAGGTAGAGGTTTTGGAAGTTGAAGAGGAAACAATAACCAAGACCAAGGTCAACAACAGAATCATGCAAGAGGAAGAGGACAGTTTCGAGGCAGGGGGAGTCAAAGAGGTCGCAGAAATTTCCAAAGAAATGATTCAGGTAATGATAGTAAAGGATGCTGGAATTGTGGTAAACCTGGACACTTTGAACGTGATTGCAGGTTGAAGAATCAAAATAACAGAAGGCAGCAAAACAACTATGCACCCACAAGTGCAGATGATTTTGAGAAGCTGTTTATGGTTCAACATCACATGATGAATACAATGTCTGCTGGTGTTTCAAAATCGAATGATAATGTCTGGTATGTTGATTCAGGTGCTTCAAATCACATGACCAGTCATGCAAAATGGTTTAGTAGTTTGCAGAAAATGCCAGTTCCTGGATATGTTGAAACAGGTGATGATACATCGCATCCTATTGAGCATACAGGAAACATAGCATTGTCTATGGAGGACGAAAAGGTAAAACATCTCGCTGATGTGCTGCATGTTCCAAATATAACAAAGAATCTGGTTTTTGTTGGACAAATGGTTGATCAGGGATTACAAGTCAGGTTCAATGCTGATGGATTATATGTAGAAGAGTACAAGCAGGATGGACGATTGGTTGCCAAAGGAAACAAAGTGGGTAAGATGTTCACCTTAAATGTGAAGATTCCTGAAATGAATGCAGCCATGTTTGCAAAAGGTGCAGGAATTATTGCAGATATAGAGATATGGCACAAACGGATTGGACATGCAAACTTGCAAAGGCTGAAACTGATGCAGTCAAAGGAGATTGTCCATGGACTACCAAATTTCAAAGTTGCAGAAATGCAAAGGTATGTGCAGCATGTCAATTTGGTAAACAGTTAAGAGCATCATTTCCACATGACAAGCATGTTAGTGAGAATGTACTAGAAGTAGTACATACAGATGTTTGGGGTCTAGCAAAGACCACATCTATGGGTGGTTGCAAGTTTTATGTTACTTTCATTGATGACCATACACGCAAAGTACGGGTATATTTCATGAAAGAGAAGAGCGAGGTGTTTACTCACTTCCAGAATTTTAAAGTTATGGTGGAAAAGCAGACAGGGAAGTACATTCAGACATTAAGATCTAATGGAGGAGGTGAATACATGTCAAATGAGTTCAGCAGTTTTCTAAAAAATCATGGAATTCGGCATCAGTTTTCATGCAGGTACACACCACAACAGAATGGTGTTGTTGAACGCAAAAACGGACATATTGCAAAAATAGCAAGAGCCTTAATGGCTGAGAAGAATATGCCTCATTGTTATTGGGCAGAAGCTGTGCATACTACTGTATACATCATGAACAAAACTTCGACTGCTGCTGTACATCAAGTTACACCTGAAGAGAAGTTTACAGGTAAAAAGCCAAACTTATCACATTTGAAAGTTTTTGGCTGTATTGCATATGTACATGTCCCAAATGAATTGAGGACGAAGCTTGATCCAAAAGCAGAAAAGTGTGTCTTCATTGGATACTCCCTTGAGCAAAAGGGATATAAATGTTATAACCCACTCACACGACAGGTAAAGGTGAGCAGAGATGTGGTATTTGATGAAATGTCAAGCTTCTATGCAGATGCCAAAGAAGGAGTGAGTCTTGAACCAAATGACAAAGAAAATGCTGAAAAATCAAGTGCAGAATCTCAGGTTTTGAGTGGACTGGATGCATCACCAAGCAATAGTTCCAACTCAAATCCATGGAGTGGAAGATTACGTGGGAATTTCAGTCCAGCAAATTCATCAAATACATCCAAGAGAGGTAAAGGAAAGCTTTCTGCTAGTCATGAAACATGTGCAGGTTTTGAAGACGTTGATGAAGATTCAAGCGGTTCAGAAAAGAGTCTTGATGAGGAACTTGGATTGCCCTCTGTGAAGACTCCAGGACTAAGAAGGGCACATGCAGATGATACAAGGAGAAGTGACCCAGGACCAAGAAGGTCTGGGAGGATGCGTAATTCAGTGCAACGATTGACATATGATAGTTACATGGCTCGCCATTGTGCCTACATGACAAAGGTAATACAAGATGCTGAACCTTCTTGTTTTGAAGATGCAATTGGTAATGCAGATTGGGAAAAAGCTATGGATGAGGAGATGGCTGCACTTTATGAAAATGATACATGGAAGCTGGTTCCATTGCCACAAGGAAAGAAACCCATAGGCTGCAAATGGGTTTACAAGGTAAAGCATAATGCTGATAGTAGCATAAGCAGGTATAAAGCACGATTGGTAGCAAAAGGTTATGCACAAACATATGGCATTGATTATGAGGAAACATTCAGCCCTGTAGCTAAAATGTCTACTGTCAGAACACTTGTTGCATTAGCTACAGCAAAAGGATGGACTTTACATCAGATGGATGTAAAGAATGCCTTCCTACATGGTGAGTTACAGGAAGAAGTATATATGGACCAACCACAAGGATATGAAGATTCAAAGCATCCAGAATATGTTTGCAGGCTGCAAAAGGCTTTGTATGGGCTGAAGCAAGCTCCGCGTGCATGGCATGCAAGGATTGCTGATTACTTAACCAACATTGGGTTTTCTATGTGTGATGCAGATCATTCATCATATGCAAGGAAGACTGATGATGGCATCATGATTGTGGCCATTTATGTTGATGACTTGATTGTAGGTGGCAATAATGAAGAAAGCATCAAAGAGGTAAAGCAACTTCTTATGCAGGAATTTGACACGAAAGATCTTGGTGTGCTGCACTATTTCTTGGGCATTGAGTTTATACATATAGAAACAGGTATATGGATGTCGCAAAGGCAATATGCCTTGAATATGCTGCAAAAGTATGGTATGGCTGATTGTAAGCCAATTTCTATGCCTTTAGATCAGAATTTGAAATTAGATACTACATCAAGTGAAGCATTGGAAAATGCTACTATGTACAGGAAAATTGTGGGAAGTCTTATATATCTTACAATTACAAGGCCTGATTTAAGCTACACTGTTGGACTTGAAAGTCAGTTTATGCAGGTTCCCAGGAAGCCACATTTGGATGCTCTGAGGCGCACTCTACGTTATGTGAGTGCTACTTTGGATTATGCATTGTTTTATGAAGCTGGTGTAGATTTGCAGGTTCATGGATACACCGATGCAGATTGGGGTAGTAGTACTCCAGATAGAAGATCTACTAGTGGCTTTCTTTCCTCACTTGGAGGTGCAGCTATTACATGGAGCAGTAAGAAGCAACCCACTGTTGCTTTGTCGAGTACAGAGGCTGAGTATAGAGGTGCTGCAATGGCAACATGTGAGGCATCATGGCTGGAGATGTTACTTGCAGATTTAGGGGTGGAAGTGCAAAAGCCCATCACTATCTATTGTGATAATCTTAGCAGCATACAGTTAGCATAGAACCCTTTTTTCCATGCTAGAACAAAGCATATCGAGGTGCATTATCACTTCATCAGAGAGAAGGTATTAGCAGGTGATATTGATCTTGTTTATGTGAGAACAGATGAGCAGGTTGCTGATATTTTCACCAAAGCATTTGGAGCTGAGAAGTTGAAGAAGTTTCGGGAGATGCTTGGATTACAAGATATGGCGTTGAGCTTTAGGGGGAGTGTTGAGATATCAAGCTCAACATGTGATGATCCAGGATCACACGTACCAGTTTTTCGTTTCTCTGACATGTATAGTGGTCAAGCCGGTATATGTCAGGGATACTTCATTGAGCTTTATTAGATTTATCTACCGAGAGTGATGGCACATTTGTTTCTTGCCAGCTCACTCATTCGCGGACATTAGGTTTTTCCTTATGTACTGATCTTTATATATTGCACTTGTTGTATTCTTGTTTTTAGGGTCATTCTTGTACATTCCTTTTATGTAATAGAAGAAGAAGAAGAAGAAGATCATTCTTCCTTTGCCTCAATCTGTGTGTGTGCTTCTCCTTGAGAGTGAGAGTGTGTATGTGAGCTCTCTCCCTTATCTCCTTCCTCGTGACACTAACACATATATAATATGAATGAATTATATAGGTGAAGTAATAAATCAAATGTTAAATATAAACTACAATAAAAATCATTAGTACATGTTACTCATATAATTCATACCATAGACACTCTAAAATTATTGAAATTATGAACTCAAACCATAGAAACAATTAAAAGAATAACTCATATGAGAAACATATATACATACATACATACATACATACATACACACATACATACATACACACATACATACATACATTCATACATATATATACACATATATATATATATATATATATATATATATATATATATATATATATATATATATATATATATATATATATATATATATACATATATATATATATATATATATGTGTGTGTGTGCATGTGTATCAATGTACATAATACATCCAATGTAAAATGTCAATCATTTGAATCCCCCCATGATCATGATCATCGAAATCATCATGATCATCCACATAATCATGATCATCTCCATGATCTCATGTATCTAAAGAGGCATCATCGGTAGATGGGTCTTGATGATCGAATATATCATCCCTCGTGTCTGTCTCTCCACCTCATCCATATCAACTTCTCCATAATACTCCTACAATACAAATAACAAACATAAATGAATAAAATATATACAACATCAATAAAAATAAAATAAAGTATATCAAATTTAATAATTCATTAAATTCTGTGTATGATCCCTTATATGCTCACTTAATCCTTGATATCCACAATATATAGGATATCCAGTTTCCTTCTTTGTAGGATAACAACCATAGTCCTTTTGCTTCATTGAAACAAATAAAAAATTTTACTATTTAGTGTTTTAAATTAAAAAAATATAATTTCAATAATGCATATGCTCATAAATATATCAACCATGATGACCCATTCCGCCTAAGAGCAACATATGACCTAATTCAACTCTCTTCTTTGCAACAGCATATGTTTATTTAAGGAAACAAAAAGTACATAGATTAAATGTAAAATATTTTTAAAACATATGAGAATTATCACTCATAGTAGTATAAATTGTTTTGCATAGCTTTTTTTGAGGAAACCATTCCTTAAGACGTAGATATCTATGACAAATTACCATGTCTTAGGTGATGTGTCAACTCTTCTCTTATTTCCTTCTACCATAGAATACCTCCTATTATTTTAATCTCAAAAGTAAAAAAAGAAACAGTATACAAAAAAGCTTTAAATTTACAAACATGCATACACACACATACACACACACATACACACATACATACATACATCCACTTACACATACATACATACATACACTTACACATAGATACATTCACATACACATACAACACATACATATACACACACATACACATACACACATACATGAGGATGAAATTAGTCATAAATCACCATACATGAGTAGAGGTGTGAAAAGATACTTAGTTGTAAGTTGTATAGAGAGTAGTAGAAACCAAGGGTCTAGATCCACAATCACATTCATCAGATGTAAAATTTATATGGTGTGAGTCCGGATCGAGTGCTCTTAATTTCTAATGTTTACTTCCATTTTAAGTGAGAAAATTTCAAGTAGCATCCACATAAAGTTCTCATTTTGTTTCAAACTCCTCAAAATAAAAAAATTAAATTGAATAAAAACTTTTATGTTATACTATTATTAAAAAAGATAAATTATGACAAACACACACAAATACATGTGAGGAGGTGATGCGATATGTCTAGAGATGAGTTGGTGATACAATAAACATGGTCTAGACCAACCAATCTAACTTTAGAGGTGCATAATAGAATTCCTTAGCTTCCCAAGAGTGCATATGGAACCATCACGTCCTTTGGAGTATCACTCTCAAATGTACTTTTTGATGATTTGAATATTAGTGGTAATGATGCAAAAGTAATCAGAAAGATAAAAGCTTAAATGAAGGAAGAATTCAAGATTAGTAGACTTTTATATGTTGATGATATAATTATTACAAGTAATGATGTGGAAGGAATCAAAAAGATAAAAGCTCAAATGAAGGAAGTGTTGGAGTTAGATGTCTGCGGAAGCATGCGAACAGCACAAGGAAGAAAAAGAAGCTTGGAGCACAACACACAAGACTGAATGTATTACTAGTGAATGTACAAAGATAAGTAGCCCATTAGGGCAATAGGAGTATATACATGCCAGGGGAAAAAAACCTCCTAAAGAGGGAAAAAAGTGCCCCGGCGGTCCTAGAGTGTTCACACACGTCACTACCTAAATATATCAACAAATCCCCCCTAGGAGTGATGCGGTGAACAAGGAGCTTGCACTCATGTATAAGGAAGTGACAAGCTATGTGGAAATCACTCCACGAAAGGAAATAAGCCCAAAGCTTTGTGGAAAGCTTCAAACTTCTCCCTAGCCAGAGCCTTCGTGAAAAGGTCTGCAATGTTCTCCTGCGTGGGCACATATGCCAAGCTGATCTCTGCAGCAGAGAACCTCTCCCTAACATAGTGATAATGCACCTCAATGTGCTTAGTGCGAGCATGGAACACAGGGTTCCTCGCAACTGCCAATGCGCTCTGACTGTCAGTGAAGATGGTGGTGGCAGAAGACTGACCAACACCCAAATCAGCCATAAGGCGTCTGAGCCACACACACTCAACATTAGCTGTGAAAGCTGCCCTATACTCAACCTCACAATTGGAAGTGGCCACAGTAGGCTACTTCTTGCTCAACCAAGATATACATGAGCTACCAAGCATGAAGCAAAAGCCACTAGTGGACACACTTCTCGCCAAGAGGCAAGTCACATAAAGACCAAGTACCATTCTTCATTATAGCATCATATTCAGATTGCATAGCAGCCATACAATTTTCTGAATTTTGTGCTTCATCAAACGAAACAGACTCATTCCTATCACAGAGACTAGATGCAGCCATAGCATAGCAATCTGATGCAAAAGAGGCACTATGAGAGCCTGAACGAGTACGATATGATAGAGTTGCATCTAATTTGTTGTCACGCAAAGTCTGCACCAGCCATTTTGGCATAGTTTTTGCCTCCTCAATATCAGCTCTCTCATCAATAAGTGCATCATGTAAATCTGCATCAGAAATGGAATTATCTACATCATCACATGAAACCTGCAAAGGCTGAGAAGTTGCCTCATTAGGACAAACACTAGACTGTCCACCTGTAAAAAGAGACATCAAAGTATCATACATGTCTTTGGAGCTAACAGATGTCTCCTTGGTACATGAAAGCAATGGCTGAATAGCATCTTCCCCAAAAACAACATCAGGGCTAACTAGAATGCATTTAGTCTGTGGATGATACAAAAAATAGCCTTTACTTTCAGAACTGTATCCAACAAAAATACATTTTACTGCCTTATCATCCAATTTTCTGCGATGTTGTTCATGCACTAGTGCATATGCCAAACAACCAAAAACATGCAGCTGAGCAACAGATGGCTTGCGGTCATGCCAAGCCTCATATGGAGTGATAGACTGTAGCGCTTTAGTGAGACACCTGTTAAGTACATATGCTGCACACATGACATCCTCAAGCCAGAAACTATGTGGTAAAGCCTGACTCTTGACCATACACCTTGCCATCTCCATGAGTGATCTATTCTTCCGTTCAACAACTCCATTCTGTTGAGGTGTATACGACACTGTAACTAGTGTTTTATCCCACGTTCAGTGAGAAATGCATTAAAATCAGAAGACATATATTCCCCCCCTCGATCAGAACGGAGGGTGCCCATTTTACATGCTGATAGATTTTCAACCAAAACCAAAAACTGCTTGAAGCACATGAACACTTCGGACTTTGCTTTGAGTGGATATACTCATGCATGTTGGTGCATTTTGCCCAAGCCTACATGCTTGATATGCTTGATATTATCCTCATTTGTAAGTCACATGAGTAGTCATGTGAACACCTCTTGTAAAAGAGTACATTTTATCTCTTGTAAATGGAAAAAGAAAAAAGTAAAAGGATGGCTTACCTCATCCATGATGTAAAAGCAAATTCGTGGCTCCAACTACCAAAATCATGAATTTTTGAGCTGAGGGAATCTCTCCTAACTTTGGGGATCACTTTTAGGTGGAGCCATTCGAATTCGAATTCAAAACTCCCTCCAAGAATTGCTATAAAAGGAGCAAGAAGGAAGAGGCGATTAGCAAGCCTTGTACGTGACCACTTCATGTCATTTTGTAGAGATTGAAGAGCTTACTCCATAGCTCTATCATTCTACTCCCATTGGGCAAAGATTCATTGCCAATGTGGTTGTAATCATATGTGAATCTATACATTTATTATCATCTACCTCTCTGTTTTGTTCTCTGCTATACTCACTCAGAGCAGTAACTTCAGAAGGTCATATCTCGAGTTTTACTGAACCTTTTTCAGTGTTTTAAAGTGCGTTGGATAGCTCTCACTGTCTAGTTTCTACCTATAAACTTTCAAGGTCATTGGATTTATACTTGTGGAGATATCTGCATTTTACTGCTTACTGGTCTATCTCTGCAGAGCCCCGAGAATTGTGGGAATGTTCCAGAACTTGATGAAACTTGTTCTCAGTGCTCAGTCCATCATTTGAAGTGTTTTAACTTGGAATAGGAAGCTTGCTAAGTCTATTTGCTATGCCCAAAATGAATTTTTCTAATTCCTTCCAGGTTGAGAGCACTGTTCATTTTTTCCAGCAGGTGTATGTCCAAAAATAGCAAGTTTTGGGAGCTAGTCATTTCGCAACTTGTCTGTCTTGACTTAAACTTTTGGGATACATGTTCCAAAGTACTTGGCTGATATTTTGGTGGATTTAGGAAGCTCAAAGGGTCTACTAATCAACTCTGAACTCTCAGTTGGCTGGTGTGAAGCTGGTTGTAGCGGCACCTACTCATCTTTGGATTGCATCCACCATCTCTCTTCACAGTGGTATCAGAGCATAGTCAAGCAACATGGGAGATGGATTTCCATCAACAATTGACAAATTGGATCGAAACAACTATCCGGCATGGTCTCTAAGGATGGAGGCTTACCTTCAAGGGAGGAATCTATATGGATTCATATCCGGAGATGAAGCAATGCCAACCATGAGGAACAAAGGGCAACCATCACATGAAGAAGTGGAAGGACTTTCGAATTGGTGTTCGAAGGATGCACTTGCAAGGTCCTATATTCTAAACTCAATCTCTGATTTTCTTTTACCTCATGTCAAGGGATGCAAGACATCAAGAGAAACCTGGAATGCACTTGCTTCTTTCTTCTCTTCCAACACTCGAGCAAGGAAGAACCAATTGTGGATGGAGTTCACAACAATGAAGAAAAGCCCGAAGCAAAATGTGACTGATTATGTCACAAAGATGAAGGAGATTTCCGACCAACTTGGAAGCATTGGAGAGGTAATTGAAGAGGAGCAAATCATAAGACAAATCATGAATGGAATCAAAGCAGACGACAAGTGGGAGTCATTCACAACAGCCATGGATTTATACATGGATATGCATGTACCCGACCTCAACACACTCATGGGCCAACTCTTCACTCATGAAGCAAAGATTAGCAAAGGTGGTGAGTCCTCAAGAGGTAATCAAACTTCTGCCTTATATTCTGATAAAGCTAAGGTCAAGGACAAGTCAAAGAATAGAAAGAATGAAGATGAAGGAAGCTCTTTCCAAGCAAACTTTGCAGGTAGAGGAAGACCTAGAGGAAGAGGCAGAGGTGGAAAGCAAGGCAGGGGGAGATTCCAATCATCTCAACCTTGCAACATATGTGGCTTATCTAACCATACTACTGAAGAATGTTTCAGGAACCCGAGGAACTCAAGAGGAAGAGGATTCAATAGAGGTGGCTATGGATCAAATAGAGGTAGATACAATGGAGGCTACAACAACAACAACTACTACAACAACAATTACAACAACAACAACAACTATCAAAGTGGCCATAGAGGAAGAAGAGACTACAATAACTATGCAGAGGACCAAAGTCAAGAAGATTCATTATTGATCATGAATCTATCAGTAAAGAAGGGTAAGGATGATGATCACATATTTTACATTGATTCAGGATGCTCGAACCATGTAGCAGGAAATGTGGCTTTACTTTCTGATTTGGAAGATCCTCATAACAAGCATGAAGTGCAGACAGGAGATGACACAAAGCACTCAGTGGAGAAGATAGGTAATGTGAAGACATCAGATGGGAATATGAACCTCTTAAGCAAAGTCTTGTATGTCCCTACAATTACCAAAAATTTAATAAGTGTTGGACAGATTGTTGAAAAAGGATTGCAGGTTAGATTCAATCGATTTGGAGCATATGTTGAAGAACCAAGGCAAGGCTTTTGAAGGATTGCCAAAGGAGAAAAGACAGGAAGGCTTTTCACTTTTGAAGTGGAAGATACAAAGAACATAGCTTTGTTTAGCTATGGATCTCAAACTCTAACAGAGTTGGAGATATGGCACAAAAGGCTTGCTCACATTGGTGAGAGGACACTCAAACAGATTTGTAGGGACCAAAGTGTACTTGGTTTGCCTAATATCACAAGGCAACACATGATTTATAAGTGTGAAGCTTGTCAACTCGGCAAGGCTCATAGACAACCTTTCAATAAGAAAGGATATATGTATCAAAATCCTTTGGATCTAGTGCACACGGATGTGTGGGGTCCAAGTAAGGAGCCATCTATATCAGGCTCAAGATATTATGTGTCTTTCATAGATGATTGTAGCAGGTGGACCATTCTGTTTTTCATGAAGCACAAGGATGAAGTGTTTAATTGCTTTAAGAAGTATATTGCTCTTGTTGAAAATCAAACAGGTAGGACTTTGAAAAGACTCAGATCAGATGGTGGAGGAGAATACTTCTCTTTTGAATTTGATGCCTTCTTGCATGAAAGAGGCATTAAAAGGGAAGTCACAACAAGGTATACACCCGAACTCAATGGTGTAGCAGAGAGGAGGAACAGAGCTATTGTCGAAGCTGCAAGGTCCATGCTCAACGAAAAGGGATTGCCGAACTACCTATGGGCAGAGGCTGTGTCGACAGCCACATATCTCATAAATAGACTTCCATCTAAGTCACTAGATGGAACCACTCCATATGAAGTGTGGAATGGAAGAAGACCTAGTCTAGAGCATTGCAAAATCTTTGGATGCTTAGCCTATGCTCACATTCCTTCTCAAGTAAGAGGGAAATTGGATCCCAAGGCAGAGAAGTGTGTATTTATTGGTTATGACCAAAACCAGAAAGGATATAGATTGTACAATCCAACCAATAAAGGATTTTCTGTGAGTAGAGATGTAATTTTTGATGAAAACAAATCATGGTTTGATGATGACAGGAAAGTGAAGCTGCCGTATGACTTGGATGAAGACTTTCCATCACTTCAACCAAAGGAGCCAAAGCAGATTGAAGAAAGTGATTCGGAGATTGACCTAGAAGACTTGGAAAGACTAAAGCTATGGAAGAACAAAGGTAAAGCAAAGATGCAGGATGCTACATATGGACCGGAGAGCTCACATCAACCACTTAGAAGGTCTTCAAGGGAGAAGAAGAAACCAGAGAGGTTTGGTTATGATACTTCTTTGGTCACCAAGCACTCAATCTACATTGCAAAGGATTCAACCAATGAAGAACCTACCACATTCGAAGAAGCACAAAGCAAGAAAGCTTGGAGAGATGCAATGGATGAAGAAATGGAAGCCTTGAAGGAGAATGACACTTGGGAGCTTGTACCTAACAAGCCATCTATGAAGATAATCGGATCTCGATGGATATACAAAATCAAGAGGAATCCAGATGGAAGTATAAATAGACACAAAGCAAGGTTAGTTGCTAAAGGGTTTGCTCAAACCCATGGTATTGATTATGAGGAGACTTTCTCTCCTGTTGCAAAAATGCCTACAATTAGGGTTCTCATTAGTCTTGCTGCATCTAGAAATTGGAATCTTTATCAACTTGATGTAAAGAATGCTTTCTTGAATGGATGGATTTCTGAGGAAGTGTATATGGCACAACCTCCTGGATATGAGGATGCACATCATCCTAACTATGTATGCAAACTAAAGAAAGCTTTGTATGGATTGAAGCAAGCTCCAAGAGCTTGGAATTTCAGATTGGTTACTTATTTGCAGGACCAAGGATTCAAAGCTAGCAAGGCGGATACCTCTTTGTTCATAAAGAGGAATGGATCTGAAGTGATCTATTTATGTGTGTATGTTGATGATATTATTATCACAGGCAATGATCTTGAAGGAATCAAACAGATAAAGAGTCAAATGAAGGAGGAGTTCAAAATAAGTGACCTCGGACCACTCACTTATTTTCTTGGATTGGAGTTGATCTACACAGATTCAGGTATATACATCACACAAAGGAAGTATGTCCATGACATGCTCGTCAAGTTCAAGATGGAAAATACAAAGTGTGCAGGTACACCTATGGAGCAAAATCATAAGCTTAGTGCTTATGAAGGAGAGCCAATTGAAGACATCACAAGCTATCAAAGCTTGGTTGGAAGTTTGAACTATGCAACACTCACAAGGGTGGATATATGCTATAGTGTTAGCATATTGAGTCAGTTTATGCATAAGCCGAGAAGACCACATATGGAAGCGGCCAAGCGAGTCCTCAAGTACCTAAAGGGGACCATGAATGAAGGTTTGTTCTATTCATATACTTCAGATATTGAGCTAAAGGTCTACTCAGATGCAGATTGGGCCGGATCTAAAGATGATAGAAGAAGCACATCAGGGTATATATCATTTGCAGGTTCAAAAATCATTTCTTGGTCATCGAAGAAGCAACCAACCGTGGCATTATCTTCTACTGAAGCTGAATATAGAGGTTTGGCTAATGCAACTCAAGAAATCATGTGGTTAAAATCTTTGTACACAGATCTTGGACTTCATTCTTCAACACCTCACATTTTTGGTGACAACACAAGCTCACTACATCTAGCAGCTAATCCGGTATACCATGCTAGAACCAAGCATATTGAAGTCCACTACCATTATGTAAGGGAGAAGCTAATGAGCAAGGATATTCAACTATCCTACGTCTCTACAGATATGCAATGTGCAGACATATTGACGAAAGCTCTTGATGGTACGAAATTAAGTAGATTCAAGTTGATGATTGGTTTGCAGGAAATCAAGGACAATTGAAGACTTATTTGGAGGCCAAGCATGTTAGGCTTGAGGGGGAGCTGTTGGTGCATTTTGCCCAAGCCTACATGCTTGATATGCTTGATATTATCCTCATTTGTAAGTCACATGAGTAGTCATGTGAACACCTCTTGTAAAAGAGTACATTTTATCTCTTGTAAATGGAAAAAGAAAAAAGTAAAAGGATGGCTTACCTCATCCATGATGTAAAAGCAAATTCGTGGCTCCAACTACCAAAATCATGAATTTTTGAGCTGAGGGAATCTCTCCTAACTTTGGGGATCACTTTTAGGTGGAGCCATTCGAATTCGAATTCAAAACTCCCTCCAAGAATTGCTATAAAAGGAGCAAGAAGGAAGAGGCGATTAGCAAGCCTTGTACGTGACCACTTCATGTCATTTTGTAGAGATTGAAGAGCTTACTCCATAGCTCTATCATTCTACTCCCATTGGGCAAAGATTCATTGCCAATGTGGTTGTAATCATATGTGAATCTATACATTTATTATCATCTACCTCTCTGTTTTGTTCTCTGCTATACTCACTCAGAGCAGTAACTTCAGAAGGTCATATCTCGAGTTTTACTGAACCTTTTTCAGTGTTTTAAAGTGCGTTGGATAGCTCTCACTGTTTAGTTTCTACCTATAAACTTTCAAGGTCATTGGATTTATACTTTTGGAGATATCTGCATTTTACTGCTTACTGGTCTATCTCTGCAGAGCCCCGAGAATTGTGGGAATGTTCCAGAACTTGATGAAACTTGTTCTCAGTGCTCAGTCCATCATTTGAAGTGTTTTAACTTGGAATAGGAAGCTTGCTAAGTCTATTTGCTATGCCCAAAATGAATTTTTCTAATTCCTTCCAGGTTGAGAGCACTGTTCATTTTTTCCAGCAGGTGTATGTCCAAAAATAGCAAGTTTTGGGAGCTAGTCATTTCGCAACTTGTCTGTCTTGACTTAAACTTTTGGGATACATGTTCCAAAGTACTTGGCTGATATTTTGGTGGATTTAGGAAGCTCAAAGGGTCTACTAATCAACTCTGAACTCTCAGTTGGCTGGTGTGAAGCTGGTTGTAGCGGCACCTACTCATCTTTGGATTGCATCCACCATCTCTCTTCACAATGCATGCCTGGAAAAATCATCAATGAAAGTCACAAAGTAAAGGTAATTTCCGAAAGAGGGTGTCTACATAGGACCGCATACATCACTATGTACAAGCTGCAATTTCTGCGTAGCCGGAACTGAACCATATTTTGGAAAGGAGGAACCCTGCATTTTTCCCAAAATACAACCTTCACATACATGTTTTTCAGGTGCCTCAAGCTTGGGCAAAGAAGACACCATATCAGATTTCTGCAGGTGTAGCAAACTAGCAAAATTTAGATGACCAAAGCATGCATGCCAAAGCTTTGCATCTGACATAGCCTGAGAATCATTTACTGCACATGCCAAAGCATTTACAGATCTTTCATAGTCTATGAGCTTATACAGCCCACGACATAAAATGCCAGAAGCAATAATAACATCTCCATTTAACAGATCATGAACTGTACATCTGTCATCAACAAATTTCACAACCAAGCTGATCTTGGCTAATGCGAAAACTGATAAGAGATTCTTCTTGATCCCTGGCACAAATAAAGCATCCGACAAGGTGAAACAACTACCATCAGCAGTAGTCAGAATGATCTTAGCAACTCCCATAACAGGATAAGAGGATTTGTTAGTGTATGTGATAGTATTCCTTGTAGGGACAGGCTCGAGTGAAGAGAAGAAACTGCACTGCAAGGTAATATGTTTGGTCGCCCCACTATCAAAGTACCAAACATCTGAGTCCACTACAGACATGCACTGCTCATGAGAAGATGGGTCAAAATTGCAAAAAGTAGTAAAAGCCCATTCTTCTTCCTGCACAAGATTAGCAGACTCTGTTTTTGGTGTAGAGGCTTCTGCAACAACCATTCCTACCTCCTTTTTCTTTGCCTCTTTTGCAGCGCGTTTTGGATAGTTCTTTATGATATAATCATTCCCTTTACAGTACTTGCAAAACAATTTTTGCTTTTCTGATTTCTTCTCATCTTTATCCTGGTTCTTCAAATGTGCAGCATTTGCAAATTTTTGCTAACTAGTGGAAGAGCTCCATTTTCCTTTGCCCTTCTGACTAGCCAAGAAAGCTTGATCTGCAATAGGCATAATGGACCTGTTCTGCCTAGACTGATCTTCTTGCAACAGAACAGAGACTAACTCCTTAAATGACAAGGCATTTGGATTGCCTTTCATCATCAATCGAAGAGTAGAAGCAAAACTCTGATATGAATAAGGAAGACCATTCAGAATGGTCTGCACAAGTGAGCTATCTGGTATAACCCCATCAGCAGAAATCAGCTGTTCCTTCAAGTCTTTGATCTTTGTCAAAAAACTTTCCATAGAATCACATTCATTCATGTGCTCACTCTCCAACTGTTTTTGAAGGTAAGCAACACGAGCCTCATTCCTAGCCTAGTACAATGTGCTAAGTGTATCCCAACCATCCTTTGCTATTCTACAAGAGCGAATATGAGGAATAATGGCATGTTTGACAGACAAAGCTATCAATGCATGTGCCTGGGCATCTCTGCCATCCCAACGAATCTGCTTTGCAGTAGGTGCAACAGAAACAGAAGCACAAATAGGAATCTACAGAATATCATCTTCGACACCATCTCCATCAGCTTGAGCACCTGTATTTGCAGTACCTGTAGTCGCAGGTGTAACAAGACGTTTTTCAACACCCTGCACAATGTTCCACAGTCCTTTTGTAACCAATACATGTCGCATCATATAAGCCCATAATGGGTAGTTGGTACCATCCAACTTATCCTCAACAACCAACATACGAAATACATCGCTACTTTCAGCCATGGCCAGTGACTAAAATACCTTGATGCAGAAAATTGATTGTATCTCAAAAAGTTGAACGGAACTGCCCAGTCAAATTCCACTAGACCTGTAGCATACTTCGAGACGCTTATCTTGGTGAACAGAAATTAGTATATACCTTTGGCACAAAAAGACAAAATAGCGTGCATAAGTGCCGTGATAGTGCGTTCGGAGGCTGAAACGAGCTCAGATCGCGATTTTGGCACCACACAGCGAAGCTGTTTTGATATCTGAAACACCCTAAGTATGCTCACCAAATTTCGTGCAAATCTGAGACTGCAATCGCAGAGGTGTAGATGACGCCCTAGATGAAGCGGTGACCTGCTCTGATACCAATTGTTGGAGTTAGATGTCTGTGGATGCACGCGAACATCACAAGGAAGAAGAAGAAGCTTGGAGCACAACACACAAGACTGAATGTATTACTAGAGAATGTACAAAGATAAGTAGCCCATTAGGGCAATAGGCGTATATACAAGTCGGGGGAAAAAAACCTCCTAAAGAGGGAAAAAAGTGCTCCGGCGGTCCTAGAGTGTTCACACATATCACTACCTAAATATATCAACAGGAAGAATTCAAGATTAGTATCCTTGGATTGCTCACATACTTTCAAGGCTTGAAAGTAGTATACACAGAGAAAGGTATATTTCTCACACACAAAAAAATACATTAAAGCTATTCTCTCTTAACTCAAAACTAGATAACATAAAGGTTTCATGTACTCACATGGAAATAAATTTGAGGTTTAGTGCTCATGAAGGTGAGTTACTTGAAGATATAGCTAGCTATGAGAGTCTAATTGGAAGTTTAAATTATGATACATTAACTAGAGTATATATATTTTATGGAGTAAGTGTGTTGACTGAGTTCATGCATACTCCAAGGAAGCCTCACATGGAAGCAAGCAAGAGAATCCTAAAGTATTTGAAGGGCACAATCAATGAGCAACTATACTATCCATACACATCAAATATAGATGTAAAACTCTGCTATAATGCAGATTGGGCAAGCTCTAAAGATGATAGGAGAAGCACATATGGATACCTTACTTTTGCAAGTACAAAATTCAGCTCATGGTCTTCAAATAAGCTACCCATAGTTGTTCTTTCATTAACAGAAGTTGACTATAGAAGACTTGCAAATGCTACACAAGAAGCTATGTGGATTAAGACCCTATATTCTGATTTAGGCTTGAACACTTCCACCAGGCATTGGATGGAAGAAAATTCAATAGGTTCAAATATATGATTGGATTGCAAGATATCTTGAAGGATTGAAGGCTCAAGCTTCTTAGGCTTGAGCAGGAGCTGTTGGCACCTTTCGCAAGCCTAAGCACTTTGCTAAGGCTTAATGATTACACACACATTTGTCTCTACACATAGAGACTCACATGTGAACTCATACTTATTAATATCTTTGAAGTTATCTTGGATAAATGTAGAAGTCAAAAGGGGATGAAAAAATCTCATGCTATTAGGATCTTCATTCCAGGACTCTAGTGGTTGGGAGTAAATTTCAATCACTCTCCAAATGTAGGGTCACTTTTAGATGAAGAAGACACAAATTCAAATTCCGTATTTGTATCAATACACATGATTTTAGTCACGAGATAGTAGAGCACGTCTAAGAGGATTTGAGCAACACATGTGAGCTTACATTGCACCCACACTACCTATGTGTAGTCCACTATGCTCTCTCTTTATCATATGTGCAATGGCCTTCATAATTTGATTAAGTTCACTGAGTAGTTTTGTCTCTACAATTTGCCTTAGTATATTCATCATTATAGTGAATGTGTTCTTACAATTTTGCTATGTATATGCATCCAATTGCTATATTGTAATTTGAAATAATAGATAAAAGTGACTAGTATCCATATGTTAAATTTCAGTAAGCTCTAAGACTAGCTTTGAACCTGCAAATGCTAAGTAACTAGAAGTACTTCTGATTGTACCTTTGAGATACTTAAGTACTCTCTTAGCTGCATCCATGTGTGATCTTCTTGGCAAGTGCATGAACAGACTAAGCACTCCCACACTATATGAGATGGTTGCCCTTGTATGAGTAGCATATATCAAGCTACCTACCAAGCTTTGATATTCTTTAACGTCTTCAATTTTCTCACTTTCATAAACAATAAGTTTATGATTCATATCTAAAGGTGTACCTATCGGTTTAGTATTCTCCATTTTGAGCTTGAAGTTGATCTTGGATGTATCTTCTGTGAGTCAAATAGATTCCTTCATTTTTGTACATGACTTGCATACCTAGGAAATATGTGAGCTCACCTAAGTCACTGATTTTGAACTCCTCTTGCATGTGTGTCTTGATCCTTTGAATGCCATTTACATCATCACCTATCACAATAATATTGTCTACATATACACATAGATAGATAACCTCATTGTGATCCCTTTTCATGAATAGAGAAGGATCTGAGTTGCGAGGTTTGAACCCTTGATCTTGAAGGTATGTAACGAGCCTATAATTCCAAGCTCTAGGAGCTTGTTTCAATCCATACAATGCTTTCTTAAATCTGCAAACATAAGATGTATGATTAGAGTTTTCAAAAGTTGGTGGTTTTGACATGTATACCTCTTCACTTATCCAACCATTTAAGAATGCATTTTTCACATCAACTTGCAGGGGTCTCCAATTCCTTGCAGCAACTAGACTTAGCAATGTTCTGATTGTAGTCATCTTTGCAACTCGTGAGAATGTTTCCTCATAGTCCATACCATGAGTTTGTGAGCATCCTTTGGCAACTAATCTTGCTTTCCAAATCCCAGGTTTCCATCTCCTTCAATGCATCTATTTCCTCTTGCATGGCCTTTTCCCAATTAGAGTTTCCCTTTGCCTATTCATATGTTGGCGGTTCTTCTGAAATCGAATCTTTTGCCACGTATATTGAATGCTTTGTAATAAATGTATAATCATATCCATACCTTTCTAATTGTTTCTTCTTTCTTATTGATCTACTAGGTGCTTGTTTGGAGCATTCTCTGATCTCTGGCATCTTTGCTTTGCCTCTTGACTTCCATAGTTTGTTGTTCTTTTCCATTTCATCTTGGTCATCATTTGGATCTCTTCTTGGATCTTGGACGTATGTATTATGCTTGCTTCCTAATTGATGAGGATCCGAATCAAGATCATATAGTAGAGTTACCTTTTGTTTGCCTTCATCATACCAAGACCTGTGTTCTTCAAACACAACATCTCTGCCTATAGTGAATTTCTTGGTTGAAGGATTATAGAACCTATCGCCCATCTGAGTTGAGTCATAGCCAATAAACACTTCCTTTATTTCCCTTTAATCTAGCTTAAATCTTATTTGTGATTGTACATAAACATAATCTAAACAACCAAAAACCTTGCAATGTCCAAGACTAGGTTTTCTTCCATGCCATGCTTCATAACGAGTCATGCCTTGAAGCGATTTGGATGGTAGTCTATTGACAAGGTACACAACATTTGAAATAGCCTTTGTCCATAGATAATGTGGCAACCTCTTCTCTTCAAGCATTGTTCTAACTGATCCAACTAATTTCTTGTTTCTCGTCTTTGCAATTTCATTCAGTTGAGGAGAGTAGCTGGTAGTCACTTCCCTTTTGATACGTTTATCCTGCAAGAACTCGTCAAACTCTTTGGAGAAGTATTCTCCCCCTCCATCAGATCTGAGCTTCTTGAGTGATCTACCTGTATGATTCTCCACATGTGCTAGATACGTTTTGAAGTAATCAAACACTTCATTCTTACTTTTGATGAAGTGCAGAATAGCACATCTATTATGATCATCAATAAATGAGACATAATACCTTGAGCCTGCCAATGAAGGTTCTTGGCTTGGTCCCCATACATCTGTATGTACTAAGTCCAATAAGTTGTTGTGGGTGTAACCGTTGTGGTTGAATGTTTGTCTTTGTGCCTTCCCAATATGACATGCATCACATCTCTTGATCATGTGTTGCTTTGATATGTTTACTACTCCAAGAACACTTTGATCCCTGCACATATCCTTCAAGGCTCTTTCATTCACATGAGCAAGTATCTTATGCCACACTTCAAGCTCACTTAGGGTTATAGACCCAAAGTTGAATAAAGCTATGTTCTTGGTTTCTCCTAGTTCAAAAGTAAAGAGCCTACCATTATTCTCACCTCTGGCTATCTTCTTGAAGCCTTAACATGGATCTTCCACAAAAGCTCCATGTTGGGCGAACCTATCTTGCAAGCCTTTTTCAACTATTTGGCCTACACTTATCAGGTTTTTAGTGATAGTGGGTACATAGAAAACCTTACTCAAAATTTTTGTCTTGCCATTGGAAGCTTTGACATTACCAATCTTCTCCACATTATGCTTCATATCATCCCCTATTTTCACTTCATGTCTATGCTTTGGACTTTCCAAATTAGATAGAAGAGCAATGTTTCTTAAAACATGATTTGAACATCCTGAATTTATGTAGAACAAATGATCATCTTCTTGACCTTCTTTGTGGCTTAGATTCATAAGAAACAATAAGTCTTCATGTGATTGATCTTCTAGATAATTGTTGAAGTCCCTTCTATTATGGACTTTATTGCTATTGTTGAAGTTGTGTCCACCTCTGCCTCTATTGCTGCCATATCCACCTCTTCCACTTCCTTTCTCGGTCTTCCCATTGAACCAACAATTCTCAATGGTGTGATTGGTCTTATCGCAAATGGCACAAGGTTGAACATTTGCACTTTGGATTTGTCATGCTTTGGCCCTTTCTTCTTCCCTTTCCACTTGCTCTTGCTTGCGAAGTTGGCTTGGGAAGTCTCCTCTTCATCTTCTTTCTTCTTCTTGCCTTTCGGCTTCTTATCCTTCTTATCTGCATATGGAGCACTAGTTGAATTACCATGATAGGAGCTACCTTTCTTTATTCTATTGTTAGCCTCTTGATTGAACAGTTTTCTAAGAAAGATGTTGAATTCTGGAGTTTGAACATCCATGATGAGATCATAAGTTGTGGTGAAGGATAGCTATTGTTTATCACTTCGAATTCCATTGAGGATTTGCCTCATGATGACCTCTTCTTCAACCAGCTCTCCAATGGATGCTTACTCATCCGCAACCTCCTTGACTTTGGGAACAAAATCTATGATGGTTTGTTTAGGTATCTTCTAAATTTGGTTGAGCTCGTTCCAAAGATGATTCTTTCTTGCTCTAGTGCTAGCAAAAAAGAAAGTCTCTAGGGTATCCCAATTCTCTTGAGATGTCTTGCATCCGCTACTATGTGGTAATACAAAGTTAGAGATAGAGTTTAGTATGTACGACCTTGCTTGAGCATCCCTTGCACACCAAAGTGTGAGCTTATCTGTCTCCTCTTGTGATGTCCTCCTTTGGATCTTGGAATAGGCAAAATTTCATCACCAACTACAATTCCATAAAGATTTCTACCTTGGAAATAGGCCTCCATTCTGATTTGCGAAGCCGCATAGTTGTGTCGATCAAGCTTCTCGATCATCAAGGGAAGTCGTCACCCATCTTGGTCTAGCTCTGATACCACTGAAAGAACTTGGGGAAGCTTGTAGGAGGTAGAAAAGTGAGTTGTGAAGCGACAAAGTTTGATCTAGCCAACTGACACAAGACAAGACCTTGAGCTTATGGAGACTCAAATAGACCTTATGGGCATGCGATAAGTGCATAAAAATGCATTGTACTTTGGAGCATCAAGGAGAAAGAGTCGATGCAAAACAGATAGGTTTGTGCATTGGTTAGCTAAAAGAAGTTACTATCTTTGGATGAGACAACGAACTTCAAATGATCATAGCGATCAACATGATTACAATTAGAAAAAATCCTTTTCTGGGAGTGATTCACATAGAGTTGAGTGTATACAATGCACAAGAGCATAAGGAATAGGGTGATTACAATTAGAAAAAATCCTTTTGTGGGAGTGATACACATAGGGTTGAGTGTATAGAATGCACAAGAGTATAAGGAATAAGCAAAATATGCTACTGCAATGTATTAGACACTCAATGGTAGTACCTCCTATTTTTCAGGAATACATAGAGATTGACCTTGAGACAGTAAAACTCAGATTTCTTCCAATCTACTAAACCAAATTGTTTAAACATTCATATGCATAAACTAGGTACTAATACCCTTTCAATGAGCCATGTCACATCCTATTTGGAGCTTTGAAAGGGTACTAATACCCTTTCAATGAGCCATGTCACATCCTATTTGGAGCTTTGTAAAGAGAACAATAGCCTTCGCAAGCTTACTGTTCGCGAAGAAGATGATGCAAAAAAATGAAGGAGCAAAACAATGATGGTCAAAAGTGTATGTATATTGCTTCCATGTATTGTACAAGTGATTTGAAGTCTTTATATAGACTTTGGAAGTGCTCCACTAGTTCTACAAGTGTATTTGTAATTCAAATGAAGGTGGGAATGGTTGTTAGAGGGAATTAATTCACTTTCCTACAATCTAGGAAAAGTGAAAATCTTGTTTGATCTAGTTTTAGGTGATTGATTAATTGATTAAATACAACTCAAACACAAAAAATTCGTGTAATATTAGCTCAATTTTTCTACTTTTACATGTGAAAAGCTCTAGGCTTTTACAATGGTAAATGAACCATCAAAAATCTCTCAAAACAATAAAATAAATGAGCATAGGTAAAAGAACTCTCCAACAGATATTCTTTCAATGTAATCCAAACAATAGCTTTTGATGTAGATCAAATCCATCTCAAGCATAGTGTAAGATTGATGTTTCAGCACCTTAGCCAACCTTGAAACCTCCTTGAGTGGTCTAAGTCATGAATTTTATCCATATTAGGGTCTTTTGCCATCTTTGTCCACCTAAGGCTTGCATAGTTCACATCTTCAACACTCCCCCTCAAGCTTAAGGTGGTAATGTCCATATTAAGTAAGCTCATATCATTTGAGAACTTTGTCAACTTGATCACATCCAAGCTGATGGTGAATATATCTACAACTTGGTCCTTTGTACCTATAAAATGAACATTAATGTCCCCATTTTTAAACTTTTCCCTTACATAATGGTAATGCACCTCAATGTTCTTTCTCCTTGCAGAATACATGGGATTGTTAGCAAGATGTAGGCTTGACATATTACCTTCATAAACTGGAATTGGTTCAAGTTGTATGTCAAAATCTTTGAAGAGCTTCTTTAGCCAGATTGCTTCATATGTACTAAGAGTTAAAGCTCTATATTTAGGCTGTGTTGAACTCAATGCAGCTGTGGGCTGTTTTTTGTTTGCTCATCCATGAGATTGCTTTTCTACCTAGCATGAAAACATAGCCAGAAGTTGACCTTCTATCATAAACACTCCCTAACCAATTTGCATCACTCCATGCTCTTGATTGAAGTTCATCATATGTGTATAGCAACCCATGATTAACTATACTCTTCACATACATTAATACTCTCTTTGAATGAATGATATGTGTATCTATGGTTGCATGCGTGAACTGAGATAAGACTCCAACTATGTAGCACAAGTCCGGCCTTGTGAGTGTAGCATAGATCAATGATCCTACAATGCTCTTGTATAGTGCAAGGTCTTCTAGCTTCTTACCATCTTCCTTGCTTAAATTTACATTTGAATCCATAGGTTGAACTATTGGTTTGAAATCTATCATGCCATACCCAAACAACACATCTAGAATATACTTCTTTTGAGAGAGATAGATAACCTCTTTCCCATAGATCACCTCAATGCCAACAAAGTACTTTAGCACACATAAATTTGAGATTTTGAACTCTCTTCTAAGCTTCTCTTTGATGGTTCTTATCTGTACATCATCATCTGTCACAAGAAGATCATCTACATATATGCATAGCAAACATATCCTATCATTTGTTTTCCTCATATACAAGTGTAATAAAGTGATAGGTAGGAGAAGGTTGAACCACATCCTTGACAGATAGGAGATGGTTGAACTACACCCTAAGAGAGAGGATAAGGAAGTAATCCTCGCTTTTGCGGAAAGTGGTTAGGCCATCACATTCCTAACCAAGAGGTTGTGAGGTCAATTCCTTACATTGGTATCAGAGCCTAGGAAGTAGGCTTGGGCAAGGTGGAATGATCCAATGGCGTCTAAAAAAGGCGCTTGGGCATCCTCTATGTGAAAGGGTAGGAATTGTGGAAGGCACGCGTGTCGGTTTCAAGGATGGACCTTACAATGATTGGGGTGTATCTCTCAATCCGTAGATCGGATTGAGGCGTGTAATATACCGTTGGAAAGCTCTCCAAAAGAACTTTCCAATGAGTTAGCTTGGAAGTGTGAATTCCTTGGCAATCGTGGGGTGGCACTTGATTGAGTGTTCAAGATATCAAGCATGGGTGAGAACAAGGTTCAAGACTGAGGTTGAGAACGAGGGCTCGAGACACCAAGGTTGCGAACAAGAAGGTTCAAGACACCAAGGTTGAGAGCAAGGGTTCAAGAGACAAAGGGTCACAAACAAGGTTCAAGAAACTATGCGAGGTTGAGGGACATCAATTCAAGGGCACCTAGGGAGTTCAAGGGGCTGATCACCGAGGATAGAGGGATACAAGAGCAGATCATTGAGGACAATGATTGAACAAGGGGGGAAGAATGTAATAAAGTGATAGGTAGGAGAAGGTTGAACCACATCCTTGACAGATAGGAGATGGTTGAACTACACCCTAAGAGAGAGGATTAGGAAGTAATCCTCAACCATGGCTTTTGGGGCAAGTGGTTAGCCCATCACATTCCTAACCAAGAGGTTGTGAGTTCAATTCCTTACAACAAGGATGGATTTGCATCACTTGGAGAGACACTACATCTCTTCAAGAAGTCCGCTGGCCCTTTATTCCAAGCCGTTGGGGCTTGCTTTAAGCCATACAAGGCCTTCTTCAACCTGCATACATAGGTAGGATGCTACAAATCTACATATGCTTGAGGTTGTTTCATGAACACATCTTCTTGTAACTCTTTATTCAAGAAAGCATTCTTTATGTCTTTTTTGTAGATAGGCCACCTCCTTGTTGCACATATGGCTATGTGAGCTTTAATGGTAGCCTTTCTTGCCACAAGTCTAAAAGTGTTCTCATAATCTAGCCCTTGTTTCCATGTGAAGCTTTTGGCTACTAGTCTAACCTTGTACTTGGACAAGCTGCCATCTGCATTCCTATCTACACAAGTCTTCCTCATCTATTTTTCAGCCAATGGATGCCAATTGCTCCCTGAAATCCTTCACCCTAAAGGTGTATTCAACAATAGACTTACCAATACCCTTCTTCAAGGAATGGAGTTCATTCTTGAGCTACATCTATCTACTTCTTGTGGAAGCGGCATATATCTTCTCTAAGGCCTCCCAAACATCTCTAGCATGATCCAAATCTGATATATGACCAATCATAGTGTTAGATATTACCTATGATATGTAGAAGATAGCTCTCATATTCCTTTTCTCCTGATCCTTCAACATCTTTAATTCTAGATTCGTGACTTTTGGATCTTTGGGGATCTAGATGGGACTTATCTTCATCTGCACAAAACATAGACCATAAATTTTTTCTCATGATTTATTCAATGACTCTAAATCTCCGTGGCTGATAGTTGTCTTTGTCAAGAAACTCCACTCTTTGAACTAGATCTACCATAATGAATGGGAAAATAGAGTTACACAAAAATGTACCTCTTAGCCTTGATGTCCAAGCCTTTGGTTCATTCTCCTAGAGTCTTCAAAAGATGTTTCCTACTCTGATACTTTAATCCCTCATTTTTGCACACTAGAATTGAAATGAACCCAGTAACTAGGTCCCTTCATACACCTTTTTTGCTACCCTACATCAAAACTCTAATTCACCCGTGTTACAGTGATCCAAATCATTTGCACTTTTATCCACATTTAGTGTGGTTTATAAGATTTCTAAGAAGCTATAGAGCACTTCAAATGGATATGTTATGGTCAGTCAACAAGAATGTACAATACAGACTAAGCACAAATGTAAGATATGTAGAAATTAGGGTTACAAGAATACACCAATTTATCTACACAGAAAACTAATTTTAAGAATTCCTCTCACATAAATTAAGATACATACATAAGCTATTGAATGCACTTTAAATCTCTTGAATTTCGTATGTATAAAAAGAGTTACAACTCTTACAAGTAGACTATGTCTATACCTAGAAGGGACTAGAGGGGGTGTGGGCTTGATAACTCCTTCTTACTCCTCCTCTGTGTATATAACACCCTTCTCTATGTTTTGCTAGCATGGACAGCTCTACTTCAGCTCCATGAGCCTTGGATGACTCTCTCCTTGAGCCTCCTTGAGTATATGTCTCTTGGTCCTCAATGACCTACAAGACTTCGATGCATTTGATGACTCTCCAGCTCTTTTTATAGCTTTGGGATGCCTCTCCCAACCTTTTAACACCTTGGGACTGGCTTGGCTGAGCTTGAAACCTCCCCAAGTTATCCAAATCATGGGTTTTGTCCATATTAAGGTCTTTTGACCTCTCTGTCCACCTAAAGCTTGCATAGTTCACATTCTCAATATTTATTCCATCGATCAAGCTGAATAATTATGAGTGACCAAGTTGAATAATTACCTCAATCCAATCTCTTTGTGGATGATGGGAATCCATCACCCATGATGTCTAATTTCTTTGATACTGTTGTGAGGAGGTGATGTGATATGTCTAGAGATGCGTTGGTGCTAGAATAAACTTGCTCTACACCAAACAATCTAGCTTAACAGATGCTTCATAGACTTCCTTAGCTTCCTAAGAGTATGTATGGAACCACCAAGATATTTAGAGTATCACTATCAAATGTTTGCATCAAATAGATAACTTCTAGATGCAAGAAATTTGAAAAAGTTCTATTTTGGGAAGAGAAGGTCTCAATGTTATGCTTAGAGCTCACAACTTGGTAAGAATTGACTAAAGAGATTTTGCACACATCTAGTTGAAGTGTTTATCTAACCAATGAAAGTCTTTTCATCATTTTATCTGCACGATAAAAGGAGAAATAAGTTTATCAATTTAGGTGGGTCATCCAAACTTTTCACAGTCTAGAATGTATCCAAACATAGTCACCTTCTTAACTCTATACCCCAAGATCTACTAAACTAAACTTGATGAAATTCAAATTATAGATACTAGAAAATTCAATATAAATACCCTAAGCTAAAGTATCACAATTCAAGGAGTACATGTAGAGAAAGTGATTGAACATGCTGACTATAATGATGAAGATACTAAGACAGATAGTAGAGAGAAACTTACTGAATGAACTTAATCAAAGTATGAATGCTATTTCACATATGATATAGAGAGAGTGTAGTGGAATACACATAGATAGTGAGGGCTTACTCTAAGCTAAAAAAAGTTTCTCAAATCCTCACAAAAGTGACTATCCCATGACTAAAATCATGTGTATTTATACACATATTTGAATTTGAACTTGAGTCTTCTTCACCTCAAAGTGTCCCTACATTTGGCGAGTGATTAAAACTGATTCCCAACCACTAGATTCATGGAATTAAGTTCCTAATATCATGAGATTCCATCAGCCCCTTTTGAATTTTACATTTATCCAAGATAACCTCAAAGAGATTATCAAGTATGAGTTCATATATTAGTCTCTATGTGTAGTGACAAATGTGTGTGTAGTGCTTAAGATTTAGCAAAGCTCTTAGGCTTTATAAACATAAGATAATTACATACACACATACAATCATACACACAACATACATAACACACAAACATGCACATATATACACACACATACACATAGATGCATATACATACACACACATACATACACACATATGCACACACATACACACACATAAACATACACATACATATAGATAAATATACATACATATAACCACACATATGCATCATCATACATGAGTGGAGATGTAAGAGATACTTAGCTATCAATGCTATTACTTCATTATGTCTTGGTGATGAATTATTAGTGAATTATGGATGGCGTAGACCTCCAAGAGCATCTTTTAGAGAGTAGTAGATACCAAGATCTCTGGATCTACATTCACATGCATCAGATGTAAACTTTAAATGTGACCCACTCCTAGAGCTCTTGGTTTCTAATGTTACTTCCATTTTATTTGAAGAAATCACAAGTAGGACTCACGTAAAGCTCTCATTTTTTTTAGCTCTTGAAAATAAACAAATTAAAAGAATAAAAATATTTATGCTATAATATTATTAAAAGTAATAAAATATACTAAAAATACACAAATACATACATATATACACACATACACACACACATATTGGAGAATTCCTCTCCTATGTGCAATGGAAAGTGTAGAAGACCTTCTCAAGATCAAGAATGTTACCTATTACTAAACCTTGGAATGAAAATCGGTATCAATTGAAATGAGCTATTAAACACTCAATTTGGAGTAGTTTTGGTTTGGCAACTCTTTGCCTCAAGATAGGCTACCTGTCCACTTAGTTAGGCTAAACTAGACTTCACTAAAACCTGAATAACTCACAGAACATGATGAATTTGACAAAACTGTTTTGGATAGAAGAAGTGTGGAAGATAATATTTCCAACAAATATTTAAACTCTCAAACTAGGTACATACATTGACAAATATGGCTCTCCCAATCAGACTACCCTGAAATGGTGAGCGACTAGACATAGTCTATGAGACTGAAGAAAATGAAATGATTGAAACCAAATGAACTACCTACAAGGGGACTTCAGTGCCTTCTTCCTCTATTCTTGAGTGTCCTCCCTTGCCTCTTTTATAGCCAAGTGACCACAAGATGTTATGATGAGTTTGAGAGCTCTTCTTTATAACTCCCCCACTACTTTGAGCAACCACTCTTCTCTTCCAGTTCAGTTTTTGGATTCGATTCTCTTTTGGTTGATTATCTTTTGGCCTCCATTACTTGCCAAAGTAAATGCTTTCATTTTTCATTTTTTATTTGCTTTCTTTTTGAATAAAATCCTTTTTGTGAAATATATATGATCTTGCTTCTTTATTTTTAACACTCCCCATCAAGCTCACATGTGAGCATGCACCTTCAGCCATATCCTGCAAGTTGATTTCATCCTTGAACCTCTTTAGCTTAGAAGCATCTAAGGAATTTTTAAAATGTCTACAACTTTTTCATTAGTTGTAATGAACCTTATATCCACATCCTTGCTCATAAATTTTTCTCAAGCATAATGATAATGCACTTCTATGTGCTTACTTCGTGGATGAAACATTGGATTTTTTTGTAAAGTGAATGTTACACATATTTTCCCCATAAATTGGAATGGTCTCTACCTGCACATCAAGATCAGCCAAGAGCTTCTTAATCCATATAGCTTCACAAGTTGCAAAGGCTAATCGTCAATATTCAGCTTTTGTAGATGATAGTGCAACAGTAGGTTTGTTCTTCGAGCTCCATGTGATAGGTTTGCTACCTATCACGAATACATAATCTAAAGTGGATCTTCTATCTTCCTTTGCATGAGCCAAATTAGCATCTCTAAAGCCCATCACCTACAATTATTCATCATATCTATAAAACAAGGTCTGATTGACTGTGTGCTTCACATATCTTAGCACTCATTTGGCTGAATTTAAATGTTAACTTGATGGAGTTTACATAAATTGAGAAAGAACTACAATTGATATAACACAGATTTGGTCTTGTGATTGTAGCATAGATCAATGAACCTATAACTATGTAGTTACATCATGTAACTTCTCTCCATCATTTGAGCATAGCTTCACATTTGTGTTCATCAGTTGAGTGAGGAGTTTACATTCACTCATTCCAAATCTGAAAAGAACATCCAACAGATACTTTCTTTGCATCAAGTAGACGCCATCTTTCCCATACACTAGCTCAATGCCAAAAAAATATTTCAGCACACCAAAGTCTGAATTTTTAAATTCCTTACCAAGTTTTCTTTTTATCTCTTGTATTCTTGCAGCATTACTTTTTGTTATGATGAGATCATCAACATATATACAAATGTATAGGTGCTTTTCTTCTTCTTTCTTCATGTAGAGAGAAGAATTTGCACTACTTGGACTATACCCACACCTTGTGAGGTACTCAACTAATCTTTGGTTCCAAGCATGTGGTGCTTACTTCATCCCATAAAAAGCTTCTTTCAATCTATAAACAAAATCTAGATGCTTTTTATCTTCAAATCCAATCGGTTGACTCATGTATACCTCTTCTTGAAGTCC
Source organism: Ceratopteris richardii (assembly GCA_020310875.1). Lineage (NCBI taxonomy): Eukaryota > Viridiplantae > Streptophyta > Polypodiopsida > Polypodiales > Pteridaceae > Ceratopteris > Ceratopteris richardii. The sequence goes on along the minus strand of CM035420.1, from coordinate 32,239,042 downwards.
TCCATTGAGAAAAACATCTTTTATGTCAAGTTGGTACAATGGCCATCTCCTTGTTGCACTCACTGCAATCAAGGTTCTTATTTTTCCCATCTTTGCCACTGGGCTGAAAGTCTCTTCATAGTTGATGCCGTGAATCTGCTTGAATCCTTTTGCTACTAGTCTAGCTTTATGCCTAGCTAGAGAACCATCATCATTTCTCTTTAGTTTAAACACCCATTTGTTTTGGACAATCTTCATACCTTTAGCCTTTGGAACTAGCTCCCATGTGTGATTATCCTTGAGATATTTTATCTTTTCTTGCATAGCTTGCTACCATTCTTTTTCTTTACATGTGTCTTCATATGCATTCGGTCTTTTGTCTTTGACCACCTATGTCATATATGCAAAATGCTTTGCAATAAAACTAGCTGACCCTTTGAATTGGATATCTTGCTCTCAAAGACCTCCTTTCATTTCCTTTTGAATATTGCTTCTTCAACTGGTTCAACTTTACCTTTGGCATAATCATCTCTTCGTACTCTTCTTCACTTGCATTTGCATCACTATTTTGGGCAACACCTTCAGCTTCAAATCTTTCGTAACCTGATGTTGGTGATGAGAAATGACTCCTTAGTCTCCCCTTCCATGTTGAGATTTCTTCATATGATGTAGAAGCTTCTAGACCTGATATTTGAGTGCTTATTTGCTGAAATTCTTCTTGGACATTACCTCCATCATCTTCGCAATCCTCTTCAAGAATCTTCTCTTTCCCTTTGTCTCCAAACCATGGTCTTAGCTCATCGAATACCACATCTCATTAGACTTGTAGCTCCTTTGTCACTGGATTGTAGCACCTATATCCCTTTTGCTCTGACATATAACTTACGAAAATAAATTTTTCTAGCTTTGGCTCCATCTTTGTCCTTAGTTCTTGAGGAATGTGAACATAACAAACACATCTAAAAACTTTGAGATGTGTAAGGTCAGGTTTCTTATCAGAATAAAACTCCTTGGGAGATAAAATTAGTGGAACCTTCATCTCATTGAGCATGCATCTTGCAACTTTTGTGATATGTCTATTTTTCCTCTCAGCAATTCTATTTTGTTGAGGTGTTTACCTACATGTAAGTTGTTGCTTGATGGCATTTTCATAAAGAAAATCTGAAAATTCTTTGGAGAAATATTATCCTCCTCCATCAGACGTCAAGGTCTTTATGTATCATCTTGTTTCATTTTCTACCTATGCTTTAAATCTCTTGAACATAGAGAACACATCTGGTTTTTGTTTTATGCAGAACATCCATACTTTTCTTGAATGATCATAAATAAAAGTTAAAAAATATATATTACTAGCCATCGATGGTTGTTGTGATGGTCCCCATACATTCGTGTGTATCAAGTTGGGGACATTCCTTGCCACATAGTTGCTCTTATTGAATGATTATCATGTTTGCTTTCCTAGTTGGCATGCTTCAAAAAACTCATGTAGTCCAGCATCATTGAATCTTGGAAGACCTCTTACCACTTCATGGTTTCTCATGTCCTTGAGCTTAGGAACGTTGATATTGTTGGAGAATTCCTCTCCTATTCACAGTGGAAAGTGTAGAAGACCTTCTCAGGATCAAGACTTTTACCTATAACTAAACCTTAAAATGAAACCCAATATCAACTAAAGAATATATTGAACTTGCGATTTGTTCACTCAAACTAGACACTAATAGATTTCAAATAAGCTATCAAACATGCAATTTGGAGTAGCTTTGGTTTGGCAAATCTCTACCTCAAAATAGGTTGCTTATGCACTCAATTAGATTGAAAACTAGACTTCATTAAAAGATGAATCACTCACAGATCATAATTAATTTGATAAAAAAACTAGAATTTCTTGAGATACGCTTTCAACGAATATTTAAACTCTAAAAATGGATACATATATTGAGAGATATGACTCTCACAATCAGGCTACCTAGCAATTGGTATGTGACTCAACGTAATGTATGAGATTGAAGAGAATGAAATGCCTGAAACCAAATGAACTACCTACAAAGGGACTTCAATGCCTTCTTCCTCTATTCTTGAGTGTCCTTACTTGTCTCTTTTGTATCCAAACGACCACAAGCTCTCATGATGAGTTTGAGAGGTCTTCTCCATAACTCCTCCACTACTTTGAGTAGCCACTCTTCTCTTCCAATTCAGTTTTTGGATTTGATTCTCTTTTGATTGATTCTCTTTCGGCCTCCACTACTTGCTAAAGTAAATGCTTCCATTTTTCATTTTTTTATTTTCCTTCTATTTGAAGAAAATTCTTTTTGAAAAATATATATGATCTTTCTTCTTTGTTTTTAACACTCCCCCTCAAGCTCACATGTGAGCTTGCACCTTTAGCCATATCCTACAAGTTGATTTCATCCTTGAACCTCTTTATCTTAGAAGCATCTAAGGACTTTGTAAACATGCTTGCAACTTGCTTAGTAGTTCTGATGAACTTTATATCCACAGCCTTGCTCAAAACTTTTTCTTTAACATAATGATAATGCAATTTTATGTGTTTACTTCGTGCATGAAACATTGGATTGTTTGTCAAGTGAATGCTTGACACATTGTCACCATAAATTGGAATGGCATGTACTTGCATATCAAGGTCAGCCAAGAGCTTCTTAATCCACATAGCTTCCCAAGTTGCAAAGGCTAATCCTCTATATCCAGCTTTTGTAGATTATAGTGCAACAGTAGGTTGCTTCTTAAAGATCCATGTGATAGGTTTGTTGCCTATCATGAATACATCACCTGAAGTGGATCTTGTATCTTCCTTCGAACTAGCCCAATCAACATCACTAAAGCCCTTCACCTATAATTCTTCATCATATCTATAAAACAAGGCATGATTGACTATGTGAAATCCAATGATATAACACAAATCTAGTCTTGTGATCGTAGCATAGATCAATGAACCTATAATACTCTTGAATGTAGTTACATCATGTTACTTCTCTCCATCATTTGAGCATTACTTCACATTTGTGTCCATATTTTGAGTGAGTGGTTTGCATTCAGTCATTCCAAATCTAAAAAGAACATCCAACAGGTACTTTCTTTGCATCATGTAGATGTCATCTTTCCCGCAGACCATCAATGCCTAAAAATTATTTTAGCTCACCAAGATCTGAAATTTTAAGCTCCCTACCAAGTTTTCTTTTTATCTCTGGTATTCCTACAACATTACTTCCTGTTATGATGAAATCATCAACATATATGTAGATGTATACTTGCTTGCCTTCTTCTTTCTTCATGTAGAGAGAGGGATCTGCACTACCTGGACTATAGCCACAACTTGTGAGGTACTCAACCAATCTTTGGTTCCAAGCATGTGGTGTTTGACCTTCAGCCCATACAAAGCTTTTTTCAATCTACAAAAAGAATCTGGATGCTTTTTATCTTCAAATCCAATCAGTTGAATTATCTATACCTCTTCTTGAAGTTCACCATTGAAAAAAGAATTTTTTATGTCAAGTTGGTACAATGGACATCTCCTTCCTACACTCACTACAATCAAGGTTCTAATTGTTCCCATCTTTGCAACTAGGCTGAAAGTCTCTTCATAGTCAATGCCATGAGTTTGCTTGAATTCTTTTGCTACTAGTCTAGCTTTATGTCTGGCTATAGAACCATAAGCTTTTCCCTTTATTTTAAACACCCATTTATTTGAAGCAATCTTGATACCTTCAACCTTTGGAACAAGCTCCCATGTGTGATTGTTCTTGAGAGATTTTATCTCTTCTTTCATAACTAATTCCTGCCATTCTTTTTGTGTAGATGCTTCTTCATATGGATCGGGTTCTTTGTCATCGACCACCAGTGTCATATATGCAAAATGCTTTGCAATAAAACTATCATAGCTCAGCCTTTGAATTGGATACCTTGCTCTTGAAGACCTCCTTTCATTTCCTTTTGAATATTGCTTCTTCAACTAGTTCAACTTTACCTTTGATGTAATCACCTCTTCATACTCTTCTTCACTTGCACTTCAATAACTATTTTGGGTAGCACTTTCAGCTTCAAATCTTCCATAACCTGATGTTGGTGATGGTAAATGACTCCTTAGTCTCCCCTTCCATGTTGAGCTTTCTCCAAGTGATGTAGAGGCTTTTGGACCTGACATTTGAGTGCTTGTTTCCTGAAATTCTTTGTGGACAGCACGGCCTCCATCATCTTCACAATCTTTTTCAAGAATCTTCTCTTTCCCTTTGTCTCCAAACCATGGTCATATCTCATCAAATACCACATCTCGTGAGACTTGTAGCTTGTTTGTCACTAGATTGTAGCACCTTTATCGTTTTTACTCGAATGAATATCCAATGAAAATACATTCTAACTTTGCCTCCATCTTTGTCCTTAATTCTTGAGGGATGTGAACATAACACACACATCCAAAAAATTTGAGATGTGTAAGGTCAAGTTTCTTACCGGAATAGATCTCAACTACAAGGAATACGGGCGTATAGCGACGGTTAAGGCGACATAATTTCGTCGCTCTAAAATTGCAACATGCATCGTAATTAGCGTCGCGCACGGACCGTCAATTAAATGATGCATAACATGATGGTTTTTGCGACTTGTGATGCGACGGGAATGCGACGCTCCCATACAACGGTGCTAAAATGACACTATTTAAAAGTGTCGCATAAGTGATGCTTTTCTGCATCGCATAGGCGACGATGCTTGCCATTGCATAAGCGACACTAAAAGATGTCGATTATGCAATGACGAGCAGCTTCGCTTACACGACGGTCTGTTGACGGACAAAAATTAAAACGTTGGAGGCTCTTCAATTGGCATTTTCACGCATCCGATCAAAGAGCTCTCTGACATTCGCAATTACGCTGCGCTTACGAGCTGAAGCAAGTATATGCAGAGTTGTTGTTTTGCCTAAGCTCTCTCTTATTGTTTCCCTCTGTCTCTGTTTCTCTCTTTGAATTCTCTCTTATTGTTTCCCTCTGTCTCTGTTTCTCTCTTTCTACATCTTTCTCTCTTTGAATTCTCTCTCTCTCTCTCTCTCTCTCTCTCTCTCTTTTCTTTCTCTATTTATTGCAGGTTATTCAAGAAGCTAAGCGAGCAAAAAGTATGGCTAACAATTGTAAGTACAATTTCTATTCTTTGTAGATCATTTGAATTGTGTTATTTTCATTACATAGCATACTCACACTTACTGATATGCACTCATACACTTATACATGATGAAGATGCACTTTCACACATATACACATATACACATGCACATACACACACATATATACACACCGATACATGTGCACATACACTTAGATATACACATATACACATGCATATGCACAAACATTCCTACAACCACATAAAAAGACTTACATGCATGCACTATTGCATATATATATATATATATATACACACACACACACACATACACACATTAACATATATGCAAATACATGTATATGCACATCCACATGCATGCGCATTCACATGCATGCACATGGATGCAAATGGAAATGCATCCACATACACATGCATGTTTCATACATATACACATGCATATACATATACATATACATATACACACATATACATATACATGCATATACATATACACACACATACATATACATGCATATACATATACACACACATACACAAGAACATGCACATACTCATACACACATATACACTTATACATGCACATGCACATACATACATATACACACACATACACATGCACATACAAAAAAAAAATCGAAAATTGTACCGTCGCTTATGCGACGATACCCGTTTTTTTTCCAATTCGGGGGCGTCGCTACGCCCCCTTTTTCTTGTAGTGCTCCTTGGGAGTTAAATTATGCACTCTAGCTATTGTGCGCTTGTTCATAAAATAAACAGCCATATTAGCTGCTTTAGCCCAATAATTTAGTGGCACCTTCATGTCATTGAGCATGCATCTTGCAACTTCTGTGATATGTCTATTTTTCCTTTCAACTACTCCATTTTGTTGAGGCATGTACCTACATGTAAATTGTCCCTTGATGCCATTTTCATAAAGAAAATCTCAAAATTCTTTTGAGACATATTCTCCTCATCCATCAGATCTCAAGGTCTTTATGTAGCATCCTGTTTCCTTTTCTACATGTGCTTTAAAATCTCTTGAACATGGGGAACACATCTGATTTTTGTTTTATGCAGAACATCCATACTTTTCTTGAATGATCATCAATAAAAGTGAAAAAACATCTATTGCTAGCCACCAATGGTTGTTGTGATGGTTCCCATACATCCATGTGTATCAAGTCGACGACATTCCTTGCCACATAGTTGCTCTTCTTGAATGGTTGTCGAGTTGGCTTTCCTAGTTGGCATGCTTCACAAAACTCATGTAGTCCAGCATCATTGAATCTTGGAAGACCTCTTATCACTTCATGGTTTCTCATGTCCTTGATATTGGGAATGTTGATATGTCCAAAACCTTTGTGCCACAAATTGATTTCAACAATCCTCTTGTTTCCAAACTGAATATACATCACCTTTACATGTGGTTGTTGAATGTCCAAAGTGAACATACTACCTTCTTTCCTTCCTTGACAACAACCTTGAATCCTTCTTTTGGATTCTTTATAAAGCAACCTTTTTTGTTGCCAATAACATGATATCCTTTCTCTACCATTTGTCCTACTAAAATCAAATTCTTTGCAATAGTAGGAACATGAACATTAGACAATACCTTCTTGTTCCCAAGCTTGATATCTCCAAAATGCTCAATTGTGTGTTGAAAATCATCACTGGTACCCACACATCCTTTTCCACTTGGAGCTTATAGATTTGCGAATAAATCTCTTTGTCATGTCATATGGTTGCTGCAACCCGAATCTATAAACCATTTTTTATCATCACTTCTCAAGTTTTTGTACTCATGCTTCATGGCAAGCATGGTTTGCTTATCTCCTTCACTTGATGTACTTGCATAGTTATTTTGGCTCCTTTGGTTGCCTCCATTCAACCTTCCATTCTTTTGGCAACAATGATTTGCATAATGTCCTAGTTTACCACAATGATTACATGTTATACCTTTATGAGGATTGTATGAACCTTGACCGCTTCCTCTATTTCTTGATCAACCTCTTCCATATGTGCTATCATTTGAGTTTTCCTTGTTGTCCTCCGAGTTGTGTTGGCTGAAATTTGTGTTGTTGTAGCTTGTTCTTCTTCCTCCTCTTGAGCTCCTTCCTCTACCTCGACCTGCATATAACATTTGGCTATGGCTGTCCTTACCTTTGTTGCCTTCTCCTTGTTGAGCAACCTCTTCAACCACAATATTTGATATAATCTCCTTGAATGTTGATAGAGGATCTCTATAAAGAATGTTTGTGATGAGGGGTTTCCACTTTTCTTCACTCGTCAAGCCGTTGAGGGCTGTTTGGATGATGTCATCCTCTTCTATCTTGCATCCAACTGATGCTAGCTGATCTCCAAGCTCCGTGATTCAATGTATACTCACTAATGCTTTGGCTATGTGTTGACACTCAAGGTTAAGGACAAAGCATGGAAGCGCATCAAAGACGTGGACACACAAGAAGAAGGAGCATGTCGGGAGCTCCAAGAAGCACATGTCAAATTTTTAGAACAAATCCCTATAAAAATAGTGATTTTTATCACTAAAAACCATTGTAAATACCATTTTCCATTTTGGCAACTCCATTTTTTCAAGCCGATGAGTCCTTGAGCTTGAGGAGTATTAGAAGTATCATCCTACCAATTTTCATAATTTTTAGATTCCATTTGAGCCCCCAAATAAGCCCTGGAACCTAATTTTTAACCAAGCTGGACACTAGGTCTGGACAGGGCCAAAACCACTCAAAAAACTATAAAAATGGCTGGAGAGCTCATTTTTGAGGTTAGCTTGTTGTAGATTTGAGCTTTGTAAGAGATTTCTTTTGTAATCGAGGATTTCCATTGTTCCACTCTTTGCTCTTACCTTGTGCGTGTGTGTGTATATGTGTGTGCATGCTTGTGTGCTTTCACTCATGCACTTGTGTCATCACTTGCTCATGGTCTTCATACTGGTCCTCATATCTCCATGGATTGACATTTATGAGGTGAAGCTCCTCACATTGGTACTTGCTAGTGTGCTAGAGTGACACCAAATTTGGCACCGTTGAGAGCGTGTGACGGTAAGATGTAGAGTAGCAATGTTGGAAGCTAAAAAAATCACCATTTTGAGTTCAGTTTCTAAGTTTTTCTTCTCCTTCATCATCATCATCAGCACCATCTCCTCCCATCATCACCTTCTCTGCTTTTTTTGCTTTTTGATAGTACATTCCCTATTTTTGCCTCTTTTTCTTCATTCTTGGCTATGTGAGGAGTTCAGAGAGAGGCTAGAGCTAAAGCGTGGATGAAATACAGAGATTTGCACCAGTAAAACGTCAAAAATCTGAGTGACAGTATCGTAGAGTGACAAGACCTGCATTTGGTATCCCAAATGTCATATCGTGAGTTTGGTGGGTGACCTTGCATCTACAGGCAGACGGGAGTGACATTAGAGAACCTAAGGTACACATATTTGCAAAAATTTTTGAGTTTGGGTGTCAAAAACTTCAAGTATCATGTCCGGTTGAGTTTTGGTATCGCGATAGCAGAACTCCCTTGTATCACGATACTTGTCGAGGTATCATATCGTGCATACCCACTTGAGGTATCACGATACCATTCTGGTATCGTATCATCAAGTGCTGGTATCACGATCGCAGTCGCCCTAGTGATATCGTATCGGGTCGATCATGATATCGTATCTTCGATGGAGCGGTATCATATCGCCAACTCGGTATTGTATCGCCTCCTATTTTTGTATCATATCCTCTAATCCTTTAGTATCCTATCACTCAAAGATTCAGTATCGTATCATGAGTTACTTTAGTATCGTATCGTGTGATTTTTGGTATCGTAATCGTCTCGGTTCAGTGGTATCGTATCACAAGGTCAAGCGGTATCCTATCATTTACAAATTGGTATCGTATCATGCAAATCAGAGGTATCGTATCGTGATCACTTCCAGTATCCTATCGTGGAAGTTGGCATCGCCTTGGTGGTATCGTATCGCTTGATGTGGTATCGTCCATAGTGGTATCATGTATCGTGAAAATTTGGTATGGTATCGCCTGTTCTGAGGTACTCCCTGAGGGATCCTGTTTCCTTGTTTTAATCCCCAGAACCCTCAACTGGCATAACTTTCTCATATGAAATCCATTTGTTGTGATTTTGGGTTCGTTGGAAAGCTCGTGGGGACTAGGAAACCAAGGAGCTCCAAAGGATTTTGAGCAATACAAGAGAACCTTGGGACCAGAAGACAAGGCTTATGAACCTGAGATCTAGCAGACACCTAGGCAAGGATAGACAAAGCATTAGATCATCTAAGGCTAGTGTCAACCATACAACTAAGTCTTGGGCACAGCAATTAAGTGGTTATTCCTACCCACTTAAGTTCTGAAACAAGTGATTCAGAAATGTCTTTTAGCATGGAAAGACCCACACACACCTCAAGTACTGTCTATTTACAAACACCAGAAGGTCCCTATAAGACACAATTGAAATATATCAAGACCAACCGATTAGGTGCCCACATCTATGACGATGGTCCAAGACGATCAGTGGTTCAACTCAAAAATCCAAATCAACCTTTTGGACTTGAACACCCCGTGGTCAAGATCGAAGAGGGTTCATATATCAATAAGGAAGGAACCATGTATGTGGTTACCATCTTACTAGATAGGATAGATGAGTTTGGAAATATCATTCCTGAGAATGAGATAGGAGACCTAGAGCAAGGAGATGTAGAACGAGAACGCAAGAGTCCCAGACGTAAGTCAGTCTTGACTAGAGTAATCACTCCAGATTGGATGCCTCAAGACAACAAAAGCATAGAACTATTTGTGAATAGAGAAATGGAGGAAGCCTTTTGGAGATTTAAGCCAGATAAACCTAGCCCAAGAGTCATCATCTACGAGTTCAAAGATCCTGAGACACTAGGCAAAGTTGTCTATCTAGATAACACATTGGAGAAAATGTTCTTTGTAACAGAGCAAGATAGGCATGCCTACACTTTGCAGGGTGAATCAATTTTACCTCCGCTAAGATCTAGCATTTCCCATGGTATCCAAGGAGCTGAATCATCCAAGGCTCATGAAACCCAGCGGGAAAGAGCTAGAGAGAGACCTGAGGTGAGCTTTGCACACACTGTGGGCAGAGACAGATCAGGACTAGAAGGTGAAAGACTTGAAAGGGAGAGACAGAGAGCACATAGGCATCCAATAAATGAACATGATTTTCCATTGACTAGACCCTGAGAGCACTCAAGAACCCTTAGACCTTCTCAAGTGGTTAATGTGAAGAGAGATGGTGGATGCAATCCAAAGATGAGTAGGTGCCGCTACAACCAGCTTCACACCAGCCAACTGAGACTTCAGAGTTGATTAGTAGACCCTTTGAGCTTCCTAAATCCACCAAAATATCAGCCAAGTACTTTGGAACATGTATCCCAAAAGTTTAAGTCAAGACCGACAAGTTGCGAAATGACTAGCTCCCAAAACTTGCTATTTTTGGACATACACCTGCTGAAAAAATGAACAGTGCTCTCAACCTGGAAGGAATTAGAAAAATTCCTTTTGGGCATAGCAAATAGACTTAGCAAGCTTCCTATTCCAAGTTAAAACACTTCAAATGATGGACTGAGCACTGAGAACAAGTTTCATCAAGTTCTGGAACATTCCCACAATTCTCGGGGCTCTGCAGAGATAGACCAGTAAGCAGTAAAATGCAGATATCTCCAAAAGTATAAATCCAATGACCTTGAAAATTTATAGGTAGAAACTAGACAGTAAGAGCTATCCAACGCACTTTAAAACACTGAAAAAGGTTCAGTAAAACTCGAGATATGACCTTCTGAAGTTACTGCTCTGAGTGAGTATAGCAGAGAACAAAACAGAGAGGTAGATGATAATAAATGTATAGATTCACATATGATTACAACCACATTGGCAATGAATCTTTGCACAATGGGAGTAGAATGATAGAGCTATGGAGTAAGCTCTTCAATCTCTACAAAATGACATGAAGTGGTCACGTACAAGGCTTGCTAATCGCCTCTTCCTTCTTGCTCCTTTTATAGCAATTCTTGGAGGGAGTTTTGAATTCGAATTCGAATGGCTCCACCTAAAAGTGATCCCCAAAGTTAGGAGAGATTCCCTCAGCTCAAAAATTCGTGATTTTGGTAGTTGGAGCCACGAATTTGCTTTTACATCATGGATGAGGTAAGCCATCCTTTTCCTTTTTTTCTTTTTCCATTTACAAGAGATAAAATGTACTCTTTTACAAGAGGTGTTCACATGACTACTCATGTGACTTACAAATGAGGATAATATCAAGCATATCAAGCATGTAGGCTTGGGCAAAATGCACCAACAGCTCCCCCTCAAGCCTAACATGCTTGGCCTCCAAATAAGTCTTCAATTGTCCTTGATTTCCTGCAAACCAATCATCAACTTGAATCTACTTAATTTCGTACCATCAAGAGCTTTCGTCAACATGTCTGCACATTGCATATCTGTAGAGACGTAGGATAGTTGAATATCCTTGCTCATTAGCTTCTCCCTTACATAATGGTAGTGGACTTCAATATGCTTGGTTCTAGCATGGTATACCGGATTAGCTGCTAGATGTAGTGAGCTTGTGTTGTCACCAAAAATGTGAGGTGTTGAAGAATGAAGTCCAAGATCTGTGTACAAAGATTTTAACCACATGATTTCTTGAGTTGCATTAGCCAAACCTCTATATTCTGCTTCAGTAGAAGATAATGCCACGGTTGGTTGCTTCTTCGATGACCAAGAAATGATTTTTGAACCTGCAAATGATATATACCCTGATGTGCTTCTTCTATCATCTTTAGATCCGGCCCAATCTGCATCTGAGTAGACCTTTAGCTCAATATCTGAAGTATATGAATAGAACAAACCTTCATTCATGGTCCCCTTTAGGTACTTGAGGACTCGCTTGGCCGCTTCCATATGTGGTCTTCTCGGCTTATGCATAAACTGACTCAATATGCTAACACTATAGCATATATCCACCCTTGTGAGTGTTGCATAGTTCAAACTTCCAACCAAGCTTTGATAGCTTGTGATGTCTTCAATTGGCTCTCCTTCATAAGCACTAAGCTTATGATTTTGCTCCATAGGTGTACCTGCACACTTGGTATTTTCCATCTTGAACTTGACGAGCATGTCATGGACATACTTCCTTTGTGTGATGTATATACCTGAATCTGTGTAGATCAACTCCAATCCAAGAAAATAAGTGAGTGGTCCGAGGTCACTTATTTTGAACTCCTCCTTCATTTGACTCTTTACCTGTTTGATTCCTTCAAGATCATTGCCTGTGATAATAATATCATCAACATACACACATAAATAGATCACTTCAGATCCATTCCTCTTTATGAACAAAGAGGTATCCGCCTTGCTAGCTTTGAATCCTTGGTCCTGCAAATAAGTAACCAATCTGAAATTCCAAGCTCTTGGAGCTTGCTTCAATCCATACAAAGCTTTCTTTAGTTTGCATACATAGTTAGGATGATGTGCATCCTCATATCCAGGAGGTTGTGCCATATACACTTCCTCAGAAATCCATCCATTCAAGAAGGCATTCTTTACATCAAGTTGATAAAGATTCCAATTTCTAGATGCAGCAAGACTTATGAGAACCCTAATTGTAGGCATTTTTGCAACAGGAGAGAAAGTCTCCTCATAATCAATACCATGGGTTTGAGCAAACCCTTTAGCAACTAACCTTGCTTTGTGTCTATTTATACTTCCATCTGGATTCCTCTTGATTTTGTATATCCATCGAGATCCGATTATCTTCATAGATGGCTTGTTAGGTACAAGCTCCCAAGTGTCATTCTCCTTCAAGGCTTCCATTTCTTCATCCATTGCATCTCTCCAAGCTTTCTTGCTTTGTGCTTCTTCGAATGTGGTAGGTTCTTCATTGGTTGAATCCTTTGCAATGTAGATTGAGTGCTTGGTGACCAAAGAAGTATCATAACCAAACCTCTCTGGTTTCTTCTTCTCCCTCGAAGACCTTCTAAGTGGTTGATGTGAGCTCTCGGGTCCATATGTAGCATCCTGCATCTTTGCTTTACCTTTGTTCTTCCATAGCTTTAGTCTTTCCAAGTCTTCTAGGTCAATCTCCGAATCACTTTCTTCAATCTGCTTTGGCTCCTTTGGTTGAAGTGATGGAAAATCTTCATCCAAGTCATATGGCAGCTTCACTTTCCTGTCATCATCAAACCATGATTTGTTTTCATCAAAAATTACATCTCTACTCACAGAAAATCCTTTATTGGTTGGATTGTACAATCTATATCCTTTTTGGTTTTGATCATAACCAATGAATACACACTTCTCTGCCTTGGGATCCAATTTCCCTCTTACTTGAGAAGGAATGTGAGCATAGGCTAAGCATCCAAAGATTTTACAATGCTCTAGACTAGGTCTTCTTCCATTCCACACTTCATATGGAGTGGTTCCATCTAGTGACTTAGATGGAAGTCTATTTATGAGATATGTGGCTGTCGACACAGCCTCTGCCCATAGGTAGTTCGGCAATCCCTTTTCGTTGAGCATGGACCTTGCAGCTTCGACGATAGCTCTATTCCTCCTCTCTGCTACACCATTGAGTTCAGGTGTATACCTTGTAGTGACTTCCCTTTTAATGCCTCTTTCATGCAAGAAGGCATCAAATTCAGAAGAGAAGTATTCTCCTCCACCATCTGATCTGAGTCTTTTCAAAGTCCTACCTGTTTGATTTTCAACAAGAGCAATATACTTCTTAAAGCAATTAAACACTTCATCCTTGTGCTTCATGAAAAACAGAATGGTCCACCTGCTACAATCATCTATGAAAGACACATAATATCTTGAGCCTGATATAGATGGCTCCTTACTTGGACCCCACACATCCGTGTGCACTAGATCCAAAGGATTTTGATACATATATCCTTTCTTATTGAAAGGTTGTCTATGAGCCTTGCCGAGTTGACAAGCTTCACACTTATAAATCATGTGTTGCCTTGTGATATTAGGCAAACCAAGTACACTTTGGTCCCTGCAAATCTGTTTGAGTGTCCTCTCACCAATGTGAGCAAGCCTTTTGTGCCATATCTCCAACTCTGTTAGAGTTTGAGATCCATAGCTAAACAAAGCTATGTTCTTTGTATCTTCCACTTCAAAAGTGAAAAGCCTTCCTGTCTTTTCTCCTTTGGCAATCCTTCGAAAGCCTTGCCTTGGGTCTTCAACATATGCTCCAAATCGATTGAATCTAACCTGCAATCCTTTTTCAACAATCTGTCCAACACTTATTAAATTTTTGGTAATTGTAGGGACATACAAGACTTTGCTTAAGAGGTTCATATTCCCATCTGATGTCTTCACATTACCTATCTTCTCCACTGAGTGCTTTGTGTCATCTCCTGTCTGCACTTCATGCTTGTTATGAGGATCTTCCAAATCAGAAAGTAAAGCCACATTTCCTGCTACATGGTTCGAGCATCCCGAATCAATGTAAAATATGTGATCATCATCCTTACCCTTCTTTGTTGATAGATTCATAATCAATAATGAATCTTCTTGACTTTGGTCCTCTGCATAGTTATTGTAATCTCTTCTTCCTCTATGGCCACTTTGATAGTTGTTGTTGTTGTTGTAATTGTTGTTGTAGTAGTTGTTGTTGTTGTAGCCTCCATTGTACCTACCTCTATTTGATCCATAGCCACCTCTATTGAATCCTCTTCCTCTTGAGTTCCTTGGATTCCTGAAACATTCTTCAGTAGTATGGTTAGATAAGCCACATATGTTGCAAGGTTGAGATGATTGGAATCTCCCCCTGCCTTGCTTTCCACCTCTGCCTCTTCCTCTAGCTCTTCCTCTACCTGCAAAGTTTGCTTGGAAAGAGCTTCCTTCATCTTCATTCTTCCTATTCTTTGACTTGTCCTTGACCTTAGCTTTATCAGAATATAAGGCAGAAGTTTGATTACCTCTTGAGGACTCACCACCTTTGCTAATCTTTGCTTCATGAGTGAAGAGTTGGCCCATGAGTGTGTTGAGGTCGGGTACATGCATATCCATGTATAAATCCATGGCTGTTGTGAATGACTCCCACTTGTCGTCTGCTTTGATTCCATTCATGATTTGTCTTATGATTTGCTCCTCTTCAATTACCTCTCCAATGCTTCCAAGTTGGTCGGAAATCTCCTTCATCTTTGTGACATAATCAGTCACATTTTGCTTCGGGCTTTTCTTCATTGTTGTGAACTCCATCCACAATTGGTTCTTCCTTGCTCGAGTGTTGGAAGAGAAGAAAGAAGCAAGTGCATTCCAGGTTTCTCTTGATGTCTTGCATCCCTTGACATGAGGTAAAAGAAAATCAGAGATTGAGTTTAGAATATAGGACCTTGCAAGTGCATCCTTCGAACACCAATTCGAAAGTCCTTCCACTTCTTCATGTGATGGTTGCCCTTTGTTCCTCATGGTTGGCATTGCTTCATCTCCGGATATGAATCCATATAGATTCCTCCCTTGAAGGTAAGCCTCCATCCTTAGAGACCATGCCGGATAGTTGTTTCGATCCAATTTGTCAATTGTTGATGGAAATCCATCTCCCATGTTGCTTGACTATGCTCTGATACCACTGTGAAGAGAGATGGTGGATGCAATCCAAAGATGAGTAGGTGCCGCTACAACCAGCTTCACACCAGCCAACTGAGACTTCAGAGTTGATTAGTAGACCCTTTGATCTTCCTAAATCCACCAAAATATCAGCCAAGTACTTTGGAACATGTATCCCAAAAGTTTAAGTCAAGACCGACAAGTTGCAAAATGACTAGCTCCCAAAACTTGCTATTTTTGGACATACACCTGCTGAAAAAATGAACAGTGCTCTCAACCTGGAAGGAATTAGAAAAATTCCTTTTGGGCATAGCAAATGGACTTAGCAAGCTTCCTATTCCAAGTTAAAACACTTCAAATGATGGACTGAGCACTGAGAACAAGTTTCATCAAGTTCTGGAACATTCCCACAATTCTCGGGGCTCTGCAGAGATAGACCAGTAAGCAGTAAAATGCAGATATCTCCAAAAGTATAAATTCAATGACCTTGAAAATTTATAGGTAAAAACTAGACAGTAAGAGCTATCCAACGCACTTTAAAACACTGAAAAAGGTTCAGTAAAACTCGAGATATGACCTTCTGAAGTTACTGCTCTGAGTGAGTATAGCAGAGAACAAAACAGAGAGGTAGATGATAATAAATGTATAGATTCACATATGATTACAACCACATTGGCAATGAATCTTTGCACAATGGGAGTAGAATGATAGAGCTATGGAGTAAGCTCTTCAATCTCTACAAAATGACATGAAGTGGTCACGTACAAGGCTTGCTAATCGCCTCTTCCTTCTTGCTCCTTTTATAGCAATTCTTGGAGGGAGTTTTGAATTCGAATTCGAATGGCTCCACCTAAAAGTGATCCCCAAAGTTAGGAGAGATTCCCTCAGCTCAAAAATTCGTGATTTTGGTAGTTGGAGCCACGAATTTGCTTTTACATCATGGATGAGGTAAGCCATCCTTTTCCTTTTTTTCTTTTTCCATTTACAAGAGATAAAATGTACTCTTTTACAAGAGGTGTTCACATGACTACTCATGTGACTTACAAATGAGGATAATATCAAGCATATCAAGCATGTAGGCTTGGGCAAAATGCACCAACAGTTAAGGCAATGAAGAACTATTTTGATGGATTCGGAGACCCTTATGATCATGTGGCCGAGTTTAAACAGGTGCTAAGAGTTGAACAAGTTGAAGAATTATTCACCCAGTTTGAAGCATTTGGTTTGACTCTCAAGTGTACTACCTTAGCTTGGTTTCAACCTCTAAACAGTCGCAAGTATAGAGAGATAGGCCAACTACTAGAAGAATTCATTGTAGAATTTTCCAAGAGTGGTATTGGGCATAACACATCATCCTTGATCCTCAGCTTCAAGCAGACACCCCAAGAAACAGTGCGACTTGCAGGAAGATGGTTTAGGCAATACTTGGAAAGATGTCCCATAGCAGAACTTCCCACACCTGCCAAAAAAGTGGCCTTGTTTTTAGATTGTTTACTGAGCACAAAGTTAAGGTCGTATGTGTACTTGAAAGAGCCTAGATCCATAGAAGAGTGTGTGCATATATGTATTGACATAGAAGACAATTTGGGTGAGGAGTTAGGACTGTCCAAAATCTATAAGGATTTAGACAATTCTGCTAATCATACCCCAAGAACCTCAACTGAGATAGATGAGATAGCTGAGCAGATTGCCAAGAAGCTAGGAGTTCAAAATAGACAAGCACCATGGGTCACCTCATTGAAACGATGTTACAACTATGGCAGAGATCACATGGCTAATGTCTGCCCAATGATGGCTCAACCCCAAGCAAACTCTAATGCTCCATATTTCACTATTAAATTCCAAAAGATTAAGTATATCTTGAGAAATGAATCAAATAATTCACCTATGTCTGAAACTGTTCTCCTGTATAGTCGATTCTAACACCTGCAACTTCTAACACATGGTTCTCCCAAACTAGGACCCACTTAAGCAAATACTTTTAGCCATAGATGGCTTACATTCCAAATTAGATTTTGACTCCTCATTTGTGCAAAAATTTATAGTGTGCGCTGAGAATTGATCAATTCTTTGACCATCGAGATTGTGCTTGTTTCAGAAGACACTCAACACTTCCTCACATACAAATGTTCCTACACATAATTCTCTTAGCCTGTTTACAATGAGGCTCTCAAACTTTAACCATAGACTCATTAACTATGGAATTAGACAATTACAAAAGGATTCTTGAAATGATCAAGCACAGAATGAGAACACACAGAAATATCGTGTGAAACTTTTCTTCTATTCAGAAAACTTTTACATCTCGATGAGAGAGAGAGATCTTCCTTACTTCTAAAGTATCTAATGACTTCTAATTCTTCTAATTTCTTGTTCTCTCATATTCTCTCATATTTGCCCCGACTTTTTTACTTGTATATATAGGCATATATGTACAAGCTCATGACCATACAAAAGATATAAGTGAGCTAACTATAAATTAATGTACATATATATACAAAGTCTTCATTTCCTGAACATGCTTTATCTTCAAGCTTCATAAAAAAATCTTTTCTTCATTCTTTGTCTTCAAGTCTTTATCCAAAACATCAATTGGTGGTTGACTTGCACTAGCAAATCACACATCTCAAATGAGCCATGCAAATCAGCACTAAAATCAGCAATATGGGTGTCATGAGGACTAGTGAGCAGCATGTCATCAACATATACCACAATGATTAGAAGCACATCATTAGCATGCTTAACATAGAAGTTGCTTTCAGTTGGACTGTTCTCAAAACCATGTGCAATTAGCTAGGCATGTATCTTTTCATACCAAGCATGTGGTGCTTGCTTTAAACCATATAGTGCCTTCTTTAACCTGCACACCTAGTTTTCATGCCCTTTCTGTGCAAAGTCACGGGGCTGAAAAACATACACTTCTTCATGTAAGTCACCATTCAGAAATACTGTTTTAATGTCGAACTGATGTACATCCCAACCATCATGAGTTGCAAGTTCACAGATGCTACAAACAATAGTCATTCGGCAAGTAGGAGCAAAGGTTTCATCAAAAGCAATGCCTCTTTGCTACGCACCTTTGCAACAAGCCTAGCCTTATACCTCTCAACTGTTCCATCAAGTTTGTGCTTTAGCTTGTATACCCACTTAGTGCCAATGGCCTTCTTGCCAAGAGGTAAGTCACACAAAGACCATGTACCATTTTTCATGATAGCATCATATTCATATTGGATTGCGGCCATCCATTGTTCTGAATTTTGTGCTTCATCAAACGAAACAGGTCCAGTCTCATCGCAAAGACTAGAGGCAGCCATAGCATAGCAATCTGATGCAAAAGAGGCACTATGAGGGCCTAACTGAATATGATATGAAAGAGGTGCATCTAATTTGCTGTCACGCAAAGTCTAGAACATCCATTTTGGCATAGTTTTTGCTTGCTCAATATCAGCTCTCTCATCAATAAGTGCATCATGTAAATCTGCATCAGAAATGGAATGATCTGCATCATCACATGAAACCTGCAAAGACTGAGTAGTTGCCTCATTAGGACCAGCACTAGACTCCACCTATAAAAAGAGGCAACAAAGTATCATACATGTCTTTAGAGCTAACAGATGTCTCCTTACTACATGAAAGCAATGGTTGAATAGCATCTTCCACAAAATACAACATCACAGCTAAGCAGAATGTGTTTATTCAATGGATGATACAGACGATAACCTTTACTTTCAAAACTATACCCAACAAAAATACATTTTACTGCTTTATCATCTAATTTTCTAGGATGTTGTTCTGACACTAATGCATATGCCAGACAACGCAAAACACGCAGATGAGAAACAGATGGCTTGTGATCATGCCAAGCCTCAAATGGAGTGATAGACTGCAGTGCTTTAGTGGGACACCTGTTCAGTACATATGTTGCACACATAATAGCCTCAAGCCAGAAACTATGTGGTAAAGCCTCACTCTTGACCATACACCTCACCATCTCCATGGATGACTTGTTCTTTTGTTCAGCAAGTCCATTCTGTTGAGGCATATATAACACTGTACACTGATGTTTTATCCCACGTTCAGTCAAAAATTCATAAAAGTCAGAATACATATATTCCCCCCCTCGATTAGTATGAAGGGTGCCCATTTTACATGCTGATAGATTTTCAGCCAAAAACAAAAAATTGTTTGAAGCACATAAACACTTCGACTTTGACTTCAATGGATATACCCATGCATGCCTAGAAAAATCATCAATGAAAGTCACAAGGTAAAGATAGTTACCAAAAGAAGGTGTCTGCATAGGACCACAAACATCACTATGTACAAGATACAAAATCTGAGTAGCCCAAACTGAACCATCTTTTGGAAAGGAAGAATGCTGCATTTTGCCCAACATATAGCCTTCGCATACATGTTTACTGGGTGCCTCAAGTTTGGGCAAAGAGGACACCATTTCAGATTTCTGCAGGCATATCAAACTAGCAAAATTCAGATGACCAATGCATGCATGCCAAAGCTTTGCATCTGATATAGCCTGAGAATCATGTACTACACTTGCAAAATCATTTATAAATCTTTCATAGTCTATGAGCTTATACAACCCACGACATAAAATGTCAGAGGCAATAATGACGTTGCCATTTGAGAGATCATGAACTCTACATTTGTCATCAACAAATTTCACAACCAAGCCAATCTTCGCTAATGTAGAAATTGATAACAAATTTTTCTTGATCCCTGGCACAAAAAAAGCATTTGACAAAGTGAAATAACTACCATCCGTAGTAGTCAGAATGATCTTACAAACTCTCTTACAATATTCCCTATAGGGGCAGGTTCGAGTGAAGAGGCGAAATTGCACTGCGGGCTAATATGTTTGGTCGCCCCACTATCAAAGTACTAAACATCTGAGTCTACTACAGACATGCACTCCTCATGAGAGGATGGGTCAAAACTGCAAACAGTAGTAAACACCCATTCTTCTTCCTGCACAAGATTAGTAGACTCTATTTTCAGTGTAGAGGCCTTTGCAACAACCATTCTGACCTCTTTCGTCTTTGCCTCTTTAGCAGCCAATTTTGGACAGCTCTTGATGACATGATCATTTGCTTTACAGTATTTGCAAAACAATTTTTTCTTTTCGGATTTCTTCTCATCTTTGTCTTCCTTCTTCGAATGTGCAGCATTTGTAGATTTCTGCTTACTAGTAGAAGAGCTCCATTTACCTTTGCCCTTCTGACTAGCCAGGAAAGCTTGATCTGTAACATGCATAATCTGTTGATGACATGATCGCTCCTACTTCATCTACATTTGTATCCGCATGAGTGCATCTCCATTTTGTATCCAGGAGGCACTCCATTTCTAGTCTATCTCCATTTCATATTGTATTTCCTTTGTATTTGGGTACCTTGCCATGTGCTTCTACCAGTTGTATTCATTCTCCTTTCAGGAGACTTATCCCACATATGATGTACTTTTGAGAGCCCCTCCCAAATCTATATAAGGAGGGCCTCTCCCCTCATTTGTACTTGGTTAGAAGCTTGAGGAGCCTACTTCATGCTCTTGGAAAGCTCATTTCTAATCCACATGAGTTTACCCATTTCATGGTCTACTCATTTGTTGATATATTTAAGTAGTGATGTGTGTGAACATACTAGGACCACCGGGGCACTTTTTTCCCTCTTTAGGAGGTTTTTTTCCCCGGCTTGTATATAGGCTGTTTGTTATTGACTTTGGAGTTGTCCTCTCCAATCATTAAGTACAAAAGAATCAACAAAGCATCTTTAATTTGTCAATCCTGGGAATATTCATAAGACCACAGCCCCTTCTAGATGATAGATTCATAGAAATAAGAGAATGATGGCTGGATTTGTGAGAAAACTGAAAATGAAGAGGAAATTCTAGGGTTTACCTTATCTAGAGCAAATCTCCACCATTTTCTACAATCTTTGTGTCTATTCCATGCTATTTTCTCAGCAGAACATGATTATGAAGTCAAAATTGAAAAATATTACCTATATCACACAGACGAGACAATCGCGATTCTGTACCAATAGACGATTTTCATCTTTCTGCATCATTCTTCACTCATTCTTCACTCAATACATCAGTAATCATCTCTCTTCATACACCTTACTCAGTAATACACAAATGAAACTCACAAATCTCCATGATTAAACAAGAAACAAGCTCACACATCAAAGAAACCACACAAACAGGAGAAAACACGATTCTCAGCAGAAACTCTCTCTATTCTCTTGATAGCATATACAAATGATCAATCAAATAACCAACCTCCTCAAAATAGAGAAAATTGACTTATATACATTTTCAAGTGTCCCTTTCCACACTTGAAATTTGGTCTTTTTTCTCTAATTTTCTAAAAATATGCTATCTCAGAGTTTCTAAAAATTCTATAAAAATTGCATAAGATTCTTTACTACATAAGGAAGACTCTTCCTTATTTTTTACAACGATTGCATAAATATTTTACAAGTCTTTTGGCTTTTTTTCAACTATTTTACATCAAAATATTCTTCAAAAATGTATCTTCCAACATCCTTCCCCTCCTAAACCTTTTGGCTCCTGACAAAAGACTTTCCTGCTTCACCTTCCGTGCAATCTTTTCTTCACTTTTTCTTTCTTTGATATACCTGTGACACCAAATCATGGCTCTTTCTTTCAGTGACATTCAAATTGTTGACCATTTCAAATAATGCCTTTCTCCATTGAACTGCAGCTTCAGGTTTATCAAAGGTATTCTGTATAAGCAGCTTCATATGCAGTAAGTCTAGATTTTGTAACGACTGATAAATTCCCAAAAATTTCTGACTCTCTTTCAAAAAACCCATAGTCAAATGCATCCTCAAAATTTTGCAAAAAGTGACTACCCAAAAATATTGTCCTGCTGTAGTAGGCCATTAAGCATATTCTGTCAGGTGTCTCACTTAAATCAAATAATAAGGCATCTGTTGGAGAGTTGAAACCAATGTAGTTCAATATTCTGACATCCGTATCTGTGTATGTTTCCATACATGCCAAAATTAATCTCATTATTCTGATAAGTAATATGCAAGCAGGATCATTCACATCTTTGTATGTAGTAATTACTGACTCAGCTGTATCCACCATGTATCTTTTAGTAGGCCATGTGCCTGCTCTTGGTCCTGCTATTTTTGGAAAATTTAGCCATTTAGATGGAATTTGTCCCTCTTTTCTTCTTTCCCAAAAAACAGTCCATTCTCTTCTTCTAGCAACTGGGCAGTAAGCTGGATTGATTTTCAAATGAAGAGGTGCCTCTTTCCAGATTTTCCTACATTCTTTGTTGGCATCCAACCATTTGTTTCTCCATTTGGGATTGGCTCTTTCAAACAATTCTTTAGTGACATTGATGTCCTCTTCATACTCAAGATATTTGTTTGGAGGTAGCCCAACTCTGGCTAATTGATAATTCTTTGTACTCTCCAAAATCATACAAAATGGTATTCCTAATCCATCTGTAGCCCAATGATGCTGATCTGGATTAATTCCCTTATTCAGATCAAAAGTGACTATTTGGTCTTCATATTCATCATGCATCTTCCTTATAAATTCCATCCTTGATTCTCTATTTGTCAGTAATCTCTGAACAAATTCTTCAGAATATTCTTCTTCTGGTTTCTTGGCTGCTGGTTCATTGACCTCTTGTTCTCTATCATCATTCCCTGCTATATATTCTCTTGTATCTGTATTCTCTACATGTACTTCATCCTGGACTTGTGGCTGTTCCACCTTCTTTTGTAATTCCTCTATAGTCATCATTAAACTCCTATTTTGAGCTGCCCAAACTTCTCTTTCTTTTATCCACTCATCTCTTTCTTTCTCCATCTTTTCCTGCCAATCCTTCCTTTCTTTCTCTATGTCCATATACAATTTATTGTAACCTCTCATTGAAGTGGCAGCATGTACACTAGCCTGTTTTTCCAATTCTTTGGCCTCCTTCAATTCTGTTTGTAATCTTTGAATTTCTTTGTGCAGCTCTTCCTTTTCTTCCTCTGTCAACTAAGCAGTTTTACTTTCATCTTTTAACTGACCTTCTTCCAACAACAATTTATTTATCTCTTCATGTGCTTTGGTCAGAATTTGATATGATGTTTGCAAAGTTCTATATCTTCCTCCTATTGTTTTCAATTCCATCTCTATTTTAGCATTCTGATCTGATAAATTTGCACTCTTCTCCTCCAGATACTGGATTCTATTTTGTTTTTGAACTTCGGCTTCTTCCAAGACAATGATTCTATTGATATATTCTTCATTTTTCTCCTCTATCAACCTTAATTGCTCTGACATTTGCTCCTTTTCCTTCTTGTGCTCTTTGATAATCAGACTTCCTTTCTCAAATTCAGACTCAGCCACCATACCAGATATGATCATGTTTCTGCTGGATGGTCTAAACTGTTCAATGTTACTCATGATGATTTGACAAGCAGATCTTATGTTTTTGGGTATTCTTTCCAACCCTACCTCCATTTCTATCTATCTAACTTCAATTTGCTTGTTTTCATCATCCTCTTCTGCTACTTCTTCATCATCTATATCTTTGATTTCTTGTTCTTCATGGCTGTGATCATCCTCCTCTATTTCCTGTTTGGTAGCATCTTCTTCAGAATCTATTGCTTGAGCTCTTTCATTCTTTTGCTCTGAGGAATCTGAAGTCATCTTCATTTCTAGTGATTTTCTTTCTTCCATCACCTGTTGCTTCTCTTTAAGGAGCTGCCCTTCCTTATTTTGTATCTCTTTCCCCTGTATTAAGGTTTCTTGAATTACATTTGAGTCTTTTTCAACAGAGTTTATTTGACCCTTCCTGAATTGCTCTTCCTGTCCCTGTTTTTCCTTAATTAAAACTGATTCAGTTTCTTCCACAGATGTGACCTGATCATTACCTGTTTGTACTTCCTGTCTTTCCTCTTCTAGGGGAATAACTGATGCAATTATGTGAGAATCTTTCAACTGATCATTACTTCTCTCCTCTTTGTATTCTTCTTCCTGCTCATCAATGTTCATAAGGTCCACTGCTACCTCTTGTTCTTGATCATCATTGGATGTAAATTCCTCATTGTTCTTTAAATCATGCAGCACATCTTTTATACTCTGAATGATCTCCTTTTCCACTACTTTCCCTGTGACCTCTTGAACACTGCCTTCCTTCAATATTTCCTCTGCTTCTTGTAGTGGATTTTGATCTGTGCCTTTTTTGATTTATGACTGAACTGCTTGTTTGTGCCTTCTTGGCTATTTCTTCCATGCTCTCCTCTAGTTTGAAGTAGGTTTGTGATGGTTTTGTCCATATGGATTTCTTCCCAGAATGCACTAGTCCAAAACTAACTTCTTCCCTTATCTCACTTGCTTGTTCTATCATTACTGCTTTTCCCTTCATTGGCCTTCCTTCATCTTCTAGACTGAGCTGTTTTTCTGCTTGTTCCTGAAGTGGCTTCTCTTGAAACTTCTGCTTCAATTCTTCAGGTGTCTTTTGTTTCTCAGAAGTCTGTATAATGACATTAGGAGTATTTGGTATTGAAAGATTTAAACTCTTTAACAGGAAACTCTCAATATCACTGTCAGAATCAGATGAGAAATGTGAAGACCCTCCTATTTCAGGTTCTGTGGGCCTTGATGCTTCTTCCATTGTGGTTGGCTTCTGTGTTTCTTCAATAATTACTTCCTTTGTCTCCTTTATTGTTACAGGTTCATCTACTTCTTTTCCTTTCCCTTTCTTAGTCAGTTTTTTCTTTTGCACTGGCTTCCTTTGAACTTTCTTCTTCACAACCATAGTGGTTCTAGTCTCTGGAGGTCCTTGCAATTCCTTAAAGTAGGCCAACAACTCCACTTCTTTCCTGACAAACACTTCCTCCATTTCAGCTGTCATCATTTGATCATGGAGTGCTTCATAGTGCTCCACTTCTTCTTGGATCCAGTCCGTAGCTTTACATGAGTAGTCTTCAAGCATTTTCTGATACTGTGCCTCATACATAGCTCTTTTGTTATTCCCTTGGGTTAAATAGGTATATAACTGTTCTTTACTTGTTTGAGGTGGATGGGGTTCACTAGAGGATCGAACCTGTTTCTGTGCCTCCTCATGTTCCTCTTTTGTTGCTTCTTCCATTTCTAGTTCCACCTTCCTTGGGTCTAATTTCCTCTTCTTTACTGGAACCACTTCTTCAGAGATTATTTTCCTTTTCATCCCTGTTCCCCTCATACTAGTGTGTCCCACTGTTTCTTTAATATGCATCTTTTTGGGAGGACTTTTTATTCCTGTCATAAGACTTCTAAAATATTGTGCTTCTGGAGCCAACTTCAATTGTTCTTCCATTCCCAGAACATGATAAATAATCCTTGTTAAAAATTGTGCTCCATTCATAAATTTCTTTTGCTCCCAATGCTTTGCTGCTTCTTTCAACTGTTCATGGATGTATGGTGTCACATCCATTGCCCCAAAAGGCTTAGTCCTGTCTTTATTATTGAACATTAGCAAAGTGACTGACTTATGTGGCATTGTGTATCTTGGCAGTTTAGGAAAACAAAAATATTATAGAAACATCCTGGTCGCATATTCCTCCTTCTCTCTACCTTTAAAGTCAGTAAATTTTGAGTACCAGGTATAAGTCTCCTTATTCTTCTTTACAAAACTGGGATCAAGTTTGGTCCCCATTGGAAAAAACTGCAAAGTAGCTCTGATATGCTCTGCTTTGATAGTGATATGCACCTCCTGATTGTCTTTATTCTTTACTTTGCATCTGAAGTAAGCATCATTGCCTTTTCCAACTTCCTCCAAACTGCTCATCACTTGTACCACTCTCTCAAAATCAATGAAAAAAATGGGTTCTTCCAGTAACTTGTGCAACCCCACAACCTTCCATCTTTTCATGTTAACAGCAGTTCTTTGGAACCTATAAAATTCTTGGCACAACATGGTATACTTGTATCCTCCTACTCCAACTGTAAATATGTGTTGACCAATAATGCTTAGAGTCTCTTTAAGCTCCTTCACCACTTTTTCAGCTTCTGGAATCTCCAGCTCTTCTTCTGACTCCAAATCCACCTGTTCTCCACTAGCTTCACTGTCTAGGAACCAATGTCCTCTTGACAAAGTCACTGTTTCTGCTTTGAAGTCATGAATTTGCAATTCCTTTGCATTCACCATCCTGAATTTGTAACACACAAAAGAAAAGAAAACACTCCACCCACATGAGTCACAAGAATTCAAAAGTATTGTTTTATTTTGGAATGTCACTGTTATGAAAATAAAAAAGAAAAGTTTCAAATAATTTTTGCTTCTTCAAAAGACTCAATTCAAGTGATCAATACAGGTGTAGCAAGATGTCTAATGTGCTCTCTTCAATTGTCATTTCCCTGCTTGACATTTCTTTTTCCAAAAAGAGGATGTTTCTTGAAGAAAAAGATGGAAAAAATGATCAATAAAAATTCAATCAGTAGAAATCAAAAGATGATCATAAAAGTTGGAACAAATAGTACAAATACAATTTTTCAATGATAATTTACTTTCCTCCTCGCTATATCTTGCTTCGTGCTTTATAAATTTAAAGAGAAAAGAAAATACACAATTTCTCTCAATCAATTGTTTTCCTTTTCTCAATTTTCTCTCTCTCTCTTTTTTTTTTTTAATAATAATAATAATTTTTTCTGTTCTGTCCCCTTTCCTTCCCCTCCTAATTCTCTTTTTAGGAGAAGAGGATAAGAAGAAATATTTTTGTCATCCATCATATATATATATATATATATATATATATATATATATATATATATATATATATATATATATATATATATATATATATATATATATATATATATATTGATATTTTGAGAAAATCTAAAGATAGGTCAAATATTGATGATCTCTTTTCCATTGACACAACTCTGATTTTTTTACCCAATAATGTTTAACTCCAGTTGTCCTTGTGTCATACAAACATCCATGCTCTATAGAAAAACATTTTGTAGCATTTTTCGGTCTCCATATCCATTTTGTTCTGACTTCCTGTTTTGATGAGAAAGATCTGTGTGTGCCTTCTTTCCATGTCTCCCTTGTTGTGATATTTTGATGTTTCAGATTATGCAATAGCTGTCTTCTTCTTTCTGTCTCACCATCCTTCTTTACTCTTGTAATCTCTTGCTGGTTTTGATTATATGAAGCTTGATCATTTTGTATTGGTAATGTGTCCCTGTCCTTCATTGAGAAAATGAATTCTTCCATATCTAGGTCATGAACATCCTGATGAACTTCCTGTTCTTCAGTACTCAGAAAAAATATTAAAAACCTTTTATCATTTATGGTCAAATTAAGCTTCATCTTTTCAAAGTTCATAATGACTTTACCTTGTTTGAGCCAGGGTTGTCCCAAAATCAACTTTTCAGTCATCAAATGATCTGGCCATTCTTCACAATCTATTTCCATATACTCATCATTGAATTTAACTTTAATAGAAAGTGAAGACATGCTCTGAATCATTTTTCCTTCCAAAGTTTTGATAAAGATTCTGCTTTCAGTCCTCTTTATGCTAAATTTGTTTAGCAAGGCTGAACTAATCAAATTCACTTGAGCTCCAGAATCTACCAAAACCCTTATGTTTTCATTTTGATAATCCATTACTATCAAAGGCAAATGTTCCTTTTGTTTTATAGTGTTTTCACATAAGCACACTTCCTTAAGCTCTTTCATTTTTCTTATTCTCTCCTTTGCTTCTTGTTGAGCTTCTTTTCTGATGTTCTCTTCTTCTTTTTTCCTATTTAGAGCCTGTTGCAGTCTTCTCCATTCATCAATAGTTAATGGACAATCATACCTCTTAACTCTACATCCACTTATAAAATTTGGCATGATCTCTCCATCAATGTTAGCTAATTGAATGGCTCCACTATTGCTTATCTGATGTATGATATATGGCCCATGGCCTTTTTTCTGAAACTTTTTCTGATGTTCCTTGACTGTGTATGCCAGAACCAGATCTCCTTCTTGTAGATCTTTTTCTTTTATGTGAACATCATGATAGGCTTTTTGTCTTTTCTTGTCTGTATATATACTCATCACTGCTTGGAGTCGAGAAGCTCCCAGTTTTTCCAAATCTATTACCCTCTCAGATAATTCATGTCCTATCCAATTGTATTGACTACCCACCTTCAATGTTGGAATAAGAAATTCCATAGGTAGAACTGCATTTTGTCCATATACCAAATTAAATGGAGTAGTTCCTAATGCAGTTTTGTATGCCACTCTATAAGCCCATAGAACATGATTAAGTTGACAGTCCCAATCATTTCTGTTTGTGTTGACTAATTTGGACAATACAGTACAAAGTACTTTATTAGTACTTTCTGCTAACCCATTGGCTTGTGGGTGATATGGGGCTGACTTTCTATGACTAATCATGAAATATTTGGTCATGTTTTCTATGATTTGGTTCAAAAAATGAGTCCCCCTATCACTTACTAATTCAATTGGAAGTCCAAATCTAGTGATAATGTTTTCATACAAAAACTTAGCAATGGTATGAGCATCATTTCTTTTAATAGCTTTGGCCTCAGCCCATTTCGTCAGATAATCTGTAGCCACTAATATGTATTCTGCATGAGA
The DNA here is from genome assembly GCA_020310875.1 of Ceratopteris richardii. Lineage (NCBI taxonomy): Eukaryota > Viridiplantae > Streptophyta > Polypodiopsida > Polypodiales > Pteridaceae > Ceratopteris > Ceratopteris richardii. The sequence continues at coordinate 32,209,705 of CM035420.1, read as the reverse complement.
TTGTCTTGCTGGAGGATGTATAGGTCCAATAAAGTCTAATCCCCATTTGCTAAAAGCTCTGGCTGAAATTAATGGAATTAATGGCATGCTATCCCTTTTATTTGGTTGACTCACCCTTTGACAGATGTCACATCTTTTTACATAAGTCCTTGCATTAGGGAATAGTGTTGGCCACCAAAAGCCAGAATACAAAATGAGTTTGGCTGTTCTATCACTTGAAAAATGTCCTCCTGCCACTCCAGAGTGTGCCATTTCCAACATCTCCAAATACTTCTCTTCAGGAACACAAATTCTTAGGTATCCATCCATTCCTCTCTTGTATAATTGCTCTCCTATGAGTTGATATTCTTCAGAAATTACTTGTAGATTCTTTGAATCTGCACTAGCTATTACTTGTTTCCCTTTCTTCTTCCTCTTCAATTCTTCAACAATGTTTTCACTCCATTCAGGGTTTCTCTGAAACCAATATAAAGTTATTAATTCTGATTTTTGCAAGGCTTGACATTTTTGACATTTAGCAATATATCTTTCCACATCTTGGGTCTTATTTGGCCAATGTAGTCCCATCCTATTAAGATTGCTTAGAGTGACTACTCTAGAAGCATGAGTACAAGGGTTCCAGCAATGAGCTCTTCTTACATATTCATGTTGCTCCTCTTCTGGAGTACAATATTCCAGTATACCTGACTGATTAAGGTGATACAAATGCCCAGCTAGAAACATGAAATTCCTGCTTTGTAACACCAGATGTGTGTTATTTCCTAATGTTCTACAAGGCCCCATGGTTAACAAAGGCACTAATGACATGGACCATTCAGGAACACTTTCTACTTTGAATAGGTATGTATCTCGCAGGTCATCATCTAAAGGTGAACTAGGTTCTTTGGACTGGGTTCTAGACAAATGATCTGCTCTCAAATGTGTTTTTCCTTGTCTAACCACCACCTCAAATTCAAATTCCATTAGTAAAAGAAACCATCTGACTATTCTTCTTGTATGACATGGTTTATTTACTAAATAAAGTAGAGCTTGGTCATCCACAAAGAATTTAAACTTGTTGGCCAATAGGTAATGTCTGTATTTTTTCACAGCAAATATCATTCCCAACCCTTCTCTCTCAGTGGTTGTGTAGTTTTTCTCTGCTATGTTCAATTGCCTACTAGCATATGCTACTGGGAAATCTAGTTTGCTTCCTTCTATTGGTTGTGCTAACACACAACCCAAAGCATGATTTGAAGCATCCACATGCACATGAAAAATTTTGTCCCACTGAGGTGTTTTTAGAATTGGGGTTGTTACCAAAAAAGTTTTCAATGTTTCAAAGGCTTGGTCACATTCTTTTGTCCACTCAAACTTTGTAATTAGGGCATATAAGGGTTTAGCTATATCAACAAATTTGTGTACAAATTTCCTATAGTACCCACAATGTCCCATAAAAATTTGGAGTTCCTTCACATTTGTTGGTCTTGGAAGCTCTATTATAGCTTTTATCTTCTTCTCATCAGTTGAAATTCCATTTTTAGAGACTATGTGACCCAACATTCTTCCTTGTCTTACAAAAAATACACACTTTTCTGGGTTTAAACATACTCTGTATGTTCTGCATTTCTTGAATATTTTTTCTAAATCTTGTAAATGATCCTGTCTCTTTAAGGAAAAAGTGCACAGATCATGCACATAGATTTCCATCACATTTCTCAGGAATTCTTTGAAAATATGACACATCAACCTTTGAAAAGTTGTTGGGGCATTGGTCAGTCCAAAGGGCATAACCCTAAAGGCATAAATCCCCCATTCTGTGGAGAAGGCAGTCTTATGTTGGTCCTCCAAAGCTATAGGTACTTGATTGTATCCAGAAAAACCATCTAGGAAACTATAAACTTCCTTTCCTGCAACTCTCTCTAGAAGGTGATCTGTTATTGGCAATGGATAACTATCCCTTATAGTTGCTGCATTCACTTTCTTCAAGTTAATGCATACCCTAAGTTTTCCATTCTTTTTTGGTACCACAACTATAGGTGATATCCATTCAGTATACTCAATTTCATAAATGAAATTGGCAGCCAACAACTTGTCAATTTCTTCCTTTATTTTTGCAGAATATTTATCATTAAATGTGTAATGTCTCTGTTTGCTAGGTTTTGCATCTGGAGTCATAGGAATCTTATGCTCACAGATTTTTGGATCAATTCCTTTCAAATCTTTATAACTGTAAGCAAATACATCCCTATAGTTCTTTGCCACGCTCCTTAATGCTTCTTCTTCTTGTGTGGTCATATCATCAGCTACTACTATCTGTCTCTCTTCTCCATCTTCTTGAGTGATCACAACCTTCTTGGTTTGTTCTTCATTGTCATAAGCCTCTCCTTTCTTCTTCTCTCTCTCTTTGGTTTCATTTTTAGAAGTAGTCTGTCCTTTACTTCATAAGCTTTGAAATTTTTTGGTACATCAAAATATTGGTCCTGGTTTATTTTCTTCTCTTCCTTCTCATCTTCCTGGTTTTTCTCAATTTCCTTGTGTTTGTGTTCCTTGTATTTGCGTGAGATTTTATCTTTGATTGCATCTTCAGCTTTCACTTTTTCCAAATATTGTGTTTTTCCTTTTTGTAATATCGTTTCTTGATCCTGATCCTCTTCTGTTTTTGATACCCCTATCATATGTATTCCAATGTGAAAAACATCATACCCTTCTTCATTTTGGAATTCCAATCCTACATACTCATCACTAGCTAGATCCATGGTAGCCAAAATTTGGTTCCAACCATAAGGCTCAAATTCCTCATCCTTGAATTGTTGTGGCACATAACCCTCATCTTGTACTTTTCTTCCTTCCACACAATCTTCTCTTTTCAGTCTCCTTTTTCTATTGGTGAGGTTTCTTATTATGTTGCACTTCCATATTGCTGATTCACTCTCTTCTTGATCCTCCACCTCTAATTCTTCACTTTCTTCTTGATTTTGATGTATTTTATACCATTCTTGAGGAGATATATCACAGTAGTGTCCATTTCTTAAATTCACTCTTGTTATTCTTCCTCTGCTCTGGAGATATAAACAATCATTACCCCAATCTTGTACAATTTGCATTTGTCTCATGAATGGTCTTCCTAGGATAATTTCATATGAAGTGGATTGTGGAAATTCTACTATGGCAAAGGTATGTTCTATTTCTATTCCACATATGTCCACAATCACTTTTTCCCATATTCCTAGGGGTTTTTCTATGTGTCCATCTGCAAGTTGCAATCTCATTTTAGTGGGTAATAATTCATTTCTTCCCCATTTTTCCCAAGTTTGTTTGGTCATGATGGCCACTCCTGATCCACTATCTAGAATAGCTTTGGCCTGGTTTTTCCCAAACTGTATTTTTAGGGTTGAATTTCCCTCTTCTCCTTCACAATATCCTCCTATTTTATCTATGGGAATATACCACAATTCCTCCAATTCTTGTATTTGTGGATGAAAGTTTCCAGGTATTGTTTTCCCTTTGTTCATTTTGTTTTGTAAGTGAGGATTTTGTTTCAACAATTCTTCCCATGTTGTGTGACATGTAATGCTACATTGTTTATCTATAGTCATCTGAAATGTTACTTGTGGGTTTTCTTCTTTGTTAGCATTTTCCCTTATTCTTGTTGTCTCCAGTTGTTCAACTGTTTCCTGAGAGTTATCTCCTTCCCTCATTTTGAGTTGTACTTCCTGAATGATTTGTTTGCACTTCTGCATCCTTTCATGCTCCAACTCTGGCATGGGATATGCCACTGCATGATCTGCAAGACTTGGTCCTTCTTGAATCCTTCCCTTGTATGCCTTGATTAAGGTGTCTAGACTCTGTGAACTTCCTATTTCAGACTGATTTTGTGTCTTCTGAGGAGGAGTACTTTTTGACAGTTCTTGATTGTCTTCTTCCAAATTTTTACCCATTCTTCTCTTCCTTTCCCATTTTCCTTTTTGTCTATTTTTCTTCACCTTTGAGACTGAACCTTCATTTTGTTCCCTAGTTGTTCCTTGTTGCTTGGCTTGTGCCCTTGTTATAACATTTACTCCAACTTGGTCAATGTCACTCAATTCCTCTTGTTCCATAATGTTAACTATTTTTAGGGTATGTTATTAGGTGTGTTCTGTTGTTTTTGGGAATTTTTTGGACAATCTTTTATTAAATGTTCTCTGCCACAATCCTTACAGTATGCTCCCTCTATTCTTAATGTAGGAGGTTGTGGACAGTCTCTAATGAAATGTTCTCCCCCACACCTATAACAAGTTATCTTTGATCCCCCTTTGAATTGAGGTTTTTGATTGGACATGTAATTGTTGGTTATATACATGAATGTTGCTATATCCATTTCAATTTTCCCATTTCCCAAGTCTAGGGCTTTTAACTCAGGTTCTCTCATTTCATATTCTTCCCAATCTTCTTGATATCCTTCACTCCATTGATATTCTTCCTTATATGGTGATCTTAATCTTGAATTTCCCTCCTCTATTGGTGTGTATTTGATTGGTACCACATTAGTTGGTATAGGAGGTTGTTGCCCAAGCACAGGTCTTGGTTGTTCAGTATATCCTGATTCCCTTTGAGTCACATAATCCCTTTCCTGATGGGTTGTTTATTATAGAAACATTCCTCCCTGGTATGGTTTGTCCATTTTCTCTCTAGTGTACAGTACTTCAGTGTTTTCCTGTCTTGTAAGTGTGGTGGCTTTTGATATGGGCATTGTTGTGCCAGATGATTTTCTCCACAGTTGTAACATTTTTTATTTGTGTTTATCCTTGAGTTTATCAAATTAGTTTTAGTGCTTACCTCTAGGGCTTTAGCAATGGACTGAGCCAACTCTTCTGCTGGAGGGATTTTTTCCTCATTTGATCTGGGTTGGTCAAAAGCTAGTAGATCTTGACCTCTGTTGTCTTCCAAATCTATTGCTTCTTTTACACAAGCTCCTAAATCAGGGCATCTTCTATAATACACTAGGGTTCTTAGTTGTGCACTTCTCAATCCCTCAGTGAATAAGGACACTTGTCTTGCCATGGAAGGTACTTCCTCTCTTGGACATCTATCAATGTATTGTTTAAATCTTCTGGCTGCTTCTCTGACATTTTCATCCTTTTGTTGCTTAAAGCTATGTATTAGTGTGGCTGTACTATGTTTTATCCCAGTCTTAGAGAATTCCCCAATGAAAGCTTCTAAGAAAGATTCAATATCCAAGTACATTTCCTTTCTCAAGGGAATGAACCAGGATAAGGCTGGTCCTGTTAGGGTTAGACCAAATGCCTCAAATTGAACTTTGTAGTCTTCTACCTCCTCAGCTCTAATCAATTGCCTAAATTCTGCAGCATGAGCATGAGGATCTGAATACCCTTCATATTGGTTCTTCATACATTTGGCTACTTGATATGGTCTAAGCATTCTACCCTGAGGTTGCCAATGATGTCTTCTTCTGAGTGGAAATTCATTATATCCCTCTGGTTCCTTGTCAAAGGGATTTGGGGAAACATGTGTCCTCCTCCCATGTTGTTGCTCCGTACTAGTGTGGTTTTCATTTGGTCTAGGTAAATTTGTTTGTTCCATGTTATGTTCCCAAGGTCCTTTGTCAACACATTGCCCTAAGTCATTTGAATTTTCTGGGTCTTGGGAGAAGATATACACACATCCTTGCCTATACCATCTTTGAACTGAGCTACAGGTGTTATGTTTAGGGCAACTTCTAAGTTTCTCAATCTAATGAGGAACTTATGCATTCCATCTTGATATATATAGGTACCAAACCTATTTGTATACATGTATTTGAGGATATTTCTGTAGTCCCCAGTTTCAATGGGCTCATTTGTTTCATTTAAAATTTTCCATGTTGTTTTCTTGCCCTAAACTTCCTTCTTGCCCTTTTCCTACTGCTGACTCTATCTCCTTCCTTGTTAGGTCTTGTTTAGAAAGTGAATTTAGTTTGTTCCCAGACCTAAGGATCATTCAGCTAATTTTCACAATTTTGAACTCAAAATCGTGTTTGTCACGATTTTCTACCTAGGGTAGTGTTTTTTTTTTCACGATTTTGTAACTAAAATCGTGTTTTTCACGATTTTCTATCCAGATAGTGTGTTCTCAGGATTTTCTGACTAACTTTGTGTTTTCTACAATTTTGTGCTCAAAATTGTGTTTTCCATAATTTTCTACCTAGGGTTGTGTTTTTTCACGATTTTGTGACTAAAATCGTGTTTTTTCACGATTTTCTAGTCAGAACCGTGTTTTCCACAATTTTGTGTTAAAAATCGTGTTTTCCACGATTTTGTGCTAAAAATCGTGTTTTCCACGATTTTGTGTTAAAAATCGTGTTTTCCACGATTTTGTGTTAAAAATCGTGTTTTCCACGATTTTGTACCTAGGGTTGTGTTTTTTCACGTTTTTGTTCCCAAAATCGTATTTTTCACGATTCTGTTCCCAAAATCGTGTTTTTCACGATTCTGTTCCCAAAATCGTGTTTTTCACGACTTTGTTCACAAAAATCGTGTTTTTCACGATTCTGTTCCCAAAATCGTGTTTTTCACGACTTTGTTCACAAAATCGTGTTTCCCACGATTCTGTGCTCAGAATCGTGTTTTTCACGATTTTGTGCTCAAAATCGTGTTTTCCACGATTCTGTTCCCAGACAATCGTGATTGCTCACAAATTGTAAATAACATGATTTTCTTATGAAAATCGCGTTCTGGGAATTGCGGTTGTCCTTAGTTTAGAAAATCGCGATTTTGAGTTTGATTACAGAATTGCGATTTTAAACAATTTTTTGAATTTTTACAAGTTTTGATTTTTAGATTTTTCTTTCTTCAACTAGAATCGCCTTATTGCATTTTTAACATGCAATAAAACATCTTAATGAAAAATTAATGTTTTCCCAGTGAAAAACTCAAAATACAAAAAATCGCGATTCCGTGATTTTTAGCTATTTCCCATTTTTTGGTGCTATGTGATCACTTCAATTCAAAAATATATACTCAAAATTAATGCTAAAACTTTTACCTTGCTTGCTTTGTTGGAAAGTTCTCCAAAGACCACTGTTTGCTGAAAGTCGCGATTCTGCCAATTCTTCTCACTCTCTCTCTCCTTTACTCTCACTCAAATGAATTTTTCTTTCAATTTCAGGTTTTTATAGTGTCCAGAGAATCGCGATTTTGTGTGATTCCCACAATTCTTCACTTTTCACTTGTCCAAACTTTACTTACCCAATCTTGATGACATCTTTTGCAACTTTCTTATCTCAAGGTACCCAAATATGCTAGAATTTCCAAAAATTTTCCCTTACAGAAAATCGCGATTTTGTGCAGAAAATCGTGTTTTTTTCTGTAGATCTTATCTTGTGCAATTTTGAGTATTCTTTCTTCTTGCTTTCTTTCAACACCTTACTTCCTTTGTAATTTACCCAATTCCTGAACTGTTGCACCAAAATCACAACCTTACTCAGAAAGTCACGATTTTGTGCAGAAAATCGTGTTTTCCTATACTTCTGATTTTATGCAATTTGAGTAGTCTTCTCTTCTTATTTCCCTTCAGTACCCTTCAACAACTTCAATTCAATAATCACCTGAAATGTTGCCTTAAAATCAACACATTTTCAGAAAACCGCGATTCTGTGCAGAGAATCGTGTTTTCTAATTTTCTGGTTTTCTGACAATTTTTTGCTCTTTTTTCACCTTTTTTCAATCATTCTTATCAACAATACTTCACTTCAATTTCCTAAGAAGAAAAGAAATTTGTTTGATTGTTTTTGATGAATTTTATGAATTTTTTTTTTAGTATTTTTGCCCTAAAATGAAGGTGAACACTTTACTTAGGGTTTCTGGTTTTGGTGATCTACTGATCCTATGTTTCTTGATTGGTTATGGTTTCTTATAGCTTTAGCTATCACAAAAGTGCATGAGAAAATTTTTTCATGGAATGCAAGCAATTTTTGTAAAGATAAACTCAATCACATCTTTCTTTTCAAAATGCATATCAACTCAAGATTGATGCTCAGATTTGGTTAACAACTGAATCCTTTATACTTATATCTAGCTACTTTAACTGACTTTTCCTTAGTGCCACCATGTTATCTTCGCAAGATCACCCATGGTGCCTAGTACTTGGTCAAAAAGAACTCTAAAAATGCAAGAATAGACTCATGTTACCTCATCTTTAGCTTTCTTGGCTCAAATCTTCCACACACCTGCACTTTTACTTCAACAATGTAATGAGCAACTATCAATTTACAAAAATTTCAGCACTTCCAAGTCTACAAGATGATTAATTGCTTTCTTTTTTCCCCAAAGACAAACAATATCATCTACCTTTTCATGTTCACATTTCTTGATTGGAGTTTTACCTTTTCCTTGTGTTTGTTACCATCATCAACAAAAGATCCAGCAAGGTCCAACTTCAATGAAGCTTTTGAAATGTTCCACGGCAACGGCGCCAAAAAATGTTTGTTATTGACTTTGGAGTTGTCCTCTCCAATCATTAAATACAAAAGAATCAACAAAGCATCTTTAATTTGTCAATCCTGGGAATATTCATAAGACCACAGCCCCTTCTAGATGATAGATGTTGGAGATTGACGTCTGCGGAAGCACGCGAACAGCACAAGGAAGAAGAAGAAGCTTAGAGCACAAACACACAATACTGAATGTATTACTAGAGAATGTACAAAGATAAGTAGCCCATTAGGGCAATAGGCGTATATACAAGCCGGGGGAAAAAAACCTCCTAAAGAGGGTAAAAAGTGCCTCGACAGTCCTAGAGTGTTCACACACATCATTACCTAAATATATCAACAAATCCCCCCTCGGAGTGATGCGGTGAACAAGGAGCTGGCACTCATGTATAAGGAAGTGCCAAGCTATGTGGAAATCACTCCACAAAAGGAAGTAAGCCCAAAGCTTTGCGAAAAGCTTCAAACTTCTCCCTAGGCAGAGCCTTCGTGAAAAGGTCTGCAATGTTCTCCTGCGTGGGCACATATGCCAAGCTGATCTCCCCAGCAGAGAACCTCTCCCTGACATAGTGATAATGCACCTCAATGTGCTTAGTGCGAGCATGGAACACAGGGTTCCTCGCAACTGCCAATGCGCTCTGACTGTCAGTGAAGATGGTGGTGGTAGAAGACTAGCCAACACCCAAATCAGCCATAAGGCGTCTAAGCCACACACACTCAACAGTCGCTGTGAAAGCTGCCCTATACTCAGCCTCACAACTGGAAGTGGCCACAGTAGGCTGCTTCTTGCTCAACCAAGATATACATGAGCTACCAAGCATGAAGCAAAAACCACTGGTGGACACACGAGTGTCATAGCAACCAACCCAATCTGAGTCAGAAAAAGCATGCAAATCTGGCGATAATGATCCCCCCTTGGGATAAAACAACCCAAGTAGCCGAGTACCACTCAAGTAGCGAAAGATGCGCTTAACCGCTTTCCAATGTGTGACTCCTAGGCAATGCATAAACCTGCTCATCTGTGAGACAACAAATTGAATATCTGGCCGAGTAATGCATAAGTAAATCAAGCATCCAACAGCCTGCTGATAGAGAACAACATCAAATGCATCTCCAGCATCATGAAGACTCAATCGTAAACCTGTCTCCATAGGAGTGGCAATAGGCTTACAGTCTTCAAGGCCAAAACGCTGCAATAATGTGTCAATATATTTCATTTGACACAAAGCCATTCCACCATCCACATGCATAAACTGAATGCCCAAATAGTGATGCAAATGCCCCAAATCAGACATCTCAAATGAGGCATGCAAATCAGCCTTAAAATCAGCAATATGTGTCTCAATAGGACCAGTGAGCAGCATGTCATCAACATAGACAACAATGATCAGAAGCACATCATTAGCACGTTTAACATATAAGGTGCTTTCAGTTGGACTGTTCTCAAAACCATGTGCAATCAGATAGGCATGTATCTTCTCATACCAAGCACGTGGTGCTTGCTTTAAACCATATGATGCCTTCTTTAACCTGCAAACCTGGTTTTCATGCCCTTTCTGCACAAAGCCACGGGGCTGAAAAACATACACTTCTTCATGCAAGTCAACATTCAGAAATGTTGTTTTAATGTCCAACTGATGTACATTCCAACCATGATGGGCTGCAAGTGCACAAATGCTCCGAACAGTAGTCATACGGCATGTAGGTGCAAAGGTCTCATCAAAATCAATGCCTCTTTCCTGCGCATAACCCTTTGCAACAAGCCTAGCCTTATACCTGTCAACTGTACCATCAGGTTTACGCTTCAGCTTGTATACCCACTTAGTGCCAATGGCCTTCTTGCCAGGAGGCAAGTCACATAAAGACCGTGTACCATTCTTCATTATAGCATCATATTCAGATTGCATAGGAGCCATCCAATTTTCTGAATTTTGTGCTTCATCAAAAGAAACAGGCTCATTCTCATCACAGAGACTAGATGCAGCCATAGCATAGCAATCTGATGCAAAGGAGGCACTATGAGAGCCTTAACGAGTACGATATGACAAAGGTGCATCTAATTTGCTGTCACGCAAAGTCTGCACCAGCCATTTTGGCATAGTTTTTGCCTGCTCAATATCAGCTCTCTCATCAGCAAGTGCATCATGTAAATCTGCATCAGAAATGGAATGATCTGCATCATCATATGAAACCTGCAAAGGCTGAGAAGTTGCCTCATTAGGACCAGCACTAGACTGTCCACCTGTAAAAAGAGGCATCAAAGTATCATACATGTCTTTGGAGCTAACAGATGTCTCCTTAGTACATGAAAGCAATGGCTGAATAGCATCTTCCACAAAGACAACATCACGACTAACCAGAATGCGTTTAGTCTGTGGATGATACAGACGATAGCCTTTACTTTCAGAACTGTACCCAACAAAAATACATTTTACTGCCTTATCATCCAATTTTCTGCGATGTTGTTCAGGCACTAATGCATATGCCAAACAACCAAAAACACGTAGATGAGCAACAGATGGCTTGCGGTCATGCCAAGCCTCATATGGAGTGATAGACTGCAACGCTTTGGTGGGACACCTGTTCAGTACATATGCTGCACACATGACAGCCTCAAGCCAGAAACTATGTGGTAAAGCCTGACCTTTGACCATGCACCTCGCCATCTCCATGAGTGACCTATTCTTTCGTTCAGCAACTCCATTCTATTGAGGTGTATACGGTACTGTACACTGGTGTTTTATCCCACATTCAGCCAGAAATGCATTAAAATCTGAAGACATATATTCCCCCCCTCGATCAAAACGGAGGGTGCCCATTTTACATGCTGACAGATTTTCAGCCAAAACCAAAAACTGTTTGAAGCACATGAACACTTCGGACTTTGCTTTGAGTGGATATACCCATGCATGCCTGGAAAAATCATCAATGAAAGTCACGAAGTAAAGGTAATTTCCAAAAGAGGGTGTCTGCATAGGACCACAAACATCACTATGTACAAGCTGCAATTTCTGCGTAGCCCGAACTGAACCATCTTTTGGAAAGGAAGAACGCTGCATTTTGCCCAAAATACAGCCTTCACAAACATGTTTTCCAGGTGCCTCAAGTTTGGGCAAAGAGGACACCATTTCAGATTTCTGTAGGCGTAACAAACTAGCAAAATTCAGATGACCAAAGCGTGCATGCCAAAGCTTTGCATCTGACATAGCCTGAGAATCATGAACTGCACATGCCGAATCATTCACAGATCTTTCATAGTCTATGAGCTTATACAGCCCACGACATAAAATGCCAGAAGCAATAATCACATCGCCATTTGAGAGATCATGGACTGTACACCTGTCATCAACGAATTTCACAACCAAGCCAATCTTGGCTAATGCAGAAACTGATAACAGGTTCTTTTTGATCCCTGGCACAAATAAAGCATCTGACAAAGTGAAAGAACTACCATCAGCAGTAGTCAGAATGATCTTACCAACTCCCATGACAGGATAAGAGGAGTTATTGGCGCATGTGACATTATTCCCTGTAGGGGCAGGCTCGAGTGAAGAGAAGAAACTGCGCTGCGAGGTAATATGTTTGGTCGCCCCACTGTCAAAGTACCAAACATCTGAGTCTACTGCAGACATGCACTGATCATGAGAAGATGGGTCAAAACTGCAGACAGTAGTAAACGCCCATTCTTCTTCCTGCACAAGATTTGCAGACTGTTTTTGGTGTAGAGGCCTCTGCAACAACCATTCCAGCCTCTTTCTTCTTTGCCTCTTTAGCAGCCAGTTTTGGACAGTTCTTTATGATATGATCATTGCCTTTACAGTACTTACAAAACAATTTCTGCTTTTCTGATTTTTTCTCATCTTTGTCTTGGTTCTTTGAATGTGCAGCATTTGCAGATTTCTGCTTACTAGTAGAAGAGCTCCATTTTCCTTTGCCCTTCTGACTAGCCAGGAAAGCTTGATCTGCAACACGCATAATGGACCTATTCTGCCTGGACTGATCTTCCTGCAACAGAACAGAGACTAATTCCTCAAATGACAAGGCATTCGGGTTGCCTTTCATCATCAACCGAAGAGTAGAGGCAGAACTCTGATATGAATCAGGAAGACCATTCAGAACGGTCTGCACAAGTGAGCTATCTGGTATAACCTCATCAGCAGAAATCAATTGTTCCTTCAGGTCTTTGATCTTTGTAAGAAAACTGTCCATTGAATCACCTTCATTCATGTGCTCACTCTCCAACTGTTTTCGGAGGTAAGCAACACGAGCCTCATTCCTAGCCTGGTACAAAGTGGTAAGTGTATCCCAAGCATCCTTTGCTGTTTTGCAAGAGCGAATGTGAGGAATAATGGCACGTTTGACAGACAAAGCTATCAATGCATGTGCCTGGGCATCTCTGCCATCCCAACGAATCTGCTCTGTAGTAGGTGCAACAAAAACAGCAGCACGAACAGGAATCTGCGGAATATCATCTTCGACACCATCTTCATCAGCTCCAGTACCTCCAGCACCTGTATTTGTAGTACCTGTAGTCGCAGGTGTAACAGGACGTCTTTCAACACCCTGCACAATGTTCCACAGTCCTTTTGCAACCAGTACATGTCGCATCATATAAGCCCATAATGGGTAGTTGGTACCATCCAACTTATCCTCAACAGCCAACATACGGAATATATCAATGCTTTCAGCCATGGCCGGTGACTAAAATACCTTGATGCAGAAAATTGACTGTATCTCAAAAAGTTGAACAGAACTACCCAGACGAGTTCTGCTAGACCTGTAGCAGACTTCGAGACGCTTAAACTGGCGAACAGAAACTGGTATATACCTTTGGCACAAAAGGACGAAATAGCCTGCACAAGCGCTGCGATAGTGCGTTCGGAGGAGTGTCGACGGCGCCCTAGAAGAAGCGACGACCTGCTCTAATACCAATTGTTGGAGATTGACGTTTGCGGAAGCACGCGAACAGCACAAGGAAGAAGAAGAAGCTTAGAGCACAAACACACAATACTGAATGTATTACTAGAGAATGTACAAAGATAAGTAGCCCATTAGGGCAATAGGCGAATATACAAGCCGGGGGAAAAAAACCTCCTAAAGAGGGAAAAAAGTGCCCCGGCAGTCCTAGAGTGTTCACACACATCACTACCTAAATATATCAACAATAGATTCATAGAAATAAGAGAATGATGGCTGGATTTCTGAGAAAACTGAAAATGAAGAGGAAATTCTAGGGTTTACCTTATCTAGAGCAAATCTCCACCATTTTCTACAATCTTTGTGTCTATTCCATGCTATTTTCTCAGCAGAACATGACTATGAACTCAAAATTGAAAAATATTACCTGTATCACACAGACGAGACAATCGTGATTCTGTACCAATAGTCGATTTTCATCTTTCTGCATCATTCTTCACTCATTCTTCACTCAATACATTAGTAATCATCTCTCTTCATACACCTTACTCAGTAATACACAAATGAAACTCACAAATCTCCATGATTAAACAAGAAACAAGCTCACACATCAAAGAAACCACACAAACAGGAGAAAACACGATTCTCAGCAGAAACTCTCTCTATTCTCTTGATAGCATATACAAATGATCAATCAAATAACCAACCTCCTCAAAATAGAGAAAATTGACTTATATACATTTTCAAGTGTCCCTTTCCACACTTGAAATTTGGTCTTTTTTCTCTAATTTTCTAAAAATATGCTATCTCAGAGTTTCTAAAAATTCTATAAAAATTGCATAAGATTCTTTACTACATAAGGAAGACTCTTCCTTATTTTTTACAACAATTGCATAAATATTTTACAAGTTTTTTGGCTTTTTTTCAACTATTTTACATCAAAATATTCTTCAAAAATGTATCTTCCTACATAGGCATATTGCCCTAATGGGCTACTTATCTTTGTACATTCTCTAGTAATACATTCTGTATTGTGTGCTTGTGCTCCAAGCTTCTTCTTCTTCCTTGTGCTGTTCGCGTGCTTCCGCAGACATCAATCTCCAACAATTGGTATCAGAGCAGGTCGTTGTTTCATCTAGGGAGCCTCGACACTCCTCCTTTTGCACTCTCAGATTCGCACGAAATTTGGTGAGCATACTTAGGGTGTTTCAAAGATCAAAACAGCTTCGCTATGTGGTGCTGAAATCGCGATCTGAGCTCATTTTGGCCTCCAAATGCACTATCGTAGCCATTGTGTAGGCTATTTCGTCTTTTTGTGCCAAAGGTATATACCAATTTGTGTTCGCTAGTTTAAGCGTCTCGAAATCTGCTACAGGTCTAGCAGTACTCGTCTGGGCAGTTTTGTTCAACTTTTTGAGATACAACCAATTTTCTGCATCAAGGTATTTTAGTCACTGGCCATGGCTGTAAGCAGTGATGTATTCCGTATGTTGGCTGTTGAGGATAAGTTGGATGGTACCAACTACCCATTGTGGGCCTATATGATGCGACATGTATTGGTTGCAAAAGGATTGTGAAACATTGTGTAGGGTGTTGAAAGACGTCCTGTTACACCTCTGACTACAGGTACTGCAAATATAGGTGCTGGAGCTGATGAAGATGGTGTTGAAGATGATATTCCGCAAATTCCTATTCGTGCTGCTGTTTCTGCTGCACCTACTGCAGAGCAGATTTGCTGGGATGACAGAGATACCCAGGCACATGCATTGATAGCTTTGTCTATCAAACGGGCCATTATTCCTCACATTCGCTCTTGCAGAACCGCTAAGGATGCTTGGGATACACTTACCACATTGTACCAAGCTAGGAATGAGGCTGGTGTTGCTTACCTCCGAAAATAGTTGGAGAGTGAGCACATGAATGAAGGTGATTCTATGGACAGTTTCCTAACGAAGATCAAAGACTTGAAGGAACAGTTGATTTCCACTGATGAGGTTATACCAGACAACTCACTCGTGCAGACTGTTCTGAATGGTCTTCCTGATTCATATCAGAGTTTTGCTTCTACTCTTCATTTGATGATGAAAGGCAATCCGAATGCCTTATCATTTGAGGAGTTCGTCTCTGTTTTGTTGCAGGAAGGTCAGTCCAGGCAGAACATGTCCATTATGCGAGTTGTAGATCAAGCTTTCCTGGCTAGTCAGAAGGGCAAAGGAAAATGGAGCTCTTCAACTAGTAAGCAAAAATCTGCTAATTCTGCATATTCGAAGAAGGAGGATAAAGATGAGAAGAAATCAGAAAAGCAAAAATTATTTTGTAAGTACTGTAAAGGGAATGATCATATCATAAAGAACTGTCCAAAACTGGCTGCTAAAAGAGGCTGGAATGGTTGTTGCAGAGGCCTCTACACCAAAAACAGAGTATGCAAATCTTGTGTAGGAAGAAGAATGGGCGTTTACCACTGTCTGCAATTTTAACCCATCTTCGCATGATAAGTGCATGTCTACAGTAGACTCAGATGTTTGGTATTTTGACAATGGGGCAACCAAACATATTACCTCGCAGCGCAGTTTCTTCTCTTCACTCGAGCCTGCCCCTATAAGGAATACAGTTACATGCGCCAACAACTCCTCTTATCCTGTTATGGGAGTTGGTAAGATCATTTTGACTACTGCTGATGGTAGTTCTTTCACTTTGTCAGATACTTTATTTGTGCCAGGGATCAAAAAGAACCTGTTATCAGTTTCTGCATTAGCCAAGATTGGCTTGGTTGTGAAATTTGTTGATGACAGGTGTACAGTTCATGATCTGTCAAATGGCGATGTGACTATTGCTTCTGGCATTTTATGTCGTGGGCTCTATAAGCTCATAGACTATGAAAGATCTGAAAATGATTTGGCATGTGCAGTAAATGATTCTCAGACTATGTCAGATGCAAAGCTTTGGCATGCACGCTTTGGTCATCTGAATTTTGCTAGTTCGCTACGCCTGCAAAAATGTGAAATGGCGTCCTCTTTGCCCAAACTTGAGGCACCTAGAAAACATGTTTGTGAAGGCTGTATTTTGGGCAAAATGCAGCGTTCATCCTTTCCAAAAGATGGTTCAGTTCGGGCTACTCAGAAATTGCAACTTGTACATAGTGATGTCTGTGGTCCTATGCAGACACCTTCCTTTCGGAATTATCTTTACTTCGTGACTTTCATTGATAATTTTTCCAAGCATGCATGGGTATATCCATTGAAGGCAAAGTCTAAAGTGTTCATGTGCTTCAAACAGTTTTTGGTTTTGGCTGAAAATCTGTCAGCATGTAAAATGGGCACCCTCCGTTCAGATCGAGGGGGGGAATATATGTCTTCTAATTTTAATGCATTTCTGGCTGAACATGGGATAAAACACCAGTGTACAGTGCTGTATACACCTAAAAAAAATGGAGTTGCTGAACGGAAGAATAGGTCTCTCATGGAGATGGTGAGGTGTATGGTCAAGAGTCAGGCTTTACCTCATAGTTTCTGGCTTGAGGCTCTCATGTGTGCAGCATATGTACTGAACATGTGTCCCACTAAAGCACTGCAGTCTATCACTCCATATGAGGCTTGGCATGATTGCAAGCCATCCGTTGCTCATCTGCATGTTTTTGGTTGTTTGGCATATGCATTAGTGCCTGAACAACATCACAGAAAATTGGATGATAAAGCAATGAAATGTATTTTTGTTGGGTACAGTTCTGAAAGTAAAGGCTATTGTCTGTATCATCCACAGACTAAATGCATTCGCGTTAGCCGTGATGTTGTTTTTGTGGAAGATGCTCTTTAGCCATTGCTTTCATGTACTAAGGAGACATCTGTTAGCTCCAAAGACATGTATGATACTTTGATGCCTCTTTTTACAGGTGGATAGTCTAGTGCTGATCCTAATGAGGCAACTTCTCAGCCTTTGCAAGTTTCATATGATGATGCAAATCATTCCATTTCTGATGCCGATCTACATGATGCACTTGTTGATGAGAGACCTGATATTGAACATGCAAAAACTATGCCAAAATGGCTAGTGCGGACTTTGCATGATAGCAAATTAGATGCACCTTTGTCATATCGTACTCGTTCAGGCTCTCATAGTGCGTCCTTTGCATCAGATTGCTGTGCTATGGCTGCGTCTAGTCTCTGTGATGAGAATGAGCCTGTTTCTTTTGATGAAGCACAAAATTCAAAAAATTGGATGGCTGCTATGCAATATGAATATGATGCTATAATGAAGAATGGTACATGGTCTTTATGTGACTTGCCTCCTGGCAAGAAGGCCATTGGCACTAAGTGGGTATATAAGCTGAAGCGTAAACCTGATGGTACAGTTGACAGGTATAAGGCTAGGCTTGTTGCAAAGGGTTATGCACAGGAAAGAGGCATTGATTTTGATGAGACCTTTGCACCTACATGCCGTATGACTACAGTTCAGAGCATTTGTGCACTTGCCGTCCATCATGGTTGGAATATACATCAGTTGTACATCAGTCCATCAGGGTTATGCACATGAAAGAGGCATTGATTTTGATGAAACCTTTGCACCTACATGCCGTATGACTACAGCTCAGAGCATTTGTGCACTTGCAGTCCATCATGGTTGGAATGTACATCAGTTGGAAATTAAAATAGCATTCTTGAATGGTGACTTGCATGAAGAAGTGTATGTTTTTCAGCCCCGTGGCTTTGTGCAAAAAGGGCATGAAAACCAGATGTGCAAGTTAAAGAAGGCATTATATGGTTTAAAGCAAGCACCACGTGGTTGGTATGAAAAGATACATGCCTTTTTGATTGCACATGGTTTTGCGAACAGTCCAACTGAAAGCACCTTATATGTTAAGCATGCTAATGATGTGCTTTTGATCATTGTTGTCTATGTTGACGACATGCTGCTCACTAGTCCTATTGAGAAGCATATTGCTGATTTCAAGGCTGATTTGCATGCCTCATTTGAGATGTCTGATTTGGGGCATTTGCATCACTATTTGGGCATTCAGTTTATGCAAGTTGATTGTGGAATGGCTTTGTGTCAAACGAAATATATTGACACATTATTGTAGTGTTTTGGCCTTTAAGACTGTAAGCCTATTGCCACTCCTATGGAGACAGGTTTAGAATTAAGTCTTCATGATGTTGGAGATGCATTTGATGCTGTTCTCTATCAGCAGGCTGTTGGATGCTTGATTTACTTATGCATTACTCGGCCAGATATTCAGTTTGTTGTCTCATAGATGAGCAGATTTATGCATTGCCCAGGAGTCAAGCATTGGCAGGCGGTTAAGCACATCTTTCGCTACTTGAGTGGTACTCGGCTACTTGGGTTGTTTTATCCCAAGGGGGGATCACTACCGCCAGATTTGCATGCTTTTTTGGACTCTGATTGGGCTGGTTGTTATGACACTCGTGTGTCCACTAGTGACTTTTGCTTCATGCTTGGTAGCTCATCTATATCTTGGTTGAGCAAGAAGCAGCCTATTGTGGCCACTTCCAGTTGTGAGGCTGAGTATAGGGAAGCTTTCACAGCTATTGTTGAGTGTGTGTGGCTCAGACGCCTTATGGCTGATTTGGGTGTTGGTCAGTCTTCTGCCACCACCATCTTCACTGACAGTCAGAGCGCATTGGTAGTTGCGAGGAACCCTATGTTCCATGCTTGCACTAAGCACATTGAGGTGCATTATCACTATGTCATGGAGAGGTTCTCTGCTGGGGAGATCAGCTTGGCATATGTGCCCACGCAGGAGAACATTGCAGAACTTTTCACGAAGGATCTGCCCAGGGAGAAGTTTGAAGCTTTCCGCAAAGCTTTGGGCTTACTTCCTTTTGTGGAGTGACTTCCACATAGCTTGGCACTTTCTTATACATGAGTGCCAGCTACTTGTTCACCGCATCACTCCCAGGGGGGATTTGTTGATATATTTAGGTAGTGATGTGTGTGAACACACTAGGAATGCCGGGGCACTTTTTTCCCTCTTTAGGAGGTTTTTTCCCCCGGCTTGTATATAGGCCTATTGCCCTAATGGGCTACTTATCTTTGTACATTCTCAAGTAATACATTCTGTATTGTGTGTTTGTGCTCTAAGCTTCTTCTTCTTCCTTGTGCTATTTGCGTGCTTCCGCAGACATCAATCTCCAACATCATTTTGTGTCTCACACATTCTTTGTTTTGTGAGAGTACTTTACTTTTCATTTTGCTTCCACATGCGTACTCTCTACATGGTATCAGAGTGCTAGGTGGAGGTCTTGGTGGTGCGTTTGGTGGTCGTTTTGGTGGTGGTGGTTCTTTATTTTGGTGGTGTGCTTTCTCCTCATTGAGAGAAGTTTTTTGCCATCAACTTTTGGGATTCATTCTGCCCATTTGTCCACCCTTCCATCCATTTTCTTCATTACTTTGTCCATCATTTTCTTTCATTTTCCCCTCCCTCCCACCCCTCTTTGTGGATCGAGTGTAATATGTTTTTCATTGTGGGAAATATTTACGCAGAAATTGATAGTGGTTCTCTTTGTTGATAGTGTTTATAAACACTGTGTGAAGATAGTTGCTAATCTCAAGTAATTAGAAGTGCTCATAAACGCTCTTTGCATTTTATCAGTTTCGTAACCTTTGCCCATATGTCCACTATGCATCTCTTAGCAGAGACAAAGCTTACTGTAGTCATCGCCAATGCAAGAGCACTTGAGAGAGCGGACCCTGTTTAACATGAGGGCAAGATAAGGATTGCGAAAATCCCCTCGTCAACTTTTACTCCTTGTGAGTCTGGTCTTGCTTGTCCATAAACGCGCCTTGGGCCTGCTGCATTGACTTGATAAGAGGAGAGAAACCAACTAGAACAATGATGATGATAGCTAGGGCGGGACGCTAGGCAATGCCGACAACCACATAAGCGATAGCCAAAGCTCCAAGGAGTACAAAAGGCATAAGCCAATCCCAGTGCAATTTCCATGCAAGCTCGCACAAACGGTACTAAGTTCACAATCTCTCCACTTGTGTAATGCTGTCGGCCGGCACTGGAGATAATGAACTCCTTCTGATGAATCGCAGCCATCATGATAGACTGGGCTTTTGATCCTAATACTCTCACTCTCACTGTGAAATACCAATGCTTGTTTGCCAATTCTCAATGATCTTCACAACGGAGAGAGCCACCACAAGAACAATAACTTCGTGCTGAAAGCGCACTGTGCCCGTCGCATACTCTACAAAAAAGTAAATGAATATAGGCCCTCACAGAATGCTATTGTTGTCAAGGATATCCCAACGTGTCCTATGGACTGCAGTCATAGAGTAGCCCATGATGTATATTAGAATTTGAGTTCATCGATGTACATATGGTGTCACTTTTGCATTTTCTTAATTTTGTTGTATTGGCATGTTTTTTTTTAATAAAAGGAAGTTCGGCCTTAGCCTATTCTCCAGACTTTAATTAAAATAAAAAAGAAAAGTTACAAGTGAATGGGACTAGTGCCCATGGGACCCCCCAAATCCCACAATGCAGGGGAGGAGTAAGTCAAGCTAGAGGGCATTACAAATGAGGCCGATAAATCTATCATCACCCTCATGTGGGACCCATTTGGGTTTCAACTTGTTGTTTTCGAGGAGATAAATACAGTGATGTCTAAACGGTGGAGATCTCTTATCTCGAGAGATTCTTTTACCTAGAAGGAACAAGGATTTCTCGATCGACCATCCCTTAGGAGTTTCGACAAAATTGACAGCACATCCCTCCCTCCAAATCTTCCAAAGAGTCTCACCCCTCATGGCATTCCATAGCCTCGATGAGCAGCCGACCGCCTCACCCAACAATACCTGTTGCCAATTGATTTGGTTTGTGAGTCTCAAAACCCGACTCATGTGATTCTAGATAACACGGGACTTGGGGCAATGGAAGAACAGGTGAGCTAAATCTTCAATGCATCGATGGCAATGCTTGCACCATGGTGACACACCACAGATTTTGTTAGCCCTTGCATTGGACCAGATACCTTTATGCAAGATCTGCCACATGAGAACAGACTTTTTGATCTCAATTAGGGGGTGCCAAATAGACATGAACTTTAGTTCCCATCAAAGTTGGGTCCAAGAAAGGCACCATCTCTTGTTAAGAGTGTGATGAACATCTAAGTTCTCTTTGAAGTTGGGGGTTCTAGATAGTTTCTTGCCATTGCTCCATTTGAGGCCCTCTAGGCAAGGAAGATCCTGGCCGCAGAGAAGGAGTTGAGTGGTCCCATGCTAAACACCTACTTTGAAGAAGAGTCCATTCCTCTAGGGTAACTCTAATTCCTGGGTCCAAGTCTTCGAACCTAATCCACTGGCTGGTCTCTTGTTTCGAGAGTTGTTTCCACTGTTTGAACCCCTTGTTCCATTACCACTTCGTAGTTTGGAGGTTCCATGATTCCACCCCTCTAATGCCGCTGATCGAGAACCAGATAGAGTCATTTTGTCTTATCCCAGTCGCCCACTTCCACTCCTCACTGGTTCTGATGAATTGTTTGGCCTTGTTCCAACTCTTCCATAAAGAACACACGAGGCTAGAGCCTTTGGGGGACACCGGGTGGGGGGAAAACAAAAGCATGAGAATCCATGTGTCCTTCCAACCAAGATGGCCAACTAATGTAAGGTCTTCCATGTTTCTGAAGATCAATTTAGCCCAAGAGGACTCACTATTGCTCCAAGCCTTGATAAGCCACTTTGTTGCCAGCTTGTCAACCAACGCAGCGATATCCAAAATTCCCAAGCCCCTTGAGTCTTTTGGGCTAATGCAAGTTTCCCATTTGATTTTAGGAATCCCCCTCCTGTTGGGGTCCCCAGTCCAAAGGAAGTTTCTGCAGATTCTTTCCACTTTGGCCAAGTCTTTCTCCTTAGGTCTCCAACACGAGATAAAGTAAATAGTTGTAGAAAGCATAAATGTGGTAATAACCATAGCATGCCCTGCCAAGTTGACTTGTATACCTTTCCAATGATTTAGTTTGCTATCCAGCTTGGATAGCACCCAGTTCCATCGTTGGTCCATTGAGATGTCGAATCCCATTGGAATGCTAAGGAGACGGAAGACTTGACCTCTAGGGATAACTTGACACCCCTGATCTAACAACAATTAGGGTGTAGGTGTGTTGATTGCTCTAACAAAAGTTTTAGCATGGTTGATTTTTGAACCTGACGCCACACAAGAGGTGTTGAGGCACCACCAAAACACCTCAATGCTGTTCATATCGTTATGCACAAAGGAATTCATGTCATCGGCAAAGAGTCTCGCAATAATTTGGCCGTGATTTAGAGGTAGGGAAAGACCCTTGAGATTGCCAGCATCCATGTGATGCTTTAATAGGCAACTGAGTCCATTCGAGGCGATAACGAAGAGTAAAGGAGCTAGAGGGCAGCCTTGCCTAGTTGATCTTTTTAAATGAATGGGCTTAGAGAGCTTACCGTTGATATTTATTCTAGTTGAAGCGTTTCCAAGAAGAGTGGAAACCATCTTCATGAACTTTTGACTACATCCAAGGTCTTTCAGTGATTGCAGAATAAAGTCCCATTCCAATCTGTCATATGCCTTGTCGAAGTCGATCTTAATGAATACCAAATTTTGTGTATACTCCTCAGCAAACGCAAGGCCTTCCCAAATATCGACAATTGCTTCAAGTATAGATCTACCCTTGATAAAACCTTTCTGGTCCTCACAAAGCCATGAATTTAAATGACAAGAGATTCTGTTGGTGATAACTTTTGCAATTATCTTGTATCCTGTTTGGAGCATCGTAATCGGTCGCCAGTTGTCAATTTTGTTCTTATCTCCCCTTTTGTGGATTAACTTGATGACTCTATTATTAAGACACTCAGGGAGGGCACCGTAGGAGAGAGCCTCTTGCCACACTAGACGTAGTGGGGTGGCCATCTCATGTTTGAAGGGCTTGAAAAACTCATTGATGAGGCCGTCAGGACCCGAACTTTTCCACTGGGAAGAGAATCAATAACGTCGATAATTTCATTCTCGAAAATGTTAGCATCCAGCAGAGAAATCATGTTCTGTGGGATTCTAGATTGAACAATCCTAGAGATGGTTGCCATGGAGTCACGCCTGCATGGGGAAGAGGAGACGAGACCCCGAGAAGATGGGTAAAGTGCTCGATGATTATAGATCTATTGTCAACTTTTGTACTACATTCGGGTTACATTGGCATGTTGATTGCCACTTTTTTTATAGAACTTATTATGTGGGAACCTACCGGACTTGTTTCTATGAGCTATTTGAAATTCACTCTCTGATATTTGTGGTGCTAATTCACCAAGAGAAAGTTACTCTGAATCTTCAATTGTAGATGTTTGCATCATTAGGAGTACCAAAGAAACAAATACTTGGATACCTTCTTATTGGCATAGCGCTTTTAAGTTGCATATAAACAGGAAAAGGGACGTTGAGGTCTTCAGGATGTTAATATAAGTGTGTCTAAAGCACGTCAAAGGAAGTTAACTCGAATATAGCTAGCAAGGACATCTTCTATTGAAAGGAAAACAGGCACAAAGAGTATTAGCATTACAAGGAATTTAAGACAAGGTAAAGGTCACTTAAGGTGTTTGGCAACGAGGCTAACCGGTTGGAGAGTAAGTTGGAAACAATTGACTGGACCCTTTTTGCCATAATTAGACATGCTTATGGATGTTGCAGAGTTGTACTCTCTAACTCCTCGACATACCTCGTGAACATGATGTGAAAGGAAGGGGTGAGTCATGTTGAAGTTAGACATCTGTGGAAGCACCCGAACAATACAAGGAAGAAGAAGAAGTTTGGAGCACAACACACAATACTGAATGTATCACTAAAGAATGTACAAAGATAAGTAGCCCATTAGGGCAATAGGTGTATATACAAGCCAAGGGAGAAAACCTCTTAAAGAGGGAAAAGAGTGCCCCGACGGTCCTAGAGTGTTCACACACATCACTACCTAAATATGTCAACAAATTCCCCCTGGGAGTGATGCGGTGAACACGTAGCTGGCACTCATGTATAAGGAAGTGCCATGCTATATGGAAATCACTCCATAAAAGGAAGTAAGCCCAAAGCTTTGCGGAAAGCTTCAAACTTCTCCTTAGGTAGAGCCTTCGTGAAAAGGTCTACAATGTTCTCTTGCATGGGCACATATGCCAAGCTGATCTCCCCAGCCGAGAACCTTTCCCTGACATAATGATAATGCACCTCAATGTGCTTAGTGTGAGCATGGAACGCAGGGTTCCTCGCAACTGCCAATGCGCTCTCACTGTTAGTGAAGATGGTGGTGGTATAAGACTGACCAACACCCAAATCAGCCATAAGGTGTCTATGAAAAGCTGCCCTATACTCAGCCTCACAATTGGAAGCAGCCACAATAGGCTGTTTCTTGCTCAACCAAGATATGCATGAGCTACGAAGCATGAAGCAAAAACCTCTAGTGGACACACGAGTGTCATAGGAACCATCCCAATCAGAGTTAGAAAAAGCATGCAAATCTAGAGGTAATGATCCCCCTTGGGATAAAACAAATCAAGTAGCCAGGTACCACTCAAGTAGCGAAAGATGCACTTAACCGCTTGCTAATGCTTGACTCCTGGGCAATGCATAAACCTGCTCATATGTAAGACAGCAAATTGAATATCTCGTCGAGTAATGCATAAGTAAATCAAGCATCCAACAGGCTGTCGATAGAGAACAGCATCAAATGCATCTCCAACATCACGAAGACTGCGTCGTAAACCTGTTTCCATAGGAGTGGCAATAGGCTTACAGTCTTGAAGGCCAAAATGCTGCAATAATGTGTCAATATATTTCATTTGACACAAAACCATTCCGCCATCAATGTGCATAAACTGAATCCCCAAATAGTGATGCAAATGCCCCAAATCAGGCACCTCAAATGAGGCATGTAAATCAGCCTTAAAATCAGCAATATGCCTCTCATGAGGACCAGTGAGCAGCACATCATCAACATAAACCACAATGATCAGAAGTACATCATTAGCACGCTTAACATATAAGGTGCGTTTGGTTGGATTTTTCTCAAAACCATGTGCAATCAGATAGGCATGTATCTTCTCATACCAAGCACGTGGTGCTTGCTTTAAACCATATAATGCCTTCTTTAACTTGCACACGTGGTTTTCATGCCCTTTTTGCACAAAGCCACGGGAGTGAAAAACATACACTTCTTCATGCAAGTCACCATTCGGAAATGCTGTTTTGATATCCAACTAATGTACATTCCAACCATGAGGTGCAAGTGCACAGATGCTATGAACAATAGTCATGGGCAAGTAGGAGCAAAGGTTTCATCAAAATCAATGCCTTTTTCCTATGCACAACCCTTTGCAACAAGCCTAGCCTTATACCTATGAACTCTACCATCAAGCTTATGCTTCAGCTTGTATACCCACTTAGTACCAATGGCCTTCTTGCCAGGAGGCAAGTCACATGAAGACCAAGTACCATTCTTCATTATAGCATCATATTCAGATTGCATAGTAGCCATCCAATTTTTTGAATTTTTTTCTTCATCAAATGAAACAGGCTCATTTTCATCATAGAGATTAGATGCAGCCATAGCATAGCAATTTGATGCAAAAGAGGCACTATGAGAGCCTGAACGAGTACGATATGAGAGAGGTACATCTAATTTGCTGTCACACAAAGTTTGCACCAGCCATTTTGGAATAATTTTTGCCTCCTCAATTTGAGTTCTCTCATCAATAAGTGCATCATGTAAATCTACATAAAAAATGGGGTCATTGGCATCATCACATGAAAATTGCAAAGGCTGAGAAGTTGCCTCATTAGGACCAACACTTGACTATCCACCTATGAAAAGACGTAGCAAAGTATCATACATGTCCTTGGACCTAACAGATGTCTCCTTAGTACATGAAAGCAATGGCTAAATAGCATCTTCCACAAAAACAACATCACGACTAACCAGAATGCGTTTAGTGTTTGGATGATACAGATGATAGCCTTTACTTTCAGAACTGTACCCAACAAAAATACATTTTACTACTTTATCATCCAATTTTCTGCGATGTTGTTCAGACACTAATGCATATTCCAAACAATCAAAAACATGCAGATGAGCAACAAATGGCTTGCGGTCATGCTAAGCTTCATATGGAGTGATAGACTACAATGCTTTAGTGGGATACCTGTTAAGTACATATGCTGCACACATGACAACCTCAAGCCAAAAACTATGTGATAAAGCCGGACTCTTGACGATACACCTCACCATCTTGATTAGTAACCTTTTCTTTCTTTCACCAACTCCATTTTGTTGAGGTTTATTCAACGCGGTACACTAGTGATTTATCCCACGTTCAGCCAGAAATGCATTAAAATCACAAGACCTATAGTTTCCCCCTCAATCACAACGAAGGGTGCCCATTTTACATGCTAACAGATTTTCAGCCAAAACCAAAAATTGTTTGAAGCACATGAACACTTTGAACTTTGCTTTGAGTGGATATACCCATGCATCCCTTGAAAAATCAGCAATGAAATTCATGAAGTAAAGGTAATTTCCAAAAGAGGGTGTCTCCATAGGACCACAAACATCACTATGTACAAGCTGCAATTTGTGCATAGCCCAAACTGAACCATCTTTCGGAAAGGAGGAACGTTGCATTTTGCCCAAAATACAGCCTTCACATACATGTTTTCTGGATGCCTGAAGCTTGGGCAAAGAAGACACCATATCAGATTTCTGCAGGCATAGAAAACTAGAAAAATTCAGATCACCAAAGCGTGCATGCCAAAGCTTTGCATCTGAAATAGCCTAAGACTCATGTGCTGCACATGCCAAATCATTCATAGATCTTTCATAGTCTATGAGCTTATACAACCCATGACATAAAATGCCAGAAGCAATAATAACATCGCCATTTGACAAATCATGAACTGTACATCTGTCATCAACAAATTTCACAACCAAGCCAATCTTGGCTAATCTAGAAACTGATAACAAATTCTTCTTGATCGGTCGCACAAATAAAGCATCTGACAAGGTGAAAGAACTACCATCGGCAGTAGTCAAAATGATCTTACCAACTCCCATAACAGGATAAGAGGAGTTGTTGGCGCATGTGATAGTATTCCCTATAGGGGTAGGCTCAAGTGAAGAGAAGAAACTATGCTGCAAGGTAATATGTTTGGTCGCCCCACTATCAAAG
Organism: Ceratopteris richardii; assembly: GCA_020310875.1. NCBI lineage: Eukaryota > Viridiplantae > Streptophyta > Polypodiopsida > Polypodiales > Pteridaceae > Ceratopteris > Ceratopteris richardii. Next base: position 32,182,146 of record CM035420.1, on the reverse strand, counting down.
TACCAAACATCTGAGTCTATTGCAGACATGCAGTGCTCATGAGAAGATGATTCAAAACTGCAAATAGTAGTAAATGCCCATTCTTCTTCCTACACAAGATTAATAGAATTTGTTTTTGGTGTAGATGCCTCTGCAACAACCATTCTAGCCTCTTTCTTCTTTGCCTCTTTAGCAGCTAGTTTTGGAAAGTTCTTTATAATATGATCATTTCCTTTACAGTACTTGCAAAACTATTTCTGCTTTTCTGATTTCTTTTCATCTTTGTCTTCCCTCTTTGATTGTGCAGAATTGGTAGATTTCTGCTTACTAGTTGAAGAGCTCTGTTTTCCTTTTCCATTTTGACTGGCTAGGAAAGCTTGATCTGCAACACGCATAATGGACCTGTTCTGCCTCGACTGATCTTCCTGCAACAGAACAAAGACTAACTCCTCAAATGACAAGGCATTCGGATTGCCTTTCATCATCAACCAAAGAGTAGAAGCAAAACTCTCATATGAATCAAGAAGACTATTCAGAACGGTTTGCACCGGAGAGGTGTAGATGATGCCCTAGATGAAGCGGTGACCTGCTCTGATACCAATTGTTGGAGTTAGGCGTCTGCGGAAGCACGCGAACAACAGAAGGAAGAAGAAGAAGCTTGGAGCACAACACACAATACTGAATGTATTACTAGAGAATGTACAAAGATAAGTAGCCCATTAGGGCAATAGGCATATATACAAGCCAAGGGAAAAAACCTCCTAAAGAGGAGAAAAAGTGCCCTGGTGGTCCTAGAGTGTTCACACACATCACTACCTAAATATATCAACAAGTCAATCATAGAGCCAATAAGTTGAATAGAGCCAAAAACAAAAAGGTCTATGTTATTCAAAATGGAAGATCTCCTAGCCCAATTCTTATGCTTTCAGCAAGAGGATAGACGACAAAAAGCTATCCAGACACTTTATGATTGATTAACTAAGTGATGCATAATTTTAAATTGGAGGAAGGTATCCAATTGTGTAAAGAGTATGAACTTGAGGCAAAATACCTAGGTGTTAGTTTGACACTCATGATGGATCTAGAGCTATGAGAGAAATTTGTCTATGTGTTCGAATTTGATCTGCATGATCAGCTCATACAAACAAAACAAATGAGATGGGCTCAATACAAAACAACAATTCTCTAGCAGTTTATAATAGAGGATGTATATAAAGTGACTTATAGATCTTTCCTAAGGAGGATTCATATGCCCAAGGACCAACCAATCCTCAAAATTAAAAGATAATTTTAGAAACAATTTCAAGACATATCATAGCATGATAAGCGATGTTTGATGCATGAAAGAGTGTTCTTGTTTCTACAAGCAGTAGATGCTACTGCCTGAGAGGAATGAGTTTCACTCTTAAAAGACATGGATTTTGAATCGCGACTCATAGAAGATTGGATTCTCATCCATGAAGCTTCGAGAAGATATGTGAAGAACCAACAACCAATGGAAAACCAATCCTCGAAATTAAAAGAGAATCTTAGAAACAATTTCAAGACATATCAGAGCATGATAAGAGATGTTTGATGCATGAAAGAGTGTTCTTGTTTCTATAAGCAATAGATGCTAAAGCTTGAGAGGAATGCATTTCACTCTTGAAAGGCATGGATTTTGAATCCTGACTCATAGAAGATTGGATTCTCATCCATGAAGCTTCAAGAAGATATGTGAAGAACCGACAATGAATCGAAAAATTTGATGATGATTTTAGAGCTGACATTCATGTAGATGAAGAGGATGCACAAATTCTGGGTGGTTCAAAAACTAAGAATAATTTTCAAATTCATAGAATAATAGAAACCCTAACTGGGAGTAAGGCAAATATGCATGGAATACATGTATATGCTTATGAAGAGGATCACCATAAAGAATCTATAAGCGTAAATGATACAATCTCCAAGGTGCCAAGGTGCAAAGAGCCAGTATATATCTCTTTCAGTTTTACATCCTTAAGAGTTATAAATGCACAGACCCTAAAGATGGGAGGAGCAAAGGATCTAGGGAAGCTCAAAAAGTTCAAAAGAAAAAAACAACAAACATTAAAAAAAAAAAAGAAATTCAACAAAACAAAGATGAGTCTTCCCCTATTCCAAAAATCCTGTAACATCCATGTTGGTGCAAGACAATCAACAATTGAAGGTCTTTAAGTCCGCAGAAACTTCAGCAAAAATTTCCTTAAAAAGGTCACCGGAAGATCACGGGAAGGTCACCGGAACAGTACCGGAAGGTTACAGGAAAGTCACCGGAATGTTACCGGAAATGATCACTTTTACAGTTTTCAGTTCATGAAGAGTTGAAAGATGAAAGGAGGAAGAAAAGAACAAATTTTGAAGCTTGGAAGAAGAACCGAAAAAATTGTACACATATGTACAGTAGTATAGTCAGCGTTATAAGCTTGTACAAATTTATCTATAAATACCTGGAAAATGTAGAGGCGCAAAGTATGTAAAGAATGTAAGAGAAGAATGTAAGAGAAGAGAAGAGAGAAGAGAAGAGATGAGGAAAGTATGAGAGGCGTATAGGCATTAGAGGCATATACGAGAGAGAAAGGAATAGAAGAGAAGAATGAGAAGTTAGATGTCGTGAGACATATGAAAAGTTAGTTGAGTTTTCCTCTCATCACTCAACTGTAACTGTCTGAGTAATCGAAAAATACTACGCCGAAATTTCTGTGTGTTTTCATCTGTGATAGATGATTTGTGAAATCCTTTTGAGGATATCTAAGTCTATAGTTAATCAATCTATAGCTTAAGTTTCAGAGTTTAATTGTAAACAGAAAACGAGAATTGTCAGTAGGAACATTCATATGTGTTGAGTGTTCAAAGTTTACTGAAACAGGCGCATTTTCGGTGATCAATGTTTTGATCATTTCTAAGTGCATACTTTAAAGTTTTGCATGAGTGAGGGCTTAATCTTTAAGTTAGAAGATAAGCTACTCGTAACCAGAAGCATTTGCTTAAACGGGTTCTATTCAAGGAGAACTAAGTCTTAGAAGTTACAGGTGTGAAGTCGACTGTTCAGAGTGACAGTTTCAGACATAGATTAATTTGAAGAAATTGTGCAGCAGACTTTTGTGTTGTGAAGTTTTTTACTTACTCTTGGTATAGAGGTGCTCTAATCACAAGAGTAGGTTGTTCTTTTGGAGATTAACACTCTCCATCAGTGGTATCAGAGCAGGAGACATCAAAATCAAAGAAAGGAGGATCCCGATTGCTGCGGTTACAAAGAATTCAACAACCGAAGAACTAAAAGGTGAAAGCTTGAAGGCGAAACCTGAGGAAGAGATCATACGATATCAAGAAAGACAAACGGAGTCTAATTTGAAACAAAGGTACATATATTATTCATAAAGGTTGAAGATTTCAATACACAGGAAGACACAAGATGGGAGATTCTCTACAGATAGAGAAACTGGATAGGGAAAACTATCCTGCGTGGTCAATGAGGATGGAAGCTCATCTTATGAGCAAAGATTTGATAGCTTATATCACAGGAGAAGAAGAAAAGCCACAGTTCAGAGATCCTAGTGTTCCGACTAGGGAAGAGTTAGCAGATTTGAAAAACTGGATGAAGAAAGATGCTCAAGCTAGGAGTATTATCTATATGGCAGTAAATGATTACTTGTTACCTCATATTCGAGGTCTTGAAAGTGCAACGGACATTTGGAATGCTTTGGAGGAGCATTTCCAGAATACTACTAAGTCAAGGAAGGCATCCTTATGGGCAGAGTTTACAACCTTCAAGAAGAAGGCTTCTCAGTCCATTTCAGACTATGTGACAAGAATGAAAGACATTGCAGATGCATTAGGAGCTGTTGATGAAGATATCGAAGAGGATAAATTGGTAAGGCAAATTCTTACAGGCTTAAGAGGTGATGACAAATGGAAGCCGTTTATTTTGTCTACAGAGTTATCACTTGATCATTTCACTCCAGATTTAAATTAGTTGCTAGGTCATATGCTAACATTTGAGAATGATGTTAAAGGAGATGGTGACAAGAGTGCAGGTCACGCAATGTACTCAAAAGATAAAAAGAAGAATAGCAAAGGAAAGCAACAAGCAAATGAAGATGAAGGAACAACTAGCCAAGCCAACTTCCTAAGAGGAAGAGGAGGTGGCAAAGGTAGAGGAAAAGGCAGAAACAACAAAGATGGAGGCAAAGCCTGCTGGATTTGTGGTAAGACAATTCATTTAGCTAATGATTGTTGGCACAATACTCAAAGTAATAATGGATATAGTCAAAGTTACAATGCAAGAGGAAGAGGTGGCAGAAATCAAAGAGGAAATTTCAAAGGCAGAGGTGGTAGGAGTTACTTTGGAAGGAATACAGGTTGAGGATTCCAAAGTCAACAATATAACAACACCTACTACAATTATGCTTCAGAACAGAAGGAGGATTCAACATTGATATTGAATGCTACTTGTGAAAGGCAGAATGAAGATCAAAGAGTCTTCTACATTGACTCAGGGTGTAGCAATCACCTGAGTGGAAACATATCATTGATGACTGATTTGGAGAATAAAGTTTCTAATCATGTTGTTCAAACAGGTGACAACACAAAGCATAAAGTGAAGTCGATTGGATCAGTGAAAGCTAAAGATGGTAGTACCTTATTGGGTAAGGTTTTGTATGTTCCTACAATTCTTAAGAATTTGATAAGTGTAGGACAAATTGTTGAAAAGGGATATGAAGTAAGATTCACTAATGAAGGAGTATACGTGGAAGATCCCAGTCAAGGGTATAAACAGATTGTTTCAGGAAAGAAAGAAGGAAGACTGTTTACACTGAAGATTCAAGGTAACATTGGTCAGGCCATGTTTACATATGAAGGACAGAAAATTTCTGAGTTAGATCTTTGGCACAAGAGGCTTGGACATTTCAATGAAAGAGGTATTAAAGATATGATTAACAATGGTTCAGTGCTTGGATTGCCTAATGTTGCAGGTCAACATATGACATACAAATGTGAGGCATGTCAATTTGGTAAGGCTCATAAGAAGTCTTATTCCAAGCATGGTTTTATGCACTCAGAGAAGCTTGAATTGGTACACACAGATGTGTGGGGACCATCAAAGGATTTCAGTATAAATGGATCAAGATATTATGTGATTTATGTTGATGATGCTACTAGATGGATCACTATCTATGTGATCAAGGATAAGTCAGAAGTATTCAATACATTCAAACATTATCATGCATATGCAGAAAGAACTACAGGTCATAAACTGAAGAGACTAAGATCAGATGGAGGGGGAGAGTATTTCTCCAACGAATTCAGTGATTACTTATGGAATGCAGGTATAAAAAGGGAAGTTACTTGCAGGTACTCTCCTCAACAAAATGGTGTAGCAGAAATAAGGAATAGGATTCTTGTTGAGTTTGCAAGGTCCATGATGAATGAGAAAAATTGCCCTAATTATTTGTGGGCTGAAGCTGTAAATACAGCTACTTATTTGGTTAATAGATTACCATGTAAAGCCCTGCAGGGTATGACACCATATGAAGCTTGGTGGGGTAAGAGACCTACCCTGGATCATTGCAGAGTATTTGGATGTGTGGCATATGCATATGTGCCATCACAATTAAGACACAAATTGGAACCTAAAGCTGAAAAATATGTTTTCATTGGTTATGATGACAGACAGATGGGATACAGGTTGTGGAATCCATCCACAAAACATTTTCTGGTATCGAAAGATGTTACGTTTGATGAGCAAAGTTCTTGGTATGCAGGAACAATTAATGTCAATACAGGTGATGAAGAAGAAGTGAGTCAAAAGAAAGGTAAATCAAAGGTTCAAATAATTGATGAAGAAGAAAATTATGAAGTGCAGGAAGAAGTTGAAGAAAGGCCAAGATTTGATCCTGAGTGTGAAGAACCAGAAACCTCAAGGACTGGAGAACTCAGAAGGTCATCAAGAAATAGATGGCAACCTACAAGGTACAGTTATGATACTTCATTTTTGGCTACGAAAGATTATGCTTACATAGTGAAAGCAGATGAAGACCCTTCTACATATGAAGAGGCAAAAGGTAAGGAAAAATGGGAGAAAGCTATGCAAGAAGAACATGATGCATTGGTGGAAAATCAAACATGGGATTTAGTTCCTAAACCAAATAGCCAGAAGATTATTGGATGCAAGTGGGTCTACAAGACCAAAAGATTTGCAGATGGAAGTGTGTCTAGATACAAAGCTAGACTTGTTGTCAAAGGGTTTGCTCAAACATATGGAGTTGATTATGATGAGACTTATAGTCCAGTGGCAAAGATGACAACTATCAGAACACTCATAGCTGTTGCTGCGAGTAAAGGTTGGAAGTTATGTCAGTTAGATGTGAAAAATGCTTTTCTGAATGGTTATATTTCGGATGATGTGTTCATGGAGCAACCTCAAGGGTTCAGAGATAAAAGGTATCCAGAACATGTGTGCAAGCTCAAGAGAGCTTTGTATGGCTTGAAGCAGGCTCGAAGAGCGTGGAATTATAGACTTGTAAAGTTCTTGAAAGAACTTGGTTTTCAGGTGTCTGAAGCAGATAGTAGTCTGCTTATAAAAGCAAGTGATAATGGTTTCATATACATGTGCATATATGTTGATGATATAATCCTTACAGGAACAGATGAGTCAGGTATACAAAGACTCAAGAAGCAAATGGAAAAGGAGTTCAAGATAAGTGACTTGGGAGACTTGTCTTACTTCTTGGGTATGGAGATCACATATACTCAGCATGGAGTATTCGTGACCCAAGAAAGATATTTGAAGAACTTGTTAATCAAGTTTAAAATGAATGATTGCCGGATAGCACCTACTCCAATGGAGGTGAATCACAAATTGAGTAAGTTTGGAGGTGAAGAATTTAAGGATGTGAGACAATATCAGAGTTTGGTTGGTAGTCTTATCTATGCTACTTTAACCAGACCTGATTTATCATATGCAGTAGGAGTATTGTCTCAATTCATGCACTGTCCAAGGAAAGAACATTGGATTGCAGGACAAAGGGTGTTGAGGTACATTAAGGGTACACTCAAAGAAGGTTTGTATTATGATTTTACATCAGATACAAATATCAAAATATACAGTGATGCAGATTGGGCAGGTAATCCAGATGACAGAAGGTCAACCTATGGATACATGTGTTATGTGGGAGATAAGCTAATCTCATGGTGTTCCAAGAAGCAACATACAGTTGCTTTGTCTTCTACCGAAGCTGAGTACAAAGGCATGGTTGAAGCCGCAAAGGAAGTGATTTGGCTAAAGACTTTAATGAAGAATTTTGACACTATACAGAGGACTCCAATTATATTTGGAGATAACATGAGTTCATTATATTTAGCTGCTAATCCTGTTTTTCATGCCAGGACTAAACACATTGAGATTCAGTATCACTTTCTAAGAGAGAAGGTGATGGATAAAGAGATTGAAGTAATCCATACTTCAACGAAAGATCAGATAGCTGATATGCTTACAAAAAGTTTGGATGGACCTAAGTTACAAAGGTTTAAAGATATGGCAGGAATAAAGAAGACAGAGAAAACCTCAATTGATGATTGAGGGGGAGCTGTTGGTGCAAGACAATCAACAATTGAAGGTCTTTAAGTCCGCAGAAACTTCAGCAAAAATTTCCTTAAAAAGGTCACCGGAAGATCACCGGAAGGTCACCGGAACAGTACCGGAAGGTTACAGGAAAGTCACCTGAATGTTACCGGAAATGATCACTTTTACAGTTTTCAGTTCATGAAGAGTTGAAAGATGAAAGGAGGAAGAAAAGAACAAATTTTGAAGCTTGGAAGAAGAACCGGAAAAATTGTACACATATGTACAGTAGTATAGTCAGCGTTATAAGCTTGTACAAATTTATCTATAAATACCTGGAAAATGTAGAGGCGCAAAGTATGTAAAGAATGTAAGAGAAGAATGTAAGAGAAGAGAAGAGAGAAGAGAAGAGATGAGGAAAGTATGAGAGGCGTATAGGCATTAGAGGCATATACGAGAGAGAAAGGAATAGAAGAGAAGAATGAGAAGTTAGATGTCATGAGACATATGAAAAGTTAGTTGAGTTTTCCTCTCATCACTCAACTGTAACTGTCTGAGTAATCGAAAAATACTGCGCCGAAATTTCTGTGTGTTTTCATCTGTGATAGATGATTTGTGAAATCCTTTTGAGGATATCTAAGTCTATAGTTAATCAATCTATAGCTTAAGTTTCAGAGTTTAATTGTAAACAGAAAACGAGAATTGTCAGTAGGAACATTCATATGTGTTGAGTGTTCAAAGTTTACTGAAACAGGCGCATTTTCGGTGATCAATGTTTTGATCATTTCTCAGTGCATACTTTAAAGTTTTGCATGAGTGAGGGCTTAATCTTTAAGTTAGAAGATAAGCTACTCGTAACCAGAAGCATTTGCTTAAACGGGTTCTATTCAAGGAGAACTAAGTCTTAGAAGTTACAGGTGTGAAGTCGACTGTTCAGAGTGACAGTTTCAGACATAGATTAATTTGAAGAAATTGTGCAGCAGACTTTTGTGTTGTGAAGTTTTTTACTTACTCTTGGTATAGAGGTGCTCTAATCACAAGAGTAGGTTGTTCTTTTGGAGATTAACACTCTCCATCAATCCAACAGAGGGAAATAAACCAAATCAAGAAGCAATACATGATATGAACAAGTAAAGATATCTACAAGGTTTCAAGGAAGACAATTGGAGATTAATGATGAGATACATTGTGGAGGTTGTAGCAAGGAAAGACCAAAACCCTCACCACCTTGCATGGAAGCAAGAAGGAAAGCTCAAGAGTGACTCTCCTCTCATCCACCCCTACCTTCCACATGTTGAAGCCATTGGTATCAGACACATGCTATGCCACAGGCTTGAAAACAAGGAGAATAGGGAGTGAAGGATCCTAGTCCATGAGGAAAATACAAGCAAATGCAACTCTACTCACACAAAGGAGAGACATGCATAGGCACACACACACACCACTCTCACACACTCACAAAGACACAATACATGAAATGTAAATAGTCTTGGAGTAAAAGATAGCCTTCTTCCATTGATAAGAGATATTACATGAGAGCACGTCGACCAAAAGCTCCCCTCTTTACAAAAATGAGCTTCTATATATGTGCTAAGCTCTATTCCCCATGTGCTCTATTGAAAAGACAAGAAGCAAATCTCTCTCTAACTAACATATGTTCTAGGATATTCTAAGATCAAATTTGTAACAACCAAATCCCAATGAAGGGCATGCATGGATTTTTACGTGGGGAGTTTCTACAAAGGTGAGATATTTTCAAGTCTTCTATACTATAGTATGAGGAAATATTAAAACATTCTCTTAGGGGAGTCTTCACATGTGGCACTAAAACATATACAAAAGGTTATTCTCATGGCCTAAAGAGGGTTCCCATGCACAATTTAGGTCTTCAATGCTGAGCAACACAATCCCCATGTGGGGCAGTCAGCCCAGCAATCCAGAAGAGCAGCCTTTGTTGCCGAGTATGCAACCATCCCATGGAGTAGTTCCTGGAAAAACAAATCCTTCCAAGTGATGGAGTCTTTTGGTGCTAGGCAACACCATCCTCCTAAGAGGAAGTCAGCCTAGCCATCATGAAGAGTAGCATTAGGTGTACCTTGCATGCCAAATTTGCATAGGTAGATCTTGTTGAGGACATCTTTGGAAGACCTAAAGAAAACCTTTAATGAACAACTAATCAGTTCGTCATTAGCCTCCAAGTGAAGATAAGTAGTTCACAGTCAGTGTGAAGCCCCAAAACTAGTGAATTTCAAGGGGGGTAGCTGATGAAAAAATCGGTCCAGGAGCTCAAGTACCTAGGTCACACACAGAGATGTGTACATATGAACCTAGTGGCATAGTTGATACACACATGTGAGTGATCAATAGATCCAGATGCCAAACCATCAAAGAAAACAATCAAAGGACAATATGATGATGGAGCAATCATAGACTGTTGTTTGTAAGAAATACATCATTGAAATATAAGTGCAAAGTTGGCACTCCAACCACTATGAGACGTAAAACAAAATGATTCCCATCAAATGGTCTGGAGTTTTGGACACCATCCCTTTGTAGAGAAGTTAGAAAAATCCAAACTAGAGGCTCCAACACCTGCTCCAAAACATGAAGGCACAAATGATTGTGCATGACCGTGAGTAGACATACACCACCATCAGAACATACTGCGTTGGTCCATGTCTTTAAGCACAAGGTGCAATGCTGTAGAAGAGGAACCTCCATCTCATGAGTTCCTAGAATGTTTGTTTAGTGTGGCCTCAAGTGTAAGATGTAGAGGTACACATGAAGAGAGCATCAGGTCAATAGGTCCCATCTCTACCAAGCTGACAACAAAGAACATCAATCTGTAGAAGTTAGCACATCAAGGATTCAAATATAATACACACAGAATCAAATGTACTGCACAAGCATATATTCAACTTGGCATCTTCCTCTGTCCCTAGGAAAAGGTATGTGGCATGAGTAGGTACACATGCTTTAGTCCTTAATCGAGCTCTGTTACAATTGTGAAACAAAGCAGTATGAAAACAAGACAAGGCTGGCATAACCGAAAATGAGTAACAATGCTGTAAACAAAGGTTGTGGTAAAAAGTGCAGCAACCCCCAAACATCATCATTCAAGCCCATCATACACTATACTCAATTGAGTAGTCCCTGCTTCGACCATGTTTGCAAAGACGTAGGAACCAGCTCCCATCTCAGTCCAACCTGCAATTCTATTTAAGAGGGCTGGAGTTTCATCAATAGATTCTGCAAAAAGACATGGATAACAATCCCAAAATATGGTTGGGGAAGTGGACAGAGTCCCTTGGTTTATGCATGTCCCAATTACAGAGGTTGACTAGGATGGATCAGAAGGCCACAGAGAAAATCAGGACCATAGTGGCATCCCTTCGATGTGCTTGATGTCTTTTGTTTGTTGCAAACATTATGCAATAGTGACAATGATACAATGGTAGTTTGAAGAATCAACCCCAGCCTACTGATGGGAAGTAACTGCAGGACTCAGAAGATGGTGCTCTCTGATGACCTGCCACCTATGCTTTGATAATCTTTAAGTTAGTAGTTAGTGCACATCAATTTATGAAACTCACAATGTTCGTTGAAGAGTGGGGATAACAACTTGAACCAATACTAGAGCTCTTAATACCCTACAGATAAATACTTTGGAAGAGTCATTCAAAGCTACACTTACATTCATGTGAGCATTCATATCTTCCACTTGCCGCCAGTCGAGGGAAACCGTAATAAAATGATGTACTCAATGATTTCCACTGCACGAGGCATGGAGATTGTCCAGTACTTCTCTTTACATGTCAAAAGTTGCCAATTGCAATATTTCCTAATTGTTATAGCTGTAACACTGTAGGATAGGTCTGGTCTTCCTCTTTTTTGGCTCTTTTCATTCTATTGTGGCACATGGCACAATCCTGAGAAAGAACCTTGTTCCTTTGAGCATATGATGCATTCCACAAACCTATTTTGTCTGAGTTCCAGCATAAAGGTCTTGCAACCTATCTTCCACCTATTGTCGAGTCTGAGCTACATTCCGTATACTTTCTTGGATTATCCTATTGTATGGTTCCTATGTGCTTTAGTTCGTGAAAAGATAACTCTCTGTTCCTTTGGATGTCGGAAGATGCTCCAATGAAGTTTTACTGCCACGTATATGGACATTGTCATCTGCATACTTCACCATTTTCCTGTGCTTCAACTCAGGGCCTCTCATTCTGGATAAAGAGCTGCCATCAATTGACCTTTTGATGGAGCCTTTCCTTGGTCCTCAACCCTGAACAAGGTAGCCTTGCTGCATAGTCCAAGAGTTCCATCTTGGTAGGCTCATTGGCTTCTTCTGATTCTTTTGCATGCATATTTCTTGATGTAAACCTTTTTGAAAGATGTCATGCCCTAGATATGTCTGCAACCACGTTGTGATGGATGCATCCTTGTTGCATCTTACTACATAAAATGCTTTATCAATTTTCTTTTGCATGAAAAACTTCTACCCAAAAGGGTGAGATTCTTAACCCAAACTCATGCAGCATCCCTGCCTTCCTAACTGGTTCTCGAGAAATCATAAAATGCATCCTCGCTCCCACAAAGATAGTAGAGGAGTTTATTGCTTCCTTGACTAAAGATGGCACGGGAGTAGTAGCAAGATGTTCTGAAATGAGAATCTTCTCTTGGCTCATGGTGCTCTAATAATTCAACATACATTTTTTTCTTCTGCATGACCGCATGGAAGGCGAAACCTCTTATGTCTGCTGGCAGTATTCAAAAGCAATTCAATGCTTCTGCAAGAATGTTCTCATGTTCACAATAGAATTTCCCCTTAGCATTGTCACGAAGTGGCTTGGCACAATCCAACCTAGCGTTTCTTGCAGCCAATTGAGAAAGATGAACTTCTTCATGTGAGGGGCTGCCTCCGGAATGGTGTCCATCATGATATGTAATGCATTCATGTGTCAGCCTGCCTAGGACCGTGACTAGAATTCTCACTGAGATAATCAATAAAGTTAGCCACATAGTCATTGACAATTTGGACACCATGCATCAGTGTCATCAAGAATGCCGAACTTATTTGCTGCATTCACGGAACTGGAAGTGAGTGTTGAGTGAAGCATTTTAGCCAGCATATCTACTAGAGAGAGAGCTTGTGCACCCCATACAGATGTATCCTCCACGTGGGGCCTTCGAGTTGTCCCTAAACAAAGAGATTTGGCATGCTGACTACTGCCAAGATCTCGGACCAAGAGAACACCTAGCTTTAATCCTCAACAGAGACAAAAGGAGCAAAATAAGAACATACATTTTCCCCAAATGTTTGTTGATTCTCGAAAAAAATGGTCAACCAGGAAATGGGGGGCCCAATGCCCGATTTCCTCAGAGAAATATCGCAAACATACTAGGAGAGCAACCAGGGACCTTGAGCCCAGGGAGGCAATAATGTGAAAATGCTTTCATCCCCAGTTGTAGATGCAAAACAGAAGTCTTTCATGAGTCTGTCGAATGCCATGCCCATAATGGTTATTGCCCATGCCATATCAGGGCAGTTTTTTTAAAATCGACAGTAGCCCATGCCCATGCTCCTACAAGGCTTGTTGCCATCTTTGTGCAGAGACAATGAAATACGAACTATCCTTAGGCAGATTCAACGAGCCACAAGGCTTTCGCCATCTTTTAGGACTCACAAAGTTTGATGCCTATTTCAGTCTTTAGAGATCTGCTGTGGAGAAAAACCAATTGACAGCAATTCCACAGGCGTGACAAACTCCCACTTCTTTTCCATGTCTACGTCAGGAGGAATATATAACCAGCCAAGAGATGGCTCACACGCTATGACCTGCTAGGTTAAGCATAAATACTTAGTTGGAACAATCAAGAGGGCAAGGAAATTCATCGGCCTGGTGGGTAATAGCCTCCATGGTGAGAAGGCCAGTGGTGTGTACCAGAATTCTTTCCTTGTAGTCTTTTAGAAGAGGCATTCTTCGTGCCCAATAAGAGTGCCCTTAGTACATATGATTCTGATGGTCAAAGAAGAGAGAAGGGAGATGCTAATAGCCCTGGGAAACTGAGCTTTGGAGTATGAAGCTCGCCCCAAAGGGAACAAAGTGCTGAAAGAGCTCTAAATCTGAGCTAGGTAAGAACTGTAGAGTTGAAGCATTCGACTACCTTACCTTTCTTCTTCAAACATCAAATCTTTTTACCAAAAAAGTCTTCCTTTATGAGATGCCAACCTAGTAGCATGAGGTCATTATTCTTGTAGTTGATCCTATTTTTACAAGTTATCCATAATCATTCTTATGTGTGCAGACTCTGAATCCTCATGCCTCAATATGTGTACTATTCTGTGCCCCAAATTGACTGCAAAACTATTTGTAGAGTAAGGGAAGAGGACCTCAATAGCCAAGGACATAGAGCAGATCTTCTTCGCTTGGAAAATGACTTGACCAAGGAGATTAAGTGTTGCCAACACAAGAGTCTGATTTAGCCAGTTCTCGAAACTATGCAATGCTCACCTTCAAGCACAGAGGATCATTGTAGTGCCTGTGCACTAGGCCATCGATAGTGATGGTTTAGAATTCCTGTTAGAGAGGCCCAAAGGAGTTATGTAGCCATGCTTTAGGGAAGACCAACATCTTCATATGCCACAGGATGGGGATCAAAGGGTTACATATGCCATAGTCCCCAATCTTCATATGCCATCACCACAATGCTCGATCTTCATTAGTTCTATGTTCACACACGGGATCATAGAGAAATAATCACACACAGGGGAGCATTAGGGAAAAAAATGAAACCTCCTTGGGCCTTTTAGATTAAGTTTTGATTAGTGATGGACCAATGAGGAGAGGTTGGTGGCCACAGTCTAGTCCTCTAACCACATAGAGTAGGCATAGGCTTCCCTTGTTTTTGAATGGTCAAAAGGAAAAAACCCACTCACTACTTGTGGTTTTGCTTGTGTGAGTGGTTTTCAGAAGCAAGGAACCAATTGTGGCCCTTGGATTTTAATGATCTTCAATGGTTCGGATCTATTCCCTCATGAAAACTATGCCATCTCATATGGGCCATTGGATATAAGCTCGATCGGATGGTTGTGTTTGAAAGGAGACTAAAATGGGTGCCTAAAATCTCCTCCATTGGATCTCCATTTCATCGAATGGTTGCAGATGGATCTTGATAATCAAAAGGCGCCTTTCAATACGCACCGTCAGATGCAAGCTTGATCCAATGGATCCAGATGAGCGAGAAAATTTGCTCAGCTTGACATGCAGCCGTTGGTTTGATGGAGGCCCAATCGAATGGATGATATGGATTGTATCAAGTGGCTCAGCCCCAATCATGGTATGACGTCTGATTCGACATGATCTAATGGCGAAAAAAGCTGCAGAGATTGCAAAAAAAATCTACACCGGACTGTGCTCAGTCTCACGCATTGAATGCTCTCATTCTAAAGTTTTATATTGCTTTTAATTTGAGCCCTTCGATTTGAGAATCCGAATGCCAAGATATTCTCATTTTTAGAGCTCAGGTGGAAAATTCTATCATGTATTATTTTATTCTCAAAAACCACTAGTTGTTTTCAAAGCCCCTTCAAATCTCTTGATTAAGCTTTTTAATCCCTAAAAATTAGGGATCCTTACAAGGCCCATGCAGGGCTCACTTTTTCCCCTAATGGTTCGGGGTGAGATACCCCCAAAGAAATGGGTGTAGACAAGATGAGAGGGAGAAGATGCATTCGGGAGAAGATGCATTCTTGCCTGCCCTCTCACCTACTTTGCATGATTACCTGTGAATGGCCTTGTTTTGAATTGAATGCATCAGCTACACTCCATATGGGGTTTACCCATTCGAGCACTCATGCAAATAGAAGTTTAGGAATTCGTGGAGATTTTCATCTCGAAAAGAAACAAAAATTCCGCTTCTTTAAGTTTTCTTGGAAATGAAGAGAGGGAGGGGTCAGAGAGGGTACTACCCATCCTCCTTTCCAAGGACATGACCAAAAACAAGAAATGGAAGAGGGATGGAGGGTGATGCCTGAATGAGGGTGTGGAAGTGTACATGTGAAAGAGAGTAAGAGAGACAAGGGGGTTAGGGGGTGTTTCTATGCATCAAACAGAAATGAACTAAAAAACAAGAAAATGGGGAACTAATGGCCCAATGGAAGGGTGAAAATGCCAAGCAAGAACTCAAATCCTATGCAATTGAGCAAAAAAAAAAAATTTGCAACACAATACTTTACCAGACGTTCTTGAGCTCTCCAAGTGATGAAAGGCCGATCATCCTCGGCAGCGGTGCCAAAAAAGTCTTGAGGTTGTAGCAAGGAAAGACCAAAACCCTCACCACCTTGCATGGAAGCAAGAAGGAAAGCTCAAGAGTGACTCTCCTCTCATCCACCCCTACCTCCCACATGTTCAAGCCATTGGCATCAGACACATGCTTGAAAACAAGGAGAATATGGAGTCAAGGATCCTAGTCAATGAGGAAAATACAAGCAAATGCAACTACTCTACTCACACAAAGGAGAGACATGCATAGGCACACACACACCACTCTCACACACTCACAAAGACACAATGCATGAAATGTAAATAGTCTTGGAGTAAAAGAGAGCCTTCTTCCATTGATAAGAGATATTACATGAGAGCACGTCGACCAAAAGCTCCCAGCCTCTTTACAAAAATGAGCTTCTGTATATAGGCTAAGCTCTATTCCCCATGTGCTTTGTTGAAAAGTCAAAAAGTGAATCTCTCTCTAAGTAACATATCTTCTACGATATTTTAAGATCAAATTTGTAACAACCAAATCCCAATGAAGGGCATGCATGGATTTTTACATGGGGAGTTTCTAGAAGAGCCACAAAGGTGAGATATTCTCAAGTCTCCTATACTATAGTATGAGGAAATATTAAAAAGCACTCTCAGGAGAGTGTTCACATGTGACACTCAAATATAGACAAAAGGTTATTCTCATGGTCTAAAGAGGGTTCCCATGCACAATTGAGGATGTGTGCATACCCTACAACCCAACCTACATCAAGGAAATCTAGTGATTTTGTGTGAAGGTCAAGCTCGAGATGCATTCTTAAGTGATATTGCTAGACAAGACTTGGGGAGTGATTCAATGCCACTTGATAGTGATGTATCCCTTCAAACACATGACTTACATATAATAGATGATCCAGTGACTAAATTATATGAAGAGACAGTATAATGATATGTATGTGAGAGATGTCACACTCCATGAAGAGGGAGATATGAATGATCACGACGAGGATGAGGATACATTGTTGATTGCTCCTCTACATATTGGTATGTATGTTAATGATGACCATGTTAAGTTGATTCCATACACGGAAGAAATTGTGTATGAAGAGATGGAAGTAACATTCATTGAAATGTATGAAAAATTATATGATAGCATGCCACATAAGAAGAATGAACTTGAAAATATTGAATCAGATGACTACATTGATAAGGTTGGATATGAATACTTTCAAATGAAAAAAGAACTTGTTAATATATTTAGGTAGTGATATGTGTGAACACACTAGGACCACCAGAGCACTTTTTCCCTCCTTAGGAGGGGTTTTATATATGCGTATAGCCCTTACATGTTAGTTATCTTTGTACTTTCAATATTGTGTGTTGTCCTCCAAGCTTCTTCTTCTTCCATGTGATGTTAGTGTGCTTCCACAGACCTCAAACTCCAAAAATTGGTATCAAGGTACATTGTCCATTCATCTATGGTGTCATCAAGACTCCTCCAATCACAATCTTAAAATCTTCAAAATAGCTTCGTTTTGTGTGCCAAAATTGTGGTATGAGCTCGTTTGACCCTCCAAACACACAATCACAATGTTTGTGTAGGAAATTTCATCTTTTGTGCCAAAGATATATATAGGTTTCGGTTTGCCAGTATAAGCATCTCAAAGTGTGCTACAGGTTTAACAAAATGCAAGAGGGCAGTTCTTGTCAAGTTTTTGAGATACAATCATTTTTGTATATGAAGGTATTTTTGTCACTAGCCATGGTGTAAAGCAGTGATGTATTTCGTATGTTGGCTACCGAGGATAAGCTGAATGGTACCAATTAACCATTATGGTCTTACATGATGCATCATGTATTGGTTGCAAAAGGGCTTTGGAATATTATGTAGGGTGTTGAAAAATTTCCTATTACACCTACAAACATAGTTGCTAAAGGTGATGCAGATGGCATTGAAAATGACAATATTCTTCATGTTCCTATTCGTGCTATGGATCTTGCCACACCTATTGCACAAAAAGTTCATTGGCATGGCATATATGCTCAGACACGTGCTTTGATAGCTTTGTTTTTCAAATGTGCCATTATTTCTCACATTAGTTCTTACAGAATAGCTAAGGATGCTTGGGATACACTTACCACTTTATCCCAGGCAAGCAATGAGGTTGATGTTGCTTATCTCTAAAAACAGTTGGAGAATGAGCACATGAATGAGGAGATTCCATGGATAGTTTTCTAACAAAGATCAAAGATTTGAAGGAACAGTTGATTTTTGTTGATGAATTCTTGCTTGACAGTTCACTTATGAAGACTGATCTAAATGATCTTCCCGATTCATATTAGAGTTTTACTTCTACTCTCAGGTTGATGATGAAAGGAAATCCAAATGCTTTAACATTTGAGTTAGTCTCTCTTCTATTGCAAGGAGATTAGTCTAGGCAGAACATGTCCATTATGTGTGTTGCCAATCAAGCTTTCCTGGCTAGTCACAATGCCAAAGGTAAATGGAGCTCTTCTACTAGTAAACAAAAATCTCTTCATTTTGCACAATCAAAGGAGAGTGAACAATCGATAAGAGAATAGAAAAGCAGAAATTGTTTTGTAAGTACTTAAAGGAAATTATCTTTTCATAAAGAAATACCCAAAATTGGTTGCAAAAGAGGCAAAGAAAAAGGAGCTTGGAATGGTTGTTTTTTTTTAAGGAACAAGAAAGATGTATTAAGGATGGTAAAGGTATAAGTTACAAGGGCCAAGAACCCACCATGAGAGGCCAATAGACAAGGCTCAACAACCAAAGCTGGAGCACGTTACATGCTATAGTCCACAATAGGAGAACACATAAGAGCAGAGTAGTCCAGTAGGGCCAATATACAACATCAGAATCCCTTAAATACATGTAGCAATTGTTGAGAGAGATGGTGGATAAATTCCAGAAATGAAGTGGTGCTAAAATCCTGCTTTACACTAGCCAATAACAAGTTTTAGAGAGTGCACTACACCCTTTGAGTTTCCAAATAATCACAAATGATCACCTAAATGCGTTGGAGTATGATCCTCTAATCAATGGATCAAAATAGATGAGTAGAACATTCAACAATGAGCTAGAACTTGCTATTTTGATCTCTGCACGTGCTCATTAAAATGAACAGTGCTCTCCACATGCTAGCAGTTAAAAAAATTCCTTTTGGGAGTATCAAACTAACTTATATAGTTACCAATCACAAGTTATTTCACGTGAAATGATCAAGTGTACTATGAGAATTGTGTTTAGCAAATCAATAGACCATCCCGACAATTTCGGGCTTTAGTACTATGTAAACCAGTGAGCAGAATTTTGAAGATAGCTCAAGACTGAGAAACGTAATGACAATCAAACTTTATGAAATAGATAATATGTTGATTATATACCACTTTAAATCACATCAAATGAGCAACTATGGACTTAGAACCAAGTCTCAGAAGATCCCTATTATGAGATGAACGTGACACAGAAGTGAAGTAAAGATATGATCAATGTATATGTACTAAATCACATAGATTTATGAGGTCATTCACAATGTGTAATTTCATAATGTGAGGCTAGTGAAGGAGCTATGGATTGAGCTCATTAATCATAGAAAAACCCTCTCAAATGATCTCTGAATCGGGCTCATTCTCACATGAGATTTTGATCCATTTTTATAGCTAGAGTTGAAGCCACTTTTTGAATTCAAATTCAAGCTCTTACCATAAAGTGAATCCTAAACTTTAGGAATTACTTCCTCATCAGAAAACTATTAAGTGATTCGTGATTTGGTTCTTCTTAACTCCATGCGAGAGTAAGTTCTTATATCACATGCACTTTTACAAGGATAAAGTAAATGCCTTGTTTACAAGGGAATAGTCATATGTGACTTCAAGTATCTATTTAAAATGAATGCTAATTGTTAGTATGTAGGATAGGACTTATTTTCACCAATAGCTCCCCCTCAAGCCTAACACGCTTGGTCTTTAATTCTCCTTGATTTCTTGTAATCCAATCATCATCTTGAACCTCTTCAACTTGGTGACATCCAAAGATTTGGTTAACATGTCTACACATTGTACATTTGTAGATACGTAGGACAATTGGATGTCCTTGCTAAGTAGCTTCTCTCTTACATAATGATAGTGCACTTCAACGTTCTTGGTTTTTGCATGGTATATAGGATTAGCAGCCAAATGAAGTGAACTAGTGTTGTCTCCAAAAATCATTGTAATGTAGGTGTGTATCCCTAATTATGAGTAGAGTGGCTTTAACCACATTGCTTCTTGTTTTGCATTTTTTAGACCTCTATATTCAGCTTAAGTTGATGATAATGCCACAGTTGGTTGCTTCTTTTATGACCATGAAGTGAGCTTTGACCCTGCAAAAGATAGTAGCCATAGGTGCTCCTCCTCTAATCTTTTGAGCCATCCCAATTTGCATCCGAATATAGCTTGATATCCAAATCAGATGTGAAGGGATAAAATAGCAGCTCATTTATGGTACCCTTTAGATACTTTAAGATCCTCTTGGTAGCTTCCATGTGAGGTTTCCTAGGTGTATGCATAAATTGACTTAATGTACTTAATCCATAGCATATTTCTACTCTTGTTAGGGTCACATAATTGAGACTCCCAACAAGCCTTTGATAAGCTATAATGTCTACAAGTAGTTCCCCTTCATGAGAACTAAGTTCATGATTCATTTCCAGGGATGTACTGCAATTTTAGTGCTCTCCATCTTGACTTTAACCAGCATATCATGAATGTACTTCCTTTGAGTAATAAAGATACCAGAATGTGTATATAGAAGTTCAAAAAGAAAATATGTTAACAACCCAAGATCACTGAGTTTAAACTCTTCCATTGTCTGAGCTTTGATTTTCTTGATGCCACTAGCATCATTCCCTATAATGTAATGTCATCCACATAAACACATAGAAAAATAACTTCTAAGTTAGTCTTCTTTATGAATAAAGAAGAATCTGCTTTGCTAGCAACAAATCCTTGGTCCTGCAAATATGTGACAAGCCTATGCTTGCAAGCTCTATGAGCTTGCTTTAATCCATACAATGCCTTCCTCAATCTACATTCAAAGTCAAGTTTTTCCTTGTCTTGAAATCCTGGTGGTTGAGTCATGTAGACCTCTTCATAGATCCGTCCATTAAGAAATGCATTTTTAACATCTAACTGATACAAGTTCCAATTATTTGAACAAGAAATACTCACCAAACCTTTATGGTTGGCATGTTAGCCACATGTTAGAAGGTCTCCTCATAATCTACTCCATGGGTTTGAGCAAACCCATTTGCTACTAGCCTTGCTTTATACCTTTTGATTGTGCCATCTGAATTCTTCTTGCGTTTGTAAATCCACCTAGATCCTATTACCTTTATGCTTAGTTTCTTAGGAACCAAATCCCAAGCATTGTACTCTTGTAGTGCTTCAATCTCCTCCTACATAGCTTCTCTCCATTCTTCCTTCTTGTTGGCTTCTTCAAATGAAGAGGTTTATTTTGACATAGAATCCTTAGCCAAATATATAGAATTCTTGGTGATGAGTGATGTATCATGACCATACCTTATGGGTTTTTTAGTTTCCGTTTGAGATCTCCTAAGTGGTTGATTGGATGAATCTCGAATGTCTTCCAATTCCTTGAATTTTGTCTTTCCCTTGGACTCTCAAGCTTTGAAGTCAATGTGCTCTTCATCTTCTGAGTTGACATCCTCTGAAATCTGTGGTTCTTCTTGAGTTAGGGTTGAAAAATCACTTTCCAAGTCATAGGGTAGATTTATTTTCCTGCAATCATCCTCAAACTAAGAATTATTTTTATCAAAAACCATATCCCTACTAACAGTGAATCCTCTATTAGTGGGATTATACAACCGATATCCTTTCTAATTTAGGTCACATGCAATGAAGATACATCTTTAGCTTTTGGATCAAGCTTTTCTCTAATCTATTAGGGTATATGTGTATAACCAATGCACTCAAAGACTTTACAATGGTCTAAGGAAGTTCTTCTACCATTCCATGGCTCATAAGGTTTCATTCCATCCGAAGACTTGGAAGAAAGCCTATTAATCAACTATGTGGCTGTCGAAACAACCTCTCCCATAAATAATTTGGAAGTTTCTTTTCATTCAACATTGATCTTGTGGCATCTACTACAACCTATTTCTTCTGTCTACCACTCCATTCTATTCAGGAGTGTATCTTTTTGTAGCCTCTCTCTTTATTCCTTTGTCCTATAATAATGAGTCAAATTCATGTGAGAAATACTCACCACTTCCATCAGATATGAGCCTCTTCAAGATTCTATCTATTTGGTTCTCAACCAATGTCAAGTACTTCTTGAAACAAGTGAACACTTCATCTTTGTGCTTCATAAAGTAAAGAATTGTCCATCTACTATAGTGATCTATGAATGAAACATAGTACCTTGATTGTGATATTGATGGTTCTTTGTTGGGACCCCACACATCTGTGTGCAAAAGCTTTGAGTAGTCTTCATACATGTACCGTTTTCTATTGAATGGTTGCCTATGTGATTTGCCAAATTGGCATGCTCCATATTTGTAAATCATGTGTTGCTTCATCACATTTGGAATGCCAAGCACACTTTGATCCCTACATATTTTCTTTAGTGTTCTTTCACCTATATGGCGTAGCCTTTTATGCCATATCTCTAGTTCAGATACAGTTTGATCTTTGTAATTGAAGAGTGCAATATTTTTGGTATCTTCAACTTCAAATGTAAAGAGTCTACCAAATTTCTCACCTTTTGCAATCCTCTTGAAGCCTTTCTGAGGGTCTTCCACATATGCTCCATGCCTTGTGAATCTGACCTATAAACCCTTCTCAACAATTTGTGCAATATTAATTAGGTTTTTTTATGGTTGGCACATATAATACCTTACTCAAGAGGTTCATATTACCATAAGATCATTTAACATTCCCAATCTTCTTAACAGAGTGCCTAGTACTATCACCTATCTAGACTTCATGCTTCCCTTTAGGTTCTTCAAGATTAGATAGCACTGCTACATTTCTAGCCACATGATTGGAACAACCATAATCAATATAGAATGGATGCTCATCATCTTTATCTTGCTTGGATGTCATTCTCATGATCAATAGAGAATCCTCATGGTCTTCTATATAGTTGTTGTAGTCTCTTCTACCTCTGAAGCCTCCGTAATAGTTGTTGTTGTAGCCTTTGTTGTAGTTTTGATGATAATTGTTTCCTCCATTGTTGAACCTGCCTCTTTATTGTCCATATCCTCCTCTGTGGAAGCCTCTTCCTCTCTGATTCTTTGTGTTTTTGAAACACTCATGCGTGGTATGATTGGTCCTTTCACAATTGTTGTAAGGTGAAGAGTTGCATGGCCTCCCCCTTCATTGCTTTCCTCCTTTGCCCCTTCCTCTAGTACCTCTTCCTCTACTTATGAAATTCACTTGAGAGGTACTTGCATCCTCTTCATTCTTCTTACCTTTGCCTTTATCATTATTCTTACTTATATATGTGTAAGGGGCAGAAGATTGATTCTCTAGAAGTATCTCCATTCTTGTTGAGCTTTGTCTCATGTGTGAAGAGTTGCCCCATCAATGTGTTGATGTCAGGTATTTGCATGTCCATATATAGATCCATTGATATGGTGAAGGACTCCCACTTATCATCAGCCTTAATGTGATTTATGATTTGCCTTACTATCTGCTCCTCTTCTATCTCTTCTCCAATGCTTGCAAGTTGATCGTGACATCCTTCATCTTGGTCACATAGTTAGCTACACTTTGCTTTGATTGCTTCTTTAAGGTTGTAAACTCCATCCAAATTTGGTTTTTCCTAGCTCTTGTATTTGATGAGAAGTATGAAGAAAGTACTTCCCAAGTCACGTGGTAGGTCTTTTAGTCCACACCATGTACCAATTCTTTCTTGCTCCTCCCTTGTAGGTTGATCTTTGCCTCTGAATGTTGGCATTTCTTCAGCTCTAGAGATGTATCCATAAAAGCTTCTTCCTTGGAGATAAGCCTTCATCCTTAGGGACCATGCAGAATAATTGCATCTCTCTAATTATACCACTATTGAGAGAGATGGTGGAGATATTCCAGAAATGAAGTGGTGGTGTACATCCTTTCTTTACACCAGCCAATAACAAGTTGTGGAGAGTGGAGTAGACCTTTTGATCTTCCAAATAATCACAAATGATCACCTAAGTTATTTGGAGTATGATCCTCCAATCAATGGATCAAAAGACATGAGTAGAAAGATTCAAAAGTGAGCTAGAACTTGATATTTTGGTCTCTGCACCTGCTTAGTGAAATGAACAGCGCTCTCCACCTGCTAACCAAATTCCTTTTGGGTGTATCTTACTAACTTAGATAGCTAACAATCACAACTTATTTCAGTTGAAATGATCAAGTGTACTCTGATAATTGTGTTTAGCAAATCAATAGACCATCCCAACAATTTTGGGCTTTAGTAGTGTGCAGACTAGTGATCAAAACTTTGAAGATATCTCAAGATTGAGAAAATTAATGACAATGGAACTTTGTAGATATAAAATAAATAGTGTGCTGATTCTATACCACTTTAAATCGCATCAAATGAGCAACTATGCACTTGGAACCAAGTCTAAGAAGATGATTGTTTTGAGATGAACTTGACAGAGAAGTGAAGTAGAGATATGATCAATGTATATGTATTAAATCACAAAGAGTTACAAATTCATTGGAAATGTATAATTGCACAATGTGAGGGTAGTGATAGAGCTATTGAGTGAGCTCACTAGTAACACGAAACACCTCTCAAATGGCCTCCAAAACGGGCTCATTCTCACGTGAGATTTTGATCCATTTCTATAGCTAGAGTTGGGTTTTGAATTCAAATTCAAACTCTTACCATAAAGTGAATCATATACTTTAGGAATTACTTCCTCATCAATCAACTACCAAGTGATTTGTGATCTGATTCTTCCTAGCTCCACTTGATTCTAAATGCTTTTATCATCTGCAATTTTACAATGATAAAAGTAAATGCCTTTTTTACAAGGAAATAGTCATATGTGACTTCAAGTATCTATATAAAATGAATGCTAATTGTTTTTTCACCAACAAAGATCATCTCAAATCTAATTCTAGAGTACAACTTCAGAAGGGATTCTCTCCATTCACTGGGAGGGATGTCTTGTAACATCTTAGAAATTTGGAATTCTTCTTTAGGAGATTCCTTGACAAAGGTCAGAAACTTCAAAGCAATGTCTTTGAAGCCTTGTATGAAGGAAAAGTAGTAGCTTTTCTTCCTCTTGTTGAGCATAGCATCATTCGTGCTCTTTTAGATAAACCATAGGATGTGAGGTATCCATATGTTCCAGAGAGAAAGATCCATTTTGTTGCATGAGTCCAACAAGAACTCTTTATAGCTCATGGAAATGTTCAACTTGAGGCAAAGAGGTTGAACCACTTTCTAGAAGAGCTTAGCATGATTGCAGTAGAAGAAGAGGTGAGCTAAATCCTTCAAAGAGCCAAAATATATAAACTTATCATCATTTATGTCCACTTTCTTGATCTTGGAGCCACACTAGACACCATTGTGAATGATACATCACTAAAGAAATGATTGTTTGATGTTGATGGGTAAAGCCCATAAGCACAAGAATCTATGGTGCCATTGATTAGTAGACCAATTTAATTGTCATGTGGAATTCATTTTGTGAAGAATCTTGTGAACAAATCCTCTATTCCCTTTGTACTTTTGGAGAATCTCCTTGGCCATAGTAGACAAATTGACAAGTCTATAAGAGGAGCAATGTTGGAGCTTTGCACTAGCCCCTTTTGCTTGATCATAACATGTAGACAACTAGGGGAGAGATTAGTGGTATCAATTAATGTAGTATGAGGAGTGATCTCACCATTGACAATGAAGTCTTTCCAAGACGAGAAACCCTTTTCCTTGCATTTATGTTGTTTCATTCCAACATTACAGTTGTTCTGGAGGGATAGCCACCCAAACCATATGCTTTCTTGCTGAAAAAAAGTAGAGTGAAGAAAACACTTTTCATTAGGATGAGTCTTTTTATTGACACCCATCCAGACCTTCCAAAGCCTGCAACTTAGAGATCTTGTGGCAAAAAAGGGTGAGTTGAAACAATAATGTCCCATAGGGAATGGCCTTTGCAAGATTTGTAGTGCTCCAAGGAGAATTCATCAACATTCATTTTGATAGGGTGGGCTGAGATATCATTAGAGTCCAGAGATCTGATAATCCATTTGGCTGCCAGGTTGGAGGTCATTTTGATAGGATAGTCAATACCAAGCCCTCCCTCTCTTTTGAGGATGGGGGTAGCAAATATCGCATGCCACTTTGGGCACCT
Organism: Ceratopteris richardii; assembly: GCA_020310875.1. Lineage (NCBI taxonomy): Eukaryota > Viridiplantae > Streptophyta > Polypodiopsida > Polypodiales > Pteridaceae > Ceratopteris > Ceratopteris richardii. Next base: position 32,155,942 of record CM035420.1, on the reverse strand, counting down.
TGTTGTGTTGAAGACTTCCTCCCCAAAGGAATCTCTTTGCAAGAGAAATAACTTGATAGAAATCCTTTTTATTAGGCATCCAGCAAGCAAGGAAATACCTCAAGCAAGGTAGAATGTAGTGACTTAAGACAAAAGCTCTATGCGACAAGGAGCTTTTAAAAGCATACCATTTAAAAAGTTTAGCTTTGAACTTGTTAAGAACCTAGACCCATCTTTGACTAATAGAGATACGAAAACCCATGGGAATACCCAAGAGTCTAAAGATTTCCTCAATTTTGATAATATCATAGCCTAGGGGCTTTATAAAATCAAGAATAGAGTTGTTAGAAGCTTAAAAATCTATTTTTTAATGATTAATATGGGATCCAATGGCAAGACAAAAGTGTTTTGACAATCAAGAAAGCCTTAAATAGATTTGGTATTAGCTTTCATAATCAGATTCGTGTCATCAGCAAAGGCTTTAAAGCAAAGAAGCTTAGAAGAGCCAGGAATTTCAATACCTTCAATACTTTTTTGAGAGATAGCATCTTTGATCAGCCATCCAAGGGAGTCACTAGAAATAGAAAATAGAAGGGAGGTAAGGGGGCACCCTTGCCTAATAGATCTCCTCAAATTAAAGGGGGACGAAAGGGTGCCATTAATGGAAACTCTGGAATGCACATTGCCAAATAAGGTGTTAACAACTTTATTGAAGAACTTGCAGGCACCAATGTCATGGAGGGATTGGAGAACAAAGTCCCATTCAATTCTATCATAGGCTTTATCAAAATCAAATTTGAGGAAATAAAAGGGTTGATATGACTCATCAGCAAATTCAACACCTTCCTAGAGAGAGGTACTGGCATCTAATATGAATCTTCCTTTGATAAAACGCTTTTGTTCAAGAAGAATGATGCCCTTCATCATGGGGCTAAGCCTCCTAGCAAGGGAAGAGCCACAAATTTTGTAGATAGTGGTCAAATAGTTGATAGATCTCCAATTGTTCAAGTCCTCTTTAGGCCCCTTTTTATGAATCAATTTTATAAATCCAGTGTCGATCTCAATAGGAAGAATGCCTCTACTAACAGCTTCTTTCCAAATCAAGGGAATGAATGGAGTTAAGAAATCCCTAAGAGTAATGAAAAGTTCATTGGGAAGGCCATCAAGTCTAGGAGTTTTGCAGGGTTTCAATTTACCAATGGTTTCTTTAACCTCACCGGTAATGAGTGGTAGGTCTAGCAAGGAGGCCATGCTAGGTGGAATATATTTTTTCCTTTTAAGAGCATAAGCCTCCTGTAAATTCTCCTCAATAGCAAAATCACTAGACTTTTTCATAAAAAAAGGTATGAAGTCCTTACATATTTTCTTTTGTAACAAGGAGAACATACTTTTGTTAGGTCTATCTAGATTTGTTTCCCGAAATGCTCTTGAGGAGGAGAGAATACCACTAGCTTCAATGTACTCTTCATACTTTAACCTTTCTAGAAGGTATAAAATCTTATTCAAATCACTTTGTTGGAGGTCAAGAGAGGATTAAAAAACACCAATCTCTATAGCTATTTGATTCCTCCTGTTGGCTCTTATGTTTTTCTTAAGGTGCTTGAAATGGGTAAAGAGATTCTAGATATCTTGAATGGCTCTACCCTAGGCAACAAATGGTTTGTGTTGCATACTAAAGTGGTGGGAAAAGATCACCTTAGTCTTCTAAACCACACAAGGAATTTTAAAAAGGGAGGGGTAAAGGTGAGGCTAGTCAAACCTAACATTCGAATAGTTCTTCTTGAGGAAAATGGCTAAGAGATAGTGATAAAAATGCATAAGGAATAGTTAAGAGAAGTCTTAATATTCCAAAATTATTGAAGCAAGTGTATGTTGATGTAACATCCATCAAGCCTAGTAGTGAGGTGATGATCCCCTTCTTTTATTGTTCCAAGAAAAGACAGAATTGGTCGCGGTATCCATTAAGTCTTGGGAGAAGACAAGGTTTAACCATGAATCCCACTCTCGACCACTCATAATACAACCTTTTTTGCTATACCTATTAGTAATAGAGGTCACCATATTAAAGTCACTTATAATGATGATATTGTTGGAGTTTATTGACCTCCAAAGTATAGCTAGAAGTAGGTGGAGCCCCCTAGGAACAAGTTGACCTTCTCACAAAATTCTTCACACAAAACCGATCATGCTTGTAGAGCTTACTGTTCTCTCCTCACTTAGAGTTTTTACAAATTCTTTTAATCACTTATACTGGAGAACAAGAGCTTTCCAATGAGCCAAAGAACACTCAACTTGGGTAAATAAACAAGGCGATGTGACCTCTACAAGTTTGAGGTTTAATGGAGACCTTCAGCAGAGGTGAACCCGAGAACACACATTACTTGCAAAGAGTACTGCTCTCCACTCAGAAATACAATGATTATAAAAATTAAGAGTAGAAAAGTAACACTAAGAGCTATCAAATGACCTATCAAATAGGTAATTTTGATATATAATGAGGGAGCTACAACTCTGCAACCTCTACATACAAAACGACAAGAGCATAGAGATACACATATGACTCTCTTGGACTTCCCACAAGATCACGACTTCTCCCCTCTTTTTATAGCATGGGGAACTAATCTAAAACCTTCCTAATACATATAAATTTATGTTAGACAATTGGATGGAGGTATTACATGACTCAAGTGCTCAAATAAGAAAAGCATTGATGGCTTTTGAGAACTAGCCATATTGACCTTCCACTAGGACACCACTGGAGCTCCCTTGTGACTCACTGATTTGACTCACCATGTTCTAGAACTCACGCGGTATTTTGGCTATCTTTTATGAATAATATGAGCCTTCTTGAAGTATTTTAAGACTTCCCAAAGGTATTTACATAATTTGAAACTTGTACCATACATAAAACAAATGTTTGCACCATTCTCCCCCTCAAGTTTCAAAGGTTATTTCCTTCATGCCAAGAATATAGTTGAATCTTTGAAGCTCTGGTCCATCCAAGGATTTGGTGAACATATCTGCAACTTGATCCTTTGTTCCCACAAAAGAAACTTTCACTTTTTTGATTATGGCCTTCTCGCAAACATAATGATAGTGTACCTCTATATGCTTTGTTCTAGCATGAAAGATAGGATCTGAGGTCATACCAATGCTACTCAAGCTATCCCCATATATCAATGGTATATCAACCTACACATTCATGTCATGAAACATTTTTTTAAACCACATAACCTCAGAAATAGCCAATGCTAAACCTCTATACCTGGCCTCTATAGAAGATAAAGCATCTATAGAATATTTCTTTGAGCTCCATGTTAATGTCATGTTTCCTACTATTACCACATATGCACTTGTGGATCTTCTGTCATCTTTGCATCTAGCCCAATCTTCATCACTAAAGAGTTTAAGAGTTAGATTAGCATCATGACTATAAAATAATCCTTCGTTCATGGTACCTTTTCAAATACCTAAGCACTCTTTTTGTTGCATGCATATGAGGTGCTCTAGGTTCATGCATAAAATGTGATAATACTCCAAGTGCATAGCATATATCAGGTCTAGTTTTTGTTACATAAATCAAAGACCCTACCATGGATCCATATGCATTCATATCATGAAACGCACCACCTTCCTTTGCACTCAACGTTACATTACCTTCCATTTGAGTAGAAACAAATTTACATTCCTACATATCAAACCTTTTTAGCATATCACATATATATTTTCTCTGTATCAACCACATACCTTCATCGCCATACACAATCTCAATCCCAAGGAAGTATCTAAAGAAACCAAGATCTCAAATTTTAAATTCCTTTCACAAATTACCTTTTATCTCTTCAATTGCTTTTGCATCATTCCTTGTAATTAACAAGTCATCCACATAAATGCATACATAGACACACATGTCATCTACATGTTTTACATAAAGTGAAGGATCAGCATGACTTGTTGTGTATCCTTGCAACATAAGATACTTTACCAACCTTGCATTCCATGCACTTGGTGTCTTTTTAAGACCATACAATGCCTTCTTTAACCTGCATATATGATTAGGACATTTTGCATCCACATAACCATCTGGTTGTGACATATACACTTCTTTGCTTAACTCACCATTAAGAACAACATTCTTTATGTCTAGTTGATATATGTTCCATCTTTTACTTGAGGCTAAAGCCAACAAAGTTCTCACTGTTGCCATGTTTTCTAGTGGACTAAATGTTTCTTCATAGTCCAATCCTTGAGTTTGAGCATATCCTTTTGCTACAAGTCTAGCCTTATATATTGACACACTACCATCACTATTTTTTTTAATCTTAAAAACCCACTTGCAACCAATTACCTTTTGTTTTGGTGTCTTTGGAACTAAATTCCAAGTGTTGTTATCTTGTAGTGCTTCCATTTCTTCTCTCATTGCTTTCTCCCACTTTTCATCTCCTTTCACCTCATCATAACATGTAGGTTCATTTTCCTGCTCAAGCTTTGTCATAAAAGCATAATGTTCATAAAAGATTCATAAGTATACCTTTGAGGTTGCTTACTCACTCTTGAAGTTCTTCTTACCTCCATTGTAGGTGCTCTTGCTTTTTTATTAGGAACCTTTGATGATTCTCCATACTCATATATACTACCAATTTCTTCTCCTTCATTATTAACTTCAATAATTTTGAGTTTACCTTTACTTTTAACACTTGAAGGTGACATTTGCCTTGATTTTCCATTGAAAGGTAGATCTCTTTCTTCATCCAAAACACTCTTCCCATCACTTAAACGTTTTGTGGGCTGAGATAAGCACTCATCTCCTTCAGGTGTATCTACTTCATCTATATTTATGACCTGCAAACTTTTCTTATCTACATACCATGAAAGTGATTCATCAAAGTTTACATCTCTTGAAACAACCACCTTATATGTATGATGATACTAACATCTATATCCTCTTTGAGTATCTGCATAACTAATAAATATACAGTTTTTTGATTTCACATCATTTGATCTCACTTCACTAGGCACATGTGCATAACATACACAACAAAATACTTTCAAATGACTTACACTTTGTTTCCTTCCATGCCATACCTCATATGGTGTCAAATTATGAGCTCACGTAGTAGGTATTGTATTCATAATGTACAGAGTTGTGCTAAAAACTTCAGCCCAAAAAGAACTAGGCAAACACATATCATTTAGCATGCTTCTAGATGCTTCTACTATGATTCTATTTCTTCTTTCTACAGCTCAGTTTTGTTATGGAGTATACCTGCATGTAACTTCTCTTTTGATACCTTCATCATACAAAAAATCAGTAAAAGCTTGAGAGAAATACTCTCCCCCTCCATCGTATCTAAGCTTCTTAACATATCTTCCTATTTGCTTCTCAACAAATGATTTGAAATTTTTGAAACAATCAAAGACTTTAATTTTATGTTTAATGAAATACACAAATGTCATTCTACTATGATAATCAATGAGTGATACATAGTACTTATTACTAGCCAAGGATGCCTGTTTAGTAGGACCCCATACGTCCGTGTGTATAAGATCTAGCAATCCATTGCTTACATAGCTTGAATGCTTGAAAGGTTGTCTACTATTCTTACCCATTCGACATGCTTCACAAAGATGCGCCATATGCTGCTTAGTAAGCCCAGGTAATCCTTCAACAATCCTCTTCTTTGATAGCTCCTTTACCCTGTGTACATTCATGTGCCCAATCCTTTTGTGCCATAGATCAAGCTCTGCTGTTCGATGCATACCATAAGAGAAATAGTTTGATAATTTGGGTTTACCTTGAATGTAAAAAATCTACCTTGTTTCTTACCTCTAGTAATTACCCTCCTTTGCTTTGGATCCTCAATGAAGCAACGTGCATGATTAGATCTTATTTACAAACCTTTTTCTACCATTGGACCAACTGACATCAAATTCTTAGTGATCGTTGGCACATAAAGTACATCCTTCAAGCAATTTGTCTTGCTCTTATCTTGCATAACAACATCTTCAACCTACATAACCTTATGTGTTGTATCATCTCCTATTTCAACATGACCTTCACATCAAGGATTATGCATATTTGGAAACCATGAAGCATCATGTGACATATGGTAAGAGCAACCACTATCAATATACCATAGATCACTATTGCAATTCATCTTAGTTTCTACATTCATCGTAAGAAGAGAATCATAATCATCATTTTTACCTTCAAATGCATAATTTCCTTGCTATTTACCTCTTCTTGAATAGCCTCCTCTTTGATCACCACCTTTACTATTCTCATTTTGATAGCAATCTTTGGCATAGTGTCCATACCTTCCATATGTGTAGCAATTCTTGTTATCTTCACTTCTTTGTCTTTGATTATAGTTGTAGTAGCCTCTCGTACCTCTTGAGCTGGATCTTTCTCTTGATCTTGTGTCGAGGGAGCCACTTGAAATCCCTTGATCATCACTCCTTCTTCCTCCACCTCTATTTGAACCTCTGTTTCCCACCTCTTAATGATCCTGCATAAAGAGCTTGTCGTTGAGATCCTGTTTTATTTGAAGTACAACCATTTTGATTCATCTCCTCTCTGGTTCAAGAACTTTCTTAAAAATCATGGAATTCGATGTGAGTTTTCATACATGTACACACCACAACAGAATGGCATTGGTGAACAAAAAAATAGACATATTGTAGAAATAGCAAGAGCTTTGATGGATGAGAAGAATATGCCTCATTGATGTTGGACAAAAGCTGTGCATACAACTGTATACATCATGAACAAAACCCCAACTATTGTTATACATCAAGTTACACCTAAAGAGAAGTTCATAGGTAAAAAGCCAAACTTAAATATATAATTTTTTTTTGTTGTAGTGCATATGTACATGTTCCAAATGAGTTGAGGATGAAGCTTGATCCAAAAGTAGACAAATGTGTCTTCATTGGATACTCCCTTGAGAAAAATGGATATAAATGTTATAACCCACTTACACGACAAATGAAGGTGGGCAGAGATGTGTTATTCGATGAAATGTCAAGCTTCTATGCAGATGCCAAAGATGGACTTAATCTTGAATCAAATGACAAAGAAAATGCTGAAAAATCAAGTGCAAAATCGCAAGTCTTGAGTGGACCACATGAATCACCGAGCAATAGTTCCAACTCAAATCCATGGAGTTGGAGATTGCATGGAAATTTTAGTCCAACAAATTCATCAAATACATCCAAGAAAGGTAAAGAAAAGCTTTCTACTAGTAGTCAAACATGTTTAGGTTTTGAAGAAATTGATGGAGATTCAAGTGGTTGAAAAAGGACCCTTGATGAGGAACTTGGATTGGCCTCTGTAAAGACTCTAGGAGTAAGAAAGGCACATGTAGATGATACAAGGAGAAGTGACCCAAGACCAAGAAGAGGATGTGAGATTCAATGCAACAATTGATATATGATATTTATATGGCTCATCATTGTGCCTACATGACTAAGGTAATACAAGATGTTGAACATTCTTGTTCTGAAGATGCAATCTGAAATGCAAATTGGGAAAAAGCTATGGATGAGGATATGGCTACACTTTATGGAAGTGATACATGGAAGCTGATTCCATTGCCCCAAGGAAAGAAACCCATAAACTGCAAGTGGGTTTACAAGGTAAAGCACAATGTTGATGGTAGCATAAGCATGCACAAAGTATGATTGGTGGCAAAAGAATATGCACGGACATATGGCATTGGTTATGAGGAAACATTCAACCCTATAGCTAAAATGTCTATTGTCACAACACTTGTTGCATTAGCTGCAAGAAAAGGATGGAGTTTGCATCATATGGATGTAAAGAATGCTTTCCTACATGATGAGTTACAAGAAGAAGTATACATGGACTAGCCACAAGGATATGAAGATTCAAATCATCAAGAATATGTTTGCAGGTTGCAAAAGGCTTTGTATGGGCTGAAGCAAGTTCCTCGTGCATGGCATGAAAGGATTGTTGATTACTTTACCACCTTTGGGTTTTCTATGTGTGATGTAGATCATTCACTATATGCAAGGAAGGGTGATGATGGCATCCCAATTGTCCCTATTTGTGTTCATGAATTGATTGTAGGTGGTGATAACAAAGAAAACATTAAAGAGGTAAAGCAACTTCTTATGTAGGAATTCGACATGAAAGATCTTGGTGTGCTATGCTATTTCTTGGGCATTGAGTTTATACATACAAGAACACGTATATGGATGTCACAAAGGCAATATGCCTTGAATATGCTGCAAAAGTATGGTATGGCTGATTGCAAGCTAATTTCTATGCCATTAGATCAAAATTTGAAGTTGGATACTACATTAGGTGAATCATTGGAAAATGCCACTATATATAGGAAAATTGTAGGAAGCTTGATAAATCTCACAATTACAAGACCTAATCTAAGCTATACTCTTGGACTTGAAAGTCAATATATGTAGGTTCCCAGGAAGACACATTTGGATGCTTTGAGGTGCACTCTACGTTATGTGAGTGCTACTTTGGATTATGCATTGTTTTATGAAGCTAGTGTATATTTGCAAGTTCACGGATACACTGATGTAGATTGGGCTGGTACCATTCGAGATAGAAGATCTAGTAGTGGCTTTCTATTCACACTTGGGAGTGTAGCTATTACGTAAAGTAGTAAGATGCAACCCACTATTGCTTTGCTGAGTACATAGGCTAAGTATAGAGGTGCTGCAACAACAACATGTGAGGCATCATGGTTGGAGATGCTACTTGCAGATTTAGGTGTGGAAGTACAAAAGCCTATCACCATCTATTGATATAATCTTAGCAGCACATAGTTCGCACGAAATCCTATTTTCCATGCTAGAAAAAAGCATATCAAGGTACATTATCACTTCATCAGAGAGAAGGTATTAGAAGGTCAATTTGATCTTGTCTATGTGAGAACAGATGAGCAAGTTGTGATATTTTTAGTAAAGCACTTGGAACAGAGAAGTTGAAGAAGTTTCGAAAGATACTTAGATTAGAGGATATGACATTGAGCTTGAGGGGGAGTGTTGAGAAATCAAGTTAAACATGTGATGATCCAAGATGACACATGTTGCTTTTTGATTTCTCTAACATGTATAATGGTCACGTCCATATATATCAGGGACACTTCATTGAGCTTTATTAGTTTTATCTACTGAGAGTGATGGCACATTTGAGTCTTGCCAACTCACTCGTTTGCGGACATTAGGTTTTTTCTTATGTATTGGTCTTTATATATTGTACTTGTTGTATTCTTGTTTTTAGGTCATTCTTGTACATTCCCTTTATGTAATAGAAGAAGAAGAAGATCGTTCTTCCTTGCTTCAATCTTTGTGTATGCTCCTCTGTGACAGTGAATGTATGTGTGAGCTCTCTTCCTTATCTCCTTCATTGTGACAAAGTATAGGGACACTTTTAGGTGGAAGGAATTAAAATTCGAAATTCACTTTATGAGTTTAAATAGGCGGAAATTTTAGTCATACGGTAAGACAAAGTAGAGAGCGCCATTGAGCCTCATTATTGAGCTTACACTTAGTTCACATATTTATGAGTAAATCCAATTCATCTCCTTTGTATCATACATTCATTAGAATATACATTTTGAGTCATTAGTGCAAGCTAATCTCTATCTATTGTTGATTGCTGCTATCTCATCATTTTAGTGATTTTGTTCAATCGAGTTCTCTACGTGTACTAAACTATTTTCCTTGATTTAGCTGCCACAGTGATGTATTCCATATGTTGGCTATTGAGGATAAGTAAGATGGTACCAACTACCTGTTATGGGCTTATATGATGCGACATGTATTGTTTGCAAAAGGACTTTGGAACATTGTGTAGGGTGTTGAAAACCGTCCTATCACACCTGCAACTATTACAAATATAGGTACTAAAGCTGATGTAGAAGGTGTTGACAATGGTCATATTCTGCAGATTCCTATTCGTGCTACAGTTTCTGCTGCACCTACGAAAATTCATTGGGGTGGCAGAGATACTTGGGCATATGCATTGATAAACTTGTCTGTGAAACCTGCCATTATTCCTCACATTCACTCTTGTAGAACAAGTAAGGATGCTTGAGATACACTTAGCACATTGTACCAAGCTAGGAATGAGGCTCGTGTGGCTTACCTTTGAAAACTGTGGAGAGTGAGCACATGAATGAAGGTGATTCTATGGATAGTTTTCTGATAGAGATCTAGGATATGAAGGAATAGTTGATTTCTATTGATGAAGTCCTTCATGATATCTCACTTGTGCAAACCATTTTGAATGGTCATCCTGATTCATATCAGAGTTTTGCTTCAACTCTTTGTTTGATGATGAAAGGCAATCCAACTGCCTTATCATTTGAAGAGTTAGTTTGTGTTCTATTGCAAGAAGATCAATCTATGCAAAATAGGTCTATTATCCGTGTTGCAAATCAAGCTTTCTTGGCTAGTTAGAAGGGCAAAGGAAAATGCAGCTCTTCAAATAGTAAGCAGAAATCTACTAATTCTACATAATCAAAGAAGGAAGACAAAGCTGAGAAGAAATTAGAAAAGCAAAAATTGTTTTGCAAATACTATAAGGCAAATGATCATGTCATTAAGAGCTATCCAAAACTGGCCGCTTAAGAGGCAAAGAAGAAAGAGGCCAGAACGGTAGTTGTAGAGACCTCTACTCAAAAAATTGAGTCTACTAACCTTGTGCGGGATGAAGAATGGGCATTTACTATTGGTTGCAGTTTTGACCCATCTTTTCATGAGCAATGCATGTTTGCACTAGACTCAGATGTTTGGTACAATGATAGTGGGCTGACCAAAAATACAACCTTGCAACACAAATCCTTCTTTTCACTCGAGTTTGCCCCTATAGGGAATATTGTTACATGCACCAACAACTCCTCTTATCATGTTATGGGAGTTGGTAAGATCATTTTGACTACTATTGATGGTAGTGTTTTTACTTTCTCGGACGCTTTATTTGTGCCAAGGATCAAGAAGAATCTATTATCAGTTTTTGCATTAGCCAAGATTGTCTTGGTTGTGAAATTTGTTGATGAGAGATGGAGAGATCATGATCTATCAAATGTCGATGTTATTATTGCTTCTGGAATTTTATGTCATGGGCTGAATAAGCTCATAGAATATAAGAGATCTGTGAATGATTCAGCATGTGTAGTACATGATTCTCAGGCTATGTTAGATGCAAAGCTTTGGCATGCATGCTATGGTCATCTAAATTTTTCTAGTTTTCTATGCTCACAAAAATTTGAAATGGTGTCCTCTTTGCCCAAACTTGAGGCCCCCGAAAAACATGTATATGAAGGCTGCATTTTGGGCAAAATGCAGCGTTCCTCATTCCCAAAAGATGGTTTTGTTTGAGCTACATAGAAATTCCAGCTTGTTCACAGTGATGTATGTGGTCCTATGCACACACCCTCTTTTGGAAACTATCTCTACTTCGTGACTTTCATTGATGATTTTCTAGGCATGCATGGGTATATCAATTGAAAGCAAAGTCAGAAATGTTCATGTGCTTCAAACAGTTTTTGGTTTTGGCTCAAAATCTGTTAGCATGTAAAATGGGCACCCTCCATTCTGATCGAGGGGAAGAGTATATGTCTTTTGAGTTTAATGCATTTTTAGCTGAACGTGGAGTAAAACACCTGTGTAAAGTGTCGTATACACCTCAATAGAATGAAGTTGCCAAATGTAAGAATAGGTCACTTATAGATATGGCAAGGTGGATGGTCAAGAGTCAGGCTTTACCACCTAGTTTCTAGCTTGAGGCTGTTATGTGTGCAACATATATACTTAACAAGTGTCCCACTAAAGCACTACAATCTATCACTTCGTATGATGCTTGGCATGGTCGCAAGCCATTTGTTGTTCATACGCATTAGTGCCTAAACAACATCGCAGGAAATTGGATGATAAAGCACTAAAATGTACTTTTGTTGGGTACAATTTTGAAAGCAAAGGCTATCATCTATATCATCCATGGACTAAACACATTTTGGTTATCCATGATGTTGTTTTTGTGGAGGATTCTATTCAGACTTTACTTTCATGTACAATGGAGACATCTATTAGCTACAAAGACATGTATGATACTTTGTTGCCTCTATTTATAGGTGGACAGTCTAGTGTTGGTCCTAATGAGGCAACTTCTCAGCCTTTGCAGGTTTCATGTGATGATGCAGATCATTCCATTTCTGATGCAGATTTACATCATGAACTTGTCGATGAGAGACTGCTATTGAGCAGGCAAAAACTATGCCAAAACGGCTTGTGTAGGCTTTGCATGACATCAAATTAGATGCACCTCTATCATGTTGTACTCACTTAGGATTCGACGATGTCTCTTTTGCATAAGATTTCTATGCTATGGCTGCGTCTAGTCTTTGTGATAAGAATGAGCCTATTTCATTTGATGAAGCACAAAACTCAAAAAATTGGATGGGCGCTATGCAATGTGAATATGATGCTATAATGAAGAATGGTACATGGTCTTTATGTGACTTGCCTCTTGAGAAGAAGGCCATTGGCCTTAAGTGGGTATACAAGCTAAAGCGTAAGCCTGATGGAACAGTTGGCAAATATAAGGCTAGGCTTGTTGCAAAGGGTTATGCGCAGGAAAGAGGCATTGATTTTGATGATACCTTTGCACCTACTTGCTGAATGACTACTATTCATAACATATGTGCACTTGCAGCCCATCATGGTTGGAATGTATATCAGTTGGACATTAAAACAACATTTTTGAATGGTAACTTGCATGAAGAAGTGTATGTTTTTTAGCCTCGTGTCTTTGTGCAAAAGGGCATGAAAAGCAGGTGTGTAGGTTAAGAAAGGCTTTATATGGTTTGAAACAAGCACCATGTGCTTGGTATGAAAGGATAGATGCCTATCTGATTACACATGGTTTTGAGAATAGTCCAACTGAAAGCACCTTATATGTTAAGCATGCTAATGATGTACTTCTGATCATTGTGGTGTATGTTGATGATGTGTTGCTCACTGGTCCTCATGAGAACCATATTTCTAATTTTAATGCTGATTTGAGATGTCTGATTTGGGGTATTTGCATCTTTATTTGGGCATTCAGTTTATGCATGTTGATGGTGGAATGGCTTTGTTTGAAACAAGAAATATTGACACATTATTGTGGCATTTTGGCCTTGAGGACTGTAAACGTATTGCCACTCCTATGGAGATAGGTTTACGATTGAGTCTTCATGATGCTGGAGATGCATTTGATGCTGTTCTCTATCAGCAGGCTATTGGATGCTTGATTTATTTGTGCATTACTCGGCCGGTTATTCAGTTTGTTGTCTCACAAATGAGCAGGTTTCTGCATTGCCCCTCATGTCAAGCATTGGTAGGCGGTTAAGCATGTGTTTTGCCACTTGAGTGGTACTGGGCTTCTTGGGTTGTTTTATCCTAAGGGGGATCACTACCGCTAGATTTGCATGCTTTTTTTTTACTCTCACTTGGCTAGTTGCTATGACACTCATGTATCCACCAATGGTTTTTGCTTCATGCTTGATAGCTAGTGCATATCCTCACTCAGCAAGAAGTAGCCTAATGTGGCCACTTCCAATTGTGAGGGTGAGTATAGGGAGCTTTCACAACAACTGTTCAGTGTGTGTGGCTCAGATGCCTTATGGCTGATTTGGGTGTTGTCAGTCTTTTGCCACCACCATCTTCATTGATAGTCAGAGTGCATTGGCAGTTGCGAGGAACCCTGTGTTCCATGCTCACACTAAGCACATTGAGATGCATTATCATTATGTCAGGGTGAGGTTCTCTGCTGGCCAGATTAGCTTGGCATATTTGCCCACACAAGAGAACATTGCAGACCTTTTGACAGGCTCTACCTTGGGAGAAGTTTGAAGTTTTTTGCAAAGCCTTCAGCTTTACTTCCTTTTTTGGATTGACTCCAGAGAGCTTGGCACTTCCTTATACATGAGTGCCAGCTCCTTGTTCATCACATCTCTCCTAGAGGGGATTTGCTAATATATTTAGGTAGTGATGTGTGTGGATACACTAGGACCGCTGGGGCACTTTTTTCCCTCTTTAGAGTAGTTTTTCCCCTGGGTTGTATATATTCCTATTGCCCTAATAGGTCTCTTATCTTTGTACATTCTCATGGTAATAGATTCAGTATTGTGTGTTTTGCTCCAAGCTTCTTCTTCTTCCTTATGTTGTTCACGTGCTACCTGCTTGCCTTCTTCTCTCTTCATGTAGAGAGAAGGATCTACACTACTTTTTGGTGCATTTTATCCAAGCCTAGTGCTTGATTAAATCATTTATGAAATGACATCTTTTGTGCTCTCAATAAAAGGAGTCATAGAAACTATCTCTTGTAATAATGAAAAGTGAAATCTCCAAAAGTAAAAGGAACAAGAGAATCCCACGACCTCATTAGGTGCAAATCATGAAGCCAAATTAGGAGAAGTCAATTAGATGATATTCCCTTATGATGAAGGAACGTTTAGGTGGAATCCCACCACGTTTGAATTTAACTTTCTCTATATATACACACAAAGAAAGTCCCAGATCAAAGAAAAATTTTGTGCTACAATTAGAGGAGATTCTTGTTGAGAATTGGATCATTGTTGAAGCACACATTGTGCTCCTCCTTCCCATGCTTGATGCCCATCAATACTTGTATCATATCTGCAATACAAATTGATTTCTTAGATCATCTTTCAAGTTTACTTCAACTACTATCTTAGGTTCATATCTCATTTTTAGATGACTTTGATCACTAATTTCTCTCTGTGTACTTATTCTTTTGATTTGATTTAAATTGTTATAAGTAAAGTGTTACATCCATGTAGGGGATTTGAACCCAAATCCTCATGCCTCCAAGACATTAGCTTTATCCACTAACCTATTTTTACTCTTTGATATCCCATTCCTTTTAATTAATATTTAACATAACTTTTAACACTCTCTTCACCTTACATATTTATCTATTTAGAACTCGCATTCTTTTATTTGTTTATTTATCTATTTATTCATTGTCAAGAACTCTCATTTATTTTATGTTATATTATTATTATTACTATTATTATTTTATGTACACTATTATCAACATTCTTTTCACATTCTTAGTCCAAAGTTTTGATTCTATATAAGGCCATGGCCCCTACTAATTGTTGGAGGATTCCTCTGCTATGCGTAGTGGAAAATGTAGAAGACCTTCTTAGTATCAAGACTTTGACCTACACCTGAACCTTAAAATGCAAATTGGTATCAATTGAAGAACATAATGAATGTGTGACATTCGGCACTCAAACTAGACACTAATGTATTTTTGGTTTGGAGACTCTTTGCCTCAAGATAGGCTGAAAACTAGACTTCACAAAAAATTGAATCACCTACACAGCATGTTGTATTTGACAAAACTATTTTAGATAGAGGAAGCACACAAAATAAGATTTCCAAAAAATATTTAAACTCTAAAAATGGATGCATACATTGACTCTTGCAATTAGCCTACCCACAAATTGGTATGCAACTAGTTGGACATAGTCTATGAGACTATAGAAAACGAAATGACTAAACCCAAATGAGCTACCTACAGGGGGACTTCAGCACCTTCTTCCTCTATTCTTGAGTGTTCTCCCTTGCCTCTTTTGTAGCCAAGTGACCATGAACTCTCATGATGACTTCGTAAGCTCTTCTCCATAATTCCTCCACTACTTGGTAAAGTAAATGCTTTCATTCATCATTTTTTTATTTTTCTTCTTTTTGAAGAAAATCCATTTTGTGAAATATATATGATCTTGCTTCTTTATTTTTAACACTCCCCCTCAAGCTCCCATGTGAGCTTGAACCTTCAGCCATATCTTCCAAGTTGATTTCATCCTTGAACCTCTTTAGCTTAGAAGCATCTAAGGACTTTGTGAACATGTCTACAACCTGGACATTAGTTCTAATGAAATTTATATCCACATCCTTGCTCAGAACTTTTTCTGGAACATAATGATAATCCACTTGTATATGCTGAATTCGTGCATGAAACATTGGATTGTTTGTGAAGTGAATACATGTCACTATCGTAGATTGGAATGGTCTCTGCCTGCACATCAAGATCATCCAAAAGCTTCTTGATCCACATAGCTTCATAAGTTGCAAAGTCTAAACCTCTATACCCATCTTTAGATTATATTGGAATAGTAGGCTACCTCTTCTAGCTCCATATGATAGGTTTGCTGCCTATCATGAACACATAACCTAAAAAGGAACTTCTATCTTCCTTTGAACAGGCCCAATCACCATCACTAAAGCCCTTTACCTATAATTATTTATCATATCTGTAAAACAAGACATGATTTTCTTCTAATCATATGTAAAGAAAGGAAAATGTATGTTAATGGGTTTGTAGTTGGGAGGATAAGTTATCACAAATCTCCATGCATAGTCTACAAGAAAATAGTAGGTAAGCATTATCTTATGGATTTTGAGATCATCTTCTAAAGAATGATTAGAATCCTCAGTAGTTAAGTCAAATAGTGTCAGATTATATACCCATATATGGATGCACAATAGCACTAGATGGATGGACATGCTATCAAAAGAAGCCAGTGATTAACTTCAAGGTGATATGTCAAATGTGAAGCATGTTTTAGGAGGTATTTGATACTTCTCTTAAAGAGAAAAGCTTAGATTTGCATGTAAAGATATATGAACATGCTATAGCTTGTGTGGGCTATCCGAAGAATTTCAATTCTATAGTGACTGATAATGCATCTTATTCTTTAAGGTTTCTAGTTGGGCCACAAGAAAAGTATGATGTTATTACTTGGGTTGCACGTAAAACTCACACACTAAAATCTCATTTTGAAAGATATAGGTAGATTATCATTCATCATGCATAGCTTTTTGAGACGAAAATAATGTGGTCAAATGTACAAAAGAGCATCAATTTTCATATTCTCTCTTTTTTCCAAAATATTCCAATAAAGCACTTGAGATATATTTGTGCCACGTGATTTCCAACAACCTATATTACGATCAATGGATTATTAGAAGTTGGGTAAGCACTTAGGGAATAGATTGAGGTTCAAACATAGGTGGCATGGTTAGATGAGTATTCGTCTTATCTATTTGCTGCTTCAAAGTGTATCTCTTTAATAGATTCAGAAACTTTTGATGTAATCTTAAAAAAATTATTGGTATCACAACCTTTTGTGGAACTTTGACAAATTCTTGATATTGATAAGTTTGTGATAGGAAAAGTTTATTTGATTATACCAGAAGGTATAAAGATAGTGAAAGAATTTAATCATTTATCATCAAGAGGAAAAATACACATTGTATCATTAGTACAAAAATGATGGATGCAAATGCATAATCATTTAAATGGAAAAAAAAAATTGTAAAGGATCTAGAATTTCAACTCGACGGTCAATCACAAACAAAGAAGTCAAGGAAAATTTCAAAATATCATTTCAATTATTAATTTTAAGCATAGGTTGTTGAGATTCATTACATTAGAGGGTAGCATATCTGAATGAAGAAGGAAGTTTTGGAGCTATATGGCACATTGAAGCGACTCAAAAGGATCCACCTCTTGTATGGTGGAAAGAGTATGGATGTGAAAGTGTGGATTTAAGAAATATAGCTATGCTAGCACTTTTGGTAACCATTTCAAGGGGTATTTGTGAACGTAACTAGAGTTCCTATGATTCTCTTCATTCAAAAGCATATCACATGCTAATGATTTGGTATAAGTTTTTTGTAACATTCATTTGTTACACTTTCCAACCAAGATAGCTTCTACAATAGCACAACAAACATTTGGACTATTTCTAATTCATGAAAATTTAGCACATGATTCATGGAGTAATCATGAATTAGATGAGGACCACACTCTTAGTTCACACATAAAAGAATGTATCTGTAATAGATGATAGCATAAAAATGAGGAAATTGATATATTCTATATACTTTTATTGTATTAAATTTCATAAAAGATATCTTTATTATAAAATGTTCTTAAACCATCACTTTAGGATATCCTTAAACCATATTTTACCTCATTACTTTCAAGATTTCAATGAGCATTTTTAGATGATGTCTTTGCTGTTGGTACATATAGCAAGCCTTGATGCTTGAATAAATTGCAAAGGCTTATCACATAACCGTCTCTGATCATTTGTGAAGTACACATGAACACCCCCTATAAAATTCATATACTTTAAACCTTGAGATAAAAGTAAATGAGAATGACTGAAAGAATCTCGTAGAACTATGAATTTTATATCACACCCACCTAGTGGTTGGAATCAAATCATTTACCACCCAAATAATTAGGAACACTTTTAGGTGGTAGAATTCAAAATTGAAATTCACTTTATGGCTATAAAATAACATGACTTTTAGTCGTGGGAGCATGCAAAGAAGAAGGAGTCATTGAGCTTCAAGTTGAGCTTACACTTAGCTCACATATGTACGAGCAAGCCTACATAATCTCCCTTGTATCATACTTTCATAATCATATACATTTGATTCATTAAGTGCAAGGCATTCTCTGTTTACTCTTGTCTATTGCAAAGTCATTATTTCACTGGCATTGATCAATCAAAGTCTCTATGTATAGTCAACATTTTGATATGATTCAACTTGGGATAGGTCGCATGATCAACATAATTTCTACATATCAACTTCACATCATTTCATTCATTAGATTCTGAGATAAGTGCTTTGCAAGTGACCTATCTTTGCTCACTGTCATTTTCCTAAAAAGTCGCGATTACAACCCCAACTTCTTAATATCATTTCTCATCATATACTCATTTTAAATTAGTGAAATTACGTCTAATAGTGAGCTAAGGTCTTCATTTAGCTATTTCTAAAAGCTCTTGGATCAATTGTTATCTGAGTGAGCATTGCATATTTTTCTATGAGGAAACTAGTCCATAAATAACAAGTTTTTTCAAGTCCTTCAAATTTGAAAGTTACCTATTTTGCTATAGATATTTGAGAGTGGTGCGCCAAGGTACATAGTGGGTCCATGTGCATATTTGGGAAGCCAAATGTTTCTTCTAAGGTACCTTGAAGCGACATTGGTAAGTGTAGAGCAACATTATTGCAACATGCCGTCATCCTTGGAGTGTATCCAACCATCTCCTTAGAGTGGTATCAGAGTTAACATCAAATCAGCATGGAATATGGATTCCATTAGCTATTGAAAAATTTTATTGAGGTAATTAACCTGCTTGATCACTTAGAATGGAAGCATATCTTCAAGGTAGAAATCTCTATGGCTACATATCTGGAGATATGTAGCCATAGAGATTGTATTGTATTGAGGTAATTACCCTCCTTGATCACTTAGAATGGAAGCATATCTTCAAGGTAGAAATCTCTATGGCTACATATCCGGAGATGATGGCTATACTTAGAAGCAAAGGTCAACCTACTCAAGAAGAATAACAAAGGTTTACAACATGGTGTTGAAAGGATGCTTTAGCAAAGTCTTATGTTCTCAACTTTGTTTTTGATTTCCTACTTCCACGCATTAGGAGTTGTAAGACATCACAAGAGACATGGAATGCTCTTGAAGCATTCTTCTCTTCAATCCCTAGAGTCAAGAAAAATCACCTCTAGATGGAATTCACCACTCTCAAGAATATGCCCAAGCAAAGTGTGACTAATTTTTTCATCAAAATGAAGCATCTAATTGAACAAATTGGGAGCATTGGAGAATTCATTGAAGAGGAGCAGATAGTGAGAGAAGTGATCAATGGAATCAAGGCACGTGATAAATGGGAAGCCTTCACCACAGCTATGGATATATACATGGATATGAAGGTACCTAATTTATACACTCTCATGGGGCAACTATTCACTCAAGAGGCAAAGCTTATGATGAACAATGACAAATCAAAAGGTAACCAATCCTATGCCCTATACACTGATAGAAATAAGAGTACAGATAGCAATGGCAAAGACAAAAGATTTGATGATGAAGGTATTACCTCCCAAGAAAATTTTGTAGGAAGAGGTAGCGATACAAGAGGAAGAGGCAAAGGAGGTAGACAAGGTAGGGGGAGATTCCAAAGCTCTTCTTCATGTGCCATATGTGGTTTGACTAGCCATACAACTAAGAATTGTTTTAAGACTCCGAGAGATCAGAGAGGAAGAGGCCTCAATAGCGAAAGCTATGGAAGAGGAAGATCAAACAACTTCAATGCATACAACAAAAACAACAACTTCAACAATACAAATCAAGAAAGATGTAGAGGAAGAAGAAATTAAAAAAATTACACTAAAGAGAAGACACAAGAGGACTCACTTCTATTGATGAACATAACCATGTAGCAAGGTAAAGCAGATGAGCATGTATTCTATATAGATTCTAGTTGCTCCAATCATGTACTAGGGAATGTGGCTTTACTATCAAACTCGAAAGATCCAAGAAATAGAGATGAGGTGAGAATAGGAGATGACACTGGGCACTCAGTTGTAAAATATTGGAAATGTGAAAACTCTAGATGGAAACATGAATCTACCCAACAAGGTATTGTATGTACCTACTATAACCAAAAGTCTTATAAGTGTTGGACAAATTGTAGAAAAAGGTTTGTAGGTAAGGTTCATAAGGAATGGAGCATTTGTTGAGGACCCTCAACAAGGACTCAAGAGAATTCTGAAGGGAGAAAAGACACATAGGCTCTTTACATTTGAATTACAAGATACTAAAAATATAGTCTTATTTAATTATGGAGGACAAACCCTATCAAAATTAGAGATGTGGCACAAAGGATTGGATCACATTGATGAAAGACATTTGAAGCAAATATTCAGGGATCAAAGTGTGCTTGGCCTACCCAATATATCCAAGCAACATATGATATACAAATGCAGTGCTTGTCAATTTGGGAAGTCATATAGACAACCCTTTATGAAGAAAGGGTACATTCATGGTGACCTATTGGAGATAGTCCACACAGATGTTTGGGGACCTAGCAAGGAACCATCAATTTCAAGATCCATGTACTATGCATCTTTTGTTGATGATTGTAGTAGATGGACCATCCTATACTTTATGAAGCATAAGGATGAAGTATTCAATTGTTTCAAGAAATATCTTCCTCTTGTTGAAAATCAAATAGGGAAAATATTAAAGAGGCTAAGGTCAAATGGAGGGGGGAGAATATTTTCCAAGATAGAAGCAACAAAAGAGAAATCACAACTAGGTACACCCGAGATCGGAATGGAGTGGTAGAGAGAAGAAATAGGACCATAGTTGAAGCTGCAAGGTCCATGCTAAATGAGCAAAAACTACCCAAATATTTGTAGGTAGAGGTTATGTCTACAACCACCTATCTCATTAATAGACTCACATCAAAGGCATTAGATGGGATGACACCCTATAAAGCTTAGAATGGAAAAAGACCTAGCCTTGATCATTGCAAGATATTTGAATGCATAGCCTATGCACATGTTCCATCTCAAATCAGTTGTAAATTCGATCCTAAGGCAAAGAAATGTATGTTTATTGAATATGGCAGAAATAAAAAAAGATATAGGTTATATAATCCTTATTGTTAGTACAGATGTGGGGTTTGATGAGGACAACTCTCAGTTTGAAGATAGTTGTAGGAAAGTCAAGCTACCATATGACCTAGAGAGGTAATTTCTGACATTATAGAAGGTAAATGATCACCTACATGAGGATACAAGTGATTCTGATGATGATCAGAACACAATGAAGAGGAACACCAATGCATGGAACAATAAGGGCAAAGAGAAGATGCATGAGTTAAGAGATATTATAGAATCCACTCAAAAAACAATAAAGAGATCAATTAGGGAAAAGAAGAAGCAAGAAAGGTATGGATTTGACACCTCTTTGGTCACTAAACATTCAATCTATATTGTTCAGGATATCAAATCAGAGGAGCCATCAACATTTGAAGAAGCTAAGAAAAAATCATAGTGGACAATGTTGGAGCAAGACAATCATCAATTAATGATAACATGAAGCTTAGGAGTGAAGAAATAAAGAAAAGGTTGAAGGTTGAAGTATGAAGTAAAGTGGAGGTTTAGGAAGAGATGATCTTTATACACATGTACATTAATCTTGTAAATACTTCACATATACTTTGAGCTAGTGTCAAATCCACACTCATATGTATATATACACTTGTATATGCACACGCTACATATGAGAGATGAAGACTAGATGAGAAATAGATGATTAGATCATAAGTTGAATGTGCAATATCCATCAGATGCACTTCTTATCATAATAGAAGAAACTTTCAAAAAGTTGCACCTTGATGTTTCTCTTCCTTCTCCATCTGTGCTTAATCAATTGAGAAATCCTTTTGCGTATCTATAAGTCTATACTTGATGCACCCACGGTCAAGTTTTGAGAGTCTAATTGTAATCAAACTGAGAGAACTTTGTGCAGGAACATTCATATGTGTAACACGTGATAAGTGACTCCTGAAACATGGACAATATCGATGGTCAAAGATTTGATTCAGTCTTGGTCTACAATGTATAGTTTTGCACAAATAAGAATTAAAATTTAATTTGGAAGGTAAGAAACTTGTATCTAAAAGCATTTGATCAAATGGTATCTAGATTGTGAGAATTATGTCTTTAAAGGTGCACATGTAAAAGTCACTTAGAGAAAAAGCCTGTTCAGTCATAGGTTTACTTGTTGAAGTAAATCTGAAGTTTTGCAAGATCTTTTGAAGAACTTTCACTTGGAATAGTTGTGCAAACATCAGAAGGATGTTGTGTCAAAGTTTTCTACTTTAATCATTTCATAAGTCAATGAGTGAGTTTTGTGAAGCAGACTTTATTGGGTAAAGCCATAGTTCACAAAATTCTTGATTGTTCATAATTTGGTAAAAATTTTTGAAATTGAAGGTGGTTTTGAGTTATACTTTATATAGAGCTATTCTAAATTTGAGTATAGCTTTTCTTTTGGAGATTAGTCATCTCCATCAGTGGTATCAGAGTAGGTTCTATTAAAGTTTAAGGAAAGGAAGACCCTGATTGTTGCAGACAAACAAAATTCAACATCTGAAGATTCAAAAGGACAAGTGTGAAGGAAAAGCTAAAGGGAGACATAGGAGAGCAATCAAAAGGATCAGAAGGAATAAATTTCAAAGCAAAGGTATATTCGTTACTCATAAGGTTGAAGATTTGTTAGTACAGTTGAAGAAAGAATGGGAGATAGTCTCCAAATTGAGAAATTGGATAGAGAGGACTATCCAACTTAGTCTATGAGGATGGAAGCTCATCTTATGAGAAAATATATGATGGGATACATTAGAGGAGAAGAAGAGAAGCCAAAATTTAAAGATCCTACTGTTCCAACTAGGGAGGACCTTGCAGACTTGAAGGTTTGGATGAAGAAGGGTGCTCAAACAAGGAGCATTATCTATATGGTAGTGAATGATTACTTGCTTCCTCACATTAGAGGACTTGAAATTGCAAGTGATATATGGAATGCTTTGGAGGTGAATTTTCAAAATACAACCAAATCAAGAAAAGCATCACTATGGGCTAAGTTTACCACATTCAACAAGAAAGC
Source organism: Ceratopteris richardii (assembly GCA_020310875.1). Lineage (NCBI taxonomy): Eukaryota > Viridiplantae > Streptophyta > Polypodiopsida > Polypodiales > Pteridaceae > Ceratopteris > Ceratopteris richardii. The sequence goes on along the minus strand of CM035420.1, from coordinate 32,132,397 downwards.
CTCACAATCAATATCTGATTATGTGACAAAGATGAAAGACATTGCTAATTCTTTAGGTGCAGCTGATGAAGACATTGAAGAAGAAACATTTGTAAGACAAATTCTCACAAGTCTAAGATTTGAAGCAGCTATACTCATGAGAACTCTGATTGTTGGCATCTTTGCCATAGGAGAGAAAGTCTCCTCATAATCTATGCCTTGAGTTTGAGCAAACCCTTTTGCCATAAGCCTTTTTTTATAATTATTTTTTGAACCATATAGATTCGTTTTTACCTTATAGACCCACCTAGATCCAATGACCTTCATGGATGGCTTCTTGGGTACTAAGTCCCATGTCTGATTCTCTTTGATAGCTTCTATCTTTTTTTCCATTGCTTCTATCTGATGGAGATGATTAATCTCCAAAAGACACGCTATACTTGAATTTAGAACACCTCTATATCAAGTATAACTCAAAACCTCCTTCAATTTCGGAAATTTTACAAAATTATGAACAATCAATAATTCTATGAACTATGGCTTTACTCAGAAAAGTCTACTTCATAAAACTCACTCATTGATTTATGAAATGATTAAAGCTTTCTATAAAACTTTGATACAACATCCTCCTAATGTTTTCGCAACTATTCCAAGTGAAAGTTCTTCAATAGAACTTGCAAAACTTTAGATTTACTTCAACAAGTAAACCTATGTTTGAAACATGCTTTCTCTATAAGGGACTTTCACATATGCAATTTTAAAGACATAGTTCTCACAATCTAGATGCCCTTTGATCAAATGCTTTTAGACTACAAGTTCTTATCACGTGTCACACATATGAATGTTCCTACAAAAAATAATCTCAGCCTGATTACAATTTGACTATCAAAACTTGAGCATGCATCTTCTATAGACATAGACACACACAAAAGGATTTCTCAATTGATGAGTAAATTCTTCAAATACCTTTCTTGAGTCACATATACTCCATGTAAATTCTATGAAATCTCCATTCCCAACAAATATGACAAATTCCCCAAGTCATTGATCTTGAATTCTTTCTCTATCTGCTTCTTAAGCATTTGTATGCCTTTTTCATTCGTACCTGTAATTATTATGTCATCAACGTAAATAAAAACATAGATAAATCCTTGTTCATTTGCTTTGACTAGCAAGCTACTATCTGGCTTTGAAGCTTGAAAACCAAGTTCCTTCAATAACTTCACAAGCCTGTAATTCCATGCCCTTGGGGCCTATTTCAAGCCATACAAAGCTCTCTTGATTTTACACACATGATGTGGATAAAATTGATCTTTAAAACCATCTACTTGTTCCATGTAAACTTCATCTGAAATATAACCATTTAAAAATGCATTCTTCACATCTAATTGAGACAATTTCCAACCTTTGCATGCAACAATAGCTATGAGAGTTCTTATTGTTGTCATCTTTGCAGCAGGACTATAGGTTTTATCCTAGTCCACATCATAAGTCTGTGCATATCCTTTCACAACAAGTATAGCTTTACACCTAGACACACTTCCATCTCCATACCTCTTTGTTTTGTAGACCCATTTGCATCCTATCACCTTTTGATTACTTGGTTTGGGTACTAAGTCCCAAGTCTCATTCTCAATGAGTGCATTATACCCTTCTGTTAGAGGAAGCATTTTTTTGAAGGAAAACTATTTGTAAAATGCCAAGAATTTGTAGAAATATTTATACAAATGATGTAAAAATTGAGGAAGAGTCTTCCTCATGTAAAATAGGATCATATGTATTTTTCCTAGAATTTTTGGAAGCTCTTAGATAGCACATTTTTAGAATAGAAGGTGAAAAGGACCAAAATTAAAGTGTGAAAAGGGACACTTCAAGTATAAAAGATAATTTCTTCTATTTTGAAGAGGTTGGTTGTATTATTTTGATGCTATCCAAGTAATGTGAGAGCTTTCCTGCAGGAAATCATGTTTTTTTCCTTTCATGATCTTTCTCTTGATTTGTTGAGTCTTATCATTGTGTAATCTATGGAATTTGTGAACTTTCCTTGTGTATTTCTGAGTGAGGTGAATGAAGATGGATGATTCTCAGTGTATTGAGTAAGAAAGTGCAGAAGAACAAAGCTGGAATTGGAAATTCTCAATTTTTACAGAATCGCGATTGTCTCATCTATGTGATACAGGTACGGTTTTTGAAATTTCACTTCATATTTATATTCTATTGTGAAAATGGCACACTTTAGGCACAAAGATCATTGAAAATGCTGTTGTAGAACTCAAGATAATCAAAACCCTAGATATTTCCTTCCTTCTTCATAAATCTCTCAGAAAAACCATCATCTCAACTCTTTTTCTTGGATTCCATTAACTAGAAGGGGTTGTGGTCTTTGCATACTTCCTAGATTGACAATTTAAAGATGTGTAGTTGATCTTTTGTGCTATAATGATTCGTGAGGACAACTCCAAAGGGTAACTTCATAGTTTTCTCCCAATTCTCCTTTCCTTTTGCCTCATCATAATTAAAAGTATCTTCATCTATTTTTATCATGTAAGCATAGTCTTTAGTAGTCAAGAATGAAGTATCATAGTTATACTTATAGGTTGCCTTTTGTTCCTTGATGGCTTCGTGGGTTCTCCACTCCTTGAAGTTTCAGGTTCATCATATTCTGAATCAAACCTTGGCAATTCTTCACCATCAAAGGAAACTTCAACATTCTCTTCTTCATAAGAGATTTGAACCTATATATTTCTTCAAGTCCTGCATAAGCACTATTTGCAGCTATATACCAAATACCTTGCTCATCAAATGTAACATCCTTTGATACAAGAAATTGCATTATAGATAGACTCCACAACTTGTATCCCATTTGCTTGTCATCATAACCAATGAACATATATTTTTCATCCTTTGGTTCCAATTTATGCCTTAATTTAGAAGGAGTAAAAGCATAGGCTAAACAACCAAATACTTTGAAATGATCTAATGTAGGTCTCTTACCCCACCAAGATTCATATGGTGTCATACCCTACAAACCTTTACATGGTTGCCTATTAACCACTTATGTGGTTGTATTTATAGCCTCAACCTACAAATAGTTAAGGATATTCTTCTCTTTCAACATTGACCTTGAAAATTCAAAAAGAGTTCTCTTTCTCCTTTTTGCTACACCATTTTGTTGAGGAGATTACTTGCAAGTAACTTCTCTCTTTATACTTCCATTCCACAAATAATCACTGAATTCATTTGAGAAATACTCTCCCCTCCATCAGACCTTAATCTCTTCAATTTTTGTCCTATAAGCCTCTCTGCATATACATGATAGCGTTTGAATGTGCTAAACACTTTTGTCTTATATTTGATCAATATAAATAGTGATCCAACTGGTAGCATCATCAACATAAATGAAATAATATCTTGAACCATTTATGCTAAAGTCCTTTGAAGGACCCCACACATCTATATGCACTAATTCAAGAAACCTTTTTTGTTATATGATTGCTTATGAGCCTTACCTAATTGACATGCTTCACATTTGTATGTCATGTGCTGACCTAAAACATTAGGTAATCCAAGTATTGAAACATTGTTAATCATCTTTAATACCTCTTTCATTGAAGTGTCAAAGCCTTTTCTGCCAAAGATCCAACTCAAATATCTTTTGCTGTCCATATGTGAACGAGGCATGTCCAACATTACCTTGTATCTTCAATGTGAAAAGCCTTCCTTATTTCTTTCCTGTAAAAATTTGATTATACCCTTGATTAGGATCTTCAACATAAACTCCATCAATAGTGAGCCTCACCTCATATCCTTTTTCTACAATTTGTCCTACACTCATCCAATTCTTTGGAATTGTAGGAGCATACATAACCTTACTCAAAAGAGTACTTCCATCTTTGGCCTTCACTGATCCAATAGACTTCACCTTGTTGCCACTTACTTTTGTCCGTCTCGATGAAAAACATTTAAAAATAAATCACTACTGTGATTGTCTATCTCGCCACATCGATGATTAGTCACTGATTGAAATTAGTCACTGATCCTTCATTGTTGTATACATCACTGAAAAACCATAGTGACTCAAAAGAGTACTTCCATGCTTTAGTGACTAATTTGGAGAATAAAGTAAGTAATCATCGATGAAAAACATTTAAAAACATCAATGAAAAACATTTAAAAATAAATCACTATTGTGATTGTCTGTCTCGCTACGTCGATTCTTACTCTCACGGTAGTATAGGACATAGCAATGGATCTATTGAGATTTTTTGAATCGCCACCTCGATTCCTACTCTCTCAATAGTATAGGGAGGGTGTAGGGACTATTGTGATTATCTGATTCTTTGACTCTTACTCTCACAATAGTCACTTAGATTTCGATGAGAACGCTTAGTGTAAGTCACAAGGTGTATAGAAACTATTGTGATTGTTTGATTCTTTAACTCTTACTATCACAATAGTCAGTTAGATTCCAATGAGAATACTTAGTGTAGGTCACAAGGTGTATAGAAACTATTGTGATTGTCTGATTCTTTGACTCTTACTATCACAATAGTTATATACAGTTATGTGATAAAACTCATACATGGTATAATGAATGTATATGAAATATTGTAAATATCTGATTCTTTGACTATTACATTCTTAATAGTTACATAGATTCACTTCAAGATTATAATTACACTTTCTATTTAATTATAAATCTACTTATTTAATTATGCATATATCTATCATTTGTGTACACATACTATTGATTTATTTATCCATACACTTACTGATAGTCTATTCTTTATTTTTTCACAGATGGCACCTAAAATAAACAAGCACTATAGCCATACACATCTAGTTACAAAGATTTCATTGCACAATTATCCATAACAATATTTATTAATATTGAATATAAATTTGACAGTATGTCTGGTGAAGCACAGGTCTTAGATGAGCAAATGTCAAAAGAGCTTACACGTATCTTTGGACAAATCATCAAAGTAACAGAGTCACTGGTGGTGGATATCACGAGTATGCCCGGATTCATCGATAAAATTAAAGTTATTGATTTACATTATCAGACTATGAAGAGAGGAAAGGGATTAAAACCAGATACGACATAACACCTTGTGAGAGCACAAGTAGATCCAAATACAAGAGATGCATATGTGAATATGGGAGATCAAACATCGAACAATCTTTGTTTGCTCCCATATTCCTCTATTCTTTTTGAAGATGCAGCTCTCGTGGAGGAAGGACAATATGGAATGATCCATAAAGTCAAGATATCCCACCCGAGATTCAACAATGAAGTTTTTATGGCCAAGCTATTCAAATTACATGGTGCTGACATACAAACATGAGAAAATGAAGCCATCAATAAAGCCAGAGTGTTATCTATTATGCACAGTGGAATTATTAGTCCACTTGGTTTAGCTAGACACCATAGCAAAAGTCGGTGCCTTATTTTCAAATTTTGGAATGGTGGTACATTGGACATTTGGCTAGAAATAATGAAGAAGGAATACCTAAATGTACCATGAAGCAGAAGTGTGAAGGACACAGAAGGAGACATAATAACCATGAAAACAAACATTTGGAAGCTAAACAATGACCTATTACAAACAATATCATTTTTACACACTTGTAATATATCCCATGAAGATCTCAATCCATGCTACATCTTGTTGCATTTTGAAGATCAACGTGCTTACATCGGATTATGTGATTTTGGTAGAGCGACATATTTAACAATCAAAAAACGTTTTCCGAAGCTATCTAATTTAGAAAAATCTACTAGAAATGAGTGGATTCGAAAGTACTAGTGGATTGCACCCGAATGCATATCCATTAGTCCTCCATCTTTTCATAGGAGCGAGGAGATACTTAAAGTTTCGATACTCCTGTTATAACTCTTGAAATATATAGATTTCAATAGTTATCCCAGTGATAAGAATGGGATTTACAAGCTCAAATATGTTTTAGAATTAGCTTTTGACAAAGATGTATAAAAAAGAATAGATGCACATGAACTGCTTAGAGTATTCTCGCATCTAACTCCATATGGTTTAAAGATATCCATGACAAATGGATTAAGACCATATTGAAAACGATATGTATTCATTTGAACTATCGGAATTAAATGATATAGGTTCATTTGCATTAAGTGGAGTAAATGTTGTGGTATCATTTGAATTAAGTGGATGAAATAAAGTGTAATAATCTATAATATATGGATTAAATAATGTGGATTTATTTGAATCATGTGGAGTAAATGAGGTGCTATCATTTGAGTTATGTGGATTAAATATTGGGGATTCATTTAACATATGTGAATTAAATCTTGTGGATTCATTTCAATTATGTGGATTAAATGAAGTGTTTATATTGGAGTTAAGTGGATGAAATGAAGTGTAATCATTTGTATTAATTGGAGTAAATGTTGTGGTATCATTTGAGTTAAGTGGATGAAATAAAGTGTAATCATCTATAATATATGGATTAAATAATGTGGATTTATTTGAATTATGTGGAGTAAATGAAGTGCTATCATTTAAGTTATGTGGATTAAATGTTGTGGATTCATTTAACATATGTGAATTGATTCATTTGAATTATGGATTAAATGAAGATTTTACATTTGAGTTAAGTGGATGAAATGAAGTTTAATCATTTGTATTAAGTGGAGTAAATGTTGTGGTATTATTTGAGTTAAGTGGATGAAATAAAGTGTAATTTATAATATATGGATTAAATAATGTGGATTTATTTGAATTGTGTGGAGTAAATGAAGTGCTACCATTTGCGTTATGTGGATTAAATGTTGTGGATTCATTTAACATATGTGAATTAAATATTGTAGATTCATTTGAATTATGTGCATTAAATGAAGTCTTTACATTTGAGCTAAGTGGATGAAATGAAGTAGATTCATTTGTGTTATATAGAATAAATGTTATGAATTCTCTTGAGATAAAATTAGTGTTTTTATTTTGTAGATTTGAAAGTAAAACATGGCAAGAATGCTAGATGTGAATGATGATCTTGATCATACTGAATCTAAAAGGATTTTATCTGAGCAGAAAGCTCAATTTGCACAACCATGATTAGCATTTTTATTCCATCAAGATTTAGACACAAAGGGATTAGAAGGAGAAGCATTATCAATGAAAGAAGTAAAAAAGCATTATCAATAAAAGAAGCATTATCTCCACTCTTTTTTTATGCGATTGGAGAAAATGGAGTACATATATCTTGGTTATTCTCAAAAAGAGTTTGAGAGACTTGAGTAGAAATATCATGATGATCCTCTACTATCATCGATGCATCTACTCCTTCTTGCTCTACACTTCGGCTACTACGAAAGTGTTGTGAACTAATCATGCTTTTGAATCTTTTTTATGTGACACCTTGAGATTTACATTTATTTTCATAACTTGTAAAATGTACCCATATATCACTATCTGGATTAGAGCATCCTACCACATTATTACCTATACTAAAAAGATTCTCTTTTATTCGAGTTGCATTTCCTACATAGCGATGCCCACAACATTTGCATTGTATTGTGGTTACTTGTTGATATATTTAGGTAGTGATGTGTGTGAACACACTAGGACCGCCGGGGCACTTTTTACCCTCTTTAGGAGGTTTTTTTCCCTCGGCTTGTATATACGCCTATTGCCCTAATGGGCTACTTATCTTTGTACATTCTCTAGTAATACATTCAGTATTGTGTGTTTGTGCTCCAAGCTTCTTCTTCTTCCTTGTGTTGTTCGCGTGCTTCCGCAGACGTCTAACTCCAACAATTGGTATCAGAGCAGGTCCTCGCTTCATCTAGGGCACCGTCGACACTCCTCCGTTTGCAGTCTCAGAATCGTACGAATTTTGGTGATCATACTCAAGGTGTTTCCAAGATCAAAACGGCTTTGCTTTGTGGTGCCGAAATCGCGATCTGGGCTCGTTTCGGCCTCCGAGCGCATTATCACAGCGCTTGTGCAGGCTATTTCGTCTTTTTGTGCCAAAGGTATATACCTGTTTTTGTTCGCCAGTATAAGCGTCTCGAAGTCTGCTACAGGTTTAGCAGAACTTGTCTGGGCAGTTTCGTTCAACTTTTTGAGATACAGTCAATTTTCTGCATTAAGGTATTTTAGTCACCGGCCATGGCTGAAAGCACTGATGTATTCCGTATGTTGGCTGTTGAGGATAAGTTGGATGGTACCAACTACCCATTATGGGCTTATATGATGAGACATGTATTGGTTGCAAAAGGACTGTGGAACATTGTGCAGGGTGTTGAAAGACGTCCTGTTACACCTGCAACTACAGGTACTCCAAATACAGGTGCTGGAGCTGATGAAGATGGTGTCGAAGATGATATTCCATAGATTCTTGTTCGTGCTGCTATTTTTGTTGCACCTACTGTAGAGCAGATTCGTTGGGATGGCAGAGATGCCCAGACATATGCATTGATAGCTTTGTCTGTCAAACGTGCCATTATTCCTCATATTCACTCTTGCAGAATAGCTAGGGATGCTTGGGATACACTTACCACATTGTACCAAGCTAGGAATGAGGCTCGTGTTGCTTACCTCCGAAAACAGTTGGAGAGTGAGCACATGAATGAAAGTGATTCTATGGACAATTTCCTAATGAAGATCAACGATTTGAAGGAACAGTTGATTTCTGCTGATGAGGTTATACCACATAGCTCACTTGTGCAGACCGTTCTGAATGGTCTTCCTGATTTGAATCAGAGTTTTGCTTCTACTCTTCGGTTGATGATGAAAGGAAATCCGAATGCCTTATCATTTGAGGAGTTAGTCTCTATTCTATTGCAGGAAGATCCATCCAGGCAGAACAGATCCATTATGCAAGTTGCAAATCAAGCTTTCCTGGCTAGTCAGAAGGGCAAAGGAAAATGGAGCTCTTCAACTAGTAAGCAGAAATCTGCTAATTCTGCATATTCCAAGAAGGAAGATAAAGATGAGAAGAAATCAGAAAAGCAGAAATTGTTTTGTAAGTACTGTAAAGGGAATGATCATATCATAAAGAACTGTCCAAAACTGGCTGCTAAAGAGGCAAAGAAGAAAGAGGCAAAGAAGAAAGAGGCTGGAATGGTTGTTGCAGAGGCCTCTACACCAAAAACAGAGTCTGCAAATCTTGTGCAGGAAGAAGAATGGGCATTTACTACTGTCTGCAGTTTTGACCCATCTTCTCATGAGCATTGCATGTCTGTAGTAGACTCAGACGTTTGGTATTTTGACAGTGGGGCGACCAAACATATTACCTCGCAGCACAGTTTCTTCTCTTCACTCAAGCCTGCCCCTACAGGGAATACTGTTACATGCGCCAACAACTCCTCTTATCCTGTTATGGGAGTTGGTAAGATCATTTTGACTACTGCTGATGGTAGTTCTTTCACTTTGTCAGATGCTTTATTTGTGCCAGGGATCAAATAGAACCTGTTATCAGTTTCTGCATTAGCCAAGATTGGCTTGGTTGTGAAATTTGTTGATGACAGGTGTACAGTTCATGATCTATCAAATGGCGATGTGATTATTGCTTGTGGCATTTTATGTCATGGGCTGTATAAGCTCATAGACTATGAAAGATCTGTGAATGATTTGGCATGTGCAGTTCATGATTCTCAGGCTATGTCAGATGCAAAGCTTTGGCATGCACGCTTTGATCATCTGAATTTTGCTAGTTTGCTACACCTGCAGAAATCTGATATGGTGTCTTCTTTGCCCAAGCTTGAGGCACCTGGAAAACATGTATGTGAAGGCTGTATTTTGGGCAAAATGCAGCGTTCTTCCTTTCCAAAAGATGGTTCAGTTCGGGCTATGCAGAAATTGCAGCTTGTACATAGTGATGTCTGTGGTCCTATGCAAACACCCTCTTTTGGGAATTACCTTTACTTCGTGGCTTTCATCGATCATTTTTCCAGGCATGCATGGGTATATCCATTGAAGGCAAAGTCCGAAGTGTTCATGTGCTTCAAACAATTTTTGGTTTTGGATGAAAATCTGTCAGCATGTAAAATGGGCACCCTCCGTTCTCATCGAGGGGGGGAATATATGTCTTCTGATTTTAATGCATTTCTGGCTAAACGTGGGATACAACACCAGTGTACAATGCCATATACACCTCAACAGAATGGAGTTGCTGAACGAAAGAACAGGTCACTCATGGAGATGGCGAGCTGCATGGTCAAGAGTCAGGCTTTACCACATAGTTTCTGGATTGAGGCTGTCATGTGTGTAGCATATGTACTGAACAGGTGTCCCACTAAAGCGCTGCAGTCTATCACTCCATATGAGGCTTGGCATGACCAAAAGCCATCTGTTGCTCATCTGCGTGTTTTTGGTTGTTTGGCATATGCACTAGTGTCTGAACAACATCGCAAAAAATTGGATGATAAGGTAGTAAAATGTATTTTTGCTGGGTATAGTTCTGAAAGTAAAGGCTATCGTCTGTATCATCCACAGTAGCCGTGATGTTGTCTTTGTGGAATATGCTATTCAGCCATTGCTTTCATGTACTAAGGAGACATCTGTTAGCTCCAAAGACATGTATGATACTTTGATGCCTCTTTTTATAGGTGGACAGTCTAGTGCTGGTCTTAATGAGGCAACTTCTCAGCCTTTGCATGTTTCATATGATGATGCAGATCATTCTATTTCTGATGTAGATTTACATGATGCACTTGTTGATGAGAGAGCTGAGATTGAGCAGGCAAAAACTATGCCAAAATGGCTGGTGTAGACTTTGCGTGACAGCAAATTAGATGCACCTTTGTCATATCGTACTCGTTCAGGCTCTCATAGTGCCTCTTTTGCATCAGATTGCTAGGCTAGGGCTGTGTCTAGTCTCTGTGATGAGAATGAACCTGTTTCTTTTGATGAAGCACAGAATTGAGAAAATTGGATGGCTGCTATGCAATCTGAATATGATGCTATAATGAAGAATGGTACATGGCCTTTATGTGACTTGCCTCCTGGCAAGAAGGCCATTGGCACTAAGTGGGTATACAAGCTGAACCATAAACTTGATGGTACAGTTGACAGGTATAAGGCTAGGCTTGTTGCAAAGGGTTATGCACAGGAAAGAGGCATTGATTTTGATGAGACCTTTGCACCTACATGCCGTATGACTAATGTTCGGAGCATTTGTGCACTTGCAGCCCATCATGGTTGGAATGTACATCAGTTGGACATTAAAACAACATTTCTGAATGGTGACTTGCATGAAGAAGTGTATGTTTTTCAGCCCCGTGGCTTTGTGCAGAAACGGCATGAAAACCAGGTGTGCAGGTTAAAGAAGGCATTATATGGTTTAAAGCAAGCACCACATGCTTGGTATGAGAAGATACATGCCTATCTGGTTGCACATGGTTTTGAGAATAGTCCAACTGAAAGCACCTTATATGTTAAGCGTGCTAATGATGTGCTTCTGATCATTGTTGTCTATGTTGATGACATGCTGCTCACTGGTCCTATTGAGAAGCATGTTGCTGATTTCAAGGCTGATTCGCAAGCCTCATTTGAGATGTCTGATTTGGGGCATTTGCATCACTATTTGGGCATTCAGTTTATGCAAGTTGATGGTGGAATGGCTTTGTGTCAAACGAAATATATTGACACCTTATTGCAGCGTTTTGGCCTTGAAGACTGTAAGCCTATTGCCACTCCTATGAAGACAGGTTTACGATTGAGTCTTCATGATGCTGGAGATGCATTTGATGCTGTTCTCTATCAGCAGGCTATTGGATGCTTGATTTACTTATGTATTACTCGGCCAGATATTTAGTTTGTTGTCTCATAGATGAGCAGGTTTATGCATTGCCTAGGAGTCACGCATTGGAGGCGGTTAAGCGCATCTTTCGCTACTTGAGTGGTACTCGGCTACTTGACTTGTTTTATCCCAAGGGGGGATCACTACCCTTAGATTTGCATGGTTTTTCTAACTCAGATTGGGCTGGTTGCTATGACACTCATGTGTCCACTAGTGGTTTTTGCTTCATGCTTGGTAGCTCATGTATATCTTGGTTGAGCAAGAAGCAGCCTACTGTGGCCACTTCTAGTTGTGAGGCTGAGTATAGGGCAGCTTTCACAGCGACTGTTGAGTGTGTGTGGCTCAGACACCTTATGGATGATTTGGGTGTTGGCCAGTGTTCTGCCACCACCATCTTCACTGACAATCAGAGTGCATTGGCAGTTGCGAGGAACCCTGTGTTCCATGCTTGCACTAAGCACATTGAGGTGCATTATCACTATGTCAAGGAGAGGTTCTCTGCTGGGGAGATTAGCTTGGCATATGTGCCCACGTAGGAGAACATAGCAGACCTTTTCATGAAGGCTCTGCCTAGGGAGAAGTTTGAAGCTTTCCGCAAAGCTTTGGGCTTACTTCCTTTTGTGGAGTGATTTCCACATAGCTTGGCACTTCCTTATACATGAGTGCCAGCTCCTTATTCACCGCATCACACCCAAGGGGGATTTGTTGATATATTTAGGTAGTGATGTGTGTGAACACACTAGGACCGTCGGGGCACTTTTTTCCCTCTTTAGGAGGTTTTTTTTCCTCGGCTTGTATATACGTCTATTGCCCTAATGGGCTACTTATCTTTGTACATTCTCTAGTAATACATTCAGTATTGTGTGGTTGTGCTCCAAGCTTCTTCTTCTTCCTTGTGCTTTTCACGTGCTTCCGCAGACGTTTAACTCCAACATTACTGTTTTACCATCTTGATGAACAATCACATATGACCATTATTTTTTCTTTCCCATAGTTCTTGCAAATTGCTTTATGAAGACTATACCTACAAAAAAAAACATATAAATCAATATCAAATAAGATATTTCGATCAATATTGAGTCAAACAATTACGATAGACTTTAATTATGTAAAAAATGCATTCTTGAATGGTTGGATTTTAGAGAAAGTGTACATGGCACAACCTTTTGGATTTTTAGATGAATCACACACTGTGTAGATGCAAACTTAGGAAATCTCTCTATGGACTAAAGCAAGCTCGTAGAGCTTGGAACCATAGACTAGTCACATTCTTGCAGGACAAAGGATTCAAACTAAGCAAGGCTGATTCTTCGCTTTTCATTAAGAAGAATAAATATGAAGTTATATACTCGTGTGTGTTTCTAGATGATGTCATTCTTACAGGTGATAATGCTCATGGAATCAGAAAGATCAAAGCCCATATGAAGGAAGAATTTAAGATAAGTGACCTTGGATTGCTCACTTATTTTCTTGGAGTGGAAGTAGTCTACATAGATCAAGGAATCTTCCTTACACAAAGGAAATACATTAAGGATATGCTTGAAAAGTTCAAAATCCAAGACACTAAGGTTACAGGTACACCCATGGAGGTCAATCAAAAGTTAAGTGCTCATGAAGGAGAACTTATTGAAGACATTACAAGCTACCAAAGTTTAGTTGGAAGCTTGAACTATGCTACCCTAACTATGGTGATTATTTTTTATGGAGTAACTATGCTTAAACAATTTATGTACACTCATAGGAAACCTCACATGGATGTAGCAAAGAGGATATTGATGTACATGAAAGGAACACTTAATGAAGGTCTATACTATTCTTACACTTCTGATTTAAATGTGAAGCTATTTAGTGATGTAGATTGGGCAAGAACCACAAATGACACAAGAAGCACATCAAGATACTTATCATTTGTACGTACAAAGCTCATTTCTTGGTCTTCAAAGACAAAACCTAGTGTGGCTCTTTCTTTGATTGAAGCTCAATACAGTTGGTTAGAAAATGCAACACAAGAAGCTATGTGGATCAAGACCCTATACATAGATTTAAGGTTGGAGTTTGTCACTCCATTTATATTTAGAGATAACATGAGCTCTCTTCACTTGGCTGCTAATCCTATTTTTCATGCCAAGATTAGGCGTATAGAATACCATTACACTTTTTAAGGGAAAGGATTGCAAGCAAGGAGATAAAACTATCCTATGTATCTACTCATTTGCAATGTGTAGATATGATGAGCAAATCATTGGATAGAAGCAATCTTAATAGTTTTAGATGCATGATTGGATTGCACAAAATACCCAAGGACAGAAGACTCGAGCATCTTAGGCTTGAGGGGGATAGTAATCACTATCATCTATTTTGATGGCAATCAACTAAGATCGATGTTCCAAAGGAGGTGATAGTTCTTCATGAATTCTTGGGAAGCTAAGGATGTGTAGCTCAATATAATAGCTCACAACCATTCAATATTTTTAGCTTTCAAGTTTAGCTTAAATGTCTCATGTTTAGTGAACAAGCCTTTGACCTGAACAGCCCTCAAATGGCTCATTTAGATTCCTTATTCCATCAAAATACTTCCTAGTGATTTTTACTATGGGACGAAAGGAAATGAAGAATGATGAATGAGTAATCATTGGTGGGATAGTGGTGCAACTCTAGTACCATGTAGAGGTTACCACAACACATATATATAGGATCAATGTTAGAGAAAAAGAGAGATATTTCTAATCATTAGAATAACACAAGAGATGTGGTTGTAATGGAAAGTGGATTGAAGATGAGTAGAAGATGAAATCAACTCAATTCAACTCAAACTCATAACTCTAATACAATGGAATGCAAACACTAAACACAAGATAGATGGTTCTTAGCACATATGGACTCCCTATGTGGAACTTAGATGGTGATCTAGATAGAAGTTAGGTGAAGGCCTATTGGCCAACACAATGGGTAGTAAGATGGATACCTTGAAGAACTTAGATGGTTGTGATATCTTGATCCATGTCCAAAATAATCTCCACCATTGATATATGGTATAAATCTAATGGTAGAAAGGTAAGATCAACAACCATTTGTTTATAGCCTTCCATAGCAAATATCAACCATAGTTAGTGTAGCATAGTGCACACTCCCAACTAGACCTTCATAGCTTGTGATATCTTCAATAAGCTCTCCTTCATGAGTGCTTGATTTGTGGTTGACCTATATGGGGATAATTGCAAATTTAGCTTCTTGCATTTTGAACTTTGCAAGCATATCTTCAATGTCTTTCCTTTGTGTACGGAACATCCCCTGATTTGTATAGACTACTTCCAATGCTAAGAAGTAACTAAGTAATCCAAGATCACTTATCTTAAACTCCCCCTTCATTTGGGCTTTGTGTTTTTTTATCCCATCAGCATCATCACTTGTAAGGATTATATCATCTATATATACACATAAGTATATCATTTCAGATTTACTTTTCTTAAGAAAACAAACGAAAGGATCCGTTTTGCTTGATTGAAATCATTTGTTCCTAGAAAAAAGTGACTAGTCTATGATTCCAAGCCCTAAGAGCTTGCTTCAATCTACATAAAGCTTTCGTGAGTTGATGCACATACTCAGGATGCGATTCATCTTCAAACCGAGGAGGTTTTCCACACTCACCTCCTTAGAGATCCAATCATTAAAAAATGCCTTTTTTACATCCATTTGATAGATGTTCTAATTCTTTGAGGCAGCTATACTCATGAGTATTCTAATTGTAAGCATCTTTGCCAAAGGAGATAAATTATATTCATAATCTATGCCTTGGGTTTGAGTAAACCTTTTTGCCAAAAGCCTTGCTTTATATCTCTTTATTGATCCATCTAAGTTCTTCTTTACCTTGTAGATCCATCTAGATCCGATGACCTTTATGAATGGCTTCTTGGGAACCAATTCCCAAGCTTCATTCTCTTGAAGAGCTTCTATCTCTTCTTCCTTTGCATCTCTCCATTCTAGTTTCTTACTTTCCTCTTCAAATGTTGATGGTTTCTATAAGTTTAAATCCTAAGTAATGTAAATGGAATGCTTAACGACTAGGGAAGTGTCAAATCCATACCTTTGTTGCTTCCTTTTTTCTCTAATGGATCTCCTTATTTTTTTTCAAAAGGATTCTGGAACATCTATCAACTCCTACATCTTTGCTTTACCTTTGGTGTTCCAAGCATTAATATTTCTTCTTAGTGTCTTCCATTAGAATCACTTGAGTCTTTATGTATGTGCTCCTTCCCCTTTTACAATGTTGGGAAGTCCTCCTCTAGGTCATAAGGAAGCCTGCAACTTTCCTGCAATCATCTTCAAACCAAGATTTATTCCCATAAAAGACAACATCTGTACTAACAATAGAACCTTTATTCTATTTATCAATACAGCTACAATTGGATCAAATTAGATAGCAGTATGGGGCAGGCTCTTCCAATTTATGATATCCTGTAGAACCTAAAGACCCAGTACTTCAGCAAAGGAAAGAGCTTGAGAGCTTGCAAAGGAATAAGCCACATAAAGAGGAGGAGAGCGTAGTAATTCAGTTGATGCATGAAATTGAAGCACTGAAGATACAAAAAGAAGAGGAAGCCCAAGAAGAAGAGCTGGCACAACTTCGACAGGAGTTGCAAGAACTGAAGGGGGGTGGCATCAAAAGTGGGCTATGGTGTACCATGTGTAGCAAGCAGGGTCATGTGGTAAGTGAACCTCCATTGTTAGGTGTAACTTGCCACCTATGCAGGAAAGCTGGTGATCAGGCCCATGAATGTTACTCAAGAGGGATGCCTGCGCAACCTTATTGGACACAAAGAGGTGCTCAATTCTCAATAAATGTACTGGCGGCAGCTCCTAGCCAAGGTAAAAGCTATAATCAAAGACCTAGAGGTTGTTGGAACAAAGTAATCCTAAATTGATGATTATAAAGAGCTTGAAGCAATTCAAGGATCGTAATGAAGTCAAAGAGTCATTGGAGAAAGTGAAGAGATCTCAGAAATGTAGCTTGTACACATATGTACATTATTAGTTCATAATTCTTGTAAAATGGATATAGATGATCCTTAGGATGATAATGAATATGTAATAGACACAAGATGAGCCTAGAATCATATGTATATAAGTCAATGATGCAAAGAAATAAGTGGGAGAGTCATTAGAAGCCAAGTGTCAATGAGATAGATGTGTTGAGAGTCATCTTCAGAAGTTAGAATCGAGTCTTTCTTTGATTTCTCTCACCCTGATCACGTGGATTAGGAAATCTTTTGTACACATCTAATCTAGAAGCTAATCAAGCTATGTTCAAAGTTTCATGGTCTAATTCCTTTCATGTTGTGAGTATGATCAATATGGACATGTCTATGTAAAGTCTGCAGGTAGACCTCTCAGAATCGCACAATTTTTCGTGTGAATGTTTTGCTTGGATCTCAATGCATAGTGTAAAGTTTTTGATGAATGAGCATTCAAAATATAATTTGGAAGATAAGGAAGCTATGGATAAAAGCATTTAACAAAATGGGATCTGTGTTGTGATAAATCAACCTTAGAAATTGACTATGTCAAAGTCCGTGTTTGAGGAGAATAGTTTCTGACATACCTTTGATCTTAATGATCAAATCAGAATTTAATAACTCTTTTGAAGGTCTAATGAATGATATGATTGCGCAAACGTAGCATGGAGGTATTTATATCATTATATTCAAGAAATCTGAAGATATGTGCAAGTAATGAAGTCAATCTTTGAAGCAGACTTCTTGAAGAAGGAAAATTTTCATTCAGAGACGTGATAGTGGAAGACTTGATAAATTAAGGTAACATTTGTGTAAATTTTGGTCTTTAATTGATATAGAGGTGCTCTTAAATCAGTATAGATCAAGCCTTTGGAGATTTAGAGGTCTCCAATAGTGGTATCAGAGCAGAAGGTGCAATACAAGTAAAGTAAGAGCATTGGAAGTCCCGACTGTTGCAGACATTGAAGTCTTTTCAAATTGAAGGTGGATAAGTTCAAAGTTTGGAAGAAAACCTAAAGAAGAACAAAGTACGAGTTCAAAAGATCAAGAAGGATTAAAGCTTCATATCAAAAGTACATTATATCACCATAAATCTTAGTAATTGTAGACACAGAAGATCAAAGATGGGAGAAAGCTTGCAGATTGATAAGCTAGATATGTCAGGGGAGCACTACATTGTGCTCTCTGACTACAGTAGACAAGATTTCCGAAATACATTTATGATTACAAGAACACCCACGTAGGGAAAATGATACAAGAATATGTGACTGATACAAGATGTCCCACAACCCGGGACCAATAGGTATGGAAAACTGGACTAGAGATGATACAGGAGATCCCACAACCCGGGATCGTAAGTATGAGACAAGATATCTGGATTACAAGAACTCCTTTCTGGGAGATGAACTGGATACACGAAAGAAATCGACAGGATCTCGTACTACGAGATTACAAGGGGACAAGATAGGATGTCCAAGAACTAGACTAGAACAAGGAACAAGACAAGAACTAGAATTGGAACTTG
Organism: Ceratopteris richardii; assembly: GCA_020310875.1. Classification (NCBI taxonomy): domain Eukaryota; kingdom Viridiplantae; phylum Streptophyta; class Polypodiopsida; order Polypodiales; family Pteridaceae; genus Ceratopteris; species Ceratopteris richardii. The sequence continues at coordinate 32,114,100 of CM035420.1, read as the reverse complement.
AAGCGTACTTACTTGGCGGCCAAGCCTCCTTGAGCTCCCAAGACTGGTATTGGCAAGACTGATTATGAATGTGGCCAACCCCTCCTTATATAGGTTTTGCAAGGGCGGTTCTAGGGCGGTTACGAATTGATGATGTCATCGATGATGTCATCAATTCGTAGCATGGTCTCTGGATGTCAGAATCAAGCAAGAAGACATTCGATATTAGGGTTTTGGCACATTCCACACGCAATGGAAGCATTAGTTTCCCCAAATTCTGAACCAATCATGAGATATAGGATTGACATGGAATCTGAGATTCAGGATGGTTTCCTTTGTCCATGACATTACCTCCCCCTCAAGCGACGAGTTCCACGAGGAGCGGTCACGTTCTCTGGTCTCGGCTTCATTGGATTTCTCTTATGGAATTCTCAAACCTTGATTGGTGCTCTTTGAAGGTTTTCTGCAGGTTCCCAAGTACGATCACTAATGTCATACCCTTTCCAATGAATAAGGTACTCTAATCTTCCTCGGCATATTCTCGAATCTAGGACATGCTCGACTTCAAATTCTTCATGATCATCAATCTCCATAGGTGGTGAAGGACTAGGTCTCTCCCCCCTCAATGGTGAAATCTGATATGGTTCCAACATGGATACATGGAAAACTGGATGTATTCTCATGGTACTTGGTAGCTGGAGCTTGAAGGTGACTGGATTAATCTTGGCCAAGATGGTAAATGGACTAAATCTTTGATGTTCTAACTTTGCACAAGGCCTTGAAGTTTGCAAATTGTTTCTGAGTAACCATACTTTATCCCCAATTTGATACGATGGATTCTGGACACGATGTTGATCTGCATAGTACTTATATTGTTGTTGAGCTTTTTGAATCTCTTCCTTGAGTTCTTTGTGAATGTCCATCAGGTACTGGGCCTTGTCTCTGGCAGCTGGGTTCTTGACATGATTTGACAATTGTATATCCATCCTTGGATGTTGTCCATAGTTTGCAAAGAAGGGAGTTTGCTTAGTAGATGCATGAACACTATTGTTATATGCAAATTCTGCAAAGGGTAACAACTCAAACCAATCATTTTGGTGATAGTTGCTAGTGCAACGATGTTGAAGTATGGGGAGTAACCAACCCAAACCGCCTCACATGGAAGTGAGGGGCTCTTCCAAGAGGAGTTGCAAGAAGTGCAAGCAACGCACACACACCCACGTCCATGAACAATGGCACCATGGCCAACGTCAAAAGGAACAAGGGAGGGCAATGCTCACACACAAGCCAACCCCAAATGCCAAACCCACACACATGGATCATCGCCTAGCACACAAGGAGAAATGTGGAAGCCAAATGACACCTTCTTCCATTATCAAAATGGAGGCCAAGGCCATGGCCAAGGGACCTCCTTTTACAAAATGAGCCCCTCCTTATATAAGAGAGGAGGAGGGATCCGTTGAGTACAAGTGGCCAAAGGCCTCATTAACTAAGATATTCTAAAAATGATAGGTAGGTGGGAAAATCAAAAAGGGAATCTTCTTAAAGAGAGAGAGAGCTCTTGCACGTATCCAAAAGAGAGCTCTCATTTCTAAAATAAGGCAAGAATTCAAAAAGAAGCTTTCTACCAAAAAAGAAAGGTAAAGTTGTGTTTTTATGGGTTTTCTCAAAAAAGGAACTAAGAGGGAGTTCCTATGAAGAACATGTATACTAAAGGAAAAAATGGGAAATTTGAGAGACTGCCACACAAGGCTTTGAATCCTCCAAGTATCCTTAGCTTCGAGGGAGTCCTCCAAGTACACCTTAGCCTTCATAGCTTTATGGGTCCTTCATAACTTCAAGGTTCCAACACCCTCCCCCACCTAGTCTTTGTCGTCCTCGACAAAGCTAAGACCAGAGGGGCATACATTGCAGCATTGTCCATGTTTGAGTCTTCAAGTCTTCAGATCTGTAGCTCTTCAAGTCTTCCAACTTACAAGTCTTCAGTCTTCAGGTCTTCAGAGTCATGTAATGCTGAGCGACACAATCCCCCTAAGGGGCTGTCAGCCCAACAAATCAAAAGAGAAGCCTTTTGTTGCTGAATGTGCAGCCATTCCTGGTGTAGTTCCTGAAAAAGCAAAACCTTCCAAGTGGTGGAGTCTTTCGGTGCTAGGCGACACCATCCTCCTAAGAGGCAGTCAGCCTAGCCATCCTGAAGAGCAGCGTCATGTGCTCCTTGCTTGCCAAATGGGCATAGAGCTTGTGTCCATCTTTGGAAGGCCTTCCAACAAGTTGGGAGTATATCCCCATTATTCATGAATCCTGGCAGCAATCATATCTGAAAAGAAGCATGAACTTTGTTCCACATATCACACTATAGTTGAGCACAGAAGATGTTAGACACAAAGTCATTTACAAACGTCCCCATATGATGACAGGGAAAGTGGGCATCATCCTCAGGAGCTGTATATTCTTGTTGTGGCCACCGAATCTATGCAGAAACTGGATGGGTAAACAACTGATCAGTAGATCTAGGGTCCAATCCTAGCATAGAAAGCAATCCATTGCAAAGGGAAATTCACCAAAAAATTGTTGACCAACAGAACAGCTTCAAGCTTCTCAGTACATCAGGCACACATAGTAAAAATTAGAGACAATCTCAAGAAGACACATCTATGGCAATCGAAGTTTCCAGTTGTATCCAACCAAGACCATTTGTCATTTGTTTGTTTCCATGCTCCTTTTCTTTTTCCATGTAATGAGGCCATTCTCTAGCCCTACAGCTGTCATGAACAGAAACCTGCTTTCCAGTCTTGTCCGCATCAACAGCCTCATAGTATGTGTCTACTAATTGTCCAATAACATGCCACAATCTCGCTTTCTCTGGATCATTTCCATCAAGCATCAGATACTTATCCATATGTGCCTGCCAACTGTTAGCTGCAACTCCCATTGTCTGGCTAGGCTTAAATCTGGCTCTCAAGAAAGCCTCAAAATGTATCGTCCTAAAGTCTTTTATGCAAGCTTCGTCATTCCCTGGGCATTTATTTACTGTATCATTGTTCTTCCAGACATCTGATGGTTTGAATTCCTTCACAATCAAACTGTTCCAGCAGCACCAGTATTGATCCCCATCAAGATCACTGTTTGCGATCTCATCAACCACAGAGCGTTCTCCCTTCACAGAGAAGAATATCACATACTTTCCATTCCCAACTATATCTTTGAAATCCTCATGCCATGTTGCTTCGAAAACCTTCACATCACCGACATGTAATCCTGGAGATTTATAAACCAACACTTTGGGGCAATACAGTGGCCCATGCTCTAGAAGGATGACCACTTGATTACGCTCAAGCCTTCCTGTGGGATCTGCAGAACCCATGAAGTAGTATGTGTCTGGAATTGTCACTCGTCCTCTGCTTAAATCCAGAAGCTTGCTTTTTGTCATATCAAGTAGCGTCTTTCTCAGGAATGGTTCATCCATAGGGATGTTTGCAAGAAGCATGCGCAATGCACACACGTCCCCCATATCAGAATACATTGCACTGATAGCAGCAGCTCTGTTCTTTACTGTGGTTACTATCTCTTCAAGCTCTTCCTCTGCAAACCTCATTATTGTCGATTCAGGAACGCCACCAGTTATCAAAATCTTTACAGCGGAGTAATTGTGCCATTTTGCATCTAAATGATGTAAACTTCTTGTCCCATTCACTGACGTACTCTTCGTATCCTGGATATTTGAACAGTTTGTTTACAAAAGAACCTTCAACCACTTTTGATTCTAGATTTTTTACAAAATCCTTGGTAATGGACTCTCCTTTAACGAGATCATATATCTTTCCTAGAATAGTAGTAGAATGATATGTGTCGTCCTTCTTTATCCACCGTAGTCACAGTACTGTCCTGCAACATATACTCGGATGGACCAAAAGAACAGCATGCCCCACGCTCGGAGCCATCTTCAACTTCTGTGAGTCCAGCACAAAATCCGAGGCATGCCATAACCCCAGGCATGCTAAGCACTATACCATTCCGACCATTTCATTGCAAGTAAGTCTGGTAGGAGCCAAGAGCAAGAAGCTCATGATGTATTCGAGGCACCGAGAACTTCCAGGAGTTCGACTGGCAGATAGACCAATTTTGAGGTAGCTGCAGCGATTAATCCACAGGAGGCCATGATCTCAAGCAGCTAGGTAGTTGTCATTCAATAGCAGGCTCCTTTAAGTAGACACCTTCCTTGAGAAGGGAAGTCACAAGAATTCAAGTAATCAGCCTTGATGATTCGACCCAATCTCCGAGTGGTTCATGGAGAGGCACGGAAGGTAGTACACAATTTCTGTGAATTTTCCCAGCAAGCATTCCCAAATCAAACCAACACATGCATGAGCCAGATGCCTAGATCGTGATAGAGCACAAACTGTTTAAAATGCGAACTTCAGAGAGGACGGCATGAATGGATGTATACAATAAAAAGCAAGCTGCTACAAATTACTTCATGTATCAATACATCTACATAGCACCCATCTTCGTCAAGCAGCAGCAAAACCTTCCTTTTCCTCGTGCAAGTATCACACCAATCCTCGGGCAGTAATTCCATAGTGGCGATGGTACCTAGCTGCCATCGTTTTGTATGTGGCGTTGTTGGGCTGACCACATCATGGAAGCTTGATGGAGTAGTAGGGGCCTGAGCTTCAAGAGTCGTTCCTCCAAGAACCTCATAGCGCAGCCAGTACCTATTTTTGACTGTCCTTCCATTCAGAGCAGCAGTCAAGCTTTTGAGACCACACTTATCTTGGATGTGGTGGTATGCACAGGTGGGTAGGGAGCACCTTGTTGATTGTCAACATAGAATTACTTCGATTTCAACAATAGATGGCTGCTCAAAGATTGTGGGCTAGTACAAAGAAGTCATTTCCAGGTGAAGTCTTGTTATAGAGAGTAGTATGACTTCAACAGCAGGTAACTTCGAGAGAGGGAGAGGTCGAGGTGCACAATCATGTCAGCAGAGCAAGGGGAACGGGTTGTAATGCACAAACTCCACATATTTAGAAGAGCTCGGTGTGTAGAACGAGCCAAGCTCCAACTCCGCAGCAGATGAGCACGGGGAGCAAGGGACTCCACTTGATAGAATAGATCTTTTCATCCTTAAAGCAGCCCGATGGAGTGGAGAGGCACGTAGTTTGAATTGAAATACCACCATAGGATGCAAGGGCATTACTTCACCTACCTGTAGATGTCTGCATCTGCAAATCCAGTTCATCCGCAACCATCACATGCTTGACAGAGATGGATGGAAGCATGAAAAAGAAGAGTGCTCCAGGAGACCCGGAGCCACGTGACGAGGCACAAGCAGCAACAACGCAAGGTTCCCCATGACTGTGAGTCAAAGTGTCGGGGTACAACAGGGAAGCCCCAAAATAAAACCTCGACTCAGATAAGAATGTAGACATATCAACACGCCACTGGAATGGACTGAGAGAGCACAACACCACGTTTGATAACTAGTGCGGAGTGAGTCCACCAAAGATGAAAACACCAATGCCATGTACAGGACCGTCGAGTCTGGAGCATAACCCGCATAGCAGAAGCGATTCCAAGGAGGGAGCTTAATGCAATCTTCAACTTCACAAGTGGGAGAGGACGAGCTCCGCCTCCTGCGCACAACAGAGAATACGGGAAGGGAGCACACAAAAATCCATGGAGCCCGAAAGAGGGTAGCAAAAAAAAACGGCATGACTTCAAGCATGAGAAGCTCGAGGGCCATCCCATAATAACACTATGAAGCATCTGTAGTGTGTGCCCAAGCGAGTGTAAAGCGCTTCTGTCGTAGGCCTTCAACAGAGATGGAGGGAAGAAGCTGAGCTCGACCCCCAAGGAGGGGGAACTCCAAGTTTTGATGCACATAGTAGAGCAGAGTAAGGGAGGAAAGACACAACCCTTGATCATAAGGGTGGGTGAACACAGGCGGGGGAGCCATAGCTCAACCCCATGCGGAGCATCAAGCTCTACGCACAGGGAGAACAGAGCTCACCGCAAGAAAGAGGAGTGGCCGGGCAGGAGAGGAAGGGTATCCTCCACTAATCACTTCAAAGTTCTCCGGCGGGCATTTCTTTTCCATAATGAATGTGTACGTGCACCCCAACAACCCACGCATGTGTTTGTCAGACACCCCATGCTAATCAAAAAAGTTGGGAGGGAAAACCCAAGGCAAATGTCCTAGTTTCTTCGAATAGAGGGACTAGATTCGTGAGATTTTGAAGTCTCTAGTTTCAACACTCATTTCTTTTTATAAGTTTTCAAATTGAAAAGAAGGAAGGAGCCAAAGAGGAAGTACCCCCCCTCCCTCTACCCAAGGCAATCACTTAAAAGGAGGTGATAGTGGTGAGAGTGATGCCACAATGAATGTATGGGAGTGTGTATGTGAGAGAGTGAGAGAGAGAGAAGGGGGTTAGGGGTGGTTTTTGTGCAACAAACAAAAGGAAGTGAACTAAAACTACTCAAAAATTAAAAGAAAGAGGTACCCAAGGCTAACCGAAGGCCACACGTCTCCACAACTCAATCCAAGTGTGAGGTGCATCCACCAAGTGTAGGCACGGCAAGCTTGAAAAAACCCAACGGTTGAAGGTCGATCATCCCCGGCAACGGCGCCAAATTTGTTGTTGAAGTATGGGGAGTAACCAACCCAAACCGCCTCACATGGAAGTGAGGGGCTCTTCCAAGAGGAGTTGCAAGAAGTGCAAGCAACGCACACACACCCACGTCCATGAACAATGGCACCATGGCCAACGTCAAAAGGAACAAGGGAGGGCAATGCTCACACACAAGCCAACCCCAAATGCCAAACCCACACACATGGATCATCGCCTAGCACACAAGGAGAAATGTGGAAGCCAAATGACACCTTCTTCCATTATCAAAATGGAGGCCAAGGCCATGGCCAAGGGACCTCCTTTTACAAAATGAGCCCCTCCTTATATAAGAGAGGAGGAGGGATCCGTTGAGTACAAGTGGCCAAAGGCCTCATTAACTAAGATATTCTAAAAATGATAGGTAGGTGGGAAAATCAAAAAGGGAATCTTCTTAAAGAGAGAGAGAGCTCTTGCACGTATCCAAAAGAGAGCTCTCATTTCTAAAATAAGGCAAGAATTCAAAAAGAAGCTTTCTACCAAAAAAGAAAGGTAAAGTTGTGTTTTTATGGGTTTTCTCAAAAAAGGAACTAAGAGGGAGTTCCTATGAAGAACATGTATACTAAAGGAAAAAATGGGAAATTTGAGAGACTGCCACACAAGGCTTTGAATCCTCCAAGTATCCTTAGCTTCGAGGGAGTCCTCCAAGTACACCTTAGCCTTCATAGCTTTATGGGTCCTTCATAACTTCAAGGTTCCAACAAACGAAGATATTGCTCTAGGACTTGATTCACCCGTTCTTTTTGTCCATCAGTCTATGGATGATTCGCTGTAGATAGTTTAACTTGAACACCAAGGAGCTTGCAAAGACTATTCCAAAAGCTGGATATGAACTGTGGAACTCGATCACTGACAATATCATGAGGCAATCCATGAAGCCTAAAGATGTATTTGAGAAAGAGTCTAGCAGAGGCTGCACCTGTGATTGCCTTTATAGTTGGAATGAAGTGTGCCATCTTTGTGAATCTATCCACAATAACAAGAATGGCATCATACTTATCTGACTTTGGTAGATCTGTGATGAAATCCATAGATAATGAAGCCCATGGCCCTTCTGGAATAGGTAAAGGTTGCAAGAGGCCATGAGGTTTATGTCGTGGTACCTTAGATCTATTGCAAGTGTCACAGGTTCGGATATATTCTTTGAATTCCTTCCACATTTGAGGCCACCAAAAATCCTTGGATATGAGTTCTATTGTTTTATTTACTCCAAAATGTCCTGCTGCACGGTTGTCATGACGTTGTTGAAGTACTTGGATCTTGGGCTTTCCTGGAGGGACATATAATAGGTTCTTATAGAATAGTAACCCGTCCTTTTCCTAGAACTCATTTACTTCTTGGACTTTTCCTTCTTGAATTTTTTGCTTAACATTACAAAATAATTCATCTTGTGGTAGGTTCTCACGGATCAAATGATTCAAGGCTAAATCTTCAGAATGGGTTGAAGAGATAGCTGCTAACTGGAGATGCTCAGGCTTGAGTAATACACTCTCTTGTTGATCAAAGGCCTCTTCACCCTTCTTTGGTGCAAGGTAAGATCTTCTTGACAAGGCATCTGACTGACACTGTTGCCGTCTTGGACGATATGTGAGGACAAAGTCGAACCTGGAGAAAAAGTTACTCCATCGAGATTGCCTTTTGTTGAGGATGCGGGTGGTCATAAAATACTCTAGGATCTTGTGATCTGTATACACGATAACTTTATGAGCTCCTCCTTCTAGATGGTGATGCCAATTATCAAATGCGTCCACTATGGCAAGAAGTTCTTTATCATGAATTTCATAATTAATTTCTGGAGGAGAAAATTTCCTTGACTTATATGCAACTGGATGTAGGTGTCCATCATCTCCATATTGTGAGAGAATGGCCCCTAGGGCAAAGTCTGATGCATCAGTCTCTAGGAAGAAGGGCTTGGTAGAATCAGGATGAACTAGAATCGGAGCAGTAGTGAATGCTGATTTCAAGGTCTGAAATGATTTTTCTGCTTCTTCGGTCCATGAGAATTTGGAGTTCCCTATAAGCTTGGTAAGAGGTGTCACTATCTTGGAGTAATGTTTGATGAATATCCTATAGAAGTTGGCAAAACCTAGAAAACATTGTACATCTCAAACACATGAAGGTGGTTGCCAATCAAGGATTGTCTGAATCTTCTTAGGGTCCATAAAAATTCCTTTCTCCTATACAAAGTACCCTAAAAATTCCACTTCTGTCTTATGGAAAGAGCACTTCTCCAATTTCGCATATAATCCTTTTTCTCTTAGTTTCTCTAGGAGTATCTTTACATGACATTCATGATCCTCAAGATTTCATCAAGGTATATTACAACAAAATCATCTAAATATTCTCGAAAGATATCATTCATCATATGTTGGAAGACAGCTGGAGCATTTGTAAGACCGAATGGCATAACTACATATTCAAAAAACCCATACATCGTTCGAAATGCTGTCTTCCATTCGTCTCCCTCTCTGATCCTGACAAGATTGTAAGCTCCTCGAAGATCAATTTTCGTGAAGAACTTTTCTTTTCCAAGGTGTTCCAAGAGCTCTAATATGAGTGGTAGAGGGTATCTATTTTTTATAGTGACTTTGTTTAATCCAAGATAGTCTACACACATCCGGAGAGTCCCATCCTTCTTCTTTAGAAATAGAATAGGAGCTCCTGGTGGAGACTTCGAGTGTTTGATAAACCCCTTTGCTAGATTCTCATCAATGTTCTTACGTAGTTCTGTAAGTTCTTTTGGGGATAGTCTGTAGATTGTTCCAAAGGGTGGTTGTGCTCCCTCTTGAAGATCTATGGGGCAATCGTAAGGTCTATGCTCTGGGAGGATATCTGCATTCTTCTTTTCAAAAACATCTTCAAAGCCTTTGTACTGATTCGGTAGCTGTACTAGATCATCTTTCTTGGATTCTTGAGCTGGTATGGCATAGATCATATATGTAGGTTCCTTCCTTACTGCATGTATGAAGGCTTTGGCTCCGACAAATGTTGGGTTCTTGTGGATATCGCGACGGGTGATTTTATTATTTTCCCAATTAATATCTGGATTATGCTTCTTTAACCAGGGCATTCCAATGATAACTAGATGTACGAGGCTCCATATTACATTGAAACATATATGGGATTCATGGTCACCAAGGTGTACTCTTAATGGTGTGGTTTCCATGGTTATATTCCCAGATGCTAGAGGTCATCCATCTACTACTTCAGCTTCTACTGGTTTGTTCTTCTGAAGTACAAGAATTCCATGTTTCTTAACCAATCCTTCATCGATGAAACATGAGGAGGCTCCTGAATCTACTACGGCTATAAGGGAAAGGGTCTTCTTGGGCATGATTAACTTGACAGGTGCAAGACATGTTTCTATGGGTATAGCTGGAATTATGAGACCCTTTCTTATATCATGGTCCGGCTGTAGGGTCTCTTTTACAACTGGACTTCCTCGTTTCCCTGCTCTACAAGGGTGTCTGCGACTCTAGAGTTTGTTCTCTTGTTTGGACAATTAATTGCAATATGTCTAGGGTTTCCACAATAGAGACATAACTTATTAACTCTCCTTCTCTGTTTCTCTTCTAGTGTTAAAGGTTGAAACCTTGTTACATCTATTTGCATAGGTTCAGGCATGGACTCATCTTTAGTAGTCGGTTGGAAAGATTTCCACTGGCGAGGTCTTCCTTCTACTTGTTTTTCTTGTTTCCTTTCAAAAAGTCGGTTATCACATTGAATAGCTTGCATGATATATTCATTCAATGTTTTAACCTCTGGCATCATGAGCAACAGGTCCTTCACATCATCTCTTAAACCCCATCTTAATTGGCTTATGAAATAATCTTCATGCCAAGTGAGATCACATATAAACTGCCTAAATTCAGATGCATAGGTAGAGGCAAGGCGGTTACCTTGACGTAGCTTCCGAAGTTTTGTTTCTGCTACTCGACTTGTATCTGCATCTCCAAATGTGGCGGAGAGTTCTTGAAGAAATCCCTCATAGTCCTGAAGTACTGCCATGTTCTTCTCCAAGATTGGCACAAACCATGATAATGCTTGGCCACAGAGAAAGGTTCCAATAAACCCGACCTTGATGCCTCGTCAGGGTATCTATCAGGTTGCATACAGATGTACAATTTAACTTGCTGGAGAAATCCACGAAACTTTGTGTGATCCCCATCAAACTTTTCTGGCATGCAAATCTTGGGTTCCTTCATAAATGATGTACTAGGCCGTTGATTCACTTGAATACTCCCTTGATTTGCTTGAAGACTCCCGATTCGTTCTTGTAATTCTTGGAGGAGTGCACCTACATGCACTGGATGTCCCATCTCGACTTGTGTCTGTCGATGACTTAGGTCTTCGACTTGTTGTTGGAGACTCTGAAGTGATGCTACGATCTATTCATAAGCGTTCTCCATGATGCCTAGTGTTGGATAGAAGATCGTCTTGCCAAAATGTCAGGGGAGCACTAGATTGTGCTCTCTGACTACAGTAGACAAGATTTCTGAAATACACTTATGATTACAAGAACACCCACGTAGGGAAAATGATACAAGAATATATGACTGATACAAGATGTCCCACAAACGGGGACCAATAGGTATGGAAAACTGGACTAGAGATGATACAGGAGATCCCACAACTCGGGATTGTAAGTATGAGACAAGATATCTGGATTACAAGAACTCCCTTCTGGGAGATGAACTGGATACACGAAAGAACTCGACAGGATCTTGTACTACGAGATTACAAGGGGACAAGATAGGATGTCCAAGAACTAGACTAGAACAAGGAACAAGACAAGAACTAGAACTCGAACTTGAAGTGTACTTACTTGGCGGCCACGACTCCTTGAGCTCCCAAGACTGGTATTGGCAAGACTGATTATGAATGTGGCCAACCCCTCCTTATATAGGTTTTCCAAGGGTGGTTCTAGGGCGGTTACGAATTGATGATGTCATCGATGATGTCATCAATTCGTAGCATGGTCTCTGGATGTTAGAATCAAGCAAGAAGACAGTCGATCTTAGGGTTTTGGACATTCGAGGCGCAATGGAAGCATTAGTTTCCCCAAATTCTGAACCAATCATGAGATATAGGATTGACATGGAATCTGAGATTTAGGATGGTTTCCTTTGTCCATGACAAGATAGGGAGAACTATCCAGCTTGGTCCACCAGGATGGAGGCACACCTCATGAGCAAAGATTTGATGGCATTCATCACAGGAGCAGAAGAAAAGCCTGAGTTTGAAGATCGTAGTGTTCCAACTAGGGAAGAGCTTGCAGATTTGAAGAACTGGATGAAGAAGGATGCTCAAGCTAGGAGCATCATTTACATGGCTGTAAATAATTATCTTCTACCTCATATTAGAGCATTAGAAAGTGCAACAGATGTGTGGAATGCTTTGGAAGAGCATTTCCAAAATACAACCAAGTCAAGGAATTCTTCATTATGGGCAGAGTTCACAACCTTCAAGAAGAAGAACTCACAATCAGTTCTTGATTATGTGGCAAGGATGAAGGATATTGCAGATAGCTTGGGAGCAGTAGATGAAGACATTGAAGAGGATAAATTAATAAGACAAATACTTACATGTCTGAGAGGAGATGAGAAATGGAAGCCTTTCATATTTTCCATAGAATTATCATTAGATCACTTTACTCAATTGCTAGGACACATGCTAACTTTTGAGCAGGACATTAAGGGAGATAATGATAGGAGTGCAAGTCAAGCTATGTACGCCAAGGACAAGAAAAAGAATGGCAAAGGGAAGTAGTCAATTGATGATGAAGAATCTTCAAGCCAAGCTAATTTCACAAAAGGAAAGATGAATTTCAGAGATAAAGGAAGAGGAGGTAAGAACAAAGATAATACTAAAGCTTGTTGGATTTGTGGCAGAACAAATCATTTGGCAAATGATTGTTGGTATAATAATCAAAATGGTGGAAGTCATAATCAGAGTTTCAATCAAAGAGGTAGAGGAGGCAGAAATCAAAGAGGTAACTTAAGAGGAAGAGGTGGTAGGATCATATGCTAGAGGAGGTGGAAGAAGCTTTCAATCTCATTCCTACAACACCAACTACTATAATTATGCATCAGATGAGAAGGATGACATGAATCTCATCTTGAATGCAACACATGACGTAGGAGGAGAAGATCAAAGGGTGTTCTATATTAACTCAGGATGTAGCAATCATCTGAGTGGCAATATATCATTGACGACTGACATGGAAGCAAAGGTGAATGGACATACAGTTCAAACAGGAGAAAACACCAAGCATAAAGTGGAAAGCATTGGATCAGTGAAGACAAAGAGTGGAAGCACACTCTTAAACAAGGTACTTTATGTTCCTATTAGTCCTAAAAACTTGATAAGTGTAGGAAAAACTGCGGAGAAGGGATATGAATTCAGATTCACAAATGAGGGTGCTTATGTGAAAGATCCAAATCAGGGATATAGAAGCATCATTACAGGTCAAAGAAGGAAGGCTTTCTACTCTCAAGGTCCAAGGTAATGTGGGACATGCATTGTTTACTTATGGAAGTCAAAAGATGTCTGAGTTAGACCTATGGCATAAAAGGCTAGGTCATTTTAATGAGAGAGCCATAAACGAAATATCAAAGAATGATGTAGTGCTTGGATTGCTAAATGTTGAAGGTCAACACATGGTGTACACGTGTGAAGCTTGTCAATTAGGTAAACCACACAAAAGATCATACAATAAATCAGGATACAAGTACTCAAACATGCATGGGCTAGCTCATATAGATGTGTGGGCTCCTTCAAGGGACTATAGAATAAATGGATCTAGATATTATGTATTGTTTGTTGATGATGCAACAAGGTGGATTACACTTTATGTAATCAAGGACAAATCAGAAGTGTTCAAGACATTCAAGCATCATCATGCTTATGTAGAAATGATTACAAGACAAAAGCTCAAGAGATTGAGATCAGATGGAGGGAGATAGCATTTTTCTAAAGAATTTGATGATTATTTGTGGAATGCAGGTATAAAACAAGAAGTAACTTACAAGTACTCTCCTCAACAAAATGGAGTTGCAGAAAGAAGAAATAGAACTCTTATAGAGTTTGCAAGATCAATGATGAAAGAGAAGAATTGTCCAAACTACTTATGGGCAATAGCTATCAACATTGCAACATACCTTGTGAATAGGTTACCATGTAAAGCTTTGGATGGTAGAACACCTTATGAAGCATGGTGGGGTAAGAAACCTACTCTTGATCATTGTAAAGTATTTGGATGTTTGGCATATGCTTATCTTCCTTCACAATTAAGACATAAGCTAGAACCCAAGGTAGAGAAGTATGTGTTTATCGCGGATGATGATAGACAGATGGTTTACAGATTGTGGAGTCCATCTACAATGCAATTTCTTATGACAACAGATGTTAGATTTGATGAGCAAAGCACATGGTATATCGGGTCAACAAATGAGTATGCAGATGTTGAAGAAATACAAAGGAAAAGGAAGACCAAAGTAAAGGTGTATGAAGAAGATATTGATGAAGATGATTGTGAACCATAAGGTGATTGGATGTAAGTGGGTGTACAAAACAAAAAGATTTGCAAATGGTGAGGTGTCTAGATAGAGAGATAGACTTGTGATTAAAGGATATGCTCAAACTTATGGGGTAGATTATGATGAAACCTTTAGTCCAGTTGCCAAGATTTCTACGATTAGATCTCTAATTGCTATTGCTGCTTGTAAAGGATGGAAGTTATCACAATTCGATGTGAAGAATGCATTTGTGAATGGATATTTTGCAGATGAAGTGTACATGGAGCAACCAAAGGGTTTCATGGATTCAATTGGATCAGATTATGTGTGTAAGCTCAAGAGAGCTTTGTATGGTTTGAAGCAGGCTCCAAGAGCATGGAATTACAGGCTTGTTAAGCTCTTGAATGAATATGGATAACAAGCTTCAAAAGTAGATAGTAGCTTGCTAGTGAAGGCAAGTGAAAGTGGGTATATATACATGTGTATTTATGTTGATGATATTATTGTCACACGTACAAATGCTCAAGGAATCAAGGAGCTTAAGAAACAAACAAAGAAGGAGTTTAAGATAAGTGATTTGGGACTTATCTTATTTCCTAGGAATGCAGATTATGTATACTCAATATGGAGTATATGCTACACAAGAGAGATACTTGAAGAATCTTCTGGTCAAGTTCAATATGTAAGATTGCAAGCCTTCAATCACACCATTTGAGGTAAATCATAAATTGAGTAGATATGGAGGTGAAGAATTTAATGACATGAAGAAATATCACAGTTTGGTAGGTAGTCTGATCTATGCTACCTTGATAAGACCAAACCTATCATATGCAGTGGGTGTGCGATCACAATTTATGTATTGTCTAAAGAAGACTCATTGGATTGCAGCTCAAAGAGTACTCAGATATATCAAGGGAACTTTGAGTGAAGGTTTGTATTATGGTTTTACTTCTAATACAAGAATCAAAGTGTTTGGTGATGTAGATTGGGCAGGTAATTTAGATGATAGAAGGTCAACTCATGGTTATCTCTGTTATATTGGAGATAAGTTAGTTTCTTGGTGCTCAAAGAAGCAACATACAGTTGCTTTGTCATCCACAGAAGCTGAGTATAAAGGAATGGTAGAGGCTGCAAAAGACGTGATATGGTTAAAGACCTTATTGAAGAGCTTTGGAACTGATCAGAGTACTCCAATTATTTTATAATATGAGTTCATTATATTTGGCAGCTAATCCTGTTTTTCATGCCTGGACCAAACACATAGAGATTCAGTATCATTTCTTGAAAGAAAAGTTACTTGATAAAGAGATTGAAGTATTGTATACTCCAACAAAAGAGCACGTTGCAGATATGTTGACAAAAAGCTTAGATGGACCTAAGCTACATAAGTTCAAAGAGATGGCAAGATTAAAGAAGAATGGAATAATCACAATTAGTGATTGCGAGGGAGCGTTTGGAACAAAGCAATCCCAAATTGATGATTATCAGAATGAAGTCAAAGATTCATTGGAGAAAGTGAAGAGATCTTCGAAATGTAGCTTGTACACACATGTACATTATTAGTTCAGAATTCTTGTAAAATGGATATAGATGATCCTTAGAATGATAAGGAATATGTAATAGATGCAGGATGAGTCTAGAATCATATGTATATAAGTCAATGATGTAAAGAAATAAGTGGGAGAGTCATTAAAAGCCAAGTGTCAATGAGATAGATGTGTTGAGAGTCATCTTCAGAAGTTAGCGTCGAGTCTTTCTCTGATTTCTCTCAGCCTGATCATGTGGATTAAGAAACCTTTTGTACACATCTAATCTAGAAGCTAATGAAGCTATGTTCAAAGTTTCATGTCTAATTCCTTTCATGCTGTGAGTATAATCAATAGGAACATGTATATGTAAAGTTTGCAGGTAGACCTCTCAGAGTCTCACACTTTTCTGTGTCAATGTTTTGCTTCAATCTCGGTGCATAGTGTAAAGTTTTTTATCAATGAGTTGGAAGATAAAGAATCTATGGCTAAAATCATTTAGAAAAAGGGGATCTGTACTGTGAGAAATCAACCTTAGAAGTTGACTATGTCAAAGTTGTTGTTTTAGGAGAATAGTTTCTGACATACCTTTGACCTTAATGATCAAATTATAGTTTTAATAATTCTACTGAAGGTCTAATGAATGATGGGATTGCGCAAAGGTAGCATGGAGGTATGTATATCATTAGATTGAATAAATCTGAAGATATGTGCAGGTAATGAAGTCAATCTTTGAAGCAAAGACTTTTTGAAGAAGGAAACTTTTCATTTAGAGAAGTGATAGTGGAAGACTTGATAAACTAAGGTAACATTTCTATAAAGTTTGGCATCAACTATCTATTTGCTAAATTTTGACATCGTGAGGTCTTGTTTCAAGTTGATGATATCATGATGACATCATCAAATCATAACCACCATATAGCACCACCTTTGAACACCTATAAAAGGAGGGGTTGGCCACATTCATTCTCAATCTTGCCAATGTTAGTCTTGGGAGCTCAAGGGGTCCTGATCACCAAGTAAGTACTTTCAAGTTCTAGTTCCAGTTCTAGTCTTGTCTCTTGCTCTAGTCTTGTCTAGTCTTGTATCATGGACATCCTTTCATGTCCTATTGTAATCTCATAGTACAAGGTCTTGTCAAATTATTTCTTGTATCTAGTTCATATCCCTGAAGGGAATTCTCCTAATCGCAATATCTTGTTCCATACCTACGATCCCGGGTTGCGGGATCTCCTGTATCATCTCTAGTCTAGTTTTTGCATACCTATCCATCCCAAATTGTGGGACATCTTGTATCAGCTACATCTTCTTGTATCATTTTCCCTACATGGGTGCTTTTGTAATCAAAACTATAATTTTGAAACCTTGTCTACTAAAGTCACAGAGCACAATCTAGTGCTCCCCTGATAGATGAAACCTATAAGGAAAGGTCAACGAAGAGTGAAGAACCCATCATACATGCTAAAATCACACATTGAGCAAGCCATGGATTTAAAATAAGTTCTTGAAAAAAGAGTACTTGATAGTGTAATTGAATTTACACTAGGTGAGTTATTGGGAATAGCTAAACGAGAATTTCTAGAGATAATTATTGATTTGTTAAGGAGAAAACGACAACCAATAGCCGACATGCAAGAGGCTAAAAAAACGGATGAAGATACACTTGTTCATGTTGTGCAAGCACAAGTGCAAGAGCTGAAAAATATAGTTAAACAAACTGAAATTAATGCACAACCATGCATGCATGAGGAAATGTTCTTGGAGCGGAATTCTTCAAAAATAACTCCTTCAAGTCATTACACTAGAGATCATTGGGTTGGAGCCACGACTGAGACATTGGTATGATTAGATAAAATCAGTACACTAGTCATTACTCTTATTGATTATGGATCAGAAATCAACTTAATATCCAAGGATCTCTACATAAAGTGGAAATGGCCAATAGATATGCAGCTAGGTTGGAGAATCAAGGCTGCTAATACGATGCCAAGTGAATTATTTGGTGCATGCCCACAGGTACTAGTCACAGTTGGGGATGTTAGTGATTATTAGAACTTCTTCATTCAAGATCATTCCAGCTACTCGTTGATTTTAGGGTAGCCATACATTATTGCCTTGAGGATGGAGACAAAAGTCTTGGAGGATGGATCGGCCAATGTGCGAATCCGAAGCTAGGATGGAAAGAAAGTGGTCCAGATCATGACAATTTGTGTTGACCCTGTCAGGAATAGAACTTCTCTTTGGATAAGGCCTATTCTTGAAGAATTTGAAGATCAAAGTTTTTAAATGAAGCTTTCATGAATCGGGACTATGGAAGCTTGAAAAGTGAAAAGATCCCAAATGTAAATATGTTCATATCAAGTTTCATAGCACTTTCTTCAACAAGTTCATTTCAGTTTCGTGTTTTTTCCAAGTTAAAAAAGTTGGAAAAACAATATATAAAATACCTTCAAAGAAATTTTTATGGATGTAAAGTGCTCGACTTCGACGAGGAAATTTTACGATTCTTTGATGAGATATCTTTTGCAAACTAATTATTCGATCTGCGAGAACTGATTGAAGGAAGAGGGAGTGATTATGTGATTCAAACACACTCTATTTGCATGTACAAGGAAATAGAAAAGTTTGAGCAAGATGAAAAAGGAAAAGAAGCCTTCGTTGAGACAAAATACAAAAGAGTTGATAAGAAGATAAAACTAGTTGCAATTTCGCGTCCTCAAGATAGTAATAAACTTATGGATGGTGCAAAAATCTAGCCACCTCTTAGAGAAAAAAGAAAAATAGGTCACAAATTTACTAAAGAAGCACTTGAGCAAATTCAGATAGGAAAAGATGGTTTCATCATTGAAAAAGAGAAGAATGTATTCTCTTGGATGATATTCAAGCACAGAAAGGATTTTTCTTTCAATGCCCAGGAAATTGGTTGTGTAGATCCATCTGTGGTGACACCTATGATAATTTTCACAATACCACATGTACCTTGGAATCTTCGATCGATTCTGGTACCAAAAGCTCACATTTCAAAACTTATTGACATATTGAATGAAAAGACTAGAACGGGGATTCTTGAGCCATCAAGGGCTCCCTACTCTAACCGATGATTTACAGTACCAAAGAAAAACGGGTCACTAAGTTTACTCTACAGCCAGTAAATAAGGTGACAATTAGAAACATGGGAACTTGGCCTATTGTAGATATGGCCTATTGTAGATGAGTCTACACATGCCTTTGCAAGAAGATCTATTTATTCGATGGGGGATTTGCACTCTAGGTATGACCAATTTCAGCTAGCTCTCGAGAGTCACGACTTGAGGACTATGAGGACACCACTTAGGCTTATGCGCATGTGCCACAAGGCACCACGAAATCGGTGGCACATATGATGAATGGTATGCATAAGGTGCTTAGGAATTTTATTCCGCATCTGACCATGCCATTCATTGATGATACCTCTATTAAAGGTTGTGAGGAAAAAGATAAAGACGAGACTCTTGATGAGGATGGATGTCGGAAATTTGTTAAGAATCATATAAATGATTGCAAATCCATTCTCAGTTGGCTAGAAGAGATCCATTTGACATTGTCTGTAGAAAAATCAGTATTTGGAGTGTAAGAGATATTGATTGTAGGAAGTCTATGTGGACCTAAAGGAAGAAAGCCATGTCCGAAGATTTTTTCCAGAGAGACTATCCACAGATTCAGCGAGAGCTTTGGGGAATAGTGACTACATTGAAGAATGATAAAGAATATTTGATCGCGGCAAATGTAGTGGTGGAAACGGACTACTTACCATTGTTGGGGATGATCATGAATTATTCCATTGCAGACATTGCCATGTTAAGATGGATAGCATACATTAAGTTGCTAGACCCCGAGTTTGTTCATAGCCTAGAGGAATAATGTGGTAGACGATATGCTATCACGAGCTATATATGAAAATGAAGACTCGATGATTTCTAATGATGAAGAGATAAGTCTAGACTTTTATGCTTCACATGTATATAATTTGAGCTTAGATGAAGCATTTATTGGACTGAATAGGAAAGAACCTACTCATCAGATTGAAAAGCTTGGGACTGTAATTAGGTCTTTTAGAGAAGAAACTTAAAGGAGCTCATGAAGCGTGAAAGGAAATAGGAGGAAAGAAGAGAAACCCTATGAAGTTTCAGTAGAAATAATAGAAAGATTCAAGATCTGACTTTCGGACAGATTATATGTTAGGAAAAGACTTCATACACCACCTAGCTATCTATGTGTATATGTATGTGCTATTAGGCATTGGGATGAGCGACAGGTGGGACTAACCTGGTCGGGCGATCAAGGCCATGAATTGACACTACTTGTGTCATATGGCCTGACCTACATGTTTTCATGTACTCATATGGGTCGATAGGCGCGTGGAGTCACTGTGACTAGGTGCTTAGAGCCACAATCTGATGTTGATTTCATATGACGCTGACATTGTGTGTCGTGTGCTATGTCTGGGTCGGTAGATGGGTGGGCTAAACCTGGTCGGGTGGTCAGGTCCACGAGTCACATCTGATTTTGGCATAGGCCGACACGTGTAGAAAAAGAATAAATAAGTAAAAAAGTAAAAACAAAAATGTGAAGGTTGAGCTAGAATGAAGAATAAAATTAAAGAAAAATAAGATAAAAGTAAAAGAAAAATAAGAAAAGGTCTAATGGGGGTCCTGACGATGGGAGATCAATAGGGAAGCGAGAGGAAATTTCATAAATCAAGTTAGTAAGGGTTGGTATATGCATATGCTTAGGATGTGCTACTAGATTTGATCAAGTCAAGTTAACGAGAGATCTAAGAAGTTGTTGATTCGCTCACGTGGTTTCTAGTTTGAGTGCATTAGTGTATCTTGATGTGTTGTATGTGATGCTTGTGTCTATCTTTTTCTCTTAATTCATGTCAAGTTTAAAGCAATTTTCAGATTTCATGAATCTGATAATATTTCCTTTAAATTTTGTTTATTTGTCATGACCACTTGATGCTCATTCGTGTTTATTGATATATATGCAGCACATCCGGAGGATGCACAGGTTTAGAGGGGATGGATGTGGTTGCGATCTGAGGCTAAGTTTGAAAATTTGAAGGGCAACATTCAACTCAAAACGTTGCTAAGATACATGAAGTTTGGTAATTTATGTCCTTCGTTAATGCTTATCATATCTTGATCACTTGCATGGTCCAACTGAATTCACATATCATTGATGGTGTAAGTCATTTCATACCTACTCATGACATTTTCATGTGTAATTGCATAAGACTCGATGAACAAGGTATGTATATATTTATCCATGAACAAATGCATATGCTTACACATGTGAAGAGATGCATGGAAATACATGTGTTCTTTTTAGTAGGCATGTTCGTCTAATGAGAACGATACATAGGACACCTTCAATATGTGCATTTTCTATTGTTGGAATATGTGTGAGCACATGGATTGTAAATATTTGTGCATTTAAATCCAAAGAAATGCGTGCACATGTGTAGATGTTTTTTTTACGTATATTTTTCTAGTGTGAATGTTATATATTTAATATTATATATATAGAATAGCTGAGTAGAAGGTCAAATGTACTTTGACATAAACAACAAAAGGGCAACGCGTCGCAGAGAAGGAGAAGGGGGCTGCTGGATCCTGCCTTTGGAACCATAATTTTTGCCCTTTCATGCACGAGGACAAGGATCTGGAAGCTTTGGTGTGTGGAAGCTAAAAGGGGAAGAGTTATAGTTTGTCGCTCTGGTTTTTTCTCTTGGCAGGCCAGAGTTTAATTTGACAGAACTAATGACATATGGGAACGAACCTGCCCAACAAACTTTATGGATCTCTCTTAGTTTTCAGAAGTCGTTTTGACTGGAATGAAGAGGCTGCACTTGAGGCGAGGGCTAATAACTATCGAGTAGGAGGAGGAAGCAGCAGAAGGGCTCAAAAATTTCGAAAGGCCGTTGTCAGAAAAAGGATGCTCATCGATGCTTTGGGGGGATCAGAAGGCTACGTGTTGTATGGAGGAAATTGTGATGTTGCACTGAGGATCAGATAAATATTGGGCAGATAAAAAAAACAGAGAGGTGGGTCATCTGGGTATGCATACGGAGGGGAAGGAGTGACAAGAATGAAGGAAGCTCGGAGTAAGCAAACAACTATTGATTACACAAAAGCGCTGACAAAAGGAAGGCAGCTCGGCATAATAAAAAACAAGTGATTACAGGATCACAGATTTTGGGGCAACGCACATACTTCTATCTTTCTCTGTTTTGCTTTGCATATACCTTGTAGCGCTTACATTCACCGTGCTTACAATCAGAGAAATCGGATGTAGATTTTGCCTGTAATCTTGGTATATGCATTGTTTGTTGATGAAGAGTTGCTAACAAAGAAGGCTCTGAACGTAGTTGATAGATGATTGTGGGAGATTAGCATTGAAGGATTTCTGTTTTAATAGTCATACCAATTTGGAATCCATAGAGGAGTTCTTGACAGGACATTGAGATCATCTAGTTGAAGAAGAAGATATGTTTGAAAACACAGAAAACACAGAAGATTCACTTAACGCTGAGGAAAGCAGACGCTGAGGATTCATACAGAGTAAGGAGAGACAATCTAGTAGAGAATTTGACCGGTAGGTTTAGATGAGCCGGACGTTTAAAGAGATGCTGAAGGTTGATTGTGAGTAGCAAATGATTAAAAAAAGAGAGTGCTACGACATATAGAATGGAAGACAGATACTCAACCATAGTTGTTGGGATGAGATGGCCTTAGACTACCGGAAAGGGAACACAAATTATGCTATGCGCAGCTTTTGAGTAACAGCTCGGTTAGTAATTTTAATTCAGTCAATGTTAAAGTATGCTATCACTTATGTATGTACAGAGAGTGTGGACTCCTACTGTGTAATGTTTGTGCTTAGCATTTGTACCATCTTCTTTGCTTACATATAACTAAAACCTCGTAAGGGAAAAGTACGAGAGTTGATAGTAATTTGACTACTTGTATGTTCTAGAGATGTGTCACATATGAATTAAGAATGTTGTAAAGATGCTTCTGGTTCAACGAGCATAAGTACTTGTACCGAGAAAGTTTGTAATGCTGAAAATTTCTTATAGAATGCAACTTTCTGCTCTAAAACGATCCATCACGAAAACTTTGGCCGCATGAAAAAGGCAAACCATATAAATGATAGCTAAACGTATTGTATTGAGTATGCTCACTTCGGTATGTTAGTCATGCATATTACTACTCCTTATAGT
This sequence comes from Ceratopteris richardii, assembly GCA_020310875.1. NCBI lineage: Eukaryota > Viridiplantae > Streptophyta > Polypodiopsida > Polypodiales > Pteridaceae > Ceratopteris > Ceratopteris richardii. Next base: position 32,091,146 of record CM035420.1, on the reverse strand, counting down.
CCCGAATACATCCTAGCTCTAGGAGTACAAGTCTTGATGAAGTTCCCTATTTCCTGAGCTAACTCTTACAACGTATCAAAAGCGTTGGGGTAAATGTGGATTGAATTTGTAAAGACTTAAAGGTGTAGGGTTGATTTGAACTTCTGTTCACGTCATTTGTGAAACTTAACTTTCAGATATCAAGCAAAAAGGGAAAGGTCGCTACACCATCGACTTGTGCCTCCTCACTTACACTCTTAGTTGCACATACCCAACGAGAAAAGTATCGTGCTTAATTTGCCAAAGCTTTTATGCTAAAGAAAGGTGATTAAATAATGTTAAAAATCAACAAACTAAGTCAAGCTCTTGCGCACACAGCTTCAATGGGACCTTTGTGACCTTTGATTGCATAGCTTAGTCCATCTCTCCACACTTCTAAGTCACTCTTCTTGCACACCTTGCACTTCACTTCTCTGCATCGCACACTCATTGTATGTCTCTTGCTCTTTTCTCTCCTAGCATAGACTACGCCCACCTTGCTTAGTCTAACTAAGAATAATGCCTTGCCTTGAATTGAGTGTCGGTTCCCTTACGCTCCTAACTGCTAGAGTATCTTGGTGCTCACTTTGATGTCCCAAGATTGTCTCCAAAAGTGGGTAGTCAAAAAATCCCTGTTTTGTTCTGTAGTGACTAAAGAGTAACAAAATTTTAATTGGGGGGCCATACTTTCACTTCTGTGTATGCTTCCACTTCACATACCTTTACTTTTTGCCTTTTAATTCCTCAAATGGGCACCTAAGAGAGGGTTCAACTGAACCTTCCAAACACTTTAAAACACTTTGAACCTTAGAGAAATTACAAAAGACACTCTGCAACCTGCAACTTGGATCCAACTTTCTGTAATTATAACCTTTGTGAACAATTAATTGTGCCCTACCTGTGCACCTTGACACTCAAACTTTGAATGCTTTGACTTTTCCTGTGTTGACTTTGACCTTGAACATGTTGAATTTGAGCTTTTGACCTTGATTGTGGTTGATTTTGACCAATATGACTTTTATGGTCTCAACAGTTACCCACCACCTAATGGGCTCTCCATCTCGGAGAGCTACAACCAAAACTCTTAGTAGAGATGATACCATGATTCTTATACTATAAAAACTTCAAAAGGATACTTGAGTAGCTACCAACTCCACCAAGAGCAATAAAGAACAAGCACCAGAGAAGAACCAAAAGTGGAAATTTTGCATTGAAGAGCAAAGGATGGCGAATGGAGGGTAGGAGGAAAGTGTATAGAGGGCTGATAGGGCTGCTAGTGATAGAGTAAGGAGGGGTAAGCGTAGGGCTAGGTAGAAAGAGAAAGGGAGGATGAGGGAGTAGGATTATGGGCTCTAGAGAGGGACAACATGATAAAACAATAAAGCTACAGAGGGCTCATATGGGAAAATGTGAAACACATGATAAAATAAAGTGAGAATAGAACATGTGGACCATGTGCACAATGAAAAACACGTGAGAAATATGCTCAAAACATATGGGTTTTGACCAAAAGTAAAAGAAAAGTTGGGATTTTGGAAAAAAATGAGTCAGAAAATGAGTTTAAAGGTGCCAAAATACATGAAAATGACTCCAAGTTTGAAAAAAATGGCCATCTGAGGCACAATCTAGAGCGAAAAGCATTGGACCAAGAAAAATAAATAAATAAATATATTTTATCTTATTATTGAATTTTGTATTTGAAAGAACCGCTCTTTATTGGATAAGGCTTAAATAAATAAAAAATAATAAAAAATAAAAGAAAATAATAATAAAAAAATAATAAATAAAATAAAAAATAGTAGCCGGGGGGAGTGGAGGGAAAGTGAGAGAGAGACACAGAGAGAGAGGGGAAGTGGGGTTTTTTGGTTTCTTTATTTATTTATATATAAGAAAATTATCCATGGGGGCCTTTTTTCTAATATTAGAAAATTAGATAAAAATACAATAGAAATCCAAAAAAAATCAAACAAAAGCCAAAAAAATAAAAAGAAATTCTCAAAAGAATTCCCTACATTTCTAGGCCACGTTTCTCACTCAAAACCACAGAGAGCTTCCTTTATTCCTTTATTTTATTAAGAAAATGACATATGAAAAAGATGAAAAAATGTTAGAAATTTTTCTAAAAATGCTTTAAAAAATCCCAAAAATTTCAAAAATTTTGCTTATGCAAAGGGTTGTGAAATGGCTTCAAAGTTGCATAAAAATGCTAGGAACAAGGATGAAAATGAATAAAAACTACTAAAACCTAAGCAAGAATGAAATGAGAAGGCTATGTACAACCTGGACAGATTCTGTAAGTTCCAGGTGATCCATAAATCTTCAATTGTGCTGATGATAGGCCTTGAGCTTTGATATATTGACTAGTGGTAGTACCTCTCCTTCCAAAGTCTCTAACTCCACTGCATCCCAATTCAGCATCATCTTAATTCGATAAGTTCCTTCCGAGTGTGGAATCCATTTTCCCCTTACTTGTGTGTGGATTTGAGGTCTATGGAGAAGAACTATCATGCCTGTTTGTCAGTTATTGTTCCACAATTCCTATCATGTGCCTCCTTCCTCTTCAATTGAGTCTCTAGCAATTATTTTGCAGCATGTAGAGGTATCTCTTCCACTTTGTGCAGTGCTCCAAGCCTTTGAGAGACACCACAATCTTTCTTTCCTTGCATGAATGCTAGTTTTGGTGAGCCATGTGGAAATTCAAAGGTTTCAATAGGCAATATCCCATAAACCAATTGGAATGGAGAGTATCCAGTAGCTTCTTTGTAAGCTAATCTATACGCTCATAGTGTACCTTGATAAGCTATGCCCCAGTGTCGTCGAGATTTTCTCTCCTCTCTCACTTGTGAAGGCCTACAAAAAACATATTTGGTGAAGGTAGCCGGAATTCCCCGAGAAGTCCAGGATGCATCAAGGATGTCAAAGGAAGCTCACATAGAAAGTTTCAAAGAAATCAAGAAATTCCATGGTAGCGGTCAAAGTTGGTCAAAGTTGGGAAATTAGGGCAAAAATTTCATTGTCACCAAATTAGATGAAAATCCATATACTTGTAAAGATTGTCAAAGGCAGTCTATAGCCCAAATTTCAGCAGAAAATGGATTTTGTAGCACATTGATATGCTATGTTCATTTTGTAAAAATGTATTTTTTCTAGTTTGACCCTACAAATTCTTGTATAGAAATTTATGTTAGCCATATGGTTTGGCATGTATAAAGATCATATGTGGCTACATATTTGTACAAATTTTCAAGGCCATCAGAGCTTCCTAGAGACCTTAATGCCACCTTGCAAGCTTCCAAATGTAGTCAAACTTGTACAAGGGAGATTCAGATGGGAGTTATTTCTGCATATTCCTGAAGGAGATCTTTGGAAACATAGTCCTACAATGTTTCATCTTCATCAAAGACTTTTTGGAGGGTCAAAGAGCACAAAGTCCAGTTTTCAAGGTCACCGTAGTTTTCTAGAATAAGAAAATTGAAGGCTTGAATGTCTGCCACATGTCAAAATATGATTGAACCATGTTGTACGGTCAAGATGAGCTCATATTCAAGGGTGGAGATGCACTAAAGCATAAAGGAAGGAGGATCCACGAATTTTTTCCATAAAAGAGGACCGTTTTTACAATCAAAGATCAATAATGCAGCATTTCTCCAAAAATAGTGGCTTATCTTATCCGAATTGATGTCAGCACTCATCCAACGGTCCAGATCATCCCCAGATCCAATGGTGGAGAATGAGGGCGCCTAAATTTCACTCCTTGATATATTTAGGTAGTGATGTGTGTGAACACACTAGGACCGTCGGGGCACTTTTTTCCCTCTTTAGGAGGTTTTTTTTCCTCGGCTTGTATATACGTCTATTGCCCTAATGGGCTACTTATCTTTGTACATTCTCTAGTAATACATTCAGTATTGTGTGTTTGTGCTCCAAGCTTCTTCTTCTTCCTTGTGCTTTTCGTGTGCTTCCGCAGACGTCTAACTCCAACATTACTGTTTTACCATCTTGATGAACAATCACATATGACCATTAATTTTTCTTTCCCATAGTTCTTGCAAATTGCTTTATGAAGACTATACCTACAAAAAAAAACATATAAATCAATATCAAATAAGATATTTCGATCAATGTTGAGTCAAACAATTACGATAGACTTTAATTCTCAATCATACACCCATATACAATCATACATACTATTGTGAAGTAAAAATCATTGTCAAGTTATAAACAATCACAATAGATTTTAATTGTCAATCATACACACATATAGATTTACACATACTATTGTGAAATACAAATCAATATTGACTCAAACAATCACAATATATTTTAAATTCCTGATCATATGCACATACACTTACACATACTATTGTGAAGTAAGAATCAATATTGAGTCAGACAATCACAATAGATTTTTCATTCACAATGATACATTCAAATGCATACACATACATATATACTATTATGAAGTAATTCTCAATGTTGATTCAAACATAATCTACCTATATCTTTCAATAATAATTTTAATGTACCATAATAGATTTTTTTTTAAATTCTTAATCATATGCACATACACTCACACATAGTATTGTGAAGTAAGAATCAATGTTGTATCAAATAATCATAATAGATTTTAAATTCCTAACCATATGCACAAACATTTACATAAAATCTTGTGAAGTAAGAATCAATAGAGTCAAACAATCACAATAGATTTTTCATTCACAATTATACACTAATGTGCATACACATACTCATACACACATACATATACTATTATGAAGTAATAATCAATATTGAGTCAAACATAATCTACCTACATCTTTCAATAATAAATTTAATGTACCACAATAGATTTTAAATTCCTAATCATATGCACATACACTTACACATATCCTGGTGAAGTAAGAATCAATGTTGTATCAGACAATCACAATAGATTTTAAATTCCTAACCATATGCACATACAAAGTAGCTTTTATGAAAAAGAGTAAGAATTGATTATAATAGATTTTAAATTCACATACATATACTATTATGAAGTAAGAATCAAGGTTGAGTCAAACAATCACAATAGTTTCAATTATTTAATATAGCAAAAATTTATACCTTGTTCTCTCTACGACACTTTAAGTTTGTAAAGCACAAAGTAGCTTTTATGAAAAAATGAGTCTTGTTCTACTCTTTTATAAAATAATATTCGATCAAATTTTTCTTTATCAAAATTTTCTCGACCAAAAGCTTTTAGATTGAAAAAAACTTCGATCGAAAAATTATCTATCGAAAGCATTTTCCATCAAAAACTATCGAATTCACGTGCAAAAACTATTCAGGCCTGTCTGAATAAGCTGAGGTGTCACCGAATAATTCGTTCAAATAATAAGAGCTTGTCGTAAAATTTTGTAATTATTCATGAATAAACGAATTGTCAAATAACGAATAATGCAACCTAGATTTCTTCCACCTCTTCCTCTTTGATTATAATTTTGATTAAAACAGCTAACACTTTAATTATTATGCCAGCATGCATGAGCTAGATCATTAGTCTTACCACATATCCGACAAGCTTTGACATTATCCTTGTTGTTTCTGCCTCTCTCTACTTCTACCGCTTCCTCTTCTCTTAGGAAGTTTGCTTGACTTGGAGTGCCTTCAACTTCAATTGATTGTTGCTTTCCTTTGCTAGTATTCTTCTTATCCTTGGAATACATTTTTTGACCTGCACTCTTATCAGTATCCCCTTTGATAGCATGCTCAAAATTTAGCATATGTCCTAGCAATTGATTCAAATAAGGAGTGAAATGATCTAATGATAGTTCAGATGATAGTATGAAAGGCTTCCACTTCTCATCTCCTCTTAGACTTGTGAGAATTTGTCTTACAAATTTATCTTCTTCAATGTCTTCATCAGCTGCATCTAAAGAATTAGCAATGTCTTTCATCTTTGTCACATAATCAGATATTGATTGTGAGGCTTTCTTGTTGAATGTGGTAAACTTAGCCCATAGTGATGCTTTTCTTTATTTGGTTGTATTTTGAAAATTCACCTCCAAAGCATTCCATATATCACTTGCAATTTCAAGTCCTCTAACGTGAGGAAGCAAGTAATCATTCACTACCATATAGATAATGCTCCTTGTTTGAGCATCCTTCTTCATCCAAACCTTCAAGTCTGCAAGGTCCTCCCTAGTTGGAACAGTAGGATCTTTAAATTTTGGCTTCTCTTCTTCTCCTCTAATGTATCCCATCATATATTTTCTCATAATATGAGCTTCCATCCTCATAGACTAAGTTGGATAGTCCTCTCTATCCAATTTCTCAATTTGGAGACTATCTCCCATTCTTTCTTCAACTGTACTAACAAATCTTCAACCTTATGAGTAATGAATATACCTTTGCTTTGAAATTTATTCCTTCTGATCCTTTTGATTGCTCTCCTGTGTCTCCCTTTAGCTTTTCCTTCACACTTGTCCTTTTGAATCTTCAGATGTTGAATTTTGTTTGTCTGCAACAATCAGGGTCTTCCTTTCCTTAAACTTTAATAGAACCTACTCTGATACCACTGATGGAGATGACTAATCTCCAAAAGAAAAGCTATACTCAAATTTAGAATAGCTCTATATAAATTATAACTCAAAACCTCCTTCAATTTCAAAAATTTTTACCAAATTATGAACAATCAAGAATTCTGTGAACTATGGCTTTACCCAATAAAGTCTGCTTCACAAAACTCACTCATTGACTTATGAAATGATTAAAGTAGAAAACTTTGACACAACATCCTTCTGATGTTTGCACAACTATTCCAAGTGAAAGTTCTTCAAAAGATCTTGCAAAACTTCATATTTACTTCAACAAGTAAACCTATGACTGAACAGGCTTTTTCTGTAAGTGACTTTTACATATGCACCTTTAAAGACATAATTCTCACAATCTAGATACCATTTGATCAAATGCTTTTAGATACAAGTCTCTTACCTTCCAAATTAAATTCTGATTCTTATTTGTGCAAAACTATACACTGTAGACCAAGACTGAATCAAATCTTTGACCATCGATATTGTCCATGTTTCAAGAGTCACTTATCACGTGTTACACATATGAATGTTCCTGCACAAAGTTCTCTCAGTTTGATTACAATTAGACTCTCAAAACTTGACCGTGGGTGCATCAAGTATAGACTTATAGATACGCAAAAGGATTTCTCAATTGATTAAGCACAGATGGAGAAGGAAGAGAAACATCAAGGTGCAACTTCTTGAAAGTTTCTTCTATTATGATAAGAAGTGCATCTGATGGATATTGCACATTCAACTTATGATCTAATCATCTATTTCTCATCTAGTCTTCATCTCTCATATGTATCATGTGCATATACAAGTGTATATATACATATGAGTGTGGATTCGACACTAGCTCAAAGTATATGTGAAGTATTTACAAGATTAATGTACATGTGTATAAAGATCATCTCTTCCTAAACCTCCACTTTACTTCATACTTCAACTTCTTTATTTCTTCACTCCTAAGCTTCATGTAATCATTAATTGATGATTGTCTTGCTCCAACATTGTCCACTATCATTTTTTCTTAGCTTCTTCAAATGTTGATGGCTCCTCTGATTTGATATCCTGAACAATATAGATTGAATGTTTAGTGACCAAAGAGGTGTCAAATGCATACCTTTCTTGCTTCTTCTTTTCCCTAATTGATCTCTTTATTGTTTTTTGAGTGGATTCTATAATATCTCTTAATTCATGCATCTTCTCTTTGCCCTTATTGTTCCATGCATTGGTGTTCCTCTTCATTGTGTTCTGATCATCATCAGAATCACTTGTATCCTCATGTAGGTGATCATTTACCTTCTATAATGTCAGAAATTACCTCTCTAGGTCATATGGTAGCTTGACTTTCCTACAACTATCTTCAAACTGAGAGTTGTTCTCATCAAAGACCACATCTGTACTAACAATAAGGATTATATAACCTATATCTTTTTTTATTTATGCCATATTCAATAAACATGCATTTCTTTGCCTTAGGATCGAATTTACAACTGATTTGAGATGGAACATGTGCATAGGCTATGCATTCAAATATCTTGCAATGATCAAGGCTAGGTCTTTTTCCATTCTAAGCTTTATAGGGTGTCATCCCATCTAATGCCTTTGATGTGAGTCTATTAATGAGATAGGTGGTTGTAGACATAACCTCTACCTACAAATATTTGGGTAGTTTTTTCTCATTTAGCATGGACCTTGCAGCTTCAACTATGGTCCTATTTCTTCTCTCTACCACTCCATTCCGATCTAGGGTGTACCTAGTTGTGATTTCTCTTTTGTTGCTTCTATCTTGGAAAATATTCTCCCCCCTCCATTTGACCTTAGCCTCTTTAATATTTTCCCTATTTGATTTTCGACAAGAGGAAGATATTTCTTGAAACAATTGAATACTTCATCCTTATGCTTCATAAAGTATAGGATGGTCCATCTACTACAATCATCAACAAAAGATACATAGTACATGGATCTTGAAATTGATGGTTCCTTGCTAGGTCCCCAAACATCTCTGTGGACTATCTCCAATAGGTCACCATGAATGTACCCTTTCTTCATAAAGGGTTGTCTATATGACTTCCCAAATTGACAAGCATTGCATTTGTATATCATATGTTGCTTGGATATATTGGGTAGGCCAAGCACACTTTGATCCCTGAATATTTGCTTCAAATGTCTTTCATCAATGTGATCCAATCGTTTGTGCCACATCTCTAATTTTGATAGGGTTTGTCCTCCATAATTAAATAAGACTATATTTTTAGTATCTTGTAATTCAAATGTAAAGAGCCTATGTGTCTTTTCTCCCTTCGGAATTCTCTTGAGTCCTTGTTGAGGGTCCTCAACAAATGCTCCATTCCTTATGAACCTTACCTACAAACCTTTTTCTACAATTTGTCCAACACTTATAAGACTTTTGGTTATAGTAGGTACATACAATACCTTGTTGGATAGATTCATGTTTCCATCTAGATTTTTCACATTTCCAATATTTTACAACTGAGTGCCCAGTGTCATCTCCTATTCTCACCTCATCTCTATTTCTTGGATCCTTCGAGTTTGATCGTAAAGCCACATTCCCTAGTACATGATTGAAGCAACTAGAATCTATATAGAATACATGCTCATCTGCTTTACCTTGCTACATGGTTATGTTCATCAATAGAAGTGAGTCCTCTTGTGTCTTCTCTTTAGTGTAAGTTTTTTAATTTCTTCTTCCTCTACATCTTTCTTGATTTGTATTGTTGAAGTTGTTGTTTCTGTTGTATGCATTCAAGTTGTTTGATCTTCCTCTTCCATAGCTTTCGCTATTGAGGCCTCTTCCTCTCTGATCTCTCGGAGTCTTGAAATAATTCTTAGTTGTATGGCTAGTCAAACCACATATGGCACATGAAGAAGAGCTTTGGAATCTCCCCCTACCTTGTCTACCTCCTTTGCCTCTTCCTCTTGTATCACTACCTCTTCCTGCAAAATTTTCTTGGGAGGTAATACCTTCATCATCAAATCTTTTGTCTTTGCCATTGCTATCTATACTCTTATTTCTATCAGTGTATAGGGCATAGGATTGGTTACCTTTTGATTTGTCATTGTTCATCATAAGCTTTGCCTCTTGAGTGAATAGTTGCCCCATGAGAGTGTATAAATTAGGTACCTTCATATCCATGTATATATCCATAGCTGTGGTGAAGGCTTCCCATTTATCACGTGCCTTGATTCCATTGATCACTTCTCTCACTATCTGCTCCTCTTCAATGAATTCTCCAATGCTCCCAATTTGTTCAGTTAGGTCCTTCATTTTGATGAAAAAATTAGTCACACTTTGCTTGGGCATATTCTTGAGTGTGGTGAATTCCATCTAGAGGTGATTTTTCTTGACTCTAGGGATTGAGGAGAAGAATGCTTCAAGAGCATTCCATGTCTCTTGTGATGTCTTACAACTCCTAATGCGTGGAAGTAGGAAATCAAAAACAAAGTTGAGAACATAAGACTTTGCTAAAGCATCCTTTCAACACCATGTTGTAAACCTTTGTTATTCTTCTTGAGTAGGTTGACCTTTGCTTCTAAGTATAGCCATCATCTCCGGATATGTAGCCATAGAGATTTCTACCTTGAAGATATGCTTCCATTCTAAGTGATCAAGCAGGGTAATTACCTCAATACAATACAATCTCTATGGATACATATCTCCAGATATGTAGCCATAGAGATTTCTACCTTGAAGATATGCTTCCATTCTAAGTGATCAAGCAGGGTAATTACCTCAATAAAATTTTTCAATAGCTGATGGAATCCATATCCCATGCTGATTTGATGTTAACTCTGATACCACTCTAAGGAGATGGTTGGATACACTCCAAGGATGAGGGCATGTTGCAATAATGTTGCTCTACACTTACCAATGTCGCTTCAAGGTACCTTAGAAGAAACATTTGGCTTCCCAAATATGCATATGGAGCCACTATGTACCTTGGCGCACCACCCTCAAATATCTATAGCAAAATAGGTAACTTTCAAATTTGAAGGACTTGAAAAAACGTGTTATTTATGGACTAGTTTCCTCGCAGAAAAATATGCAATGCTCACTCAGATAACAATTGATCCAAGAGCTTTTAGAAATAGATAAATGAAGACCTTAGCTCACTATTAGACGTAATTTCACTAATTTAAAATGAGTATATGATGAGAAATGATATTAACAAGTTGGGGTTGTAATCGCGACTTTTTAGGAAAATGACAGTGAGCAAAGATAGGTCACTTGCAAAGCACTTATCTCACAATCTAATGAATGAAATGATGTGAAGTTGATATGTAGAAATTATGCTGATCATGCGACCTATCCCAAGTTGAATCATATCAAAATGTTGACTATACATAGAGACTTTGATTGATCAATGCCAGTGAAATAATGACTTTGCAATAGACAAGAGTAAACAGAGAATGCCTTGCACTTAATGAATCAAATGTATATGATTATGAAAGTATGATACAAGGGAGATTATGTAGGCTTGCTCGTACATATGTGAGCTAAGTGTAAGCTCAACTTGAAGCTCAATGACTCCTTCTTCTTTGCATGCTCCCACGACTAAAAGTCATGTTATTTTATAGCCATAAAGTGAATTTGAATTTTGAATTCTACCACCTAAAAGTGTTCCTAATTATTTGGGTGGTAAATGATTTCATTCCAACCACTAGGTGGGTGTGATATAAAATTCATAGTTCTACGAGATTCTTTCAGCCATTCTCATTTACTTTTATCTCAAGGTTTAAAGTCTATGAATTTTATAGGGGGTGTTCATGTGTACTTCACAAATGATCAGAGACGGTTATGTGATAAGCCTTTGCAATTTATTCAAGCATCAAGGCTTGCTATATGTACCAACAGCAAAGACATCATCTAAAAATGCTCATTGAAATCTTGAAAGTAATGAGGTAAAATATGGTTTAAGGATATCCTAAAGTGATGGTTTAAGAACATTTTGAAGTGGATTTTGGTAATGGAACATGTTTTATTAATCAAACATCAATTTTTATGATTATATCATATTCACTTTTTGCGTTAATTCTATGTAATTGATATTTGGAGTTGAAGTGGCATCATGATACATGAAGTGATCATGTGGATTTTAATATGTGGATTTCAATATAAAGTGATTACGATAGATTTTAGTCTAACGTGCTTATGGTGGATCTAAATTAAATTGTTATGATGTGAATTGAATGATGTGAGTGATTTGGATTGAATTCAATGATGTAGATTGAATGACATGAATGATGTAGATTGAATTTAGCTCAAACCTTAAGATAGTAAATTATTTTCATTATGTGGATTCTATGCATTTATTTATATATAATCTCTCTCTCTCTCTCTCTCTATATATATATATATATATATATATATATATATATATATATATATATATAGAGAGAGAGAGAGAGAGAGAGCGAATGATAAGGATCAAATCATGTGAATGTTGTGGATTCTATTAATTTGAATCTTGTGTTATTATATTATTTAATATAAATTTATAATGTTTCCCTTTGGAGATTTAGAAGTAAAATATGGCAAGAATGCTATATGTGAATGATGAACTTGATCATGCCAAGTCAAAAACTATTTTTAAATGAATAGAATGAAAAATCTGGGAAATCAAGGGCAGGATTTCAATTTCATCAAGATCTAGAACAAGAAGGTTTAGAAATAGAACCATGATCAAGAAAAGAAGCTCAAAATCTATGTCAGAATTGCTTTGTTCGGGATGCACTGTTTTGAGTTGTAGGGAGAGTGAAAGAGAGATTACCATTAAAGCTTCTTACTTACAACATAAAGGATTAGCAAAAAGGTTACTTCAACACTTTTTTTTAAGTTGAACAATCGTAATCAAGTAAAAATCAAACTACATTATATTTCATTCAAAACATTACTTTTAAAAGATATATTTCACCGACATGAAGATCGCGAAGATCACCTAAAGAATGCAAGTATAAATTTGGGTCATCCTCAAAATCCCATGAAATTGTATAATGAAGGATACGAAGAATATCTTCCTCCAAAGAATCCATATATTCTTCTACCTAAAGAGCATAACCTTATTTATGATTTATCTTCACAAGGAAGAACATTATAAAATGAAGGATTAATGGTTCTCGATTTACAAAAAACAATTGATAATTAGCAAAAGAGAATTGATGATTTAGAAAATAAAGTGAAAATTTTATAAATATCTCTAGATGTATATGATAATAGATATGGAAGACTATTAGAGGCATCATCATTTTTTGATCAGTTCACTAAGGAAGAATTACTACGATAAAAATGATGAATAGATAAACCACTTTTTGTAGTACACATAAAGTTTTGTAATAGAAACAAATTTGTGTAGCAAAAAATCTTTTATAATAAAGATATCTTTTATGAAATTTAATACAATAACAGTATATAGAATATATCAATTTCCTCATTTTTATGCTATCATCTATTACAGATACATTCTTTTATGTCTGAACTAAGAGTGTGGTCCTCATCTAATTCATGATTACTCCATGAATCATGTGCTAAATTTTCATGAATTAGAAATAGTCCAAATGTTTGTTGTGCTATTGTAGAAGCTATCTTGGTTGGAAAGTGTAACAAATGAATGTTACAAAAAACTTATACCAAATCATTGGCATATGATATGCTTTTGAATGAAAAGAATCATAGGAACTCTAGTTACGTTCACAAATACCCCTTGAAATGGTTACCAAAAGTGCTATCATAGCTATATTTCTTAAATCCACACTTTCACCTCCATACTCTTTCCACTATACAAGAGGTGGATCCTTTTGGGTCGCTTCAATGTGCCATATAGCTCCAAAACTTCCTTCTTCATTCAGATATGCTACCCTCTAATGTAATGAATCTCAACAACCTATGCTTAAAATTAATAATTGAAATGATATTTTGAAATTTTCCTTGACTTCTTTGTTTGTGATTGATCGTCGAGTTGAAATTCTAGATCCTTTACAATTTCTTTTTTCATTTAAATGATTATGCATTTGCATCTATCATTTTTGTACTAATGATAGAATGTGTATTTTTCTTCTTGATGATAAATGATTAAATTCTTTCACTGTCTTTATACCTTCTAGTATAATCAAATAAACTTTTCCTATCACAAACTTATCAATATCAAGAATTTGTCAAAGTTCCACAAAAGGTTGTGATACCAATAATTTTTTTAAGATTACATCAAAACTTTATGAATCTATTAAAGATATACACTTTGAAGCAGCAAACTCTTTTGTACATTTGACCACATTATTTTCGTCTCAAAAAGCTATGCATGATGAATGATAATCTACCTATATCTTTCAAAATGAGATTTTAGTGTGTGAGTTTTACGTGCAACCCAAGTAATAACATCATACTTTTCTTGTGGCCCAACTCGAAACCTTAAAGAATAAGATGCGCTATCAGTCACTATAGAATTGAAATTCTTCGGATAGCCCACACAAGCTATAGCATGTTCATATATCTTTACATGCAAATCTAAGCTTTTCTCTTTAAGAGAAGTATCAAATACCTCCTAAAACATGCTTCACATTTGACATATCACCTTGAAGTTAATCACTGGCTTCTTTTGATAGCATGTCCATCCATCTAGTGCTATTGTGCATCCATATATGGGTATATAATCTGACACTATTTGACTTAACTCCTGAGGATTCTAATCATTCTTTAGAAGATGATCTCAAAATCGATAAGATAATGCTTACCTACTATTTTCTTGTAGACTATGCATGGAGATTTGTGATAACTTATCCTCCCAACTACAAACCCATTAACATACATTTTCCTTTGTTTACATATGATTAGAAGACAATCATGTCTTGTTTTACAGATATGATAAATAATCATAGGTAAAGGGCTTTAGTGATGGTGATTGGGCATGTTCAAAGGAAGATAGAAGTTCCTTTTTAGGTTATGTGTTCATGATAGGCAGCAAACCTATCATATGGAGCTAGACGAGGTAGCCTTCTATTCCAATATAATCTAAAGATGGGTATAGAGGTTTAGACTTTGCAACTTATGAAGCTATGTGGATCAAGAAGCTTTTGGATGATCTTGATGTGTAGGTAGAGACCATTCCAATCTACGATAGTGACATGTATTCACTTCACAAACAACCCAATGTTTCATGCACGAAGTCAGCATATACAAGTGCATTATCATTATGTTCCAGAAAAAGTTCTGAGCAAGGATGTGGATATAAATTTCATTAGAACTAATGTCCAGGTTGTAGACATGTTCACAAAGTCCTTAGATGCTTCTAAGCTAAAGGGGTTCAAGGATGAAATCAACTTGCAAGATATGGCTGAAGGTGCAAGCTCACATGGGAGCTTGAGGGGGAGTGTTAAAAATAAAGAAGCAAGATCATATATATTTCACAAAATGGATTTTCTTCAAAAAGAAGAAAAATAAAAAAATGATGAATGAAAGCATTTACTTTACCAAGTAGTGGAGGAATTATGGAGAAGAGCTTACGAAGTCATCATGAGAGTTCATGGTCACTTGGCTACAAAAGAGGCAAGGGAGAACACTCAAGAATAGAAGAAGAAGGTGCTGAAGTCCCCCTGTAGGTAGCTCATTTGGGTTTAGTCATTTCGTTTTCTATAGTCTCATAGACTATGTCCAACTAGTTGCATACCAATTTGTGGGTAGGCTAATTGCAAGAGTCAATGTATGCATCCATTTTTAGAGTTTAAATATTTTTTGGAAATCTTATCTTGTGTGCTTCCTCTATCTAAAATAGTTTTGTCAAATTCAACATGCTATGTAGGTGATTCAATTTGTGAAGTCTAGTTTTCAGCCTAAGTGAGTGGACATGCAGCCTATCTTGAGGCAAAGAGTCTCCAAACCAAAAATACATTAGATCTAGTTTGAGTGCCGAATGTCACACATTCATTATGTTCTTCAATGGATACCAAGTTGCATTTTAAGGTTCAGGTGTAGGTCAAAGTCTTGATACTAAGAAGGTCTTCTACATTTTCCACTACGCATAGCAGAGGAATCCTCCAACAATGAGTAGGGGCCATGGCCTTATATAGAATCAAAACTTTGGACTAAGAATGTGAAAAGAATGTTGATAATAGTGTACATAAAATAATAATAGTAATAATAATAATATAACATAAAATAAATGAGAGTTCTTGACAATGAATAAATAGATAAATAAACAAATAAAAGAACGCGAGTTCTAAATAGATAAATATGTAAGGTGAAGAGAGTGTTAAAAGTTATGTTAAATATTAATTAAAAGGAATGGGATATCAAAGAGTAAAAATAGGTTAGTGGATAAAGCTAATGTCTTGGAGGCATGAGGATTTGGGTTCCAATCCCCTACATGGATGTAACACTTTACTTATAACAATTTAAATCAAATCAAAAGAATAAGTACACATAGAGAAATTAGTGATCAAAGTCATCTAAAAATGAGATATGAACCTAAGATAGTAGTTGAATTAAACTTGAAAGATGATCTAAGAAATCAATTTGTATTGCAGATATGATACAAGTATTGATGGGCATCAAGCATGGGAAGGAGGAGCACAATGTGTGCTTCAACAATGATCCAATTCTCAACAAGAATCTCCTCTAACTATAGCACAAAATTTTGCTTTGATCTAGGACTTTCTTTGTGTGTATATACAGAGAATTTTGAATTCAAACGTGGTGGGATTCCACCTAAACGTTCCTTCATCATAAGGGAATATCATCTAATTGACTTCTCCTAATTTGGCTTCATGATTTGCACCTAATGAGGTCGTGGGATTCTCTTGTTCCTTTTACTTTTGGAGATTTCACTTTTTCATTATTACAAGAGATAGTTTCTATGCCTCCTTTTATTGAGAGCACAAAAGATGTCATTTCATAAATGATTTAATCAAGCACTAGGCTTGGATAAAATGCACCAAAAAGTAGTGTAGATCCTTCTCTCTACATGAAGAGAGAAGAAGCCAAGCGGGTAGCACGTGAACAACATAAGGAAGAAGAAGAAGCTTGGAGCAAAATACACAATACTGAATCTATTACCATGAGAATGTACAAAGATAAGAGACCTATTAGGGCAATAGGAATATATACAACCCAGGGGAAAAAATACTCTAAAGAGGGAAAAAAGTGCCCCAGCGGTCCTAGTGTATCCACACACATCACTACCTAAATATATCAGCGAATCCCCTCTAGGAGAGATGTGATGAACAAGGAGTTGGCACTCATGTATAAGGAAGTGCCAAGCTCTCTGGAGTCAATCCACAAAAGGAAGTAAAGCCGAAGGCTTTGCGAAAAACTTCAAACTTCTCCCAAGGTAGAGCATGTCAAAAGGTCTGCAATGTTCTCTTGTGTGGGCAAATATGCCAAGCTAATCTGGCCAGCAGAGAACCTCACCCTGACATAATGATAATGCATCTCAATGTGCTTAGTGTGATCATGGAACACAGGGTTCCTCGCAACTGCCAATGCACTCTGACTATCAATGAAGATGGTGGTGGCAAAAGACTGACAACACCCAAATCAGCCATAAGGCATCTGAGCCACACACACTGAACAGTTGTTGTGAAAGCTCCCTATACTCACCCTCACAATTGGAAGTGGCCACATTAGGCTACTTCTTGCTGAGTGAGGATATGCACTAGCTATCAAGCATGAAGCAAAAACCATTGGTGGATACATGAGTGTCATAGCAACTAGCCAAGTCAGAGTAAAAAAAAGCATGCAAATCTAGCGGTAGTGATCCCCCCTTAGGATAAAACAACCCAAGAAGCCGAGTACCACTCAAGTGTCAAAACACGTGCTTAACCGCCTACCAATGCTTGACATGAGGGGCAATGCATAAACCTGCTCATTTGTGAGACAACAAACTGAATATCCGGCCGAGTAATGCACAAATAAATCAAGCATCCAATAGCCTGCTGATAGAGAACATCATCAAATGCATCTCCAGCATCATGAAGACTCAATCGTAAACCTATCTCCATAGGAGTGGCAATAGGTTTACAGTCCTCAAGGCCAAAATGCCACAATAATGTGTCAATATTTCTTGTTTCAAACAAAGCCATTCCACCATCAACATGCATAAACTGAATGCCCAAATAATGATGCAAATACCCCAAATCAGACATCTCAAATCAACCTTAAAATTAGAAATATGGTTCTCATGAGGACCAGTGAGCAACACATCATCAACATACACCACAATGATCAGAAGTACATCATTAGCATGCTTAACATATAAGGTGCTTTCAGTTGGACTATTCTCAAAACCATGTGCAATCAGATAGGCATCTATCCTTTCATACCAAGCACATGGTGCTTGTTTCAAACCATATAAAGCCTTTCTTAACCTACACACCTGCTTTTCATGCCCTTTTGCACAAAGACACGAGGCTAAAAAACATACACTTCTTCATGCAAGTTACCATTCAAAAATGTTGTTTTAATGTCCAACTGATATACATTCCAACCATGATGGGCTGCAAGTGCACATATGTTATGAATAGTAGTCATTCAGCAAGTAGGTGCAAAGGTATCATCAAAATCAATGCCTCTTTCCTGCGCATAACCCTTTGCAACAAGCCTAGCCTTATATTTGCCAACTGTTCCATCAGGCTTACGCTTTAGCTTGTATACCCACTTAAGGCCAATGGCCTTCTTGTCAAGAGGCAAGTCACATAAAGACTATGTACCATTCTTCATTATAGCATCATATTCACATTGCATAGCGCCCATCCAATTTTTTGAGTTTTGTGCTTCATCAAATGAAATAGGCTCATTCTTATCACAAAGACTAGACGCAGACATAGCATAATCTTATGCAAAAGAGACATCGTCAAATCCTAAGTGAGTACAATATGATAGAGGTGCATCTAATTTGATGTCATGCAAAGCCTACACAAGCCGTTTTGGCATAGTTTTTGCCTGCTCAATAGCAGTCTCTCATCGACAAGTTCATGATTTAAATCTGCATCAGAAATGGAATGATCTGCATCATCACATGAAACCTGCGAAGGCTGAGAAGTTGCCTCATTAGGACCAACACTAGACTGTCCACCTATAAATAGAGGCAACAAAGTATCATACATGTCTTTGTAGCTAATAGATGTTTCCATTGTACATGAAAGTAAAGTCTGAATAGAATCCTCCACAAAAACAACATCATGGCTAACCAAAATGTGTTTAGTCCATGGATGATACAGATGATAGCCTTTGCTTTCAAAATTGTACCCAACAAAAGTACATTTTAGTGCTTTATCATCCAATTTCCTGCGATGTTGTTTAGGCACTAATGCATATGAGCAACAAATGGCTTGCGACCATGCCATGCATCATACAGAGTGATAGATTGTAGTGCTTTAGTGGGACACTTGTTAAGTATATATGTTGCACACATAACAGCCTCAAGCTAGAAACTAGGTGGTAAAGCCTGACTCTTGACCATCCACCTTGCCATATCTATAAGTGACCTATTCTTACGTTTGGCAACTTCATTCTATTGAGGTGTATACGACACTTTACACAGGTGTTTTACCCCACGTTCAGCTAAAAATGCATTTAACTCAAAAGACATATACTCTTCCCCTTGATCAGAATGGAGGGTGCCCATTTTACATGCTAACAGATTTTGAGCCAAAACCAAAAACTGTTTGAAGCACATGAACATTTCTGACTTTGCTTTCAATGGATATACCCATGCATGCCTAGAAAATCATCAATGAAAGTCATGAAGTAGAGATAGTTTCCAAAAGAGGGTGTGTGCATAGGACCACATACATCACTGTGAACAAGCTGGAATTTCTATGTAGCTCAAACAAAACCATCTTTTGGGAATGAGGAACGCTACATTTTGCCCAAAATGGAGCCTTCATATACATGTTTTTCGGGGGCCTCAAGTTTGGGCAAAGAGGACACCATTTCAAATTTCTACGAGCATAGAAAACTAGAAAAATTTAGATGACCATAGCATGCATGCCAAAGCTTTGCATCTAACATAGCCTGAGAATCATGTACTACACATGCTGAATCATTCACAGATCTCTTATATTCTATGAGCTTATTCAGCCCATGACATAAAATTCCAGAAGCAATAATAACATCGACATTTGATAGATCATGATCTCTCCATCTCTCATCAACAAATTTCACAACCAAGACAATCTTGGCTAATGCAAAAACTGATAATAGATTCTTCTTGATCCTTGGCACAAATAAAGCTTTCGAGAAAGTAAAAACACTACCATCAATAGTAGTCAAAATGATCTTACCAACTCCCATAACATGATAAGAGGAGTTGTTGGTGCATGTAACAGTATTCCCTATAGGGGCAAACTCGAGTGAAAAGAAGGATTTGTGTTGCAAGGTTGTATTTTTGGTCAGCCCACTATCATTGTACCAAACATCTGAGTCTAGTGCAAACATGCATTGCTCATGAAAAGATGGGTCAAAACTGCAACCAATAGTTAATGCCCATTCTTCATCCTGCACAAGGTTAGTAGACTCAATTTTTTGAGTAGAGGTCTCTACAACAACCGTTCCGGCCTCTTTCTTCTTTGCCTCTTAAGCGGCCAATTTTGGATAGCTCTTAATGACATGATCATTTGCCTTACAGTATTTGCAAAACAATTTTTGCTTTTCTAATTTCTTCTCAGCTTTGTCTTCCTTCTTTGATTATGTAGAATTAGTAGATTTCTGCTTACTATTTGAAGAGCTGCATTTTCCTTTGCCCTTCTAACTAGCCAAGAAAGCTTGATTTGCAACACGGATAATAGACCTATTTTGCATAGATTGATCTTCTTGCAATAGAACAAAAACTAACTCTTCAAATGATAAGGCAGTTGGATTGCCTTTCATCATCAAACAAAGAGTTGAAGCAAAACTCTGATATGAATCAGGATGACCATTCAAAATGGTCTCTAGAAATCAATAGAAATCAACTATTCCTTCATATCCTAGATCTCTATCAGAAAACTATCCATAGAGTCACCTTCATTCATGTGCTCACTCTCCACATTTTTCAAAGGTAAGCCACACGAGCCTCATTCCTAGCTTGGTACAATGTGCTAAGTGTATCTCAAGCATCCTTACTTGTTCTACAAGAGTGAATGTGAGGAATAATGGCAAGTTTCACAGACAAGGTTATCAATGCATATGCCCAAGTATCTCTGCCACCCCAATGAATTTTCTCTACAGTAGGTGCAGCAGAAACTGTAGCACGATTAGGAATCTGCAGAATATGACCATCATCAACACCTTCTACATCAGCTTTAGTACCTATATTTGTAACAGTTGCAAGTGTGATAGGACGGTTTTCAACACCCTACACAATGATCCAAAGTCCTTTTGCAAACAATACATGTCGCATCATATAAGCCCATAACAGGTAGTTGGTACCATCCAACTTATCCTCAACAGCCAACATATGGAATACATCACTGCTTTCAGCCATGGCAGCTAAATCAAGGAAAATAATTTAGTACACGTAGAGAACTCGATTGAACAAAATCACTAAAATGATGAGATAGCAGCAATCAACAATAGATAGAGATTAGCTTGCACTAATGACTCAAAATGTATATTCTAATGAATGTATGATACAAAGGAGATGAATTGGATTTACTCATAAATATGTGAACTAAGTGTAAGCTCAACAATGAGGCTCAATGGCGCTCTCTACTTTGTCTTATCGTATGACTAAAATTTCTGCCTATTTAAACTCATAAAGTGAATTTCGAATTTTAATTCCTTCCACCTGAAAGTGTCCCTATACTTTGTCACAATGAAGGAGATAAGGAAGAGAGCTCACACATACATTCACAGTCACAGAGGAGCATACACAAAGATTGAAGCAAGGAAGAACAATCTTCTTCTTCTTCTATTACATAAAAGGAATGTACAAGAATGACCTAAAAACAAGAATACAACAAGTACAATATATAAAGACCAATACATAAGAAAAAACCTAATGTCCTCAAACGAGTGAGTTGGCAAGACTCAAATGTGCCATCACTCTCAGTAGATAAAACTAATAAAGCTCAATGAAGTGTCCCTGATATATATGGACGTGACCATTATACATGTTAGAGAAATCAAAAAGCAACATGTGTCATCTTGGATCATCACATGTTGAACTTGATTTCTCAACACTCCCCCTCAAGCTCAATGTCATATCCTCTAATCTAAGTATCTTCTGAAACTTCTTCAACTTCTCTGTTCCAAGTGCTTTACTAAAAATATCAGCAACTTGCTCATCTGTTCTCACATAGACAAGATCAAATTCACCTTCTAATACCTTCTCTCTGATGAAGTGATAATGTACCTTGATATGCTTTTTTCTAGCATGGAAAATAGGATTTCGTGCGAACTATATGCTGCTAAGATTATATCAATAGATGGTGATAGGCTTTTGTACTTCCACACCTAAATCTGCAAGTAGCATCTCCAACCATGATGCCTCACATGTTGTTGTTGCAGCACCTCTATACTTAGCCTATGTACTCAGCAAAGCAATAGTGGGTTGCTTCTTACTACTTTATGTAATAGCTACACTCCCAAGTGTGAATAGAAAGCCACTACTAGATCTTCTATCTCGAATGCTACCAGCCCAATCTACATCAGTGTATCCGTGAACTTGCAAATATACACTAGCTTCATAAAACAATGCATAATCCAAAGTAGCACTCACATAACGTAGAGTGCACCTCAAAGCATCCAAATGTGTCTTCCTGGGAACCTGCAAATATTGACTTTCAAGTCCAAGAGTATAGCTTAGATTAGGTCTTGTAATTGTGAGATTTATCAAGCTTCCTACAATTTTCCTATATATAGTGGCATTTTCCAATGATTCACCTAATGTAGTATCCAACTTCAAATTTTGATCTAATGGCATAGAAATTAGCTTGCAATCAGCCATACCATACTTTTGTAGCATATTCAAGGCATATTGCCTTTGTGACATCCATATACGTGTTCTTGTATGTATAAACTCAATGCCCAAGAAATAGCATAGCACACCAAGATCTTTCATGTCCAATTCCTACATAAGAAGTTGCTTTACCTCTTTAATGTTTTCTTTGTTATCACGACCTACAATCAATTCATCAACACAAATAGGGACAATTGGGATGCCATCATCACCCTTCCTTGCATATAGTGAATGATCTACATCACACATAGAAAACCCAAAGGTGGTAAAGTAATCAACAATCCTTTCATGCCATGCACGAGGAACTTGCTTCAGCCCATACAAAGCCTTTTGCAACCTACAAACATATTCTTGATGATTTGAATCTTCATATCCTTGTGGCTAGTCCATGTATACTTCTTCTTGTAACTCACCATGTAGGAAAGCATTCTTTACATCCATATGATGCAAACTCCATCCTTTTGTTGCAGCTAATGCAACAAGTGTTGTGACAGTAGACATTTTAGCTATAGGGTTGAATGTTTCCTCATAATCAATGCCATATGTCCATGCATATTCTTTTGCCACCAATCATACTTTGTGCATGCTTATGCTACCATCAACATTGTGCTTTACCTTGTAAACCCACTTGCAGTTTATGGGTTTCTTTCCTTGGGGCAATGGAATCAGCTTCCATGTATCATTTCCATAAAGTGTAGC
Organism: Ceratopteris richardii; assembly: GCA_020310875.1. Classification (NCBI taxonomy): domain Eukaryota; kingdom Viridiplantae; phylum Streptophyta; class Polypodiopsida; order Polypodiales; family Pteridaceae; genus Ceratopteris; species Ceratopteris richardii. The sequence continues at coordinate 32,067,922 of CM035420.1, read as the reverse complement.
CATATCCTCATCCATAGCTTTTTCCCAATTTGCATTTCAGATTGCATCTTCAGAACAAGAATGTTCAACATCTTGTATTACCTTAGTCATGTAGGCACAATGATGAGCCATATAACTATCATATATCAATTTTTGCATTGAATCTCACATCCTCTTCTTGGTCTTGGGTCACTTCTCCTTGTATCATCTGCATGTGCCTTTCTTACTCCTAGAGTCTTTACAGAGGCCAATCCAAGTTCCTCATAAAGGCTCCTTTTTGAACCACTTGAATCTCCATCAATTTCTTCAAAACCTAAACATGTTTGACTACTAGTAGAAAGCTTTTCTTTACCTTTCTTGGATGTATTTGATGAATTTGTTGGACTAAAATTTCCATGCAATCTCCAACTCCATGGATTTGAGTTGGAACTATTGCTCGGTGATTCATGTGGTCCACTCAAGACTTGCGATTTTGGACTTGATTTTTCAGCATTTTCTTTGTCATTTGATTCAAGATTAAGTCCATCTTTGGCATCTGCATAGAAACTTGACATTTCATCGAATAACACATCTCTGCCCACCTTCATTTGTCGTGTAAGTGGGTTATAACATTTATATCCATTTTTCTCAAGGGAGTATCCAATGAAGACACATTTGTCTACTTTTGGATCAAGCTTCATCCTCAACTCATTTGGAACATGTACATATGCACTACAACAAAAAAAATTTATATATTTAAGTTTGGCTTTTTACCTATGAACTTCTCTTTAGGTGTAACTTGATGTATAACAATAGTTGGGGTTTTGTTCATGATGTATACAGTTGTATGCACAGCTTTTGTCCAACATCAATGAGGCATATTCTTCTCATCCATCAAAGCTCTTGCTATTTCTGCAATATGTCTATTTTTTTGTTCACCAATGCCATTCTGTTGTGGTGTGTACATGTATGAAAACTCACATCGAATTCCATGATTTTTAAGAAAGTTCTTGAACCAGAGAGGAGATGAATCAAAATGGTTGTACTTCAAATAAAACAGGATCTCAACGACAAGCTCTTTATGGAGGATCATTAAGAGGTGGGAAACAGAGGTTCAAATAGAGGTGGAGGAAGAAGGAGCGATGATCAAGGGATTTCAAGTGGCTCCCTCGACACAAGATCAAGAGAAAGATCCAGCTCAAGAGGTACGAGAGGCTACTACAACTATAATCAAAGACAAAGAAGTGAAGATAACAACAATTGCTACACATATGGAAGGTATGGACACTATGCCAAAGATTGCTATCAAAATGAGAATAGTAAAGGTGGTGATCAAAGAGGAGGCTATTCAAGAAGAGGTAAATAGCAAGGAAATTATGCATTTGAAGGTAAAAATGATGATTATGATTCTCTTCTTACGATGAATGTAGAAACTAAGATGAATTGCAATAGTGATCTATGGTATGTAGATAGTGGTTGCTCTTACCATATGTCACATGATGCTTCATGGTTTCCAAATATGCATAATCCTTGATGTGAAGGTCATGTTGAAATAGGAGATGATACAACACATAAGGTTATGTAGGTTGAAGATGTTGTTATGCAAGATAAGAGCAAGACAAATTGCTTGAAGGATGTACTTTATGTGCCAACGATCACTAAGAATTTGATGTCAGTTGGTCAAATGGTAGAAAAAGGTTTGTAAATAAGATCTAATCATGCACGTTGCTTCATTGAGGATCCAAAGCAAAGGAGGGTAATTACTAGAGGTTAGAAACAAGGTAGATTTTTTACATTCAAGGTAAACCCAAATCATCAAACTATTTGTCTTATGGTATGCATAGAACAGCAGAGCTTGATCAATGGCACAAAAGGATTGGACACATGAATTTACATAGGGTAAAGGAGCTATCAAAGAAGAGGATTGTTGAAGGATTACCTGGGCTTACTAAGCAACATATGGCGCATCTTTGTGAAGCATGTCAAATGGGTAAGAATAGTAGACAACCTTTCAAGCATTCAAGCTACGTAAGCAATGGAATGTTAGATCTTATACACACGGACGTATGGGGTCCTACTAAACAGGCATCCTTGGCTAGTAATAAGTACTATGTATCACTCATTGATTATCATAGTAGAATGACATTTGTGTATTTCATTAAACATAAAATTAAAGTCTTTGATTGTTTCAAAAATTTCAAATCATTTGTTGAGAAGCAAATAGGAAGATATGTTAAGAAGCTTAGATACGATGGAGGGGGAGAGTATTTCTCTCAAGCTTTTACTGATTTTTTGTATGATGAAGGTATCAAAAGAGAAGTTACATGCAGGTATACTCCATAACAAAACTGAGTTGTAGAAAGAAGAAATAGAATCATAGTAGAAGCATCTAGAAGCATGCTAAATGATATGTGTTTGCCTAATTCTTTTTGGGCTGAAGTTTTTAGCACAACTGTGTACATTATGAATACAATACCTACTACGTGAGCTCATAATTTCACACCATATGAGTTATGGCATGGAAGGAAACCAAGTGTAAGTCATTTGAAAGTATTTTGTTGTGTACGTTATGCACATGTGCCTAGTGAAGTGAGATCAAATGATGTGAAATCAAAGAAGTGTATATTTATTAGTTATGCAGATACTCAAAGAGGATATAGATGTTAGTATCATCATACATATAAGGTGGTTGTTTCAAGAGATGTAAACTTTGATGAATCACTTTCATGGTATGTAGATAAGAAAAGTTTGCAGGTCATAAATAGAGATGAAGTAGATACAGGTGAAGGAGATGAGTGCTTATCTCAGCCCACAAAACGTTTAAGTGATGGGAAGAGTGTTTTGGATGAAGAAAGAGATCTACCTTTCAATGGAAAATCAAGGCAAATGTCACCTTCAAGTGTTAAAAGTAAAGGTAAACTCAAACTTATTGAAGTTAATAATGAAGGAGAAGAAATTGGTAGTATATATGAGTATGGAGGATCATCAAAGGTTCCTAATAAAAAAGCAAGAGCACCTACAATGGAGGTAAGAAGAACTTCAAGAGTGAGTAAGCAACCTCAAAGGTATACTTATGAATCTTTTATGAACATTATGCTTTTATGACAAAGCTTGAGCAGGAAAATGAACCTACATGTTATGATGAGGTGAAAGGAGATAAAAAGTGGGAGAAAGCAATGAGAGAAGAAATGGAAGCACTACAAGATAACAACACTTGGAATTTAGTTCCAAAGACACCAAAACAAAAGGTAATTGGTTGCAAGTGGGTTTTTAAGATTAAAAAAAATAGTGATGGTAGTGTGTGAATATATAAGGCTAGACTTGTAGCAAAAGGATATGCTCAAACTCAAGGATTGGACTATGAAGAAACATTTAGTCCACTAGAAAACATGGCAACAGTGAGAACTTTGTTGGCTTTAGCCTCAAGTAAAAGATGGAATATATATCAACTAGACATAAAGAATGTTGTTCTTAATGGTGAGTTAAGCGAAGAAGTGTATATGTCACAACCAGATGGTTATGTGGATGCAAAATGTCCTAATCATATATGCAGGTTAAAGAAGGCATTGTATGGTCTTAAAAAGACACCAAGTGCATGGAATGCAAGGTTGGTAAAGTATCTTATGTTGCAAGGATACACAACAAGTCATGCTGATCCCTCACTTTATGTAAAACATGTAGATGACATGTGTGTCTATGTATGCATTTATGTGGATGACTTGTTATTAATTACAAGGAATGATGCAAAAGCAATTGAAGAGATAAAAGGTAATTTGTGAAAGGAATTAAAAATTTGAGATCTTGGTTTCCTTAGATACTTCCTTGGGATTGAGATTGTGTATGGCGATGAAGGTATGTGGTTGATACAGAGAAAATATATATGTGATATGCTAAAAAGGTTTGATATGTAGGAATGTAAATTTGTTTCTACTCAAATGGAAGGTAATGTAACGTTGAGTGCAAAGGAAGGTGATGAGTTTCATGATATGAATGCATATGGATCCATGGTAGGGTCTTTGATTTATGTAACAAAAACTAGACCTGATATATGCTATGCACTTGGAGTATTATCACATTTTATGCATGAACCTAGAGCACCTCATATGCATGCAACAAAAAGAGTGCTTAGGTATTTGAAAAGGTACCATGAACGAAGGATTATTTTATAGTCATGATGCTAATCTAACTCTTAAACTCTTTAGTGATGAAGATTGGGCTAGATGCAAAGATGACAGAAGATCCACAAGTGCATATGTGGTAATAGTAGGAAACATGACATTAACATGGAGCTCAAAGAAATAGCCTATAGATGCTTTATCTTCTATAGAGGCCAAGTATAGAGGTTTAGCATTGGCTATTTCTGAGGTTATGTGGTTTAAAAAAATGTTTCATGACATGAATGTGTAGGTTGATATACCATTGATATATGGGGATAACTTGAGTAGCATTGGTATGACCTCAAATCCTATCTTTCATGCAGAACAAAGTATATAGAGGTACACTATCATTATGTTTGTGAGAAGGCCATAATCAAAAAAGTGAAAGTTTCTTTTGTGGGAACAAAGGATCAAGTTGCAGATATATTCACCAAATCCTTGGATGGACCAGAGCTTCAAAGATTCAACTATATTCTTGGCATGAAGGAAATAACCTTTGAAACTTGAGGGGGAGAATGGTGCACACCTTTGTTTTATGTATGGTACAAGTTTCAAATTATGTAAATACCTTTGGGAAGTCTCAAAATACTTCAAGAAGGCTCATATTATTCATAAAAGATAGCCAAAATACCACGTGAGTTCTAGAACATGGTGAGTCAAATCAGTGAGTCACAAGGGAGCTCTAGTGGTGTCCTAGTGGAAGGTCAATATGGCTAGTTCTCAAAAGCCATCAATGCTTTTCTTATTTGAGCACTTGAGTCATGTAATACCTCCATCCAAGTGTCTAACATAAATTTATATGTATTAGGAAGGTTTTAGATTAGTTCCTCATGCTATAAAAAGAGGGGAGAAGTCGTGATCTTGTGGGAAGTCCAAGAGAGTCATATGTGTATCTCTATGCTCTTGTCGTTTTGTATGTAGAGGTTGCAGAGTTGTAGCTCCCTCATTATATATCAAAATTACCTATTTGATAGGTCATTTGATAGCTCTTAGTGTTACGTTTCTACTCTTAATTTTTATAATCATTGTATTTGTGAGTGGAGAGCAGTACTCTTTGCAAGTAATGTGTGTTCTTGGGTTCACCTCTGCTGAAGGTCTCCATTAAACCTCAAACTTGTAGAGGTCAGATCGCCTTGTTTATTTACCCAAATTGAGTGTTCTTTGGCTCATTGGAAAGCTCTTGGTCTCCAGTATAAGTGCTTAAAAGAATTTGTAAAAACTCGAAGTGAGGAGAGAACAGTAAGCTCTACAAGCATGAGCGGTTTTGTGTGAAGACTTTTGTGAGAAGGTCAACTTGTTCCTAGGGGGCTCAACCTACTTCTAGCTATACTTTCAAGGTCAATAAACTCCAACAATATCATCATTATATGTGACTTTAATATGGTGACCTCTATTACTGATAGGTATAGCAAAAAAGGTTGTATTATGAGTGGTCGAGAGTGGGATTCATGGTTAAACCTTGTCTTCTCCCAAGACTTAATGGATACCGCGACCAATTCTGTCTTTTCTTGGAACAATAAAAGAAGGGGATCATCACCTCACTACTAGGCTTGATGGATGTTACATCAACATACACTTGCTTCAATAATTTTGGAATATTAAGACTTCTCTTAACTATTCCTTATGCATTTTTTATCACTATCTCTTAGCCATTTTCCTCAAGAAGAACTATTCGAATGTTAGGTTTGACTAGCCTCACCTTTACCCCTCCCTTTTTAAAATTCCTTGTGTGTTTGAGAACACTAAGGTAATCTTTTCCCACCACTTTAGTATGCAACACAAACCATTTGTTGCCTAGGGTAGAGCCATTCGAGATATCTAGAATCTCTTTACCCATTTCAAGCACCTTAAGAAAAACATAAGAGCCAACAGGAGGAATCAAATAGCTATAGAGATTGGTGTTCTTTAATCCTCTCTTGACCCCCAACAAAGTGATTTGGATAAGATTTTATACCTTCCAGAAAGGTTAAATTATGAAGAGTACATTGAAGCTAGTGGTATTCTCTCCTCCTCAAGAGCATTTCGGGAAACAAATCTAGATAGACCTGATAAAAGTATGTTCTCCTTGTTACAGAAGAAAATATGTAAGGACTTCATACCTTTTTTTATGAAAAAGTCTAGTGATTTTGCTATTGAGGAGAATTTACAGGAGGCTTATGCTCTTAAAAGGAAAAAATATATTCCACCTAGCATGGCCTCCCTGCTAGACCTACCACTCATTACCGGTGAGGTTAAAGAAACCATTGGTAAATTGAAACCCTGCAAAACTCCTAGACTTGATGGCCTTCCCAATGAACTTTTCATTACTCTTAGGGATTCCTTAACTCCATTCATTCCCTTGATTTGGAAAGAAGCTGTTAGTAGAGGCATTCTTCCTATTGAGATCGACACTTGATTTATAAAATTGATTCATATAAAAGGGGCCTAAAGAGGACTTGAACAATTGGAGATCTATCACCTATTTGACCACTATCTACAAAGTTTGTGGCTCTTCCCTTGCTAGGAGGCTTAGCCCCATGATGAAGGACATCATTCTTCTTGAACAAAAGCGTTTTATCAAAGGAAGATTCATATTGGATGCCAGTACCTCTCTCTAGGAAGGTGTTGAATTTGCTGATGAGTCAAATCAACCCTTTTATTTCCTCAAATTTGATTTTGATAAATCATATGATAGAATTGAATGGGACTTTGTTCTCCAATCCCTCCATGACATTGGTGCTTGCAAGTTCTTCAATAAAGTTGTTAACACCTTCTTTGGCAATGTGCATTCCAGAGTTTCCATTAATGGCACCCTATGTTCCCCCTTTAATTTGAGGAGATCTATTAGGCAAGGGTGCCCCCTTACCCCCCTTCTATTTTCTATTTCTAGTGACTCCCTTGGATGGCTGATCAAAGATGCTATCTCTCAAAAAAGTATTGAAGGTATTGAAATTCCTGGCTCTTCTAAGCTTCTTTGCTTTAAAGCCTTTGCTGATGACACGAATCTGATTATGATAGCTAATACCAAATCTATTTAAGGTTTCTTGATTGTCTGAACACTTTTGTCTTGCATTGGATCCCATATTAATCATTAAAAAATAGATTTTTTAGCTTCTAACAACTCTATTCTTGATTTTATAAAGGCCCTAGGCTATGATATTATCAAAATTGAGGAAATCTTTAGACTCTTGGGTATTCCCATGGGTTTTCGTATCTCTATTAGTCAAAGGTGGGTCTAGGTTCTTAACAAGTTCAAAGCTAAACTTTTTAAATGGTATGCTTTTAAAAGCTCCTTGTCGCATAGAGCTTTTGTCTTAAGTCACTACATTCTACCTTGCTTGAGGTATTTCCTTGCTTGCTGGATGCCTAATAAAAAGGATTTCTATCAAGTTATTTCTCTTGCGAAGAGATTCCTTTGGGGAGGAAGTCTTCAACACAACAAGGTGCCCAAAGTGGCATGCGATATTTGCTACCCCCGTCCCCAAAAGAGAGGGAGGGCTTGGTATTGACTATCCTATCAAAATGACCTCCAACTTGGCAGCCAAATGGATTATCAGATCTCTGGACTCTAATGATATCTCAGCCCACCCTATCAAAATGAATGTTGACCAATTCTCCTTGGAGCACTACAAATCTTGCAAAGGCCATTCCCTATGGGACATTATTGTTTCAACTCACCCTTTTTTGCCACAAGAAGTTCTCTAAGTTGCAGGCTTTGGAAGGCCTGGATGGGTGTCAATAAAAAGACTCGTCCTAATGAAAAGTGTTTTCTTCACTCTACTTTTTTTCAGCAAGAAAGCATATGGTTTGGGTGGCTATCCCTCCAGAACAACTGTAATGTTGGAATGAAACAACATAAATGCAAGGAAAAGGGTTTCTCCTCTTGGAAAGACTTCATTGTCAATGGTGAGATCACTCCTCATACTACATTAATTGATACCACTAATCTCTCCCCTAGTTGTCTACATGTTATGATCAAGCAAAAGGGGCTAGTGCAAAGCTCCAACATTGCTCCTCTTATAGACTTGTCAATTTGTCTACTATGGCCAAGGAGATTCTCCAAAAGTACAAAGGGAATAGAGGATCTGTTCACAAGATTCTTCACAAAATGAATTCCACATGACAATTAAATTGGTCTACTAATCAATGGCACCATAGATTCTTGTGCTTATGGGCTTTACCCATCAACATCAAACAATCATTTCTTTAGTGACGTATCATTCACAATGGTGTCTAGTGTGGCTCCAAGATCAAGAAAGTGGACATAAATGATGATAAGTTTTTGGCTCTTTGAAGGATTTAGCTCACCTCTTCTTCCACTGCAATCATGCTAAGCTCTTCTAGAAAGTGGTTCAACCTCTTTGCCTCAAGTTGAACATTTCCATGAGCTATAAAGAGTTCTTGTTGGACTCATGCAACAAAATGGATCTTTCTCTCTAGAACATATGGATACCTCACATCCTATGGTTTATCTAAAAGAGCACGAATGATGCTATGCTCAACAAGAGGAAGAAAATCTACTACTTTTCCTTCATACAAGGCTTCAAAGACATTGCTTTGAAGTTTCTGACCTTTGTCAAGGAATCTCCTAAAGAAGAATTCCAAATTTCTAAGATGTTACAAGACATCCCTCCCAGTGAATGGAGAGAATCCCTTCTGAAGTTGTACTCTAGAATTAGATTTGAGATGATCTTTGTTGGTGAAAAAACAATTAGCATTCATTTTATATAGATACTTGAAGTCACATATGACTATTTCCTTGTAAAAAAGGCATTTACTTTTATCATTGTAAAATTGCAGATGATAAAAGCATTTAGAATCAAGTGGAGCTAGGAAGAATCAGATCACAAATCACTTGGTAGTTGATTAATGAGGAAGTAATTCCTAAAGTATATGATTCACTTTATGGTAAGAGTTTGAATTCGAATTCAAAACGTGGCTCCAACTCTAGCTATAGAAATGGATCAAAATCTCACGTGAGAATGAGCCCGTTTTGGAGGCCATTTGAGAGGTGTTTCGTGTTACTAGTGAGCTCACTCAATAGCTCTATCACTACCCTCACATTGTGCAATTATACATTTCCAATGAATTTGTAACTCTATGTGATTTAATACATATACATTGATCATATCTCTACTTCACTTCTCTGTCAAGTTCATCTCAAAACAATCATCTTCTTAGACTTGGTTCCAAGTGCATAGTTGCTCATTTGATGTGATTTAAAGTGGTATAGAATCAGCACACTATTTATTTTATATCTACAAAGTTTCATTGTCATTAATTTTCTCAATCTTGAGATATCTTCAAAGTTTTGATCACTAGTCTGCATACTACTAAAGCCCAAAATTGTTGGGATGGTCTATTGATTTGCTAAACACAATTATCAGAGTACACTTGATCATTTCAAGTGAAATAAGTTGTGATTGTTAGCTATCTAAGTTAGTAAGATACACCCAAAAGGAATTTGGTTAATTGCCAGCAGGTGGAGAGCGTTGTCCAAAATATCAAGTTCTAGCTCACTTTTGAATCTTCCTACTCATCTCTTTTGATCCATTGATTGGAGGATCATACTCCAACTAACTTAGGTGATCATTTGTGATTATTTGGAAGATCAAAAGGTCTACTCCACTCTCCACAACTTGTTATTGGCTGGTGTAAAGAAAAGATGTACACCACCACTTCATTTCTGGAATATCTCCACAATCTCTCTCAATAGTGATATAAGAACAACAATAAGCTAGAATTGGAGATGAATTTCCATCATTCATTGATAAATTAGAGAGATGCAATTATTCTGCATGGTCCCTATGGATGAAGGCTTATCTCCAAGGAAGAAGCTTTTATGGATACATCTCTAGAGCTGAAGAAATGCCAACATTCAGAGGCAAAGATCAACCTACAAGGGAGGAGCAAGAAAGAATTGGTACATGGTGTGGAAAGGATGCTCTAGCCAGGTCGTATATAATTAATTCAATATCTGATTTCTTATTACCTCATATTAGAAACTAAAAGACCTACCACGTGACTTGGGAAGTACTTTCTTCATACTTCTCATCAAATACAAGAGCTAGAAAAAACCAAATTTGAATGGAGTTTACAACCTTAAAGAAGCAATCAAAGCAAAGTGTAGCTAACTATGTGACCAAGATGAAGGATGTCACGATCAACTTGCAAGCATTGGAGAAGAGATAGAAGAGGAGCAGATAGTAAGGCAAATCATAAATCACATTAAGGCTGATGATAAGTGGGAGTCCTTCACCATATCAATGGATCTATATATGGACATGCAAATACCTGACATCAACACATTGATGGGGCAACTCTTCACACATGAGACAAAGCTCAACAAGAATGGAGATACTTCTAGAGAATCAATCTTCTGCCCCTTACACATATATAAGTAAGAATAAAGATAAAGGCAAAGGTAAGAATAATGAAGAGGATGCAAGTACCTCTCAAGTGAATTTCATAAGTAGAGGAAGAGGTACTAGAGGAAGGGGCAAAGGAGGAAAGCAATGAAGGGGGAGGCCATGCAACTCTTCACCTTACAACAATTGTGAAAGGACCAATCATACCACGCATGAGTGTTTCAAGAACACAAAGAATCAGAGAGGAAGAGGCTTCCACAGAGGAGGATATGAACAATAAAGAGGCAGGTTCAACAATGGAGGAAACAATTAGCATCAAAACTACAACAAAGGCTACAACAACAACTATTACAGAGGCTTCAGAGGTAGAAGAGACTACAACAACTATATAGAAGACCATGAGGATTCTCTATTGATCATGAGCATGACATCCAAGCAAGATAAAGATGATGAGCATCTATTCTATATTGTTTATGGTTGTTCCAATCATGTGGCTAGAAATGTAGCAGTGCTATCTAATCTTGAAGAACCTAAAGGGAAGCATGAAGTCTAGATAGGTGATAGTACTAGGCACTCTGTTAAGAAGATTGGGAATGTTAAATGATCTTATGGTAATATGAACCTCTTGAGTAAGGTATTATATGTGCCAACCATAAAAAAACCTAATTAATATTGCACAAATTGTTGAGAAGGGTTTATAGGTCAGATTCACAAGGCATGGAGCATATGTGGAAGACCCTCAGAAAGGCTTCAAGAGGATTGCAAAAGGTGAGAAATCTGGTAGACTCTTTACATTTGAATTTGAAGATACCAAAAATATTGCACTCTTCAATTACAAAGATCAAACCATATCTGAACTAGAGATATGGCATAAAAGGCTACGCCATATAGGTGAAAGAACACTAAAGAAAATATGTAGGGATCAAAGTGTGCTTGGCATTCCAAATGTGATGAAGCAACACATGATTTACAAATATGGAGCATGCCAATTTGGCAAATCACATAGGCAACCATTCAATAGAAAATGGTACATGTATGAAGACTACTCAAAGCTTTTGCACACAGATGTGTGGGGTCCCAACAAAGAACCATCAATATCACAATCAAGGTACTATGTTTCATTCATAGATGACTATAGTAGATGGACAATTCTTTACTTTATGAAGCACAAAGATGAAGTGTTCACTTGTTTCAAGAAGTACTTGACATTGGTTGAGAACCAAATAGATAGAATCTTGAAGAGGCTCATATCTGATGGAAGTGGTGAGTATTTCTCACATGAATTTGACTCATTATTATAGGACAAAGGCATAAAGAGAGAGGCTACAAAAAGATACACTCCTGAATAGAATGGAGTGGTAGACAGAAGAAATAGGTTGTAGTAGATGCCACAAGATCAATGTTGAATGAAAAGAAACTTCCAAATTATTTATGGGAGAGGTTGTTTCCACAGCCACATAGTTGATTAATAGGCTTCCTTCCAAGTCTTTGGATGGAATGAAACCTTATGAGCCATGGAATGGTAGAAGAACTTCCTTAGACCATTGTAAAGTCTTTGAGTGCATTGGTTATACACATATACCCTAATAGATTAGAGAAAGCTTGATCCAAAAGCTAAATATGTATATTCATTGCATGTGACCTAAATTAGAAAGGATATCGGTTGTATAATCCCACTAATAGAGGATTCACTGTTAGTAGGGATGTGGTTTTTGATAAAAATAATTCTTAGTTTGAGGATGATTGCAGGAAAATAAATCTACCCTATGACTTGGAAAGTGATTTTTCAACCCTAAGTCAAGAAGAACCACAAATTTCAGAGGATGTCAACTCAGAAGATGAAGAGCACATTGACTTCAAAGCTTGAGAGTCCAAGGGAAAGACAAAATTCAAGCAATTGGAAGACATTCGAGATTCATCCAATCAACCACTTAGAAGATCTCAAACGGAAACTAAAAAACCCATAAGGTATGGTTATGATACATCACTCATCACCAAGAATTCTTTATATTTGGCTAAGGATTCTATGTCAGAATAAACCTCTTCATTTGAAGAAGCCAACAAGAAGGAAGAATGGAGAGAAGCTATGTAGGAGGAGATTGAAGCACTACAAGAGTACAATGCTTGGGATTTGGTTCCTAAGAAACTAAGCATAAAGGTAATAGGATCTAGGTGGATTTACAAACGCAAGAAGAATTCAGATGGCACAATCAAAAGGTATAAAGCAAGGCTAGTAGCAAATGGGTTTGCTCAAACCCATGGAGTAGATTATGAGGAGACCTTCTAACATGTGGCTAACATGCCAACCATAAAGTTTTGGTGAGTATTTCTTGTTCAAATAATTGGAACTTGTATCAGTTAGATGTTAAAAATGCATTTCTTGATGGACGGATCTATGAAGAGGTCTACATGACTCAACCACCAAGATTTCAAGACAAGGAAAAACTTGACTTTGTATGTAGATTGAGGAAGGCATTGTATGGATTAAAGCAAGCTCATAGAGCTTGGAAGCATAGGCTTGTCACATATTTGCAGGACCAAGGATTTGTTGCTAGCAAAGCAGATTCTTCTTTATTCATAAAGAAGACTAACTTAGAAGTTATTTATCTATGTGTTTATGTGGATGACATTACATTATAGGGAATGACGCTAGTGGCATCAAGAAAATCAAAGCTAAGACAATGGAAGAGTTTAAACTCAGTGATCTTGGGTTGTTAACATATTTTCTTTTTGAACTTCTATATACAGATTTTGGTATCTTTATTACTCAAAGGAAGTACATTCATGATATGCTGGTTAAATTCAAGATGGAGAGCACTAAAATTGCAGTACATCCCTGGAAATGAATCATAAACTTAGTTCTCATGAAGGGGAACTACTTGTAGACATTATAGCTTATCAAAGGCTTGTTGGGAGTCTCAATTATGTGACCCTAACAAGAGTAGAAATATGCTATGGAGTAAGTACATTAAGTCAATTTATGCATACACCTAGGAAACCTCACATGGAAGCTACCAAGAGGATCTTAAAGTATCTAAAGGGTACCATAAATGAGCTGCTATTTTATCCCTTCACATCTAATTTGGATATCAAGCTATATTCGGATGCAAAATGGGCTGGCTCAAAAGATTAGAGGAGGAGCACCTATGGCTACTATCTTTTGCAGGGTCAAAGCTCACTTCATGGTCATAAAAGAAGCAACCAACTGTGGCATTATCATCAACTGAAGCTGAATATAGAGGTCTAAAAAATGCAAAACAAGAAGCAATGTGGTTAAAGCTACTCTACTCATAATTAGGGATACACACCTACATTAAAATGATTTTTCAAGTCTTCCATCTCCTCAGCATTCTGATGGGATTCGACATCTCAATGGACCAACGTGGAATTGGGTGCTATCCAAGCTGGATAGCAAACTAAATCATTGGAAAGGTATACAAGTCAACTTGGCAGGGCATGCTATGGTTATAGACACATTTATGCTTTCTACAACTATTTACTTTATCTCGTGTTGGAGACCTAAGGAGAAAGACTTGGCCAAAGTGGAAAGAATCTACAGAAACTTCCTTTGGACTGGGGACCCCAACAGGAGGGGGATTCCCAAAATCAAATGGGAAACTTGCATTAGCCCAAAAGACTCAGGGGGCTTGGGAATTTTGGATATCGCTGCGTTGGCTGACAAGCTGGAAACAAAGTGGCTTATCAAGGCTTGGAGCAATAGTGAGTCCTCATGGGCTAAATTGATCTTCAGAACCATGGAAGACCTTACATTAGTTGGCCATCTTGGTTGGAAGGACACACGGATTCTCACGCTTTTGTTTTCCCCCCACCCGGTGTCCCCTAAAGGCTCTAGCCTCGTGTGTTCTTTATGGAAGAGTTAGAACAAGGCCAAACAATTCATCAGAATCAGTGAGGAGTGGAAGTGGGCGACTGGGATAAGACAAAATGACTCTATCTGGTTCTCGATCAGCGGCATTAGAGGGGTGGAATCTTGGAACCTCCAAACTACGAAGTGGTAATGGAACAAGGGGTTCAAACAGTGGAAACAACTCTCGAAACAAGAGACCAGCCATTGGATTAGGTTCGAAGACTTAGACCCAGGAATTAGAGTTACCCTAGAGGAATGGACTCTTCTTCAAAGCAGGTGTTTAGCATGGGACCGCTCAACTACCCGCCTTCTCTACGGCCAGGATCTTCCTTGCCTAGAGGGCCTCAAATGGAGCAATGGCAAGAAACTATCTAGAACCCCCAACTTCAAAGAGAACTTAGATGTTCATCACACTCTTAACAAGAGATGGTGCCTTTCTTGGACCCAACTTTGATGGGAACTCAAGTTCATGTCTATTTGGCACCCCCTACTTGAGATCAAAAAGTCCGTTCTCATGTGGCAGATCTTGCATAAAGGTATCTGGTCCAATGCAAGGGCTAACAAAATCTGTGGTGTGTCGCCATGGTGCAAGCATTGCCATCGATGCATTGAAGATTTAGCTCACCTGTTCTTCCATTGCCCCAAGTCCCGTGTTATCTAGAATCACATGACTCGGGTTTTGAGACTCACGAACCAAATCAATTGGCAACAGGTATTGTTGGGTGAGGCGGTCGGCTGCTCATCGAGGCTATGGAATGCCATGAGGGGTGAGACTCTTTGGAAGATTTGGAGGGAGCGATGTGCTGTCAATTTTGGCGAAACTCCTAAGGAATGGTCGATCGAGAAATCCTTGTTCCTTCTAGGTAAAAGAATCTCTCGAGATAAGAGATCTCCACCGTTTAGACATCATTGTATTTATCTCCTCGAAAACAACAAGTTGAAACCCAAATGGGTCCCACATGAGGGTGATGATAGATTTATCGGCCTCATTTGTAATGCCCTCTAGCTTGACTTAGTCCTCCCCTGCATTGTGGGATTTGGGGGGTCCCGTGGGCACTAGTCCCATTCACTTGTAACTTTTCTTTTTTATTTTAATTAAAGTCTGGGAGAATAGGCTAAGGCCAAACTTCCTTTTATTAAAAAAAAACATGCCAATATAACAAAATTAAGCAAATGCAAAAGTGACACCATATGTACACCGATGAACTCAAATTCTCATATACATCATGGGTTACTCTATGACTGCAGTCCATAGGACACGTTGGGATATCCTTGACAACAATAGCATTCTGTGAGGGCCTATATTCATTTACTTTTTTGTAGAGTATGCGACGGGCACAATGCGCTTTGAGCACGAAGCTATTGTTCTTGTGGTGGCTCTCTCCGTTGTGAAGATCATTGAGAATTGGCAAACAGGCATTGGTATTTCGGAGTGAGAATATTAGGATCAAAAGCCCAGTCTATAATGATGGCTGCGATTCATCAGAAGGAGTTCATTATCTCCAGTGCCGGCCGGCAGCATTACACAAGTGGAGAGATTGTGAACTTAGTCACTCTGGATGGCTACCGTTTGTGCGAGCTTGCATGGAAACTGCACTGGGGCTGGCTTATGCCTTTCGTACTCCTTGGAGCTTTGGCTATCGCCTATGTGGTTGTCGGCATTGCCTAGCGTCCCGCCCTGGCTATCATCATCATTGTTCTAGTTGGTTTCTCTCCTCTTATCAAGTCAATGCAGCAGGCCCAAGGCGCGTTTATGGACAAGCAAGACCAGACTCGCAAGGAGTAAAAGTTGACGAGGGGATTTCCGCAATCCTTATCTTGCCCTCATGTCAAACAGGGTCCGCTCTCTCAAGTGCTCTTGCATTGGCGATGACTCCAGTAAGCTTTGTCTCTGCTAAGAGATGCATAGTGGACATATGGGCAAAGGTTACAAAACTGATAAAATGCAAAGAGCGTTTATGAGCACTTCTAATTACTTGAGATTAACAACTATCTTCACACAGTGTTTATAAACACTATCAACAAAGAGAACCACTATCAATTTCTGCGTAAATATTTCCCACAATGAAAAACATATTACACTCGTTCCACAAAGAGGGGTGGGAGGGAGGGGAAAATGAAAGAAAATGATGGACAAACTAATGAAGAAAATGGATGGGAGGGTGGGAAAATGGGCAGAATGAATCCCAAAAGTTGATGGCAAAAAACTTCTCTCAATGAGGAGAAAGCACACCACCAAAATAAAGAACCACCACCACCAAAACGACCACCAAATGCACCACCAAGACCTCCACCTAGCGCTCTGATACCATGTAGAGAGTACGCATGTGGAAGCAAAATGAAAAGTAAAGTATTCTCACAAAACAAAGAATGTGTGAGACACAAAATGATGTTGGAGATTGATGTCTGCGGAAGCACGCAAACAGCGCAAGGAACAAGAAGAAGCTTAGAGCACAAACACACAATACAGAATGTATTACTTGAGAATGTACAAAGATAAGTAGCCCATTAGGGCAATAGGCCTATATACAAGCCGGGGGAAAAAAACCTCCTAAAGAGGGAAAAAAGTGCCCCGGCAGTCCTAGTGTGTTCACACACATCACCACCTAAATATACCAACAAATCCCCCCTGGGAGTGATGCGGTGAACAAGTAGCTGGCACTCATGTATAAGGAAGTACCAAGCTATGTGGAAGTCACTCCACAAAAGGAAGTAAGACCAAAGCTTTGCGGAAAGCTTCAAACGTCTCCCTGGGCAGATCCTTCGTGAAAAGTTCTGCAATGTTCTCCTGCGTGGGCACATATGCCAAGCTGATCTCCGCAGCAGAGAACCTCTCCATGACATAGTGATAATCCACCTCAATGTGCTTAGTGCGAGCATGGAACACAGGGTTCCTCGCAACTGCCAATGCGCTCTGATTGTCAGTGAAGATGGTGGTGGCAGAAGACTGACCAACACCCAAATCAGCCATAAGGTGTCTGAGCCACACACACTCAACAGTAGCTGTGAAAGCTTCCCTATACTCAGCCTCACAACTGGAAGTGGCCACAATAGGCTGCTTCTTGCTCAACCAAGATATAGATGAGCTACCAAGCATGAAGCAAAAGTCACTAGTGGACACACGAGTGTCATAGCAACCAGCCCAATCAGAGTCCGAAAAAGCATGCAAATCTGGCGGTAGTGATCCCCCTTGGGATAAAACAACCCAAGTAGCCGAGTACCACTCAAGTAGCGAAAGATGTGCTTAACCGCCTGCCAATGCTTGACTCCTGGGCAATGCATAAATCTGCTCATCTATGAGACAGCAAACTGAATATCTGGCCGAGTAATGCATAAGTAAATCAAGCATCCAACAGCCTGCTGATAGAGAACAGCATCAAATGCATCTCCAACATCATGAAGACTTAATTCTAAACATGTCTCCATAGGAGTGGCAATAGGCTTACAGTCTTAAAGGCCAAAACACTAGAATAATGTGTCAATATATTTCGTTTGACACAAAGCCATTCCACAATCAACTTGCATAAACTGAATGCCCAAATAGTGATGCAAATGCCCCAAATCAGACATCTCAAATGAGGCATGCAAATCAGCCTTGAAATCAGCAATATGCTTCTCAATAGGACTAGTGAGCAGCATGTCGTCAACATAGACAACAATGATCAGAAGCACATCATTAGCACGCTTAACATATAAGGTGCTTTCAGTTGGACTGTTCTCAAAACCATGTGCAATCAAATAGGCATGTATCTTTTCATACCAAGCATGTGGTGCTTGCTTTAAACCATATAATGCCTTCTTTAACCTGCACATCTGGTTTTCATGCCCTTTCTGCACAAAGCCACGGGGCTGAAAAACATATACTTCTTCATGTAAGTCACCATTCAGAAATGCTACTTTGATTTCCAACTGATGTACATTCCAACCATGATGGACTGCAAGTGCACAAATGCTCTGAACTGTAGTCATACGACATGTAGGTGCAAAGGTCTCATCAAAATCAATGCCTCTTTCCTGTGCATAACCCTTTGCAACAAGCCTAGCCTTATACCTGTCAACTGTACCATCAGGTTTACGCTTCAGCTTATATACCCACTTAGTGCCAATGGCCTTCTTGCCAGGAGGCAAGTCACATAAAGACCATGTACCATTCTTCATTATAACATCATATTCAGATTGCATAGCAGCCATCCAATTTTTTGAATTCTGTATGAGAGCCTGAACGAGTACGATATGACAAAGGTGCATCTAATTTGCTATCATGCAAAGTCCGCACTAGCCATTTTGGCATAGTTTTTGCCTGTTCAATATCAGGTCTCTCATCAACAAGTGCATCATGTAAATCAGCATCAGAAATGGAATGATTTGCATCATCATATGAAACTTGCAAAGGCTGAGAAGTTGCCTCATTAGGATCAGCACTAGACTATCCACCTGTAAAAAGAGGCATCAAAGTATCATACATGTCTTTGGAGCTAACAGATGTCTCCTTAGTACATGAAAGCAATGGCTAAATAGCATCTTCCACAAAAACAACATCACGGCTAACGCGAATGCATTTAGTCTGTGGATGATACAGACGATAGCCTTTACTTTCAGAACTGTACCCAACAAAAATACATTTCATTGCTTTATCATCCAATTTTTTGTGATGTTGTTCAGGCACTAATGCATATGCCAAACAACCAAAAACATGCAGATGAGCAACGGATGGCTTGCAATCATGCCAAGCCTCATATGGAGTGATAGACTGGAGTGCTTTAGTGGGACACATGTTCAGTACATATGCTGCACACATGAGAGCCTCAAGCCAGAAACTATGAGGTAAAGCCTGACTCTTGACCATACACCTCACCATCTCCATGAGAGACCTGTTCTTCCGTTCAGCAACTCCATTTTTTTGAGGTGTATACAGCACTGTACACTGGTGTTTTATCCCATGTTCAGCCAGAAATGCATTAAAATCAGAAGACATATATTCCCCCCCTCGATCTGAACGGAGGGTGCCCATTTTACATGCTGACAGATTTTCAGCCAAAACCAAAACTGTTTGAAGCACATGAACACTTCAGACTTTGCCTTCAATGGATATACCCATGCATGCTTGGAAAAATTATCGATGAAAGTCACGAAGTAAAGATAATTCCCAAAGGAAGGTGTCTGCATAGGACCACAAACATCACTATGTACAAGCTGCAATTTCTGAGTAGCCCGAACTGAACCATCTTTTGGAAAGGATGAACGCTGCATTTTGCCCAAAATACAGCCTTCACAAACATGTTTTCTAGGTGCCTCAAGTTTGGGCAAAGAGGACACCATTTCACATTTCTACAGGCGTAGCGAACTAACAAAATTCAGACGACCAAAGCGTGCATGCCAAAGCTTTGCATGTGACATAGTCTGAGAATCATTTACTGCACATGCCAAATCATTTTCAGATCTTTCATAGTCTATGAGCTTATAGAGCCCACGACATAAAATGCCCGAAGCAATAGTCACATCGCCATTTGACAGATCATGAACTGTAGACCTGTCATCAACAAATTTCACAACCAAGCCAATCTTGGCTAATGCATAAACTGATAACAGGTTCTTTTTGCTCCCTGGCACAAATAAAGTATCTGACAAAGTGAAAGAACTACCATCAACAGTAGTCAAAATGATCTTACTAACTCCCATAACAGGATAAGAGGAGTTGTTGGTGCATGTAACTGTATTCCTTATAGGGGCAGGCTCGAGTGAAGAGAAGAAACTGCACTGCGAGGTAATATGTTTGGTTGCCCCACTGTCACAATACCAAACATCTGAGTCTACTGTAAACATGCACTTATCATGAGAAGATGGGTTAAAATTGCAGACAGTGGTAAACGCCCATTCTTCTTCCTACACAAGATTTGCATACTCTGTTTTTGGTGTAGAGGCCTCTGCAACAACCATTCCAGTCTCTTTCTTCAGCTTGATCTACAACTCGCATAATGGACCTATTCTGCCTGGACTGACCTTCCTACAACAAAACAGAGACGAACTCCTCAAATGATAAGGCATTCGGATTGCCTTTCATCATCAAATGAAGAGTAGAAGCAAAATTTTGATATGAATCAGGAAGACCATTCAGAACAGTTTGCACAAGTGAGCTATCTGGTATAACCTCATCAGTGGAAATCAACTGTTCCTTCAAGTCTTTGATCTTCGTTAGGAAACTGTCCATAGAATCACCTTCATTCATGTGCTCACTCTCCAACTATTTTCGGAGGTAAGCAACATGAGCCTCATTCCTAGCTTGGTACAATGTGGTAAGTGTATCCCAAGCATCCTTAGCTGTTCTGCAAGAGCGAATGTGAGGAATAATGACCCGTTTGATAGACAAAGCTATCAATGCATGTGCCTAGGCATCTCTGTCATCCCAGCAAATCTGCTCTACAGTAGGTGCAGCAGAAACAGCAGCACGAACAGGAATCTGCGGAATATCATGTTCAACACCATCTTCATCAGCTCCAGCACCTATATTCGCAGTACCTGTAGTCAGAGGTGTAACAGGACGTCTTTCAACACCCTGCACAATGTTTCACAATCCTTTTGCAACCAATACATGTCGCATCATATAAGCCCACAATGGGTAGTTGGTACCATCCAACTTATCCTCAACAGCCAACATACGGAATACATCACTGCTTTCAGCCATGGCCAGTGACTAAAATACCTTGATGCAAAAAATTGGTTGTATCTCAAAAAGTTGAACAAAACTGCCCAGACGAGTTCTGCTAGACCTGTAGCAGATTTCGAGACGCTTAAACTAGCGAACACAAATTGGTATATACCTTTGGCACAAAAAGATGAAATAGCCTGCACAAGGGCTACGATAGTGCATTGGGAGGCCGAAATGAGCTCAAATCGCGATTTCAACACCACATAGCGAAACTGTTTTGATCTCTGAAACACCCTAAGTATGCTCACCAAATTTCGTGCGAATCTGAGACTGCAAAAGAAGGAGTGTCGACGGCTTCCTAGATGAAACAACGACCTGCTCTGATACCAATTGTTGGAGATTGATGTCTGCGGAAGCACGCGAACAGCACAAGGAAGAAGAAGAAGCTTGGAGCACAAGCACACAATACAGAATGTATTACTAGAGAATGTACAAAGATAAGTAGCCCATTAGGGCAATAGGCCTATATACAAGCCGGGGAAAAAAACCTCCTAAAGAGGGAAAAAAGTGCCCCGGTGGTCCTAGTATGTTCACACACATCACTCCTTAAATATATCAACAAATGAGTAGACCATGAAATGGGTAAACTCATGTGGATTAGAAATGAGCTTGCCAAGAGCATGAAGTAGGCTCCTCAAGCTTCTAAGCAAGTACAAATGAGGGGAGAGGCCCTCCTTATATAGATTTGGGAGGGGCTCTCAAAAGTACATCATGTGTGGGATAAGTCTCCTGAAAGGAGAATGAATACAACTGGTAGAAGCACATGGCAAGGTACCCAAATACAAAGGGAATACAATATGAAATGGAAATAGACTAGAAATGGAGTGCCTCCTGGATACAAAATGGAGATGCACTCATGCGGATACAAATGTAGATGAAGTAGGAGCGATCATGTCGTCAACATATTATGCATGTTACAGATCAAGCTTTCCTGGCTAGTCAGAAGGGCAAAGGTAAATGGAGCTCTTCTACTAGTAAGCAGAAATCTACAAATGCTGCACATTCAAAGAAGGAAGACAAAGATGAGAAGAAATCCGAAAAGAAAAAATTGTTTTGCAAATACTGTAAAGCAAATGATAATGTCATCAAGAGCTGTCCAAAATTGGCTGCTAAAGAGGCAAAGACGAAAGAGGTCAGAATGGTTGTTGCAAAGGCCTCTACATTGAAAATAGAGTCTACTAATCTTGTGCAGGAAGAAGAATGGGTGTTTACTACTGTTTGCAGTTTTGACCCATCCTCTCATGAGGAGTGCATGTCTGTAGTAGACTCAGATGTTTAGTACTTTGATAGTGGGGCGACCAAACATATTAGCCTGCAGTGCAATTTCGCCTCTTCACTCGAACCTGCCCCTATAGAGATTATTGTAAGAGAGTTGGTAAGATCATTCTGACTACTACGGTTGTAGTTATTTCACTTTTTCAAATGCTTTTTTTGTGCCAAGGATCAAGAAAAATTTGTTATCAATTTCTACATTAGCCAAGATTGGCTTGGTTGTGAAATTTGTTGATGACAGATGTAGAGTTCATGATCTCTCAAATGGCAACGTCATTATTGCTTCTGGCATTTTATGTCGTGGGTTGTATAAGCTCATAGACTATGAAAGATTTATAAATGATTTTGCAAGTGTAGTACATGATTCTCAGGCTATATCACATGCAAAGCTTTGGCATGCATGCGTTGGTCATCTGAATTTTGCTAGTTTGATATGCCTGCAGAAATCTGAAATGGTGTCCTCTTTGCCCAAACTTGAGGCACCCGGTAAACATGTATGCGAAGGCTATATTTTGGGCAAAATGCAGCATTCTTCCTTTCCAAAAGATGGTTCAGTTTGGGCTACTCAGAAATTGTAGCTTGTACATAGTGATGTTTGTGGTCCTATGCAGACACCTTCTTTTGGGAACTATCTTTACTTTAAAACTTTCATTGATGATTTTTCTAGGCATGCACGGGTATATCCATTGAAGTCAAAGTCCGAAGTGTTTATGTGCTTCAAACAGTTTTTGGTTTTGGCTGAAAATCTATCAGCATGTAAAATGGGCACCCTTCGTACTAATCAAGGGGGGGAATATATGTATTCTGACTTTTATGAATTTTTGACTTAACGTGGGATAAAACATCAGTGTACAGTGTTGTATACGCCTCAACAGAATGGACTTGCTGAACAAAAGAAGAAGTCATTCATGGAGATGGTGAGGTGTATGGTCAAGAGTGAGGCTTTACCACATAGTTTCTGGCTTGAGGCTATTATGTGTGCAACATATGTACTGAACAGGTGTCCCACTAAAGCACTGCAGTCTATCACTCCATTTGAGGCTTGGCATGATCACAAGCCATCTGTTTCTCATCTGTGTGTTTTGCGTTGTCTGGCATATGCATTAGTGTCGGAACAACATCCTAGAAAATTAGATGATAAAGCAGTAAAATGTATTTTTGTTGGGTATAGTTTTGAAAGTAAAGGCTATCGTCTGTATCATCCATTGAATAAACACATTCTGCTTAGCTGTGATGTTGTATTTTGTGGAAGATGCTATTCAACCATTGCTTTCATGTACTAAGGAGACATCTATTAGCTCTAAAGACATGTATAATACTTTGCTGCCTCTTTTTATAGGTGGATAGTCTAGTGCTGGTGCTAATGAGGCAACTACTCAGCCTTTGCAGGTTTCATGTGATGATGCAGATCATTCCATTTCTGATGCAGATTTACATGATGCACTTATTGATGAGAGAGCTGATATTGAGCAAGAAAAAACTATGCCAAAATGGATGTTCTAGACTTTGCGTGACAGCAAATTAGATGCACCTCTTTCATATCATATTCAGTCAGGCCCTCATAGTGCCTCTTTTGCATCAGATTGCTATGCTATGGCTGCCTCTAGTCTTTGCGATGAGACTGAACCTGTTTCGTTTGATGAAGCACAAAATTCAGAACAATGGATGGCCGCAATTCAATATGAATATGATGCTATCATGAAAAATGGTACATGGTCTTTGTGTGACTTGCCTCTTGGCAAGAAGGCCATTGGCACTAAGTGGGTATACAAGCTAAAGCACAAACTTGATGGAACAGTTGAGAGGTATAAGGCTAGGCTTGTTGCAAAGGTGCGTAGCAAAGAGGCATTGCTTTTGATGAAACCTTTGCTCCTACTTGCCGAATGACTATTGTTTGTAGCATCTGTGAACTTGCAACTCATGATGGTTGGGATGTACATCAGTTCGACATTAAAACAGTATTTCTAAATGGTGACTTGCATGAAGAAGTGTATGTTTTTCAGCCCCGTGACTTTGCACAGAAAGGGCATGAAAACCAGGTGTGCAGGTTAAAGAAGGCAGTATATGGTTTAAAGCAAGCACCACATGCTTGGTATGAAAAGATACATGCCTAGCTAATTGCACATGGTTTTGAGAACACTCCAACTGAAAGCAACTTCTATGTTAAGCATGCTAATGATGTGCTTCTAATCATTGTGGTATATGTTGATGACATGCTGCTCACTAGTCCTCATGACACCCATATTGCTGATTTGCATGGCTCATTTGAGATGTGTGATTTGCTAGTGCAAGTCAACCACCAATTGATGTTTTGGATAAAGACTTGAAGACAAATAATGAAGAAAAGATTTTTTTATGAAGCTTGAAGATAAAGCATGTTCAGGAAATGAAGACTTGTATATATATGTACATTAATTTATAGTTAGCTCACTTATATCTTTTGTATGGTCATGAGCTTGTACATATATGCCTATATATACAAGTAAAAAAGTCGGGGCAAATATGAGAGAATATGAGAGAACAAGAAATTAGAAGAATTAGAAGTCATTAGATACTTTAGAAGTAAGGAAGATCTCTCTCTCTCTCATCCAGATGTAAAAGTTTTCTGAATAGAAGAAAAGTCTCACCCGATATTTCTGTGTGTTCTCATTCTGTGCTTGATCATTTCAAGAATCCTTTTGTAAATGTCTAATTCCATAGTTAATGAGTCTATGGTTAAAGTTTGAGAGCCTCATTGTAAACAGGCTAAGAGAATTATGTGTAGGAACATTTGTATGTGAGGAAGTGTTGAGTGTCTTCTGAAACAAGCACAATCTCGATGGTCAAAGAATTGATCAATTCTCAGCACACACTGTAAATTTTTGCACAAATGAGGATTCAAAATCTAAGTTGGAATGTAAGCCATCTATGGCTAAAAGTATTTGCTTAAGTGGGTTCTATGTTTGGGAGAACCATGTGTTAGAAGTTGCAGGTGTCAGAATCGACTATACAGGGATTCAAAATCTAAGTTGGAATGTAAGCCATCTATGGCTAAAAGTATTTGCTTAAGTGGGTTCTATGTTTGGGAGAACCATGTGTTAGAAGTTGCAGGTGTCAGAATCGACTATACAGGAGAACAGTTTCAGACATAGGTGAATTATTTGATTCATTTCTCAAGATATACTTAATCTTTTGGAATTTAATAGTGAAATATGGAGCACTAGAGTTTTCTTGGGGTTGAGCCATCATTGGGCAGACATTAGCCATGTGATCTCCGCCACAGTTGTAACATCGTTTCAATGAGGTGACCCATGGTGCTTGTCTATTTTGAACTCCTAGCTTCTTGGCAATCTGCTCAGCTATCTCATCTATCTCAGTTGAGGTTCTTGAGGTATGATTAGCAGAATTGTCTAAATCCTTATAGATTTTGGACAGTCCTAACTCCTCACCCAAATTGTCTTCTATGTCAATACATATCTGCACACACTCTTCTATGGATCTAGGCTCTTTCAAGTACACATACGACCTTAACTTTGTGCTCAGTAAACAATCTAGAAACAAGGCCACTTTTTTGGCAGGTGTGGGAAGTTCTGCTATGGGACATCTTTCTAAGTATTGCCTAAACCATCTTCCTGCAAGTCGCACTGTTTCTTGGGGTGTCTGCTTGAAGCTGAGGATCAAGGATGATGTGTTATGTCCAATACCACTCTTGGAAAATTCTACAATGAATTCTTCTAGCAGTTGGCCTATCTCTCTATACTTGCGACTGTTTAGAGGTTGAAACCAAGCTAAGGTAGTACACTTGAGAGTCAAACCAAATGCTTCAAACTGGGTGAATAATTCTTCAACTTGTTCAACTCTTAGCACCTGTTTAAACTCGGCCACATGATCATAAGGGTCTCCGAATCCATCAAAATAGTTCTTCATTGCCTTAACCACTTGAGAAGGTCTAAGGGTTCTTGAGTGTTGGCGAAAACTTCAGCTCTAACGCCACTGTTGCGGAAATACTTTCGCCCTGACGGTGGGTTTCGCGACAAAGCTTGAACTCTGTCAGGCCTGCGGAAATTGCCGCGCCACCGCAATAGAATGCTAAACTAGAGTGATTCAGAACACCTCTATAATCAACAGTAGCTTAGCCTAATTAACGTCGCTTTAACTGTGTTATTCAGCATCACAAGTTCCACCGGAACTTCACCAGACTGTTACTGGACTGACACCGTAATCGTACCGGAACTTCACCGAAATGAACTTCTACTTTGGTTATAATTACTTCAGGTGAATATACAGAAGTGAGAAAGTGATTCGTGAGCTTTCTCCACTTAATGAACTCTTCTGAAGTTTTAAGAAAAACTTCACAGTTCTGAAGTGCTATTTTCCGGTTAACTTTTGTACTGTGTGTACATCTCCATTCCACCGGAAACTGTGATCAGTTTGAAGTAGAGACGTCTAGCTACAAGATGAGCTATCTCTCATACAAGGCTTCGAACTCTGCTACGAGTTATACTTCGTTGTTCTACCGGAAAAACTTGTTTTCTGAGAAAACTGTAACAGACCGGAAGTTACTGAAATATGTTTACTGAGTAAACTGTTATTCATCGAAACATGCGTTTACAGAGAAGGTACTGAAGCACGTTTAGTAACAAGTCGTGACAGTTAACGATAAACGAAGCTTCCTATCGTAATACGAAATAGCTTCAGATTAAGTAAAGATTACGCGCAGACATCCACATGAATATGTGTTTTCGATTAGAGAAGATGTGTACAAGTAAGCTTGGCCTCTTCTCGCTCAAGCTACAGAAACTCTCCTACAGTGAGTAGTTTCTCATTACCATCTCTCTTCAGATGAAAAGACCCGACACTTCAGGCTTGTGTTATTCATCTGTACATACGCGATCTATGGCGTCTTCTGAGAACTTCTAACTCTCTCTTCACTCATACGCGATCTATGGCGTCTTCTCTCTTCCTTCTCTATATCTATATCTCCATTCTTGCGCATACACACTTCTGTTCTTCAAATCTTGCTGTATATATATACACTTTCCTTTGGCGCTCCTCTACCCTGTCATTCTTCAATTCGCGTTATGCGCGCCTCACGCACCCGCCGCGGTTAATTGCTCTGTTATGCGCACACCGTGCACTAACTTCGCATACTGTACACCTGTGCATAGATTTTCCAGAAGATTCTGTTTCTCTCTTTGTCTGTTGCGTCAAATTCGTGAGTGTTTCCTTAACAGCTCCCCCTCAATCACTAATTTGACCTCTTTCGGTCCTTCATATATCTTTCTTTCTTTTATTCCTGCCATCTCTTTGAATCTGTTTGTCTTTGTTCCATCCAAGCTTTTAGTCAGAATGTCTGCAATCTGATCTTTCGTAGGAGTATAGACAATTTCTATCTCTTTCTCCATTACTTTTTCCCTTAGGAAATGATACTGAATCTCTATGTGTTTTGTTCTTGCGTGAAACACAGGATTCGCTGCAAGATACAACGAGCTCATATTATCTCCATGTATGATCGGTATACTTTGATCTATACCCATGCTTTTAAGTAAAGTCTGCATCCATATCACTTCTTTTGCTGCTTCTACCAGTCCTTTGTATTCTGCTTCTGTTGACGATAAGGCTACTGTGTGTTGCTTCTTCGAACACCAGCTTACCAGCTTATCTCCTAGGTATATCATATACCCGTGCGTTGATCTTCGGTCATCTTGACTTCCTGCGCAATCTGAGTCACTGTATGCTATGAGCTTTATATCTGACGTAAAAGGATAATATAATCCTTCCTTTATAGTTCTTTTGATATATCTGAGAACTCTTTGTCCTGCAACCCAATGTTGCTCTGTCGGACAATGCATAAACTGTGAGAGAACTCCCACCGGAAAACTGAGATCCGGTCTTGTTAGCGTAGCATATATTAAACTTCCTACTAACGATTGATACTTCTTCATATCCTTAAACTCTGTTCCACTATATTTGCTGAGTTTATGATTTACTTCAAGCGGTGTTGAAGCTTCTCTGCAGTTTCCCATATTGAACTTCTTCAGTAAGTTCAGGAGATACCTTTCTTGTGTGACATATACGCCATGATCTGTATATGTGATTTCCATACCTAGAAAGTATGATAACTTTCCCAGGTCACTAATTTTGAATTCCTTTTCTAGCAGTTTCTTTACCTCTGTGATTCCTGCATCTGAGGTACCTGTAATTATTATGTCATCTACATAGATACAAATGTAGATCATTCCTTCTTCTGTCCTTTTGATGAGTAGACTTGCATCTGCCTTCGAACTTTGGTATCCAAGTTCATTGAGATACTTCACAAGTCTGTAGTTCCAAGCTCTTGGGGCTTGCTTCAGTCCATAAAGTGCTTTTCTTATCCTGCAAACAAAATTTGGGTATCTGGAATTTGTAAAACCTTCCGGTTGTTCCATATAGACTTCATCTGATATATATCCATTCAGGAATGCATTCTTTATATCTAGCTGACTTAGCTTCCATCCTTTTGATGCTGCTATAGCAATCACTGTTCTTATGGTTGACATCTTTGCCACCGGACTGAACGTCTCGTCATAGTCTATGCCATGCGTCTGAGCATAGCCCTTGATAACCAGTCTTGCTTTATGTCTGGCTATCCTTCCATCTGCAAGTTTCTTTATTTTGAACACCCATTTATTTCCAATTACTTTCTTACCATTCGGTTTAGGAACAAGCTCCCATGTCTTGTTTTCTTCCAGTGTGGTGAATTCTTCTTCCATCGCTTCTTGCCATTGCTTCTTGCCTTTGGCTTCGTCATAGCTCTGAGGCTCTTCCTCTTCTTTAACCATATATGCATAATCTTGTTGAGTTATGTACGATGTATCATATGAGTACCTTTCCGGTTGTCTTCTTACTCTGTTTGACCTTCTTAGCTCATATTCTTCGTGTGTGTCTGAGTACCCATCTTCATCTTCGTTCCTTATACCTGTTCTAGTCCTGGACGTACTTGCCTCGTCTTCCTTGTTTACCTGTACGATTGTTTTACCTTTCTCTCTTCTTTTTATCTCTTCTTCAAATTCTTCAGCTGTATGACTCTGATCTGCATACCAGCTTTTCTGTTCATCAAATGTTACATCCCTGGAACCAGTAAAATGTTTGGTTAGAGGACTCCATAACCTGTAACCCATCTGTTTCTCATCATATCTGACGAATACATATTTCTCTGCTTTTGGTTCAAGCTTATGTCTAAGTTGAGACGGTACATAAGCATACGCTACTGATCCAAACACTTTGCAGTGATCAAGTGTTGGCTTCTTTCCCCACCAAGCTTCATAAGGGGTCATTCCTTCTAAGGCTGTACATGGTAATCTGTTTACCAAGTATGTAGCTGTATTTACGGCTTCAGCCCAAAGATAATATGGGCAATTCTTTTCTTTTAGCATAGCTCGTGCGAACTCGACTAGAGTTCGGTTTCTCCTTTCTGCTACACCATTTTGTTGTGGTGTATACCTGCAGGTTATTTCTCTCTTGATACCTGCATTCCAAAGATAGTCATTGAATTCTCGGGAGAAGTATTCTCCCCCTCCATCAGACCTCAGTCTTTTAAGTTTTCGTCCGGTAAGTCTTTCAGCATATGCATGAAAATGCCTGAAAGCTCCAAATACTTCTGATTTCTCTTTCAAAACATAAAGAGTTATCCACCTTGTGGCATCATCAATGAATAAAACATAGTACCTTGATCCGCTGATTGATCCTTCTTTCGTTGGTCCCCATACATCTGTATGTATGAGTTCTAACACACCGTCATGTTTGAATCCTTTCTTCTGGAAAGGTAACCTGTGGGCTTTTCCCATTTGACAGGCTTCGCATTTGTGAATCATATGTTGGTTCTGTACGTTCGGTAATCCCAGTACAGACTGATTCGCTATCATAGCTTTGATTCCCTTTTCGTGAAAATGACCTAATCTCTTGTGCCAGAGATCAAGTTCTGTAATTACCTTTTCATCATGTGTGAGCAGCGCTTGGCCAATGTTCCCTTGTACTCTTAAGGTAAAGAGTCTGCCTTCTTTCTTACCAGAAACGATCTGATAATATCCGTTCTTGGGATCTTCTACAAATACTCCTTTGTTTGTAAATCTGACCTGAAACCCTTTTTCGACTATCTGTCCCACACTAATCAGATTTTTCGGTATTGTTGGAACATACAAAACATTAGTTAGCAAATCTGCTCCACTCTTGCATTTCACCTTTCCGATTGATCGTACTTTGTGTCTTGTATTGTCACCTATTTGAACAGTGTGACTTGCACTTCCTTTTTCCAATTCTGACATCAGTTCTATGTTTCCTGACAGATGATTAGAGCATCCAGAATCAATGTAAAATACATTTAGATCTTCGGTATCAGATGTGTTGATTGAGTTCATCATCAACGATGTATGACTTTCATTCTGTGTGTCATTTGCGTAGTTGTTGTAGGTGGTGTTGTAGGATTGGCTCTGTCCCCAGCTTCTTGTTCCACCTCTACCATAGCCTCCTCTTTGGCTTTGTCTTCCTCTTTGGAAGTTACTCTAATTTCTTCCGCTACTGCCTCTGCTATTGTTGTTTTGATTTTGATTTGATCCTTGTTGATTGTGCCAACAATCATGCGCTAGATGGTTACTTAGTCCACAAATCCAGCAAGCTTTCTTGGTGGTATTCTGGTGGCTTCTTCCTCTTGCTCTTCCTCTGCCAGTGCCTTTACCTCTTGCGTAATAGGCCTGAGAACTCGACTCTTCTTCATCCTTTGACTTACCCTTGTCTTTCTTCTTGTTCTTCATGTACATTGCAGAGCTATGTCCTTTATCTGCATCTCCTTTCAGGTCTTGCTCATATGTGAGCATCAAACCAAGCAGCTGATTTAACTCTGGTACAAAATGATTTAGGGAGAGTTCAGTTGATAGTACGAAAGGTTTCCACCTTTCATCTCCTCTCAAACCTGTGAGCACTTGTGCTATCAATCTATGATCTTCGACTTCTTCATTTATGGATCCAAGACTATCTGCTAGATCCTTCATTTTAGTGACATAGTCACTAATGCTTTGACTCGGCTTTTTTTTGAACGTTGTGAATTCGGACCATAGGCTGGCCTTCCTAGCTTTCGTAGTATTTTGGAAGTGATCTTCCAATGCACTCCATATGTCTTCTGCTTTCTCCAGACCTCTAATGTGCGGTAGCAGATGATCTGACACAGTGTTGTAGATGTAGGCTCTTGCCGTTGCATCTTTCTTTTGCCACAGCTTTAGGGCGTCTAGTTCTTCTTTTTCCGGTTGACTATCATCTTCAAAGGTCGGCTTCTTTTCTTCTCCGGTCACGTACGTCATTAAGTCCTTACTCATAAGTAAGGCTTCCATGCGCATTACCCATGCGGGATAATTATCTCTGTCCAATTTATCAATTTGGACATGATCTGCCATGATCTTCTTCCTCTCGTGGAATGATCCGGCTCTTATACCGATTCTTGGAGAACTAACCTGCTCTGATACCAATTGTTGGCGAAAACTTCAGCTCTAACGCCACTGTTGCGGAAATACTTTCGCCCTGACGGTGGGTTTCGCGACAAAGCTTAAACTCTGTCAGGCCTGCGGAAATTGCCGCGCCACCACAATAGAATGCTAAACTAGAGTGATTCAGAACACCTCTGTAATCAACAGTAGCTTAGCCTAATTAACGTCGCTTTAACTGTGTTATTCAGCATCACAAGTTCCACCGGAACTTCACCAGACTGTTACTGGACTGACACCGTAATCGTACCGGAACTTCACCGAAATGAACTTCTACTTTGGTTATAATTACTTCAGGTGAATATACAGAAGTGAGAAAGTGATTCGTGAGCTTTCTCCACTTAATGAACTCTTCTGAAGTTTTAAGAAAAACTTCACAGTTCTAAAGTGCTATTTTCCGGTTAACTTTTGTACTGTGTGTACATCTCCATTCCATCGGAAAC
This sequence comes from Ceratopteris richardii, assembly GCA_020310875.1. Taxonomy (NCBI): domain Eukaryota; kingdom Viridiplantae; phylum Streptophyta; class Polypodiopsida; order Polypodiales; family Pteridaceae; genus Ceratopteris; species Ceratopteris richardii. Next base: position 32,035,680 of record CM035420.1, on the reverse strand, counting down.
TGTGATCAGTTTGAAGTAGAGACGTCTAGCTACAAGATGAGCTATCTCTCATACAAGGCTTCGAACTCTGCTACGAGTTATACTTCGTTGTTCTACCGGAAAAACTTGTTTTCTGAGAAAACTGTAACAGACCGGAAGTTACTGAAATATGTTTACTGAGTAAACTGTTATTCACCGAAACATACGTTTACAGAGAAGGTACTGAAGCACGTTTAGTAACAAGTCGTGACAGTTAACGATAAACGAAGCTTCCTATCGTAATACGAAATAGCTTCAGATTAAGTAAAGATTACGCGCAGACATCCACATGAATATGTGTTTTCGATTAGAGAAGATGTGTACAAGTAAGCTTGGCCTCTTCTCGCTCAAGCTACAGAAACTCTCCTACAGTGAGTAGTTTCTCATTACCATCTCTCTTCAGATGAAAAGACCCGACACTTCAGGCTTGTGTTATTCATCTGTACATACGCGATCTATGGCGTCTTCTGAGAACTTCTAACTCTCTCTTCACTCATACGCGATCTATGGCGTCTTCTCTCTTCCTTCTCTATATCTATATCTCCATTCTTGCGCATACACACTTCTGTTCTTCAAATCTTGCTGTATATATATACACTTTCCTTTGGCGCTCCTCTGCCCTGTCATTCTTCAATTCGCGTTATGCGCGCTGTCGGAGAGATTTCTCTCTCCCCAAGTTGATGAAGACTTGGCAGCTCATATAAAAGCCGAAGTATTTGCAAAGCAAAGCAATTGAACACTCTTTGAAGAGAACCGGTCATCAACCTTAAAATAAAGTCAAATTTCCTTGACGAATATGAAGACGAGAAGTTGAAAATATTTAGAGCTAGTCTTATTCCAAAATTAAACTCGTAGTGATGTCGATCAAATATTGAAGTGGAGGTCACGCATTTTCATTGTCGTGAGCATGGTGTGGGCCATTAGCTTAATGAGTTTATCAATGATTGAGTGTAGAAGGCTGTAAAGATAAAGCAATACTTTTCCACTCAAAAAAAAGCTACGACGAGTTTGTTTTGGGGAGATGAAGGCCAACGTATGCTTTTGGGAGAAAGGAGAGGATCAGACATCAGAGAAAAAGTAGTTCTAAAGGAGTGGAGAGGGCATTCATGCAGGTAAGGAATTTATAGAGGCAGTTCTGTACCGGAAAAGGGTGGACAATCAGTTAGCGAATGGAGCTCGTGAACATTGACGATAGAAAGGGGAAGAGATACTCGCGGACGGACTGAAGGAATCCAGAGAGAGAAAAATAAGGCACGCATGCAGAGGAAGAGGATGATATCGGGGAGTGCAGTCAAGAATTGAGATCTTCACTTCCAGAAAAGACAAGGTGTGCGGGAGTTTTGGAAGTGGGGGCAATCATGCAAAGGGATAGCAGCGCATGCAGTTGGTGGAAGGAGAACACGACTGTTAAGGCTTCATTTTGAGGAGTTGATCAGAAATAGAGGAGGAAGGAATCATATAAGAAATAGGCATCGTCTCTGAGAAGAGGAGGGGGGGCGCTTACATCAACTGTCAGAATAGATCTTACGCACAGAATGAGGGCCGACTTCATCGTTTCTTACTTCACAGATTTCTACGAGATAATTTTGGCAATTCACAGGTTGTGAGTCGGAGATATCTGAGGAGAACTTGACGACAAAGGCAGAAGATCGATGAGGAGAACTTGACGACAAAGGCAGAAGATCGATTATCAGTTTACTCTGAGGAGAGAATCCATGGATGGGTCTATTGGGGGGTGGAACGTCAAGGACTAAATCTGACGACCTACTGCGATCTTCTCCATGATTAAAGTTTGCGGAAGCATTGCACTATTGTCTAGCAAACAACAAAAGAGGGATGGTACGCGGGCGTCAGTTACGGAAGGTCTGTGTAAAATAAATCTATAAGTGAATAGTGATATGCATATGGTGAAGGTACAAAGTTTTGTTTTATAGAAATGTTTTGAATAACTACTTCTGCATCATTAAATTTTAGATTCCTTTTAACGTTGATGTGCACGAATTTTTTATATACTGACTCGATAGGGACCATGTCATTTATTTGTTACACACAGTCGAATCATATTGTGTCTTAATTCTCAATTTTATACCCTTCGAAGCGATATATCTGTGTATATGTTCTATGAAGCAAAGAGTGTTTTGTTGTAAAGATTCCCTACGTTTCATAAATTGCATCTGTTTGCGCTTAATCTGCACGCACAAACGTGTGCAAATGATTTTTTTCTAAAAAACAAAATTTGAGTGGCAGATTGTGTCACTGGTCTGTTCTAGAAAGATTTGTTTCATGTGTGTTGATGAATCATGTTGTGAATTGTTCCTCGATCTCAGTGGAGATTCAAACAGATCGTCACTGTATAGGCCTGTAATGCAAGAAATTTATTTTGAAAAGCTTTGATAAAATCTTAACGCCTGCATCACTGAAGTTGTTAACAGCCAATCATGTCGAGCATCTTTGTGACTTTAAAAAACGTATGAGCAATAAACACAATTAAATAAAACTTTCACTCACGAATCTTTGAGTGCGATTTACTTCTATTCTGTTTTATTACCTTACCTCACCGTATACTATAATTTGAAGTGCTTTTATCTATCTTCGTGATTTAATCATGAAGCTAGCGGTAGTTTCGCAAGAGCTGAAGGAATTGATTAGGCAGCTATAATATTCTCTGAGTAATTCGACGTCTATCTTCTGCTCTCTATATCTATCAAAGGATGATTTCTCTTATGAGAACAGATTAAAAAGTGTATTCCTCAGGCAATTTAATGTAGCAATGTCTCTATTTATTAATGAGGTATGATAGTCCTAACGCTTACCTTTTGTCAATGAGTTGTGTTGACTTGATGTAATCAAAAGAACTTATCGGTTCTTAGTTTATCTGCATAACAAAAATACAAGGGCATAGTCACTTCAGTACTGTGAAATTACACTTCTGCTTTTGGTACTACACCCACGATTGTCATTTAATTATGATGGAAACTTCTTCTAACACATTTGAATGATGTTCCGAAACCATGGACATTGACTACTGATGATTTAAAGGACAATCCTCATGGAGTGATATGATTTAAGAAAATGATTAAAGCGATTAAGTTTCTATTGTGAGAAAGCAAAAAAGATGAAAAATGAATTGCCCTTGGCTCCTAATAACTTTTGAGTTCATTGAATCTCTACCTTACCTGAATTGCTCCAAGCACCCTGCGTGCACCGTATTTTTGGCGGTCGCCCTGATCCACCGACCGCTGCTTTCGCTCCGACACTTTGAACCCGACGTGAACAAACGGCCTTGTAGCTCAGGTACATGTTTCTGGGTTTTTTTCTCAAATTAATGCCACGTAATGTATGTTTGATGTATGTATAACCTCATAGCTTGTTTTTCGTTTATGTGGTGCTTCTTTGATATTCAAGTGTGAGTTATGGGCAAAAAGCAGCGTACAAACATGAAAAATATACATCAATGTAAAGAATCTTTTGAAATGAATTTACAAGAGCATAATTCAACAAGTATTGTTATTGATGAAGCATATGTGAACGCATTGATAGATCAACATTTGAGAAAATGGGAAGATAAATTCATAGAAAGGGAAACTAAGGCCAATGACGCTCTACAAAAGACATTTAGAATGATTTTGACTTTGAATGATACGCTTAAAGCTATGCCAGAGACTTTACAAGTATTAAGAACTAGTCTTAGAACTTGGAAAGAGGAAATGAATGCTGAGTTTCAAGAAATGAACCAGAAGTATGAAATATTATCTAAACGAATACAAGATTTAGAGCTAGCTAAATGTGAGGATGAAAAGGAGGGAATGAGCCAAAGTTTGTTTATAGATCCTTCATCTATAACACATGCTCATGATTGTAGTAAAGCTAGTTGTAGACATTCATTAAGACCATCAAATAGGACTCGAATGAGACCTTTGCAGTGTTTTTGGTGCGATCAATATGGCCATGCATTTTGGAATTGCAGGACGTACAAAGATGCACGAAAACAGAAACTAGTGGTTGAAATTGAAAGGGAAATTTGTAATTATCAGGATCGATCACCTTTAAAATTAAATCTAGGAAGGGGAGGAATGAAAGAACTATTTAAGGAAATTCAAACTAAACCTAATCCATGTGAAAGTAAAAAAGTATGGAAGCCTATCATACATTGGAACATTCAAACAAAAGAAGAAATAAGAGAGAGGACATCAAACCAAAAACAAGAGTTAAAAGAAGAAATCAAAATGATAAAACTAAAGGAAGAAGATCAAAAATCGATTATAGAAGAGCAATTGGAAATTGATCTAGGTGATTTTGAGCATGAAATACAAGTAGGAGCAAGGAAACTTAATAATGTACAGATTTCACTTGATCCAATGCTCCTTTCTAATGAGAATTTGTTTGATCAAGTCAAGCTTAAACAACTTCAAACTCAATTTAACAAACATGGACATAATCAATTTAAAGAAGAAGGAATTAAACAAGAAGAGACCAAACAAAGTATTATGAATCAAAACAAACAAACAAATGAAATAGACAAGCAACTTCTTGATCATATAATTAAACAAATCGAAAACAAAATGAATATAAATTCAAAACAATCAAAACCCTTAAAACTTAACAAGAAATCTAAGAATGTACCATTGAAGAAAATAGAAGAAATGATTAAATTAAGAAATGTTTAAACTAAGAAATGATTAATCTATTTGACAAGAAAAGATGATTCAAATTGTTTTGGTTTTCTTATGAAAAAGGAATTTGATGAGAAGTTTTTAATAAAATTATTATTGCACACAGATGACACGTTCAAACCGAGAAATAGTCCACATTCTTTTTTATAATGAATAACAGTTTCTGAATTTTTGTGAATGTTTTATATCCATGAATATGGGAGTTACAACCTACTTCCTCATCAAAAAGGTATTTATATGGGAGTGTCAACCTACTTCCTCAACAAAAAGGTATTTATATGGGAGTTACAACCTACTTCCTCATCAAAAAGGTATTTATATGGGAGTTATAACCTACTTCCTCAACAAAAAGGTATTTATATGGGAGTTATAACCTACTTCCTCAACAAAAAGGTATTTATATGGGAGTCTCAACCTACTTCCTCAACAAAAAGGTATTTATATGGGAGTTATAACCTACTTCCTCAACAAAAAGGTATTTATATGGGAGTTATAACCTACTTCCTCAACAAAAAGGTATTTATATGGGAGTCTCAACCTACTTCCTCAACAAAAAGGTATTTATATGGGAGTTACAACCTACTTCCTCCACAAAAAGGTATGTATATGGGATTTGTTTAAATTTTTTTCAAGAGAAGAATTATAAATTTCATTAATAATGAAAATATTGTTTTCTAATCAAACGTTTTGAGTGGTTTAATGCAGGTCAAGCAAGAAATGATGATATGATGAAAGCTACAAAATTTGACTTAAATGTTACTTCGGATTTTTCAGATGGCTTTTCTAGAAGTCTAATTTTAAATTGATATATTTTGGTTTGAATGTGCTAATACTTATGTTTTTTTTCACGAGTTTGTTTTCAAGATATTTTCCAGGTTCAAGATGAAGAATGTGAATTTATGGACAACCAAGATTTTCTTCAAGAATAGAATATGAAAACCTTTTACTTCCAGTTTTGCACCATTTATTTAAGCGTGCATTTCAAGTATGCATCAAATTATGTATGAACACATATTGAGTTTGCCCTTAGGTGCACGTTCATTTGCACCATTATCAAATTGTAAAAAATGCATTATGAAATCTGTGAAAAAGTTCTAAGTATAGGAGATAGAAAGCCTCTACATCGACAACCAATTACCCTATTTATGCACCATTTGTTTTTCTAATGCATCAAAAGTATGCATAATAGGGTCACACTACATGACCATGCATCTAGTCACGATCGGATCTATGCCCATGCACATATGAGAGACTGTAAGGATGAATGTATAATCACATTGTTATGTATGTGAGTGAGTGCACAAGCCTCACCATCAGAAGCCATTCTCTTTATTGATTGCACCATTAAGTTTATACATGCATTTTCAAGTGTGCATATAAATAGGGCTAATTACGCAGCCATGCATAAGGCACTTTGATTTTGAAACCCATGCACATATTATGCTATGAAATTGACTTTTATCATGAAGCAAAAAACAGGTTTATTCTCAGGATATTTGGCGCATCCGGAGGATGCACAGGTTTGGTGGGGGCGGATGTCGGAGAGATTTCTCTCTCCCCAAGTTGATGAAGACTTGGCAGCTCATATAAAAGCCGAAGTATTTGCAAAGCAAAGCAATTGAACACTCTTTGAAGAGAACCGGTCATCAACCTTAGAATAAAGTCAAATTTCCTTGACGAATATGAAGACGAGAAGTTGAAAATATTTAGAGCTAGTCTTATTCCAAAATTAAACTCGTAGTGATGTCGATCAAATATTGAAGTGGAGGTCACGCATTTTCATTGTCGTGAGCATGGTGTGGGCCATTAGCTTAATGAGTTTATCAATGATTGAGTGTAGAAGGCTGTAAAGATAAAGCAATACTTTTCCACTCAAAAAAAAGCTACGACGAGTTTGTTTTGGGGAGATGAAGGCCAACGTATGCTTTTGGGAGAAAGGAGAGGATGAGACATCAGAGAAAAAGTAGTTCTAAAGGAGTGGAGAGGGCATTCATGCAGGTAAGGAATTTATAGAGGCAGTTCTGTACCGGAAAAGGGTGGACAATCAGTTAGCGAATGGAGCTCGTGAACATTGACGATAGAAAGGGGAAGAGATACTCGCGGACGGACTGAAGGAATCCAGAGAGAGAAAAATAAGGCACGCATGCAGAGGAAGAGGATGATATCGGGGAGTGCAGTCAAGAATTGAGATCTTCACTTCCAGAAAAGACAAGGTGTGCGGGAGTTTTGGAAGTGGGGGCAATCATGCAAAGGGATAGCAGCGCATGCAGTTGGCGGAAGGAGAACACGACTATTAAGGCTTCATTTTGAGGAGTTGATCAGAAATAGAGGAGGAAGGAATCATATAAGAAATAGGCATCGTCTCTGAGAAGAGGAGGGGGGCGCTTACATCAACTGTCAGAATAGATCTTACGCACAGAATGAGGGCCGACTTCATCGTTTCTTACTTCACAGATTTCTACGAGATAATTTTGGCAATTCACAGGTTGTGAGTCGGAGATATCTGAGGAGAACTTGACGACAAAGGCAGAAGATCGATGAGGAGAACTTGACGACAAAGGCAGAAGATCGATTATCAGTTTACTCTGAGGAGAGAATCCATGGATGGGTCTATTGGGGGTGGAACGTCAAGGACTAAATCTGACGACCTACTGCGATCTTCTCCATGATTAAAGTTTGCGGAAGCATTGCACTATTGTCTAGCAAACAACAAAAGAGGGATGGTACGCGGGCGTCAGTTACGGAAGGTCTGTGTAAAATAAATCTATAAGTGAATAGTGATATGCATATGGTGAAGGTACAAAGTTTTGTTTTATAGAAATGTTTTGAATAACTACTTCTGCATCATTAAATTTTAGATTCCTTTTAACGTTGATGTGCACGAATTTTTTATATACTGACTCGATAGGGACCATGTCATTTATTTGTTACACACAGTCGAATCATATTGTGTCTTAATTCTCAATTTTATACCCTTCGAAGCGATATATCTGTGTATATGTTCTATGAAGCAAAGAGTGTTTTGTTGTAAAGATTCCCTACGTTTCATAAATTGCATCTGTTTGCGCTTAATCTGCACGCACAAACGTGTGCAAATGATTTTTTTCTAAAAAACAAAATTTGAGTGGCAGATTGTGTCACTGGTCTGTTCTAGAAAGATTTGTTTCATGTGTGTTGATGAATCATGTTGTGAATTGTTCCTCGATCTCAGTGGAGATTCAAACAGATCGTCACTGTATAGGCCTGTAATGCAGGAAATTTATTTTGAAAAGCTTTGATAAAATCTTAACGCCTGCATCACTGAAGTTGTTAACAGCCAATCATGTCGAGCATCTTTGTGACTTTAAAAAACGTATGAGCAATAAACACAATTAAATAAAACTTTCACTCACGAATCTTTGAGTGCGATTTACTTCTATTCTGCTTTATTACCTTACCTCACCGTATACTATAATTTGAAGTGCTTTTATCTATCTTCGTGATTTAATCATGAAGCTAGCGGTAGTTTCGCAAGAGCTGAAGGAATTGATTAGGCAGCTATAATATTCTCTGAGTAATTCGACGTCTATCTTCTGCTCTCTATATCTATCGAAGGATGATTTCTCTTATGAGAACAGATTAAAAAGTGTATTCCTCAGGCAATTTAATGTAGCAATGTCTCTATTTATTAATGAGGTATGATAGTCCTAACGCTTACCTTTTGTCAATGAGTTGTGTTGACTTGATGTAATCAAAAGAACTTATCGGTTCTTAGTTATCTGCATAACAAAAATACAAGGGCATAGTCACTTCAATACTGTGAAATTACACTTCTGCTTTTGGTACTACACCCATGATTGTCATTTAATTATGATGGAAACTTCTTCTAACACATTTGAATGATGTTCCGAAACCATGGACATTGACTACTGAGGATTTAAAGGACAATCCTCATGGAGTGATATGATTTAAGAAAATGATTAAAGCGATTAAGTTTCTATTGTGAGAAAGCAAAAAAGATGAAAAATGAATTGCCCTTGGCTCCTAATAACTTTTGAGTTCATTGAATCTCTACCTTACCTGAATTGCTCCAAGCACCCTACGTGCACCGTATTTTTGGCGGTCGCCCTGATCCACTTCTCTTATGAGAACAGATTAAAAAGTGTATTCCTCAGGCAATTTAATGTAGCAATGTCTCTATTTATTAATGAGGTATGATAGTCCTAACGCTTACCTTTTGTCAATGAGTTGTGTTGACTTGATGTAATCAAAAGAACTTATCGGTTCTTAGTTTATCTGCATAACAAAAATACAAGGGCATAGTCACTTCAGTACTGTGAAATTACACTTCTGCTTTTGGTACTACACCCACGATTGTCATTTAATTATGATGGAAACTTCTTCTAACACATTTGAATGATGTTCCGAAACCATGGACATTGACTACTGAGGATTTAAAGGACAATCCTCATGGAGTGATATGATTTAAGAAAATGATTAAAGCGATTAAGTTTCTATTGTGAGAAAGCAAAAAAGATGAAAAATGAATTGCCCTTGGCTCCTAATAACTTTTGAGTTCATTGAATCTCTACCTTACCTGAATTGCTCCAAGCACCTTGCGTGCACCGTATTTTTGGCGGTCGCCCTGATCCACTTCTCTTATGAGAACAGATTAAAAAGTGTATTCCTCAGGCAATTTAATGTAGCAATGTCTCTATTTATTAATGAGGTATGATAGTCCTAAGGCTTACCTTTTGTCAATGAGTTGTGTTGACTTGATGTAATCAAAAGAACTTATCGGTTCTTAGTTTATCTGCATAACAAAAATACAAGGGCATAGTCACTTCAGTACTGTGAAATTACACTTCTGCTTTTGGTACTACACCCACGATTGTCATTTAATTATGATGGAAACTTCTTCTAACACATTTGAATGATGTTCCGAAACCATGGACATTGACTACTGAGGATTTAAAGGACAATCCTCATGGAGTGATATGATTTAAGAAAATGATTAAAGCGATTAAGTTTCTATTGTGAGAAAGCAAAAAAGAAAAAATGAATTGCCCTTGGCTCCTAATAACTTTTGAGTTCATTGAATCTCTACCTTACCTGAATTGCTCCAAGCACCCTGCGTGCACCGTATTTTTGGCGGTTGCCCTGATCCACCGACCGCTGCTTTCGCTCCGACAGCGCCTCACGCACCCGCCGCGGTTAATTGCTCTGTTATGCGCACACCGTGCACTAACTTCGCATACTGTACACCTGTGCATAGATTTTCCAGAAGATTCTGTTTCTCTCTTTGTCTGTTGCGTCAAATTCGTGAGTGTTTCCTTAACATTGAGTGCTCTCAGGGTCTAGTCAATGGAAAATCATGTTCATTTATTGGATGCCTATGTGCTCTCTGTCTCTCCCTTTCAAGTCTTTCACCTTCTAGTCCTGATCTGTCTCTGCCCACAGTGTGTGCAAAGCTCACCTCAGGTCTCTCTCTAGCTCTTTCCCGTTGGGTTTCATGAGCCTTGGATGATTCAGCTCCTTGGATACCATGGGAAACGCTAGATCTTAGTGGAGGTAAAATTGATTCACCCTGCAAAGTGTAGGCATGCCTATCTTGCTCTGTTACAAAGAACATTTTCTCCAATGTGTTATCTAGATAGACAACTTTGCCTAGTGTCTCAGGATCTTTGAACTCGTAGATGATGACTCTTGGGCTAGGTTTATCTGGCTTAAATCTCCAAAAGGCTTCCTCCAGTTCTCTATTCACAAATAGTTCTATGCTTTTGTTGTCTTGAGGCATCCAATCTGGAGTGATTACTCTAGTCAAGACTGACTTACCTCTGGGACTCTTGGGTTCTCGTTCTACATCTCCTTGCTCTAGGTCTCCTATCTCATTCTCGGGAATGATATTTCCAAACTCATCTATCCTATCTGGTAAGATGGTAACCACATACATGGTTCCTTCCTTATTGATATATGAACCCTCTTTGATCTTGACCACGGGGTGTTCAAGTCCAAAAGGTTGATTTGGATTTTTGAGTTGGACCACTGATCGTCTTGGACCATCGTCATAGATGTGGGCACCTAATCGGTTGGTCTTGATATATTCCAATTGTGTCTTATAGGGACCTTCTGGTGTTTGTAAATAGACAATACTTGAGGTGTGTGTGGGTCTTTCCATGCTAAAAGACATTTCTGAATCACTTGTTTCAGAACTTAGTGGGTAGGAATAACCACTTAATTGTTGTGCCCAAGACTTAGTTGTATGGTTGACACTAGCCTCAAATGATCTAATGCTTTGTCTATCCTTGCCTAGGTGTCTGCTAAATCTCAGGTTCATAAGCCTTGTCTTCTGGTCCCAAGGTTCTCTTGTATTGCTCAAAATCCTTTGGAGCTCCTTGGTTTCCTAGTCCCCACGAGCTTTCCAACGAACCCAAAATCACAACAAACGGATTTCATATGAGAAAGTTATGCCAGTTGAGGGTTCTGGGGATTAAAACAAGGAAACAGGATCCCTCAGGGAGTACCTCAGAACAGGCGATACCATACCAAATTTTCACGATACATGATACCACTATGGACGATACCACATCAAGCGATACGATACCACCAAGGCGATACCAACTTCCACGATATGATACTGGAAGTGATCACGATACGATACCTCTGATTTGCATGATACGATACCAATTTGTAAACGATACGATATCGCTTGACCTTGTGATACGATACCACTGAACCGAGACGATACGATACCAAAAATCACACGATACGATACTAAAGTAACTCATGATACGATACTGAATCTTTGAGTGATAGGATACTAAAGGATTAGAGGATATGATACGAAAACAGGAGGCGATACAATACCGAGTTGGCAATATGATACCGCTTAATCGAAGATACGATATCATGATCGACACGATACGATATCACTAGGGCGACTGCGATTGTGATACCAGCACTTGATGATACGATACCAGAATGGTATCGCGATACCTCAAGTGGGTATGCACGATATGATACCTCGACAAGTATCGTGATACAAGGGAGTTCTGCTATCGCGATACCAAAACTCAACCGAACATGATACTTGGAGTTTTTGACACCCAAATTCAGAAATTTTTGCAAATATGTGTACCTTAGGTTCTCCATGTCACTCCGATGTGCCTGTAGATGCAAGGTCACCCACCAAACTCACGATATGACATTTGTGATACCAGATGCAGGTCTTGTCACTCTACGATACTGTCACTCAGATTTTTGACGTTTTACTGGTGCAAATCTCTGTATTTCATCCACGCTTCAGCTCTAGCCTCTCTCTGAACTCCTCACATATCCAAGAATGAAGAAAAAGATGAAAAAATAGGGAATGTACTATCAAAAAGCGAAAAAAGCAGAGAAGGTGAAGATGGGAGGAGATGGTGCTGATGATGATGATGAAGGAGAAGAAAAACTTAGAAATTGAACTCAAAACTTAGCTTCCAACATTGCTACTCTACATCTTACCGTCACACGCTCTCAATGGTGCCAAATTTGGTGTCACTCTAGCACACTGGCAAGTACCAATGTGAGGAGCTTCACCTCATAAATGTCAATCCATGGAGATATGAGGACCAGTATGAAGACCATGAGCAAGTGATGACACAAGTGCATGAGTGAAAGCACACAAGCATGCACACACATATACACACACACACACACAAGGTAAGAGCAAAGAGTGGAACAATGGAAAGCCTTGATTACAAAAGAAATCTCTTACAAAGCTCAAATCTACAACAAGCTAACCTCAAAAATGAGCTCTCCAGCCATTTTTATAGTTTTTTGAGTGGTTTTGGCCCTGCCCAGACCTAGTGTCCAGCTTGGTTAAAAATTAGGTTCCAAGGCTTATTTGGGGGGTCAAATGGAATCTAAAAATTATGAAAATTGGTAGGATGATACTTCTAATACTCCTCAAGCTCAAGGACTCCTCGGCTTGAAAAAATGGAGTTGCCAAAATGGAAAATGGTATTTACAATGGTTTTTAGTGATAAAAATCACTATTTTTATAGGGATTTGTTCTGAAAATTTGACATGTGCTTCTTGGAGCTCCCGACATGCTCCTTCTTCTTGTGTGTCCACGTCTTTGATGCGCTTCCCTGCTTTGTCCTTAACCTTGAGGGTCAACACATAGCCAAAGCATTAGTGAGTATACATTGAAGATCACGGAGCTTGGAGATCAGCTAGCATCAATTGGATGCAAGATAGAAGAGGATGACATCATCCAAACAGCCCTCAATGGCTTGACGAGTGAAGAAAAGTGGAAACCTCTCATCACAAACATTATTTATAGAGATCCTCTATCAACATTCAAGGAGATTATATCAAATATTGTGGTTGAAGAGGTTTCTCAACAAGGAGAAGGCAACAAAGGTAAGGACAGCCATAGCCAAATGTTATATGCAGGTCGAGGTAGAGGAAGGAGCTCAAGAGGAGGAAGAGGAACAAGCTACAACAACACAAATTTCAGCCAACACAACTTGGAGGACAACAAGGAAAACTCAAATGATAGCACATATGGAAGAGGTTGATCAAGAAATAGAGGAAGCGGTCAAGGTTCATACAATCCTCATAAAGGTATAACATGTAATCATTGTGGTAAACTAGGACATTATGCAAATCATTGTTGCCAAAAGAATGGAAGGTTGAATGGAGGCAACCAAAGGAGCCAAAATAACTGTGCAAGTACATCAAGTGAATGAGATAAGCAAACCATGCTTGCCATGAAGCATGAGTACAAAAACTTGAGAAGTGATGATAAAAAATGGTTTATAGATTCGGGTTGCAGCAACCATATGACATGACAAAGAGATTTATTCGCAAATCTATAAGCTCCAAGTGGAAAAAGATGTGTGGGTACCAGTGATGATTTTCAACACACAATTGAGCATTTTGGAGATATCAAGCTTGGGAACAAGAAGGTATTGTCTAATGTTCATGTTCCTACTATTGCAAAGAATTTGATTTTAGTAGGACAAATGGTAGAGAAAGGATATCATGTTATTGTCAACAAAAAAGGTTTCTTTATAAAGAATCCAAAAGAAGGATTCAAGGTTGTTGTCAAGGAAGGAAAGAAGGTAGTATGTTTACTTTGGACATTCAACAACCACATGGAAAGGTGATGTATATTCAGTTTGGAAACAAGAGGATTGTTGAAATCAATTTGTGGCACAAAGGTTTTGGACATATCAACATTCCCAATATCAAGGACATGAGAAACCATGAAGTGATAAGAGGTCTTCCAAGATTCAATGATGGTGGACTACATGAGTTTTGTGAAGCATGCCAACTAGGAAAGCCAACTCGACAACCATTCAAGAAGAGCAACTATGTGGCAAGGAATGTCGTCGACTTGATATACATGGATGTATGGGGACCATCACAACAACCATTGGTGGCTAGCAATAGATGTTTTTTCACTTTTATTGATGATCATTCAAGAAAAGTATGGATGTTCTGCATAAAACAAAAATCAGATGTGTTCTCCATGTTCAAGAGATTTTAAAGCACATGTAGAAAAGGAAACAGGATGCTACATAAAGACCTTGAGATCTGATGGATGAGGAGAATATGTCTCAAAATAATTTTGAGATTTTCTTTATGAAAATTGCATCAAGGGACAATTTACATGTAGGTACATGCCTCAACAAAATGGAGTAGTTGAAAGGAAAAATAGACATATCACAGAAGTTGCAAGATGCATGCTCAATGACATGAAGGTGCCACTAAATTATTGGGCTAAAGCAGCTAATATGGCTGTTTATTTTATGAACAAGTGCACAATAGCTAGAGTGCATAATTTAACTCCCGAGGAGCACTACAAGAAAAAGGGGGCGTAGTGACGCCCCCGAATTGGAAAAAAAACGGGTATCGTCGCATAAGCGACGGTACAATTTTCGATTTTTTTTCTGTATGTGCATGTGTATGTGTGTGTATATGTATGTATGTGCATGTGCATGTATAAGTGTATATGTGTGTATGAGTATGTGCATGTTCTTGTGTATGTGTGTGTATATGTATATGCATGTATATGTATGTGTGTGTATATGTATATGCATGTATATGTATATGTGTGTATATGTATATGTATATGTATATGTATATGTATATGTATATGTATATGTATATGTACATGTATATGTGTATATGTATATGCATGTGTATATGTATGAAACATGCATGTGTATGTGGATGCATTTCCATTTGCATCCATGTGCATGCATGTGAATGCGCATGCATGTGGATGTGCATATACATGTATTTGCATATATGTTAATGTGTGTATGTGTGTGTGTGTATATATATATATATATATATATATATATATATATATATATATATATATATATATATATATATATATATATATATATATATATATATATATATATATATATATATATATATACATATGCAATAATGCATGCATGTAAGTCTTTTTATGTGGTTGTAGGAATGTTTGTGCATATGCATGTGTATATGTGTATATCTAAGTGTATGTGCACATGTATCGGTGTGTATATATGTGTGTGTATGTGCATGTGTATATGAGTATATGTGTGAAAGTGCATCTTCATCATGTATAAGTGTATGAGTGCATATCAGTAAGTGTGAGTATGCTATGTAATGAAAATAACACAATTCAAATGATCTACAAAGAATAGAAATTGTACTTACAATTGTTAGCCATACTTTTTGCTCGGTTAGCTTCTTGAATAACCTGCAATAAACAGAGAAAGAAAAGAGAGAGAGAGAGAGAGAGAGAGAGAGAATTCAAAAAGAGAAAGATGTAGAAAGAGAGAAACAGAGACAGAGGGAAACAATAAGAGAGAATTCAAAGAGAGAAACAGAGACAGAGGGAAACAATAAGAGAGAGCTTAGGCAAAACAACAACTCTGCATATACTTGCTTCAGCTCGTAAGCGCAGCGCAATTGCGAATGTCAGAGAGCTCTTCGATCGGATGCGTGAAAATGCCAATTGAAGAGCCTCCAACGTTTTAATTTTTGTCCGTCAACAGACCGTCGTGTAAGCGAAGCTGCTCGTCGTTGCATAATTGACATCTTTTAGTGTCGCTTATGCAATGGCAAGCATCGTCGCCTATGCGACGCAGAAAAGCATCGCTTATGCGACACTTTTAAGTAGTGTCATTTTAGCGACGTTGTATGGGAGCGTCGCATTCCCGTCGCATCACAAGTCGCAAAAACCGTAGTGTTATGCATCATTTAATTGAAGGTCCGTGCACGACGCTAATTACGATGCATGTTGCAATTTTATAGCGACGAAATTATGTCGCCTTAACCGTCACTATACGCTCGTATTCCTTGTACTGGAGATCTATTCCGGTAAGAAAGTTGACCTTACACATCTCAAAGTTTTTGGATGTGTGTGTTATGTTCACATCCCTCAAGAATTAAGGAGAAAGAGAGAGGCAAAGTTAGAATGTATTTTCATTGGATATTCATCCGAGTAAAAATGATAAAGGTGCTACAATCTAGTGACAAACAAGCTACAAGTCTCATGAGATGTGGTATTTGATGAGATATGACCATGGTTTGGAGACAAAGGGAAAGAGAAGATTCTTGAAAAAGATTGTGAAGATGATGGAGGCCGTGCTGTCCACAAAGAATTTCAGGAAACAAGCACTCAAATGTCAGGTCCAGAAGCCTCTACATCACTTGGAGAAAGCTCAACATGGAAGGGGAGACTAAGGAGTCATTTACCATCACCAACATCAGGTTATGGAAGATTTGAAGTTGAAAGTGCTACCCAAAATAGTTATTGAAGTGCAAGTGAAGAAGAGTATGAAGAGGTGATTACATCAAAGGTAAAGTTGAACTAGTTGAAGAAGCAATATTCAAAAGGAAATGAAAGGAGGTCTTCAAGAGCAAGGTATCCAATTCAAAGGCTGAGCTATGATAGTTTTATTGCAAAGCATTTTGCATATATGACACTAGTGGTCGATGACAAAGAACCCGATCCATATGAAGAAGCATCTACACAAAAAGAATGGCAGGAATTAGCTATGAAAGAAGAGATAAAATCTCTCAAGAACAATCACACATGGGAGCTTGTTCCAAAGGTTGAAGGTATCAAGATTGCTTCAAATAAATGGGTGTTTAAAATAAAGGGAAAAGCTTATGGTTCTCTAGCCAGACATAAAGCTAGACTAGTAGCAAAAGAATTCAAGCAAACTCATGGCATTGACTATGAAGAGACTTTCAGCCTAGTTGCAAAGATGGGAACAATTAGAACCTTGATTGTAGTGAGTGTAGGAAGGAGATGGCCATTGTACCAACTTGACATAAAAAATGCTTTTTTCAATGGTGAACTTCAAGAAGAGGTATAGATAATTCAACTGATTGGATTTGAAGATAAAAAGCATCCAGATTCTTTTTGTAGATTGAAAAAAGCTTTGTATGGGCTGAAGGTCAAACACCACATGCTTGGAACCAAAGATTGGTTGAGTACCTCACAAGTTGTGGCTATAGTCCAGGTAGTGCAGATCCCTCTCTCTACATGAAGAAAGAAGAAGGCAAGCAAGTATACATCTACATATATGTTGATGATTTCATCATAACAAGAAGTAATGTTGTAGGAATACCAGAGATAAAAAGAAAACTTGGTAGGGAGCTTAAAATTTCAGATCTTGGTGAGCTAAAATGATTTTTAGGCATTGATGGTCTGCGGGAAAGATGACATCTACATGATGCAAAGAAAGTACCTGTTGGATGTTCTTTTTAGATTTGGAATGACTGAATGCAAACCACTCACTCAAAATATGGACACAAATGTGAAGTAATGCTCAAATGATGGAGAGAAGTAACATGATGTAACTACATTCAAGAGTATTATAGGTTCATTGATCTATGCTACGATCACAAGACTAGATTTGTGTTATATCATTGGATTTCACATAGTCAATCATGCCTTGTTTTATAGATATGATGAAGAATTATAGGTGAAGGGCTTTAGTGATGTTGATTGGGCTAGTTCGAAGGAAGATACAAGATCCACTTTAGGTGATGTATTCATGATAGACAACAAACCTATCACATGGATCTTTAAGAAGCAACCTACTGTTGCACTATAATCTACATAAGTTGGATATAGAGGATTAGCCTTTGCAACTTGGGAAGCTATGTGGATTAAGAAGCTCTTGGCTGACCTTGATATGCAAGTATAGGCCATTCCAAATTATGGTGACAATGTGTCAAGCATTCACTTGACAAACAATCCAATGTTTCATGCACGAAGTAAACACATAAAATTGCATTATCATTATGTTCAAGAAAAAGTTTTGAGCAAGGCTGTGGATATAAAGTTCATCAGAACTACTAACCAGGTTGCAAGCATGTTTACAAAGTCCTTAGATGCTTCTAAGCTAAAGAGGTTCAAGGATGAAATCAACTTGTAGGATATGGCTAAAGGTGCAAGCTCACATGTGAGCTTGAGGGGGAGTGTTAAAAACAAAGAAGAAAGATCATATATATTTTTCAAAAAGAATTTTCTTCAAATAGAAGGAAAATAAAAAAATGAAAAATGGAAGCATTTACTTCAGCAAGTAGTGGAGGTTGAAAGAGAATCAATCAAAAGAGAATCAAATCCAAAAACTGAATTGGAAGAGAAGAGTGGCTACTCAAAGTAGTGGAGGAGTTATGGAGAAGACCTCTCAAACTCATCATGAGAGCTTGTGGTCGTTTGGATACAAAAGAGACAAGGAAGGACACTCAAGAATAGAGGAAGAAGGCGTTGAAGTCCCTTTTTAGGTAGTTCATTTGGTTTCAGGCATTTCATTCTCTTCAATCTCATACATTATGTTGAGTCATATACCAATTGCTAGGTAGCCTGATTGTGAGTCATATCTCTCAATATATGTATCCATTTTTAGAGTTTAAATATTCGTTGGAAAGCGTATCTCAAGAAATTCTAGTTTTTTTTATCAAATTAGTTATGATCTGTGAGTGATTCATCTTTTAATGAAGTCTAGTTTTCAGTCTAATTGAGTGCATAAGCAACCTATTTTGAGGTAGAGATTTGCCAAACCAAAGCTACTCCAAATTGCATGTTTGATAGCTTATTTGAAATCTATTAGTGTCTAGTTTGAGTGACCAAATCGCAAGTTCAATATATTCTTTAGTTGATACTGGGTTTCATTTTAAGGTTTAGTTGTAGGTAAAAGTCTTGATCCTGAGAAGGTCTTCTACACTTTCCACTGTGAATAGGAGAGGAATTCTCCAACAATATCAACGTTCCTAAGCTCAAGGACACGAGCAACCATGAAGTGGTAAGAGGTCTTCCAAGATTCAATGATGCTGGACTACATGAGTTTTTTGAAGCATGCCAACTAGGAAAGCAAACATGATAATCATTCAATAAGGGCAACTATGTGGCAAGGAATGTCCCCAACTTGATACACACGAATGTATGGGGACCATGACAACAACCATCGATGGCTAGTAATATATATTTTTTTACTTTTATTTATGATCATTCAAGAAAAGTATGGATGTTCTGCATAAAACAAAAATCAGATGTGTTCTCTATGTTCAAGAGATTTAAAGCATAGGTAGAAAATGAAACAAGATGATACATAAAGACCTTGACGTCTGATGGAGGAGGATAATATTTCTCCAAAGAATTTTCAGATTTTCTTTATGAAAATGCCATCAAGCAACAACTTACATGTAGGTAAACACCTCAATGAAATAGAATTGTTGAGAGGAAAACTAGACATATCACAAAAGTTGCAAGATGCATGCTCAATGAGATGAAGGTTCCACTAATTTTATCTCCCAAGGAGTTTTATTCCGATAAGAAACTTGACCTTACACATCTCAAAGTTTTTAGATGTGTTTGTTATGTTCACATTCCTCAAGAACTAAGGACAAAGATGGAGCCAAAGTTAGAAAAAATTATTTTCGTAAGTTATTTGTTAGAGCAAAAGGGATATAGGTGCTACAATCTAGTGACAAAGGAGCTACAAGTCTAATGAGATGTGGTATTTGATGAGCTAAGACCATGGTTTGGAGACAAAGGGAAAGAGAAGATTCTTGAAGAGGATTGCGAAGATGATGGAGGTAATGTCCAAGAAGAATTTCAGCAAATAAGCACTCAAATATCAGGTCCAGAAGCTTCTACATCACATGAAGAAATCACAACATGGAAGGGGAGACTAAGGAGTCATTTCTCATCACCAACATCAGGTTACGAAAGATTTGAAGCTGAAGGTGTTGCCCAAAATAGTGATGCAAATGCAAGTGAAGAAGAGTATGAAGAGATGATTATGCCAAAGGTAAAGTTGAATCAGTTGAAGAAGCAATATTCAAAAGGAAATGAAAGGAGGTCTTTGAGAGCAAGAAATCCAATTCAAAGGGTCAGCTAGTTTTATTGCAAAGCATTTTGCATATATGACATAGGTGGTCAAAGACAAAAGACCTAATGCATATGAAGACACATGTAAAGAAAAAGAATGGTAGGAAGCTATGCAAGGAAAGATAAAATATCTCAAGGATAATCACACATGGGAGCTAGTTCCAAAGGCTAAAGGTATGAAGATTGTTCAAAACAAATGGGTGTTTAAACTAAAGAGAAATGATGATGGTTCTCTAGCTAGGCATAAAGCTAGACTAGTAGCAAAAGGATTCAAGCAGATTCACGGCATCAACTATGAAGAGACTTTCAGCCCAGTGGCAAAGATGGGAAAAATAAGAACCTTGATTGCAGTGAGTGCAACAAGGAGATGGCCATTGTACCAACTTGACATAAAAGATGCTTTTCTCAATTGAGGACTTCAAGAAGAGGTATACATGAGTCAACCGATTGTATTTGAAGATAATAAGCATCTAGATTTTGTTTACAGATTGAAAGAAGCTTTTTATGGGATGAAGTAAGCACCACATGCTTGGAACCAAAGATTAGTTGAGTACCTCACAAGGTGTGGGTATAGTCCAAGTAGTGCAAATTCTTCTCTCTACATGAAGAAAGAAGAAGAAAAGCACCTATACATTTGTATATATGTTGATGATCTCATCATAACAAAAAGTAATGCTGCAGGAATACAAGAGATAAAAAGAAAACTTAGTAAGGAATTTAAAAATTCAGACTTTGGTGTGCTGAAATATTTTTTTGGCATTGAGCTAGTGTATGGGAAAGATGGCATCTACTTGATGCAAAGAAAGTATCTGTTGGATGTTCTTTTCAGATTTGGAATGAGTGAATGTAAACTCCTCACTCAACTGATGGACACAAATGTGAAGCTATGCTCAAATGATGGAGAGAAGTTACATGATGTAACTACATAGTTATAGGTTCATTGATCTATGCTACAATCACAAGACCAAATCTGTGTTATATCATTGTAGTTCTTTCTCAATTTATGTAAACTCCATCAAGTTAACATTTAAATTCAGCCAAATGAGTGCTAAGATATGTGAAGCACACAATCAGTCAGACCTTGTTTTATAGATATGATGAATAATTGTAGGTGATGGGCTTTAGAGATGCTAATTTGGTTCATTCAAAGGAAGATAGAAGATCCACTTTAGATTATGTATGCGTGATAGGTAGCAAACATATCACATGGAGCTCGAAGAAGCAACCTATTGTTACACTATCATCTACAAAAGCTGAATATTGACGATTAGCCTTTGCAACTTGTGAAGCTATATGGATTAAGAAGCTCTTGGCTGATCTTGATGTGCAGGTAGAGACCATTCCAATTTATGGGGAAAATATGTGTAACATTCACTTTACAAAAAATCCAATGTTTCATCCATGAAGTAAGCACATAGAAGTGCATTATCATTATGCTTGAGAAAAATTTATGAGCAAGGATGTGGATATAAGGTTCATTACAACTAATGAAAAAGTTGTAGACATTTTAAAAATTCCTTAGATGCTTCTAAGCTAAAGAGGTTCAAGGATGAAATCAACTTGCAGGATATGGCTGAAGGTGCAAGCTCACATGTGAGCTTGATGGGGAGTGTTAAAAATAAAGAAGCAAGATCATATATATTTCACAAAAGGATTTTATTCAAAAAGAAGGCAAATAAAAAATGAAAAATGAAAGCATTTACTTTGGAAAGTAATGGAGGCCAAAAGATAATCAACCAAAAGAGAATCGAATCCAAAAACTGAACTGGAAGAGAAGAGTGGTTGCTCAAAGTAGTGGGGGAGTTATAAAGAAGAGCTCTCAAACTCATCATAACATCTTGTGGTCACTTGGCTATAAAAGAGGCAAGGGAGGACACTCAAGAATAGAGGAAGAAGGCACTGAAGTCCCCTTGTAGGTAGTTCATTTGGTTTCAATCATTTCATTTTCTTCAGTCTCATAGACTATGTCTAGTCGCTCACCATTTCAGGGTAGTCTGATTGGGAAAGCCATATTTGTCAATGTATGTACCTAGTTTGAGAGTTTAAATATTTGTTGGAAAGATTATCTTCCACACTTCTTCTATCCAAAATAGTTTTGTCAAATTCATCATGTTCTATGAGTTATTCAGGTTTTAGTGAAGTCTAGTTTAGCCTAACTAAGTGGACAGGTAGCCTATCTTGAGGCAAAGAGTTGCCAAACCAAAACTACTCCGAATTGAGTGTTTAATGGCTCATTTCAATTGATACCGATTTTCATTCCAAGGTTCAGTTATAGGTAACATTCTTGATCTTGAGAAGGTCTTCTACACTTTCCATTGCACATAGGAGAGGAATTCTCCAATATGTGTGTGTGTATGTGTGTATATATGTATGTATTTGTGTATTTTTAGTATATTTTATTACTTTTAATAATATTATAGCATAAATATTTTTATTCTTTTAATTTGTTTATTTTCAAGAGCTAAAAAAAATGAGAGCTTTATGTGACTCCTACTTGTGATTTCTTCTAATAAAATGGAAGTAACATTAGAAACCAAGAGCTCTAGGAGTGGGTCACATTTAGAGTTTACATCTGATGCATGTGAATGTAGATCCAGAGATCTTGGTATCTACTACTCTCTAAAAGATACTCTTGGAGGTCTACGCCATCCATAATTCACTAATAATTCATCACCAAGACATAATGAAGTAATAGCATTGATAGCTAAGTATCTCTTACATCTCCACTCATGTATGATGATGCATATGTGTGGTTATATGTATGTATATTTATCTATATGTATGTGTATGTTTATGTGTGTGTGCATGTGTGTGCATATGTGTGTATGTATGTGTGTGTATGTATGTATATGCAACTATGTGTATGTGTGTGTATATATGTGCATGTTTGTGTGTTATGTATGTTGTGTGTATGATTGTATGTGTGTATGTAATTATCTTACATTTATAAAGCCTAAGAGCTTTGCTAAATCTTACGCACTACACACACATTTGTCACTACACATAGAGACTAATATATGAACTCATACTTGATAATCTCTTTGAGGTTATCTTGGATAAATGTAAAATTCAAAAGGGGCTGATGGAATCTCATGATATTAGGAACTTAATTCCATGAATCTAGTGATTGGGAATCAGTTTTAATCACTCGCCAAATGTAGGGACACTTTGAGGTGAAGAAGACTCAAATTCAAATTCAAATATGTGTATAAATACACATGATTTTAGTCATGGGATAGTAGAGAACTTTTGTGAGGATTTGAGAAACTTTTTTTAGCTTAGAGTAAGCCCTCACTATCTATGTGTATTCCACTACACTCTCTCTATATCATATCTGAAATAGCATTCATACTTTGATTAAGTTCATTCAATAAGTTTCTCTCTACTATCTGTCTTAGTATCTTCATCATTATAGTCAGCATGTTCAATCACTTTCTCTACATGTACTCCTTGAATTGTGATAGTTTAGCTTAGGGTATTTATATTGAATTTTCTAGTATTTATAATTTGAATTTCATCAAGTTTAGTTTAGTAGATCTTGGGGTATAGAGTTAAGAAGGTGACTATGTTTGGATACATTCTAGACTGTGGAAAGTTTGGATGACCCACCTAAATTGATAAACTTATTTCTCCTTTTATCGTGCAGATAAAATCATGAAAAGACTTTCATTGGTTAGATAAACACTTCAACTAGATGTGTGCAAAATCTCTTTAGTCAATTCTTACCAAGTTGTGAGCTCTAAGCATAACATTGAGACCTTCTCTTCCCAAATAGAACTTTTTCAGATTTCTTGCATCTAGAAGTTATCTATTTGATGCAAACATTTGATAGTGATGCTCTAAATATCTTGGTGGTTCTATACATACTCTTAGGAAGCTAAGGAAGTCTATGAAGCATCTGTTAAGCTAGATTGTTTGGTGTAGAGCAAGTTTATTCTAGCACCAACGCATCTCTAGACATATCACATCACCTCCTCACAACAGTATCAAAGAAATTAGACATCATGGGTGATGGATTCCCATCATCCATAGAGAAATTGGATTGAAGTAATTATTCAACTTGGTCAATCATAATTATTCAGCTTGATCGATGGAATAAATATTGAAAATGTGAACTATGCAAGCTTTAGGTGGACAGAGAGGTCAAAAGACCTTAATATGGACAAAACCCATGATTTGGATAACTTGGAGAGGTTTCAAGATCAGCCAAGCCAATCCCAAGGTGTTAAAAGTTGGGAGAGGCATCCCAAAGCTATAAAAAGAGCTGGAGAGTCATCAAATGCATCGAAGTCTTGTAGGTCATTGAGGACCAAGAGACATATACTCAAGGAGGCTCAAGGAGAGAGTCATCCAAGGCTCATGGAGCTGAAGTAGAGCTGTCCATGCTAGCAAAACATAGAGGAGGGTGTTATATACACAGAGGAGGAGTAAGAAGGAGTTATCAAGCCCACACCCCCTCTAGTCCCTTCTAGGTATAGACATGGTCTGCTTGTAAGAGTTGTAACTCTTTTTATACATGCGGAATTCAAGAGATTTAAAGTGCATTCAATAGCTTATGTATGTATCTTAATTTACGTGAGAGGAATTCTTAAAATTAGTTTTCTATGTAGATAAAATGGTGTATTCTTGTAACCCTAATTTCTACATATCCTACATTTGTGCTTAGTCTATATTGTACATTCTTGTTGACTGACCATAACATATCCATTTGAAGTGCTCTATAGCTTCTTAGAAATCTTATAAACCACACTAAATGTGGATAAAAGTGCAAATGATTTGGATCACTGTAACACGGGTGAATTGGAGTTTTGATGTATGGTAGCAAAAAAGGTGTATGAAGGGACCTAGTTATTGGGTTCATTTCAATTCTAGTGTGCAAAAATGAGGGATTAAAGTATCAGAGTAGGAAACATCTTTTGAGGACTCTAGGAGAATGAACCAAAGGCTTGGACATCAAGGCTAAGAGGTACATTTTTGTGTAACTCTATTTTCCCATTCATTATGGTAGATCTAGTTCAAAGAGTGGAGTTTCTTGACAAAGACAACTATCAGCCACGGAGATTTAGAGTCATTGAATATATCATGAGAAAAAATTTATGGTCTATGTTTTGTGCATATGAAGATAAGTCCCATCTAGATCCCCAGAGATCCAAAGTCACGAATCTAGAATTAAAGTTGTTGAAGGATCAGGAGGAAAGGAATAGGAGAGCTATCTTCTACATATCATAGGTAATATCTAACACTATGATTGTTCATATATCAGATTTGGATCATGCTAGAGATGTTTGGGAGGCCTTAGAGAAGATATATGCCGCTTCCACAAGAAGTAGATAGATGCAGCTCAAGAATGAACTCCATTCCTTGAAGAAGGGTATTGGTAAGTCTATTGTTGAATACACCTTTAGGGTGAAGGATTTCAGGGAGCAATTGGCATCCATTGGCTGAAAAATAGATGAGGAAGACTTGTGTAGATAGGAATGCAGATGGCAGCTTGTCCAAGTACAAGGTTAGACTAGTAGCCAAAAACTTCACATGGAAACAAGGGGTAGATTATGAGAACACTTTTAGACTTGTGGCAAGAAAGGCTACCATTAAAGCTCACATAGCCATATGTGCAACAAGGAGGTGGCCTATCTACAAAAAAGACATAAAGAATGCTTTCTTGAATAAAGAGTTACAAGATGTGTTCATGAAACAATCTCAAGCATATGTAGATTTGTAGCATCCTACCTATGTATGCAGGTTGAAGAAGGCCTTCTATGGCTTAAAGCAAGCCCCAACGGCTTGGAATAAAGGACCAGTGGACTTCTTGAAGAGATGTAGTGTCTCTCCAAGTGATGCAAATCCATCCTTGTTGTAAGGAATTGAACTCACAACCTCTTGGTTAGGAATGTGATGGGCTAACCACTTGCCCCAAAAGCCATGGTTGAGGATTACTTCCTAATCCTCTCTCTTAGGGTGTAGTTCAACCATCTCCTATCTGTCAAGGATGTGGTTCAACCTTCTCCTACCTATCACTTTATTACATTCTTCCCCCCTTGGTCAATCATTGTCCTCAATGATCTGCTCTTGTATCCCTCTATCCTCGATGATCAGCCCCTTGAACTCCCTAGGTGCCCTTGAATTGATGTCCCTCAACCTCGCACAGTTTCTTGAACCTTGTTCGCGACCCTTGGTCTCTTGAACCCTTGCTCTCAACCTTGGTGTCTTGAACCTTCTTGTTCGCAACCTTGGTGTCTCGAGCCCTTGTTCTCAACCTCAGTCTTGAACCTTGTTCTCACCCATGATTGGTATCTTGAACACTCAATCAAGTGCCACCCCAGGATTCCCAAGGAATTCACACTTACAAGCTAACTCATTGGAAAGTTCTTTCCGAGAGCTTTCCAACGGTATATTACACGCCTCAATCAGATCTACGGATTGAGAGATACACCCCAATCATTGTAAGGTCCATCCTTGAAACCGACACGCGCGCCTTCCACAATTCCTACCCTTTCACATAGAGGATGCCCAAGCGCCTTTTTTAGAGGCCATTGGATCATTCCACCTTGCCCAAGCCTACTTCCTAGGCTCTGATACCAATGTAAGGAATTGAACTCACAACCTCTTGGTTAGGAATGTGATGGCCTAACCACTTGCCGCAAAAGCCATGGTTGAGGATTACTTCCTTATCCTCTCTCTTAGGGTGTAGTTCAACCATCTCCTATCTGTCAAGGATGTGGTTCAACCTTCTCCTACCTATCACTTTATTACACTTGTATATGAGGAAAACAAATGATAGGATATGTTTGCTATGCATATATGTAGATGATCTTCTTGTGACAGATGATGATGTACAGATAAGAACCATCAAAGAGAAGCTTAGAAGAGAGTTCAAAATCTCAAATTTATGTGTGCTAAAGTACTTTGTTGGCATTGAGGTGATCTATGGGAAAGAGGTTATCTATCTCTCTCAAAAGAAGTATATTCTAGATGTGTTGTTTGGGTATGGCATGATAGATTTCAAACCAATAGTTCAACCTATGGATTCAAATGTAAATTTAAGCAAGGAAGATGGTAAGAAGCTAGAAGACCTTGCACTATACAAGAGCATTGTAGGATCATTGATCTATGCTACACTCACAAGGCCGGACTTGTGCTACATAGTTGGAGTCTTATCTCAGTTCACGCATGCAACCATAGATACACATATCATTCATTCAAAGAGAGTATTAATGTATGTGAAGAGTATAGTTAACCATGGGTTGCTATACACATATGATGAAGAACTTCAATCAAGAGCATGGAGTGATGCAAATTGTTCAGGGAGTGTTTATGATAGAAGGTCAACTTCTGGCTATGTTTTCATGCTAGGTAGAAAAGCAATCTCATGGATGAGCAAACAAAAAACAGCCCACAATTGCATTGAGTTCAACACAGCCTAAATATAGAGATTTAACTCTTAGTACATATGAAGCAATCTGGCTAAAGAAGCTCTTCAAAGATTTTGACATACAACTTGAACCAATTCCAGTTTATGAAGGTAATATGTCAAGCCTACATCTTGCTAACAATCCCATGTATTCTGCAAGGAGAAAGAACATTGAGGTGCATTACCATTATGTAAGGGAAAAGTTTAAAAATGGGGACATTAATGTTCATTTTATAGGTACAAAGGACCAAGTTGTAGATATATTCACCAACAGCTTGGATGTGATCAAGTTGACAAAGTTCTCAAATGATATGAGCTTACTTAATATGGACATTACCACCTTAAGCTTGAGGGGGAGTGTTGAAGATGTGAACTATGCAAGCCTTAGGTGGACAAAGATGGCAAAAGACCCTAATATGGATAAAATTCATGACTTGGACCACTCAAGGAGGTTTCAAGGTTGGCTAAGGTGTTGAAACATCAATCTTACACTATGCTTGAGATGGATTTGATCTACATCAAAAGCTATTGTTTGAATTACATTGAAAGAATATCCGTTGGAGAGTTCTTTTACCTATGCTCATTTATTTTATTGTTTTGAGAGATTTTTGATGGTTCATTTACCGTTGTAAAAGCCTAGAGCTTTTCACATGTAAAAGTAGAAAAATTGAGCTAATATTACACGAATTTTTGGTGTTTGAGTTGTATTTAATCAATTAATCAATCACCTAAAACTAGATCAAACAAGATTTTCACTTTTCCTAGATTGTAGGAAAGTGAATTGATTCCCTCCAACAACCATTCCCACCTTCATTTGAATTACAAATACACTTGTAGAACTAGTGGAGCACTTCCAAAGTCTATATAAAGACTTCAAATCACTTGTACAATACATGGAAGCAATATACATACACTTTTGACCATCATTGTTTTGCTCCTTCATTTTTTGGATCATCTTCTTCGCGAACAGTAAGCTTGCAAAGGCTATTGTTCTCTTTACAAAGCTCCAAATAGGATGTGACATGGCTCATTGAAAGGGTATTAGTACCTAGTTTATGCATATGAATGTTTAAACAATTTGGTTTAGTAGATTGGAAGAAATCTGAGTTTTACTGTCTCAAGGTCAATCTCTATGTATTCCTGAAAAATAGGAGGTACTACCATTGAGTGTCTAATACATTCCAGTAGCATATTTTGCTTATTCCTTATACTCTTGTGCATTCTATACACTCAACCCTATGTGTATCACTCCCACAAAAGGATTTTTTCTAATTGTAATCATGCTATTCCTTATGCTCTTGTGCATTGTATACACTCAACTCTATGTGAATCACTCCCAGAAAAGGATTTTTTCTAATTGTAATCATGTTGATCGCTATGATCATTTGAAGTTCGTTGTCTCATCCAAAGATAGTAACTTCTTTTAGCTAGCCAATGCACAAACCTATCTGTTTTGCATCGACTCTTTCTCCTTGATGCTCCAAAGTACAGTGCATTTTTATGCACTTATCGCATGCCCATAAGGTCTATTTGAATCTCCATAAGCTCAAGGTCTTGTCTTGTGTCAGTTGGCTAGATCAAACTTTGTCGCTTCACAACTCACTTTTCTACCTCCTACAAGCTTCCCCAAGTTCTTTCAGTGGTATCAAATCTAGACCAAGATGGGTGACGACTTCCTTTGATGATCGAAGCTTGATCGACACAACTATGCGGCTTCGCAAATCAGAATGGAGGCCTATTTCCAAGGTAGAAATCTTTATGGAATTGTAGTTGGTGATGAAGTTTTGCCTATTCCAAGATCCAAAGGAGGACATCACAAGAGGAGACAGATAAGCTCACACTTTGGTGTGCAAGGGATGCTCAAGCAAGGTCGTACATACTAAAATCTATCTCTAACTTTGTATTACCACATATTAGCGGATGCAAGACATCTCAAGAGAATTAAGATACCCTAGAGACTTTCTTTTTTGCTAGCACCAGAGTAAGAAAGAATCATCTTTGGAACGAGTTCAACCAAATGTAGAAGATACCTAAACAACCCATCATAGATTTTGTTCCCAAAGTCAAGGAGGTTGCGGATGAGTAAGCATCCATTGGAGAGCTGGTTGAAGAAGAAGTCATCATGAGGCAAATCCTCAATGGAATTCGAAGTGATAAACAATGCCTATCCTTCACCACAACTTATGATCTCATCATGGATGTTCAAACTCCAGAATTCAACATCTTTCTTAGAAAACTGTTCAATCAAGAGGCTAACAATAGAATAAAGAAAGGTAGCTCCTATCATGGTAATTCAACTAGTGCTCCATATGCAGATAAGAAGGATAAGAAGCCAAAAGGCAAGAAGAAGAAAGAAGATGAAGAGGAGACTTCCCAAGCCAACTTCGCAAGCAAGAGCAAGTGGAAAGGGAAGAAGAAAGGGCCAAAGCATGACAAATCCAAAGTGCAGAATGTTCATCCTTGTGCCATTTGCGATAAGACCAATCACACCATTGAGAATTGTTGGTTCAATGGGAAGACCGAGAAAGGAAGTGGAAGAGGTGGATATGGCAGCAATAGAGGCAGAGGTGGACACAACTTCAACAATAGCAATAAAGTCCATAATAGAAGGGACTTCAACAATTATTTAGAAGATCAATCACATGAAGACTTATTGCTTCTTATGAATCTAAGCCACAAAGAAGGTCAAGAAGATGATCATTTGTTCTACATAAATTCAGGATGTTCAAATCATGTTGTAAGAAACATTGCTCTTCTATCTGATT
The DNA here is from genome assembly GCA_020310875.1 of Ceratopteris richardii. NCBI lineage: Eukaryota > Viridiplantae > Streptophyta > Polypodiopsida > Polypodiales > Pteridaceae > Ceratopteris > Ceratopteris richardii. The sequence goes on along the minus strand of CM035420.1, from coordinate 32,005,425 downwards.
TGGAAAGTCCAAAGCATAGACATGAAGTGAAAATAGGGGATGATATGAAGCATAATGTGGAGAAGATTGGTAATGTCAAAGCTTCCAATGGCAAGACAAAAATTTTGAGTAAGGTTTTCCATGTACCCACTATCACTAAAAACCTGATAAGTGTAGGCCAAATAGTTGAAAAAGGCTTGCAAGATAGGTTCGCCCAACATGGAGCTTTTGTGGAAGTTCCATGTTAAGGGTTCAAGAAGATAGCCAGAGGTGAGAATAATGGTAGGCTCTTTACTTTTGAACTAGGAGAAACCAAGAACATAGCTTTATTCAACTTTGGGTCTATAACCCTAAGTGAGCTTGAAGTGTGGCATAAGATACTTGCTCATGTGAATGAAAGAGCCTTGAAGGATATGTGCAGGGATCAAAGTGTTCTTGGACTAGTAAACATATCAAAGCAACACATGATCAAGAGATGTGATGCATGTCATATTGGGAAGGCACAAAGACAAACATTCAACCACAACGGTTACACCCACAACAACTTATTGGACTTAGTACATACAGATGTATGGGGACCAAGCCAAGAACCTTCATTGGCAGGCTCAAGGTATTATGTCTGATTTATTGATGATCATAATAGATGTGCTATTCTACACTTCATCAAAAGTAAGAATGAACTGTTTGATTGCTTCAAAACGTATCTAGAACATGTGGAGAATCATACAGGTAGATCACTCAAGAAGCTCAGATCTGATGGAGGGGAAGAATACTTCTCCAAAGAGTTTGACGAGTTCTTGCAGGATAAACATATCAAAAGGGAAGTGACTACCAGCTACTCTCCTCAACTGAATGAAATTGCAAATACGAGAAACAAGAAATTAGTTGGATCAGTTAGAACAATGCTTGAAGAGAAGAGGTTGCCTTGTCAATAGACTACCATCCGAATCGCTTCAAGGTATGACTCCTTATGAAGCATGGCATGGAAGAAAACCTAGTCTTGGACATTGCAAGGTTTTTGGTTGTTTAGATTATGTTTATGTACAATCACAAATAAGAGTTAAGCTAGATTAAAGGGAAATAAAGGAAGTGTTTATTGGCTATGACTCAACTCAGATGGGCAATAGGTTCTATAATCCTTCAACCAAGAAATTCACTATAGGCAGAGATGTTGTGTTTGAAGAACACAGGTCTTGGTATGATGAAGGCAAACAAAAGGTAACTCTACTATATGATCTTGATTCGGATCCTCATCAATTAGGAAGCAAGCATAATACATACGTCCAAGATCCAAGAAGAGATCCAGATGATGACCAAGATGAAATGGAAAAGAACAACAAACTATGGAAGTCAAGAGGCAAAGCAAAGACGCCAGCGATCAGAGAATGCTCCAAACAAGCACCTAGTAGATCAATAAGAAAGAAGAAACAATTAGAAAGGTATGGATATGATTCTACATTTATTACAAAGCATTCAATATACGTGGCAAAGGATTCGATTTCAGAAGAACCGCCAACATATGAATAGGCAAAGGGAAACTCTAATTGGGAAAAGGCCATGCAAGAGGAAATAGATGCATTGAAGGAGATGGAAATCTGGGATTTGGAAAGCAAGATTAGTTGCCAAAGGATGCTCACAAACTCATGGTATGGACTATGAGGAAACATTCTCACGAGTTGCAAAGATGACTACAATCAGAACATTGCTAAGTCTAGTTGCTGCAAGGAATTGGAGACCCCTCCAAGTTGATGTGAAAAATGCATTCTTAAATGGTTGGATAAGTGAAGAGGTATACATGTCAAAACCACCAAGTTTTGAAAACTCTAATCATACATCTTATGTTTGCAGATTTAAGAAAGCATTGTATGGATTGAAACAAGCTCCTAGAGCTTGGAATTATAGGCTGGTTACATACCTTCAAGATCAAGGGTTCAAACCTAGCAACTCAGATCCTTCTCTATTCATGAAAAGGGATCACAATGAGGTTATCTATCTATGTGTATATGTAGACAATATTATTGTGATAGGTGATGATGTAAATGGCATTCAAAGGATCAAGACACACATGCAAGAGGAGTTCAAAATCAGTGACTTAGGTGAGCTCACATATTTCCTAGGTATGCAAGTCATGTACAAAAATGAAGGAATCTATTTGACTCACAAAAGATACATCCAAGATCAAGTTCAAGCTCAAAATGGAGAATACTAAACCGATAGGTACACCTTTAGATATGAATCATAAACTAATTGTTTATGAAAGTGAGAAAATTGAAGACGTTAAAGAATATCAAAGCTTGGTAGGTAGCTTGATATATGCTACTCATACAAGGGCAACCATCTCATATAGTGTGGGAGTGCTTAGTCTGTTCATGCACTTGCCAAGAAGATCACACATGGATGCAGCTAAGAGAGTACTTAAGTATCTCAAAGGTACAATCAGAAGTACTTCTAGTTACTTAGCATTTGCAGGTTCAAAGCTAGTCTTAGAGCTTAATGAAATTTAACATATGGATACTAGTCACTTTTATCTATTATTTCAAATTACAATATAGCAATTGGATGCATATACATAGCAAAATTGTAAGAACACATTCACTATAATGATGAATATACTAATGCAAATAGTAGAGACAAAACTACTCAGTGAACTTAATCAAATTATGAAGGCCATTGCACATATGATAAAGAGAGAGCATAGTGGACTACACATAGGTAGTGTGGGTGCAATGTAAGCTCACATGTGTTGCTCAAATCCTCTTAGACGTGCTCTACTATCTCATGACTAAAATCATGTGTATTGATACAAATACTGAATTTGAATTTGAGTCTTCTTCATCTAAAAGTGACCCTACATTTGGAGAGTGACTGAAATTTATTCCCAACCACTAGAGTCCTAGAATGAAGATCCTAATAGCATGAGATTTTGTCATCCCCTTTTGACTTCTACATTTATCCAAGATAACTTCAAAGATATTAATAAGTATGAGTTCACATGTGAGTCTCTATGTGTAGAGACAAATGTGTGTGTAATCATTAAGCCTTAGCAAAGTGCTTAGGCTTGCAAAAGGTGCCAACAGCTCCTGCTCAAGCCTAAGAAGCTTGAGCCTTCAATCCTTCAAGATCTATTTAATTTTCTTCCATCCAATGCCTTTGTCATCATATCTGCACATTGTTGATGGGTTATCACATACAAGAGTTGAATCTCTTTGCTTAAAATATTTTCTCTGATATAGTGATAATGAACTTCTATATGTTTAGTCCTGGCATGATAGATCGGGTTAGTAGCAAGATGTAATGAACTAACATCATCTCCAAATATATGTGGAGTGGAAGTGTTCAAGCCTAAATCAGAATATAGGGTCTTAATCCACATAGCTTCTTGTGTAGCATTTGCAAGTCCTCTATAGTCAACTTCTGTTAATGAAAGAACAACTATGGGTAGCTTATTTGAAGACCATGAGCTGAATTTTGTACTTGCAAAAGTAAGGTATCCATATGTGCTTCTCCTATCATCTTTAGAGCTTGCCCAATCTGCATTATAGCAGAGTTTTACATCTATATTTGATGTGTATGGATAGTATAGTTGCTCATTGATTGTGCCCTTCAAATACTTTAGGATTCTCTTGCTTGCTTCCATCTGAGGCTTCCTTGGAGTATGCATGAACTCAGTCAACACACTTACTCCATAAAATATATATACTCTAGTTAATGTATCATAATTTAAACTTCCAATTATACTCTCATAGCTAGCTATATCTTCAAGTAACTCACCTTCATGAGCACTAAACCTCAAATTAAATTTCCATGTGAGTACATGAAACCTTTATGTTCTCTAGTTTTGAGTTAAGAGAGAATAGCTTTAATGTATTTTCTTGTATGTGAGAAATATACCTTTCTCTGTGTATACTACTTTCAAGCCTTGAAAGTATGTGAGCAATCCAAGGATACTAATCTTGAATTCTTCCTGTTGATATATTTAGGTAGTGATGTGTGTGAACACTCTAGGACCGTTGGAGCACTTTTTTCCCTCTTTAGGAGGTTTTTTTCCCCCGACTTGTATATACGCCTATTGCCCTAATGGGCTACTTATCTTTGTACATTCTCTAGTAATACATTCAGTCTTGTGTGTTGTGCTCCAAGCTTCTTCTTCTTCCTTGTGCTGTTCGCGTGCATCTGCAGACATCTAACTCCAATAATTGGTATCAGAGCAGGTCACCGCTTCATCTAGGGCGTCATCTACACCTCTCCGATTGCAGTCTCAGATTTGCACAAAATTTGATGAGCATACTTAGGGTGTTTCAGATATCAACACAGCTTCGCTGTGTGGTGCCAAAATCGCGATCTGAGCTTGTTTCGGCCTCCGAACGCACTATCACGGCACTTATGCACGCTATTTTGTCTTTTTGTGCCAAAGGTATATACCAGTTTCTATTCACCAGGATAAGCGTCTCGAAGTATGCTACAGGTCTAGTGGAATTTGACTGAGCAGTTCCGTTCAACTTTTTGAGATACACTCAATTTTCTGCAGCAAGGTATTTTAGTCACTGGCCATGGCTGAAAGTAGCGATGTATTTTGTATGTTGGTTGTTGAGGATAAGTTGGATGGTACCAACTACCCATTATGGGCTTATATGATGCGACATATATTGGTTGCAAAAGGACTGTGGAACATTGTGCAGGGTGTTGAAAAACGTCCTGTTACACCTGCGACTACAGGTACTGCAAATACAGGTGCTCAAGCTGATGGAGATGGTGTCGAAGATGATATTCTGCAGATTCCTATTTGTGCTTCTGTTTCTGTTGCACCTACTGCAAAGCAGATTTGTTGGGATGGCAGAGATGCCCAGGCACATGCATTGATAGCTTTGTCTGTCAAACGTGCCATTATTCCTCATATTCGCTCTTGCAAAATAGCAAAGGATGCCTGGGATACCACATTGTACTAGGCTAGGAATGAGGCTCGTGTTGCTTACCTTCGAAAACAGTTGGAGAGTGAGCACATGAATGAAGGTGATTCTATGGACAGTTTTTTGATAAAGATCAAAGACTTGAAGGAACAGTTGATTTCTGCTGATGGGGTTATACCAGATAGCTCACTTGTGTAGACCATTCTGAATGGTCTTCCTTATTCATATCAGAGTTTTGCTTCTACTCTTCGATTGATGTTGAAAGGCAATCCAAATGCCTTGTCATTTAAGGAGTTAGTCTCTGTTCTGTTGCAGGAAGATCAGTCTAGGCAGAACAGGTCCATTATGCGTGTTGCAGATCAAGCTTTCCTGGCTAGTCAGAAGGGCAAAGGAAAATGGAGCTCTTCTACTAGTAAGCAGAAATCTGGAAATGCTGCACATTTGAAGAACCAGGATAAAGATGAGAAGAAATCAGAAAAGCAGAAATTGTTTTGCAAGTACTGTAAAGGGAATGGTTATATCATAAAGAACTGTCCAAAACTCGCTCCAAAAGAGGCAAACAAAAAGGAGGCAGGAATGGTTGTTGCAGAAGCCTCTACACCAAAAACAGAGTCTGCTAATCTTGTGCAGGAAGAAGAATGGGCTTTTACTACTTTTTGCAATTTTGACCCATCTTCTCATGAGCAGTGCATGTCTATAGTGGACTCAAATGTTTGGTACTTTGATAGTGAGGCGACCAGACATATTACCTTGCAGTGCAGTTTCTTCTCTTCACTCGAGCCTGCCCCTACAGGGAATACTATCACATGCACTAACAACTCCTCTTATCGTGTTATGGGAGTTGGTAAGATCATTCTGACTACTGCTGATGGTAGCTGTTTCACCTTGTCGGATGCTTTATTTGTGCCAGGGATCAAGAAGAATCTCTTATCAGTTTCTGCATTAGCCAAGATCGGCTTGGCTGTGAAATTTGTTGATGACAGATGTACAGTTCATGATCTGTCAAATGGAGATGTTATTATTGCTTCTGGCATTTTATGTCGTGGGCTGTATAAGCTCATAGACTATGAAAGATCTGTAAATGCTTTGGCATGTGCAGTAAATGATTCTCAAGCTATGTCAGATGCAAAGCTTTCGCATGCATGCTTTGGTCATCTAAATTTTGCTAGTTTGCTACACCTGCAGAAATCTGATATGGTGTCTTCTTTGCCCAAGCTTGAGGCACCTGAAAAACATGTATGTGAAGGTTGTATTTTGGGAAAAATGCAGCATTCCTCCTTTCCAAAATATGGTTCAGTTTCGGCTACGCAGAAATTGTAGCTTGTACATAGTGATGTCTACGGTCCTATGCAGACACCCTCTTTCGGAAATTACCTTTACTTTGTGACTTTCGTTGATGATTTTTCCAGGCATGCATGGGTATATCCACTCAAAGCAAAGTCCGAAGTGTTCATGTGCTTCAAGCAGTTTTTGGTTTTGGTTGAAAATTTGTCAGCATGTAAAATGGGCACCCTCCGTTCTGATCGAGGGGGGGAATATATGTCTTCTGATTTTAATGCATTTCTCACTGAACGTGGGATAAAACACTAGTTACAGTGCCGTATACACCTCAACAGAATGGAGTTGTTGAACGGAAGAATAGATCACTCATGGAGATGGCAAGGTGTATGGTCAAGAGTCAGGCTTTACCACATAGTTTCTGGCTTGAGGCTGTCATGTGTGCAGCATATGTACTTAACAGGTGTCTCACTAAAGCGCTACAGTCTATCACTCCATATGAGGCTTGGCATGACTGCAAGCCATCTGTTGCTCAGCTGCATGTTTTTGGTTGTTTGGCATATGCACTAGTGCATGAACAACATCGCAGAAAATTGGATGATAAGGTAGTAAAATGTATTTTTGTTGGCTACAGTTCTGAAAGTAAAGGCTATTTTCTGTATCATCCACAGACTAAATGCATTCTAGTTAGCCCGGATGTTGTTTTTGTGGAAGATGCTATTCAGCCATTGCTTTCATGTACCAAGGAGACATCTGTTAGCTCCAAAGACATGTATGATACTTTGATGTCTCTTTTTACAGGTGGACAGTCTAGTGTTGGTCCTAATGAGGCAACTTCTCAGCCTTTGCAGGTTTCATGTGATGATGTAGATAATTCCATTTCTGATGCAGATTTACATGATGCACTTGTTGATGAGAGAGTTGATATTGAGGAGGCAAAAACTATGCCAAAATGGCTGGTGCAGACTTTGCGTGATAACAAATTAGATGCAACTCTGTCATATCGTACTCGTTCAGGCTCTCATAGTGCCTCTTTTGCATCAGATTGCTATGCTATGGCTGCGTCTAGTCTCTGTGATGGGAATGAGCCTGTTTCGTTTGATGAAGCACAAAATTCAGAAAATTGGATGGCTGCTATGCAATCTGAATATGATGCTATAATGAAGAATGGTACTTGGTCTTTATGTGACTTGCCTCTTGGCGAGAAGTGTGTCCACTAGTGGCTTTTGCTTCATGCTTGGTAGCTCATGTATATCTTGGTTGAGCAAGAAGCAGCCTACTGTGGCCACTTCCAGTTGTGAGGTTGAGTATAGGGCAGCTTTCACAGCTAATGTTGATTGTGTGTGGCTCAGACGCCTTATGGCTGATTTGGGTGTTGGTCAGTCTTCTGCCACCACCATCTTCACTGACAGTCAGAGCGCATTGGCAGTTGCGAGGAACCCTGTGTTCCATGCTCGCACTAAGCACATTGAGGTGCATTATCACTATGTTAGGGAGAGGTTCTCTGCTGCGGAGATCAGCTTGGCATATGTGCCCACACAGGAGAACATTGCAGACCTTTTCACGAAGGCTCTAGCTAGGGAGAAGTTTGAAGCTTTCCACAAAGCTTTGGGCTTATTTCCTTTTGTGGAGTGATTTCCACATAGCTTGGCACTTCCTTATACATGAGTGCAAGCTCCTTGTTCACCGCATCACTCCTAGGGGGGATTTATTGATATATTTAGGTAGTGACGTGTGTGAACACTCTAGGACCGCCGGGGCACTTTTTTCCCTCTTTAGGAGGTTTTTTTCCCCTGGCATGTATATACTCCTATTGCCATAATGGGCTACTTATCTTTGTACATTCACTAGTAATACATTCAGTCTTGTGTGTTGTGCTCCAAGCTTCTTCTTCTTCCTTGTGTTGTTCGCATGCTTCCGCAGACATCTAACTCCAACACTTCCTTCATTTGAGATTTTATCTTTTTGATTCCTTCCACATCATTACTTGTAATAATTATATCATCAACATATAAAAGTCTACTAATCTTGAATTCTTCCTCATTTAAGCTTTTATCTTTCTGATTACTTTTGCATCATTACCACTAATATTCAAATCATCAAAAAGTACATTTGAGAGTGATACTCCAAAGGACGTGATGGTTCCATATGCACTCTTGGGAAGCTAAGGAATTCTATTATGCACCTCTAAAGTTAGATTGGTTGGTTTAGACCATGTTTATTGTATCACCAACTCATCTCTAGACATATCACATCACCTCCTCACATGTATTTGTGTGTGTTTGTCATAATTTATCATTTTTAATAATAGTATAACATAAAAGTTTTTATTCAATTTAATTTTTTTATTTTGAGGAGTCTGAAACAAAATGAGAGCTTTATGTGGATCCTACTTGAAATTTTCTCACTTAAAATGGAAGTAAACATTAGAAATTAAGAGCACTCGATCCGGACTCACACCATATAAATTTTACATCTGATGAATGTGATTGTGGATCTAGACCCTTGGTTTCTACTACTCTCTATACAGTTTACAACTAAGTATCTTTTCACACCTCTACTCATGTATGGTGATTTATGACTAATTTCATCCTCATGTATGTGTGTATGTGTATGTGTGTGTATATGTATGTGTTGTATGTGTATGTGTATGTGAATGTATCTATGTGTAAGTGTATGTATGTATGTATGTGTAAGTGGATGTATGTATGTATGTGTGTGTATGTGTGTGTATGCATGTTTGTAAATTTAAAGCTTTTTTGTATACTGTTTCTTTTTTTACTTTTGAGATTAAAATAATAGGAGATATTATATGGTAGAAGGAAATAAGAGAAGAGTTGACACATCACCTAAGACATGGTAATTTGTCATAGATATCTACGTCTTAAGGAATGGTTTCCTCAAAAAAAGCTATGCAAAACAATTTATACTACTATGAGTGATAATTCTCATATGTTTTAAAAATATTTTACATTTAATCTATGTACTTTTTGTTTCCTTAAATAAACATATGATGTTGCAAAGAAGAGAGTTGAATTAGGTCATATGTTGCTCTTAGGCAGAATGGGTCATCATAGTTGATATATTTATGAGCATATGCATTATTGAAATTATTTTTTTTATTTAAAACACTAATTAGTAAAATTTTTTATTTGTTTCAATGAAGCAAAAGGACTATGGTTGTTATCCTACAAAGAAGGAAACTGGATATCCTATATATTGTGGATATCAAGGATTAAGTGAGCATATAAGGGATCATACACAGAATTTAATGAATTATTAAATTTGATATACTTTATTTTATTTTTATTGATGTTGTATATATTTTATTCATTTATGTTTGTTATTTGTATTGTAGGAGTATTATGGAGAAGTTGATATGGATGAGGTGGAGAGACAGACACGAGGGATGATATATTCGATCATCAAGACCCATCTACCGATGATGCCTCTTTAGATACATGAGATCATGGAGATGATCATGATTATGTGGATGATCATGATGATTTCGATGATCATGATCATGGGGAGATTCAAATGATTGACATTTTACATTGGATGTATTATGTACATTGATACACATACACACACACATATATATACATATATGTATATATATATATATATATATATATATATATATATATATATATATATATATATATATATATAATATTATATATATATATATATATATATATATATGTATATATATGTATGAATGTATGTATGTATGTATGTGTGTATGTATGTATGTATGTATATATGTTTCTCATATGAGTTATTCTTTTAATTGTTTCTATGGTTTGAGTTCATAATTTCAATAATTTTAGAGTGTCTATGGTATGAATTATATGAGTAACATGTACTAATGATTTTTATTGTAGTTTATATTTAACATTTGATTTATTACTTCACCTATATAATTCATTCATATTATATATGTGTTAGTGTCACGAGGAAGGAGATAAGGGAGAGAGCTCACATATACACTCTCACTCTCAAGGAGAAGCACACACACAGATTGAGGCAAAGGAAGAATGATCTTCTTCTTCTTCTTCTATTACATAAAAGGAATGTACAAGAATGACCCTAAAAACAAGAATACAACAAGTGCAATATATACAGATCAGTACATAAGGAAAAACCTAATGTCCGCGAATGAGTGAGCTGGCAAGAAACAAATGTGCTATCACTCTCGGTAGATAAATCTAATAAAGCTCAATGAAGTATCCCTGACATATACCGGCGTGACCACTATACATGTCAGAGAAACAAAAAACTGGTACGTGTGATCCTGGATTATCACATGTTGAGCTTGATATCTCAACACTCCCCCTCAAGCTCAACGCCATATCCTGTAATCCAAGCATCTCCCGAAACTTCTTCAACTTCTCAGTTCCAAGTGCTTTGGTGAAAATATCAGCAACCTGCTCATTTGTTCTCACATAAACAAGATCAATATCACCTGCTAATACCTTCTCTCTGATGAAGTGATAATGCAGCTCGATATGCTTTGTTCTAGCATGGAAAACAGGGTTTCGTGCTAACTGTATGCTGCTAAGATTATCACAATAGATAGTGATAGGCTTTTGCACTTCCACACCTAAATCTACAAGTAACATCTCCAGCCATGATGCCTCACATGCTGCCATTGCAGCACCTCTATACTCAGCCTCTGTACTCGACAAAGCAACAGTGGGTTGCTTCTTACTGCTCCATGTAATAGCTGCACCTCCAAGTGAGAAAAGAAAGCCACTAGTAGATCTTCTATCTGGAGTACTACTAGCCCAATCTGCATCGGTGTATCCATGAACCTGCAAATCTACACCAGCTTCATAAAACAATGCACCTTTCACTAGTTTTTTAGCATATCAAGTGTGAGTCCAATCCCTCTAGGACCATTTCAGCTTAGACATGTATGTATATGTGCATGCATCTATGCATATCTTTATGTATGTATACATGTATGAATGTGTATAAGTCTATGGTCATATGCATATATGTATGCATATATACATATGTATGTATGTACGCATATGTACATATGTATGTGTCTATGCATGCATTTGAGTCTTTAATATGCATGTACGCAGTTATGCGTTTATGTATATGCATGCATGTCAATTTGTTTGTACGCAATGTGCATGATGCATGTAGGTATGAATGTATGCATTTATGGATGAATGTATGTATATATAGATGGATGAATGTATGTATATATTGATGGTACATTATATGCATGCTTTTTCAGGTAGGTATACATTATATGCATGGTTTTTCAGGTAGGTATGCATGTAAATAATGTAAATAATGTGTGCATGCATACATTTATATATGTATGTATTCATACGGAAAATGTTGTCATGAGTCACAGCGTATGATATGAGTGTAGCAACTGATTTGACTAAAGTTTTTGGAGGACACACTATGTCTATGATACGATACGTGTGGAAGAGTAAATATTTGGAAAAATATGTATGTGTGAAAATATAAAGCCCTATTACTATCCAAAAAGTTCAAAAAAAGCTCAGCTCTCAATGCGGAAGCTTCATGGACATTTTGTGAAGCCAAAGGTGAGTTTAAATTTTAATCCTTAGGCCTACTCTGTTTAATAGTACAAAGCAACTTGTTTACAGGGCACCGTATTAGAACTGAAATATTATTATCGAAATGGACTTATACCCAGCCATTAATACACCACGCCTCATATTTTTTTTTTTTTTAAATGGAGGTTCGGCCCCGTCCATTTCCCAGCCATTAAGAGATCAAAGTGGAATACGCTACACCACGCCTCATCATTTTGTTTTTTAACGGAGGTTTGACCAGGGAGGAGTTTGAAATTACAAGTGTTCAAGGAAGGGCATAGTACCCATGGCCCCGGAGCAGTGTATTTTACATGTTGCGTGTGGGGAATCGGGATTGCTCTTGGCCGTGCCTCAAGCAAGGAGATGCCCAACCACCCAGACAAACAATGTTTACACTAGAAAGTTTCTTCGTTTATAGAACTATTTTGGTATCAGCTAGCGCTGGTTTACGAAGAATGATGTGGTTAGTTTCATATTTGAATATTTCGCTCTTAGCTGTCGCAAGCTGCTTAAGGAAGAATGATGTGCTTAGTTCCATATGAAAATCTGGCATGCTAGTTCAGCTTGGCACGATCCATCGTCAAGGCCACAATAGCTGAAAAACTTGCCTAGCCTCAGACTCGTCAATGATCCAAATTTCTCTTTTATGGGAAAGTGCTATTCTTACTTTCGTTGATAAGGACGTCCGAATGCGTTGCGGGTTTGCGGTGTAGTATACATTTTCTGTGAGACCCAAAACGAATGTCAATCCTCGTCGTGCCTCTATTATATCTTGCTCATCTCTGCAATCACCCAAAAGCGTCTGTAACAAGCTCTAACTGTGCATCAGATCTCTCCACACTGTTTGCAATCACCCAAAAGCGTGTGTAACAAGCTCTAACTGCGTATCAAGATCTCTGCACACTGTCTGGTTGGGGCCTGGCAGCTTGCGCATCAGAATTCAACAAACTGTTCGCTCGCGTGCCGTCAGTGTAATATTCAGGTGCGAGACGTCTTGCCCGTCTTGGCAACATAATGTTTGAGGAGCAAAGCCTGCATATAGAACGATTTATGGAAGACTAATGTGCGTATTCACTAGACGTATGTGACTTTTAACAGACATACTATTTATAGGATGATTAACTTCCATATTTATTCGATGTACGAGAGTTAATTGCGACACACGCTGTGCATGCGCGAAGATTTAAGATACCTATGCATTACGTTGAATCCGATATGCAAGGAATAGAACTTTGATGATTCATTTTGAGATCAATATTATCTTCCGTTTCACTAAAATACTTATGTTCTTTCAAGAAGTAATGTGACTGCAAGTGTGGCAAAATGTTCTCTTGACTTTAGGACGTTCGTTTCATTGTGTCACGTAAGCTACGGTTATGTATATTAGTCAGAGTATGCTTTGACAGCATAACAAGACCTTCAATATGAGTCTTACAAGTGTCTCCGTCTGACAGTTCCATATGTTGATGTCTGTTTTCTAACAGATCTTGCTAGTCAGTCATTTTATGAACGAAAGCCGTTCGCAGATTTGATTCTGTTGTAGAAGAAAAAGGATAAAATGGCTTTTTAATTTCTAGACGTCTGCTATTATTATATTTAATCGTCATAGTAAATTAAGATAAAATCTGAGTCTTATAGCTATTTCCATCTGACAGTTCGATATGTTGAGGTATGTTTTGTAACAGATATTCATAGTCCGTCATTCTATGAACAAGGACTTCACGCAGATTTGATACTACTGAAGAAGAACACTAAGAAAGAAAACAGAGGGCAGCTTCAAGTTGATGATCATCGAAATTTTCCCCCGTCGCTGTCAATAAATTGCTACGAATCTCCGGGAAAATCTGAACGTTTAAGGCTTTGCACTTGTACGTGACGAAGGGCGTAATCCTTATCTTCTGACGCGTTCAGCGCCCTAGTAATCAAAAAATATAGACAGCTCAAGCAAACCTTTCATCATGTCTACAGATTACAACGTGTTCATATGCCATCAGGGCTCTGATTCAAAGCGCAACGTTGTGAGTGTGCTGAAGGGTATGCTAAATTCCGAGGGGATAACATGCTTTGTTGATTTCGGCATGAATAAAGGAACGGATGTAAATTTTGCCATCCGAAAGGCCATAGAAAGCTCCTTAGTAGATATAGTAATTGTAAGTAAAAAGTTTGCAAAGTCTCCTTGGTGTTTGAAGGAGGTACGTCAAATTATGAGTAAACAAGACACCACCAGTACACCTCGGAAAGTAATACCTGTGTATTATGATGTGGAGCCGTCTATGGATATGAATATGGCCACTTCGAAATGGAGCACCGATGATGAAACGAAACGCTGGATTGAAGATCTTAAAGCACTTCGGAAACTCAGGGGCTTCGAATACAAGACCGAGACCGCGTAGGTGTATTGTTAATGAGAGAGCTATTTGAAATTTCTGTCAGCGCGCACTACTTCAGTTACTTGCTGTGAGAAATTAATGAAACAATGTGCCGTTACTTTTTGTCCCTTTTAATTCTTATTGATAATAAACTCCTTACAGGTTTGAATGGGAGGAACTATCTAACATTGTGTCGGAAGTGAAAGCTTTTCTTATTTCACATGATATCATACCGAGCAATCGTGATGATGCAGAAAGTACTTGGAAAATGGACATGAATCCATATTATGGGTCTGTCTTCCTTTGCCATAATAAAATGGATACACAGCGTAACGCTGTGAGTGTTTTTCGCGGAATCCTCGGCTCCCGCGGCATCACATGCAAAGTTGTTGATTATGAAAAGGAACGAGATGAAATGAAGTTAGACGTAGAGAAGGCCATACGAAATTCCACAGTTCAGGTGATTTTTCTGAGTGAAAACTTTGTAAAATGTAAAGACTGTTTGGAGGAGGTCGACAAAATCATGAAAACTAAGAGACCATTCGAAGTGAAAATATTGCCAGTCTTCTATAATGTCCCACCCAGTGATGTTCGTCACCAGAAAAAAGGTTCAGCATACGACTTCATTAATGTGGAAAGCAGCACCGATGAGGAGAGGAAACGTTGGGCCGAAGCTCTGTATCGTCTCTCGCATCTGATGGGCTTTGAATACAACACAGAGAAAATGTAAGTAGTCTTTCATTCATTCAATTATTGAAAACTTTAGCATTGCTAATTGGTAGCTTTTTTCTGAGTATGATCAGAAGGTCATTAAACATTGTGCGGTAAAATGTTGTCTACCCCAGCGTCTTACATTTTTCATAAGCTCGTTACAGGTTTCAATGGCAAACACTTGATGAGATTACATTCGGCGCAACTAACAGAAGGTGAAGATACGTGAGCTTCGGCGTCTTCAGCGACAGGCGGTGTCGTGACAGGGGACTGCGGCTCCTAATAGCGCTAGTAAGCTTGGACATCCGTTAATGGATTCTTGACTGCGGCTCCTAATAGCGCTAGTAAGCTTGGACATCACGAAGCTCTGACCAAGGCAAGAGATTATGGCGACAACTTCAGTGAACTTAACAGAGTTCCAGCGAAGCTGTGGCCATCATAGCTTCATCATCTGCAGAAGGTGAAGATACGTGAGCTTCGGCGTCTTCAGCGACAGGCGGTGTCGTGACAGGCGGGAGGGGGGAGGTGTCGCGACAGGCGGGGGAGGGAGGGTATCGCGACAGGCGGGGGGGGGGGGGTATCGCGACAGGCGGAGGGGGGGGGGGTATCGCGATAGGCAGGGGGGGGGTATCGCGATAGGCGGGGGGAGAGGTATCGCGATAGGGGGAAGACTATCGCGATAGGCGGGTGAGAACAGAGCAGAAATTCGCAGAAAATAGTATTCTTAATTAGGCCCGCCGGTCGATTTTTTTTTTAGTTTTAAAATGAGATAATTCCCTTTAAAACTTTTAAAAATTAAAAGCTTTTCCAAGAGAAGAAACCATCGGCCCTCGAAATGCCGCCAGCTTTAGTCTCGTTTTCATCTGATCTT
Source organism: Ceratopteris richardii (assembly GCA_020310875.1). NCBI lineage: Eukaryota > Viridiplantae > Streptophyta > Polypodiopsida > Polypodiales > Pteridaceae > Ceratopteris > Ceratopteris richardii. The sequence continues at coordinate 31,989,722 of CM035420.1, read as the reverse complement.
CTACTATACTCGTGGCTTCTTGAGATGTAATCAACGGCTATTATTTCAAAATTACTTTAAGATGGCCGCCCAATGGACTTACAAAGGTGGGGTTTTTGCGCCTGGTGGGCTACTCAATTGGCGGGCGACCGTGTATGTGTGAAAGTTTGAGTGGAATATTAGAAGAAGAACAAGAAAAAAGAGAAAAAAAGAAAAGAAAAAAAGAGAAAAAAAAAGTAAAAAGGATAATAGGAAAAAAGAAGGCAGAGAGTTCCTTGTGTAAGATTAATTCTCAATCTTGCCCCGTTCTCGTGGGGTGAGTCGTGCTGTTGCGCGGATTTCCGTGTGCTCTTTCAAGCTTTGCTCATGGACTTTGTGGCTCCCCCTCAGTCCGTGCCCCCCCTTGAGTTGGAGTCTGTCCCAGTGGACGTCGCGCCCCCAGAGGTCTCTTTATGCAAGGAGTCTGTGGCGGCAAAGCAGGAAGAACTGAAGAAAACTTGCCTGATCGGTCAAATGTTTGGCCCCAGGCCCTCTCTTGATAGTGTGAGAACTTGGCTTCGCAAGGAGTGGTTCCCTCGCGGCCTAATTGTGTCCAAATGTCAATTCCTGCCGGCGAATCACCTGCTTCTTGTATTTGAGAACGAAGAGATGGCTTTCCAAGCCCTGCAAGCCGGCTCCTGGCAAGTGGGCCGATCCACCCTTTGCCTTTTTAAGTGGACCCCAGACTTTATCCCGAACAGATCAAAGCCTCTTCGTTACCCGCTTTGGGTGGAACTTCCCAATCTGCCTTTCTTCATGTATGGATTTCTTCGTGAAATCGTCTCACCGATCGGTCGCCCGATGGCCGCAAGACAGGATGTTGGGGGGTTGATCTACGATGGAGCTCTACACTCTTTCAATGCTAGATGGCATCCTCAGATCTGCGTTGAAACAGACCTGAACCAGGCCCTTCCTTCGAAGATCTCCATAAACTATGGAGATGGTATGACCTGGACACAAGAGGTTACTTACAAGAATCTGCCAAACGCGTGCTTCCGGTGCGGGCTTCAAGGTCACAGGATCAAAGACTGCCCACTGAAGAAAAGTACCAATAAAAACAAGCTTAAACCAGATGAGACCCTAGCCCCTATCCCCCAAAACGACACTCGGGGTCATCCCCATCCAATGGAGGAAGAAGAGGGAACTCGCGTTGCTGAGACGGACTCAGAAGGTTTCACTGAAGTGAGACACAAGAGGAAAGTTAGCCCTCGAAGATAAAAAACAAGGAATGCTACGACAGCTGCCCCCTCGAATAACATATACTGTAACCTAGAAAAAGAGATTAATGAACTCGATTTCCCAGGGGACAACATCTTGGAAGAAGACCCCACTGACAATTCACTTGGGTGCTCTACCAGCAAAGAAGATAACCTAGAAGGCTACACCACGAGAAAAGAGGAAGGCTTTACTACCAGCAATGAAGACAACCCAGACAGCGAAAGCTCCGCTCTTGGCCCTTCCCTCCCGATATGCTTTACAAGACTACCGCAACAAAAGTCCAAGCTTAAAGGTAAACAACCTTCCGGCATGCCTTGGAAGAGCCCCCTCAAGAGTAGGATCCTAAGTCAAGAAGTAGGGAAGAAAAAAGAAGACCAGAAGAAGAAAAAAGATCGGGTCCCTCCCCTCAAAGAGGGCAACCACCATTAATGAAATTCACATCCCTAAACGTTAGGGGTCTGTCTGACCCGTCAAGAGCTTCGATTCTTGGCCAGTGGTTCAAAGACATGTGCTTCGCCCCTGACTTTATTTGCTTACAAGAGGTTAAAATCGACGGTGAGGATCTACAAAAACGGCTTAAATGCATTTCTCCGAACCACCTTTGGTTCTCCACTTCTCACCCTAGAGGGACAGGGGGTGCTTCTATCGGTATTAGTCACGCCTTGTCTAACAATGTGACTTCGACTTTTGAAGGTCGGAATCATCGTTGGATTGCTGCCTCTTTCGGGTCTCCTTTCCAGTTCACTGTGGTCTCAATTTATGCCCCTAATGGGGAAACAGACAGAATGGATACTTGGGCTTCCCTTGACTCCCTTTCACACAATGTTCTGATTTGTGGGGACTTCAACATGGTTGAATCTCCTGAAGACCGATGGAATAACAAGGGGAAAATTATTGACGGTCAGGAGAAGGAGATTTGGGATAAAATCAAGCTCCATCTCGACCTGGTCGAAGTGAAGGACAACCAGGGTTTCTCCTGGTCTAATCTCCAGTCGGGGGACTCTTTGAGGAAAGCAAGGCTTGATAGATGCTACATCGACCAGAACACCATCCTTCAGTGGGGTATTCCTTCGATTTCTCAACACATGGACCTCACTATCTCAGACCACTATCCGATTACTCTGTCCTTCAAACCAATTCCCATGCTCAAGAAAGCTCCTTGGTTTCAAGCTTGTCAGACATCATTTTCCCTCCCCTCGGTCCACCAGGAAATTTCTGAGGTGTGGACGGAAGCCTTTGCTTACGGTAATGAACCGGCTAAGTGCTGGAGAAACGCGGTAGAAAGGACTCGTAAAATTCTAATCAGGACTCAAAAGGCTATAAGAGGAATTCGAAAGAAAAGAAGAGAAATGGTGTACCGGAGGCTCTCACGGCTTGAAGAAGAGGTGAACAAAGGTAAGCTACATTGCCAACAGGGTCTGTTGAAAATCAGGGGTAGGCTAAGATTAGAGGAGGAGGTCCAAAGGAAAAATCTCCAAATTTTCTTCAAAGAGTGGTGGGCAGGGAAGGCGGACAAACCAACGAAAGAGATGTGCAACATACTCAAAAGGAAACAAGCTAGGGATTCCATCCCCCTAATGGTCGATAACAATGGAACTGAATGTCGCACTGAAATGGAGAATAGAACTATCATCGTCGAACATTTTACTAGCCTTCTCGGGGTCTCGACTCCTCTTTCCCCCCACAGGCGCGACTCCATGGCAACCATCTCAAGGGTTGCTCAAACCAGAATCCCACAGAACTTGATTGCTCTTCTGGATGCTAACATCTCCGAGAATGAAATTATCGAGGTTATTGATGCCCTTCCCAATGGGAAAAGTCCAGGTCCAGATGGCCTTACCAATGAGTTCTTTAAGTCCTTCAAACTTCAGGTGGCCACCCCCCTGCGCCTCGTGTGGCAAGAGGCTCTCTCCTTCGGTGCCCTCCCCGAGTGCCTGAATAATGGCGTCATCAAGTTAATCCACAAACGGGGAGATAAGAACAAAATTGAAAACTGGCGCCCGATTACCATGCTCCAAACTGGATACAAGATAATTGCAAAAGTTATCGCCAACAGAATCTCCTGTCATTTAAAGTCATGGCTGTGCGAGGACCAGAAAGGTTTTATCAAAGGTAGATCTATACTTGAAGCAATTATTGATATTTGGGAAGGCCTTGCTTTTGCTGAGGAGTCTGCTCAAGATCTAGTTTTTATTAAGATCGACTTCGACAAAGCGTATGACAGATTGGAATGGGACTTTATTCTTCAATCATTGAAAGACCTTGGATGCAGCCAAAAGTTTACGAAGATGGTTTCCACGCTTCTTGGAAATGCTTCAACCAGAATAAACATCAACGGTAAGCTCTCTGAGCCCATTCGTTTAAAAAGATCAATTAGGCAAGGCTGCCCTCTGGCTCCTCTACTATTCGCTATCGCCTCAAATGGACTCAGCTGCCTATTAAAGCATCACATGGACGCCGGCAATCTCAAGGGTCTCTCCTTACCTCGTAATCACGGCCAAATGGTTGTGAGACTTTTTGCTGATGACATGAATGCCTTTGTGCATAACGATATAACTAGCATTGAGATGTTTTGGTGGTGCCTCCACACCTTTTGTATGGCATCAGGCTCAAAAATCAACCATGCTAAAACTGCTTTTAGAGCGATCAGCGGGCCTACTCCCCAATTGTTGGTGGATCGGGGGTGTCAAGTTATCCCTAGCGGTCAAGTCTTCCGTCTCCTCGGCATTCCGATGGGTTTCGATATCTCAATGGAACAACGATGGAATTGGGTGCTATCCAAGTTGGATAGCAAGCTGAATCAATGGAAAGGTATGCAAGTCAACCTGGCAGGGCGTGCTATGGTTATTAACACCTTTATGTTATCTACAATTATTTACTTTATCTCGTGTTGGAGACCTAAGGAGAAAGACTTGGCCAAAGTAGAAAGAATCTGCAGGAACTTCCTTTGGACTGGGGACCCAAACAGAAGGGGGGTTCCCAAAATCAAATGGGAAACTTGCATTAGCCCTAAAGACTCAGGGGGCTTGGGTATTTTGGATATTGCTGGATTAGCTGACAAACTGGCGGCTAAATGGCTTATCAAGGCCTGGAGCAATAGGGAGTCCTCTTGGGCTAAATTGATCTTCAGAAACACGGAAGACTTTACCTTTGTCGGCCTCCCTGGTTGGAAGGACATAGGGATTCTCACTCTTTTGTTCTCCCCCCACCCAGTCTGCCCTAAAGGCTCTAGCCTCGTGTGTTCCTTATGGAAGAATTGGAACAAGGCCAAACAGTTCATCAGAATCAGCGATGATTGGAAGTGGGCAGCTGGCATAAGACAAAATGACTCTATCTGGTTCCCGATCAGTGGCATTCGGGGAGTGGATTCTTGGAACCTCCAAACTGCAAGGCGGTTATGGAACAAGGGGTTCAAACAGTGGAAACAGCTCTGGAAACAAGAGACCCGCCAGTGGATTAGGTTCGAAGATTTGGATCCGAGACTTAGCATTACCTTTGAGGAATGGACTCTTCTTCAAAGCAGGTGTTTAGCCTGGGACCGCTCTACTACCCGCCTTCTCTGCGGTCAGGATCCTCCTTGCTCGGAGGGCCTCAAATGGAGCAATGGTAAGAATCTGTCCAGAATCCCGAACTTCAAAGGGGAAGTGGATGTTCACCACACCCTTAACAAGAGATGGTGCCTTGCTTGGACCAAACTTCGATGGGAGCTAAAATTCATGTCTCTTTGGCACCCCCTAATTGAGGTCAAAAAGTCCGTTCTCATGTGGCAGGTCTTGCATAAAGGAATCTGGACCAATGCAAGGGCTAACAAAATCTGTGGTGTGCCGCCATGGTGCAAGCGTTGTCATCGGTGCATCGAAGATTTAGCCCACCTGTTCTTTGACTGCCCCAAGTCCCGTGTTGTCTGGCATCACGTGTCCCGAGTTTTGAGAATTACGAGTCAAATCAACTGGCAACAAGTGATGTTGGGTGAGGCGATTGGGTGCTCTTCGAGGCTATGGAATGCCATCAGAGGCGAGGCTCTCTGGAAGATTTGGAGAGAGCGTTGTGCCGTCAATTTCGACCAAACTCCTAAGGAATGGTCGATCGAGAAATCCTTGTTTCTCCTTGGTAAAAGAATCTCCCGAGTCAAGAGTTCACCACCGTTTAGACACCACTGTATTTATCTCCTGGAAAACAACAAGTTGAAACCCAAATGGGTCCCACATGAGGGTGATGGTAATGTTATCCACCTCATTTGTAATGCCTTGTAGCTTGCTAGACTCCTCCCCTGCGTTGTGGGATTCGGGGGGTCCCATGGGCACTAGTCCCGTTCACTTGTAACTTTTTCTCTTTAATATAATTAAAGTCCGGGAGATTAGGCTAAGGCCGAACTTCCTTTTTAAAAAAAAAAACACTTGATGAGATTGCGAGAAATGTAGAAGCGTTTCTAAATAAGCAAGCCATTTCATACAACAATAAACAGAAACGTGAGAATCTGTTTCAAGAGGAACTCGATGAAGTTTCCAAAATGATTATATCAGAAGACTTCAATTCTAAGGATGTTTTCTTCGTTGGGGTCTATGAGCGCAATGAGCCCACGTTTGCGGAGCTGATTGTGAAAGAATTTCGTAGTCAGTTTCAAGCATGTTGCTTCATATCTGATGTGAGAGTGGAAGTCAGTGATCGAGAGGAGCTCGTCTGGAAGCTGTATTCAGATCTCCTCCGAAAGCCTAATCAAGAACCTCTCTCACTCAGTGATGTAATAAAGTATAGGTCTCACTACGAGCAGCTCTTGCGAAACAAGAGGTGTTTGGTAGTTTTTAATAAGTTAGGAAATGACATTGACAATCTGAAGGCATCGCTTGATCTAGTGAAAGCAAACCTTAGACACGGGAGCCTTGTGATTCTCGCCAGTCGATTCCAACACGTTTTTTTTTTTTTAAATAAAGGAAGTTCGGCCTTAGCCTAATCTCCCGGACTTTAATTATAATAAAGAGAAAAAGTTACAAGTGGATGGGACTAGTGCCCATGGGACCCCCCAAATCCCACAACGCAGGGGAGGAGTATGGCAAGCTACAGGGCATTACAAATGAGGCGGATAACATTACCATCACCCTCATGTGGGACCCATTTGGGTTTCAACTTGTTGTTTTCGAGGAGATAAATACAGTGATGTCTAAACGGTGGTGATCTCTTGACTCGGGAGATTCTTTTACCAAGGAGAAACAAGGATTTCTCGATCGACCATTCCTTAGGAGTTTGGCCAAAATTGACGGCACAGCGCTCTCTCCAAATCTTCCAGAGAGCCTCACCTCTGATGGCATTCCACAGCCTCGATGAGCATCCGATCGCCTCACCCAACATCACTTGTTGCCAGTTGATTTGACTCGTGAGTCTCAAAACCCGGGACACGTGATGCCAGATAACACGGGACTTGGGGCAGTCAAAGAACAGGTGAGCTAAATCTTCGATGCACCGATGGCAACGCTTGCACCATGGCGGCACACCACAGATTTTGTTAGCCCTTGCATTGGTCCAGATTCCTTTATGCAAGACCTGCCACATGAGAACGGACTTTTTGACCTCAATTAGGGGGTGCCAAAGAGATATGAATTTTAGCTCCCACCGAAGTTTGGTCCAAGCAAGGCACCATCTCTTGTTAAGGGTGTGGTGAACATCCAAATCCCCTTTGAAGTTCGGGATTCTGGAAAGCTTCTTACCATTGCTCCATTTGAGGCCCTCCGAGCAAGGAAGATCCTGACCGCAGAGAAGGCGGGTAGTTGAGCGGTCCCAGGCTAAACACCTGCTTTGAAGAAGAGTCCATTCCTCAAAGGTAACGCTAAGTCTCGGATCCAAATCTTCGAACCTAATCCACTGGCTGGTCTCTTGTTTCCAGAGCTGTTTCCACTGTTTGAACCCCTTGTTCCATAACCGCCTTGCAGTTTGGAGGTTCCAAGACTCCACTCCCCGAATGCCACTGATCGGGAACCAAATAGAGTCATTTTGTCTTATGCCAGCCGCCCACTTCCAATCATTGCTGATTCTGATGAACTGTTTGGCCTTGTTCCAATTCTTCCATAAGGAACACACGAGGCTAGAGCCTTTAGGGCAGACCGGGTGGGGGGAGAACAAAAGCGTGAGAATCCCTATGTCCTTCCAACCAGGGAGGCCAACAAAGGTAAGGTCTTCCGTGTTTCTGAAGATCAATTTAGCCCAAGAGGACTCCCTATTGCTCCAGGCCTTGATAAGCCATTTAGCCGCCAGCTTGTCAGCCAACCCAGCAATATCCAAAATACCCAAGCCCCCTGAGGCTTTAGGGCTAATGCAAGTTTCCCATTTGATTTTGGGAAACCCCCTTCTGTTGGGGTCCCCAGTCCAAAGGAAGTTCCTGCAGATTCTTTCTACTTTGGCCAAGTCTTTCTCCTTAGGTCTCCAACACGAGATAAAGTAAATAATTGTAGACAACATAAAAGTATTAATAACCATAGCACGTCCTGCCAGGTTGACTTGCATACCTTTCCACTGATTCAGCTTGCTATCCAGCTTGGATAGCACCCAATTCCATCGTTGGTCCATTGAGATGTCGAAACCCATCGGAATGCCAAGGAGACGGAAGACTTGACCGCTAGGGATAACTTGACACCCCCGATCCACCAACAATTGGGGAGTAGGCCCGCTGATTGCTCTAAAAGCAGTTTTAGCATGGTTGATTTTTGAGCCTGATGCCACACAAAAGGTGTGGAGGCACCACCAAAACACCTCAATGCTGTTTATATCGTTATGCACAAAGGCATTCATGTCATCAGCAAAAAGTCTCACAACCATTTGGCCGTGATTTAGAGGTAAGGAGAGACCCTTGAGATTGCCAGCGTCCATGTGATGCTTTAATAGGCAGCTGAGTCCATTCGAGGCGATAGCGAATAGTAAAGGAGCCAGAGGGCAGCCTTGCCTAATTGATCTTTTTAAACGAATGGGCTCAGAGAGCTTACCATTGATGTTTATTCTAGTTGAAGCATTTCCAAGAAGAGTGGAAACCATCTTCGTGAACTTTTGGCTGCATCCAAGGTCTTTCAATGATTGAAGAATAAAGTCCCATTCCAATCTGTCATACGCTTTGTCGAAGTCGATCTTAATAAAAACTAGATCTTGAGCAGACTCCTCAGCAAAAGCAAGGCCTTCCCAAATATCAATAATTGCTTCAAGTATAGATCTACCTTTGATAAAACCTTTCTGGTCCTCGCACAGCCATGACTTTAAATGACAGGAGATTCTGTTGGCGATAACTTTTGCAATTATCTTGTATCCAGTTTGGAGCATGGTAATCGGATGCCAGTTTTCAATTTTGTTCTTATCTCCCCGTTTGTGGATTAACTTGATGACGCCATTATTCAGGCACTCAGGGAGGGCACCGAAGGAGAGAGCCTCTTGCCACACGAGGCGCAGTGGGGTGGCCACCTGAAGTTTGAAGGACTTGAAAAACTCATTGGTAAGGCCATTTGGACCCGGACTTTTCCCATTGGGAAGGGCATCAATAACCTCGATAATTTCATTCTCGGAGATGTTAGCATCCAGTAGAGCCATCAAGTTCTGTGGGATTCTGGTTTGAGCAACCCTTGAGATGGTTGCCATGGAGTCGCGCCTGTGTGGGGAAAGAGGAGTCGAGACCCCGAGAAGATTGGTAAAATGTTCGACGATGATAGTTCTATTCTCCACTTCCGTGCAACATTCAGTTCCATTGTTATCGACCATTAGGGGGATGGATTCCCTAGCTTGTTTCCTTTTGAGGATGTTACACATCTCTTTCGTTGGTTTGTCGGCCTTCCCTGCCCACCAATCTTTGAAGAAAATTTGAAGATTTTTCCTTTGGACCTCCTCCTCTAATCTTAGCCTTCCCCTGATTTTCAAAAGACCCTGTTGGCAATGTAACTTACCTTTGTTCACCTCTTCTTCAAGCCGTGAGAGCCTCCGGTACACCGTTTCTCTTCCTTTTTTTCGAATTCCTCTTATAGCCTTTTGAGTCCTGATTAGAATTTTACGAGTCCTTTCTACTGCGTTTCTCCAACACTTAGCCGGTTCATTACAGTAAGCAAAGGCTTCCGTCCACACCTCAGAAATTTCCTGGTGGACAGAGGGGAGGGAAAATGATGTCTGACAAGCGTGAAACCAAGGAGCTTTCTGGAGCATGGGAATCGGTTTGAAGGACAGAGTAATCAGATAGTGGTCTGAGATAGTGAGGTCCATGTGTTGAGAAATCGAAGGAATACCCCACTGAAGGATGGTGTTCTGATCGATGTAGCATCTATCAAGCCTTGCTTTCCTCAAAGAGTCCCCCGACTGGAGATTAGACCAGGAGAACCCCTGCCTGTCTTTCACTTCGACCAGGTCGAGATGGAGCTTGATTTTATCCCATATCTCTTTCTCCTGACCGTCAATAATTTTTCCTTTGTTATTCCATCGGTCCTCAGGAAACTCAACCATGTTGAAGTCCCCACAAATCAGAACATTGTGTGAAAGGGAGTCAAGGGAAGCCCAAGTATCCATTCTATCTGCTTCGCCATTAGGGGCATACATTGAGACCACAGTGAACTGGAAAGGAGACCCGAAAGAGGCAGCAATCCAACGATGATTCTGACCTTCAAAAGTCGAGGTCACATTGCTAGACAAGGCGTGACTGATACCGATAGAAGCACCCCCCGTCCCTCTAGGGTGAGAAGTGGAGAACCAAAGGTGGTTCGGAGAAATGCATTTAAGCCGTTTTTGTAGATCCTCTCCATCGATTTTAATCTCTTGTAAGCAAATAAAGTCAGGGGCGAAGCACATGTCTTTGAACCACTGGCCAAGAATCGAAGCTCTTGACGGGTCAGACAGACCCCTAACGTTTAGAGATGTGAATTTCATTAATGATGGTTGCCCTCTTTGAGGGGAGGGACCCGATCTTTTTTCTTCTTGTGGTCTTCTTTTTTCTTCCCTACTTCTTGACTTAGGATCCTACTCTTGAGGGGGCTCTTCCAAGGCATGCCGGAAGGTTGTTTACCTTTAAGCTTGGACTTTTGTTGCGGTAGTCTTGGAAAGCATACCGGGAGGGTAGGACCAAGAGCGGAGCTTTCGTTGTCTGGGTTGTCTTCATTGCTGGTAGTGAAGCCTTCCTCTTTACTCGTGGTGTAACCTTCTTGGTTATCTTCTTTGCTTGTAGAGCACCCAAGGGTATTATCAGTGGGGTCTTCTTCAAAGAGGTTGTCCCCTGGGAAGTCGAGCTCATTAATCTCTTTTTCTAGGTTACAGTATATGTTATTCGAGGGGGCAGCTGTCGAAGAATTCCTTGTTTTTGATCTTCGAGGGCTAACTTTCCTCTTGCGTCTCACTTCAGTGAAACCTTCTGAATCCGTCTCAGCAACGCGAGTTCCCTCTTCTTCCTCCATTGGAGGGGGATGACCCGAGTGTCGTCTTGGGGGAGAGGGTCTAGGGTCCCATCTGGTTTAAGCTTGTTTTTATTGGTACTTTTCTTCAGGGGGCAGTCTTTGATCCTGTGACCTTGAAGCCCGCACCGGAAGCACGCGTTTGGCAAATTCTTGTAAGTAACCTCTTGTGTCCAGGTCTTACCATCTCCACAGTTTATGGAGATCTTCGAGGGGAGGACCTGGTTCAGGTCTGTTTCAACGCAGATCTGAGGATGCCATCTTGCATTGAAAGAATGTTGAGCTCCATCGTAGATTAACCCCCCAACATCCTGTCTTGCGGCCATCGGGCGACCGATCGGTGAGACGATTTCACGGAGAAATCCATACATGAAGAAAGGCAGATTGGGAAGCTCCACCCAAAGAGGGTAACGAAGAGGCTTTGATCTGTTCGGGACAAAGTCTGGGGTCCACTTAAAAAGGCAAAGGGTGGACCGGCCCACTTGCCAGGAGTCGGCTTGCAGGGCTTGGAAAGCCATCTCTTCGTTCTCAAATACAAGAAGCAGGTGATTCGCCGGCAGGAATTGACATTTGGACACAATTAAGCCTCGTGGGAACCACTCCTTGCGAAGCCAAGTTCTCACACTTTCAAGAGGGGGCCTGGGGCCAAACTTTGACCGATCAGGCAAGTTTTCTTCAGTTCTTCCTGCTTCGCCGCCACAGACTCCTTGCATAAAGAGACCTCTGGGGGCGCGACGTCCACTGGGACAGACTCCATCTCAAGGGGGGACACGGACTGAGGGGGAGCCACAAAGTCCATTTCTTTCTTCTCCATAATCTGCTTAACTCTTTTCTTTTTATTTATTTTTTTCAAAATTACAATAAAAAGCTACCACTTCAACCGTCTGCCCCTACTTGCTGTCTCCATAGAAACCTGTATAATACTTAATCGCTGGAGTTTTTTTATTTTATTTTTTTTTTCACTTCCGTTTTTTTTTTTTTTTTTTTTTTTGAGAAAAACAGGAAAATATAAATTAACAGGGTAAAATGTACATGTGCAGGGGGCAGGAGCACCAGACCACCCTAAATTACAAGGATTCCACCATTGCAAACCTGCATGGGGAATACAACTGGCTCAAAATCTCTTTCCATCTTGTGTAGCGCTGGGTAGCTAAGATACAATGAATATCATGTGCGGGAAGAGAAGGTTTGGTGATTCTCTTGATACAATTATCAGAGACTCTTTTCAGAGAGTGCTGAAGGGGAATGATAAATTTTTTTTTCCCGTTGCCAAAAGTTTGATTATTTCTACTAAGCCAAATGGCCCACAGGATATGGCCACGCCATGTGTTCCAAAGGAGGATATCCATATTTTTACATCCACCGATCAAAGCATCCATCCTTTGAAGCTTGGGAGCTTTCCTTAAGCTAAGAAAGTTATCAACACAATTCCAGAAGGGCTTAGCATGAACACAGTCAAAGAAGAGGTGATAAACATCCTCCACCCTGCCACAAAATGCACATTTACCACCATCAATAAATATTTTCCTGACTCTGGGGCCCACCCAAAGCCCTTGATGAATTATCAGCCATTGAAGACAAGATTGTTTGATGCTTTCAGGGTAGACCCACAGAGCTTTAAACCTGTAGGACCATTGAGCAGCAGACCAGTTCAAACTCCATATTCTGTTCAATTTGGAAGTGACCAATTCCATCGAGTCCTTCTTTTTCTTGAAGTTTTTGTAGATGTACTCTGCAACATCATGGAGACTTAGCTCTTTCCAGTTGCACTTCGTCAGTTGCTCATCTAGCATCCCCTTGTGGAACAGCAAAACCTGCAGACAGGCAGTAGAAGCATTAGTCCTACTTACTATATCATAATCAGATCTCATCTTCCCATTAGACATAAAGTTCCTCCAAGTTTTGAAACCATGCTTCCTATGGCATTTATGCTCCTTGATAGATATGTTCCCATTATTCATATTGGCCAGCCAACCTAGCCAAGGAGATTCCTGCATAAAGAACTGAGCCATAAGAGACATCTTATCAGAAGGAAGGAAAACACTTTTAGCTTTGAACCAGGAAATCCAGAATCTACAGACCAGAGGACTACCAACAGGGGAGATGGGGTGAGGACAGGAAATTATGTCCCAAAGATTAATATTATTCCAGGCCCTGTAGTTAGTCAAAAAGAAATTGTTAGTTGTTCTTTGAATCAGAGAAGCCCATATATCATTGTTGCCAATGCTTCTAAGAATCCACTTAGCTGACAGGGTGTCAGCCATTTTTTTTGGGCATCTCAGCCCCAAACCCCCTTTTTCTTTATTCATGCAACAGATATCCCAAGGAACTTTGGCAATTTTCTTTTTGTTGGCAGACCCCCCCCATAAGAATCTTTTGGCCATCGAGATCACCTGATTAAGCTGATTTTTGGACGGAGTCCAACAAGACAGGAAGTAGACAAGTTTAGGTAAAAGGTAATGATTGAGAATAAAAGAACGATGAGGAAGGGAGGAGTTCGAATCATACCACACCGCCATACCCTTTTTAAATTTGTCACAGACCCAATCCCACCTTTGGCCGAAAGAAACATTGAAGCCCATTGGAATCCCAAGAAGCCTAAATATCACTCCTTCTTTTATAATACTGCACCCAAGTTGGGAAATAATGTCAGGAGTAGAATTTTCAGAGGCTTTGAAGCCAGTTTTATTGTGGTTGACCCTGGATCCACTGGCCAGACAAAAAACATCCAGACATTCCAGAAACTTGGTTAGGGATTGAGTATCATTTTTTAAAACAACATTGGTATCATCAGCGAACAACTGCTGCCTTTTGTGCTAAAACAAAGGTGCAACGCTACCCCGTCAACAGTAGCCGGCCGCCACAATCATTGGATAATCAGGCAGGACAAATGGCCGGGGCAATATTGAAGTCTTTTGGCGCAGGCACGCAGCAGACCCTGAAAGAGGCGGCGGTCCGCGATGGACAGGGAGCCGGCCTGTCGCAACGGACACGGACCGCTGATCGAGAAAGAGGCCGCGGTCTCCACGATGGACAGGGAGCCGGGCAGTCGTGACGGACGCGGATTGCGATGGACAGGGAATTTGACCGCGATGGACAGAACCTGGTCAGACGCGAAGGACGCGGAGCCACGACGGACACTAGAGCTTGGTCAGTCGCCCAGAAGCCCGTCGGTCCCGCGATGGATAACTCGAGCCTGTCGATCGCGCGCCACCCATCAATCGAGATGGATGGCAGCCCTCAGCCAGTCGTGACACACTTGCGATGGACACAAAATTCGGCCAGTCACGCGATGGACGCCGGGAGTCACGAAGAGCTCGTCAATCGCGAAGTGCGCGCGACTTACACACGAAGAATCTCTGGAGGAGTCACGAAGAATAGTTGCCTGTCGATCGCGCGCCACCCATCAATCGCGATGGATGGCAGCCCTCAGCCAGTCGCTTGCCTTGGTGCGGTCGGTTCTTTCTGCCGTTATTATAGCTATTCAGTCCGTCGTCGTCATCGCTTCAGACCGCGCCGTCTTGATTTCAACTTTACTGCTATTCAGTTGTCGTCATCGCTTCAGTCTCATCGATTCCAACACGTTGTAAAGGAGGAGGTGAAACTTGATAAATTCATCAGCTTGTCCTCATCCTTGGAGGATAACAGGGGATTCCTTACAATATGTTATGGAAGCAAAGGCGATATACATGAAGCTTTTTTTTTATCAATTGCAAGAAACATTTTCCATGCTCGGATTGGATGTCCATCTTATGAGCAAAGAGACACTGTCAAAAGACAGTACAAGGCCTAAGAATTCACTAGTGATTATCTGCATTATTTCACAAAGTTTGAGTATTAGCGCGATCACTCATCGTCCCAAGGTTCTGTACGTCTCCTACGGGCGCGATCACTCATCGTCCCAAGGTTCTGTACGTCTCCTACGGGCTTCCTTCAAAGGAAAGCACTTCAAAGCCCTGCTTCAAGTTGAAAGTCAACTTCGAAGAATCCGAGTAAGTACTGTTCAAAGAAGATTTTTTTTTTTTTTAATAAAGGAAGTTCGGCCTTAGCCTAATCTCCCGGACTTTAATTATATTAAAGAGAAAAAGTTACAAGTGAACGGGACTAGTGCCCATGGGACCCCCCGAATCCCACAACGCAGGGGAGGAGTCTAGCAAGCTACAAGGCATTACAAATGAGGTGGATAACATTACCATCACCCTCATGTGGGACCCATTTGGGTTTCAACTTGTTGTTTTCCAGGAGATAAATACAGTGATGTCTAAACGGTGGTGAACTCTTGACTCGGGAGATTCTTTTACCAAGGAGAAACAAGGATTTCTCGATCGACCATTCCTTAGGAGTTTGGTCGAAATTGACGGCACAGCGCTCTCTCCAAATCTTCCAGAGAGCCTCGCCTCTGATGGCATTCCATAGCCTCGAAGAGCACCCAATCGCCTCACCCAACATCACTTGTTGCCAGTTGATTTGACTAGAAATTCTCAAAACACGGGACACGTGATGCCAGACAACACGGGACTTGGGGCAGTCAAAGAACAGGTGGGTTAAATCTTCGATGCACCGATGACAACGCTTGCACCATGGCGGCACACCACAGATTTTGTTAGCCCTTGCATTGGTCCAGATTCCTTTATGCAAGACCTGCCACATGAGAACGGACTTTTTGACCTCAATTAGGGGGTGCCAAAGAGACATGAATTTTAGCTCCCATCGAAGTTTGGTCCAAGCAAGGCACCATCTCTTGTTAAGGGTGTGATGAACATCCACTTCCCCTTTGAAGTTCGGGATTCTGGACAGTTTCTTACCATTGCTCCATTTGAGGCCCTCCGAGCAGGGAGGATCCTGACCGCAGAGAAGGCGGGTAGTAGAACGGTCCCAGGCTAAACACCTGCTTTGAAGAAGAGTCCATTCCTCAAAGGTAATGCAAAGTCTCGGATCCAAATCTTCGAACCTAATCCACTGGCGGGTCTCTTGTTTCCAGAGCTGTTTCCACTGTTTGAACCCCTTGTTCCATAACCGCCTTGCAGTTTGGAGGTTCCAAGAATCCACTCCCCGAATGCCACTGATCGGGAACCAGATAGAGTCATTTTGTCTTATACCAGCTGCCCACTTCCAATCATCGCTGATTCTGATGAACTGTTAGAACCGCATTCTTCATGAGTTACCATGATATTTGAATTGAAAGCAATTGCTCATGCAGACTCATGCTCACGGATGATGATGCATATATTTACAGGTTAGACAAGGCGGAATTTAAAGCATTGGTCCACGAAGTAATGTGGCCCTTGAATAAAGGGATGGAGGCCACAACTTTCCCTGTTGGCCTTAAAGGACGTGTTGATGAGACGTGGAAAGAAATGTCAAGATTTTTGTCCGGTAGCAATGAGCGAGTGCAATGTTTCGGACTTTTGGGGATGGGTGGCGTCGGGAAAACAACGGCGGCCATGTCAGTTTATAATAAAATTCAAAACCAATTTGAGGCTGCATATTTCTGTTTGAACACGAGAGCAAGGGGCCCCACTGGCTTCGAACCTTTGCAAAGGGAAATTCTTCAAAGCTTATTGTCCCAAAAGGCAGCCCACGGAAGTCGCATGGATCCCACTAATGATGAAGTGCACGGGAATGTACTTTTTTCAGCTCGATTGGAACCCATTATCAATGAAGTGCATGGAAACGCACTCTTGTCATCCAGGCTGAGGGGCATCAATGCATTGGTTGTGTTGGACGATGTAGACTCTGTTGCGCCTCACTGGCATCCAACAGTGTTGTAATAATAACTAGCCGTGATCGCCACATTCTAGAGCGTGCACAATCAAGGCACATCTTTAACATAGAGGAGCTTAATGAAGAAAGTTCTCCAAGGTTATTTAACTGGCACGCATTTCTTTTTTCTTTTATGTAAAGGAAGTTCGGCAATAGCCTACTCTCCCAGACTTGAATTAAATAAAGAAAAGTACAAGAGAAGGGGACTAGTGCCCACGGGACCCCCCAAATCCCACAAAGCAGGGGAAGCTTTTACAGAGCTTAGATGACATTACAAAGAAGGTTAATTACCCTCTCATCACCCTCATGTGGGGCCCACTTGGGTTTAAGCTTGTTATCGATCAAAAGGAGTACTTGATGATGCCTAAAGGGGGGGGATTTTTTACAGTTGACAATCCTTTTGCCAAGGAGGAACAGCGATTTCTCAATTGACCACTCCTTGGGGGAGTCACCGAAGTTGAAAGCACATCTTTCCCGCCAGATTTTCCATAGAACCTCCCCTCTGATGGCGTTCCAGAGAGTCGCGGAGCAGCTGATCGCTTCTCCCAGCAGGGCTTGCTGCCAATTGAGACGTTTTTGAAGTCTAATTCTCTTTCCAACCACCTGCCAGAGTCTGTTGGAGTTGGGGCAGGTAAAGAAGATGTGTGAAACATCTTCGATAGACCGGTGGCAGCGTTTGCACCAGGGAGGGATCCCATAAATTTTGCTAGCCTTAAGGTTGGTCCAGATTCCGTGATGAAGAATTTGCCATAAGAGGACAGACTTTTTGATTTCTATGAGGGGGTGCCAGATAGCCATGAACTTCATGTCCCACCGAAGCCGCGTCCATGACAGGCACCACTTTTTGTTGAGGTTAACCTGATAGTCGATCGTTTCTTTGATGTTCGGGATTTTTGATAGACTAATCCCATTGTGCCATTTGAGACCAAGCAAGCTCGGCATGTCATGTCCCATGAGAAGGCGAACTTTGTGTCGGTCCCAGGCGAGAAATCTGCTTTGCAAAGTGTTCCATTCTTCATGCGAAATGTTGATGCTAGGGTCAATATCCTCAAAGTTGATCCAGCGGTTGGTGTCTTGTTTCCAGAGATGTTTCCATTTTTTGAAGCCTTTGTTCCATAGCTTCTTGGCGTTTTGAATGTTCCAAGATTCCACACTCCGGATGCCATGGATCGGAAACCAGATAGAGTCGTTTTGTCTGATACCGGCAGCCCACTTCCAGTCTTCACTTATTCTTGTGAAGCTTTTGACTTTATTCCAACTCTTCCAAAGGGAGCACACCAGATTAGAGCCTTTCGGGGAGACGGGGATCGGGGAAAACAGCAAGGTCAAGATGTCAAGATTCCTCCAATTTGGGAAAGCCATGAGCGCCAACTCATTCTTGTTTCTGAAGATCAGCTTGGCCCACGAGGCCTCCCCGTTGCACCAAGCCTTAGTCATCCATTTGGCCGACAGTTTGTTAGCCATGCACCCAATGTCCAAGATACCAAGTCCCCCACTATCTCTATGGCTGGTGCAGATGGACCATTTGATTTTAGGCACCCCCCTCCTATTGTGGTCGCCCGTCCAAAGGAAGTTTCTACAAATACTATCCAGTTTGGACAGATCTTGCTCTTTCGGTCTCCAACAAGAAAGGAAATAAATGGTAGATGATAAGAGGAACGTGTTGATGACCATAGCACGACAAGCAAGATTGATTTGCATACCTCTCCAATAGTTAAGCTTGTTTTCGAGTTTGGCAAGCACCCAGTTCCACCGCTGTTCCATAGAGACGCCAAACCCCAAGGGAATCCCCAGAAGCCGAAAAATTTGGCCCTGCGGGATGATTTTACAGCCATGATCAATGAGAAGGTCGGGCTGTGACCCACCAATAGCTCTAAAGGCGGTCTTAGAGTGGTTGATTATGGATCCAGAGGCTTCACAAAAAGTAGCAAGACACTTCCAGAACGTCTCAAGGCTGGTACTATCATTGTGCACAAAAGCGTTCATATCATCGGCAAAAAGTCTCATGGTGATCTGACTGTGGTCATGCGGCAGACGAAGGCCTTTAATGTTACCAGCTTCCACCTGATGCTCCACCAGCCTGCTAAGACCTTCCGTGGCAATGGCAAAGAGAAGGGGAGCCAATGGGCACCCTTGTCTGATAGATCTTCTAATTTTGATCACCTTTGAAAGATTTCCATTAATGTTAATTTGGGTCGATGCGTTTCCGAGAAGGGTCGCGATCATCTTGGTGAATTTCTGACTACATCCAAGATCCTGTAGCGACTGAAGAATATAGTCCCATTCTAGCCTGTCGTAGGCTTTATCAAAGTCGATCTTGAGGAAAACCACTTCTTGTTTAGACTCATTTGCAAATTCAAGACCTTCCCAGATATCTATTATGGTTTCCAAAATTGACCTGCCTTTGATGAAACCTTTTTGGTCCTTGCTTAACCACGCTCTCAAGTGGCAAGAGATTCTGTTGGCAATGACTTTGGCGATGATCTTGTATCCTGTTTGGAGCATTGTAATGGGACGCCAATTCTCTATTCTGTTCTTTTCCCCTTTTTTGTGTACTAGCTTGATAATGCCATTGTTGAGGCAAGAAGGAAGCGCGCCAAACTTGAGTGCCTCTTGCCAAACCAAACGGAGAGGGGTGGCAACCACCAACTTGAAGGATTTAAAGAACTCATTAGTGAGCCCGTCAGGGCCCGGGCTTTTACCTGAGGGGAGGGCATCGATGACCTCAATGATTTCAGCTTCAGAGATAGAGGCATGAAGCAGAGAGTGAAAGTTGGGTGGTATCCTGTGGGGGGAAACCCTAGATATGGCTGCCATACAGTCCCTTCTATGGTGGGAGAGGGGGTTTGAGGTCCCCAAGAGTCTCGTGAAGTGCCCTTCAATGATCCCAAAATTATCTTCTTCCGTATTGCATACATTGCCATTTGCGTCTAGCAATAAGGGGATCGATTCTCTGTTGTGTTTCCTTTTGAGGATACGGCACATCTCTTTGGTGGGTTTGTCGGCTTTGCCAGCCCACCACTCCTTGAAGAAAATTTGCAAATTTTTCCTTTGTATCTCTTCCTCATATCTCAGCAGCGCTCTGATTTTTCGAAGTCCTTTCTGGGCTTGAGATTTTCCTTTGTTCACTTCCTCCTCGAGCCGCCAGAGTCTATGATATAGAGCTTCTCTACGAGCCCGCCGCACAGTCTCTAGCATCTTCCTGGATCTAATCATGATCTGTCTTGACTTATCGACCGCACTTCTCCAACACTTGGCTGGGGACAAGCCAGAGGCAAATGCCTCCTTCCACACATCAGAAATTTCTTGATGGACGGAGGGGAGAGAGAAGGAGGGCACACTGGCATGGAACCACGGAGCCTTACGAATCTTGGTGGGGGGTTGAAAAGTGATGACGATCGGGTAGTGATCAGAGATGGTGAGGTCAGTGCGTTGCGAGAGGGAAGGGTGGCCCCACTGATGAGTAAAACTCTGGGAGATGTAGCATCTATCAAGTCTAGCTTTCCTCAGGTCCTCGCCTGCTTGGAGATTTGACCAAGAAAAGCCCTTCGAGTCTTTGAATTCGACCAAATCCAAGTGTAGTTTAGTTTTGTCCCACGTTTCTTTCTCCCGACTGTCGATGACCCTACCCTTGCCCATCCATCTATCCGTAGGGTCCTCAACTATGTTGAAGTCACCACAAATAAGCACGTTGTGGGGGAGCGAGTCCAAGGAGGCCCAAGTGTTAAGTCTCTCTAACTCCCCATTGGGGGCATACAAAGAAACTAAAGTAAAACAAAAGGGAGCACCGAAAGAAATAGCAATCCATCGATGGCATTCATCTTCAAAGGAGTTCTCGAGCTTTTCAAACCAGAGTTGATTGATACCGATTACCGTTCCGCCGGATCCCCGCTGATGCGTCGTTGAAATCCAAACATGGGTCGAGGAGACATGTCTAAGCCGTTTCTGGAGGTCTTCTCCGTCAATTTTAATCTCTTGGATACATATAAAATCTGGGTTTAGGCTAATGTTGCGAAGCCATTGACCAATGATGGTCGCTCTTGAGGGGTCGGTTAGCCCTCTAGCATTTAACGAGATGATGATCATTGTCGTAGTAATCCCTCTTTGCAGGAGGGAGCTTTGTCCTTTCTTTTCTTGGGTTCATCTTTCTTTTTCGCTCGGATCGGATCCCGAGTTAGCAATAGGTTCTTGTAGGGGCTTTTCCACGGTAACTCCATAGGTTGTTTTCCTTTGCGGGATGCCTCCTGCTGGGAAGAACTGGACACCGTTTTCAGCTCCGTTTCCAGAATAGTCGATCCGATGATGGAGCTTTCACTCTCCATGTTATCTTCGTTGCTGGTAGTAAAGCCGTCTTCTTTGCTTGTAGTGTAACCCTCCTGCAAGGTTTCTTTACTGTCAGGGATCTCCAGGCCTATGACATCGGTGTCCTCCTCAAGTTGGTTCCCACCTGGGTAGTCAAACTCATTGATTTCCTTTTCCAGATTGCAATACAAGTTGTTGGAGGGGGAAACAGACTTGTTGTTTCGCTCAGAGGTTGCCCTAGGGCTTCTTTTCCTTCTTCTTCTGACTTCGATGAACCCGTCTGCATCAGCTTCTGGATTACGGGGACCCTTGAATTCCTCTACTTTCGTCGAGTGATTCAATGCTCCATTGCTGTCTTGAGCATTTTTGGGGGCTTCTTGATTTCGCTTGCTTTTTCGTCTCAAAGGGCAATCTTTGATCCTGTGACCTTGTTGGCCACAGCGAAAGCACGCGTTGGGAAGGTTTTTGTAGCTGATGTCTTGGCTCCCATACATCCCCTTCGCCCAAGTCCATTTTGATCTTCGATGGGAGTGGCATACTGAGGTCAGCCTCGACACAGATTTGAGGGTGCCACCGGGCGTTGAACGAGTGTCTTGCGCCTTCATAAATGAGACCACCAATGTCCTCGCGTGAGGCCAACGGCTTGCCGATAGGAGAAACGATGTCCCATACGAAGTTGTACAAGAAGTATGGCAGGTTAGGGAGCTCAACCCAGAGGGGGTACCGAAGCGATTTCGATTTGTCGGGAGTAAAATCAGGGGACCATCTGAATAGGCACAGGGTCGCCCGGCCGAGTTGCCAAGTTTCGACACTAAGGGCTCGAAACGCCATATCTTCATTTTCAAAGACTAGCAGCAAGTGGCTTGCCGGTAAGAACTGACACTTACAAACAACTAGCCCGCGGGGGAACCACTCATTGCGAAGCCACTGACGCACAGTTTTGAGCGGGGGCTTAGGGCCGAACATTTGGCCGACGAGGCAAATTTTCTTGAGCTCCTCCTGAGTTGACAAAATTGCGGATCTATTGAAGGAGACCAAGGGGGGTTCAGCACTCTCGAGGGTCCCTTGGGCGGCACAAGAGCCCCCCTCCAACAAAGAGGCCAGGTTAACGGTCTCCCCGGGAGGAGGGGCCAGATTGCTTCTCACAAGAGAGGGGGTCGCCAAATCCATGACAAAAGAGGGCCACCCCGAGAAAGAAGATCTTTTTCTAAAACTCTAAGAAGAGAAGCATCTTGAAAAGCCCAAAAATCCCACAAAAAAAGGTAGCTCTCTTCTTCTTTTTTTTCCCTTTCGATTCTTTTCTCTTTTTTCTTTTTCTTTTTTTTCTTCTTTTTTCTTTTTCTTCTTCTTTTTTTTTTTCTTTTCCTCTTTTTTTTCCTTTTTTCTTTTCTCTCTTTTTCGTAGGGCTACCTGATCAGAAACCAAAATTTTGGCTTTCGAAACAAGGAGTTCCTTCAAAAACAACAAGTGAAGAAGACAACACTCGTCTTTGAAGTGCGAATTCGAAAGTCATCCCTCCTGCACTAGCTCCCTTTTTTTTAATTTACTCTTTCTTCTTTCTGAGGGCGAAGGAGAGGCCGCCACGTCAGCAGCAAGTGACCATCCGAAAGGAAAGTTTACAAAGCAGCAACGGTGGCTGCTTTCAAAAAAACCATCACTTCGCCAAGGATCGAGGAATCCGAAAAAGCGTAGGCAAAACCGTCAATCGCGGACGTCAAAACCATCAATCGCCGGTATTGCTGGAGAAAACCATCGAGCGTCGTTGTCAAAAACCATCAGTCGCGGACATGAAAACCATCAATCGCTTGTCCCGTCAATCGCGCGTGGGTCGTCAGTCGTCAGTCGCGCGCTCAAGAAAACCAGAAAACCATCCGTCGAACTCTAGAAAACCGTCGATCGCGGAAAACCGTCAATCGCGGTTAGCATTCCCGTGTATCGCGGCCACCGTGGAGCGTGGAAATCAGCCGACTATCGCGAAAAACCACAAACCGTCGATCGCGGAGCTAAGCAACCCATCAATCACGACCAAGAAACCATCTATCGTCAAACCGACATCACACGCACTCACGCGATGGACGTCACTGAGATCCTTCACGCCACCCTGCACGGCGATGCCAGAGTAGCGATGGACACCCCCTTCAGCAGCTCGAGGCACCTGCATTTCTCAAACCGGAAGCACCTGCACACCTTAAAGAGCTTTCAGAGAGCGTGATTACCGCCTGTAGAGTGCAGCCCTCTGCCCGAATCTTAGACGTCTCTATCTATTGGATACAGAAATAAGTCAAGTTCCTCATGGACTGTACTCGACACTTCTTGAAATTCTGGGGATATCGGGGACCAACATAAGCGAAGTGCAGGTAGGACCAATAATTTGGGGTGGCACATTGAAGCAAGCCTACCTTTGTTGGGACGCTCGAAACTCTACACATTCTTTTCACTTACGCTCTTCAGCTAAATTCTATATGAAGGAAGCAGAAAACGCCATCGATAAAAAAACCTTCCTTCGAAAGAGGGCGAAAGCATGCAAACCCTAGCGCCGCCTGCGCTCCGTCGTGCGTAGTGGCGTTGTGGGGGAGTTATCGCGGGGTGTTCTCCCCTATTGTCCTTTGGTGACCATTGCTCGCGACACTGCTCTGTCCTCCTCTCCCTTCTCTCGTTCCCCCCGACAGGGGGGGATCCTCCTTGGCACCCGTTATGGCACTGCACGACGCTTTGCGTGATGGCTTACCTCCTACAAGCTCTGGTGACGCAGATTACGTGTTGAAATCAATGTTTAACCCGGTATTTGATGGTGGTATTGGCTTGTCCCATCCTGGAGAGGCTCTCCCGTGTAGTGCAAAAGATCCTGTTCATCTGCTGGAAGGCAACCGTATCGAGCGTACTTCATATGCTGAAATGGTTCAGAGTAAGAGGCATGACTTCTTTTCCATGTTCGCTGATCAGGAGATGTCAGGTAATCACTTCTCTCCGTCTGGTATTAAGGACGTCAAAGGCAAAGGTAAAGCCCCCTCAGTTAATATGGTAGATACTTCCGCTTCTGTGGAAGGAAATGGTCATGCTCTTAACATTGATCATGAAGAGCTTGATAAGGATGACTGTACTCTCATTATTGAGAGTTCCGCGCTTAACAGTTGGAACATCCACCTTGAGGATAAAGTTGTGATTGCCCATTGTCACGGGCCTCGTCCTGCCCAGGATCTCCTTAAGAACTGGATTAAAGTTAATTGGGAAAGTAGGGGTTTATTTGTTAGACATGTTCAGTACCTTCCCAATAATTTTTTTCTCTTCTTCTTTGAAGATGTGAATAACCTTCTTCCCACTGGATCATTAGGAACACTCCTCTGTCCTTCTATAAATGGTATCCTGGGTTTAACCCTAGGAATAATAAACCGACCAAAGCGCCCGTTTGGGTGGAATTTCCTGACTTTCCGGTAGAGTATTACCCATGGCTTGATAAATTAGGATCATTAATAGGGAAAGTGCTTGGTCAGAAGCCTAAGAAAGAGTTTAACCCTAAATGGGATCCTCAGTTGCTTATAGAGGTTGATATTTCCAAATCTGTTAAAACAGAACTGATCATTAAAAATTCAGAGGGCTATAAGCTGCATACTCAAAGTGTTGTGTACAGGAACCTGCCAAATGCTTGTTTTAATTGTTTTAAGCAAGGACATTTAATTAAAGACTGTCCCCTGCTGGTTAAAAATCAAGAAAAAGTGACTGTTTGTGGTGAAGAGTCCCCCCCTGAACCTGCTCCCTCCAGCTCGGCCCACCATAAAGAAAACCAAGGCTTCAAAAAGGTTCCCTTCAAACAAAGAAAAAAAAACCCTAATGTGGTTGTTAGATCCGAGCCTCTTGTCAGGGGGGTTTTTAATCCCTTTCAGATTCTTGAGAACGCCCCGGGCAGTGGCTTCCATGCTTCGGATGCTGATACTACTGTGGAACAAAAGTTCCAGAAAAACAAGGATTTTGAAGATGTCTTGATTAATGGCACTCAAGATACTAGAACCAATATGAAAAGTCAGGTTCAGTGTGGCAGTGTTAATTTTGTCACTAAGGTGTCCGATAGTAAACCCAATTCAAGCACCACCCCTGCCTCTGTGTCCTCTGAAGAAGATGATAGTGATGATATGTTTGTGGACCAAATTGATTGTGTTGATGAGGTTACCTTCAACCAAGTTGATAATGTTTGTCCCATTGAACAAGATGTTAACATGGCCAATGTCAGGTCCCCTAGCCCTAAAGGGAAAGTTAAAGCCAAATCCAAGAGGAAAGAAACGGCAAGGACCTCGTTCTCTGCTGTGAAGCCTGGTAAGAACCTCAAAAAGTAAGTTTATTCTCTTTTTTGTTTCCCCTTATGGATTGTATCAAATTGGTTTCTATTAATACAAAAGGGCTTTCTGATCCGGTCAGAGGTAAGGTTTTAAATAACTGGCTTAAAGATGCTTCTATTGTTCCTGACTTCATCTGCTTACAGGAACTTAAGATAGGAGGTCCCCCTCTCTTGATGAATCTGAGAACTGTTTCAAATAACTGCCATTGGATGTACACAGACCACATGGGCAAAGGGGGAGCGGCCATTGGAGTTGCTAATGGAGTGAGTCACCTCATTGAGGTCCTACTAACCAATGGATTGCGGTTAAGTGTAAAGTGCCTCTCAATGTCACTATCGTTTGTGTTTATGCTTCTAACAATGCTTTTCAGAGAGTCAATTGCTGGGAAGAGATATCTAGGATCAAAGGTGACATCTGGCTGACTGGAGATTTTAATATGGTCACTACTAGTTGTGACAGGAATGGTAATAGTGAAAATGTCATTTCTGGTAGTGAGAAGCAGAGTTGGTATAATTTGATTGATAAACATAACCTATTGGATCTTTCTGCTAATACTGGGCACACTTGGAATAACAGGGGGCTGTGCTCCTATTTGTCTGCTAGGCTTGACAGGTTTTATATGAATGCGGGCAGGAGTCGGGAATTGTCAAATTATTGTTATTCTATTGATCAATCTCTGTTGCTGTCTGATCACTCGCCTTTGATTGTCAAATTGTATAATAACAGCTCCAATTACAGGGCTGGCTGGCCTCATCTGGACTCTTCGTTGTTTAAGATTCCTGTTGTGAAGGATAAAATTTATAAAACTCTTTTACTGTATTTTGACTCGGATCTGCCTCCTTTTGTGGCCTGGGAAAGGGCTGTTAGAGAAATTCAGGATATTATTAAGTACTATAAGAATAGGGCCAAAAGTATAAGATACAGAAGAAGGATGATGATAATACAGGAGATGAATTTGCTTGAGAATCCTAACATTGATTTGTGTGCCAAAAGAGCCAAGTTGCTTGATCTTCAGGAAAAAGTCAAGAAAGTGGACTACCTCCTTGCTAGAGGTGCCCTTGCCTCTTCTAGAGAATTCTGGGCTGGAAAGATAGACAAACCTAATAAGCATATGTTTGAACTGTTGAGAAAGAAGAAAGTCAGGGACTTCATCCCCCTGCTTAGAGACAATGATGGTTCTCATGTTTCCAGCATGAAGGATAATCTGCAGGTAGCTCATAGGTTCTTTGCCAATGTATTCTCCCAACCTCCCAAGAGAGGGGATTCTGTGTGGAGTGCAAGAGCTGCCATTGCCCTTTGTAGGAAAAAAATGGTTCCTCAGGGAATGGACTCCCTCCTTGACATGCCCCTTTCTGTCGGTGAGATTAGAGAATCCATTAGCAAATTGAAGCCTGGGAAGTCTCTTGGTCATGATGGTTTGCCCAACGAGTTTTTTCAGGAATTCAAGGAAGAGTTGGTGCCCATTATTCTCAAAATTTGGCAAGAAGCCTCTAGAAGGGGATCCCTTTCTCCTTTTATTAACACTGGAGTGATCAAACTTATCCACAAAAAAGGTCCCAAAGATGATTTGAATAATTGGAGACCCATCTCCTGCCTGACTTCTCTGTATAAAATCTTTGCTTCTATCCTGGCCAGAAGGCTGAGCCCTCTCATGGATAGTATTATTCTCCCTGAGCAAAAAGGGTTTATTAAAGGTAGGTTTATCCTTGACAACATTATCACTATTTGGGAAGGTCTTGACTACTACAATGAGCTCAATGTCGATACCTACTTCTTTAAAATTGACTTTGATAAGGCCTATGACAGGATTGAATGGGATTTCATTCTGCAATCTTTGCATGATATTGGATTAGGAAAAAATTTCATCAAATTTGTCAGTATTTTGTTTGGTAATGCCTTTTCTAAAGTGACTATAAATGGTTGTCTTACTAACCCCTTCAGGTTGTGCAGGTCTATAAGGCAAGGCTGCCCTTTGGCTCCCCTGCTTTTTGCCATAGCAAGTGATGCTTTAGGTTGGTTGGTTAAAGATTGCATCTCCAAAGGAACCATTACTGGTTTAGATATCCCCCAGGCTTCCTCTCCCCTGGGTCTGCAGATGTTTGCAGATGACACCAATATGTTAATGCAGGCTGGGGAAACCTCTGCTTGCCATTTCCTTAACTGTCTTAATTTGTTTTGTCTGGCTAGTGGCTCGGTGGTCAATCATAAGAAAACAGGTTTTTTTTCCACCGATAGTAAGATTCCTTATTGTGTTGAGGCTGCTGGTTGTGAGATTATTAAGAAAGGTTCCATTTTCAGGCTTCTTGGAATTCCCATGGGCTTTGGTATCTCTTACGAGCAGAGGTGGCAATGGGTGCTTGATAAGTTCAGAACTAAAATCTACAAATGGAATGACATGCATAATAATTTGTCCCAAAGAACGTTTATCCTGAAGCATTATATCCTCCCCTCTTTGACTTACTTTCTCTCCTGTTGGCAGCCTAGTAAAAAGCAGCTTGGGCAGGCCATCTCTCTGGCTAGAAGGTATTTATGGGGAGGATCTAGAATCCCCAAAGTTGCTTGGAATATCTGTTGTATGAAGAAGAGTGAAGGGGGCCTTGGTCTCATTTGTCCCTCTAGGATGGCCACTCAAATGTCTGCCAAGTGGATTGTTAGAGCTGTTTCCTCTAATGACTACTGGGCTTGTTTGATTAAAAGAAATATCAATAGGTTCAGTGTCAAGAATAACAAGAGTTGGGATGGTTGCTCTCTTTGGGATGTGGTCTCTTCTCCTGTTGAATTTGTGCCTAAGGGTAGTCAACTGATATGTAATTTTTGGAAAGCTTGGATGGCAGTTAAGTCCAAATACGTCCTCCCTATTTGGTTTGCTAACAATTTTTCTTTCATAGTGCAGGACTCCATTTGGCTGGGCTGGTCGGAAAGGAACACCCATCTGTCCTTCCCTATCAGATGGAATAAGTGCAGGAAAAAAGGCTTCGCCCATTGGCAAGACTTAATAAATGTAGGTGAAGTGATAGATGACAATTTTATTCTTGTTACTGATGGGTTGTCTGTGTACTGTAAACAGATTCTTCTGGATAAGAAGGAGCAACTGCAGAAAAAGTTGGAGGTCAATTTGTGGAAGAAGGAGATTACTCTCCAAGTCATTGCCTGTGATATGCTAAGCTCCTTCCGAAGGAACGTCAGAAGCGTTAAAGAGATCTCTGGGAAACTCAACAAGAAGTGGGGTCTGCAATGGTCCCACTTACAGTGGAAGTACAGATTTCAGTGTTGTTGGGCCTTCCCTATCTCTAACAAGCAGTCTTGTCTTAATTGGCTTATTCTCCACAAAGGAATCTGGACGGGAAGTCTTGCTAGGAAGTATAAAATTGATGCTGGACTCTGTAAAACTTGTGGCAAAGAAGAGGATTTGGATCACTTGTTTATAAAGTGCAAAACTGTTACCAGATTTTGGATCTGCATATGGTCTTTCTGTCGGGTGCAGGGCCTAAAAATTCCTAGCGGCAAGGACATCCTTATTGGTGAATCGTGTGGCCTTGACATTCTCCTTTGGCAGATTATTAGAAACCACTTCTTCTGGTCTATTTGGAAAAATAGAAATAATGTCCTTTTTAGTTCGAATAAAAAAGACCACTTATTCTCTTGTATCTATGGGTTGAAAAAAATTCTCAACCTTTGCCTCACTGCTTGTCAAAATACCCAATCGGTCCCTCTGAGCCCTTTCGAAATCTTAAAGAAAAATCATTGTAACGCTTGGAAAGCCAAACTCCTCCCCATGTACTCTAAGTCCAAAATGGACATGATCACTTTCCTAGGTGACTATGTTAGCTCTACCCTTGGGTGATCCTTCTCTCCCATCCTTGACAAGAAGGACTCGTCTTCTGTTGTAATTCCTTTCAGCATCAATTTTATATTTTCTGTTTTGTTCAAAAAAAAAACAAAAAAAAAATTCTATATGAACATTTGTTTGGGTACACAGGAGGTCTCCTTACCGAATCTACTAGAGTTGGATATGAGAGGCTGTAAAGGGTTGAAGAGACTTCGGCCAGCATTCGGTGATTCCATGCCGTCCTTGCAACACTTGGATTTGAATGAATGTGAACAACTTGAAGCCCTGGATTCCGGCATTGGAAAACTCGCCCATTTGCGAAAGTTGTGGCTTGCTAAATGTCATCGCTTGACGCGTCTCCCCAAAGAACTGATGGGTATGCAACTTCATCGTTCTCTTTTCTTTCTCAAACTCGTAAACCTTAAATTAGGATAATCGAGAGTACGATCCTCCCCATCTCATCCGAATCACCACACAATTCGGTTTACGAACACTTTGCTTTGTACCTCTTGCCCCTCTCAATCTCACTCGTGGAACGCTCCAACCTTTCAATAGTTATGCATGCCACAAGCGTCTTCTACTTCAGACACCTAAACCTAACTTCTAAAGAAATTAAAAAAAATGAACTTTCTTAAAGAAATTAAAAATATGAACTTTCCTTCTACTAAGTAGTAAAAAAAGGTTTTCGAGGCTCAGAAGATAAAAAAACAGGTTTATCTTTGGCTCGGTGGCTCTTGACTTGTGCACGATTGTACACGATTGTAACAGTTCCCCATTGATTTAAACTTCCTGTTCTCTCAAAAAAAAAACAGGTTTACAAATCCATATATATGTGATTCATCACATCGTAAAGTTGTTAGAATACCTAGGAATCATTTGTAGTATCTTTTTCTATCATTGCCTACTCACTGTTTAACGTTGATTTTGATATTGTGAGGGCAATTCCTAACACTCTTCTATTTCATTAAATCCATCGTAGGCTTCATATATGTCACTTCATCGTAGTTCTAGCACATTTCAGAAAGCTTACTCCAAGTCATCTATAGGATGTTGACGTTTTAAGATCCACACTTGATTTTCTCAACATGCTACTTCACATTTATTTATTTCATTTGATCGTCAATATGTACAATGGATACATGTATATGTTTGAAAATTATTTTTCACTTTCCTTCGTTGACGTACGTCACTTACCTGCAAAGTGACCAAAAACCTTGTCAATTTTCTCTTTCCTTGTTAGGAAAATTCTTAAATATAAACTTTGGTATAGATTCGATTATCTTATTATGTCTTATGCGACGCAATAGGGCCTTTATTTTCACCTTGGATGGCAACTTAATTGCTCCAAAGTTTATGCCCTACCTAACCTAATAGTTAGGCTCACAAAGATCATCTATAACCATCAACAATCACACATAGACCTCATCTAACTTAGAAGTTGGGGTTCTACAAATGTTTGGGCTTTCATAATGGCTTCTCCTCATAATGGGGGTCTCACAACTGATAGCATCATGGATCATTTCTGGTCACATAAGGATGGAGTATTGAGCATATCTAACAAAAAAGATGGCAAGTATATTGCAAGCTTGGGAATGTGTATCTTGGGCATTCAAGTGTGGACAAGGGGGAAGAGATTTTATGTTGGATGCATTCTTAACCCCCCAAGCCAATTCTTAGCCTAGGCTGACCATGACTAGTGATATTCACTAATTAGGGTGACGATTGGCATGACATAAGTACAAGAAACCCTAATTACTCAAGTTCAAGCATAAGTTAAGATATGTTTGTAACAAACCTTAAAGGAGAAGGACTTAAGGGGATCGATCACATCTCAAAGTGCGATAAAACCCAAGTATCCCTCTCCATGATGTTTATCAGACAAGATTACACTGGAGAAATCCATAAAACCACAAGTAACTGATTCACAAGAACATAGCAATGTAGTTATACTTGGAAAAATCAGGATTAGTAGATAAAGCTTAAGAACCTTAAATCAAGTAGACACCATGGATGGGATACACAAAGCAATAGATGATCTGAAGATAGTGTCAATCATATAGCTAGGTCGTGGGCACAATAGCTCAGTAATTGTACCTATGTGCTAAGTTTGGAAACAAGTGATTTAGAAAAATCTTTTAGCATGCAGAGACCTACACCTAGCTCAGCCATCGCCTATTTATTAACATCATAAGGTCCCTATATGATGCATTTGGAGTATGTTAGGAACAACCTATTAGGTACACACATGTATGAGGATGGTCTAAGCCGATCAGTTTTCCAACTCAAAAATCTTGATCAACCCTTCGGACTTTAACACCTAGTGCTTAAATTCGACAAAGGTTCATACATTGATAAGCAAGGAACCATACATGTGGTTACGAGCTTACCAAATAGGATAGATGAGTTTGGAAATGTCATTCCTGAGAATGAGATAGGAGACCTAGGAAGAGAACCCAAGACTCCTCATGACAAATCCATATTGAGTAGAGTGATTACCCAAGAGTGGGTTCCCCAAGACAAAAAAAGCATAGAACTATTCTTGAATAGAGAAACAAAGGAAGCTGTTTGAAGATTCAAGGTAGATCAACTTACCAAAATAGGTGGAGGCATCATCTACGAGTCCAAAGATCCTGAGATACGAGGCAAAGTTGTTTATCTGGATAACATGTTGGAGAGAATGCTCTTGGTAACAGAGCATGGTAGTCATGCATACACTTGGAAGGGAAAATTGATTTTCATTCCATCAAGATCTAATGTTTCCCATGGCCTCAAAGGTGTAGGGTCGTCCGAGGCTCATGAAGCATAGAGGGAAAGAGATAGAGAAATACTTGAGGTAAGCTTTATACCCACACTGCAAAAAGATAGATCAAGACTTGAAAATGAAAGACATAAAAGACAGAGACATAGAGCACATAGGTATCAAAAGGATGAACATGATTTTCCATTGCCTGGACCTTGAGAGTACCCAAGAACCCTTAGACCCTCTCAAGTGGTCAAGAAAATGAAAAACTACTTTGATGGGTCAAGAGATCCTTATGATGATGTAGCAGAGTTTAGACAAGTGCTAAGAGTTAAAGAAGTTGATGATATATTCACTCAATACAATGCCTTTGGTCTAAATCGCAAGAATATTGCCTTGATGTGGTTTCAACCACTACACTAAGGTCAATTTAGGAATACAAACCAATTCCTAGAAGTATTATTATTCAATTCTCCAAAAGCGGCATTAGACATAATACTTCATCGCTGATTCATAGCTTCAAGTAGACACCCTAGGAAACGGTGAGACTAGCATTAAGAAGATTTAGAGAATACTTAGAAAGATGTCCTATCCCAAAATAACCCACACTATCCAAACAAGTGGTCTTGTTTTTAATGGCTTACTAAGTGCAAAGTTAAGATCATTATGTGTACTTGAAAGAGCCTAGATCCATAGAATAGTGTGTGCAGATGTGCATAGACATAGAGGGTAACTTGGATGAAGAGTTAGACTGTTATAAGATCTATAAAGATTTAGATAGTTCTACTAGTTTGACTTCAAAACCATCCACTTCCATTGATGAAATGGTGGAAAAAGTAGCTCAAAAATTTGGAATTTAAGCAAGCATATGCCTAGAATAGTCTCAGTCAAGTGATGCTATACATGTGGAGGAGAACACATGGCTAATGTTTTCCTGATCATGGCTTAACCCCAAGGAAACCCTAGTGGCCAACATTACACTATTCCAAGAAAATACATAGCCATACACGTCAAGATTGTCCATACAATATGGATGTTGTCAAATGGACTTACCAACAATCTTACCAATAGGATAGGTGTTAGAACCAATATCGAGATCCATATTATAGGCCACATCAACAATATCAACCTCAATATTAATAGCAATATCAGGCATCAATTAGACCATAACTGGTCCTAGGAAACCAACCGCCACCTCGTGCCAATTTGATCCTAGTTAAGCATGTAGTGGTAGAGGAGGCTTACTAGAGCTTTGGTTTCGATGATCGTTTTGGCTCTAGAAAATGACTCTCATGCTCAAATTTTTGACTATGCCCATGAAGATAGTCCATGCACTTATTACACAAAGTCACGCGAGCATAGTGAGACTTATTTGTATCAATTTGAGACATTATGTATGGAACCAAAATGGGATTTAGACTACTCCAATGTCATGTATGAAAATCCTAACCTCAGGTCTTGATTGAGATAAATGAGACCACAAGCCCCTAGAGGACTACCTTTTAGATGTCAGAGCAACCATTTCATTTATGAATATCCCCACCCACCGACTTGGGGACAAGAATAGAACATCACAATACACGGCTTTTGTCCTAAGTGTGACAAGGAACATCTCCCAAGAGATTTTATGAAGGAACCCCTAATGTAGTAGGTTTAGTGGTGGATTCAAGTTCAAGTAGCATTTATGTGGATCTTATACAAGCAATGACTAGGGCACAAGATTTAAAATAGGCTAAATTAGATGAACAATCAAAGTTAAGTGAATCAAGAGGGTATAGTAAGAGGAAAACAAGAACATGGGAGGATACCATGGAGAAGGCAAATCATAAGTGGGCAAGAGATTTATCTAAACTAGAAGAAAGCCTAAATGATGCAAAAATCAAAATTGCAAACATTGCATCTCAAAAATCCTTGCATGCCATAACTCCATGCACTTCAATTCCACTACAACATATTGAGGGTATACCGAGGTTGCTACCGAGGCAAATGAACGGGCGTGATTTCTTCGCGACGTTGGTGTTACGGTCGGTATAGGCGTCGGAAAGAAAGCGTCGGTATGGGCGCCGGTATAAGCATCGGTATATGCGCCGGTATAAGCATCGGTAATACCGACACTTATACCGACGTCCGCACTGACGTCCCCGCTGGGTGTACCGGCGCATATACCGACACCCATACTGGAGCTGCCGACGTGTATACCGACAACCATTCCTGCACAAATTTTTTTGGGCAAAGTGTGTTGCCTTTTGCTATAGCATGATGTTGTTTAGCAAAAGACAATACACTCTGCCCAACTGAGTACATGTGTTATGTACTCTAATGGCAACCAAAACATAAACTTATATGAGCAAAAATGAACAATGAATCATGTACAGAAAGTCGTATATTCCATAAATGAAAAATGTACAAAAGTGTGGCAAAGCACTTCTATATAGCAATCGAATACAAAATGTGACAAAGCACTTCCATATAGGAATCCAATACAAAATTATGGTACATCATTGCCACATAGGAGTGTAATACAAAATTGTGGCAGTGTGACAAAACACTTCCATATAAGAATCGAGTACAAAATTATGTTACATCATTGTCGTATGCGAGTGTGATACAAAATTGTGGCATTGATCAAAATATTTACACCTACAATCCTGCAACAAAACATATGTATAAAATAAGATCAATTAACATGACATTTATAAACAACAACTAAAAACACGAAACCAAGATATAACTTTACCTAATCAAGAATATTCTCCCATGAGACGATTGCACCGCGTCCCTCTAAGTCTTGTAACAGTGCAGTCAGTCCATGCCGATATCCATATGATTCTTCAGTTCGCGTTGGAGGACGACCCACTGCCAACTCCTATAGTAAATATGCAAAATGTTAGATGAATATACATAATGTACTTAACACAAACAACTTCAATAATTAACATGATACTTACAAATTGGTAGCGCATATTGTCGTATCCGCCGCTACCTAAATGCGACGTTCCAACCGTATCTAAACGTGTGGCCATCACACATTACATCCAAAAGTGAACCTTGCATGGGTCTTGTAAGGATTCCTAATTTTAAGGGATTAAAATGGCTAATTAGGTGGATTAAGAGGTTGGAAAAAACCACCAGTGGTATTGTACATTAAAATAATGAATAAAGTCATGTAGAGGATTCGTGTGTTTTTCTAGCCTTTAGATGTATTGTTTGGATGGCCACGATATGACTTAGAATTTGGGAATTAAAAATAAAAAAGGAAAGCTTAAACTCTGTCACTAGAACACAAAATAGATGCAATGGGAGACAAAATAGCTCACGCATGGGAAGAAAGAGAGTATAATTTTGTAGTCGATGCCATTTTTCAACCGTTGGATCTTCACATGCTTGGATGGTGGAGATTGAGACCCAAACTTCTGGCACTAGAAGACAAAATAGGTGCAATGGGAGATAAAATAGCTCATGCATGGGTATAATTTCGGAATCAATGCCAGTTTTCAGCCGTTGGATCTTCACATGCTTGGATGGTGGAGATTGAGACCCAAACTTCTGGCACTAAAACGGCTGGAGATTCGCACAAGATATGTGGGGATCCGCATGGAATTTCAACCATTAGATGGAGTACAAATTGAATGGTCTAGATTTAATGTCTAGTGATCCATGCATTGATCAAATCAAAGCCATTGGATTCTCTCCAAATCCAATGGCCCAAATTTTAGGTGACGTTTCTCTCAAGAACTGATCTTAGCCATTGAATTTCTAGAGGATCCAAGGGTTCTATTTGAATTCCATTCCCTTCAAAAACTACTTCAATGAAAAAACCATGAATTTTGATAGGTATATGTGGTTTTGACTAGCCCAAACCAAGGAAAGCCTATACCTAGCCTAGTGGATTAAAGGACTAGACTGTGTCCACCACCCTCCTCTCATTGGTCCATCACTAATCACTCTCTAATCCAAAAGGCCCATGTAGGGTTCATTTTTTTTCCTAATGATTTCTCTGTTGACGATACCGATTAGGAGTATGTTGCTGCTCATCATGAATCGATTCCCATTCTTCGGCATCTAGCCATACAGGCTTCGGTAAGCCTGCTTTGAAAGCATCGTGAGCTTTCGATCATCGATGAGACATCACCTCGCGTGCTGTCTGTTGAATCCATTCGGAACTCACAATAGGATTCCCAGGTGCTGGCTAGTACTCTTCATATATGCATTGTGTGATATGATTTTTAGAGTCTCTATCCTGTTCGGTCCATTTTAACATTACTGAATGACCGAATTCGATAGAGTAGAGTTGTCGTATGCATTCACGCATTGACTTTCCGGCTGCATCCATAACTGGAGCTCCTTTACGGATATGATATATCTTCAATTCGTCATGATCATGCGCACCCCAAGGTGTACATGGAGATCCCATCTGATGCAATAGAAAGATCTCATCTCATCCAATGTATATATATGCATGCTTAAGCTTGTATACATATGCATTCATGTATACATATGCATATGCTTGCTTGTATACATATGCATTCTTGTATGCATATGCATGCTTGTATGCATATGCATGCTTGTATGCATATGCATGCTTGTATGCATATGCATTCTTGTATGCATATGCATTCTTGTACGCATATGCATTCATGTATGCATGCATATATGCATATGCATTCTTGTATGCATATGCATTCATGTATGCATGCATATATGCATATGCAAGATTGTATGCATATGCATGCATGTATGCATGCATATATGCATATGCATGCTTGTATGCATATGCATGCATGTATGCATATGCATTCATATATGCATTCATGTATGCATGCATATATGCATGCTTGTATGCATATACATGCTTGTATGCATATGCATGCATGTACGCATATGCATGTATGTATGTATGCATATGCATGCATGTATGCATGTATGTATGCATATGCATGCATGCATGTATGCATATGCATTCATGTATGCATATGCATTCATGTATGCATATGCATTCATGTATGCATATGCATTCATGTATGCATATGCATTTTTGTATGCATGCATATATGCATATGCATTCATGTATGCATGTATGTATGCATACGCATGCATGTATGTATGCATATGCATGCATGTATGAATGCATATGCATGCATGTATGTATGCATATGCATGCATGTATGTATGCATATGCATGCATGTATGCATATGCATTCATGTATGCATATGCATTCATGTATGCATATGCATGCTTGTATGCATATGCATGCTTGTATGCATATGCATGCATGTATGCATATGCATGCATGTATGCATATGCATTCATGTATGCATGCATATATGCATATGCATGCATGTATGCATATGCATGCATGTATGCATATGCATGCATGTATGCATATGCATTCATATATGCATTCATGTATGCATGCATATATGCATATGCATGCTTGTATGCATATGCATGCATGTATGCATATGCATGCATGCATATGCATGCATGTATGCATATCCATGCATGTATACATATGCATGCTTGTATACATATGCATGCATTCATGTATGCATATGCATTCATGTATGCACTCATGTATGTATGCATGCATGTATCTATGCATATGCATGCATGTATGCATACACATTCATGTATGCATATGCATGCATGTATACATATGCATGCATTCATGTATGCATTCATGTATGTATGCATGCATGTATGTATGCATATGCATGCATGTATGTATGCATATGCATGCATGTATGTATGCATATGCATGCATGTATGCATATGCATTCATGTATGCATATGCATTCATGTATGCATATGCATTCATGTATGCATATGCATGCATGTATGCATATGCATGCTTGTATGCATATGCATGCATGTATGCATATGCATTCATGTATGCATATGCATTCATGTATGCATGCATATATGCATGCATGTATGCATATGCATTCATGTATGCATGCATATATGCATGCATGTATGCATATGCATGCATGTATGCATATGCATGCATGTATGCATATGCATGCATGTATGCATATGCATTCATATAAGCATTCATGTATGCATGCTTGTATACATATGCATGCATTCATGTATGCATTCATGTATGTATGCATGCATGTATGTATGCATGCATGTATGTATGCATATGCATGCATGTATGTATGCATATGCATGCATGTATGCATATGCATTCATGTATGCATATGCATGCATGTATGCATATGCATGCATGTATACATATGCATGCATTCATGTATGCATATGCATTCATGTATGCATATGCATTCATGTATGCATATGCATTCATATGCATTCATGTATGCATATGCATTCATGTATGCATATGCATTTTTGTATGCATGCATATATGCATATGCATTCATGTATGCATGTATGTATGCATACGCATGCATGTATGTATGCATATGCATGCATGTATGAATGCATATGCATGCATGTATGTATGCATATGCATGCATGTATGTATGCATATGCATGCATGTATGCATATGCATTCATGTATGCATATGCATTCATGTATGCATATGCATGCTTGTATGCATATGCATGCTTGTATGCATATGCATGCATGTATGCATATGCATGCATGTATGCATATGCATTCATGTATGCATGCATATATGCATATGCATGCATGTATGCATATGCATGCATGTATGCATATGCATGCATGTATGCATATGCATTCATATATGCATTCATGTATGCATGCATATATGCATATGCATGCTTGTATGCATATGCATGCATGTATGCATATGCATGCATGCATATGCATGCATGTATGCATATCCATGCATGTATACATATGCATGCTTGTATACATATGCATGCATTCATGTATGCATATGCATTCATGTATGCACTCATGTATGTATGCATGCATGTATCTATGCATATGCATGCATGTATGCATACACATTCATGTATGCATATGCATGCATGTATACATATGCATGCATTCATGTATGCATTCATGTATGTATGCATGCATGTATGTATGCATATGCATGCATGTATGTATGCATATGCATGCATGTATGTATGCATATGCATGCATGTATGTATGCATATGCATTCATGTATGCATATGCATTCATGTATGCATATGCATTCATGTATGCATATGCATGCATGTATGCATATGCATGCTTGTATGCATATGCATGCATGTATGCATATGCATTCATGTATGCATATGCATTCATGTATGCATGCATATATGCATGCATGTATGCATATGCATTCATGTATGCATGCATATATGCATGCATGTATGCATATGCATGCATGTATGCATATGCATGCATGTATGCATATGCATGCATGTATGCATATGCATTCATATAAGCATTCATGTATGCATGCTTGTATACATATGCATGCATTCATGTATGCATTCATGTATGTATGCATGCATGTATGTATGCATGCATGTATGTATGCATATGCATGCATGTATGTATGCATATGCATGCATGTATGTATGCATATGCATGCATGTATGTATGCATATGCATGCATGTATGCATATGCATTCATGTATGCATATGCATGCATGTATGCATATGCATGCATGTATACATATGCATGCATTCATGTATGCATATGCATTCATGTATGCATATGCATTCATGTATGCATATGCATTCATGTATGCATATGCATTCATGTATGTATGCATGCATGTATGCATATGCATGCATGTATGCATATGCATGCATGTATGCATATGCAATCATGTATGCATGCATATGCATGCATGTATGCATGCATATGCATGCATGTATGCATGTATGCATGTATGCATGCATATATGCATGTATGTATGCATATGCATGCATTATGCATATGCATGCATTATGCATATGCATGCATTATGCATATGCATGCATGTATGCATGCATATGCATGCATGTATTTATGCATATGCATGCATGTATGCATATGCATGTATGTATGCATATGCATTCATGTATGCATATGCATTCATGTATGCATATGCATTCATGTATGCATGCATGTAAGTATGCATTCATGTAGGTATGCATGCATGTATGCATATGCATGCATGTATGCATATGCATGCATGTATGCATATGCATGCATGTATGCATTCATGTATGTATGCATGCTTGTATGTATGCATATGCATGCATGTATGCATGCATATCCATACATGTATGCATGCATATGCATGCATGTATGCATGGATATATGCATTTATGTATGCATATGCATGCATGTATGCATATGCATGGATGTATGCATATGCATGCATGCATGCATATGCATGGATGTATGCATATGCATGGATGTATGCATATGCATGCATGCATGTATGCATATGCATGCATGTATGCATATGCATTCATATATGCATTCATGTATGCATGCATATATGCATATGCATGCATGTATGCATATGCATGCATGTATGCATATGCATGCATGTATGCATATGCATGCATGCATATGCATGCATGTATGCATATCCATGCATGTATACATATGCATGCTTGTATACATATGCATGCATTCATGTATGCATATGCATTCATGTATGCATTCATGTATGTATGCATGCATGTATCTATGCATATGCATGCATGTATGCATACACATTCATGTATGCATATGCATGCATGTATACATATGCATGCATTCATGTATGCATTCATGTATGTATGCATGCATGTATGTATGCATATGCATGCATGTATGTATGCATATGCATGCATGTATGCATATGCATGCATGTATGCATATGCATTCATGTATGCATATGCATTCATGTATGCATATGCATGCATGTATGCATATGCATGCTTGTATGCATATGCATGCATGTATGCATATGCATTCATGTATGCATGCATATATGCATGCATGTATGCATATGCATTCATGTATGCATGCATATATGCATGCATGTATGCATATGCATGCATGTATGCATATGCATGCATGTATGCATATGCATGCATGTATGCATATGCATTCATATAAGCATTCATGTATGCATGCTTGTATACATATGCATGCATTCATGTATGCATTCATGTATGTATGCATGCATGTATGTATGCATGCATGTATGTATGCATATGCATGCATGTATGTATGCATATGCATGCATGTATGTATGCATATGCATGCATGTATGCATATGCATTCATGTATGCATATGCATGCATGTATGCATATGCATGCATGTATACATATGCATGCATTCATGTATGCATATGCATTCATGTATGCATATGCATTCATGTATGCATATGCATTTATGTATGCATATGCATTCATGTATGCATATGCATTCATGTATGCATATGCATTCATGTATGTATGCATGCATGTATGCATATGCATGCATGTATGCATATGCATGCATGTATGCATATGCATGCATGTATGCATATGCAATCATGTATGCATGCATATGCATGCATGTATGCATGCATATGCATGCATGTATGCATGCATATATGCATGTATGTATGCATATGCATGCATTATGCATATGCATGCATTATGCATATGCATGCATTATGCATATGCATGCATTATGCATATGCATGCATTATGCATATGCATGCATGTATGCATATGCATGCATGTATGCATGCATATGCATGCATGTATTTATGCATATGCATGCATGTATGCATATGCATGTATGTATGCATATGCATTCATGTATGCATATGCATTCATGTATGCATGCATGTAAGTATGCATTCATGTAGGTATGCATGCATGTATGCATATGCATGCATGTATGCATATGCATGCATGTATGCATATGCATGCATGTATGCATTCATGTATGTATGCATGCTTGTATGTATGCATGTATGCATGCATATCCATACATGTATGCATGCATATGCATGCATGTATGCATGGATATATGCATTTATGTATGCATATGCATGCATGTATGCATATGCATGGATGTATGCATATGCATGCATGTATGCATATGCATGGATGTATGCATATGCATGGATGTATGCATATGCATGGATGTATGCATATGCATGCATGTATGTATGCATATGCATGCATGTATGTATGCATATGCATGCATGTATGCATATGCATATGCATGTGTGTATGCATATCCCTCTCTCTCTCTCAATCGAAAACAAAACTAAAGAGAGAAGATATTAGGAAAGCAAAAACATAAAGAAAAATAAAAGAGTGATATATGTATTACTTACATTGATGTAATTTTTGAATCAAGGTTGTCAAAATCCACTTGAAGTTCTCCTTCGTTGAATTTCCAAAGATTTGATCTCAAAAATCTCTTGCAAAACTAAAGAGAGAAGATATTAGAAGAGAAAAACCATAAAGAAAGAAAACAGAGTGCTACAATATGTGCGATCTACTTACCAAAGCGTCAGATCTATAAAAATAGAGGTGTGTTTAGAGAGAGAGAGAGGGAAAGAGAGGGGGAGAGAGAGAGAGAGAGAGAGAGAGAGAGAATTGTTTGAATCATGGTCGTCAAAATCCACTTGAAGTTCTTCGTTGAATTTCCAAAGATTTGATCCCAAAATCTCTTGCAAAATCAAACAAAGAACATATTAGTAAAGAAAAAACATAGAAAAAGAAAAAAGAGTGCTACAATATGTGCGATCTATTTCCCAAAACTTCAGATCTATAAAGATAGAGGTCTGTTTAGAGAGAGAGAGAGAGGGAGAGAGAGGGAGGGAGAGAGAGGGAGAGAGAGTGAGAGAGGGGGAGGGAGAGAGAGAGAGATAGTGAGAGAGAGGGAGGGAGAGAGAGAAAGAGAGAGACAGAGAGAGAGAGAGAAAGGGTGACAAATAGAGATCTGTTGTGGGCGCGCGCAAACCTGAAAGGAGAAGATCTAGATTCAAAACGCTCAGAATGATGAATTTTGGTTTCGGGCCCGGTTAAAAAAGAGATCTTCGGTATAAGCGTCGGTATAAGCATCGGTAATTCCCGCAAATTACCGACATGTATACCGATGCTTATACCGACACTGTCTTTTCGAGGCAAAGTGGCTTTCCCAAATTGTCCAAGGGTCATACCGACGCCGACAACTAACCGTCGGTATTCCCTCGATATGTTGTAGTGTTCATCTGACCCTACCACTCATTGTGAATAGACTACAACCAAGGTATATTCTTGCAGATCCAACACTAGCATGAAGATACTCACTTGTGGATGTGAAAACTCACAAAGGAAGAGTAAACATGGCTAAAAGAAAGAGAAGAAGGAGCTTCTCAAGGATTCATGCCTGTCAGAGACCTACCCTACACATCGATGATCTTTCTAGATGAGGAATTTGAGCCTCATGTTGCAAACAAATCCTAGCCACCATGGATTTCTATCAATGAAGAACAATGGAAACCTCATTGTGATGAGGAGGGTTATGATATCTCTTTTTTCATGTGTGAACCCTTTCTAGAAGAGTGTGACCCTAATGAGGATAGAGAAGAAGAAGAGAATGATGATAATCTAGATTCCATTGTGATGGATAGGTGCTTTGATTAGGAGGAGCACTATCTAGAAAATGTAGGAGTATTTATCCAAAAAGAAGAAGAACCTCTTGCAAGCATTAAAACTGTAAATTCAAGGGATGAAAGTGAAGGTATTCAAAAGAAAACGAAAATAAAATCAATAAAACAAGCAGAGGAGAAATCATTCTTTGAAGTACTAGAAAATTTCCAGAAATATGAGGTTGCACATCGGAAAATTTTGGTACTAGTGGCGAAAAGAGAGGCCATCATAGGAGAAGCATATGATAATAAACAAAAGACCAAAAGAGCTATAGCAACTATTGAACAGAATTAAGAGCGATATATGTACATAAGAGAAGACCTAAGGAGACCTCAAGGGGGTAATCCAAATCACATATCATCTATATGACAGTTGATGCCAAGTCCACCAAACACAAGCCCTACACGTATAAGGACACTTATGGAGCGAAAATTAAGGAAGAATTTGAAAAACTGATTGAAGTTGGATTTATCTATGAGATTGAGCATACTAAATGGGTGTCCCTCATTGTAGTCATGCCCAAGAAGAATGGAAAGTTTCAAGTATTTTATTAACCTTTAAAATTTTAATGCAACTATGATTAGACATAGATATCCACTTCTTATCACTAAACATTTATTGGAGCATGTTGTAGGCAAGGAAGTTTATAGCTTCCTTGATGGATTTTTAGGTTACAACCAAGTAACCATTTCCTCGAAAGATGATCATAAAGCGGCCTTTGCTACAAAGTGGGGAATCTTTGGATTTCCTGTGATGCCGTTTGTGTTGATATATTTAGGTAGTGATGTGTGTGAACACTCTAGGACCGCCGGGGCACTTTTTTCCCTCTTTAGGAGGTTTTTTTCCCCCGGCTTGTATATACGCCTATTGCCCTAATGGGCTACTTATCTTTGTACATTCTCTAGTAATACATTCAGTCTTGTGTGTTGTGCTCCAAGCTTCTTCTTCCTTGTGCTGTTCGTGTGCTTCCGCAGACGTCTAACTCCAACAATTGGTATCAGAGCAGGTCGTCGCTTCTTCTAGGGCACCGTCGACACTCCTCCGTTTGCAGTCTCAGATTCGCACGAAATTTGGTGAGCATACTCAGGGTGTTTCCGAGATCAAAACAGCTTTGCTATGTGGTGCCGAAATCGCGATCTGAGCTCGTTTCGGCCTCCGAACGCACTATCGCAGTGCTTGTGCAGGCTATTTCGTCCTTTTGTGCCAAAGGTATATACCAGTTTCTGTTCGCCAGTTTAAGCGTCTCGAAGTCTGCTACAGGTCTAGCAGAACTCGTCTGGGCAGTTCTGTTCAACTTTTTGAGATACAGTCAATTTTCTGCATCAAGGTATTTTAGTCACCGGCCATGGCTGAAAGCAGTGATGTATTCCGTATGTTGGCTGTTGAGGATAAGTTGGATGGTACCAACTACCCATTATGGGCTTATATGATGCGACATGTACTGGTTGCAAAAGGATTGTGGAACATTGTGCAGGGTGTTGAAAGACGTCCTGTTACACCTGTAACGACAGGTACTGCAAATACAGGTGTTGGAGCTGATGAAGATGGTGTCGAAGATGATATTCCGCAAATTCCTGTTCGTGCTGCTGTTTCTGTTGCACCTACTGCAGAGCAAATTCGTTGGGATGGCAGAGATGCCCAGGCACATGCATTGATAGCTTTGTCTGTCAAACGTGCCATTATTCCTCACATTCGCTCTTGCAGAACAACAAAGGATGCTTGGGATACACTTACCACTTTGTACCAGGCTAGGAATGAG
The DNA here is from genome assembly GCA_020310875.1 of Ceratopteris richardii. Lineage (NCBI taxonomy): Eukaryota > Viridiplantae > Streptophyta > Polypodiopsida > Polypodiales > Pteridaceae > Ceratopteris > Ceratopteris richardii. The sequence continues at coordinate 31,944,807 of CM035420.1, read as the reverse complement.
GCTCGTGTTGCTTACCTCCGAAAACAGTTGGAGAGTGAGCACATGAATGAAGGTGATTCGATGGACAGTTTTCTTACAAAGATCAAAGACCTAAAGGAACAATTGATTTCTGCTGATGAGGTTATACCAGATAGCTCACTTGTGTAGACCGTTCTGAATGGCCTTCCTGATTCATATCAGAGTTTTGCCTCTACTCTTCGATTGATGATGAAAGGCAATCCGAATGCCTTGTCATTTGAGGAATTAGTCTCTGTTCTGTTGCAGGAAGATTAGTCCAGGCAGAACAGGTCCATTATGCGTGTTGCAGATCAAGCTTTCCTGGCTAGTCAGAAGGGCAAAGGAAAATGGAGCTCTTCTACTAGTAAGCAGAAATCTGCAAATGCTGCACAATCGAAGAACCAAGATAAAGATGAGAAGAAATCAGAAAAGCAGAAATTGTTCTGCAAGTACTGTAAAGGAAATGATCATATTATAAAGAACTGTCCAAAACTGGCTGCTAAAGAGGCAAAGAAGAAAGAGGCTGGAATGGTTGTTGCAGAGGCCTCTACACCAAAAACAGAGTCTGCAAATCTTGTGTAGGAAGAAGAATGGGCGTTTACTACTGTTTGCAGTTTTGACCCATCTTCTCATGATCAGTGCATGTCTGCAGTAGACTCAGATGTTTGGTACTTTGACAGTGGGGCAACCAAACATATTACCTCGCAGCGCAGTTTCTTCTCTTCACTCGAGCCTGCCCCTACAGGGAATACTGTCACATGCGCCAATAACTCCTCTTATCCTGTTATGGGAGTTGGTAAGATCATTCTGACTACTGCTGATGGTAGTTCTTTCACTTTGTCAGATGATTTATTTGTGCCAGGGATCAAAAAGAACCTGTTATCAGTTTCTGCATTAGCCAAGATTGGCTTGGTTGTGAAATTCGTTGATGACAGGTGTACAGTCCATGATCTCTCAAATGGCGATGTGATTATTGCTTCTGGCATTTTATGTCGTGGGCTGTATAAGCTCATAGACTATGAAAAATCTGTGAATGATTCGACATGTGCAGTTCATGATTCTCAGGCTATGTCAGATGCAAAGCTTTGGCATGCACGCTTTGGTCATCTGAATTTTGCTAGTTTGTTACGCCTGCAGAAATCTGAAATGGTGTCCTCTTTGCCCAAACTTGAGGCACCTGGAAAACATGTTTGTGAAGGCTGTATTTTGGGCAAAATGCAGCGTTCTTCCTTTCCAAAAGATGGTTCAGTTCGGGCTATGCAGAAATTGCAGCTTGTACATAGTGATGTCTGTGGTCCTATGCAGACACCCTCTTTTGGAAATTACCTTTACTTCGTGACTTTCATTGATGATTTTTCCAGGCATGCATGGGTATATCCACTCAAAGCAAAGTCCGAAGTGTTCATGTGCTTCAAACAGTTTTTGGTTTTGGCTGAAAATCTGTCAGCATGTAAAATGGGCACCCTCCGTTCTGATCGAGGGGGGGAATATATGTCTTCAGATTTTAATGCATTTCTGGCTGAACGTGGGATAAAACACCAGTGTACAGTGCCGTATACACCTCAACAGAATGGAGTTTCTGAACGAAAGAACAAGTCACTCATGGAGATGGCGAGGTTCATGGTCAAAAGTCAGGCTTTACCACATAGTTTCTGGCTTGAGGCTATCATGTGTGCAGCATATGTACTGAACAGGTGTCCCACGAAAGCGTTGCAGTCTATCACTCCATATGAGGCTTGGCATGACCGCAAGCCATCTGTTGCTCATCTGTGTGTTTTTGGTTGTTTGGCATAAGCATTAGTGCTTGAACAACATCGCAGAAAATTGGATGATAAGGCAGTAAAATGTATTTTTGTTGGGTACAGTTCTGAAAGTAAAGGCTATCGTCTGTATCATCCACAGACTAAACGCATTCTGGTTAGCCGTGATGTTGTCTTTGTGGAAGATGCTATTCAGCCATTGCTTTCATGTACTAAGGAGACATCTGTTAGCTCCAAAGACATGTATGATACTTTGATGCCTCTTTTTACAGGTGGACAGGCTAGCGCTGGTCCTAATGAGGCAACTTCTCAGCCTTTGCAGGTTTCATATGATGATGCAGATCATGCCATTTCTGATGCGGATTTACATGATGCACTTGTTGATGAGAGAGCTGATATTGAACAGGCAAAAACTATGCCAAAATGGCTGGTGCAGACTTTGCGTGACAGCAAATTAGATGCACCTTTGTCATATCGTACTCGTTCAGGCTCTCATAGTACCTCCTTTGCATCAGATTGCTATGCTATGGCTGCATCTAGTCTTTGTGATGAGAATGAGCCTGTTTCTTTTGATGAAGCACAAAATTCAGAAAATTGGATGGCTGCTATGCAATCTGAATATGATGCTATAATGAAGAATGGTACATGGTCTTTATGTGACTTGCCTCCTGGCAAGAAGGCCATTGGCACTAAGTGGGTATACAAGCTGAAGCGTAAACCTGATGGTACAGTTGACAGGTATAAGGCTAGGCTTGTTGCAAAGGGTTATGCGCAGGAAAGAGGCATTGATTTTGATGAGACCTTTGCACCTACATGCCGTATGACTACTGTTCGGAGCATTTGTGCACTTGCAGCCCATCATGGTTGGAATGTACATCAGTTGGACATTAAAACAGCATTTCTGAATGGTGACTTGCATGAAGAAGTGTATGTTTTTCAGCCCCGTGGCTTTGTGCAGAAAGGGCATGAAAACCAGGTGTGCAGGTTAAAGAAGGCGTTATATGGTTTAAAGCAAGCACCACGTGCTTGGTATGAGAAAATACATGCCTATCTGATTGCACATGGTTTTGAGAACAGTCCAACTGAAAGCACCTTATATGTTAAGCGTGCTAATGATGTGCTTTTGATCATTGTTGTCTATGTAGACGACATGCTGCTCACTGGTCCTCTTGAGAAGCATATTGCTGATTTCAAGGCTGATTTGCATGCCTCATTTGAGATGTCTGATTTGGGGCATTTGCATCACTATTTGGGCATTCAATTTATGCAAGTTGATGGTGGAATGGCTTTGTGTCAAATGAAATATATTGACACATTATTGCAGCGTTTTGGCCTTGAAGACTGTAAGCCTATTGCCACTCCTATGGAGACAGGTTTACGATTGAGTCTTCATGATGCTGGAGATGCATTTGATGCTGTTCTCTATCAGCAGGCTGTTGGATGCTTGATTTACTTATGCATTACTCGGCCAGATATTCAGTTTGCTGTCTCACAAATGAGCAGGTTTATGCATTGCTCAGGAGTCACGCATTGGAAAGCGGTTAAGCGCATCTTTCGCTACTTGAGTGGTACTCGACTACTTGGGTTGTTTTATCCCAAGGGGGGATCACTACGGCCAGATTTGCATGCTTTTTCTGACTCAGATTGGGCTGGTTGCTATGACACTCGTGTGTCCACCAGTGGTTTTTGCTTCATGCTTGGTAGCTCATGTATATCTTGGTTGAGCAAGAAGCAGCCTACTGTGGCCACTTCTAGTTGTGAGGCTGAGTATAGGGCAGCTTTCACAGCGATTGTTGAGTGTGTGTGGCTCAGACGCCTTATGGCTGATTTGGGTGTTGGCCAGTCTTCTGCCACCACCATCTTCACTGACAGTCAGCGCGCATTGGCAGTTGCGAGGAACCCTGTGTTCCATGCTCGCACTAAGCACATTGAGGTGCATTATCACTATGTCAGGGAGAGGTTCTCTGCTGGGGAGATCAGCTTGGCATATGTGCCCACGCAGGAGAACATTGCAGACCTTTTCACGAAGGCTCTGCCTAGGGAGAAGTTTGAAGCTTTCCGCAAAGCTTTGGGCTTACTTCCTTTTGTGGAGTGATTTCCACATAGCTCGGCACTTCCTTATACATGAGTGCCAGCTCCTTGTTCACCGCATCACTCCCAGGGGGGATTTGTTGATATATTTAGGTAGTGATGTGTGTGAACACTCTAGGACCGCCGGGGCACTTTTTTCCCTCTTTAGGAGGTTTTTTTCCCCCGGCTTGTATATACGCCTATTGCCCTAATGGGCTACTTATCTTTGTACATTCTCAAGTAATACATTCAGTCTTGTGTGTTGTGCTCCAAGCTTCTTCTTCTTCCTTGTGCTGTTCGCGTGCTTCCGCAGACGTCTAACTCCAACAGTTTGGGCTCATCAATGCACCTAGAACATTCCAAAGGCTCATGTCATGTCTTCAAAGAGTTCTTGCGAAAGAGCTTAGAAGTATATATGGATGATTTATGTGTTCATTCCCAAGAAAGAAGACACCACATCCTAGAGCTGAGATAGATCTTCAACAAGTGTAGAGAATATCAAGCTTGTTTGAACACAGAAAAGTGTGTGACCATGGTATGTCAAGGTAAGATCTTAGGTCATATTGTTCGTAAGAATGGAATATCAACAAATAAGGACAAAGTAAGATCCATAGCGGACTTGGAGAGGCCTAGGACTGTTAACGACATACAAGCCTTTATGGGCCATTATGGATATTACCACATGTTTATCGACATGCATGCGATCATAGCTAAACCTCTTTAAACTCTCTTGACAAATTTTGAGTGGAATGACAAATGCAAAAATTCCTTCAATGAGTTGAAGAGGTGTTTGTGCACAACACCAATAGTCACCAATCTTGATTGGAATAAACCATTTCATATCCATGTAGATGCATCCAAGTATGCAATAGGATGTGTGCTAGCACAACCTAGAGGTGAAGGAAATCTAGATTTGTTGATAGCATATGCTAGCAGACAATTAAACACACCTAAACAAAACTATACAGCAATTGAGAGAGAAGGCTTAGGCATGGTATACATCGTGAAGAAGTTTGGACACTATCTATTGGCCAACAACTTCAAGTTTTTCACTAATCATCAAGGTTTATTATATCTGGTCGATAAACCTTTCAAATATAGGATGCTTAGTAAGATGGTTCCTCATACTAATGGAATACGACTTTTAAGTGGTTGTTAGGAAATGTAGGACTCACGTCAAGGTGAATCAACTTTCTCACATCAATTCAAGAGAATCATATCAAGGAGTGTCTGATGAACTACCCAATGCTTATCTCTTCAATTTAGTAGTTGTTCCTAAATGGGCAAATAAGTTGGTAACTGTCCTAACCTTCAGTCCTACAAATACGAATGTGAAAATGAAAAAAAATGAAATTATAAAATCACAAAAATATCCAATATTGGTAGGATGTATGTACAAACAAGATATTGAGGGTATACTAGATTTTGTGTCGATGAGGATGAGCAGAACAGCTGGTTGCAACAAGTCCATTAAGGATTGCTAGGAAATCACTACTCTAAACAAGAACATTGCAAAATTTGATACATTTAGGAGTGTATTGACCTAGTATGGACAAAAAAATACATGAGTGGATTAAGACTTGTCCATTGTGCCACAAGAGACCACCATTGGAGTATGCTACCCTTTATCATGTGTCCTGAATCAGAGAATAGAGTGCTCCATTGGTAGAGTTTATGCGATGAAGAAAACTACCCACTAGGGCTAGTCTAGCAAGAAAAGGAAGCATGGAGCAAGAGGCAAAGATGGTGACTTAAGAGTATGCATTCATAGATCAAACTTTTTGACAATCGTAGAAGATGCACATAGGAGTTGTGGGTGGACACTTTGGGCGAGACTAAGTAATTAAGACCATTCTATTATGAGGACTTTGGTGGCACTCTCCTCATATGGATGCACATACCTATGTGAAGAGATGTGACACATGCCAACATGCACAATATCTAATAAAAAAAGATGAGATTCCTTTGAGGCCAATGATGGGAGGATGCACATTGTCAAAGTGGGGTACAGAGTTTGTAGGTCCTATTAATCCCCCAACTAGAAATTCCCATAACATAGTACATTATTGTTGCCACAGATTACCTCACAAAGTGGGTAGAAGTAAAATCCATTACAAAGAACGATGCGCAAAGGATGACTAAGTTTTTATTCGAGAACATCTTCACTAGATATGGGTTAGCAATAGATTTAGTAAATGGTAAAGGTAAGCACTTCTTGAAAAAATTCATTGAAAACCATCTCCAAGAATTCTTGGTGATACATACAAAGTCTATGCCCTATCATCCACAAGCTATCAGACAAGCCAAGAGCTACATAATAAACGCTCTAATTAGTATAAACAACTTCATCATGAAATTTGGGCTTACCGACTTGCTTATAAAATGATAATCAATGCCACTCCATTTCAAATGGTCTTTGGACAGAATGTTGTGTTACCATTAGAATTCTTGATCCGGAATTTAAAAGTAGCTGAATATTTGATCTAGAATGCTTAGGTGAGAACAGGCTACAAGCAATAGCAGGCATCTACACTATAAAGAAAAGACAAAAGGAATACTTTGATGCTCACATCAAGGATAAAGGATTGAAAGACGGAGACCTAATGTTGGTTCATACACTAAAGCAACATGACTATAAAGTGGAAAAATGAGGATATGGACCATGATCATTAATAGAATTTCCACTAGTGGTGAGGTTCAATTGGCCACTCTAGAAGGTGACATCTTACCAAGCTATATTACTCGGTGTCGAGTCAAGCTATATCAAGAATCACATATAGAGGATATTCTAATGAGACTCAACACTACTAAGGAGAGAAAAAAAGAAGAGTTAAAGGCTAAAGAAGAAACATAGGTAGAGGCTAGAGAGCACACTAGACAAAATAAGTTAAGGTGATATAGCCTAGATATCAATCCCAATGCTGTAAGATTTCACATGGCTATGTGCACCAAAACGAGTACACATCCTAGCATCATAGATACATGACCATTCATCATGGTTGAGCTAGGGCATGACACTACAAATAAGACGATCAGAGCTTTGATCGATTCTAGAGCTGCCATGACTTCAATTAGCTACTCACATTGTAAAGGAGTAGGCATGGAAATTAAGCCATATGAAGATTATTTTGTGGGCTTAGGAGGCATGAAAACCCCTTGTATTGGTGAGGTAGAAATTTCTATCCTCTTAAAGGACGTCCTTCTAAGTTATTCCTACGACAATGATTGCTTTAGGTTTGGGTTAACAAGCAATGCCTAATAGTTGAATTGGAAGGCAAGGGCCCTTTTGATTCCAATCCCCCGCACTTTGCAAACACTATAGAGTCCAATGTGCACCATTCCTCACCTATTGATGGGCAGATCATGAAAGTGCTAGAACCCCCTTCGCTTCCAAAAATATCAACATCACAATTGGAACAATCATTTTGTAGAGCAGACGAGGACAACTACAACCATTTGGCAAGAAGGAGGCCACCTCGATGACAAAAAGCTACTACACAACCTCGCTCCTTGCACATAAAACCTGAACCAGAATAGAGGTGATGAAAGGCAAACAACCACTAGCTTTTATCCAATAATTCCAATCTAGGCAAGCCAACCATGCCAAAAGAAGAACCAAGCAACTAGGACGAGCTCAACCACAAGGTATCTAACAAGTTTGGGTGCCCAAGAAATTAGTTGCAGCTCAACAAGGGCAATTTTAGATGTGGGTACCCATGTAACTATTACATACACAAAACCCTAGAAAAGTCTCAACAAAGAATCCAAGGAGAAGCAAACGTCAAAACCAAGCATGACAATCAAGAGAAGATCAACTCACCTCTTCAGCAATATTAAGGAGACAAATATCAAGGCATGGGTTCGGAAGCCAAAAGCACCAGTAGCTTGCATAGAACCAAAGAGCCACCCACAAGGGATACAAAATTTTAGAAACCATCCAAAGATGAAGAGGCCAAAAGTGATCTCTATGTAGCCAAACATTGTTCTAAAATGGATCCCTATAAGGAGGAATGATTGGTTGTCATTCAATGAGCGACTGATTGCCTCATGTCAAGATCTAATGGATACCTCCAAACAAAGATTGCATCAATGTCTACAAATAACATCGGAAGCCTCTACATGCAAAAACCATGTGCTCTTGGCATAACTGCATCTTTTCCACCATCCAGGTCATGCATTTCCATAGTATGCATTAATATAGGGCCACATTACAAGGCCGTGCATAGACAGAGTTGAGGATCCTAGGCGCATGAGACACATTTGATGTAAATAAACTATTTTATTGACACTAAAATCTTTCTTCTTGTTTTGCAATATTGTTTCAAAAAAGGAGGAAAAAAGGAAAAAGAACAAAAGGAGAAGGGATAGGAACATATGCTCGAAGAATCTCATTAGTGAATCATCAACAAGGAAATACATCAACAACAAAAGACAAGGCAATGATCAATCATCATGATAGGAGTACATCACAAAGAGATGAATATAAATCAACCTTTCACCATGGTAAGAATCCCTTACTTTGGCAACACTATAACAATGATAGATTAGGAAACCTCTTTGTCAGCATACCCTTGATCACTTAGCTCAACACCCAATTTTTTGTACCATACTTCTTACAATGCATTCCCTAAGCAAGCATGTATAGCGCCATATTATAAGGTCACACACAAGGCATATATTTTCTTCAACACATGCACTAACACACTGACCCATCATTCATTATGGGTTATGAGTACTTGGCATGATAGTTGTGAAACCCATGTTTAAAAGACCTAGAGGACATCAAGGTTACAACATCAGTACCTGTGAAGCAATTCATAGCTGACAACTGCTCAACATCAACATTGATAACATCTTTTGAACAACTAACAATTTTTGAAAGCCCGCAGATACACCATTTTTCTAGAATTTAAGGAAGAATTACATACAAAGGGAGTAAAAATGCAAAGGATAGCAATAATAAAATGAAGAATTACAAACAATGATAAAATGATAAAATTATGCAAATGACACACATAATGAAAGTCATACATCATTGATGATAAATTCAATCAGCACATTAAATAAAGAAGATCTAAAGGTATCTTTGGAATGTAGGTATTAAGAGAGAAATAACATGCAGGTATACACCACAACAAAATGGTGTAGCAGAAAGATGAAACAGGACTTTGGTTGAGTTTTCTAGAACTATGCTGATGGAGAAGAATTGTCAAAATTATCTTTGGGTTGAGGCTTGAAATACAGCTACATATCTTATGAATAGATTACCATGTACAAATCTAAATGGAATGACTCCATATGAATACATAAACTTGAACCAAAGGCAGAAAAATATGTGTTCATTGGTTATGATGAAAAGCAGATGGGTTACAGGTTGTGGAATATAAATGGGTTTATAAAGTGAAGAAACTTGCAGATGGAAGTATAGCCATATACAAATCTAGACTGGTGGTGAAAGGCTATGCCCAAATTTATGGCATAGATTATGATGAGACATTCAATCGTGTAGCTAAGATGTCAACTACAAGGACAATCATTGCTATTGTAGCTTCAAAAGGATGGACTTTGAGTCAACTGGATATAAGGAATGCATTCTTGAATGGATACATATGAGATGAGGTATATATGGAACAACCTCAAGGGTTTATAGATTTCAAGTATCCAAATTTTGTTTGTAGGTTGAGAAGAGAACTCTATGGATTGAAGCAAGCTCCAAGAGCATGGAACTATGGACTGGTGAAGTATCTCAATGACCTTGGATATCAAAGTTCAAAAGCAGATCCAAGTCTACTCATTAAAATAACAGAGGAAGGTACAATCTACATTTGTATTTATGTAGATGACATTATAATCACAGGTACTTCAGATGAAGGAATCAAGGAGGTAAAGAGATTACTTGAGAAAGATTTGAAGATCAGTGATCTAGGAAATTTATCATAATTTCTTGGAATGGAAGTTACTTATACAGATCATGGCATATTTGTATCACAAGAAAGGTATCTTCTGAACTTGTCAAAGAAGTTTGGTATGGAAAATTGCAGAGAAGCATCACACCACTTGAAGTTAATCGCAAGCTCAGTAAATATGATGGTGCAGAATATAAAGATATGAGGAAGTATCAATCTCTTGTGGGTAGTTTGATTTATGCTACACGAACAGGACCTGATCTTAGTTATGCAGTGGGAGTTCTATGGCACAATTCATGCATTGTCCAAAGGATCCACATTGGATTGCAGGTCAAAGAGTTCTTATATATATCAAAGGAACCATAAAGGAAGGATTATATTATCCTTTTACTTCATGATTGAGAGCCTATAGTGACTAAGACTGGGCACGTAACCAAGATGATATAAGATGAACTCATGGCTACATGATATACATTGGTGATAAACTTGTCAGTTGGTGTTCAAAAGAAACAAAATACAATAGCATTATCATCAATTGAAGCTGAGTACAAAGGACATGTGGAAGCAGCTAAGGAGGTCATATGGATGCAAACATTATTCAAAAGCTTGGGCATTAATCAAGGTATACCTACAATATATGGAGATAACATGAGTTCACTTTATCTTGCAGCAAATCTAGTATTTCATGCAAGAACAAAACATATAGAGATACAATATCATTTCTTGAGAGAAAAGGTAATGGAGAAAGAAATTGAAATGGAGTACATTTCTACAAAAGATCAGACAGAAGATATAATGACAAAGAGTTTGGATGGTGTGAAGACCAACAAATTCAAAAGCATGGCATAAAGTAAGAAAATAAGATGATATGAAGAGATAGAGAATGTCAATTAGTGATTGAGGGGGATCTATTGGAGAACCAATCACAAATTGGACATAAAGTTGAAGGTCAAGTTCTAGAAGATCACAAATTCAACAAAGAAAATAAGATGATATGAAGAGATAGAGAATGTCAATTAATGATTGAGGGGGATCTATTGGAGAACCAATCACAAATTGGACATAAAGTTGAAGGTCAAGTTCTAGAAGAAAAGCACATGCCTATGTGAACGGACAATTTCACACAGGTAATATATTTGTAAAGTTAGACTTAACTTTAGTTCTATAATTTCAGAAGTCACAAGATTTAGAAAATCTATATAAGTTAGCTTGTATCAACTCACATGGAGAGAGAGAGAGCGAGAGAATGAGGTTAGAAGAGAGAAAGAGAGATTTTGTATGATTGATTATGGTCGGGCTTCTCTAAGAGAGAGAGCACCTATAAAGTTTTTGAGTTTTCATAGCTATAAGAAGAAATATAAAATTTCTATGTATGAAACTCTCTCCTCCATCTTCCATGCTTTACCTACTCTGTAATGAGTTTAAAAATTGATGTTTTCCAAGCAACTCGATGCTTGGCATCAAGTTTGAAATGATAAGTTCTAAGTTTTAACTACTGTTAAATCTTCTTGAAAACATGAGGTTTGTGGAGCAACTCGATGCCTGGCATCGAGTTTCAGAGTGAAGTCGATACTTAGCATTGAATTGCGACATAAAAGTTCTTTCCTTCATGCATTTGGTTCAAGGGGGTAGTTTAGGTGCTTCAAAAGTGGCCTAAAACACATGAATTCGATGTCTAACATCGAATTCTTGTTGCAAGTCGATGTTAGGCATCAAATTTTCATAATAGGGACATGTTTTCTACTTAAACAGGCAAGATTTCTAGTTTTGGCAGCTCATACATAGTCATCTTGTGAAGGCCATAACTTGGTGTGTAGTGCTCCATTTTTAGCAAGTAATAGCTTGTTGGAAAGCTCTTCTCTTCTACTTGCATCAATCAAAATGTTCTCTTTCAAAATAATATTTGTGCTAGGAGAAATAAGCAAAACATTGAAGGTATGTCATTTCAGTGACTAGAAATTTTCGAACGAGTAAAATTCTTTGGCCATCATTTTTCAAAGTTTGGAGAAGCACTGAGTTAATGGTGACCATAGAGGTGTTCTACTGTCACATTAATTCATTTCTTCTGATGTTTCACACATCAACATCTATCTATCTATCTATCAAACTCTCTATCTATCTATCTATCTATCTATCTATCTATCTATTTATCCTTACATTATATTTAATACACATGTTCATGGATTTTATTTTAACTCTTTTTGTAAGAGATGTGTGTTTTATGAAAAATGTATCAGAAAAATGAAGTTTAATTGTCTGTTTTTGGTGGTAATGTAGTACCAAGGCATGCTTTGTCATCTAAGCTCAACAAGAAGGTCTTAAAAAAATCTTTTCTTTTAGCCTTCACAAAAATATTCTTGGTTATGCCTCTTAAAAGGATTTGATTCCTTCATACTAAAGGATTGCACACCTTAGCACCACTCAACTTTCTACCATATTACAATACACCACTTGTTGTAGATAGGGGACCTAGCAATGTTGATTATGAGTGTTTACCAAGTGTTACACAACACTTAGCCCCGATTATGAGTGTTTGCCATGTGTTATGCAACACTTGTTTTCATGAAAATAGTTCTCCTGCTCGTGTTCTGAAGAAGATTTGATGAAAAAAAATTCCCTACTAGAGTGTTGAAGAAAACATGTGACAACATCAACAAAAACAAAATGGATCAGTTTTAAGCTATGCATTTATTTGAGTTGTTCCTTGATACTCGTTGGGTGTGTATTTATCTGTTGATAAAATAGATAAAGGCTTGAATACTCAATGCTCCTCTGTGTTGGGGCTCATTTTGTGAAAAAGACCATGGCCTGTTATTTGCTATTAATTTTCTTTGTCCGTGGGCCTCTAAAGGTGATGCTGGTCTCCCCCTAAGAGTTTTTCTCCTTCGCATGTTTGCCTGTTGTGTCAAGACCTCAAGTGGATTCTGATAGCAGTGTAGAAAAAAAAATCATGTTTCTTGCCTAAGACTATCTTATCATCATCTTTTATATTCATCCTCTCATACTAGGTAGTTTCTAGAGTGCTCTAACATGGATATGTGGTCATCATAGACAATCTTTTACTTTTCAAGGATTTTCTTTGAGACGAACAGAAAAGTAAATTAATGGAAGTATAGTACAATCGTGTAGGGGGCAAGAGCCCACACATCACCTGAATACAAGGGGGTGGGGGATGAAATGCTCGAACCCAAAAGGGATCAGCAAACAATACACAACAGAGTAGGAGCTGTCATACATGGCCTAGGGAGGGGTCTTAAAACCAAGACATTGTGCATGTTGATGGAAGTTTGCTATCCAGACTTAGCCAACGCTCTGCTTAGAAGAATTGGAAAGTTTCTAGAGCCACTTTGAAAATGCTTTTGATTCCTACTCTACCAAATGAACCAAAGAATATGACTTCTCCAAGTTTGCGAGAGAGCAATGTCGATTTGTTAGAAGATCCCAAAAGTAGCTCTTGGATACCCGGAGCTTGGATTCTTTTAGCCTTCATGTAGGGGACAAGATATGAACAGGTGTAATCTTCAAGCTAGGAACCTTGATCATGTTACCTTTGTCCCATGGAGATGTCCGATGATAAGTTATTAAGAGCCTAAAAATTTAACACATTTTTCCGCTGTACATGTAAATAACTTCTTGCTGTTCAGCTACAGATTTGTCTAATGATAATCTCGTTGAACTACATGTCTTCTTTTGCTGTTCCAATAGTATGGCTTCAAAGTTTCGCGTTTGAGTTGACACATGGAGCGATGAAAAAAGTTCTTTATTTTTCTCAATTAAAACGAGATCTCTTTTTCGTGTTTCCGGCACGGATCTTTACTCCTTGCAGAGCCTCGACTTATCGTTGTGCATGTCTCTGAAGGCACTGTCCTTCCTTCCAACCAGCCTTGCGGAACTGATTCTGTTCGGATGCAGAGAGCTAGAAGTTCTGGATTTGGGGAGTGGCAATCTCACGAATTTGAAGCGATTGGATATCAGATGCTGTCCTCGCTTAAGAAGTCTCCCACAAGAACTTGAAAGTAGGTGACTACAGAACATAATGCGTAGATATACACTATGCATTCCTTGGGCGTCTGTGCACTATCACGCGGACGCATACATACTTACTTTATAAAGCAGATGTAATTCGTTATTTGAGATTTCATTTTGGATTGCAGCTCTTCCCGCGCTTTCAATCGAAAGAGATGATCCCGTGCATATGATCGAAAGTACTGAAGGTGAGCCCACAATGGAAAGAGGTGATCCCGCGCATCGAATTTGTGTAGATGTACAAGCACTCATTTCCCGTTTTGTTCACGTAGATTGGATTTAGTTTGTAAGTAATTTGTGGCGTTGTCTTTTTATTGCAGGACTTCGATCGAGAATAAAAAGTTGGGTCCGCCGAAAAATGCTGCCCCTCGGGAGATTTTAAGGTCAATGGGAAAATGCTACGTTATGTGAAAGGAATGCAGAACCCTTTGAGTAGGGCGTTGTCGGCACAATGATGACAGTGACTGAAGTCCCGGCATATTTATATACTATTAATCTTAAATCACATTTCAACTAATCACGAAACCCCTGAAGCATGTTTACTGATTGGAGCCCCAATTAGTCGTCAGAAGACATTCTTGTATCTTTTACTTTGCTTATGTATTTCAAGTAGCTGTGAAAACCTAGAGTCATGAATGGTAACATCAAGCTCAGGCATTTCCAGAGCATCGCAGATGATGTGGTACATACAGCATCGCCCAAACTTCGAGGGTTGATAATGAAGTTGGTATCAACGGCTAATGAAGTTGGTAGCTCAGTCTCTTACATATACAGTGACCCTAGAAATCAAGCTTACTGCGATCGGACGTACTGCGACGCTAGCTAAGTTGGTGGTTCAATTCCGCACTGTTTAGTAGATGTGAGAGCAAGATAACAGCCTCAAACTTTACCTATTGGAGAAATGTTAGAATATGAAATCATTATCTACTGCTCATAATTATGTTTCGTATTGCATTAGGATCGATATCTCGAAATGAATATCTCGAAATCATAATTAGAATCCTGATATGAGAAGAAAACAATTTTTTTTTCTTTAAATTGAGGTTCGACCGAGGCCTACTCCCCTGGGTTTTAACTTTGAAATTGCAACTGTACAAGGAAGGGCATAGTACCCATGGGACCAATCTGGCATTTCTCTGCTCATGGGAATGGGGAAAGTTCACATGGAGCCATCCCTCGATAGAAGATTTCATCTAGACTTACGACATTTTTACAAGTGTCCATTTGCATACACTAGGGTGTAATGCAATTTAAAGCTATTTAAGTTGTAGCTATTGGAGTTTG
Organism: Ceratopteris richardii; assembly: GCA_020310875.1. Taxonomy (NCBI): domain Eukaryota; kingdom Viridiplantae; phylum Streptophyta; class Polypodiopsida; order Polypodiales; family Pteridaceae; genus Ceratopteris; species Ceratopteris richardii. The sequence continues at coordinate 31,929,764 of CM035420.1, read as the reverse complement.
AAGTCCACAAAGGCCATTAACAACAGAAGCAAGAAGAAGATGCTTGGAGCATGGCACAACATAGAATGAATTACTAACTACAGTACAAAGATAAGTAACCTAGTCATATATACAGGTTGAGAGAAAAAAAACCTCCTAAATAGGGAAGAAAGTACCCTAGTAGTCCTAAGTGTGTTCATACACATCACTATTGAAATATATCAACAAATCCCCCTTCGCAGTGATGTGGTTAATAGGAGCTAGCACTCATGTATAAGGAACTACCAAGCTATGTGGAAAGAGATCAATCCACAAAAGTATGTAAGCCAAAAACTTTAGAGAAATCTTCAAACTTCTCCCTAGGGAAAGCTTTTGTCAAATGATCTCCAATGTTATCATGTGTGGGCACAAATGACAAACTGATCTATCCAGCACAGAACCTGATCTCCCTAACACAGTGACAATACACTTCAACGTGCATTGTATGACCATGGAACAGAGGTTCTTCACAATTGTCAATGTGCACTAATTATTAGTGAAGATGGTGGCGGTAGAAGATTGAACATCACCCAAATCAACCCAAACGCATCTCTTCCAGAGCATCACAGATTCTCAATACACGCCTCGAAAACATGTATCCTTAACGATGATGTGGTACATACACCATCGCCCAAACTTCGAAGCAATCAAACTTACTCCGATCCTAGAGACCGGACGTATTGCGACGCTAGCTAAGTTGGTGGTTCAATTCCACACTGTTTACTAGATGTGAGAGCAAGATAACAGCCTCAAACTTTACCTATTGGAGAAATGTTAGTATATGAGTTCATTATCTACTGCTCATAATTATGTTTTGTATTGCATTAGGATCGATATCTCGAAATCATAATTAGAAGCCTGATATGAGAAGAAAGCAATCTTCTTTTCTTTAAATGGAGGTTCAACCGAGGTCTACTCCCCCAGGCTTTAACTTTGAAATTGCAACTGTACAAAGAAGGGCATAGTACCCATGGGACCAATCTGGCATTTCTCCGCTCATGGGAAACTAAATGCAAATGTTGGCGAAAGTTCACATGAAGCCATCCCTCGATAGAAGATTTCATCTAGACTTACGACATTTTTACAAGTGTCCATTTGCATACACTAGGGTGTAATGCAATTTAAAGCTATCTAAGTTGTAGTTGTTGGAGTTTGAAGTCCACAAAGGCCATTAACAACAGAAGCAAGAACAAGATGCTTGGAGCATGGCTCAACATAGAATGAATTACTAACTATAGTACAAAGATAAGTAACCTAGTCATATATACAGGTTGAGAGAAGAAAAACCTCCTAAATAGGGAAGAAAGTACCCTAGTAGTTCTAAGTGTGTTCATACACATCACTATTGAAATATATCAACAAATCCCCCTTCGCAGTGATGTGGTTAATAGGAGCTAGCACTCATTTATAAGGAACTACCAAGCTATGTGGAAAGAGATCAATCCACAAAAGTATGTAAGCCCAAAACTTTACAGAAATCTTCAAACTTCTCCCTAGGGAAAGCCTTTGTCAAATGATCTCCAATGTTATCATGTGTGGGCACAAATGACAAACTGATCTATCCAGCACAGAACCTCTCCCTAACATAGTGACATTACATCTCGACGTGCATTGTATGACCATCGAATAGAGGTTCTTCACAATTGCCAATGTGCACTAACTATTAGTGAAGATGGTGGTGGTAGAAGATTGAACATCACCCAAATCAACCCAAACACATCTCTACCATACACACACACACACACACACACACTCAACAATCGATGTGGAAGCTTCCCTATAATGAGTCTCATAACTAGAAGTGACCACATTAGGATGCTTCTTGTTCAACCAAGATATGCATGAGGTACCAAGCATGAAATAAAAACCACTAGTGGACACACGATTGTTATAGTAAGCAACCCATTTCGATTAACAAAAAAACATGTAAATCTAGTTTCACCCTGTGGAATAAAACAATCCAAGTAGCGACATAACACTCAAGTAGAAAAAGATGCACCTAAGTACCTAACAATGCTTGACACCTTGGGAATGCATAAATTTGATCATCTAAGAGACCAAACTAACTATCAAGCCATGTTATGTGTAGGAAAATCAAGCATCCAACAACGTGCCGATAGAGAACAATATCAAATACATCTCCAACATCCTGAAGACTGAACTTGAAACATGTTTCCATAGGAGTGGCAATAGGTTTGCAATGCTCGTGGTGAAAGCTTTGCAATAACGTATCAATATGTTTTGTTTGACAAGCTAATACCCTTAGTGCCTTTAGGTTAAGCTAATAACTAAAGGGAATTGTGCTAAAGTTGACCGTTCATAAGCAGTTAGGCATAGCGTTTACCTATACGATAGGCTAAAGAAAAATAAGCCTTTTAGGCTTAAGCAATCTAGCTTAAGCGGACCCCCCACAAACCAATGGATGCAAACGAATGGCACGTCCTTCTATTAAAAGTGACTAAAATGCCTGCAAGCCCAACCTGTGCAACATTGGTGCTCGATTCAGTAGTACAGGATGGCCTCGCATAACTTCCTGAAGAACTTCCCATATTAAGGGATCTCTATTTTGTATCATACATTTTGCATCTCATAAGTTAAAGCTATTCCCCCTACAACTTGCATAAATTGAATATCCAAATAATCATGCACAAATTCCCCAAATCTGATATCTTAAAGGAGTCATGCAAATCAGCCTTAAATTCAACAATGTACTACACGTTAGGACTAGTGAGCACATATCATAAACATACACAACGATGATTAGAAGTACATTATCTGCATACTTGACATATAAGGTGCTCATAGTTGGATTGTTGCTGAATCATAATTTCTTTTCCCCTTTTGTGAGATAGAAAGTGCTTGCATTCGCCCAATCAAACGATTCCTATTCACTCTGTATTGCTCTTCTTGAAAAAGAAGAGACATAACCTCATCAAATGCATACATATTGGGATTCCCTTTTGCAACCAAACAGAGTGTAGTGGAAAATCTTTGAAAATATTCTAGTAATTCTTTCAATAATGTAGAGATGAGTAATGCATCAACAATAATCTCATTTATGTTTGCAAATTGCTCTTTCAAGTCTTTGATGTGTGTCACAGATATACCCAGAGACTCATTTTTAGCCTTACATACATCCTCAAGTTGCTTCCTCAAGTATGCAACATGTAATTTATAGCATACAAAGAAGAAAGAGTGTCCCATGATTGACATGATAGAACATGATCGAATGTGTTGGAACTATATGATGCTACATAGAAACTGCATTCAATGTATTAGCTTGAGCATCTTTTCCATCTCATCTAAGCTACTCTTGCGTAGGTGAAGGAGTAACCACTATAATTAAAGAAGAAGCTCCATATGTGATAGTACACTCTAAAGTAGAAGGACATGCAGTTCTTTGATCTACATCTATTAGTATGTTCCGAAGTTGTTTTGCAACAAGAACATGCTTCATCATGTAAGACCACATTAGATAGCTAGTCCCATCAAGCTTATCTTTAGCTTGAAGATTGTCAAACAAGTCATTGATTCCCTCAATTTCACTAATGAACAAGCATGTGACAAAGTCTTTACTTCAACAAAAGGTGAAATGAATGCTGAAATTTCAGCTCACAATCCATCACTTAGATGATTATTTTGACTACATGAATGGCTTCAAAATGCAGGTAGAACTTCAATAAAACTCGTGGAAATGTTTTTTGGTCTCTGAAATTCACTCTTCTATGCTCCAAAGTCAATTTGTACTATGAAAAGTACACGTGCATTGGGATGCAAAAAAACCAAAACTTGAGGAGCTAAACTTGTTCTGATACCATTGTTTGGTGTGTGTAGAAGTGCAAGAGGAACACAAAAAGCAAAAACAAGGAGCACAAATAGAGCAAGATACACAAAGAAGATGGTTGTCTAGAATAACTTTCTCTCTTGATGATGATCAAAATTGAAGAGCTAAATAATATCCATAAGTATAAAGTACCACCACATATGAGTGAATCCTACATATGGCAACATGGGGAAAAACCATCTAGCCAAAACAGAGTAAAAAGTGCCCATGTATAGTGTTTGAAGATGCATTTTTGAAGAGCCTTTTGATGTAAAATAGTAGTAAAAAGCCAAAAAACTTGTAAAATATTTATGCAAATGTTGTAAAATTAAGGAAGAGTCTTCCTTATGTAGCAAAGGACCTTATGTAATTTTTATAGAATTTTTAGAAACTCTTAGATAGCCTATTTTTAGAAAATTAGAGAAAAAGACCAAATTTCAAGTGTGAAAAGGGACACTTGAAAATGTACATAAGTCAATTTTCTCTATTTTGGAGGGGTTGGTTAGTCATTTGTACATGCTATCAATAGAGAAGAGAGAGTTTCTGCAGAAAGTCGTGGTTTCTCCTGTTTTGTGTGTTTTCTTTGATGTGTGAGCTTATTTCTTGCTTTATCATGGAGATTTGTGAGTTTCATTTGTGTAATACTGAGTAAGATGTATGAAGAGAGATGATTATTGATGACATGAGTGAAGAAGGATTGAAGAATGTTGCAAAAATGTGAAAATCGTCTCAATACACGCCTCGGAAACATGTTTCCTTAACGATAATGTGGTACATACACCATCGCCCAAACTTCGAAGGTTGATAATCAACTCAGGTTTAAAAGTGTATCAATGGCTAATGAAGTTGGTAGTTCAATCTCTTACATATACAATGACCCTAGAAATCAAACTTACTCCGATCCTAGAGACCGGACGTATTGCGACACTAGCTAAGTTGGTGGTTCAATTCCACACTGTTTACTAGATGTGAGAGCAAGATAACAGCCTCAAACTTTACCTATTGGAGAAATGTTAGTATATGAGTTCATTATCTACTGCTCATAATTATGTTTTGTATTGCATTAGGATCGATATCTCGAAATCATAATTAGAAGCCTGATATGAGAAGAAACCAATCTTCTTTTCTTTAAATGGAGGTTCGACCGAGGTCTACTCCCCCGGGCTTTAACTTTGAAATTGCAACTGTACAAAGAAGGGCATAGTACCCATGGGACCAATTTGGCATTTCTCCGCTCATGGGAAACTAAATGCAAATGTTGGCGAAAAGTTCACATGAAGCCATCCCTCGATAGAAGATTTCATCTAGACTTACGACATTTTTACAAGTGTCCATTTGCATACACTAGGGTGTAATGCAATTTAAAGCTATCTAAGTTGTAGTTGTTGGAGTTTGAAGTCCACAAAGGCCATTAACAATAGAAGCAAGAACAAGATGCTTGGAGCATGGCTCAACATAGAATGAATTACTAACTATAGTACAAAGATAAGTAACCTAGTCATATATACAGGTTGAGAGAAGAAAAACCTCCTAAATAGGGAAGAAAGTACCCTAGTAGTTCTAAGTGTGTTCATACACATCACTATTGAAATATATCAACAAATCCCCCTTCGCAGTGATGTGGTTAATAGGAGCTAGCACTCATTTATAAGGAACTACCAAGCTATGTGGAAAGAGATCAATCCACAAAAGTATGTAAGCCCAAAACTTTACAGAAATCTTCAAACTTCTCCCTGGGGAAAGCCTTTGTCAAATGATCTCCAATGTTATCATGTGTGGGCACAAATGACAAACTGATCTATCCAGCACAAAACCTCTCCCTAACATAGTGACATTACATCTCAACGTGCATTGTATGACCATCGAATAGAGGTTCTTCACAATTGCCAATGTGCACTAACTATTAGTGAAGATGGTGGTGGTAGAAGATTGAACATCACCCAAATCAACCCAAACACATCTCTACCATATACACACACACACACACACACACTCAACAATCGATGTGGAAGCTTCCCTATAATCAGTCTCATAACTAGAAGTGACCACATTAGGATGCTTCTTGTTCAACCAAGATATGCATGAGGTACCAAGCATGAAATAAAAACCACTAGTGGACACACGATTGTTATAGTAAGCAACCCATTTCGATTAACAAAAAAACATGTAAATCTAGTTTCACCCTGTGGAATAAAACAGTCCAAGTAGCGACATAACACTCAAGTAGAAAAAGATGCACCTAAGTACCTAACAATGCTTGACACCTTGGGAATGCATAAATTTGATCATCTAAGAGACCAAACTAACTATCAAGCCATGTTATGTGTAGGAAAATCAAGCATCCAACAACGTGCTGATAGAGAACAATATCAAATACATCTCCAACATCCTGAAGACTGAACTTGAAACATGTTTCCATAGGAGTGGCAATAGGTTTGCAATGCTCGTGGTGAAAGCTTTGCAATAACGTATCAATATGTTTTGTTTGACAAGCTAATACCCTTAGTGCCTTTAGGTTAAGCTAATAACTAAAGGGAATTGTGCTAAAGTTGACCGTTCATAAGCAGTTAGGCATAGCGTATACCTATACGATAGGCTAAAGAAAAATAAGCCTTTTAGGCTTAAGCAATCTAGCTTAAGCGGACCCCCCACAAACCAATGGATGCAAACGAATGGCACGTCCTTCTATTAAAAGTGACTAAAATGCCTGCAAGCCCAACCTGTGCAACATTGGTGCTCGATTCAGTAGTACAGGATGGCCTCGCATAACTTCCTGAAGAACTTCCTATATTAAGGGATCTCTATTTTGTATCATACATTTTGCATCTCATAAGTTAAAGCTATTCCCCCTACAACTTGCATAAATTGAATATCCAAATAATCATGCACAAATTCCCCAAATCTGATATCTTAAAGGAGTCATGCAAATCAGCCTTAAATTCAGCAATGTACTACACGTTAGGACTAGTGAGCACATATCATAAACATACACAACAATGATTAGAAGTACATTATCTGCATACTTGACATATAAGGTGCTCATAGTTGGATTGTTGCTGAATCATAATTTCTTTTCCCCTTTTGTGAGATAGAAAGTGCTTGCATTCGCCCAATCAAACGATTCCTATTCACTCTATATTGCTCTTCTTGAAAAAGAAGAGACACAACCTCATCAAATGCATACATATTGGGATTCCCTTTTGCAACCAAATAGAGTGTAGTGGAAAATATTTGAAAATATTCTAGTAATTCTTTCAATAATGTAGAGATGAGTAATGCATCAACAATAATCTCATTTATGTTTGCAAACTGCTCTTTCAAGTCTTTGATGTGTGTCACAGATATACCCAGAGACTCACTTTTAGCCTTACATACATCCTCAAGTTGCTTCCTCAAGTATGCAACATGTAATTCATAGCATACAAAGAAGAAAGAGTGTCCCATGATTGACATGATAGAACATGATCGAATGTGTTGGAACTATATGATGCTACATAGAAACTGCATTCAATGTATTAGCTTGAGCATCTTTTCCATCCCATCTAAGCTACTCTTGCGTAGGAGAAGGAGTAACCACTATAATTAAAGAAGAAGCTCCATATGTGATAGTACACTCTAAAGTAGAAGGACATGCAGTTCTTTGATCTACATCTATTAGTATGTTCCCAAGTTGTTTTGCAACAAGAACATGCTTCATCATGTAAGACCACATTAGATAGCTAGTCCCATCAAGCTTATCTTTAGCTTGAAGATTGTCAAACAAGTCATTGATTCCCTCAATTTCACTAATGAACAAGCATGTGACAAAGTCTTTACTTCAACAAAAGGTGAAATGAATGCTGAAATTTCAGCTCACAATCCATCACTTAGATGATTATTTTGACTACATGAATGGCTTCAAAATGCAGGTAGAACTTCAATAAAACTCGTGGAAATGTTTTTTGGTCTCTGAAATTCACTCTTCTATGCTCCAAAGTCAATTTGTACTATGAAAAGTACACGTGCATTGGGATGCAAAAAAACCAAAACTTGAGGAGCTAAACTTGTTCTGATACCATTGTTTGGTGTGTGTAGAAGTGCAAGAGGAACACAAAAAGCAAAAACAAGGAGCACAAATAGAGCAAGATACACAAAGAAAATGGTTGTCTAGAATAACTTTCTCTCTTGATGATGATCAAAATTGAAGAGCTAAATAATATCCATAAGTATAAAGTACCACCACATATGAGTGAATCATACATATGGCAACATGGGGAAAAACCATCTAGCCAACACAGAGTAAAAAGTGCCCATGTATAGTGTTTGAAGATGCATTTTTGAAGAGCCTTTTGATGTAAAATAGTAGTAAAAAGCCAAAAAACTTGTAAAATATTTATGCAAATGTTGTAAAATTAAGGAAGAGTCTTCTTTATGTAGCAAAGGACCTTATGTAATTTTTATAGAATTTTTAGAAACTCTTAGATAGCATATTTTTAGAAAATTAGAGAAAAAGACCAAATTTCAAGTGTGAAAAGGGACACTTGAAAATGTATATAAGTCAATTTTCTCTATTTTGGAGGGGTTGGTTAGTCATTTGTACATGCTATCAATAGAGAAGAGAGAGTTTCTGCAGAAAATCGTGTTTTCTCCTGTTTTGTGTGTTTTCTTTGATGTGTGAGCTTATTTCTTGCTTTATCATGGAGATTTGTGAGTTTCATTTGTGTAATACTGAGTAAGATGTATGAAGAGAGATGATTACTGATGACATGAGTGAAGAAGGATTGAAGAATGTTGCAAAAATGTGAAAATCGTCTGTTGGTATAGAATCGCGATTGTCTCGTCTCTGCGATTGTATGACCATGGAACAGAGGTTCTTCACAATTGTCAATGTGCACTAATTATTAGTGAAGATGGTGGCGGTAGAAGATTGAACATCACCCAAATCAACCCAAACGCATCTCTTCCAGAGCATCATAGATTCTCAATACACGCCTCGGAAACATGTATCCTTAACGATGATGTGGTACATACACCATCGCCCAAACTTCGAAGGTTGATAATCAACTCAGGTTTAAAAGTGTATCAATGGCTAATGAAGTTGGTAGTTCAATCTCTTACATATACAATGACCTACTCCGATCATAGAGACCGGACGTATTGCGACGCTAGCTAAGTTGGTGGTTCAATTCCACACTGTTTACTAGATGTGAGAGCAAGATAACAGCCTCAAACTTTACCTATTGGAGAAATGTTAGTATATGAGTTCATTATCTACTGCTCATAATTATGTTTTGTATTGCATTAGGATCGATATCTCGAAATCATAATTAGAAGCCTGATATGAGAAGAAACCAATCTTCTTTTCTTTAAATGGAGGTTCGACCGAGGTCTACTCCCCCGGGCTTTAACTTTGAAATTGCAACTGTACAAAGAAGGGCATATTACCCATGGGACCAATCTGGCATTTCTCCGCTCATGGGAAGCTAAATGCAAATGTTGGTGAAAGTTCACATGAAGCCATCCCTCGATAGAAGATTTCATCTAGACTTACGACATTTTTACAAGTGTCCATTTGCATACACTAGGGTGTAATGCAATTTAAAGCTATCTAAGTTGTAGTTGTTGGAGTTTGAAGTCCACAAAGGCCATTAACAACAGAAGCAAGAACAAGATGCTTGGAGCATGGCTCAACATAGAATGAATTACTAACTATAGTACAAAGATAAGTAACCTAGTCATATATACAGGTTGAGAGAAGAAAAACCTCCTAAATAGGGAAGAAAGTACCCTAGTAGTTCTAAGTGTGTTCATACACATCACTATTGAAATATATCAACAAATCCCCCTTCGCACTGATGTGGTTAATAGGAGCTAGCACTCATTTATAAGGAACTACAAAGCTATGTGGAAAGAGATCAATCCACAAAAGTATGTAAGCCCAAAACTTTACAGAAATCTTCAAACTTCTCCCTAGGGAAAGCCTTTGTCAAATGATCTCCAATGTTATCATGTGTGGGCACAAATGACAAACTGATCTATCCAGCACAGAACCTCTCCCTAACATAGTGACATTACATCTCAACGTGCATTGTATGACCATCGAATAGAGGTTCTTCACAATTGCCAATGTGCACTAACTATTAGTGAAGATGGTGGTGGTAGAAGATTGAACATCACCCAAATCAACCCAAACACATCTCTACCATATATACACACACACACACACACACACTCAACAATCGATGTGGAAGCTTCCCTATAATCAGTCTCATAACTAGAAGTGACCACATTAGGATGCTTCTTGTTCAACCAAGATATGCATGAGGTACCAAGCATGAAATAAAAACCACTAGTGGACACACGATTGTTATAGTAAGCAACCCATTTCGATTAACAAAAAAACATGTAAATCTAGTTTCACCCTGTGGAATAAAACAGTCCAAGTAGCGACATAACACTCAAGTAGAAAAAGATGCACCTAAGTACCTAACAATGCTTGACACCTTGGGAATGCATAAATTTGATCATCTAAGAGACCAAACTAACTATCAAGCCATGTTATATGTAGGAAAATCAAGCATCCAACAACGTGCTGATAGAGAACAATATCAAATACATCTCCAACATCCTGAAGACTGAACTTGAAACATGTTTCCATAGGAGTGGCAATAGGTTTGCAATGCTCGTGGTAAAAGCTTTGCAATAACGTATCAATATGTTTTGTTTGACAAGCTAATACCCTTAGTGCCTTTAGGTTAAGCTAATAACTAAAGGGAATTGTGCTAAAGTTGACCGTTCATAAGCAGTTAGGCATAGCGTTTACCTATACGATAGGCTAAAGAAAAATAAGCATTTTAGGCTTAAGCAATCTAGCTTAAGCGGACCCCCCACAAACCAATGGATGCAAACGAATGGCACGTCCTTCTATTAAAAGTGACTAAAATGCCTGCAAGCCCAACCTGTGCAACATTGGTGCTCGATTCAGTAGTACAGGATGGCCTCGCATAACTTCCTGAAGAACTTCCCATATTAAGGGATCTCTATTTTGTATCATACATTTTGCATCTCATAAGTTAAAGCTATTCCCCCTACAACTTGCATAAATTGAATATCCAAATAATCATGCACAAATTCCCCAAATCTGATATCTTAAAGGAGTCATGCAAATCAGCCTTAAATTCAGCAATGTACTACACGTTAGGACTAGTGAGCACATATCATAAACATACACAACGATGATTAGAAGTACATTATCTGCATACTTGACATATAAGGTGCTCATAGTTGGATTGTTGCTGAATCATAATTTCTTTTCCCCTTTTGTGAGATAGAAAGTGCTTGCATTCGCCCAATCAAACGATTCCTATTCACTCTATATTGCTCTTTTTGAAAAAGAAGAGACACAACCTCATCAAATGCATACATATTGGGATTCCCTTTTGCAACCAAACAGAGTGTAGTGGAAAATCTTTGAAAATATTCTAGTAATTCTTTCAATAATGTAGAGATGAGTAATGCATCAACAATATTCTCATTTATGTTTGCAAATTGCTCTTTCAAGTCTTTGATGTGTGTCACAGATCTACCCAGAGACTCATTTTTAGCCTTACATACATCCTCAAGTTGCTTCCTCAAGTATGCAACATGTAATTCATAGCATACAAAGAAGAAAGAGTGTCCCATGATTGACATGATAGAACATGATCGAATGTGTTGGAGCTATATGATGCTACATAGAAACTGCATTCAATGTATTAGCTTGAGCATCTTTTCCATCCCATCTAAGCTACTCTTGCGTAGGAGAAGGAGTAACCACTATAATTAAAGAAGAAGCTCCATATGTGATAGTACACTCTAAAGTAGAAGGACACCCTTAATTTCACTAATGAACAAGCATGTGACAAAGTCTTTACTTCAACAAAAGGTGAAATGAATGCTGAAATTTCAGCTCACAATCCATCACTTAGATGATTATTTTGACTACATGAATGGCTTCAAAATGCAGGTAGAACTTCAATAAAACTCGTGGAAATGTTTTTTGTTCTCTGAAATTCACTCTTCTATGCTCCAAAGTCAATTTGTACTATGAAAAGTACACGTGCATTGGGATGCAAAAAAACCAAAACTTGAGGAGCTAAACTTGTTCTGATACCATTGTTTGGTGTGTGTAGAAGTGCAAGAGGAACACGAAAAGCAAAAACAAGGAGCACAAATAGAGCAAGATACACAAAGAAGATGGTTGTCTAGAATAACTTTCTCTCTTGATGATGATCAAAATTGAAGAGCTAAATAATATCCATAAGTATAAAGTACCACCACATATGAGTGAATCCTACATATGGAAACATGGGGAAAAACCATCTAGCCAACACAGAGTAAAAAGTGCCCATGTATAGTGTTTGAAGATGCATTTTTGAAGAGCCTTTTGATGTAAAATAGTAGTAAAAGCCAAAAAACTTGTAAAATATTTATGCAAATGTTGTAAAATTAAGGAAGAGTCTTCCTTATGTAGCAAAGGACCTTATGTAATTTTTATAGAATTTTTAGAAACTCTTAGATAGCATATTTTTAGAAAATTAGAGAAAAAGACCAAATTTCAAGTGTGAAAAGGGACACTTGAAAATGTATATAAGTCAATTTTCTCTATTTTGGAGGGGTTGGTTAGTCATTTGTACATGCTATCAATAGAGAAGAGAGAGAATCTGCAGAAAATCGTGTTTTCTCCTGTTTTGTGTGTTTTCTTTGATGTGTGAGCTTATTTCTTGCTTTATCATGGAGATTTGTACACAGACAAGAAAAGACAAAAAGCTTATCATGATGTTCACATAAAAGAAAAATATCTACAAGAAGGAGACCTGGTTTTGGCTTACACAATCAAGGAACATCAGAAAAAATTTCAGAAAAAAGGTCATGGGCCATACATCATACATCAGATAAGTAATAGTGGAGCCATTCAATTAGCTAACATTGATGGAGAAATCATGCCAAATTTCATAAGTGGATGTAGAGTTAAGAGATATGATTGTCCATTAACTACTGATGAATGGAGAAGACTGCAACAGGCTCAAAATAGAAAAAAAGAAGAGGAGAACATCAGAAAAGAGGCTCAACAAGAAGCAAAGGAGAGAATAAGAAAAATAAAGGAAGTGTGCTTATGTGAAAACACTCTAAAACAAAAAGAACATTTGCCTTTGATAGTAATGGATTATCAAAATGAAAACATAAGGGTTTTGGTAGATTCAGGAGCTCAAGTGAATTTGATCAGCTCAGCCTTGGTAAACACATTTAGCATAAAGAGGACTGAAAGCAGAATTTTGATCAAAACCCTAGAAGGAAAAATGATTCAGAGTATGTCTTCACTTTCTATTAAAGTTAAATTTAATGATGAGTATATGGAAATAGATTGTGAAGAGTGGCCAGATCATTTGATGACTGAAAAGTTAATTTTGGGACAACCCTGGCTCAAACAAGGTAAAGTCATTATGAACTTTGAAAAAATGAAGCTTAATTTGACCATAAATGACAAAAAGTTTTTAATGTTTTTTCTGAGTAATGAAGAACAGGAAGTTCATGAGGATGTTCATGACCCAGATATGGAAGGATTCATTTTATCAATGGGGGACAGGGACATATTGCCAATACAAAATGATCAAGCTTCATACAATCAAAACCAGCAAGAGATTACAGGAGTAAAGAAGAATGGTGAGACAAAAAGAAGAAGACAATTATTGCCTAATTTGAAACATCAACAAATCAGAACAAGAGGGACATGGAAAGAGGGCATGCACAGCTATTACTCATCAAAACAGGAAGTTAGAACAAAATAGATATGGAAACCAAAAAATGCTACAAAATGTTTGTCTATGAAGGATGGATGTTTGTATGACACAAGGACAATTGGAGTTAAACATTATTGGGTAAAAAAATCAGAATTGTGTCAATGGAAGAGAGATCATCTACATTTGACCTATCTTCAGATTTTTGGGACAAAATATATATATATAAAAAAAGAAGGATGGATGACAAAAGTATTTTCTTCTAATCCTTTTCCCTTAAAAGAGAATTAGGAGGGGAAGGAAAGAGGACAGAACAGAAAAGAATTGTCATTATTATTTTAAAAAAAAAAAGAAGAAAGAGGAATTGAAAAAAAAAATGATTAAGAAAAACTGGAAAAATTGTGTATTTTATTTTCTTTTTAAAATTTATAAAGCACGAAGCAAGATATAGGGAGGAGGAAAGTAAATTATTATTGAGAATTTGTATTATTTTGTTTCAATTTTTTATGATCATCTTTTGATTTCTACTTTTTGAAGTTTCTTCATTAATCATTTTTTCCATCATCTTTTTCTTCAAGAATTGTTCTCTTTTTGGAAAAAAGGAATGAAAAGCAAGGAAGTGACAATTGAAGAGAGCACATTAGACATCTTGCTACACCTGTAATGCTCACTTAAATTGAGTCTTGTGAAAAAGCAAAAATTGTTTGGAACTTGTCTTTTTTCATTTTTATATCAGTAACATTCCAAAATAAGACAGTATTTTTTGAATTCTTGTGACTCATATGGGTGGAATGTTTTCTTTTCTTTCATATGTTACAAATACAGGATGGTGAATGCAAAGGAGTTGCAAATCCATGACTTCAAAGCAGATTCAGTGACTTTGTCAAGAGGACACTGGTTTCTAGAAAATGAGACAGTGGTGGAACAAGTGGATTTAGAGTCAGATGAAGACCCAGAAATCCCAGAAGCTGAAAAAGTGGTAAAAGAACTTAAAGAGATTTTGGGAGTGATAGGTCAACATATCTTTACAGTGGGAGTTGGAGGATATAAGTACACTATGCTGTGCCAAGAATTTTACAGGTTTCAGAGAACTCCTGTCAACATAAAGAGATGGAAAGCTGTGGGACTGCACAAACTCTTGGAAGAACCTATTTTCTTTATTGACTTTGAAAGAGTAGCACAAGTAATGAGTAGTTTGGAAGAAGTTGGAAAAGGAAATGATGCCTACTTCAGATGCAAAGTGAAGAATAAAGATAATCAGGAGGTGCGTGTTACTATCAAAGCAGAACATATCAGAGCTGCTTTACAGTTCTTTCCAATGGGAACCAAACTTGACCCAAGCTTTGTCAAAAAGAATAAGGAAACCTACACAGGATATGCAAAGTTCACTGATTTTAAAGGAAGGGAGAATGAAGAATATGCTGTAAGGATGTTCTTACAATTCTTTTGTTTTCCAAAACTACCAAGGTACACTATGCCACATAAGTTAGTGACATTATTGATGTTCAACAACAAAGATAGAACCAAACCTTTTGGAGTAATGGATGTCTCACCATACATCCATGAACAACTGAAGGAAGCAGCAAAACATTGGGAACAGAAGAAGTTCATGAATGGAGGTCAATTCTTAACCAGAATCATCTACCATGTTTTGGGAATGGAAGAACAATTGAAACTGGCTCCAGAAGCACAGTACTTCAGGAATCTTATGACAGGAGTAAAAAGCCCTCCCAAAAGGATGCATACTAAAGAAATAGTGGGACACACTAGTATGAGGGGAACTGGGATGAAGAGGAAGGCCAAATGAGAGAAGAAGTCAGTTGTGGGTTGATGCATATAGGAATAAAACCCATATGGACAAAGCCATCACAGACTTATTTCAAATTGAATGAAAGTATAGAGGAGTTAGCAAAGGAGGTACAGAAGGGTAGTTCAGTTATAGAGCAGAAAGATGTAAATAAGGATTAGGAAATAAAGAAGATAGAAGTGGAAAAGAATGTTCAAAAGGTCATAGGGAAAGTTGTGGAAGAAGAGATCATTCAAAGTATAAAGGATGTGTTACATGATATAAAAAGCAATGAGGAATTTACATCCAATGATGATCAAGAACAAGAGGTAGAAGTAGATTTTATGGACATTGATGAGCAGGGACAAGAATACAAAGATGAAAGAAGTAATGATCAATTGGAAGATTCTCACACAAATGCATCAGAGATAGCCCAAGAAGGGGAAAGAGAGGAAGTACAAAAAAGTAATGATCAGGTCACTTCTGTGGAAGAAACTGAATCAGTTTCAGTTCAGGAAAAACAGGGACAGGAAGAGCAACTCAGGAAGGTTCACAGAAGTCAGGAAACCCTAATACAGGAGAAGGAGATACAAAATCAGGAAGGGAAGTCCTTTACAGAGAAGCAATAAGTATTGGAAGAAAGGAATTCATTAGAAATGAAGAGAACTTCAGATTTATCAGAGCAAAAGAATGCAAAAGCTAAAGCATTAGATTCTGAAGAAGATGCTACTAAACAGGAGACAGAGGATGATGATCACAGTTATGAGGAACAAGACATTAAAGATATAGATGATGAAACAACAGCAGAAGAGGATGATGAGGGTAAAGAAGACAAGCAAATTGAAGTTAGACAGACAGAAATGGAAGTAGGGTTGGAAAGAATACCCAAAAATATAAGATCAGCTTGTCAAATAATCATGAGCAACATTGAACAGTTCAGACCATCCAGCAGAAATATGATCATATCAGGTATGGTGGCTGAATCTGAATTTGAGAAAGGAACTTTGATTATCAAAGAGCACAAGAAGGAAAAAGAGCAGATGTCAGAGCAATTAAGGGTGATGTAGGAAAAAAATGAAGAGTATATCAATAGAATCATTGCTTTGGAAGAAGCTGAAGTTCAAAAACAGAACAGAATCCAATATTTGGAAGAGAAGAGTGTAAAATTATCATATCAGAATGCCAAAATAGAGATGGAATTAAAAACCATAGGAGGAAGATACAAAACTTTACAAACATCATATCAAATCCTGACCAAAGCACATGAAGAGATAAATAAATTGTTGTTAGAAGAAATTCAACTAAAAGATGAAGGTAAATCTGCTCAGTTGACAGAGGAAGAAAAGGAAGAATTGCATAAAGAAATTCAAAGACTTCAAATAGAATTAAAGGAGGCCAAAGAAATGGAGAAACAGGCTAACACTCATGCTGCCACATCAATGAGAGGATATCATCAATTACATATGGAGGTAGAGAAGGAAAGAAGTGAATGGCAGATAAAGATGGAGAAAGAAAGAGATGAGTGGAGGAAGGAAAAGGAGTTATGGGCAGCTCAGAATAGGAGTTTGATGATAACTATAGAGGAATTACAGAAACAGTTGGAAAAACCAAAAGCTCAAGAAGAAGTTCAGGATGAAGTACATGCAGAAAATGTAGATACAGGAGAATATGAAGCAGGGAATTTTGATAGAGAACAAGAGGACAATGAACCAACAGCTAAGAAAGCAGAAAACGAATACTCTGAAGATTTTGTTCAAAAATTACTGACAAGTAGAGAATCAAGGATGGAGTTTATAAGAAAAAAATGGGAATTAATCCAGACCAACATCATTGGGCTGCAGATGGCCTAGGAATACCATTTTGCATGATTTTGGAGAGTATAAAAAATTATCAATTGGCCAGAGTTGGGATACCTCCAAACAATTACCTTGAATATGAAGAGGACATAAATGTCACTAAAGAGTTATTTGAAAGAGCCAATCCCAAATGGAGAAATAGGTGGTTGGATGCCAATAAGGAATGTAGGAAAATCTGGAAAGAGGCACCTCTTCATGTGAAGATCAATCCAGCTTATTGTCCAGTTGCCAGAAGAAGAGAATGGACTGTTTTTTGGGAAAGAAGAAAAGAGGGACAGATTCCATAAAAATGGTTAAATTTTCCAAAGATAGCAGGACCAAAAGCAGGTACTTGGCCTACTAAAAGATATATGGTGGATACAGCTGAGTCAGTAATTGCTACTTACAAAGATGTGAATGATCCCGCTTGCATATTACTTATCAGAATAATGAGATTAATTTTGGCATGTATAGAAATTTACACAGATACTGATGTCAGACTTCTAAACTACATTGGTTTCAACTCTCCAAGAGATGCCCTATTATTTGACTTAAGTGAGACACCTGACAGGATATGCTTAATGGCCTACTACAGTAGGGTAGTATTTTTGGGTAGTCATTTTTTGCAAATTTTTGAGGATGCATTTGACTATGGATTTTTTGAATGAGAATCAGAAATTTTTGGGAATTTATCAGTTGTCACGAGATCAAGACTTACTGCCTATGAAGCCTCATATACAGAGTATTTGAAAAAGGATGTGATTGATAAACCAGAAGCTGCAATACAGTGGAGAAAAGCCCTGTTCGAGATGGTCAACAATCTGAATATCACTGAAAGAAAGAGCCATGATCTGGTGTCACAGGTATATCAAAGAAAGAAGAAGTGAAGCAAAGCTTACAGGATTTGTGGAACAAGAAAGTCTTTTGTCAGGAGCCAAAAGGACTAGGAGGGGAAGGATGTTTGAAGATGCATTTTTGAAGAGCCTTTTGATGTAAAATAGTAGTAAAAAGCCAAAAAACTTGTAAAACATTTATGCAAATGTTGTAAAATTAAGGAAGAGTCTTCCTTATGTAGCAAAGGACCTTATGTAATTTTTATAGAATTTTTAGAAACTCTTAGATATCATATTTTTAGAAAATTAGAGAAAAAGACCAAATTTCAAGTGTGAAAAGGGACACTTGAAAATGTATATAAGTCAATTTTCTCTATTTTGGAGGGGTTGGTTAGTCATTTGTACATGCTATTTATAAAGAAGAGAGAGTTTCTGCAGAAAATCGTGTTTTCTCCTGTTTTGTGTGTTTTCTTTGATGTGTGAGCTTATTTCTTGCTTGATCATGGAGATTTGTGAGTTTCATTTATGTAATACTGAGTAAGATGTATGAAGAGAGATGATTACTGATGTCATGAGTGAAGAAGGATTGAAGAATGTTGTAGAAATGTGAAAATCGTCTGTTGGTACAGAATCGCGATTGTCTCGTCTCTGTGACACAGGTAATATTTTTCAAGTTTGACTTCATATTCATGTTCTGCTGAGAAAATAGCATGGAATAGACACAAAGATTGTAGAAAATGGTGAAGATTTGCTCTAGATAAGGTAAACCCTAGATATTTCCTCTTCATTTTCATTTTCTCAGAATTCCAGCCATCAATCTCTTATTTCTATGAATCTATCATCTAGAAGGGGCTGTGGTCTTATGAATATTCCCAGGATTGACAAAATAAAGATGATTTGTTGATTCTTTTGTACTTCATGATTCTTTGGGGGAAAAAGAAAGTAATTGATATCTTGTAGAATTGGAAGTGCTGAAATCTTTGTAAATTGATAGTTGCTCATCACATTGTTGAAGTAAAAGTGCAGGTGTGTGGAAGATTTGAGCCAAGAAAGCTGAAGATGAGGTAACTTGAGTCTATTCTTGCATTTTTAGATTTCTTTTTGCCCAAGTACTAGGCACCATGGGTGATCTTAGGAAGATAACATGGTGATACTAAGGAAAGGACAGCTAAAGTAGCTAGATGTAAGTATAAAGGATTCAGTTGTTAACCAAATCTGAGCATCAATCTTGAGTTGTTCTGCATTTTGAAAAGAAAGATGTGATTGAGTTTATCTTTGCAAAAATTGTTTGCCTTCCATAACACATTTTCATTGGAGAAATTTTCTTATGCACTTTAGTGATAGCTAAGGCCATAGAAAATCATAACCAATCAAGAAACATAGGATCAGTGGATCACCAAAACCAGAAACCCTAAGTAAAGTGTTCACCTTTATTTTTAGGGCAAAAATACCAAACAAATTCATAAAATTCATAAAAAACAATCAAACAAATTTCTTTTCTTGTTAGGAAGTTGAAGTGAGGTGTTGAGGACAAGAGTGATTGTGGAAAAGTGGAAAAGGAAACAAAAAATGGTCAAAAAACCAGAAAATTAGAAAACACGATTCTCTGCACAGAATCACGACTTTCTGAAAAAAGTGTTGATTCTGGAGCAACATTTCAAGTGATTGTTGAATTGAAGTTGTTGAAAGGTATTGAAGGGAATTAAGAAGAAAAGACTACCCAAATTGGCATAAAATCAAAAGTATGCAAAAACACGATTTTCTGTACAAAATCGCGACTTTCTGAATAAGGTTGTGGTTTTGGTGCAATAGTTCAGGATTTGGGTGGAATACAAAGAAGAGAAGGTATTGAAAGAAAGCAAGGACAAAGAATACTCAAAATTGCACAAGATAAGATCTACAGAAAAAACACGATTCTCTACACAAAATCGCGATTTTCTTAAAAGGAAAATTTTTGGAATTTCTAGCATATTTGGGTACTTTGAGATAAGAAAGTGTAGAGGAGGTCATTAAGATGGAGTAAGTGAAGTTGAACAAGTGAAAGAGTGAGGAAAATTGGAAATCACCCAAAATCGCGATTTTTTGAACACTATAAAAACCAGGAATTGAAGGAAAAATTCATTTTGAGTGAGAGTGAGAGAGAGAGGGAGTGAAAAAAATTCGCGATTTTCTGCAACCAAGCGCTTTGAGAACTTTTTGGACCTAGCAAGCAAGGTAAAGGGTGTCACTATCAATTTTTTCCATTGTCTTAAAAATTTCAACATTTGAAAGTGCAAGAAATTAGGAATATTAGGAAATCTCGGAATCGCGATTCTGATTTTTTTGAGTTTTCAGTAAGAAAATATAAAATTTTTGAAGGTTTCTTTCATTGCATGTTAGAGAAAAGACTTGGCGATTCTATAGGTGAAATCAAAAATAAAAAAATTACTATAAAAAAAATTCCAAATAAATTGATCAAAATCGCAATTCTGTAATCAAACTCGAAATCGCGATTTTTTGATCTAAGAACAACATCGCGATTCCCAGAACGCGATTTTCATAAGAAAATCGTGTTATTAACAATTTGTGAGCAATCACGATTGTCTGGGAACAAAATTGTGAAAAACACGATTTTGTGAACAGAATCGCAATAAACACGATTTTGTGAACAGAATCGTGAAAAACACGATTTTGTGAACAGAATCGTGAAAAACACGATTTTAAGGACAAAATCGTGGAAAACACGATTTTGGAAACAAAATCGCGAAAAATACGATTTTGGAAACAAAATCGCGAAAAACACGATTTTGGAAACAAAATCGTAAAAAACACGATTTTGGAAACAAAATCGTGGAAAACACGATTTTGATCAGAAAATCGTGGAAAACACGATTCTGACTAGAAAATCATGAAAAACACGATTTTTGACAGAAAATCGTGAAAAACACGATTTTAATCACAAAATCGTGGAAAATCAATAACTTAGGTAGACAATCGTGGGAGACACGATTTTGATCACAAAATCGTGAAAAAACACAATTTTGGTAGAAAATCGTGGGAAACACGATTTTGATCACAAAATCGTGAAAAAACATAATTTTGGTAGAAAATCGTGGAAAACACGATTTTGATCACAAAATCGTGAAAAAACACAATTTTGGTAGAAAATCGTGGAAAACACGATTTTGATCACAAAATCGTGAAAAAACACAATTTTGGTAGAAAATCGTGGAAAACACGATTTTGATCACAAAATCGTGAAAAAACACAATTTTGGTAGAAAATCGTGGAAAACACGATTTTGATCACAAAATCGTGAAAAAACACAAAAATAGTCAGAAAATCGTGAAAAACACAATTCTGACTAGAAAATCGTGAAAAAAAAAAAACACAAACATAGTCAGAAAATTGTGGAAAAATCAATACCTTAGTTAGAAAATTGTGACAAACACTCTTTTGAGTTTGAAATTGTGAAAATTAGTTGAATGATACTCAGGTCTGGAAACAAACTAAATTCACTTTCTAAACAAGACATAACAAGGAAGGAGACAGAGTCAGTAATAGGCAAAGGACAAGAAAGAAATTTAGGGCAAGAAAACAACATGGAAAACTTAAATGAAACAAATGAGCCTTTGGAAACTAGGGATTTTAGAAACATCCTCAAGTACATGTATACAAATAGGTTTGGAACCTATGTATATCAGGATGGAATGCATAAATTTCTCATTAGATTGAGAAATTTAGAAGTTCCATTGAATATAACACCTGTAGCTCAATTCAAAGATGGAAGATATGAAGATAGGCAAAGATGTGTGTATATCTTCTCTCAAGACCCAAAAAATTCAAATGACTTAGGGCAATGTGCTGACAAAGGACCTTGGGAACATAACATGGAACAAACAAATTTACCTAAGCCAAATGAAAACTACACTGGTAATAAACAACAACATGGGAGGAGGACACATATTTCCCCAAATCCCTTTGATAAGGAACCAGAAGGATATAATGACTTTCCACTCAGAAGAAGACCTCATTGGCAACCTCAGGGTAGAATGCTTAGACCATACCAAGTAGCCAAATGTATGAAGAACCAATATGAGGGGTATTCAGATCCTCATGCTCATGCTGCAGAATTTAGGCAATTGATTAGAGCTGAGGAGGTAGAAGATTACAAAGTACAATTTGAGGCATTTGGTCTAACCCTAACAGGACCAGCCTTATCCTGGTTCATTCCTTTGAGAAAGGAAATGTACCTGGATATTGAATCTTTCTTAGAAGCTTTCATTGGGGAATTCTCTAAAACCGGGATAAAACATAGTACAGCCACATTGATACATAGCTTCAAACAACAAAAGGATGAAAATGTTAGAGAAGCAGCCAGAAGATTTAAACAATACATTGACAGATGTCCAAGAGAGGAAGTACCTTCCATGGCAAAGCAAGTATCCTTATTCATTGAGGGTTTGAGAAGTGCCCAACTAAGAACCCTAGTGTACTATAGAAGATGTCCTGACTTAGCAGCCTGTGTTAAGGAAGCAATAGATTTGGAGGACAACAGAGGTCAAGATCTATTAGCATTTGATCAACCCAGATCATATGAAGACAAAATTCCTCCAACAGAAGAGTTGGCTCAGGCTATTGCTAAAGCCCTAGAGGTAAGCACTAAAACTAATTTGAGAAAAGGCAGTCTTATGTTGGTCCTCCAAAGCTATAGGTACTTGATTGTATCCTGAGAAACCATCTAAAAAACTATAAACTTCCTTTCCTGCAACTCTCTCAAGAAGGTGATCTGTTATTGGCAGTGGATAACTATCCCTTATAGTTGCTGCATTTACTTTCTTCAAGTTAATGCATACCCTAAGTTTTCCATTCTTTTTTGGCACCACAACTATAGGTGATATCCATTCAGTATACTCAATTTCATAAATGAAGTTAGCAGCCAACAACTTGTCAATTTCTTCCTTTATCTTGGCAGAGTATTTATCATTAAATGTGTAATGTCTCTGTTTGCTGGGTTTTGCATCAGGTGTCATAGGAATCTTATGCTCACAGATTTTTGGATCAATTCCTTTCAAATCTTTATAACTGTAAGCAAATACATCCCTATAGTTCTTTGCCAGGCTCCTTAATGCTTCTTCTTCTTGTGTGGTCATATCATCAACTATTACTATTTGTCGCTCTTCTCCATCTTCCTAAGTAATCACAATCTTCTTGGTTTGTTCTTCATTGTCATATGCCTCTCCTTTCTTCTTTTCTCTCTTTGGTTTCATTCTTAGAAGTAGTCTGTCTTCTACTTCATAACTTTTAAAATTTGCTGGTACATCAAAGTATTGATCCTTGTTTATTTCCTTCTCTTTCTTCTCTTTTTCCTTAAAAGAGAATTAGGAGGGGAAGGAAAGAGGACAGAACAGAAAAGAATTGTCATTATTATTTAAAAAAAAAAAAAAGAAGAAAGAGGAATTGAAAAAAAAAGTGAATAAGAAAAACTAGAAAAATTGTGTATTTTATTTTCTTTTTAAAATTTATAAAGCACGAAGCAAGATATAGGGAGGAGGAAAGTAAATTATTATTGAAAATTTGTATTATTTTGTTTCAATTTTTTATGATCATCTCTTGATTTCTACTTTTTGAAGTTTCTTCATTAATCATTTTTTCCATCATCTTTTTCTTCAAGAATTGTTCTCTTTTTGGAAAAAAGGAATGACAAGCAAGGAAGTGACAATTGAAGAGAGCACATTAGTCATCTTGCTACACCTGTAATGCTCACTTAAATTGAGTCTTGTGAAAAAGCAAAAATTGTTTGGAACTTGTCTTTTTTCATTTTTATATCAGTAACATTCCAAAATAATGTTGGAGATAGACGTCTGCGGAAGCACGCGAACAGCACAAGGAAGAAGAAGAAGCTTAGAGTACAACACACAAGACTGAATGTATTACTAGAGAATGTACAAAGATAAGTAGCCCATTAGGGCAATAGGCGTATATACAAGCCGGGGGAAAAAAACCTCCTAAAGAGGGAAAAAAGTGCCCCGGCGGTCCTAGAGTGTTCACACACATCACTACCTAAATATATCAACAAATCCCCCCTGGGAGTGATGCAGTAAACAAGGAGCTCGCACTCATGTATAAGGAAGTGCCAAGCTATGTGGAAATCACTCCACAAAAGGAAGTAAGCCCAAAGCTTTGCGGAAAGCTTCAAACTTCTCCCTAGGCAGAGCCTTCGTGAAAAGGTTTGCAATGTTCACCTGCGTGGGCACATATGCCAAGCTGATCTCCCTAGCAGAGAACCTCTCCCTGGCATAGTGATAATGCACCTCAATGTGCTTAGTGCGAGCATGGAACACAGGGTTCCTCGCAACTGCCAATGCGCTCTGACTGTCAGTGAAGATGGTGGTGGCAGAAGACTGGCCAACACCCAAATCAGCCATAAGGCGTCTGAGCCACACACACTCAACAGTCGCTGTGAAAGCTGCCCTATACTCAGCCTCACAACTGGAAGTGGCCACAGTAGGCTGCTTCTTGCTCAACCAAGATATACATGAGCTACCAAGCATGAAGCAAAAACCACTGGTGGACACACGAGTGTCATAGCAACCAGCCCAATCTGAGTCAGAAAAAGCATGCAAATCTGGCGGTAGTGATCCCCCCTTGGGATAAAACAACCCAAGTAGCCGAGTACCACTCAAGTAGCGAAAGATGCGCTTAACCGCTTTCCAATGCGTGACTCCTGGGCAATGCATAAACCTGCTCATCTGTGAGACAGCAAACTGAATATCTGGCCGAGTAATGCATAAGTAAATCAAGCATCCAACAGCCTGCTGATAGAGAACAGCATCAAATGCATCTCCAGCATCATGAAGACTCAATCGTAAACCTGTCTCCATAGGAGTGGCAATAGGCTTACAGTCTTCAAGGCCAAAACGCTGCAATAATGTGTCAATATATTTCGTTTGACACAAAGCCATTCCACCATCAACGTGCATAAACTGAATGCCCAAATAGTGATGCAAATGCCCCAAATCAGACATCTCAAATGAGGCATGCAAATCAGCCTTAAAATCAGCAATATGTGTCTCAATAGGACCAGTGAGCAGCATGTCATCAACATAGACAACAATGATCAGAAGCACATCATTAGCACGCTTAACATATAAGGTGCTTTCAGTTGGACTATTCTCAAAACCATGTGCAATCAGATAGGCATGTATCTTCTCATACCAAGCACGTGGTGCTTGCTTTAAACCATATAATGCCTTCTTTAACCTGCAAACCTGGTTTTCAGGCCCTTTCTGCACAAAGCCACGGGGCTGAAAAACATACACTTCTTCATGCAAGTCACCATTTAGAAATGCTGTTTTAATGTCCAACTGATGTACATTCCAACCATGATGGGCTGCAAGTGCACAAATGCTGCGAACAGTAGTCATACGGCATGTAGGTGCAAAGGTCTCATCAAAATCAATGCCTCTTTCCTGTGCATAACCCTTTGCAATAAGCCTAGCCTTATACTGTCAACTGTACCATCAGGTTTACGCTTCAGCTTGTATACCCACTTAGTGCCAATGGCCTTCTTGCAAGGAGGCAAGTCACATAAAGACCATGTACCATTCTTCATTATAGCATCATATTCAGATTGCATAGCAACCATCCAATTTTCTGAATTTTGTGCTTCATCAAAAGAAACAGGCTCATTCTCATCACAGAGACTAGATGCAGCCATAGCATAGCAATCTGATGCAAAGGAGGCACTATGAGAGCCTGAACGAGTACGATATGACAAAGGTGCATCTAATTTGCTGTCACGCAAAGTCTGCACCAGCCATTTTGGCATAGTTTTAGCCTGCTCAATATCAGCTCTCTCATCAACAAGTGCATCATGTAAATCAGCATCAGAAATGGAATGATCTGCATCATCATATGAAACCTGCAAAGGCTGAGAAGTTGCCTCATTAGGACCAGCACTAGACTGTCCACCTGTAAAAAGAGGCATCAAAGTATCATACATGTCTTTGGAGCTAACAGATGTCTCCTTAGTACATGAAAGCAATGGCTGAATAGCATCTTCCACAAAGACAACATCACGGCTAACCAGAATGCGTTTAGTCTGTGGATGATACAGACGATAGCCTTTACTTTCAGGCACTAATGCATATGCCAAACAACCAAAAACACGCAGATGAGCAACCGATGGCTTGCGGTCATGCCAAGCCTCATATGGAGTGATAGACTGCAACGCTTTAGTGGGACACCTGTTCAGTACATATGCTGCACACATGACAGCCTCAAGCCAGAAACTATGTGGTAAAGCCTGACTTTTGACCATGCACCTCGCCATCTCCATGAGTGACCTGTTCTTTCGTTCAGCAACTCCATTCTGTTGAGGTGTATACGGCACTGTACACTCGTGTTTTATCCCACGTTCAGCCAGAAATGCATTAAAATCTGAAGACATATATTCCCCCCCTCGATCAGAACGGGGGGTGCCCATTTTACATGCTGACAGATTTTCAGCCAAAACCAAAAACTGTTTGAAGCACATGAACACTTCCGACTTTGCTTTGAGTGGATATACCCATGCATGCCTGGAAAAATCATCAATGAAAGTCACAAAGTAAAGGTAATTTCCAAAAGAGGGTGTCTGCATAGGACCACAGACATCACTATGTACAAGCTGCAATTTCTGCGTAGCCCGAACTGAACCATCTTTTGGAAAGGAAGAACGCTGCATTTTGCCCAAAATAGAGCCTTCACAAACATGTTTTCCAGGTGCCTCAAGTTTGGGCAAAGAGGACACCATTTCAGATTTCTGCAGGCGTAACAAACTAGCAAAATTCAGATGACCAAAGCGTGCATGCCAAAGCTTTGCATCTGACATAGCGTGAGAATCATGAACTGCACATGCCGAATCATTCAGAGATCTTTCATAGTCTATGAGCTTATACAGCCCACGACATAAAATGCCAGAAGCAATAATCACATCGCCATTTGAGAGATCATGGACTGTACACCTGTCATCAACAAATTTCACAACCAAGCCAATCTTGGCTAATGTAGAAACTGATAACAGATTCTTTTTGATCCCTAGCACAAATAAAGCATCTGACAAAGTGAAAGAACTACCATAAGCAGTAGTCAGAATGATCTTACCAACTCCCATAACAGGATAAGAGGAGTTATTGGCGCATGTGACAGTATTCCCTGTAGGGGCAGGCTCGAGTGAAGAGAAGAAACTGCGCTGCGAGGTAATATGTTTGGTTGCCCCACTGTCAAAGTACCAAACATCTGAGTCTACTGCAGACATGCACTGATCATGAGAAGATGGGTCAAAACTGCAGAGAGTAGTAAACGCCCATTCTTCTTCCTGCACAAGATTTGCAGACTCTGTTTTTGGTGTAGAGGCCTCTGCAACAACCATTCTAGCCTCTTTCTTCTTTGCCTCTTTAGCAGCCAGTTTTGGACAGTTCTTTATAATATGATCATTTCCTTTACAGTACTTGCAAAACAATTTCTGCTTTTCTGATTTCTTTTCATCTTTATCCTGGTTCTTCGATTGTGCAGCATTTGCAGATTTCTGCTTACTAGTAGAAGAGCTCCATTTTCCTTTGCCCTTCTGACTAGCCAGGAAAGCTTGATCTACAACACACATAATGGACCTGTTCTGCCCGGACTGATCTTCCTGCAACAGAACAGAGACTAATTCCTCAAATGACAAGGCATTCGGATTTCCTTTCATCATCAACCGAAGAGTAGAGGCAAAACTCTGATATGAATCAGGAAGACCATTCAGAACGGTCTGCACAAGTGAGCTATCTGGTATAACCTCATCAACAGAAATCAATTGTTCCTTCAGGTCTTTGATCTTTGTAAGAAAACTGTCCATAGAATCACCTTCATTCATGTGCTCACTCTCCAACTGTTTTTGGAGGTAAGCAACACGAGCCTCATTCCTAGCCTGGTACAAAGTGGTAAGTGTATCCCAAGCATCCTTTGCTGTTCTGCAAGAGCGAATGTGAGGAATAATGGCACGTTTGACAGACAAAGCTATCAATGCATGTGCCTGGGCATCTCTGCCATCCCAACGAATCTGCTCTACAGTAGGTGCAACAGAAACAGCAGCACGAACAGAAATCTGCACAATATCATCTTTGACACCATCTTCATCAGCTCCAGCACCTCCAGCACCTGTATTTGTAGTACCTGTAGTCGTAGGTGTAACAGGACGTCTTTCAACACCCTGCACAATGTTCCACAATCCTTTTGCAACCAGTACATGTCGCATCATATAAGCCCATAATGGGTAGTTGGTACCATCCAACTTATCCTCAACAGCCAACATACGGAATACATCACTGCTTTCAGCCATGGTCGGTGACTAAAATACCTTGATGCAGAAAATTGACTGTATCTCAAAAAGTTGAACAGAACTGCCCAGACGAGTTCTGCTAGACCTGTAGCAGACTTCGAGACGCTTAAACTGGCGAATAGAAACTGGTATATACCTTTGGCACAAAAGGACGAAATAGCCTGCACAAGCGCTGCAATAGTGCGTTCGGAGGCCTAAACAAGCTCAGACCGCGATTTTGGCACCACAAAGCGAAGATGTTTTGATCTCAGAAACACCCTTAGTATGCTCACCAAATTTCGTGCGAATCTGAGACTGCAAACGGAGGAGTGTCGACGGCGCCCTAGAAGAAGCGACGACCTGCTCTGATACCAATTGTTGGAGATAGATGTCTGCGGAAGCACGCGAACAACACAAGGAAGAAGAAGAAGCTTAGAGCACAACACACAAGACTGAATGTATTACTAGAGAATGTACAAAGATAAGTAGCCCATTAGGGCAATAGGCGTATATACAAGCCGGGGGAAAAAAACCTCCTAAAGAGGGAAAAAAGTGCCCCGGCGGTCCTAGAGTGTTCACACACATCACTACCTAAATATATCAACAAATAAGACAATATTTTTTGAATTCTTGTGACTCATATGGGTGGAGTGTTTTCTTTTCTTTTATATGTTACTAATACAGGATGGTGAATGCAAAGGAGTTGCAAATCCATGACTTCAAAGCAGATTCAGTGACTTTGTCAAGAGGACACTGGTTTCTAGAAAATGAGACAGTGGTGGAACAAGTGGATTTAGAGTCAGATGAAGACCCAGAAATCCCATAAGCTGAAAAAGTGGTAAAAGAACTTAAAGAGATTTTGGGAGTGATAGGTCAACATATCTTTACAGTGGGAGTTGGAGGATATAAGTACACTATGCTGTGCCAAGAATTTTACAGGTTTCAGAGAACTCCTGTCAACATAAAGAGATGGAAAGTTGTGGGACTGCAGAAACTCTTGGAAGAACCTATTTTCTTTATTGACTTTGAAAGAGTAGCACAAGTAATGAGTAGTTTGGAAGAAGTTGGAAAAGGAAATGATGCCTACTTCAGATGCAAAGTGAGGAATAAAGATAATCAGGAGGTGCATGTTACTATCAAAGCAGAACATATCAGAGCTGCTTTACAGTTCTTTCCAATGGGAACCAAACTTGACCCAAGCTTTGTAAAAAAGAATAAGGAAACCTACACAGGATATGCAAAGTTCACTGATTTTAAAGGAAGGGAGAATGAAGAATATGCTGTAAGGATGTTCTTACAATTCTTTTGTTTTCCAAAACTACCAAGGTACTTTATGCCACATAAGTCAGGGACTTTATTGATGTTCAACAACAAAGATAGAACCAAACCTTTTGGAGTAATGGATGTCTCACCATACATCCATGAACAACTGAAGGAAGCAGCAAAACATTGGGAATAGAAGAAGTTCATGAATGGAGGTCAATTCTTAACCTGAATCATCTACCATGTTTTGGGAATGGAAGAAGAATTGAAACTGGCTCTAGAAGCACAGTACTTCAGGAATCTTATGACAGGAGTAAAAAGCCCTCCCAAAAGGATGCATACTAAAGAAACAGTGGGACACACTAGTATGAGGGGAACTGGGATGAAGAGGAAAATAATCTCCGAAGAAGTAGTTCCAGTAAAGAAGAGGAAACTAGACCCAAGGAAGGTGGAACTAGTAATGGAAGAAACAACAAAAGAAGAACATCAGAAGGCACAAAAACAGGTTCAGTCCTCTAGTGAACCTCATCCTCCGCAGACAAGTACCTCATCCTCCACAGACAAGTAAAGAACAGCTCTATACTTACCTTACCCAAGGGAATAACAAAAGATCTATGTATGAGGCACATTATCAAAAAATGTTGGAAGATTACTCATGCAAAGCTACAGACTGGATCCAAGAAGAAGTGGAGCATTATGAAACATTACATGATGAAATGATGGCAGCTGAAACAGAAGAGGTGTTTGTAAAGAAGGAGGTGGAGTTGCTGGCATATTTCAAGGAGCTACAAGGACCTCCAGAGACCAGAACCACTGTTGTTGTGAAAAAGAAGGTGCCAAGGAAACCAGTTCAAAAGAAGAAATTGGTTAAGAAAGGGAAAGGAAAAGTAGTAACTGAAGCTGTAATGATGAAAGACACAGAAGAAGTAATCATTGAGAAGCCTACCACAATGGAAGAAGTATCAAAGCCCACAGAACCTAAAATAGGAGGGTCTTCACGATTTTCATCTGATTCTGACAGTGATATTGAGAGTTTCTTGTTAAAAAGTTTAAACCTTTCAATACCAAATACTCCCAATGTGGTTACACAGGCCACAGAGAAGCTGAAGCCACCTGAGGACTCAAGCAAGAAGTCTCAAGAAAAGCAGACTCAGGAAGAAATAGTTTAACAGATGAGCTCAGAAGAAGAAAGAAGGCTGATAAAAGGAAAGGCAGTAATGATAGAAGAGGAAGGCCAAATGAGAGAAGAAGTCAGTTGTGGGTTGATGCATACAGGAATAAAACCCATATGGACAAAGCCATCACAGACTTATTTCAAATTGAATGAAAGTATAGAGGAGTTAGCAAAGGAGGTACAGAAGGGTAGTTCAGTTATAGAGCAGAAAGATGTAAATAAGGATCAGGAAATAAAGAAGATAGAAGTGGAAAAGAATGTTCAAAAGGTCACAGGGAAAGTTGTGGAAGAAGAGATCATTCAAAGTATAAAGGATGTGTTACATGATATAAAAAGCAATGAGGAACTTACATCCAATGATGATCAAGAACAAGAGGTAGAAGTAGATTTTATGGAAATTGATGAGCAAGGACAAGAATATAAAGATGAAAGAAGTAATGATCAATTGGAAGATTCTCACACAAATGCATCAGAGATAGCCCAAGAAGGGGAAAGAGAGGAAGTACAAAAAAGTAATGATCAGGTCACTTCTGTGGAAGAAACTGAATCAGTTTCAGTTCAGGAAAAACAGGGACAGGAAGAGCAACTCAGGAAGGTTCACAGAAGTCAGGAAACCCTAATACAGGAGAAGGAGATACAAAATCAGGAAGGGCAGTCCTTTACAGAGAAGCAACAAGTATTGGAAGAAAGGAATTCATTAGAAATGAAGAGAACTTCAGATTTATCAGAGAAAAAGAATGCAAAAGCTAAAGCATTAGATTCTGAAGAAGATGCTACTAAACAGGAGATAGAGGATGATGATCACAGTTATGAAGAACAAGACATTAAAGATATAGATGATGAAACAGCAGCAGAAGAGGATGATGAGGGTAAAGAAGACAAGCAAATTGAAGTTAGACAAACAGAAATGGAAGTAGGGTTGGAAAGAATACCCAAAAATATAAGATCAGCTTGTCAAATAATCATGAGCAACATTGAACAGTTCATACCATCTAGCAGAAATATGATCATATCAGGTATGGTGGCTGAATCTGAATTTGAGAAAGGAAGTTTGATTATCAAAGAGCACAAGAAGGAAAAAGAGCAGATGTCAGAGCAATTAAGGGTGATGCAGGAAAAAAATGAAGAGTATATCAATAGAATCATTGCTTTGGAAGAAGCTGAAGTTCAGAAATAGAACAGAATCCAATATTTGGAAGAGAAGAGTGTAAAATTATCAAATCAGAATGCCAAAATAGAGATGGAATTAAAAACCATAGGAGGAACATACAGAACTTTACAAACATCATATCAAATCCTGACCAAAGCACATGAAGAGATAAATAAGTTGTTGTTAGAAGAAGGTCAACTAAAAGATGAAGGTAAATCTGCTCAGCTGACAGAGGAAGAAAAGGAAGAATTGCATAAAGAAATTCAAAGACTTCAAATAGAATTAAAGGAGGCCAAAGAAATGGAGAAACAGGCTAACACTCATGCTGCCACATCAATGAGAGGATATCATCAATTACATATGGAGGTAGAGAAGGAAAGAAGTGAATGGCAGA
Source organism: Ceratopteris richardii (assembly GCA_020310875.1). Taxonomy (NCBI): domain Eukaryota; kingdom Viridiplantae; phylum Streptophyta; class Polypodiopsida; order Polypodiales; family Pteridaceae; genus Ceratopteris; species Ceratopteris richardii. The sequence goes on along the minus strand of CM035420.1, from coordinate 31,897,412 downwards.
TAAAGATGGAGAAAGAAAGAGATGAGTGGAGGAAGGAAAAGGAGTTATGGGCAGCTCAGAATAGGAGTTTGATGATAACTATAGAGGAATTACAGAAACAGTTGGAAAAACCAAAAGCTCAAGAAGAATTTCAGGATGAAGTACATGCAGAAAATGTAGATACAGGAGAATATGAAGCAGGGAATTTTGATAGAGAACAAGAGGACAATGAACCAGCAGCTAAGAAAGCAGAAGAGGAATACTCTGAAGATTTTGTTCAAAAATTATTGACAAGTAGAGAATCAAGGATGGAGTTTATAAGAAAAATGCATGATGAGTATGAAGATCAAATAGTTACCTTTGCTCTGAATAAGGGAATTAATCCAGACCAACATCATTGGGCTGCAGATGGCCTAGGAATACCATTTTGCATGATTTTGGAGAGTATAAAAAATTATCAATTGGCCAGAGTTGGGATACCTCCAAACAATTACCTTGAATATGAAGAGGACATAAATGTCGCTAAAGAGTTATTTGAAAGAGCCAATCCCAAATGGAGAAATAGGTGGTTGGATGCCAATAAGGAATGTAGGAAAATCTGGAAAGAGGCACCTCTTCATGTGAAGATCAATCCAGCTTACTGTCCAGTTGCCAGAAGAAGAGAATGGACTGTTTTTTGGGAAAGAAGAAAAGAGGGATAGATTCCATCAAAATGGTTAAATTTTCCAAAGATAGCAGGACCAAAAGCAGGTACTTGGCCTACTAAAAGATATATGGTGGATACAGCTGAGTCAGTAATTGCTACTTACAAAGATGTGAATGATCCCGCTTGCATATTACTTATAAGAATAATGAGATTAATTTTGGCATGTATAGAAACTTACACAGATACTGATGTCAGAGTTCTAAACTACATTGGTTTCAACTCTCCAACAGATGCCCTATTATTTGACTTAAGTGAGACACCTGACAGGATATGCTTAATGGCCTACTACAGTAGGGTAGTATTTTTGGGTAGTCATTTTTTGCAAATTTTTGAGGATGCATTTGACTATGGATTTTTTGAACAAGAATCAGAAATTTTTGGGAATTTATCAGTTGTCACGAGATCAAGACTTACTGCCTATGAAGCCTCATATACAGAGTATTTGAAAAAGGATGTGATTGATAAACCAGAAGCTGCAATACAGTGGAGAAAAGCCCTGTTCGAGATGGTCAACAATCTGAATATCATTGAAAGAAAGAGCCATGATCGGGTGTCACAGGTATATCAAAGAAAGAAGAAGTGAAGCAAAGCTTACAGGATTTGTGGAACAAGAAAGTCTTTTGTCAGGAGCCAAAAGGACTAGGAGGGGAAGGATGTTTGAAGATGCATTTTTGAAGAGCCTTTTGATGTAAAATAGTAGTAAAAAGCCAAAAAACTTGTAAAATATTTATGCAAATGTTGTAAAATTAAGGAAGAGTCTTCCTTATGTAGCAAAGGACCTTATGTAATTTTTATAGAATTTTTAGAAACTCTTAGATAGCATATTTTTAGAAAATTAGAGAAAAAGACCAAATTTCAAGTGTGAAAAGGGACACTTGAAAATGTATATAAGTCAATTTTCTCTATTTTGGAGGGGTTGGTTAGTCATTTGTACATGCTATCAATAGGGAAGAGAGAGTTTCTGCAGAAAACCGTGTTTTCTCCTGTTTTGTGTGTTTTCTTTGATGTGTGAGCTTATTTCTTGCTTTATCATGGAGATTTGTGAGTTTCATTTGTGTAATACTGAGTAAGATGTATGAAGAGAGATGATTACTGATGACATGAGTGAAGAAGGATTGAAGAATGTTGCAGAAATGTGAAAATCGTCTGTTGGTACAGAATCGCGATTGTCTCGTCTCTGTGATAGAGGTAATATTTTTCAAGTTTGACTTCATATTCATGTTCTGCTGAGAAAATATCATGGAATAGACACAAAGATTGTAGAAAATGGTGAAGATTTGCTCTAGATAAGGTAAACCCTAGATATTTCCTCTTCATTTTCATTTTCTCAGAATTCCAGCCATCAATCTCTTATTTCTATGAATCTATCATCTAGAAGCGACTGTGGTCTTATGAATATTCCCAGGATTGACAAAATAAAGATGATTTGTTGATTCTTTTGTACTTCATGATTGGAGAGGACAACTCCAAAGTCAATAACAAACATATAGGGAAAAGGTTTACATCAAAGCTACTCGAGGAACACATAAGTGTAACACTAAAAATGTGAAAGAACTACCATCAAAAGTAGTGAGAATGATCTTACAAACTACCACTACATGATAGAAGGATGTGTTAGCGCATGTTGTAGTATATCCTTTAGGGGTAGCATTAAAATAATTGAAAAAACTCCTCTACAAGGTAATATGTTTGGTGGCCCCACTACCAAAGTGTTAAACACCTACATCCACTATAGACATACACTACTCATAAGAACATGGGTCATAGCTACATACAATAGTAAATGCCCATTCTTCATTCTAAACATGATTAGCAGGCTCTATTTTAGGTGTAGAGGAGTCTACAAAAACCATTCTAGGCTCTTTATTCTTTGCCTCTTTTGCAAGTAGTTTTGAATAACTCTTTATGAGACTCTCATTTCTCTTATAGTATTGGCAAAACTATTTTCTCTTTTTTGTTTTCTTCTCATCTTTGTCTTCTTTCCTCAACTCTACAACATTAAAAAATTTCTACTTACTACTAGATGAAATCTATTTACCTTTTCCCTTCTAACTACCTAAGAAATCTTGATCTACAACACACATAATAGACTTATTTTGCATGGATTGATCTCCTTGCAAAAGTACAAAGGTTAACAGTAAAAAAATGAAGAACCAAACCATGAACCTTGCTATAATTGAAAGATAGTTGCTCTTGTTGACACATAATGGACACTACCTTGCAAAGTACTACATGGAACACCCACTCCAACAAGATAGACTCAAGAGGGGTGGAGTGTTGACACTCAAGGTCAAGCACAAGGTGTCAAAATACATTAAAAAAGTGGGCACAGAAGAAGAGGGAGAATGTAGGGATTTCTCTCAAAGAAGCACATGTGAAATTTTTAGAAGAAATCTCTTTAAAAAAAGTTATTTTTATTAATAAAATCCATTATGAATATAATATCATAATTTTTGCAACTAAATTTTGTTCATGCCAAGGAGTCCTCAATCTTCAAGAGTATTAGAAGTGACTACATACAAATTTTCATAACTTTTAGACTCCGTTTGGTCCCCCAAATAAGCCATGGAACCTAATTTTTAATTAGGCCAGACACTATGTCTAGATAGGGCCAAAACTTGTCAAAAAACTATAAAAAGGGCTAGAGAGTGCATTTTTTAGGTTGGCTTGGTAGAGATTGAGGCTTGTGAAAGAGATTTCTTTTGTTATATAGAAAGGCTTCCATTGGTCCTCTCTTTGTTCTTGCCTTGTGTGTGTGTGTATGTGTGTATGTATGTGCATGCTTGTGTGCTTCTCACTCATGCACTTGTGCCTTCCCTTCCATGGTTTTCATACCATTCCTTTCATCTCTGCAATGTCATCGAGATTTTCTTTCCTCTCTCACTCGTGAAGGCCTATAAGGAACACATTTGATGAAGGTAAGTAGAATTCCTCGAGAAGTCCAAGATGCATCAAGGATGTCAAAGCGAGTTCACATGCAAATTTTGGAAGAAATCAAGCGAATCTAGGGTAGCAATCAAATTTGGTCAAATTTTGGAAATTAACACCAAAAAATTCAATGTCACCAAATCACATGAAAATTCATATAATTGTAAAGCCTATCAAAGGCATTCTATAGTTTGAATTTCACATGTAAATAGATTTTCTAATAAATTGATATGCCATGTGAATTTTTCCCGTACAAAATCTTATATAGGAATTTTTGTTAGCCATATGGTCTGGGGTGTATAAAGATCATATGTGTCTACATATTTTTACAAATTTTCAAGGCTATCAAAGCTTTTGATTCACTTAATTCCACCTAGCAAAGTTCCAAATGTAGTCAAACTTATTAAAGGGAGATTCAGAATGGAGTTTCTTCTACATATTCCTAAAGGAGACCTCTCAAAACAAAGACCTCCGAATTTTCATTTTCATCAAAGGGTATTTCAAGGATCAAATGTTGGAGCAAGATAGTCATGAATTGATGATTACAAAGAGGATTGAAGAATGAAGAATGAAGGGAAGGAGGAAGGATGAATCATAAAGTGAAGAAAAGTTTTAGAAGAAGATGTTTTGCAAAGCTATGTATATTAACCTTGTTAATAGCTCAAAATACTTTGTATTAGTGAAAAATCTTGATCTATACACCTCTAGTTACTTGTATATAGACTTGCCATAGAGGATAGAAGAAGAATAGATCAACAAAATATGAGTAGATGAAGAAAAGTGAGTTTGAATGAGAGTGTTACTCCATCATATGTGAATTCAGATGAATAAAAGTTTTTCTGAGAATTGTGTCTCGACTTTTTGCAAAATTCTCATTTTGTGCTTAGCCAATTGAGAAATCCTTTTGTACATGTCTAAGTCTATAGTTGATGCATCTATGGTCCAGATTTGAGAGTGTTGTAATCCGGTTGAGGGAATTGTGAGTAGGAACATTTGTATGTGTAAAAGTGATGAGTGACTTTTGAAACACGTGCAATCTCGATGGTCAAAGTTTTGATTAGATCTCAATGTATAGTGTAAGCGTTTACACAAATGAGCATTCAAAACCAAAGTTGGAAGTTAAGCTATCTATGTTTAAAATCATTCTATCAAACGGGTTGTAGATTATGAGAACCAAGTGTTTAAAGTTGCTTATGTGAAAGTTGCCTCTAGAGAAAGCCTATTTCAGACATAGGTTTACTTATTGAAGTAAATATGAATTTTTTTAAGTTATTTTGAAGAAATTTCACTTGGAGTAGCTAAGCAAACATCATGAAAATGTTGTTTCAAAGTTTCATAGAAAACTTTAATCATTTCATTAGTTAATGAGTGTGTTTTGTGAGGTAGAATTTTCTAAGTGAAGCCATACCTCATAGAAGTATTAAATGTTTATAATTTGGCAAAGATTTCCAAAAATTGGTAAGGGTCTTGAGCTATGCTTGACATGGAGGTATTCTACACTCAATTACAGCTTACCTTTTGGAGATTAAACTTCTCCATCTGTGGTATCAGAGTAGGTTCTATCAAAATTGAAGGAAAAGAGGACCTCGACTGTTGCAGACATACAAAAATCAACATTTGAAGATTCAAGAGGACAAAGTTTGAAGGAAAGGCTAAAGGAAGACATACGACAACAATCAAAAGGATCAAACAGAGTAAATCTGGAACTAAAGGTACATTCATTACTCATAAGGTTGAAGATTTGATAATACAGGTGAAGGAAGAATGGGAGATAGCCTTCAAATTGAGAAATTGGACAGAGAAAACTATCGAGCTTGGTTCATGAGGATGGAAGCTCATCTTATGAGCACAGACCTAACACACAAGAGAGGAAGAAAAGCCAGAATTCATAGATCCTAGGGTTCCAACTAGGGGGAGCTTGCAAATTTGAAGGTTTGGATGAAGAAGGATGCTCAAGCAAGGAGCATTATCTATATGGCAATGAATGATTACCTACTTCCTCACATTAGAGGACTTGAAAGTGCAAATGATGTATGGAATGCTTTGGAGGAGCATTTTCAGAATACAACTAAGTCAAGGAAGGCATCACTATGGGCAGAGTTTACCACATTCAAGAAGAACGCTTCATAATCAATATCTAATTATGTGGCAAAGATGAAAGACATTGTTGATTCTTTAGGTGCAACTGATGAAGACATTGAGGAAGATAAATTGGTAAGACAAATCCTTACAGGTTTAAGAGGAGATGAGAAGTGGAAGCCTTTCATATTATCAACAAAACTTTCATTGGATCATTTTACCCCTAATTTGAATCAATTACTAGCTCATATGCTAACTTTTGAGCATGATATAAAAGGGGATATTGATGAGACTGTAGGTCAAGCAATGCATTCCAAGGATAAGAAGAAGAATAGCAAAGGAAAGCAACAATCAGTTGAAGATGAAGGCACTCCAAGTCAAGAAAACTTCCTAAGAGGAAGAGGAAGTGGCAGAAGTAGAGGAAGAGGCAGAAATTGTAAGACAATAGTTACACAATATAACACAAGAGCAGTAGAAGAGAAGATAACAGATATAGGAGAATCTCAAGAAATTTTCTACTAATAGCAATTACAAAGATGATGGCGTTGTCCACCCGTGTGCTCTCAAGGTAGAGCTTAAATGGTGATCTAGACAACTCTAGATAGGGAGATACAAGGTAGAGGTATGCTGGCTCAATTTGATATCTTAGCTAGTGCAGAAGTCATGTATATATAGGATCATGGGTGGTCTTCCACGGACAACTATAAATGGGTGGTGGAGCATGGGCGGCCACTGCTTGCGTAATTGCCATACATGGCTTAGACTAGTTGAATTGACCTAACAAATATAAATGATTTCTGACTCTGATAGGAAATATTCCATGGAATATTCCCTTTATCGTCGCATCGGAGGTGCTGCCCCTGGACCCCCACTAGGGGCCCGCTGGCCCCCTCAGACCCCCAGCCAGGGGGCTCGTTGCCCCCTTGGACTCCGTAGTCTAGGCTGCTCCCCACTGCCCCGGACCCCACAATTGAGGACCCTGGTAACTCCCTTTCCTTACAATACCTTACATGGTCCAATATGACCTTCATCCAACATGTAAGTTGGGATTCCCATCAAATGGGTAATGCAGCTTGGCTTCTCCTCATAATGGGGGCCTTACAAAATGTGCATACAATCATGAGGGGTAGACATTGATCATATACTAACACCCCCCCTTAATGTTTACCGATGAAAAATCAAGTAGGTTTTGGTCCTATGCCCATCTGTTGAAGATGCTTGTTGAGCTTCTCTCTTCCAAGTGCTTTAGTGAATATGTTAGCATAATTTGCCTCTGTTGGGCAATATTCTAGCTCCACAATTTCATTATTCAATTACCTCAATGGTACTGTACTGGGTTCTTTGCAATAGCCATACAACTTTGATTATCACACGTGAGTATAGTTGCCATATTTGATGGAAAGCCTAGATCCGCAAGAATTCTCCTTAACCAGACAGCCTCACAAGAAGCAAAACAACAAAACAAGCATGAAATATTGGGTTCTTTGCAATAGCCATACAACTTTGATTATCAAACCCGAGTATAGTCACCATATTTGATGGAAAGCCTAGATCTGTAAGAATTCTCCTTAACCAGACTGCCTCACAAGAAGCAAAACAATCTGCTTTGTACTCTGCTTCAGTGGAGGAGAGTGCAAGAGTTGGTTGCTTCCTACTTACCCAAGAAAATATTCCTGAACCAAGTGAGAAACAATATCTAGAAACTGATTTTCTAGAATCACAATCTCCAGCCCAATCTGAATCACAATATCCTTGGAGTGTATCACCTATGGTATAAAAAATACCGAAATCCAAGGTTCCTTCAATGTACCTTAGAATTTGCATTCCAGCATTCCAGTGACTCTCCTTAGGTTTGTTGGAAAACCTGCTTAATACTCCAACAACATAGCAAATGTCTGGTCTAGTGTTGCATAGAAAAATAAGACTTCAAACGAGCTTCCTATACTTCTTAACATCTACATCAGGCATGTTATCATCCATAGATAGCTTATGATCTACCTCCATAGGTGTGCTAGTTGGTTTGCAGTCCATCATTCCGAATGCCTTGAGAATTTCTTTGGCATATTTTTGTTGTGAGATGAAAATGCCATCCTTCCTTTGCCATAGTTCAATTCCCAGAAAAAAATGGAGTAGACCTAAGTCTGTCATTTCAAACTCAGTTCCCAAGCTAATCCAAGTTTGATTGATGAGTTCCTAATGATCTCCTCTAATGATCAAATCATCTACATATACAAAGACAACAACTAGCTTGCTATCCCTTTGTTACATACAAGTTAGCATCAGAAGTACTTCTTTCAAAACCCATATTTTTGAAGAAATTATCTATCCGTTGGTACCAAGCCCATGGAGCTTGCTTAAGTCCATACAAAGCTACCTTCAAACTTTATTTTCTGAATTGGGCACCTCAAAACTTGGTGGTTGAGATACATATACCTCCTCCTTGAGGTGACCATTCAAAAATGCAGATTTGACATCCATCTGGAAAATAGGCCAGGCCTTTTGTGCAGCTACTGCAAGTACTGTCCGAATAGTTATCATGCGTGTTGTTGGTGGAAAAGCTTCTTGAACATCAAATCCTTCGATCTATGAAAAACCCTGTGCAACTAATCTTGCCTTATACTTTTCTAATGTTCCATCTACTTTATACTTAGCTTTCCAAATCCATTTAGTACCTATTACCTTGTTCTTTGGCGGCAAGTCAACTAGATCCCATGTATCATTTTTGAGTATACTATCATACTTCGACTGCATTGCCACTCTCCAACCTGGATCATCAAGGGCTTCTTCAATGGTGGTAGGTTCCTTTATCGAGCCCATGATATCTGCCATTAGAGCCATGTTAACAATATGTTCTGAGCCTCTTCTTTGCTCCTCTATTCTCTTTGATCTTCGTAATCCATTCGATGATGATTTTGGTACATCTACATGTGGATTGTGATCATCAAAGAGCTTTTGTGCCCACTTCGGTAGTGGCTTACATTGTGCAGCTACAACTGGTTGGTTTTAATTGAGGAAATTTCTCCATCAGATGTTTTCTCCTCCTTAACTTTAACCTTTCTTTTGATAGGCACAAGATGAGATATTTCTCGGTTTTATGAGATAGTAGATTTACCTTTATCTTCTACTAAATGTGGTCATTCATCAAACACCAAATCTTGGCTGACAAAAATCTTCCTTACCTCAGGATCCCACAACCTATATGCTTTAGAACCTTCACTATACCTTAGGAAGACACACTTTTTGCTTTTTGAATCCAACTTTGATCTTGTTGAATCAGGGATATGTGCATAACAGAAACAACCAAAAATTCTAAAATGCAAAAGTGAAGGCTTTTTACCAGAATATGCTTCTTGAGAAGTCATCCCCTTCAGAGCTTTTGTGTAGCTTCAATTGAGGATGTAGACTTCTCTATTGACTATTTCTGCCTAGAATGAATCAGGCATGTCTTGAGCCTTTAACATACAACGAGCCATTTCAACTACTGTCATATTCCTATGCTCAAGAACGTCATTTTGTTGAGGTGTATGAGCTGTGCTAAGTTGCCTTTTCACACCATGCTCCTTACACTAATTGTTGAATTCTGTTGACAAGAATTCACCTCCTCTATCTGTTCTAAATTTCTTCATTTTCCTTGTTGATTCATTTTCTACATACTTATGCCACACTTTAAATTTTTCAAAAGCATTAGCCTTCTCTCGAATGAAATAACCACTATAATCGTCGACTAATAGCAAAAAGTAGAAAGATCCTCCTAAAAGCAGGTGTAGACATTTTACCACAGAGATCAGCATGTACCAACTCTAGAGGAGCTTGAGATCGATTGTTGGTCTCTCTTGGAAACACCTTTCGTTGTTGCTTGCCCATCATACAAGCTTGAAAAGGGTCCTGCAACTCTAAGAATATAGGAAAATGAGCAATCATCCCTCTTCTTTGCATCTCCTTCAAAACTGCAAATCCGAGATGCCCAAATCGTTGGTGCCATAACCTGCTTACATCTTTATCTTCTATAGCAGTTAAAGCACTTAACTCATACAAGTTATCCCGTCGTATGCCTTTACCTACAACATTACCTGATGAATCCATGATTTTTGCACCACTCTTATTGAAGTGAACTTCAAGTCCACGATTTGTTATTGCAGAAACTGACAACAAATTTCTTTCAAGTCTAGGTACATAGAGAACATCGGATAACTTTTTCTCAACACCTGGAGAAGTGATAAAAGAGATGGTTCCAGTTCCTTTGACTGGACACTTGGAGTCATTTCCCACCACTACATTGATGGATTCTCGTAGAGGCACTAGGGAACTATACCAATCCTTTTTACTGGTCATATAGCGAGAAGCTCCACTATCTAAAATCCATGGTTCATCAACACGAGCTTGAGCAGATGAACATACCTCTTCAATAGCTACCCAAAGTTCCAGCTTTGTGTTGTTTGCACACTCTCTATTCTTCCACGATGATTTTACAGTCCCATTCTATTCATCAACTTGTTTCTTTCTGCAATCCTTGATGGCATGTCCTTTCTTTTCACAATAGAAGCAACATCCTATGAACTTTTTCTTCTTTGGCTTCTTCTTTGATACATCAGAAGAGCCTTTACCTTTTGCATTTGCTGAACATGCAACATCATTTGTACTTAGCCGATTCCTCAACTGCATCTCTTCTTCTAAACGCATAGCACAAAATTCTTCAAATGTGAGGGGAGTTGGTCTTACCTGAGTGTTAAGCGCTATTACTAATCCATCATACTTTGCTGGAAGAACACATACACATCTTTGAGCAAGCTCTTCTAGTGTTATAACAACACCAACTGCAGCCAATTGATCTTGACGACGTTTTATCCGTTTGATAAAAACTTTAGCCTTTTCAGAATCAGAATGCTTTTCATTTGCCAACTGATTTTCTAAATTTTGTATCCTGGTGTGGTTCTTGGTCTCATATTGTTGAGCCAATATGCCCCAAGCCTCATGTGCTTTAGTAGTTTGTTGAACTAAAGTAAGCATAGAATCACTTACACTAGTGACAATTGCACATAATGCATTAGCATTCCGCCTCTTCCAAGCTTGTAGGAGATCTGGATCTAGCTGAATCAACAATCTTGAATTTGCTGGATCTTCAACTGGTATAGGCTCTGGATCCAATCCCATCGGTTCCATGACAGTGTCAAGTAATTCATAGGAGTCCAAAATTGCAGACATTTTGAACTTCCGGAGTGTATAGTTGGTTCCATCCAACTTTCCTTCAATGAGTGGAGGTGGATGAATTCGAATAGGTGCAGCATTAACATTAGCTCAAGCACCAAGACCAGTGTTCGACGATGAAGTCATCATGTAATCACTCGAATAATCTATTGATATTCGAGTTTGCTAGTAGGCTAAAATAGTGATACTTCTCAAGCTATTCGAACCTTAAGGCTCTGATACCATGTAAGACAATAGTTACACAATATAACACAAGAGCAGTAGCAGAGAAGATAATAGATATAGGAGAATCTCAACAGTTTTTCTACTAACAGCAAGTACAAAGATGATGGCATTGTCCACCTGTGCGCTCTCAAGGTAGAGCTTAAATGGTGATCTAGACAACTCTAGATAGGGAGATAGGGAGATACAAGGTAGAGTTATGTTGGCTCAATTTGATATCTCCGGTAGTGCAAAAGTCATGTATATTTAGGATCATGGGTGTTCTTCCATGGACAGCTATATATGGGTGGTAGAGCGTGGGCGGCCACCACTCGCGTAATTGCCATACATGGCTTAGACCAGTGGAACCGACCTAACAAATATAAATGATTTCTGACTTCGATAGGGAATATTCCATAGAATATTCCCTTTACCATTGCGCGGGGGCCACTGCCCCTAGACCCCCACTAGGGGGCCCACTGGCCCCTTGGGACCCCCCAACCAGGGGGCTTACTGGCCCCCTTGGACCCCCTAGTCGGGGCTACTCCCCGCTACCCCGGACCCCACAATTGGGGACCCTTGTAACTCCCTTTCCTTACAATACCTTACATGGTCCAATATGACCTTCATCCGACATGTAAGTTGGGATTCCCATCAATTCGGTAATGCAGCTTGGCTTCTCCTCATAATGGGGGCCTTATAAAATGTGCATACAATCATGAGGGGTAGACATTGATCATATACTGATAGAAACAACAAGGATAATGTCAATGCTTTTTGGATACGTGGTAAGAACAATCATCTAGCTCATGAATGTTGGCATAATAATCCAGTCACTAGTAATTTTAATCAAAACTTCAATCAAAGAGGCAGAGGTGGAGGAAATTAGAGAGGAGGTTTTAGAGGTAGAGGTGGTAGAAGTTTCTTTGGAAGGAATGGTGGAAGAAGCTTTCAAAATCAATCCTACAATAACACTTATTACAACTATGCATAAGATTAGAAAGAAGACTCCACTCTAATCATGAATGCAACATGTGAAGTTCCAAAGGAAGACCAAAAGGTATTCTACATTGAGTCAGGGTGTAGTAATCACTTGAGTGGAATTATTGCTTTGATGACTTATTTGGAAAATAAGATAATCAATCATATAGTCCAAACAGGTGGCAATACAAGACATAAGTTAAAGTCTTTTAGATTAGTGAATGCTAAAGATGGAAGTACTCTTTTGAGTAAAGCTCTGTATGTTCCTACAATTCCAAAGAATTTGATTAGTGTAGGACAAATTGTAGAAAAAGGATATGAGGTGAGGTTCACTAATGATGGAGTTTATGTTGAAGAACCTAACCAAGGGTATAAGAAAATTGTTACAGAAAAGAGAGAAGGAAGACGTTTCACATTGAAGGTACAAGGTAATGTTGGGCATGCCTTGCTCACATATGGAGAGCAAAAGATATCTCAATTGGATCTTTGGCACAAGAGGATCGAACACTTCAATGAAAGAGGTATTAAAGAGATGATTATTAATGGTTTAGTGCTTGGATTACCTAATGTTGCAGGTCAACACATGACATACAGATGTGAAGCATGTCAAGTAATCCAAAAGTGATTGGATGCAAATGGGTCTACAAAATAAAGAGATATGTAGATGGAAGTGTGTCTAGGTATAAAGCTAGGCTTTTTGTAAAAGGATATGCATAGACATATGGTGTGGACTATGATGAAACCTATAGTCCTATTGCAAGGATGACAACCATAGGAACTCTCATAGCTATTGCTACATGCAAAGGTTGAAATTGTCTCAAGTAGATGTGAAGAATGCATTTTTTAATGGTTATATTTGAGATTAAGTTTACATGGAACAACCAAATGGTTTGAGAGATCAATTTGATCCAGATCATGTGTATTAGCTCACAAGAGCTTTGTATGGCTTGAAACAAGCCCCAAGTGCATGGAGTTATAGGCTTGTAAAGTTCTTGAAGGAACTTGGATTTCATGCATCAAAGGTAGATAGTAGCTTGTTAGTCAAAGCAAGTGAAGATGGTTTCATTTATGTTTGTATTTATGTTGATGACATAATACTTATAGGTACAGATGAAAAAGGCATACAAATGCTTAAGAAGTAGATGGAGAAAGAATTCAAGATCAGTGACTTGGGAGATTTATCTTACTTCTTGGGAATGGAGATTCTATATACTCAACATGGAGTATATGTCACTCAAGAAAGGTACTTGAAGAATTTTCTAATCAAGTTTAACATGGAAGATTGCAAGATAGCATCAATCCCAATGGAGCTGATCCAAAAATTGAGTAGATATGGAGGAGAAGAATTCAAAGATATGAACCTTTATCAGAGTTTGCTGGGTAGCCTGATCTATGCTACATTGATAAGGCCTGATTTATCATATGCAGTTGGAGTTCTATCTCAGTTCAGGCATTGTTGAAGGAAGGAACATTGGATTGTGGGACAAAGGGTGCTAAGATATATTAAGGGAACACTTAAACAAGGTTTGTATTATGGTTTTACATCAGATACAAGAATGAAGATATATAGTGATGCAGATTGGGCAAGGAACTCTGATTATAAAAGATCAACACATGGGTATTTGTGTTATGTGTGAGATAAATTGATGTCTTGGTGTTCTCAGAAGCAACATATAGTTACTTTATCATCTACAAAAGTAGAGTATAAAGCTATGGTGGAAGTTGCAAAGGAGTTCATATGGTTGAAAACTCTTATGAAGAGTTTTGACATCAATCAGAGTGTTCCTATCATTTATGGAGACAATGTGAGCTCTTTGTATTTGGAAGCTAACCCTGTGTTTCATGCCAAGACCAAACATATTGAGATTCAATATCACTTCTTGAGAGAAAACATTATTGGCAAAGAGATAGAGATCATGTATACTCCTACAAAAGATCAGGTTGCAAATATGTTAAAAAAGAGCTTTGACGAACCTAAGTTGCAGAGGTTTAAAGAAATGGTAGGTATAAAGAAGATCTAGGTAATCACAATTAATGATTGAGGGGGAGTTTTTGGAGCAAGACAATCATAAACTAATTATTACAAAGAGGATTGAAGAATGACGAATGAAGGGAAGGAGGAAGGATGAATCATAAAATGAAGAAAAGTTTCAAAAGAAGATGTTTTGCAAACCTATGTATATTAACCTTGTAAATAGTTTAAAATAATTTGTATTAGTGATGAATCTTGATGTACACACCTATATATACTTGTATATAGATGTGTGATAGAGGATAGAAGCAGAATATATGAATAGAGTATGAGTAGATGAAGAAAAGTGATTTTGAATGAGAGTGTTATGTGAGAAGATGGTTGGATACACTCCAGAAATGAATTGGTGCTTCTCAAATCATGCTCTACACCTGCCAATGTAGCTTCAGAGTACCTTAGTAGAAACCTTTATCTTCCCAAATATGCATTTGGAACCATAATATACTTTGGATCATCACCTTCAAATAGTTGTATCAAAACAGACTACTTCCAAGTTTGAAGAGTTGGGAAAACTGGCTGCTTATGGACTGTGACGTGCTCAGTATTTCACTCAGTGCTCACTCACTCGTTACAATTGATCCGAGAGCTTTTACAAATATATAACTGGATCCCTAAGCTTTCTATAGGAAGTTTTCTAAGTAATTCAAGATGAGTATATGCGGAGAAATCATATTAAGAAGTTAGGGGTGTAATCCCGACATTTTAGGAGGATGATAGTCAACAGACATAGGTAGATTGCAACAAATTTATCTCACAAAGTACTAAACCAAATGAAATGAAACTTGATAGCATAGAACTAGAAGGTCTAAGCTACATGTACTAAGTTGAATCACATTGAATGGATAAGTATTCGTAGAGAGCGCCTCAAAACAAAACCACTAAAATTGAGAGCTTAGTAGCAGGTAATAGTGAACATGAGATAACTTGCATAATATGAATCAAATGAGTAATATTATGAATGTATGATACAAAGGAGATGGTGTAGGCTTACTCATGTGTGGTCTTAGTGTGCCCACAATCTTGAAGCTCAATGTGTCCTTCTTTCGCTCTATCCATCGCGACTTAAATCATGATCTTTATCAATTTGATTCTAACCACTTAGTTGTTGTGACTTACAACTTGTAATGGTACAAGATTCTCTCAAGATTTTCCTTTTACTTTTATCTTGAGTTAAACTAAAACGATTTTCAAGAGGTGTTCATATGTGACTTATGAATAGTCATGATCAAGATGTGAAGTAAGCCTTTGATATTTGATCAAGCATCAAGGCTTGCCAAATGTACCAATAGACCCCCCTCAACTCTAAGATGCTTGAGTCTTCATTCCATAGGTATATTGTGCATTCCAATCATTGATTTCAACTTGTTGAGTTTGCTTCCATCAAGTGCTTTCGTCATCATATCTGCATATTGCATCTATGTAGACACATAAGACAAAATGCAAAGATAGGATGAAAGATAGGATTAGCATGAAAGATAGGATTAGCAGCTAAATGCAAAGACCTCATATTGTCTCCAAATATATATGGAGTGCCGAACTCTAACCCTAAATCTGTAAATAGGGACTTGATCCACATTGCTTCCTGAGTTACATTTGGCAATCCTTTTTACTCAGCTTCAGTTGAAGAGAGTGCTATTGTGGGTTGTTTCTTGGAAGACCAAGAAATGAGCTTTGTACCTACAAAGGATAAATATCCAAATGTGCTTCTTCTATCATCTTTTGATCCTACCCAATCTGCATCAGTGAGTAGCTTTACAATTAAATCAGATGTATAAGGGTAATACATGCCTTCATTAATTGTTCCCTTCAGATACTTTAATATCCTTTTGGCTGCATCCACATGAGGTTTCCTAGGAGTGTGCATAAATTTGCTAAGCATACTTACTCCATAGCAGATATCAACCCTAGTCGGGGTTGCATAATTCAAGCTTCCAATTAAACTTTGGTAGCTTTTAATGTCTTCAATAGGTTCCCCTTCATGAGCACTTAACTTGTGATTGACCTCCATGGGAGTACCTGCAACCTTAGCATCCTGCATCTTGAACTTTGCAATCACCTCTTTAACATACTTCCTTTGGGTAAGGAAGATCCTTTTATCTGTATAGACAACTTCTAATCAATAAGTGAGCAATCCAAGATCATTTATCTTGAATTCTTCCTTCATTTGGGCTTTGATCTTCTTGATTCCATCTACATCATTACCTATAAGAATAATATCATCTACATACACACATAGATATATGACTTCAGAGTTATTCTTCTTAATGAAGAGTGAACAATCACCCTTGCCCATCTTGGATCCTTTGTCCTGCAAGAATGTAACCAATCTATCGTTCCAAGCTCTAGGAGCTTGCTTGAGACCATAGAGAGCTTTCCTGGGTTTGCATACATAATCAAGATGTATATTATCAATAAATCTCAGAGGTTATGCCATGTACACCTCCTCTAAAATCCACCATCTAAGAATGCATTTTTTTACATCTAATTGATAAATGTTCCAATTCCTTGAAGAAGCTATACTTATGAGAACTCTCATTGTTAGCATCTTGGCCACAAGAGAGAAGGCCTCCTCATAATCAATCCCTTGGGTCTGACCAAACCCTTTAGCCACAAGTCTTGCTTTGTACCTATTTATTGATCCATCAAATTCTTTTTTACCTTATAAATCCATCTAGATCAAATGATCTTCATGGATTGGTTCTTGGGAACTAGATCTCAAGTCTGATTTTCTTGAAGTGCTTGTATCTCTTCCTCCATTGCTTCCTTCCATTCAGATTTCTTGTTTGCTTCTTGAAACATTGATGGCTCTTTTGAGTTGATATCCTAAGCAATATAGATTTAGTGTTTAGTGACTAGAGATGTGTCATATCCATACCTTTCTGGCTTCTTCTTTTCCCTCGTTGATCTCCTTATTGTTTGTTGAGAGGATTCTGCAATATCCCTCAAGTCTTGCATCTTCTCTTTACCTTTGTTGATCCATACCTTGAAGTTCCTCCTTGGTGTCTTTTGATCATCATCAAAATCACTCAAATCTTCATGTTGCTGATTATTTACCTTTTGTATTGTAGAAAGTCTTCTTCTGGGTCATAAGGTAGCTTGACTTTTGTGCAATCATGTTCAAACCACGAGTTGTCTTCATCAAAGACAACATCTCTACTAACAATAAAACCTTTAGTAATTGGATTATACAACACGTACCCTTTTTTATTAAGATCATAACCTATGAAGACACATTTCTCTGCCTTAGGATCCATTTTACCTCTGATCTGTGATGGAACTTGGGCAATTTTTTCTCATTAATCATGGACCTTGTTGTCTCCACAATGGTCCTATTCCTCCTCTCTACTACTCCATTTTGTTCTGGAGTATACGTGGTGGTAATTTCTCTTTTGATGCCTCTATCTTGGAGATATGCATCAAAATCATGGGAGAAGTATTCTCCCCCTCCATCTGACCTTAGCCTCTTTAATGTTTTCCTTGTTTTATTTTCAACAAGAGCAAGATATGTTTTGAAACAATTGAAAACTTCATCCTTGTGCTTCATAAAATAAAGTATCATCTA
The DNA here is from genome assembly GCA_020310875.1 of Ceratopteris richardii. Taxonomy (NCBI): domain Eukaryota; kingdom Viridiplantae; phylum Streptophyta; class Polypodiopsida; order Polypodiales; family Pteridaceae; genus Ceratopteris; species Ceratopteris richardii. The sequence continues at coordinate 31,879,739 of CM035420.1, read as the reverse complement.
TTTGCTAGAGCCATCAATGAATGATACATAGTACCTAGATCCTGAAATTGAAGGGTCTTTGCTAGGTCCCCAAACATCTATGTGGACTAGCTCCAATAGATCACCATGAATGTAGCCTTTCTTCATAAATGGTTGTCGATGAGAATTCTGAAATGGACATGCAGTGCATTTTTATATCATATGTTGTTTGGATATATTTGGCAATCAAAGCACACTCTGATCCCTGCATATTTGCTTTAAACTTCTTACTCTTATGTGAGATAATCTTTTGTGCCACATTTCTACTTCTGATAAGGTTTGTCCTCCATAATTGAAAAGTGCTATATTTCTAGTATCCTGTACCTCAAATGTAAAGAGTCCATCTATCTTTTCTCCTTTGGACATCCTCTTCAATCCTTGTTGAGGATCTTCAACAAATGCTCCATTTCTTGTAAATCTTATCTGCAAACCTTTTTCTACAATTTTTCCAACACTCCTCAATTTCTTGGCTATGGTAGGTACATACACTACCTTACTGAGTAGATTCATATTTCCATCTGAGGTCTTCACATTCCCAATCGTTTCAACTGAGTGCCTTGTGTCATCTCCTGTCTGTACCTCATGCTTGTTCCTTGGATCCTCCAAGTTAGATTGCAATGCCACATTTCCTGCTACATTATTTGAACAACCAGAATCTATATAGAACACATGCTCATCTGCTTTACCTTGCCTCATGGTCATGTTCATTAACAAAAGTGAGTCTTCTTGTGCCTGCTCTTCAGTGTAATCGTTGTATTCTCTTCTTGCTCTATAGCCTCCTTCGTTATTGTAGTTGTTGTAGTTGTTGAAGTTGTTTGATCTTCCTCTTCCATAGCTTCCTCTATTGAAGCCTCTTCCTCTTTGATTTCTAGGGTTCTTGAAACAATTCTCAGGCGTATGGTTATTCAATCCACATATGGCACATGGAGAGGTGCTTTGGAATGTGCCCCTGCCTTTTTTACCGCCTCTACCTCTTCCTCTTGTACCTCTACCTCTTCCTGGAAAGTTAGCTTGGGTGATACTAGCTTCATCATCAAATTTCTCGCTTTTACCCTTACTATCCTTACTCTTGTTCTTATCAGTGTATAGGGCAGAAGATTGATTACCTTTTGAGTTGTGATTGTTCTTCACAAGGTTTGATTCATGAGTGAATAGTTGTCCCATTAGAGTATTGAAGTCAGGTACCTGCATGTCCATGTATAGATCCATTGCAGTGGTGAATGTTTACCATTTGTCATCGGCTTTGATTCCATTGATCACTTGTCTTATAACTTGATCCTTATCAATGACGTCTCCAATGCTTCCAAGTTAATCAGCTAAGTCCATTTTAGTGACATAATCAATCCCTTTTTTTTTAGCATCTTCTTGAGTGTTGTGAATTCCATCCATAGTTGATTCTTTCTTGCTCTAGTGCTTGAAGAAAAGAAGGCTTCAAGTGCGATGTAGGTTTCTTGTGATGTCTTAAAATTCCTAATATGTGGAAGTAAGAAATCAGAGACTCAGTTGAGAACTTGTATGACCTGGCCAAGGCATCCTTTGAGCAACCATGTTGATAACCTTTCCTCTTCTTCTTGAGTGGGTTGCCCTTTGCTTCTGAGTATTGGTGTCGACTCATATCCAAATATGTAACCATAGAGATTTCTAACTTGTAGATATGCTTTAATTCTAATAGGCCAAGTAGAGTAATTACCTTGATCCAATTTTTCAATTGATGATGGGAATCCATGTCCCATGTTGAGTTGATGATAGCTCTGATACCACTGTGAGGAGATGGTTGGATACACTCCAGAAATGAGCTGGTGCTACACAAATCCTGCTCCACACTTGCCAATGTAGCTTAAGAGTACCTTAGTAGACACCTTTAGCTTCCAAAATATGCATTTGCAACCATAATATACTTTGGAGCATCACCTTCAAATAGTTGTATCAAAACAGACTACTTCCAAATTTGAAGAGTTGCCAAAACTTGTTATTTATGGACTGTGACCTACTCAGTATTTCACTCAGTGCTCACTCACTGATTAAAATTGACCCAAAAGATTTTAGACATATCTAACTGGACCCCTAAGCTTGCTATAGGAAGTTATTTCACTAATTTAGGATGATTATATGATGAGAAATCATATTAAGAAGTTAGGGGGTGTAATCTCAACATTTTAGGAGGATGACAGTCAGCAGACATAGGTAGATTGCAACGCACTTATCTCGCAGAGTACTGAACCAACGTAATTGAAACTTGAAAACATAGATGTAGAAGGCAGAGAACTCCTCAAAACAAAAGCACTGAGATTGAGAGCTTAGCAGCAGGTGCATGAGATAGCTTGCATAATCTGAATCAAATGAGTGATATTATGAATGTATGATACAAAGCAGATGATGTAAGTTTACTCATACATGTATGCTTGTAGTGTACCCACAATCTTGAAGCTCAATGTCTCTTTCTTCTGCTCTATCCACTACGACTAAAATCATGATCTTTTATAGATGAGTTCCAATTTTGAATTTTGAATCTGCCACCTAAAACTGATCCTACCTTTTAGGATCCTAATCATTTTGATTCCAACCGCTTAGTTGTTGTGACTTACAACTCATAATGGTATGAGATTCTCCCAAGCTTTGCCTTTTACATTTATCTTGAGTTAAACTCAAGAGATTTACAAGAGGTGTTCATATGTGACTTATGAATAGTTATGCGAAAGATGTGAAGTAAGCCTTTGACATTTGATCAAGCATCAAGGCTTGCCAAATGTACCAACATGTTACTCCATCAGATGTAAATTCAGATGAATATAAGTTTTTTGAGAACTACATCTTGACTTTTCTCAAAATTCTCCTTTTGTGCTTAGCCAATTGAGAAATCCTTTTGTACATGGCTAATTATATATTTAATGCATCTATGGTCAAGATTTGAGAGTCTAATTGTAATCAAGTTGAGATAATTGTGAGTAGGAGCATTTGTACGTGTAAAAGTGATGAGTGACTTCTAAAAGAGGTGCAATCTCGGTGGTCAAAGATTTGAACAAATCTCAGTGTAGACTGTAAAGGTTTACACAAGTGAGCATTTCAAATCTAAGCTGGAAGGTAAGATATCTATTTCTAAAAGAATTTTATCAAACAGGTTGTAGATTATGAGAACCAAGTGTTTAAAGTTGCATATGTTAACGTCGCCTACAAAGAAAGCCTATTTCAGACATAGGTTTACTTATTGAAGTAAATCTAAAGTTTTTTATGTTTTTTGAAGAACTTTCACTTGAACTAGCTGCATAAACATTAGGAGAATGTTTTATCAAAGTTTCATAGAAAACGTTAATCATTTCACCATCCAATGAGTGAGTTTTGTGAGGCAGACTTTTCTGAGTGAAGCCATAGGTCACAAAAGTATTAAATGTTTATAATTTGGCAAAGATTTCCAAAAATTGGTATGGATCTTGAGAGGTGTTCTAAACTCAGGTATAGCTGACCTTTTGGAGATTAAACTTCTCCATCATCAAAGAGCACAAAATCAAGTTTTCAAGGTCACTACATGTTCCTAAAATAAGAAAATTGAAGGCTTAAAGGGTTTCCATATGGCAAAAAAAGATTGAACCATGTTGTATGGTCAAGATGAGCTCACATTCAAGGATGGAGATGCACTAAAGCTTAAAGAAAGGAGGATGAACGAGTTCTTTTATTGCATAAGCCTATTTTGATGACCAAAGAATAATAATGCAAAGTTCTTCCAAAAGTAGTAGCTAATCTTATTCAACTTGATGTGAGCACTGATATGATGGTCTACATCTTCTCCATATCCAATGGTGGAGAATGATGGCACCTATTTTTTCCCCTTTTCCATAGATATCATATAAAGAACCAATCCTAGCCATCCATTTGATAAATCCAATGGTTGTAATCAAAAGCAGTTGTTCCAAGGGCATTGAGAGTTGGTTTCTCTAGATCCAAGGGCCTAAATGCATTCAAAAAACTTTAAAAACCCTCCTCCAAGTTCATAGAGCATCATTTTTGGGCATCCATAGGGACCTTTCTAGCACATATGATGTGGACTTACTCATACATATGTGAGCTTAGTGTATGCTAAAACATGAGGCTTAATGGCTCTCTCTTCTCTATCATATCCCACGACTAAAAGTCACTCCTATTTATACTCATAAAGTGAGTTTGAAATTTGAATTTCTTCCACCTAAAAGTGTCCCTACACTTTAGGTATTGATTTATTTGATTCCAACCACCACATAGTCATGGTTCTTCAATCCTAATTTCATAAGATTCCCTCAAATCATTTCCATCTATTTTTATATAGGGAGATAAATCTCATGACGTTTAGAAGGGGTGTTCATGTGAACTTCACAAGTGATAAAAAATGAATATATGAGAAGTCCTTTTTCTTTGGTGAGGCATCAAGGCTTTCCAAATGTACCAAAAGCTCCCCTTCAAGCCTAAGATTCTTGAGTCTTCAATCCTTTGGTATCTAGTGCAATCCAAGCATGGATATAAACCTCTTTAGTTTGCTTCCATCCAATGATTTGGTCATCATATTTTCATAATGCATATGAGTAGATACATAGGAGAGCTGTATCTCCTTACTCACAATATTTTCCCTAAAAAGATGATAATGGAGTTCTACATGCTTACTCTTGGCATGAAATATAGGATTAGCAGCTAGATGCAGTGAACACATATTATTTTGGAATATAAATGGAGTGCCAAAATCCAACCCTAGATCTCTATATATGGTCTTTGATTTACATAGGTTCTTGTGTTGCATTTGGTAGCCCTCTCTATTCAGCTTTGTTGGTGCAAATGTTCAAGCCTACACATTTGGCTTAGCATGGAAGACATTGTGTGGAACTAGCACTTGATGATTCATGTGAACTATAGCTTGTAACTACTTGATCATTTACCATTGTAAAAAATTAATTCTTTGGAGAATCTTGTAAAAGCTTTAAACTCGTGGAGTTAGGAAGAATATTAGCTACAACTTCAAGTTGAGGGAATAGCTTGCTCTCACTACCTTCTTCCTCATATTAGGAATTGTACAACTTCCCAACAGACTTGGGATACTCTATCTTCATATGTTTTTGAGGAGCAAATAGAGAGACAGATAAGCAATGGCAACAAGATAGATGATAAGTGGGAATCCTTCACAACTGCAATGGATCTTTATATGGATATGCAAATCCCTGATCTAACCAATCTCATGGGGCAACTCTTCACCCATGAGGCCAAGCTCAACAAAAATGGTGAACCACCAAGAGGTAACATTTCTTTTTCCCTCTATACAGATAAAGGAAAGTCTAAGGATAAAGGAAAGAGCAAGAAGTTTGAAGATGAAGGTGCTACTTCTCAAGCTATTTATAGAGGGAGAGGTAGGAATTCAAGAGGAATGGCAGAGGAGGTAAGCAAGGTATGGGGAGACCTTTTAAATCTTCCCCATGCTATGTATGTGGACTGTCTAACCACACAAAAGATGAGTGCTATAGGAACTTCAAGAACAAGGGAGGAAGAGGATTCCAAAGAGGTGACTACTCACAATCAAGAGGAGGATTCAATCATAATCAAGGTTACAACCATGGCTACAACAACAATTATCAAGGAGGATACAAATCAAGAAAATACTTCAATAACTATATAGAGGACCAAGAGGATTCTCTTCTCATTATTAACATGACCTCAAAACAAGGTATGAATGATGAGCACCTCTTCTATAGAATCAAGTTGTTCAAACCATGTATCAGGCAATATGGCTCTCCTTTATGATCTTGAAGATTCCAAGGGAAACCACCAAGTGCAAACAGGTGATGATACCAAGCACTCAGTTGTCAAGGTAGGAAATGTCAAAACTTCTGATGGAAATAGGAATCTCTTGAGGAGAGTTCTTTATGTACCTACTATCACAAAGAATTTCATGAGTGTTGGACAGATAGTGGAAAAGGGTTTGCAGGTTAGGTTCAATAAATTTGGAGCTTTTGTGGAGGACCCCCAACATGGATTCAGGAGAATTGCAAAGGGAGAGAAAACATGTAGATTGTTTACATTTGAGCTCGAGGACACTAGAAAGATTGCACTTTACAATTATAAGGATCAAACCTTGTCTGAGTTAGAGATATGGCACAAAATTCTAGGACACATTGGTGAGAGAACATTGAAGCAGATATGTAGAGATCAATGTGTACTTGGGATACCTAATGTATCCAAGAAACATATGATCTATAAATTGGTGCATGTCAATTTGGTAAATCAAACAGGTTACCCTTTAAAAAGAAAGGCTATATGCATGAGGATTAGTTGGAACTTGTCCAGACAGATGTGTGGGACCAAGCAAGGACACTTCAATTTCTTGCTCAAGGTACTATGTGTCATCTATTGATGATTTCAGTAGGTGGACTATCTTGTATTTAATGAAACATAAAGATGAAGTGTTTAGTTGTTTCAAAAAGTATCTTGCACTTGTTGAAAATCAAACATGAAAGAGTTTAAAGAGGATAAGTTCAGATGGAGGAGGTGAGTACTTCTTTAATGAGTTTGATGCATTTTTGTAGGAAAGAGGTATCAAGAGAGAGATCACAACTAGATATACTCCTGAGAAAAATGGAGTAGCAAAGAGGAGGAGCAAATTGATTGTGGAAGCAATTAGATCTATGCTAAATGAAAAGAAGTTGCCTAAATACTTGTGGGCAAAGGCTATTTCTACTGCCACTTATCTTTTTAACACGTTACCTTCTAAGTCCCTTGATGGGATGACCCCCTATGAGGCATGGAATGGTAGGAGACCATCACTTGAACATTGCAAAATATTTGGTTGTGTTGCCTGTGTGCATGTTCCATCTCAAATCAGAGGTAAATTAGACCTTAACACTAGTTCTGTACTAGGACTCTTGAGTGTCCTGGGACACTTAAGTGTCCTCCTTTTACACCAAATTGTTTGATTTTTCTTGAAGACACCCTTGAGGCTTTGATGGCATATTCACTTGGATTTGATAGCCCACACCATGTGATTTTAAAGAAAAATATAATCTTTAACATTTTATAACTTCATATGGGTTATTATATGAAGAAGAAAATGGGAATTTCTAAAAATTCAACTTTTAGCATAACAGAAAAATAACTGAATTCAAACATTTTGACAAATTGGATATGTCTTAGGAGATCTCAAGCTATTGATGGATTTTGGTGATGTAAATCAAGTGTTTGGGGATCTCTAGAGAAGGTTTAACACTTCCAAAAGTGATAAACATGGACTCAAAATGTATCTTCTCTAGATGAATACCATTTATCACAACCTTTTAAGAATGGCTCACTATAATTTGTGTGTAAGGGATATTGCAAAGAATTGGCAAGTTATCAATGGAAAACCTTCATGCAATTAAATGCACATTTTTATTCAAAGTTAGAAGGCCTTCGCGTTGAACTAGTAGTGATTGCATTTCTTGTTGACTTTCATGCTGAATTAGCAAAACACATATTTCAATGTTCATGAAAAGAACATAGTTCCAAAGGTAGAATAAAAAACTATGATAAAAAATAACAAATATTTAAATGCTATTCTAAGTATTAAACATTCCAAATGCTTTCATGCCATGTTTCATTCTTAATCTCATCAAATAGTATGTGATTGACAATGGTGATTGTTATAAAAATGAATTAAATTGGCATATATATTTGATTTGACAAAAAGAAGATGGCACCCATGATGGAAATGATGAGATGTTTTCAACTAATCCTTATCACTTTATGATATCAAAGATTATGCCAAAGAAATTTTAGTATTATTTTGAGTATGTGTGGATGTGTGCAAGGGATCGTGTGTTTATGGATATAACAACTACCAAGAAAATAATTTTACTAAATATACTATATTTTCTTTTGATTCTATGTGTACATGACTCTTGTTTCTTGGTAGGAACTAGATTGTTTTCTTGGATCTCAAGCTAAATGTTTATAATTTAGCATTATTTTAATTGGTTGTTAATGTTAATACGTGGATATATTGGTTGGTGTCTACAAATATATCTACTTCGTTTTGTGTACATAGATATGAAGCCCTTGGTTGATTTTCATATATTGGTAGTTCCCTTATGTTTAAACCTTGTTTGATGTCTGATTGTCTTCCATTATGTGAAGAAATTAAATATCTTCCATAAACGTACATTCTTTGTTATGTGTCCAAAAACTATTCATGATTGTATCTATAGAATTTAGTTGATGCCCACACAGAAGAAGACTCTTGGTTGTGTCCAAAGATGTGAAAATTTTGATGGATGTCGATAAAGTATTTAGCCTTATATGTGTAAGCCTTAATTTTCCATGTCATACATTTTCTACCTGGTAATTAGAACCCGTACACTTTGGATGATGTCCATAAATTCTTTTGAGCCATATATGTAGGATTTAGGTTTCTTTTCTTGGTGACTAGAGTCATGACAGTTGATTTTACAGGTGTATACTTTTGTTGTTGTCTTCATACCTTGTTTGATTTTTGGCGTATTTGTACACCTCTATGAATTTCCATAAGTTTGTTTGAACCATGTTTAGAACAACTTACTGGTTTTGGTGTACAACACCAAAATAATTGATTTCATTTTATTTGAAATGATTTTTCTAAGTGTGTTGAAGGTTCATACTATGTGCTCTATGTTTCAAGGAATGTGTGTAAATTTTTTTCATATAAAGGATTTTTTTCTTTTTATAAAAATACATTTGATTAGGAATTTTCAGCCTATTTTGTACCATAGCATTTTGAGAGGCTATTAACATGAACACAAAACACCATTTATTGTATGTTCCAATTTTTCATTAACCTTTGAATTATAGTTAATAAGTGTCTGTTTAACTATAATTCAAATTCTCTTTGTTGAAGGTCTGTGATGTTTTGGAAAATTGTCAAAAAAGGACACAAGTGTCCTCTTTTGGTACCAAATTAGTGTTAAGGTAGAGAAATGCATCTTCATAGGGTATGATATAAATCAAAAGGGGTACAGGCTTTACAATCCATCCAACAAAGGATTTATGGTCAGTAGAGATGTGTTTGATGAGAATGACACTTGGGAGCTATTACCCAAGAAAGCATCAATGAAGGTAATTGGTTCTAGGTGGATTTACAAATCAAAAGGAACTCAAATGGATCCATAAATAGGTACAAGGCTAGGCGTGTGGCTAAGGGTTTTGCACAAACCCATGGAGTAGACTATGAGGAAACCTTTTCACGAGTGGCTAAGATGTCAACCATCAGAGTATTGGTAAGTGTAGCTGCATCTAGAAATTGTAATATGTATCAAGTAGATGTGAAAAATGCTTTTCTCAATGGGTCGATTTCAGAGGAGGTTTACATGGCTCAACCTCCTGGCTATGAAGATCCAAGCAAGGTGAATCATGTAGGCAAGTTAAAGAAAGCTCTTTATGGTTTGAAGCAGGTAGCTAGGGCATGGAACCATAGGCTATCAACCTATCTTCAAGACCAAGGATTCATGATGAGCAAGATAGATTTTTCTTTGTTTATCAAGAGGAGTAACTCAAAAGTGACATATTTATGTGTTTATGCGGAAGACGTCATTCTTACAAGTAGTGATGCGAATGACATCAAAAAATTGGAAAACCAGATGATGCAAGAATTTAAGATCAGTGACCTAGGGTTTCTGAAATACTTTCTTGGATTTGAGTTGGTATACACTAACTTTGGAATCTACATCACTCAAAGGAAATATGTGCAGGACATCATGTTGAAGAAGTTCCACTTGGAGGATGCAAAAGTAGTTAGCACCCCTATGGAGGTAAATCATAAATTGAGTGCTCATGAAGGTGATTCGCTTGAAGGCATTGCAGGCTATCAAAGCATAGTTGGGAGTCTAAACTATGCAACATTAACAAGGATTGGCATATGTTATGGAGTAAGTGTTATGAGCCAATTCATGCATAAACCTAGAGAGCCTCACATTGGAAGTTGCTAAAAGAGTTTTTAAGTACCTCAAAGGTACTCAAAATCAAGGTCTTTACTTCCCATACACATTAGATTTGGACATAAAGTTGTACTTAGATGCAGATTGGGCAGGATGTAAGGATGATAGAGGAAGTACTTTTGGATATTTATCCTTTGTAGGTGATAAACACATCTCATGGTCTTCTAAGAAGCAGCTAACTATTGCTCTATCTTCAACAGAGGCTGAATACAGGGGATTAGCAAATGCTACACAAAAACCTATTTGGATTAGGTTGCTCTACTCAGATTTGGGACTTCACACTCATTCACCAATGATCTTTGGTGATAACACTAGTTCTTTGTATCTTGTAGCCAACCCCATTTATCACGCAAGAACTAAGCATATAGAAGTGCACTATCACTATGTTAGGGAGAAAATCTTAAGGAAAGAGATCCAACTAGCATATGTATCTACAAATATGCAGTGTGCTAATCACTTGATGGTACTAAGCTTTGCAAGTTTAAAACCTTGATTGGATTTTAGGATATTCAAGAAGATTGATGAAGCAATGAAAGCCAAGATGTTTTGCTTGAGGGGGAGCTATTGGTGCAAATGTTCAAGCCTACACCTTTGGCTTAGCATGGAAGATATTTTGTGGAACTAGCACTTGATGATTCATGTGAACTATAGCTTGTAACTACTTGATCATTTACCATTGTAAAACATTAATTCTTTGGAGAATCTTGTAAAAGCTTTTAACTTGTGGAGTTAGGAAGAATATTAGCTATGACTTCAAGTTGAGGGAATATCTCCTAAATCATTGGAGTCACTTTTTGATTGGAGCAAAAGTTTTAATTCAAAATTCAAACTTAGAAGTAACACATATAAAAGACTTTGTAAAATCTCGTGGTGTGTGCCCCATTTAGAGCTCACTCTTCGATTACTTGTAGAACTTGAGTAGCTCACTCAATTCATCAGTATTGAGCATAATTACAATGCCAATGAATCTTTACAATTATGTTCTATAATACATATAGCTCATTGAACATCTCTATCTACTTCTCTACTATGACTACTCAGAACAGTCAACTTCTTCTGGTCATATCTCACTAAAAAGTCTACTTTGTGCTGTGAAAATTTCAAGGAATTTGGTTCGCGCATCATGAAGAAATCACCCTCAAAGTGCTCACTGGTCATCTACTAGCTGTTCCCTAAAATATGGGGGGTAAGATCTGATTTGCTAAAGTTATCTCTCAGAGCATAGTTGATCAATTTAAATGATTCCACTTGCAATCATTAGCTATCTAAGCTAATTGAACTCACCTAAAATGAATTTTGTCAATTGTTACTATGCTATGAACTTTGAGTAAAAAACAATAGGTGTATGGACTAAATTAGCGAGTTTTTCAACACTGGTTATTTTTGAACTAGTCTATTTTGGCTTAATTGTTTCAAGTATCAATTCCGAAGTACATAGGTACCTTCTTGGTGTCATTTTCAAGAAAGAAGGGCCTACTGTATAACTCTGAAGTGCATCAGGGCTGGTACAAAGCAGGTTTTAGCAATACCACCTCACTTCCTTGAGGTATCCATCCATCTCTTCCAACAAACTTTAGTTGAGGAAAAAGAAACTCTAGGTTGCTTCTTTGAAGACCAAGATATGAGCCTTGTACTTGCAAATGATAAGTATCCATATGTGCGTCTTCTATCATCTTTGGAACCTGCCCAATCTACATCAATGGATAGCTTTACATTCAAATCAGATGTGTAGGGGTAATATAGACCTTCATTAATTCTTCCTTTCAAGTACTTCAATATCCTCTTTGTTGCATCCATATGAGGTTTTGTAGGGGTGTGCATGAATTGACTAAGCACACTTACTCCATAACAAATATCAAACCTAGTTAGAGTAGCATAGTTCAATCTCTCAACTAGACTTTGATAGCTTGCAATATCTTCGATAAGTTCTCCTTCATGAGCACTTAATTTGTGGCTGACCTCCATGAGACTAACTACAACCTTAATTTCTTGAACTTTGAAAGCATATCTTTAATATATTTCCTTTGCATATGGAACATCCCTTGATCTAGGTAGACTACTTCCAATCCAATGAAGTAAGTGAGCTATCCAAGATCACTTATCTTAAATTCCTTCTTGACTTCGGCTTTGATCTTTCTACTTTCATCAACATCATCACTTGTAAGAATGATATCATCTACATACACACATAATTATATTACTTTAGATTTACTTTTCTTAATGAAAAGTGAAGGATCTTCTTTGCTTAATTGAAATCCTTTGTCTCACAAGAAGGTAACTAATCTATGGTTCCAAGCTCTAGGAGCTTGCTTTAATCCATATAAAGCTTTCTTGAGTTTACACACATACTCAAGATGTAATTCATCTATAAATCTACGAGGTTATACCATGTAGACTTCCTCTAAAATCCAACCATTCAAGAATGCATGTTTTACATCCATCTGATAGATGTTCCAATTCTTTGAAGCAGTTATGCTCATGAGTACTCTAATTGTAGGCATCTTTGCCACATGAGAGAAAGACTCCTCATAATCTATGCCTTGGGTTTGAGAAGCCTTGCTTCATACCTATTTATTGAACCGTCTGAGTTCCGTTTGACCTTATAGATCCATCTGGATCCCATAATCTTCATGGATGGCTTCTTGGGAACCAAGTTCCGTGTATGATTCTCTTGAAGAGGTTCTATCTCTTCTTCCATCGCCTTTCTCCATACTGATTTCTTCTTAGCCTCTTCAAAGGTTGATATTTCTTTTGAATTGATATCCTAAGCAATATAGATTGAGTGCTTAGTGACCAAAGAGGTCTCAAATCCATTACTTTCTAGCTTCCTTTTTTCCCTCGTCGATCTCCTTATCGTTTGTTGCAAAGATTTTACAACATCTCTCAGCTCCTCTATTCTTTGTTTATCTTTATTATTCTAGGCCCTGATATTCCTCCTTGGCGTCTTTTGATTATCATCAGAGTCACTTGAATCTTCATGTAGGTGATCAGTCCCCTTTCTTAATGTTGGGAAGTCCTCCTCTAGGTCATAAGGTAGCTTGAATTTCCTACAATCATCTTCAAACCAAGAGTTGTTCTCATTAAATACAACATCTTTGCTAACATTAAATCTTTTAGTGCTTGGATTATAAAACATGTACCCTTTTTGAATTATGTCATATCCAATAAACATACCTTTCTCTACTTTAGGATCCATTTTACCTCTGAATTGTGATGGAATATGTGCATAGGCTATGCATCCAAATATCCTGCAGTGATCAAGGCTAGGTCTTCTTCCATTCCATGCTTCATAGGGTGTCATCTCATCCCATTCCTTTGATGGGAGTCTATTAATGAGATAGGTGGTTATAGATATAGCCTCTACCCACAAATAATTTAGTAATTTTTTCTCATTAAGCATGGTCCTTGCAGCTTCGACTATGGTCCTATTCCTTCTCTCTACTACTCCATTCTCCTCTCGAGTGTATGTAGTTGTGATCTCTATCTTGATACCTCTATCTTGGAGATAGGCATCAAATGTTGGAACATCAAGCTTACAATATGCTTGAGGTGGATTTGATCTACATCCAAGGCTATCGTCAAAAGAATATCCGTTGGAGAGTTCTTTTTCTTATGCTCATTTATTGTATTTTTTGAGAGATTTTTGATGGTTCATTTACTATTGTAAAAGCCTTGAGCTTTATACATGTATGGTAGAAAGATAGAGCCCAGATTCCACGAATTTGTGGTGGTTGAATTTGCATTCAATCAAGCAATCAATCACCTAAAAGTAGATCAAACTAGATCTTCACTTTTCCTAGATTGTAGGAAAGTGAATTGATTCCCTCCAACAACCATTCCCACCTTCATTTGAATTCAAACTCCACTTGTAGAAGTGGTGGAACACTCTTAAACTCTATATAAAGACTTGAAATCACTTGTACAATACAATGGAAGCAATATACATACACTTGTGACCATCATTGTCTTGCTCCTTCAATTCTCTACATCATCTTCTTTGCCAACAGTAATCTTGCAGAGGCTGCTGCTCTCTCTCTCTAGAGCTTGAAATTGAGTGCAATATGGCTCATTGGAAAGGTAATATTGTCTAGTATATGTGTAAACAGTTTCATAGCATTTGATTAAGTAGATTGGGAGAAATCTGATTTTTTTTGCCTCGGGTGCAATCTCTACGTATTCCTAAAAAATAGGAAGTACCACCGGTGAATGCCTCATTCATTCATATAGCATATTTTGCTCATTCCTTATACTTTTGCGCATTATATACACACAACCTTATGTGTATCACTCCCATAAAAGGATTTTTTCTAATTGTAATCACATTCGTCGCTATGGGCATTTGAAGTTCATTGTCTCTTCCATAGATAGTAAGCTTTTTGAGCTGGTCGACTTGCAAACCTATCTATTTTGTATCGACTCATTCTCCTTGATGCTCCAAAGTACATAGTGCATTTCTTTGCACTTATCGCATGCCTATAAGGTCTATTTGAGTCTCCATAAACTCAAGGGCTGGTCTTGTGCCAGTTGGCTAGACCAAACTTCGTCGCTTTGAAAGACACTTTTCTACCTTCTACAAGCTTTTCCAAGTTTCTTCCATCAAACTCATGGGAGAAATATTCTCCCCCTCCATCTAACCTTAGTCTCTTTGGGAACCCTATGCGATGTTCTTAGGTAATTTGTGATTTTGTCAATATCTTTTTATTGTACATCGCTATGATTCTTAAGAAATCTTAGTTCACTCATTACTTATGATTCAAAGATATTTAAGAAGAATTCAAAAGGAAAAGGTAGTATGGTCTCTCAATAAGGAAAAAGCTAAAGAAATTTCCAACATTTGATTAGATACTCATCTAAATCTCAGAATTCACAAAGAGTAGAAAAACATTTTTTTAAGAGGGCTTTATGTTTCGACATGGAGGCCTATCTTATGGAATATTTAATTTGATGAATCTTGTTTGGTGTTTGGTTCTCTATGAAAATCAAGAAACCTTTAGTTGGGGGAATATAGGATAGGGGAATTCCAACTCAACTTGATGTTTGGTCTATGAGGCAATGGTTGGATACACTCTAGAGATGCAGTGGTGTTGCACAAAACATGCTCGGCACCTACCAATGTGACTCCAGGGAACTTTAGTAGAAACCTTTAGCTCCTTAAATATTTATTTAGAACCATTATGTACCTTGGAGCAACATTTCCAAATAGTTATGCCAAAATATATAACTTTGAGGATTGAAGAGCTTCTAAAAACTTGCTATTTTTTTGGACTTGAACCTCTCAAAGAAATGTTCAATTGGCACCCTCTGATACCAATTGACCCAGGAGCTTTTTTTAGACATATCTAACTGATGACCTTAGCTAACTATCACAAGTTATTTCACTAATTTAGAGTGAGTATATGATGAGAAATGATATTTAGAAGTATCTATATGGACTAACTCCGATAGGTCTCCATGAATATATCCCTTCTTGGTGAATGGTTGTCTATGAGACTTGCCAAATTGACAAGCACTCCATTTGTAGATCATATATTGTTTGGAAATATTTTATAAGCCAAGCACACTTTGATCTCTACGGATTCATTTCAAGGCCCTTTCTCCTATATGAGCTAGCCTTTTGTGCCACATCTCCAATTCTAACAATGTTTGACTACCATAATTGAATGATGCAATGTTCCTAGTGTCTTGGAGCTCAAACATAAACAATCTACCTAATTTTTCTCCTCTTGCTATCTTCTTGAATCCTTGATGTGGGTCCTCAACATATGCTCCATGATTTGTGAATCTGACTTGCACACCTTTCTCCACAATCTGGCCAACACTTATGAAATTTTTAGTTATACTAGGAACATACAATACCTTGCTTAAAAGGTTCATATTTCCATTTGGAGCCTTCACATTTCCAATGTTCTCTATCAGATGCCTTGTGTAATCTCTTATTTGGAATTTATGCCTATTTCTTGGATCTTCTAAATCTGAGAGTAGAGCTACATTGCCTTCTACATGATTTGAGCAACCTGAGTCTATGTAGAAAACATGTTCATCTGTTTTACCTTGCTTCATAGTCATAATCATCAAAAGTAATGAGTCCTCTTGAGCATGATCATGTGCATAATTGTTGTTATCACTCCAACCTGTATATCCTCTTTGGTAGTTGTTGTTATTATATGAATTATTATTGTAGCCATTGTTGTTATTGAACCTTCCTCTTGAGTTTTGATATCAACCTCTGTTGTAGCCTCTTCCTCTTTGATTCCTAGTATTCTTGAATTAATGCTCAATAATGTGGTTAATCAACCCACGTCTAGCATATGGAGAGGAGATTTGTGACCTCCCCCTACCTTGTCTTCCTCCTCTGCCTCTTACACTTGAACCTCTACCTCTACCTGCAAAGTTTTCTTGAGAGGTGCTACCTTCATCATCATTTTTTTCCTTTTCTTTTACCATGCTTATTCTTGTAGATTTGAAGGAGTAGTTGATTTTGTCTGATGGAGTCTTGCCAGATAGTTCACTTGAGTAGATTTTTCTAAATGATCTTCCACATTCATATAAAGGATTTGCTTCAACTATTCGAATAATTATGAAAGGCAATCCAAGAGGTTATACTATTGTCGAAGTAGGGTGTGCTTACCATGGTGAAGGTTGGTCAGTGTTCATCACTTCGTGTTGTACTCCCATCATGGTAATTGACCATTGACTTATCTTTTGTTGTAGATGAATGTCCTTGTTGATGGTTTATTGATAAGATTCTTTGAGTGCATGGTCATGCCACTTCTCTAGTTTTTCTTCTTCTTCTTCTTCTTCTTTTTGTTTCTCCCCTCTTCCCTTTTTTTGGAACAATGTCACAAAACAAGAAGAAGTATCAATAAAGTAGTTTACATATGTTAGATGTGTCTCATGTGCTTGGGATTCTCAATTGTTTCTATGCATCACCTTTTCCCATGTGGAGGTTTGCTTGTTCTTGTAGATGTTGGTGCAGCCTTTGTTGGGGGTATCCATTGGATCTCAAAATGAAAACTAATCATTCCTCATAGGGATCCATTTTAGGACCATGTTAAGCTGCTTACAAGTCACTTTTGACTTCTTCATCTTTGGGTGGTTGCTTAAATTTTGTATCTCGTGTGGTTGGATCTTTGGTTCTATGGGTGCTACTAGTGCTTTTTGTTTCCAAACCCATATCCTTGATGATTATCTTCTTACCACTACTGAAGAGGTGAGTTGATGTTCTTTTGATCACTGCACTTGGTTTTGACTCTTGCCTCTCCTAGGCTTCTTTGGAGTCAGACTTTACTCGTGTGTGAAAGCATAGGGTTTTGTGCATGTAAGAGTTCCTTGGGTACCCACATGTGTAATTGTGCTTGTTGAGTTCCTGTTAAGTCCTAAGGCACCCAATTTATTTAATACCTTATTGTGGATCTTTTCCTCATTGCTTGGCTTATCTTTTGGTGATTGGCTTGCTGGGATGGGAATTGTTGGATCAAGCCTAGTGGTCGCTCTCCTTTTTGTACCAGATATGTTTCATGCCTGGAACTTCTTTCTTCTTGAATTACATTTATCTATTTGATATAGCAGTTGGCTTGTACTATTTTTCTTGCCTCTTTGGTTGAATTAATGTATTACATTAGTCTTTGAAAAAGAAGAGAGTTCTAATCCCTTTTGAGCCTGTTCTTCAAAGACTGAGTCCTTTTGCATCATAAAGATTTTGACACATACAACATCTTCTTCTCTAAGATTAGGCTAGGAGAACTAAGAGAGTGTGTGATACTTGGCTTTGTGATCATGAAATTCTCTAATTTTCATGTAATTCATTATTCATGTACCCAAACTTGAAGAAGTTGACTTCTTAGGTTTAATTTGACAACATGTTCATAGATCCAATCTTGAACCAAGATAAGTGATTTTGTAAGGTTCTCATCTTGACACACTAGCATTTTGACTATCATTGGGACATCTTGAAGATAGATTGGAAGCTCCACCTTGCCCAAACAAGGGGGTTCTACACCTCCCAATCATATGAGATAGGCTTCTATCGAATTGATGTTCAAATGTAGATCTTGGCAGTATGAGAGTGTAACTACACTAGTTCTTGCACTCGAGTCAATGAACGCTCTCACAGTCCTTACACTCTTTCCTTGTCCTACCTCTATGGTCACAAAGGGACATCGATAGATTATTTGAGAAGCAATTACACCTGATGTTTGGCACATGGACATGTGATATCTTGGGGCTTCGGGATTGAAATCTAAGCCTAGTTACCTTAACGTATTTCACCTAATGTGCTCTCTAACCTCTACTTGTGCTTCTCCTCTAACCCTCAATGCTTCTTCTTTTTGTTTCTTAGTAGTGTAGAGTCTCATTAGAATAGGCTCTATAAGAGTTTCTTGATATAGCTTGACTAGATATCTATTGATATATTTAGGTAGTGATGTGTGTGAACACTCTAGGACCGTCGGGGCACTTTTTTCCCTCTTTAGGAGGTTTTTTCCCCCAGCTTGTATATATGCCTAAGCCCTAATGGACTACTTATCTTTGTACATTCTAGTGGTAATACATTCAGTATTGTGTATTGTGCTCCAAGCTTCTTCTTCTTCCTTGTGTTGTTTGCATGCTTTCGTAGACGTCCAACTCCAATAACTGGTATCAGATTAGGTTGCTGCGTCATCTAGGGCATGGTCGACACCTCTCTAGTTGTAGTCTCAGAATCAAAAAAATTTTGGCGAGCATACTCAGGGTGTTTCTGAGATAAAAAAGGCTTCGCTTTGTGGTGCCAAATCACGATCTGAGCTCATTTTGACCTCCGAACCGAATGCACTATCGTAGTGCTTATGCAAGCTATTTTGTCTTTTTGTGTCAAAGATATATACCAATTTTGGTTTGCCAATGTAAGCGTCTCAAAGTCTAATATAGGTTTAGTAGAATTTGTCTGCGCAGTTTTGTTCAATGTTTTGAGATACAGTCAATTTTTTGCATCAAGGTATTTTAGTCACTCGCCATGGCTAAAAGCAATGATGTATTCCATATGTTGGTTGTTAAGGATTAGTTGGATGGTATCAACTACCCATTATGGGCTTATATGATATGACATGTATTGGTTGCAGAAGGAGTATGGAACATTGTGCAGGGTGTTGAAAAACGTCTTATCACACCTGCAACTGTTACAAACGCATGTACTAAAGTTGATGTAGAAGGTGTCAAACATGATGATATTCTGCATATTCCTATTCGTGGTGTGGTTTCTGCTACACCTACTATAGAGCAAATTTGTAGGGATGGTAGAGATGCCCAGGCACATGCATTGATAGCTTTGCCTATCAAACATGCCATTATTCCTACAGAATAGCTAAGGATGCTTCGGTGTTGGATGCTTTATTTGTGCCAGGGATCAAGAACAATCTGTTTTCTGCATTAGCCAAGATTGGCTTGGTTGTGAAATTTGTTGATGACAGATGTACAGTTCATGATCTGTCAAATGGCAATGTTATTATTGCTTGTGGCATTTTATGTCGTGGGCAGTATAAGCTCATAGACTATGAAAAATCTTTGAGTGTTTTGGCATGTGCAGTACATGATTCCCAGGCTATGTCAAATGCAAATCTTTGGCATGCACGCTTTGGTCATCTAAACTTTGCTATTTTGCTACACCTGCAAAATCTAAAATGGTGTCCTCTTTGCCCAAACTTGAGGTACCCGGTAAACATGTATGTGGAGGTTGTATTTTGGGCAAAATGTAGTGTTCCTCATTTCCAAAAGATGGTTCAGTTCGGGCTACTAAAAAATTGCAGCTTCTTCATAGCGATGTTTGTGGTCCTATGCAGACACCCTCATTTGGAAATTATCTCTACTTCGTGACTTTCATTGATGACTTTTCTAGGCATGCATGTGTATATCGATTGAAAGCAAAGTCTCAATTCTTTATGTGCTTCAAATAGTTTTTGGTTCTCGCTAAAAATCTATCAGCATGTAATATGGGCACCCTCCGATCTCATCGAGGGGGGGGAATATATGTCTTCTAACTTTAATGCATTTCAGGCTGAACGTGGGATAAAACACCAGTGTAAAGTGTTGTATACACCTCAATAGAATGGAGTTGCTGAACAGAAGAACAGGTCTGTTGACAATTAAGGTCAAGCACAAGCATAAAATCACATCAAGGAAATGTACACACAAGAAGAAGGAGCATGTAGGGAGCTCCAAGAAGCACATATCAAATTTTCAGAAGAAATCCCTGTAAAAATAATGATTTTTATCACTAAACACCATTGTAAATACCATTTTCCATTTCTTTAACTCCATTTTGTTCAAGCTGAGGAGTCCTTGAGCTTGAGGACTATTGGAACTATCATCCTACCAATTTTCATAATTTTAGACTCCGTTTGAGCCCCCAAATAAGCCATGGAACCTATTTTTAACTAGGCCAGACATTAGGTCTAGATAGGGCCAAAAGCAATCAAAAAACTATAAAAAGGGCTGGAGAGCTCATTTTTGAAGCTAGCTTGTTGTAGATTTTAGCTTTGTAATTGAGTTCCTTTGTAATCGAAGTCCTTCCATTGTTCCAGTCTTTGATCTTACCTTGTGCGCATGTGTGTGTATGTGTGTGCACGCTTGTGTGCTTCCACTCATGCACTTGTGCCATCACTTGGTCAAGGTCTTCATATCGGTCCTCACGTCTCCACGGATTGACATTTATGAGGTTGATCTCCTCACGTTGGTACTTACCATTGTGCTACAGTGACACAAAATTTGGCACCGTTGTCGGGGAGAGAGCTTGAAGGACAAGCCTGTGACAATAAGACATAGAGTAGCGATGTTGGAAGGTAAAAAAATAACCATTTTCAGTTTAGTTTCTGTTGTTTTCTCCATCTTCGTCTTCATCATCATCACCGTCTTCTCCCACCTTCATCTTCTCTAACTTTTTTCATTTTTCGGCCATACATTCACTTTTTTTTCACTTGTGGTTGTGAGAAAGAACCTTAGAGAGGGTGCAGAACTGAAACGCTGAAGAAATACACCTCATTATATCCAAAAATTGAGTGAACCATTCCGAATGTGACAAGACCTATGCCAAGTGTCGTGAGTGTGGGATCGTGAGTTTGAAGATAGATTTTGCATCTACAGGCACATAAGAGTGACAAGGAGGACACAAGGTACTCATATTTGCAAAAGTTTTGAATTTGGACTCAAAAAATCCGTGTCGTGACCAGTTGAGTTCAAGTATCGTGATACTTGAATTCCCCTGTGTCACGATATTTGGTAGATATCGAGTATCACCGATATCTTTCACTCCAATCTGTGACCTCCAAGTGTCGCGATACCTACAAGTGTCACGATATCTGATGAGTGTCACGACATCTGCCAAGTGTTGTGTGCCATGATTGCTCAGGTGTCGAGTGTTTTTGGCATCAAGTGTCGTAACATCTGGCAAGTGAATAACTCAGAAGACATCAAAGAAATCAATGGGAAATAATATTGATGCTAAATCTGCTTGAACAAATGAATTGATAAGCTAATGGCTCAAATCAATAACTCTAATACAAATGTAAGGGTTTAGTAATAGGATAAATGTCTAAACAAATGGGTAATTGACTAAATGAAAATATAAGGTAAATGGATCTTCAATCTGTCACTTCACTTTACTTCAATTGCTCTTTAATCTTCAATGTTTCTAAAAAAAAACATTAGGATATTAGTAATAATACAAGAATCATTAAGAAACTTAACAGACATTAGTCACATACATTAAAGCATACACATGCTCATGCATGCTAACAATCATTCATGCACATGCTAACATTAGGTAAATGCACATTCATACTAACACTTAAATGCATTTATGCACATGCATACATATATGAACTTATAGGTTAACATACACACAAACACATACATTTATATGCTCATGTATGACCACATGCACCTATTCCCATAAAATGCATTCCTACACAAGTATGCTTACACTTAACTCATTCAACAACATGCATTCATACACATACTTATGCATGCTAATACACCCGACCATAAACTCTTATGTGTAGATACGCTCATTAACTTAAGCACTTAACATGTTAACTTAAAACATACACATGCATCTAACATGCGTTCATACTCATGCTAATGTATCTCATATACATGCATCCAATTCATGCTAAATCACATTCATATTTATTAATAGTAATTAAAATAACAAAATAATTCATTAATCTTAACTATATCTAACAATACATTAAATCTAACTCTATCTATTTATCCCCTAACAATTGAGTCTAATTAACATTAACATAACATAACTCTCTCTCTCTCTCTTCCTCTCACTCTTCCTCTCTCTCTCTCTCTCTCTCTCTCTCTCTCTCTCTCTCTCTCTCTCTCTCTCTTTCTCTCTTTCTCTATCTCTCTCTCTCTCTCTGTGCGCTGCCGCTCTCTCTCTCTCTCTCTCTCTCTCTCTCTCTCTCTCTCTCTCTCTCTCTCTCTCTCTCTCTCTCTCTCTCTCTCTCTCTCTCTCTCTCTCTCTCTCTCTCTCTCTCTCTCTCTCTCTCTCTCCCTCTCTCTCTCTTTGTGTGTGTGCACTGTCGCGCTCTCTCTCCCTCTCTCTACACGCACTCAATGTGTCAGCTACGAGATTTTGAGTTTCTCTCTCCCCCTCTGTCTATGCCTACAGCCATCGATTAGCAGCCATCTCCGTGCATCTCTCTCGAAAACGTTGAAGGGCCCATTTGAAGGAATCGAAGAGAAGGAGATAAATCTCTCTCCCTCTTTCTCTCTCTCTCTTTCTCCATCTCTCTCTCTCTCTCTCTCTCTCTCTCTCTCTCTCTCTCTCTCTCTCTCTCTCTCTCTCTCTCTCTCTCTCTCTCTCTCTCTCTCTCTCTCTCTCTCTCTCTCTCTCTCTCTCTCTCTCTCTCTCTCTCTCTCTCTCTCTCTCTCTCTCTCTCTCTCTCGGCGCTGCCGCGCGTAGCGCTTTGGAGGGAGAAGGATTTCATTTCTTCTCTTTTTCTTCTGTATCTAGTGCGACCTCCACCAACAGCCACCGTGAGTATATGAACTACCAGCTAGGATTCTCTCTCTTGACTTATATTGCACATGTGCCTCAGAGCCACCAGGCAACTCCAACCTTAGCAGCCGGAGCGCTTTCTACGGATGCCTCATATCGCTACCACAGATGAGATTCTCTCAACTGCAGCCGCTGTGGAGGGAAAGAAGAAGTCCACCTGTCACAGAGCAATTTAATAAATCACTCAGATTTTCTCCTTCCTGCCTGTGCACGCGACAGCCTGAAGTACAAAGCAGCCATCAGAGATTTCATTTCTCTATATTCTCTCTCTAATTATATCAAAATATCTGCTTTGACTTCGTGTGCTATCTTCGAGCAAGAGGAACATCAAAAATACTTTCTTTCTCTCTGCGGAAAAAGTGCTGCCATCTATAGCTCTGTGGAGGGAAGAAGACAAAGATTTTCCTCTCTCTCTCTCTCTCTATGGATTACAGAAAGTCAAACAACAAGGAAAGCTTTGCTCTTAGAATACGTTCAATGGCTAACTCTCTTCTATTCAACAAGAAGTGAAGGAATAAAATGAGTACCTGAAAAGAAAACATTAGGAGAACTAGCACAGCATACTCATATATATACACACACAGATCTTCATTTTACCATTCTTTTTTTATTTGCTTTAAATTCTCAACCTTACTTTTACCCACTAACTTTCACCACACTTTAAATTAACTTTTCTCTTTCAACCTCTCTTTTAATACCCTTACTCACACACCATCCTTTCTACCATTCACTTTTCCCACTTTAATTGCATAAATTATCTAATCCATCCTTTTACCTTACACACATAGCTACCACATCTTTAATTGTTTACTTTAACCACTTTAGTTACACACTTAACTCACACCACTCTTTAAATACCACTCACATACACCACTCATTAATTATCCACTTCATTTTTCATTTTAATTTAATTATCCTAAATTTCTTAATTTAATAATGCATTTAAATTAGGCTTAGGCTAAGAAATTAATATATTAGAACCTTAATATTTAAATGCACACACATGAGTAAATTAATTGATTAAATCATATTTTAATTTTTAATACATAAATATTCATTTTAAACATTAATTTAATTAAATACATGTTACTTTAACCCTTAAATTTCAATAAAACCCTTGAAATCCTACTTGAAACCCTTTGGTAATCCCTGATAACCCATTAAAATCCTTCTGAACCCTATCAGGAGTCCATTAACACTTAAATAAACTCTAGCATGAACCCATTAGAATCTTTTGAGACCCTTCAAATGAACCCTACTGACATAAAATCATATGACCTTATGAAACCCTAGGGTTCAATACCCATGGATCTTGCATGTATAAAAATAAAATACTCATTAAATGAGTAATTAGGTTAAACCCTAATATGAACATAGAATCTTCATAATCATTTGTACTTGTAAACACTTTCAAAGTAGTTAATTCCAATCCACACAACTGATTAACAGTGATATAAAAGATTAAAGTTCACCAATAAAGTTGTTTTCATTTTCTCTGGTCATCAACGAAAAGGTTGAAATCTTTCTGACATTCGCCCCGACCAATCCTGCACATCGTCCTCGATGGGCCAAACCTGCAGATCATAGAAAGCAATATCAAATTCTTTTGAAAAGTATTCATGACTCAAATTCAAATAGACGGTATATAAAAAAAATGCTTCTATCATTAGTACATCTTCAAATAGCAAAGAAAACTTATAAAATTATGTAAACTTGAATTTCAACCTTTTCGTTCAATGCATGAATTGGAAACAGGTTTTAGAAGGAAACTATAGAAGTCATTCAAATAGTGTTCGTACTAACTCTTCTATTAACTCTGTTCATAAGTAAAGCATATGTTATATACGCCTTCTATCCTCATCTCCTAGCCACTTGGCATTAAGATACAAAAAAACTAACTCCCCTCTAGCATACATCCACCTAATATAGCCCACTTTTCAATTCAGAAGTGATTTCGAGACCACAACTGATTTATTTGATTTTTCTTTTATCTCATTTTTTATCATAATTTTTTTCCTTTTTGTCATTTTTCCTTTTTTTTTCATATACAGCAACCATTAATGTACTGCTTTCAATTTTTCTTTGCAACTTTTTTTTTGATGAAGGGGAAAGGCTTAACCCCTAATCAGAGCAAAGGATCTAGAGGTAAGCTAAAGCAGGAACTAGGATCTGTTTAGCTAAATGGGTCAGATTTAAGGAAGCTTACCTATATAAAACAAGTCTACTTCTACTAAGAGTTGCAACTTAAGGGTTCCTTCAACTATTCATATGAAAACCATAGGTCTCTAATCCCTATCTTCTCTTCAAGCACATCCCTACTTCAGCGTAAATTCTACTTTTCATAATTTTAAGAGGTTTCTTAACCTATCTGAAGAATGTACATATCTAATTATGATAATGCATCAATCAAAAATCATATTAACAACTAGAAAATAAGTAAAGTTTAGAACTCTTTCACCAGATCATTTTTATTCTTCTTCATCGTTGTCCTCCAAGAAATCTTCGTCCAATTCAAATTTACTGCTTTCTCTTCTCCTAAAGAGCTTGATTCTTTTCCCTACAATCAAATTCTTTAGCATAGAACCATCAATTTCACGTAATTTATATGTACCTGTTTCATAAACTGAAACAACAACGTAAGGTCCGAACCAACGTTTAGTTAGTTTCCTATGTGCATCGCATTGAGTATCAAACGTACTATCATACACAAGCACCCAGTCACCACTCTCTATTGGTTGCGATCTTAGTCTATGTTTCTTATCAAAATATAATTTATTTTTCAACCTAGATGTTTTTAATTTTTTTATTGCTTCTTTAAGATTTTCATTTCCTTGTTTTAATTGCTTAATTCTAAATGCTAATAAGTCCTCTCTTGAAATGTTATCTTTCCAACCTAAATTCATCCAATTAATTATCTGAGTATGAATGGGAAATAATGGTTTCTGACAGTACATGAGTTCGACCGGCATAAAACCAGTTGTTCTCGTGTACGTCATGCGATCAGCCCAAAGAGCAAATGGGAGATATTTGGGCCATTGACCAATATCTCCCTGGCAAGCTTTAGAAATAGCCTTCACTATGGAAGGATGTCCTCGTTCAATTTTACCATTCGCTTCTGGGTTATAGGTAGTCGTAAGAGACAATCGAATTCCATGTTGTGCAAAGAATTCTCTCGCCTCTCTCGCATCTAACTCGCCTCTATCCGCTACTACTTTTTCTATATATCCAAATCTGGATAAAACTTCTTCCAAAAGGAATACACATACATTATAAGTAGTATTGGAACGAAGCGCTCTACCTTCGACGTGGTTTGTCAAATCCTCTCGTGCAAGAACAATATATCTCATGCCATAATTGCTTTTAGGCATGGTCACAAGGTCAACTACCCACTTGTAATGAATACAAGGTGAATAGGTCGGGTGAAGGGGATCTCTTTGCTTGACAGAGGAGTGTAACTGGCACGTACTACAAGTGCTCACAAATTCTTTAACAGTTACATACATCCTCGGCCACCAATAGCTTTCCCTAATCTTTTCATATGTAGCTACAAAGCCTTTATGACCAGCCCAAAGGCTTTCTTGCATCTCATGCATAGCTTGCACTTGAAAAACCTTCAAACCTAGTACTCTTTGAGGGTTTCAAACCTTTCCTCTAGCATGTCTCCAAAGATATCCATCTTTCAAGAAGAAGTTGAAAGACTTCTTCCTGATGTTCCGGAATCGATTTGAAGACCAGCTTGGGGAAGGTTGAAACGAACTTAGATAATTTCCTATATCTCGCCACTCTCCTTCATAATCATTTTCTCTAAATCTTTCATACGCATAGGTAGATGTTTCATAATTTATTAAATTAATATGATTATTTAATGCTTCACTATCATTATCGAACTTTGCTCTTGAAAGCATATCAGCAACGGTGTTATGTTTACCGGCTATATGAACAAAAGCAGGGTTAATGAATTTAATATAGGCTATCCATCGTAGCATAGCTATATCCGGAGATGAACAATTAGCTATTAAACCTATTAATGGAAGACAATCGGTCTCTACTGTTACATTAGCTCCTATAAAGTAATCTTTATCTGTTTTCAAAGCTGTAACTAATCCCCATAATTCTCTCTTAATTTGAGGGTAATTCTTTTGAGTATCATGAAGAATCTTTGCTCCAAAGCGAACTGCATACCTTTGCTCCTTTTCATCATCCTACCCAATGACCCAGCCTATACCAATAGGACTAGTGTCAACAGTTAGGATTACAGGCTTATTTCCTGTATAGTCAATACGTTTCAAAACAAGAGCATTGATAAGCAATTGCTTTAGACGCCTCATTGTTCTAGAATGCTCATCAGTCCAAAAGAATTTGTTCCTTTTTCTCAATAAATCATAAAGCGGATTCACTACATGAGCAAAGTGAGGGATCCAGATGACATAGAAAACACATGCACCTAGGAATCTCCTTACTTCACTTACATTGCGACATCTCTCAGAAATCCTACTAATGGCATCAACTTTTGCTGGATAGGGTCTACGACCATACTGGCCACATAAATGCCCAACTATTAGCACTTCATAATTTAACACTAAAAGTTGATTTCTCTAGGGAGAAAGTTAGTCCAACCTCTTCAAATCTTTCAAATATCTTTTCACAATCTGAAATATGATTAGAAACAAACTTTCTGCAACCAGATGAATCTAAACTTTCATCCTTTTCTTTTTCCACACACCCCTTTATTGGAATATCATCAATAAAAGGCATCGTCACTTTTGGGATAAAGTCATGTAGGACCAGATTCATCATGTGTGCCACAGAATTCGTTGCTCCTTGTGGTAAAGTACACATACGTACTAAACCCAAAGGAGTCTTCATCGTGGTCACATCTCGACTCTCAATTGCTAATTGAAACTGATCGTACCCTGAATACAGGTTTCCCATTGAATAGATGGAGTGACCAGCAAATGCCTCGGCAAACTCATCTACAATGGGACCCGTTCCTACATTTCTAATCGTGACTTTATTCACAGGCTACAAATCTTGAATAAAGCGTAGCTTCCCACTCTTTTTCGGTACCGTGAACCACCTATTAGAGTATGGTGCTGAGGATGGTTCCAAGATTATCATGGCAATCTTCTCCTTTAACAGTCTCATTAGCTCAGGTAAATGAGCCTTTGGAACTGGAATTGGACGAAGATTCCAAGGAATATGCGGTACTGTGAAAATAATCATTGGAGCTACTAACTTTGGGTCTGCACATCCTATCTCATGAGGGAATAAAGAAAAAGCTTTACCATGACGAACAATCATCTTGGAAAACTGCTCTTTTTCAATTTGAGAAAGAAATTCATCACCGAATTTAATATTTTTCTTACTCTCCTCAGTAAATATGTGACCTATCTTAGATCGATCTCTAAGAATAGGATCATTTGATACTTGACGATGTCATGACTATCTTTGGGTAAGGGTTGAGCTACAGGCTGTATTTTCTTTTCTACAGTTTTGTATTTGGTTTCTATGCTAACTTCATGTTCTAGGATGAATTCACTAATAATCTCATACTCTTGAATAGAGTTAAGAATTATCATATTTGATTCTAAATTTTCATAAGAAACACTTTCTAGCTCTTCTAATAAAGTAGAACTTTTTGATAATTCAATTATACTCTCAATTTTCTCGTCACTTGAAATTAATCCGGTTTGTCTCAAATATTTTTCAGTTTGTTTTTTAAATGTTTTTGTAAGATTTTCCTTAGTAATATAATGCAAACTAGTTGTAGGAGTACAAATTAGATAATTTTCAAATTTATGTTCATTAATAGGCGAGACATCAAAACAACATCCACTATTGTCTCGCTCAATAGTGGAGTCTAGTAGAAATTTTGATCATAATAAGCCCCATATTCTCTTACAGCCAGTGGATCATCACAAACATGACTGATCAAGTCAATGGGATTTCTTCTTAAGCTCTTTCTATTTCTAGTATGGTTTGGGCAAACCTTCATAACTTGCAAAGAATCCATCCCTGATTTGGATCGAATTCTTGCATACGCTGATCCGTCATTCATTGCTTTTGTTTCCATTCTCATTTCAGCTATAAATGGTTGTCCGAGAATCACTTCATATGAACAATTATCTTGAACGAAGAAATGAAACTCTTCTCGAACACCACCTATCATTATAGGCACATTCGCACATGCACCTAATAAAATGCCAGAGCCATTATCAGCTGTTCTCATCCTCCAGCCGTGCTCTTTATCTATTGGCCATCTTAATTTATCAAAGAACTTCTTCGAAATAACGTTTATCTCTGACCCTGAGTCAATGAGAGCCAAAGCTAAACAAGAATCCTTTTCATCACCGATTCTAATCTTTACTTCTGGTGTGCCTCGTACCCAGAAAGTAGAATTAAATTTACTCTCACTCTTTAACATTTCTTCATCAGGTTGTATGGGTCCTAGAAAATTTCTATTTACACTTCCTGTTGTAAATTCTTCATTATCCTCATAGTCGCTTTCACTCAATGTAACTGCATCATTCATAGCTAAGGTTTCCTCTGCCACGTCTTGCATGTCTTCATCTTGTGGCAAAGGAAAGCGTCTTCTTCTAATAAGTCGAATAAAACTGTCCTTGAACTCCGGTTTCTTTATGGAAAATACTTGCTCAAGTGACATCGTTACTTGACTTTTTAGAAGAATGTCATTTAAAATCTCCCTAGCATCATTTTTCTTTTCGAGCTCGGAAATCATAATAGCACGTGGAGCTCTTCTACCCTTCTTCTTCCCTTTCTCTTCATTTTGCTTTTGATCATCTTTATTTTCAGGTTTAGAGATTTCTTTTTCCACTTTCTTCTGTTCTTCTTGGGGTTGAATATTTTCATCGATCGGCTTTTTTCCTTCCTTTATCATTTTCCTCTTCTCTTCTTGAGATAAATTTGATTCATCAAATTGAACTTTTTTGTCAGTTTTCTTTTCATCTTCTCTTGTTTGCCTCCTAGTTACCCTCCTATCACCTTCTTCTAGATCATCCTGTTGATCTTCTCGTCTCCGTTTTTCCTCAACATTTGCAATGTGAGAAAAGACAGAGGATTGATCTACAAGAGATTTCCATGCGGTCTTGCACATTATTTCATCTCTAGCTCGTACCAATGCCTCTATTGAATATGGATTTTGGCTAGGCATTGAAGAAGGCCTATCCTCGACTGGCTCTAGTCGTGTAGCCGAAGTACTGGCAGTTGCATCTGAGACTACTAAATTTTCATAAAGCTTTTTCATTCCTCCTTTGCCCCAATTGACGGACAAAGGAAGACGTGACCTAAAGTCACATAATCTTCTATCTATTTCCACAACTAATTGATTTGCCTTAGCGCTTTTTAATTCTTCACAAACAAATGACAGGTGCTCTTGACTATCACACCAAACACAGCGCTCCCGCCAGTCCCTCTTTTCTCATTATTTCTTTGAAAGGGTGGCTGTACAGCAAACTGAGGAGCTTTCTGTGGTGCTGGCTGAAAGACTGGTTGAGGTGGAACATACTGAGGCATAACTGGTTGAATAGGTGGTACTTGCCCTGTACCACTATTACTAGCCCCTGGATCATTAAAGCTCATGGAATAAACTTGTTTATTCAAATTGGCAACTTCTTTTGAAAGAGATGCTTGCATGTTCATGACATTTTCCATTTGCTTACATAGAATATCCAGTTGAAATTCTATGGGAGTTTTAGTGGCAGCTGAATTATTAGCCGTAGCCATAGTAGCAGGCATTGGCATGTCAACTTGCCTTGTAGTAGGAATCTCTCTAGGCTGAGAAGCATCAGATTTAGCATACAAAAGTGTTTGTCTTTGCTTCATTTGAGCAACAGCCTCTATCTCTTTTTTGACTTTCTCCCAGTCATCAATTAACCCATACCTTTTTCCTGGCTCCTCTATTTGTCTTTCAATTTCAGCCCTATCCTCAGGATTAAGCATCTTAAGAAAATATATAATCACATCTGGATTAATAGCATTTCTGTCATCTTCAGGAAGTTGAGCCAGACGTCTCATAAACTCACCGTGAAGATGAGTTAAAGACTCATTGCTCTTAACAGTGTTTAACCAACGCAGAAATCCTTCCTGATTGTGCTGGCTAAAATCCTCGAGGTAGAATATTTTATGAAGTTCCCTTCTAAATTCCTCCCATGTTTTTTCCGCATGTTCTTGTATAGATTCTAGGATTGAACTAGAAACAACACGACTAAAGTATTTAACTAAAACATCTTCAGGCAATCCCTGGATTTGCACTTGCTCCTCAAATGCATCCAGGTATTCTGTAATATTCAATCCACTAAATTTTCCTTTCTCTTTTAGAATAGCTTGGACTGTACGTGTCCCTTGCTTTTCTATCATCATGTTCTTGAACATCTCCTCCATCTTACGTGCTTGATAACGCTTCGAATGGAGAAGAAGTTCCCTAATAGCTGGATCTAATTGCTCTCTAAATTGCCTAAATCTATCGCTAGTTGATAAAGCCAAGAATGGCTTTACCCTAGTCCTAGGCTTTGCTAGTACTAATCTTCTTTTCTAAAATCTTTTTGATTTCTAAAACCTAAATTATCTCTATTACTTAAATTTTAAAGGGTTTATTATGAATGTTTATAAAATAGTTTGTTCTTGATGTAAATCTTTTGTTTTACCTTTAATTTCTTTAATATTAATTTCTTTGCAGAAATAAAAGCATTAATTATAAATCAAAAGAAACCTAAATTTAAACTATTTTTATGCTATAAGCTTTCTTTTCATGCAATGAAAATAAAGCAATCAATCTTTCTTTTTCAAAACTTAAAATGTTTTTCTTTTTAATGATGATGCAAAAAAATAACTTTTCTTAAAATCTAAAATGCACATATTTAAATGCTTTAAAAAAAATTATCTTTCCTAAATAAAAAGAAAGGTTTTAAATACTTTTTTTTAATGCTAATATGAAAGTGCTTAAATCTTAAGTGCAGATGAAAACAACTTTCTTTTTAAGTGATGTGTGTAAAAAATAAAGAACTTGAAACACCTTACTTGATGATATCTTTACTGAAGAGGTTCGAAAGTGAATGTTAAAACAATCTTAAACACAAAACTAAAATGACTATGACTATGTTTTGATTCTCTTGAATGTTGATGAGGGGGGTTTTAAGCGACGAACGCCACCAGTTGGAAATCCTTCTTCTCGTGGAGATGCTCACCAAGGGAAAAAAAGAGATAGCAAACTCTTCACGTTTTGTCTCAATTTCAATCTTCAAGTTTCCTGCATTCAAGAAGAAAATGAAATTAAAAATTTAAGTTAAAACTAAACATACAACGTAAGTCCTAGGCACACGATCATCACGCTTCACGTCAGGTTCACCAAAATTGTCGTAGAGGGGTGTGAAGATAGGCTGACGTTCATCCAAAAGAATCACGTCGACCTAACCGTGTGACTGCACGCAGGGTGCTTTTAAGTATGCTTAGGGCCTTCGGTTGCTTTTTCAATGTTTTCAATATTAGTGTACTCAGACTTTATGGAATAACTCAAAAGACATCAAAGAAATCAATGGGAAATAATATTGATGCTAAATCTGCTTGAACAAATGAATTGATAAGCTAATGGCTCAAATCAATAACTCTAATACAAATGTAAGGGTTTAGTAATAGGATAAATGTCTAAACAAATGGGTAATTGACTAAATGAAAATATAAGGTAAATGGATCTTCAATCTCTCACTTCACTTCACTTCACTTTACTTCAATTGCTCTTTAATCTTCAATGTTTCTAAAAAAAAAATTAGGATATTAGTAATAATACAAGAATCATTAAGAAACTTAAAAGACATTAGTCACATACATTAAAGCATACACATGCTCATGCATGCTAACAATCATTCATGCACATGCTAACATTAGGTAAATGCACATTCATACTAACACTTAAATGCATTTATGCACATGCATACATATATGAACTTATAGGTTAACATACACACAAACACATACATTTATATGCTCATGTATGACCACATGCACCTATTCCCATAAAATGCATTCCTACACAAGTATGCTTACACTTAACTCATTCAACCACATGCATTCATACACATACTTATGCATGCTAATACACCCGACCATAAACTCTTATGTGTAGATACGCTCATTAACTTAAGCACTTAATATGTTAACTTAAAACATACACATGCATCTAACATGCGTTCATACTCATGCTAATGTATCTCATATACATGCATCCAATTCATGCTAAATCACATTCATATTTATCAATGGTAATTAAAATAACAAAATAATTCATTAATCTTAACTATATCTAACAATACATTAAATCTAACTCTATCTATTTATCCCCTAACAATTGAGTCTAATTAACATTAACATAACATAACTCTTTCTCTCTCTCTCTCTCTCTCTCTCTCTCTCTCTCTCTCTCTCTCTTCCTCTCACTCTTCCTTTCTCTCTCTCTCTCTCTCTCTGTCATATGGAGTATCCTATATGAATAGGATTAGAGGTATGACCCTCCTCTTATTCATATAGAGTATGATGCTCACATGAGTGCCAAGTGGCACTCATGAGAGGAACCTTGACCATTGACCCAATTGGGTGTAGAGAGAGAGAAGAATATATGAAAAACCCCACGCGGCTGGGCGGCATCGATCATCTATGGATCTCCGTGTTCGCGTTTTGTCTGAGAATGGACCTCGAACTACGTGCCTGAGGGGGTGACTCCCAAAAGTAGGAGGATCACAGGAAGCATTCAACACTGGTATCGAAGCAGGACAGCGCCAGCAGACGCCGCACGCGCGACGGACGCCACACGCCATCCAAGAGTGAGGAATATTCACGACTGAAGCTCACGGATGGAGCTCCTTCTCCTCCCCTCCTCTCTAGTTGGAGAATACATAGAATGAGTCTTCCTTTTATACAAGAGCTCACTGGGATTTTCGCTCTGCATGTGGGATATCAAGCTCCATCGACGTTAACTCTGAGTTTTTTTTCGAAAGGGGCACCAAGTAAAGCTTGTGTTGGGAAAATTTCGAGCCTTTTTCTTAACCTTTGGAGCTACAAAATACATGAATTAGATCAAGATTTTGTAAGAATCATGAGGTATATATGTACAATGGGTTGTGGTTGTGGGATGGGGGTGTTGGATTGATGAAAGAGGCTTTCATTCCTCAGTTTTGAGCTTCTCAAACTCATCTATTTATGAAGATGAAGTTTCTTACTTCCTATCGGTGACATACCTCACTTCTCCGGACCACATCTTCTTCATATGATATCGGATTTCAAAAATCTTGGTCACGTTTTGAAGCTACACTTCTAAGCTTCGCATGCAAACCATTGGTGTTGTATTTGGACGAAATTTGCCCTACCAAAATCTCTCTGCAGCGCTTCAGCAGAAACTAGGCGGCCATTCCCGGGCCTAGTTTTTCGTCATCCGGACTCCAAATCCAATTTTCTCACTTGGGATAGTCTCAAATACTTGAAGTACAGGTGCTGAGCAGCAATTTGTGGACTGGCGAGGATTGTTATATCTCTGAAATTGTTCATTTGCACTTAGTTTTCCCGTTTGAGGCTTTTCCTATGCACTTTTGGTGTTGTTTTGGATGGTTTATGGTGTCTAGAACCTCCACGGACCAAGCGGACATTTCCAATTTTCTTTTGGGACTGGCGAGGATTCAAAATCAGCGGCTTGAAGCATCAAGGACCACTTGGATTTCGCTTCCGCAACTCTATTTTGTATCAGGGAAGTGCTCTTGTGTTATATTTCTCTTCTTCTTGCATATTTGAACTTTACTTCCATTCATTTTCATACACTCTAGTTAGCAAACGGGGGAAGGGTACTTAAACATGGAAACTAAAGGCAAACAAGTAGTTGAGACCACTTCTCCACCTAGAGAGCAACTAGAGGATCCTGATGCTAGGATGGAAGAAGTAGAGTTAGGGCAAGAAATAGAAGAGAACTTAGAAGAAAAAGAGCCTTCACAGCAAGAGTATACTTATGAAGAGCTTATAGATGAATTTGTCACTCGTGATCAATTCATTGATTTGAAAGAACAAACCCTTAAATTAGAGAAAGATTTGGGTAGCATCACATCTCTTATACAGCAGCTTAAGTCTCAAATGATCTCCCTTGAGACTAGTGTCACCTCTTTCCTAGCTAGGAAGGAAAGAGAGACTCCTACCATTCCTCTAGAGATTACTAGGAAAGAGATTTCTCTTCCTAGTAAGTACAAAGGAGAGAGCTCTAGGGAAGCTCCCCTCCTAAAAGACCTGAAGCCACCTACCTTCACGGGGGATGACCGAGACAGGAATAAGGATGCAATCTACACTTTTTTACAAAAGTGGCATGATTTGCATCAATTGAAGGGCACCCCACCTGAGTATCGTGTGCTAGAAGCGAGTCTCTCCCTCGGCCCGCGTGCTTATAAGTGGTGGATGAGTCTTAAGGAGGCGAACTCTATCCCTAGTGATTGGACTCAGTTTGAGACTCTTTTCCTAAAAGAGTTTCTTCCTGAGAATGAAGAGGAGAGGAATTGGGATGAGTGGGATAGGATTACTCAAAGAGGCAGGCCTCTTTCAGTCTATCTATCTCACTATAGAGAGATCATTTTGAAGCTTAAGGGTCTAGATGATTTTCAGAAGACCAGAGGGTTTGTTAGGGGCTTGGATAAAGCCATAAAGAGGGAAGTCAGGAGGAATGCGCCTAAGACGTTTGAGGAGGCGATCAAATATGCACAGATATATGAGGACCATAATCGTCCTCAGTATACTCCTATGGAGACGGATCAGCCCCTTAAACCTCTTAGTACCACTAAATTTAAGAAAAAGTTGCCTTTTGGGAAAAACAAAGTTTTTATTAAAACACAAAGATCACAAGGGCCTAAGCTATCCACAGACCAGTTTGAGAAGGCCAAAAGAGAGAACCTGTGTTTTAGGTGCCTATCCCCTAGCCATTCACAGTGGAACTGTCCACTCAAGAAGGGGGAAGAAAAAAAGAAAGGACTAGAGTCTAGTATGGCCCCTGAAAAGGGCAAAAAGGCGGTCCACCTAGTGCAGACCCTTCCTATTCATGGCAGCTCTAGCTGCAAGGGAGTGGAGGTGATGCACGAGGATATAGAGCACACCTGTTGTTTGACTCAGTCATTGTGGTCACCGCAGTTTGGACCACATGACTTGGTCAAGCTACATGGTAGTGTATACGGGACCAAGGTGCGAGTCATGATAGATGACTCTGCCACTCATAACTTCATAAACTATGCTTTGGTCAAGAAATTGAAGATTCCCCAGCAGCCTAGTGCACATAAATACATTGTATCTATGATGCAAGGGCAAGATAAAAGAATATGGGATACTATGGTATCCAATTTGGAGGTCAAGATGCAGGACTATACAGATCATATGGACTTCCAAATCATGACATGGAGAGGACAGATCTAGTCTTAGGAAGAGAGTGGCTATGGGGGTTGGGAGATACACTTAAACACAGCTATCAAAATAACACACTCGAGTTTGAAAAGAATGGAAGTAAAGTTTGTATTCAAGGAGAGAGAGATGTACCTAGTGCACCTCTCATCTCATCACTAGAGTTGTATAGTCTCTGTTATTCACAGCATGTACAGGATATGTTTTTATTGTATAGTCATGATATGGAGCATTGTACAGACAGCTCATCTGATGTATATTTTCATGCTTTGAATGTAAATATGAACAGGACTTTCTACTATTCTTTTTTGCAAGAGTGTGTGGTTAAAAGTTTTAAGGATCTTATGTTTGAGTACAGAGATGTTTTTCCCACTGACTTACCTAGAGGGCTACCACCTGAGAGAGGGGACATTGACCATGCCATAGAGGTTGTTACTAACACTAACCCTATTTGTAGACCACCTTATAGGCTTAGTGTTTCTCAGCATGAGGAGGTTGAGAAGCAATTGCAGGATTATTTAGATAAAGGCTTCATCAAACCTAGTAACTCACCATGGGCATCGCCAATGCTCCTAGTTAAAAAGAAAGATGGCTCTATGAGACTATGTATAGATTATAGAGCACTTAATAAGGTAACTATCAAAAATAGATTTCCAATGCCTAGGTTGGAAGATCTATTTGATCAGTTACATCAAGCTAGGTATTTTACCAAGCTTGACTTTAGATCAAGATATCATCAGATCAGAATTAGGGCAGAGGATGTCCCTAAGACTGCATTTAGGACTAGATATGGGCATTATGAGTTTTTGGTGATGCCTTTTGGTCTCACCAATGCTCCTGCCACTTTCATGAAGCTCATGAATAGTGTTTTACGGCCTTATCTAGGACATTTTGTATTAGACTTTTTGGATGACATTCTGATCTATAGTGCATCAGAAGAGGAGCACTTGGAACACTTGAGAAAAGTATTTCAAGTGCTAAGGGAAAATTCGCTCTTTGCTAAGGAGTCAAAGTGTGAATTTTTCAAGACAGAGGTTAGATACCTTGGGCATATAGTCTCTCAAGATGGAATCCAGATGGATCCTGAAAAAGTAAGGGCTATTATGGAATGGCCACATCCACGGAACCTGGAGGAGCTGCAGATCTTCCTAGGTTTATCAGGTTTCTATCGAAGATTCATCAAGAACTATGCCAAGATTGCTGTCCCGATGACGGAACAGCTTAAAGGGAAAGGGAAAGCCTTTCATTGGGGAGGCGAACAAAAGCAAAGTATGGAAAAATTGAAAGTAGCAATTGCTACAGCTCCACTTTTACACATAGCAGATCCCAATAAACCATTTGTGGTTGAGACTGACGCCAGTGATTTTGCTATAGGAGCGGTTTTAGTATAGGATGGTCGACCAGTAGCTTTTGAGAGCAAGAAACTAGAACCGGCTCAAAAGAATTACTCCGTCTATGAGAAGGAGTTGTATGCAATAGTCCATGCTTTGAAGAAGTGGCGTCATTATTTATATGGTGCCAAAGTCACGATAGTGTTTGATCAAGAGAGCATTAAATGGCTCTCTAATCAAACAGACCTTAAAGGTCGTAAGGCCCGATGGGCAGAGACCCTTCAAGAGTTTGATTATGAGCTTAGGTATAGGAAGGGAAAGTTTAATGTAGTGGCTGATTCACTTAACCGCATGCCTATGCTCAATGGACTGAGTTTTACTCAGATCACTAGTGAGCTACTTGAGTCCATTAGAGGAAAATGTAGGCTTGATCCTGCATATTCCGAGATTTGGGAAGCCATAGAGAATGGGGATCGTGATATATGGGTTTCCAGAGAGGATGGAGTATCGACGGGTACTCAAGAAGGATTCAAGTGGAAGAATTACAGTGTCCAAGATGGATATCTGTTATATAAAGGTAAGGTGTGTGTCCCTAGAGATACTGAGATGAGACGGCATATTTTATATGAGTTTCATGACACACCTAGTGCGGGACACCCAGGAGTTAACAAGACTTATGATCTTGTTAAAAGGCAGTTTTATTGGCCTGGACTTCATAAGGACGTCCTAGAGTATGTGCTTAAGTGCAATAAATGCCAGGTCAACAAAGCTGAGAGGTTGAGGATTGGAGGACTACTTCACCCATTGGATATTCCTAATGGGAAGTGGGAGAGTATCTCCATGGACTTTATAGTCGGATTACCTAAGACACAGAGAGGGCACGACTCAGTCTGGGTAATTGTGGATAGGTTAACCAAAATGGCTAGGTTTATTCCGACACGTACTACAGTGAAGACACCTGAGTTGGCTAGACTCTTTGTAGAGAACCTATACCGGTTATATGGTCTTCCTTTAGACATAGTTTCGGATCAGGATATGAAGTTTACTAGCCACTTTTGGAGAGCGGTCTTCAAAAGGTTGGATACAAAACTTAGCATGAGTACGGCCGAGCATCCACAGTCGGATGGGCAAACAGAAAGGGTTAACCAAATCCTAGAGGATATGCTTCGAGCATATGTGAATGAAAGGCAAACTAATTGGGAAGAGTACTTACCTATAGTAGAGTTTGCATATAATAGTGCCAAGCACTCTTCCACCGGGCATAGTCCATTTATGCTTATGTATGGGTTTCAGCCAAGGGCTCCTTATGCAGTAGGCTTGCAGAATGAAAAGGTTCAAGCTGCAAAGGACTTCTTGGAAGAGATGAATGATATGCTTAGGCTTGCTAAGGACAGCATTAGGAGAGCTCAAGATAGAGCTAGAGCCTATGCTGACCCTCAAAGGAGAGATATCAACTTTGAGGTAGGAGAGTAGGTCTACCTTAGAGTTCCACCTAGGTCTGAAACCATGAAGACGGGACCTTGTCCAAAATTATCTCCTAGGTATTGTGGACCTTTCCAAATACTTAAAAGAATAGGAAAGATGGCTTACCAGCTCCAACTTCCAGAGAATAGTCAAATCCATCCAGTTTTTCATGTTAGCCGGCTTAAGAAAAGGCTGGGTGAATCTGACAACCTCATTCCAGATAGTGAAGTAGTAGAGCCTATTTCTGTTCAATCTATTCCACATGAGCCTGAGAGCATACTACGCACTCGAGAGAAACGGACGAGGAGTCACTTGTATAAAGAGTGTCTAGTAAAGTGGAAAGATAGTTCAGAAGATAGTGCCACATGGGAGCGGGTTAGCACCCTTCAGAGACGGTTTCCCAATTTTAGTTTACCTTCCCAAGAGTTCTCTTAAGGGGAAGGATATGGGGAAACAACACAGAGACAGGACCATGTATTTCTATACATGGGGATATAGTGGGAGTGGTGGTTCTAATATTTCTCTCTTTCTTTTAGACCTTCCAATACCATTTTGAGGACAAAATGGAAGTAAGGGGAAGGAAATGTCATATGGAGTATCCTATATGAATAGGATTAGAGGTATGACCCTCCTCTTATTCATATAGAGTATGATGCTCACATGAGTGCCAAGTGGCACTCATGAGAGGAACCTTGACCATTGACCCAATTGGGTGTAGAGAGAGAGAAGAATATATGAAAA
The DNA here is from genome assembly GCA_020310875.1 of Ceratopteris richardii. Classification (NCBI taxonomy): domain Eukaryota; kingdom Viridiplantae; phylum Streptophyta; class Polypodiopsida; order Polypodiales; family Pteridaceae; genus Ceratopteris; species Ceratopteris richardii. Next base: position 31,839,768 of record CM035420.1, on the reverse strand, counting down.
ACCCCATGCGACTGGGCGGCATCGATCATCTATGGATCTCCGTGTTCGCGTTTTGTCTGAGAATGGACCTCGAACTGCGTGCTTGAGGGGGTGACTCCCAAAAGTAGGAGGATCACAGGAAGCATTCAACACACTCTCTCTCTCTCTCTCTCTCTCTCTCTCTCTCTCTCTCTCTCTCTCTCTCTCTCTTTTTCTCTCTTTCTCTCTCTCTCTCTCTGTGCGCTGCCATGCTCTCTCTCTCTCTCTCTCTCTCTCTCTCTCTGCACTGTCGCTCTCTCTCTCTCTCTCTCTCTCTCTCTCTCTCTCTCTCTCTCTCTCTCTCTCTCTCTCTCTCTCTCTCTCTCTCTCTCTCTCTCTCTCTCTCTCTCTCTCTCTCTCTCTCTCTTTGCGCGCACTCAATCTGTCAGCTACGAGATTTTGAGTTTCTCTCTCCCCCTCCGTCTATGCCTATAGCCATCAATTAGCAGCCATCTCCGTGCATCTCTCTCGAAAACGTTGAAGGGCCCATTTGAAGGAATCGAAGAGAAGGAGATAAATCTCTCTCGCTCTTTCTCTCTCTGTTTCTGCGTTTCTCTCTCTCTCTCTCTCTCTCTCTCTCTCTCTCTCTCTCTCTCTCTCTCTCTCTCTCTCTCTCTCTCTCTCTCTCTCTCTCTCTCTCTCTCTCTCTCGGCGCTGCTGAGCGCAGCGCTTTGGAGGGAGAAGGATTTCATTTCTTCTCTGTTTCTTCTCTATCTAGTGCGACCTCCATCAGCAGCCACCGTGAGTATATGAACTACCAGCTAGGATTCTCTCTCTTGACTTATATTGCACATGTGCCTCAGAGCCACCAGGCAACTCCAACCTTAGCAGCCGGAGCGCTTTCTACGGATGCCTCATATCACTACCACAGATGGGATTCTCTCAACTGCAGCCGCTGTGGAGGGAAAGAAGAAGTCCAGTGTCACAGAGCAATTTAATAAATCACTCAGATTTTCTCCTTCTTGCCTGTGCACGCGACAGCCTGAAGTACAAAGTAGCCATCAGAGATTTCATTCCTCTATATTCTCTCTCTAATTATATCAAAATATCTGCTTTGACTTCGTGCGCTATGTTCGAGCAAGCCAGAAGAAAGAGGAACATCAAAAATACTTTCTTTCTCTCTGCGGAAAAAGTGCTACCATGTACAGCTCTGTGGAGGGAAGAAAACAAAGATTTTCCTCTCTCTCTCTCTATGGATTACAGAAAGTCAAACAACAAGGAAAGCTTTGCTCTTAGAATACGTTCAATGGCTAACTCTCTTCTATTCAACAAGAAGTGAAGGAATAAAATGAGTACCTGAAAAAAAAACATTAGGAGAACTAGCACAGCATACTCATATATATACACACATAGATCTTCATTTTACCATTCTTTTTTTATTTGCTTTAAATTCTCAAACTCACTTTTACCCACTAACTTTCACCACACTTTAAATTAACTTTTCTCTTTCAACCTCTCTTTTAATATCCTTACTCACACACCATCCTTTCTACCATTCACTTTTCCCACTTTAATTGCATAAATTATCTAATCCATCCTTTTCCCTTACACACATAGCGACCACATCTTTTATTGTTTACTTTAACCACTTTAGTTACACACTTAACTCACACCACTCTTTAAATACCACTCACATACACCACTCATTAATTATCCACTTCATTTTTCATTTTAATTTAATTATCCTAAATTTCTTAATTTAATAATGCATTTAAACTAGGCTTAGGTTAAGAAATTAATATATTAGAACCTTAATATTTAAATGCACACACATGAGTAAATTAATTAATTAAATCATATTTTAATTTTTAATACATAAATATTCATTTTAAACATTAATATAATTAAATACATGTTACTTTAACCCTTAAATTTCAATAAAACCCTTGAAATCCTACTTGAAACCCTTTGGTAATCCCTGATAACCCATTAAAATCCTTCTGAACCCTATCATGAGCCCATTAACACTTAAATAAACTCTAGCATGAACCCATTAGAATCTTTTGAGACCCTTCAAATGAACCCTATTGACATAAAATCATATGAACTTATGAAACCCTAGGGTTGAATACCCATGAATCTTGCATGTATAAATATAAAATACTCATTAAATGAGTAATTAGGGTAAACCCTAATATGAACATAGAATCTTCATCATCATTTGTACCTGTAAACACTTTCAAAGTAGTTAATTCCAATCCACACAACTGATTAACAGTGATATGAAAGGTTAAAGTTCACCAATAAAGTTGTTTTCATTTTCTCTGGTCATCAACGGAAAGGTTGAAATCTTTCCGACACCGTGAGTAGAGCATCCCAATCTACCGGCCCGAGAACCTCTGGATGTGGTAGACGTAACTTTTTTGAATGGAGAGCTTGTTCCACTGCAAACAACTGCAATAAATGTGATGGTCTGGGAATGAATATCTCTGAATGATATTCCCAGAATCCCGTGACAAACATTTCTTCAAACGTCTGTTTGAAGCACGCTGGTAGATACTTTATATGCGCATGCCATGCATATACGACATTAATAGACGGTGTGGTGCTCATGTCGTAGACAAGGTCCTGATTACCTTCATTAAATCCAAGAGCTCACAGATGAGGTTCTTTGACATTCTTGAAGGTCCTGAAGGTGACCAACATGAGCTAAAAAATTTTAAGACACATTTGGGCCATGACATCTGGTACATTTTTGAACCGGACCCCCCAATGCCGAATCGTCGAAATCATATAGCCGATGGTAGGTTGGCCTTTAGGTGGTGCTAAGTAGACATTATTGAGCCATTTCTCACATCCTTTGGTTGTCAGCACAGTTTTTGTGTATTCCGGCCATGACCTTCTTCGAAAGACAGGGCAGTAGCATGGGTTGTATTTGATATACAAAGGAATGTTATTCCATGTCCTTACCATCTCAAGGTAAGTTTCAAGCAGACGAATCCTCCACGTAGGTTGATGTATATTCCCTTGCTCGGCACTTGCTGGGATGTCGTCCGGTGCAAACTGTGTTGCCGAGGTTGGTTCTTTTGAGGTGTGGTGCTTGATTTCAGCATTGTAATCCGCCATTAAGACACAGAAAGGAACATACAAATCGTCGGATGTGCCGATCCACCTATGATGGGAGAGGTTTCTAAAGTAATCGGATTTTATGATTATCTCTTCCAAACGTGACATAGACGCTATCTGAACTGCAACTCTGTCATCATGGGTTGTGGCCACTTTCTCTAACCTCTGCATCCATTCAGGAGCCTCGATCTCGATGGTGTCCATGCCCTCTTCTGTTCGCTTGCCCCCTGGTGCAAGCATGGGAACGTATGGGTCTTCAAAGGTTTCCTCTACTTCAATTGGCACTAAGTCTTCAGGTTCGGGTTCTACAAGGGGAGAGGGTTGACGCTCGTATTGCATGACTTTACTTTGTAATTCTTCTAGTTCTGCTCTGAGTTGTGCGACTTCTTCAGACGTGTCGACTGCAGTCGTGACTTTGCTTGGTGACTCATGCTGGGTTGCCAGCTGCTTTAATAGGTCAACTCTTTCTCTTTCTAAGGCTGCATGGGCTTCCAGGAGGTCGGCATGGGTTTCCAACACGATTTTCATATTCGCGGAGGGGATGGCCTTGAATCTATCTGGGTCAATTTCCTGTGGGGAACCCTCCATTGCTGCTTCCAAGTTTTCTTCGTTTTGTTTCTGTAGTCGTTTATTCTCCTCGAGTGTTGTAGACATGTGTTTGTGTAAGAAGGCCAGGTTGCGTCGAAGCTTGAGATTCTCTGTTATCTGGGAGTGTAGCAGATCATCCATTTTTTGTTTTTCTTCTGCATCTGACTGGGGTGGATTGGCTACTAACTGCTCATGTTGTTCCTATAAAGTGACATACTGTTGTTGTAGTAGCCGCTTTTCCCTTTCTAGATCAATGAATCGTACTTGAAGTTCTTCATGGCTTCGGAAGAGTCTCGTATGTTGGTTATCAAGATTTTGGTAGTGCTGTTGTAGTTGAGACATACACTGATACATATTATTAAATACATTATTAATAGGGGTGGATGCGGGAAGGGTGTTGAATGCAGAAGGGAAGGGGAAGGGGAGTGTGGATGCGGTGCTGGAAAATGGTGAGGTGCGTGGTGGGGGAATGGGAGATGGTGGGTGTATGGGGGGAGGGAGAGGTGCGAAAGTGGGTCATATGTCCATAAAATCAAAAGTGGATGTCGTAGTGGGAGTGATTGTGAACATGGGAATTGTGGGTGCACTGATAGTGGTGAAAGTGTACAATGGTGTGTGCAATTGTGAATATGAACCGCCAGGAAATGTGATCGGGGGAACGGGGTTTTTCGTGGCTGCAGTTTGAATTACTGTGTCAGTGGCCGTATAGACAAGAGAGGTGGAGATAGGGTGTGTGGGTTGACTGACGGTTGGTGCTTCGGTATGGGTAGTGGACTCGGAGGCGGTGACAGTAGTGGTTACACTAGTAGTGGGAGGTGAATGTGGTGGAGTTGGAGGCAGGGGTGGCAAAGGGGGTGATGGAGGTGCACTTGATGTATGGGTGTCCTCAGTATCATGAACGGTGTGTGCAGTGCCCGTGGTTGTGGATGCTCCTTGTGGTTCTGATACTAATACATTCATCTGTTTTCATGATTGAGGAGCGCGTCTGCCATATCTTCGCTCCGTTCTTCGTGATTGTGCAAGGGCGGTATGCACCGTCTCAGGTACTCCTAAAGCATCAGATATCATATCAAGTGTGGCGCGGTATTGCTCGTCTATACCTTCCTCCTCAAGGATTTGGTTCATGAGAGCTTTTCTTGCTGCGAGGGACAGACTATGTTGCTCTTGGACCCTGTTGATGGTATCATAGAGCTTTTTCAATTCCTTCATATAAGCCGGGGCACCCTCAAGTACTTGTAGAGCTTCCTGATCATGTTCCTGCTCTTCTTCCTCGGATTGTCCACCATGTTCCTCCTCTTGTTCTTCTTCTTCTTCACCCTCCACATTGACAACCTCTGGTTGTCTGGGATGGGGTTGGTCTGTAGCAGTTTGTTGTCCACTAGCTTGCTCTGCCTTGACTTCCGCATTAACAGCTTCGATTATTCTGGCTACCTCCTCATCAATTAGGTCTTCTAATGTGAATCCGTGAGGAAAATCTAGGTCGGTTGGTACAGGTGGGAACACCAGATTCGGTCCATCAGTGCTGTGTCTTGGTAATCTGATAGTGAAGGGTTGTACCCGCCTCAGAAGTCGTGGAGTTGTCTCAAGTGTCAGTGTCACACCGTGAGCTTGTGCACAGGGCATCTGAACTGCGCCTCTCATTTTCTTTGATGGCGGCCCTGCGGTTGATAGTCTACGTTGAAATTCTTGTACCCTGGTCAATGCCCTTTGAACTGGCACATCATAAGCCAAACATCTATACACAATCCTGGTGAGTGCACATCATCCATACAGTACTGACTTTTGTTTCTTATACCATCGTTGATGAGCCAAGTGGATTTGGTCGATAATCCAGAGGGGCATGTTGATTGTCAAATCGAAGGCATCTGCTAAATATAGACTGAACCATATCTTTTTGGGTGGCATTGTGAACCTCGCGGGGAATGCGAAATGCTGCATGACCATTCGCAAGTGAATGGCAATAGTCGGTGTCATGGCCACCATGTCTTTGAGTTTCGTCAGATTCTTGTTCTTCATGTTATCTGGAAACATCGTCTCTTTTTCGGTGGGGACATGCATACCTTTCTTGTCGAGAGCTTCCCTCACCAAGTTGTTTGTCAATCTGAACCGTTTCAGCTCATTGCCCCTTGTGAGAGATGGGAGGACAAAAGTGTTGTATCCCTTTTTCTCTTTGCTTGGAGTGAGAGTGCTAATAAAATATGAGCACCTCAGAAAGTTGGGTTTCGGCAATTGGGCTTTGAAGTAATCGTACATTCCCGCCTTCTTCCATATCGGTTTCAGCCCTTCATTATTTTGCAATCTCTCAAACTCCCTGGTGAAGAAGTGATACCTGCCCCAGCGCCCGTTAAACTCTATCTCGGCCTCCCACATGTAAGTGCCTTCTCCCAGACGTCTTGCCACATCACTGAACCAATGTGATTTTTTACTGACCGGCATAGTGTGCCCCTGTGGAGGATTCTGAATCGGTATGGCATGTAATGCCCTCAATGCCACTAGGCATTCCTTCAATTCCTCTTCAATGGGAAGACTTTCAATATCCACGATTTGGGGGCTAGTGCCTGCCTGAGAGCTAGTTCCTGCCTCGGCCATATTGATGGGACTGGTCACCAGTTCTGTGAGAATATACAAATGAATGTTAACATTGCAAATGGACACCAAGTGGTCACGTGTCCCCGTTACAACATTAACATTATTTTAGTGAAAGTTAGTAGGTCAATAAGTGCTCGGTGATCGTGTGTGTAGTTAGAGAATGGATAATCCTAAGAGCTAAATGGAAAGATGCGGTGTATGAGTGATGTAGTTAGTAAGTGGGTATGAATTTACAAATGAGGGTCGGGGGGTTTATTACACGTTTTAGGCTGCCAAATACAATGGATGGGTTTTGATCTTGATTTTATGGAGACTCTGGAGAACTTTATAGGAGTGTCTGCTTGAAAATGAGGCTTTTTAGGGACCCATTTACAAGTGATTCTACTTGTGCTCATGGAAGGATATGTGTCCGTGCGTGATGTATAAGAATGGGCATCAGATGTTCGAGTGAGTGAACCATGTTGTACAGGGTGTGGCCTTGGTGTAGCTATTTGAGCCCGCAAGCAAGCCTTAGGCACCCAAATTTGTCTTGATTGTGGGCTAGCCTTCATCGACTTCTTGGGTACCCAGATAGACCTCACTTTCACAGAAGACTTTTTGGACGACTTCCTATTAGTGTCTGTTGTCGATCACTAATAGGAAGTTGAGATAGTTGTTGTGGCTTGACCGCAATAGGACGCTCGCCTTTCCGCACCCACACTTGTTTCAATGGCTGAGACATCCTGCTTAGCACGTTCTTTTGGCCTCCATCATAGGTAGTCTTCAGTAATTGGTCTGCCTTTGGTTGCTGCCTCCCTCTGGCTTTTGGAAAAGAAGGGAGTTCCATTGAGTCCTTGACTTCTTCATTGAGATCATCATTCCTCTGCATCACATAGCTTTGGACAAGAACATCATGGTCAACTTCATGTGTGCCCCTGGAAGGACCAAGAGTCTGTGCCTTTCCTAGTTCCTTGAGTGCTCCATTTTCTAACTCAATCGTAATTCGACTTTGATTTACCCATACCTGAAGAAGTCCACTTCTTAGGTTTAGGTTGACTGCATGATCATAGATCCAGTCTTGACCCAGGACAAGAGGTTCGGTGAGATCCTCGTCTTGACACACTAGCACTTTCACTGTCATTAAGACATCTTGAATGTAGAGGGGAAGATCCACCTCGCCCATGCAAGGGGTTTCCACACCTCCCAATCCTATGAGATAGGCTTCTATAGGATTGACATTTAATTTCAACTTTTGACAGTAAGAAAATTTAACAGCACTAGTGGCTGCACCTGAGTCAATCAAGGCTCGCACAGTTTTTGCACTTATTCCTTGTCCTATCTCTAAGGTCACAAATGGACGTCGATCAATTATTCTATGGGCACTTGTTCCGGAGACTTCACACATTGCCATATGATATCCTGGGTCCGCATAGTCATCTACCCTGGGCTGATCCCTACCCTGTCGTCTCAACTTCATCCTTCTGATGTGTTCTAAAGCTTCTGCTTGGGCTTCTTCTCGAATTCGCTTTTCTTCCTCTTTGCGTTTCTCGGAAATGTTGAGTCGATTTGGCATTTCTTCAGTCAGAGGTTCCTGATATAACTTGACTCTGCACCCGCATATGTAGCTAGGTAGAATATCGCCTTCTAATGTGGCTAGTTGTACTGCTCCACTCGTTGAGATCCTATTTATGATCATAGGTCCATAGCCACGCTTCTCCAATTTTCTCGCATGTTGTTTCAGGGTGTAGACTAAAACTAAATCTCCGGCCTTCAATCCTTTATCCTTAACATGGGCATCAAAGTAAGCCTTCTGTCGTTTATTTGCTGCATATATTCCTGCGGCAGCCCTGAGTCTTGTTTCTCCTAATCGCTCAAGGTCAAAGATCCTAGAGGAGAGCTCATGGCCCGTCCAGTCATGCTCTTGTGCTACTTTTAATGTTGGTATCAGGAAGTCCAAAGGTAGCACCGCATTTTGAACGAATACCATCTGAAAGGGTGTGGCTTGGAGTACCGTTTTATAGGCAACTCGGTATGCCCAAACAGCATGGTGTAGTTGTTTGTCCCAATCAGAGCGTTTATTATTTACTAATTTAGTCAACATGTTGCATAGGATCTTATTTGTGCTCTCAGCCTGGCCATTAGCTTGTGGGTGATAGGGGGCAGACTTCTTGTGTACGATCAAGACCTCTTGGAGAAGATTTTCAATAACTTCATTCAAGAAGTGAGTGCCTCTATCACTTACTAGCTCTATGGGTAGCCCGTATCTTGTGAATACATTCTCAAATAAGAACTTAGCGGTCGTCTGAGCATCGTTCTTCGTGGTAGCTTTCACTTCTACCCACTTGGTTAGATAGTCTGTGGCCACAATGATATATTCAGCATGTGAACCCTTAGCTGGGGGATTAATAGGACCGACAAAGTCTATTCCCCACTTAGAGAATGCACGTCCACCCATCATAGGTTTCAGAGGCATCTCATCTTTGCGTGTAGGATACTGAGTTCGCTGACAAACATCACATCTCTTCACATAGGTATGTGCATCCATGTGAAGGGTAGGCCACCACAAGCCTACAAAAAGGATTGCTTTAATCACCCGATCAGGTCCAAAATGTCCTCCTGCTACACCTTGGTGAGCAGTTTCCAAGATCTTAAGATACTCGCTCTCGTGGACGCATAGTCTCAGGTAACCATCTTTACCCAGCTTGTATAAGTTATCACCAATAAGTGAGTAGTCTAGGGCTTCTTGTTCTAAACTTCTTTGCCTTGTCAGTGTCATATCTTGAGGGAATGTTCTCGTCCTCAGGAAAGCTACTAATGGTTCACTCCAATCTGGCACTATGGACACTTGATAAAGAGTGGCATGCTCTACCGGTGGTTTAGTGCAGCAAATTGGGCATTCCTTGCACAACTTTTGGACATCAGCTTCCATAGTCGACCAATGCACTTCGAGTCTCCTTAGTGTCTGTAGGGTTTGTTGCTTTGAGTAGTGTTGCTCTAATGCACCTACATGTGCTAACTGCAACCATTTAGCGTACTCATCCTCTTCCACACAACAAGCTAGGATCCCTTGATCTGTGTGCTTGTACATACTTCTTGCCATGATCTGGTGTTTTTGGGCTTTTACTATCTCCCTATCTTGAGTGTTTACGACTGGATGGTTAGGCCTGTATGTCAATACTAGCACTAATGGCTTAGCCCACTGAGGTACAACTTCCAAATTAAACAAGTAAGCATCAAGAAGGTCATCTGATACTCCTTGTGCGGCTTCTCTAGATGTGAGCCTAGAGAGGTGGTCTGCTCTCAGGTGAGTCTTCCCTCTCCTCGCCACCACTTCAAAGTCGTATTCAATTAGTAAGAGAAACCATCTTACTAATCTACCTGTATTGCATGGCTTGTTTACCAAGTACAACAGTGCTTGATGATCAGTAAAAAATTTTAACTTATTTGCAAGCAAATAGTGTCTAAATGGTTTAACTACATATACCATGCCTAATCCCTCTCGTTCAGTGGTGGTATAATTTCGTTCAGCTGCATTCAACTGTCTACTAGCATAGGCAATTGGAGGATCCATATTACCTTCGCCCGTAGGTTGTGCGAGTACACATCCAATAGCATAATTGGATGCATCCACGTGAACATGAAAGGGCTTATTCCAATCTGGTGTGGTCAAGATTGGAGCTGAACACAATCATCGTTTAAGCTCATTGAAGGAGTTCTCACATTCATCAGTCCACTCAAAGTTAGTCAAAAGTCCATACAGAGGCTTGGCAATGATGGCGTACATGTGTATAAAGCGTCGGTAATAGCCACAATGCCCCATGAAAGCTTGCACTTCCTTGACATTCTTTGGCCTAGGTAACTCTGCTATGGCTCTCACTTTCTCTTCATCGGTGGATATGCCATTCTTTGACACTATGTGTCCTAGAATCTTGCCTTGCCTGACCATGAAAACACACTTTTCTGGGTTCAAGCAGACTTGATATTCTCTACATTTGTCAAAGATTTGCCTGAGTTCTGGTATATGTGTCTGTCTAATGTTGGAATGAGCACAGAGATCATCAACATAGACCTCTAAATTCTTCCTCAAGAACTCTTTAAATACATGACACATCAATCTTTGGAAGGTTGCAGGAGCATTGGTATGCCCAAATGGCATTACCCTAAAGGCAAATATGCCCCATTCTGTGGCAAAAGCTGTCTTATGCTGATCTTCTGGAGCAATGGCTAACTGATTGTAGCCAGAAAATCCGTCAAGGAAACTGTATACTTCCTTGCCTGCTACTCTTTCTAAGAGATGTTTCGTAATAGGAAGTGGATAGTTGTCTCGAATAGTGGCTGCATTAACCTTCTTCAAGTTAATGCACACACTTAGCTTTCCATTCTTCTTGGACACCACTACAATGGGGGACACCCACTCGGTGTGCTCAATTTCATAGATGAATCGAGCTTCTACCAATCTATCTATCTCCTCTTTGATCTTAGCAGCATAATTATCGTTATATGTATATGGCTTCTGCTTAGAAGGTTTAGCATCCGAGGTCATGGGGATAGTGTGTGAGCATATGTCTGGGTCAACACCTTTCAAGTCCTTGTAACTCCAAGCAAATACATCTCTGTATTCTCTTAGCAAGGCTATTAGCTCATGCTCTTCTTCTTCTGTTAGGTCATGGCCTATGTACGTGCATCGTTCTTCTCCTTCTTCAACGGCTACAACTATTTTGTTGGTGGTTTCTTTGTTATCATAGGCCTCGCCTGATTGTGCCTCGTGCTTAGGCATTCTTACCATGACTCTCCTATCGTCTAAAGTGAGATTGCACTGCACTTTAGTGTTTTTCACTACCTCTGTGTTCCTAGGTATGACCGAGTCTTCGTTTCTTACCATGACGGTGGGTGCTCTCATACAAGTCGACATGGCTTCCCATGGGCCTGTGAAATGGGGTAATTCTTGTATGGAATCAGATTCGAAGTCTAATCTCTCCTGAGATTGAGTGCTCTCCTGCTCCTCATAAATGGATGGGATGTCTTGTGGGAATTGATCGTGTGCATCATTGTTGAAGGCAGGGAAACCTGGAGAAATAAAATAAGAATAAAAAAAAAAAGACGACTATGCGGAGATTTATAAGGATGTGTCGCAAGAAAAGGGGAAGTTATAAGAAAGGAGTTAGAAACAACCGTAAGAAAAAGAGGGAGAAGGTAGACGAAGAACTAAGACGCTACAACAGGAAGAGGAGGAAAGTTACGAGACGTAAAGACACAATGATCAGAAGAGAGATGAGGGTGCAAGAAGTGTAGGTGCATCAACTATGAGACGAAGTCAGAGAAGAAGGAGTTCCTTTGTCAGGACCGGAAAAGACTAGGTTCTACAATAAGAAACCAGTATATAGATAACGATTGAATGAAGATCTTGGCGGCTTAATCAAATTCTCATACTGAAGTTCTAATCTTTACAAAACAACAATCTATATTTTTGGTGTTGCGTTTACCAATGAATAATCAACCAAATGTCTGCGCAGTACAGTTATAGTGATGAAAGTCTTCTATTTACGGTTAAGTCTGTTTGAGTGACTCAGACTGTACTGTGTCAGAATGCAATTGACTTGAAATATATGTGAGTGCAAAAAAGAAATCTGTAAATCTGTTGCAAGAATAAAGTGTAGAAAGACTGTGTAAATTCTGAATTAGTAGAAAACTATTAGAATGAATGTTTCTGGTGATATTACGGTGATATTCCGGTGATGTTCCGGTGATGTTCCGGTGACATTTCGGTGGCTTTAAGAGACATTTCCGGTGGAATATCTGGGGAAGTAAGGATCAGTGCATAATGGGAAAGAATAGAAAAATCTGATTTTGCTAGTTAGACGATGTTGTGTTGAACCGAAGAACCCTCAACACAATTGGCGATCCTACTGTCCGGCTGAAGCCGCCTCAAGAAATGAATGAGGGGCAGGTGAAATCGCTTTAGTAAGGTATATTTTACGAGGGCACAGGCAAGAGCAGCGAACGTGGAGACATCCTCAGATTTTTACGAGTGGTACAAGGCCCAGGAGCAGGAAGCGCTGGGCACTGACGACGAACAGGGGGAAACAGGTGTTGTAGAGGCCAGGTTAGTGAGCGGCATACTTGGTGCGTTATTCCTCACAGAAACCGCTGTAGGGGTAAGAAGACGACTCCAGTTTGACCCACTTGCAGGGGCGATCGGTCATAGAACTAGGCGCATACCTCAACCACAACCAATGGCTCAACCACCTCCAAATCCCAAATTCAAGGCCGCTCATTTCAGTGGAACCTCTAAGGAAGATGCTGATTGCCATGTAGCTCAATTCAAAATAAAATGGATAGCAAATGGATATCCTGCTCTCTATGGTGACGATATTAAACTTCAACAGTTTGCAGCCACGTTGGAAGGACGAGCTATGAGCTGGTTCAGTCAATATGGCATTACCCATTTTGCTACGTATGATGATTTAAAAATCGCATTCTTGCAATGGTTTAGAAAAGAAAAGACTCCTTCTGATGTATTAAGGAAGTTGAGGGCTATCAGACAAAAGACTATGCTCGTGGAAGACTATGCTCAGAAGTTTAGGACTTTAATGGACAGGCTGTAAGGTAATGAACGACCTACTGATGAGATGTTGGCAGGATTTTTTTTGAAAGGATTAAAGAGCACCATCAGACATGCGGTGGCCAATGTGGACATTGCGAATGGTTTTGATGTCTTAGTATTAGCAGCAGCGCGTGTTGAAAGAAGGTTTGGACGAGCAAAAAAATAAGCAATCTGATTCTGGTTCAGAGGTTGGATCGGATTCAGAAATGGAGTTAGGTAAGAGTTCTGATGATTCTGATAATGATGATTATGATGATGAAATAGTGAAGACAAAGCATCGTAAGTCTAAACCTAAACACCGTAAAGAGGAGGAATGGATTCGTAAGTTAAAGAAACATGGGTATTCTATATTGGCTCCAAAGGAAACACGATTTTGTGATATTTGTGACAAAGAGGGGCATACCACAACCCAGTGTTGGTATAACCCTAAGAATAGAGGGCAAAGTTCTCGGCAAGACAATAGAAATCTAAACGACGTGGCGGCCAATCAGGCTATTCCTATCCAAGGGTGAGGTAACTTCTAGAGACAGCAACGGGTAAGACCCCCATGGAGAGATCAAGGAAATCAGCAAGGAAATAATCAACAAGGCAATTACCAAGGTCGACCACCAAGGGTCATGCCTTGTGGGTATTTTACAGCTCTTGATCATTGGATAGGGCTGAATTTCCCTTTGTGGGTAAAGCATCGTGAAGAAAGGGGTATACCTGTCATTCGGTATAACTAGCATAATCAGCAGGGACAACATCAACAACAGGGGCAGCAGGCGGCTCAGGCAAATGCCATGCTGATTGAATGGCCAGAACAAGTCGATAGGACCCCTGATGCACCCAGTACATCTGCTCGAATGCATGGTAACAATCAAGGGCAGTATGATGGTACGCAATGTGGAAAAAATACAGAGGTTGAAGTATTGGCGGTTACTAGATCAAAAAATAAAGGTCCTATTGATTGGCACGAACAAAGGCAAATTCGAGATAAGGTTTTGGAGCAGGTTCGAGACGAGCCTGCTAATCTGGTAAAGGGTGACGACCGGACCGAGAGACAAAAGGGTGTGAAGTTGGTACCGCCCATGATGGAGCAGGATCAGGCTCAGTGTCAACAAGACTTGGCAAATGACTGGTTTGCTGACATCATTAGTGCACCGTTACAGTTGTCTTTGGATCAACTGTTATCTTTAGTACCGGTCTTTCGCGAAAAATTGTTGAGAAAGCTACTTGGATATCAAACCGAGCCCGGGAGTAGGACGATCCCTTCAATTTCGGCCAACAGTATTGATCCAGCAGATGTGGATTTTGTCGTACCAGTAATTCAGGTGCAATACAATAAGCAGAGTTTTGCCGAAGTATTGCTAGATGGAGGATCAGGGGTAAATATATTACCTGAACATATTTTTATTGAAATGGGAAGAGGGGCATTGGCTCCAGCCCCTTTTCAGGTCAAAATGGCGGATCAAACACGAGTCCAGCCTGTTGGCATTCTGAAGCAACAACAAATTATTATTTCCGGTATGACATTCATGGTCAATTTTGTAGTCATCCGAATGACGGAGTCAGCGTACCCGTATGAAATGTTGTTAGGAAGACCTTGGTTTCGGCTTGCTAAAACTAAGCAGGATTGGGGTTTGAATGTAGTAATGATTTCCAAAGGTAAAAAGCAAGTGATAATTCCCATGCGTGGGCGGAAAAATATGTCGATACAGGAAAAACTGTTGATGGCTCAGACTATTAATTTAGCAGATGAGATTGAAGATGACGAAGAGGAAAAGTTTTTGCAAGAAAACCCAACAGTGGTGCCAGTATTAGAAGTTGATTTAGAAGGAGTATTAAGTAAGGATTATAGTGGTGGGCCAAACGAAGAAGAGTCACTTCCTTGTGAACAGGTGGCAGGTGCCTAGTTACAAAAAATATTTGATCAATGTATGAAGGTTCCGATGCAATAGCAGATGGAACAATAGGAGGAAGAGATAATTATGCGAACGGAAAGGATTTATGATCAAAAGTATGCAGGTTCTGTGCGCGTGAAGGAGGAAGAGCTTCAAGAGGTTAATTTAGGAACAGAAGCTGAACCCAAGATGGTGGGGATTGGTAAAACATTGGAAGGAAAGTTTAAGGAGTCTCTTATTTGCTTGCTTAAAGAGTATGTGGATGTGTTTGCTTGGGATTATACTCAAGTAAAAGGTATAGATCCGCAGTTGCATTAACATAGGATTAATCTGAAGGCGGATGCAGTACCTGTGGCACAGCAAAGATATAGAATGAATCCTAATTTTGCTAAACAAGTAAAGGAAGAGATTGATAAGTTGTTGGCAGTCGGAGTTATCAAACAGGTGAATCAGATGACTTGGCTATCTCCTATTATAGTGGTCCCTAAAAAGAACGAGAAGCTTAGAATTTGCGTTGATTACAGAAAGCTAAATGCGGCAACGGTTACAGACCCGTTTCCTATGCCGTTTTGTGATGCAGTATTGGATGCAGTTGCCGGCCATGAAATGTATAGTTTCTTGGATGGATTTTCCGGTTATAATCAGATCAGTGTGGGTGAGGAGGATCAGCATAAAACAGCATTTATTACCGAATTTGGTGCTTATGTATTTACCGTAATGAGTTTTGGTTTGAAGAATGGACCACCATCATTCAATTATGTGGCGCATAAAGTGTTTGAGCCTTATCTTCAGGACTTCATGCAGGTATTTGTCGATGACTTTTCAGTCTTCGGTGAAATGATTAAGCACTTACTACACCTGAAAGCATGTTTTGAAAGATGTCGACGGTTTCGGATGGTATTGAATCCGTTTAAAAGTGTGATTGCGGTAAGAAGTAGGATTTTATTGGGCCATGTTATCTCCCAAGCAGGAATGGCGATTGATGTTAAAAAAAATTGAAGCTATCCGTACAGCTAAAGCACCGACCAACGTTAAAGAAGTAATGCGGTTTGTAGGCCAAATTAAGTGGCATTCCCGATATTGAAGATAATTAGCAAACATTTCCTCACCACTGACGCATTTGACCAAGAAGGATGTTCCTTTTATATGGGCAGAAGCTCAAGAGAAGGCATTTCAGTTATTAAAAAAGATGGTGTCGGTGGCACCTATCTTGCAACCACCTGATTGGTCAATGCCGTTTCACATATTCGTTGATGCATCGGATGTGGCCGTAGGTGCAGTTTTGATACGACAGAAAGATAAAGGTTGGTATAGACCTGTTTATTATGCCAGCAGGGTATTGGCTGCGGTTGAAAGAAATTATCCGGTGACCGAAAGAGAAGCTTTGGCGATGGTGTATGCCCTTAACAAGTTTAGACATTATTTATTGGGCAATAAAGTGATTTTTCATGTGGATCATCAGGCTCTGGTTTATTTAATCAAGAAGCCCTTATTAACAGGCTGATAAGCCAGATGGATGCTTTTGTTACAAGAATTCGATTTTGTAATTGTGCATACCCCAAGGAAAGAGCATGCGATGGTAGATTATTTTAGTCGATTGGAATGAGGAGAAACACCCACTAGTGTACTTGATGTATTTCCAGATGCTGAATTTGTTTACGGCACAAGGGGCCGAGACAGATTCGTGGTATGATCAGTTACTAATGTTTCTCACAGAAGGGGTATTACCACAGCATTTTTCACCTGATCAGAGAAGGAAGTTTGCTCTTAAAAGTAGGCCGTATTTGGTGATAGCAGGGGCATTATACAAGAAGGGCGTGGATCAGGTTATCAGGAGATGCGTACCAAACTATGAAAAATCAGCTGTGTTACATGAAGCACATTCCGGTTCAGCAGGAGGACATTTGTCAGGCGATATTACCGAAAAGAAAGTATTACAAGCAGGGTTATGGTGGTCGAAGGTGTTAAAAGATGCGCATGAGTATGTTAAAGGCTGTGTAATTTGCCAAAAGTTAGGCCAACCTAATAGTTCTGATCGTATGACTGATCATCCGGTATTACCACTGGATCCTTTTCAAAAATGGGGCATGGATTTTGTGGGACCTATTAAACCTACTACTCAGCGAGGTAATAGCTATATATTGGTGGCGACAGATTATTGTACGAAATGGGTGGAAGCAGTAGCACTGAAGGATAACAAGGCAGCAAGTGTGGCCAAATTTCTTTATCGTAATATTATGACAAGATTTGGGTGTCCGATTGAGTTAGTGAGCGACCGAGGTACTCATTTCCTGAATGAGGTGATTTCAGAATTAACAAGACTTCATCAAATAGTGCATAAAAAGACTACAGCATATCATCCTCAAGCGAATGGGTAGGCTGAAAGCACGAATAAAATTTTAATGCGTATTCTTAAAAAGTTGGTACATGAAAATCAGAAAAAGTGGGATTTTTTTCTTGACTCAGCTTTGTGGTCATTCAGAACAGCATTTAAAGTGACGACAAGAATGAAACCTTTTCGGTTGGTATATGGATTGGAGGCAGTAGTACCCATGGAGTTTGTAGTTCCAAGTTTGAGGGTTACGACAGAAAAGATGTCGCCTGAAGTCTTAGTTAAACACAGGAGTAAATACCTTTTACAGATGGAGGAGGATTGTTTGATAAGTGCATATATTACGGAAGTGATTCAAAGGCGGAGACAAGCCTGGGTAAATAAGAATGTGAAGTTTAAAATATTCAAAGAAGGCGATTGGGTGATGGTGTATAATTCTAAGCTAGGACCCCATCCAGGAAAGCTCACATTGAGATACAAGGGCCCATATCAGATTGTCCAAGATTTGGGTCAAGGCACTTTTCGTGTGGCAGATGTGTTTGGCACATGGTTAAACAAGCCCATAAATGGATTTCGGTTGAAATTATTTCAAGGGAAGCCGCCACATTTGGACTGGTTATCTGCTAATGTGGTGCAAGTTGTATGTCGCTCAGAACAACATGTCAACAATGTTTGTGATCATCGCAATAACAGAGTGTATTTTTCTACATTTTTATCGGTGGTACAGTGTTTTTTGACCTCGTGTTGGTCTAAAATTACATTGAGTAAATTTTTACGATTACAATGGACACATGGTTTACAGTTGCAGTTCAACAATGCGTTATCGGTTGGCTCAGGGTCAACGATGAATAATGAAGTATTGTTGAATGAGGGTCGACAAGCTAAAGAATATGTTGGGTCTGCCAATAATGATGTGTGCGAAAGGAGTATGCCTTGTATTCCGAGTCAGCAGATCCATAAGCGGTGGAGGCATCGAGGAGAATATGAAAACGAAGTTAGTAGTCGACCAATGCTTATCTTGCAAAGTATAATCTGTCAGAACTGTATGGTTAAAAGTTTTTGCACTATACAATGCAGTATTGAGAAGATAAAATATCTATTTCATCTTCTTGAGGTACGAATGAGTGTTTTCTTTCATGATTCTTCTGGCATGTGTGGAAGTTTCATTCAGCGTGTTATTGATAAGTGGGGCAATCAATTGTGGAGGATTTTTATGATAATCCACACTACAATATTATTGAGTCGCATAAAGTGTTATGTGTGTCAGTACGTTTATCATTACAGAAAGTGGCACTTCAAGCATTCGCACTTGTGGAACGAATATTTTTGGTTCTACATAAAGGCTTCCAGGATAATATTTTCTTCAGCATTTTCTGTATTAGTGCTTGAATCAGGAATCATGAGAGGATGTATGAGAAAGAGAGAAGTGACAATGAGAAGGGAGGAAACCACATCGGAGGAAAGTGATAGCTCAGTACAAGGGGAAGATGAAGATGCAATTTCAACACCATATACAAAGACTAAGGGTGTGCATACGTTTATGGGGTCATTCACGGATTCTAAAGTAGAAATTGACCTACAGTCTGATCTGCAGCAGAATTGGCTCAGAAGAATTGGATTATTACAGTTCGCTATGTTGCCATGGGAACATTGGAGAGGCAATTATGAGGTAAAGAGTCAGTTGGAGATTATGCGGAAAATGAAGGGTCAGCTCTCCTTTGAGGTAAAATTTTCACCAGAATTAGTTGCAGAAGTATTTCAATTACCTATATACGATGATGTTGTCGTTCCCAAATGTTCGGAGGAGGTTTTGAAGAAAGACTTTGGACCCCGAGAAGGAAGACGGCAGTACTATATGATGAGGAATGTAAGCTATACTCGAAGGGAACAACTAAAATGGTATTTGGAAAGATTATGTTTTATCATTAAATATGATTCTATGTCTAGGGAGAATTTTGCACCTTTAGCCTATGCAGAGGCAGGAGAAAAGGTGATTTGGGCTCATTGGATGTATGATCACTTACAAAGTGAGATTTTCGTTGGGGATAGGTGTAAGACGCAAACAAATAGTCGATTATCAGCATGTTTAGCTGCTTTATTCGAATTTTTGCAGTTTGTTGAAGATCAGAAGATCATGTGGCCAAAGCAGATCAAATTTTATGATCATGAAGCGATGAGTAAAGAGCAGGAACAGTTAGCAGTGAGACAGGTAAGGAATAGACCTTCACAGACTTCTGAAGATTTTCTTTGTGCTGGTGATATGGCACAAGAAAGGACACAGGTTAGTCAAATCATTGAATCTGATAAATATGAAGCAAAGATACAGGAAGATATTTTGCTGCCAGTACCAGATAGTATTGAGGATCCGAAAGTATTCGGGACTGCTTTTAGGTTGTCTAGGAAAAGAAGAGTCGAAGAGCAATTACAGGTTGAAGCCAAAAAAATGTTGAAAGATGATAATATTTCAGATTATGATGTGTGAGGGATGAAGAAGAAGTTGCAGGAAGTGTGAGATTTTTTAGTTTTTCAGGAGAAAAGATTGTTTCGGTATGAACATACTCAAATATTTATTAATAAGACTGATTATCAGTCATTGCAGGAGAAGATTACAGAACTTCAGGATGCATTGGATAAGAAGGAACGTAGGTTGGAAGAGTTGCAGCATGATAAGAAGCAATCGGTGGTCGAATTGGCTAGTACAAAGAAGTCTATTCAAGAATTTGAAGAATGGCAGATGACTGTACAAATGCAGATTCAAAAAAGAGATGATGAATTTTTCAGCGGTAAATGCTACATTGCAGGCGGAACACGTAGTTCTTGAGTCGAGAATCAAAGTTTCGCAGGAATTACAAGAGCACATATTCAAAGAGGAAGGTGTGCAGTTAGATGCTATGTTAATGACGAAGATGGATATAGGAGAGGTGAAGCAGCATCTGCATAAATATGTTCAGGATATCTGGGGTGTTTTTCAAAGTTGTTGGTTCGGTATGATTAAGATGCACCATGAACAGATGCATACAAGTTTTGTTTCCAAACATGAAAAAGATTTGGTATGTATAATTTCACAACAACAAAAGCAGATTGAAGAACAGACACAGATCATTGCAAAACTGCGGGAACAGTTGTTGAAAGAGACACTCGAAGAAAAGGTGGAGATATTTGATGTAAATGTTCCAGAAAAGCAGGATGGTGCAGAAGAAGATATTAATACTGAAGAATTAGAAGTACAAGAAGAGCAGATTTCCACACAGTCACAGGAGATATCTGATCAAGGGATTGTGAAATTCGAGTTTAATTTTTGACAAAATTACCCACCGGGCTGTGCCAGGTGTTGAAGGCAGGGAAACCTGGAGAAATAAAATAAGAATAAAAAGAAAAAGACGACTATGCGGAGATTTATAAGGATGTGTCGCAAGAAAAGGGGAAGTTATAAGAAAGGAGTTAGAAATAACTGTAAGAAAAAGAGGGAGAAGGTAGACGAAGAACTAAGACGCTACAACAGGAAGAGGAGGGAAGGTACGAGACGTAAAGACGCAATGAAGGAGTTCCTTTGTCAGGACCAGAAAAGACCAGGTTCTACAATAAAAAACCAGTATATAGACAACGATTGAATGAAGATCTTGGTGGCTTAATCAAATTCTCATACTGAAGTTCTAATCATTACAAAACAACAATCTGTATTTTTGGTGTTGCGTTTACTAATGAATATCAACCAAATGTCTGCACAGCACAGTTATAGTGCTGAAAGTCTTCTATTTACGGTTAAGTCTGTTTGAGTGACTCAGACTGTACTGTGTCAGAATTCAATTGACTTGAAATATATGTGAGTGCAAAAAAGAAATCTGTAAATCTGTTGCAAGAATAAAGTGTAGAAAGACTGTGTAAATTCTGAATTAGCAGAAAACTATCAGAATGAATGTTTCCGGTGATATTACGGTGATATTCCGGTGATGTTCCGGTGACATTTCGGTGGCTTTAAGAGACATTTCCGGTGGAATATCTGGGGAAGTAAGGATCAGTGCATAATGGGAAAGAATAGAAAAATCTGATTTTGCTAGTTAGACGATGTTGTGTTGAACCGAAGAACCCTCAACAATCAACCACAAGTTCAATGGGAGGAGGGACTTCACTCTCTTTAGCCCATTTGTCTTCTTGAATCTCTCGTAGGAATTCTAGTGTGAACCGATTCATAGAAGAAGATGTGTCTTGCTTCGTAGAGTTAGGCACATAGGCTTCCTGGGCAGGTAGGCTTTCTCTTTCACTTGCCTTGCCCTTATTTTGAGAGACAGGTTCCTTTTCTGATTGTGCTATTAGCCTCTCCAATCTTTCTAGCAGTTCATCAAGGTGCAACTACGTCTTAGCTGAACTAGAGATGTTAAAGAGGCGACTGGCTTCAAACATGGTTTGAGCCAATTCCACCATCTTAGCACAAATCTTGGTTCGTTCAAGCTCTAGTTCCGCTCTCGGGTAACATTTTTCATGATCGGTTACGTTTGGCCCTTCTTGGATTCTGGCCTGATATGCCTAAAGCATCATGTTAAGGTTCTCGGGAGTGGGATCGGCTAGGACTCATCCTACTCTAGGGGGTGGTGGGGGCATATGAGGTGCGTTAGAAGGGGTTGGATCGGATGGAGATGGGAACAGTGGTGGTGGCGTAGTGTGAGAGGGAGTTTGAGATGTGAGTTCAACTATCCTGGCTTTTGTTTCTCTTAGGCTTTCCTCGAGTTCACTCATCTTCTTAGCCCATTGTCTCTTCATTCTTTCTCTACTATCTCTCCAGGCTCTAGTCCGTTTCTTCGTCATGCTCTCTGTCTCACTAACATCTGAGCTCTTTTCCTGGCTTACCCCTTGGTTTTGCTGCAATGCTTGAGCTCTAGTGACCACTTGCACTGGTGCAGTGGAAGTCACACTCCCTATGGAGTCTACAACTAACCCAATAACGTTTATAGGGGTGATTTTTGGCATGTTATTGGGATTCTTTGGGCAAACTTGTAAGAGATGCTCCTTTCCACAATCTTGGCAAAAGCCTTGGATTGTCACTAACTGGGGTTGTGTAGATGGAGGTAAGGGGCAGTCATGAATGAGGTGATCTCCCTGACATCTGTAGCATGGTCCTCTAGGAAATGGGGTCCTTACCTGCCTAGGTTGAGGTCTAGAGTTGGGGTTTGCATACATGAGATTAGTGCAATCTGGCTCCCAACTAGGTTCACTCAGTTCTTCACTATAGTAGGACTCACCATGTTCAGGAGACTGCATGTAGTAGGCCTGGGGGCTATCAATATGTGTGGAGTCAACACTATGATCACTCGGGTCACTTTCTGAGAGCAATGGAGTCACTCGGACTATGGCTCTATTCAAATTTTCCTCAGCAGCTGCATACTTTACAGGAATCACGTTAGCTGGGGTTGGAGGTTGTTGAGCTAACACAGGCTGAGGCCTTTGTTGGTTCTGGTAGGGTTGTTGATAGGATTGTTGTGGCCTACCATATTGCTGTGGAGGGTACTGGTTCTGGTATCTTCCCTGCTGTGGATAGGGCTAAGGGTAGGTTTGCCTAACTGCTTGCTTATTGTAGGGGCAATCTTGCGTGGTGTGATTGGTGTACCTCCGTTCTATGGTGCAGTACTGGCTACTAGGATTTACTTGGGGTTGAGCCATAATGGAACATACATTCGCCATATGGTCACCTCCGCAAGTATAGCACCTCTTTACTGGGGCAAACCGTGGTATTTGTTTGCTAGAGACACCTAGTTTTTGGGCTACCTTCTCTGCGAGTTCCTTGATTGATGTGGATTGCGAGGAAGAAAGACTAGAGGCACTATCGGAATCTTTGTAGATTTTTGAAAGCTCTAGTTCCTCCCCTAGGTTATCCTCAATGTCAATGCACATGCGTACACACTCTTCTATGGTCCTAGGGTCCTTCAAGTACACATAAGATCGCAACTTTGTACTTAGCAGTCCATCCAAGAATAAAGCCACTTGTTTGGCTGGTGTGGGTAACTCAGGAATAGGGCATCTCTCAAGATATTGCCTAAATCTTCTTCCTGCAAGTCTCATAGTCTCTTGAGGGGTCTGCTTGAAGCTATGTATCAGTGAGGAAGTATTATGCCTTATCCCACTCTTAGAGAATTCAGTGATGAACGCCTCTAAAAGTTGGTCTATGCTCCTGAACTGTCTCTCATTCAATGGTTGAAACCACGTAAGGGTTGTGTTCCTAAGGCTTAGACCAAAGGCATTATACTGTGTGAATAGGTCCTCAACTTGTTCAGCTCTCAAGACTTGCCTAAACTCAGCCACATGATCATATGGGTC
The DNA here is from genome assembly GCA_020310875.1 of Ceratopteris richardii. NCBI lineage: Eukaryota > Viridiplantae > Streptophyta > Polypodiopsida > Polypodiales > Pteridaceae > Ceratopteris > Ceratopteris richardii. Next base: position 31,816,400 of record CM035420.1, on the reverse strand, counting down.
TCCTGTGCCATCGAAGTAGTTCTTCATGGATTTAACCAGATGTGTAGGTCTCAAGGTTCTAGTGTGTTCCCTAGGCCTTGACAGAGGGAAATCATCAGCATTCCTTTGGTTCCTTGGGCCTCTAACTCCCTCAGGTTTCGCTCTATTTGTTTCCGTTCTCGTTCTTTCTCTTCCCACTAGATTGGCAAAGCTTACCTCAGGTCTATCTCTATGTCTGTCTCTTTGAGCTCCATGAGCTTGGGATGTTCCAGCTCCTGGGTGACCAAAGGACACATTCGATCTTGGTTGAGGGAAAATAAATTCACCTTTCCAAGTGTAAGCATGCCTATCATTTTCTGTAACCACAAAGATCCTCTTTGAAGCGTGATCTAAGTATGTCACTCTGCGTGGGCTATCAGGATCTTTGAACTCATATATCATGATTGTTCCTACCTCATTCGGTTGATCAGATCTATACCTCCAAAAGGCTTCATCAGTCTCTCGGTTCAGGAGTAGATCTATGCTCTTATTGTCCTGGGGAACCCACTTTGGTGTGATAATCCTAGTGAGAACTGATTTGCCTCGGGGGGTTCTAGGTTCTACACCCATGTTTCCTTGCTCCAGGTCACCTAAGTCCGTTTCTGGGATCACATTCCCAAATTCATCTGTCCTATCTGGATGACTGGTGACTACATATATGGTTCCTTCCTTGTCTAGGTATGCTCCGTTTTCAAACTTGACAGCTGGGTGTTCTAGTCCAATGGATTGGTCAGGATTTTTAATATGGACCACAGATCTTCCTAGGCCATCCTCATAGATGCTAGCACCTAATCGGTTGGTCCTAAGGTATTCGAGTTGTGTCTTGTAGGGGCCTTCTACCCTATATAAGTATGGCACGCCTGAACTTCCTGTAGGTCTCTCCATACCGTGGGACATCTGTGACTCACTAGTTTTAGAGCTAGGGTAATGCGAATAATGGCTCAACTGCTGGGCCCAAGACCTAGTAGTAAGATTGACACTAGACTCTGAAGATCTAAGACTCTGTCTATCTCTTCCTAGGTGTCGTCCTGATCTAAGGTTCATATGCTTAGCTGAGCAATCCCAATTTTTACCCAACGTACAACCTCGTTGCTGAGTTCTTTTGTATCAGTCACTTGATTCTTTTTTTTTAAGTTGATTATCGTGTTTAGGATCTTGTCTGATACCACGTCGTCAGGAATACTTGAGTTAATTTCCGCACTTGAATGTGGATCGTCTCACATTAGGTTCTTTTCCTTTAAAGTTGTCGACCGTACAAGGACTATGTTGTTAGCTTGAACGTTGAGTATTTAGGTAGTCTTCAACTTGATAAATGCCTATTGCTGTCCTCACTTACTTCTAGCACTATCCGTACTTAGCCTAAGCTAGGAATTGACAAAGGGCGTTGAGAGTATTCCAACCTTACTTGCTGATCCCTTGCCCTTTGGTGCTCAAGAACCCGGTTCTCAAGCTTGCAAGAAACCCTTGCTTTGGATGCCTTCAAGTGCTCTCAATGGACCATCACACGCTCGTCCTCAAAGCTCGATCCCCGGCAATGGCGCCAAAATTTGGTGTAGCTCAGTGATGAGTAGCACCTCCTTTAATGTCAATCCGGGAAGACGTGAGGATGGTATGATGACCTCGAGCAAGTGAAGGCACAAGTGCGTGATTGAGAAGCACACTAGCATGCACACACATACACACACACGTGCACACAAGGCAAAACAAAGAGTGAGAAGCAATGGAGTTCTTTAGATTACTTTCAAAAAGCTCATACAAGTTCAAATCAATTACAAGCTCTCCCCAAAAATGAGCTCTCTAGCTTTATTTATAGTTCTTGACTAGGTTTTGGCCATGTCCAGACCTAGTGTCCGGCCTAGTTAAAAATTAGGTTCTAAGTCCCATTTGAAGGCTCAAATGGATTCTAAAAATTATGAAAACTGGTACGTAGCTACTTCTAATGCTCCTCAAGCTCAAGGACTCCTTGGCTTGCATAGAATGGAGCTACAAAAGTATGAAATGGTATTTACAATGGCTTTTAGTGATGAAAATCATTGTTTTTGTAGGGATTTTCTCTAACGATTTGACATACACATCTTCGAGATCCCTACTTGCTCCTTCTCCTTGTGTGTCCACCTCTTTGATATGCTTAAGTGTTCTGAAAAAATATTGGCCTACTTGCCAGATCGTCGTTGACTACTCTGTCTGCTTGTGCCTTCTCTTCTTTCTGACTCCCTTCGTAAGCTTCCTTGCCGTGTGAGTCCTTCAGTTCCAACTTGCCAGATCATCGTTGACTACTCTGTCTGCTTGTGCCTTCTCTTCTTTCTGACTCCCTTCGTAAGCTTCCTTGCCATGTGAAAAAATATTGGCCTACTTGCCAGATCGTCGTTGACTACTCTGTCTGCTTGTGCCTTCTCTTCTTTCTGACTCCCTTCGTAAGCTTCCTTGCCGTGTGAGTCCTTCAGTTCCAACAAACTACCAAGATTATACAACCAAAGCGATCGTAGATTCAAGTGTGGGTGTTGCTACTGCGACCACCTCCTTGTGGAAGCGATGGGGCAAACCCATATTAAGACCAACTAGAATGAAGCTTCAAATGGCCGACGGTAATTTTGAAAGACCTCTAGTATTGGGTGAAGGGATAACTCTAACCACTTGTGGTGTAGAGTTTGAACACACCTTTGCTATATGTGACTTTGAGAAAAATAATGTCTAGATGATGATCCTAGGCAGACACTTCCTACGACAAATGCAAATAGTGCAAGATTGGGGAACCAACTCCCTGTACTTACAGCACTTAGGGGTCACCACCAAGGTCAATTTGAAGGATTACACCTTCAAAGATGTACATCCCTATAGTGGAATCCTATCCACAAAGCAAAAGAAGATTCTATCTCTGTGCATTCGGGAAGTTCACCATGATCCATTTTAGATGCATGAAGATACTCATCTGTGGATGTGCAAGGTCGCAAAGGAAGAGGAAAGATGCCTAAAAGCAAGAGAAGAAGGAACTTCTCCAAGAGATAGACCAATTAAAGACCCAGTCTATACACCGATGATCTTTCCAAATGAGGAATTTGAGCCTCATGGCTGGGTAGAAATCTTAGCTACCATGGACATTGTTGTCAATGAGGAAGAGTGGACACCTCATTCTGATGAGGAGGGTTATGATATTTCCATGTTCATGTCTCAACTCTTGTTGGAAGAATGTGACCCTAGTGATGTCATAGAAGAAGAAGAAAATGACGATGATCTAGAGTCCATTCTGATGGATAGTTGCTTTAACTCAAAAAAGCATTATTTAGAGGATGTAGGAGTGTTCAATGCAAAAGAAGAAGAACCTCTCACAAGCATTAAAATTCTAAATTCGAAGGAAGGAAGTGAAGGAGTTCAAAAGAAAAAGAAACAAAAAGTAGTGAAACAAGAAGAGGAGGAATCATTGTTCGAAGTACTAGAAAATTTCAAGAAATATGAAGTTGAAGACCGAAAAATTTTGGTACAAAGGCCTAAGAGAGAGGCCATCATACGAGAAGCATATGAAAATAAAGAAAAGACCAAAAAGATTGTAGTAAACATTGAAGAGAACCAAGAGAGATAAATGTACATATGAGATGAACTAGGTGAGAAAGAAGAAGCAGAGCTTGTAGCTCTATTAAGGGAATATAGGGATGTGTTTGCATGGCACTATAGAGATTTGAAGGGAGTAGATCCAAAAATTTTCTCTCATATGATCCCCATGACCGCCGATGCGAAACCCACCAAACAAAAGCCCTACACATATAATGACACTTATGCAGCTAAAATAAAAGAAGAAATTGATAGGTTGATTGAAGATGGATTTATCTATGAGATTGAGCATACTGAATGGGTGTCCCCCATTGTAGTGGTGCCCAAGAAGAATGGAAAATTGCAAGTGTGTATTAACCTTAACAAAGTTAATGCAATAAGAGATATCTATCCACTTCCAATCACAGAACATTTATTGGAGCGTGTTGCAGGCAAAGAAGTTTATAGCTTTCTTGATGGATTTTCAAGTTACAACCAAGTATCCATTGCCCTAGAAGATCAACACAAAATGGCCTTTGCCATAGAATGGGGAATCTTTGCATTCCGCATGATGCCATTTGGGCTCACCAATGCACCTGCAACATTCCAAAGGCTCATGTGTCATGTCTTCAAAGAGTTATTGCGAAAGAAGATACCACATCCCGGAGCTCAGACAAATCTTCAACAAGTGTAGAGAATATCGAGTGTGTCTGAACCCAGAAAAGTGTGTATTCATGGTACGACAAGGTAAAATATTAGGTCACATTGTTTCTAAGAATGGAATATCAACAAACGAGGAAAAAGTTAGAGCCATTGCTGAGTTGCCCAAGCCAAGGAATGTTAAAGAGGTACAAGCCTTTATGGGCCATTGTGGATATTATCGCAGATTTATCCACATGTATGCAATCATAGCCAAACCTCTTTATGCCTTGCTCACCAATTTTGAGTGGAATGATGAATGTGAAAAATCCTTCAATGAGCTAAAAAGACGTTTGTGCTCAACACCAACACCAACCACTCCTGATTGGAATAAACCCTTCCATGTCCATGTAGATGCTTCCAATCATGCAATAGGATGTGTGCTAGCACAACCCATAGGTGAAGGAAACCTAGAATTGTTGATAGCATATGCGAGTAGACAAATGAATGCAGTTGAACAAAACTATACAACAATAGAAAGAGAAGGCTTAGGCGTGGTATATGCTATGAAGAAGTTTAGACACTATCTATTGGCCAACAAGTTCAAGTTTTTCACTGATCATCAAGCTTTATTATATTTGGTCAATAAACCTTGCAATACAGGACACTTAGTAAGATGGTTTCTCGTACCAATGGAATATGACTTTGAAATGGTTGTCAGGAAAGGTAGAACCCACCTCAGGGCAGACCATCTTTCTCGCATCACTTCAGGCGAGTCACCGCAAGGAGTGTCTGATGAATTTCCCCATGCTTATCTGTTGAATTTAGAAGTTGTTCCTAAATGGGCAAATAAGTTGGTACCTGTCCTCACCTTTGGACCTCCAAATAAGAATGTAAAAAAAAGAAGAAATTGTACGATCAAAAAAATATCAAATTTTGACAAGAAGCATGTACAAACAAGATACAAGTGGTGTATTAGCTTGTTGTGTCGAGGATGATGAACATAGTAGCTGGTTGCAACAAGCCCATGAAGGATTGCTAGGAAGTCACTATTCTAAACAACGAACATTGCAAAATCTGAAAGGTTTAGGAGTGTATTGGCCTAGTATGGACAAAGAAATTCATGAGTGCATTAGGAATTTTCCAATGAGCAAAGAGAGACCCCTAGTGGAGCATGCTACCATTTATCACGTGTCATTAATTCAAGACTGGAGTGCTTCATTGGTAGATTTCATGAGATCAGGAATATTACCCAATGAGGCTAGTCTAGAAAGAAAATGAAGCATGACACAAGAGGCTAAAGACCATGCCTTAGTAGGTGAAAAATCTATACCAAAGAGGAAAATATGGTTACCTAAGCTTGTGCGTTCATGAATCAGATTATTTGAAAATCTTAGAAACTGCACACAATAGTGTTGCAGGTGGACACTTTGGTCTTGATCGAGTGATTAAGACTATTCTATTCTTAGGACTTTGGTGGCCCGCTCTTCATATGGATGCACATACTTATGTGAAAAAATGTGACACATGCCAACGTGCACAATACCCAATTAGAAAAGATGAGATGCCTTTGAGGCCAATGATGGGAGGACGTGCATTCTCAAAGTGGGGTATTGTTGGGTTCTAGGGTATGCACACATCCTCAATTGTGCATAGGAACCCTCCCTAGACCATGAGAATAAACCTCCTTGTATATACTTGAGTCTCACATGTGAACACTCTCTTAGGGAACTTTTAAATATTTCTTTATGCCTTAGAATAGAAGACTCTTCATATTTCACCCTTTTTACCCTTCTAAGGAATTCCCCCGTATAAAATCCCATGCATGTCTTTTTTGGGGGATTTGGTTGTTACATCTGATCTTGGAATATCCTAGAAGATATGTTAGTTAGAGAGAGATCCACTTTTTTGTTGAGATATCAAGCTCAACATGTGATGATCTAGGATGACACGTACTAGTTTTTCGTTTCTCTGACATCTATAGTGGTCACGCCGGTATATGTCAGGGATACTTCATTGAGCTTTATTAGATTTATCTATTGAGAGTGATGGCACATTTGTTTCTTGCCAGCTCACTCATTCGCGGACATTAGGTTTTTCCTTATGTACTGATCTTTATATATTGCACTTGTCGTATTCTTGTTTTTAGGTCATTCTTGTACATTCCTTTTATGTAATAGAAGAAGAAGAAGAAGATCATTCTTCCTTTCCTCAATCTGTGTGTGTGCTTCTCCTTAAGAGTGAGAGTGTGTGTGAGCTCTCTTCCTTATCTCCTTCCTCGTGACATGGTATCAGAGCAAGCGTGGCTGTAGAGAGCTCGTGGGGAAGGCGACAGTGAAGACTACGCGGCAAGGCGTGCAGAAAACGTGATTTCACAAACGGCCTCTGTTTGCTACGGAAATCGGTGTGAAGGTAGAAGACCTCAAAATATTTTCGAGAGTTATCTCTTTAGGGTCACTTGTTTTTGTCAGATCAAAGTTTCAGAGCCATCTCGACCTCCATTTTGAGCCCGCAAGGGGGCCCACAGAAAAACCAGGTCAGTTTCAGAAACTGTAACTTGTGTTGTGTTCATCGACACTCATATATTACAGATCCAAAATTTCAAGCAATTCCGTGTACTGTTGATACACGAGAAGTGTGTTTTTTTGAGATCGAACTGTCATGTCATAGTGTGACAGTGTTCAAGCAGAAGTGCTACTTTTAGTGTTTTGCATTGTTGTGAATTGTTGCAGAAATGACAAACGCAGATGGAATGAGTCAGCTTATGAGCGATAAGCTAGACAAGAATAACTTCCATGCTTGGAGATTCAGAATGACGAATTTCCTGATGGGAAAAGGCTACTGGAAGTACATCGAAGGAGAGAATGAAAATGCTCCGCAGTTACCAGAAAGGAACCGGACTGCAGACCAGTTAAGACTTATGAGGAATGGAATCAAGGAGCATGAAAGGTAATGAATTGGCTATCTGTTAGCATACAGGATAGCATGATTGGACACATACAGGATGCCAAGACTCCAAAAGAGGCTTGGAACAGTTTGTTCACTTTGTATGAGACTAATACAAAGGCGCGGAGATCGCAACTCAAGAACGAGCTGCATACATTGGAAAAGAAGAGCATGTCGGTAAGTGACTACACTCTAAAAAATCAAAAGCATATGTGAGTCACTTGCATCTATTGGCGTGAAAGTAAATGATGATGATAAGGTGGAAGTGTGCCTTCGTGGTTTAGGAGCTGCATATAAGCAGTTCAGAACTTCCATATAGACTAGGGAAAATATTCCGAATTTTTTTGATCTGGTATCTATGCTGATTATTGAAGAAAAGAATCTTGGTGAGGATTCAAACGCCCAAGGAAAGCCCAATTCTGAGCAGGTATTCTACTCTGGCAGAGGAAGAGGCAGAGGTAGAGGTTTTGGAAGTGGAAGAGGAAACAGTAACCAAGACCAAGATCAACAACAGAATCATGAATTCAGATAATGATAGTAAAGGATGTTGGAATTGTGGTAAACCTGGACACTTTGAACGTGATTGCAGGTTGAAGAATCAAAATAACAGAAGGTAGCAAAACAACTATGCATCCACAAGCGCAAATGATTCTGAGAAGCTGTTTATGGTTCAACATCACATGATGAATACGATGTCTGCTCGTGCTTCAAAATCAAATGATAATGTCTGGTATGTTGATTTAGGTGCTTCGAATCACATGACCAATCATGAAGAATGGTTTAGTAGTTTGCAAAAAATGCCAGTTCTTGGATATGTTGAAATAGGTGATGATACATCACATCCTATTGAGCATACAGGAAACATAGCATTGTCTATGGAGGACGGGAAGGTAAAACATCTTGCTGATGTGTTGCATGTTCTAAATATAACAAAGAATCTGGTTTCTGTTGGACAAATGGTTGACCAGGGATTACAAGTCAAGTTCAATGTTGATGGATTATATGTAGAAGAGTATAAGCAGGATGGACGATTGGTTGCCAAAGGAAACAAAGTGGGTAGGTTGTTCACCTTAAATGTGAAGATTCTTGAAATGAATGCAGCCATGTTTGCAAAAGGTGCAGGAGTTATTGCAGATATAGCGATATGGCACAAACGGCTTGGACATGCAAACTTGCGAAGGCTTAAACTGATGCAATCAAAGGAGATTGTCCATGGACTACCAAATTTCAAAGTTGTAGAAATGCAAAAGGTATATGGAGCATGTCAATTTGGTAAACAAACAAGAGCACCATTTCCACATGACAAGCATGTTAGTGAGAATGTACTAGAAGTAGTACATACAGATGTTTGGGGTCCAGCAAAGACCACATCTATGGGAAGTTGCAGGTTTTATGTTACTTTCATTGATGACCATACACGCAAAGTATGGGTATATTTCACGTGCTTTTCACTCACTTCCAGAATTTTAAAGCTATGATGGAAAAGCAAACAGGGAAGTACATTCAAACATTAAGATCTGGTAGAGGAGGTGAATACATGTCAAATGAGTTCAACAATTCTCAAAAAAATCATGGAATTTGGCGTCAGTTTTCATGCAGGTACACACCACAACAGAATGGCGTTACTGCACATAAAAATAGACATATTGCAGAAATAGCAAGAGCCTTGATGGCTGAGAAGAATATGCCTCATTGTTATTGGGCAGAAGCTATGCATACTATTGTATACATCATGAATAGAACTCCGACTCCTGTTGTACATCAACTTACACCTGAAGAGAAGTTTACAGGTAAAAAGCCAAACTTATCACATCTGAAAGTTTTTGGTTGTATTGCATATGTTCATGTTCCAGATGAGTTGAGGATGAAGCTTGATCCAAAAGTAGAAAAATGTGTCTTCATTGGATACTCCCTTGAGCAAAAGGGGTACAAATGTTATAACCCACTCACATGATAGGTAAAGGTGAGCAGAGATGTGGTATTTGATGAAATGTTAAGCTTCTATGCAGATGCCAAAGAAGGACTGAATCTTGAACCAAATGACAAAGAAAATGCTGAAAAATCAAGTGCAGAATCTCAAGTTTTGAGTGGACCAGATGCATCACCAAGCAATAGTTCCAACTCAAATCCATGGAGTGGAATATTGCGTGGAAATTTCAGTCCAGCAAATTGATCAAATACATCCAAGAAAGGTAAAGAAAAGCTTTCTGCTGGTAATAAAACAAATGCATGTTTTGAAGATGTTGATGGAGATTCAAGTGGTTCAGAAAAGAGTCTTGATGAGGAACTTGGATTGCCCTCTGTGAAGACTCCAGGAGTAAGAAGGGCACATGCAGATGATACAAGGAGAAGTGAGCCAAGACCAAGAAGATGTGGAAGGATGTGTAATTCAGTGCAATGATTGACATATGATAGTTACATGGCTTGCCATTGGGCGTACATGACAAAGGTAATACAAGATGTTGAACCTTCTTGTTTTGAAGATGCAATTGGTAATGCAGATTGGGAAAAAGCTATGGATGAGAAGATGGCTGCACTCTATGGAAATAATACATGTAAGCTGGTTCCATTGCCACAAGGAAAGAAACCCATAGGCTGCAAATGGGTTTACAAGGTAAAGCATAATGCTGATGGTAGTATAAGCAGCTATAAAGCACGATTGGTAGCTAAAGGTTATGCACAAACATATGCCATTGATTATGAGGAAACATTCAGCCCTATAGCTAAATTGTCTACTGTCAGAACACTTGTTGCATTAGCTACAACAAAAGAATGGACTTTACATCAGATGGATGTGAAGAATTCTTTCCTACATGGTGAGTTACAGGAAGAAGTATATATGGACCAGCCACAAGGATATGAAGATTCAAACCATCTGGAATATGTTTGCAGGTTGCAAAAGGCTTTATACGGGCTGAAGCAAGCCCCTCGTGCATGGCATGCAGGATTGTTGATTACTTAATCAGCATTAGGTTCTCTATGTGTGATGCAGATCACTCACTATATGCAAGGAAGGCTGATGATGGCTTCACTATTGTGGCTATTTATGTTGATGACCTGATTGTAGGTGGTGATAATGAAGAAAGCATCAAAGAGGTAAAGAAACTTCTTATGCAGGAATTCGACATGAAAGATCTTCGTATGCTGCGCTATTTCTTGGGCATTGAGTTTATAAATACAGAAACAAGTATATGGATGTCACAAAGGCAATATGCCTTGAATATGCTACAAAAATATGGTATGGCTGATTGTAAGACAATTTCTATGCCATTAGATCAGAATTTGAAATTGGATACTACATTAGGTGAAGCATTGGAAAACGCTACTATGTATAGGAAAATTGTGGGAAGTCTTATATATCTCACAATTACAAGGCTTGATCTAAGTTATACTGTTGGACTTGAAAGTCAGTTCATGCAGGTTCCTACGAAGCCACATTTGGATGCTCTGAGGCACACTCTACGTTATGTGAGTACTACTTTGGATTATGCATTGTTTTATGAAGTTGGTGTAGATTTGCAGGTTCATGGATGCACCAATGCAGATTGGGCTGGTAGTACTCCAGATAGAAGATCTACTAGTGGCTTTCTTTTCTCACTTGGAGGTGTAGCTATCGCATGGAGCAGTAAGAAGCAACCCACTGTTGCTTTGTCGAGTACAAAGGCTGAGTATAGAGGTGCTGCAATGGCAGCATGTGAGGCATCATGGCTGGAGATGTTACTTGCAGATTTAGGTGTGGAAGTGGAAAAGCCTATCACTATCTATTGTGATAATCTTAGCAGCATACAGTTAGCACGGAACCCTGTTTTCCATGCTAGAACAAAGCATATCGAGGTACATTATCACTTCATCAGAGAGAAGGTATTAGCAGGTGATATTGATCTTGTTTATGTGAGAACAGAAGAGCAGGTTGCTGATATTTTCACCAAAGCACTTGGAGTTGGGAAGTTGAAGAAGTTTCGGGAGATGCTTGGATTACAGGATATGGGATTGAGCTTGAGGGGGAGTGTTGAGATATCAAGCTCAACATGTGATGATCCAGGATGACACGTAGCAGTTTTTCGTTTCTCTGACATGTATAGTGGTCACACCGGTATATATGAGGGATACTTCATTGAGCTTTATTAGATTTATCTACCAAGAGTGATGGCACATTTGTTTCTTGCTAGCTCACTCATTCGCAGACATTAGGTTTTTCCTTATGTATTGATCTTTATATATTGCACTTGTTGTATTCTTGTTTTTAGGTCATTCTTGTACATTCCTTTTATGTAATAGAAGAAGAAGAAGAAGATCATTCTTCCTTGCCTCAATCTGTGTGTGTGCTTCTCCTTGAGAGTGAGAGTGTGTGTGTGAGCTCTCTTCCTTATCTCCTTCCTGGTGACATTTTGACTTTTCAAAGGAGCACATGGGGAATCGTGCTTAGCCTATATATAGAGGCTCATTTTTGTAAAGAAGGGAGGTTTTGGTCGACGTGCTCACATGTAATATCTCTTATCAATGGAAGAAGGCTCTCATTTACTCCAAGACTTGTTACATTTACATGTATTTGTGTCTTTGTGAGTCTGTGAGAGTGGAGTGTGTGTGCTTATGCATGTCTCTCCTTTGTGTGAGTAGAGTAGTTGCATTTGCTTGTATTTTCCTCATGGACTAGGATCTTTGACTCCCTATTCTCCTTGTTTTCAAGCATGTGGCATAGCCTCGGGCTAATGCCAATGGCTTGAATATGTTGGAGGTAGGGGTGGATGAGAGGAGAGTCACTCTTGAGCTTTCCTTCTTGCTTCCATGCAAGGTGGTGAGGGTTTTTGGTCATTCCTTGCAACAACCTCAACACGTTTTGGCACCGTTGTTGGGGATGGTCGGCCGTTCATCACTTGGAGATCTCAAGAACATGTGGTAAAGTATTGTGTTGCAATTTTCTTTTGCTCAATTGAATAGGATTTGAGTTCTTGCTTGGCACATTCACCCTTCCATTGGGCCATTAGTTCCCCATTTTCTTGGTTTTTAGTTCATTTCTATTTGATGCACAAAAACATGCCCCAACTCCCTTGTCTTTCTCACTCTGTTTCACATGCACACTCCCACACCGTCATTCAGGCATCACCCTCCATCCATCTTCCATTTCTTGTTTTTGGTGATGTCCTTGGAAAGGAGGATGGGTAGTACCCTCTCTGACCCATCCGTCTCTTCATTTCCAAGAAAACTTAAAGAAACAGAATTTTTGTTTGAGATGATAATTTCCACGAGTTCCTAAACTTCTATGTGCGTGAGTGCTCGAATGGGTGAACCCCATATGGAGTGTAGTTGATGCATTCAATTCAAAACAAGGCCATCACAAGAAGTAGGTGAAAGGACAGGCAAGGGTGCATCTCCTCCCGAATGCATCTTCTCCCTCTCATCTTGTCTACACCCATTTCTTTGGGATTAGCTCACCCGCAGCTTTCCTGCGTATAATCATTTCTCTACAGTCCCATGTGTGACCATAGAACTACTAAAGATCGAACACTGTGGTGACGGCATATGAAGTTTGGGGACTATGGCGTATGTAACCCTTTTATCCCTGTCCTGTGGCATATGAAGATGTTGGTCTTCCCTAAAGCATGGTTACCTAACTCCTTTGGGCCTCTCTAACACGAATTCCTAACCGTCATTATCGATGGCTTAGTGCGCGGGCACTACAATGCTCCTTTGTGCTTGAAGATGGGCACTGCATAGTTTTGAAAGCTGGCCGAATCAGACTCTTATGCTGGCAGCACTTAATCTCCTTGATGAGGTCACTTGCCAAATGAAGAAGATCTGCTCTATGTCATCGGCTATTGAGGCCCTCTTTCCTTACTCTATAGACAGCTCTGTTGTCAATTTGGGGCACACAACAGTACACATATTGAGGCTTGAGGATTCAAAGTCTGCACACGTAAGAATGATTATGGACAACTTGGAGCAACATAATCGACTACGAGAATCATAACCTCTTGCTACTAGGTTAGGTATCTCGTGAGGGGAAAATCTTTTCTAATGGAAAGCTTTGATGTCTGGCTAGCGAACTGAAGTTAGTCAAACACTTCAGTCTCACCACTGTTCATACCTAGCTCAAGGAGCTCTTTTGGTGCCCTGCAGCCAAAGGTGTAAGCTTAGTGCTTTCCCTTCAACCTTTGCTAAAGTTTTGTGTTCCAATTTCTTATGAGCTGTTGGGTGGAGAAATGTGGTTGCTACTTTGGGTCGATTAAGGTATGTACATTGTCATGTTGTGACTCCAGCCGGCTGCCTAGACAAGTCACCTTCTAGAACCAGGGATTAAGAAATTGGAACGTGATATCATGTGTTGGAAGATGTTGAGGAGGTATGCTTGCTACATCTGATATGTCAGGTCTTTACTCTTATGTTATTGTGGTTGGTCCTCTATGCATGATGTGGGCATTGCTACACTAGACTCTCAGATATCGTGTGACTGAATGCTCATGATGTGGTTATTATTGTTGGATTGGCTCTTTTTCTATCATTATCTATCCAAGCATACTTTCTAGATCATGATGTGAGCCCTGAACTGGTTGCAACCATAGCATGCACTCTTCAGCCATATACTATTGCATTTCCTAGATGCTTGTAGATGAGTTTCTTTTAATGAACATGGTGATAGCATTCCTTTTGGACAATATAGTTTGTAGCAGCAACCAAGAAAGAGGTGTCTGGAGCAGCTCCACCGAGTCATACTTTTATGCTACCTTGATTAATGCAGAGAACCAGCATAAGGGGGTGATCCTCTCGAGAAGATTATGGAGACTCTGGAGCAGGCCAGGAGTTGTAAGTGTTTGGGAATTCCTAAATCCCTTCAACTCTTCGTACTGGTACTAACCTAAAAAGCACAGTAAAGGCACCATTCAACAATGGGATGACAATTCATTCCTGGCTAGAACATGGAGATGTTGTAGTTCTTTTTGACAATAAAGCAATGTAGGACATGGGCTGATAGTCTCTTAGCATTGGCTGGCCAACTTACACAAACTTCACACTTGTATTAGTGTTCGAAATGATGTCAATACAATTGTTGCTACTCTCAAGATAACCACAAATCAGTATTTAATATACAGACAAGGCTTCCCCACACCATAGGGTTCTGGTGAACAAAGAAGATTGGATGCCTTTAGGTGTCTCATGTTGCCACATGGGGGTGGAAGAATTGATTCACGTTCAGGCTTGTCTCGAAGATATAGGATTAGCATTCTGATGCTGACAGTCATTAACAAGTTCCAGCATGTGCTGAAGATCAAGAAAGAAGTGTTGGTGTCATATTTACTTGTAGCATTTGTACGGGGAAGGGTTCATGAACTCGCAATCATAACCAACAGAATTCTATCAATAAGCAATCAAACTCAAGGATTGACCTGACTGCCATGGGAATGCTTGGACCTGGACATCAAAATGATGGTTTACATGCTGCTATAAGGGACAGTCAAGTTGTAACACCCATGTATTCCTATTAGTCAGGGAATTTGGATGATCAAATTGGGCAGAACTTCATGGAGATGTTGATACATATATGATCTTGCTGAAAATCCTCAAAAGACTCAGAAAGAGACCTTGATGTTCAACAACTTGCTGTGGCCTCATTTATGAATGCATCGAGGATGAGAGCTGCACCAAATCAGACATTTGGCTTGAACCTTCAGCTAGTGCTCTACCACCTCTAGTTGATTATCCTACTCTTGGTAATTCATATGATCCCTTTGTGTTAACAGTAGCTACTAGTTGCTTTGGTTCGTGTGCAACTCAACCTGCCACATAATGCTGAGGGATTTGGTGGCATCAAGTGCACCAGAACTACTACAAAAGGCATACAGGTTTCAGGTCTCCACATCTAGTCAAGTAGTGCAAAACATTGGCTCCTATGGTCCTCTCCAAAAGTATCATGAGATTTTCTAAGGTATATATTGGTCATCCATATCTGTGTGTTTCAATGGATATGCAGGTCTTGCTTGGTGGGAAGGCTCACAATGGGGCAATGAGGTTTTAAGGGCCAAGCATAGGCATAAAGACAGTTCTTTGGTTCATGGCCAGTATCTTATTTAGATTATCACATGTCCCGGCTGGGAGGATTCTCTTCAGGTTGGTTGCAGCTGTTGGAATAGGAGGCTCTGCTGTGATATATTGGACCATGGTTTTGAATGGAATAAAGGCAACATCCTCTCCATATCATATGATAGAACTTTACTCTCGGGTGATCAAAGTATGTTGCAGCAACAAGGTCTGATGGCACTATGGGGATAGATGTGGTATTTCTTGAGCATGGATAGAGCTATGCTACAATCTAAAGTTGGTTCTGTGAGAGGATTGTGCTAAACCATCAAAGTTGGGACTTCATCACCTTAGGCCTATTTTTGGGGTGCCTACAATCCTTTGCTACAGGAAATCCTTGTAGATAAAATGGCACATTTAGGATCAAAAAATGCTGCTTCTGCTAGCACTAGGTTTATAATTGATGATCACTATGGTATCTATATTGTCCTTTGGCAATTAGAATGGAAGATCTTGTCCTAACAACAGGACAAAAATTGGTGAGCACTTCATGAAAGGATGTTTGGATCCATGATGCTCCTCACCACTCCATTGCCTGCTCAACGCAAAGGGGATGTTGTTCCAAACAAGGCCAATTCAGCTGAATGCTACAATCAAAATAAGAAGAATAATTCAGTATGGACTGATGTGCTACTGGTGGAGTCAATTATCAACTCCCTACTGTGTGCCTAGTGGGGAACTAGCTAAAGTAAAAAAAGCAAGATTGCTCCTTCAAGCAGTGCAAGCTTCTTAAGAATTTCTTCAGGCGGATTCTACTCAATGCTCTCAGCCCTTTAGTATTGGAGATAGGGGGAGACCATCAATTATCGCGCACACCCCAGTTCTTGTAGGGGTTTACCTAGGTTGCTGATGCTTCTCCCCATGATATGATCTTTCACGTGGAACAATTGCAGATAAAACATTCATTTTACTATTGTGACAATCCTATACAAGGAATGATATTGTGTAAAGCACCAATAGTCTGATCTTCTCTATGCATGTGTGGCCAGACATCTGTGTATGTCCTTTATTTCACTTCTCATGATTGAAGCTAAGCAGGAAAGCAGATCCTTTGAAATTTTCATGAATTGCAAATTGTAGTATGGCCGTAAGTGGCCAACCCCATCAAAAATCTAGAGAAGCTGATGATTTTTTCTTTGTTGGCTTCTTCTCTCATAGAAGGTGGCTGCAGGCTTGGGGGTTGGCTATTGATTTTGGTCTGTCAATCTATGTGTAGCATGATAAAGTTGTATGTTTCCTCATAGTTATGGTTGGTCTGAGTGAGTGTAACACAGGGCTTGCCTATATGCAGGACGACCTCTGATGTGGCATAGTCTGGGGCTGATGCCAATGGCTTGAACATGTTGGAGGTAGGGGTGGATGAGAGGAGAGTCACTCTTGAGCTTTCTTTCTTGCTTCCATGCAAGGTGGTGAGGGTTCTTGGCCATTCCTTGCTACAACCTCAATAGGTGTCGACTTTGTAGGTCCTATTAATCCCTCAGCTAGAAACTCCCATGCAGAGTACATTATTGTAGCCATAGATTACCTTACAAAGTGGGTGGAAGTAAAAGCCACAACAAATAATGATGCTCAAACGACGGCTAAGTTCTTATTTGAGAAAGTGTTCACTAGATATGGGTTACCAATAGAGTTAGTTAGTGATAGAGGTATGCACTTCTTGAACGAAGTCATTGAGAATCTCCTTCAAGAATTCATGGTGATACATAAGAAGTCTGCCCCTTATCATCCACAAGCCAACGGACAAGCCGAGAGCACAAATAAGATCCTATGTAATGTGTTGATAAAACTGGTAAATAATAAACGCTCTGATTGGGACAAACAACTTCATCATGCTATTTGGGCTTATGTAGTTGCCTATAAAACGGTACTCAATGCCACCCCATTTCAGATGGTCTTCAAACAGAATGTTGTGCTACCATAGGACTTCCTAATCCCAACTTTAAAGGTAGCACAAGAGCACGAATGGAATGGACATGAATTGTCCTCTAGGATCTTTGATCTAGAACGGTTAGGTGAGACGAGGCTACGAGTGACAGCAGGCATCTATGCTACAAAGAAAAGACAAAAGGCATACTTCGACGCACACATCAAGGATAAAGGATTGAAAGAGGGAGACTTAGTGCTAGTTTATACACTAAAGCAACATGCTCAAAAATTGGAGAAACAAGGCTATGGACCCATGATCATTAATAGAATCTCCACTAGTGGTGCGGTTCAATTGGCCACTCTAGAAGGTGACATCTTGCCAAACTATATTAGTGGATTCTGAGTCAAGATATATCAAAAACCTCTTACAGAGGATATGCTAATGAGACTCAACACTACTAATAAGCAAAAAGAAGAAGAGTTGAGGGTCAAAGAAGAAGCACAGGCTGAGGCTAGAGAGCACATTAGACGGAATAAGTTAAGGCAACTAGGCCTAGATGTCAACTTGAAAGCCCCAAAATATCACACGGGCATGTGCCAAAAATCAAGCATGATTACTTCTCGCATAATTGATCGATGCCCCTTTGTGACTGTGGAGGTAGGACGAGGAAAGAGTGTAAAGAATATGAGAGCCTTGGTTGACTCAGGTGCAGCAACTAGTGCAGTTAGACTTTCATACTGCCAAGACCTACAATTGAACATCAAGCCCATTGAAGCCTATCTCATAGGATATGAAGATTCAAACCATCTGGAATATGTTTGCAGGTTGCAAAAGGCTTTGTACGGGCTGAAGCAAGCCCCTCGTGCATGGCATGCAAGGATTGCTGATTACTTAATATGCATTGGGTTCTCTATGTGTGATGCAGATCACTCACTATATGCAAGGAAGGCTGATGATGGCTTCACTATTGTGGCTATTTATGTTGATGACCTGATTGTAGGTGGTGATAATGAAGAAAGCATCAAAGAGGTAAAGAAACTTCTTATGCAGGAATTCGACATGAAAGATCTTCGTATGCTGCGCTATTTCTTGGGCATTGAGTTTATAAATACAGAAACAAGTATATGGATGTCACAAAGGCAATATGCCTTGAATATGCTACAAAAATATGGTATGGCTGATTGTAAGCCAATTTCTATGCCATTAGATCAGAATTTGAAATTGGATACTACATTAGGTGAAGCATTGGAAAACGCTACTATGTATAGGAAAATTGTGGGAAGTCTTATATATCTCACAATTACAAGGCTTGATCTAAGTTATACTGTTGGACTTGAAAGTCAGTTCATGCAGGTTCCCACGAAGCCACATTTGGATGCTCTGAGGCACACTCTACGTTATGTGAGTACTACTTTGGATTATGCATTGTTTTATGAAGTTGGTGTAGATTTGCAGGTTCATGGATGCACCAATGCAGATTGGGCTGGTAGTACTCCAGATAGAAGATCTACTAGTGGCTTTCTTTTCTCACTTGGAGGTGTAGCTATCGCATGGAGCAGTAAGAAGCAACCCACTGTTGCTTTGTCGAGTACAAAGGCTGAGTATAGAGGTGCTGCAATGGCAGCATGTGAGGCATCATGGCTGGAGATGTTACTTGCAGATTTAGGTGTGGAAGTGGAAAAGCCTATCACTATCTATTGTGATAATCTTAGCAGCATACAGTTAGCACGGAACCCTGTTTTCCATGCTAGAACAAAGCATATCGAGGTACATTATCACTTCATCAGAGAGAAGGTATTAGCAGGTGATATTGATCTTGTTTATGTGAGAACAGAAGAGCAGGTTGCTGATATTTTCACCAAAGCACTTGGAGTTGGGAAGTTGAAGAAGTTTCGGGAGATGCTTGGATTACAGGATATGGGATTGAGCTTGAGGGGGAGTGTTGAGATATCAAGCTCAACATGTGATGATCCAGGATGACACGTACCAGTTTTTCGTTTCTCTGACATGTATAGTGGTCACACCGGTATATATGAGGGATACTTCATTGAGCTTTATTAGATTTATCTACCGAGAGTGATGGCACATTTGTTTCTTGCTAGCTCACTCATTCGCAGACATTAGGTTTTTCCTTATGTATTGATCTTTATAGATTGCACTTGTTGTATTCTTGTTTTTAGGTCATTCTTGTACATTCCTTCTATGTAATAGAAGAAGAAGAAGAAGATCATTCTTCCTTGCCTCAATCTGTGTGTGTGCTTCTCCTTGAGAGTGAGAGTGTGTGTGTGAGCTCTCTTCCTTATCTCCTTCCTGGTGACATTTTGACTTTTCAAAGGAGCACATGGGGAATCGTGCTTAGCCTATATATAGAGGCTCATTTTTGTAAAGAAGGGAGGTTTTGGTCGACGTGCTCACATGTAATATCTCTTATCAATGGAAGAAGGCTCTCATTTACTCCAAGACTTGTTACATTTACATGTATTTGTGTCTTTGTGAGTCTGTGAGAGTGGAGTGTGTGTGCTTATGCATGCCTCTCCTTTGTGTGAGTAGAGTAGTTGCATTTGCTTGTATTTTCCTCATGGACTAGGATCTTTGACTCCCTATTCTCCTTGTTTTCAAGCATGTGGCATAGCCTCCGGCTAATGCCAATGGCTTGAATATGTTGGAGGTAGGGGTGGATGAGAGGAGAGTCACTCTTGAGCTTTCCTTCTTGCTTCCATGCAAGTTGGTGAGGGTTTTTGGTCATTCCTTGCAACAACCTCAACACGTTTTGGCACCGTTGTTGGGGATGGTCGGCCGTTCATCACTTGGAGATCTCAAGAACATGTGGTAAAGTATTGTGTTGCAATTTTCTTTTGCTCAATTGAGTAGGATTTGAGTTCTTGCTTGGCACATTCACCCTTCCATTGGGCCATTAGTTCCCCATTTTCTTGGTTTTTAGTTCGTTTCTGTTTGATGCACAAAAACATCCCCCAACTCCCTTGTCTTTCTCACTCTGTTTCATATGCACACTCCCACACCGTCATTCAGGCATCACCCTCCATCCATCTTCCATTTCTTGTTTTTGGTGATGTCCTTGGAAAGGAGGATGGGTAGTACCCTCTCTAACCCATCCCTCTCTTCATTTCCAAGAAAACTTAAAGAAACATAATTTTTGTTTGAGATGATAATTTCCACGAGTTCCTAAACTTCTATGTGCGTGAGTGCTCGAATGGGTGAACCCCATATGGAGTGTAGTTGATGCATTCAATTCAAAACAAGGCCATCACAAGAAGTAGGTGAAAGGGCAGGCAAGGGTGCATCTCCTCCCGAACGCATCTTCTCCCTCTCATCTTGTCTGCACCCATTTCTTTGGGATTAGCTCACCCGGAGCTTTCCTGCGTATAATCATTTCTCTACAGTCCCATGTGTGACCATAGAACTACTGAAGATCGAACACTGTGGTGACGGCATATGAAGTTTGGGGACTATGGCGTATGTAACCCTTTTATCCCTGTCCTGTGGCATATGAAGATGTTGGTCTTCCCTAAAGCATGGTTACCTAACTCCTTTGGGCCTCTCTAACACGAATTCCTAACCGTCATTATCGATGGCTTAGTGCGCGGGCACTACAATGCTCCTTTGTGCTTGAAGATGGGCACTGCATAGTTTTGAAAGCTGGCCGAATCAGACTCTTATGCTGGCAGCACTTAATCTCTATGATGAGGTCACTTGCCAAACGAAGAAGATCTGCTCTATGTCATCGGCTATTGAGGCCCTCTTTCCTTACTCTATAGACAGCTCTGTAGTCAATTTGGGGCACACAACAGTACACATATTGAGGCTTGAGGATTCAAAGTCTGCACACGTACGAATGATTATGGACAACTTGGAGCAACATAATCGACTACGAGAATCATAACCTCTTGCTACTAGGTTAGGTATCTCGTGAGGGGGAAATCTTTTCTAATGGAAAGCTTTGATGTCTGGCTAGCGAACTGAAGTTAGTCAAACACTTCAGTCTCACCACTGTTCATACCTAGCTCAAGGTTGGAGCTCTTTTGGTGCCCTGCAGCCAAAGGTGTAAGCTTAGTGATCGTGTGACTGAATGCTCATGATGTGGTTATTATTGTTGGATTGGCTCTTTTTCTATCATTATCTATCCAAACATACTTTCTAGATCATGATGTGAGCCCTGAACTGGTTGCAACCATAGCATGCACTCTTCAGCCAGATACTATTGCATTTCCTAGATGCTTGTAGATGAGTTTCTTTTAATGAACATAGTGATAGCATTCCTTTTGGACAATATAGTTTGTAGCAGCAACCAAGAAAGAGGTGTCTGGAGCAGCTCCACCGAGTCATACTTTTATGCTACCTTGATTAATGTAGAGAACCAGCATAAGGGGGTGATCCTCTCGAGAAGATTATGGAGACTCTGGAGCAGGCCAGGAGTTGTAAGTGTTTGGGAATTCCGAAATCCCTTCAACTCTTCGTACTGGTACTAACCTAAAAAGCACAGTAAAGGCACCATTCAACAATGGGATGACAATTCATTCCTGGCTAGAACATGGAGATGTTGTAGTTCTTTTTGACAATAAAGCAATGTAGGACATGGGCTGATAGTCTCTTAGCATTGGCTGGCCAACTTACACAAACTTCACACTTGTATCAGTGTTCGAAATGATGTCAATACAATTGTTGCTACTCTCAAGATAACCACAAATCAGTATTTAATATACAGACAAGGCTTCCCCACACCATAGGGTTCTGGTGAACAAAGAAGATTGGATGCCTTTAGGTGTCTCATGTTGCCACATGGGGGTGGAAGAATTGATTCACGTTCAGGCTTGTCTCGAAGATATAGGATTACCATTCTGATGCTGACAGTCATTAACAAGTTCCAGCATGTGCTGAAGATCAAGAAAGAAGTGTTGGTGTCATATTTACTTGTAGCATCTGTACGGGGAAGGGTTCATGAACTCGCAATCATAACCAACAGAATTCTATCAATAAGCAATCAAACTCAAGGATTGACCTGACTGCCATGGGAATGCTTGGACCTGGACATCAAAATGATGGTTTACATGCTGCTATAAGGGACAGTCAAGTTGTAAAACCCATGTATTCCTATTAGTTAGGGAATTTGGATGATCAAATTGGGCAGAACTTCATGGAGATGTTGATACATATATGATCTTGCTGAAAATCCTCAAAAGACTCAGAAAGAGCTCTACAACTGACCTTGATGTTCAACAACTTGCTGTGGCCTCATTTATGAATGCATCGAGGATGAGAGCTGCACCAAATCAGAGATTTGGCTTGAACCTTCAGCTAGTGCTCTACCACCTCTAGGTGATTATCCTGCTCTTGGTAATTCATATGATCCCTTTGTGTTAACAATAGCTACTAGTTGCTTTGGTTCGTGTGCAACTCAACCTTCCACATAATGCTGAGGGATTTGGTGGCATCAAGTGCACCAGAACTACTACAAAAGGCATACAGGTTTCAGGTCTCCACATCTAGTCAAGTAGTGCAAAACATTGGCTCCTATGGTCCTCTCCAAAAGTATCATGAGATTTTATAAGGTATATATTGGTCATCCATATCTGTGTGTTTCAATGGATATGCAGGTCTTGCTTGGTGGGAAGGCTCACAATGGGGCAATGAGGTTTTAAGGGCCAAGCATAGGCATAAAGACAGTTCTTTGGTTCATGGCCAGTATCTTATTTAGATTATCACATGTCCCGCTGGGAGGATTCTCTTCAGGTTGGTTGCAGCTGCTGGAATAGGAGGCTCTGCTGTGATATATTGGACCATGGTTTTGAATGGAATAAAGGCAACATCCTCTCCATATCATATGATAGAACTTTACTCTCGGGTGATCAAAGTATGTTGCAGCAACAAGGTCTGATGGCACTATGGGGATAGATGTGGTATTTCTTGAGCATGGATAGAGCTATGCTACAATCTAAAGTTGGTTCTGTGAGAGGATTGTGCTAAACCATCAAAGTTGGGACTTCATCACCTTAGGCCTTTTTTTGGGGTGCCTACAACCCTTTGCTACAGGAAATCCTTGTAGATAAAATGGCACATTTAGGATCAAACAATGCTGCTTCTGCTAGCACTAGGTTTATAATTGATGATCACTATGGTATCTATATTGTCCTTTGGCAATTAGAATGGAAGATCTTGTCCTAACAACAGGACAAAAATTGGTGAGCACTTCATGAAAGGATGTTTGGATCCATGATGCTCCTCACCACTCCATTGCCTGCTCAACGCAAAGGGGATGTTGTTCCAAACAAGGCCAATTCAGCTGAATGCTACAATCAAAATAAGGAGAATAATTCAGTATGGACTGATGTGCTACCGGTGGAGTCAATTATCAACTCCCTACTGTGTGCCTAGTGGGGAACTAGCTAAAGTAAAAAAAGCAAGATTGCTCCTTCAAGCAGTGCAAGCTTCTTAAGAATTTCTTCAGGCGGATTCTACTCAATGCTCTCAGCCCTTTAGTATTGGAGATAGGGGGAGACCATCAATTATCGCGCACACCCCAGTTCTTGTAGGGGTTTGCTTCTCCCCATGATATGATCTTTCACGTGGAACAATTGCAGATAAAACATTCATTTTACTATTGTGACAATCCTATACAGGGAATGATATTGTGTAAAGCACCAATAGTCTGATCTTCTCTATGCATGTGTGGCCAGACATCTGTGTATGTCCTTTATTTCACTTCTCATGATTGAAGCTAAGCAGGAAAGCAGATCCTTTGAAATTTTCATGAATTGCAAATTGTAGTATGGCCGTAAGTGGCCAACCCCATCAAAAATCTAGAGAAGCTGATGATTTTTTCTTTGTTGGCTTCTTCTCTCATAGAAGGTGGCTGTAGGCTTGGGGGTTGGCTATTGATTTTGGTCTGTCAATCTATGTGTAGCATGATAAAGTTGTATGTTGCCTCATAGTTATGGTTGGTCTGAGTGAGTGTAACACAGGGCTTGCCTATATGCAGGACGACCTCTGATGTGGCATAGTCTGGGGCTGATGCCAATGGCTTGAACATGTTGGAGGTAGGGGTGGATGAGAGGAGAGTCACTCTTGAGCTTTATTTCTTGCTTCCACGCAAGGTGGTGAGGGTTCTTGGCCATTCCTTGCTACAACCTCAATAGGTGTCGACTTTGTAGGTCCTATTAATCCCTCAGCTAGAAACTCCCATGCAGAGTACATTATTGTAGCCATAGATTACCTTACAAAGTGGGTGGAAGTAAAAGCCACAACAAATAATGATTCTCAAACGATGGCTAAGTTCTTATTTGAGAAAGTGTTCACTAGATATGGGTTACCAATAGAGTTAGTTAGTGATAGAGTATGCACTTCTTGAACGAAGTCATTGAGAATCTCCTTCAAGAATTCATGGTGATACATAAGAAGTCTGCCCCTTATCATCCACAAGCCAACGGACAAGCCGAGAGTACAAATAAGATCCTATGTAATGTGTTGACAAAACTGGTAAATAATAAACGCTCTGATTGGGACAAACAACTTCATCATGCTATTTGGGCTTATGTAGTTGCCTATAAAACGGTACTCAATGCCACCCCATTTCAGATGATCTTCAAACAGAATGTTGTGCTACCATAGGACTTCCTAATCCCAACTTTAAAGGTAGCACAAGAGCACGAATGGAATGGACATGAATTGTCCTCTAGGATCTTTGATCTAGAACGGTTAGGTGAGACGAGGCTACGAGTGGCAGCAGGCATCTATGCTACAAAGAAAAGACAAAAGGCATACTTCGACGCACACATCAAGGATAAAGGATTGAAAGAGGGAGACTTAGTGCTAGTTTATACACTAAAGCAACATGCTCAAAAATTGGAGAAACAAGGCTATGGACCCATGATCATTAATAGAATCTCCACTAGTGGTGCGGTTCAATTGGCCACTCTAGAAGGTGACATCTTGCCAAACTATATTAGTGGATTCTGAGTCAAGATATATCAAAAATCTCTTACAGAGGATATGCTAATGAGACTCAACACTACTAATAAGCGAAAAGAAGAAGAGTTGAGGGTCAAAGAAGAAGCACAGGCCGAGGCTAGAGAGCGCATTAGATGGAATAAGTTAAGGCAAGTAGGCCTAGATGTCAACTTGAAAGCCCCAAAATATCACACGGGCATGTGCCAAAAATCAAGCATGATTACTTCTCGCATAACTGATCGACGCCCCTTTGTGACTGTGGAGGTAGGACGAGGAAAGAGTGTAAAGAATATGAGAGCCTTGGTTGACTCAGGTGCAGCAACTAGTGCAGTTAGACTTTCATACTGCCAAGACCTACAATTGAACATCAAGCCCATTGAAGCCTATCTCATAGGTTTGTGAGGTGTGGAAATCCCTTGTTTGGGCGAGGTGGAACTTCCCATCTACCTTCAAGATGTTCAGTGAAAATGCCAGTATGTCACGATGAGGACCTCACAGAGCCACTTGTTTTGGGTCAAGATTGGATTTATGACCATGTAGTTAACTTGAACCTAAGAAGTCAACTTCTTCAAGTTTGGGTACAAGAACAATGCATCACATTAGCATTAGAGAATTGCATGCTCACAAATCTAGGTGTCACACATTCTCTTAGTTCTTCTAGGACTAATCCTAGCCAAAAACATGTTGTATGTGTCAAAAGCTCCATGTTCCAGAACAACTTAATTGTGGATGAACAGGCTCAAAGAAAAGCGGACTTCTCCTCTTGTGCAAAGACTAATGCTGCCACAACCACTCAACCATAAAAGCAAGCAAAACAGTACAAGACAATCACCATATGGTGGGGGATTCTTGCACAAAAGGGATTTGAGTGTTTATAGGAGAAACGAGAAAGACAAGAAGAAAGATACACAATGGAAGCCTCTGTCGATTGATTATAAGAAGACAAATACAATGGTGATGCACAATACAATCCAATGCTTCTGTGCAAAATCCCACAGAATGCTCAATCACAAAATACAAAATACCCAAGGGTCTTGTTGTTGTCGGCCTTCTCTGCACCAGACCTCCACCTTCTCCAAGCCTGCACTTGTGCACACCTTGCACCAAGCTTCCAATAAGGGGGAGGGTTGGACACCTTCTATCGACACGGTGTAGGCGCAAAAGCAACGGTCGGTAGATCAAACAAACCGCTGGAATTATAGCACACGCCAGGTGCTTGGAGCAAGCTCAAGTGCAGTGGAGGCTAAAAGACATAAATTAAACTCCATGAAAATTACATAGTTCAAATAATGATTTCTGAAAACAAAAACATGTGTTTGCGACATTGATTTCCTAAACTTATTCAATCATCACCTACGTGCTTTGATACAAGGTTCATCATTCTTTTCTCCTCTTTACTTAAGATTCTTATATATGTTTCTAAAACAAACTCGAACTCGTAAGAGAGACATGTCAAGTCAACTGCGTTCAATGTTTTTATATCAAGGTTTCATATGAAGAACGATGGAAAACCTATCGTGAGACATACGTAATGAGACATGTGGTTGAGGTTAATGATTTAGAATTTCAAAGGTTTGAAAGTCATAAAGATGATCATAGCATCTAGTGTCAATTAAGAGTTTGGTTCATACTTCTAAGCAGCATCTCTATAACAATTTATGAAAATCATCACTTTTCAAAGCGGTCATGTAGAACTATATATAAGATAAATGCTTTTCAATTAAACCAACAAAGAGAATGTCACACATTGTGGATTGAAAGCTATAATAGATGAATGTGCGTCAGGCAAAGAATCCGTTTGATTATATTTTAATCCAGTAAACCATAAGGTAACAAATCATCTAATATTGACTCAACAAGAAAGCACTACTAATTCAACAAAATATCCAATAATTCGAAAAAAGTTCTTTAAACTCAGGTTCAATGGAAGTTCAAGAGCTTATGCAAAACTCCTTTCTCATAATCTCAAACTTTTTGCAAAATCATTTCGTTTCAATATTTCTAACAATTTCACATAACATTTCACGTGAAACACAAACAAGAACTCAAGTTGGATGATGGCCATGGTCTCATAAAAGATGGAATGATTAGATCACTTTGTAAAATTTATCAAATGGGCAAGTGAGAGAAGCACAAAAGAATCTTCTTTCGTTTTGAAATGAATAGCTTCTTCTCGATAAATGTGACATTGTTTCATCCTAATTCATAGTCCATTGTTGTACTTCACAAATTTTCAATGAGTCAAGTCACCAAGCTTTCCTATTTCTAATTTTACACAACTTTAATAGTTTTAATTTATGAAATCTTGCGCTTTAGATTTTATACAAAAGTTCATTATATCATATACAAACTTGCGATATGAAAATGCTTTATGTTAGAAAGCATACATAAAAATAATAAGGCGCTGAGTATAGTGATTAGCATAATCCTTCTCTAACAAGAGTTATTACACTATGTGTTTTAATTATAAAGTTCAAAACACACGCACAAGATTCAGCTTAATCCTAATTGATCTAAAGTTTGGCGTTACAAACCTCTTTCATTTTCATAACTTAAAATTGATCTGAACTGAGCAAACTTATTGCTCGTCAGCAATCTTTCCTTCAGGCATATGTAAATCCCTTATATAAAGTCTCTGAAGACATTCAAAACCTTATGAAGAACTTGTATTAGTTGAATGGATTGAAGATATCGAGCCTTAAACTTCAATGTAAACAGGTCTGCATTCATCCGCAAACAACAAACAGAGAATACACAGATGTTAACTCGTCCGTTTTGTATGATTCATGCCCTGAAAGAACATGTTCCAAACGTTTTTATTTTCTTTTCATCACACCCTTCTCGCCTCCGATATGTGCCTGCAGCACCATTAACTTCATAGAAGATTTTATAATCATAAAAGATTCTTTCAGAGTAAAATTTATTTAACAAAAATTTGGCGCAGTGACAAATATAAACTTTTCATCAGCCATTTATTAAGTTAAATTATATGAGTTTACAAACTCAGTCACACAGAACTTAATGTCTGATACTTTTCCAAAATTTCAAAAGTAAATCAGAGATAAGTCTAAATGAAAACTTTATTTAACCTGCATCTTCAATCAGATCACATGTCAAAGCTGAGTGTAAACTTTACAATCTACTTCCACGTCCTCTGATTTTGACTACTGCTAATCCTAGCTGCGAACGGTCTTAAGAAACATGTGAACTTGAACTAAATGAATAGTGAAACAAAACTTTATAGCATAAGGTATATGTATCATAGATCAAATTTTTGCCTTTTCAAATTCCTATAAGATTTCAGAAGCGTCAAAGTACCATAAGCTCATCGTTTTCAACAGAATAGATGAAATACTGAGAGTAGGATGGAAAATTTATAACAAATTCTCCAATCATAAACTATAATAACACATAACAATCACGCTTTTCACCAGTTCCATATGATTATGCTATCATATGACGTGAAAGGTAAAAGAACTCGTGTAGAAGCTCTGGCAGCAATGAGTATGTTGTTTTCTATTTTTAAGAGAAATAATGATTATCAAAAAGCAAAACTAACCTGATCATTATCCATCTATTCAAATCAGCTACTATCATCATCAGAATGTTTAAAACTACCAGCGTCATCAGCAAGGTCAGCGGTATTGTCAACAAGAAGATTGCGTTGAGATTGATAAAGTCGATAGTCAAAAAAAAACTTCAGGACATATACATCTTCATCTTCAATCTAACTTCAGACTTTCAGCGCTTCAATAGTTATCAGAGCAGCAATAATAAGTATATTGGTCTTCTTCTTTTCCCTTCACACGGAATCAAATTTTGTATCAAATCAAATACGTTTCTCGAAATTTTCCTAAACATGTCTTCATCAGAACTGAATCATCACTGTTATATATAGAGTGAAACAAAGCATAATTCATTAATTATTCAAACGTAAATAACTTCGCAATTGTGCTCACCAGTTCAGCTCTTCATTCCTTTCATATTCATCAAAGGTAAATCATTAACATCGTGCGCAACTTCAGTGTATAATCAAAAAGCTTACATCGATCATTTTTCAGAATTGTCAGAGGATCTGATCTTGTATTCTTCAATAATTTCGAATCATGAGAGATAACCAATAAAGTGAGAGTTTCACAACATCAGAGAAACAAAGTCAATAGTCAATCAACAATCGAACTCAAGACCACGAACCAGAATAGGATTAGAACTCAAGTATTCAGCTATCGGAAAACCAATTATGAAGAGCAGTGCCGTTTGATTAACACATTACTTAGCGCCTGCGAAACCAAAATGTCAAAAGAAAAGATACTTAGACTGATATCAGCTCTTCGTAATCCATGCATGGCTTATGACAGAAGTATTACACCCAGTCCATGCTTTCACCAACAACGTTCTCAGCCGTCCATGAAGTAACCTTAGTCATGTCGGACCTCTAGCATCAAGTGACAAATACGATGGCTTCCATGAGGGTGAGCAATCGTTCTCTTTGTTCTTCCCAAAAATCTGCTGCTTCTCACTATCAAGTACAACTCAGCGCTCTTCTATTGATGATTCCCTTTCTATTATTAAATTTTTTTTGAATAATTCATTTCATTCCTATAGTCTAATTTAAGTGTTATATATTATTTACCCACATATTTTGTATTTTTGTAATATTTGGTTTTTAAAATATTCAATTTTATTAGCTCAAACGCTTACATAGATGCACGTGATAAATATTCAAAAAATAATAATACTTAACCTCATGTCCCTATCTTTATTAGATTGTCCTTGCCCACACTTCTAATACAAATACTCATTCTCTTCAATGCATACGCATACACATGGGCACATGCATTCTCATACCCATGCACACATACATATTCATATAAATACTTACTTATATACACATTCATATATGCACATATTCTAAATAACATTTTTGTTCTCATAGCCATTACCATGAAGGGTGCAAAACAAATGCAAATGGACATTAATGATAGAAGCAAAACCCCAAATGTCAAGTATTGGTTTCTGTTCGATTCTCATCTCTAACTTCTTCAGCTTGTAAATACTAAAAGAGTGAGTTTAGTCAAATTAGAAGCTTAGAAGAGTTTAGATATTGAAAGTTTTTCTTTCTTCATTTCTTATCGAAGAGGAGAGAGAGAATCTCTTTGACAACGGGCACAACTTCAATGGGGCCTTGGGATCTTTGGTTGTATGCTTAGCACTTATTTCACACTTCTTAGCCACTCTTCATGCACACCTTGCACTTCACTTCTCTGCATCACACACTGTGTGTCTCTTGCACTTCTCTCTCTTGCCTAGCTTAGCCTATGCTCACCTTGCTTAGTCCTCAAGAATAATGCCTTGCCTTGATTTGAGTGTCGGTTCACATGTGCTCCTAACTGTAAGAGTATTTTGGTGCTCACTTTGATGTCCCAAGATTGTCTCCAAAAGTGGGCAGGCAACGAATCCTTGTTTCGCCCTTTAATGACTTTAGACTAAAACAAAAATTTTAATTGGGGGGCCATACGTTCACTTCTGTGTATGTTGCCACTTCACATACCTTCACATTTTGCATTTTACTTCTTCAAATGTGCACCTAAGAGAGGGTTCACCGAAACCTTCCAAAACACTTTAAAACACTTTGAACCTTAGAGAAATTATAGAAATACCTCTGCAACCTGCAACCAATTTTCTACAATTTTACCCTTTGTGAACCAATTAATTGTGCTCTACCTTTGCACTATGACACCTGAACTTTGAACTCTTTGACTTTGCCCATGTTGACTTTGACTCGACTTTGTTGACTTTGACTGCTTTGTCTTTTACCATTTCAACTTTGACTATGGTTGACTTTGATTGTGGTTGACTTTGACCAATATGAATTTTATGGGCTCAACAGTTGCCTACCACTTAATGTGCTCTCCCAACCAAAACGAGGAGCATAGATGACACCATGACTCCTATGCTACAAAAGCTTTAAGAGGACACTTGAGAAGCTACCAAGTCCACCAGAAGCATAGAGAACAGACACCAGAGAAGAACCAAAAGTGTAAATTTTTCATGAAAAAGCAAAGAAGGGCAAAGTGAGGGTAGGAAGGAAGGGGAAGGGAGGGCTGAGGGGGCGGAGATGGATAGGCAAGGAGGGGTCAGGATGGGATTGGGCAGAAGGGTAAAGGAAGGGTGATGGGGTAGGAGTATGGGGTCTTCAGAGGGCCAAAATGATCAAACAGTAGAGCGACAGGGGGTGCATATGGAAAATTGTGAAACATAAGGTAAAACAAAGTGAGAATAGACCATGTGGACCATGTGGTTTAAAACAAATGTGATAAGTGTGCTTAAAACATATGGGTTTTGATGAACAGTCAGAGAAAACGTGGGATTTTGAAAAACTTAAGGCAAAAAATGAATTCAGAGGTGCCAAGATACATGAAAATGACCCCACTTTTGACAACAATGGCCATCCAAGGCGCGATCCAGAGCCAAAAGGTTTGAACCATGAAAAAGAAAAAAATATATTTGAACACGCATGGTTTGGAAAGCTGAAAATAAAAAAAAAAAAAAAATTAAATTAAATTAATAATTAAATAAAAATAAAATAAAATAAAAATAAAATAATCAGAATACGAAATAAAAAATAAAAAATATAAAAAATGGGGAGGGGGGCCACGGGGGGGAGGAGTTGGGGGGGTGAGGGGGAGGGGGGCTGAAGAAAGAGAGAGAGAGAGAGAGAGAGAGAGGTTTTTTTTCGAAAAAATTCATGGGGGTCCTTTTTTTTTTAAATATCTAAAATTGGAGAAAAATCCGAAAAAAATCCAAACAAATGGAAAAAAATCCAAAAAATTTCTCAAAAAATTCTCAAAAAATTCCCTATAGGTCTAGGCCAATTTCCTCACTCTAAACCACAGAGAGCTTCCTTTATTCCTCAAATTTTCCAAGAAAATGACATTTGAAAAGGATGAAAAAATGCTAGAAAAATTCTAAAAATGCTTGAAAAATTTCCCAAAAATTTCCAAAAATTGTACTTATGCCAAGGACTATGAAAGGGTTGCTAAGCAAAAATGACATGCGAAGGCTATGTACAACCTTGATAAATTTTGCAGGATCCAAGTGATCCATAAATCTTCACTTGTGTTGATGACAGGCCTTGAGGCTTGATTTGTTGACTAAGAGGAACCCCTCCATAATCTCCAATTGTATTGTACATCCTTTGTTTTGTCTTCATACTGACCCTGTGATAGGGCCACACTAAATCCTTCATTAAAATATTATCTCCTCTATACTTCATCTTTTGTATCTTTGTTTCAGCTACTTTATAACTTAATCTGCAAAATTTCATTTTTACTATTCCAGCTTCTTCATCCAATGGAACCCTCTCTTTCCAAAGTCTTGCAGGTACTCCTTCCACATTCTTGTAAATGTTGATGTATGAAACACCACAAGAACTAAGCTAAAGTGATATTAGAATACCTCCATAACCATCATTAGCTTAGAAATGCTCTAAATTTGAAACCTTTATCACTACACTTAGTGAAATCCAAAAATTTACTCTTCAAAAATCTGCGCCTTTTCTTCTAGCTTCAAATCTGATCTATACTAGCTTGATTCTTGTAAATTCTTTTGATCATTTTATAGTAGAAGTTCTTGCTAATATTAAGCAAGACATTCTAAGAAAAACTTTCAAGTAATAACTTCAGAATCTTTTGAATTCACTTCAACATTTGAACTATGTTTGAAATTTGAAAAATGACTTCATTGATTTGACATACCTTCACTATTAGACTCATTTCTCTGTGTAGACATCTTGTTTCATAGCCACGGAAAACTCTCCTACTCTGAGTAGCTTTTTCTCAACATCTCTCTTAGAAAAAACCCGACTTTTCTCTACTCACTCAAGAATTACAAATCAAGTTCTCCTCTTTTGTTTTTCAACACAAATTGACTTATATACATATGGTCTACATAGTCCTAGACTTAAACTCGTAACTCTAAAAGTTATCTATCAAAAGTAAACTCTAATTTTGCACTATACTATAAGTGTGAATTTGTCCCTTCACTTAGGCTTGATTTTCTGAGTGCTTTGCTTTCACTTCTCTTTGTCTTCCTTCTTCCTTCATATACCTTCATGTCTTTATGTCTAATTAGTGAGTGAAGCCCCAACAGCTCCCCCTCAATTACCAATTAGCATTCTTTGTCTTCTTCATATCCTTCTTCTCTTTTATTCCTACCATTTCTTTAAATCTGCTTGTCTTGACTCCATCCAAGATCTTTGTCATAATATCTGCAATCTGATCTTTTGTAGAAGTATTACACCCAGTCCATGCTTTCACCAACAACGTTCTCAGCCGTCCATGAAGTAACCTTAGTCATGTCGGACCTCTAGCATCAAGTGACAAATACGATGGCTTCCATGAGGGTGAGCACTAGCCGAATCAGCCCAATCGTTCTCTTTGTTCTTCCCAAAGATCTGCTGCTCCTCACTATCAAGTACACCTCAGCGCTCTTCTATTGATGCTCCCCTTTCTATTATTAATTTTTTTTTGAATAATTCATTTCATTCCTTTAGTCTAATTTAAGTGTTATATATTATTTACCCACATATTTTGTATTTTTGTAATATTTGGTTTTTAAAATATTCAATTTTATTAGCTCAAACGCTTACATAGATGCACGTGATAAATATTCAAAAAATAATAATACTTAACCTCATGTCCCTATCTTTAATAGATTGTCCTTGCCCACACTTCTAATACAAATACTCATTCTCTTCAATGCATACGCATACACATGGGCACATGCATTCTCATACCCATGCACACATACATATTCATATAAATACTTACTTATATACACATTCATATATGCACATATTCTAAATAACATTTTTGTTCTCATAGCCATTACCATGAAGGGTGCAAAACAAATGCAAATGGACATTAAATGATAGAAGCAAAAACCCAAATGTCAAGTATTGGTTTCTGTTCGATTCTCATCTCTAACTTCTTCAGCTTGTAAATACTAAAAGAGTGAGTTTAGTCAAATTAGAAGCTTAGAAGAGTTGAGATATAACCATATTGAAAGTTTTTCTTTCTTCATTTCTTATCAAAGAGGAGAGAGAGAATCTCTCTGACAACAACGGGCACAACTTCAATGGGGCCTTGGGATCTTTGGTTGTATGCTTAGCACTTCTTTGCACACTTCTTAGTCACTCTTCATGCACACCTTTGCACTTCACTTCTCTGCATCACACACTGTGTCTCTTGCACTTCTCTCTCTTGCCTAGCTTAGCCTATGCTCATCTTGCTTAGTCCTCAAGAATAATGCCTTGCCTTGATTTGAGTGTCGGTTCACATATGCTCCTAACTGTAAGAGTATCTTGGTGCTCACTTTGATGTCCCAAGATTGTCTCCAAAAGTGGGCAGGCAACGAATCCTTGTTTTGCCCTTTAATGAATTTAGACTAAAACAAAAATTTTAATTGGGGGGCCATACGTTCACTTCTGTGTATGTTGCCACTTCACATACCTTCACATTTTGCATTTTACTTCTTCAAATGTGCACCTAATAGAGGGTTCACCGAAACCTTCCAAAACACTTTAAAACACTTTGAACCTTAGAGAAATTATAGAAATATAACCTATGCAACCTGCAACCAATTTTCTACAATTTTACCCTTTGTGAACCAATTAATTGTGCTCTACCTGTGCACTTTGACACCTGAACTTTGAACTCTTTGACTTTGCCCATGTTGACTTTAACTCATCTTTGTTGACTTTGACTACTTTGTCTTTTACCATTTCAACTTTGACTATGGTTGACTTTGATTGTGGTTGACTTTGATCAATATGAATTTTATGGGCTCAACAGTTGCCTACCACCTAATGTGCTCTCCCAACCAAAACGAGGAGCATAGATGACACCATGACTCCTATGCTGCAAAAGCTTTAAGAGGACACTTGAGAAGCTACCAAGTCCACCAAAAACATAGAGAACAGACACCAGAGAAGAACCAAAAGTGTAAATTTTTCATGAAAAAGCAAAGGAGGGCAAAGTGAGGGTATGAAGGAAGGGGAAGGGAGGGCTGAGGGGACGGAGATGGATAGGCAAGGAGGGGTAAGGATGGGGCTGGGCAGAAGGCTAAAGGGAGGGTGATGGAGTAGGAGTATGGGGTCTTCAGAGGGCCAAAATGATCAAACAGTAGAGCGGCAGGGGGTGCATATGGGAAATTGTGAAACATAAGGTAAAACAAAGTGAGAATAGACCATGTGGTTTAAAAAAAATGTGATAAATGTGCTTAAAACACGTGGGTTTTGACCAAAAGTCAGAGAAAACATGGGATTTTGAAAAACTTAAGGCAAAAAATGAATTCAGAGGTGCCGAGATACATGAAAATGACCCCACTTTTGACAACAATGGCCATCCAAGGCGCGATCCAGAGCCAAAAGATTTGAACCATGAAAAAGAAAAAAAAATATTTGAACACGCATGGTTTGGAAAGCTGAAAATTAAAAAAATAAATAAATTCAATTAAATAAATAAATAAATAAAAATAAAATAATCAGAATACGAAATAAAAAATAAAAAATATAAAAAATGGGGAGGGGGGCCACGGGGGGGAGGAGTTGGGGGGGAGAGGGGGAGGGGGGCTGAAGAAAGAGAGAGAGAGAGAGAGAGAGAGAGAGAGAGAGAGAGAGAGAGAGAGAGAGAGAGAGAGAGAGAGAGAGGTTTTTTTTCGAAAAAATTCATGGGGGTCTTTTTTTTGAAATATCTAAAATTGGAGAAAAATCGAAAAAAAAATCCAAAGAAATGGAAAAAAATCCAAAAAAATTTTCAAAAAATTCTCATAAAAAACCCTACAGGTCTAGGCCAATTTCCTCACTCTAAACCACAGAGAGCTTCCTTTATTCCTCAAATTTTCCAAGAAAATGACATGTGAAAAGGATTAAAAAATGCTAGAAAAATTCTAAAAATGCTTGAAAAGTTTCCCAAAAAATTCCAAAAATTGTACTTATGCCAAGGACTATGAAAGGGTTGCTAAATTTGCTAAAAACTCAAAGAGAAAGCATGAAAATGGATAAAAGCTACTAAAAAGTAAGCAAAAATGACATGAGAAGGCTATGTACAACCTTGATAAATTTTGCAGGATCCAAGTGATCGATAAATCTTCGCTTGTGTTGATGACAGGCCTTGAGGCTTGATATGTTGACTAAGAGGAACCCCTCCATAATCTCCAATTGTATTGTACATCCTTTGTTTTGACTTCATACTGAACCTATGATAGGGCCACACTAAATCCTTCATTAAAATATTATCTCCTCTATACTTCATCTTTTGTATCTTTGTTTTAGCTACTTTATAACTTAATCTGCAAAATTTCATTTTTACTATTCCAGCTTCTTCATCCAATGGAACCCTCTGTTTCCAAAGACTTTCAGGTACTCCTTCCACATTCTCGTAAATGTTGATGTATGAAACACCACAAGAACTAAGCTAAAGTTATATTAGAATACCTCCATAACCATCATTAGCTTAGAAATGCTCTAAATTTGAAACCTTTATCACTACACTTAGTGAAATCCAAAAATTTACTCTTCAAAAATCTGTGCCTTTTCTTCTAGCTTCAAATCTGATCTATACTAGCTTGATTCTTGTAAATTCTTTTGATCATTTTATAGTAGAAGTTCTTGCTAATATTAAGCAAGACATTCCAAGAAAAAATTTCAAGTAATAACCTCAGAATCTTTTGAATTCACTTCAACATTCGAACTATGTTTGAAATTTGAAAAACGACTTCATTGATTTGACATACCTTCACTATTACACTCATTTCTCTGTGTACACATCTTGTTTCATAGCCATGGAAAACTCTCCTACTCTGAGTAGCTTTTCCTCAACATCTCTCTCAGAAAAAACCTGACTTTTCTCTACTCACTCAAGACTTACAAATCAATTTCTCCTCTTTTGTTTTTCAACTCAAATTGACTTATATACATATGGTCTACATAGTCCTAGACTTAAACTCGTAATTCTAAAAGTTATCTATCAAAATTAAACTCTAATTTTGCACTATATTACAAGTGTGAATTTGTTCCTTCACTTAGGCTTGATTTTTTGAGTGCTTTGCTTTCACTTCTCTTTGTCTTCCTTCTTCCTTCATATACCTTCATGTCTTTATGTCTAATTAGTGAGTGAAGCCCCAACAGATCCCCCTCAATCACTAATTAGCATTCTTTGTCTTCTTCATATCCTTCTTCTCTTTTACTCCTACCATTTCTTTGAATCTGCTTGTCTTGACTCCATCCAAGATCTTTGTCATAATATCTGCAATCTGATCTTTTGTAGAAGTGTATGCCACTTCAAGCTCCTTCTCCATTACCTTTTCTCTCAGGAAATGATATTGAATTTCTATATGCTTTGTTCTTGCATGAAATATAGGATTTGCTGCAAGATACAATGAACTACTCTTCACCTCCTTGATTCCTTCATTTGAAGTACCTGTGATTATAATATCATTTACATAAATACAAATGTAGATCATACCTTCATCTGTTCTCTTGATAAGTAAACTTACATCTGCTTTTGAACTTTGATATCCAAGATCATTAAGATACTTCACAAGTATATAATTCCAAGCTCTTGGAGCTTGCTTTAATCCATAAAGTGCTCTTCTCAATGTGCAAACATAATTTGGATACTTGTAATCTGCAAACCCTTGAGGTTGCTCCATGTAGAATTCATCTGATATATGTCCATTTAAAAATGCATTCTTTATATCCAATTGACTCAATGTCCATCGTTTTGATGCTGCAATAGCAATGATTGTCCTTATAGTTGATGTCTTTGCTACAGGACTGAATGTCTCATCATAATCTATGCTATGAGTTTGAGCATAGCCTTTAACCACCAATCTAGCTTTGTATCTGGCTATTCTTCCGTCTACATGCTTCTTTATTTTGTAAACCCATTTATTTTCAATCTCTTTCTTACCATTACGTTTTGGAACAAGTTCCCAAGTCTTCTTCTCTTCAAGTGCATTAAACTCTTCCTTCATTGCTTCTTCCCATTGTCTCTTACCTTTTGCTTCATCATAGCTTTGAGGTTCTTCATCTTCCTTAACCATGTAAGCATAGTTTTTCTGAGTCAAATAAGAAGTATCATAGGAATAACTTCTTGGTTTTTTCCTCACTAGTTGACCTTCTTTGTTCACACTCTTCATGTGTATCTGGATATACTTCTTCATCAAATCTAGGTACATCTTCAT
The DNA here is from genome assembly GCA_020310875.1 of Ceratopteris richardii. NCBI lineage: Eukaryota > Viridiplantae > Streptophyta > Polypodiopsida > Polypodiales > Pteridaceae > Ceratopteris > Ceratopteris richardii. The sequence continues at coordinate 31,778,122 of CM035420.1, read as the reverse complement.
TTCTTCTATATGATCCAACTATGGATGTGCTTCCTTGCATATGATCCTCATCTCCATCTACCTACATGTGTGGTTTACCTCTTTCACTTCTTCTTACCTCTTCTTCAAATGTTTCAAGATTACATTCTTTATCTCCATACCAACTCTTCTCTTCATCAAATGTCACATCTCAGGAAATAGTAAATTGTTTGGTTAGAGGACTCCATAGCCTATAACCCATCTGCTTTTCATCATATCCAATAAACACATATTTTTCAGCCTTTTGTTCAAGCTTATGTGTGAGTTGTGATGGTACATAAGCATAGGCAATCGATCTAAACACCTTACAATGAACAAGTTTTGGTTTCTTACCCCACCAAGCTTCATAAGGGGTCATTCCATTTAGAGCTACACATGCTAATCTATTCACAAGATATGTAGGTGTATTTATAGCCTCTACCCAAAGATGTCTAGCAAACTCAAACAAAGTTCTATTCCTTCTTTTTGCCACCCCATTATGTTGAAGTGTATACCTGCAAGTTATTTCTCTCTTGATGTCTGCTTTCCAAAGATAATCATTGAATTCTTGGGAGAAGTATTCTCCCCCTCCATTAGACCTTCACCTCTTGAGCTTTTGACATGTAACTCTCTCTGCATATGCATGAAAATGTTTGAAGGCTCCAAAAACTTTTGATCTTTCCTTCAAAACATAAATGGTTATCCATCTTGTAGCATCATCAATAAAAAGAACATAATACCTAGAACCATTGATTGATCCTTCTTTTGTTGGTCCCCATACATATGTATGTATGAGCTCTAGCAAACCATCATGTTTAAAACCTTTTCTCCGAAACGATAACCTGTGTGCCCTTCGCATCTAACAAGCTTCACATTTGTAGATCATATGTTGGCTCTTTACATTTGGTAGCCCTATTACAGATTGATTCTCCACCATGGTTTTAATTCCTTTTTCATTGAAGTGTCCTAACCTCTTATGCCAGAGGTCTAACTCTATCAATACTTCATCACCATGTGTAATCAGGGCTTGACCAACATTCCCTTGCACTTTAAGAGTAAAAGGGTCTACCTTCCTTCTTACCATAGATGATTCTATCCATCCTCTAGGTCTTCAACAAATACTCCTTCATTTGCCAATCTTACTTGAAAACCTTTCTCTACTATTTGCCATACTAGGAAGATTCTTTGGTATTGTTGGGATATACAAGACATTTGTTAGCAAATCAGCTCCACTCCTGCACTTCGCTTTTCCAACTGAATGCACATTATGTTTTGTATTGTCACCTGTTTGTACTGTGTGACTTGAAATATCTTCTTCCAATTTTGATAAAAATTATATATTACCTGACAAGTGATTTAAACAACCAGTGTCAATATAGAATACCTTGAGATCCTCCTTCTCTGATGCACTTATTGAATTCATCATCAATGTTGTGTGGTTGTCATTATGTGTATCATTTCCATAGTTGTAATAGGTCATGTTATAAGATTGATTCTAATTCCAATTTCTTCCACCACCTCTACCAAAACTTCCTCTTGAATTTTATCTTCCTCTTTGAAATTGATTATGAAACCTTCCACCTCGTCCACTACCATTATTACTTTGACTCTGACTTGATCCTTGTTGGTTATGCCAACAATCATAAGCTAAATGATTGCTCAATCCACAAATCCAGCATGTCTTCTTGTTATTGTTCTGATTACTTCTACCTCTTCCATTTCCTCGACCTTTACCTCTGCCAATACCTCTTCCTCTTGCATAATTTGCTTGAGTAGTCAGTTCTTCTTCATCCTTTGCTTTACCTTTCTCACTTTTCTTCTTATTCTTTGCATACATAGCAGAACTATGTCCTTTATCTCCATCTGACTTTAGATCTTGCTCAAATGTAAGCATCATTCCAAGCAATTGATTTAATTCTGGTACATAATGATTTAATGAAAGTTCAATTGAAAGTACAGAAGGTTTCCACCTTTCATCTCCTCTCAATCCTGCAAGCAATTGTGCTATCAACCTATGATCTTCAATATCCTCATCAATAGATTGAAGACTATCTGCCAAGCCCTTCATCTTAGTGACATAATCACTAATGCTCTGACTTTGCTTCTTTTTAAATGTGGTAAACTCTGACCACAAGATAGCCTTCCTAGCTTTAGTAGTAATTTGGAAGTGATCTTCCAAAGCATTCCATATGTCTTCAACTGTTTCTAAACCTGTGATATGCGGTAACAAATGATCTGTGATAGTGTTGTATATATAAGTCCTTGCACTTGCATCTCTCTTCTGCCATAGCTTCAAAGCTTCTAGTTCTTCTTTCCTTGGTTGACTATCATCTTCAAATGTAGGCTTTTCTTCTTCATCTATCACATATACCATTAGATCCTTACTCATAACTAAGGCTTCCATTCTCATTACCCAAGCAGGATAATTATCTCTGTCTAGTTTGTCAATAGATACATCATCTACCATAGTCTTCTTGCTTCTGTTGCAACCTATGAGTATAAGATTAAATTATGGTACCTTTTGTAGATATTTACCCTTGAGAATAAGTTCGAAGTACTCCTCTGATGTCTTCTGCTGTTAAACACCTCAGCTTTCACCTTTTCAATGAAGAACTTTTCAACTCCTCTTGTATCTGCACCTCCTTTCATTCTTGAGGACCTTTTTGCTCTGATACCACTTGTTGATGTATGAAACACCACAAGCACTAAGCTAAAGTGATATTAGAATACCTCCATAACCATTGTTAGCTTAGCAACACTCTAAATTTGAAACCTTTATCACTACACTTAGTGAAATCCAAAAATTTACTCTTCATAAATCTACACCTTTTCTTCTAACCTCAAATCTGATATGTACTAGCTTGATTCTTGTAAACTCTTTTGATCATTGCTAATAGAAGTTCTTGCTATTAAGAAAGACATTCCAAGGAAAACTTTCAAGTAATAACTTCAGAATCTTTTGAATTCACTTCAACATTTGAACTATGTCTGAAATCTAAAAAATGACTTCATCCATTTGACATACCTCCACTATTAGACTCATTTCTCTATGTACACGTCACGTTTTGCAAAGATCTTTTGGTCAATTGTAGTTTTGAAGGTAGTAGCTTCAAAATGAGCTATCACTTATGAAACACTTTACACTGTACTGTGAGATCTCACCTTAAGAAGATCAGGGAAAAGTGCACCAGAAAACTCGTAACTATCAAGTAACTTTCATACTGATATGAAATCACTTGAAAATCTTTACACAAGAGGAATTAGATCAAAGTCTTCTACACAAACATGTGTTATCTATTAGAGAAGATGTGTACAAAATGGCTTGGATTTATTCTGCTCATAGCCATGGAAAACTCTGCTACTTTGAGTAGTTCTTCATCAACATACTTTTATCTACTCACTCAAAACTTACAAATCAAGTTCTCCTCTTTTGTTTTTCAACTCAAATTGACTTATATACATACTTTCTACATACTCCTAAACTCAAACTTGTAATTCTAGAAGTTCTCTATCAAAATTAAACTCTACTTTTGCACCAAATTACAAATGTGAATTTTTCCCTTCACTTAGGGTTGATTTTCTGAGTGCTTTTCTTTCACTTCTCTTTGTCTTCCTTCTTCCTTCATATACCTTCATGTCTTTATGTCTAATTAGTGATTGAAGCCCCAACAGTAAAGCCCTGCACTTACTATCATAAAAATTGACATAACAGATGATATCCATAACAAGCTAGCCTTCATATAGAATTTTAAGTAGTCTCGTCACCGTTGCACTTAAGGGCTTTTCTTTTCTTCTCTCTTCTATGGCCTTTGACTGAGACTGTCTCACTCGAGTCAATAACCTGAATGATGTCCTCTTTTTCTTCATATGCTTCCTCTCTACTTGAGTTTGGAAAAATTCCATAGCAGGAAGATGGGTCTTTTGCATGGAGCCAAGCCAACATGTTTTCATCTTCATATAAATTTGCTCCTTCAAATAGATCTGCTTATGGGTTGTCCAACAATTTTTCTTCCATACAAATGCCAATTGTCTGCATCATGTTGGTACGTCTTTGATTGTCTGGTCCTTCTTCTAAAATATCTACTGCAACTCTTTTCCCTTGTGCTTTACCCACATTGTGTCCTTACCCCAGTCATGTAGTACATTGGCATGCCTTAACCAAGGTCTCCCAGTTAACAGAGGGAAACTTCCTTCTACCTGTGGTAGCCTTAAAAAAACAAAATACAAGTTAAAGATGGTACCTTGTATCTTGACCGGGACTCTAGGGACCACTCCCATAGGCTTTACTATGCTTTGGTCTACCAGTGTTATAGTGAAGTTTGCAGGTCTTGAAGGGTGTAGTCCAATCTTTTTCATGGTATGTTCAGGCATTAAGTTAATGCCAGAACCACCATCCACAATAACTCCTTGAAACTCATGACCCTTGATAGAGACTAATAGCCGAGGGCTCTTATAATCTGTGAGGGGTGCTTCCCCTATAATTTTATGTTTATACATAATAGTAGCCTTTGCCACTAAACTTGTTGTGGACACCTCCTCAATTATCTGCAAGAGTTCTGACCTGACTTTCCCATCCATCTTTATTAAACAAAAAATACTCACCTCCTTTTTCATGGACTTGAGTAGTCTGGAAGCTTTTGATTCCTTAAGATCATGGGCTCCAAATGACTTATCAAACTCCTCATGAACCATGTTGAATACATGTCCAATGGCATCACTGGTACTTATGAGATTTTTCTTTTTGCCTTGTGTCTGAACATGTGGTGGCTTTGTCTTCAGATGTCTCTTTGTCTTTGTCCAATCCATTAATCATTGATTCTTGACCTATTTCCACTTGAGCCTTCCCCTTGCGTCTTGTCTATACTGTAAAAGATTCAATTTCTTATAACTACACCACCTTGTAGATGGAGATAGCACATTGACTTGATCTACTATTTCTTCTTTGCGCACAAAAATCATTTGAATGTGGGGCGGAGATGAAGATGCTTGGTTCTTAGGACAACAATTAGTATAGTGGTCTATAGCTTCTAGGCATTTCCTGTAAGGAGGATCATTTTCTGGTAGAGTGCACCTACTTTGATAGTGCCCACATTCTCCACACTTGAAACAAATAATTGGCCTCCTAGGCCCATTTCCAAAGTTATCCCTCTGTCTAGGGTTGTAATTGTTACCTTGATTAGGTGCAACCGCCATCATATTAGCTGGTGGTCGGGTTCCTCCTTGTGTCCAATATGTTGTTGCAGGCATTCCTCTTGATTGATATTCTTGGCCCTTATGACCAACTTCCCTGCACAATTGGCAAGTTACACTTAACATAGGAAATTCACTTACTACATGACCTTGCTTGCTGCACATGGTACACCATAGCCCACTTTGATGCCACCCCCTTTTTCTTGTAACTCCTATCGAAGTTGAGCCAGTTCTTCTGCTTCGTCTTCCTCTTCCTTTTGTAGCTTCAATGCCTCAATCTCCCTCCTCAACTGAGTAACAGCATTCTCCTCCTCGTTGTGGGGCTTATTCCTTTTTAAGCCCTCCAGCTCTTTCCTTAGCTTGATTATTGGATCCTCCATTTGTGTAGAATAGGGTAGTTGAGAAGAAATTGCTCCATATTGTTGCCTTATTTGCTCCACTCATGTAGTTGTGTTGATGAACTCTCCTATGGAGGTTGTTGGCAACACTAATTCCTTGATTTTACATTGTGTGGTCACTGGAAGTGGCTTAACTAACCATTTCTTAATAAAGAAATCATGTGGAGGATCTGGCAGCTTAGCCATTAGTGCCTTGGCCCTAGTTACAAACTCTAAAAACTTTTCACTTAGACCTAGTCTCAAGTTTTCTAATTCCTCTGTGATTATCTCTCTAGTATTTCCATGTTGGAATTGAGTTTTGAATGCATCTTTCATTAAGTCCCAAGTGGTGAAAGGTTTTTCAGCAAACTAGCTGAACCATTTATCTGCTAACCCTTCTAATGTGGCAGGCAAGAGTATCAAAAAGACATCCTCTCTTCCCATCAAGCCTCTTGTTTTGCATAGTGCTAAAAACCTCCTAATATGCTCATCCGAATCTTCCTAAGCTAAGCCTTTGAAAGAAGGAAATTTTATATTTAATCTTAATAGTAGGGTTTCCAAATCTACCTGACTTGCCATGCTCTTTACTGATGAGGTTGACGACAGTGGACTGGAGGATCTTCTAACAGCCTTCCTTCTTGTTTCTTTGCAGGTGACCCTCAATGTTTGGAACCAGGTTGCAGTCATGAGCTGTTCATAATCCTCTTAGTTTGAGATAACTGATAAGAATATTTACCTCTTAACCCAATGAAGTAGTACTATCGCCACTTGAATAATGCTTCTCCACACTCCAATATTTCTTCTCCTATGCTCAAATCTCCTTGGAGTCCCATCAAGCATGCCAAATTTTGTTGGGGGATTCTTGTACAAAAGGGATTTGAGTGTTTATGGGAGAAAAGGGAAAGACAAGAAGAAAGATACACACTAGAAGCCTCTATCAATTGATTATAAGAAGACAAATACAATGGTGATGGAAAATACAATCAAATGCTTCTATGCAAAATCCCACAGAGTGCTCAATCACAAAATACAAAATGCCCAAGGGTCTTGTTGTTGCCGGCCTTCTCTGCACCAGACCTCCACCTTCTCCAAGCCTACACTTTTGCACACCTTGCACCAAGCTTCCAATAAGGATTAGGGTTATACACCTTCTGTCGACACGCGCACAGCTTCAATGGGGCCTTGGAATCTTTGGTTGTATGCTTAGCACTTCTCTGCACACTTCTTAGTCACTCTTCGTGCACACCTTGCACTTCACTTCTCTGTGTCGCACACTGTGTGTCTCTTGCATTTCTCTCTCTTGCCTAGCTTAGCCTATGCTTGCCTTGCTTAGTCCTCAAGAATAGTGCCTTGCCTTGATTTGAGTGCCGGTTCACATACGTTCCTAACTACAAGAGTATCTTGCTGGTCACTTTGATGTCCCAAGATTGTCTCCAAAAGTGGGTAGCCAACAAATCCTTATTTTGTCCTATAGTGACTTTGGATTAAAACAAAAATTTTAATTGGGGGGCTATGCTTTCACTTCTACGTACGTTGCCGCTTCACATACCTTCTGTAGAGGAGGTACTGGGGTATCTACTTTTAACAGGAGTATGAAGCAAGCATTCAAGTACTTCACCTACTCAAGGGAGGTTCTCCATTAGGGAAAAAAATGAACCCTGCATGGGCCTTTTGGATTAAGGAGTGATTAGTGATGGACCAATGAGAGGAGGGTGGTGGACACAGTCTATAGCCTATAAATCACTAGGCTGAAGGGGGATGAGGGGACAGGATTCCCCTATGTTCAGGTTTTGCCTCTAGAGAGAGAAAGGAATCTCGTAACTTACCTGGGCCCAAAAATTCAAAATTTTCAAAAAGTTATAAAACTCATCATAACACCATTTAATGGTCCCCCAACCACTTTTTAGGATCAAAAGTGCTATTTTTGGGTTCTAAATCAAAATCCGTGCATGAACTGAAGTGAAAAAAGTGACTTTTTAAAAAATAACTCAAAATGCAACTTTCTCCCTCCAAAACCTCCCATTTTCATACCCAGGTCCCAAAAAGGCATCTCTTTCCACTACTTTCTCTCCCTAGCATACCATTGCAGCTTCTGCATCTCCATTTCTTTCTCTATGCATCATCTTCTTTGAATTCCTACTGTCATTTCCATAGCCTGATCTCCAATGGAGAAACCTAAATCTCATAGACGTCCAAAAGATGAGGTTATCGTGATAAAATGTCACAATATCAAGGCTCCAGAAGGATTTTGGTTAGGACAGGAGTTCTGCAAAGGTGCATGGGTGTACATGCAACCCTCTGGTGTTGGTCCTCACCGTGTGAGAGATCGTGGAAACTTGGATCTTCATTGGAAAGGGAAGTTACTAGGCTTCAAAAAGCTCAAAAATGGTGAAACTGTTGCCATTGTACAACATGTGTTCACAATGTCAACCATGAAATTGGAAAACTCAAACAAAATGAGATATCCTATCAACTGTAAGTATTACTCATTGACTTTTGTCCAAATTTCAGAATATACCTAGCTAAGTTGTGTATTTTTTTGTTGTAGACATATTTCCTTCTACCTTGGTGGAAGAACAACCACTTCATAGTCTTACAGGTACTTTCCAAGCATTGCATGCAGATGTTGGGTCGATAGTCTTTCCACAAGCCCGTCCTGCTCAGCTATTATGTGAGAGAGTTTTCTTTTACACACATACATATGTTGTACCCTCTTCATCAAATGATTTTGGCAAGTTAGAGATGATTAAGGTAGATTCTCTCTTAAAGCTTGAGTGGCCGCAACCTGATGTATGGACATTAACATCTTTGAAGCATAAGATGGTGATGGACATACACAACTCTTTGAAATTTACAAGAGTTTCAAGATCTATAGGATTACACTGGTGTGTTCCTGTTCATTGTTTTGTACATTTATTTCAGATATTCACAATTCTAGAGACGTCAACAATGTTCATGTTAAAAGATATCACGTATGAGCAGGTAGAGTGTTTGCTAGGTGAAAAATGGGGACTTGTAGAAGGATGCACCAAAGGGGATAGATACATTTGTAAAACTGGTGCAACAGGCATAGGATTTCGATACTTGAAACATCGTACTTCATTGTACATTAGATTCTATTATGATCGTTGGATGTGTAAACTTGGTGAATGGATACCATTACAAAGTTCTGAGGGTGTTTTAATTTCATTTGAAATTAAGATAAATCTACCCAACAATGAAATGGAAGTTATTTCAGTAAATCATCATTGGACTCTTGCCAACGTGAGAGAACATCTAGTAATCATGGGATTTGAGGATCTGGATCAATCAAAGTTCAGAATACAAGGGCATAAGGTAAGTAGCATATGGTATTTCTTCTTTTGTTTATACAAATTCTTACACTCAAATATGTTCATTTAAAGTTTTCTATTTGTCTGCAGATTGGTAAGAGGTTGGAGGATAAAATTAAAGTCCTCCTTGAATGGAGTGTGGATGGAACTCAACTTTCATTGTCATAGCTCAAGGACTATTTGAGTGCTACAGTGTACACACACCTATGTTCCATTTATAATCCTACATCTGCAACAATGTATTTAACATGCAAGACATGTAGCATGTAAAATTTTTTGATCTCAATATGATGTACAATTTGCCAAATCTTTGGTTTTTCCAATGGCAATTTATTATAATTTTAAAGTTCTGAGAATTTTTTTTTTCTATTGTGTTGTCGTGTATCTTATTCTGGTTAATGATTCTGTTCAATCTTTTTATGAGCAAAAGTTTTTTTCTGAGAGTTCTGTGCATGATTGTTTTATTTGAAGGTATCAGTTTTAGTTTTAAAATGGGTCCCACTCACTTTAAAATTTTGAAACTACTATAAAAGCAACACTTATTCTCTCATTTCTCACTTTTGCAACCAAGAAGAGCTACAATCACTAGCAGAGTACGCACACAAGCTAGCATCACGTGCAATGGCTGCCGCATCCTCCAGTACCCTGCAACTCAAACGTCCACGTGAACTCTTCAATGAGTTCTTGGAATCAACTGAGTTCAAAGGTTAGAACCACTTGTATGACCTACTGTCTAGGGTCCCTGATCTAGACAAAACAATTCAACTGAACTCTGATGTGCTCAAGGAAATCATAGAGTTCCTTGAGTACTACATCTTGCGTTTTTCTATAGAAATACCGCCTTATGAGGGTAAATGGGTTCCATGTGACCTTCTACTCTACATACATAGAGGCGATGAAGCCTTCATGAAGCGCCTTAAGCGCTTCATGGCAATTGCGGAAACTGCTGGGCACTTACTAGATGACTCTGTGCCATTAGTAAAAAAACTTAGCAAAAAGAAGAGGATGGGTACAAAGTACCTATCCTACACTGCAACAACATATTTTATTATTAATGAGGAGCCGGAACCTACACCTGTTGAGCTCCCCAACCTTGCCACTGGGGGTTTTGTTAAGGAGAAGAATGAGCCTCAACCAGAGGCCATAAATTTTTCCAAAGAAAGCATTACAATCCACCAAGAATTCCCTGGTGGTGTTGAGGATAAACTACATGTGCAATCAAGCATGGAGGAGGCCCCCCCTTCAAATCTCAACCCCTCTGAGCCCACATTACCAGAGGTGGAACTTGAATATCTCTCCTGCATCGTTGTGGATGGAGAGGAATTTATTTTACTCCATGACATTGAGAAGGCATTCGGTCTACGTCTAGATGAATGCTTGAGTATTTTCTCCACAATGTCAGATGTTCCACTTGACAACACATCTGACATACTTGAAAAGAAGTCCATCCCACTTGGGGATTCTGTGGCAGACACCATATCAATGGTGTGTGCTGATATTTTAAATGATGACAACAATTCTACACAGAGGAGGAGTTCAGTGCAGCACAGGAGAGGATACTAAAGCAAAAAATTCCTACATCCCATGTAGCAGAGCAGAGTGGCATGGCCCACTCTAGCATTGATCTTGATGCCCCTGGAAGAGGGGAGGAAGAAGACAAGCTTCATGATGTAAGTGGTAATTGAATTAAATAAATCGATAATTTTAAGTTAACATTGTAAGAGCTTGAATTCTCATTTGTTCTTAACAGGAAGCAATTGAGCTCGACAAGTTCGCAGCAAGGTCTGGTGGGGATCGAGCTTCTCGTGGGAGTGGTGCATCCTTGGCAAACTACATCGGAAAGTTGCCAAAGGATGATTTTGTTATCATACACAAAGACTACAGTCCCGATGGGCACTTCATCACTTGGTGCTTGAAGGCCCTTAGCAAGATTTTGTGTTTATGTACAATTACCCAAGGCACTAATTGTGTCATTTTGGTTAGGAAATCCTTAGTTGTAACTACTTTAGGACTTAATTTTAGAGGAAAAGTATTAGGGCAAATAGGTATCGCCATGAGTCTTGGAATGCAAGACCCCCATGTAATATCAAGATCTGTATTGACTTACCAGCTGCCTCAATCTCTCCAAAGGAGAAAGAAAGTTGTGGAGAAATTGAAGGCAGCTGAGAAATGATGTAATGTCTTGATAATACAAACTTTTTTTTTCATCATTTGTCTAGTTCTGTATATGAATGTGCTAAAAAATTGAACTTATCTTCTCTCCACAAATTGTATCTAATTGGGGGTCTTTGTATTGTGCTTTGGTCCTCTGTATGATTATATGCTTAAAAAAGGCCAAAAAAGCCCCAGCCACAGAAACGCGGGAAACAGCCCTGCAAAATTTTTGCAAGGCTGTTTCCCGCGTTTCTGTGGCTGGGGCTTTTTTGGCCTTATCTAGTGTTTTTAGGTGCTACAATACATAGGAAACTATGTAATTTCAGATTTTCAATTGGTTTTGGTATTATCAGGACCATAAGTTTTCAGTAGGGTATAAACTCAACCTTTAGTAGCTAAAGATCTCAATTCCTATAGGGTATAACCTGTTAATACCTAGACCATTGCATCTCTACCATATGTCTTATGCTTACCAAAGACCAAATATTGCAAAAAAAACCCCAGCCACAGAAACGCGGGATTCAGCCCTGCAAAAATTTTGCAGGGCTGAATCCCGCGTTTCTGTGGCTGGGGGTTTTTTGGTATGAACAGGACATGTTGCACACCAGTATATAGAAAAGGAACATATCTAGTCATAAAACAATAGGCAAGTGCATGCATGTTTAACTGAATCCATATATAACTGACTGAAAGAGAGAGAGAGAGAGAGAGAGAGAGAGAGAGAGAGAGTGAGAGAGAAAAAAGAGACAAAGAATATAAGTCAAAACAAAATTTTCTATTATCCATTGTATTACATCGCAAAGTAGCCTATCATAGGGTATAATATACACATCATGGGTTATTTCCTCTAATTCTTCTTGCTAGCTGAATGTCCTTCGGTTGTATGGTTACTCTCTTGGCATGGATAGCACAGAGGTTAGAGTCCTCAAGCATGGAGATGAGGTAGGCCTCAGCTGCCTCTTGAAGTGCTTCAAGTGCTATCCCTTGTATTCTTAGACCTGCTTGGTAGCTTTGTAGTTCCTCTTTCACTACCCTTGCAAAAGCTCTTCGTGGTATGAGTAGTTCAACGGACTTTTGGTAGTGTCGTATCTCTGCAAAAGCCCTGCAGTGCTTCCTTCGTCTTTGTGGAGCTCTTGGGTTGGGAGGTATGTTTGGCTGGCGTTGAGGTCGACGTCGAGGTTGATAGTTTTTTTTTCTCCGATGTACACGATGTGAGGGCCCAGCTTCATCTTGCACATTTTGTTGTTGATGTGGTTGTTGACTTTGCTCTCTTTCCTCCTCTGTTGGTATTTGCCCTTGTCCTTGTGGAAGTGTCTTACCTCCATGTGTCACCCTATGGCTCGTTGGTATTTGCATATCATTCCATGGTGGTTGATTGTTGCTTTCCTCATTTTGGGATGACTCTTCGTCGCTCTCTGGTACACTCCTTCTGATCAACTTCTGTTTGGGTCTTGATTTGATGGGTGTCCTTGTTGGTGGCTCATCATCTGAAATGGCCTCTGATCGTCCTGGAGTTTAATAATCTTGTATATTGGACACTTCATTTTCTCGCACTGAATTGCTCCCAGGTGGTGTGCCATCGTGTGACACAGGCACAGATGTGCTCTGGGAACCACTTCGAGGCCTTTGGGGGGGTTGCAACCATGGTGGGCGTTGTGTCCCTAGATGAGGGCTAGGAAAGAAGACGCGATCTTTCCTTGCAGTTTGCTTGGTGCGTGCCATTCTCTTGAGTTGCAAAAAGTGTGAAATGAAGTGAGTTCTCTCTATTTATAGAGTTTTTAAAAAAACTGTTTGTTCACACTAGAACGGACAAAACCTGTTTAAAACCATACAGAATATTATATATTAAATAATAACACATTGAAATCAAGATTACAATAATCATATGTATTACCACATAATGGGAAATAGCGAATTCACTTTACTTCCAAGCTGAGCCTTCTCGTTGTCTCCTTGCATGCCACTGAGCATGATGAAGAGGACCTAACGATGACTTCCATTTCTCACTGGCAATGTTGTGTTGCATCTTTCTTGCAAGTTTTGCCAATTTTGAATCCCTAAGTCGTTCCACAAAAAACTTTCTCGAGAATGTAGTGCGGTAAAACCAATTAAACATCTCCTCCATGTAGTTTGATTGCATTGGGCCACCACCATGTCGGGTGTTTTTGAAGTAGACACCCCTCGCTTTGTAGTGTGACTTTTCCATTCCTTGGGTACTGAAAATCTCTAATGACCCATATCGATGCATGAAAAAAGCTCCATGTGCAAACAAAATATGCTAAAAATTGTTAAGTACATTGGAAAAAGGTAAGTGCAATGAACACTTGTAGAAGAAAATTACACTTACAATGTAGTGTGTTATATTGCTCTCTCCCCAACATTGAATGAAACACTTGGTGAACTCCACTAATGTTTCTTGAAACATTTGACGTTGAATAGCACTAGACCTAGTCAGACCCATTAAGCCTACAACCTTATCAAAGCTCGACCAAACTTTCTTTCTCTTACTACAAAGATCAACTTGAGAGTCATTGTCTGTTGTGATCATGCATAGGTCTTTCCACAGCTCATAACGTTCATTATTTTGAGTGCTAGTACCTCTTCTAAAAAAATGTCTTGCTTTATTCCCTGTCATTGACACTTGTTGCAAGCTATCTTGAGATTCTCCAACTTTCTTAACAACTAGGGTTACATTTCCACCATGACAACCAATTGAATTAAGAAGTTCCTCCAATTTCTTTATAGCTTGAATAGATTTATCAACTGGCTTCATGGCAAATGCGTATTCTATATGGAGCTTCAATAGTCTATCAAAAATTCTCATGAAGGCATGCAAGGTGCAAAAGTGGACATTGACTAAAGGGAATGGAATAATGGGATTCCAATCCTTATCTGACATGTCACGATTAGGTGTACCTAACATGGGACACCTCATTAAAGGTGTATCCCATTCAGCAGATGGAGTTGCATCTGTGTCATCAACTAAATCATCTATGTTGTTTTGTTTTCTCTTTGTTCGTTTATAACCTCGTGTACAATATGGACAAGGATAGAGAGTAGATGCACCTTGTTTGCACCCTAACATGCATTTGATAGTCTTTAAGTCTCCACCTAAGTGCCACTCTACTTCAAAATCACCAAGGCTTTCTACATTGATTTTGGCACCATGAATTTGAGAAGTTATCACCTCTGTGATCCATGGGATCCTATTGAAAATCCATGTAAGAACATCATTGGATTCTTTAGGTACTTCAATAGCACCTAACCACCATATATCTTTCTCTGATTGGACACTATATGTAAAGTGATGGGTAGATTCTTCACTATCATCAATAATAGCATGGGCCATAGCTTCGTTCATGAGTGTCACACTAAGTCTCTCCATACGGCGTCCCTTTATGATTTGACATTCGTCTAGCTTCAATACAAACTTGAGTTTGGAACCACAATCTACATCAAATAACAAACATTATATTATTAAAAATACTATGAATGTCATTATCAAAACAATGGATATACCTTGAAGTGTGGATTTGTAAAATTTAACCATTTCCTTTTGGAGCCTCTCCAAATTGACAAATATGTTGTTGTACTTTGTGTAGATGAATCCCTGTCTAGATGTGTTTTTCAACTCTTTCTTTGATGTAGATGAATGATAAATGGATGCAGGCATAACAACTTCTATATGCAGGTAATTGCCAAGAGTATTGGCTACATGCTCATTGGTTATCTTCTTCCTCACAGATACCTTGTAAGGGCATGGAAAAATGCTCTGGAAAATACCTTTGTTTTGTAGAGCCTGCTTCAAAAGATTGTACAATGCAGTGTACGCTCTAGTACTAACACCTGCTTCATCACATACCATCTGTACCTCACTAGGACTAATAATATCTTCTAAGTTGCCTGCAAAATCTTTAATCACTTGGGTTTTGATGTGATTTCCTATTGGTGACTCCAAGATCATAAGCACATGTTTGTTGCTAAGACAAGAATTCAGAAACTTCAATTGATCCTCCATTGTTGAGGAAGCACTCTCATCTTCAACAAATGACCTGCACAATAAGAATCTCAATCTAAAAGTCTTTTAACATAACTAAACAAAGGAAATACATACCTAAGTGCATAAACACGTCGCTTCCGTGCTCCACCACCAGTTGAAAGAGCTTGAAAGGATGATAATGGTCGTTTCCTAAATCTCATCCCAAGTGGAGTCTCTTTTAGTTGTGTAAGATTGGCTTTCGAATTTGTAATTGTGCTCTCCTTTTCTTCCACATCTTGTTTGAGTCTATTATTGTGCTCATCCAAAGATTTGATAGCACTTTCTAAAGTGTGTATAGCACTCTCTAAACTGTGTATCTTGAAATGGTTGTGATGACATTGTTGCATCCAATAATTTGCTATAGATGTAGAATGGTTAGACAATCGCTTGCAATAGCCTAGGAGTCCATCTTCACCGGAACCAAGGAATTGTAGAAATGTGGAGATAGTATGGAATCTAGGATGAACATTAGCCATTGGATCCAAGGGATACAAAGCACCATGGACCCAAAGATCAATATTCTTCTCTCCAGCTGCACGTCGTGCATTTTGAGAATCTATGTCATTGCTACCTCTAGTTGTTGGTGCAAATTCTGTAGGAACACGAACATGTACACTCTTTGAGTGAGGAGCACGCGCTGGTGCTGGTGTCATGTTCATAATACATGTGAGCACCCGATGTTCCAAAACTCCAGCACCGAATGGGAAGAAGCACACAGATGGCTGGAATGGCTAGTACAGTAGCTATGTGCAAGAAAAAAAGTGTGTTTTGGTATGTGGATAGGTCAAAATGACTTTTTTCAGTATGTTAGAGGGAAAATGAGTTTTTTTTCAAAAATTCATGTTTTGGGGCAACCAAAGTTACGAGTTTGATGATGTGGCACTTAACTTTTGGAGGGATTTTGAAAAGTATGTTTTTAAAGTATTTTTTATAAAAATAAGTCTAAAAAAATTAAGTTCTGACATATACATAAAAGTATGGGCCATTTTGAATAAAGAATAGCTGAAAAAGAGACTTTTTCAGAAAACTCATTTTTTTATTCATAAAGATGGACGGATTTGATAAGGTGGAAAGTGGTTTTTCTCTCTCTCTATGTGCAGAAGAGAGAGAAGGTCCTAGCTCAGCCTAAAAAAAAGCCTACTTCAGCCTACCAAAAAGTGCTCTATTAAATGCACTTTGTCCCCTTAACAAAGAACAAGATTAAGCTTAATCCCTAAAAATTAGGAATCCTTACAAGGCCCATGCAGGGTTCACTTTTTTTCCTAATGCCTTAGGGAAATATACCCTTTAACACTTCTGTGAGCAGGCAGATATCAATGATTGCACAGAGTTGGGAATACTCCAAAAAATATTAATGACAAAATGACAATAATGGAAGACCATCCACTCCTTAGTTCGAATCAGATGATTACAACATAGACCAAAGAGATGCTCAAAAGTTCATGCTCTGGGATAACATGCCACTCCAGAAGTAAACAACATCAATACAAGGGATTCATCCAATCCGTTCAATGGACACAGCTAGATGCAGATTAGCACTAATCAATACAAAGTTTGAAGAATTTCTCTAAGGAAAAGAGCATAAAAAATACCACTGACTCACACTGAAAGACAAACGAGGCCACTCTCTTCACACTATAGTGCTATTAGCCCTCCACTGGGAAGCTCGCGCTCTGTATCTGCACCACAGAGTGAATTCCTACAGTAGGCTTGTAACCCCAGAGTGCAAAGAGAGGACCCTTGTACGCATGTAAGTATATGTGTGTATCTGAATGTATCCCAAATGAACACAAGTCCATTGCTTTTATAGGCTCCAATAGGCCAAGAGGGCCTTGCCGATTCCTCACGTCCACTGATCATGCGCCGGTTGATTGCCCAAGATTGGAGGGGTAAATCAAATTTGCCACAAGTCTTGAATTGGGTTCCCAAAAATAGGCAGTTGTCATGAATGGTTGGCGGCAACAGACATTTCTCCACTTCCACTTTTACCACTTCCACTTTTACTGCTACTTTTGCATGCAATCTGAGATCCTCATGTTCTATCGTTCGTGCTATTTGAATGATCCTGAGAAGAACCTTCCTTACATAATTTTCTATACTTGCTTGTGACCCTTACATTTGATGAATGGTGATGCCTCAAATCACATATACTGGTTCCCGAATTCTTCATAAGCATCCAACGACCTCCAATTAGTGTTCTCATGTGATAGCTTTCAAGATTTGCATATTCCCCTCAGCTTCACAAGAAAAATGCCAGCATAACATATGTGGGTGTCTCTTATACATTGGCAAATTCAAACATCTATGAGATGAGCCTCTAACTTATTTTTGATGCACAACTCCTGATGCAAGGTCCTTCAACATCTAGAATGTGTTGCGAACATTTGTTTTATGTAGGGTACAAGTTTCAAATTATGTAAATCCCTTTGGGAAGTCTTCAAATACTTCAAGAAGGCTCATATTATCCATAAAATGTGGCAAAAATACCACGTGAGTTCTAGAACATGGTGAGTCAAATTAGTGAGTCACAAGGGAGCTGCAGTGGTGTCCTAGTGGAAGGTCGATGTGGCTAGTTCTCAAAGTCCATCAATACTTTGCTTATTTGAGCACTTGAGTCATGTAATACCTCCACCCAAGTGTCTACCACGAATTTAGTTGTATTAGGAAGGTTTTAGAAGAGTTTCCCATGCTATAAAAAGAGGAGAAAAGTCGTGATCTTGTGGGATGTCCAAGAGAGTCATATGTGTATCTCTATGCTATTGTAGTTTTGTATGCAGAGATTGCAGAGCTTGTATCTCCCTCATTATATATCCAAATTACATGTTTGATAGCTCATTTGAAAGCTCTTACTATCTACTTTCTTCTCGAAAATTTTCATGATCATTGGATTTGTGAGATGAGAGCAGCACTCTCTGCAAGTAGTATGTTTTCTCTGGTTTTACCCCCTGCTGAAGGTCTCCATTAAACCTGAAACTTGTAGAGGTCATATCTCTAAATCATGTGTTCTTTGGCTTGTTAGAAAGCTCTCTAAGCCTACTTGTATTCTGGAAATCATGTATCCAAATCATGTGTTCTTTGGCTTGTTAGAAAGCTCTCTAAGCCTACTTGTATTCTGGAAAGTTTAAAATCCATTGGAGTTGTGAGTTAAGAGCAGTAGTCTCTGCAAGTGATATATGTCCTCGGGTTCATCTCTGTTTCAAGGTCTCCATTAAAGCTGCATATTGTAGAGGTCATAGCGCATTGTGTATTTATCCGTTTGAGGTGTTCTATAGCTTGTTGGAAAGCTCTTAGAGTTTAGTTTATGTATGTGAAATAGTTTTGGAAAATTCTAAGTGAATAAAGAGCAATTTTCTCTGCAAGAAAACTGGTCTGTGCATACAAGTTTGTGAAAAAGTCAACTAGGTCCTATTGGGTTTCACCTACTTCTAGCTGTACTTTGGAAATCAATAAATTCCAACATTGGTATCAGAGAAAGTACTTGGAGGCTTGGAGAAGGTTATCATACCTTGATGAAGAATTTGAAGCTATCAAAGAAGCAGTTCATCATCAACACTACACAAAGATAGAAGGAGATCGCAAGGAGGCATCTCAAGAAACATCCAAGCAAAGAAAGGTGCACATACCTCATTTACAAGGTAAATAGTATATTTCTTCTCATCACACACATTGGAAAGAAGGCTTAAAGGAGGAAGCTTAGAATTTGTATTATGGGGAGACCAACATGCACAAATAGAGAAGCTTGATAAGACCAATTATCAAGCATGGAAGTTTAGAATCACAGCGTACTTGCAAGGTAGAGGCTTGTATGGTTTGATTGATGGCACAGATATTAAACCCACATTACCAGAGGACCCAAATCAGCATCAATTGAGGGAATTTAGGCTTTGGAATGAGAGAGACAAAAGGGTTATATTCATTTTATCACAAAATATTCAAGATTCAATGGTAGGGCACATACAAGATCTAGACACAAGTAGAGATGTTTGGCTTGCATTGGAAAGGTTGTATGCTACAGGTACAAGAGCAAGGAAGATTCAACTCAAAAATGAGTTGAATAACATAAAGAAAGATACAAGGACATCGATCAATGATTACATATTGAAAGTTAAAGAGATTGCAGATCAACTAGGATCAATTCAAGCTCATGTGGAGGACGACGACTTGGTTGCACATACTCTCAACGGACTCAAAGATGATGAGAGATGGAAATCCTTCATTACTTCAGTTTATGTCAGAGGAGAATTACCAGATTTTGATCAACTTATTGCCCTCATGGTCACGGAGGAGATGAATCTAAATGGTTCTACTTCAAATTAAAAAGGATCTCAAGGACAAGCTCTTTATGTAGGATCATCAAGAGGTGGAAACAGAGGTAGAAGAGGTTCAAATAGAGGTCGAGGAAGAAGGAGCGATGATCAAGAGACTTCAAGTGGCTTCTTCAACACAAGAGGAAGAGGAAGATCAAGTGCTAGAGGTACGAGAGGCTACTACAACTACAATCAAAGACAAAGGAGTGAAGACAAGAACAATTGCTATATATGTGGAAGGTATGGACACTATGCCAAAGATTGTTATCAAAATGAAAATAATCAAGGTGGTAATCGAAGAGGAGGCTATTCAAGAAGAAGTAAACAACAAGGAAATTATGCAGCTGAAGGTAAAAGTGATGATTATGATTCTCTTTTTATGATGAATGTTGAAACTAAGATGAATTGCAATAGCGATGTATGGTATGTAGATAGTGGCTGTTCTAATCACATGTCTCATGATGCTTCATGGTTTTCAAATATGCATAATCCATCATGTAAAGGTCATGTTGAAACAGGAGATGATACAACACATAAGATCATGCAGGTTGGAGATGTTGTTATGCAGGATAAGAGCAAGACAAATTGCTTGAAGGATGTACTTTATGTACCAACGATCACTAAGAATTTGATGTCGGTTGGTCAAATGGTAGAAAAAGTTCTACAAGTGAGATTTAATCATGCAGGTTGCTTCATTGAGGATCCAAAGCAAAGGAGGTTGATTGCCAAGGGTCAAAAACAAGGTAGATTGTTTACATTCAAGGTAAACCCTAATCATACAAATTATTTCTCTTATGGTATGCATAGAATAGCAGAACTTGATCTGTGGCACAAAAGGATTGGACACATGAATATACACAGGTTAAAGGAGCTATCAAAGAAGAGGATTGTTGAAGGATTACCTGATCTTACTAAGCAACATATGATGCATCTTTGCGAAGCATGTCAAATGGGTAAGCAGAGTAGACAACCTTTCAAGCATTCAAGCTATGTAAGTGATGGTTTGCTAGATCTCATACACACAGATGTGTGGGGACCTACTAAAGAGGTATCCTTGGTTGGTAATAAGTACTATGTATCATTCATTTATGATCATAGTAGAATGACATTTGTGTATTTCATTAAACATAAGAGTGAGGTCTTTGATTGTTTCAAGAAGTTCAAATCATATGTCGAAAAGCAAACAGGAAGGTATATTAAGAAGCTAAGATCTGATGGAGGGGGAGAGTATTTCTCTCAAGCTTTTACTGATTTTTTGTATGATGAAGGTATCAAAAGAGAAGTTACATGTAGGTATGCTCCACAACAAAATGGAGTCGCAGAAAGAAGAAACAGAATCATAGCAGAAGCATCTAGAAGCATGCTTAATGATATGTGTTTGCCTAATTATTTTTGGACTGAAGCTGTTAGCACAAGTGTTTACATTATGAATAGAGTTCCGACCGCTGGACTTCATCATTTGACACCATATGAGGTATGGCATGGAAGGAAACCAAGTGTAAGTCATTTGAAAGTATTTGGTTGTGTATGTTATGTACATGTACCTAGTGAGGTGAGATCTAAACTTGATGCGAAATCAGAAAAATGTATATTTATTGGTTATGCAGATACTCAAAGAGGATATAGATGCTATAATCCTCATACCAATAAGGTTGTTGTGTCAAGAGATGTAAACTTTGATGAATCGCTTTCATGGTATGCAGATAAAAATTGTTTGCAGGTCATGGATGAAAATGAAGAAGGTGTGGTTGAAGGAGATGAATGCATAGTTTAGCCATCAGGAAGTTTAAATAATGAAAGGAGTGGTTTGGATGAAGAAAGAGGATCACCTTTCAATGAAAGATTAAGGCAAGAGTCACCTCCAAGTGTTAAAAGTAAAGGTAAACTCAAACTTGTTGAAGTTAATGATGAAGGAGAGGAAATTAGTGATGTATGTGAGTATGGAGAATCATCAAAGGTTCCTAATAAGAAAGGAAGAGCATCTACATTGGAGGTAAGAAGAACTTCAAGAGTGAGTAAGCAACCTCAAAGGTATACTTATGAATCTTTCATGAATACTCATTATGCTTTTGTGACTAAAGTTGAACATGAAAATGAACCCACATGTTATGATGAGGCAAAAGGAGATGAAAAGTGGGAGAAAGCAATGAGAGAAGAAATGGAAGCACTACAGGATAAGAAGACTTGGAATTTAGTTCCAAAGACACCAAAGCAAAAGGTAATTGGATGCAAATGGGTTTTTAAGATTAAAAGAAATAGTGATGGTAGTGTGTCAAGATATAAGGCTAGACTTGTAGCAAAAGGATATAATCAAACTCAAGGAGTGGACTATGATGAAACATTTAGTCTAGTAGCAGACATGGCAACGGTAAGAACTTTGTTGGCTTTAGCTGCAAGTAAAAGGTGGAATATATATCAAATCGATATAAAGAATGCCTTACTTAATGGTGACTTAAATGAAGAAGTGTATATGTCACAACCAGATGGTTATGTGGATGCAAAATGTCCTAATCATGTATGCAGGTTAAAGAAGGCATTGTATGGTCTTAAGCAGGCGCCAAGGGCATTGAATGCAAGGTTGGTAAAGTATCTTATGTTGCAAGGATACACAGCGAGTCATGCTGATCCTTCACTTTATGTAAAACATGTAGATGACATGTGTGTCTATGTATGCATTTATGTGGATGACTTGTTGATTACAGGGAATGATGCAAAAGAAATTGATGAGATAAAAGGTAATTTGGGAAAGGAATTTAAAATTTCAGATCTTGGTTTGCTTAGATACTTTCTTGGGATTGAAATAGTGTATAGCAATGAAGGTATGTGGTTGATACAGAGAAAGTATATATGTGATATGCTGAAAAGGTTTGGTATGCAGGAATGTAAATTTGTTTCTACTCCAATGGAATGTAATGTAAAGTTGAGTGCAAAGGAAGGTGATGAGTTGCATGATATGAATGTATATAGATCCATGGTAGGATCTTTTATTTATGCAACAAAAACTAGACCTGATATATGCTATGTAGTGGGAGTATTGTCACAGTTTATGCATGAACCTAGAGTACCTCATACGCATGCAGCGAAAAGAGTGCTTAGGTATTTGAAAGGTACCATGAATGAAGGATTATTTTATAGTCATGATGCTAATCTAACTCTTAAAGTCTTTAGTGATGCAGATTGGGCTGGAAGCAAAGATGACAGAAGATCCACAAGTGGATATGTGGTAATAGCAGGAAACAAGGCATTAACATGGAGTTCAAAGAAACAGCCTACAGTTGCTTTATCTTCTACAGAGGCTAAGTATAGAGGTTTAGCATTGGCTACTACTGAGGTTATGTGGTTTAAAAAGTTGTTTCATGACTTGAATGTGCAGGTTGATGTACCACTGATATATGGGGATAACTTGAGCAGCATTCATATGACCTCAAATCCTATTTTTCATGCTAGAATAAAGCATATAGAAGTTCACTATCATTATGTTTGAGAGAAGGCCATGAATAATGAAGTGCAGGTTTCTTTTATTGGAACAAAGGATCAAGTTGCAGATATCTTCACCAAATCCTTGGATGGACCAAAGCTTCAAAGATTCAACTATATTCTTGGCATGAAGGAAATACCCTTTGAAACTTGAGGGGGAGAATGTTGCGAACATTTGTTTTATGTAGGGTACAAATTTCAAATTATGTAAATACCTTTGGGAAGTCTTCAAATACTTCAAGAAGGCTCATATTATTCATAAAATGTAGCAAAAATACCACGTGAGTTCTAGAACATGGTGAGTCAAATTAGTGAGTCACAAGGGAGCTGCAGTGGTGTCCTAGTGGAAGGTCGATGTGGCTAGTTCTCAAAGTCCATCAATACTTTGCTTATTTGAGCACTTGAGTCATGTAATACCTCCACCCAAGTGTGTACCACAAATTTAGTTGTATTATGAAGGTTTTAGAAGAGTTTCCCATGCTATAAAAAGAGGAGAAAAGTCATGATCTTGTGGGATGTCCAAGAGAGTCATATGTGTATCTCTATGCTATTGTAGTTTTGTATGCAGAGATTGCAGAGCTTGTATCTCCCTCATTATATATCCAAATTACTTGTTTGATAGCTCATTTGAAAGCTCTTACTATCTACTATCTTCTTGTAATTTTCATAATCATTGGATTTGTGAGCTGAGAGCAGCACTCTGCACGTAGTATGTGTTCTCTGGTTTTACCCCCTGCTGAAGGTCTCCATTAAAGCTCAAACTTGTAGAGGTCATATCTCCTTGTGTATATATCGAAAGCATGTGTTCTTTGGGTTCTTACAAAGCTCTCTACGCCTACTTGTATTCTGGAAAGTTTCAAATTCATTGGAGTTGTGAGTTAAGAGCAGTAGTCTCTACAAGTGATGTATGTCCTCGGGTTCATCTCTATTTCAAGGTCTCCATTAAAACTGCATATTGCAGAGGTCATAGCACATTGTGTATTTATCCGTTTGAGGTGTTCTATAGCTTGTTGGAAAGCTCTTAGAGTCTAGTTTATGTGTGTGAAACAATTTTGGAAAATTCGAAGTGAGTAAAGAGCAATTTGCTCTGCAAGAAAACTGGTCTCTGCATACAAGTTTGTGAAAAAGTCAACTAAGTCCTGTTGGGTTTCACCTACTTCTAGCTGTACTTTGGAAATCAATAAATTCCAACAGAATGGAGCCCTTGGTGAGGATTGGGGGGTAAGCGGGGGGCTGAGGGGAGGGTGGTGAGGGGTCAGCGGGGAGAGTGGAGGCAGGGGAAGAGAGAGAGAGAGAGAGAGAGAGAGAGAGAGAGAGAGAGAGAGAGAGAGAGAGAGAGAGAGAGAGAGAGAGAGAGAGAGAGAGAGAGAGAGAGAGAGGGTATGCTGGGGGGTTCAGAGGAGGGTGGTGAGGGGTCAGCGAGGGGCCGAGGGGAGGGTGGTGAGGGGTCAGCGGGGGGCTGAGGGGAGGGTGGTGAGGGGTCAGTGGGGGCTGAGGGGAGGGTGGTGAGGGGTCAGCGGGGAGAGTGGGGGCGGGGAGAGAGAGAGAGAGAGAGAGAGAGAGAGAGAGAGAGAGAGAGAGAGAGAGAGAGAGAGAGAGAGAGAGAGAGAGAGAGAGAGAGAGAGAGAGAGAGAGAGAGAGAGAGAGAGAGAGAAGGAGAGGGGGAGTACGAGGGGGGGGGCTGAGAGGAGGGTGGTGAGGGATCAGCGAGGGGCTGAGGGGAGGGTGGTGAGGGGTCAGCGGAGGGCTGAGGGGGATGGTGGTGAGGGGTCAGCGGGGGGCTAAGGGGAGGGTGGTGAGGGGTCAGCGGGGGGCTGAGGGGAGGGTGGTGAGGGGTCAGTGGGGGGCTGAGGGGAGGGTGGTGAGGGGTTAGTGGGGGGCTGAGGGGAGAGTGGTGAGGGTACGTGGGGGGCATAGGGGAGGGTGGTGAGGGGTCAGCGAAGGGTTGAGGGGGAGGGTGGCAAGGGATCAGCGGGGAGAGTGGGGCAGGGAAAGAGAGAGAGAGAGAGAGGGGGACGGGGGAAGGGGCACGCGGGGAGCAGGGTCAGCAGGCTAAGGAGGAAGAGGGGGCAGGGTTAGCGAGCCTGAGGGGGAAGGAGGGGGGCGGGGTCAGTAGGGGCTGAGGGGGAAGGAGGGGGCGGGGACAACACTGTCAATGGGGAAAAAGAGAGAGAGAGAGAGAGAGAGAGAGAGAGAGAGAGAGAGAGAGAGAGAGAGAGAGAGAGAGAGAGAGAGAGAGAGAGAGAGAGAGAGAGAGAGAGAGAGAGAGGAGAGAGAGAGAGAGAAGGGGAGGGGCACAAGGGGGGTGGGGTCAGCAAGCTGAGGGGGAAGAGGGGGCGGGGTCAGCAGGGTTGAGGGGGGAAGGAGGGCGGGCGGGGTCAGCGGGGGTTGAGGGGGAAGGAGGGGGCGGGGTCAGGGGGGGCTGAGGGGGAAGGAGGGGGCGGGGTCAACGGGGTCAGGGGAGAGAGAGAGAGAGAGAGAGAGAGAGAGAGAGGAAAGAGAGAGAGAGAGAAGGGGAGAAGCATGCGAGGGGCCGAGTCAGCAGGGTAAGGGGGAAGAGGGAGTAGGGTCAGCGGGGCTGAGGGGGAAGGAGGGGGGCAGGGTCAGCGGGGCTGAGGGGGAAGGAGGGGGCGGGGTCGCGGAGAGAGAGAGAGAGAGAGAGAGAGAGAGAGAGAGAGAGAGAGAGAGAGAGAGAGAGAGAGAGAGAGAGAGAGAGAGAGAGAGAGAGAGAGAGAGAGAGAGAGAGAGAGAGAGAGAGAGAGAGAGAGAGAGAGAGAGAGAGAGAGAGAGAGAGAGAGAGAGATAGAGAGAGAGAGAGAGACAGAGAGAGAGAGGGGGGGAGGGGCACACGGGGGCGGGGTCAGCGAGCTGAGGGGGAAGAGGGGGCAGGGTTAGCGGGGCTAAGGCGGAAGGAGGGGGCGCGATCAGGGGGGTCAGCAAGGAGAGAGAGAGAGGGGGGGGGGGTTGTGGGGCTACGGAGGAGGGAGGGGGTCGAGGGAGCTGGAGTTGTGCAGGGAGCGAGGGGAAAATGAGAGACAGAGAAGGAGGGGGTGGCATACGCAGGCGCTATAGACCCCCACATCAAATCTTTGCACTGTATCGGTGCAATTTCTCTCTTATTCTGCTTATTTTCAATGAGATCTAAATAAACTGCAGTTCACTGAATGAATTACGGTATGTACAGTGAATGAAGTGCTTCCATTTTGACTTAATTCAGGTAATTCTTCACCCTGGAGATATTGACCAGGGGTATCTTCTTACCCTGCAAATCCTCAAGATGAACTGCTCCATGAGGTAGCACTTTTACCACTTTGTAAGTTCCTATCCATTTGGGAGCCAATTTGGTTGAAATTGTTGGGACTTGATGCACTAAAACCATGGATCCTTCCTATACATCATTGGACCTCAGATACCTGTCATGCAGTCTCTTGCGTTCTTCCTGCGTTACGTGAAGTTTTTGCATTGCTCCTTCTCTTAATTCTTCTAATGCTACCAATCTCCTAATTGGGGGCTCAACCCCAATGGTCCTAACACCAACTTCTTTTTTGATAATAAATTTGAATGGTGCTAACGCCTCTTTTCCATATATTAAGCGAAATGGACTCTCCCTAGTGGTTCCCCTCTTTGTAGTTCTGAAGGCCCAAATTACACAGATCAATGCTTGTGGCCAAAAGCTTTGATGATCAAAAGATAATTTGTGCAGCAACCCGATCAAAATCTTATTGGAGCTCTCTGCTTGGCCATTTGCCCTTGGATAGTAGGCACAAGATTTTTTATGGAAGATCATGTACCTGTCAAATATAAATTGGAGCAGCTGATTTACAAAATGTGTGCCTCTATCACTAGGGATTTCCAGCGGGCAACCAAATCTTGAGAAAATACGTTTATACAAGAACTTAGCTACTATTAACGTCGTAGAGTCTATAGTAGCTTTAGTCTCTATCCATTTAGTTGCATAACATGTGGCCATCAAAATATAATTCTTACCCCCAGGTTGACCAGTTGGACTAATAGGTCTTATGAAATCAAGACCCCATCGTTCGAATGGGAGCCATCATGTAGATATGACTAATGGTTGGAAATTCAACCTGGTTGGCGTAGGAGCACACCTCTGGCAGATGTGGCATTCTTTAGCAAACTTAATCGCATCCTTGTAAATATGAGGTCACCATAGTCCTTTGTGGATGATCCTATGGGTCAATTCTTCCCCCTTTAGATGTCCTTCACTGTGTGCAGCCTCTAGCAAAAGATTGCCCTCTTCTGGATGAACACACTTTCTCATGATATCATCCTGACAGTATTTATATGAATTTCCATTTATAAGTGAATATGCTTTGGCATTCAGGAGCAATCTTCTTTTTTCTATAGGTGTCAAGTGTTCTGGGAGTTTTCTAGTAGTGAGAAAATGGAGAATTCCATCATACCAATCAGTCTGAATTGTCACTAGGAAGAGATTACTATCCACCAGTTCATCATTAATACATGTTGCCTTCTTGCTCATTGCAGTCCTAGACACTTGATCTGCCACGTAGTGCTCCCTTCCTGGCTTAATGTGAATATCAAAGTTGAATTCTTGAAAGAGGAGTAACCATCTCCAAATCCTTCCATCTACTCTAGGCTTGTTTATCAAGTACTTCAAGGGCTGATGGTCAGATATGACTATAAAATGTACACTGAGAAGGTAATGCCAAAACTTCAGAAGAGCAAATACAATAGCCAAGCCTTCCCTCTCGGTCATATTGTAGTTCGTTTCTGTCTGGGTGAGTAGTCTGTTGGCATAGGAGATAGGTCTATCAACCTTGTGTGATGATGGTTGAGCTAGAACTGCACCAATAGCATGAAGGTTGGCATCTGTATGCACATGAAACTCCAATGACTAGTTAGGAACACTTAAAAGTGGAGCAGTACATAACCTCAATTTTAGTTCATAAAATGCTTTCTCAGCTTCAGCACTCCATGAGAAAGGGAACCTTTTTACTGGTAAGCCTTGATAATGGCTTAGCTATTTCTGAATACATTCGTATAAATCTTCTATGGTATCCTGCATGACCCAAAAAACTTTGCACTTCCTTTGGGCTTTGTGGAATAGGCATGGGAAGGATAGCAGTAACCTTCGTAGGATCCACCGTTATCCCTTCAGTAGATACTATGTGACCGAGAAGAGTGCCCTTAGTGACCAAAAAGTGGCATTTAGTAGGATTTAACTTCAAACCTGTTCTAAGACATTGCTCAAAGATTTCTTTTAGATTTTCCAAATGGTCATGGAAATCTTGAACTGCTGCTCTTCTATCTGTGCCTGAAAATACTGAAAAGTCATCCATGAAAATGCGTAGAAAGGTTGTCAACCATTTGCCCAATATTAGATACATTGTTCTATTAAATGAAGTTGGTGCATTCTTCAAACCAAAAGCCATGCGGGTATAAACATAAGTGCCCCATGGAGTAACAAAGGTTGTTTTGTCCCTATCATGAGGATGGATCACTATCTGATTGTAGCCACTAAAAACATCCAAGAAGTTATACAAAGTGTGACCAGCTACTTCCTCAAGTACTTGCTCTGAAAAGGGTTGAGGAAATCCATCTTGAACAGTCACTTTATTTAAGGCATGAAAATCAATGCAAACTCTTATTTGTCCACTATTTTTCTTGGGTACAATAACCATAGAAGAAAGCCACCTGGAATGTTCTACTGGAACAATTATACCTGCTTCTTCTAGTTTTGTAACTTCCAACTTTACCGCCTCTGCATATTTTGGATTGAGTCGATACGGCCTACTTCTTGCAGTCGCGGCTCCCTCAACTAAGGGTATTCTGTGTAATCCAAGCTCCTCTGGTATCCCTAGTAGATCTTTGTAGGACCATGCGAAAAAGTAAAGAAGTTTCCTTCTATAGTAAAGGAGTATAATGCCATAGCCAGGAGGCCAAGTGGACTACTTGAGGGTTCTCTTCATCCCCGAGATTTATTTCTTGAACCAGTGTTTCAAGTCTAGTCTTGTTTGAGAAATCAAGGAAGATCTTCTCTACACTCAGGCTCATAACTTTCCATCCCGAGTAATTCTATATTTTTTGCCTCTTCAAAGTTTGTAGCAAACTCTCATTCTCCAACTCCTTGTGAACTTCATGGCCTTTTCCTGTAACTCCTTCATCTTCAACTTCTTCCTCCAACACTCTGCACTTTCCATCATCCAGTTCAATAATGTATCTTCTTCTTGGGGTAGAGAGGGCATTACCTACGTGTCCACAGTATACCCAGTAGTTTTCCCTGAGTCAAATCCTTCTTCCAAATGCAGGTGTGTTTGGCTATCAGTGCTAGTTGAAATCCATAGTTTGTTTTTCCCCCAATCTTGCAAAGCTTTTGCTTGCCTGAGCCAAGGTCTCCCCAGAAGTAAAGGATAGGAAGTCTCCTGTGGAAGTGCAATAACAACAAAATCCAACACAAACTGGCAACCCTATACTATCATCCATACCTTTTCAATAATGCCAAGAGGTGCAACCCGATGTTGATCTGCTAGTGTAACTGTGAATGGTGCCATCTTGGTGGGGTTCAAATTTAGTTTCTTCATTGTAAAATCTAGCATCAAATTGTTACCAGAGCCTCCATCTATGATCACACCTGTGAGAGCTTCATCCTTTATACAAACAGATAATCTTGAGCTTTAGTAGTCTGCCGAGGGTGTAGGGGGAAAATCAACCATGAAACCATCTATATTGGGTGATTGGATCAAGTGAGCAGAGTGTATAATCTTCAATAACTCAATTCTTATTTTTGAATCCATCCTTATAAGTTCGGACAGACTAACCTTGTGATGAATACCTTTCAAGATCTATTCAATGTTTACCTCATGAATGTCTTCTTGCAGACTTGTTGGTTGGTCCCTTAGAGAAGTAGCCATCCTTTCATAAGCTCCTAATATTTCTACTTGGCCCTTACATCGAACCTTCTTTTCCTCCTCTTTATCCTGGAATCCTTGTTGTTCCTCTCTACCGATTGTTGCTGCTTGTCTGGCTCCAGTCATCATGGGCATTGCAGAGGATGAAACAGCATAAGACTAGGTGGTCATACCTTCTTCTTGTGGAGAGACTGCAATCATGTGGATTGGAGCAGGACGGCTTCTTGGGCAGTCTTTGGTATAGTGATCCTTGGCCTTTGGACAATGCTGACAAGGAGGTGCATCTTCTGGAAGGGAACACCTATTTTGCATATGGCCATACTCACCACAGCAATAACACATCAATGGTCTATTATATCTAGGCTTTGTCGTACAATTTTCTTCTCTATTAGGTGCATTTGAAGTACTAGCATAATATGAATCCAAAGCTTGAGGGTTACCTTGTTGCTGTGTACCTTTGAGGTAGTAACAGTCTCTAGCTTCATGACCATCCTTTCCGCAAAATTGACAGCTTACATTGTTAGGGCAATTAGCATTGGAATGTCCATTGTTTTTACATATTGTACACCAAATCTACCTTCTTATATCCGGAGTGGTCCGCAAATCTTCTAACTCACGGCGAAGTTGGGCTACTTCATCATTAGTGCGACGCAGTGGTGGCAAGACCTTCTCTTCTTGCTGATTTTATTGCATTCTCCCAATAGGGCCTAGTTCTGCAGCATAATTCGAGTGTGTATCCCCTTCAAAATGTTACCTAGCTTCTTCAATGCATGATGTTGCTGCAACAAAATCATTGAGGGTTGCATCCAATCTAAGAGACTCACGTAGCTTCTACTGAGATGACTTGGGCAGAGCTTTTTCTATCCATTTTTTAACCAAGAAGTCACCTAGAGCATGTGGAAGACGTGCAACAAGTGCTTTTGTCCTAGTGTGAAGTTCATGGAACGATTCACCTGGTCTCAGCCTTAAGTTCTCTAGCTGATCTAGACCTCTTTCGAAGGAGTCACTTGGTCGAAATGTCTGTGAGAATGCCATCTTCAAAGCCTCCCATGTAGCAAAATGGCCATCTGCATATTGACTATACCATTTGTCTGCAAGGCCTTCCAATGTGGATGGGAAGATTGCCAACATTGCATCCTCTCTATTCTGCAAACCTCCTCCACGACATAAGGAGATGAACCTCCTCACATGATCATCAGCATCCTCATAAGCTTGTCCCTTGAAGGTAGGGAACTTGATATTGAGTCTAGAGAGTAAATGAGAAAGATCCTCCATTGGCATTGGTGTTTCCTCTCACGTATCTGAGGAGAAGTCTAAGGTTCTCCTATGCTTTTCTTTTGACAAAGGTGTTGCACCCAAATCAATAGATAAATTCAAGGAGGGTAGAGGGGAGCTAGGTTCACTAGTCGAAGATATAGCTGACTTATTAAGGCTCCTTCGTACACAAAGAGACTCCTTATCTGCTCGCGTATGGGTCATGTACTTACTTGCAAATGCAATAGGGCAAAACCACTAAAAGAAGGACTATTTACTATCCTCAGGGCCTCTCACAGAAATGCAGGGTCCCACCGGGGGTGCCAAACTGTAGAGGAGGTACTGGGGTATCTACTTTTAACAGGAGTATGCAGCAAGCATTCCAATACTTCACCTACTCAAGGGAGGTTCTCCTTAGGCAAATATACCCTTTAACACTTCTGTGAGCAGGCAGATATCAATGATTGCATAGAGTTGGGAATACTCAAGAAAATATTAATGACAAAATGACAATAATGGAAGACCATCCACTCCTTAGTTCGAATCAGATGATTACAACATAGGCCAAAGAGATGCTCAAAAGTTCATGCTCTAGGCTAACATGCCACTCCAGAACTAAACAACATCAATACAAGGGATTCATCTAATCGGTTCAATGGAAACAGCTAGATGCAGATTAGCACTGATCAATACAAAGTTCGAAGAATTTCTCTAAGGAAAAGAGCATAAAAAATACCACTGACTCACACTGAAAGACAAAGCCAGGCCACTCTCTTCCTACAGTAGGCTTGTAACCCAGAGTGCAAAGAGAGGACTCCTGTACGCATGTAAGTATATGTGTGTATCTGAATGTATCCCAAATGAACACAAGTCCATTGTTTTTATAGGCTCCAATAGGCAAAGAGAGCCTTGCCGATTCCTCACGTCCACTGATCATATGTCGGTTGATTGCCCAAGATTGGAGGGGTAAATCAAATTTGCCACAAGTCTTGAATTGGGTCCCCAAAAATAGGCAGTCGTCATCAACAGTTGGTGGCAACAGACATTTCTCCACTTCCACTTTTACCACGTCCACTTTTACTACCACTTTTGCATGCAATCTGAGATCCTCATGTTGTACCGCCCATGATATTTGAATGATCGTGAGAAGCACGTTCCTTACATAATTTTCTATACTTGCTTATGACCCTTACATTTGATGAATGGTGATGCTTCAACTCACATATACTGGTTCCCCAATTCTTGATAAGCATCCAACAACCTCCAATTAGTGTTGTCATCTGATAGCTTTCAAGATTTGCATATTCCCCTCAGCTTCACAAGAAAAATGCCACGATAACATATGTGGGTGTCTCTTGTACATTGGAAAATTCAAACATCTATGAGTTGAGCCTCTAACTTGGAGCATTATGATCCGGAGTATTTCAGAAGAAATTTTGATGCACAGCTCCTGATGAAAGGTCCTTCAACATCTAGAATGGAGCCCTTGGTGAGGATTGGGAGGTAAGCGGGGGGCTGAGGGGAGGGTGTTGAGGGATCAGCAGGGAGAGAGAGAGAGAGAGAGAGAGAGAGAGAGAGAGAGAGAGAGAGAGAGAGAGAGAGAGAGAGAGAGAGAGAGACAGATAGAGAGGTACACTAGGGGTTGACAGGAGGGTGGTGAGGGGTCAGGGGGGGGCCGAGGGTAGGGTGGTGAGGGGTCAGCGGGGGGCTGAGGGGAGGGTGGTGAGGGGTCAGTGGGGGGCTGAGGGGAGGGTGGTGAGGAGTCAGCGGGGAGAGTGGGGATGGGGAGAGACAGAGAGAGAGAGAGAGAGGGAGAGAGAGAGAGAGAGAGAAGGAGAGGGGGGGTACGCGGGGGGCTGAGGGGAGGGTGGTGAGGGGTCAACGGGGCCTGAGGGGAGGGTGGTGAGGGTGAGTAGAGGGCTGAGGGGGAGGGTGGTGAGGGGTCAGCGGGGAGCTGAGGGGAGGGTGGTGAGGGGTCAGCAGGGGGCTGAGAGGAGGGTGGTGAGGGGTCAGTGGGGGGCTGAGGGGAGGGTAGTGAGGGGTATGCGGGGGGCTGAGGGGAGGGTGGTGAGAGGTCAGCGGAGGGTTGAGGAGGAGGGTGGCGAGGGGTCAGCGGGGAGAGTGGGGGCGGGGAAAGAGAGATTGAGAGAGAGAGAGAGAGGGGAGGGGCACGCGGGGAGCGGGGTCAGGGGGCTGAGGGGGAAGAGGGGCGGGGTCAGCAGGGCTGAGGGGGAAGGAGGGGGGCGGGGTCAGCAGGGGCTGAGGGGGAAGAAGGGGGCGGGGTCAGCGGGGAAAGAGAGAGAGTGAGAGAGAGAGAGAGAGAAGAGAGAGAGAGAGCGAAGGGGAGGGGCACGCGAGAGGCGAGGTCAGCGAGTTGAGGGGGAAGAGGGGGCGGGGTCAGCGGGGCTGAGAGGGAAGGAGGGGGGGCGGGGTCAGCGGGGGCTGAGGGGGAAGGAGGGGGCAGGGTCAGCGGGATCAGTAGGGAAAGAGAGAGAGAGAGAGAGAGAGAGAGAGAGAGAGAGAGAGAGAGAGAGAGAGAGAGAGAGAGAGAGAGAGAGAGGAGAGAGAGAGAGAGAGAGAGAGAGAGAGAGAGAGAGAGAGAGAGAGAGAGAAGGGGAGGGGCACGCCGGGGGGCAGGGTCGGCGGGCTCAAGGGGAAGAGGGGGCGGGGTCAGCGGGGCTGAGGGGGAAGGAGGGGGGCGGGGCAGCGGGGCTGAGGGGCTGAGGGGCTGAGGGGGAAGGAGTGGGCGGGATCAGTGGGGTCAGTGGGGAAAGAGAGAGAGAGAGAGAGAGAGAGAGAGAGAGAGAGAGAGAGAGAGAGAGAGAGAGAGAGAGAGAGAGAGAGAGAGAGAGAGAGAGAGAGAGAGAGAGAGAGAGAGAGAGAGAGAGAGAGAGAGAGGGGTGGGATCAGCGGGGCTGAGGGAGAAGGAGGGGGCAGGGTCAGCGGGATCAACGGGGAAAGAGAGAGAGAGAGAGAGAGAGAGAGAGAGAGAGAGAGAGAGAGAGAGAGAGAGAGAGAGAGAGAGAGAGAGAGAGAGAGAGAGAGAGAGAGAGAGAGAGAGAGAGAGAGAGAGAGAGAGAGAGAGAGAGAGAGAGAGAGAGAGAGAGAGAGAGAGAGAGAGAGAGAGAGAGAGAGAGAGAGAAAAGGGGGGTTGTCGGGCTACGGAGGAGGGAGGGGGTCGAGGGAGCTGGAGTTGTGCGGGGGGCGAGGGGAAAATGAGAGATAGAGAAGGAGGGGGTGGCATACACAGGTGCTACACCTTCACATTTTGCCTTTTCTTTCTTCAAATGTGCACCTAAGAGAGGGCGTGAACCTTCCAAAACACTTTAAAACACTTTGAACCTTAGAGAAATTACAGAAATACCTCTGCAACCTGCCACTAATTTTTTGCAATTTTACACTTTGTGAACCAATTAATTGTGCACTACCTGTGCACTTTGACACCTGAACTTGAACTCTTTGACTTTGCCCATGTTGAATTTGACCTTGATCTTGTTGACTTTGACTACTTTGACTTTGACTATGGTTGACTTTGGCCAATATGACTTTTATGGGCTCAACATCATATCAAATAGACAAAGAGCATTCAAGATGAAGGAAGTTTTGGGCATGAAGAAAATCTGGGTACGAAAAGGAGAGCAACCACCAGCCTTGCCAGAACAATGCCCATCGAGGCAATCCAACCATGGGAAGAAAAGAACCAAGCAACTAAGATCTGCTCAACGAGAAGGTCTCGGACAAATTTGGGTACCAAAAAAATTAGTTGCAGCTCAACAAGGGCAACTACACATGTGGGTTTCCAAAGAACTCTTACATGCACAAAGGCTTAGGCTCCCTACCATGCAAAAGGTCTCAAAAAAGAAACCAAGGAGAGAAAAGGGTAAGAGCCGAGTAGAAAGACCAAAAGAAGATGCACTCAACTTTTCGACAATAGTAAGAAGACAAGTAACAAGGATATGGGTTTGGAAGCTAAAAGCTCCAGTAGCACCTACAAAAACGAAGCGCCAATCAAGAGGGATAAAAAATTCAAGCAACCATCCACAGATGAAGAAGCCAAAGTTGATCTCTACGCAGTCGAACACTCTTCTCAAATGGATCCCTAAAGGGAGAAACGGCCAATTTTCATTTCACCATCGACTCTGCAAATCATTTCAAGATCCACTGGCGACCTCCAACAAAGACTGCATCAATGTCCACCAGCAACCTTGAAGCCTTGATGAGCAACAACCATGTGCCTTTGGCATAACCTTGTTTTTTGCACCATTTAGGTCATGCATTTCCAAAGTATGCATTATTATAGGGCCACATTACATGGTCGTGCATAGACACAATTGAGAAATCCTAGGCACATGAGATACAATTTCCACATGTAAAATATTTTCTTGATACTAACCTCTTTGTTCTTGTTTTCTTTCGGCACATTTAAAGATGTATTTATTTCAAATACATCTACTATCTCATGATATCTTAAAGGATTAGGATTTGTAACGAACCTCAATATGATTATATATGTGGTTTCCAGTCATACTTCTTTCTTTTTGGATTCAATTTTCTAAGTGTTTTCAGATGGATCAGTATGTAGGTACAAGGCAAGATTAGTTGCCAAAGGATGAACTCATGGTACTATGAGGAAACATTATTATGTTGCAAAGATGACTACAATCAGGACATTGATAAGTGTAGATGCTGCAAGGAATTGGAGACTCCTCCAACTTGATGTGAAAAATGCATTCTTAAATGGTTGGATAAGTGAAGAGGTATACATGTCACAACCACCAGGTTTCAAAAACCCTAATCATCCGATCATATCTTCAAGATCAAGGATTCAGAGCAAGCAACTCAGATCCTTCTCTATTCATCAAAAGGGATCACAATGAGGTTATCTATCTATGTGTATATATAGATGATATTATTGTGACAGGTGATTATCTAAATGGCATTCAAAGGATCAAGAGACACATGCAAGAGGAGTTCAAAATCAATGACTTAGGCGAGATCAAATATTTCCTAGGTATGCAGGTGATATACACAGATGAAGGAATGTATTTGACTTAGAGAACATACATTCAGGATCTTCTTCTCAAGTTCAAAATGGAGAACACTAAACCTGCAGGTACACCTTTGGAGATGAATCATAAACTTAGTGTTTATGAAGGTGAGAAAATTGAAGACATTAAAGAGTATCAAAGCTTGGTAGGTAGCTTGATATATGCTACTCATACAAGGGCAGACATCTCATATAGTGTGGGAGTGCTTAGTCCGTTCATGCACTCACCGAGAAGACCACACATGGATGCGGCTAAGAGAGTACTTAAGTATCTCAAAGGTACAATCAACGAAGGTATACTCTATCCTTACTCTTCAGATTTGGATATCAAAATCTATTCAGATGCAAATTGGGCAGGAGCTAGGGATGATAGAAAAAGTACATATCGTTACTTAGCATTTGCAGGTTCAAAGCTAGTGTCATGGAGTTCCAAGAAGCAACCAACAGTTGCTTTATCTTCAATTGAAGTAGAGTACAAAGGCTTGACCATAGCAACTCAAGAGGCAATATGGTTAAAAGCATTGTATACAGATTTTTGGTCACTATGGGCATTTGAAGTTCATTGTCTCTTCCATAAATAATAAGTTTTTGAGCTAGTCGACCCCTAAACCTATCTGTCTTGTATCGACTCATTCTCCTTGAGGCTCCAAAGTAAATATTGTGTTTCTTTGCACTTATCGCATGCCTATAAGGTATATTTGAGTCTCGATAAGCTAAAGGGATGGTCTTCTACCAGTTAGCTTGACCAAACTTCGTCGCTTTGAAACGCATTTTTCTACCTTCTACAAGCTTCTCCAAGTTCTTTCATTTTTTTCCCCCTACGTAGCCATCTTCTTTTCTAGGCGTGTGCCGATGTGCCATCCCTCCTTTTTGTCTGAACAGCTCTCTTCTCTAATGGGCTACAATAGTTTAATGTCCCGTCACCTCCTACATCTACAACAGCATCTGCACCATTCCGTACTACCTTTTTTGCCATCTCCGTCGCATGAGATGGACCTTGTTTCCACACTTGAAATCAAAAAACCACAAGAAACCAAAAATAATGATGTTCTTCCACGTGCACTGTGCTCTTGCCTTCGAGAGCTTTCAGGCCCTTGAATTATAAGCTCGAATTTCAGATCGCAACCACATCCACATCCTCTTAAACTATGCAACCTCCAGATGCGCCAACACCAATCTTTTTGCCTGCAAGAATTTATGAATTCCAAAGAAACCCATGTGCATGGGTTAGAAGCATATGTGCTTATGCACGGCCATGTAATGGGCCCTATACATGCATACTTGGAATGCATCAAAAGACGCAATGGTGCATAGGCAAGATATCAAGCATCTGATGACGAGGTTTCTTCACTCAAAATCAAATGGAATTTTGATCATGCATCTTCAAATCAGCTTATGTGCAATTAGATGTGCATCTATGAGCTTTAAAAATTTTGTGCATATATACATTCATGCATGCATACTTAAGATGCATCGATTCTCAATTATGGTGCAAGTATGGAAGCAATTTTCAAGGTTTCTAAAGAGAGAAGCTCGCTCCTCATAGCTTTTCTCACAAAGGTAATTACTCTCTTTTGTCAAACCTGCTCATAACTCTTTCCTACCCTCATTCATGGAATTTACAAATCACTTTCATGTGCAAGTGAACGTGCATCTAGGGGATTTAAAAAAACATGTGCTCTTTTGAACTTAAAATATGCTTTATTTATGTGCAATGCAACTCAAAGATGGTGCAAGAGATAAAAGTTAAAAGAGGGGGACTAATGAAAAAGACTTTTACAACTTTGTTATTTGGTCATCATCTCCATTGTCTTCACTTGATCATTCCTTGGACTCATAAAACTAATCAAAAGATGAGAAGCATTAAATCCAAATAACCATATATACACATGCAATCCATGAAAGAACTTCACGAAAATCTATCTATAATAAAACATGAACTAGCAACTCAAAAGTAGTTGCCTTTCGCACGATCCAATGAAACTCAAGATCTTCAATTGATTCCCAATCATCTGCACCTATACTCATAGATATCAGCAACATCATATTCAATAACATGATTTGAAAAAAATTCATTCATTCTAACACTAGGTGCATTTGCTTGGTTTGAATTAAATTCAAAATTTTCATCCCACGTACATTCACTTTGTGAAGACAATTTATTCAATACATCTAACTGTTCACACTCAAAATCATGCAAACCCAAACAGGCATACATCAAATCAACAAACTCATCTTGAGCTATAAGATTTTCATGCATTCCCATTGAAAATAGCTCTCCGCAATCAATCAAACTCAAACATTCATCACACTCATCATCATTAGACACCTTTTTACACATATTCTCCTCTACATCAACATCATCTCTCTCACCCCCTCCTACTTCCTCAGTACTAGTGAGAATTTTCTCAACTAGTGATTCAATGTCCAATTCCCCATCTTCCTCTTTGTGGAAAGCCTTGGCACTTGTTTTATTAACTTCTTCAAAACTTAGATCACTCAAGTTTTCAACATCACTAGATTCTTGTTTATTCGCTTCAGAAGATGTGCTTTGACCATATTCTTCATATATTTTCTCGATCATCGACTCTTGGTCAAGTGCATCCTCACATACGAATCCTTCTACAGCTATAGTTGAGTCAACTAATTCTTCATTTGATTCATAGTGACTAAATCTAGCCTCTTCAATGGAGTCATAAATTTCTACCTTTTCATACTCATCCTCACTCGATACAGATCCTTCATCAGATTTATCAACATTTCATGCTCAATCTAATCCTCATATGAACTCAACTCAGTATGATTGTTATTGGCATACATATCATTGCATGGAGCAATTGAGGACTTATTTTCATCCTTCCTATGATCGATCTCATACCCCTCTTTGTGGAGTGTGGCATCATCTACATATATATCACTCTCTAGAACTCCAATTAGTGGCTTATCCTCTATCGTATAAGTAGGATCATTGTCATGCATCTCAAGACATATATCTAATGTAGTATCACTCAGAGGAATATCAAAAATTTGATCTGTAATTGAGTTATCCTCATGACGAGCATCGCATTCATCATGGTTGGCATGCATATCGCTATTTAGAGAACTACTTATTGACATCTGCTTGATCTTGACATCGTTTCTGTTGACATCATTTCTATTGATAATTTCTTCATGTTCATCTTGAGACATTATAGATATCTTTGGCTTTTTCATTATTGTATATCTTGGTTTAACATTTATATAATTACTTCCTATGAGATGTGAGGAGTTTGTTGGACCAGAAGAAGCTTAATATTGATTTCTTGTTTGAGTATCTTGATTTTTTTATTTGATTTGTTTTTTAATTAATTGGTGTTTGTTTAGCTTCTCCCAACTCCTTTACTCCTTCCCTCATTAGGATTTGTACTTTTGGCAGATTTAAAGATATATTTATTTCAAAGATATTTATTGTCTCCTTACATCTTAAGGGATTAGGATTTGTATCATTTATTATTATTGGTTCTTTTTTACGAACCTCAATGTGATTATATATGTGGTTTCTAGTCATACTTCTTTTTTTTTCGACCTGATTTTCTAAGCGTTTTTGAGTTTGCACATTATTCTCAAGGTTTGGCATGCATGAAATATGTGCATCGGCTATATCCGCATCAAGTTCCACTTTCCAATCATTTTGGAATTTCTCAAATATTTGCTTCTTTCTAGCATATCTTGTTATAGCATCATGAACAAGTGTCCAATCCTCTGTGAGCCCCGATTCGGAGTCTAGGTCTTGCAAAAATAAAATTAGTTCCTATCGGGCTCTAGCATCTATTCCCTTTAGGAATAAGAACACCCTTTCATGAATTATACATCTCTGGTCATACTCGGACATATCTTCGAATTGCTTCTCAAACTCTTTTTTTAACTTTTAGGATCGGTCGGTTCTTGGGTATATGAACCCATCTTAGGAAGGACTTACGAGTCACTTTGTCTACGTCCTCCAGCATGAACTGCTTGAGGAGCATCGATTTGTATTGCGACCATGTCATATGGTTTATTTGCATGAGTTGGTCGCGTACACTATATTCACACACATAGGCAAAGTTTTCGC
This sequence comes from Ceratopteris richardii, assembly GCA_020310875.1. NCBI lineage: Eukaryota > Viridiplantae > Streptophyta > Polypodiopsida > Polypodiales > Pteridaceae > Ceratopteris > Ceratopteris richardii. Next base: position 31,737,968 of record CM035420.1, on the reverse strand, counting down.
ATAATTCCATATCCTTCATTGGATTCAATCCCACACCTACGTACTTCGCCTCGAGTCCATATTCTTTGCAGAACCTAGATATATTTTTACCATTGAAAAACCGGCATCACTTTACTAATCGCTCATGGAGCGACTGGATGGCTTTTTGACGCCTATTCTCTTGCTGAAAGCGTATGAACTGAGTTAAAAGGTCATCCATATTCAATGTGCTAAATTCTTCAAGTTTTAGTCGTCAACTCGATTAATCAAGTTGCAAGGTCTATATTTTACTCACCCCCTCCTTTCACGTCGGGTTCACCAAGTATGTCGGGAGGGGGAGGGGGGGTTTCGTGGAGAGGAGGAAGATTGAAGGAATATGGGTACCTGTGGGTGTCGTGCTTATGTGCGGATTCTACCGGTCAAAATAGCACATGAATGGCACAAAGTATATTTATTGTTTCCAAGATTCATTCTTGAATGCACACCTAGACAACAAGTTTACTCATCCACTTGTAATGAGCCACACGTAACATAAAACATCTATGTCTTGTTTTCATTTGAAATATTCGAACAAAACTTATTAAGCTGCCAAGAAGCTTATGTCATCCAATAAATCTAAATAAATTTGAGTCTATTCTCGAAATCTGCAATTCATAGTCCTAAGTGCATGTTTAACGTAATCCAAAGAGATATCCTACTTTAGAAGAGAAAGACTATGTGAACAGTAGCAACCACTTTAAATTTCTCTTTGGATTCAGAACTCATGTACTTTATCTAATGAATTCCATGGATATGAGCGCATGAATCCCCTTTGCATAAAAACATGCTATGTCTCCTCATCAGCTGACTTAAATTCTTGAAGTTTTTGTGATTGCTTTCACTAAGTATGTACTACTCTTCTACGCAGAGCTTTCTTTTTCGGTAACTTCATTTCGAGTAAATAATTTTTTATGTTCTTTCTAAAGTAAACTAAAATACGTACATATAATTCTTTGTACCTTATCCAATGCACAAATTTGATATAATTTAACCGGATATTATGTGAGAACAGTGCAAAACGACAAAATCATCACGCACACTTGAAGATGACTAAGTAGTATCGAAAGTAAACCTGTGACAAAAGCAATACCAACACAACATAATAAATTGATTCAACATTCCAGAGTCAAAACGTTTTCAAGTATTTAATATTGGGCCTAAAATCAAGCGAACAAGATAACTTTACTGAATAGCAAATAATAATGTTATTTGTAAAGAGAAAATGCATCTTTTCTATGTCAGCGCAATATGAGAATTCGTGATTCATAAACAAAAACTTGTGAAAGGCAAGCAATGTATACCCTAAGTCATTAAACATCAAGTACTTAACTCCAAAACGTTATTCAAAGAATTATTGAAGAACTCATTGTGAATATTGATATCTGTCTCTCTCATCCAGCTGTACAACAAATTAAAGTACCTGACTGAGCGCTACTCTGGTTGCACATGATTAGCTTTCTTCACTTCTCCGCTGCTCTAAATCCTCTCAGCAATTCATGATTAGCATGCCGAAAAGATGTTGTTTTTAATAATCTCCTTCACTAATTGTTCATGTGCTTTCAACCAAAGAAGTAGAGCAGGAATCCCTGGTGGAATTATAACAAAAAAAACCAACAAATACGATCAGCTTCAAACAGATGGATGCCCTTAAGCGCCTTGTGTTACTGCCTTTATCATTCACAAAATCATCTGAAAGGTCCTTTCTAGGTCCGATGTCAATGGATGAGCACTCAGAGAGAGCTAAATCAGTAGCGGATACCCGTTAAGGCTCCTTGGCACTCCAGTGCAATCCAAAACATGTAGTACAGCTACATCCTTGCCTCATATTGTTGACCTGCGCCATTTGTGGGTCTGTTGCAGCTACAGGTAAGAAACCTCCATAACGATTGCTGAAAGGGACCCCCTATTTCTGCATGCAGTCGATCGGCATGGTGCCTATTGCATAAATCATCCACTATGAATGCCATCGATTTTCTCCGTGAAAGCCCCATTACGACTTAATGAGATTTCTACGTCAGAATTTGTTCGTGTTATCTTCATAATAAGGTATCCTAAATCGATGTCTACATTATCTACAGGGTTGTAAGAGTTTGGATATTCCGGATTATGCACGTAGGGAAAAATTAAGCTGGCGTCGTTTCACCTTGATGAGCATCCCAAGGAGAGCGAGAGGGAAGAAAAAAAGCGGACCCTTCTTTCTCGCACACAGTGAGAAATGAAATATTTCAGGGATGGGAGCTTTAATTCGACTGCGTAATAAGATAAAACCCACTCAGAGTGCTAGAAGGAACTTAAAACGGAGATGAGAAAAACTCGATCTACATTGCAGATCGGTGAAAAAGAAACTGCGATGAAACTCCTTTAATCCCGTCAAGTCAAGAACGCTGTCGACTGAGGGATGATAATGTCAAACTTCTAGTGCGATGAAACTGAGGGATGACTTGCACTGGGACAGTAGAAGTCACACTTCTAGTGGGATCTACTAGTAGACCAATCACATTGATAGGAGGGATATGAGGTTCTCCTTCTCGCAATCTTGACAAAAGCTTTGAATTGTCACAAATTGGGGCTGCATTGGTGCAAGCATGGGACAATCACGAATGAAGCGATTACCTTGGCATTTGCAGCATGTCCCTCTAGGTGCTTGGGGCCTCATCTATCTAGGTTGGGGCCTCGAATTAGGATTTTTGCACATGACATTCGTATATTCAGGCTCCCCACTAGATTTACTATGATCTTCGTAATAGTATGTTTTAGTATGCTCAGGTGATTGCATATAGTAGGACTATGGACTATCAATATGAGTCGAGTCAAAGATTTGATCATTCAGGTCACTCTCTGAAAGCAATGGTAAGATTGGCACTAAGGCTCTATTCAGATTTTCTTCTGTAGCTGCATATTTCACTGGGATCACATTGGATGGAGGTGGAGGTTGTTGTACTAGCATTGGTTGAGGACTTTGTTGATCTTGGTATGGTGCACGGTAGGGTTGCTAAGACCTAGCATAATGTTGGGGTGGGTACTGGTTTTGGTATCTTCCTTGTTGAGGATATGGCTGTGGATATTTTTCCTAACTACTTGCTTGTTATATGGGTAGTGTTGTTGTTGGAACAAACCAATCACAAATTGATGATTACAAAGACCTAGAAGCAAGTCTATGATCAGTTTGAAGTTCAAGAAGTCATTTGAGAAAGTGAAGAGATCTCAGAAGTGAAGCTTGTATACATATGTACATTACAGTTGGAAATTCTTGTAATTTGAGTATAGACAATCCTTAGGGTGATAAGGAGTAATGTAATAGATATGGGATAAGTCTAGAACCATATGTATATAAGTCAATGATGTAAAGAAATACATGTGAGATTCATTAGAAGCTAAGTGTCATCAAGGTAGATGTGTAGAGAGTAATCTTTACGAGTTAGTGTAGGAACTTTCTCTGATTTCTCTTAGTCTGATCATGTGGATCAGAAATCCTTTTTTACACATCTAATCTAGAAGTTAATGAAGCTATGTTCAAAGTTTCATGATCTAATTCCTTTCCTGCTATGAGTATGAGCATTAGGAACATTTGTATGTAAAGTCTGCAGAAAGACTTCTCAGAGTCGCGCACTTTTCTGTGTCAATGTTTTGCTTAGATCTTAGTGTACAGTGTAAAGTTTTTCATAAGTGAGCACACTAAATCTAAGTTAGAAGATAAGGAAGCTATGGCTAAAAGCATTTAGCAAAATGGGATTTGTGCTGTGAGAAATCAACTTAAGAAGTTGACCATGTCAAAGTCCCCATTTCTGGAAGATAGTTTTTGACATAGGTTTGATCTAAAAGATCAAACTAGAAATCTAGTAGTTCTTTTGAAGAACTAATGATCAATATAGTTGTGCAAAGGTATCATGGATACGTGAGTATCATTTGAATGATTAAATTCGAAGTAGTATGAGAAGATTGAAGTCTATTTCTGAAGCAGACTCTTGAAGATGAAGAAAACTTCATACAGAGAAGTATTTCTTAATATATGGGAAAATAATTTGAAGTTTGTGTAAAGTTTGATTTGTTCTTGATATAGAGAAATTCTTAAGTCAAGACAAATCAAACATTTGGAGATTTGAAGGTCTCCATCAGTGGTATCAGAGCTGAAGGTACAATACAAGTGAAGTAAAGGCATTGGAAGTCCCAACTGCTGCAGGTATTGAAGTTCCTTCTAATTGAAGGTAGACAAGAACAAATTCTTGCAGATAACTTGCAGAAGTACAAAATACAAGTTCAAAGGATCAAGAAGGATTGAAGATTCATATCAAAGGTAGACTTTATTATCATAAATCATAGTAATTGCAGACACAGAAGATCAAAGATGGGAGAAAGTTTGCAGATTGATAAGGTAGATAGGGAGAACTATCCAGCTTGGTCCATGAGGATGGAGGCACACCTCATGAGCAAAGATTTGATGGCATTCATTATAGGAGAAGAAGAAAAGCCTGAATTTGAAGATCCTAGTGTTCCAACTAGGGAGGAACTTGCAGGTTTGAAGAATTGGATAACAAAGGATGCTCAAGCTAGGAGAATCATATACCAAGTCAAGTAAGTCTTCATTATGGGCAGAATTCACAACTTTCAAGAAGAAGAGTTCACAATCAATTTCTGATTATGTGGCAAGGATGAAAGATATTGCAGATAGCTTGGGAGCAGTAGATGAAGACATTGAAGAGGATAAATTGGTAAGGAAAATACTTACAGGTCTGAGAGGAGATGAGAAGTGGAAGCCTGTCATATTGTCCATAGAATTGTCACTTGATCACTTTACTCCTGATCTTAATCAATCGCTAGAACACATGCTAACTTTTGAGCAGGACATTAAGGGAGATAATGACAGGAGTGCAAGTCAAGCCATGTACTCCAAGGACAAGAAAAAGAATGGCAAAGGGAAGCAGTCAACTGATGATGAAGGAACCTCAAGTCAAGCTAGCTTTACAAAAGGAAGGATGAACTTCAGAGGTAAAGGAAAAGGAGGTAAGAACAAAGATAATTCTAATGCTTGTTGGATTTGTGGCAGAATCAATCATTTGGCAAATGATTGTTGGTATAACAATCAAAATGGTGGAAGCAATAATCAGAATTTTAATCAAAGAGCTAGAGGAGGAAGAAACCAAAGAGGCAATTTCAGAGGAAGAGGTGGTAGGACATCATATGCTAGAGGAGGTGGAAGAATTTTTCAACCTCAGTCCTACAACAACAATTATTATAACTATGCATCATATCAGAAGGATGACATGACTCTTATCTTGAATGCAACTCATGAAGCAGTAGGAGAAGATCAAAGGGTGTTCTATATTGACTCAGGATGTAGTAATCATGTGAGTGGTAATATATCATTGATGACTCATATGGAAGCAAAGGTGAATGGACATACAGTTCAAACAGGAGATAACACCAAGCATAAGGTGGAAAGCTCTGGATCAGTGAAGACAAAGAATGGAAGTACACTCTTGAGCAAGGTACTTTATGTTCCTACTATTCCTAAAAACTTGATAAGTGTAGGGCAAATTGTGGAGAAGGGATATGAAGTCATATTCACAAATGATGGTGTTTATGTGCAAGATCCAACTCAGGGATATAAAAACATCATTGCAAGTAAAAAGGAAGGAAGGTTGTTTACTGTCAAAGTTCAAGGTAATGTGGGACATGCTTTGTTTACTTATGGAAGTCAAAAGATGTTTGAGTTAGACCTATGGCATAAAAGCCTAGGTCATTTCAATGAGAGAGCCATAAAGGAAATGTCAAGGAATGATGTGGTGCTTGGTTTGCCAAAAGTTGAAGGGCGACACATGGTGTACAAGTGTGAGTCAATTAGGTAAAGCATACAAAATTTCATACAATAAATCAAGATATAAGTATTCAAATATGCTTGAATTGATTCATACAAATGTGTGGGGTCCTTCAAGGGACTATAGCATAAATGGATCCATATATTATGTGTTGTTTGTTGATGATGCAACCAGATGGATTACTTTATATGTAATCAAGGACAAATCAAAAGTGTTCAAGACATTCAAGCATTATCATGCTTACGCAGAAAGAATTACAGGACAAAAGCTCAAGAGGTTGAGATCAGATGGAGGGGGAGAGTATTTTTCTAAAGAGTTTGATGATTATTTGTGGAATGTAGGTATAAAAAGAGAAGTAACTTGCAGGTACTCTCCTCAACAAAATGGAGTTGCAGAATGAAGAAATAGAACTCTTGTAGAATTTGCAAGAGCAATCATGAAGGAAAAGAATTGTCCAAACTACTTATGGGCAGAAGCTATCAACACTCCAACATACCTTGTGAATAGGTTACCTTCTAAAGCATTGGAGGGAAGAACTCCTTATGAAGCATGGTGGGGTAAGAAACCTACTCTTGATCATTGTAAGGTATTTGGATGTTTATCATATGCTTATGTTCCTTCACAATTGAGACATAAGCTAGAACCCAAAGCAAAAAAGTATGTGTTTATTGGGTATGATGATAGACAGATGGCTTACAGATTGTGGAGTCCATCCACAAAGCAATTTCTTGTTACCAAAGATGTTACATTTGATGATCAAAGCACATGGTATACAGGGTCAACAAATGAGTATGCAGATGTCAAAGAAATACAAAGGAAAGGGAAGACAAAAGTAAGTGTGTATGAAGAAGATATTGATGATGTTGATTATAAAAGTAAATTGCAAGATAATGTTGAAGATGGGCCAAGATTTGATCCAGACTCAAATGTGGCTGAGACTTCAAGAAGTGTAGAGGTCAGAAGATCCTCAAGGGAATGGAAAGAGCCTATCAGGTATAGTTATGATACATCTTTCTTAACAACAAAAGATTATGCTTACATTGTGAAGAAAGAAGAGGACCCAATCACATATGAAGAAGCTAAAGGTAAACAGAATTGGGAGAAGGCAATGCAAGAAGATTATGATGCTCTACTTGAAAATGAAACATGGGAGTTAGTGCCAAGACCAAAGAATCAGAAGGTCATTGGATGTAAGTGGGCATATAAAACAAAAAGATTTGCAGATGGTAAAGTGTCTAGATACAAGGCTAGACTTGTGGTCAAAGGTTATGCCCAAACCTATGGGGTAGACTATGATGAAACCTTTAGTCGTGTTGCTAACATGTCTACAATTAGATCATTGATTGCTATTGCTACTTGTAAAGGATGGAAGTTATCACAATTAGATGTGAAGAATGCATTTCTGAATGGATACATTACAGATGAAGTATACATGGAGCAACCAGAAGGTTTCATGAATTCAATTGGATCAGATTATGTGTGTAAGCTCAAGAGAGCTTTGTTTGGGTTGAAGTAGGCCCCAAGAGCTTGGAATTACAGGCTTGTTAAGTTCTTGAATGAATGTGGATTTCAAGCATCAAAGGCAGATAGTAGCTTGCTAGTGAAGGCAAGTGAAAATGGATACAAATACATGTGTATTTATGTTGATGATATTATTGTCACAGGTATAGATGCTCAAGGAATCAATGAGCTTAAGAAACAAATAGAGAAGGAGTTTAAGATAAGTGATTTGGGAAACTTATCTTATTTCTTAGGAATGTAGATTGTATATACTCAACATGGAGTATATGTTACACAAGAGAGATATTTGAAGAATCTTCTGGTCAAGTTCAACATGGAAGATTGCAAGCCTTCAACTACACCATTGGAGGTAAATCATAAGTTGAGCAGGTATGGAGGTGAAGAATTCAATGACATGAAGAAATATCAGAGTTTGGTAGGTAGTCTAATCTATGCTACCTTGACAAGGCCAGATCTATCATATGTAGTAGGTGTGTTATCACAATTTATGCATTGTCCAAAGAAGACCCATTGGATTGCAGCTCAAAGGGTAGTCAGATATATCAAAGGAACCCTAAGTGAAGATCTGTATTATGGATTTACTTCTGATACAAGAATCAAAGTGTTTAGTGATGCAGATTGGGCAGGTGATTCAGATGATAGAAGGTCTACTCATGGGTATCTCTGTTATATTGGAGATAAACTAGTTTCTTGGTGCTCAAAGAAGCAATATACAATTGCTTTGTCATCCACAGAAGTTGAGTATAAAGGAATGGTAGAGGCTGCAAAGGAAGTGATATGGTTAAAGACCTTGTTCAAGAGTTGTGGAACTGATCAAAGTACTCCAATTATTTTTGGAGACAATATGAGTTCATTGTATTTGGCAGCTAACCCTATTTCCCATGCCAGGACTAAGCATATAGAAATTCAGTATCATTTCTTGAGGGAAAAGGTACTTGATAAAGAGATTGAAGTGTTGTATACTCCAACAAAAGAGCAAGTTGCAGATATGATGACAAAAAGCTTGGATGGACCTAAGCTACAGAGATTCAAAGAGATGGAAGGTGTGAAGAAGAATGGAATAATCACAATTAGTGATTGAGGGGGAGCTGTTGGAACAAACCAATCACAAATTGATGATTACAAAGAGCTAGAAGCAAGTCTATGATCAGTTTGAAGTTCAAGAAGTCATTTGAGAAAGTGAAGAGATCTCAGAAGTGAAGCTTGTATACATATGTACATTACGGTTGGAAATTCTTGTAATTTGAGTATAGACAATCCTTAGGATGATAAGGAGTAATGTAATAGATATGGGATAAGTCTAGAACCATATGTATATAAGTCAATGATGTAAAGAAATACATGTGAGATTCATTAGAAGCCAAGTGTCATCTGATGGAGAGTGTTAATCTCCAAAAGAACAACCTACTCTTGAATTTAGAACACCTCTATATCAAGAGTAAGTCAAAACCTTCACTAAATTAGAGGTCCAATCTCCAAATTATCAAAAAGTTAAAAAATTCTGTGAAGAAGATGAAACACAGAAAGTCTGCTGCACAATTTCTTCTCATTGACCTATCAAACATGTAAAGTTTTCTATGAAATTTTGTATGGAGTGTCGCCTAGAGATTGCGCACCTCCTCCAAGTTAAAGTTCTCAAAAAGGTTTAGTATAACTTGAGAAATCAACTTCACAAGTTACCTATGTCCAAATCTGTACTTCTGAGAAGTCGATTTGACACCCCTAATTTCTTAACTTTGGTTCTCACAATGTCGAACCCGTTTTACCAAATCCTTTTGACTGAAGATAGCTTATCTCTCAACTTAGATTTTGAGCTATCATATGTGTAAAACTTTACACTGTGCGCTGAGCACTACTCATTTCTTTGGATTCGAAATGTGCGCCTGTTTCAGAGAACTGTGAACACTCAACACATAGGAATGTTCCTACTAACAATTCTCTTAACCTGTTTGCAATTAGACTCTGAAATTCAAGTCACAAACTCATTAACTACCAACTTAGATATCCTCAAAAGGATTTCACAAATGATCTACCACAGACGGAGTAGACGCAAAAACATCGGGCGCAACATTTCTTTCATTTCAGGAGAAGACTACAATCTGAAAAGTGAGAGAGACTTCAACTCCTTTCTCATCTGTCTATTGACATTTACAATCACTAAATTCTCTATTCCTATGCTCGTACATAGTCTCTCTTTGTCTTCTCTTTTTATCCCGACATTTTCAAAAGGTATTTATAGGCAACTATGTACAAACTCTTATCAAACCATAAGTATATGTAACCTATGTCATAACTAATGTACATATGTGTACATGTTCTTCACTCTTCTGAATGTATCCATCTTCTTACTCCAAATCTTCAATTGGTGATTGATCTGCACCAACAGCTCCCCCTCAATCATCAATTGAGGTTTCTCCTTTCTTCTTTATACCTGCCATGTCTTTAAACTTCTGTAGCTTTGGTCCATCCAAGCTTTTTGTAAGAATATCAGCTATCTGATCTTTTGTTGAAGTATGTATGACTTCAATCTCCTTATCCATCACTTTCTCCTTTAGAAAATGATACTGTATCTCAATGTGTTTGGTCCTGGCATGAAAAACAGGATTAGCAGCTAAGTACAATGAACTCATGTTATCTCCATATATAATTGGTACCCCATGCAAAATGTCAAAACTCTTCATCAATGTCTTGACCCAAATCACTTCCTTTGCAGCTTCAACCATGCCTTTATACTCTGCTTCTGTAGAAGATAAAGCAACTGTATGTTGCTTCTTGGAACACCATGAGATAAGTTTATCTCCCACATAACACATATATCCAAAAGTTGTCCTTCTATCATCTGGATTACCTGCCCAATCTGCATCACTATAAATTTTGATATTTGTATCTGAGGTAAACCCATAATACAAACCTTCATTGAGTGTACCCTTAATGTACCTCAACACTCTTTGACCTGCAATCCAATGTTCTTTCCTTGGGCAATGCATGAATTGAGACAAAACCCCTACTGCATATGATAAATCAGGTCTAGTTAAAGTAGCATAGATAAGGCTACCAACCAAACTCTGATATTGTCTCATGTCCTTGAATTCTTCACCTCCAAACTTACTCAATTTATGATTCACCTCCATTGGTGTAGGTGCTACCCTGCAATCATCCATTTAAACTTGATTAACAAGTTCTTCAAATACCTTTCTTGGGTCACAAATACTCCATGTTGAGTATATGTAATCTCCATGCCCAAGAAGTATGACAAGTCTCCCAAGTCACTTATCTTGAACTCCTTTTCTATTTGCTTCTTGAGTCTTTGTATTCCTTCTTCATCTGTACCTGTAAGAATTATATCATCAACATATATGCACATGTATATGAACCCATTATCACTTGCTTTGATAAGCAAGCTACTATCTGCTTTAGACACCTGAAATCCAAGTTCCTTTAGGAACTTCACAAGTCTATAGTTCCATGCCCTTGGGGCCTGCTTCAAGCCATACAAAGCTCTCTTGAGCTTGCACACATGATCTGGATACCTTTTATCTCTGAACCCTTGAGGTTGCTCCATGAACACATCATCTGAAATATAACCATTCAAAAAAGCATTTTTCACATCAAGTTGACATAACTTCCAACCTTTACATGCAGCAATAGCAATAAGTGTCCTGATGGTTGTCATCTTTGCCACAGGACTATAAGTCTCATCATAGTCAACACCATAAGTCTGAGCAAACCCTTTGACAACAAGTCTAGCTTTGTATCTAGACACACTTCCATCTGCAAACCTTTTAGTCTTGTAGACCCACTTGCATCCAATGATTTTCTGACTATTTGGTTTTGGAACCAAATCCCATGTTTGATTCTCCAAAAGTGCATCATATTCTTCCTGCATAGCTTTCTCCCATTTTTCCTTACCTTTTGCCTCTTCATATGTAGAAGGGTCTTCATCTGTATTCACCATATAAGCATAGTCTTTTGTAGTCAAAAATGAAGTATCATAGCTATACCTTGTAGGTTGCCATTTATTCCTTGTAGACCTCCTAAGCTCTCCACTTCTTGAGGTTTCTGGTTCTTCATATTCAGGATCAAATCTTGGGGTTTCTTCCACTTCAACCTGCACTTCATTACTCTCTTGTTCATCAAATATTTGAACCTTTGACTTACCTTTCCTTTGGTTCACTTCTTCTTCATCATCTGTATTGATATTGATTGTACCTGCATACCAAGTGCTTTGCTCATCAAATGTAACATCTTTAGAAACCATGAATTGTTTTGTAGATGGACTCCACAATCTATAGCCCATCTGCTTATCATCATAACCAATGAAAACATATTTTTCAGCTTTAGGCTCCAACTTGTGCCTTAATTGTGATGGCACATATGCATATGCCACACATCCAAAAACTCTGCAATGATCCAAGGTAGGTCTCTTACCCCACCAAGCCTCATATGGTGTCATACCTTGCAAGGCTTTACATGGCAACCTATTGACCAAATAAGTGGCTGTATTTACAGCCTCAGCCCACAAATAATTAGGGCAATTTTTCTCCTTCATCATGGATCTTGCAAACTCAACAAGTGTTCTATTTCTTCTTTCTGCAACACCATTTTGTTGAGGAGAATACCTGCAAGTAACTTCTCTTTTTATACCTGCATTCCATAAGTAATCACTGAATTCATTAGAAAAATACTCTCCCCCTCCATCTGACCTTAGTCTTTTCAACTTATGACCTGTAATTCTTTCTGCATATGCATGATAGTGTTTAAATGTATTAAACACTTCTGACTTATCTTTGATCACATAGATAGTGATCCATCTAGTAGCATCATCAACATAAATCACATAATACCTTGACCCATTTATACTGAAATCTTTTGATGGTCCCCACACATCTATGTGTACCAATTCAAGCTTCTCTGAGTGCATAAAACCATGCTTGGAGTAAGAATTCTTATGAGCCTTACCTAATTGACATGCTTCACATTTGTATGTCATATGTTGACCTACAACATTAGGCAATCCAAGCACTGAACCATTGTTAACCATATCTTTAATACCTCTTTCATTGAAATGTCCAAGCCTTTTGTGCCAAAGATCTAACTCAGAGATCTTATGTCCTCCATATGTGAACATAGCATGACCAATATTGCCTTGAATCTTCAATGTAAATAATCTTCCTTCCTTTTTCCCTGAAACAATCTGTTTATACCCTTGGCTAGGGTCTTCCACATATACTCCATCATTAGTGAACCTTACTTCATATCCCTTTTCAACAATTTGTCCTACACTTATCAAATTCTTAGGGATTGTAGGAACATACAAGACCTTACTCAATAAGGTGCTTCCATCCTTGGCCTTCACTGATCCAATTGACTTCACATTGTGCTTTGTGTTGTCACCTGTTTGAACAACATGATTAAAAACTTTACTCTCCAAATTAGTCATTAAAGATATGTTACCACTCAGGTGATTGCTACACCCTGAGTCAATGTAGAAGACTCTTTGATCTTCATTCTGCCTTTCACAAGTTGCATTCATTATCAATGTTGAATCCTCCTTTTGATCTGAAGCATAATTGTAGTAGGTGTTGTTGTATTGTTGACTTTGGAATCCTCTACCTGCATTTCTTCCAAAGTAACTCCTTCCACCTCTACCTCTGAAATTACCTCTTTGACTTCTGCCTCCTCTTCCTCTTGAATTATAGTTCTGATTGTATCCACCATTACTCTGATTATTATGCCAACAATCATTAGCTAAGTGATTTGTCTTACCACAAATCCAGCAAGCTTTGCCTCCATCTTTGTTATTCCTGCCTCTTCCTCTACCTTTGCCACCTCCTCTTCCTCTTAGGAAGTCGGCTTGAGTAGTTGTTCCTTCATCTTCACCTGCTTGTTGCTTTCCTTTGCTATTCTTCTTCTTGTCCTTTGAGTACATTGCATGACCTGCACTCTTGTCACCATCTCCTTTAACATCCTGCTCAAATGTTAGCATATGACCTAACAATTGATTTAAATCAGGAGTGAAATGGTCAAGTGATAATTCTGTAGACAAAATGAATGGCTTCCATTTGTCATCACCTCTCAAACCTGTAAGGATTTGCCTTACCAATTTATCCTCCTCAATATCTTCATCAACAGCTCCTAAAGCATCTGCAATGTCTTTCATCCTTGTTACATAGTCTGAAATAGATTGAGAGGCCTTCTTCTTGAAGGTTGTAAACTCTGCCCATAAGGATGCCTTCCTTGACTTTGTAGTATTCTGGAAATGCTCCTCCAAAGCATTCCAAATGTCAGTTGCACTTTCAAGACCTCGAATATGAGGTAACAAGTAATCATTGACTCCCATATATATAATGCTCCTAGCTTGAGCATCTTTCTTCATCCAATTTTTCAAATTTGCTAACTCTTCCCTAGTTGGAACACTAGGATCTCTGAACTGTGGCTTCTCTTCTTCTCCTGTGATGTAAGCAATTAAATCTTTGCTCATAAGATGAGCTTCCATCCTCATTGACCATGCAGGATAGTTTTCCCTATCCAATTTCTCTATCTGTAGAGAATCTCCCATCTTGTGTCCACCTGTGTATTGAAATCTTCAAGCTTTATGAACAATATGTGTACCTTTACTTCAAATTAGACTCCTTTTGTCCTTCTTGATGTCGTATGGTCTCCTCCTCTTGCTTTGCCTTCAAACTTTCACCTTTTAGTTCTTCAATTGTTGAATTTCTTGAATCTGCAGCAGTCGGGACCTTCCTTTCCTTGATTTGATGTCTCCTGCTCTGATACCACTGATGGAGAGTGTTAATCTCCAAAAGAACAACCTACTCTTGAATTTAGAACACCTCTATATCAAGAGTAAGTCAAAACCTTCACTAAATTAGAGGTCCAATCTCCAAATTATCAAAAAGTTAAAAAATTCTGTGAAGAAGATGAAACACAGAAAGTCTGCTGCACAATTTCTTCTCATTGACCTATCAAACATGTAAAGTTTTCTATGAAATTTTGTATGGAGTGTCGCCTAGAGATTGCGCACCTCCTCCAAGTTAAAGTTCTCAAAAAGGTTTAGTATAACTTGAGAAATCAACTTCACAAGTTACCTATGTCCAAATCTGTACTTCTGAGAAGTCGATTTGACACCCCTAATTTCTTAACTTTGGTTCTCACAATGTCGAACCCGTTTTACCAAATCCTTTTGACTGAAGATAGCTTATCTCTCAACTTAGATTTTGAGCTATCATATGTGTAAAACTTTACACTGTGCGCTGAGCACTACTCATTTCTTTGGATTCGAAATGTGCGCCTGTTTCAGAGAACTGTGAACACTCAACACATATGAATGTTCCTACTAACAATTCTCTTAACCTGTTTGCAATTAGACTCTGAAATTCAAGTCACAAACTCATTAACTACCAACTTAGATATCCTCAAAAGGATTTCACAAATGATCTACCACAGACGGAGTAGACGCAAAAACATCGGGCGCAACATTTCTTTCATTTCAGGAGAAGACTACAATCTGAAAAGTGAGAGAGACTTCAACTCCTTTCTCATCTGTCTATTGACATTTACAATCACTAAATTCTCTATTCCTATGCTCGTACATAGTCTCTCTTTGTCTTCTCTTTTTATCCCGACATTTTCAAAAGGTATTTATAGGCAACTATGTACAAACTCTTATCAAACCATAAGTATATGTAACCTATGTCATAACTAATGTACATATGTGTACATGTTCTTCACTCTTCTGAATGTATCCATCTTCTTACTCCAAATCTTCAATTGGTGATTGATCTGCACCAACAGCTCCCCCTCAATCATCAATTGAGGTTTCTCCTTTCTTCTTTATACCTGCCATGTCTTTAAACTTCTGTAGCTTTGGTCCATCCAAGCTTTTTGTAAGAATATCAGCTATCTGATCTTTTGTTGAAGTATGTATGACTTCAATCTCCTTATCCATCACTTTCTCCTTTAGAAAATGATACTGTATCTCAATGTGTTTGGTCCTGGCATGAAAAACAGGATTATCAGCTAAGTACAATGAACTCATGTTATCTCCATATATAATTGGTACCCCATGCAAAATGTCAAAACTCTTCATCAATGTCTTGACCCAAATCACTTCCTTTGCAGCTTCAACCATGCCTTTATACTCTGCTTCTGTAGAAGATAAAGCAACTGTATGTTGCTTCTTGGAACACCATGAGATAAGTTTATCTCCCACATAACACATATATCCAAAAGTTGTCCTTCTATCATCTGGATTACCTGCCCAATCTGCATCACTATAAATTTTGATATTTGTATCTGAGGTAAACCCATAATACAAACCTTCATTGAGTGTACCCTTAATGTACCTCAACACTCTTTGACCTGCAATCCAATGTTCTTTCCTTGGGCAATGCATGAATTGAGACAAAACCCCTACTGCATATGATAAATCAGGTCTAGTTAAAGTAGCATAGATAAGGCTACCAACCAAACTCTGATATTGTCTCATGTCCTTGAATTCTTCACCTCCAAACTTACTCAATTTATGATTCACCTCCATTGGTGTAGCTGCTACCCTGCAATCATCCATTTTAAACTTGATTAACAAGTTCTTCAAATACCTTTCTTGGGTCACAAATACTCCATGTTGAGTATATGTAATCTCCATGCCCAAGAAGTATGACAAGTCTCCCAAGTCACTTATCTTGAACTCCTTTTCTATTTGCTTCTTGAGTCTTTGTATTCCTTCTTCATCTGTACCTGTAAGAATTATATCATCAACATATATGCACATGTATATGAACCCATTATCACTTGCTTTGATAAGCAAGCTACTATCTGCTTTAGACACCTGAAATCCAAGTTCCTTTAGGAACTTCACAAGTCTATAGTTCCATGCCCTTGGGGCCTGCTTCAAGCCATACAAAGCTCTCTTGAGCTTGCACACATGATCTGGATACCTTTTATCTCTGAACCCTTGAGGTTGCTCCATGAACACATCATCTGAAATATAACCATTCAAAAAAGCATTTTTCACATCAAGTTGACATAACTTCCAACCTTTACATGCAGCAATAGCAATAAGTGTCCTGATGGTTGTCATCTTTGCCACAGGACTATAAGTCTCATCATAGTCAACACCATAAGTCTGAGCAAACCCTTTGACAACAAGTCTAGCTTTGTATCTAGACACACTTCCATCTGCAAACCTTTTAGTCTTGTAGACCCACTTGCATCCAATGATTTTCTGACTATTTGGTTTTGGAACCAAATCCCATGTTTGATTCTCCAAAAGTGCATCATATTCTTCCTGCATAGCTTTCTCCCATTTTTCCTTACCTTTTGCCTCTTCATATGTAGAAGGGTCTTCATCTGTATTCACCATATAAGCATAGTCTTTTGTAGTCAAAAATGAAGTATCATAGCTATACCTTGTAGGTTGCCATTTATTCCTTGTAGACCTCCTAAGCTCTCCACTTCTTGAGGTTTCTGGTTCTTCATATTCAGGATCAAATCTTGGGGTTTCTTCCACTTCAACCTGCACTTCATTACTCTCTTGTTCATCAAATATTTGAACCTTTGACTTACCTTTCCTTTGGTTCACTTCTTCTTCATCATCTGTATTGATATTGATTGTACCTGCATACCAAGTGCTTTGCTCATCAAATGTAACATCTTTAGAAACCATGAATTGTTTTGTAGATGGACTCCACAATCTATAGCCCATCTGCTTATCATCATAACCAATGAAAACATATTTTTCAGCTTTAGGCTCCAACTTGTGCCTTAATTGTGATGGCACATATGCATATGCCACACATCCAAAAACTCTGCAATGATCCAAGGTAGGTCTCTTACCCCACCAAGCCTCATATGGTGTCATACCTTGCAAGGCTTTACATGGCAACCTATTGACCAAATAAGTGGCTGTATTTACAGCCTCAGCCCACAAATAATTAGGGCAATTTTTCTCCTTCATCATGGATCTTGCAAACTCAACAAGTGTTCTATTTCTTCTTTCTGCAACACCATTTTGTTGAGGAGAATACCTGCAAGTAACTTCTCTTTTTATACCTGCATTCCATAAGTAATCACTGAATTCATTAGAAAAATACTCTCCCCCTCCATCTGACCTTAGTCTTTTCAACTTATGACCTGTAATTCTTTCTGCATATGCATGATAGTGTTTAAATGTATTAAACACTTCTGACTTATCTTTGATCACATAGATAGTGATCCATCTAGTAGCATCATCAACATAAATCACATAATACCTTGACCCATTTATACTGAAATCTTTTGATGGTCCCCACACATCTATGTGTACCAATTCAAGCTTCTCTGAGTGCATAAAACCATGCTTGGAGTAAGAATTCTTATGAGCCTTACCTAATTGACATGCTTCACATTTGTATGTCATATGTTGACCTGCAACATTAGGCAATCCAAGCACTGAACCATTGTTAACCATATCTTTAATACCTCTTTCATTGAAATGTCCAAGCCTTTTGTGCCAAAGATCTAACTCAGAGATCTTATGTCCTCCATATGTGAACATAGCATGACCAATATTGCCTTGAATCTTCAATGTAAATAATCTTCCTTCCTTTTTCCCTGAAACAATCTGTTTATACCCTTGGCTAGGGTCTTCCACATATACTCCATCATTAGTGAACCTTACTTCATATCCCTTTTCAACAATTTGTCCTACACTTATCAAATTCTTAGGGATTGTAGGAACATACAAGACCTTACTCAATAAGGTGCTTCCATCCTTGGCCTTCACTGATCCAATTGACTTCACATTGTGCTTTGTGTTGTCACCTGTTTGAACAACATGATTAAAAACTTTACTCTCCAAATTAGTCATTAAAGATATGTTACCACTCAGGTGATTGCTACACCCTGAGTCAATGTAGAAGACTCTTTGATCTTCATTCTGCCTTTCACAAGTTGCATTCATTATCAATGTTGAATCCTCCTTTTGATCTGAAGCATAATTGTAGTAGGTGTTGTTGTATTGTTGACTTTGGAATCCTCTACCTGCATTTCTTCCAAAGTAACTCCTTCCACCTCTACCTCTGAAATTACCTCTTTGACTTCTGCCTCCTCTTCCTCTTGAATTATAGTTCTGATTGTATCCACCATTACTCTGATTATTATGCCAGCAATCATTAGCTAAGTGATTTGTCTTACCACAAATCCAGCAAGCTTTGCCTCCATCTTTGTTATTCCTGCCTCTTCCTCTACCTTTGCCACCTCCTCTTCCTCTTAGGAAGTCGGCTTGAGTAGTTGTTCCTTCATCTTCACCTGCTTGTTGCTTTCCTTTGCTATTCTTCTTCTTGTCCTTTGAGTACATTGCATGACCTGCACTCTTGTCACCATCTCCTTTAACATCCTGCTCAAATGTTAGCATATGACCTAACAATTGATTTAAATCAGGAGTGAAATGGTCAAGTGATAATTCTGTAGACAAAATGAATGGCTTCCATTTGTCATCACCTCTCAAACCTGTAAGGATTTGCCTTACCAATTTATCCTCCTCAATATCTTCATCAACAGCTCCTAAAGCATCTGCAATGTCTTTCATCCTTGTTACATAGTCTGAAATAGATTGAGAGGCCTTCTTCTTGAAGGTTGTAAACTCTGCCCATAAGGATGCCTTCCTTGACTTTGTAGTATTCTGGAAATGCTCCTCCAAAGCATTCCAAATGTCAGTTGCACTTTCAAGACCTCGAATATGAGGTAACAAGTAATCATTGACTCCCATATATATAATGCTCCTAGCTTGAGCATCTTTCTTCATCCAATTTTTCAAATTTGCTAACTCTTCCCTAGTTGGAACACTAGGATCTCTGAACTGTGGCTTCTCTTCTTCTCCTGTGATGTAAGCAATTAAATCTTTGCTCATAAGATGAGCTTCCATCCTCATTGACCATGCAGGATAGTTTTCCCTATCCAATTTCTCTATCTGTAGAGAATCTCCCATCTTGTGTCCACCTGTGTATTGAAATCTTCAAGCTTTATGAACAATATGTGTACCTTTACTTCAAATTAGACTCCTTTTGTCCTTCTTGATGTCGTATGGTCTCCTCCTCTTGCTTTGCCTTCAAACTTTCACCTTTTAGTTCTTCAATTGTTGAATTTCTTGAATCTGCAGCAGTCGGGACCTTCCTTTCCTTGATTTGATGTCTCCTGCTCTGATACCACTGATGGAGAGTGTTAATCTCCAAAAGAACAACCTACTCTTGAATTTAGAACACCTCTATATCAAGAGTAAGTCAAAACCTTCACTAAATTAGAGGTCCAATCTCCAAATTATCAAAAAGTTAAAAAATTCTGTGAAGAAGATGAAACACAGAAAGTCTGCTGCACAATTTCTTCTCATTGACCTATCAAACATGTAAAGTTTTCTATGAAATTTTGTATGGAGTGTCGCCTAGAGATTGCGCACCTCCTCCAAGTTAAAGTTCTCAAAAAGGTTTAGTATAACTTGAGAAATCAACTTCACAAGTTACCTATGTCCAAATCTGTACTTCTGAGAAGTCGATTTGACACCCCTAATTTCTTAACTTTGGTTCTCACAATGTCGAACCCGTTTTACCATATCCTTTTGACTGAAGATAGCTTATCTCTCAACTTAGATTTTGAGCTATCATATGTGTAAAACTTTACACTGTGCGCTGAGCACTACTCATTTCTTTGGATTCGAAATGTGCGCCTGTTTCAGAGAACTGTGAACACTCAACACATATGAATGTTCCTACTAACAATTCTCTTAACCTGTTTGCAATTAGACTCTGAAATTCAAGTCACAAACTCATTAACTACCAACTTAGATATCCTCAAAAGGATTTCACAAATGATCTACCACAGACGGAGTAGACGCAAAAACATCGGGCGCAACATTTCTTTCATTTCAGGAGAAGACTACAATCTGAAAAGTGAGAGAGACTTCAACTCCTTTCTCATCTGTCTATTGACATTTACAATCACTAAATTCTCTATTCCTATGCTCGTACATAGTCTCTCTTTGTCTTCTCTTTTTATCCCGACATTTTCAAAAGGTATTTATAGGCAACTATGTACAAACTCTTATCAAACCATAAGTATATGTAACCTATGTCATAACTAATGTACATATGTGTACATGTTCTTCACTCTTGTGAATGTATCCATCTTCTTACTCCAAATCTTCAATTGGTGATTGATCTGCACCAACAGCTCCCCCTCAATCATCAATTGAGGTTTCTCCTTTCTTCTTTATACCTGCCATGTCTTTAAACTTCTGTAGCTTTGGTCCATCCAAGCTTTTTGTAAGAATATCAGCTATCTGATCTTTTGTTGAAGTATGTATGACTTCAATCTCCTTATCCATCACTTTCTCCTTTAGAAAATGATACTGTATCTCAATGTGTTTGGTCCTGGCATGAAAAACAGGATTAGCAGCTAAGTACAATGAACTCATGTTATCTCCATATATAATTGGTACCCCATGCAAAATGTCAAAACTCTTCATCAATGTCTTGACCCAAATCACTTCCTTTGCAGCTTCAACCATGCCTTTATACTCTGCTTCTGTAGAAGATAAAGCAACTGTATGTTGCTTCTTGGAACACCATGAGATAAGTTTATCTCCCACATAACACATATATCCAAAAGTTGTCCTTCTATCATCTGGATTACCTGCCCAATCTGCATCACTATAAATTTTGATATTTGTATCTGAGGTAAACCCATAATACAAACCTTCATTGAGTGTACCCTTAATGTACCTCAACACTCTTTGACCTGCAATCCAATGTTCTTTCCTTGGGCAATGCATGAATTGAGACAAAACCCCTACTGCATATGATAAATCAGGTCTAGTTAAAGTAGCATAGATAAGGCTACCAACCAAACTCTGATATTGTCTCATGTCCTTGAATTCTTCACCTCCAAACTTACTCAATTTATGATTCACCTCCATTGGTGTAGGTGCTACCCTGCAATCATCCATTTTAAACTTGATTAACAAGTTCTTCAAATACCTTTCTTGGGTCACAAATACTCCATGTTGAGTATATGTAATCTCCATGCCCAAGAAGTATGACAAGTCTCCCAAGTCACTTATCTTGAACTCCTTTTCTATTTGCTTCTTGAGTCTTTGTATTCCTTCTTCATCTGTACCTGTAAGAATTATATCATCAACATATATGCACATGTATATGAACCCATTATCACTTGCTTTGATAAGCAAGCTACTATCTGCTTTAGACACCTGAAATCCAAGTTCCTTTAGGAACTTCACAAGTCTATAGTTCCATGCCCTTGGGGCCTGCTTCAAGCCATACAAAGCTCTCTTGAGCTTGCACACATGATCTGGATACCTTTTATCTCTGAACCCTTGAGGTTGCTCCATGAACACATCATCTGAAATATAACCATTCAAAAAAGCATTTTTCACATCAAGTTGACATAACTTCCAACCTTTACATGCAGCAATAGCAATAAGTGTCCTGATGGTTGTCATCTTTGCCACAGGACTATAAGTCTCATCATAGTCAACACCATAAGTCTGAGCAAACCCTTTGACAACAAGTCTAGCTTTGTATCTAGACACACTTCCATCTGCAAACCTTTTAGTCTTGTAGACCCACTTGCATCCAATGATTTTCTGACTATTTGGTTTTGGAACCAAATCCCATGTTTGATTCTCCAAAAGTGCATCATATTCTTCCTGCATAGCTTTCTCCCATTTTTCCTTACCTTTTGCCTCTTCATATGTAGAAGGGTCTTCATCTGTATTCACCATATAAGCATAGTCTTTTGTAGTCAAAAATGAAGTATCATAGCTATACCTTGTAGGTTGCCATTTATTCCTTATAGACCTCCTAAGCTCTCCACTTCTTGAGGTTTCTGGTTCTTCATATTCAGGATCAAATCTTGGGGTTTCTTCCACTTCAACCTGCACTTCATTACTCTCTTGTTCATCAAATATTTGAACCTTTGACTTACCTTTCCTTTGGTTCACTTCTTCTTCATCATCTGTATTGATATTGATTGTACCTGCATACCAAGTGCTTTGCTCATCAAATGTAACATCTTTAGAAACCATGAATTGTTTTGTAGATGGACTCCACAATCTATAGCCCATCTGCTTATCATCATAACCAATGAAAACATATTTTTCAGCTTTAGGCTCCAACTTGTGCCTTAATTGTGATGGCACATATGCATATGCCACACATCCAAAAACTCTGCAATGATCCAAGGTAGGTCTCTTACCCCACCAAGCCTCATATGGTGTCATACCTTGCAAGGCTTTACATGGCAACCTATTGACCAAATAAGTGGCTGTATTTACAGCCTCAGCCCACAAATAATTAGGGCAATTTTTCTCCTTCATCATGGATCTTGCAAACTCAACAAGTGTTCTATTTCTTCTTTCTGCAACACCATTTTGTTGAGGAGAATACCTGCAAGTAACTTCTCTTTTTATACCTGCATTCCATAAGTAATCACTGAATTCATTAGAAAAATACTCTCCCCCTCCATCTGACCTTAGTCTTTTCAACTTATGACCTGTAATTCTTTCTGCATATGCATGATAGTGTTTAAATGTATTAAACACTTCTGACTTATCTTTGATCACATAGATAGTGATCCATCTAGTAGCATCATCAACATAAATCACATAATACCTTGACCCATTTATACTGAAATCTTTTGATGGTCCCCACACATCTATGTGTACCAATTCAAGCTTCTCTGAGTGCATAAAACCATGCTTGGAGTAAGAATTCTTATGAGCCTTACCTAATTGACATGCTTCACATTTGTATGTCATATGTTGACCTGCAACATTAGGCAATCCAAGCACTGAACCATTGTTAACCATATCTTTAATACCTCTTTCATTGAAATGTCCAAGCCTTTTGTGCCAAAGATCTAACTCAGAGATCTTATGTCCTCCATATGTGAACATAGCATGACCAATATTGCCTTGAATCTTCAATGTAAATAATCTTCCTTCCTTTTTCCCTGAAACAATCTGTTTATACCCTTGGCTAGGGTCTTCCACATATACTCCATCATTAGTGAACCTTACTTCATATCCCTTTTCAACAATTTGTCCTACACTTATCAAATTCTTAGGGATTGTAGGAACATACAAGACCTTACTCAATAAGGTGCTTCCATCCTTGGCCTTCACTGATCCAATTGACTTCACATTGTGCTTTGTGTTGTCACCTGTTTGAACAACATGATTAAAAACTTTACTCTCCAAATTACCACTCAGGTGATTGCTACACCCTGAGTCAATGTAGAAGACTCTTTGATCTTCATTCTGCCTTTCACAAGTTGCATTCATTATCAATGTTGAATCCTCCTTTTGATCTGAAGCATAATTGTAGTAGGTGTTGTTGTATTGTTGACTTTGGAATCCTCTACCTGCATTTCTTCCAAAGTAACTCCTTCCATCTCTACCTCTGAAATTACCTCTTTGACTTCTGCCTCCTCTTCCTCTTGAATTATAGTTCTGATTGTATCCACCATTACTCTGATTATTATGCCAGCAATCATTAGCTAAGTGATTTGTCTTACCACAAATCCAGCAAGCTTTGCCTCCATCTTTGTTATTCCTGCCTCTTCCTCTACCTTTGCCACCTCCTCTTCCTCTTAGGAAGTCGGCTTGAGTAGTTGTTCCTTCATCTTCACCTGCTTGTTGCTTTCCTTTGCTATTCTTCTTCTTGTCCTTTGAGTACATTGCATGACCTGCACTCTTGTCACCATCTCCTTTAACATCCTGCTCAAATGTTAGCATATGACCTAACAATTGATTTAAATCAGGAGTGAAATGGTCAAGTGATAATTCTGTAGACAAAATGAATGGCTTCCATTTGTCATCACCTCTCAAACCTGTAAGGATTTGCCTTACCAATTTATCCTCCTCAATATCTTCATCAACAGCTCCTAAAGCATCTGCAATGTCTTTCATCCTTGTTACATAGTCTGAAATAGATTGAGAGGCCTTCTTCTTGAAGGTTGTAAACTCTGCCCATAAGGATGCCTTCCTTGACTTTGTAGTATTCTGGAAATGCTCCTCCAAAGCATTCCAAATGTCAGTTGCACTTTCAAGACCTCGAATATGAGGTAACAAGTAATCATTGACTCCCATATATATAATGCTCCTAGCTTGAGCATCTTTCTTCATCCAATTTTTCAAATTTGCTAACTCTTCCCTAGTTGGAACACTAGGATCTCTGAACTGTGGCTTCTCTTCTTCTCCTGTGATGTAAGCAATTAAATCTTTGCTCATAAGATGAGCTTCCATCCTCATTGACCATGCAGGATAGTTTTCCCTATCCAATTTCTCTATCTGTAGAGAATCTCCCATCTTGTGTCCACCTGTGTATTGAAATCTTCAAGCTTTATGAACAATATGTGTACCTTTACTTCGAATTAGACTCCTTTTGTCCTTCTTGATGTCGTATGGTCTCCTCCTCTTGCTTTGCCTTCAAACTTTCACCTTTTAGTTCTTCAATTGTTGAATTTCTTGAATCTGCAGCAGTCGGGACCTTC
The DNA here is from genome assembly GCA_020310875.1 of Ceratopteris richardii. Lineage (NCBI taxonomy): Eukaryota > Viridiplantae > Streptophyta > Polypodiopsida > Polypodiales > Pteridaceae > Ceratopteris > Ceratopteris richardii. The sequence goes on along the minus strand of CM035420.1, from coordinate 31,713,069 downwards.
CTTTCCTTGATTTGATGTCTCCTGCTCTGATACCACTGATGGAGAGTGTTAATCTCCAAAAGAACAACCTACTCTTGAATTTAGAACACCTCTATATCAAGAGTAAGTCAAAACCTTCACTAAATTAGAGGTCCAATCTCCAAATTATCAAAAAGTTAAAAAATTCTGTGAAGAAGATGAAACACAGAAAGTCTGCTGCACAATTTCTTCTCATTGACCTATCAAACATGTAAAGTTTTCTATGAAATTTTGTATGGAGTGTCGCCTAGAGATTGCGCACCTCCTCCAAGTTAAAGTTCTCAAAAAGGTTTAGTATAACTTGAGAAATCAACTTCACAAGTTACCTATGTCCAAATCTGTACTTCTGAGAAGTCGATTTGACACCCCTAATTTCTTAACTTTGGTTCTCACAATGTCGAACCCGTTTTACCAAATCCTTTTGACTGAAGATAGCTTATCTCTCAACTTAGATTTTGAGCTATCATATGTGTAAAACTTTACACTGTGCGCTGAGCACTACTCATTTCTTTGGATTCGAAATGTGCACCTGTTTCAGAGAACTGTGAACACTCAACACATATGAATGTTCCTACTAACAATTCTCTTAACCTGTTTGCAATTAGACTCTGAAATTCAAGTCACAAACTCATTAACTACCAACTTATATATCCTCAAAAGGATTTCACAAATGATCTACCACAGACGGAGTAGACGCAAAAACATCGGGCGCAACATTTCTTTCATTTCAGGAGAAGACTACAATCTGAAAAGTGAGAGAGACTTCAACTCCTTTCTCATCTGTCTATTGACATTTACAATCACTAAATTCTCTATTCCTATGCTCGTACATAGTCTCTCTTTGTCTTCTCTTTTTATCCCGACATTTTCAAAAGGTATTTATAGGCAACTATGTACAAACTCTTATCAAACCATAAGTATATGTAACCTATGTCATAACTAATGTACATATGTGTACATGTTCTTCACTCTTGTGAATGTATCCATCTTCTTACTCCAAATCTTCAATTGGTGATTGATCTGCACCAACAGCTCCCCCTCAATCATCAATTGAGGTTTCTCCTTTCTTCTTTATACCTGCCATGTCTTTAAACTTCTGTAGCTTTGGTCCATCCAAGCTTTTTGTAAGAATATCAGCTATCTGATCTTTTGTTGAAGTATGTATGACTTCAATCTCCTTATCCATCACTTTCTCCTTTAGAAAATGATACTGTATCTCAATGTGTTTGGTCCTGGCATGAAAAACAGGATTAGCAGCTAAGTACAATGAACTCATGTTATCTCCATATATAATTGGTACCCCATGCAAAATGTCAAAACTCTTCATCAATGTCTTGACCCAAATCACTTCCTTTGCAGCTTCAACCATGCCTTTATACTCTGCTTCTGTAGAAGATAAAGCAACTGTATGTTGCTTCTTGGAACACCATGAGATAAGTTTATCTCCCACATAACACATATATCCAAAAGTTGTCCTTCTATCATCTGGATTACCTGCCCAATCTGCATCACTATAAATTTTGATATTTGTATCTGAGGTAAACCCATAATACAAACCTTCATTGAGTGTACCCTTAATGTACCTCAACACTCTTTGACCTGCAATCCAATGTTCTTTCCTTGGGCAATGCATGAATTGAGACAAAACCCCTACTGCATATGATAAATCAGGTCTAGTTAAAGTAGCATAGATAAGGCTACCAACCAAACTCTGATATTGTCTCATGTCCTTGAATTCTTCACCTCCAAACTTACTCAATTTATGATTCACCTCCATTGGTGTAGGTGCTACCCTGCAATCATCCATTTTAAACTTGATTAACAAGTTCTTCAAATACCTTTCTTGGGTCACAAATACTCCATGTTGAGTATATGTAATCTCCATGCCCAAGAAGTATGACAAGTCTCCCAAGTCACTTATCTTGAACTCCTTTTCTATTTGCTTCTTGAGTCTTTGTATTCCTTCTTCATCTGTACCTGTAAGAATTATATCATCAACATATATGCACATGTATATGAACCCATTATCACTTGCTTTGATAAGCAAGCTACTATCTGCTTTAGACACCTGAAATCCAAGTTCCTTTAGGAACTTCACAAGTCTATAGTTCCATGCCCTTGGGGCCTGCTTCAAGCCATACAAAGCTCTCTTGAGCTTGCACACATGATCTGGATACCTTTTATCTCTGAACCCTTGAGGTTGCTCCATGAACACATCATCTGAAATATAACCATTCAAAAAAGCATTTTTCACATCAAGTTGACATAACTTCCAACCTTTACATGCAGCAATAGCAATAAGTGTCCTGATGGTTGTCATCTTTGCCACAGGACTATAAGTCTCATCATAGTCAACACCATAAGTCTGAGCAAACCCTTTGACAACAAGTCTAGCTTTGTATCTAGACACACTTCCATCTGCAAACCTTTTAGTCTTGTAGACCCACTTGCATCCAATGATTTTCTGACTATTTGGTTTTGGAACCAAATCCCATGTTTGATTCTCCAAAAGTGCATCATATTCTTCCTGCATAGCTTTCTCCCATTTTTCCTTACCTTTTGCCTCTTCATATGTAGAAGGGTCTTCATCTGTATTCACCATATAAGCATAGTCTTTTGTAGTCAAAAATGAAGTATCATAGCTATACCTTGTAGGTTGCCATTTATTCCTTGTAGACCTCCTAAGCTCTCCACTTCTTGAGGTTTCTGGTTCTTCATATTCAGGATCAAATCTTGGGGTTTCTTCCACTTCAACCTGCACTTCATTACTCTCTTGTTCATCAAATATTTGAACCTTTGACTTACCTTTCCTTTGGTTCACTTCTTCTTCATCATCTGTATTGATATTGATTGTACCTGCATACCAAGTGCTTTGCTCATCAAATGTAACATCTTTAGAAACCATGAATTGTTTTGTAGATGGACTCCACAATCTATAGCCCATCTGCTTATCATCATAACCAATGAAAACATATTTTTCAGCTTTAGGCTCCAACTTGTGCCTTAATTGTGATGGCACATATGCATATGCCACACATCCAAAAACTCTGCAATGATCCAAGGTAGGTCTCTTACCCCACCAAGCCTCATATGGTGTCATACCTTGCAAGGCTTTACATGGCAACCTATTGACCAAATAAGTGGCTGTATTTACAGCCTCAGCCCACAAATAATTAGGGCAATTTTTCTCCTTCATCATGGATCTTGCAAACTCAACAAGTGTTCTATTTCTTCTTTCTGCAACACCATTTTGTTGAGGAGAATACCTGCAAGTAACTTCTCTTTTTATACCTGCATTCCATAAGTAATCACTGAATTCATTAGAAAAATACTCTCCCCCTCCATCTGACCTTAGTCTTTTCAACTTATGACCTGTAATTCTTTCTGCATATGCATGATAGTGTTTAAATGTATTAAACACTTCTGACTTATCTTTGATCACATAGATAGTGATCCATCTAGTAGCATCATCAACATAAATCACATAATACCTTGACCCATTTATACTGAAATCTTTTGATGGTCCCCACACATCTATGTGTACCAATTCAAGCTTCTCTGAGTGCATAAAACCATGCTTGGAGTAAGAATTCTTATGAGCCTTACCTAATTGACATGCTTCACATTTGTATGTCATATGTTGACCTGCAACATTAGGCAATCCAAGCACTGAACCATTGTTAACCATATCTTTAATACCTCTTTCATTGAAATGTCCAAGCCTTTTGTGCCAAAGATCTAACTCAAAGATCTTATGTCCTCCATATGTGAACATAGCATGACCAATATTGCCTTGAATCTTCAATGTAAATAATCTTCCTTCCTTTTTCCCTGAAACAATCTGTTTATACCCTTGGCTAGGGTCTTCCACATATACTCCATCATTAGTGAACCTTACTTCATATCCCTTTTCAACAATTTGTCCTACACTTATCAAATTCTTAGGGATTGTAGGAACATACAAGACCTTACTCAATAAGGTGCTTCCATCCTTGGCCTTCACTGATCCAATTGACTTCACATTGTGCTTTGTGTTGTCACCTGTTTGAACAACATGATTAAAAACTTTACTCTCCAAATTAGTCATTAAAGATATGTTACCACTCAGGTGATTGCTACACCCTGAGTCAATGTAGAAGACTCTTTGATCTTCATTCTGCCTTTCACAAGTTGCATTCATTATCAATGTTGAATCCTCCTTTTGATCTGAAGCATAATTGTAGTAGGTGTTGTTGTATTGTTGACTTTGGAATCCTCTACCTGCATTTCTTCCAAAGTAACTCCTTCCACCTCTACCTCTGAAATTACCTCTTTGACTTCTGCCTCCTCTTCCTCTTGAATTATAGTTCTGATTGTATCCACCATTACTCTGATTATTATGCCAGCAATCATTAGCTAAGTGATTTGTCTTACCACAAATCCAGCAAGCTTTGCCTCCATCTTTGTTATTCCTGCCTCTTCCTCTACCTTTGCCACCTCCTCTTCCTCTTAGGAAGTCGGCTTGAGTAGTTGTTCCTTCATCTTCACCTGCTTGTTGCTTTCCTTTGCTATTCTTCTTCTTGTCCTTTGAGTACATTGCATGACCTGCACTCTTGTCACCATCTCCTTTAACATCCTGCTCAAATGTTAGCATATGACCTAACAATTGATTTAAATCAGGAGTGAAATGGTCAAGTGATAATTCTGTAGACAAAATGAATGGCTTCCATTTGTCATCACCTCTCAAACCTGTAAGGATTTGCCTTACCAATTTATCCTCCTCAATATCTTCATCAACAGCTCCTAAAGCATCTGCAATGTCTTTCATCCTTGTTACATAGTCTGAAATAGATTGAGAGGCCTTCTTCTTGAAGGTTGTAAACTCTGCCCATAAGGATGCCTTCCTTGACTTTGTAGTATTCTGGAAATGCTCCTCCAAAGCATTCCAAATGTCAGTTGCACTTTCAAGACCTCGAATATGAGGTAACAAGTAATCATTGACTCCCATATATATAATGCTCCTAGCTTGAGCATCTTTCTTCATCCAATTTTTCAAATTTGCTAACTCTTCCCTAGTTGGAACACTAGGATCTCTGAACTGTGGCTTCTCTTCTTCTCCTGTGATGTAAGCAATTAAATCTTTGCTCATAAGATGAGCTTCCATCCTCATTGACCATGCAGGATAGTTTTCCCTATCCAATTTCTCTATCTGTAGAGAATCTCCCATCTTGTGTCCACCTGTGTATTGAAATCTTCAAGCTTTATGAACAATATGTGTACCTTTACTTCGAATTAGACTCCTTTTGTCCTTCTTGATGTCGTATGGTCTCCTCCTCTTGCTTTGCCTTCAAACTTTCACCTTTTAGTTCTTCAATTGTTGAATTTCTTGAATCTGCAGCAGTCGGGACCTTCCTTTCCTTGATTTGATGTCTCCTGCTCTGATACCACTGATGGAGAGTGTTAATCTCCAAAAGAACAACCTACTCTTGAATTTAGAACACCTCTATATCAAGAGTAAGTCAAAACCTTCACTAAATTAGAGGTCCAATCTCCAAATTATCAAAAAGTTAAAAAATTCTGTGAAGAAGATGAAACACAGAAAGTCTGCTGCACAATTTCTTCTCATTGACCTATCAAACATGTAAAGTTTTCTATGAAATTTTGTATGGAGTGTCGCCTAGAGATTGCGCACCTCCTCCAAGTTAAAGTTCTCAAAAAGGTTTAGTATAACTTGAGAAATCAACTTCACAAGTTACCTATGTCCAAATCTGTACTTCTGAGAAGTCGATTTGACACCCCTAATTTCTTAACTTTGGTTCTCACAATGTCGAACCCGTTTTACCAAATCCTTTTGACTGAAGATAGCTTATCTCTCAACTTAGATTTTGAGCTATCATATGTGTAAAACTTTACACTGTGCGCTGAGCACTACTCATTTCTTTGGATTCGAAATGTGCGCCTGTTTCAGAGAACTGTGAACACTCAACACATATGAATGTTCCTACTAACAATTCTCTTAACCTGTTTGCAATTAGACTCTGAAATTCAAGTCACAAACTCATTAACTACCAACTTAGATATCCTCAAAAGGATTTCACAAATGATCTACCACAGACGGAGTAGACGCAAAAACATCGGGCGCAACATTTCTTTCATTTCAGGAGAAGACTACAATCTGAAAAGTGAGAGAGACTTCAACTCCTTTCTCATCTGTCTATTGACATTTACAATCACTAAATTCTCTATTCCTATGCTCGTACATAGTCTCTCTTTGTCTTCTCTTTTTATCCCGACATTTTCAAAAGGTATTTATAGGCAACTATGTACAAACTCTTATCAAACCATAAGTATATGTAACCTATGTCATAACTAATGTACATATGTGTACATGTTCTTCACTCTTGTGAATGTATCCATCTTCTTACTCCAAATCTTCAATTGGTGATTGATCTGCACCAACATCATCAAGGTAGATGTGTAGAGAGTAATCTTTACGAGTTAGGGTAGGATCTTTCTCTGATTGCTCTCAGTCTGATCATGTGGGTCAGAAATCCTTTTGTACACATCTAATCTGGACATTAATGAAGCTATGTTCAAAGTTTCATTATCTAATTCCTTTCTTGCTATGAGTATGATCATTAAGAACATTTGTATGTAAAGTCTACAGAAAGACTTCTCAGAGTCGCGCACTTTTCTGTGTCAATGTTTTGCTTAGATCTCAGTGTACAGTGTAAAGTGTTTTATAAGTGAGCACTCTAAATCTAAGTTAGAAGATAAGGAGGCTATGGCTAAAAGCATTTAGCAAAACAGGATTTGTGCTGTGAGAAATCAACTTAAGAAGTTGACCATGTCAAAGTCGCCATTTCTGGAAGACAATTTTTGACACAGGTTTGATCTAAAAAATCAAATTAGAAATCTAGTAGTTCTTTTGAAGAAATAATGATCAATATAGTTGCGCAAAGGTAGCATGGATACGTGAGTATCATTTGAATGATTAAATTCGAAGTAGTATGAGAAGATTGAAGTCTAATTCTGAAGCAGTCTCTCGAAGATGAAGAAAACTTCATACAGAGAAGTATTTCTTAACATATGGGAAAATAATTTGAAGTTTGTGTAAAGTTTGATTTGTTCTTGATATAGAGAAATTCTTAAGTCAAGACAAATTGAACATTTGAACATTTGAAGGTCTCCATCAGTTGTGCCGTGTGATTAGTGCATCTCCTTTCTATGCTACAGTATTGGCTATTTGGGTTTGCTTCGGGTTGTGCCATGATTGGATAGACATTAGCCATATGATCTCCTCCACAAGTATAGCATTGTTTTACTGAGGCAGATCTAGGGATCTGTTTGTTGGAGACTCCTAATTTTTTAGCTACCTTCTTTGCAAGTTCCTCAATGTAGATTGTTTGGAAGCGAGGCTAGTAGAGCTATCTAAGTCTTTATAAATCTTTGAAAGCTCTAATTCCTCCCCTAGATTATCCTCAATGTCTATGCACATGCATACACACTCTTCTATGGTTCTAGGGTCCTTTAAATACACATAAGATCTAAATTTGGTACTTAAAAATCCATCTAGAAATAGGGCCACTTGTTTGGCTGGTGTAGATAGCTTTGGCACAGGGCATCTCTCTAGGTATTGCCTGAATCTTCTTCTTGCAAGTCTCATTGTCTCTTGAGGTGTTTGTTTAAAGTTATGGATCACTGAGGAAGTGTTGTGCCTGATGCCACTCTTAGAGAACCCTATGATGAAGGCATCTAGCAATTGGTCTATATTCCTAAATTGTCTCTCGTGTAGTGGTTGAAACCACATAAGGGCAGTGTTCTTGAGTGTTAGACCAAAAGCATTGTATTGTGTGAACAGGACATCAACTTGCTCAGCTCTCAAATCTTGCCTAAATTCTGCCACATTATCATAAGGGTCTCCTATTCCATCGAAATAATTCTTCATAGACTTGACCAGTTGTGTAGGCCTCAAGGTTCTAGTGTTTTCCTTAGGTCTAGACAGAGAGAATTCATCTCCATTTCTTTGATTCCTTGGGTATCTGTGTCTTTCATTTTCCATTATGTCTGTCTCATATCTCGTTCTTTCTCTTCCAAGTGGGTTAATGAAGCTTACTTCAGGCCTATCTCTACTCCTATCCCTTTGAGCTCCATGAGCTTGGGATGTTCCAACTCCTTGGTGACCATACAAGACATTGGACCTTGAAGTATTGTCTAAGTTGGTCACTTTGCTTGGAGTATCAGGATCCTTGAATTCATATATGGTAAGCATTCCCATTTCATTAGGCTGATCAGGTTTATACCTCCAAAAAGCCTCATCGGTCTCTCTGTTTCATAGTAGATCTATGCTCTTGTTGTCCTAGGGGACCCACTCTAGAGTGATTATTCTAGTCATGACTTATTTGCCTCGAGGTTTTTGGGCTCTCTTCCTAAATTCCCTTGCTCTATGTCACCTATTTCAACCTCGACAATTACGTTACCAAATTCATTTGTCCTCTCTGGTTGGGTGGTGACTACATACATTGTTCCTCTTTATAAATGTATGCACCATTTTAAAATTTGACTACTATATGTTCTAGTCCAATGGGTTGGTGTGGATTTTTAATCTGGATAACAGATCTTCTCAAACCATCCTCATAGATGCGAGCATCTAATTGGTTGGTTTTGATGTATTCCAGTTGAGTCTTGTAAGGTCCTTCTAGTGTTTCTAGGTATGCCGCTCCTGAGCTACCTACTGGTCTCTCCATGCTATATGATATCCCAAAGTCACTCGTTTTTTAGCTTGTAATGTATGCGTAATCAATCAATTGTTGGGCCCAAGACCTAGCCGTATGATTGACACTAGCTTTAGATGATCTGAGGCTTTGTCGATCTCTCCCTAGATATCTTCCTGACCTAAGTTTCATAAGCCTTGGTGGTTTTCTTGATTTTTCCCAGTACAACCTCGTTGCAGAGTTATTTGGTAATAATCACTTGTTCTTTTTATTTTCCTTAGGTTGTCACTTCTTTTCCAATCAATTTCCGTCACAAGGACCACTTGAGTTTTATCATACTTGAGTTTGATTGCTTTATTCAAGTTCTTTTACTTTAGGGTGTTTTACTAATGTAATTATTTAGGCTTGCACTTGAGTGATTAGATTTCTTGGACTTGATCATGCTTAACGTAACCCTAATTAATCCACACCTCTATCCAAACTTAGCCTAAGCTAGGAACTGACAAAGGGAATTGAGAATGATCCAAGCTTGAGTTGTTTATCCCTTGCTCTTGGGTGCTCAAGAACCTCGTTCTCAAGCTTGCAGAATACCCTTGCTTTGCACAACCTTTAGTGCTCTCGATGCACCTGTAAAAACCCCAAAGTTAGCTCAAGATTTCAATTTAATTGACGTAATAATCCATGTTCAACGTAATAATCCATGTTCATTCATGTAATACAAAGACCCAATTTTGATTTGTTTTTATGAAAATTCCCTTAGAGATCTCTCAACTTTTCACCCCTATGGAAGGTCAACTTCAAAATACCATATCTATCAACTTCCAATGAGCCCAAGATCACTAGAAACAAAGTTCGTATGAAGAAGTTATGTCCATTTAGGGTTCTAGGGTTAAAATAAGGTCAAACAAGCTAGCAAGCAAACAAGATTTCTCAATTTATGTGCTAGCCACCTCACCATGCACCAAAGACTTGAAATTTATTCCCAAAATTGACCAAAAAATAAAAATTTAAAAACCCTAAAAATTTGGTTGAAATTGGTTGTCAATCACGATGGACATAGCTGTCCGTCATGGCCTATCAATCACGATGGACAGGGTCAGTCAGGATTGATGGTGTCAATCGTGATGGATAGAGTCGGTCGTGATTGATGGTGTCAATCGCAATTGATGGTATCAATTGCGATGGATAGAATTCTTCAAATTTTTGCATGAATACTTGTCAATCGTGGGTCTCTGAGTCACAATGGATATGCCTCTATCAGCCACGATGGACATGGGTGTCCATCGCAATGGACATGTGTCAATCGTAATGGATTGTTGTTGGTTGTGATGAATGGCTGTCAATCATGATGGACAGACAATCCATCATCGGGATGTCAATCATGATTCGTTGAATTTCTTGGATTTTTGTGTGATTATCTGTCAATCGGTGCCTCTATGCATCGTGATGGACAAGATTCTCATCAAATCCATGTGTCAATCGTGATTTTTTCATTCAATTGTGATGGAAAAAGTGTCTATCATGATGGATGCTTTCAATCATGATTGATTGGCTGTCCATTGGGTTCTGTCAATTGCGATGGGCAGGCTTTCTGTTGCAATGGACACTGTCAATTGTGATTGATGCTATCAATTGTGTGTGATGGAAAAAGGAAACCATCATGAACCTTAGATTCCATGTGAATCATGTATCTCATGATTGGTTCAGAATTAGGAGAAATCAATGCTTCCATTGCATCCCGAATCTGCCAAAACCCTATGATCGACTATTTACTTGCCTCATTCGGATATCCAGAGCTCATGTTTCAAATTGATGACATCATCAATGACATCATCAATTCGTAACCGCCTTTCATGAACCGCCCTTGAAAACCTATATAAGGAGGGGTTGGCCACATCCATAATCAGTCTTGCCAATACCAGTCTTGGGAGCTCAAGGAGTCGTGACTGGCAAGTAAGTACTCTTCAAGTTCCAGTTCTAGTTCTTGTCTTGTTCCTTGTTCTAGTCTAGTTCTTGGACGTCCTATCTTGTCCTCTTGTAATCTCATAGTACAAGATCCGGTCGAGTTCTTTCTTGTATCTAGTTCATCTTTGTTTGTTATTGACTTTGGAGTTGTCCTCTCCAATCATGAAGTACAAAAGAATCAACAAATCATCTTTATTTTGTCAATCCTGGGAATATTCATAAGACCACAGCCCCTTCTAGATGATAGATTCATAGAAATAAGAGATTGATGGCTGGAATTCTGAGAAAATGAAAATGAAAAGGAAATATCTAGGGTTTACCTTATCTAGAGCAAATCTTCATCATTTTCTATGATCTTTGTGTCTAATTCATGTTATTTTCTCATCAGAATACAAATATGAAATCAGAATTGGAAAATATCACCTGTATCACAGAGACGAGACAATCGCGATTCTGTACCAACAAACGATTTTCACATTTCTGCAACATTCTTCAATCCTTCTTCACTCAAGACATCCATAATCATCTCTCTTCATACATCTTACTCAGTATTACACAAATGAAACTCACAAATCTCCATGATAAAGCAAGAAACAAGCTCTCACATCAAAGGAAACACACAATAGGAGAAAACACGATTTCAGCAGAAACTCTCTCTTCTCTATTGATAGCATGTACAAATGACTAACCAACCTCTCCAAAATAGAGAAAATTGACTTATATACATTTTCAAGTGTCCCTTTTCACACTTGAAATTTGGTCCTTTTCTCTAATTTTCTAAAAATATGCTATCTAAGAGTTTCTAAAAATTCTATAAAAATTACATAAGGTCCTTTGCTACATAAGGAAGACTCTTCCTTAATTTTACAACATTTGCATAAATATTCTACAAGTTTTTTGGCTTTTTGCTACTATTTTACATCAAAATGCTCTTCAAAAATACATCTTCCAACATCCTTCCCCTCCTAGATCTTTTGGCTCCTGACAAAAGACTTTCCTGCTTCACCTTTTCCTGCAATCTCTGCTTCATTTTCTCTTTCTCTGATATACCTGTGACATCAAATCATGGCTCTTTCTTTCAATGATATTCAAGTTATTGACCATCTCAAATAAGGCTTTTCTCCACTATATTGCAGCTTCTGGTTTATCAATCACATCTTTTTTCAAATATTCTGTATATGAAACTTCATAAGCAGTAAGCCTTGATCTCGTGACAACTGATAAATTCCCAAAAATTTCTGATTCTCCTTCAAAAAATCCGTAGTCAAATGCATCTTCAAAAATTTGCAAAAAATGGCTGCCCAAAAATACTATCCTGCTGTAGTAGGCCATTAAACATATCCTGTCAGGTGTCTCACTTAAATCAAATAATAGGGCATCTGTCGGAGAGTTGAAACCAATGTAGTTTAGAGTTCTGACATCAGTGTCTCTGTATGTTTCTATACAGGCCAAAATTAGTCTCATTATTCTGATAAGTAACATGCGAGCAGGGTTATTGACATCTTTATATGTTGACTGACTCAGTTGTGTTCACCATATAACTCTTTGTAGGCCAAGTTCCTGCCTTTGGACCTGCTATCTTTGGAAAGTTTAACCATTTAGATGGAATTTGACCTTCTTTTCTTCTTTCCCAAAAAACAGTCCATTCCCTTCTTCTGGCCACTCGGCAATAGGCTGGATTGATTTTCAAATGAAGAGGTGCCTCTTTCCAGATTTTCCTACATTCCTTATTAGCATCCAACCACCTATTTCTCCATTTGGGATTGGCTCTTTCAAATAACTCTTTAGTGACATTGATGTCCTCTTCATATTCCAGATATTTGTTTTGAGGTAGCCCTACTCTGGCCAATTGATAATTCTTTATACTCTCCAAAATCATACAAAAGGGTATTCCCAGTCCATCTGCAGCCCAATGATGTTGATCTGGATTAATGCCTTTATTCAGAGAAAATGTAACTATTTGATCTTCATACTCATCATGCAATTTTCTTATAAATTCCATTCTTGACTCTCTGCTAGTCAACAACTTCTGAACAAATTCTTCAGAGTATTCTTCCTCTGGTTCTTTGGCTGCTGGTTCATTAACCTCTTGTTCTCTATCATCATACCCTGTTTCATATTCTTTTGTATCTGTGTTTTCTGCATGTACTTGATCCTGCACTTCTTCTTGAACTTTTGGTTTTTCTAACTATTTCTGTAATTCTTTTATAGTTATCATCAAACTCCTATTTTGAGCTGCCCATAACTCCTTTTCCTTCCTCCACTCATCTCTTTCTGTCTCCATCTTTATCTGCCATTCACTTCTTTCCTTCTCTACCTCCATATGTAATTGATGATACCCTCTCATTGATGTGGCAGCATGAGTGTTTGCCTGTTTCTCCATTTCTTTGGCCTCTTTTAATTCTATTTGAAGTCTTTGAATTTCTTTATGCAGCTCTTCCTTTTCTTCCTCTGTCAACTGAGCAGGTTTACCTTCATCTTTTACTTGACCTTCTTCTAGCAACAATTTATTGATCTCTTCATGTGCTCTGGTCAGAATTTGATATGATGTTTGTAAAGTTCTGTATCTTCCTCCTATGGTTTTTAATTCCATTTCCATTTTGGCATTCTGATCTGATAACTTTACACTCTTATCTTCCAAATATTGGATTCTATTCTACTTCTGAACTTCAGCTTCTTCCAAAGCAATGATTCTATTGATATACTCTTCATTTTTTTCTTGCATCACCCTTAATTGCTCTGACATCTGCTCTTTTTTCTTCTTGTGCTCTTTGATAATCAAACTTCCTTTTTCAAATTCCGATTCAGCCACCATTCTTGATATGATCATATTTATGCTAGATGGTCTGAACTGTTCAATGTTGCTCATGATTATTTGACAAGCTGATCTTATATTTTTGGGTATTCTTTCCAACCCTACTTCTATTTCTGTCTGTCTAACTTCAATTTGCTTGTCTTCTTTACCCACATCATCTTCTTCTGCTGCTGTTTCATCATCTATATCCTGAATGTCTTGTTCTTCATAACTGTGATCATCATTCTCTGTCTCCTGATTGGTAGCATCTTCTTTAGAATTTAATGCTTTGTCTTTTGCACTCTTCTGCTCTGAAAAATCTAAAGTCCTCTTCACTTCTAGTGAATTCCTTTCTTCCAATACTTGTTGCTTCTCTGTAAAAAGCTGCCCTTCCAGATTTTGTATCTCCTTCTCCTGTATTAGGGTTTCCTGACTTTTGTCTGAGTCTTTTTCAACAGGATCTATTTGAACCTTCTTGAGTTGCTCTTCCTGTCCCTGTTTTTCCTGAACTAAAACTGATTCAATTTCTTCCACACAAGCAACCTGATCATTACTTTTTTGTACTTCCTGTCTTTCCACTTCTTGGGCTATATCTGATGCATTTGTATGAAAATCTTTCATCTGATCATTACTTCTTTCATTTGTGTATTCTTGTTCCTGCTCATCAATGTCCATAAGGTCTGCTTCTACCTCTTGTTCTTGCTCATCCTTGGATGTAAATTCCTCATTGCTTTTTAATTCATGTAACACATCCTTTATACTTTGAATGATCTCTTCTTCCACAACTTTCCCTGTAGCCTTTTGAACACTCTTTTCCATTTCTATCTTCTTTATTTCTTGATCCTTCTTTGCATCTTTCTGCTCTTTAATTGAACTACACTTCTGTACCTCCTTTGCTAATTCCTCTATACTTTTATTCAATTTGAAATAAGTCTGTGATGGTTTTGTCCATATGGGTTTTATTCCTGTATGTACCAACCCACAATTGACTTCTTCTCTCATTGGGCCTCCCTCTTCTGTCATTACTGCCTTTCCTTTTAACAGCCTTCTTTCTTCTTCTAAGCTCATCTGTTGAACTGTTTCTTCCTGAGTCTGCTTTTCTTGAGACTTCTTATTTGAGTCTTCAGGTGTCTTCTGTTTCTCTGTGGCCTGTGTAACCACATTGGGAGTATTTGGTATTGAAAGATTTAGACTTTTTAACAAGAAGCTTTCAATATCACTATCTGAATCGGATGAAAATCGTGAAGACCCCCCTATTTCAGGTTCTGTAGTCTTTGATACTTCTTCCACTGTGATAGGCTTCTATCTTGCTTCCCTGATTACTTCTTCTGTGCCTTTCATTGTTGCAGCTTGAGTTACTACTTTTCCTTTCCCCTTCTTAACCAATTTCTTCTTTTGAACTGGTTTCCTTGGCACCTTCTTTTTCACAACAATAGTGGTTCTGGTCTCTAGAGGTCCTTGTAATTCCTTGAAGTAGGCCAGCAACTCCACCTCCTTCTTAACAAACACCTCTTCTGTATCATCTGCCATCATTTCATCATGTAATGTTTCATAATGCTCCACTTCTTCTTGGATCCAATCTGTAGCTTTGCATGAGTAATCTTCCAACATTTTTTGATATTGTGCCTCATACATAGCTCTTTTGTTGTTTCCCTGGGTAAGATAAGTATAAAGTTGTTCTTCACTTGTGTGTGGAGGATGAGGTTCACTAGAGGACTGAACCTGTTTTTGTGCCTCCTGATGTTCTTCTTTGGTGGTTTCTTCCATTACTAGTTCCACTTTCCTGGGATCTATTTTCCTCTTCTTTACTGGAACTACTTCTTCAGATATTATTTTCCTCTTCATTCCAGTTCCCCTCATACTAGTGTGTCCCATTGTTTCTTTAGCATGCATCCTTTTAGGAGGACTTTTTACTCCTGTCATAAGATTCCTGAAGTACTGTGCCTCTGGAGCCAGTTTCAATTGTTCTTCCATTCCCAAAACATGGTAGATGATTCTGGTTAAGAATTGACCTCCATTCATGAACTTCTTTTGTTCCCAGTGTTTTGCTGCTTCCTTCAGCTGTTCATGGATGTATGGTGAAACATCCATCACTCCAAAAGGTTTGGTTCTATCTTTGTTGTTGAACATCAATAAAGTCACTGACTTATGTGGCATCGTGTACCTTGGTAGTTTTGGAAAACATAAGAATTGTAAGAACATCCTTACAGCATATTCTTCATTCTCCCTTCCTTTAAAATCAGTGAACTTTGCATATCCTGTGTAGGTTTCCTTATTCTTTTTGACAAAGCTTGGGTCCAGTTTGGTTCCCATTGGAAAGAACTGTAAAGCAGCTCTGATATGTTCTGCTTTGATAGTAACACGTACCTCCTGATTGTCTTTGTTCTTCACTTTGCATCTGAAGTAGGCATCATTTCCTTTTCCAACTTCTTCCAAACTACTCATCACTTGTGCTACCCTTTCAAAGTCAATAAAGAAGATAGGTTCTTCCAAGAGTTTGTGCAGTCCCACAGCTTTCCATCTCTTTATGTTGACAGAAGTTCTCTAAAACCTGTAAAACTCTTGACATAGCATAGTGTACTTATATCCTCCAATTCCCACTGTAAAAATATGTTGTCCTATCACTCCCAAAATTTCTTTAAGTTCTTTTACTACTTTTTCAGCTTTTGGGATTTCTGGGTCTTCATCTGATTCTAAGTCCACTTGTTCCACTACTGTCTCACTGTCTAGAAACCAGTGTCCTCTTGACAGAGTCAATGAATCTGCTTTAAAGTCATGGATTTGCAACTCCTTTGCATTCACCATCCTGTATTTGTAACATATAAAAGAAAAGAAAACACTCCACCCACATGAGTCACAAGAATTCACAAGAAAATACTGTCTTACTCTGGAATGTCACTGATATAAAAAATGAAAAAGACAAGTTCCAAGCAATTTTTGCTTTTTCAAAAGACTCAATTTAAGTGAGCATTACAGGTGTAGCAAGATGTCTAATGTGCTCTCTTCAATTGTCACTTCCTTGCTTGTCATTCCTTTTTTCCAAAAAGAGAACAATTCTTTGAAGAAAAAGATGACGGAAAAAATGATTCATGAAGAAACTTCAAAAAGTAGAAATCAAAAGATGATCATAAAAAATTGAAACAAAATAACACAAATTTTCAATAATAATTTACTTTCCTCCTCCCTATATCTTGCTTCGTGCTTTATAAATTTAAAAACAAAATAAAATACACACTGTGTCCAGTTTTTCTTAACCAATTTGTTCTTTTTTCTCAATTCTTCTCTTTCTCTTTTTTTTAATAATGACATTTTTTTCTGCTTTGTCCTCTTTCCTTCCCCTCCTAATTCTCTTTTAAGGGGAAAAGGATTAGAAGAAAATACTTTTTTCATCCTTCTCTCTTTTTTTTTTTTTTTAATATTTTGTTCCAAAATTCTGAAGATAGGTCAAATGTGGATGATCTCTCTGCCATTGACATAATTCTGATTTTTTTACCCAATAATGTTTAACTGCAACTATCCTTATGTCATCCAAACATCCATGCTTCATAGACAAACATTTTGTAGCATTTTTTGGTCTCCATACCCATTTTGCTCTAACTTCCTGTTTTAATGAGTAATATCTGTGTATGCCTTCTTTCCATGTCCCTCTTGTTCTGATTTGTTGATGTTTCAAATTAGGCAATAAGTGTCTTCTTCGTTTTGTCTCACCATTCTTCTTTACTCCTGAATTCTCTTGCTGGTTTTGATTGTATGAAGCTTGATCATTTTGTAGTGGCAATATGTCCCTGTCCTTCATTGAGAAAGTAAATCCTTCCATAACTGGGTCATGAACATCTAGATGAACTTCTTGTTTTTCATTACTCAGAAAAAACATTAAAAACGTTTTGTCATTTATGGTCAAATTAAGCTTCATTTTTTCAAAGTTCAAAATAACTTTACCTTGTTTGAGCCAGGGTTGTCCCAAAATCAACTTTTTAGTCATCAAATGATCTGGCCATTCTTCACAGTCTATTTCCATATATTCATCATTAAATTTAACCTTAATAGAAAGTGAAGATATGCTCTTAATCATTTTTCCTTCTAGGGTTTTGATCAAAATTCTGCTTTCAGACCTCTTTATGCTAAATTTGTTTACCAAGGCCGAGCTAATCAAATTCACTTGAGCTCCTGAATCTACCAAAACCCTTATGTTTTCATTTTGATAATCCATCACTATCAAAGGCAAATGTTCTTTTTGTTTAAGAGTGTTTTCACATAAGCACACTTCCTTTAATTTTCCGATTCTCTCCTTGGCTTCTTGTTGAGCCTCTTTTCTAATGTTCTCTTCTTCTTTTTTTCTATTTTGAGCCTGTTGCAGTCTTCTCCATTCATCAGTAGTTAATGGACAATCATACCTCTTAACTCTAGATCCACTTATGAAATTTGGCATGATTTCTCCATCAATGTTAGCTAATTGAATGGCTCCACTATTACTTATCTGATGTATGATGTATGGCCCATGACCTTTTTTCTGAAACTTTTTCTGATGTTCCTTGACTGTGTAAGCCAGAACCAGGTCTCCTTCTTGTAGATCTTTGTCTTTTATGTGAACATCATGATAAGCTTTCTGTCTTTTCTTGTCTGTGTATAGACTCATCACTGCTTGGAGTCTAGAAGCTCCTAGTTTTTCCAAGTCTAAGACCCTCTCAGATAATTCATGTCCTGTCCAATTGTATTGGCTACCCACCTTCAATGTTGGAATAAGAAATTCCATGGGTAAGACTGCATTTTGGCCATATACCAAATTAAATGGAGAAGTTCCTAATGCAGTTTTGTATGCCACTCTATAGGCCCAAAGAACATGATTAAGTTGAGAATCCCAATCATTTCTGTTTGTGTTGACTAATTTGGACAATACTGTACAAAGTACTTTATTAGTACTTTCTGCTAACCCATTGGCTTGTGGGTGATATGGGGCTCACTTTCTATGACTAATCATGAAGTATTTGGTCATGTTTTCTATAATTTGATTCAAAAAATGAGTCCCCCTATCACTTACCAATTCAATTGGCAGTCCAAATCTAGTGATAATATTTTCATACAAAAATTTAGCAGTGGTATGAGCATCATTTCTTTTAGTAGCTTTGGCCTCAGCCCATTTTGTCAAATAATCTGTAGCTACTAGTATGTATTCTGCATGAGATTGTCTAGCTGGAGGATGTATTGGTCCAATAAAATCCAATCCCTATTTGCTAAAAGCTCTGGCTAAAATTAATGGAATTAATGGCATGTTATCTCTTTTATTTGGTTGACTCACCCTTTGACAGACATCACATCTTTTTACATAAGTTCTAGCATCAGGAAATAGGGTAGGCCACCAAAAGCCAGAATATAAAATGAGTTTGGCTGTTCTATCACTTGAAAAATGTCCTCCCGCCACTCTAGAGTGTGCCATTTCCAACATCTCTAAATACTTTTCTTCAGGAACACAGATTCTCAAGTATCCATCCATTCCTCTCTTGTATAATTGCTCTCCTATGAGTTGATATTCTTCTGAGATCACTTGTAGATTTCTTGACTCAGCACCAGCTATTATTTGTTTCCCTTTCTCCTTTCTCTTCAATTCCTCAACAATGTTTTCACTCCATTCAGGATTTTTTTGAAACCAATATAAAGTTATTAATTCTGATTTCTGCAATGTTTGACATTTTTGACAGTTTTCAATATATCTCTCCACAACTTGAATCTTATTTGTCCAATGTACTCCCATCCTATTAAGGTTGCTTAGAGTGACTATCTTGGAAGCATGAGTACATGGGTTCCAGTAATGAGCTCTTCTTACATATTCATGTTGCTCCTCTTCTGGAGTACAATATTCCAGTATACCTAACTGATTGAGGTGATACAAATGCCCAGCTAGCAACATGAAATTTCTGCTTTGTAACACCAGATGTGTGTTATTTCCTAAGGTCCTACAGGGTCCCATGGTTAACAAAGGAACTAATGTCATGGACCATTCAGGAACACTTTCTACTTTGAATAGGTATGTATCTGGCAGGTCATCGTCTAAAGGTGAACTAGGTTCTTTGGACTGAATTCTAGACAAATGATCTGCTCTTAAGTGTGTTTTGCCTTGTCTAACCACCACCTCAAATTCAAATTCCATTAGTAAAAGAAACCATCTGACTATTCTTCCTGTATGACATGGTTTATTTACTAAATAAAGTAGAGCTTGGTGATCCACAAAGAATTTAAACTTGTTGGCCAATAGGTAATGTCTGTATTTTTTGACAGCAAATATCATTCCCAACCCTTCTCTCTCAATGGTTGTATAGTTCTTTTCTGCAATGTTCAATTGTCTACTAGCATATGCTACTGGGAAATCTAATTTGCTTCCTTCTATAGGTTGTGCCAACACACATCCCAAAGCATAATTTGAAGCATCCACATGCACATGAAATATTTTGTCCCACCGAGGTGTTTTTAGAATTGGGGCTGTCACCAAACAAGTTTTCAATGTTTCAAAGGCTTGGTCACATTCCTTATTCCACTCAAACTTTGTGATGAGGGCATATAAGGGTTTAGCTATATCAGCAAATTTGTGTACAAATTTCCTATAGTACCCACAATGTCCCATAAAAGTTTGGAGTTCCTTCACATTTGTAGGTCTTGGAAGCTCTATTATAGCTTTTATCTTCTTTTCATCAGTAGAAATTCCATTTTTTGAAACTATGTGACCCAACATTCTTCCTTGTCTTACAAAGAATACACACTTTTTCAGGATTTAAGCATACTCTGTATATTCTGCATTTTCTGAATATTTTTTCTAAATCTTGTAAATGATCCTATCTTTTTAAAGAAAAAGTGCACAGATCATCCACATAGATTTCCATTACATTTCTCAGAAATTCTTTGAAAATATGACACATCAACCTTTGAAAAGTTGCTGGGGCATTGGTCAATCCAAAGGGCATAACCCTAAAGGCATAAATCCCCCATGCTGTAGAAAAGGCAATCTTATGTTGGTCCTCCAGAGCTATAGGTACTTGATTGTATCCTGAGAACCCATCTAGAAAACTATACACTTCCTTTCCTGCAACTCTCTCAAGAAGGTGATCTGTTATTGGCAATGGATAACTATCCCTTATAGTTGCTGCATTTACTTTCTTCAAGTTAATGCATACCCTAAGTTTTCCATTCTTTTTTGGCACCACAACTATAGGTGATATCCATTCAGTATACTCAATTTCATAAATGAAGTTAGCAGCCAACAACTTGTCAATTTCTTCTTTTATTTTGGCAGAGTACTTATCATTGAATGTATAATGCCTCTGTTTGCTAGGTTTTGCATCAGGTGTCATAGGAATCTTATGCTCATAGATTTTTGGATCAATTCCTTTCAAATCTTTATAACTGTAAGCAAATACATCCCTATAGTTCTTTGCCAGGCTCCTTAATGCTTCTTCTTCTTGTGTGGTCATATCATCAGCCATTACTATCTGTCGCTCTTCCCCATCTTCCTGAGTAATCACAATCTTTTTGGTTTGTTCTTCATTGTCATATGCCTCTCCTTTCTTCTTCTCTCTCTTTCGTTTCATTTTTAGAAGTAGTCTGTCTTCTACTTCATAAGTTTTAAAATTTGCTGGTACATCAAAGTATTGATCCTTGTTTATTTTCTTCTCTTTCTTCTCAGTTTCTTGATCTTTTTCTATTTCTTTGTGTTTATGTTCCTTGTATTTGCCTGAGATTTTATCTTTGATTGCATCTTCAGCTTTTACTGCTTCCAAATACTGTGTTTTTCCTTTTTGTAATATCATTTCTTGATTCTGATCCTTTTCTGTTTTTGATACACTTATCATGTGTATACCTATGTGGAAAACATCAAATCCCTCTTCATTTTGGAATTCCACTCCTACATATTCTTCACTGGCTAGATCCATGGTAGCCAAGATTTGATTCCACCCATAAGGCTCAAACTCTTCATCTTTGAATTGTTGTGGCACATAACTTTCATCTTGTACTTTTCTTCCTTCCACACAATCTTCTCTTTTCAGTCTCCTTTTTCTATTGGTGAGATTTCTTATCATGTTGCACTTCCATATTGCTGATTCACTCTCTTCCTGATCCTCCATCTCTGATTCCTCACTTTCTTCTTGATTTTGATGTATTTTGTACCATTCTTGAGGAGGTATATCACAGTAGTGCCCATTTCTTAAGTTCACTCTTGTTATTCTTCCTTTGCTTTGGAGATATAAACAATCATTACCCCAATCTTGCACAATTTGCATTTGTCTCATGAAAGGCCTTCCTAGGATGATTTCATATGAAGTGGATTGTGGAAATTCTACTATGGCAAAAGTATGTTCTATTTCTATTCCACATATGTCCACAATTACTTTTTCCCAAATACCTAGGGGTTTTTCTATATGCCCATCTGCAAGTTGCAATCTCATCTTAGTGGGTAGTAATTCATTGCTTCCCCATTTCTCCCACGTTTGTTTAGTCATTATGGCCACTCCTGATCCACTATCCAAAATGGCTTTAGCAAAGTTTTTTCCATATTGTATTTTTAGGGTTGAATTTCCTTCTTCTCCTTCACAATACCCTCCTATTTTATCAATAGGAATATACCATAATTCCTCTAATTCTTGTAATGGTGAATGAAGGTTTCCAGGTATTGTTTCCCCTTTGATCATTTTGTTTTGTAGGTGAGGATTTTGTTTCAACAATTCTTCCCATGTTGTATGACATGTAATGCTACATTGTTCATCTATAATCATCTGAAATGTTATTTGTGGATTTTCTTCTTTGTTAACATTTTCCCTGGTTTTTGTTTTCTCAATTTGTTCAATTGTTCTCTGAGAGCTGTCTTCTTTCCCCATTCTGAGTTGTGCTTCCTGAATGATTTGTTTGCACTTTTGCATCCTTTCATGCTCTAACTCTGGCATAGGATAAGCCACTGCATTGGAGCTTGTTTGGATAAGTCTTTGCCTCATTTACATTCTTTGAGTAGTTCATTTGCATTGATCATTACATGATTGCATGTCTTCATACACTCGGCTAGGTTTGTATACTCTTTGGATTGATAATTAAAAGCGTGTATCCCCACTATATGCACTTGTGAGGGGATTGAGGTATAGTCTCTTTCTCCGCAAGTCCCTAAGTTGATACTTAGGTCAACACACTTTTTGGCGCCGTTGCTGGGGAGTGACGAATCAAACCAAGGCATTCGTGTGATGGTAAGTAGCTTTTTGCATTGAAGTAAGTGGAGGAGTGGAAATCTTCTCTTCTTTGGTAAGTCAATTTCAGCAGCACTTGCTACTTCTCATTCTTGGAGTGTGTGTAGTGAGTTGTTAGTTTAGGGAAGTGAGTAGAAGGAGTAGAGTAGGAGTGAGTAGAGAGTGGACCAAGTCATTAGAGTAGATTTTAGTTTTGCTCAGAAAAGTTTCCTTTTTGTAAGCAAAAAAACTCCAAGTATAAAAGCCAAAAAATTTCATTTTTCAAGTCACTTGTGTGAACAAGTATCGTGGAGAGCACTGTCGAGTATCGCGTGAGCTAGCAGAGATCGTGGGCGAGGAAACAAGCAATAGGGGAGTACACAGAGCTAGGGGAAGCAATAAAGAGATTCTAGGTGCTACCAAGGTGAGCTAACCCACCATTTTAATCAAAATTTTTCAAGCAAAGCAAATTAGGAAAGGAAAACGATATGCGCTGAGTATCGTTAGAACTTTCAGGGGGCAAGAAGTTGTGATTTGATTGATACAGAGAGTGAGGATAAGAGAGTGGAGCTAGGAGAGCAAGGGGGTAAAATCAAAACTTCAAAAACATTTATTAAAATTTGTCTAAGGGTCAAGTATCGTTTTACTCCCGCGGTCGAGTATCGCGATACTTCACAAGTATCGTTTTGCTCCTGTGGTTGAGTATCGCGATATTTCCCATCGATCGTGTATCGTTTCATACCGATCGCGATATCTGGTCAGAGATCGTTTTGTCCAGCGATCGTTGATCGTGTATCGTGTATCGTGTATCGTTTCGTGCCGATCGCGATACTTGAGAAGTATCGTTTGATTAAAGATCGCGATACCTGACAGGTATCGTGTATCGTTGGATCAGCGATCGTTTGCGAGAAGACCAAGTATCGTTGTGCCCAAGTATCGTGAATCGCTTGATCTTTAAAGATCGCGATACTTGCGACCGATCGTGTATCGTTGTCCGAAGTATCGTTTGGCCCAAATATCGTGTATCGTCTGATCCTCAAAGATCGCGATATTTGCCAACTATCGTGTATCGACGATCGTTTCAGTCAGATATCGTGTATCGTGGGATTTCAAGTGTCGTGTATCGTTCCAGCCAAGTATCGCTTCATCCAGAGATCGTCTAGAGTAAAGATTGCGATACTTCCCACATATCGGGTATCGTCTATTCTCAAGTATCGTCTCCCTTCGAGTATCGTGTATCGTCTGAGACTCAAATATCGTGTATCGTTTCATACGAGATATCGTGTATCGTTAGGTGCAGGTATCGTGTCGGTCAAGTATCGTTGGTCAGAGATCGTTTGCCAGCGATCGTTTCATCAGCGATCGTTTGCCAGAGATCGTGAGGGTCAGGTATCGCGATACTTGTCAGAGATCGGTATCGTCTGAACATACATCAAGTATCGTCGATTCTAGAGATCGTGTATCGTGGAATTTGGACAGCCAAGTATCGTGGTTTGAAAATTTCTGCTTCAGTCAGTTTCCAGCCTAATTTTTCCTAGAATTCTAAGCCATAGCTTGGAGTTCTAGAAGCTAGAGGTTAGCAAGGGCTGATCTGAGCTTTTAAGTGGATGAACTTGAGATCCGGAAGAACCCTAGGAAGCCGAAGAAGCGTAATTTCTTTTGTAGGGAGTGTAGCCGAGCCAAGTAGCCGTTCACACTATTCTGAGACTTCCAGTGAGTCAGAAGGAGAAATTCCCATGGCTTCAGAGGATATGCACAACACTGCATCCTTGATTGGCATGATGTCCATCATTGAGGGAGAATACAGAACCTCCCTGGAGTATGTGAACACCAACCACAACGAGATCCCTATCTATTTGGATGGCTTAAACAGATCAGTGGCCAGGTTACAGAAAGCATCAGAAGCCTACATAGTACCTAGACCAGCAGTCAAGTACGTAGGAGGATTGTACATGGACAAACAAGATATTCAATACATGGTCACAGAACACCCGGAAATCATTAATGAGCGTGGTGAGGAAAATAATGCTTCGAGTTTAAATGGAGGTGAAAACGAAGCGCAAGTAACTACACCTAGAGGGAGATCTACGATCACTAAAATGTGGAGAGGAGACCTGATTCCCCAGGATGACACTCTAATAGATGTGTATTTGATCAACGGACTGGAGCATCTGCTCAGAGCCCATTCCTCTATATGGGAAGCTGCTCCTAATCCAGTTACCATCTATGAGTTACAAGACCCTGAATTCCCCACCATCATCACATATTTGGATAAAAATCACAGAAGATATTGGCCAATAACAGAATTAGAGAGAGCTGAGTTGAAATATCAGAACATCCCAGTGTTCCCCCCTAGGGACCAAGCCACTACGTCACGGAATCCACTTGGAACATCCGAGAACGATTCATATCAACAGTCGGGACAAACACAGCAAACACAACAGACCCAGGTCCCAGTCCGACCACATGTGCAATTTGCAATGCCTGCCATTAATCCTAACTACTGGCCACAACCAGCCATTGACCCAAGACATGGAGTTCATGCTCCAGTCAGACCGCAGGTAGTAAGAGGACCAGGCATACCAATAGGGAGACCCATTTTCCCAGTAATGCCTAGACAACCGGAAGCAGGAAGGAGATTAAGGCCGATCCAAGTTGCCAAGTGCATGAGAAATCATTATGATGGCTCTAGTGAACCCTACAACCACATAGCTGAATTTAAACAAGTAGTTAGAGCCGAGCAGGTAGATGACTTTCTGATTCAGTATGAGTCCTTTGGCCTTACCTTGTCAGACACAGCTTTGGCTTGGTTTCAGCCGTTGGACCCGAATACCTTTCAGAACATGGAGCAGGTATATCAAGAAATGATTGAAGAATTTACCAAATCGGGAATTAAAAATAATTCTTCATCATTAATCCACAGCTTCAAACAAGTCCCTACCGAGTCAGTAAGATTGGCAGCAAGGAGATTCAAGCAGTATGTGGATAGATGCCCCGTAGAAGAGAGACCGACGCAAAACAAAATGGTATCATTATTCTTGGAAGGACTGTTGAACGGAACCTTGAGGTCATTAGTGTATGTAAAGAGAGTTCAAACCTTGCAAGAGTGTATGAAGGAATGTATAGACCTAGAGGATAACCTTGCAGAAGACTTGAAAATACCTCCAGGTAGTTTGAAGAGCGAAGAGTCAGCCAGTAGCACATCAAACTCTAAAAACAATGTGGAGGAAATAGCAGATTTAGTAGCAAAAAAACTGAATGTTCAAGGACAGAGGAATTATCCCACTAATCCCATGAGGATGCCTATGCTTAGAAGATGTATGCAGTGCGGAGGAGATCATCCTTCTCATTTGTGTACTAGGGGAGTAGTCCCACCACCTGCCTATGCTCCTCATAGACCCTCTGTTCCCGGACCACTACAATATTGCAGTATAGAGCAGAGATACACAAACCATAGCACCGAGAACTGCCCTTACAATAGACAAACCAGACCCACCCAGCCTTATGTGAGACCATATGGATACCCGCAGAATCAGCAAGGAGGTGAAGCTTTTAGGTATCCCTCGTATCAGCCGCAGGCACCCATACCACGACCATACGCATATCAAGGATATACGCAACCACAGCCTGTACTAGGACAACAACCGCCCCACCCTCAGAACGTTGTCCCAGTCAAGATCGCACAACCAGAAGAAAACATAGAAAGGGCTTTAGTGCCAGCCACACCTTTGACTAGTAGTGAACCATATGACTCATTTTATGACCCTAGTCAAGGAGCATACCCTAGTTATGAGAGCTCAATAATGGAATATGGACAACTGCATGAACCTTATGCTTATGGCATGGAAATACCGGACAGTTCATACGGACATGAGCAGGATTACGTATCCTTAATGTACACAGCTCCTAGAGCAACCATGCCACCTCGACCAATGAATAGACAGCCTATACCCAGAGGACCATGCTACAGATGTGGAGGTGACCACTATATTAGAGAATGTACATTACCAAACCCACCACCACCCCAACGAATTTGGGAAGGCTACTGTAGCGATTATGGTAAGGAACATCTTTTCAGAGATTGTCCTAAGAACCCCAACAAAGTCACATCTAACGTGCAGATTAATGTGATAGAAGTGATTGAATCATCAGGGAGCGACAAAGAGTACACTGTACCTTTAAAAGCCATAACAAGAGCCAAGGCCAGAGAAAACCCTGATAGAACAGACAAGGATGATCAAAGTGACAAAGAGGGAAATATACCCATCCCTCACAGAGTAGAAGATTCCGAAGAACCAGAGAAAAGTATCGCCAACAAGAGATCCCAGAGATGGAAGAACAGGAGAGATAAGATAAAAGAAAGAAAGTTATTACAAAAGAAGGAAAATGAAAAGAGTAAACAGAAACCAACAAAGGAACCCCAAGTGGAAGAAGAAAATAGAAATGAGAGGAAAAGGGAGGAGATAGGATCAGTATTAGCAGACCCAATGCCTGAAGAATTAGCCATGTGGATTCAGGCATACAAGGCGAGAATAAAAGCAGGACCTACCATAGAGCAACATGAGAGAGAATATCCGAGAGGCGACTTAGAGAAAGAAAGATTGGAAATCTGCAAAAAACTGATAGAAGTTGCCCAACAAACCTTAGAAAAACCCGCAACACCTTTACCAAATAACCGAATTTCCGAAGGAGAATTCCAAGAGTGCCTAAACACTCAGGAAAAGCCTGAAGTATATAGACCACAAAATGAAGAAATTGGTATTGAGAGAAAGGAAGGATCCATAGTCCCCGAAGTAGAAGGAGACTGGACTAAGGATCTATGGGCACGAGTGCAAGAGGACAAATGGAAAAAGGTAGAAGGAATGGAACCGCCCTTTGAAGAACTAGAAGCAGAAAACGAAATAGAGGGTTCAATACCTGAACTAAATTCAGAAGAAATTTTTCCGATGGATGCAAGTGACAAGGAAGAAAGTGTAGAGGAACTACCCAACTACACCGGGGAGTACGAGCACAATTCAGAATTGTATCGCATTCCATCAATAGCGAGACGGGAAACGAACCCATCAGTTCAAACATCTGAAATCATACAACGTCTTAGAGAGGTGAAAATCCCATGTACCCTAACATTCGAGGAACTGTTAAAGGTAAAACCACACTTAAAAGAGAAGTTGATCAATCAATGGGAAGTCAAGGAGGAAAAGAAAGAGGTAGCTGACGAAGTGAAAACTATGAGAATTCCAGTGGATAAAGTAGGAGACTTTAGCGAAGGAGATGAAGGAAATACCTGTCTTCCAATCACCTATAGGGGTTACACTACCAAAGCCATACTAGATTCAGGAGCTGGTGTCGGCATTGCTACCAAAGAAATTTGGGAGAAATGGGGACAACCAGCATTAAGACCAACACGCATGAAAATACAAATGGCAGATGGACATACGGAAAGACCCTTAGGATTGTTGGAACGAGTAGTCTTCACTACGTGCGGAGTAGAATTTAAACATACTTTAGCAATTTGTCACTTCGAAAGGCCAAGCAATTATGAAATGATCTTGGGAAGGCCATTCATGAGACAGCTGAAGGTCGTACAAGATTGGGGAAAAGATGCAGTATACCTACAACACGCAGGAACCACCACTAGGATAAACCTACATACATACACTTATCAAGATGTGCCACCTCTACAATGGAATCAAATCCACAAAGAGGAGGACGATCAATCAGTTCATAGTGCAGGTTCTAGTGATCAATCCTGGATGAACGAGGACACTCATCTATGGATATGTCAAGCTGCAAAGAAGGAAGAGGAGAGAAGAAAAGGATGGCAGCAGAAACAAGGAGTAGTGAGGTCTGTACAAGATCCAGCCTATATGCCACAAGTATTTCCAGATGAAGAATTCGAACCTCACGGTTGGATGGAAATCTTAGCCACCCTCGATGTCTATGTAAACGAAGAAGTAGTGACCATGAACGAATGTATCGATGAGGAAGGTTATGATGTTAGTCTGTATATGGTAGTCCTTCAGGAGGCAGAAGAAGGAGAAGTGATCGAGAAAGACTGGAAGGAGGACTACGAGAGTATCGAAATGGAACCTGAACCCATGGATCTAGGGATTAGTACCACCAACATAGATATCACAGCCAATGAAACGCATAAGGAACTCACACAAAAAGGGGAATTAGAAGTTGAAAGGGAATTAGAAGATGAAGAAAACAAACCCCAAGACCAATTTGAGGTACCAGCCCATTTTAAAAAATACGAAGTAGAGGAGAGGAAAATTGCTATTCAAATGCCTAAAAGAGAAGCACAACCTGGAATAGCATATGATAATAAGGAGCAAACCAAAAAAATAGTTGTGACTATGGAAGGAGGAGAAGAACGATGTACCTTCATAGGACAGGATGTCTCATTGGAAGAAGAACAAGAGTTAATTCGACTCATAAGAGAATACCGGGATGTCTTTGCTTGGACTTATAAGGACTTAAAGGGAGTAGATCCATCTATATGTGCGCATAGAATCCCCATGACATCCGAAGCCAAACCTTCAAAACAGAGACCATATACCTATAATGATGTATATTCAGCCAAGATAAAAGAAGAAATAGATAAGTTGTTAGATGCTGGATTCATCTACGAAATTGAGCACACGGAATGGGTGTCACCCTTGGTGGTTGTACCAAAGAAAAATGGAAAGTTAAGAGTGTGCATCAATTTGAAAAAAGTGAACGCCGCAACCATACGGGATAGCTATCCCTTACCAATCACTGATCATCTCTTGGAAAGGGTAGCAGGGAAGGAAGTTTATAGTTTTCTGGATGGCTTTTCAGGGTATAATCAGGTAGCCATTGCTCCTGAGGACCAACATAAGACTGCATTTGCAACTGAATGGGGAGTATACGCCTTTAGAGTCATGCCTTTTGGTTTAACGAATGCCCCAGCTACTTTCCAAAGATTGATGTGTCATGTGTTCAAAGAATTTCTGAGAAAAAGCATGGAGGTGTACGTGGATGATCTCTGTACATATTCAGCTATACGATCAGAGCATATCCCTGAACTTGAGAAGATTTTTGCCAAATGTCGACAATATCGAGTATGCCTCAATCCTGAAAAATGTGTCTTCATGGTGCGACAAGGGAAAATCTTAGGGCATATTGTCTCTAAGAATGGAATTTCAACGGATGAAGACAAAATTAAAGTAATTTTGGATTTACCAAGACCTAAAACGGCTAAAGAAGTTCAAGCATTTATGGGACATTGTGGATACTATCGAAGATTCATACATATGTACGCCATAATTGCTAGACCTCTTTATGCATTATTAACTCTATTCAATTGGACCGAAGAATGTGAAAAAGCCTTTATTGAGTTAAAGAATCGATTGAGTTCAGCACCCATTCTTCGAGTCCCCAACTGGAATAAACCGTTTCACATCCATGTTGATGCTTCCAAGTTTGCCATTGGTTGCATCTTAGCTCAACCAGCTGACACAGGAAAATTAGACCACCCGATAGCCTATGCCAGTAGACAGTTAAATCAAGCAGAACGCAATTATACTACTACGGAGAGAGAAGGCCTAGGGATGGTATACGCAGTCAAGATTTCAGACATTACTTACTGGCAAACAAATTCAAATTCTTCATTGATCATCAAGCCCTATTGTACTTAGTCAACAAGCCTTGTAATACAGGACGACTAGTACGATGGTTTTTATTGCTAATGGAATTTGATTTCGAGGTAATAGTCAAGAAAGGAAACACCCACATAAGAGCAGACCACTTATCTCGTATGACCCATGGAGAACCACCCATAGGAGTACCCGATGACCTACCAGATACTTATCTTTTTAACCTGGAAGTATGTCCTCAGTGGGCAGAAAAATTGATCCCAATACTTACACATGGACCAAAAGATGGGAACACGCCAAACCAAATGCAAGATCTCTGGAAGACTAAAAACCTTCACATCATTGCGGGAAGTTTGTACCACCAGGATCCAAGCGGATTGCTGATGAGATGTGTAGAAGAAGAGGAACAAGAAATGTGGCTCCAGAAAGCACACATAAACCAATGGAACACTCATTTGAATGCAAATGGAACGTGGCAAACACTCAAGAGATTTGGCATATATTGGCCAACCATGCAACGAGATGCGCATAACTATGTGTCAACTTGTCCAACCTGTCAAGAACAAATCCCAGACGAGAACTCTACATTATGCTATTCTACAATCGCACCAAGGTGGAGCATGCCTCTAGTAAAGTTCTTGAAAACTCGAGAGTACCCTGACGGAGCTACCTTGGCAAGGAAGCGTGCTCTCGAAGAACAGAGTAAGGATTATGCCATCATAGGAAAACAACTCTTTAAACGCGGGAAAGATAACCAATTAAGAATGTGCATTCATGAAAATGAATATCTCTCTGTCTTAGAGATGGCCCATACAGGAGCTGCAGGAGGACACTTCTCTGCAGACAAAACAGCAAAAATGATCCTCTTTGCAGGAATGTGGTGGCCAACTCTACACCAAGACGCCATAACATATGTGCAGCGGTGTGATACTTGTCAACGTACGAAATATCCTATTAGAAGAGATGAGATGCCACTTAGACCCATGATGAGTGCTAGAGCTTTCACGAAGTGGGGAATAGACTTTATAGGACCTATTAGCCCACCAGCAAAAGGGTCACATGCAGAATACATAATTGTAGCCACAGATTACCTGACCAAATGGGTTGAAGCAAAAGCAACAACGAAAAATGACGCGAGAACTACAGCCAAGTTTCTCTTCGAGAACGTCTTCACTAGATTTGGACTACCTATAGAGATTGTGAGTGATAGAGGTACGCACTTTGTTAATGAAGTGATAGAAGCCTTATTGAATGAATTCTTAGTAATTCATAAGAAATCTGCTCCTTATCACCCACAAGCAAATGGACAAGCAGAAAGTTCAAATAAAATCTTGTGTACTGTTCTCACCAAAATAGTCAACAACGGTAGATCAGATTGGGATAAGCAGTTACACCATGCTTTATGGGCATTCCGAGTAGCATATAAAACTGCAATAGGCACTACTCCTTTTAACTTAGTATATGGACAAAACGCTATTTTGCCAATTGATTTCTTGATTCCCACTCTTAGAGTTGCAACTACTTATGAGTGGACCGGACATGAATTATCAGCACAATTGGACCAAATAGAAAAACTTCATGAAACTAGGTTACAAGCAGTAGCGGGTATTTATGCTGCTAAAAGACGACAAAAAGCATATTTTGATGCGCATATCAAGGACAAACAACTGAAAGAAGGAGATTTAGTTCTGGTATACACTTTGAAACAACATGCTAAGAAGTTGCAGAAGAGAGGATATGGTCCACTAATCATTAATCGTATATCTACAGGTGGAGCCATCAGCTTAGCAACTCTAGATGGAAATGTGTTACCAAACTACATCAGCGGGTGTAGAGTAAAGAAATACCTAGAACCATTAACTGACGAAATTATGTCACGGTTACTCAAAGGTAAAAATAGACGCCTAGAAGAGGAGAGAATACAAGAAGAGGCGAGACAAGAAGCATTGGAAAGGATAAAGAAACGAAAAGAGTGGATGAGAGAGCGAGATGAAAGATATCGTCACGGAGAAGAACTCATCCCGATGGCTAATTTTAGAGCCACTGAGAACTCAGAGCAACAAAGAAGACAACCATACTTGAATCTGGGAGCAGGACGAAAAGAGTACCACTTAGTGGATGCTCTCATAGACACAGGAGCAGCCATAAGCTGCATTAGATTTTCTTTGTCTCAGAGACTTAAAGAGGAGTTACGCCCATCAATGGCACAATTGATAGGAATAGGAGGAAAAATTACTCAATGTATAGGTGAGATAACCTTACCTTTACATATGGGGAACAACACTATGGAACAGAGACTCTTAGTGTGTCAGGATCAGGATCTGCTTGAAGATGTTGTGTTAGGTCAAGATTGGATCTATGAATATGAGGTAACCATTCAATTGGCTTTAGGATACATCTCTGCCAGAATAGGACATCGTGAGGTATTTAGTTTGGTAGATGAACGACCACTCAAAACCGCTAATATAGAGCCAGAAGTTCATTCCCATGAACAAAGTCATGATTGTCTGATCACTAGCACTATAGAAACCCCATTGTCAAGTACTTCATGTGAGAATACAGTGAGTTCTGTGTGCATTCCATCTTCGAGTATAGAGAGTCTCAAGAGCGCACATGAACATGAAATCAAGCCCAGTGAAACACAATGCACAAAAGAGAATACTCCTTTGCAAGAATTGAAGTCTATACCTATGAAAGTATACCCTATTCCACATTCTACACTAGCTTGGATAAGGAAGGATCAAAAGAAGGCATATCTTCAACAACAGAAAAGTCTTCGACATCAGCGTGTCCAATCAAATAAGAAGACAAAGAATTTCGAACACTTCAGTCAACCGCGACTTAGCACAACCGGATCGAACACGAATATGGATCCCAAAGTCATGTACTTCAAGGACGACCAACCAAAACAATGAGCATCCTCAGAAGGGCAATCACCATCAACATGGTCAACAGGCACACCAGCCAAGAAAGAATACCTATTGGAAAAAGAAGGAGTCTGCAGCTGCAACACAAGGAAGACCGAAATTCCAAAAGCAGACAGAGCAAACGCACTATAAGGGAAGAACCACATTTATCAAGAAGGTTCCGAAGGAAGAACATCCCCACCAAATGAAGCAGATTTGAGTGCCAAAGGATCCTGCAACTTGTATGCATAGAGCTACAAAATCCAATTACACACATGAGGAGTTGTCAGGACCCAAAGTATGCATGATAGGGCCACATTACAAGGCCAAGCATTCGGCACATATTTCTTCTATTTCAGAATAGTCAAGCACATTTTCCTCATGGGAAATAGGAGAGCACTTGTACATACATCAAGGAATATACTATAAACATAATTACCGCTTCGGCTATGGACTAACATTTATGTTTTCTTTTCAGCAAAAAAATATAAAAATACATTAAAAAAAAAAAACAATCCAGGTATTACCTTTCTCACACCCACGGGAAAGGGACGACACCAGTCACTCGGAGCCACATCGAACTTATAAATAACATATAGAGGAGGATTTCTGAGACAATATGGATACTAATTGATACTCTATATGGAGTGCAGATGGCTTCCACTGATTCCGAATCCACACAGCAAGAAGAGGTGCAACTTCTTCCGATGGAATCAGTAACAAAAGCAAGAGGTCACTGGTTTAGGGATGATCAACCAGTGGCAGAGCTTATCTTCATGGCTACCATCAAAATCATGGACACAGATCATTATTTTCCAATCTTGTCCCAGGACTTCAAGACAATAATACAAGGACTACCTCATATTGAGGATGTATGGACGCAAGCGGGAATAGAGGCTTTTCTTAAACTGCCTATATATGTACCAGACTTTCAGAGGTGTGCACAGGTAATGAACACCATGCAGCCTGCTGCAACAAAGATCTCAGTCCCAGAAGCACGTGTATTGGACAAAGTCGGGACATGGAAGACCATACAATTCACACATGAATTGATTAATAAAGCTTTTGGATGGAATCAAGCAGGCACTACTAGTGTGAAGGAGGAATGCCATGATCCGAAGAAGAGATCATTCCTGGAAATCAATAGAATTGACATAGAGGATGTTGTACGGCTGGTACATCAACATTTTTGTTTTCCCAGCATGCACAGGTATACGGCTCCACAAAAAATAGTAGTCCAATTACTCTCACATGCCATGAGGCAGATTGGAAATAAAATCAACCTAACAGGGTATATCCAAGAAAGATTATTTGAAGCACAGAAGAAATGGGGCCAGAAGAAATTTTTGAATGGTAGTTCAGCCCTCACACTACTGATATATGAAGCTTTGGATATGAAAAATTGCTTACGAGAGATGCCGAACTCAGACGGGCTAGCAAAATATGTAAAAACAGCAATGGTCCCTAAGAAAAAGAAGGCTGCCATCAGCGGAACAGAAGCCGAAACCAGTTCTCAGCCAAGAATGAGAGGCACAAAAAGACTGAGAGAAGTCAAGCCAGATGAAGAAGGAGGACCTATGACAAAAAGAGTCCATGTACTTCCAAAGGTGACCCTTGTAGGACAGAAACAAATCACGGAGGAAGAATTGACCAAAGCACTCGAAGAGACGCACAAATATACGGAGGGACAAATCAACTTACCAGTGCAAGGTCATCATTATCAGCAGTCACAACAGGAGTCAAAAACAAAAAGAAGACTCAGTAAAGTTCACCGATACCGCGAAATCGGATTAGACAATTCCAGCTCATCAACTCAGGACAAAGAAGAAAAGGACACATCATTGTTGGATGTGGATATTCGAAGCGAATCCAAAGATGATGGGCAATGGACCGAATTAAATGAAGTGGATTATGGTGAAGAACCAGAAGGCCTCAAGCCAATAGATCAAGAAATAAAAGTGAATCAGAAAACCACAAGCACAAAGACAGATGAAGAGATTTCGAAAAAGGAGAATGAAGATAAGGATATAGAAACGGAAGAACCATTCACACCAATCAGGGTTGTGGCAGAACCTTCCCCAATGGATGTCACGTTTCAGGGGAGTGCTACTAAAAAGAATGAAGCAAAAGTAGAAGATGAGGAACCGAAGATACAACTGCAGGTTAGACAACCGCATAACGAGACACTCCAGGTAGCAGAAGGCAGAGATGTGCAAACAGGAGAGACTCCTGAAATAGCAAAGACATGGCTAAATGTAGACATAGCTCAGCTCAAACCTGTTGTGCAAGATATGATTCGAACGGCTCTAGATACACAACAATTAATGCTTGATGCTGATGAAGATTACGACCAAGCCATGCGAGCAAGAAGGAACTGAAAAGGGCAAATGAACATCTTTCTGAAGAATTATCCAAGGTGCAAGCACAAACTCTAACAAAAGAGAAGGAACTTCAAGAGGTCAAATCACAACACAACATGCTAGAGCGGGAGCAAACAAAATTGAAAGACCAAGTCCAGGAATTAACAAAGAAATTAGAGATGAGTGAGACTGAGAAGACACGTCTTCAAGCACGCAGTAAAATCTTAGAGTCTCAGCTCAAAGCCAGTATGGAGGAAGCTGACAACATGAGACAACGGAATAAAGAATTAATGACAGCTCTCATTAGCGATCAGCCATTGGCAATTGCTGAGGACCCACAAAGAAATGTCAAGAACCTGGAAGAACAGATCACTAAATTACAAGACCAGCTCAGATAGGAGCAAGATGTCATAACAGATTGGGAAAAGAGGTATATGGAGGACACAGCGGCCCTCAGAATGAAATGGAAAAAAGCAGAAAACAACTACCTGCGACAGTGCAAGGAAGACACAGAGCACATGAACATTGTGGCCCAAGAATTAATGAAACATCAAACAACTATTGATAAGGCCGAAGAGGAAAACAAACAAAAAGATGATTTAATCAAACAGCTTCAGGAGCAATTAGAGCAGCGAGCACAACAGGGGACACCAGTAGTTCCACCAGGGACCTCAGCTACTGTGGAGGAAGAGGTACGTCCTCTCTCTCCCCCCTCGTATCATTCACCAATAAGGGCGGAAAAGGAGGTTCCATTAGAACCTAACACACGAAAAATTACAGAACTGAGCAGACCAGAAAGGGCACTACTGGTGTCCCAGCTTACTGCGGAATTTGAAGATCAAATCATCAAATTAATGAAAGAGGCTCAAATCGACAGCAAGCAACTTGAGCAAATACTAAGGCCATTCAATGTACCATACGGGCTTTTGAAGGAACAAACTAGGCATTACATAAAGCATACGACAAATAAGGAACCTGATCACAATCTCCATTTTCGGTATGATACTTTTGACTATACTCAAGTAGAGTTTGAGGCAGCGGATCCAATTTGGAGAAGAAAGCTCTTGGAAAAGCACCCTACACTACGGGTACAGTGGGAAGCATCCCCGTATGAGCTTCAAGTAAACCCATCATTTTGCCCACTACCCCGTCGAAGAGCATGGATGCACTTTTGGGAAGGCCAGCGACAAGGTAGCATTAATAACCAATGGCTAAATTATCCGCTATTACCTAGTCCACCACACAACTACCTACCGACAGAGGAATACATGGTCAAAACCATGGAATTTTGGCTTGCAAGATATGCTACCGTTCCAGACCTAGCAGCCAAAATGACAAATAAAATATTTAGCATGTTCCTTACAGTAATTAAAGTGTTCCAACATGCACAGTATACATTTCTGAATTTCATCGACATTACGCAGGGATCGGAGGCTTTAATTTTTGATTTATCTACTATTCCCAGCCGGTTAACCATTATGGCATATTTTTCTCGTCTCAGGTTTCTGCCATCGACATATATGCAGACTTTTGAAGAAGCATTCTTTACGGGCTTCTTTGAATTGGATTCAGAAATTTTTATTAAAATGACCTCCAATTTGAATGCACGACTGGTGGCCTATGAGATCAGTTTCTTTGCTGACCATAGACAGGCACCAGAGGACGGAGTAAAGTCTCGACAATGGAAGGAGTTCATGCTATGTCACGCTAATCTGCTAAATCAAAGAGAGCAACAAGCCATTCAAACCTATACACGTCGCCACAAAAAGCCTGTCGGGGACGACAGAGTCCAGGAGGGGGGCAGTGTTGAGGGAGAATCGAGTAAGAAGAAGAAAAGAAGAAGACAACGAAAGAAGCAACTTCACTAAAAAGCAATATCTGAAGATATATCTCTGCAAGAAGCCCCGCAGGGGCGCAACACCCATCTCTGCACAGAGCCCCGCAGGGGCGCACACACCAAGGAAAAGCACGCAGCTAAAAGGAGGAATCAGGGCCAACAAGTATCACATATGTGGGGAGGTTTCAGATCAAGGCTTACGAGCTACATCCGCATATGTGCACTAATGGCGTGCGTGGCAAACCGAATCGCACACACCAAGGAAAGGACGTAACCCACATGGGTGCTTCAACCTCTTGATCTCTGGAAGGTCCAGATCGAAGACTGAAGCACCACATCTTCAGACCTTCCACTGGTGGCGTGCGCGGCAACCCAAAATTAAGGAACCTATAGGTGAATTAGACTGCAGAATATCAGGTAGTCAGTCTAACTCCAAGGGTTGCGAGCGATCAAGGCGAATGCATCAGGCCCAGAGAATGTAAAACAAGAAGTAAGAAGAGGCCGTCAAAACTGAACACCTGTTTTATAAACAGGTAACAATGAGCAAAGGTTGCGTGCAGTGAAAAGAAGTGAATAACACAGTAAGGTCCGATGTGTGCAACCAGGACAAATCAGAGCGCCTCTAAAACGTAATGCAAGATCAAGAATCAGACAATACTGACCACTGGGTGCGTGCGGACAACAAACTGATGACAAGAAGCAAAGCCTGTCAAGGGACGACAGAGACGAAGAGGGGGAGAGTGTTGCAGAGCTAAAGAGCGCACAAAGCAGAGAAAAAGACGGGTCCCAAAATTTTTCCGATTTGGACATCACATTTTTTTGTATCATAACCATTCTTGTAATATATTTTCCGTTGTAAATGCACTAGAGGAGTCCTCTAGATGCATCCCCACAGAAAAGTAGAGAATACCCATGTACAATAGTAGGAAATTAGTCTCTTAGGGAATAAAGTGCCGGTCACTTGTGTGAAAGGACCATTTTTAGGGCACTAGTATATAAATCAAATGTGACTCTTTGTAAAGAACTTTTTGCCATTGTGAGAATAGAGAGCACAGAAATTCGAATTTGTGTCTTCCTCCCTCCTTATCTTCTTCTTCGTGAGCTTGTATGCATGTGTATTGCTTGGAAAGAGTGCTTGTGAGTGTTGTCTGTCCATGAGAGTGTTTCTTTGCTGTAGGAAAGGTGTGTGCGAAGTGTAGGAAGTACTGAAGTGTAGAAAAGTATTCCCGCGACTCAGTATTTCGCTCATAACTTGAAGTAGGAGTGTCGGAATTGAGTGAAACCACTGCCATTGGATGCATCTTCTCGAGAGCTTCGAAACGCATATGCTATTCGCTATATTTGGAGTTCGGAGCTGGGAGAAAAGTCCAAAATACTGACGGCTGCTGCACCAAGTATCGTTTCGCCTTGACCAACAGTTGGAGCTTGTTTGGATAAGTCTTTGCCTCATTTACATTCTTTGAGTAGTTCATTTGCATTGATCGTTACATGATTGCATGTCTTCATACACTCGGCTAGGTTTGTATACTCTTTGGATTGATAATTAAAAGCGTGTATCCCCACTATATGCACTTGTGAGGGGATTGAGGTATAGTCTCTTTCTCCGCAAGTCCCTAAGTTGATACTTAGGTCAACACAACGTGACACATCATCCTTTGGAATGTTGCAAGTGCATTGGTGAGCCCAAATGGCAACATGCAAAATCAAAGATTCCCCACTCTGTGGCAAAATCCATTTTGTGTTCATCTTTTGGGGCAATGGCTACTTGGTTGTAACCTAAAACTCCATCAAGGAATCTATTAACATCCTTGACAACAACACACTCCAATAAATGTTTAGTGATTGGAAGTGGAAAGCTATCTATGATCATAATGGCATTATTGTTTTTAAGGGTAATACACACTCGCAACCTTCTGTTCTTCTTGGGCACTACTACAATGGGGGACACCAATTCAGTATGCTCAATCTTATAAGTAAATCGAGCTTCAATCAACCTATCAATTTCTTCTTCTATTTTGGTTGCATAAGTGTCATTATATGTGTAGGGAATCTACTTGTTGCACTTGGCATCATCCATCATGGGAATCGTATGAGAGGATATTTCTAGGTCTACCCCCTTCAAGTCTCTATAGGTCCATGCAAACATATCCCTATATTCCCTTAATAAAGCTACAAGCTCTACTTCTTCTTCTATACTTAGGTCTTCCCCTATGTACCTACATCGCTCTTCATTATCTTCAATAGTTACTACATGTTTTTGGTTTTTTCTTTATTATCATATGCTTGTCTTATGATAGCCTCTCCCTTAGGAATTAGTACCAATATTTTTTTATCTTCAACTTCATATTTTTTTAGATTTTTTGGTATTTCAAATAATGGTTCTTCTCTACTTGTTTCACTACTTTTCTTTTCTTTTTCTTTTGACTACCTTCCTTTCCTCTCTTGAATTTATAGTTTTGGTGCTTGTGAGAGGTTCTTCTTCTTTTTGGGTAAATACTCCTACATTGTCTAGATAGTGCTCCTTTGAGTCAGAGCAACTTTCCATCACAATGGACTCTAAATCATCATCGTCCTCTTCTTCTTCTATGACCACACTAGAGTCACTCTCTTCTAGCAAGGGTTCACAC
Organism: Ceratopteris richardii; assembly: GCA_020310875.1. Lineage (NCBI taxonomy): Eukaryota > Viridiplantae > Streptophyta > Polypodiopsida > Polypodiales > Pteridaceae > Ceratopteris > Ceratopteris richardii. The sequence continues at coordinate 31,673,050 of CM035420.1, read as the reverse complement.
ATGAACATAGAGATATCATAACCCTCCTCATCACAACAAGATGTCCACTATTCTTCATTGAAAACAGTCCATGGTGGCTAAGATATTTTCCCAACCATGAGGCTCAAATTCCTCATTTGGAAAGATCATCAGTCAGTAGACTAGGTCTCTAACCACTCTAACTCCTTGATAAGTTCCTTCATCTCTCACTTTTAGGCGTCTTTCCTCTTTCTTTGTGACCTTTCACATCCACAAAGGAGTACATGCAACCAACATAGATAAGAAGAACTTAATGAATGCATAGATATTGAATCTTCTTGCACCTTGTGGATAGGATTCCACTGTAGGGGTGGTACATCTCTGAAGTTATTATCCTTCAGACTGACCTTGGTAGTGACCCCTAAGTTTTGTAAGTACAAGGAGTTGGTTCCCCAATCTTGTACTGTTTTTAGTTGCCATAGAAAGGGCTTTCTTAAGATCATCTCATAGGCATTATTTTTTGCCAAAGTCACATATAGCAAAGGTGTGATCAAATTCTACACCACAAGTGGTTAGAGTTATCCCTTCATGCAATCCTAGAGGCCTTTGAGCATGGACATTAGCCATTTGAAGCTTCATTCTAGTTGCTATTAAGCATTTATTAAATCAACCATTGATTTTTGATAGACACATTATATGAGCTTCATTCACAAAAAAATTTCAACCTATGATTCAATATCAACCTGGAAAATCTAATGTTGTAGCTGATGCTTCCTACTTATGTATCTGATTTATATTTTTCCCAAACATGGAATGCTTTCAATAATTCTACAACATTTAGTGAGGGTAATTACACTTTTCATAATGGATTCCTGTATTTTCAACAAAAGTTATGCATCACATAAGGTTTTAAAGAATTTGTTATGAAAGAGATGCATGAACCACCATCTATGGGTCATAGGGGCATACAAAGTATTGTTTCTACATGTACATAATTATTATTTTGGCCCAATATGGAAAAGGATATTGCACAGTATGTTTCCCATTGCATTGTGTGCCAATGTCTGAAATCACATCATGGTAAAACATTTGGATAATCAATTCCACTTCCCATACCTAATGGACCATGGGAACAAATTTCTTTGGATTTTATTACTGATCTTCCTACAACTTCATCTCACATTTATATGATTTGGACTATTTTTTATAGGTTTAGTAAACAAGCATATTTTATTCCTTGTAAAAAGACTTTTTTTACACCTCAAGCTACTTAGTTATTTATTAGATGTGTTTTTCCACATCATGGTTGTTGATATATTTAGGTAGTAATGTGTGTGAACACACTAGGACTGCCGGGGCACTTTTTTCCCTCTTTAGGAGGTTTTTTCCCCCAGCTTGTATATATGCCTATTGCCCTAATGGGCTACTTATCTTTGTACATTCTCTAGTAATACATTCAGTATTGAGTGTTTGTGCTCCAAGCTTCTTCTTCCTTGTGCTGTTCGCGTGCTTTCGCAGGTGTCTATCTCCAACAATTGGTATCAGAGCAGGTCGTCGCTTCATCTAGGGCGCCGTCGACACTCCTCCATTTGCAGTCTCAAAATCGCACGAATTTTGGTGAGCATACTCAGCGTGTTTTTGAGATCAAAAACAGCTTCGTTCTGTCGTGCCAAAATCGCGATCTGAGCTCGTTTCGGCCTCCGAACGCACTATCCCAGTGCTTGTGCAGGCTATTTCATCTTTTTGTGCCAAAGGTATATACCAATTTCTGTTCGCCAGTTTAAGTGTCTCAAAGTCTACTACAAGTCTAGCAGAACTCGTCTGGGCAGCTCCGTTCAACTTTTTGAGATACAGTTGATTTTCTGCATCAAGGTATTTTAGTCACCGGCCATGGCTGAAAGCAGTGATGTATTTCGTATGTTGGTTGTTGAGGATAAGTTGGATGGTACCAACTACCCATTATGGGCTTATATGATGCGACATGTATTGGTTGCAAAAGGACTGTGGAACATTGTGCAGGGTGTTGAAAGACATCCTGTTACACCTGTAACAACAGGTACTGCAAATACAGGTGCTGGAGCTTATGAAGATGGTGTCGAAGATAATATTCCGCAGATTCCTATTCGTGCTGCTGTTTCTGTTGCACCTACTGCAGAGCAAATTTGTTGGGATGGAAGAGATGCTCAAGCACATGCGTTGATAGCTTTGTCTGTCAAACGTGCTATTATTCCTCACATTCGCTCTTGCAGAACAGCAAAGGATGCTTGGGATACACTTACCACTTTGTACCAGGCTAGGAATGAAGCTCGTGTTGCTTACCTCTAAAAATAGTTGGAGAGTGAGCACATGAATGAAGGTGATTCTATGGACAGTTTTCTCACAAAGATCAAAGACCTGAAGGAACAATTGATTTCTGTTGATGAGGTTATACTAGATAGCTCTTCTGAATGGTCTTCCTGATTCATATCAGAGTTTTGCCTCCACTCTTCGATTGATGATGAAAGGCAATCCAAATGCCTTGTCATTTGAGGAGTTAGTCTCTGTTCTGTTGCAGGAAGATCAGTCCAGGCAGAACAGGTCCATTATGCGTGTTGCAGATCAAGCTTTCCTGGCTAGTCAGAAGGGCAAAGGAAAATGGAGCTCTTCTACTAGTAAGCAGAAATCTCCAAATGCTGCACAATCGAAGAACCAGGATAAAGATGAGAAGAAATCAGAAAAGCAGAAATTGTTTCGCAAGTACTATAAAGGAAATGATCATATCATAAAGAACTGTCCAAAACTGGCTGCAAAAGAGGCAAAGAAGAAAGAGGTTGGAATGGTTGTTGTAGAGGCCTCTACACCAAAACAAAGTCTGCAAATCTTGTGCAGGAAGAAGAATGGGCGTTTACTACTGTCTGCAGTTTTGACCCATCTTCTCATGATCAGTGCATGTCTGCAGTAGACTCAGATGTTTGGTACTTTGATAGTGGGGCGACCAAACATATTACCTCGCAGCGCAGTTTCTTCTCTTCACTCGAGCCTCCCCCTACAGGGAATACTGTTACATGCGCCAACAACTCCTCTTATCCTGTTATGGGAGTTGGTAAGATCATTTTGACTACTGCTGATGGTAGTTCTTTCACTTTGTCAGAAGCTTTATTTGTGCCAAGGATCAAGAAGAATCTGTTATCAGTTTCTGCATTAGCCAAGATTGGCTTGGTTGTGAAATTTGTTGATGACAAATGTACAGTTCATGATCTATCAAATGGCGATGTTATTATTGCTTCTGGCATTTTATGTCGTGGGTTGTATAAGCTCATAGACTATGAAAGATCTGTGAATGATTCCGCATGCTGCAGTTCATGATTCTCAGGCTATGTCAGATGCAAAGCTTTGGCATGCATGCTTTGGTCACCTGAATTTTGCTAGTTTGCTATGCCTGCAGAAATCTAAAATGGTGTCCCCTTTGCCCAAACTTGAGACACCTGGAAAACATGTTTGTGAGGGCTGTATTTTGGGCAAAATGCAACGTTCATCCTTTCCAAAAGATGGTTCAGTTCGGGCTACACAGAAATTGCAGCTTGTACATAGTGATGTATGTGGTCCTATGCAAACATCCTCTTTTGGAAATTACCTTTACTTCGTGACTTTCATTGATGATTTTTCCAGGCATGCATGGGTATATCCACTCAAAGCAAAGTCCGAAGTGTTCATGTGCTTTAAACAGTTTTTTGTTTTGGCTGAAAATCTGTCAGCATGTAAAATGGGCACCCTCCGTTCTGATCGAGGGGGGGAATATGTGTCTTCTGATTTTAATGCATTTCTGGTGGAACGTGGGATAAAACACCAGTGTACAGTGTCGTATACACCTCAACAGAATGGAGTTGTTGAATGAAAGAACAGGTCACTCATGGAGATGGCGAGGTGCATGGTCAAGAGTCAGGCTTTACCTTATAGTTTCTGGCTTGAGGCTGTCATGTGCGCAGCATATGTACTGAACAGGTGTCCCACTAAAGCGCTACAGTCTATCACTCCATATGAGGCTTGGCATGACCGTAAGCCATCTGTTGCTCATCTGCATGTTTTTGGTTGTTTGGAATATGCACTAGTGCCTGAACAACATCGCAGAAAATTGGATGATAAAGCAGTAAAATGTATTTTTGTTGGGTACAGTTCTGAAAGTAAAGGCTATCTTCTATATCATCCACAGACAAAACGCATTTTGGTTAGCCGTGATGTTGTTTTTGTGGAAGATGCAATTCAGCCATTGCTTTCATGTACTAAGGAGACATCTGTGAGCTCCAAAGATATGTATGATACTTTGATGCCTCTTTTTACAGGTGGACAGTCTAGTGCTGGTCCTAATGAGGAAACTTCTCAACCTTTGCAGGCTTCATATGATGATGCAGATCATTCCATTTCTGATGCAGATTTACATGATGCACTTGTTGATGAGAGAGCTGATATTGAGCACGCAAAAACTATGCCAAAATGGCTGGTGCAAACTTTGCGTGACAGCAAATTAGATGCACCTTTGTCATATCGTAAATACTCGTTCAGGCTCTCATAGTGCCTCCTTTGCATCAGATTTCTATGCTATGGCTGTGTCTAGTCTCTATGATGAGAATGAGCCTCTTTCTTTTGATGAAGCACAGAATTTAAAAAATTGGATGGCTACTATGCAATCTGAATATGATGCTATAATGAAGAATGGTACTTGGTCTTTATGTGACTTGCCTCTTGGTAAGAAGGCCATTGGCACTAAGTGGGTATACAAGTTGAAGCGTAAACCGGATGGTACAGTTGACAGGTATAAGGCTAGGCTTGTTGCAAAGGGTTATGCACAAGAAAGAGGCATTGATTTTGATGAGACCTTTGCACCCACATGTCGTATGACTACTGTTCGGAGCATTTGTGCACTTGCAGCCCATCATGGTTGGAATGTACATCAGTTGGACATTAAAACTACATTTCTGAATGGTGATTTGCATGAAGAAGTGTATGTTTTTCAGCCCCGTGAATTTGTGCAAAAAGGGCATGAAAACCAGGTTTGCAGGTTAAAAAAGGCATTATATGGTTTAAAGCAAGCACCACGTGCTTGGTATGAGAAGATACATGCCTATTTGATTGCACATGGTTTTGAGAATAGTCCAACTGAAAGCACCTTATATGTTAAGCGTGTTGTCTATGTTGATGACATGCTGCTCACTGGTCCTATTGAGATGCATTGATGGTGGAATTGCTTTGTGTCAAACGAAATATATTGACATATTATTGCAGCGTTTTGGCCTTGAAGACTGTAAGCCTATTGCCACTCCTATGGAGACAGGTTTACGATTGAGTCTTCATGATGTTGGAGATGCATTTGATGTTGTTCTCTATCAGCAGGCTGTTGGATGCTTGATTTACTTATGCATTACTCGGCCAGATATTCAGTTTGCTATCTCACAGATGAGCAGGTTTATGCATTGCCCAGGAGTCACGCATTGGAAGGCGGTTAAGAGCAAAGAAGAGCACAAGGCAAAGAAAAAGAAGGGCCCCAAAATTTTTCCGATTTGGACACCTAATTTTTGTATTATAACCATTCTTGTAATATATTTTCCGATGTAAATGCACTAGAGGAGTCCTCTAGATGCATCCCCACAAAAGATTAGTAGTTTTCCCATGTATATTAGTAGAAAATTAATCTTTTAGTGAATAAAGTGCCGGTCTCTTGTGTGAAAGGACCATTTTTAGGGCACAAGTATATAAGTCAATTTGTGACTCTTTGTAAAGACTTTTTGCCATTGTGAGAATCAAGAGCACTAATTTTCGAATTTGTGTCTTCTCCTCTCTGTATCTTCTTCTTTGTGAGCTTGTGCGCATGTGTATTGCTTGGAAAGAGTGTTAGGAAGTGTTTTCTATCCATGAAAGTGTCTATTTGCTGTAGTTAAGGTGTGTGTGAAGCGTAGGAAGTGCTGAAGTGTAGGAAGGTCATTCGCGCGACTCAGTATTTTGCTCATAACTTGAAGCAGAAGCATCAGAATCAAGTGAAAATACCACCATTGAATGCGTCTTCTCGAAAGCTTCGAAATGCAAATCCTATTCGCTATATTTGGAGTTTGGAGCTGAGAGAAAAGCTTGATTTACTGTTGGCTACTGCACCAAGTATCGTGACACCATGACTGACAGTTCGAGCTTGTTTGGATAAGTCTTTGCCTTGTTTGCACTCTTTGAGTAGTTCATTTGCATTGATCATCATTTGAATGCATGTCCTCATACACTCGGCTAGGTTAGTATACTCATCGGATTGATAATTAAAGCGTGAATCCCCACTATATGCACTTGAGGGGGATTGAGGTATAGTCTCTTTCTCCACAAGTCCCTAAGTTGGTGCTTAGGTCAACACGTTTTTTGGCGCCGTTGTCGGGGAGTGTCGAAACAAACCGAGGCATTCGTGTGATGGTAAGTAGATTTTTGCATTGAAGTGAGAGGTGGAGTAATGATTTTCTCTTCTTTGGTAAGTTACTTTCAGCCGCACTTGCTACTTCTCATTCTTGGAATGTGTGTAGTGAGTTATAGTCTAGGGAAGTGAGTAGAACCAGTAGTGTAGTAGGAGTTAGGCAGTAGGTCAAGTCACTAGAGTAGTGTTCAGTCTTTGTTTAGTTGAGTTCTTCTTTTGAAGTAGGAAAATCCCAAGTATAAAAGCCCAAAAAGTATCATTTTGCAAGTTACTTGTGTTCTTGAGCAAGTATTGTGAGAGGTGCTGCCGAGTATCATGAGTTGAACCTGAGCTTTTGGAGCTGCGCAAAGCTAGTTTGGGGTAGTTAAGAAGTGAGAGAGAACATCTAAGGTAAGCACAGATATCATTTCCTCTTCCTTATCACCTAAATGAAACATTTCAGAGCAAAACGATCTGCGTCAAGTATCGTTTAGGACCTACAGGGGGTAAAAAGGGTGTTTTGATTGATTCAGAGAGTGAGCAGAGGGTAGAAGACCTTGTAAAACATCTGTGTGCAATCAAAACTTGAAAACTTTTAGCAAAAATTTGAAAAAGGGTCAAGTATCGTTACTCCAGCGGTCGAGTATCGCGATCTTTAACAAGTATCGTGATCTCCTGTGGTTGAGTATCGCGATATTTCCCAGATATCATGTATCATTTCAGACCGATCGCGATACTTGTCCAAGTATCGTGTATCGTGTATCGTTTGTGATCAAAGATCGTGTATCGTCTGTGATCGAAGATCGTGTATCGTTTGGCTTAAGTATCGTGTATCGCTTCTCAGAGATCGCGATACTTGCCAAAGATCGCGTATCGTTTTGTGCCCCGTGTATCGTGTATCGTTTTAGCAAAAAGATCGTGTATCGTGTATCGTTTCTGACCGATCGCGATACTTACTCAAGTGTCGTGTATCGTTTGTTGACGGTCGCGATACTTATTACTGATCGTGTACCGTTGGAGCCCGAGTATCCAGTATCGTTTCGTTCAGGTATCGTCGATCGTTTCCGCTTCAAAGATCGTGTATCGTTTGATTGCCGGTCGCGATACTTGTCAAGTATCGTGTATCGTGTATCGCGGTTACTTAGGTATCGTGTATCGTGGTAAGCTGAAGTATCGTGTATCGTTGACATCCAGAGATCGTGTATCGTGAGCCCTGCTCAAGTATCGTGTATCATTTATGGCCAAAGATCGTGTGTCATGTAACTTGGAAGTCAAGTATCGTGGCTTGAAAATTTCATTTTCAGTCATTTCCCAGCTAAAAGTTTTCTTGAATTCTAATCCATAGTGAAGAGTTCCAGAAGCTAGAGGTTTGCAAGGGCAGATCAGAGCTGTTAAGTGGATGAACCTGAGATCCGGAAGAACCCTAGGAAGCCGAAGAAGTGTAATCTCTTCTGTAGGTAGTGTAGCCGAGCCAAGTAGCCGTTCACATTATTTTGAAACCTCTAGTGAGTCAGAGGAAGAAATTCCTATGGCTTTAGAGGATATGTAGAACATTGTACCAATACTCAGTACAATGTCAATTATTGAGGGAGAGTATAGGAAATCTTTGGAATTTGTGAGCACAAATCAACATGAGGTACCTATCTATTTAGATGGTCTCAACAGATCAGTAGCCAGGCTCAAAAAGGCCTCAGAAGCTTATATAGTGCCTAGGCCAGCAGTCAAGTACGCAGGAGGATTTTACAAGGACAAAAGAGATATTCAATATGTTGTCACGGAGCATCCAGAAAACATTAATGAACATGGGGAAGAAAATGATGCTTCAAACCTAAATAGAGACGGAAATGAAGAGCCAGTAACCACACCTAGACGGAGATCTATAGTTGTTCGGGTTTGGAGAGGAGACCTGATTCCCCAAGATGACTCTATAATGGATTTGTACCTGATCAATGGAATGGAGCATCTCCTTAGAGCACACTCATCCATATGGGAAGCAGCCCCTAATCCTATCACCATTTATGAGTTACAAGATCCTAACTTCCCCACCATCATCACATATTTGGATGAAAATCAGAGAAGGTATTGGCCACTGACAGAGTCAGAAAGAGCCGAGCTGAAATATCAAAATATTCATGTGTTTCCCCCTAGGGACCAAGCCACTACTTCACGAAATCCACTTGGAACATCACAGAATGATTCATATCAACAGTCTGGACAAACCCAACAAACACAAATACCGGTCAGACCACATGTGCAGTTTGCAATGCCTGCAAATAACCCCAATTACCGCCCTCAACCACCTGTGGACCCAAGACATGGAATTCCTGCCCCAGTCAGACCACCTGTAGCGAGAGGACCAGGTATACCCATAGGAAGACCAATTTTCCCAATGATGCCTAGACCGCCTGAAGCAGGAAGGAGATTAAGGCCAATTCAAGTTGCCAAATGCATGAGAAATCATTATGATGGCTCTAGTGAGCCTTACAATCATATAGCTGAATTCAAACAAGTGATCAGAGCAGAACAAGTGGAAGATTTCTTGATCCAATATGAGTCTTTTGGTCTTACTTTGACGAACACTGCATTAGCATGGTTCCAGCCATTAGACCCTAATCATTTTCAAAACATGGAACAAGTCTATCAAGAAATGATTGAGGAATTCACTAAGTCTAGAATTAAAAACAACTCATCTTCATTGATTCACAGTTTCAAGCAAGCCCCTACTGAATCAGTGAGGTTGGCTGCAAGAAGATTCAAACAATATGTGGATAGATGTCGAGTGGAAGAGAGACCCACCCAGAACAAAATGGTGTCATTATTTTTGGAAGGACTATTCAATGGGTCATTAAGATCTTTGGTATACATGAAGAGAGTTCAAACCTTACAAGAGTGTATGAAGGAATGTATAGACCTAGAAGACAACCTAGCAGAAGACCTGAAAATACCTCAAGAAAGCTTGAAAAGTGATGATTCTGCTAGTAGCACATCAAACTCTAAAAACAATGTAGAGGAAATAGCCGACTTGGTAGCAAAAAAACTAAATGTTCAAGGACAAAGGAATTACCCCAACAACCCGATGAGAGCACCCGTGCTCAGAAGATGTATGCATTGTGGAGGAGATCATCCTTCTCACTTGTGTACTAGGGGAGCAGTCCCACTACCTGCTTAATAGACCACCTGTTCCAGGACCTCTACAATATTGTAGCATAGAGCAAAAATACACAAATCACAGTTCAGAAAATTGCCCTTACAATAGGCAATCGAGACCAGCACAACCATATGTGAGACCTTATGGATACCCTCAGAGAGAGCAAGGAGGTGAAGCATTGAGATATCCCACTTATCAGCAGCAGGAACCTGTACCACGACCATATGCTTATCAAGGATACACCCAACCACAACCAGTGTTAGGGCAACAACCTCCCCACACCTCAGAATGTTGTCCCGGTGAAGATAGCTCGTCTTGAAGAAAATCTAGAGAGAGCAATAGTACCAGCCACACCGTTGATTAGTAATGAATCATATGACTCATCTTATGACTCTAGTCAAGGAAGCTATCCATCTTATGAGAGCTCAATGATAGAGTATGCACAAACGTACGACCCATATGCCTATGAAGTGGAACCACAAGATAACTCTTATGGATATGAGCAGGATTATGTGCCAATGATGTACACAGCTCCTAGAGCAACCATACCACCCCGACCCTTGAATAGACCACCTGTACCTAGAGGGCCATGTTACAGATGCGGAGGTGATCACTATATCAGAGAATGTACTTTGCCAAACCCACCACCACCACAGCGAGTCTGGGAAGGCTACTGCGGTGATTGTGGTAAGGAACACCTTTTTGGAGACTGCCCAAAGAACCCTAACAAGGTTACCTCCAATGTGCAAATCAATGTGATAGAAGTAATAGAATCTTCAAGAAGTGATAAGGAGTACACCGTGCCATTGAAAGCGGTAACAAGAGCAAAAGCTAGAGAGACCCGAGAAAAACCTGAAGAACATAATCAAAGTGACAGAGAGGTGAACCCACCTACACCTCAAATAGTTGAAGATTCGCAAGAGCCTGAAAAAAGTGTTGTAAGCAAGAGAACACAAAAATGGAAGATCCGTAGGGATAGGATAAAAGAAAAGAAGCTACTGCAGAAGAAGGAAAACGAGAAGAGTGAACAAAATCCAAAAGAGGAACAGAAAGTGGAAGAAGAAAATAAAAGTAGAAAGCATGAAAAGGAAAAGATAGGATCAGTATTAGCAGATCCCATGCCCGAAGAATTAGCCATGTGGATTCAGGCTTACAAGGCGTGAATAAGAGCAGGACCCCCCATCGAACAACATGAAAGGGAATATCCTAGAGGTGACCTAGAGAAAGAAAGATTAGAGATATGTAAAAAACTGATCGAAGTAGCTCAACAAACTTTAGAAAAACTTGTTCTTCCATTACCGAGTTCACGAATTCCTGAAAAAGAATTCCAAGAGTGTGTCATCCCTAATGACACCGAAAAACCTAAAGAGAGTGAAACCCACAATGAAAACTTCTGTGAGGATAAAAGGGAAGGATCCATAGTTCCCGAAGTAGAAGGGGAATGGCCCAAAGATCTGTGGGCAAGAGTCCAAGAAGAACGATGGAGGAAAGTGGAAGGAGTAGACCCACCTTTTGAGGAGATAGAAGCTGAAGATGGAACAGAGGAATCAATACCTGAATTGAATTCAGACGAGATCTTACCAGTAGATCTAAGCGACAAAGGTGATGAAGGAATACAGGCTTTGCCCAATTACACAGGTGAGTACGAACGGAACTCCGAGTTATATTGCATTCCCTCAATAAGAAAGGAAGAACCGAATCCATCAGTCAAAACCTCGGAGATAATTCAACATCTCAAAAAGGTGAAAATTCCTTGTACCTTGACGTTGGAAGAACTCTTAAAGATCAAACCTCATTTGAAGGAGAAACTGACCAGTAAATTGGAGAGCAAAACTGAAGAAAAGGAGACATCTGAGGAAGTGAATACAGTAAAAATCCCAGTTGATAAGGTTGGAGATTTCAGTGAGGGAGATGAAGGAAACACTTGCCTTCCAATTACCTATAGGGGTTATACTACCAAAGCCATTTTAGATTCCGGAGCTGGTGTGGGAATTGCTACTAGAGAAATCTGGGAGAAATGGGGAAAACCAGCTTTAAGACCCACTCGCATGAAAATACAAATGGCAGACGGACACACTGAACGACCCTTGGGATTATTGGAACGAGTAGTATTTACCACTTGTGGAGTTGAATTCGAGCATACCTTAGCAATATGTCAATTTGAAAGGCCAAGCAATTATGAAATGATACTGGGGAGACCTTTCATGAGACAGCTAAAGGTTGTGCAAGATTGGGGAAAAGATGCGGTGTATCTACAGCATGAAGGAACCACCACAAGAATAAATCTCCACACATATACATATCAAGATGTACCCCCCTTACAGTGGAATCAAATTCATAAGGAGGAAGATGAGCAGTCAATTCACAGCATAGGTTCTAGTGACCAATCATGGATGCATGAGGACACTCATCTATGGATATGCCAAACTGCAAAAAAGGAAGAGAATAGGGGAAAAGGATGGCAACAAGGGCAAGGTGTAGCTAGATCTGTACAAGATCCAGCTTACATGCCTCAAGTCTTCCTAGATGAAGAGTTCGAACCTCATGGTTGGATGGAAATTTTAGCAACCCTTGATGTATGTGTGAACGAAGAAGTAATAACTATGAATGAATGTATCGATGAAGAAGGATATGATGTTAGTCTATATGTGGTAGTCCTTCAGGAAGCTGAAGAAGGAGAAGTGATAGAAAAAGAATGGAAGGAGGACTATGAGAGTATTGAAATGGAGCAAGAACCGATGGAACCCGAGGATGAAAATCATAAACTAGGTGTCATAGATAACGAAATCCATCAGGAAACGGCACAGACAGAAGAACCAGAGTTAGATAAAGAACCAGAAGGTGAAGAAAACAAACTACAAGATCAGTTTGAAGTGCCAGCCCACTTCAAAAAATATGAAGTTGAAGAGAGAAGAATTGCTATTCAAATGCCTAAACGAGAAGCTCAACCAGGAATAGCATATGATAACAAGGAACAAACCAAGAAAATAGTGGTAGCTTTGGAAGAAGGAGAAGAACGATGTACCTTCATAGGACAGGATGTCTCGATGGAGGAAGAACAAGAGTTAATATGACTCATAAGAGAATACAGGGATTTCTTTGCTTGGACATATAAGGATTTGAAAGGGGTAGATCCTTCTATATGTGCTCATAGAATCCCCATGACATCCGAAGCCAAACCTTCTAAACAAAGGCCTTACACATACAATGATGTATACTCAGCAAAAATAAAGCAAGAGATAGACAAGTTGTTAGATGCTGGATTCATTTACGAGATCGAACACACTGAATGGGTGTCACCTTTGGTGGTTGTACCAAAGAAGAATGGAAAGTTAAGGGTATGCATTAATCTGAAAAAGGTGAATGCTGCCACCATAAGGGATAGTTACCCATTACCCATCACGGATCATCTTTTAGAAAGAGTGGCAGGGAAGGAAGTCTATAGTTTTTTGGATGGCTTTTCAGGGTATAATCAGGTAGCTATTGCTCCTGAGGACCAACACAAGACAGCCTTTGCAACTGAATGGGGAGTATACGCCTTTAGAGTCATGCCTTTTGGTCTAACTAATGCCCCAGCCACCTTCCAAAGATTGATGTGTCATGTATTCAAGGAATTCCTGAGAAAGAGTATGGAGGTGTACGTAGATGACTTATGTACTTATTCAGCTATTCGATCATAGCATATCCCTGAACTAGGAAAGATTTTTGCCAAATGTCGACAGTATAGAGTGTGCCTTAACCCAGAAAAATGTGTCTTCATGGTTAGACAAGGGAAGATATTAGGACATATAGTCTCTAAAAATGGAATTTCAACTGATGAAGATATCAAGGTAATTTTGGATTTACCAAGACCAAAGACAGCTAAAGAAGTTCAAGCATTTATGGGAAATTGTGGTTACTATAGAAGATTCATACATATGTATGCCATAACCGCTAGACCTCTTTATGCATTATTGACGCAATTTAACTGGACAGAAGAATGTGAAAAAGCCTTTAACGAATTGAAGAATCGATTGAGTTCAGCACCAATCCTTCGAGTACCCAATTGGAATAAGCCATTTCACATTCACGTAGATGCTTCCAAGTTTGCCATTGGTTGCATCTTAGCCCAACCGGCTGATACAGGGAAGCTAGACCACCCTATAGCCTATGCCAGTAGACAATTGAATCAAGCAGAGCGCAATTATACCACAACCGAGCGAGAAGGCCTAGGAATGGTGTATGTAGTGAAAAAGTTCAGACATTACCTTTTGGCGAACAAATTCAAATTCTTTATTGATCATCAAGCCCTATTATACCTAGTCAATAAGCCTTGTAATACAGGACGACTAGTACGATGGTTTCTACTGCTAATGGAATTTGATTTTGAGGTAGTAGTCAAGAAAGGAAATACCCATATAAGAGCAGATCACTTATCGAGAATGACACATGGAGAACCACCCATAGGAGTACCAGATGACCTACCAGATACGTACCTATTTAACCTAGAAGTATGTCCCCAGTGGGCAGAAAAGTTGATCCCTATACTCACGTATGGACCTAGAGATGGGATCACACCAAACCAAACTCAAGACCTGTGGAAGACTAAAAACCTTCATATCATTGCTGGAAGTTTGTATCACCAAGATCCAAATGGATTGCTAATGAGATGTGTAGAAGAGGACGAACAAGAAATGTGGCTTCAGAAAGCACACGTAAATCAATGGAAAACCCACTTAGATGCCAATGGAACATGGCAGACACTTAAGAGATTAGGCATATATTGGCCAACCATGCAAAAAGATGCACATAACTATGTATCAGCTTGCCCAAATTGCCAAGAACGGAATCCAGAAGAGAACTCTACAATATGCTACTCCACTGTAGCACCAAGATGGAGCATGCCTCTGGTAAAGTTTTTGAAGACCCAGGAATACCCAGAAGGAGCCACTTTAGCAAGAAAATGGGCGTTAGCAGAACAAAGTAAGGAATATGCCATTGTAGGAAAACAACTTTTCAAGCGTGGAAGAGATAACCAATTACGACTGTGCATTCATGAAGACAAATATCTTGCAGTATTAGATATGGCACATACAGGAGCTGCAGGAGGACATTTCTCTACAGATAAAATAGCAAAAATGATTTTATTTGCTGGAATGTGGTGGCCAACTCTACATCAAGATGCGACAACTTATGTACAACGATGTGACATTTGTCAATGAACAAAATACCCAATTAGAAGAGATGAGATGCCATTAAAACCCATGATGAGTGCCAGAGCTTTTACGAAATGGGGAATAGACTTCATAGGACCAATTAGCCCCCCAGCTAAAGGTTCCCACGCCGAGTACATAATTGTAGCAACCGATTATTTGACCAAATGGGTTGAAGCCAAAGCAACCAAGAAAAATGATGCTAGAACTACAGTCAAGTTCCTTTTCGAGAATGTGTTCACTAGATTTGGATTTCCAATAGAAATTGTGAGTGACAGAGGCACGCATTTTGTGAATGAAGTCATAGAAGCCTTATTGAACGAATTCTTAGTAATTCATAAAAAATATGCACCTTATCACCCACAAGCCAACGGACAAGCTGAAAGTTCGAATAAAATCTTGTGTACTATTCTCACAAAAATTGTGAACACTGGAAGATCTGATTGGGATAAGCAATTACATCATGCTTTATGGGCATTTCGAGTTGCTTACAAAACCGCAATAGGAACTACACCATTTAACCTGGTGTATGGACAAAATGCTATTTTGCCAATTGATTTCTTGATTCCCACTCTTAGGGTAGCAACAACTTATGAGTGGACTGGACATGAATTATCAGCTCAATTGGATCAAATAGAGAAATTACACGAAACTAGGTTACAAGCTGTAGCAGGCATTTATGCTGCTAAAAGGCGACAAAAAGCATACTTTGATGCTCACATTAAAGACAAAAATCTAAAAGAAGGAGATTTAGTTTTGGTATACACCTTGAAACAACACGCTAAGAAGTTGCAGAAAAGAGGATATGGCCCATTAATCATCAATCGCATATCAACTAGCGGAGCCATCAGCTTAGCAACCGTAGATGGAGAAGTATTACCAAACTATATCAGTGGATGTCGAGTGAAGAAATATCAAGAACCCTTGACTGAAGAAACCATGTCACGACTAATCAAGGGTAAGAACAGACGTATTGAGGAAGAAAGAATACGAGAAGAAGCTAGACAGGAGGCACTAGAACGAATTAAGAAACGAAAAGAATGGATGAGGGAGAGAGATGAAAGATATCGAATAGGAGAGGAACTCATCCCAATGGCTACCTTTAGAGCCACAGAAAACCTAGGGCAACAAAGGACACAACCATATTTGAATTTGGGAGCTGGAAGAGTGGAATATCACTTAGTGAATGCACTTATCGATACAGGAGCTGCTATAAGTTGCATTAAACTTTCTTTGACTCAGAAATTTAAGGAGGAACTACGGCCATCCAAGGCACAGTTGATGGGAATAGGAGGAATGATAACTCACTGCATAGGTGAAATAACTTTATCTTTACATATGGGAAACAACACTATGGAGCAGAAACTCTTAGTTTGTCATGATCAGGACTTACTTGAAGACATAGTGTTAGGTCAAGGTTGGATATACGAATATGAAGTAACCATTCAATTGGCTTTAGGATATATCTCCGCCAAGATAGCACATCGCGAGGTCTTCAGCATGTTAGATGAGCAACCATTCAAAGCCTTGGATGCAGACCCTAGAGCTCATTCAAACGAACACCGTGATGAATGTGTGTGCACCAACACCTTGGAAACACCATCACCTAGTACTTCATATGAGAATGAACAGAAGCCCTCTTGCACCCCATCTCCTGAGTTGACAAGTCACAAGAGTGTAAATCCAGTTGAAAACAGCCCTAATGAGGAACCATGCACTAGAGAGACCAATTCCCATTATCATCCCAAGTCTACATCTATTAGAGTATACCCTATTCCATACACAAAACAGGCTTGGATAAGGAAGGATCAAGCGACGGAATATCTTCAACGACAGAAGCATTATCAACATCAGAACAGTCCAGTGAAGAAGCAGACAAATCAATTTGGACACCGAGGTCAACAACGAATTGCTAAAGTATGGATTCCAAAGAAAGTGATAGCCGCTCAACCGGATAAAAGGCAAATATGGATTCCAAGATCATGTGCTCCTAAGAGCCACAAAAAGGATAAGCCAATACGCAAGGAGTACCTGCATAGTCTAAGAGCAAAACAACCGAAGAGAAATGGCAACCAGAAAGAGCTGGAGTCTGCCATTGCAACAACAGCTAGTCCAAGATTCAAAATGCAAAAGAAGCAGATGTACAACATGAGAAGCACTACAGTCTTCAAAACTGTTCGAGAGACAATACTACCCAACAAAGCAAACCAGATTTGGATGCCGAAAGATAGGACAGAAGGCATGCATCTTCCAACATCTTCAAGTTGCACACATGTGGAGTTACCAGAATCCAAAGTATGCATGATAGGGCCACCTTACAAGGCCAAGCATTCGGCACATCTTTCTTCTATTTCAAGATAGTAAAGCACATTTTCCTCTTGGGAAATAGGAGAGCACTTGTACATAATCTAAAGAAAATTACTAAAAATCTAATAAAAGCTTCGGCTATAAACTCACTTTTTTGTTTTCTTTCAGGCAAAAACATAAAAATGTGAAAAATTATAGAAAATTCCAGGTATAACCTTTCTCACACCCACGGGGAAGGGACGACACCATTCACTCAGAGCAATATCGATCTTATAAGAGACGAATGAAGGAGGATTTCTGATGCTATATGGCCACTAATTCAAACTCTATATTGAGTGCAGATGGCATCTCCTGATTCAGAAGCTACGCAACAGGAAGAGGTGCAACTTCTTCCATTGGAGTCAATAACAAAAGTCAGAGGCCACTGGTTTCGTGATGACCAACCAGTCTCGGAACTTATCTTTATGGCTACCATCAAGATTATGGATAGGGATCACTACTTCCCTATCATGTCACAAGACTTCAAGACGATTATACAAGGATTACCTCAAATGGTGGATGTATGGACACAAGCAGGCATAGAGGCATTCCTACAACTACCTATTTATTTGCCAGATTTTCAGAGATGCACTCAAGTGATGAACACACTACAACCTGCAGCAAATAAGATCTCAGTTCCTGAAGCACGAGTATTGGATAAAGTGGGTACTTGGAAAACAATTCAATTCACTCATGAAGTGATCAACAAAGCTTTCGGTTGGAATCAAGAAGGGATTACCAATGGAAAAGAAGAATGTCATGACCCTAAGAAGAGATCCTTTGTGGATATTAACAGAATAGACATTGAAGATGTTGTACGTCTAGTACATCAACACTTTTGTTTCCCAAGTATGCATAGATACACTGCTCCACAAAAGATTGTGGTACAACTATTATCACATGTGATGAAGCAAATTGGCAATAAAGTGAATCTGACTCCGTATATACAAGAAAGATTATTTGAAGCCAAGAAGAGATGGGGTCAGAAGAAGTTGTTGAACGGGAGTTCAGCCTTGACATTACTAATATATGAAGCACTTGAGATGAAACATTGCTTACGTGAAATGCCAACCTCTGAAGAGTTAGCCAAATATGCCAAATCCGCTACCGTTCCAAAGAAAAAGAAAGCAGTTGTTACTACTGAAGAGGTAGGAACTTCTCAGAAACCAATGAGGGGAACAAAGAGATTAAGAGAGGAAGAAGCTCAGGCGACACCCCAATCAAAAAGGACACATGTTTTACCAAACATCCCGGTAGTCCAAATGCCAATTACAAAGAGAGATCTATCTACTGCCTTGGAGGAAACACACCAGTATATGCAAGGGCAGGTAAATCTAAATGTTCAAGGTCATCAGTATAGACAAGCAAGTCAAGAGAAACAACAAAGGAGTAAAGAAAAGACCCCAGAACAAACCACTCGATATAAAGCACTGGGCTTAGAAGATTCCAGCTCCGATGCAGAATCCAGTCTTGACAAAGATACTTTGGATACTGATATTAGGACAGAAACTCACGAAGAGGAATGGATGGAATTGAACCAAATTGAAGTCACTCTAGATAAACAACAAGAAAAGAACGTAGAGGAGGCCACTAGACCTGAGCATGTCATTCAACTGAATGATACGACCAAGATTAGCATCAAAGAAGCTCCAATAACAGCTACACATGCAAAACTTCCTATCAAAGAGGAAATACAAACTCCTGTGAATACGGATTCGAAACTACAAAATCAGGAGCAGATTGTGATTGAGGTGCCAAACGATACACCTCAGGGAAACGTTGCCAACGTGGTGGCTGAGCCAAGAATCCAACTTCAGATTAGGCAGCCCCATGATACCACATTACATATAGATCAAGGAACAGATGTCACAATAGGCGAAGAACCAAATATTCCTAAAACATGGTTGAATGTAGATGTGACTCAATTAAAGCCTGTGGTCAAACAAATGATCCAAACTGCCATGGACACACAACAGCAGATGATGGATATTGATGCAGACTATGACAAAGCCATGAGGGAAAGGAGTCAGTTTCAAATTATGAGTGAACAGTTGTCTACACGACTAATCCAAGCACAAAAAGAGATAACAAACAAAAGCACAGAGTTGCTCGAGGTAAAAAGTCAATGCGACAAATTAATAGATCAGCATAACCAACTCCAGACACAGCTCGCGGATTTACAAAAATTGCATGAAGCAAGCGAGGCTAACAAAGAGCGAATGAAAGCAAGAAGCACTTTGCTTGAAACACAGTTAAAGGTGTACATGGAGGAGAATGACACGTTACGTAACAAAAATAAAGAATTGATGAAGTCATTATTATATGATCAGCCAATAGATAAAAAGGAAACACTAGCAGCTGAACAGAACGAATTAAAAGAGAAAGTGGCCAAATATGAAGATTTGCTACAGCAAGAGCAGATACGAGCCGATGAATGGGAAAGGAAATACAACAAGGAAACCAATGATTTGAAGATTCAATTGCAAAACGTCAATGCCAAACTGGAACAGAGCTACAGTGAAAATATGGATCATGTCGCTGAAGTGGGCAATGAATTGCTTACAGCTAAAGAAGCACTCAGGGCAGCTATGCAAGAAGTAAAAGAGAAGGATGAATGCATAACACAATTAAAAAGTCAAATAAAAGAGAAAGCACCGATCGGGACACCAGTAGAGCCAACGAAGGGGAATCCTACTGACGAGGTAGAGGTACGTCCTCTATCTCCCCCGATTTATCATTCTCCACTACATGAACAGTTGGCAGACATACATGATGATCATCCAATGCCATACACTGCAGAAATAAGTCAGAAGGAACGGGCACTAGTGGTGTCCCGATTGACAGGAAGTCACTAAAATAATGAAAGAAGCAAAGATCAAAGGGAAAGACTTGGAAAAGATCATGAAGCCTTTCAATATACCATACGGATTATTGAAAGAGAAAACACGACAATATATAAAGAAGATCACAAAGACAAGTCCAGATGAGCAGCTCAACTTTAAGCAAGACACATTCACGTACACTCAAGCAGAATTTGAAGCTGCACAACCTATATGGAGAAGAAAATTTTTGGAAAAACATCCTACACTCAGGGTGCATTGGCAAGCAGCACCATATTTCTTACAGGTAAACCCTTCATTTTGTCCTATACCACGTAGAAGGGAAAACAGGGACTTTTTGGACATGCAAAGAAATGGTGCAATAAATAAACAATGGCTGAATTATCCTCTACTACCAAGCTCGCCACATAACTATCTACCAACGGAAGATTACATGGTCAAGACCATCGAATTTTGGCTGCAAAATTATGCGACAGTACCAGACTTAACCATAAAAATGACAAATAAAATACTCAGTATGTTACTTACTGTATTGAAGGTCTTCAAACATGCGGCCTACACTTTTTTGAACTTCATTGGTATTAATCAAGGAACAGACATCCTCATTTTTGATCTGTCTGTCATGCCTAGCCGACCTACCATAATGGCCTATTATTCAAGGCTTATGTTCTTGCCAAGTACATACATGCAAACGTTCGAGGAAGCATTTTTTACAGCATTTTTTGAGATAGATTCAGAAATCTTCTTGAAAATGTCATCTAACCTGAATGCCAGATTAGTGGCATACGAACTAAGCTTCTTCGCAGATCACAGACAACCACCTAATGATGGTGTAAAGGCAGAAAAGTGGAAACATCTAATGATACGTGAAGCCAATCTGCTTAATGACACAGAGCAAAAAGTATATAGAACATATGCCCATCGCTTATCAAAGCCTGTCGGGGACGACAGACTCCAGGAGGGGGGCAGTGTTGAGGGAGAATCAAGCAAGAAGAAGAAAAGAAGAAGACAAAGAAAGAAGCTTCACTAGAAAGATTATATTTGAAGATATATCTCTGCAGGAAGCCCCGCAGGGGCGCAACACTCATCTCTGCACAGAGCTCCGCAGGGGCACAAACACCAAGGAAAAGCACGCAGCCACATGAGGGTGCTTCAACCTCTTGATCTTTTGGAAGGTCCAGATCGAAGGCTGAAGAACCACATCCTCATACCTTCCACTGGTGGCGTGCGTGGCAACCCAAATCAACAGGCAAGACAAATGCAGTAGGCTCTGACGAAGTAGAGCTTGAATCCAGAAAAGGCCATCAAAACTGAACACCTGTTTAACAAACAGGCAACACTGACCAAGGGTTGCGTGCGGAGAAAAGAAGCAAACAGCCGACAAAAAGCTAAAGCCTGTCAAGGGACGACAAAGACGAAGAGGGGGAGAGCGTTGCAGAGCAAAGAAGAGCACAAGGCAGAGAAAAAGAAGGGCCCCAAAATTTTTTCGATTTGGACACCTAATTTTTGTATTATAACCATTCTTGTAATATATTATCCGATGTAAATGCACTAGAGGAGTCCTCTAGATGCATCCCCACAAAAGATTAGTAGTTTTCCCATGTATATTAGTAGAAAATTAGTCTTTTAGTGAATAAAGTGCCAGTCTCTTGTGTGAAAGGACCATTTTTAGGGCACAAGTATATAAGTCAATTTGTGACTCTTTTTAAAAACTTTTTGCCATTGTGAGAATCAAGAGCACTGATTTTCGAATTTGTGTCTTCTCCTCTCTGTATCTTCTTCTTTGTGAGCTTGTGTGCATGTGTATTGCTTGGAAAGAGTGTTAGGAAGTGTTGTCTATCCATGAAAGTGTCTATTTGTTGTAGTTAAGGTGTGTGTGAAGCGTAGGAAGTGCTGAAGTGTAAGAAGGTCATTCCCGTGACTCAGTATTTTGCTCATAACTTGAAGCAGAAGCGTCAAAATCGAGTGAAAATACCACCATTGGATGCGTCTTCTCGAGAGCTTCGAAATGCATATGCTATTTGCTATATTTGAAGTTCGGAGCTGAGAGAAAAGCTCGATTTACTGTTGGCTGCTGCACCAAGTATCGTGACACCATGACTGACAGTTCGAGCTTGTTTGGATAAGTCTTTGCCTTGTTTGCACTCTTTGAGTAGTTCATTTGCATTGATCATCATTTGAATGCATGTCCTCATACACTCGGCTAGGTTAGTATACTCATCGGATTGATAATTAAAGCGTGAATCCCCACTATATGCACTTGAGGGGGATTGAGGTATAGTCTCTTTCTCCACAAGTCCCTAAGTTGGTGCTTAGGTCAACAAAGCCTATTGCCACTCCTATGGAGACAGGTTTACGATTGAGTCTTCATGATGCTGGAGATGCATTTGATGTTGTTCTCTATCAGCAGGCTGTTGGATGCTTGATTTACTTATGCATTACTCGGCCAGATATTCAGTTTGCTGTCTCACAGATGAGCAGGTTTATGCATTGCCCAGGAGTCACGCATTGGAAGGCGGTTAAGCGCATCTTTCGCTACTTGAGTGGTACTCGGCTACTTGGGTTGTTTTATCCCAAGGGGGGATCACTACCACCAGATTTGCATGCTTTTTCTGACTCAGATTGGGCTGGTTGCTATGACACTCGTGTGTCCACCAGTGGTTTTTGCTTCATGCTTGGTAGCTCATGTATATCTTGGTTGAGCAAGAAGCAGCCTACTGTGGCCACTTCCAGTTGTGAGGTTGAGTATAGGGCAGCTTTCATAGCGACTGTTGAGTGTGTGTGGCTCAGACGCCTTATGGTTGATTTGGTTGTTGGCCAATCTTCTGCCACCACCATCTTCACTGACAGTCAGAGCGCATTGGCAGTTGCGAGGAACCCTGTGTTCCATGCTCGCACTAAGCACATTGAGGTGCATTATCACTATGTCAGGGAGAGGTTCTCTACTGGGGAGATCAGCTTGGCATGTGTGCCCACGGAGGAGAACATTGCAGACCTTTTCACGAAGGCTCTGCCTAGGGAGAAGTTTGAAGCTTTCCGCAAAGCTTTGGGCTTACTTCCTTTTGTGGAGTGACTTCCACATAGCTTGGCACTTCCTTATACATGAGTGCCAGCTCCTTGTTCACCGCATCACTCCGAGGGGGGATTTGTTGATATATTTAGGTAGTGATGTGTGTGAACACACTAGGACTGCTGGGACACTTTTTTCCCTCTTTAGGAGGTTTTTGTCCCTCGGCTTGTATATACGCCTATTGCCCTAATGGGCTACTTATCTTTGTACATTCTCTAGTAATACATTCAGTATTGTGTGTTTGTGCTCCAAATTTCTTCTTCTTCCTTGTGCTGTTCGCGTGCTTCCGCAGGTGTTTATCTCCAACAATGGTTTTCTAAAAGTTATTCTTTCAAATCAAGACATTTGTTTTTGTAATCACTTTTGGTTTGCATTATTTCAAAGTTTAGGTTCTAAAATAGGCTTTAGCTCTACATTTCACCCTAAAAGTAATGGGAAAAGTGAAGCTATGAATAGTACTATTTTGGATTTATAACATTCTTATTCTTTAGAGAATCCAAGTAATTGGGATGAGAAACTTCCTTTACTACAATTTGCATATGGTAACACAACACACACTACTACTAGACATGCATCATATGAAATTATTTATGGTAAAAAAGCTTCCCACTCCCATGTCTATCAATCAAAATAACATGCCTATGGTTTATTCTTTTGCACAAGATCATATTTCTACACTCCATGAGGTTCATGAGCATGATAAAAAGAGTCAAGAATTCTACATGTTTAATGTTAGTAAGAAAAAAGTAGCTAAAAAATGTGATGAGAATGATTTGGTATGCTTATGAATGATTTTTGCAAAAAGCACACATTTCAAAGTGCTACCCTCATGTATCTTCTATTCAAGAAATAATGAGAAATACCTATAAATACACATACTCTGATAGAAATAAATAGTAAATCAGATTTTGTAAATAAAGTAGATTTTTGCAAAAAGCACACATTTCGAAGTGCTACCCTCATGTATCTTCTATTCAAGAAATAATGAGAAATACCTATAAATACACATAGTCTGATAGATTCATCCATCAAATTATGTAGGGGGAGATTGTACCCAATCATGTGTCTAGTCTTCTGCCTCTAATCTATTTTTTTATGATTTTGTGAGATTTGTTTTTGTCATATCTCTACATACATGTGTCAATGGGATCTAGTCAGCACACTCACTCTTCATTTCTTACTAGTATTGTGGGATCTCTGATCTAAAGAGATTCAAATTCCCATGGGCCTATGAATTCTCGCAACTCTTGTAAAGAATTAGATCCAAAATCTAATCTTTCCTCTTCTTGTTCTCCATAAATAGATGGAATGTCTTGGGGCCATTGATCATGAAGATCATCAATTTCAAGAATAGGAGGGGGTTTACCCTTCTCCTTCACCCATTTTGCTTCTTGTATTTCCCACTCTTGAGATTACTGGTGAATTCAAAGAGATGTTCCAACATCCATAGAATAAGGAACATAAACATTTGTTGGTGGTGATATTTCTCTTTCAACAATTTGGTTGATCCTGTGGAGGTAAAGAAACCTACGGCTTTTTTACCAAATGCTCTAATCTTTCTAGTAAGCCCTGGAAATGCAAACCTAGTTTGATAGAATTTGTTTCATTTAACAATTGATTGGTCTCAAGTATAGCATGAGCTAGTTCTATCATTTTCATGCACATATTTGTCTATTCAATCTCTAAATTTGATCTATGGTAGCTCTTATCTAGGTTTGGAATTGTTGGTCCTTCTTGAAGACGAGCCTTTCTAGGCTTTCAACATCATGTCCAAGCCTTCTAGGGTTGGATATGCAAGAAAAGACTCTAGATGCGGTCTATTTACAATGACTCATGGGGTGGGATGAGGTGCTATGGATGGAGTTTTGACATGCGAGGGGTTTTGAGATGCAATGTATTCTATTTTTATTTTCATATATCTCAGGCTTTCTATTGGTTCATATAAGTTTCTAGCCCACTTACAATTCTCCTTCTCCCTAGTATCCTTCCAAGTTCTTGTTTTCCTCTTACTAGGTTCTCTTGAATCACTTGATTCGGATTGTTGAGCTTGTTTATCCTACAGTAAGGCTTATGCCCTAGTGATTGCCTATATAGCATCCACATTAATGCTACTTGAACTTGAATCCACCACTAAGCCTGCCACATTAATGGGTGTAGTCTCGGGCACACTAGAGGGGTTCCTAAGACAATCTCTCGGTAGATGTTCTTTGCCACACTCATGACAAAAGCCTTGTATTGTGATGTTCTATCCTTATCTCAAAGCCAGTGGGTGGGGACATTCACAAACAAAATGGTCAACCTGACATCTAAAACATGGTCCTCTAGGGGCGTCTGGTCTTACTTGTCTCAATTGGGGCATGGGGCTTGCATTTGCATACATGACATTGGAGCATTCTGGTTCCCAATTTGGTTCCATAGGTAGTGCTTTATATTGATAAGGATAAGTCTCACTATGCTCAAGTGACTCTGCGTAATAAGCTCATGGACTATCTTCATGAGTGTAGTCAGAACTCTGAGCATGAGGTTCATTTCTGAGACAAAAGGGGTCATCAACACCAAAGCTCTATTAGTTTTCACCTCTACCATTGCGTACTTAACTGGGGTTACATTAGCACATGGTGGCCATTGGTTTCCTAGGACAAGATGTGGCCTATATGGTTCTTGATATTGATGTTAGTATTGAGGTTGATATTGCTGTTGTGGCCTATAATGTAGTTGTTGGTATTGGTTTTGGTACCTACCCTATTGGTAAGGTTGCTTATAAGATTGTCTAATATCCTGTCTCTTGTAGGGAGAATCTTGCATTGTATGATTCATGTATTTTCTTCAATAGTGCAATATGGAGCATTTATTTCTCTCACATTCTGGTTTTGCAATGGGCATACATTAGCCATGTGGTTGCCTCCCAAGGTATAAAATCAATTCAATGAGGTGAACCTTGGTATTTTTCTATTTTGAACCCCTAGCTTCTTGGCAACTTGCTCACCTATCTCATCTATTGGAGTGGAGGATCTTGAAGTATGACTAGTAGAGCTGTCAGAATCCTTGTAAAGTTTGGACAATTGTAACTCCTCACCCAAAATGTCTTCTATGTCTATGCACATGCACACACACTCTTCTATGGATCTAGGCTCTTTTAAGTACACATATGATCTTAACTTGATGCTTAAATCCATCTAAAAACAAGGCCACTTGTTTGACTATTGTGGGTAGTTCTAGGGTAGGACATCTTTCTAGGTATTGTCTAAATCTTCTTCCTATTAATCAAACCATTTCTTGGGGTGTTTGCTTTAAGCTCTCTATAAGTGATGAAGTATTGTGTCTGATGCCACTTTTGGAGAATTCAATAATCAATGCCACTTTAGGTCTATATTCCTAAATTGACCCTGTTGTAGTGGTTGAAACCATGTTAAGGTAGTGTTCTTGAGAGTTATACTGAAGACATTGTATTGAGTGAACAGATCCTCAACTTATTCAGCTCTTGACACTTGTCTAGACTTTGCTACATAATTGTAAGGATCTCTTAACCCATCAAATTAGTTTTTCATTGTTTTGACCACTTCAGAGGATCTGAGGGTTGTTGGGTACTCTCAAGTTCTAGCCAATGGAAAATAATTTTCATCTCTTTGATGCATATGTGCTCTATGTCTCTCTCTTTTAGGTCTTTCACCTTTAGTTCCTAATTTGTCTCTGCCTAGAGTGTGTGTGAAACTTACCTCAGGCCTCTCTCTTCTTTGTTCTCATTGAGCTTCATAAGTCTGGGATGATCCTGCTCCTTGGGGGCCATGGGAGACATTAGATCTTGGTGGAGGGAAAATCAATTTTCCCTTCCAAGTGTATGCATGCCCATCATGCTCTGTCACTAAGAACATTCTCTCCAATGTGTTATCTAGATAGACAACTTTGCTTGATATCTCAGGATCTTTGAACTCATAAATGGTGGCTCTGGCTATTTTGCTAGGTTGATCTAGCTTGAATCTCCAAAAGGTTTCCTCCATTTCTCTATTCAAGAATAGTTATATGCTCTTGTTGTCTTGGGTAACCCATTCTAGGGGGTCAACATGGATTTGCCTCGAGGACCCTTGGGTGTTCATCCTAGGTCTACTTTCTCTCGCTCTCCTATCTCATTCTCAGGACTCACATTTCCGAATTGATATGTCATATTTGGTAAGTTGGTGGCCATGTACATGGTTCCTTGCTTATCAATGTATGAACTTCCTTTGAATTTAACCACTAGTTGTTCAAGTCCGAAGGCTTGATTAGGATTTTTGAGTTGGACAACTAATCCTCACAGATGTGTGCACCTAATTGGTTGGTCCTAATATATTTGAATTGTGTTTTATAGGGACCCTTTGGTGTTTCTAAATAGGTAGGTCTTGAGCTACCTATGGGTCTCTCCATGCTAAAAGACATTTTTGAATCACTTGTTTCTAAACTTAGCACATAGGCATAACCACTAAGTTGTTGTGCCCATGACCTAGTTGTTTGATTCACAAGTTTCATGAGATATGATATTTTGTCTATCTCAGCCTAGGTGTCTACTGAATCGCAAGTTCATAAGCTTTATCCACAAGTCTCAATTTTCCCCTTTTTATTGCTCAAAATCCTTTGGATCCCCCTTTGCTTCGTAATCCTGCTTGAAGGTCAACTTCAAATTAGCCTAAACATAAACACACTCTAGAGCTCAAAAATGGATCTTGGATGAAAAAATTATGTCAAATCAAGCTAATAGGGGTCAAAATAGGCAAACAGGATCCCATGATACATGATACTTAGGAAGTATCGGTGAAACTTAAGAGCAAACGATACACGATACTTGACTCAAGCATGATACACGATACTTGCAAAAAGCAATGGTACACAATACCTCAATCTGGACAATACACGATACTAGTTCTCATTGTCATGAGGAAGGAGATAAGAAAGAGAGCTCACACACACACACTTTCACAATCAAAGAGAAGCACACATTCAGATTGAGGCAAGGAAGAGAATCATCTTGTTCTTCTTCTATTACATAAAAAGGAATGTACAAGAACGACCTAAAACAAGAATACAACAAGTGCAATATATAAAGACCAATACATAAGGAAAAACCTAATGTCCGCAAGTGAGTGAGCTGGCAAGAAACAAATGTGCCATCACTCTTGGTAGATAAATCTAATAAAGCTCAATGAAGTATCCTTGACATATACCGGCGCCACCACTATACATGTCAGAGATATGAAAAAGTGATACGTGTCATCTTGGACCATCACATGTTGAGCTTGGTATCTCAACACTCCCCCTCAAGCTCAACGTCATATCCTGTAATCCAAGCATCTCCTAAAACTTCTTCAACTTCTCCACTCCAAGTGCTTTGGTGAAAATATCAACAACCTGGTCATCTGTTCTCACATAAACAAGATCAATATCACTTGCTAATACCTTCTCTCTAATGAAGTGATACCTCGATATGCTTTGTTTTGGCATGAAAAATAGGGTTCCGTGATAACTATATGCTCCTAAGATTATCACAATAGATAGTGATAGGCTTTTGCACTTCCACACCTAAATCTGCAAGTAACATCTCTAGTCATGATGCCTCACATGCTTCCATTGCAGCACCTCTATACTCCACTTCTGTACTCGACAAAGAAACAATGGGTTGCTTCTCGCTGCTCCATGTAATAGCTACACCTCCAAGTGAGAATAGAAAGCCACTAGTAGATCTTCTATCTGGAGGACTACCTACCCAATCTGCATCGGTGTATCCATGAACCTGCAAATCTACACCAGCTCCATAAAACAATGCATAATCCAAAGTAGCACTCACATAACATAGAGTGCACCTCAGAGCATCCAAATGTGGCTTCCTCGGAACCTGCATAAACTGACTTTCAAGTAGCTTCCCACAATTTTCATGTACATAGTAGCATTTTCCAATGCTTCACCTGGTGTAGTATCTAACTTCAAATTCTGATCTAATGGCATAGAAATTGGCTTACAATCAGACATACCATATGTTTGCAGCATATTCAAGGCATATTGCCTTTGTGACATCCATATACCTCTTTCTGTATGAATAAACTCAATGCCCAAGAAATAACATAGCACACCAAGATCTTTCATGTCAAATTCCTGCACAAGAAGTTGCTTTACCTCTTTAATGTTTTCTTCATTACCACCACCTACAAGCATGTCATCAACATAAATAGCCACAATCATGATGCCATCATCAGCCTTCCTTGCATATAGTGAATGTTGGAGCAAGTCTATGACAAGCCTAAGTATTGGCTTGAGTCTCACAAAGTCATTAAAGAAGCTTCAAAATGAAGACTATGTAAAGTTCACTTGTGAACTACCTCTTGTAACTTTTGAAGAGTTTACTTAATGTAAAAGTAAGAGAATCTTAAGTGGTTGAGCCCACATGATCAAGAATGGAAAGAGGAGCCACGAATTCGTGATTTGTGGTAGGTAGAGAATCAAATCAATCATTGATTGATTGGAGAGTGATTGAGGGAAGTTAGCCTCCCAAACTCAACTATAAATAGATGGCAGTTTTAGTCGTGGTTAGAGAGACCTATGTGAAGACCTCCAAGAGCTGAGCTTTATGCCATTTCAAGGTGTGATTACAAAGCACACACATGTATCAGTAAGTCATTGTATTGTACAAGCAATATAGTTTGATTTTTATGATTATTTGAGGTCATCTTTCCATGTTCTTGTGATGTGTACTACTCACTGCCATTACTTCAGTTTTTCTCAGTCAGCTTGCAGAGATTGTTTCTCTGCACTTGGTTCATCATTTTCAGTGATTTAACTTGGTAAAGTTAGCTCTATACGTCTACTATATGCTCACAAATTTTCATGTCATTTGGATGTTGGAATCTTCAGTTATGTTCATTTGAAGTCAACAGGGTATGTTCATCTTCACTTCTCTGTCAGGTACCCGACTTTTTCAGTCATCTTGTCAGAGTCATTTCTCAGTGGTTACTCATCCAAATTCAGTGATTTTAAGCTTGTTGGATTCAGCTTACTGTCTAGTATAAGCATAAAAATTTTCATGATCATTGGATTCTTACATCTTGAGTTATGTTACTTTTTCTACTCACTGGTCTATTTCTGTAGCAGCCCGTGAAAATCGGGATGATGTCATCACTTGTTAAAAGTCATTCTCAGTGTGTGGTTTGTTATTTTTGATGAGATTACTCTCTAAAGTTAGCTCTTTAAGCTACCTAGCCTTCCCCAAGAGGAATTAATCTAATTGCTGCTGTGCTCAGAGAATTATGTAAAAAACACTGGACAGGTGTATCAACCAAGAATAGCAAGTTTTCACCTCTGAGCTAACTCCAACTTATCTGTTTTGATCTATCTTTTTGAGAGTGATCTTCCAAGAATAGAGCAAAGATTTTGCAACACCTCTTCATTTCAACACATACCTATCCATCTCTTCACAGTTGTATCAGAGCAAGGTTGGACAACATGGCAGATGGATTTCCTTCATCAATTGACAAATTGGACAGAGGTAACTACTCAGCTTGGTCATTAAGAATGGAAGCTTATCTCCAAGGTAGAAGTTTATATGGTTATGTGGCTGGAGATGAAGTTATGCCAAGTTTCAGGAACAAAAGTCAACCAACACAAGAAGAGCAAGAAAGATTGAGCACATGGTGCTCCAAGGATGCACTTGCAAGGTCTTATCTCCTCAACTCTATCTCAGATTTTTTGTTGCCTCACATTAGAAGTTGTAAGACATCTCAGGAAGTGTGGGATGCACTTGAAGCTTTCTTTTCTTCAAGTACCAAAGCTAGGAAGCATCAACTATGGCTGGATTTCACAACTCTCAAGAAGGCTCCCAAACAAAATGTGACTGATTTTGTCATAAAGCTCAAGGACATAGCGGATCAGTTGGGAAGCATTGGAGAGGTAATAGATGAAGAGCAAATTGTAAGGCAGGTCATCAATGGCTTGAAGGCAGATGATAAGTGGGAAGCATTCACCACAGCTATGGATTTGTACATGGACATGCATGTACCTGATTTCAACACACTCATTGGACAACTACTTACTCAAGAGGCAAAGCTTATCAAAAATGGAGAAAGCTCTAAAGATAATCAATCTTCAGCTTTATACACGGATAAAAGCAAGTCTAAAGATAACAAAGGAAAGGCAAAGAAAGTGGATGATGAAGCAGGTACATATCAAGCTAACTATGCAGGTAGAGGAAGACATGGCAGAGGTAGAGGAAGAGGAGGTAGACAAGGCAGGGGGAGATCCCAAGACTCCAACTCATGTTCTATTTGTGGATTAACTAATCATACAACTGAAAATTGCTTTAGGAATTCCAGGAATCAAAGAGGCAGAGGATACAATAGAGGAAGTTATGGCTACTCAAGAGGAAGGTTCAACAATTATCATGGCAACTACAACAACTACAATCATTCAAACTATCAAGGAGGCTACAAAGGAAGGAGAGACTACAATAACTACACAGAGGACTCAAACAAAGAGGATTCATTATTGATCATGAACATGGCTATGCCACAAGGTAAATCTGATGAGCATGTTTTCTACATAGATTCAGGTTGTTCAAATCATGTGGCAGGAAATGTGGCACTCCTATCAGATTTAGAAGATCCAAGGAATAAGCATGAGGTACAAACAGGAGATGATACAAAACATCCTGTGGAGAAAATAGGCAATGTCAAAGCACCTGATGGAAACATCAACCTACTCAGTAAGGTACTCTATGTCCCTACCATTACAAAGAATTTGATAAGTGTTGGGCAGATAGTAGAGAAAGGGTTGCAAGTCAGGTTCACAAAAGCAGGAGCATTTGTTGAAGATCCAAGTCAAGGATTCAGAAGAATTGCAAAAGGTGAAAAGACAGGTAGATTGTTCACATTTGAATTACAGGACACTAGAAACATTGCTCTCTTTAATTATGGTGGTCAGACACTCACAGAATTGGAAGTATGGCACAAAAGGTTAGCACATATTGGTGAAAGGTCATTAAAGCAAATCTGCAGGGACCAAAGTGTACTTGGACTTCCTAATTTGTCAAAACAACATATGATTTATAAGTGTAGTGCATGTCAATTTGGAAAGTCTCACAGGTTACCATTCATGAAGAAAGGTTATATGCATGGAGATCTCTTGGAGTTGGTTCATACAGATGTATGGGGACCTAGCAAGGAAGCTTCAATATCTGGATCAAGGTATTATGTTTCCTTTATTGATGATTGCAGCAGATTGACTATCCTATTCTTTATGAAACACAAAGATGAAGTTTTTTCATGTTTCAAAAGATATTTGGCTCTTGTGGAGAATCAAACATGTAAATCACTAAAAAGGCTAAGGTCAGATGGAGGGGGAGAATACTTCTCCCATGAGTTTGATTCTTTTCTTCAAGAAAGAGGAATCAAAAGAGAGGTAACTACAAGGTACACTCCTGAGCAAAATGGAGTGGCAGAAAGGAGGAATAGGACAATTGTTGAAGCTGCAAGGTCTATGTTAAATGAAAAGCATTTACCTAATTACTTATGGGCTGAGGCTGTATCTACAGCCACTTACTTGATTAACAGGTTGCCTTCAAAATCCCTTGATGGGATGACTCCATATGAGGCTTGGAATGGAAGAAGACCAAGTTTAGATCATTGTAAAATTTTTGGATGTATTGCTTTTGCTCATGTTCCTTCACAGGTTAGAGGCAAGATGGATCCAAAAGCAGAAAGGTGTGTATTTATTGGATATGACAACAATCAAAAGGGCTACAGGTTATACAACCCTACCAACAAAGGATTCTTGGTAAGCAGAGATGTAGTTTTTGATGAGAACAATTCATGGTATGAAGATTCATGCAGGAAGGTCAATTTACCATATGATCTTGAAGAAGATTTTCCAAAGCTTGGTAGAGAACAATCAAAGATTGAAGAACAAGACACCTCAGAGGATGATGAAGAATCTCACATGGAAAAGATCAAAGCATGGAAGTCTAAAGGTAAAGCAAAATTGCAGGAACTTGGACGTGAGGCAGAATCATCACATCATGGCCTAAGAAGATCTATGAGGGAAAAGAAAAAACCAGAAAGGTATGGGTTTGACACCTCATTAGTAACTAAACATTCTATCTACATAGCACATGACATAAACCAAGAGGAGCCATCATCATTTGAAGAGGCCAAAGCAAAAACAGAATGGAAGCATGCAATGAAGGAAGAGATTGAAGCACTCGAGGAAAACAACACTTGGGATTTGGTGCCCAAGACTTCATCCATGAAGGTAATAGGCTCAAGATGGGTCTATAAACTCAAAAAGAATTCTGATGGTTCCCTTAACAGGTATAAGGCAAGGCTTGTAGCAAAAGGCTTTGCACAAACTCAGGGAATTGATTATGAGGAGACATTCTCTCCTGTGGCAAAGATGCCTACTATTAGGGTTTTGCTTAGTATTGCCTCTTCTAAGAATTGGAAGATACTTCAACTAGATGTGAAGAATGCATTCTTGAATGGTTGGATAACAGAAGAGGTATATATGGCACAACCACCTGGTTGAGAGTCAAGTTTATCCTGATTATGTGTGTAAACTTAACAAAGCATTGTATGGTCTCAAGCAAGCTCCAAGAGCTTGGAATTTCAGGCTTGTTTCATTCTTGCAGGACAAAGGCTTTCAACCAAGCAAAGCAGATCCTTCACTCTTTATTAAAAAGAGTAATTCCGAGGTCATCTACCTATGTGTATATGTAGATGATATTATATTGACAGGAAATGATGCAGATGGTATGAAGAAGATCAAAGATCAGATGAGAGAAGAGTTCAAGATAAGTGATTTGGGTTCACTTACCTACTTCCTAGGTTTGGAAGTTGTCTACAAAGATCATGGTTTGTTTCTCACTCAAAGAAAGTACATTAAGGACATGTTGGCAAAATTCAAGATGCAAGATTGTAAGATTGCAGGTACTCCAATGGAGGTTAATCACAAATTGAGCTCACATGAAGGTGAACTCATAGAGGACATCACATCATATCAAAGTCTAGTGGGTAGTCTCAACTATGCCACATTGACAAGAGTAGATATATGTTACAGTGTGAGTGTGCTAAGCCAATTTATGCACACACCAAGGAAACCACATATGGATGCTGCCAAAAGGATACTCAAATATCTCAAAGGAACCATAAATGAAGGACTTTACTATCCTTATGTATCTGATTTAGGTTTGAAGCTATTTTCTGATGCAGATTGGGCTGGCTCCAAGGAAGATAGAAGGAGCACTTCAGGTTATCTTACCTTTGCAGGTTCAAAGCTTATTTCATGGTCATCCAAGAAGCAACCCACAGTTGCTCTCTCTTCTACTGAAGCTGAATATAGAGGTCTTGCCATAGCTACACAGGAAGCTACGTGGATGAAGACATTGTTCAAAGATCTTGGATTGGAGTTTGGAACTCCAACTATTTTTGGTGACAATATGAGTTCTATTCACTTGGCTACTAATCCTATTTTTCATGCAAGGACTAAACATATTGAAGTTCATTATCATTATGTACGAGAGAAGATCCTAAGCAAGGAGATTCAAATATCATATGTGTCCACTCATCAACAATGTGCAGATATTCTAACTAAAGCATTGGATGGTACAAAGCTTTGCAAATTCAAGGCTATGATTGGTTTGCAGGTAATCTTGGAAGATTGAAGACCTCAAGCATACTTGGCTTGAGGGGGAGCTGTTGGAGCAAGTCTATGACAAGCCTAAGTATTGGCTTGAGTCTCACAAAGTCATTAAAGAAGCTTCAAAATGAAGACTATGTAAAGTTCACTTGTGAACTACCTCTTGTAACTTTTGAAGAGTTTACTTAATGTAAAAGTAAGAGAATCTTAAGTGGTTGAGCCCACATGATCAAGAATGGAAAGAGGAGCCACGAATTCGTGATTTGTGGTAGGTAGAGAATCAAATCAATCATTGATTGATTGGAGAGTGATTGAGGGAAGTTAGCCTCCCAAACTCAACTATAAATAGATGGCAGTTTTAGTCGTGGTTAGAGAGACCTATGTGAAGACCTCCAAGAGCTGAGCTTTATGCCATTTCAAGGTGTGATTACAAAGCACACACATGTATCAGTAAGTCATTGTATTGTACAAGCAATATAGTTTCATTTTTATGATTATTTGAGGTCATCTTTCCATGTTCTTTTTTTTTTTTATATAAAGGAAGTTCGGCAATAGCCTACTCTCCCGGACTTGAATTAAATTAAGAAACAAAAGTACAGTAGAAGGGGACTAGTGCCCACGGGACCCCCCAAATCCCACAAAGCAGGGGAAGCTAGATTGAATCCTAGGTTGCGTTACAGAGAAGGTTAATCACCCTCTCATCGCCCTCATGCGGGACCCACTTGGGTTTGAGCTTGTTGTTGATCAGGAGGAGAACTTGATGGTGCCTGAAGGGAGGGGATTTCTTACTGTTAACAATCCTTTTGCCAAGGAGGAAAAGCGATTTCTCAATCGACCACTCCCTGGGGGGATCGCCGAAGTTGAGGGCGCACCTCTCCCGCCAAATTTTCCACAGAACTTCCCCTCTGATGGCGTTCCAGAGAGGCGCAGAGCAGCCGATCGCTTCTC
Organism: Ceratopteris richardii; assembly: GCA_020310875.1. NCBI lineage: Eukaryota > Viridiplantae > Streptophyta > Polypodiopsida > Polypodiales > Pteridaceae > Ceratopteris > Ceratopteris richardii. The sequence goes on along the minus strand of CM035420.1, from coordinate 31,637,502 downwards.
CCAAAAGGACTTGTTTCCAACTAGGCTGTTTTTGAAGTCTGATTTTCATTCCAACCGTCTGCCAGATTCTGTAGGAGTTGGGACAAGAAAGGAAGATGTGTGGGACATCTTCGATAGCGCGGTGGCAGCGTTTGCACCAAGGAGGGAACCCACAAAGTTTGCTAGCCTTATGGTTCCTCGATGAAGAATTTGCCATAAGAGGACCGACTTCTTAATCTCTATTAGGGGGTGCCAGATACCCATGAATTTCATGTCCCACCGAAGCCGCGTCCACGACAGGCACCACTTCTTGTTTAGGCTGAACTGGAGGTCAGCCGTATCTTTGATGTTCGGGATTTTGAGTAGGCTATTTCCATTGTTCCATTTGAGACCAAGCGAGTTCGGCGCGTCGTGTCCCATGAGTAGGCGAGTCTTGTGGCGATCCCAAGCGTTCCATTCTTCGTATGAGATGTTTATGCGAGGGTCGATATCCTCGAAGTTGATCCAGCTGTTGGTGTCCTGTTTCCAGAGGTGTTTCCATTTTTTGAATCCTTTGTTCCATAACTTCCTGGCATTTTGAATGTTCCACGACTCCACACTCCGGATGCCATGTATCGGGAACCAGATAGAGCCACTTCCAGTCCTCACTAATTCTTATGAATCTTTTGACTTTATTCCAGCCCTTCCAGAGGGAGCACACGAGATTGGATCCTTTCGGGAAGACGGGAATCGGGGAGAATAGCAGGGTCATGATGTCCAGATTCTTCCAATTCGGGAACCCCGTGAGGGCCAACTCTTCGGTTGGTCTTGCCTAAACAATGGAATTATCAAGTTAATACACAAGAAGGGGGAAAAGAACAGAATCGAGAACTGGCGGCCTATCACGATGCTCCAAACTGGATACAAGGTCATCGCCAAAGTCATCGCCAACAGAATCTCGTGCCACCTGAGATCTTGGCTTAGTGAGGATCAAAAAGGTTTCATCAAAGGCAGGTCTATCCTGGAAACCATTATGGATATCTGGGAAGGCATTCAATTTGCAAATGAGTCTAACCAAGATGTGGTCTTCCTCAAGATCGATTTTGACAAGGCATACGACAGACTATATTCTGCAGTCGCTCCTGGATCTCGGATGTAGTCAGAAATTCACCAAGATGATCGCGACCCTTCTCGGAAATGCAACGACCCAAATTAACGTCAACGGCAAACTTTCGAAGGTAATCCACCTTAAAAGGTCTATTAGACAAGGGTGCCCTCTGGCCCCTTCTCTTTGCCGTCGCCACTGAGGGGCTGAGCAGACTGGTGACACATCAGGTGGAGGCTGGCAATATCAAAGGCCTCCGGCTGCCTCAAGACCACGGTCAAATCATCATGAGACTTTTTGCCGATGATATGAACGCGTTCGTTCACAACGATAATACGAGTCTGGAGACTTTCTGGAGGTGTCTTGCTACCTTCTGTGAAGCCTCTGGATCCAAAATCAACCACTCTAAGACCGCCTTCAGGGCTATAGTGGGACATCACCCTGGCCTTCTCACTGATCTTTCGCCTTCTTGGAATCCCCTTGGGGTTTGGCGTCTCTATGGAGCAGCGTTGGAACTGGGTGCTGGCCAAACTTGAAAGCAAGATTAACTACTGGAGAGGCATGCAAATCAATCTCGCTGGACGCGCTATGGTCATCAACACGTTCCTCCTCTCATCTTTCCATGTTCTTGTGATGTGTACTACTCACTGCCATTACTTCAGTTTTTCTCAGTCAGCTTGCAGAGATTGTTTCTCTGCACTTGGTTCATCATTTTCAGTGATTTAACTTGGTAAAGTTAGCTCTATAAGTCTACTATATTCTCACAAATTTTCATATCATTTGGATGTTGGAATCTTCAGTTATGTTCATTTGAAGTCAACAGGGTATGTTCATCTTCACTTCTCTGTCAGGTACCCGACTTTTTCAGTCATCTTATCAGAGTCATTTCTCAGTGGTTACTCGTCCAAATTCAGTGATTTAAAGCTTGTTGGATTCAGCTTACTGTCTAGTATAAGCATACAAATTTTCATGATCATTGGATTCTTACATCTTGAGTTATGTTACTTTTTCTACTCACTGGTCTATTTCTATAGCAGCCCGTGAAAATCGAGATGATGTCATCACTTGTTAAAAGTCATTCTCAGTGTGTGGTTTGTTATTTTTGATGAGATTACTCTCTAAAGTTAGCTCTTTAAGCTACCTAGCCTTCCCCAAGAGGAATTAATCTAATTGCTGCTGTGCTGAGAGAATTATGTAAAACACTGGACAGGTGTATCAACCAAGAATAGCAAGTTTTCACCTCTGAGCTAACTCCAACTTATCTGTTTTGATCTATCTTTTTGAGAGTGATCTTCCAAGGTACATAGGGTGTCTAATACATCCATTGGCAAGCTAAAAGGGCCCACCATCTACTCCTGGAGTTCATTTGGCTGGTGTAGAGCAAAGATTTTGCAACACCTCTTCATTTCAACACATACCTATCCATCTCTTCACAGTGAATGATCTACATCACACATAGAAAACCCAATGCTGGTTAAGTAATTAGCAATCCTTGCATGCCATGCACTAGGAGCTTGCTTCAGCCCATACAAAGCCTTTTGCAACCTGCAAACATATTTTGGATGCTTTGAGTCTTCATATCCTTGTGGCTAGTCCATATATACCTCTTCCTGTAACTCACCATGTAGAAAAGCATTCTTCACATCCATCTGATGCAAAGTCCATCCCTTTGCTATAGTTAATGCAACAACTGTTCTGACAGTAGACATTTTAGCTACAGTGCTGAATGTTTCCTCATAATCAATGCCATATGTATGTGCATATCCTTTATCTACCAATCGTGCTTTATACTTGCTTATGCTACCATCAGCATTATGATTTACCTTGTAAACCCATTTGCAGCCTATGGGTCTCTTTCCTTGCAGCAATGGAACCAGCTTCCATGTTTTGTTTCCATAAAGTGAAGCCATCTCCTCATCCATAGCTTTTTCCCAATCTGCATTTCCAATTGCGTCTTCAAAACAAGAAGGTTCAACATCTTGTATTACATTTGTCATGTAGGCACAATGACGAGCCATGCAACTATCATATGTTAATCGTTGTACAAAATTCAGCATCCTCCCAGATCTTCTTGGCCCTGGGTCACTTCTCCTTGTATCATCTGCATGTGCCTTTCTAACTCCTTGAGTCTTTATAGAGGGCAATCCAAGTTCCTCATCAAGAATCTTTTCTGAACCACTTGAATCTCCATCAACGTCTTCAAAACCGACACATGTTTTATGAACAGTAGAAAGATTTTCTTTACCTTTCTTGGATGTATTTGATGAATTTGTTGGACTGAAATTTCCATGCAATCTTCCACTCCATGGATTTGAGTTGGAACTATTGCTTGATGATGCATCCGATCCACTCAAAACTTGAGATTCTACACTTGATTTTTCAGCATTTTCTTTGTCATTTGGTTCAAGATTCAGTCCTTCTTTGGCATCTGCATAGAAGCTTGACATTTCATCAAATACTAGATCTTTGCTCACCTTCACTTGTCATGTGAGTGGGTTATAACATTTATATCCCTGTTGCTCAAGGGAGTATCCAATGAAGACACACCTTTCTACTTTTGGATCAAGCTTCATCCTCAATTCATCTGGAACATTTACATATGCAATACAACCAAAAACTTTCAGATGTGATAAGTTTGACTTTTTACCTGTAAACTTCTCTTCAGGCGTAACTTGATGTACATCAGCAATTGGAGTTCTGATCATGATGTATACAGCAGTATGAACAGCTTCTGCCCGATAACAATGAGGCATATTCTTCTCAACCATCAAGGCTCTTGCTATTTCTGCAATATGTCTATTTTTGCATTCAACAACATCATTCTGTTATGGTGTGTACCTGCATGAAAACAAACGTCGAATTCCATGACTTTTTAGAAAATTTTTGAACTCATTTGACATGTATTCACCTCCTCCATCAGATCTTAATGTCTGAATATACTTCCCTATCTGCTTTTCCACCATAACTTTAAAATTCTAAAAGTGAGTGAATACCTCACTCTTCTCTTTCATGAAATCAACCCACACTTTCCGTGTATGGTCATCAATGAAAGTAACATAAAATCTGCAACCACCCATAGATGTGGTCTTTGCAGGACCCCAAACATCTATATGTACTATTTCTAGCACATTCTCACTAACATGCTTGTCATGCGAAAACAATGATCTTAACTGTTTACCAAATTGACATGTTGCACATACCTTTTGCATCTCTACAACTTTGAAATTTGGTAGTCCATGGACAACCTCCTTTGACTGCATCAATTTCAGCCTTTGCAAGTTTGCATGTCCAATCCGTTTGTGCCACATCTCTATATCAGCAATAACTCTTGCACCTTTCGCAACTGCATTCATTTGGAATATTTTCCCTAGTCTGTATAGAAGTTCTAAACTGCTTATATGTAGCTCCTAAACCACAAAGGCATACTTCCATCTTATCATCATCATCTACATTCACTCCAATAGATGCAAGTGACTCACATATGCTTTTGATTTTCAGGATATAGTCACTTATCGACTTTCTCCAAGGTATGTAGCTCGTTCTTGAGTTGCAATTTGCATGCCTTTGTATAGGTCTCATACAATGTGACCAAACTGTTCCAAGCCTCTTTCAGAGTCTTGGCATCCTGTATGTGCCCAATTATGCTATCCTGTATGCTAACAGATAGCCATTACATTACCTTTCATGCCCCTTGATTCCATTCCTCATATGCTCTTAACTATTCTGAAGTCTGATTCCTCTCTGGTAACTACGGAGCATTTTCGTTCTCTCCTTTGATGTACTTCCAGTAGCCTTTTCCCATCAGGAAGTTTGTTCTGAATCTCCAAGCATGGAAGTTGTTTTTGTCTAGATTATCGCTCATAAGCTGACTCATTCCATCAGTGTTTGTCATTTCTGCAGCAATTCACAACACTGCAAAACACTACAAGCAGCACTTCTGCTTGAACACTCTCGCACTATGACGTGACAGTTCGATCTCAGAAAACACAGTTTTCGTGTATCAACAGTACAGGAATCACTTGAAATTCTGGATCTGGAATATATGAGTGTTTCCGAACACAATGCAAGTTACAATTTCTGAAACTGACCTGGTTTTTCTATGGGCCCCACCTTGCTGGCTCGAAACGGAGGTCAAGATGGTTCTGAAACTTTGATCTGACGGTTTGTAGCTTCATGCCGATTTCCGTAGCAAACGGTGGTCATTTGTGAATTGAGTTTTCTCCATGCCTTGTTACATACTCTTCACCGTCACCTTCCCCATGAGCTCTCTACAGCCATGCTGGCTCTGATACCATGTCACAAGGAAGGAGATAAGGAAGAGAGCTCACACACACACTCTCACAAGCAAAGAGAAGCACACATTCAGATTGAGGCAAGGAAGAGAATCATCTTCTTCTTCATCTATTACATAAAAAGGAATGTACAAGAATGACCTAAAACAAGAATACAACAAGTGCAATATATAAAGACCACTACGTAAGGAAAAACCTAATGTCCGTGAGTGAGTGAGTTGGCAAGAAACAAATGTGCCATCACTCTCGGTAGATAAATCTAATAAAGCTCAATGAAGTGTCTGTGACATATACAGGCGTGACCACTATACATGTCAGAGAAATGAAAAAGTGATGCGTGTCATCCTGGATCATCACATGTTGAGCTTGGTATCTCAACACTCATGATATGATACTTGAGGTTGGTGGTACTTTACGCTTCACAATATGATACTTGATGCTACTGTGATACACGATATTGATCTTCTGGCGATATATGATACTTATGAAGTATGAAAAATACATGATATGGCTCTCCATGACACCTAATACTTAGTGAAGTGATGATACATGATACATAGGAGATATGATATGATATCTAGCTTGAACATGATATACAATATCAATCTCTTCTCATGATACATGATACTTGGGAAGTATTGACAATACATGATACTTGGGTCTTCACGATATGATACTTCATTCTGCCATGATATCGATACTTAAGAAGCATCGTTGATATGCAATACATGGTCACATGCAATTCTCAACATGATACTTATCAAGTATTGTGAAACTCGTGGGAGTATGAGGTATCACCAATACATGATACCTACCAAGCATCGTGACACACGGGAATTCAGGTATCGTGATACCAAAACTTAGCCAGTCATGATACTTGGACTTTTTGAAGTCCAAACTCAATTTTTTTTGTGGATGTGTGCACCTTGTGCCATCCTTGTCATCCATATGTGCTTGTAGATCTCTCTCCTAACCCATGATACTGCACTCGTGATACTTGTCGTAGGTCGTTTCATGCCGCATGATTGTTCAATCAAATTTTGGTTATATTGAGAGCACAAAGCTCAATATTTCCTCCACATTTCAATTTTCAACTCTCTCTAGGATCCTCGCAAAACCAAAAAATAAGAAATGATGTGCAAATAGTGAATGTACAATGAAAAGACCAAAAACTATGAGAACATGAAGATGGGAGAAGGCGGTGATGACGATGATGATGAAGGTGGAGAAAAAATAAAAAATGGAATAGAAAGTGAATATTTTTTACCTTCCAACATTACAACTCTACATCTTACCATCACACGCTCGTCCTCAAAGCTCTCTCCTCAGCAATAGCACCAAATATAGTGTCACTCTAGCACAATGGTGAGTACCAATGTGAGGAGATCCACTCATAAATGTCAATCCACAGAGATGTGAGAGCATGCACACACATATACACACACATGTGCGCACAAGGCAAGAACAAAGAGATGAACAATGGAAGGCTTTCTATTACAAAAGAAATCTCTTATACGAGCTTCAATCTCTACCAAGCCAACCTCAAAAATGAACTCTCTTGCTCTTTTTAGAGTTCTTTTACTAGTTTTCGCCCTGTCCATGCCTAGTTTCCAGCCTAGTTAAAAATTACATTCTAGGGCTTACTTGGGGGCTCAAATGGAATCTAAAAATTATGAAAATTGGTATGTAGCTACTTTTAATACTCCTCAAGATCATGGACTCCTTGGCTTGCATATAATGGAGTTGCAAAATGTGAAATGATATTTAGAATGGATTTTAGTGATAAAATTCATTGTTTTTATAGGGATTTCTTCAAAAAATTTGACATGTGCTTCTTGGAACTCCCTAAATGCTCGTTCTTCTTGTGTGCCCACCTCTTTGATGCATTCCTGAACCTTGTACTTGACCTTGAGTGCCAACAGTGGATGTATGTGTGTGTCTAGGAGTATGTGTGTGTATGTATGTATGTGTAAGTGTATGTATGTTTGTGTAAGTGTATGTATATGTGTATGTGCATGCATGTATGTGTGTGTATGTATGCATATGTGTGGGTATGTATGTATGTGTAATTGTATGAATGTTTGTATGTGTATACATGTATGTGTGTGTATGTATGTATGTGTAAGTGTATGTATGTGTGTGTAAGTGTATGTATGTATGTGTAAGTGTACATATATGTGTATGTGTGTGCATGTATGTGTGTTTGTATGTATTTGTATGTGTGGGTATGTATATGTAAGTGTATTTATATGTGTATGTGTATGTGTATGTGTATGTGTATGTGTATGTGTATGTGTATGTGTATGTGTATGTGTATGTGTATGTGTATGTGTATGTGTATGTGTATGTGTATGTGTATGTGTATGTGTATGTGTATGTGTATGTGTATGTGTATGTGTATGTGTATGTGTATGTGTATGTGTATGTGTATGTGTATGTGTATGTGTATGTGTATGTGTATGTGTATGTGTATGTGTATGTGTATGTGTATGTGTATGTGTATGTGTATGTGTATGTGTATGTGTATGTGTATGTGTATGTGTATGTGTATGTGTATGTGTATGTGTATGTGTATGTGTCTGTGTATGTGTATGTGTCTGTGTATGTGTATGTGTATGTGTATGTGTATGTGTATGTGTATGTGTATGTGTATGTGTATGTGTATGTGTATGTGTATGTGTATGTGTATGTGTATGTGTATGTGTATGTGTATGTGTATGTGTATGTGTATGTGTATGTGTATGTGTATGTGTATGTGTATGTGTATGTGTATGTGTATGCATGTATGTATGTGTATATGTATATATTTGTAAGTGCATGTATGTATGTGTAATTGTATGAATAGGTTTATGTGTATGCATGTATGTGTGTGTGTCGGTATGTGTATGTGTGCATATAATTAGTATGTTTGTGTGTATGTATATGTGTGGGTATATGTATGTGTGTATGTATGTATGTGTAAGTGTATGTATATGTGTATATGTATGCATGTATGTGTGTGTGTATGTACGTGTATGTGTTGGTCTGTATGTATGTGTAAGTGTATGCATATGTGTATGTGTATGCATGTATGTGTGTTTATATATGTATGTGTAAGTGTATGTATGTATGTGAAAGTGTATGTATATGTATATGTTTATTCATGTATGTGTGTGTATGTATGTGTATGTGTCGGTATGTATGTATGTGTAAGTGTATCAATATGTGTATGTGTATGCATGTATGTGTAAGTGTATGTATGTATGTATGTGTAAGTGTATGTATATGTGTATGCATGTTTGTGTGTGTCTATGTGTGTGTGTGGGTATGTATGTGTATATGTTGTGAGGAGATGGTTGGACACACTCCAAAGATGAGATTATGTTGCAATAATCCTACTCTACACCTACAATGTGACTCCAAAGTATCTTTGTAGACACCTTTCGCTTCCAAACAGTGCATTTAGACCCACTATGTACCTTGGAGCATCATTGCCAAATAGTTGTGCCAAAACAGATAACTTTCAAGATAAAAGGGCTTTTGAAAACTTGTTACTTTTGGACTTGAACCCCTCAGAGAAATGCTCACCTTGATAGTAGTTCACCCAAGAGCTTCTAAAAACATCTAATTGATGACCTTGATAACTATAAAAAGTTATTTCACTAATATAAAGTGATTATATGATGAGAAATGATATTAAGAAGTTAGGGGTGTAATCCCAACTTTTCAAGAGGATTACAGTATGTAGACATAGGTTGTTTGCAGAGGAAATATCGCAAGTTCTAATGACCCAAATGACGTGAAATTTGATATGTAGAACCTAGATAAATAATGCTACGTATTCCATGTTAAAGCAAGTGAAAAGATTGAGTACACATAGAGAATGAAATTGATTGAATTCACTCAAATGATGAGATAGACGCAAACAAAAGTAGATAGAGATTAAGCTGCACTAATGACTAAAAATGTATATGATTATGAATGTATGATAGAAGGGAGATGAGGTGGAATTAGGCATACCTATGTGATCAAAGTGTAAGCTCAACCTTTAGGCCGAATTGCTCATCCTTCTTTGTCATTCCCCTCGATTAAGAGTCACCCATATTTATACTCACAAATGAATTTGAAGTTTAAAATTCTTCTGCCTAAAAGTGTTATTACTTTTTGGGTTGTGATTGATGCTATTCCAAGCACTAAGTAGTTGTGATACAAGACTCATAATGTCATGAGAATCCTTCAATCATTCTCTTTTTACTTTTATCTTAAGAGATAAAGATCAAGTTTTTTACAAGGGGTGTTCATATGCACTTCACAAATGATTAAGAGTAGATATATGAAAAGTCCCTTTCTATTTGGTCAAGCATCAAGGCTTGCTAAATGCACCAATACCACCCCCTCAAGCCTAGGATGCATGACTTTTCAATCCTTTGGTATTTCCTACAATCCAATCATGGGTTTAAAAGTGTGTACCTTGCTTCCATCCAATGATTTGTTCATCATATCTACACATTGCATATGACTAGATACATAGGAGAGTTGTATCTCCTTAATCATAATCTTTTCTCTAACAAAATGATAATGGACTTCTATATGCTTAGTCCTGGCATGAAAGATAGGATAGCAGCTAAATAGAGTGATCTCATATTATCTTTAAATATAAAAGGAGTGCCAAAATCCAACCCTAGATTTGTGTATAGGGTCTTGATCCAGATGGCTTCTTGCATTGCATTTGCTAAGCCTCTGTATTCAGCTTCAATTGAGGAAAGAACAATTGTAGGCTGCTTCTTTGAAGATCAAGATATGAACTTTATACCTGCAAATGATAAGTATCCATTAGGAAAAATATGAGCCTTGCATGGGACTTGTAAGGATTCCTAATTTTTATGGATTAAAATGCTTAATCTAGTGGTTTAAGCGAGCATACAAAACCCCCAGTGGTATTCTGAAATAAAATAATATTTGATAGATTTTGTATTTGAATTACCAAATGGGAATATTTTGTGCCCTTGGGTGTTGGAATTGAATGGCTTGGATTGATTCAAAGTATCTCTAGAGAGAGAAGGCCAATAAATTCGTGGGAGCTTGGACTATTCAAGTAGGCTTTTTTGGCCACTCTCTGCAAGCTTTTAACCCCTTGGATCAAGAAAAATCCCACGGATCTCAGCATTTGGGGCTGAGCTTCAAGGCGCATGTGATTTCAGCCATCCAATCATCTATTTATCCAAGGGAGTAGGACAAAAGGTGCCTAAGATCTCCAAGGCATCCATCTCAGCCATTGGATCAAGATTACATCCAAAGGCCATGATTTAAGGTGCTCCAAGGACCTACAAATCAATGAGAGTCATTAGATCTCAGCCCCAATCCAAGGGCTCTAAATCAAAGGTGCCTTTTTGAAGGCTCTTTTCATCCTAGCCACTAGATTTAAACCAAATCCAAAGGCCTAAAAGCAAAGGCGCCTTGACTTTTTCCCTTCAAACCCATCCATGGATTTTTAAGCCAATGCAAGGGCTCTACATCATTCCCAAGAATTTGAAAACCATTCAAATGAAAAAAAACATGAGTTTGAAGTGGTTTCTTGCTCTTTGACCACAAAAAACAAGGGAAGCCTATGCCTAATCTATGTGATTAAAGGACTAAACTATGTCCACCACCCTCTCATTGTTCCATCACTAATCACTCCTTAATCTAAAAGGCCCATGCAAGGTTCTTTTTTTTCCCTAATGCCTAATATGCTTCTTCTATCATCTTTTGAGCCTACCCAATTTGCATCAGTGAATAGCTTTACATTCAAATCAAATGGGTAGGGGTAGTATAGACCTTCATTGATTGTTCCTTTCAAGTACTTCAATATACTCTTGGCTCCATCCACATGAGGTTTCCTAGGCATATGCATGAATTGGCTAAGCATACTTACTCAATAGCAAATATGTTATACTTTATGGAAAATTAGAATGTTAAATAAGTTTTATTGCCTTGAGGTTTATAATGTGTTTTGTGTTTTGATTACGCAAGTGAAGATCCATGAGGGTGTGAACATGCATGGACTTATTCAAATACTTTTGGAGATATTTAGAAGAATACTTTTAGAAGATAGTTATTTTTAGAAGATAGTATTTTTAATTATTTTTGTAAAAATAAAAGATCGCTTTAGAAAGCGATATTTTTGTAAAAACAAAAAATTACAATTTTGTAAATAAAGCAAAAGCATACTTTTCGAAGTGCGGCCCTCATGTATCTTCTATTGAAAACATAATAAGAAATACCTATAAATACACATGCTCTGATAGACTTGTCCATTAGAGTATGTGGGGGGAGATTGTACCCAATCTGGTGTTGTCTCTTATCTCTTTCTATTCTCTAAGTATTTTTGTGTGGTTTTGTTTTTGTACTATCCTCTACGTTCATGTGTCTATGGGATCCGAAGGGCAACAGTGGTATCAGAGCCAAGGCATCGGAGGTGGTTTCGACATTTGATTGTGATTCGCGGCATCCCTTTCATTTGCAATTCGGCATCCATCTCAACTGTCTGGTCCAGACCTAGGTTTTGGTTCTCTACATAAAGCCATGGACCCTCCCCATAGCATCAAGGATTTTAGTACATCACCCCTACATTGGGTAATGCAACAAACTAATGATTAGGACCACCACCACGTGGTAGTGAGATGACTCTCCTCCCAACGTTATGCCTGTATATATAGCTGCTCAAATCAACGAGGACCACAAATGTAACTAGAGTCCACAAGTGCATGTGCAATCTCCTCCACTCCTTTCACTAGAGTCTACTAGTGGCTAGAGTGATCTCGACCATTTCTTTAGTACCTTCCGCTAGAGTCCACTAGTGATTGGTGTACTCGCCACTCGAGTTAAGTCTCTCAAGGCTCAAGTTAACTCACCTTAACTTGAGTTAGAAGGCTCTAGAGCTCCTTGGGCAAACTCTCCCCATGCTCCCCATGGGGATTGAACCCAAGACCTCCTCCTTCACAACCATGAGACTTAACCACTAGGCTAAGTGGATCAGTTGAATATGAGAGCACATGAACTTATGCTTGAGTCTATTCTTGAGATCTTTGGTCCTACAGACGAGTGATCAAATGGTATCTGATTTCAGATCTGTCTGAAGCAGTCGGATTCCCAGACCATAGACTTACTTTATTACATTCTTCCCCCCTTGGGAAAGATTTTTTTCCTCAAAAATAAAGCTATATATAATAACCGTAGGCAACCCCCGAGCCTCATGTTCTTAAACCGGAAGAGCATGGTCATGTTCTAAAACTAGAAGAACATGTCTCATCTCTTTGGTGGGATCCCTGCCCAAATTATTCAAAACACTCTCCAGCTTTTCACTTTGATAAACTGGTCAAAGTACAAAGTAGTGAATGAATAATACGGGTCGATCTAAAAACATCCCTACCCACTTCATTGCGTCTTGATGTGCGATCTAGGCACAAACATATGAAATGGATGGATTCTAATTACTAGTCCATTTTTGGGCATGACTGGTGCATGGAATTTAGTAACTAGGATGGTATTTGTATCCCTATCAAGACTCTGAGAACTCTTGATTCACTTGAATTTGATTTTGAAAACTTGAAGTTTTGTTGATCCAACCATCTGACTTGGATGTTTGTACAATATTTAACTCCCAACCAATAGTTACTTGATTTCTTCACTTATCTTGAGGACTACTTGGTCCTAATAAGTTTGAAAATCCTATGTAAATTGTAGGAGAAATTTTTCCAATTACTTTGGATCAAACTTACTAAATCTTGACCAAGTCAAATTCAAAATGAAAATTATCCAATTTAGGATACTTTTCTCAAAGACTTTAGCCGAAACTTCTTGGGAATTGTCAATCTTATGAGCAATTCCTAACTTTAGTGTTCTATTGTGTACCAAACTCTAGAAATTCATAAGATTTTTGCTAGTAACTTGAAGCAAACCCAAATGAATAAGTCAATTTCGGACTTATCATCTTATGAAGATTGAATAAGTTCTTGTACAGAACATCTATCTAGGATGTTTAATTTAGTTATCTAATTCCAATCAGCTAACCCTAGACTTTTGCAAAACGAATCAGATACCATATCTGAGTCAATTCCAAAAGATTTGGAAAGCGGAAGGAAATAACTAAAACTCTGTATGACTAATTCAAACTTCTAAGATATAAACTTGCTATGAGTCAAATACTTGATGACCCAACACTTTAGCTCAAGACTTTAACTTCTTAATGATTTGTTTCTACAAGGTATTGAAGCATTTTTTCGTCTATCTTTAAGAGAATGCAACTTGATTCTCAAAAAGATTCATAGAGTAAATCTAAACATCATCCAACCACAAGATACTAGTGTGGTATCCAACATAAGTGTGTTGACCCATTGAGGTCCTATTGATGAATTTTTTACTCAAGCAATGCTTCACTTGAGACTAATTTCATGCATGTATTCAATCTTTATGACTCCTTACAAGAAATGCGATTCTTGAGCATTGCTTTGAGTCAAAGGATTGAATTTACCAAGTTTCACTAGGAACTTGATGCTTGACTTAGTCAATCTATCCTTAGTTAAAAGGTTCAATTCAAAGTCAAAGTCTTACTCTTTCAGAAATTTATCAAATACTTTCGAATCATCAACACTTTAGCTTGAAGTGTTTCAAGAAGATCTTGGAAGTTACTTACTTCATATCTTCTTAAGAACTTGATCTTGAAGTATCTTGAGATCATGCTTTTATCCTCCTTGAATTAAAACTTATCCTTGGAAGTTTTAATTTCCTTAAAGATCAAATCTAACTTCAAAATCCATTCTCAGACTAAAAGATAATTATCATCGCACGGTCTGATGTCCCATACTGTCTTTCCTACATCAATCTGAGTATAAAATATGGCATCCCATATCACCCTATTTTATATTCTCATTAATGTGTGCGTGATATTTATCCTAAATTCTAAACATATCTTGATAGAGTACCTTTTCACTTCAACTCTTTGAAGTTTCAGGCATTACCTCTAACTTGATATTCTAGGTTTTGATTCCAATATTTCTTCTTTTTTGCTAAGATTTTCAAATGAAAACCAATTAGAATTCCAAGTTCTTGAATTTTTTCCAATTCAAGTCCCATTGGTTATACTTGAACAATTTGTAGCAACAAGAGGTCTTTACTGCTTGTCTTTAGATTCCTTTCTAATTATAGCTTTAAATAGCTAACTTGGTCAAGACTTTATAGGAATCTCTTTACTGCTTAAGTCTAAGCATCCACTCATGCTTTTGGATTTCACCTTTAAGAAATCGCTTTAAGGATAGGCAAACATTATGTTTTACCGTCCACTTACTTAAGTACCAATTTCATGGTTGCAAACTACACTCATGGAATTTCTTTCCTCTGTTCAAACTTTGAACAGCTTACTATTTCGATTGCCAATACTTGGGCAAACTTTAGGGTAGTTCCAATTGCAAGTATCTTGGACAACCATGGCCAAGATTAATCAGTTCTTGTTGATCATGCGATAGAATAAATACTTGTTCTTTATCATTAAGATCTCTTGAGCTTTCTAAGCTTTTTGGCTTACCTGCAGGATTTTTAGAGATCTTTCCCTAATTCAAGTCCAAGCATGTTCTAATGCTTTTCAGATTCTAAAGCTAACAATCTTTGATACGCTTCCAAGTGATATCAACCATTTGGACTTTAAGTACCACTTCTGGTGGTTTGGGACTGCTAGGGAACTACTTACTGACTAAAGAGTTTAAAGAATTTCCTTCTCACTACTTGGGAGAACATTATTCTTCAATGACTAGAGATCCATTCTAGGCCATGACATGTGTGCATCCAATCATCCATGCCCAATCGTCCATGCACAAACAATCTATCTTCTACCTTACAAAAAGTTATAAATATACATGTGCACAGGCTTGAGTGCATCCTATTCCTTTTGCAAGCAAGAAGAAAATATAAATTGTGCATGAAAACATTCTTTCGTATACGCATGCTTGTGCTTAATGAGTGTTTCAATATGTTTATGCTCTTTCATATAGGTTTCAATCATTTGCATCAACATTAACAAAAATGAAGTTTACTACCATACTTCAATGATTAAAATGCATCTAACATGAAACCATAGAGCAAAAACAAATATTGAAACCAATCATTAACTTGGAAGATACTTGTCTCCCAGTTAAGCTACGTCCTTCACTTGATCTCGAGAAGAGCCATTCTCCACCCTTTGGTCTCCATTACAAGTAGCCATGTAGCATACAAAGACCACCTTTATGCTTCCTAGATGCCTTCCATGTCCATTTTGGAATAGTTGCAAAAGGAACTACTCCATTTTGAAGTTTCTGAAGCTTACTAGTTCCCCCTCTTTAGATTGAGAGAACATAGATGCAACATATATTAGAAGAGTAGAAAGAACTCCTTCTTTTCCTCTCAGTCAAAGATTTGATCCGTCCCAAATGTGGAGTAGTTGTGGCTTGCTTTTGTGAATTGAAGAACGGTTTCTCCTCCAAGAATGGATGGACTTCACAGTTTCACTCTCACTTGCTTCATTCTTCTTGAAATCAAATGATGAGACACAATTCGACTCTGAATCAGGTTCGGATCGAAGTGCATAGCAGACATCGATGGAGAATTCGGGTTGGAGATGGTTCCAAAGCTCGGGATAGGAAGAGGTTATGTGCACAAACTGAGAACAGATAAGACTCGCAAAAAGTTATGGCACCAAAATGCTTGTAGCCTAGTGGTTGAACGATTCGGCTCTGGATCAAATCGTCAAGGATCAAATCCCAGCAACTTCGCAGTAGAGGAGATCTTTTTATCTATTGCTAAAGCTTCTGCAGCCCGACCAGTAATCAAAATAAAATTAAGCACTCCAGCAATTTGATCACGAGCGTGTGCAGGTGAGGTGGACAAATGAAGTGCCCATTACGTACATGTCACGGGCTCGAATCCCGCCCTATGAACTGGTGTAGACTTTACTTAATGATCTTTTGGCTTACGGGTTGAAGATCTACTACGGTGGTAAACACAATATAATTAGGATCCCAGATTGATTGTTGTTGGTGCAGGCCAATCAGCAATTGAAGTTTTGGATGAAGAAATGAAGTCAAGGAATTAAGAAGAGAACAAATTCAGAAGTTTGAAGGAAGAACATACTCAGAAGTTCAAAGTTGTGTACACATATGTACATTAGTTCAGATATATAGGTCACTTATGCTTTTGATTAGTCATAAGTTTGTACATATTTGCCTATAAATACTTTGGAAAATGTCGGGGCAAGTATGAGAGAGCATAGGAATAGAGAAATGAGAACTTGTAAAAGTCATTAGACACATGAAAAGTTAGTTGAATTCTCTCTCATCAGTTAGTTGAAGACTTCTTCAAAAATGACAGAAATTTTGCGCCCGATGTTTCTGTGTCTTCTCTTTCTGTAGTAGATCAATTGTGAAATGCTTCTTTACAAGTCTAAGTCTAGAGTTGATCGACCTCTGTACAAAGTTTTAGCTTCCAATTGTAATCAGGCAAAGAGAATTAAGCGTAGGAACACTTGTATGTGAAGAGTGTTCACTGGTTCCTAAAACAGGTGCAGTTTTCGAAGTTAATGAGTTGATCATTACTCCCTGCACAGATTAAAGTTTTGCATGAGTGAGGGCTTAATCTTTAAGTTAAAAGTTAAGCTACTCGTGGCTAAAGGCATTTTCTTAAACGGGTTCTATTCTCAGAGAACCATGTCTTAGAAATCATAGGTGTCTAAATCCACTTCTCAGAAGTACAATTTTAGACATAGATGAATTGTCAAGTTGATTTCTCACGTTATACTTAATCTTTTGGAGTAATTTGACTTGGAGGAGGTGTGCAATGTTTAGGCGACACCTTGTGCAAAGTTTTATCAAAAACTTTACACGTTTACTCACTCAATTAGAGAGATATGTGCAGCAGACTTTCTGAGTGATCTTCTTCTTCACAGTTTGTTCAAGAATATGATGATTAATCAATGATTCTCAAAATTGGTGGAAGTCTTGACTTATTCTTGATATAGAGGTGTTCTAACTTTGAGAATAAGTTGTTCTTTTGGAGATTAACACTCTCCATCAGTGGTATCAGAGCAGGAAGCATTAGAACTGAAGAAAGGAGGATTCCGACTGCTCCAGCTGCAAATAATTCAACATCTGAAGGTTCAAAAGGTGAAAGCTTGAAGGCAAAGTTTGAGAAGGAGGTCACATGACACCAAGAAAGACAAGAGGAGTGTCATTCGAAGTAAAGGTAACCTTATACTTTATAAAGCTTGAAGGATTCAATACACAGGTGAAGAAAGGATGGGAGATTCTCTTCAAATAGAGAAGTTGGATAGAGAGAACTATCTTGCATGGTCAATGAGAATGGAAGCTCATCTAATGAGCAAAGATTTGATAGCATACATTACAGGTGAAGAAGAGAAGCCTCAGTTCAGAGATCCTAGTGTTCCAACTAGGGAGGAATTATCAGACTTGAAGAATTGGATGAAGAGAGATGCTCAAGCTAGGAGCATTATCTATATGGCAGTCAATGATTACTTGCTACCTCACATTAGAGGTCTTGAAAGTGCAAGTGATATATGGAATGCTTTGGAGGAGCATTTTCAAAACACTACAAAGTCTAGGAAGGCATCCTTATGGGCAGAATTCACCACATTCAAGAAGAAGGCCTCTCAGTCCATCTCAGATTATGTAACAAGGATGAAAGATATTGCAGATGCATTAGGAGTTGTTGATGAAGACATAGAGGAGGATAAATTGGTAAGACAGATTCTTACAGGTTTGAGAGGTGATGACAAATGGAAGCCATTCATTTTGTCTACTGAATTATCACTTGATCATTTCACTCCTGATGTAAATCAGTTGCTAGGTCATATGCTAACTTTTGAGCAGGATGTGAAAGGAGAAAGTGACAAGAGTACAGGTCATGCAATGTACTCAAAGGACAAGAAGAAAGCTAACAAAGGAAAGCAACAATCAGGTGAAGATGAAGGCACAACTAGTCAAGCCAACTTCCTAAGAGGAAGAGGAGGTGGCAAAGGTAGAGGAAGAGGCAGGAGTAACAAAAATGGAGTCAAAGCTTGCTGGATTTGTGGTAAGACAAATCACTTAGCTAATGATTGTTGGCATAATACTCAGAGTAATAGTGGATACAATCAGAACTATAATTCAAGAGGAAGAGGAGGCAAAAATCAAAGAGGTAATTTCAAAGGTAGAGGTAGTAGGGGTTACTTTGGAAGAAATGCAGGTAGAGGATTCCAAAGTCAACAATACAATAATACCTACTACAACTATGCTTCAGATCAGAAGGAGGATTCAACATTGATAATGAATGCAACTTGTGAGAGGCAAAGTGAAGATCAGAGAGTCTTCTATATTGACTCAGGGTGTAGCAATCACTTGAGTGGTAACATAGCATTAATGACTGATTTGGAGAAAAATGTATCTAATCATGTTGTTCAAACAGGTGACAATACAAAGCACAATGTGAAGTCCATTGGATCAGTGAAGGCCAAGGATGGTAGCACCTTGTTGAGTAAGGTCTTGTATGTTCCTACAATTCCTAAGAATCTAATCAGTGTAGGACAAATTGTTGAAAAAGGTTATGAAGTTAGGTTCACTAATGAAGGAGTGTTTGTGGAAGACCCTAGCAATGGTATAAACAAGTTGTTTCAGGGAAGAAAGAAGGAAGGTTGTTCACATTAAAGATTCAAGGTAATGTTGGTCATGCCTTGTTCACTTATGGAGGACAAAAGATCTCTGAGTTAGATCTTTGGCACAAGAGGCTTGGACATTTTAATGAAAGAGGTATTAAAGACATGATTAACAATGGTTCAGTGTTTGGATTGCCTAATGTTACAGGTCAACATATGACATACAGATGTGAGGCATGTCAATTAGGTAAGGCTCATAAGCAATCCTATTCCAAGCAAGGTTTTATGCATTCAGAAAAGCTTGAGTTGGTACATACAGATGTGTGGGGACCATCAAAGGATTTCAGTATCAATGGCTCAAGATACTATGTGATTTATGTTGATGATGCTACCAGATGGATCACTATCTATGTGATCAAAGATAAGTCAGAGGTGTTTAATACATTTAAACACTATCATATGTATGCAGAAAGAATTACAGGTCATAAATTGAAGAGACTAAGGTCAGATGGAGGGGGAGAGTATTTCTCTAATGAATTCAGTGACTACTTGTGGAATGCAGGTATAAAGAGGGAAATTACTTGCAAGTACTCTCCTCAACAAAATGGTGTAGCAGAAAGAAGGAATAGAACCCTTGTTGAATTTGCAAGTTCTATGTTGAAGGAGAAAAATTGCCCTAATTATTTGTGGGCTGAGGCTGTAAACACAGCTACTTAT
Source organism: Ceratopteris richardii (assembly GCA_020310875.1). Lineage (NCBI taxonomy): Eukaryota > Viridiplantae > Streptophyta > Polypodiopsida > Polypodiales > Pteridaceae > Ceratopteris > Ceratopteris richardii. The sequence goes on along the minus strand of CM035420.1, from coordinate 31,617,797 downwards.
CTGGTCAATAGGCTACCATGTAAAGCCTTGCAGGGTATGACACCTTATGAAGCTTGGTGGGGTAAGAGACCTACCTTGGATCATTGCAAAGTATTTGGGTGTTTGGCATATGCATATGTGCCATCTCAATTAAGACACAAATTGTAACCTAAAGCTGAAAAGTATGTGTTCATTGGTTATGATGATAAGCAGATGGGGTACAGGTTGTGGAGTCCATCCACAAAACATTTCCTTGTATCAAAAGATGTTACATTTGATGAGCAAGGTACTTGGTATGCAAGTACAATCAACATTAATACAGGAGATGAAGAAGTTGTGAGTCAAAAGAAAGGTAAATCAAAGATTCAAATACTTGATGAAGAGGAGAATAATGAAGTGTAGGTTGAAGTTGAAGAAATGCCTAGATTTGATCCTGAGTGTGATGAACCAGAAACCTCAAGAAGTGGAGAACTCAGAAGGTCATCAAGATAGAAGTGCCAACCTACAAGGTATAGCTATGATACTTCTTTTTTGGCTACAAAGGATTATGCTTACATGATAAAGGCAGATGAAGACCCTTCTACATATGAAGAGGCAAAAGGTTAAAAAAATTGGGAGAAAGCTATGCAGGAAGAATATGATGCATTGATGGAGAATCAGACTTGGGATTTGGTTCCCAAACCAAATAGTCAGAAAATTATTGGATGTAAATGGGTTTTCAAAACCAAAAAATTTGCAGATGGAAGTGTGTCTAGATATAAAGCTAGACTTGTTGTGAAGGGGTTTGCTCAGACATATGGTGTTGATTATGATGAGACCTATAGTCCTGTGGCAAAGATGACAACCATCAAGACACTCATAGCAATTGCTGCATGTAAAGGTTGGAAATTGAGTCAATTAGATGTGAAGAATGCTTTTTTGAATGGTTACATTTCAGATGATGTTTTCATGGAGCAACCTCAAGGATTCAGAGATGGAAGATATCCAGATCATGTGTGTAAGCTCAAGAGAGCTTTGTATGGCTTGAAGCAGGCCCCAAGGGCATGGAACTATAGACTTGTAAAGTTCTTGAAAGAACTTGGATTTCAAGTATCAAAAGCATATAGTAGCTTGCTTGTCAAAGCAAGTGATGATGGGTTCATTTACATGTGCATATATGTTGATGATATAATTCTTACAGGTATAGATGAGAAAGGCATTCAAAGCCTAAAGAAGCAGATGGAGAAAGAGTTCAAGATCAGTGACTTGGGAGATTTGTCATACTTCTTGGGCATGGAGATTTCATACACACAACATGGAGTGTATGTGACTCAAGAAAGGTATTTGAGAAACTTGTTAATCAAGTTTAAGATGGATGATTGCAGGGTAGCACCTACTCCAATGGAGGTGAATCACAAATTGAGCAGATATGGTGGAGAAGAGTTCAAGGATATGAAGCTCTATCAGAGTTTGGTGGGTAGCTTGATTTATGCTACATTAACAAGACCTGATTTATCATATGCAGTTGGAGTTTTGTCTCAATTCATGCATTGCCCTAGGAAGGAACATTGGATTGCAGGTCAAAGAGTGTTGAGGTACATTAAGGGTACACTCAAAGAAGGTTTGTATTATGGTTTTACATCAGATACAAACATCAAAATATATAGTGATGCAGATTGGGCAGGTAATCTAGATGATAGAAAGTCAACTTATGGATACATGTGTTATGTGGGAGATAAGTTAATCTCTTGGTGTTCAAAGAAGCAACACACAGTTGCGTTGTCATCTACAGAAGCTGAGTACAAAGGCATGGTTGAAGCTGCAAAGGAAGTGATATGGCTTAAGACTCTGATGAAGAATTTTGACACTATACACGGCATACCTATCATTTATGGAGATAACATGAGTTCATTGTATCTAGCTGCTAATCCAGTTTTTCATGCCAGAACCAAACACATTGAGATTCAGTATCACTTTCTAAGAGAGAAGGTGATGGATAAAGAAATAGAAGTCATACATACTTCAACAAAAGATCAGATAGCTGATATGCTAACCAAAAGCTTGGATGGATCAAAGTTACAGAGATTCAAGGACATGGCAGGCATAAAAAGAGTGGAGAAAACCTCAATTGATGATTGCGGGGGAGCTGTTGGTGCAGGCCAATCAGCAATTGAAGTTTTGGATGAAGAAATGAAGTCAAGGAATTAATAAGATAACAAATTCAGAAGTTTGAAGGAAGAACATACTCAGAAGTTCAAAGTTGTGTACGCATATGTACATTAGTTCAGATATATAGGTCACTTATGCTTTTGATTAGTCATAAGTTTGTACATATTTGCCTATAAATACTTTGGAAAATGTCGGGGCAAGTATGAGAGAGCATAGGAATAGAGAAATGAAAACTTGTAAAAGTCATTAGACACATGAAAAGTTAGTTGAATTCTCTCTCATCAGTTAGTTGAAAACTTCTTCAGAAATGACAGAAATTTTGCGCCCGATGTTTCTGTGTCTTCTCTTTCTGTAGTAGATCAATTGTGAAATGCTTTTGTACAAGTCTAAGTCTAGAGTTGATCGACCTCTGTACAAAGTTTTAGCTTCCAATTGTAATCAGGCAAAGAGAATTAAGTGTAGGAACATTTGTATGTGAAGAGTGTTCACTGGTTCCTAAAACAGGCGCAGTTTTTGAAGTTAATGATTTGATCATTACTCCCTGCACAAATTAAATTTTTGCATGAGTGAGGGCTTAATCTTTAAGTTAAAAGGTAATCTACTCGTGGCTAAAGGCATTTGCTTAAACGGGTTCTATTCTCAGAGAACCATGTCTTAGAAATCATAGGTGTCTAAATCGACTTCTCAGAAGTACAGTTTTAGACATAGATGAATTGTCAAGTTGATTTCTCAAGTTATACTTAATCTTTTGGAGTAATTTGACTTGGAGGAGGTGCGCAATCTTTAGGCGACACGTTGTGCAAAGTTTTATCAAAAAATTTACACGTTTACTCAGTCAATTAGAGAGATATGTGCAGCAGACTTTCTGAGTGATCTTCTTCTTCACAGTTTGTTCAAGAATATGATAATTAATCAATGATTCTCAAAATTGGTGGAAGTCTTGACTTATTCTTGATATAGAGGTGTTCTAACTTTGAGAATAAGTTGTTCTTTTGGAGATTAACACTCTCCATCAATCGTCAACGTCACGCGATTGTTCTCTTGAGTAAGACAATCTTCTCTCACTTAGGAGGTGACGGGTTCAAAACCCGGGCGCGACCTGCTGAAGATAGCACTTCTTTTTGTAACCTCCTCCTTGAGGTAGCCCATCAAAAGAATTTGGGAGTAATTGATGCACACCTGGGAACAATGGACTCCATGCACAAGCGACTCAATCTATTAAAATGATAATGCTATTAGTGAGAATGATGATGAAGCTCACTCCAAGGTCACCATGGAAGCTCTGATACCAATGCAACAAACTAATGATTATGACCACCACCACGTGCTAGTGAGATGACTCTCCTCCCAACCTTACGCATGTATATATAGCTGCTCGAATCAACAAGGACCACAAATGTAACTAGAGTCCACAAGTGCATGTGCAATCTCCTCCACTCCTTTCACTAGAGTCTACTAGTGGTTGGAGTGATCTCGACCACTGCTTTAGTACCTTCCACTAGAGTCCACTAGTGGTTGGTATACTCGCCACTCGAGTTAAGTCTCTCAAGTCTCAAGTTAACTCACCTTAACTTGAGTTAGAAGGCTCTAGAGCTCCTTGGGCAAAACTCTCTCCCCATGCTCCCCATGGGGATTGAAACCAAGACCTCCTCCTTCACAACCATGAGACTTAACCACTAGGCTAAGTGGATCACTTTAATATGAGAGCACATGAACTTATGCTTGAGTCTATTCTTGAGATCTTTGGTTCTATAGACGAGTGACCAAACGGTATCCAATTTCAGATCTGTCTAAAGTAGTCGGATCCCTAGACCATAGACTTACTTTATTATAGGTAATGCCTGAACAGTAGTTGGAACTTTTGCATCAAGAACTCCAACATGCTCAAAATGAAATAAGAGAATGTGATGCTACACTCCAACAACTACAAAGTGATGACAACAACCTAGTTAGGGTGGTGATTGCCATTATTACCGCTCAAAAACAAGGCATACAGTCCAAGATTGGTGCTAAAATTTTCCAATTTTCATGCTTTGATGGACAAAAAGATGGCGAGTTTGTTCTTTCATGGCTATCTCAGTTTAATGACTTCTATCTTGATGAGTCATAATCTGGAAGTGAAAAAGTGAAATTTGTAACTAATTATTTGGTGGGTAAGGCCGAGTTATGGTGGAATGTTTTGTGTCATTACATGCACATCGATCATGGACAACTTTTGGATGGAAAGATGGAGATACAGTGTAGTTGATTACACGCATATACTTCTTGATGCACATGAATCATTTATGGATTCCTATAAGGATTATTTTATGGCTGATCTCCTTCTAAACTAACACCTTCTAGGGGATCTCTTGATCATAGTATAGACTTAATTCCTAGTAGTACTCCTCGCCATAAAGCAGCTTATAGGCATGGACCTTTACATCAGCAAGAAATAGTTAATCAAGTTAAGGATTTACTTCACAAAGGACTTATAAGTCCTAGTTCTTCTCCCTTTGGAGCACCTATTCTTTTAGTAGAGAAGAAGAACAAGACTTATAGGATGTATATTGACTGTAGAGCACTCAATAAGATAATAAAAATAAATAAATATTCTATTCCTAGGATAGATGATTTGCTGGATAAACTTCATGGAGCACATGTCTTTAATAAAATTGATCTTAAATCAGGGTATCATCAAATAAGAATGACATAAAAATGATATTTATAAGACTATCTCTAGAACTCAAACTGGTCATTTTGAATTGATGGTAATGCCTTTTGGACTTACCAATGCGCCTACTACCTTTGCACGCATGATGAATAACATTTCTTTTGAATATCAAGCTTTTGTTCTTGTTTTCTTTGATGATACATTTGTCTACAGTGAGAATGATGATGACTGTGAAAAGCATTTAGCAACAATTTTTAATTTGTTATGCAAAAACAAACTTTATGCAAATCCTAAAAAGATTTACTTTTTCCAAAGAGAATTAGAGTATTTAGGCCATATTGTTTCAAGTCAAGGCATTCATGTAGATCAAAAGAAAATTAAAGTAATTGAAGAATGGCATGTACGTAAATTTGTGAATGATGTACGCTCTTTTCTTGGATTAGCTAGTTTTTATAGAAATTTTGTAAAAGGCTTTTCTTATTTAGCATTCCCACTCACATTATTATTGAAGTAAAGATAAAAATTAGTGTGGGGATTAGCACAACAACAGTCATTTGAAAAACTCAAACATGCACTTTCTCATGCACCTGTTTTGAAATTACTTGATTTGCCACAACCTTTCCATCTAGTTATAGATGCTAGTGGTTCAGGTATAGGTGTTGTATTAATGCAAAATGATCATCCCATTGCATTTGAAAGTAGGAAACTTAAACCTTCTGAAAAGAACTATAATACATATGATAAGGAACTTTTGGCTGTTGTGCATGCTTTAAAGATTTGGAAACATCATCTCATGGGTTCAGAATTCATAATCAAAACAGATGAACAAGCTATTAAGCATTTATTAAATCAACCATTGATTTCAGATAGACACATTAAATGGGCTTCATTCATACAAAATTTTCAACCTATGATTCAATATCAACCTGGCAAAGCTAATGTTGTAGTTGATGCCCTTGTTTGTTTCTCATCCCCACAAACAAATATTATTTCTATTAATAATATTTATGTTGTTATGAAAGATGCATGAACCACCGTATATGGGTCATAGGGGCGGTAAGAATCACTAGAATATTTTTTTTGCAATTGAAACCAATAAAAAAAATCAATAAGAAAATCTGAAAATTATGATTTTTTCCAAAATTGTAATTTTTTGGAATTTTGATTTTTTAGTAGCTTTTTTGATAGATTTTAGGAAAATGTTTTGTTGCATGTCATTTTTTTTATTAGATGCTCTTGTTGTGATTGAAGAATCAAGAAAAAAATCAAATAAATTTTTTAGTTAAACTTGCATTGAATTGCGATTCTGTGCAAGTAAAAACACAATTTTTAGTAAACACGATTTTCTATGAAAACCATGTTTTTCCATGATTTTGAACAATCATGATTGTGACTAAAAATTGTGATTTTTATCTATCAAAATTTCACAATTTTGAGCTCAAAATCATTAACACTCACAATCATGAAAAAATCACGATTGTGAGCAATTTTGTGTGAAAATCATGATTTTGTGTGAAAATAAGGATTTTCAATAGAAAATTATGAAATTCCACAAAATCATGAAAAAATCACGATTGTATGAAAAAAAAATGTGGTTTTGTGTGAAAATTGTGATTTTTAGTAGAAACTCTTGAAATTCCACAAAATCATGAAAAAACACAATTTTGATAAAAACACGATTTTGAGTTTAGAATTTCACGATTTTGGCTTAGAATTGTGAAAAACACGATTTTCAAAGAAAACATGATTTTGAATTTAAGATTTCACGATTTTGACTCAAAATCGTATAATTTCATTAAAACTCGATTTTAATTGATAATCGTAATTTTCATTATTGTGGTTCCACAAAATCCTGTTTTGTTGAATTTACATAAAAAAACAGGATTGTGTCTCACAATCGTGATTTTCATATTAAATTGTGATTTTTGAGATTCGTGTTTTTCTCTTGCTAAAAAACACGATTATCATTCACAATCGTGATTTTTGGGATAAATAAAAATTTCAAAATATTGGTTTTTTGTGCAAGCCAAAAACACGATTTTGTCTAAAAATCGCAATTTTTTTATTGAAAATTGTGGTTTCTCATAGTTGTGTTTTTTGGATTGGGAAAACATGATTTTGAGCAAATAAGGTTTAATCAATTAATTCCCTTTCAAATTTTAGGAAAATCCTATCATAAAAACATCATAATCATGTTTGTCTTGCAAAATGCTATTTCATTCAAAATTGGTCGAAAAAAGGGTTCAGATTTTCTTTTGATATTGTTGAACAAAGCTCAATTGAACCATGGTTAAGGGACATAAAATTTCCAACCCTTCTACTCAAAGTTGGCAGGGAATACTCAAAAAACACTCAATATCTCTTTTCTTTTGCGAAAACCACGATTTCAAGTACAAAACTAAGGGAAATTCAAGGAAATTACAACTAGGACAAATAAAGAAGAAAGGGAGAGATCTTTGGCCAACCATAATAGGGAAGAGTGTTTTTATAACAAACAACCTTTCAAGGGAAAAGACTACTCAAGCCAATACAATCAGCAAAGAGAATTAGGGTTTGTGGGCAACAACTTTCAATACCCACAAATGTAGTTCTTGTCAAATACTCTCCAATGGAGGAAAATGAAAATATAATAGCTAGACAAAAATACATTTATGATTTTCATTCTCTAGAAGGACATGAAGATCTAGTTGGATGGGAAAATAATGATCATAGAGAGCCTAATTTACAAGCCCTAGATTTTGGAAATGGAAGGTTTGAGTTAGATCCTCTTCCTCTATAGTTTCTTGGGTTCTTGTAACATCTTCAATAGTGTGATTAGAATAAACACATATGTTGCAAGGTTGAGATGTTTGGGGATCCCCCTGCTTTGTTGTCCTCCTTTTGCCTCTACATCTAGCTTTTCCTCTTCCTATGAAATTGGCTTGGAAAGCATCTTCATTCTTCTTGGACTTTAATTTATCCTTATCTTTAGCTTTATTAGAGTATAAAGCAGAAGATTGATTACCTCTTGAGGATTCACCATTTTTGTTTAGCTTCGCTTCATGGGTTGGTGTTGCAGAGCAAAGAGAGCACAAGGCAGAGAAAAAGACGGGCCCCAAATTTTTTCCGATTTGGACATCACATTTTTGTACTATAGTCATTCTTGTAACATAATTTCCTTTGTAAAGGCACTAGAGGAGTCCTCTAGATGCATCCCCACAGAAGAATAGAAGCTTACCCATGTAAAATAGTAGGAAATTAGCTTTTAGTGAATAAAGTGCCGGTCTCTTGTGTGAAAGGACCAATTTTAGGGCACTAGTATATAAGTCAAAATCTGACTCATTGTAAAGACTTTTTGTCATTGTGAGAATAGAGAGCTCAGATTTTCGAATTTGTGTCTTCTTCACTCTGTATCTTCTTCTTTGTGAGCTTGTGTGCATGTGTATTGCTTAGAAAGAGTGCTTGTGAGTGTTGTCTATCCATGAGAGTGATTATTTGCTGTAGGTAATGTGTGTGCGAAGTGTAGGAAGTGCTGACGTGTAGGAAGGTAATTCCCGCGACCCAGTATTTTGCTCATAACTTGAAGTAGGAGTGTCAGAATTGCGTGAGACCACTGCCATTGGATGCGTCTTTTTGAGAGCTTCGAAACGCATATGCTATTCACTATATTTGGAGTTCGGAGCTAGGAGAAAAGTCCAAAATACTGACGGCTGCTGCACCAAGTATCGTTTCGCCATGACCAACAGTTGAAGCTTGTTTGGATAAGTCTTTGCCTTCTTCACACTCTTTGAGTAGTTCATTTGCATTGATCATTGCATGATTGCACGTCTTCATACACTCGGCTAGGTTTGTATACTCTTTGGATTGATATTTAAAAGCGTGTATCCCCACTATATGCACTTGAGGGGGGATTGAGGTATAGTCTCTTTCTCCGCAAGTCCCTAAGTTGGTGCTTAGGTCAACACACTTTTTGGTGCCGTTGCCGGGGAGTGACGAATCAAACCGAGGCATTCGTGTGATGGTAAGTAGCTTTTTGCATTGAAGCAAGAGGAGGAGTGGTGATTTTCTCTTCTTTGGTAAGTCACTTTCAACCGCACTTGCTACTTTTCATTCTTGGAGTGTGTGTAGTGAGTTGTTAGTCTAGGGAAGTGAGTGGGAGGAGTAGAGTAGGAGTAGTTAGAGAATAGGTCAAGTCATTAGAGTAGAGTTTAGTCTTTGTTCAGTAGAGTTTTGTTTTTATAAGCAAGAAAAATTCCAAGTATAAAACCCAAAAAACTTGTCTTTTGTAATTCACTTGTGACCAAAGCAAGTATCGTGAGTTCTGAGATCGGGTATCGTGGACGAGGAGCTAAGCAACCCGAGTGGCGCAGAGCTATTCAGGAGGGGTAGAGGGCAGAGAGAGAGTTCTAAGGTAAGCACATATATCATTTCCTCTTCCTTGTCACCTAAATGAAACAATCCAGGATAAACGATCTGCGTCAGGTATCGTCTGAGATCTGTAAGGGGTAAACAGTGTGTTTGGAGTGATATAAAGAGTGAGGAAGGGGTAGGAGAACATATAAAACAGGAGATCTGCAAGAAATTGATAGAAGTTGCCCAACAGACCTTAGAAAAACCTGCATCGCCTTTACCCAATACCCGAATTTCTGAAGGAGAATTCCAAGAGTGTGTAATCACTCATGAACAGGAAAAGTCAGAAGCAAGTAAAACACTGAATGATGAATACGGAGTACACAGAAAAGAAGGATCCGTTGTCCCTGAAGTAGAAGGGGAATGGCCTAAAGATTTGTGGGCAAGATTCCAAGAGGACAGATGGAAAAATGTGGAGGGAATTGAACCACCATTTGAAGAATTAAAAGCAGAGAATGAAATAGAGGGTTCAATACCTGAATTAAATTCAGAGGGAATTTTACCAATGGATCCAAGTAACCAAGGAGAGGAAGAGGTGGATGAACTGCCAAATTACACAGGAGAGTATGAACACAATTCAGAATTGTATCGCATTCCCTCAATGAGGAGACGAGAACCGAATCCATCAGTTCAAACATCGGAGATCATACAACGCCTTAGAGAGGTAAAGATCCCTTGTACCTTAACATTCGAGGAGTTATTGAAGGTAAAACCACAGCTGAAAGAAAAATTAATCAATCAATGGGAAGTCAAGGAGGAAAAGAAAGAGAAAGCTGATGAAGTAAACACAGTGAGAATTCCAGTGGATAAGGTAGGAGACTTTAGTGAGGGAGATGAAGGAAATACCTGCCTTCCCATTACTTATAAGGGCTACACTACCAAAGCCATTTTAGATTCTGGAGCTGGTGTTGGCATTGCTACCAAAGAAATTTGGGAGAAATGGGGAAAACCAGCTTTAAGACCAACCCGTATGAAGATACAAATGGCTGATGGACACACAGAAAGACCCTTAGGATTATTGGAACGAGTAATATTCACCACATGCGGAGTTGAATTTGAACACACTTTAGCAATATGTCACTTCGAAAGGCCAAGCAATTATGAAATGATCCTTGGAAGACCTTTCATGAGACAGCTAAAGGTCATGCAAGATTGGGGAAAAGATGTTGTATACCTACAACATGAAGGAACCACAACTAGAATAAACCTCCACACATATGCTTATTAAGATGTTCCACCTCTGCAATGGAATCAAATTCATAAGGAGGAGGACAATCAATCTGTTCATAGTATAGGTTCTAGTGACCAATCTTGGATGAACGAAGACACTCATCTATGGATATGCCAAACTACCAAAAAGGAAGAGGATAGGAGAAAGGGATGGCAGCAAGGGCAAGGTGTAGCGAGGTCTGTACAAGATCCAGCTTACATGCCTCAAGTCTTTCTAGATGAAGAGTTCGAACCTCATGGCTGGATGGAGATTTTAGCAACCCTCGACGTATGCGTGAATGAAGAAGTGATAACTATGAATGAATGCATAGACGAGGAAGGATACGATGTTAGTCTCTATGTAGTAGTCCTTCAGGAAGCTGAAGAAGGAGAAGTGATAGAGAAAGAATGGAAGGAGGACTATGAGAGCATTGAAATGGAGCCAGAACCAATGGAACCTGAGGATGAACATCAAATAAAAGGTACCCTAGCTAATGAAGATAACCAAGAACTTAAGCAGGAAGAAGAGCTGGAATTAGACCAAGAGCCAGAGAATGAAGAAAACAAGGCACAAGATCAGTTTGAAGTGCCAGCTCATTTCAAAAAATATGAAGTAGAAGAGAGAAGAATTGCCATTCAAATGCCTAAAAGAGAGGCAAAGCCGGGAATAGCTTACGACAACAAAGAACAAACCAAGAAGATAGTCGTAACCTCAGAGGAAGGAGAAGAACGATGTACCTTCATAGGACAGGATGTCTCAATGGAGGAAGAACAAGAGTTGATACGTCTCATAAGGGAATATCGGGATGTTTTTGCATGGACCTATAAGGACTTGAAAGGAGTAGATCCAACTATATGTGCCCATAGAATCCCCATGACATCCGAAGCTAAACCTTCCAAGCAAAGACCATACACTTACAATGATGTATATTCAGCAAAGATAAAGGAAGAGATAGACAAATTGTTAGATGCTGGATTCATATATGAGATTGAGTACACGGAATGGGTGTCACCTTTGGTGGTTGTACCAAAGAAGTAAATGCTGCGACTATAAGAGATAGTTACCCATTACCCATTACGGATCACCTGTTGGAAAGGGTGGCAGGGAAGGAAGTTTATAGTTTTCTGGATGGCTTTTCAGGATATAATCAGGTAGCCATTGCTCCTGAGGACCAACATAAAACTGCCTTCGCAACTGAATGGGGAGTGTACGCCTTTAGAGTCATGCCTTTTGGATTAACGAATGCCCCAGCTACCTTCCAAAGATTGATGTGCCATGTGTTCAAAGAATTCCTAAGAAAAAGTATGGAGGTATACGTGGATGATCTTTGCACTTATTCAGCCATACGATCAGAGCACATCCCAGAACTAGAAAAGATCTTTGCTAAATGTCGACAGTATAGAGTGTGCCTTAACCCAGAAAAGTGTGTCTTCATGGTTAGTGTTGGGGGATTCTTTGACAAGAAGGAGTTTGAGGGTTTGTAGGAGAAAATGAAAAGACCAAAAGAGAAAATACACCTTGGAAGTTTCTGCCGTTTGATTACAGTAAGAAAAGTGCAATGTTTGAAATACAAGATACACCAATACCTCTGTGCACAATCCCACAGAGTGCCCAATTACAAAATATCCAATATCCCAATGTCCTCTTGCTGCCGACCTCCTCTGCAACAGACCTCCACCTGCTTCAAGCTTCTCCTTGTGCACACCTTGCACCAAGCTTCCACAAAGGGGGAGGAGTGAATACATGCTGTCGGCAAGCGTACACTGCCAAAGGACCTTGAGATACTTGGGGGAACTATAGCTTAGCACTTCTCTGCACCAAAATCCTTGGTTACTCTCTATGCACCTTGCACTTCCACTTCTGTGCGACGTACTCTGGTGACTCTTGCACTTCTCTCTCTTGCTCTCTTTAGCCTATGCTCTCTTGCTTACTCTAACCCTGGTCCAAGAATGGCCCTTGCCTTGATTTGAGTGTGTCGATCACGTACGCTCCTAACTGCAAGTGAATCTTGGTGCTCACTTTGATGTCCCAAGATTGCTCTCACAAGTGGCAGCCAACTACTCACTGTTTTGTCCTGTAGTGACTTTAGTCTAAAACCAAAAATTTTAATGGGGGGCCATTCTTTCACCTGTGCGTACACTTTGCCGCTTCACATGCCTTCACATTTCCTTTTAATTCTTCACTTTTGCACATAAGGGGGGTTCACCTGAACCTTCCAAAACACTTTAAAACACACTTTGAACTTGGGGCAATTAGAGAAAATACCTCTGCAACCTGCAACCCACTTTCTCCGATTTACCCTTTGTGGACAATTACTTATGCACCACCAGTGCACTTTGACACCTGCACTTTGACTTTGCACCTATTGACTTTGACCTTTGACCTTGTAGACTTTGACCAGTTGACTTTGACCGTTGACTTTGACTGCAGTTGACTTTGACCAACATGACTTTTATGGGCTCAACAGTTGCCCACCACCTAATGTGCTCTCCGTCCCGGAGAGCTATAGCTAAAACTTTGAAGAGCCGCAAAAACTTGAATAGGACATCTGAGCAGCAACCAATTCCACCAAAAGCAGGAGAGAACAAGCACTAGAGAAGAACCAAAATTGGGATTTTGGAATGGAAAAGCAAAAAAGGGGGGCAATGGGAGGTTAGAAAGGAAGGGGAAGGGAGGGCTGAGGGTGCGAAGATGGATGGGGTAGGGAGGGGAAAGGATGTGGCTGGGCATATTGGTAAAGGGAGGGATTGGGAGTAGGAATCAGGGGTCGGGAGGAGGCTAAAATGATCAAATCGGAGGGCTACAGAGGGTACATATGGGATATTATTAAACATAAGGGAAGACAAGGTGAGAATAGACCATTTGGACAATGTGGGTAAATAAAAACATGGGATAATTGTGTTCAAATAGTGAGGGTTTTGACCAAAACTCAGATAAAATGTTGGAATTTGGAAAAATAAAGCCAAAAACGGAGTCCAGAGATGCCAAAAAACATGAAAATGACTCCTTTTTTGTAAAAAACGGCCAACAGAGGCACAATTCAGAGCCAAAAGCTTCAAGCCATAAAAAATAAAAAAATATAAGTAATAATAAAAAAAATGGATATCTAAAGTTTTTTTTTTTTTTTTTTAATTAGTAAAGAAATTCGAACGCCTAAATAATAAAAAATAAATAAAAGGAAAATAAATAAAGAAAATAAATAATGAAATAAAATAAAAAAATAAAAATAATAATAAAAAAATAAAAGAGGGGGGGGGTTGTTGTGTGTTGAGCGGGGTTGGGGTGTGTCGAGCGGGGTTGGGAGGGGGGGGGGTTGGGGTGTGTTGAGGGGGGTTGGGGTGTAATAAATAAAGAAAATAAATAATGAAATAAAATAAAAAATAAAAATAAAAATAATAATAAAAAAAATAAAAGGGGGGGGGGGGGGGGGGGGTTGGGGTGTGTCGAGCGGGGTTGGGAGGGGGGGGTTGGGGTGTGTTGAGCGGGGTTGGGAGGGGGGGGTTGGGGTGTGTTGAGCGGGGTTGGGAGGGGGGGGTTGGGGTGTGTTGAGCGGGGTTGGGGTGTGATAAATAAAGAAAATAAATAATGAAATAAAATAAAAAATAAAAATAATAAAAAAAAAATAAAAGAGGGGGGGGGGGGGTTGGGTTGTGTCGAGCGGGGTTGGGAGGGGGGGGGGGTTGGGGTGTGTTGAGCGGGGTTGGGAGGGGGGGGTTGGGGTGTGTTGAGCGGGGTTGGGGTGTGTCGAGCGGGGTTGGGAGGGGGGGGGGGTTGGGGTGTGTTGAGGGGGGGGGGGGGGGGGTTGTGATAATAAAGAAAATAAATAATGAAATAAAATAAAAAATAAAAATAATAATAAAAAAATAAAAGAGGGGGGGGGGGGGTTGGGGTGTGTCGAGCGGGGTTGGGAGGGGGGGGGGGTTGGGGTGTGTTGAGCGGGGTTGGGAGGGGGGGTTGGGGTGTGTTGAGCGGGGTTGGGAGGGGGGGTTGGGGTGTGTTGAGCGGGGTTGGGGTGTGATAAATAAAGAAAATAAATAATGAAATAAAATAAAAAATAAAAATAATAATAAAAAAAAATAAAAGAGGGGGGGGGTTGGGTTGTGTCGAGCGGGGTTGGGAGGGGGGGGTTGGGGTGTGTTGAGCGGGGTTGGGAGGGGGGGGTTGGGGTGTGTTGAGCGGGGTTGGGGTGTGTCGAGCGGGGTTGGGAGGGGGGGGGGGGGGGTTGGGGTGTGTTGAGGGGGGGGGGGTTGTGGTGAGCGGGGTCGGGAGGGGGGGCGCTGGGGTGTGATGAGGGGGGGGTGGGTTGTGGTGAGCGGGGTCGGGAGGGGGGGCGCTGGGGTGTGATGAGGGGGGGGGGGGTTGTGGTGAGCGGGGTCGGGAGGGGGGGCGCTGGGGTGTGATGAGGGGGGGGGGCTGGGGGGATTTTTTTTGTTTTTTTTTTTTTTTTTTTTTTTTTTGGGAACCCGCAAATTCCCTAGGGGGCTTTTTTTTTTTTTTTTTTTTTAAATAGCCCAATTTAGAGAAAAATCAAGGAAAAATCTGAAAAAAATGCCAAAAATTGGCCAAAAAATTCTAAAAAAAAATTCTGAAAAAATTCTGATGAAATTTTCTACATGATGAGCCTAAAATCCTTCATCAAACCACAGAGACCCTCCATTTATTCCTCAAATTGGGCAATAAAAAGACACATGAAAAAGGCGAAAATACTAGAAAAAGTCCAAAAAAATGCCTGAAAAAATCTGAAAAAAATTCTAAAAAATTCCAAAATTTGTGCCTTTGCAAAGTGGATGAAATGACTGCTAAATTTGCTAAAACCTCAAGAAACAAGCATGAAATGGATAAGAAAACTACTAAAACTTAAGTAAAAATGACGAGAAAAGACTATGTACAACCTGGACAATTTTTGCAGGTTCCAGGTGATCCATAAAACTTCAGTTGGCTTGATAATAGGCCTTGAGCCTTGTATTGTTGACTGAGAGAGACTCCTCCATAATCTGCATTTGTACTGCACTTCATTGCTTTAGTCTTCTCCTGGGGCACCCTGGCCATCTGAGAGGGGTACCCTAAATCCTTCATTAGAATGTTATCTCCTCCAGCAACTTTATGATATGATTTGCAAAATTTTAATTTTACTATTCCAGCTTCTTCATCCAGAGGAACCCTATGTTCCCAAATACTGGCAGTAGCAACTTCCACATTCTTGTAAAGCCCTGCACTTGCTACCATGAGAATTGAAATAACAGATGATAGCCATACCAGAATCCATAAAAAAGTGGCCATTGATATATGAATTTGAGTAGCTTTATCACTGCTGCATGTAAGGACTTTGCTTTTCTTCGCTTTGCTATGGCCTTTGACTGCTACTGTTTCAACCTGAGTGATTTCCTCTTTTTCTTCATATGCTTTTTCTATACATGAGTTTGGAAAAATTCCATAGCAGGAGGATGGGTCTTCTGCATGGAGCCAAGCCAACATGTTTTCATCTTCATATAAATCTGCTCTTTCAAATAGGTCTGCTTCTGGGTTGTCCACCACTTCTTCTTCCATACAAATACCGATTGTCTGCATCATGCTAGTATTTTTCTGATTATCTGGGCCTTCTTCTAAAATTATCTGCTGCAACTCTTTTCCCTCTTGCTTTACCCACATTGTGTCCTTGCCCCAATCATGCAGCACATTGGCATGCCTTAACCAAGGTCTCCCAATTAACAGTGGGAAGCTTCCTTCTACCTGTGGCAGCCTTAAAACAACAAAGTCCAAGTTAAAGATAGTACCTTGTATCCTGACTGGGACTCCAGGAACCACTCCCATAGGCCTTACTATGCTTTGGTCTGCCATTGTTACAGTGAAGTTGGCAGGTTGTGAAGGGTATAGTCCAATCTTTTTCATGGTATATTCAGGCATCAAGTTAATGCCAGAACCACCATCCACAATAACTCCTTGAAACTCATGACCTTTAATAGAAATGGTTAGCCGAGGGCTCTTGTAATCTGTGAGGGGTGCTTCCCCTACATATTTATCTTTATGCATAACAGCAGCTTTTGCCACTAAGCTTGTTGTGGACATTTCATCAATTATCTGCAAGAGTTCTGACCTGAACTTCCCATCCATCTTTATTAAATCAAAAATACTAACCTCCTTTTTCATGGACTTGAGCAGTCTGGAGGCTTCTGATTCCTTAAGAGCTTGGGCTCCATTTGACTTATCCAACTCCTCATGAGCCCTGCTGAATGCATGTCCAATGGCATCACTGGTACCTGTGCAATTTTCCTTTTGCCTTGTGTCTGCACTTGTGGTGGCTTGGTCTTCAGACACACCTTTGTCTCTGTTTAATCCATTAATCAATGATTCTTGACCCATGTCCACTGGAGCCTTCCCTTTGCTTCTTGTCTGCACAGTAAAAGAGTCAATTTCCTCTAACTGCACCACCCTGGTAGATGGTGATGGCACCTTAACTTGATTTGCCATTTCTTCTTCCTGCACGGAAATCATTTGAATGTGGGGCCCAGATGAAGAGGCTTGATTCTTAGGACAACAAATTGTGTAGTGGTCTCTGGCCTCTGGGCAGTTTCTGCAAGGGGGGGCATTTTCTGGTAGGGTGCACCTACTTTGATAGTGCCCACATTCCCCACATCTGAAACAAATAATTGGCCTGGCCCATTTCCAAAATTATCCCTCTGTCTAGGGTTATAAGTGTTACCTTGATTTTGTGCAGCCATCACATTTGTGGTTGTTGGGGGTCCTCCTTGGGTCCAGTATGTCGCTGCAGGCATTCCCCTTGATTGGCATTCATGGGCCTCATGGCCAACCTTCCTGCATAATTGGCAAGTTACACTTAACAGAGGACACTCACTTACTATATGCCCTTGTTTGCTGCACATGGAACACCAAAGACCACCCTTGATGCCCCCTCCTTTGAGCTCCTGCAACTCCTGTCGCAGCTGAGCTAATTCCTCTGCTTGGGCCTCCTCTTCCTTTTGAAGCTTGAGTGCTTCAATCTCCCTTCTCAATTGAGCCACAGCAGTCTCCTCCTCTTTGTAGGGCTTATTTCTCTTTAAGCCCTCCAACTCCCTCCTCAGCTGGGTCACTGGATCCTCCATCTCTGTACCATATGTTGGTGGTGAAGAAGTTGTCCCATATTGGTGCCTTATTTGCTCCAGTCTTGTAGTCGTGGTGATGAACTCCTCTATGGAGGCTGTAGGTAGCACTAACTCTTTTATTTTGCATTGGGTGACCACAGGTAAGGGTTTGGCTAACCACTTCTTGACAAAGAAGTCGTGTGGTGGATCCGGTAGTTTAGCCATTAATGCTTTGGCCCTGGTCACGAATTCGGGGAACTTCTCTCCTGGAACCAATTTTAAGTTTTCCAATTCTTCTATAATGATCTCAGCCGTGTTGCCATGCTGAAATTGATTCTTAAAGGCCTCTTTCATCAAATCCCAAGAGGTAAAGTGATTTTCGGCAAACTGACTAAAGTGTCTGCCAGACCCTCCAATGTGGCGGGGAAGAGTATCAAGAAAGCATCTTCCCTACCCATTAGTCCCCTAGTCTTACATAATGAAAGAAATCGTCGAATGTGCTCGTCTGGGTCCTCCTGGGCTAAACCTCTGAAGGAGGGGAATTTTATGTTTAACCTGGAGAGCAAGATTTCTAGGTCCACCTGTCCTGCCATGCTTCCTACCGATGAAGTCGATGAAAGTGGACTCGATGATCTTCGGTTCGTCTTTCTTCTTGTCTGCTTGCACTTGATTCTCAAGGTTTGTGACCGGGTCGCGGTCATGAGCTATTCATAGTCCACTTAAAATGAGACCTTGATAGAAGGATGTACCTTTTGGCCCACTGGAGTAATGTTGTCGACACTGGAATGTTGTCCTCCAATGGCAATATATAGTCTCCTATGCTCAAAGCTCCTTGGAAGTCCCACCGGGCGTGCCAAATTTGTTGGGGGATTCTTTGACAAGAAGGAGTTTGAGGGTTTGTAGGAGAAAATGAAAAGACCAAAAGAGAAAATACACCTTGGAAGTTTCTGCCGTTTGATTACAGTAAGAAAAGTACAATGTTTGAAATACAAGATACACCAATACCTCTGTGCACAATCCCACAGAGTGCCCAATTACAAAATATCCAATATCCCAATGTCCTCTTGCTGCCGACCTCCTCTGCAACAGACCTCCACCTGCTTCAAGCTTCTCCTTGTGCACACCTTGCACCAAGCTTCCACAAAGGGGGAGGAGTGAATACCTGCTGTCGGCAAGCGTACACTGCCAAAGGACCTTGAGATACTTGGGGGAACTATAGCTTAGCACTTCTCTGCACCAAAATCCTTGGTCACTCTCTATGCACCTTGCACTTCCACTTTTGTGCGACGTACTCTGGTGACTCTTGCACTTCTCTCTCTTGCTCTCTTTAGCCTATGCTCTCTTGCTTACTCTAACCCTGGTCCAAGAATGGCCCTTGCCTTGATTTGAGTGTGTCGATCACGTACGCTCCTAACTGCAAGTGAATCTTGGTGCTCACTTTGATGTCCCAAGATTGCTCTCACAAGTGGCAGCCAACTACTCACTGTTTTGTCCTGTAGTGACTTTAGTCTAAAACCAAAAATTTTAATGGGGGGCCATTCTTTCACCTGTGCGTACACTTTGCCGCTTCACATGCCTTCACATTTCCTTTTAATTCTTCACTTTTGCACATAAGGGGGGTTCACCTGAACCTTCCAAAACACTTTAAAACACACTTTGAACTTGGGGCAATTAGAGAAAATACCTCTGCAACCTGCAACCCACTTTCTCCGATTTACCCTTTGTGGACAATTACTTATGCACCACCAGTGCACTTTGACACCTGCACTTTGACTTTGCACCTATTGACTTTGACCTTTGACCTTGTAGACTTTGACTAGTTGACTTTGACCGTTGACTTTGACTGCAGTTGACTTTGACCAACATGACTTTTATGGGCTCAACAGTTAGACAAGGAAAAATCTTAGGACACATTGTCTCTAAAAACGGAATTTCAACGGATGAAGACAAAATCAAAGTAATTCTGGATTTGCCAAGACCAAAAACTGCTAAAGAAGTTCAAGCATTTATGGGACATTGTGGATACTATCGGAGATTTATACATATGTATGCCATAATTGCTAGACCTCTTTATGCATTATTAACACAATTTCATTGGACTGAAGAATGTGAGAAAGCTTTTACGGAATTAAAGAATCGATTGAGTTCAGCACCTATCCTTAGAGTGCCTAACTGGAATAAGCCATTTCACATTCATGTGGATGCTTCCAAGTTTGCCATCGGTTGCATCCTAGCTCAACCTGCCGATACAGGAAAACTAGACCACCCTATAGCCTATGCTAGCAGACAACTGAATCAAGCAGAACGCAATTATACTACCACGGAGAGAGAAGGCCTAGGGATGGTGTACGCAGTGAAAAAGTTCAGACATTACCTGTTAGCAAACAAATTCAAATTCTTCATTGATCATCAAGCCCTACTGTACCTAGTCAACAAACCTTGCAATACAGGAAGACTAGTACGATGGTTCTTATTGCTGATGGAATTTGATTTTGAAGTAGTAGTCAAGAAAGGAAATACCCACATAAGAGCAGATCATTTATCGAGAATGACCCACGGAGAACCACCTATAGGAGTACCCGATGATCTGCCTGATACATATCTATTCAATCTGGAAGTATGTCCCCAATGGGCAGAAAAGTTGATCCCTATACTCACACATGGACCTAAAGATGGGATTACATCAAACCAAACCCAGGATCTTTGGAAGACGAAAAATCTTCATATCATTGCGGGAAGCTTGTATCACCAAGATTCAAGTGGATTACTCATGAGATGCGTGGAAGAAGAAGAACAGGAAATGTGGCTTAAGAAAGCACATGTAAATCAGTGGAAAACTCATTTGAATGCAAATGGAACATGGCAAACCCTAAAGAGGTTAGGCATATATTGGCCAACCATGCAGAGAGATGCACATAATTATGTGTCAGCATGCCAGATTTGCCAAGAACAAAATCCAGATGAGAACTCAACTCTATGCTATTCTACAGTAGCACCGAGGTGGAGTATGCCTCTGATAAAGTTCTTAAAGACTAAAGAATACCCAGAAGGAGCCACTTCAGCAAGGAAACGTGCACTTGAAGAACAAATTAAGGATTATGCCATTATAGGAAAACAACTTTTTAAACGAGGGAGAGATAACCAATTACGAATGTGCATTCATGAAGACGAATATCTTTCTGTCTTAGAGATGGCCCATACAGGAGCTGCAGGAGGGCACTTCTCTGCAGACAAAACTGCAAAAATGATCCTCTTTGCAGGAATGTGGTGGCCAACTCTACATCAAGATGCAGTAACATATGTGCAGCGATGTGATACGTGTCAACGAACAAAATATCCAATTAGAAGAGATGAGATGCCACTTAGACCCATGATGAGTGCAAGAGCTTTCACGAAATGGGGAATAGACTTCATAGGACCTATTAGCCCACCAGCAAAAGGTTCCCATGCTGAGTATATATTGTCGCCACTGACTATCTGACCAAATGGGTAGAAGCCAAAGCAACCAAGAAGAATGACGCGAAGACTACTGCCAAGTTTCTCTTTGAGAATGTCTTCACTAGATTTGGACTTCCAATAGAAATTGTGAGTGATAGAGGTACGCACTTTGTGAATGAAGTGATAGAATACCTATTGAATGAATTCTTAGTAATTCATAAGAAATCAGCTCCCTATCACCCACAAGCCAATGGACAAGCGGAGAGTTCGAATAAAATTCTGTGTACTGTTCTCACAAAAATTTTTAATAATGGTAGATCAGATTGGGACAAGCAATTACACCATGCTTTATGGGCATTTCGAGTAGCCTATAAAACTGCCATAGGCACAACCCCTTTTAACTTAGTCTATGGACAAAATGCTATTTTGCCGATTGATTTCTTGATCCCCACTCTCAGAGTAGCAACAACTTACGAGTGGACGGGACACGAACTATCAGCTCAATTGGATCAAATAGAGAAACTTCACAAAACTAGGTTACAAGCGGTAGCAGGCATTTATGCTGCTAAACGACGACAAAAAGCATATTTTGATGCTCACATCAAGGACAAAAATTTGAAGGAAGGAGATTTAGTTTTGGTATATACTTTGAAGCAACACGCTAAGAAGTTGTAAAAGAGAGGATATGGCCCATTGATCATTAATCGCATCTCAACAAGTGGAGCCATCAACTTAGCAACCTTAGATGGAGATGTATTACCAAACTACATCAGCGGATGTCGAGTAAAAAAATACCTAGAACCATTAACCGAACAAACTATGTCTCGATTAATCAAAGGCAAAAATAGACGCATTGAAGAGGAAAGGATACGAGAAGAAGCGAGACAGGAAGCCTTAGAACGAATTAAGAAACGGAAAGAGTGGATGAGAGAGAGAGAGATGAGAGATATAGACTAGGAGAAGAACTCATCCCAATGGCTAACTTTAGAGCCACTGAGAACTCAGGGCAACAAAGAAGACAACCATACTTGAATTTGGGAGCAGGTAAAACGGAGTACCACTTGGTGGATGCTCTCATTGACACAGGAGCCGCCATAAGCTGTATCAAACTTTCCTTGACCCAAAAACTCAAAGAGGAAGTACGCCCATCAATGGCACAGTTGATAGGGATAGGAGGGACGATTACTCAATGCATAGGTGAGATCACCTTACCCTTGCATCTTGGCAACAACACTATGGAACAAAAGCTGTTAGTATGTCAGGATCAGGATTTACTTGACGAGGTAGTGTTAGGTCAAGATTGGATTTACGAATACGAGGTGACCATTCAATTGGCTTTAGGATACATCTCAGCCAGAATAGGGCATCGAGAAGTATTCAGTCTGCTAGATGAACGACCAATCAAATCCTTGAGCATAGAGCCAAAAATCCAACCCAATGACCAAAGTCATGAGTGCATACCCAATAGAAGTTCCTTCCTCTAGTATTTCTTGTGAGAATATTGTAAGTTCTATGTGCATTCCATCTTTGAGTATAGAGAGTCACGAGTGCATATGAACCTGAAATCAAGCCTAGTGACACACAATGCACAAGAGAGAATACTCCTTTGAAAGAATTGAAGTCTACACCTATGAGAGTATACCCTATTCCACATTCTACACTAGCTTGGATAAGGAAGGATCAAAAGAAGGCATATCTTCAACAACAGAAAAGTCTTCGACATCAGCGTGTCCAATCGAATAAGACGATAAAGCATTTTGAGCACTACAGTCAACCACGACTCACTAGCATATGGATTCCAAAGAAAGTGATAACCGCTCAACCGGATCGAACACAAATATGGATCCCAAAGTCATGTACTCCAAAGACGATCGAACATCCTCATAAGGGCAATCACCATCAACATGGTCCACAGGCACAACAGCCAAGAAAGAGGACCTATTGGAGAAAGAAGGAGTCTGCAGCTGTAACACAAGGAAGACCGAAATTCCAAAAGCAGATAGAGCAAACGCACTATAAGGGAAGAATCACATTTATCAAGAAGGTTCCGAAGGAAATACATCCCAATAGAATGAAGCAGATTTGGGTGCCGAAGGATCCCACAAATTGTACCCATAGTTCAACAACATCCAGTTGCACACATGCTGAGTTATCAGGACCCAAAGTATGCACGATAGGGCCACATTACAAGGCCACGCATTCGGCACAACGTCCTTCTATTTCAGGATAGACGAGCACATTTTCCCCATGGGAAATAGGAGAGCACTTGTACATACATCAAGGAAAATACTATAAACATAATAATCGCTTCGGCTATAAACTTACCTTTTCTGTTTTTCTTTCAGACGACAAAATAAAAATGTAAAAATCACAGAAATTCCAGGTATTACCTTTCTCACACCCACGGGAAAGGGACTACACCATTCACTCGGAGCAATATCGATCTAATGAAATACAAATGAAGGAGAATTTATGATGCTATATGGCCACTAACTCAAAACTCCATTTTGAGTGCAGATGGCATCTCCTGATTCAGAGACTACACAACAGGAAGAGGTGCAACTTCTTCCTTTGGAATCAATTACCAAAGTGAGAGGCCATTGGTTTCTGGATGACCAACCGGCATCAGAAATGCTTTTCATGGCAACTATTAGGATCATGGACAAAGATCATTACTTTCCGATTATGTCTCAAGATTTCAAGACTATTGTACATGGACTACCAAGCATAATGGACATATGGACACAGGCAGGAATTGATACTTTTCTAAGAATCCCAATTTATCTACCAGATTTTCAGAGGTGCACCCAAGTGATGAATACACTGCAGCCTGCCACTACAAAAATAGGAGTTCCTGAAGCACGAGTGTTGGACAAAGTTGGTGCATGGCAAACAATCCAATTCACTCATGAATTGATTAACAAGGCATTCGGTTGGAGTCAACAGGGGATTACCAATGTAAAAGAAGAATGTCATGACCCGAAGAAACGATCTTTTGTGGAGATCAACAGAATAGATATTGAAGATGTCGTACGTCTAGTACACCAACACTTCTGTTTCCCAAGCATGAACAGATACACTGCTCCTCAAAAGATTGTGGTACAACTCTTGTCACATGCAATGAGACAAGTGGGCAATCAAGTGAATTTGACTCCTTATATACAAGAAAGGTTATTTGAAGCCAAGAAGAGATGGGGTCAGAAGAAGTTGTTGAATGGAAGCTCTGCTTTGACATTACTCATCTATGAAGCTCTTAACATGAAAAACTGCTTACGAGAAATGCCTACCTCAGAAGGATTAGTTAAATATGCCAAATCCGCAACAGTTCCAAAGAAAAAGAAAGCAGCTATTGCTACTGATGAGGCAGGGACTAGTTCTCACAAACCAATGAGGGGAACGAAGCGATTACTGGAAGAAGAAGTTCAGGCTACGCCCCAGTCAAAAAGGACTCATATATTGCCAACAATACCAGTAGTCCAAATGCCGATTACAAAAAGAGATTTATCTGCTGCCCTGGAGGAGACACACCAGTATATGCAAGGGCAGGTGAATCTAAATGTCCAAGGACATCATTATAGACAAGCGAGTCAAGCGAAACAGCAGCAAAGCACAGATAAAACACCAAAACAGGCTGGAAGATACAAGGAGCTTGGCATAGATGATTCCAGTACCAATACGGAATCCAGTCCTGAAAAAGATACCTTGAATACTGATATAAGGACAGAAACTCAAGAAGAAGAAGGGACAGAGCTAAATCAAATTGAAGTCACACCCGATAACCACCAACAGAAGGAAAAGACGATCGAGAAGACCAGTGAATCTGAACATGTGATTCAAATAAATGATACTACCAAGATTAGCATCAAAGAAGCTCCAGCCAGTGATACATATGTAAAACCACCTCTCAAAGAGGAAGAAATAACTCCAGTGAGGAAGGAAGCAGAGGAGCCACAAAACCAAGAACAAATTGTGATCGAGGTGCCAGATGACACACCTCAAGGGAATCAAGAAAACATGGTGGTTGAGCCAAGGATCCAACTTCAGATTAGGCAGCCCCATGACACTACATTGCATGTCGCCCAAGGAAAAGATGTCACAACTGGTGAAGCACCGAGTATACCAACAACATGGTTGAATGTGGATGTAAATCAGTTAAAGCCGGTTGTTAAGCAGATGATCCAGACGGCCATGAATACGCAACAACAAATGATGGACATAGTTGCAGACTATGACAAGGCAATGAGGGAAAGAAGTCAGTTTCAAATTATGAGTGAACAGTTGTCTGCACAACTAATCCAAGCACAAACAGAGATAACAACCAAAAGCAACGAGTTGCTCAAAACAAAAATGCAATATGAATCATTAAGCACTCAACATCACCAACTGCAGGCACGGCTCGCAGATTTACAAAGATTATATGATGCAAGCGAAGCGGACAAAGAGAGAATGAGGGCTAGAAGTACTCTACTAGAGACACAGCTCAAGTTATACATGGAAGAGAATGACACGTTGCGCAACAGAAATAAGGAATTAATGAAATCCTTATTATATGATCAACCAATCGTACAGCAGGAATCCTCAGAAAACAAAGAAAAAGAATTAAGAGAGCAAATGGACAAATATGAAGAGTTGCTAAGGCAAGAGCAAGCACAGACAGAAGAATGGAAAAGCAAGTACACCAATGAAACCAGTGAACTAAAAAGTCAATTACAAAAGGTGAATGCCAAACTGGTGCAAAGCTACAGCGAAAATATGGATAATGTAGCTGATATTGGTAAAGAATTGTTAGCAGCAAAAGAAGCACTCAGGGCAGCCATGCAAGATATCAAAGAGAGGGATGAGTGCATAGCACAATTGAAGATGCAAATAAAAGAAAAAGCACTGATCGGGACACCAGTAGTGCCGACGAAGGAAAATCCTACTGACGAGGTAGAGGTAAGTCCTCTTTCTCACGCGATCTATAATTCTCCACTACATGAGCAGTTGGCCGACATACATGACGAACATCCAATGCCATACACTGCAGAAATAGGTCAGAAGGAACGGGCACTAGTGGTGTCCCGATTGACGGAAAATTTTGAAAATGAAGTTATTAAAGTCATGAAAGAAGCAAAGATCAAAGGAAAAGACTTAGAGATGCTTATGAAGCCTTTCAATATTCCATACGGATTACTGAAAGAGAAAACACGTCAATATATCAAGAAGATCACAAAAATGAGCCCTGATGAGCAGCTCAACTTCAAAAATGACACATTCAATTTCACTCAAGCAGAATTTGAAGCCGCACAGCCAGTTTGGAGAAGAAAGTTTTTGGAGAAACACCAGACACTAAGGGTACACTGGCAAGCTGCTCCATATTTCCTGCAGGTAAACCCTGCATTTTGTCCTCTACCTCGTAGAAGAGAAGCGAGAGCATTTTTGGACATGCAAAGAAATGGTACAATAAATAATCAGTGGCTGAATTATCCGCTACTTCCAAGCCCTCCACATAACTATTTGCCAACGGAGGATTATATGGTCAAGACCATAGAATTTTGGCTACAAAATTATGCGACAGTACCAGATTTAGCTGTCAAAATGACAAATAAAATACTTAGTATGCTACTCACTGTACTGAAGGTTTTCAAACATGCGGCATACACCTTTTTGAATTTTATTGGAATTAATCAGGGCACAGACATACTTATTTTTGATCTATCAGTGATGCCAAGCAGACCAACTATAATGGCTTATTACTCCAGGCTTATGTTCTTGCCAAGTCCATATATGCAAACATTTGAAGAAGCGTTTTTTACAGGATTTTTTGAAATAGATTCAGAGATCTTTTTGAAGATGTCATCCAATCTGAATGCCATACTCGTGGCATATGAATTAAGCTTCTTCGCATATCACAGACAGCCACCCAATGATGGAGTAAAAGCTGAACAATGGAAATAGCTCATGATACGTGAAGCCAATCTGCTAAATGATACAGAGCAACAAGTATATAGGACATATGCCCGTCGCTTATCAAAGCCTGTCGGGGACGACAGAGTTCAGGAGGGGGGCAGTGTTGAGGGAGAATCCAGTAAAAGAAAGAAAAGAAGAAGACAAAGAAAGAAGCTTCACTAAATAGACATATCTGAATGTATATCTCTGCAAGAAGCCCCGCAGGGGCGCAACACCCATCTATGCACAGAATCCCACAGGGACAGAGCCCCGCAGGGGCACGCATCAGGCGACAACGCGAATCATCCAGGTCCTACGCGGTGAAAGAAAGAGAACAGGCTTAAAGCAATACAACAGGGTCAGATGTGTGCAACCAAGACAAATCAGAGGACCAAAAGCTAGAAAGGGGAGAGGCTGAAAAGTTTAAGAGGGTGACTAAGAACATCACATTCCTAGTCACTGGTGGCGTGCGTGGCAACCCAAATCAACAGGCAAGACAAATGCAGCAGGCTCTAGTGTAGTAGAGCTTGAATCAAGAACAGGCCATCAAAGCTGCATGTCCGTTTAATTACAGGCAAAACAGACCAAGGGTTGCGTACGGAGAAACGAAGCAAACAACCGACTGAATACAGCAACCCAGATATGTGATATACTGAATACCAAGAGGCAAAAACAGAAGCAAAGGACCTAGATCGGACAAAATAACAAATTCTCTAACGGTCCTTATGGCTTCTTCGACCACTGGGTGCGTGTATTCAGAACTATTAAAGTAAGCTAAAAACAGAAGCACAGGCCAAACCTCGGATAAGATACCCAATTATCTAACGGTCCTTAGGATTTCTTCGATCATTGGATGCATGCAGACGACGACTAAAGACAAAGAGCAAAGCCTGTCAAGGGACGACAGAGACGAAGAGGGGGAGAGTGTTGCAGAGCAAAGAGAGCACAAGGCAGAGAAAAAGACGGGCCCCAAAATTTTTCCGATTTGGACATCACATTTTTGTACTATAGTCATTCTTATAACATAATTTCCTTTGTAAAGGCACTAGAGGAGTCCTCTAGATGCATCCCCACAAAAGAATAGAAGCTTACCCATGTAAAATAGTAGGAAATTAGCTTTTAGTTAATAAAGTGCCGGTCTCTTGTGTGAAAGGACCAATTTTAGGGCACTAGTATATAAGTCAAAATCTGACTCATTGTAAAGACTTTTTGCCATTGTGAGAATAGAGAGCTCAGATTTTCGAATTTGTGTCTTCTTCACTCTGTATCTTCTTCTTTGTGAGCTTGTGTGCATGTGTATTGCTTGGAAAGAGTGCTTGTGAGTGTTGTCTATCCATGAGAGTGATTATTTGCTGTAGGTAATGTGTGTGCGAAGTGTAGGAAGTGCTGACGTGTAGGAAGGTAATTCCCGCGACCCAGTATTTTGCTCATAACTTGAAGTAGGAGTGTCAAAATTGCGTGAAACCACTTCCATTGGATGCGTCTTCTCGAGAGCTTCGAAACGCATATGCTATTTGCTATATTTGGAGTTCGAAGCTAGGAGAAAAGTCCAAAATACTGACGGCTGCTGCACCAAGTATCGTTTCGCCATGACCAACAGTTGAAACTTGTTTGGATAAGTCTTTGCCTTCTTCACACTCTTTGAGTAGTTCATTTGCATTGATCATTGCATGATTGCACGTCTTCATACACTCGGCTAGGTTTGTATACTCTTTGGATTGATATTTAAAAGCGTGTATCCCCACTATATGCACTTGAGGGGGGATTGAGGTATAGTCTCTTTCTCCGCAAGTCCCTAAGTTGGTGCTTAGGTCAACACAGTTGGCCCATCAGAGTGTTGGGATCAGGCATCTGCATGTCCATGTATAGATCCATGGCAGTTGTGAAGCATTCCCACTTGTCATCAGCTTTAATGATTTTTCTTATGATTTGTGCTTCTTCAATCACCTCTCCACTGCTTCCTAATTGATCAGGGATCTCCTTCATCTTGGTGAGATAATCAGTCACAATTTGCTTGGGGCTTTTCTTCAATGTAGTAAACTTTATCCATAGCTGATTCTTCTTTGCTATAGTATTTGAAGAGAAGAAGGTAGCAAGTTCATTCTAGGTCTCCCTTGAGGTCTTGCATCCTTTCACATGAGGTAACAGAAAATCAGAGATTGAGTTTAGAATATAGGACCTGGCTAATGCATCCTTTGAACACCAAGTTGTAAGTCTCTCTTGCTCTTCAAGTGATGGTTGCCCTTTGCTTCTAATTGTTAGCATGAATTCATCTCTAGATATGTATCCAAAGAGATTTCTTCCTTGAATTTAGGCCTCCATCTTCAAAGACTAGTCTGGGTAGAGGGAAAATGATCTCCCATGTTGATTCAATTATGCTCTAATACCACTATGAGAGCAGATGGTGGATACACTCCAAGGATGAGTCGGGTGTTGTAGAAACCTGCTCTACACCTACCAAATTAACTCTAGAGATGCTAAGTAGACACCTTGGGCTTGATAATGATGCATTAATACCTCCTTAGTACTTTAGAAGATCAATCTCAAACTGATTCATCAAAACAAATGACTTGACAGAAAACAAATGATCAAAAACTTGCTATTTGGGATGAAAAGCATTCTAGAATCTCGCTCAGATCTCACAACCTGCTAAGAATTGATCACAGATACTTTGCACACATCAATCTATATATAATGAACCTAAACCAACAAAGTTGATGAATTTTAATGGACTGTATTGAGAGAAATCAATTTAGGAACAATGGGTTGTCATCCCGACTTTTCAAGACTAATGTGCTTGCATACATAGGTGACTTCAAATTGATGTATCTCATAGATTAATGAACCAAATATGATGAAACTTGACATGAAGAAAACATGCTTATCACTTTACCTATAACAATTTCAATCATATCAAAAGAATAAGTACACACAGAGAAATCAATTATCAAAGTTGACTGAAAATGAGATATGAACCTAAGACAACAGTTGAAGTGAACTCCAAAGATAACTTGAAAAATCAATCTTTATTGCACATATGGTACATGAATCAATCAGGCATGAAGCATGGGAAGGATTAGCACAATATGCGTTTCAACAGTGATACAAACCTTGATCAAAATCTCCTCTAATTGTAGCACAAAAATCTGCTCTAATCTACGATACTTTTCATGTGCATATATAGAGAAATTTGAATTCAAACTTTGGGGGGATTCTAGCTAAAAGTTCTACAACTTAGGGGAATCTCATATAAGTGATTTCTCAAAATTTAGATGCATGATTTTCACCCAACAAAGTCATGAGATTCTCTTGACTTTTACTTTTGATGAATTTACTTCTCAAGTAATAACTTTTACAAAGGGTTGTTCTTATGGCTTCTCTAATTTAGAGTATACATATCAGAGTGATAAATGATCAAGCATTAGGCTTGGATTAAAAATGCACCAACATAGATTGTGAAGCAAAAGAACATGAAGGTCTTTGATCTACATCTTCCACTATGTTCCAAAGTTGTTTTGCAAAAAGAATATGCTTCATCATGTAATGCCGCATTGGATAGTAGGTCCCATCAAGCCTATCTTCAGCTTGAAGGATGCAAAACAAGTCCTTGTTGCCCCCCATTTCACTAAAGAACAAGAATGTGACAAAATCTTTACTTCAACAAAAGTTGAAATGAATGCTGAAATTTCAACTCACAAATTGTCGCTTTGATAGCAGTTTTGATTGCATGAATGGCTTCAAAATGGGGTAAAACTCAACTACAACTATTGGAAATGTTTCTTGGCTACTAAAATTTCACTGTTCTATGCTCCAAAGTTGATTTGCACTATTAAAGTGCATGTTTGTCGTGATATGAAAAACCAAAACTTGAGAAGGAGCTAAACCTACTATAATGCCACTCTTGGGTGTGTGTAGAAGTCCAAGAGACACAGAAGAAGCACACACAAGGAGCATAAATACAGTAAGACACATGGAGAAGACAGATGGTTGGAATAGCTATCTCTATTTATTATGATCAGAACTGAAGTAAGAGCAGAATAATATCCCTAAGTACAAAGTACCACCACATGGGAAAAAATCTCTAGCCAGCATTAGGGTAAAAAGTGGCCATGTATAGGGAAAAGATTCACATCAAAACTACTTGAGGAACACATAAGTGTAACATGGGGACCAAATCAAGAACCTTGAATAGCAAGATCAAGGTATTATGTCTCATTTATTGATGATCATAGTAGATGGTCTATTTTATACTTTATCAAAAGTAAGAATGAAGTGTTTGATTTCTTCAAAAAGTATATAGAACATGTGGAGAACCATACAGGTAGATCACTCAAGAAGCTCACATATGATGGAGGGGTAGAATACTTTTCTGAGGAATTTGATGCATTCTTGCACGATAAAGGTATCAAGGGAAGTGACTAGTAGGTACTCTCCTCAACTAAATAGAATTACTAAAAGAAGAAACAAGACATTGGTTGGATTCGCTAGAACAAATCTTGAAAAGAAGAGGTTGCCACATTATCTATGGCAGGGGGTATTTAAGCTGTAATGTACCTTGCCAATAGACTACCATCCAAATCACTTCAAGTTATGACTCCTTATGAAGCATTCTATGGAAGAAAACCTAGTCTTGGACATTGCAAGTTGTTTCGTTGTTTAGCTTATGTTCATGTACCATCATAAATAAGAGGTAAGCTAGATGAAAGGGCAACAAAGGTAGTTGTTATTGGGTATGAATCAACTCAGATGGGTTATATTTTCTATAATCCTTTAACCAAGAAATTCACTACAAGTAGAGATGTTGTGTTTGAAGAACATGGATCTTGGTATGATGCAAACAAACAAAAGGTGACTCTACAATATAATCTCAATTCTGATTCTCATCAATTAGGAAGCAAGCATGATACATAGGTCAAGGATCCATGAAGTGATGTATTGATGAGCAATATGAAAGGGACAAGGATTACAAATTATGGAATTCAAGAGGCAAAGAAAAGATGTAGGAGTGTGGAGAATGCTCCAAGCAAGCCCCTAGAAGAACAACAAGGGAGAAGAAACAACAAAAAAGGTATGGATATGATTCCACATTTGTTACAAATCATTCAATCTACTTAGCACAAGACTCAATTTCAAAAGAACCCTCAATCTATGAGGAGGAAAAGGGAAATCCTAATTGGGAAAAGGCCATGAAAGAAGAAATAGATGCATTGAAGGAGATGGACACTTGGGATTTGGTTCCAATGACACCCAATCAAAAGTTAATTGGTTGCAAATGGGTATACAAAAAAACTCAAAAGAAATTTAGATGGATCAATTTCCAGGTACAAGGAAAGATTATTTGCCAAAAAATGCTCAAAAATGCATGGTATAAACTATGAGGAAACATTCTCACCAGTTTCAAAGATGACTACAATCAGAACATTGATAAGTATAGATGTTGCAAGAAATTAGAGACTCCTCGAACTTGAAGTAAAAATGCATTTCTAAATTGTTGGATAAGTGAAGATGTATTCATGTCACAACCTCCAAGTTTTGAAAACCCTAATTATGCATCTTATGTTTGAAAACTTAAGAAAACATTGTACGGATTGAAACAAACTCCTAGATCTTGGAATTACACATTGTTTACATACCTTCAAGATCAAGGGTTCAAACCTAGCAAGATCCTTCTCTATTCATCAAAAGGGATCACAATGAGGTTATCCGTCTATGTGTATATATAGATGACATAATTGTGATGAGTGATGATCTTAATGGCATTCAAAGGATCAAGAGACACATGCAAGAGGAGTTCAAAATCAGTGATTTAGGTGAGCCCACATTCTTCCTAGATATGCAAGTTATATACACAGATGAAGGAATGCATTTGACTCCGAGGAGATACATTCAAGATCTACTTCTTAAGTTCAAAATGGAGAACACTAAACCTATAGGTACACCTTTGGAGATGAACCATCAACTTATTGTTTATGAAGGTGAGAAAATTGAAGAGACTAAAGAGTATCAAATCTTGGTAGGTATCTTGATATATGCTACTCATACAAGGGAAGATATATCATATAGTCTAGGAGTGCTAAGAAAATGCATGCACTCACCAAGAAGGTCACACATGGATATAGCTAAGAGAGTACTTAAGTATCTCAAAGGTATAATCAATGGAGGTATATTCTATCCTTACTCTTCAAATTTGGATATCAAAATCTATTCAGATATAGATTACAAATGAGCTATGGATGATAGAAGTACCTCTGATTACTTAGCATTTGGAGGTTCAAAGCTAGTTTCATGGAGTTCCAAGAGGCAACCAATAGTTACTTAATCGTGAACTGAAGCAGAGTATAGAGGTTTGACCATCGCAACTCAAGAGGCAGTATGGTTAAAAGCATTGTATACAAACTTAAGACTTGTGAGTTCCAAACCTCACATGTTTGGAGATAATGTAAGTTCCATGCATCTAGCAACAAACCCTAGCTTCCATGCAAGAACCAAACACATAGAGGTTCATTACCACTTCATCATAGAGAAGCTCATGGAAAAGGAAATTGACATTTCTTTTGTTCCAATTGAAAAGCAAGTAGCGTATATGATGATGAAGGCACTTGATGGAATAAAACTTTGCATATTTAAATCAATGGCAAGTATTCAACCTAGTAGAGAATGAAGACTCAAGCATACTTTAGCTTGAGGGGGAGTTATTGGACCATCAAGCTTACACTATGCTTGAGGTCAATTTGATCTAGATCAAAAATCTATCATTTGGATTATGTCAAAAAATATCCATTGAAGATTTCTTTTATTTTTTCTCATTTATTGTGTTTTTTCTAAAGTTTTTAATGGGTAATTTACCAATGTAAAATCCTAGAGCTTTACACGTGTAAAAGGAGAAAAGGATCTCAAATTCCATGAATTTGAGGTGGTTGAACTTGACAATCAATCGATCACCTAAATGTTGATCAAATTAGATGTTCACTTTTCCTAGATTATAGGAAAGTGAATTGGTTCTCTTCAATAATCCATCTTCCCTTCACTTGAATTCAAACTCCACTTGTAGAATTTGTGGAGCACTTAAGGAGTCTACATAAAGACTTCAAATCTCTTGTACATTACATGGAAGCAATTTACATACATTTTTTTCCATCATTGTCTTGCTCCTTCATTTCTCTGCATCGTCTTCTTCAACAAGAGTGAACTTGCAAAGGTTGTTGCTCTCTCTATAGAGCTCCAAATCAGATGCATAAACATTCATTGGAAAGGTCTTAGTGTCTAGGTTATTCATACAATTTTTAGAGCATTTTGTTCAGTAGATCTGGAGAAATTGTAATTTAAATGTGTCGTGTTTTGTCTTTGTGTAGCCCTAAAAAATAGGGGGTACCTCTGTTGAGTAAGAAGTTCATTCTCGAAGCATATCTTGCTTATTACTTGTAATATCATGCATTTTAGACACTCAACCTCCAAAAGGAAACTTTTCGATTGTAATCATGATGGCCCCTATGAGCATTTGAAGTTGATTGTTTCATCCAAACATAGCAAGTTTTTTGAGCTCGTCAATGTGCAAACCTATCTGTCTTGTATGGACTCTTTCTCCTTGATGCTCCAAATTACGTAGTGGATTTTATTACATCTATAACATTCTTATAAGGTCTATTTGATTCTCCATAAGCTCAAAATCTGGTCCTATGCTGGTTGGATGGACCAACCTTAATCACTTTGCAACTCACTTTTCTACCTCCTACAAGCTTCTCCAAGTTCTCTAAGTCTTGGATGCCCTTTGATTTGTTGACTCCATGATTGAGCTCCTCGATCACCATAAGAATATTAAGTTGCTCAAAATCAGGTAATGAATCCATTACATACATAGAGTTTCTCAATGCCTTCCATTTATCATCTTCTCTAAGCCCATCAAGTGCATCAGAAATCTCTTTTACTTTGAGTATGAAGTCATTAATGCTCTAATTTGATGACTTCCTATGCTTGAGCTCATTCTTGGGCTGAATTTTCCTAGCCTTTGTAGAGGTAGAGTACAACCTTTTTAAACACTCCTAAACCTTCTTGGATGTATCTAAGCATTGGATATGACCTATCATGGAGTTGCTTATGTGTTGAGATAGGATGAAGATCACGCTCCTATCCCTTTCTTCCCAATCTCTTATGGATCTCCTTTGATTCTTAGTAGGTGTATGTGGATCTATGTATGGCTTCACCTCACCACCATTAACCGAACCCCAAAGACCCTTTCCCATGAGTCGGTTAGAGAGTCTAAACTTTCAAGACTGGTAATTGTGATTTCCAAGATTCTCAATCTAATTATTATTGTCTTCCATTGTGTATGATACTATATAGTGGATTATAATCCCTCCTTGGGATGTGAGAAATAATGATATGTCACCTTCCCACAAGAGCCTCCACTTGTTTCGAACCTTTAGTGATGATAGAAGCTCCCCTTGCTTCAAATCCATCTTCCCAGTCTTTGCTTCAATCCTTGGATCTCAAGCAACTTCAAGGCCTCCTCTTGATGTCCTCAATGCTCAACGGTGATCTTTGATATCACCGATGGAGAATAGCCACTCCTAGTTGTAGCAAAAGACTGATAGGCCCTTTTGAGGACCAAATAGCTCACTACCACAATCCACCAAAACTAGAATTTCTCTCTCAAGCAAAGGATTGAACGTCTCAAATTTTTCACAGTAAAAATAGACTCTCTAAGTTTTCAAGAATCCATAGATCACTCAATTTACACAATGGTACCTAACAAAAATATAAGCCTGGTCTTTTCACCTACTCAATAAATTTAGGGTCTTGTTGCAAGGGTCTTGTTGCCACTGAATAAGTTGGTGCTTCTTTTGAGTTTTCCCCTAAGATAATTCTTACCTTGGTTATAAAAAGATGGATCCTTCTTTGAATTGTTCATAACTGTCATAGAAAATATTTTGGGCTTATATCTCATCATGATGAATCTAGATCTACTCATTTTCTACCTATTGAACTTTTTTGTCTAGTTGAAATTAGCCTTTGCAACAGCATACAGGAAGCTCAAATGTCTAGATCCTTTCACCTAGTAATAGATTTCCACTTTGATGAATTTTCTCTTTAGAGCATACTTGTTGAACTCCAATGCATATTTATGAAGATGCAAAAAAATATCTTTATACTTGTCCGTAGACAAGTTATGCTTCTCATCCTCATGATACTAAGAATAATAGAACATCTTCTTCTTCAATGATAATGTGGAGAATACTAATGATTTTTTACTTGCATCCTAGGAAGCATATATAATTCACATAAGATACAATCTATCCATAAATCCACAATCTCCATAGCAAAAGATGACCTCCAAATTGGTAAGCTTCAAGTTGTTGAAGTCCTTGACGATGATGAAGAACCACAACTACACCTTCCTCATAAGTGAACTAGACACCTATCCACACTCACAAGCTTTCAATCAGCTCCAAGTGGTCTTTGAACTAAAGAAATCTCTTCATATAGGATAACTTTTTATTGATTTGAAAAACAAAAAGCACCTCATGAAAGGCACTTCCATAATTCATGGTGTGAAATTTGGAAGTGGGATATTTATTTTCTTTTTTTTCATTATAGAATGCTTTATTGTATAAGTGTGGACCTTGGCCAATAGAAAACTACCACTTCTCTAATGAATTTGACTTCTAAAACATGCTTTTCAAACTTTGACATATGGTTTTTGTTTTGACCTAGAATCTATTGCTAATTACCATATACCAGGCTTTAACCATAATTCAACCAATTGATTTTGACTTCTCTTAACATGAAGGGGGATCCCTAGTGGAAGGGCATCCGAATAACTCCGTTTTTTTATAATCACCTCTTCATCTCACACTAAGGGAATATTCCATGTAGGTGTATTATCAACTATTAATTTTTAAATTTAAGTTAGGTGCCTTTAACTTTCACATATCATGCCAAGTATCCACCAACACACAAGGACCTTAGACATGAAGAGCACTCCCATAACACACGTCCGAGGAGAAATCACACATCCCCCACTCTACTCAACCAAGTACTACTTGGAAGGATAGAGACAAATACATGATGCTAGGTAATGAAATAGAATGTAGACTCTGTTGAGAATGGCGCAGCTACATTCGAGATTGAAGGTTTGCGTTAGAGCACAGCCGAGGAGCAGAGATGAAGATATAGAAGCTAGAACTCTCTATTGAGATAACGTAGAGAGAAGAGAGAGAGAAGACCCCCTCCATACAGTAATGCGCACAAATATAACATAAAGTTGTGCCCTTTTTTTCTCATTCAAACCATGTCTTTTTATACAAAAAGAGAAGGCCTTTTGGCCAATCAAATAGGAGATAAGGGGAGGATAAGATTACTCTCTTACATGGACAGGGTTCACACACAGACTACAATAAGCTCATAGCCAACAATCCCCCCCTTGAGCTGATTGTACATAGCTCTTATAGGGACTATCCTTTCCTCACAACTAGGCTAGGGTGGTACAAATATGATTCCTTCCATGTACAAAGAAGGTGGTACAATGTTTATATCCTTCCTTCAACAAACTCATGGGTGGTACAAATCCTTCCCTATAAATATGAGGATGGTACAAAGCGGATTGTAGGGCTTATAGCATTGTTTTGTTGACATTGTTATCATTTTTTTTTTTTTTTTTGTTGTCATTGTCATTGTCGTTGTTGTTGTTGTTGTTGTTGTAATCTCATCCCCTTCTTCAACTTCTTGTTTTGACTTGCACTTGGTTGCTTGAATATTGTTCAACTTGTTGTAGGCACTTGAAATGATAAGCTGGTAGAAAAGTAAAAGAATATTTTGGGAAAGGTCCTTCCCTCTATGTTGAGGGGGTGTCTAATTCCCGTACAAAATGGCATGCTTAGACCTATGTGAATAGGAATGATTACAAAGCATTAAAAGGTTTAATGAGTACATATTTTGGGCTTTTACAAAAATAACTAATTCTCCAACATTTTCTCTGAAGGGACTCCATCATACATATTTGATACGCAAGAACATTAGCACATGGGCTGCAGACAAATCTCCTTTATAGCCTCTAGCAGCATATGCGATGGAGGATAGTAGTGATGGGGACAAGAGATACAAAAGCAGCAGAGCTCCTGCCCCATCTGCAATAAAGAGAGGGTCAGCCGTAACAATGGACTCCAGTGTACTGCTTGCTACAGGTTTTGCATCTTCAATAACCTTCACAGTCTGTTCAGCTGCTTCTCCAGCGACAAGTGCCGCAGACTTTGCTGTATCTAACACGGGTTTGGTGTCCACCCCAGCATCTTTAAGGACTTTGACTGCTTGTGAGGCAACATCTGATGCAATGGGTGTTGCCACCTCAACTGCAGGCTTTACTGTGGACAAAAACTGTTCAAACAAAGATTTTGCAGCTGCATAAGTGCTACCAACAGCATTCATGGCCTTCCCAGTGGCATCCTGGACCTTCAACAAGGCCACCGTGATATCCTCAGCAGAGACAGCGAGCACGGGTGGGGCAATGGGTGTCATCGAAAGCGCCGTGAGGACAAGAAGCGATTTAATCCTGCAACTCTGGCCATCAGAGCTTCCATCACGTGAACTGCTTGCATGTGCTAACACCACTGCAGAATGCAACCTGCGACGGCCACTGGCTATTCCTGGGGCCAGCAAAAGGGATCTCAACTGGTCAGGGAGGCGCAGGGAGGAAGAGCACGTTCCAGATGCAGGATCACTGGAGGTTGAGGAGAACGAAGCAAGAGCCCTCGCCATGAGGTATCAGGTGAAGGGGGCACTTCTCAGAGACACGGTCCTCGCCGTAACCCTCCCCGTCAGCTTCTTCTAATAGTTATCAGGGGCGCCGGCGATCCCTTGTTCATCATCAACATCCTTCATCAGCTTCCGGCTCGCTGTATATGCCCAATTCTAAGCAACTGAAATCAGCAGGCTCTGATACCATATGTTGAGAATGGCGCAGCTACATTCGAGATTGAAGGTTTGCGTTAGAGCACAGCTGAGGAGCAGAGATGAAGATATAGAAGCTAGAACTCTCTATTGAGATAACGTAGAGAGAAGAGAGAGAGAAGACCCCCTCCATACAGTAATGCGCACAAATATAACATAAAGTTGTGCCATTTTTTTCTCATTCAAACCATGTCTTTTTATACAAAAAGAGAAGGCCTTTTGGCCAATCAAATAGGAGATAAGGGGAGGATAAGATTACTCTCTTACATGGAGAGGGTTCACACACAGACTACAATAAGTTCATAGCCAACAGACTCATACATACTTCCCACTATCAAGGTTGTCCATGCCTATCAAGCTAAAATTATATGTTCTTATCTACACCTATCAAACAAACACATACACACACATACAAGAAGATCTAAATAGTCCACCACAAGGTTCTAAATGTAGATATACTACCCCTAATTTGTCACATGTGTCTTCCTCCATGACCACCAAGTTCGAACATTCCAGCTCCTACCTATATATATATATATATATATATATATATATATATATATATATATATATATATATATATATATATATATATATATATATATATATATATATATATATATATATATATATATATATATATATATATATATATATATATATATATATATATATATATATATATATATATGGATGAGTGTAAAACTCCAAGGACCACTAGAAGGTTGGCTAATAAGGTTGAACATCACTTATTAGGTACAATGAAGAATGCTCTTCAATTTTCAAACTGATCTACAAAGCCACCATAATCGCACATAAACAATTGTTTGATGCTAAGATAGTTGCTATCTGGTGTGATTTTTGCTACAATCTTCCACAGTTGTTGTGACCCCTCCTCAATTTGACTTTCCTACAATTTCATTCTCACTATGAGCACAAAGGTACATTATCTACTACTTTTTTAATACAAAAATTGACTTTAATATGCGTATGCCATGAAGCCTTGATTAATCTGTAGACAATCCAATTCTTTATGTACACTTTTTTTCTCCTTTAAATATCATTTTTTGGTTTTTGGGCCCACAATTCATATAGAGACAAAGATAAAAAGAGACAAGATGGGGGCATAGACAAGACATGAGAGAGAGAGAGAGAGAGAAGGATCCATGCTCCATATATGTTTCATACATTTCAAAACAAAGTACATGAAGTTACAAGGTAGTGTATATAATATACATGAGATATAAGCCATGCTTAACTCCACAATCTCCATAGCACAAGATGATCTCAAAATTAGTAAGCTTCAACCTGTTGCACTCCTTGAGGATGATAAACATGTTGCGCTCCTTGAGGATGGTCTCCTCAATATTTATCACCAACAGCATCATCATCATTCGTAACGGGATCTTCAAAATCAGCTTTTCTTGGTTTTTTCTGCACTCTTGGAGGCAGCTTCGACACGTGTGACAAGTTCATCTTAATAAAAATTAACAGATCAATACTGGACTATATGAAAGTAAACACACCATCTTTGGCTTGGTAACAGACTCCGTGTCTAAAGGTCGCTTTTAATGACAATGGCCTCCAATCAATGAACCACATTCAATCTTTGTGCCACTAGGACGTTTTCTGTCAACATGTGCCTGACAATTATTATCAGATAGTTGAAGTGTCCTCTCAAACAATGGCGGAGGTTTCTTTCCATCAGTTGATTGTTCCTTAGAAACAACAGGGAGTTTCTGTTGGATTTGTGGTGTTGGCTTAGCACAGCCTAATATTGTTGAACTGACATGCAATCCTTCTTTTCGAGGTATAATTGGCTTCATAGGTTTATCACCTGGCATATTGTTTGAAGAGAATCATACCAATACAATTACAATGTGTTCTGAAAAAACACTAGCAGTCATTACTCACCTTGCCTTCCCTTTCTTGTGAACTGCATCTCATCTTTACAGGAGGAAGCCGTAGGATCTTCATAAGTGAAAATAATCGCGAGCTTCTTTCCATTTCTGCCATCGTAAGGTTGCCTGTAAACGAAGTCCATAACTAATCACTAACTTGGGATGG
Organism: Ceratopteris richardii; assembly: GCA_020310875.1. Lineage (NCBI taxonomy): Eukaryota > Viridiplantae > Streptophyta > Polypodiopsida > Polypodiales > Pteridaceae > Ceratopteris > Ceratopteris richardii. Next base: position 31,576,963 of record CM035420.1, on the reverse strand, counting down.
CACATTGTTTCAAGGAACATAAATTCATTTATGATGAAATTTCAGGAAAACTGTACTCCCCTCAAACATGAATAATACAGATAAGACACCATCAGAAGTGAGATGCAAAAGGGATAAGGGACAAAGAGACATCTAACATACGTCTAAAACTTCCTGAGGCTGCCTTGTTCCAAGCTTACTTGTTGTCTCCCATGCACGTAGATCAGATATTATTCTTCTGGAAATTATTGGTATGGAGGGTCCAAAGAAGCTGCCATAGCTGCACCAAATGTTCCCATAATCATTATTAGCTACCAGATAGTTAACCTTCCAGAATTTTTGTATCTTTTCAACGAATAATGCAAATCAGCCCTCTTACATGCATGATAAACAACACACAAGAAGGGAACTTGTAAACTACAAACCACTCTGTATAGATGATTTTTCTTCGTTTCTCTTGACGTTTTCAAATGGATATTAGAAAGGGAAATAAGGTACAACCAAGAGAGTGAAGAAAGGTTCATTCTACTTTTCATATTTGAAATACCTTTAGAAGAGTACTACAAAACTCTGCTGGGTAAAACCAGTACTGCTATTCTGAGTCACTGATGATGCTATATTCAATCATGTAATTTGCAAAATCCATACTGATGCTTCATGTCACATATTCTAAATATATTTGTTAACCCATAATTAAGGAATTTTCAGAATTTAAACGAGCCTAATCTGACATATTTTCTGAAGGAAAAACCAATCAATATGTATTTTTCACTCAATGAAGGAAAGAGCAATCAATATGTATTTTTCACTCAATGAAGGAAAGAGCAGTACATGTAATGACTGACAGATATTCTATATCATTGAAAGACTTCAATGAGTCATTGTGATGATGCATTTAACTACTCCATCAACACAACTGTAGCATCATGTCCATATTCCTTGCAGCACTTCTACTAATCAACACATTTCGTGTACATGCATATGTATGCATGAATGTATTTACAGTTTAGGATGTTTTGCATTTCTTCGCTTGTTTAGCTGCTCTAAAATGCAGTGTGTTTTTCAGGATTGTCCAAATGCGAATTCGCCAAATGCATAGTGTGACAAAAGGCGAACAATCTGAATGCCCTAACATTTTCCTCCTCAGCGAGATTATACGCTACTGGTAATGAAATACACTTCGCAGACGTTTACAGAATAGAAGCCTTACTTATCAGATGGCAGGTGTTTACGAGCTGGTTGTGAGCTGCTTTTTCCATTGCCATCGGTTCTCCTGAACCTCTGTCTCTCAATCTCCTTCAATCTCTCCCTTTGTTCATAATATTCATTATAATCTTTGGTGAAGTTTTGTTCCTTTCTTGCTGGTGTTGCCTGTAATGCATCTTCTTTGAAAACTTGCTTTCTAGTACTTTCATCACCCATATGATCTGCATATTCTCTATAATGACACTGCAGGGGAAATGAACGAACCTCATTGATCAAAAGTAAGATCTAAATCGAATAGACTCCTCTTGCAATGATGGAATCTCCAAATTTCAGCAACCCAACGCAATGCGTTCTTACAGACGCCGAGTCCAACATAGGATACACGATACGAATTCCCAAGCTCGTCATATGAAATAAAGAATAAAGAAGCACGTGAAGAAAGAAGATATAGAGGGATACCTTTTTTTTTTGTTGTGGAGACTCGCTAGGTAGATTGTCACAGAGACAGCTGAAGCTTGTAACTTCCTTCAAGTTGTCCGCACGAACGTGATCACAAAAAGTATCTTCAAGTGGATCCAACATGGAGGCGAAAGCGAGAAATATCTATTCTTAGAAGAAACTCTGAGCCGTGTCTGGTAAATGCGTCACTCTTATTCAACTACGTTTGAGACGAGCTTAACAAGAGAAACCAAATTGGCGAGCTCGAGCAGGAAGACAAGAGGAAACAGGTTGGTTTTTTTTATATATTATTCATCTCAATGTCAAGTTTATTCTGCTTTTTGCGTTCCCTCGGCTTTTCAAACAGACTGCAAGCATGGACGTGCCAAATGAGGCGACGGCATATAAATTCGAATTACATCCAAAGTTATCATACATGTCACAATGAAGTTTTCTTTTTTTTTTTTTTAAATGGAGGTTCAGCCGAAGCCTACTCCCCCGGACTTTAACTTTGAAATTGCAACTGTACAAGTGAAGCTTCTCGAGTGCTCCACCCTCCATTAAGATCTTACCTTGATATAGTTGTGTGCCTCCTTTTTAACCATAGCTTTGAACACTTTGAAACAAATATAGACGTATAAGCACAATCATTTATAAAGGTATCAAAATATGTATTCTCTCTCAAGATATCTATCCAACTTTCTTGAATGGAAATCTTGATTGTTTTCCAATTTGGTATGTTTTCATTCCTTTTATTCTCTTGTGGTACATCTTCTTTCTTGGGATGTTGATGTAGCCAATTCTTTTATTCCACAAGTACAACTTTGCAATTTTGCCTAGAATTTCCACAATTTTGAAGTTCATCATCTATAGGGTTTATGTGTATGCAAAGAATTTAAAGAATGCCCAAATCAACCATTTTATTTTATATTGAATACCCATCCATTTGATCCACTCAGCATCTATAGGATTTATTGGGGAGGGGATCCGGCTTGCCTTCCAAGAGGTCATGGAGGGGGGCCATCTCCTTCCTTCACTTACTGAGCGTCTAATTTTTCTTATCCCCAAGGAAGGAGGTAGCTAGATGAGATCATGCACTCGTGCCCGATCACGCTTCTCAACTCTACCTACAAAATGTTGGAAACGACTTTGAGTTTGAGATTGCAGCTTCTTCTGGAGTCTCTAATCCATCCGGCTCATATTGGATTTGTCAAGGGTCATAGTATCCTTGACAACATCTTCATCTTTTGGAAAGCTAGCTCCCTAGCTAGGATGCATAACGAGCCTCTTTTTGTTCTTGTATTGGATTTTGAGAAAGCCTATGATCGGGTTGATTGGGCTTTTCTTGAGGACACTATGCTATGTATGGGCTTTCCTACTCACTAGATCAGGGGTGTTGCTTCCCTCTACTATTCTACCCATAGCCAAGCTTTGGTTGCGAGAGTTCAAGGAGAGAGGTTGTTGTATATTATTGAACAATGCATTGTTAAAGTGTTATATTATTAATGTATTAATATGTTTCTGATGTTTCTGATATAGCAGCTGAAGATTCGTGAGGAGCGTGCAAGGCGTGAAAGGGCGGATATCAATAATCCAAATAATTATTATTTAGCTTATAAATAAACTTGCGTAGAAGGTTCTATTGTTAGAAAAGTAATGGTTCGAATAAGGGTCGTTGTAGACCGCAGTTTCTGTTATTCAAAGCAATGGCTTTCTGTAAAAGTTACCAACTTTTAGTTTTACGCCTACTTTTCGAAGCCGCCCTCATGTAACCACTATTTTCGACATAATCAAAAGTCCTATAAATACATGCACTCTGTGGACTGTCGAAATAGAGTGCATGGGAGGAGATTGCACCCAATACTGTGTTCTGTCTCGTCTCTTGTTGCGTCTATTCTCAGTGGTTTTCTGTGTGCGTAATCTCTGTATGCGCGTGAGCAAGATCCTGACAACAGTGGTATCAGAGCTCTGCACGCGTCAATACAAAGGGTTTTGTTCTCTGTTCGCGATTCCGATTCCGTCTCCATCTCCGATTCCTGTTCCTGTTCTTGTTCCTATTTCTGTTTCAGTTCCAATTCCAGAACCAGAACCTACGTTTTCACCTACGTTTACACCTATGTTTACTCCTTCGGCTTACTCCAAGGCGCCGACTAAGGCAAAGAACTTAGGCAATAACTTAGGCAATAACTTAGGCAATACATTGGCAACATTGGCACCCAAGGCTCCCTTGGCGACCGTTGGCTACGCGCGAGGCAATTTTAATTTTGAGTGGCAATAGAGTGGTTTAGAGTCCCTAAGGTAGGAGGATTTGAACCCACAACCTCCTACTTTCAAGGGAAGTACTTTAACCACTCCTCCATTTCTTGGAGTTGTCACTCAAGTTCTTTCCTCTTATATTTAACATAACTTTTAGTTTTTCTTACTTTTCAAGGCGGCACGGTGCGGCGCGACGCGGCGCGTCTCAGGGTACACCAGGGTACATCCAGACAGGATACATCCTATCAGGGTACATCAGGGTACATCCAGACAGGGTACTTTTCTGCTAGGGTACATTCCCTGAGGGTACATCCTGAGAGTAAAGCACTAGCTTAAAGGTCCACGAGCACCATGGAGGATTATAGTAATTCACCTTTACCTGAGGCAACACTTGAACAACACCTAGAGCTTTTGCGGCATGAGCTTCGAGGAGCTCAGAACGAGATTCAACAACGTGATGAAGTCCTCCAAAAGATACAAACTAAGGCAAACAACCTTACGGTGGAGGTGGGAATCCAAGCTAAGTTTCACACCCTACGACCTACAATCCTCAATGAAGCTATATCCTTCACCTATGATGCAGAAAAAGAAGTCCCGTCCAAAACCAAGTCACTCCGTCTACAACAACTGCGCCAACGACCACTTTATGTTAAACCTACATTTCCTATGAAGGGTACTTTTAATGCCCCATCTTACCCTAGTTTTCCTCGTCCTCCACAATCCCATTACTCAACTCCACCTGTTGCTTCATCTCTCCAACCAACCCAACCACCTACCCTTCAAACTTCAGCGGTGGATGCCCAACAGCAGCGACCACGAATCACTTGTTGGAATTGTGGTAAACCTGGACATACAAAAATAAGGTGCAGATTGCGACCTCTTCACATGCAGCCGGCTACAGCTCAATTGCATAGCTACAGCTCAGTTGCATAATATGGAGGTCCATACTGAAGAACTTCCTCCTGTTTGGACAGAGGAATCATTGAAGAAGGACTTAAGTACCTTGGGTAACGATATCTCTCTTTACTCTCTACTTTGCATGCAGGGAACAATAAATAACAAACTAGTTAAAATTCTACATGACGATGGTAGTTCACATGACTTCATTTCACATTCATTAGTACAAGAACTTAAATTACAAATGTTTCCTTCCTTGTATAAAGTGAAAGCTGCATTTCAAGGTAGTCATTATAATGTAACACGAGAAGTGCAAGATGTTACGATTAGCATAGGCCCATATGTTGATTCACGAACATTTTTAATTGCACCTTTGCAATTTTACGATATTATACTAGGTATGCCTTTTCGTCACCATTATAACCCACGTATTGACTACCATACTCATACCTTTAACTTTGAATTCAAAGGTCAAATCATTACTTTGTCTGCACGACATGATTTCCAGCCATTTCCATTGATTAGTCACACTCACGTAAAGCGTGCATTTAGGAAAGGATTCAACTCATGCATTGTTTTTGTCAATGTCATCAATGATTATACTCATACACTTCCTGATGCATATAAACCTTTCATGAATACTTATAAGGATTGTTTTATGTCTGAGTACCCCTCTGAATTACCACCATCTCGAGGATCCTTTGACCATAGCATAGACTTAGTCCCTGGTAGTTCTCCTCCTCATAAAGCACCTTATAGACATGGCCCACTACATCAAAAGGAAATAGAAAATCAAGTAAAAGACCTACTACAAAAAGGACTTATAAGGCCTAGTTTTTCCCCATTTGGAGCACCAGTTCTCTTAGTAGAGAAGAAGAATAAAACTTATCGAATGTGCATTGATTATAGAGCCCTTAACAAGATCACGATCAAGAATAGGTACCCTATTCCTCGAATAGATGATCTCTTAGATAAGTTACGAGGAGCTCGTGTCTTTAGTAAAATTGATCTTAAATCGGGTTACCATCAAATTTGTATGACACAAAGTGATATTTTAAAGACTGCATTTAGAACTCAAAATGGCCATTATGAATTTATGGTAATGCCTTTTGGACTTACTAATGCCCCTGCTACATTTGCGCGAATGATGAACAATATTTTTCTTGATTACCAAGCTTCTGTTCTTGTATTCTTTGATGACATACTTGTTTACAGTAAGAATGATAGTGAACATGAAAAGCATCTTGAAATAGTTTTTCATTTGTTACGAGAGAACACACTTTATGCTAATCCTGAAAAGAGTTACTTCTTTCAACGTAAGCTAGAATATTTAGGACATATTATTTCAAGTGAAGGTGTGCATGTGGATCCAAAAAAGATTAGAGTTATAGTAGAATGGCCTACACCACAATCAGTCAATGATGTTCGTTCTTTTCTTGGGTTGGCTAGTTTCTATAGGAAGTTTGTTCGAAATTTTTCTTATTTAGCATTGCCTCTTACCTTGTTGTTGAAAAAGAAAATAAAATTTGCATGGGGACTTACCCAACAACAGTCCTTTGACAAACTTAAACATGCACTTTCACATGCACCTGTTTTACAATTACCTGATTTTTCACAACCTTTTCATGTTGTTACTGATGCTAGTGGTTCAGGAATAGGTGCTATTTTAATGCAAAATGACCATCCCATTGCATTTGAGAGTAGGAAGCTTAAACCCTCAGAGCAGAATTATAGTACATATGATAAAGAATTGTTAGCAGTTGTGCATGCTTTGCGAATTTGGAAACAATATCTTATGGGCTCTGAGGTCTTAATCAAAACCGATCAACAGGCAATTAAGCATTTATTAAATCAGCCCTTAATCTTTGATAGGCATCTTAAATGGGCATCATTCATTCAAAATTTCCAACCCATGATACAATATCAGCATGATAAAGCTAATGTTGTAGCTGATGCTCTTAGTCGTTTTCCTTCGAATTCTGTTGTTTTGAATAATATTTCTGCCATTCAAATTCATTCTTTTCAAGACATGGTTTCCACTTATGCATCTGATTTGTATTTTTCACATGCATGGCATGACTTCAATAATGGTGCATCTTTATCTGATGAACATTATACATCTCATAATGGTTTTCTTTATTTTCAACATAGATTATGCATAACCCAAGCTTTTAAAGATTTTGTTATCAAAGAAATGCATGAACCATCTTACATGGGTCATAGAGGCATACAAAGCACCATTTCTGCTTACAAAGATTTCTTCTTTTGGCCACACATGGAAAAAGATATTGCACATTATGTTTCTCAATGCATTGTATGTCAGCGTGTCAAACGTCATCATGATGAACCATTTGGATTCTTAATGCCACTTTCCATTCCAAATGAACCATGGGAACAAATTTCTATGGATTTTATCCCAGGTCTTCCTATCGCTTCATCACATAATGATATGATTTGGATAATAGTTGATAGGTTTAGTAAATATGCATAGTTCATTCCGTGTAGAAAAACTTTGACTGCACCTCAAGCTGCAAAATTATTCATTACATGCATTTTTCCACATCATGCATTTCCTCACGAAATGTTATCTGATCGTGATGTTAGATTTTGTCATCATTTTTGAGTTGCCTTATTTTAACATTTTGGTTCTACAATAGATTTTAGCTTTGTATTTCATCTTGAAAGTAATAGACAAAGTGAGGCTGCAAACAATACTCTTTCTGATTTATTGTGTTGTTATTCATTAGATAATCCTAAAAATTGGAATGAAAAGTTGCCATTGCTTCAATTTACAATAACACTGCACACACCACTACTGGTCGTGCACCTTTTGAAATTGTTTTTGGTAAAAAGCTTCCCACTCCCATGTCCCTCACCCGAAATGACATTCCGATGGCTGATTTTATTGCTCAAGATCATGTTTCTATTTCCTGAGAAAATCATTGATCATGATGTCACTACTACACGCACAGATACACAAACACATTAATGTACCAGCTCCATGAACATTTCCATGCATGTGTTTTTACATGGAACATGCCTATTTTTTTTTATTCAGTGATGAAACATGTGACTGGCCATCCATGTTTATTATTTTATCAACTGAGGTCAGTTGCTTGTTCAACTGAGGGGCATGTTATAACTTATGGAATATGTTGAACAATGCATTGTTGGAGTGACACATGGAATATGTTGAACAATGCATTGTTATTGTTGGATTGTAACAGTAACATGGAATATGTTGAACAATGCATTGTTATTGTTGGAATGTAACATGGAATATGTTGAACAATGCATTGTTATTGTTAGAGTGTTAAATTATTTTATCAATTGTGGTCAGTTGCTTGTCAACTGAGAGGCATGTTGTATATTATTGAACAATGCATTGTTAAAGTGTTATATTATTAATGTATTAATATGTTTCTGATGTTTCTGATATAGCAGCTGAAGATTCGTGAGGAGCGTGCAAGGCGTGAAAGGGCGGATATCAATAATCCGAATAATTATTATTTAGCTTGTAAATAAACCTACGTAGAAGGTTCTATTGTTAGAAAAGTAATGGTTCGAATAAGGGTCGTTGTAGACCGCAGTTTCTGTTATTCAAAGCAATGGATTTCTGTAAAAGTTACCAACTTTTAGTTTTACGCCTGCTTTTCGAAGCCGCCCTCATGTAACCACTATTTTCGACGTAATCAAAAGTCCTATAAATACATGCACTCTGTGGACTGTTGAAACAGAGTGCATGGGGGGAGATTGCACCCAATACTGTGTTCTGTCTCGTCTCTTGTTGCGTCTATTCTCAGTGGTTTTCTGTGTGCGTAATCTCTGTATGCACGTGAGCAAGATCCTGACAATAGAGGTTATGTATCTTGAGGTTAGTTTGATAGGGTTGCCCCTTGGACCCCACATTATTTCTTTTTTTTAAGGCCATGAGCACTTTCTTGATTACTCAAGACACTGGGTTGTAGGGTATCAGGCTCCCAATTAGGGATGAGCATATGTTGGATGTTGAGTTTGTTGATGACACTTCCATTTACTTGCAAGGTCGGAAGGCCAATTTGGTCAACTTTCAACATGCCCTGGATAGATTTTGTGATGCATCGGATGCCAAGATTAACTAGCACAAGTCATGTGGTTTTTGGATTGGGTCAGATGATCTACCTAGGTGGCTTCCTTGTGGGTAGTTTTAGTGGATCCCCCTTGGCACAGCAATTAGGTACCTGGGTTGCCATATTGGTCTAGATCTGGCACTTCAGTAGTAGATCTCTCCCCTCCTCCTTACAATTAGGAGGAAGCTTCTTCATTGGAACTTTGTTCATTTGTCTCTAGCTAGGCAAGTAATGCTGGCTAACCAAGTTCTCTTGGCTACAATGTGGTATGTCACCTCCTATTGGATCTTCTCGATTTCCTATCTTAGCCAGATTTAGTGGCTAATAAGGATTTTTTTTATGGTCTGACCGAGATGGCTTAGGCTAAGATTGCTTGGTAGATCCTCACACTTACTTTGGATCGTGGTGGTTTGGGGATCATTGACCCTACCTGTCAGAGAAGAGCACTACTAGGCAAGTTCATTGTGCATGGCCTTCTTCTTGGCCCTAAGCCTTGAAAGGATATTCTTCGATAGAGACTAGGAGTGTGTGCTCTTGCCAGTGGCGGGCCATGGTAGCCTAAGATCAAGTGGATTTTCTCTAAGATGAGGTGTATGGGATTTTCACACTGCAACTTGGACCAATTTGATTCTAGTATCTTGAGATCTTGGGAGCATCTTTGCCCTGCTCTTTTGAAGCTCGCACCCTCTTATATTGAGGAGCAGCTTTGGAAGCCTATTACTTGGAGCCCCCTCATCGGTTCATAGAGAGGGTTCATGGTTGGTTCCTACCTGCATGTTTCTAGGGTGATTTTGAAAAAGGCCTTGGGTGCAATGTGGTCGATTGGCTCAATTTTCAAAGTCCCCCTGTGGTGCATAGCAAGATCAATGTATCGGGATGTGTAGTGCATCTCAAATGGTTAGGGATGTTGAGGCTGTGATTCCGAGGGATTCGGGGACTCCGACAAAGCCCCAACCGTAGGGAGCTTGGCTTGGGACCTTTACTTCGACTGAGGTTTTGATTGTTGCGCAGGGTATCGATTTGAATGGGACTCTCTTCTTCAAGTTTAGTGATGAGGGGCAAATGATTCGCTCGCAGGTGGAGCCTGAGTTCATTGAGAAGTGTACCTTCAACAAATTTAGGCCGTTGGCATGCATGGTTGAGATTGGCACATTGATCCTGACTCAACGGACTTTTGGACTCCTCTCAATTGGCATCTTTGAGTTTGGGAGGCTCAATGGTTGGCTCGCCTCCTTTGGGACCCAGGGGAGTGGCAATGGCACAATCCCCTATCCTCAAGGGAGGTCTACACTATTCCCTTCTTTTAGTACTCTATTAGAATGGGGTAGAGGATCATCTAGTCGTGCTAGTCGATCGGTCCTACTCCAACTGATTTTTGGCAGTGGGGTGGACTCACGGAGGAGTTTCTCTTGTGCATTTGATGTGGAATCTGGGGTAGTCAGCATTCACGTCAGTTTACCCTCTTTCAATGTCTGGTTGCTCATAAGAGCATAGTTATCAGCACCTGACTGAGCTATGGGGGCCGACCTCTAGACTAAATAGGTTGTGGTTATCACCTGGAATCATAGTGCCATTGTCTCTAGGATGACCTGTTAGCATAGTAAATTTGTCAGAGGATCTTGAGACTTCTTACCTAGCAAATGGGGATCCAAACCATCGCTTGGGGGGTTGCTACTTGGGGCTCTCTTTATGGTTCGGCCCTCAATTACAAGGATGAGGTTGGCGGTATGGTTATTCTGATTCAGGATGGGCAAATTGACATTACACAAGATTAGGATGTGCACATCTCTCCTTGGATCAGAGAGGGTGAACCTTATTGGTAGCTGATCAGTAGCCTCACCATGTGGTTCATTTGGCGGGCACAGTGCAAGTGTATCTTCAAGAGGTGCATGCTTCCTCTGTTCAAGATGTTGACGGATTTTTTGCTAGAGTTAGTCCACACCTTGTGTGGACAATTGGACCACCTTTAGGGGGATTAGTATGACACTTTTTGATGATGTCATGCCTTCCTCCAACTTTGGAAGAAAGGCTCTTTCTTCACCATTCATGGTGATACTGTCCGTTGGAGCTATCAGCCATCTACATGGCTTTTTTTCCCTCTTCGTACTACCTCGCATAGGAGATAGAGTTGTTGAGGGTTGAGTAGGGTCTAGGGTGATTTTTTTCCCCTTGTTTGCTTTTCCGTTCTTCGATTGGGATTGTAGCCACTGGGCATTTTTTACTTACTAATGGAAGGATTTTTTGTGGAGAAAAAGTACAATGTAAGAGAAGTCATGTAAAAAACGTTAGGATTTTTGTTTGGAGAAAAAGTACAATGTAAGAGAAGTCATGTGAAAAACGTTCAACAATGAATTGGAAGATCATAACTTCATATTATGAACGTGGATCTCTCTCTCTATCAAGAGAGAGTACATCAATAGAGAATATAATAAATATTAATTATATTGAACTCATTGTTGAAGTTGAATTCTAAGATTCAGGTGAGCTAAAAAATTAAATCTTCATGAGAACCCATTTCTATCCTTCAACTATAGTACTAGTTCTATCAATGGTGTGTTGAAGCTATTCAAGTGCGATTTTTTCTTTTTTACCATCTCGGGCAACATCACTAAAGCAGATGGGATGCATAGAAATTAGCCCCACCTTTCAAATAGGGGTAGTGGCTCCCTGTTGATATATTTCGAGATGCATAGAAATTAGCCCCACCTTTCAAATAGGGGTAGTGGCTCCCTGTTGATATATTTCGATAGGCTAAAGCCTGGTCAAATCAAGTCAAATCCATCAAAATATAGTAGAATATTTTATTACATATTATCATAGAGCTAAGAGAGATAATAATATGGTAATTAGCAATAGATTCTAGATTAAAATACAAGCCGTATGTCAAATTAGTTTGAAAAGCATGTTTTAGAAGTCAAACTCATTTGAAAAGTGGTAGTTTTCTACTGGTCAAGGTCCAAATTTATACAGTAAAGCATTCTGTAATGAAAATAATAACAAAATAAAATATCGCACTTCAAAATTTCACACCATGAATTATGGAGGTGCCTTTCACGAGGTGCTTTTTGTTTTTCAAATCAATAAAAATTTATCCTATATGAAGAGATTTCTATAGTGCAAAATACAACCACTTGAAGCTGATTTGGAACTTGTGGGGAGTGTGAAGAGGTGTCTAGTTCACTTATGAGGGAGGTGCATTTGTGGTTCTTCATCATTGTAAAGGAGTGCAACAACTTGAAGCTTACCAATTTGGAGGGATCATCTTTTGCTATGAAGATTGTGGATTTATGGGTAGATTTTATCTCATGTATATTAAATATGCTCCGTTATCACTTCATGTACTTCATTTTGCAACGTTAATAATATACATGGAGCATGTGACCTTTTTTCTATCTCATGTCTTGTCTTGGGGGCCAGTGAGTGTGCCCTCAACCAAGTCTTTAACAAGGTAAAATTGAATGATTTTGATGGTGAGAAGAAGAGCAGGGAAGATCTGGAGGCTTGGAATGAGGAGCTAGAGGATCTTATCTATCTTCATAAGTTCACTAAGAAGCCAAAGGCAATGGTGGGGATCCTACATCTTCTTTGTATCGCAAAGATATGGTCGAAATCTTATATGTAGACTTGGACATGCCCTAGTTTGGTTCTACGAAGAGAATCTCGGGGGCAAGTAGAAAAACATTACTGTAATCCACATTATCATTGGAGAGGAAGATGAAGTTCTATTATTTCCAATAGCATGAGAAGCATAACTTGTCTATATGGATAAGTATAAAGAGAATTTTTTGTGTCTTTATAAATATGCATCGGAGTTCAACACGTATGCTTTGAAGAGAAAATTCATCAACGTGGAAATCCATTACTAGATGAAGGGATCTAGATGTTTGAACTTCCTATATGTTGTTGCAAAGGCTAAAAATTTCAATTAGAAAAAAAAGTTCAATGTGTAGAAGATGAGTAGATCCAAATTCATCATGATGAGACATAAGAACAAAAGACTTGCTACGAAAAATACGAACAATTCAAAGAAGGACCCATCTTTTTATAAGCAGGGTAAGAATTATGCTTAGGTGAAAACTCAAAAGAAGCACCAACTTATTTAGTGGCAACAAGTCCCTAAATTTATTGAAGCAAAAAGAATCATCTTATATTTTTGTTAGATATTATTGTGTAAATTGAGTGACCTATGGCTTCTTCAAAAGCTTAGAGAGTCTATTTTGACTATAAAAAATTTCATAGGTTCAATCCTTTGCTCAAGAGAGAAATACTAGTTTTGGTGGATTGTGGTAGTTAGTGGTATCAGAACTCACCATTGAGCAGTGAGGACATCGAGAGGAGGCCTTGAAGCTACTTGAGAGCCAAGGATTGAAGCAAAGTGTAACAAGATTTGAAGAAGCATTTGAAGCAAGGGGGAGCTTCTATCATCATCAAAGGTTCAAGACAAGTGGAAGCTCTTGTGGGAAGGTAACATATCATTATTTCTCACATCTATCACGATCTACCACTATATAGTCTCATACACAATGGGGAACTATAATACTCTGATTAAGAAGCTTAAAAAGAGCAATTACCAACCTTGGAAGTTTAGAATCTCTATCTTCTTCATGGGAAAGGGTCTTTAGGGGTCGGTTAGTGGCACTAAGGTGAAATCATAAATAGATCCATATACACCTCCTAAGAATCAAAGGAGAGCCATTAAAGAGCTACATCCAAGAAGGTTTGGGAATGTTTAGAAAGGTTGTATTCTACCTCTACAAATGTATCTCAAGAATGAGCTCAAAAACCTTAGGAATTCATCAAATTAGAGCATTAATGACTTCATACTTAAAGTAAAATCGATCTCTGATGCACTGGGTTCAATAAGATATGTCAGAGATGATGATGACCTAGTTTCCCACACACTTAATGGGCTTAGAGAAGATGATAAATGGAAGTCATTCAAAACCTCTATGTATATAAGGGATTCATTACCTAATTTTGAGTAACTTAATTATCTTACAGTGATCGAGGAGCTCAATCATGGAAGCAACAAATTAAAAGTTAGCCAAGACCAACTTTTCTATGCAAAAAAAGGAGGAAGAGGCAAGGAAAGAGGTGGTTCAAGAGGAAAAGGTAGAAGCAACTACCAACAAGGAAACAAAAGCTAGCAAGGGAGTCAATCAAGCCAAGATGAAGGTCAATCATGAAGAGGAAGACGAAGAGGAAGACGAAGAGGAAGACGAAGAGGAAGAGGAAGAGGAAGAGGAAGAGGAAGAGGTAGAGGAGGAATATATGGAGGTAGAGGCTACTCCAACTCAAATGGATGCTTCAATTGTGGGAAGCATGGACACTATATCAAAGATTGTTGGAAAAAAGGCGAGGAAAATTACAAACGGCAAGGTAACTATGCTAACTCCTCAACCAATTTAGAAAATGAGCTTTTATTATATGTGAATCATAGAGTGAAAGATCGACCACATGATGAGGTGTGGTATATAGATAATGGTTGTTGTAACCACATGCCAAGTAGAGAGGAGTACTTCACCAGTCATCAAGCACCCAAGAAAAGACGCTTTGTGGAGACAGAAGACAACACTGAGCATGAGATACAACAAATGGGAGATGTGAAGCTTGAAAAAAACCACAACACAAGAGGATTCATGAGGTATCTCATGTTCCTAGTATTACAAAAACTTAATCTCTATTGGACAAATGGTTGAAAAGCAATACCAAGTAAATTTCAACCACAAGAATGATTTATTGAAGAGCCACAGAATGGCTATGAGCTGATAGCCAAAGGAAAGAAGGAAGGAAGGATGTTCACTCCTGACATTGGCAAAGGGCAAAGCAACAAGGCAATATTCATCGCCTATGGAGACAAGAAGATTGGAGACATATTTGAGGCATAAAAGGTGCGCTCACATCAGCATTCAAAGGTTGAAAGACATGGAGAAGGGGCAATTGATAAGATGTTTACCACATTTTTAATCAAAATGTTGCATGAGATGTGTGAAGCTTATCAATTGGGCAATTATATTAGGTAGACCTTCAAGAAGAGTTGATATGTAGCACATGGTTTTGTTAGATCTTGTGCACACATACGTGTGGGGGTCAACCAAAGAGCCCTCTCTTACAAGTAATGGGGACTTTGTAACCTTCATTGATGACTAATTAAAAAAATCTACTATGTATAGCAAAAATCAGATGTGTTTTATGTGTTCAAAATATTCAAGGCACATGTTGAGAAGGAGACAGGTTGCTACATCACCTTGAGGATAGATGGAGGGGCACATTAATTGAGATTAATAGTTGAGCTTGAGGGGAAGTGTTAGAAATGTACAAGCTCAAGTGTGTGAACCAAAGCTTAACTCAACTGTCACATCAATTCACTTTTTTGGTAAAGCCTACCACCAACTTTTCACAAGTTCTTTAGCTGAAGATTCCATCTACTTTAATTGAGAAAAGTGGGGGATCTCAGAGGCATGATTTGAATTCACACTCTACACCAACTTTTGGAGCATTATATAAGCAACAACTTGGAAGAAAGTGATGGACATCCTCTTCATTCATTTGTGAACTTTTAGGCTCTCATTGGGAGTGTATACTCCAATTCTAAACTACCCTTAGCTAAGCTAGCCACTTGCTAGCTGAAGTTTTCTTTTAGGATGAGATTTTTTATCATCTATATCTCATTGCATAGTTGTTTCTTTCATGCATAAGATAGATCATCTTGTTGTAAGCTTTCTTTTGACTATAATCTTAATATAAAGTTCTTATTCTCCTTGAGTACATTGATCTTGAAAGATATTTTCTATACCTCTATATATTTCCATATGTATGTGTGTGATGAGGTACACATAGGTAGAAGCTACATGTTTGGGAAATTTTTTATTTGTCTTGTGCAAGTAGGTTGAAATAGGTTCCATCGTAAAAATTGAGTAATCTATGGCATGTAGGAAAGCATAGAAGGTATATGGTTACTAGGCAAAATTTTAGAGGTTTAGAAATTCAAGTTTTGGTGGACTATGGTAGTGAACTGTTTAGTCCTATGAAGGGCCTATTAGACTTCTACTACAATTAGGAGTGGATACACTCCATCAAAAAGTGTCATAATTTTACTTTAATATGCATGGTGAATGGTTCTTTCTCAAGGGCTTCTTTAATTACAATATGGAGTATGATTTCTATGCACAAGTTCAGATTTTTTATGGATTCAGATAGTATGCATTGTTTTCTATTTTTTAAATTAGTGTAAATTTTAGTGACAGCCTTGAATATATAGATATCAAGGCATGTATAGACGATCAAGACTAAACTATATGAGAGGATACATTGAAAACCTTGCATCTATGTTTTTTTATAGATGCTTTTTTTTGGGAATTTTCATGTGATTGCAAGGAAACAATGTGATATAATTATAGGGATGGATTGATTTATTCAAAATTCTACAACAATCGATTGTGAACAAGAAATAGTCATTTTAAGGAAAGATAGTGAATCCATCCACATGCTAGGTGGTGAGCATATTTTTTAGCCTGTTTTTATTTATTATATGTACATTAAAATGATGCGATGGTGATGCACCACACGGGAATCTCCTTCTCGAGAGCTCCATGATGATACTCTCATAGTATAAAGCTTTGCTATAGATGTCGCACTCAGTACTCTGCATGAACATAGAATACACAAAAAACACATAGTACAATTGCCCACCAGTACAAAATCAAACTTAGTATTGTAGTACTGAACAGAAATATACGAATCACAATACCAAAAATTGTCCTTACATTAGACAACCTCGACTTGTCCAACCACCCCAATTCAGGCCATATGGATACCCAAATAGAGACCAAGGAAGGGAATTTCCTAGATATCCTCAATACCAAAACCCACCTCCAAATCAACGTCCTTACGAATACCCAGGATATAATCCACCACAGCTGGTGTTGCGACAACCACCACCTCACCCATAGAATGTAGTTCCAGTGAAATTTGCCCAAGCTGAAGAGAACACAAAGAGAGCCATAGTACCAACTACTTCATTAACTGGCCCGGACAGCCATAATCAACCCTATGATCAGCACTGGGGAGACTACTAAACATACGGAGCTGACTCGATGAACTACGAGTAGGCCTACGAGCAATACCCGTATGGACAACAGGTCTATGACTAATCATACGGATACGGAGCTGAATATGCTACACTAATGTACACGAACCCAAGAGCCCAAGTGCCTTCTAGACATCGAGGACCTTGTTATCATTGTGGAGGAGACCACTTCATTAGGGAATGTACTTTGCCTTACTAGACACCGCATAAGGTTTGGGAAGGATATTGTAGTGAATGTGGAAAGGAGCATTTGTTTAGAGATTGTCCCAAAAACTCTAACAAGACGAACCACAACACTCAACTAAATGTAGTAGAAGTGGTAGAGTCCTCTGGAAGTGACAAAGAATATACAGTACCATTGAAGGCAATTACAAGAGCAAGAGCTAAAGAAGGACTAGAAGGGTTAGATTCAATTACGCATGAAACCAACAAACCAAAAACTCTGGTGCCTCAAATAGTGCTAGATTCGGAAGAATTTGAAGAAAGTTCTAAGGTAAAACAGACTCAAAGATGGAAAGCTCGACGAGAGAAATTTAGGAGGAAGAGGAGAGCAATGAGGAGTCAAATCAATCTCTGAATCCTACAACTAGAAAGGATTTTATTACAGTAGATAAAGCAAAACATAAACAACAAGTTGGGTCGATTTTAGCTGATCCAATACCCGAAGATCTAGCCATGTGGATAAACGCATATCAATCTAGGATCAAATCAGGACCAAATGTGAAACAACACAAAGTGAGCTATCCGAGAGGGGATTCAGAAAAAGAAAAGCTAGAAATTTGCAAAAATTTGATCGAATTAGCTCAAAACACACTGGAAAAACCTATTATACAAAACCTTCTAGAAACAAGAATACCGAATAGAGAATTTCAAGAAGGTTTAGGAGCACATGACCCTTCAGAAGGCAAAAGGATTGTGGAGGAAGCTAAAAGCTTAGCCACAAAAAACCATGAAAGAAGTTCTATGATCCCGAAAGTAGAAGCTAATTGGCTTGAGGATCTATTGGCTAGAGTCTAGGAGAGAGATGGAGGAAAATCGAGGGCATTGATCCTCCTTTTGAAGAGAGGCATAAAGACACTAATGTTGGGAGCATTTCCATCCTAGAACAAAAGGGAAGTCAAGAGAATATTAATTCAAAAGAGACTAGTAAGGAAGAAGATATACCACAAGAATAGTTCGAAGTCCCAAAACATTTAAAAAAAATATGAAGTGGAGGAAAGGAAAATTGCCATCCAAATGCCTAAACGACAAGCACAAGAAGGAATAACATATGATAATAAAGAACAAAATAAAAAAGTCATTGTGACTATAGAAGGAGAAGAGGAAAGATCCACCTACATAGGGAAAGATGTATCAGAAAGTGAAGAACGAGAACTTATAAAGTTGATTCAAAATTATAGGGATGTATTTGCTTGGACATACAAAGATTTAAAAGGAGTGGATCCCTCTATTTGTTCACACCATATTCCCATGACTTCTGACGCTAAACCATTCAAACAACAACCATACACATACAATGATGTATACTCCACCAAAATTAAGGAAGGAATAGACAAATTATTGGAAGCAGGATTCATTTATGAAATTGAACACACGGAATGCGTGTCGCCCTTGGTAGTAGTACCCAAGAAAAATGGCAAACTTAGGATGTGCATCAACCTCAAGAAAGTTAATGAAGCCACCATTCGAGATAGCTACCCTTTGCCCATTACAGACCACCTCTTGGAGAGAGTGGCAAGCAAGGACATTTATAGTTTTCTTGATGGATTCTCTGGTTACAACCAAGTTGCGATTGCTCTAGAGGATCAACACAAAGTTGCATTTGCCACAGAATGGGGAGTATATGCTTTTAGGGTTATGCCATTTGGCCTAACCAATGCGCTGTCATGTCTTTTAGGAATTCCTTAGGAAAAGCATGGAAGTCTACGTAGATTATTTATGCACATATTCCTCACAGAGAGTGAATCACATACCCGAGTTGAGGAGAATTTTTGAAAACTATAGACAATACAGAGTCTGTCTAAACCCACAAAAATATGTCTTCATGGTGAGACAAGGAAATGTCTTAGGGCATATAGTATTTAAGGACGGAATATCTGTAGGTTAAGACAAGATCAAAGTTATTCTAGAACTATCTTGACCGAAAACTACAAAAGTAGTACAAGCATTTATAGGACATTGCGGATACTTTTGTAGATTTATCCACTTGTACGCCATAATTGCCCGACCTCTATACGTCTTACTGACTCAGTTCCATTGGACTAAAGATTATGAGAAAGCATTCAATGAGTTGAATAGTAGACTGAGTTCAACACTTATTCTAAAAGTACCAAATTGGAATAAGCCATTTCATATCCATGTGGATGCTTTCAAATTTGCCATAGGATGCATCGTAGCACAACCTGCAGACGAAGGAAAACTCGATCATCCTATAGCCAGCTTGTTGGGACTCTAAACCTCTGAGTGAAATACCTTCCACACACTTAAGCTTCACTCACTGTTCTTGTACTCACACACCTTCTTGCTCTAAGTCCACAATTATCTCTCAAGTTATAAATTCCCTCCCCTATGCACTAGCTCATATACCTCCCGCTCGCACTCCCTTCTTTCACTGGTTCATACAATTCCTCTCCATGTCATGCACTCTCCTGCATTGTTTTGTTTATTCTCCACACTCCCTCTCTTGCACACACGCTTCCACTCCTTCACGGCTCCCTTTTACTCTCTTCCTTTTAATCTCACTCACCCACAAAACCCCCAATTAGAACCTCAATCCGACACTTACTCTCACACCCTCGGCCACAACTCACTCATGTCCTAACTACTCACACATACATGCCTACACATGCACATATGCACTCTCACGCATGGTTGCACATGTAAACTCACACCTATCCTCGCGCACACACACTTGCACACACATCCACTTCCACATGCCCTTCATACTTCTATGCCCAAACGTACCTTCACCCTTGTTTCCCTTCACACACACACACACACACTTAATCACCCACTTTTTCCTGTTTTCCCCTTTTTCTCTCACTTCTTTTCCCTTTCACTTTCACAAAATCACTCACACCTATCCTCACCATTCTTCCTCGCACTTCACTTGGAGCCACTTCATGGCATACTCCTTAGTAATTCTATGTTGAATGCCAACACGGGACTTAGCTCTTTTTCTCCTACCAACTCTATGTTCAGCTTGTTCAAGCACTACATGGAAGTCCATTCCCTAAATAGGAAGTCTGGCCGAACATGATTCTCTAAGGCAACAATCATCAAGAAAGGCACTCGGAATATCCTGCTATAGTGTTGTTTAATGGACACAGCCCAACGAGATGATGCAAATCAGAAAACCTTTTAATTAAAAATTTGATGGAAAGGAACACCTCCTATCTTGCATATACTCATCTTTCCGAGAAGAAACATGACATTTACAGCTTGCAAAATGATCCACGCTATTTTCAATATGTTACCACAATGTTTTGACAAATACAACACTCTAAACTCACTTCGCTTACACTTTAACTTGGAGAACTTGGCTGTGATGGCTTCTCAGGAGCAGTGGCACATCGATCGTACCACTCTATGGGTAACTCAGAACATGTGTGGTATGTCTCCAGATTGAGCCCCTCCATGTCTTCAGCACATCACGTCGTTGTGTGGGTTTGCTCCCCTCAACTTGACAATCTCACATTCATGAATATGGGCTCCAGGAACCTCCGCAAGTATCTTTATATGTGTAAGCCGCCGGATTGGCAATTGTAAATCTTTTTTCTTTTCATATTCCGCACGAACCGAAAGGTCGTTGCGAAGGATTGTAATTACTTATAAATCAATGAAAGGATGCTTCGGTGACAACCAGAAGAGTCGCCAGACTGTCTGTCTGGGCGATTACGTTCTGTGTAGTCTCCGTGGTGTTGTGTTTGAGAATTCTGAGTAGTACTGTGTTTTTTTTCTTCGTCGTTGTTTGATTTCTTTAACGTGTGGTTAACACTGTTCCCTTAAGTTAAGTATTGTAAGTCTGTGTTACGATAATGTTTATCCTTTCCGTTATGTACTGAGAAAGTCTTAATCTGTGTACGAACCAGAAATCTGTGTGAGAACGAAGCAGAGTAGTGATAGTAATTCGTGTTAACAGAGTTCTTTGAACATTCATGTACTGCCATGTGAAAGAGTTAATTGTGGGAAAATCAAGTATAGGGCCTCTGCTTAGCAGGCCCCTTCCACTCCCAAGGACCCGGAAGAGTTTAAACGCGTCTCTGACGGCAGCACGCATTTAACACTTGGCGCCGTCTGTGGGAATGTGGCACCAGAGTGTTGCAAATTGATTGTGAGAAAGTGGCCATAGATTGTGAATCGATAGTAAGGTGGAGTAGTACGCAAGTGTTGCAAAGGTGATATATGACGGTTACTCGATCCGGCAAGTTGTATCCAAAGTACAGGCGAGACCGACAGCCTTGGGCGGTACCAAATTTGTTAAGGACACCCCAGGAGGAAGAAGCACAGATCGGTTAGGCCCGGTCGTCGAAGAAGCGAAGCACGTTAGTAGTGATTCTGGTAGCATTCTGGTGGAACATACTGCAATTTCGGTAGATTCCAGTGTAATTTCGGCACAGTCTGCAGAAGATACAGTAACTTCGGAGTCTACAAGGACGCAGTGTGTAGTTGACCCGACACCGTCTGAGGATAGAACTGTCTTACCCAGAGAGGTCATTGAAGGTGAAAGAATACCCTAGATTGGGGAAAGTTCCACTAATTCCGGTGACAGTTCGGTCCCAGTTGCAGAGAATTTACAGTTTTCCGGTGACAGTGTGATACTTCCTGGTGATTCTTCATTCCGGATACCACTGTTCGGGGTAAGCTTGCCTACGTTTGATACCACAGAAGAGGATAGGATATTCGAATTGGAAATATGTAAAAGGCTGGAAGCTATTTTCAAGTCGGAAGGTGAGCAGTCTGACCATACAGATTCTGAAGAACAAGAAACACCACCTCAGAACTCAGGGGATAGTAACAGTACCACTATTAGCACCATGAGTGGACAACAACAACAACCGCAACAACAACAACAGCAACAACAACAGCAACAACAACAGCAACAGCAACAACCACTTCCACTTCGGCCGATTCCAACAGGAGTAACTTACACCAAATTTGGTGGATTTCCTCGTGACGATCCTAATGCCCATGTATGCACCTTTGAAATAAGTTATGCAGTACTAAACCATCCACCCGATCCGGCATACAAGGCCATCGTATTCCAGTCGACATTAGTTAATGAAGCAGCAAGATGGCTCACAGAGTATGATTTCAATCATTTCGTTACCTATGAGGCGGTAAGGGATGCGTTTTTACAGAGATTCCGACTGAAGAAGAACCCTGCCAAAATCTTCAATTACTTGCAGAACAATAAACAGAAGCTGCACCAGATTGTGCAGGAATATGCCGCCTTGTTTAGAACTCATTTGAGACAACTACCGCCGGCCCATGCCAATCTGCCGGATGATGTGATAACTCAATGGTTTATTAATTGGTTAACTCCACAACTAAGACAAATTATGATCATTCGTTGTGTAGGAACCATGATACTAGATGCGGTTATTGCAATGGCCTTGCAACTCGAGCATAAGGTTGGAGGTTTTACCAAAGACCTGGAATGGTTCAAAGCCAGTAAAAATGTTGCAGAGGATCCGGCTAGACAGATGTACTACACTAAGTGCAAGAATCTAGGGCATACTAGTGCCACTGTGCCCTTAATCAGCTGTATTGCGCTATTTGCAATACCACCGGACATTCCACCAAAAATTGTGCGTATAACGCCAAAGTGCATGGACCAGCAACTGTAAATGCCATTATACAAGAACCAGGGCAGCCGGCCACCCACTATGTACCACCTCAGATGAGAAATAATCAGCAGCAAGGATACAAAAATTATCGAGGACAGCGGAATACAAACTTCAATGCAAATCGCTGGCAGACAGATATATCATAGGAAGGTACTCCTTTGCCACCACCTCGTTGTCATTTTTGCGGTGAGTTGGGTCATATCCGAAGATTCTGTAAAGATGCAGCTGAATATGATCAAAGAAAGAAAGAGCGTCAGAATCCGATGACCAACATGGTCCATATTTCACCAACACAAGCCGCGGTGATTCAGACAAGATCCGGTAAACAATTGCAACCAGCAGCTGAGGTGTTTGAACCGGGCATCCGTGAACAACAGAGAATGTATAACACAACTAGCCAATGGACCACCAAAGAGCCTACGGTGTTCCCTGCTCCAGTTTCGGTGACACAAGTTCCCCTACTAAAGGAAGGATCGCAGGAACAAGATTGTACACCAGTAATAGGAGAATCATCATCAAAACCAGCGAAAAGTACAATTCAAGCAGATCAGGCATGGGAAATTTTATCTAAGGCGTCCATTACTCTCCCCCTTGGACAGTTACTTGCATTAGTACCAGGAGTTCGGCAGCAATTCTAGCAACAGCTCAGTCCTGGATCTTCCTGCATTCCAACGACGGCAACAATACAACCGGAAGCTGACTCTACGGTGGATCATTCGGTCCCCTTAATTACGGTATGGTACAAAAATCACAAGATTACTCAAGTACTAATTGATGGTGGCTCTGGTGTAAACATAGCCACTACAACGCTTTGTAAGAAGTTTGGGGTGAATGCAAATCGAGCCTGTCTAGTTTTTTGTAAGAATGGCCGACCAATCCCGAGTCCATCCGGTGGGACTCGTACGAAATGTCTCGATCACTTTGTAGGGTACCACATTTAAGATGACTTTTGTAGTCTTAGAACTACTGGAGTCTAGTCTTGACTATAATCTTCTTTTCGGTCGACCCTGGTTAAAATAGGCTAAAGTCATACAGGATTGGTCCGCACAGGAATTGACTTTTAAGGACAACCACCGTAAATATGTTGTCAAACTGGATGCCATTCAGCCTTGCGAACTTCATGCTAGACCATATGTAGCGGAGCCTGTCCACATGTTGGATGGCTTATCTAACGATGAAGAAGAAGCATTTCTGAAAAATAATGAAGATCTAATTTCCTTAGGTACTGTAGATCTGCAATCTATTGCAGACAACTGGAGTCCGGCAGCCTGTACGATTGTGCCTGTGACCGAAGAAGTGCAGACAGACGATACTGTTGCTATGGATGAAGCCGCTCTACAACAACTTTTACAGTCAGCTGACGACCCAAGGAAACCTCGTCAATTCTATGTTCCAGAAGATCAGTTAGTCACCTATAATTTGGGTGATGAAGTTAATCCGCGACCTGTCAAGATAAAGGCAGGATTGGCCGAGGCATTTCAAGCAGATTTGATCCGACTATTGCATGAGTATTCTGATGTTTTTGCATGGGATTACCGTGATATGAAAGGTCTGGATCCTCGCATTTATCAACATCGGGTCGTGCTCAAACCTGAAGCAAAGCCAGTTAAACAATCTAGTTACCAGATGAATCCCAACTATGCAGCACAGGTCAAGGCAGAGCTGGATAGGTTATTAAAGGTCGGATTCATCGTACCAATAGAACACGCTGAATGGATATCACCAATTGTTATTGTTCCTAAAAAAAATAAGCAGCTCCGAATCTGTGTGGATTACCGAAAACTGAATGCGACCACGGTGCCTGATCTGTTTCCTCTTCCATTTCTTGACACAATGCTTGACAGAGTGGCTGGACACGAGATGTACTCCTTTTTGGACGGTTACAGTGGTTATAACCAGGTCAGAATGGCTGAACAAGACATACCGAAAACAACTTTCATTACCAATTGGGGTGTTTTTGCTTGTACAGTCATGTGGTTTGGGTTAAGAAATGCTCCTAACACTTTTCGATGCTGTATGCAAGAAATCTTCTCACCCTATCTCACTTCTTTTATGCAAGTATATCTAGATGACTTCTCTTTATTCGGCCAGATTGTAGCACACATGTATCATTTATGGTGTTGCTTTGAGAAATGTCGTGAATACCGACTCTGCGTGAACCTGACCAAATCCGTCTTTGCGGTTTCTTGTGGTAAGCTCCTTGGCCATATTGTATCTACACAGGGCATACAAGTTGACCCAGACAAAGTTGCAGCCGTGTTAGAAGCACCTGTGCCTACTACGCCGAAAGAAGTGATGCGCTTCCTAGGTCAAGTCAGATGGCATGGTCGACATTTACGGTGGCTCACCCATTTGGCTACCCCACTCAATCAATTAATGACTAGTACTTCACGACAGTTTGACTGGACTCCAGAATGTCAAACTGCATTTGATCGTTTAAAAGGATTATTAATGCGGGTTTCAATTCTACAACCTCCTGATTGGGAACACTCATTTCATGTTTTTGTAGATGCATCGGATATAGCTATTGGAAGTGTTATAATGCAACAAACTGATAAGTGGTTCCGGTCTGTCTATTATGCAAGTCGACGGCTTGCTCCTGCTGGAAAGAATTATTCAGTGACTGAAAGAGAATGTCTTGGTTTGGTGTATTCTGTAAAGAAATTCCGGCATTATTTGCTAGGCCGAAAATTCATCTTTCATGTAGACCATGCTGCGTTGGTGTATCTGGCTCGGTAGCAACATTTAGGTGGTCGTTTGGCGCGTTGGGTTTTATTGTTACAAGAGTTCGATTACGAAGTGATTCATCGACCCGACACTGCACATGCTTTAGCAGATTTTCTCTCTCGGTTGGATTCCGGTGAAGCTCCGATCGGTGTTGATGATACCACTCCAGCAATTTACATTACTGAACCGACTAGTGATGAATCTGCAGAACCTCCTGTAACGCTTACCTACTATGATCAGTTATTAACATTTCTTACTGATGGGTGTCTTCCCCCTCAAACTTCTCCTGCTGTGCATCGGAAAATTGCAGTTTACAGTCGTAGATTCTGGTTGATTGCTCGACAGTTGTATTATATGGATCACACTGGGGTCTTGCTTCGTTGTATTCCTCCCCATGAAGTAAACTCAGTTATCACTCTGGCACATTCAATACCTTCCGGTGGACATTTTGCAGCAGATTTAACGCACCGAAAAATTTTGCAAAGTGGGCTCTGGTGGCCTACTATGTACAAAGATGTGACTCAGTTTGTGCAGCAGTGTGACAATTGTCAGCGATCTGGATAGCCTTTACAACGCCACTTCTTCCCTCTACAATCTGTATTACCTTTAGAACCTTTTCAGAAATGGGGTCTTGATTTTATTGGACCAATCACATCTCCAACAATTCTTAGCAACAATCGCTACATTTTGACATGTACAGATTATGCTACTAGATGGGTAGAAGCTTGGGCTTTACGGTCTGCTACAGCTATTTCAGTAGCAAAATGTCTGATGAAGGATGTATTCCCACGATATGGATTGCCTTTGGAACTTGTGATAGATCAAGGAACGCACTATGCTAACAATTTAATTCGAGTGTTAACACATACTTTTCAAATTCTGCATAAATTCAGTTCTCCTTACTATCCTCGTGCTAATGGCTTAGCTGAAAGTACCAACAAGACCTTGTTGAGTATGCTTCGAAAGCTAACTGTGGAATCACCAGAAAGATGGGATCAGTTACTATCTGCAGTATTATGGACATACCGGACTACCTACAAAGTTGCCACCGGACTGACTCCTTTCAATCTTGCTTATGGATTGAAAGCAATTGCTCCAATGGAAGTTGTAGTGCCCAGTTTACGCATGGCCATAACTCAGAAGTTGATACTCGAAGATTCTTTGCCATTTCGGTTGGACACACTTAGAGAATTGGATGAGCATTGATGGGAAAGTTTTCTGACTCTTCAAGAAGTGCAGTTGCGGCAAGCTCGTACTCATGATCGGTATCTTAAAACTCCAGTTTTTACGGTGGGACAGCTTGTGCTATTTTACAATGCTAAATCAAATCGGTCTGGTAGAAAATTCAAATTACGATGGTTTGGTCCTTACCGGATTAGTGAACAAGTGGGCCTAGCTACTTTTTGGTTGACTACTTTGACCGGAATTCCTCTTCCTAAAGTGATCAATGGTTCAAAGTTGCGGCCGTATCATCAACCACCTGATTCTCACTGACGTGTTCTTCGTTTTTCCGCATGTGATTTACTTTCTTTTGCATGTTAGTTGAATAATAAAACCATAACTCCTCGTTTTGCTACATAACCATAAACTCCTCGTTTTGATACATAACCATGAATAATCGCTGCCTTTTGTTATTGATTTTGCTCATACATGCACACCGTAGTTATGAAGGTTATCATCTCAACATCGCGTGATGATTGACATTTTCGATCGCCTCCCACTGCCAAGTATCTACTTAATCTTTTTCATTTCGCTGTTAATCGCTATTGTGTCTGTGTGTTCTGTGTGCTTTGCGTTTTATGTAATCACTGTGTATTCGTGCTATTCGTGTGCGCATCATGGAAGCTTTAGCAAACTTTGCTACCTTTCGTGACGCACTTCCTCAGGACATAAGTGAATTCTTGCGTGTCCGAGGTTTGTCCAACTTCGCTGAATTGCCCTGGCATTCAATGGAGTGCCATCCATATTATGCTCAAATTATTGCTGCTATTGCCGCCACACCTGCCACAGAGCAGAGTTGGCCTATTATGTGTTTGCCATCTCGTGTTGTAATCACCCTACAGTCATTTGCTGCAGCCTTTCGACTCTCTCTAGAAGGACGAGAGAATGGTCCTAACCTTCCGATCGAAACTATGATGGAATTGTTTCCAAGGCACTCATCGAATGAGTATGCCATACTCTGTCGCCCTGATCCTAAATGGACAGCCCTTCAATTTTTAGTAGCCATACTGAACTTACAGAAACGCACTTATGGGATTTCTCGCCCATTCTACTCGATGATTGACATGGCTGCTAGAGAGCCTGTCAATTTTGCTTATTACTATTTTGGGCGCATTCACCGTGAATGTGTTACGGTCATTAAGCATGTTAACAAAGGAGAGCTTCCGCATTCGCGTTTATCACATATAATTACCTTTTTGTTTCCCGCCATTCAAGCCGCGCAACCCCCACCAAGAGGTCCAATCTTATATCATGAAGAATCTGCCCAGGTGCTCGAAGACGATGAAGAAGATGATGAAGAACTCTTCCAGGTCCTTCGCCGCAAACGCATACGGATAAGTTCTTCTGACAGTCAAGTGCAAGGGTCTGCCGCTGGAAATAAAACAGACAAAAATGAAGAAGAGATTTTCCACGACACTGCCACCTCAATTCACCATGATTCGTCTGCTCAGTCTTCTCCAAACCAGCAACAAGATCAAAGTGTTACTGCCGATTCTGAAGACAGATCTTCTAAGGAAGAATCTCAACAGCAGTCCAAACAAGATGTGTAAGAAGATACGCAGGTTATTGTTGCAGAAGTTTTGGCAGAATTAATTGCGGCAGTAGATTCTGCAGTTGCCAAATCTCAAGTGACTACGCAGCAACTTACCGAAAAATTGTTGGTGGCCAACAATCTGCAAACCACTCCTCCACCCATACCTCCAATAAACCCATTGTCCCCATTCCGCCTATTGTCCCTGAAGCACCGGGTTCCTCATACTCTTCACCTAACTATTCTCCACCCACTTCCCATCAACTCTTGATAGCTTCTTCATCTCAACCACGTCCTCCTCTTCTGTTTCCTTCGATACCTAGAGTTAGCATCTATGGGTCATATGTTGATCCAACTATCGCAGCAACTACCAATACAGATGAAAGAGGTTACTGATAATCTCAGAGAAGAATTCCAGCATAAGGTCGATGTCCTGGAAGCAGATATTATTCCATTGCAAGAAGAAGCAAATTCCGTAAAAGCAGAAAACCATGCTTTACATGTACAGCTTCAACAGCTACAGGCTCGCCTTGTTGAACAGGAAACAATGATCAGTCAAAGAGATGCTGCATTGGCTGAAGTAAGAGCCAAAGATGATTTATTATGTGCTGCTGATGCAGAGATCATCCAATTGAAACAGTTACTCCAGGATAAGGAAGATGCCCGTATAGCACTGGGAAACTTGTTAGAAGAAACTAGAGAACAGTTAGATGAAGTCGTTCAATGAGGACAGGAGATGGCGGATTTAGCTAAGCGGACTAATGAAGAACTCTAGAGAACAAATTCTCATTTGTCTGAATCAAATTCTGCTCTTAAAACGCAGATGACTTTGGTCGCTCAATTGTAGAAGGAGATAGCAGGGATAAGAAAAGAAAGAGATGCATATTATCGGACCATTCAATATCAGGCTCAGGAATTGGAGAGAAGAGAGAACCAATTGGGTGCTCAAGCAGAAAGATTATCTCGAATTGATTTGGGGTTATAGTGTGTGGATGTTTACAAGGTTTAGGTGTGGGTGAATTATTACAAGGGTGTAGATTAGTTGGGGTGGGAGTAATGTTAGATAAGGTGGTCGGCGAAGACATCTGGATACATTTCGGTATCCATTTCCTAAGAGTTTTTGATCGGATGACATGTTTTTGCTGAGGGACAAAAGGTGAAATCGGATGTGGTGGTATTGAAGGGTGAAGAGATTTCTGCGGGGTGTATAACACATGGCTTGAGTGTTGAACTATAATACATGGTTTGGGTACCCAAATCTGCGTGGGTGTGGGTCTATTCTTGAGGTACTTCTTGGCGATCCAAATTTGTCGAATGTTCGGACTCATAGAGGATTGTTGAGAACACTTTGGATACTGTCTCTGATTCTTCTGAAACTTTGTTCTGTCCTTGTCTTCCTCGTTGTGCGTTGTCTGGTAGGGTCGTTGGTCTGGGTTCCTTCGTCGTGGTTGGCTCTTTTGTGGTTGAGGTTGAGCGGTCACATGGACGCTCTGCTTTGGAAGAGAAGGGAGGTCCAACACTTGCGTGACCTGCCCATTAGGAAGTGTTCCGTTTTGTACCTTTAATCTAGGCCAGTCCGCAGTAAGTGTGGAAGGGTGAGCACCGCAGGGTATAGTGCCCATTTGGCCGGTGATGAAGTCCACCTGACTGCTAATCGTGCCCATATGTCCGCTGATGGTACCCATCTGGCCGTTAATCTTGCCCATCTGTCCACTACTGGAAGACCAGGGGAAAATCTCTTGACAACCTTTTAGTTGGCAACTATCCATCGGCAAGCTCTCATGGGTTGACTTTGGAAGGAGCGCGCTTAGCCAAGGGATTTGACCAAACATCTTCCGGTCCTCCGTCGCAGGCGTTTCATACGGTCACGAGTCATGTTCCTCAGGCCGAGGGTGGTTAGGGAAGTCAAGCGGTATCACTCGCTTCTGATCTAAGGTTCCAATCTGCAAGGAGCCTTGTCTAAGATTTAGGTCCACTGAGTGATCGTATAGCCAATCTTGGCCAAGGATTAGGGGTTCTATCAGGTCCTCATCATGGCACACTAGTAGCTTCGCTGTCATGGTCACATCATGTATGAGTATAGGAAGGTCCACCTCGCCCATGCAAGGGGTTTCCATGCCTCCTAGCCCTATGAGGTATGCCTCCTAGCCCTATGAGGTATGCCTCAATTGGCCGCATTTCTATTCCTGAGTCCTTATAGTGGGACCATCTAATCGCACTAGTCGCAGCACCTGAGTCAATTAAAGCCCTGAGCTCTTGGCAAGGGTTTCCGTGCTCTAGCCTGATTGTAATGAATGGTCTCCTATCCACTATACTAGGATGAGTTCTTGACTTTACTTCACACATGGCCATGGGGTATCTGGGTGTTGTTTCCAGATGGTTATAATGTTCTCTCCCTAGTCCTTGTCTTCTTAACTTCATGCGTTTAATGCATTCTATAGCTTGTGCCTGAGCTTCAGCACGTATTCTATTCTCTTCCACCTTACGCTTCTTTGCCAACGTGAGTCATCTAAGCATATCCTCAGTAAGAGGTTCCTGATATAACTTGACTCTACAGCCACTAATGTAATTGGGCATTATGTTTCCTTCTAAGGTGGCTAATTGGACTTCTCCACTTGTCGAGAGTCTGTTAATGATCATGGGTCCATGACCTCGCTTTTCTAATTTCCGTGCAAGTTGTTTCAGCGTATATACTAGGACTAAATCTCCTTATTTTAAGCCTTTATCCTTCACATGTGCATCAAAATATGCTTTCTGTCGCTTCTTTGCTTCGTATATTCCTGCTGCTGCTTTCAGCCTGGTTTCCCCTAATCGTTCCAAGTCCATTATTCTTACTGATAATTCATGGCCGGTCCACTGATGTTCTTGTGCAACCTTAAGGGTCGGTATCAAGAAGTCCAAAGGAAGCACAACATTCTGACCAAAAACCATCTGAAAGGGAGTTGCATTGAGTACGGTCTTGTAGGCCACTCGATATGCGCAAACAGCATGGTGTAACTGTTTGTCCCAATCTGAACGTTTGTTGTTCACGAGTTTCGTCAGTATGTTACAAAGGATCTTGTTAGTGCTTTCAGCCTGACAATTGGCCTGAGGATGATATGGTGCGGATTTCTTGTGAATCACCATAAAATCTTGTAACAAATATTCAATGACTTGGTTTAGAAAGTGAGTTCCTCGATCGCTCACTAACTCTATAGGCAATCCATATCTTGTAAAGACATTTTCAAATAAGAATTTTGCAGTCATGTGTGCATCATTCTTTTTTGTGGCTTTTGCCTCTACCCATTTGGTAAGATAATCTGTCGCAACAATAATGTATTCAGCCTGTGTACCTTTTGCAGGGGGGGTTAATGGGTCCTACAAAGTCTATACCCCACTTAGAAAATGCACGTCCTCCCATCATGGGTTTCAATGGCATTTCATCTCTACGAGTAAGAAATTGAGTTCTTTGGCACACATTGCATCTCTTTACATAGGTATGAGCATCCATGTGAAGAGTGGGCCACCATAATCTTGCAAAGAGGATGGCTTTGATTATCCTATCGGGTCCAAAATGACCTCCTACAACACCTTGGTGTGCAGTCTCTAGTACACTCAGATAATCGTTTTCATGAACACATTGTCGTAGGTATCCATCTCGTCCTCGTTTGTATAGATTATCGCCAATAAGTGAATAGTCTTGAGCTTCCTGCTCTATTTGTCGTGCTAAGGTCATTCCTTGAGGGAATGTTTTCATCCTCAAGTATGTCACTAAAGTTTCACTCCAATCTGGTGTGAGAGACACATGATATAATGTAGCATGTTCTACTGGTGGTCTTTCACAACAAACATGGCATTCTTTACATAACTTGTAGGCATCTGCTTCCATAGAAGGCCAGTATACTCCTAGTCTATGCAGAGTCTGCAATGTACGATGTTTCGAATGATGTTGCTTTAGTGCACCTACATGTGCTAATTGCAACCAATTTGCATGTTATGATTCATCACACAACAAACAAGAATCTTTTGATTATCCTGTTTATATATACTTCCTGCTATGATTTGATATCTCTGAGATTTGGTAATCTCTCCTTCCTTGATTCTTATCCTAGGATTCTTGGGTCCATAGGTGAGAATAGGGACTATCGGCTTAGCCCATTCTGGGGCTATCTCAAGATTAAACAAATATGCATCTGGTAATTCATTTGCTACTCCTTGAGGAGCTTCTCCTGAGGTGAGTCTCGAGAGGTGTTCAGCTCTAAGATGTGTCTTTCCTTTCCTGACTACTACTTCGAAATCATACTCCATGAGCAATAGAAACCAACGTATTAATCGTCCCGTGTTACATGGCTTATTGAAATATAATAACGCTTGATGATTCTTGAACTTATTTGCCAATAGGTAATGCCTGAATTTCTTTACTGCGTAGATCATTCCTAATCCTTCTCTTTCCGTAGTGGTGTAATTTCTTTCTGCTGCATTCAACTGTCTGCTCGCGTAAGCTATGGGGAGATCTATGTTTCCTTCATTCGTGGGTTGTGCTAACACACATCCTATGGCATAGTTGGATGCATCCACATGTACATGGAATGGCTTACTCCAATCCGGGGTTGTCAAAATAGGTGCTGAGCACAAACGTCTTTTAAGTTCATTGAATGAATTCTCACACTCATATGTCCATTCAAACTTGGTTAAAAGAGAGTAACTTGGTTAAAAGAGAGTACAGAGGCTTGGCTATGATTGCATACATGTGTATGAATCTCCTATAAAAACCACAATGTCCCATAAATGCTTGTACTTCTTTTACGTTAGTTGGCCTAGGTAGATCTGCAATTACTTTTACTTTTTCTTCATCTGTCGAAATTCCATTCTTTGACACAATGTGTCCTAGAATTTTGCCTTGTCTGACCATAAAAACGCACTTTTCTGGGTTCAAACAAACCTGATATTCTCGACATTTGTCAAATACTTGTCTTAACTCTGGGATATGTGTTTGTCTGACATTTGAATGCGCACATAGGTCATCGACATAGACTTCCAAATTCTTGCGTAAGAATTCCTTAAAAACATGACACATGAGTCGCTGGAAAGTGGCGGGTGCATTTGTTAAGCCAAATGGCATCACACGAAATGCAAATATGCCCCATTCTGTGGCAAAAGCCGTCTTGTGTTGATCTTCTGGAGCAATGGCTACTTGATTATAGTCTGAGAATCCATCAAGAAAGCTGTAAACTTCCTTGCCGGCAACTCTTTCCAATAAGTGTTCCGTGATAGGAAGAGGATAACTATCTCTAATCGTGGCGGCATTAACTTTTTTAAGGTTAATACACACACACAATTTTCCATTCTTCTTGGGCACTACCACAATGGGGGATACCCATTCGGTATGCTCGATTTCGTAAATGAATCCTGCTTCTATCAAACGATTGATTTCCTCTTTAATCTTTGCAGCGTAATTATCATTGTACGTGTATGGTTTCTGTTTCGTAGGTTTTGCATCTGGAGTCATAGGGATTCTATGAGAACATATATCCGGGTCTACTCCTTTCAGATCTTTGTAACTCCATGCAAACACATCTCTATATTCACGTAATAGGGCCACAATTCTTCTTCTTCTTCAGTTGTCAAATCATGCCCTATGTAGGTACATTTTTCTTCTTCTCCTTCTATGGCAACTATTATTTTTTTGGTTGTCTCTCGATTATCATATACTTCTCCAACTTCAACTTTTTTGTTAGGCATTCGTACCATGATTCGTCTATCTTCTATTTCATATTTCTTGAAGTTCTCGGGAACCTCAAACAAAGATAATTCTTCTTCTGACATGGTTTCTTTCTTCTTTCTTTTCTTACCTTCACTCTTAGGAGTCACTTCTGTGGCTAATCTCACATCATTCGTTAGTTCTTCGTGTTTCTGAGGGTGAGTCTCTACTTCGTAGAAATATTCTTCTTCTGATGCAAAGGGTGGGTCCATAATAATTGACTCTAAATCAAAATCACTCGCATCCTCGAATGCATCAGTGCTAGGCTCACATTCTTCGATAATTGAATCACACATGATTGGCTCTATCGTGAAGACTGAAATGTCATAGCCATCCTCGTCATAGTGGGGTGTCCATTGTTCTTCATTGATGGCTACATCCATGGTTGCTAGGATTTTTGCCCAACCATGAGGCTCGAATTCTTCGTCTGGAAACACTACAAGTGCGTACGCTGGGTCTTGAAGAGTTCTTGGATGTTGTTCTGCACCTAAGGTCCTGGCTTCTAATCTTTCTTCCTCTTGTTTTGCTACTTTGCACATCCATAAATGAGTGTCCTCGTGCAACCATGAGGGGTCTGATTCTAAGGAGTGCACATATTCCATTTCTACCTGTGTCTTATGGATGATATTCCATTGTAACGGGGGTACATCTCTATGTGAATAGTCTTTAAGATTCACTTTAGCAGTCACTCCTAAATGTTGCAAGTACAAAGAATTTGTTCCCCAATCTTGTACAATTTGCAACTGACACATGAATGGTCATCCTAAAATCATCTCGTATGCATGATTCTTCGCAAAGTCACAAATGGCAAAAGTATGCTCAAACTCCACACCACACGTGGTGAGAGATATGCCTTCTAGTAAGCCTAATGGTTTTTCTATATGTCCATCAGCCATTTGCAGTTTCATCCTGGTAGGTCTTAATGCTGGCTTACCCCAACGTTTCCATAAAGCGGTGGTAGCGATAGCTACTCTGGCTCCTGAATCTAAGATGGCTTTCGTGGTGTAGCCCTGATGGGTTATTGGAAGATAAGTGTTACCTTCCTCTCCTTCACTTACATCTCCGATCTTTTCTATGGGTATCTCTGGTACCTTCTTTTGTGATCCTATTTGTGAGGGAGTAGTAGCAAGCTCTGGGAATTGATTTGCTACATGTTTCCACAATTCTGGCTTAACCTTCAACAACTCCTCTAGCATGAGATTACATTGGACTTTGGTATTCTTAATCACTTCCGTGTTTCTAGGTATCACTGATTCTTCATTCCTCACTATTATCGTGGGTGCTCTCCTACTAATAGACTTAGCTTCCCAAGGTCCTGTGAACTGAGGTAATTCTTGTAAAGAATTGGATTCAAAGCCTGTATGTTCACTCAGTTGTTCTTCCTCTACATCATCGTAAATAGAGGGAATGTCTTGGGGAAATTGCTCTTACAAGTCGTTTATTTCCTGAATAGGAGGATGAGTTCCTTGTTCTTTTCTCCATTTCTCTTCTTGTATCTCTCTCAAAAAAATTCATGTGAATACCTATGTATGGAAGACAGGTTGTCTTGACTCTTTGTATTGGGTACTTGAGACAGAGATGGTGCATGCCTTTCCTGTGTCTCTGAGGCAATAGGGTTCCTATGTTGATTCTTTTTCTCTTTGCTCTCAATCAAGTATTCTAGCCTCTCCATCAATCCTTGAAAGTGTAATTCAGGTTTTGCCATGTTATTCCAATTTAGATATCTGTAGGCTTCAAACAAAGCTTGTGCTAACTCTACCATCTTCATGCACAGTTTAGTCCTCTCAATTTCTAAGTCTACTCGAGGGTAGTTTTTGCTCATTTCAGCTACTTGGGGTCCTTCTTTTATTCTAGCTTGATACGCGCGAAACATCATGTCTAGGTTTTCCGGTATGGGTTCCGCTAAAACTGATCCTGATTTTTGAGCTAGATTCTCTTGATTCAATTCTTGTGAAGTCAACTCTAGGATTTTGGCTCTAGATTCCTTGAGACTTCCTTCCAATTTTGTTATTCGCTTACTCCACTTTCTCTTAATTCTTTCTCTAGAATTTTTCCAAGAGTTTGTCTTCTTACTGCTGGATTCTCCAACTTCACTAGTTCCTGTCACTTTCTCATGATTAAGCTGTTGGTTTTGTAAGAGCGCCTGGGCTCTGGTTATAGCTTGGATAGGCACGTAGGTAGGGTTGGATCCATCTGTGTTGTTTACAATACCTATCACGTTGATGGGTGTCACGTTTGAAGCATTCACAGGGTTCTTAGGAAAATCTTTGATTATGTGCTCTTTACCACAATCGGCACAAAAGCCTTGTATGTTGTAATATTGTGACTGTCCCGATATTGGAGGATGTGGACAATCCTTTATGAAATGATCTCTTTGGCACCTAAAGCATGGTCCTCTAGGGCCCTGTGGTCTTTGTTGTCTTAGTTGGGGCCGCGGATTAGGGTTTGTGTACATCACGTTAGCGTAGTCGGGCTCCCAACTAGGTTCCACTGGTGGACTATCGTAATGATATGTTTCCACGTGTTCTGGTGACTCCGTGTAGTACGCGGGTGGACTATCTACATGGGTGGAATAAAAACTGTTTGAGTTCGGGTCACTTTCTGTGATCAGGGGGGAAGAAGGCACTAAAGCCCTACTTAGGTTTTCTTCTGCAGCAGCATATTTAACTGGGATGACATTAGCTGGTGGGGGTGGCTGTTGAGCTAAAACAGGTTGAGGTCTCTGTTGAGCCTGGTAAGGGTAATTCTGTGGAGGCCTATAGTAATGAGGTTGAGCATTATATTGGCCTTGATATCTACCTGGCTGCTGGTATGCTTGCGGGTAGTTCTGTCTTACTGCTTGTTTGTTGTATGGGCAGTCTTGAGCCGTATGATTCGTGTATCTTCTCTCAATAGTACAGTATTGGCCACTAGGGTTGGCTTGCGGTTGTGGTGCATTGGGACACACATTTGCCATATGATCACCACCACAGGTGTAACAACGCTTGCTTGTTCTTACCCTAGGCATGTGTTTACTAGAAACTCCTAGTTTCTAGGCAACTTTTTCTGCTAGGTCTTCTATTGAGCTAGACAATTTTGTAGATGCTAGAGATGAACAATCTGAGTCCTTGTAGACCTTAGAAAGTTCCAACTCGTCTCCTAAGTTGTCTTCAATGTCTATGCAAATTCTTACACACTGCTCTAGCGTCCTGGGTTCCTTCAAGTACACATAGGAGCGTAGTTTAAAGCTCAACAGGCCATCTAGAAATAGTGATACTTGCTTGGCCTGTGAGGGTAACTCTTGCATCGGACATCTTTCCACATATTGTCTAAATCTACGTCCTGCAAGTCTAACTGTTTCTTGAGGGGTCTGTTTGAAACTATGAATCAATGAAGACGTGTCATGTCTGATCCCACTTTAGAGAATTCAGTGATGAATGACTCTAAGAAGTGATGGATATCTCTGAATTGCCTCTGTTGCAATGATTGGAACCAAGTTAAAGCGGTATTCTTTAACGTTAGTCCAAAAGCATTATATTGCGTGAACATGTCTTCAACTTGCTCCGCTCTGAGCACTTGCTTGAACTCCGCAACATGATCGTAGGGATCTCCTGTCCCGTCAAAGTAATTTTTCATGGACTTTACTAACTGAGTGGGTCTTAATATTCTTGCGTGTTCACGTGGTCTAGGTAGAGGAAAATTATCTCTACCACCTGGTATTCCATGATCTCTTTGTCTATCCGCTCTATTAGTGTCGTGGTTGTTCTATCTCTCCCTGAGGGATGATTGAAGCTTACTTTAGGCCTTTCTTTATTTTTCTCTCTTTGATTACCATGGGCTGAGGATGTTCCTACCCCTTGGTGGCTTGTATTCATGTTTGTTCTAGATGGGGGGAATACTAGCTCACCTCTCCATGTGTAGGTATTTCTTGCGTGATCTGGCACTACAAATACTCTCTCTAAATTTTCATCCATGTATACCACCTTTCCAAGTGTATCTGGGTCCTTGAACTCATATATTGTGATGATGCCTACCTCACTAGGCTGTTCCATTCTATACCTCCAAAATGCTTCATCAGTCTCTTTATTTACAAACAACTCTATGCTTCTGTTATCCTGAGGGATCCACTCGGGAATTAGTACTCGTGTCAGCACCGATTTCCCTCTTGGTGTTCTAGGTTCTTCTAATGGCTCTTTTCCTTGTGCTCTTGCTTCCGTTTCTAACTGAATTACACCAAACTCGTTAGTATTGTTTGGCTGACTACTTATGATGTACATTGTTCCTTCCTTGTCTATGTACGCATTTCTTTCGAATTTCACCACTGGATGTTCCAATCCAATGGGTTGATCGGGATTGTGCATTTGCACGACTTGTCTTCTCAAACCATCCTCATAGATGCGAGCACCTAATCGGTTGGTTCGGAGAAATTCTAGTTGGGTCCTATAGGGTCCTTCAGGTCTTTCTAAATATGCTACGTTTGACCCTCCTTCTGGCCTTTCCGTGCTAAATGCCATCTTGGATTCACTAGTATCTGAACTCAACTCATAAGGATAACTACTATTCAATTGTTGTGCCCATGATCGTGCAGTGGTTCCTACGCTTGCTTTCGATGATCTAAGGCTTCGTCGGTCTGGCTTACCTATGTGTTTGCCTGATCTAAGGTTCATTAATTTACTTAACTACTCTTCTGATCGTCAGTGATCCTTTGTTTTTAATTGCTTGGTTCTTCTTAAATGTCTTTAAGTTCTTGTCTTGTCTCAATGAATGCGTCAGGAATTCGACTTTCTGTGGTACTTTTGAGTTCTCGTTCCGTCAGACTTAGGTTCTTTCCTTTAGGTTTTCGTGTCACACACCTTTATCTTTAGTCTTGGACTTGAAAGAATTAAATATCTTGAACTTGAGGCATTCCTATCGTCGTTAATCCACAACTACCGTTTAGCCTAAGCTAAGAATTGACTGAGGGGGTTGAGTAATCTTCCAACCTCGAGTCAGCTTTTCTGGTTGCTCTGATGCCCAAGAAGCCGCGCTTCCCAAGCCCTGCGTTCTTCACTGCCTTGCTTTGGTTGCTCTTGATTGCCCTCGGTAGACCTGGAAAATCCAATATTAGACCAATTTCACAATGGATGATCAAGCACT
The DNA here is from genome assembly GCA_020310875.1 of Ceratopteris richardii. Taxonomy (NCBI): domain Eukaryota; kingdom Viridiplantae; phylum Streptophyta; class Polypodiopsida; order Polypodiales; family Pteridaceae; genus Ceratopteris; species Ceratopteris richardii. Next base: position 31,537,806 of record CM035420.1, on the reverse strand, counting down.
TGAGTATATACACCTTCAAAGTCCCTTGTTTTCCTTTGCCCAATTTTTAATGATTGCCCCCTGGCTTCCTAGTCCCAAAGATGGTCAACCTCAAATTAGCTTATCTAAAAATCAATGTATCCTTTATAAAAAAACAGTTGAGGTCACGTAGTACTCGTAGAGAGCTTTCTAATGAGCTATAAAGCTCAAAAAACGGACTTCGGATGAAAAAGATATGAGCGTTCAGGTCCTCGGGGGTAAAAACTGACAATTAGGTTTTTCTTTCCTTATGAGCTAAGGGGTCTCCTATGAGTTTAATCACCCAAAAATTTCCCAAAAATAGCCCCAAAATTGGCCAAAAAATCAAACCCTAAAATTGGCGTTTGGGGTGGACAATCGCGATGGTCTGAGATGATCGCGATGGTCTGGGACCGTCACGATGGTCCAGGCGAACCGTCGTGATGGCGTGAAGTGCGAGTTGTCGCGATGGTCTGAAACGAACGATCGCGATGGTCCAAAATCGAACCGTCGCGATGGTCTGAATGTGAATGATCGCGATGGCGTGAAGATGAACCGTTGCGATGGCTCAATCGGCGAACAATCGCGATGGCGTCAGCCAACGGTCAACGTGAACAATCAGGATGGTCCGAAGTGAACCGTCGCGATGGTCACAAATGCGATGGCGTGAGCCAATCGCGATGGTCTGGGCGCGATGGCGTGAGCCAATCGCGATGGTCCAAATTTTGAAGTGTCGCGATGGTCTGAGGGTATCATCACGATGGTCTAGCTTGCCACGTGGTAGCGTCGGCGCGATGGCGTGAGCCAATCGCGATGGCGTGGGGTCGACGGGATCGTCGCGATGGTCAGTGAACCGTCGCGATGGTCCAAGTGAACCGTCGTGATGGTGTGAGACCGTCGCGATGGTCCGGCCAAGCCGTCGCGATGGCGTGAGCCAATCGCGATGGTGTGACACAATCGCGATGGTCTGAGCCAATCGCGATGGTCCACCAAAGTGCAAATTTTGCAAATGCAAGTGTGGATTCGTGTATGCGCCTATGTCGCCTTCCTCGTGGTGAACTCGCCTACCTCAAATTCCGAGCTTGGCAGACCATCGCGATGGTCTGACATAGTCGGCAATTTTTGACAGAAAGTACATTTTTTACCTTTTGGAAGCTTTCCTGATGCACTGGAGCTCTGTACCTGCAAGAAAACTCAAAAACACACAAGTACACACAAGCACAAAAGCTCTCTCTCACTCTCTTGCATGCACAAATGAGGGGAAATGAGGAGAATGGGTGGATATGGTGAATTTTCTGATTTTTTTGGAGTGGAAGATGATGATGCGGTGATGAAGGGGAAGTGTAGGGGAGATGAAAAACACTAAAAACTAAGTAAAAACAACAACAACAACTAAAAATTTTACCTTCCAATGCCACTTCTTGCTATACTCTTACCATCACACATTCGTCCTAGACTCGATCCCCGGCAACGGCGCCAAATTTGGTGTTGCTCTAGCACAATGGTAAGTACCACGTTAAGAAGCTCCACCTCCTTAATTGTCAATCCACGGAAGAGATAGGAGTGATATGAAGATCGTGAATGTGAGATGAAGTGAGAGTGAAGGTGAGAAGCATAGAAATGCACACACACATACACACACACAACGAAGAGACAAGCAAGACACAATGGAAGGTGAGAATTCAACTCTATTGCTCAAGAACACTCTTACAAGCTCAAAATAACTCTAAGCTCACACTGACCAACCTCAAAAATGAGCTCTCTAGCTTTTTTTATAGTTTCTAGACTAGTTTTGACCAGTTTCACATCTAGTGTCCGGCGTAGTTAAAAAATAGGTCCTAATTGCTATTTGGAAGGGTAAACGGTGTCTAAAAATAACCAAAATTGGTATGCGCATTCTACCTAAGCTCCTCAAGCTTGAGGACTCCTCGGCTTGCACAAAATGGAGCTATGGATTACAAAATGGGGTTTTCTATGTTACATATGTTACAATAGTGATGAAAATCACTATTGAATGTTTTGAAAAGTATTTATCAAACATAATTCTTTGAAAAATTGATTCGACTGACTCCCTGATCCGTCTTTACATGCTTCCGCGTCTTCTATGCCTCTGGCTGCTTCCAACAGCACAGCATCCATACAGTACAGACTTTTGCTTTTTATATCACCTTTGATGAGCCAAGTGGATTTGGTCGATAATCCAATGTGGCATGTTGATGGTCAAATCAAAGGTGTCGGCCAAGTAGAGACTGAACCATATCTTTTTGGGCGGCATTGTGAACCCCTCCTGAGCGGGGAATGCGAAATGCTGCATGCACATCCGAAGAGGAACGGCAATAGTCGGTGTCATTGCCACCATGTCCTTTAGTTTTGTCAGATTCCTATTCTTCATATTGTCGGGGACCATAGTCTCTTTCTCAGTGGGAATATGCATGCCTTTCATGTCGAGAGCTTCCCTCACCAGATTGTTTGTCAATCTGAATCGCTTCAGCTCATTGCCCCTTGTGAGAGATGGAAGGACAAAGGTGCTATATGCTTTTTTCTCTTTGCTCGGAGTGAGGGTGCTAATCAAATACGAGCATCTTAAAAAGTCGGGCTTTGGCAGTTGGGCTTTGAAGTAATCGTATAGTCCCGCTTTCTTCCATATCGGTTTCAGCCCTTCATTATTTTGAAGTTTCTCAAATTCCCTGGTGAAAAAATGATATCTGCCCAAGCGCCCCTTGAACTCTATCTCGGCCTCCCACATGTAAGTTCCTTCTCCCAGAGGTCCTGCCACATCACTGAACCAATGTGAGTTTTTGCTGACCGGCATTGTGTGCCCCTGTGGAGGATTCTGAATCGGTATGGCATGTAATGCCCTCAATGCCACTGGGTGCTCCTTCAATTCCTCCTCAATGGGAAGACTTTCAATATCCACGATTTGCGGGCTGGTGCCTGCCTGAGAGCTAGTTCCTGCCTCGGCCATATTGGGAAAACTGGTCACCGGTTCTGTGAGAATATACAAATGAACGTTAACATTGCAAACGGACACTATGCGTTCATGTGTCCCCGTTACAACATTAACATGCTTTTCGTGAGAGGTTAGGAGGTCAATAAGTGCTCGGTGATCATGGGTGTAGTTAGTGAATGGATAGTCATAAGAGCTAAATGTAAAAATGCGGTGTATGAGTGATGTAGTTAGTAAGTGGATATGAATTCACAAAGGAGGGTCAGGGGGGTTTATTACACATTTTAGGCCACCAAACACAGTGGATGGTTTTCGGTGTATGTTTGGTAGAGACTCTTGCGGGCCTGGTGAGAGTATCTGCTTGGAAATGAGGCTTTTTAGGGACCCATTTACAAGTGATCCTACTCGTGCGCATGGGTGAATATGTGTTCATGCGTGGTGTATAAGAATGGGTATCAGATGCTAGAGGGAGTGGACCATGTTGTACGGGGTGTGGTCTCTGGGTAGCTATTTGAGCCCGCAAGCAAGCCTTAGGTACCCAAATTTGTCTTGATTGTGGGCTAGCCTTCATCGACTTCTTGGGTACCCAAATAGGCTTAGCTTTCACAGAAGAATTTCTGAAAGACTTCTTATTAGTGTTGTGTTGTTGATTACTAATAAGAAGCTTTGCCCGTGTGGCTGGCTTGATCGCAACTGTGTGTTCACCTTTCTGCACCCATACTTGTTTCAAGGGCTGAGACCTCCTACTTCGCACGTTCTTTTGGCCTCCAGCATAGGTAGTGCACTGGCGCTGCTCCTTTTGTATTTGATCTGTCTTTGGTTGTTGCATCCCTCTGGCCTTTGGAAAAGAAGGGAGTCCCGTTGCATCCTTGACTTCTTTATTGAGATCATCAGTCCTCTGCAACACATAGTTTTGGACAAGAACAACATGGTCATCTTCATGTGTACTCCTGGAAGGACCAGGACTGTGTGCCTTTCCTAGTTCCTTGAGTGCTCCATTGTCTAATTCAACTGTAATTTGACTTTGATTTACCCACACCTGAAGAAGTCCACTTCTTAGGTTTAGGTTGACTGCATGATCATAGATCCAGTCTTGACCCAAGACAAGAGGCTTAGTGAGATCCTCGTCTTGACACACTAGTACTTTAACTGTCATTAAAACGTCCTGAATGCAGAGGGGAAGCTCCACCTCGCCCATGCAAGGGGTTTGCACACCTCCCAATCCTATGAGATAAGCTTCTATAGGATTGACTTTTTAATTCAGTTCTTGACAGTAAGAGAGTCTCACTGCACTAGTGGCTGCAGCTGAGTCAATCAATGCTCGCACGGTTCTTGCACTAGTTTCTTGTCCTATCTCTAAGGTCACAAAAGGGCGTCTATCAATTATTCTACGCGAACTTATTCCTGAGACTTCACACATTGCCATATGATATCTTGGGTCCGCATAGTCCTCTACCCTGGGTTGATCCCTGCCTTGTCTTCTCAACTTCATCCTTCTGATGTGTTCTAAAGCTTCTGCTTGAGCTTCTTATCGAGTACGCTTTTCTTCCTCCTTACGTTTCTTGGCAGTGTTGAGTCGATTTAGCATCTCTTCAGTCAGAGGTTCCTGATATAACTTGACTCTGCACCCGCTTATGTAGCTGGGAAGAATATTGCCTTCTAACGTGGCTAGTTGCACTGCTCCACTTGTGGAGATCCTGTTTATGATCATAGGTCCGTAGCCTCTCTTTTCTAGCTTCCTTGCATGTTGTTTCAATGTGTAGACTAAAACTAGATCTCCTGCTTTCAAGCCCTTATCCTTCACATGGGCATCAAAGTACGCCTTCTGTCTTTTCTTAGCTGCATATATTCCTGCTACCGCTCTTAGCCTTGTTTCACCTAATCGTTCCAGATCAAGAATCCTCGAAGAGAGTTCATGACCTGCCCATTCATGCTCCTGTGCTACTTTCAATGTAGGTATCAAGAAGTCCAACGGTAACACTGCATTTCGACCGAATACCATCTGAAAGGGTGTGGCTTGGAGCACCGTTTTATAGGCAACTCGGTATGCCCAAACAACATGGTGTAGCTGTTTGTCCCAATCAGAGCGTTTATTATTTACTAATTTGGTCAGCACATTGCATAGAATCTTATTTGTGCTTTCGGCTTGCCCATTAGCTTGGGGGTGATAGGGGGCAAACTTCTTATGTACTACCAAGAATTCTTGGAGTAGATTTTCAATAACTTCATTCAAAAAATGAGTGCCCCTATCACTGACTAGCTCTATAGGTAGCCCATATCTTGTGAATACATTCTCAAACAAGAATTTAGCAGTTGTTTGAGCATCGTTCTTTGTCGTAGCTTTTACCTCTACCCACTTGGTGAGATAATCTGTGGCCACAATGATGTATTCAGCATGGGAACCCTTAGCTGGGGGATTAATAGGACCGACAAAGTCTATTCCCCACTTAGAGAATGCGCGTCCACCCATCATCGGTTTCAGTGGCATCTCATCTTTGCGTATAGGAGGCTGAGCTGGTCCAAAATGTCCTCCTGCTACACCTTGGTGAGTAGTTTCCAATATCTTGAGGTATTCGCTCTCATGGACACATAATCTGAGGTAACCATCTTTACCACGCTTGTATAGATTATCACCAATGAGCGAATAATCTAGGGCTTCTTGTTCTAGACTTCTTTGTCTGGCCAGTGTCATATCTTGAGGGAATGTTTTCGTCCTCAAGAAGGCTACTAACGGTTCACTCCAATCTGGCACTATGGACACTTGATAAAGAGTGGCATGTTCCACAGGTGGTTTAGTGCAACAGATTGGGCATTCCTTGCACAACTTCTGGACATCAACTTCCATGGTCGGCCAATGCACTCCGAGTCTCCTTAGTGTCTGTAGAGTTCGTTGCTTTGAGTAGTGTTGCTCTAATGCACCTACATGTGCTAATTGCGACCATTTAGCGTACTCATCTTCTTCCACACAACAAGCCAAGATCCCTTGATCTGTGTGCTTGTACATACCCATGATGTGATACCTTTGAGCTTTTACTACCTCCCTATCTTGAGTGTTTATGACTGGATGTTTAGGTCCGTAGGTCAATACTGGCACTAGTCTCTTAGCCCACTGAGGTACAACTTCTAAATTAAATAAGTAAGCATCAGGAAGATCATCTGATACTCCTTGTGGAGCTTCTCCTGATGTGAGCCTAGAGAGGTGGTCTGCCCTCAAGTGGGTCTTACCTTTCCTCACTACAACCTCAAAGTCATACTCCATTAGTAAGAGAAACCATCTTACTAATCTACCTGTATTGCATGGCTTGTTCACCAGATATAACAATGCTTGATGGTCAGTAAAAAATTTAAACTTATTTGCAAGCAAATAGTGTCTAAACTTCTTAACTGCATATACCAGGCCTAATCCTTCTCTTTCAGTAGTGGTATAATTCCGTTCAGCTGCATTCAATTGTCTACTAGTGTAGGCAATCGGAAGGTCCATATTACGTTCACCAGTAGGTTGTGCAAGTACACATCCAATAGCATAATTTGATGCATCCACATGAACATGAAAGGGTTTATTCCAATCTGGTGTAGTCAAGATTGGGGCTGAACATAATCGTCGTTTAAGCTCATTGAAGGAATTTTCACACTCATCAGTCCACTCAAAGTTAGTCAAAAGTCCGTACAGAGGCTTGGCAATGATGGCATACATGTGTATAAAGCGTCGGTAATAACCACAATGCCCCATGAAAGCTTGTACTTCCTTGACATTTTTTGGCCTAGGTAACTCTGCTATGGCTCTTACTTTCTCTTCATCCGTGGATATGCCTTTCTTTGACATTATGTGTCCTAGAATCTTGCCTTGTCTGACCATGAAAACACACTTTTATGGGTTCAAACAGACTTGGTATTCTCTGCATTTGTCAAAGGTTTGTTTAAGTTCAGGAATGTGTGTTTGTCTAATGTTGGAATGAGCACAAAGATCATCAACATAGACCTCTAAGTTCTTCCTCAGGAATTCTTTAAATACATGACACATCAATCTTTGGAAGGTTGCAGGAGCATTGGTAAGCCCAAATGGCATTACCCTAAAGGCAAATATTCCCCATTCTGTGGCAAATGCCGTCTTATGCTGGTCTTCTGGAGCAATGGCTACTTGATTGTAGCCCGAAAATCCATCAAGAAAGCTGTACACTTCCTTGCCAGCTACTCTTTCTCGTAGATGCTTCGTAATGGGAAGTGGATAATTATCTTGAATAGTGGCGGCATTAACCTTCTTCAAGTTAATGCACACGCGGAGTTTTCCATTCTTCTTGGGCACCACCACAATGGGGGATACCCATTTAGTGTGCTCAATTTCGTAGATAAATCCCGCTTCGACTAAGCGATCTATCTCTTCTTTGATCTTGGCAGCATAATTATCATTATACGTGTATGGCTTTTGCTTAGAGGGTTTCGCGTCTCAGGTCATGGGAATTGTGTGTGAGCATATATCTGGGTCAACACCTTTCAAATCCTTGTAACTCCAAGCGAATACATCTCTGTATTCTCTTAGCAAGGCTATCAGTTCTTGCTCTTCCTCTTGCGTCAGGTCATGTCCTATGTAAGTGCATCTCTCCTCTCCTTCTTCTATGGCTACAACTATTTTCTTGGTGGTTTCTTTGTTATCATAGGCCTCTCCCGATTGTGCCTCACGTTTAGGCATTCTCACCATGACTCTTCTATCGCCTATCTCATACTTTTTAAAGTTTTCAGGGACCTCAAACAAAGATTCTTCCTCTTCTGGGGAAGCTTCTTTCTTCTTCCTCTTCTTGCCTTCACTCTTGGCAGTCACTTGTGTGGTTAACCTCACATCATTCATGATTTCTCCGTGTCTCTGAGGGTGAGCTTCAATTTCATAGAAGTATTCTTCCTCTGATGCAAATGGTGAGTCCATAATGATTGACTCTAGATCGGAGTCACTTGCATCCTCAAATGCATCAGGGCTAGGTTCACACTCTTCTAAAACTGCATCTCCCATAATTGGCTCTATTGAGAAGACTGAAATGTCATAGCTATCCTCATCACAGTGGGGCGTCCATTGTTCTTCATTGATGGCTACATCCATTGTTGCTAGAATTTCTGCCCAGCCGTGAGGTTCAAATTCCTCGTCAAGAAATACTACAGGTGCATAGGCTGGGTCTTGAATTGGTCTATGTGTTTCCTTCGCACCTATCTCTCTGGCTTTTTCTCTCTTCTCTTCTTCTATGGCTACTTTGCACATCCATAAGTGTGTATCTTCATGCATCCATGAGGATCCTGATCCTATGGAATGCACCGACTCGTTGTCATCTTTAGCTCTATGGATGGGGTTCCATTGAATGGGGGGTACATCCCTATGAGAGTAATCTTTGAGATTCACTTTAGTCGTGACACCTAAGTGTTGCAGGTACAAGGAGTTGGTCCCCCAATCCTGTACCACTTGCAACTGTCGCATAAATGGTCTTCCCAAAATCATCTCATAGGCATGATTCTTGCTAAAATCGCATATGGCGAAGGTATGCTCAAACTCAACACTGCATGTAGTGAGAGTTATTCCTTCTAACAGCCCTAAGGGTCTCTTGATATGACCATCAGCCATCTGCAATTTCATCCTCGTGGGCCTGAGTGTCGGCTTGCCCCAACGCTTCCATAGGGAAGTGGTAGCAATTGCAACTCCTACACTAGAGTCTAGAATAGCCTTGGTTGTGTATCCTTGATGTGTGATAGGAAGATAGGTGTTTTCCTCTTCGCCTTCACTCATGTCTCCTATCTTATCCAATGGTATCTCTGGCACTGTGCGATGAGATCCTACCTGGGAACGAGGTTTTGCTATCTCTGGTACTTGTTTGGCTACATGTTTCCATAGTTCTGGCCTTACTTTGAGTAGCTCTTCTAAAGTGAGGTTGCACTGCACTTTAGTGTTTTTCACTACCTCTGTGTTCCTAGGGATGAATGAGTCTTCGTTTCTTACCATGACTGTGGGTGCTCTCATACACGTGGACTTTGCTTCCCATGGGCCTGTGAAATGGGGTAGCTCCTGTATGGAATTAGATTCGAAGTCTAATCTCTCCTGGGATTGAGTACTTCCTGCTCTTCATAAATGGATGGGATGTCTTGTGGGAATTGGTCGTGTGCATCATCCACAAGTTCAATGGGAGGAGGGACTTCACTTTCCTTAGCCCATTTGTCTTCTTGAATCTCTTGTAGGAATTCTGGTGTGAACCGATTCATAGAAGAAGATGTGTCTGGCTCGGTAGAGTTAGGCACATAGGCTTCCTGGGCAGGTAGGCTCACTCTCTCGCTTGCCTTGCTCTTATTCCAAGAGGCGGGTTCCTTTTCTGATTGTGCAATTAGCCTCTCTATTCTTTCTAGCAGTCCATCAAAGTGCAATTGCGTCTTAGCAGAACTAGAGATGTTAAAGAGGCGACTGGCTTCAAACATAGCTTGAGCCAATTCCACCATCTTAGCACAAATTTTAGTTCGTTCAAGCTCTAGCTCGGCTCTAGGGTAGCATTTTTCATGATCAGTTACGTTTGGCCCTTCCTGGATCCTAGCCTAATAAGCCTTAAGCATCATGTTAAGGTTCTCGGGAGTGGGATCTGCTAGGACTGATCCTACTCTAGGGGGTGGTGGGATTAGTTGAGGCGGGTTGGAAGGTGGCGGGTCGGATGGAGATGGGAATGGTGGTGGTGGGGTAGTGTGAGAGGGAGTTTGAGAGGTGAGTTCGGTTATCCTGGCTCTTGTTTATCTTAGGCTTTCCTCAAGTTCACTCATTTTCTTTGCCCATTGCCTCTTCATTCTTTCTCTACTATCTTTCCAGGCTCTAGTCCTCTTCTTGGTTATGCTCTCAGTTTCACTAATATCTGGGCTCTTTTCTTGGCCTACCCCTTGGTTTTGCTGCAATGTCTGAGCTCTAGTGACCACTTGCACTAGTGCAGTGGAAGCTACACTTCCTGTGGAGTCTACAACTAACCCAATAACATTGATAGGAGTGATTTTTGGCATATTATTGGGATTCTTTGGGCAATCTCGCAAGAGATGCTCTTTTCCACAATCCATACAAAAGCCCTGAATGGTCACTGGTTGAGGTTGTGTAGGTGCAGGCATGGGACAATCACGAATGAGGTGATCCCCCTGACATCTATAACATGGTCCTCTAGGGAATGGGGGTCTGACTTGTCTAGTCTGAGGTCTAGGGTTGGGATTAGTGTACATGATATTTGAATACTCTGGATCCCAACTTGGTTCACTCGGTTCTTCACTATAGTAGGACTCACTATGTTCGGGAGATTGCATGTAGTAAACCTGGGGGCTATCAATATGTGTTGAATTAAAGCTATGGTCACTGGGTTCACTTTTTGAGATTAATGGTCTTACTGGGACTATAGCTCTATTCAAATTCTCTTCTGCAGCTGCATACTTTACCGGAATTACATTAGCTGGAGCACGGGGCTGTTGAGCTAACACAGGCTGAGGCCTTTGTTGGCTTTGGTAGGGTTGGTGATAGGGTTGTTGTGGTATGCCATATGGCTGTGGAGGGTACTGGTTCTGGTATCTTCCCTGGGGTGGATAGGGTTGAGGGTAAGTTTGTCTAACCGCTTGCTTATTGTATGGACAGTCTTGTGCTGTGTGATTAGTGTATCTCCGTTCTATGGTGCAGTATTGGCTACTGGGATTCACTTGGGGTTGAGTCACAATGGGATAGACGTTCGCCATATGGTCACCACCGCAAGTATAGCACCTCTTCACTAGGGCGAATCTAGGGATTTGTTTGCTAGAGACACCTAGTTTTTTAGCTACTCTCAACAAGTTCCTCAATTGATGTGGATTGCGAGGAAGAGAGGCTAGAGGCACTATCTGAATCTTTGTAGATCTTGGAAAGCTCTAACTCTTCCCCTAGGTTATCCTCAATGTCAATGCACATGCGTACACACTCTTCTATGGTCCTAGGGTCCTTCAAGTACACATATGACCTCAGTTTGGGACTTAGCAATCCATCCAAAAATAAAGCCACTTGTTTGGCTGGTGTGGGTAACTCAAGGACAGGGCATCTCTCAAGATATTGCCTAAATCTTCTTCCTGCAAGTCTCACGGTCTCTTGCGGGGTCTGCTTGAAGCTGTGAATCAAAGAGGAAGTATTATGGCTTATCCCACTCTTAGAGAATCAATGATGAAAGCCTCTAAAAGTTGATCTATGCTTCTGAACTACCTCTCATTCAGTGGCTGAAACCATGTAAGGGCGGTATTCCTAAGGGTTAGACCAAAGGCATTGTATTGTGTGAACAGGTCCTCGACTTGTTCAGCTCTCAAGACCTGCCTAAACTCGGCTACATGATCGTAGGGGTCTCCAGTGCCATCGAAGTAGTTTTTCATGGACTTAACTAGCTTGGTCGGTCTCGGGGTCCTCGTGTGCTCTCTCGGTCTTGGCAAAGGAAAATCATCGGCATTTCTTCGGTTTCCTGGGGCTCTATGACCCTCAGGTTCCATTCTATTTGTTTCCGTTCTCGTTCTTTCTCTTCCCAAGGAGTGGGCAAAGCTTACCTCAGGTTTGTCTCTCTTTATGTCTCTCTGAACTCCATGAGCTTGGGAAGTTCCAGCTCCGGGGTGACCATAGGACACATTCGATCTTGGTTGGGGAAAAATAAATTCACCCTTCCAAGTGTAAGCATGCCTATCATGTTCTGTAACCATGAATATCCTCTCTGAAGCTTGATCTAAGTAGGTCACTCTCCCTGGGCTATCAGGATCTTTGAACTCATAGATCATGATTGTTCCTACATCATTTGGCCTATCAGATTTATACCTCCAAAAGGCTTCATCGGTCTCTCGGTTTAGAAGCAGATCTATGCTCTTGTTGTCCTGGGGCATCCACTCTGGTGTGATAATCCTAGTGAGAACCGATTTGCCTCGAGGGGTTCTAGGCTCTATACCCATGTTTCCTTGCTCTAGGTCACCTAAGTCCGTTTCTGGGATCACATTCCTGAATTCGTTTGTCCTATCTGGGTGACTGGTGACTACATTTATGGTTCCCTCTTTGTCCAGGTACGCTCCATTCTCAAACTTGACAGCTGGGTGTTCTAGTCCAATGGATTGGTCAGGGTTTTTAATCTGGACCACAGATCTTCCTAGGCCGTCCTCATAGATGCTAGCACCTATTCGGTTGGTCCTAAGGTATTCCAACTGTGTCTTGTAAGGGCCTTCCACCCTATACAAATATGGCACACCTCAACTCCCTGTGGGTCTCTCCATACCTTGAGACATCTCTGATTCACTAGTCTCAGAGCTAGGGTAATGCGAGTGGTGACTCAACTGCTGGGCCCAGGACCTAGCAATATGATTAACACTAGCCTCTGAAGACCTAAGACTTTGTCTATCTCTTACTAGATGTCTTCCTGATCTAAGGTTCATATGCCTATTTAAGTAGCCCCTATTTTTGCCTGAGTACAACCTCGTTGCTGAGTTCTATTGTATCAATCACTTGATTCCTTTTTATGTTGATTATCGTTTTTATACTCTTGTCTGATATCACCTCGTTAGGAGCATTTGAGTGTTTTCCGTACCTTTAGGTTGATCGTTCCACGTTAGGTTCTTTTCCTTTAAGTTATCGACCGTATAGAGATTATGTTTTTAGCTTGAACTTGAGTTTTTAGGTAGTCTTCAACTTGATAACTGCCTATTGTCGCCCTGGCTTACTTCTAGCACTATTCCGACTTAGCCTGAGCTAGGAAATGACAGAGGGAGTTGAGAATATTCCAACCTTACTTGCTGATCCCTTGCTTTATGGTGCTCAAGAACCCGGTTCTCAAGCTTGCAAAGAAGCCCTTGCTTTGGATGCTCTCAATTGCTCTCAATGGACCTGTAAAAGTCCCAAGGTTAGCTCAAGACTTAGATTCAAATCACACAATAATTCACCTTCATTCATGCAATTTAGACCTCAATTTGCCCTCTGTCTTTATGGCAAACAAGTCTATAGATCCCTTGGTTTTGTGCCCCCTGGGTATGGTCAACTTCAAAATACCCTATCGAATAATCCTGGTATTAATTTTACCATAACCAGTGGAGGTTTTGGTTGTACTCCCCACGAGCTTTCCAACAAAACAAAAATCACAGCAATTGGATTTCATATGAGAAAGTTATGCCAGTTCAGTGTTTTGGAGTTAAAACAGGGTTCAAACAGGCTGATAGTTCACAGGATTTTTCTCAAAATGCAAGTGTAGGGACCTCACAAATCACTAATTGTTTGGTAAGTATGCCAAAAATTACCCCAAAATTCTTGATATTAAAAACCCTAGAAATTTGGCCGAAAAAGCCTGTCAATCGCGATTGACAGAGGTGTCCGTCGTGGCTGTCAGTCGCGATCGACACGTCAATCGCGATCGACAGTGTCAATTGCGATCGATAGAGTCGGTCGTGAGTCCTGTCAGTCGCGATTGATGGTATCAATCGTGATCGACACGTTTTTCGGGATTTTCACCGTAATTTCAATCGATCGGGGATGTGTCCATCGTGATGGACACGTGGCAACGCGAGAAATTCAACCAATCATCAAAATTGAGTCGGTCGCGATCGACGGTGTCAATCGCAACTGACAGAGGTGTCGGTCGTGGCTGTCGGTCGTGGCTGTCGGTCGCGATCGATGGTGTCAATCGCAATTGACAGGGTCAGTCGGTCGTCTCTGTCAGTCGCGATCGATAGAATCTATCGATTGTGGCTGTCGATCGCGATCGACAGTGTCGGTCACGATTGACAGAGAAACACGGAATTTTTTTACTGTTTTAGGTGATTTAGAATGTGCTCCTTATGTGTATCCTTATGGTGTACTTTGTTTTACCAAATGGCCGATTTTTCTGTCGATCGCGATCGACAGACGTCGGCGACACAGAGACAGTTTCGTGATTTTTCGTACCTGCGCGGAGTGCTGGAGATGCTGATACAGCAAGAACCTGCAAGAATGCTCAAGAAACATGCAAAAACAACGCACACAATATCGCTCTCTCGCTCTCTCTCACAAGTGGAATGAGGGAAATGAGGTGGAGAAGGTGATATGATAAAAAAAACTGAAATTTTTCGCGATGATGGAGATGGAGATCGGATATGGTGAAGATGAAGAAGGTGATGATGATGGTGAGGTAGGAAAGAGAAAAATAAGAAAAGTAAAGAAATTACCTACAACGCCAACGTCTCAATTCTACGTCTTACCATCACACGCTCATCCTCAAAGCTCGGTCCCTGGCAACGGCGCCAAAATTTGGTGTAGCTCAGTGATGAGTAGCTCCTCCTTTAATGTCAATCCGGGAAGACGTGAGGATGGTATGATGACCTTGAGCAAGTGAAGGCATAAGTGCGTGAGTGAGAAGCACACCAACATGCACACACATACACACACGTGCACACAAGGTAAGACAAAGAGTGAGAAGCAATGGAGTTCTTTAGATTACTTCCAAAATGCTCATACAAGGTTCAAATCAATTACAAGCTAACCCCAAAAATGAGCTCTCTAGCTCTATTTATAGTTTTTGACTAGGTTTTGGCCATGTTCAGACCTAGTGTCCGGCCTAGTTAAAAATTAGGTTCTAAGTCCTATTTGAAGGCTCAAATGGAGTCTAAAAATTATGAAAACTGGTAGGTAGCTACTTCTAAGGCTCCTCAAGCTCAAGGACTCCTTGGCTTGCACAAAATGGAGCTACAAAAATATGAAATGGTATTTACAATGGCTTTTTGGAGGGTTTTCCCAACACGCTCCTTATTTTTCACCTGGGCCACACTAATCCGATATGCAGCAGGGGAAAGTCGACTTTGAAGCTCTGCCCAGCATGAGAAAAGAGCCTTGAGGAATGACTACTTCCCCCCCCCCCCAACATTGTTTCCTCGTCTTCTACTTGATCACAAAAATGCAAAGCGAGTTACTCCTGCTACTCGTTGTCCTCCTCGCCTGCATCCACATACGAAGAGAAAAAAACTCCCAAAACGTGTCTGAACTCCCCTAGACCCAGTCACGATGCCCTCCTTTGAGATGCAAAGTGCACTTGCAGAGAACAAGCACGAAAAAAAACAACCACCAGCTCTCTGTTCTTGCTCCCCCACAACCCAGGAGCCACGGCAATGCCCTCCCCCAAAACGAGTGAAGAGCTGCGAGCAGCAAGCGTCCCCCTTCTCTTCGATTCACCTGCACGGGACAAGAGAAAAAACCCCAACATCAAAGCAGTCCCTTTCCAAATGCTCTTCACCTTCTCACTGTCACTCACGCTGCCCTCCTTTCGAGCGAAGTCAAGGAGCATACCCACCTTGCATAATTCCCCTACTACCACATCTGACAGGGGCAATAGACTGCCGCCCTGCCCCCCACTGTCAGAGTTTGATATGGCAATCGAAATCTTTTTCGAGGAAGTGAATAAGTCTCCAGCAGGGTAAAAAACTTCAAAAATCATCCACAATGTAGTCTTGTATGGTTTTACAATTGAGAACAAGGAGAAAAGTGTTGTAGAGCAACAAATTGAAAATAGAATGCATCGAACTTCTTGCTCTAACGATTTAATAAAAAGCTTTTAACATTTCGGCTGTCTGATTTATCAATATATCAACCCACAACACACGAGATTGATTGATGAATGGAGCAAACCCTTACTGCAAACAATATACACTCGACCACATGTAACTCCTACTTTTCTTCACTCAGCAATTGGTTTTGCAACATAGATCTACTTCAACTTTGCTGGTAGTGTTGTGTTTCCTCTCTCAGATGTTGTGTTCTTGGATACTCCCTTCTTTTGACTTCCTCGGGCCCAGTCCCCACTCATGTTATCCTTTGCAAGCCCATATACTCTGCTTCTGGCTACCCCCCTCTCTTTTCCTTTGTTCAAGGATAATGAGTGCTTGCTTTGCATACCCATTGTTGGAATAACCCTCATCCTGCATAGACTCAAAACAAACAAGCACATTTGGGTCATGCCCATGTTGAACATGCACACACATATCAGTCAATGCAAAAATACTTGATCATCCTCATAAAGAGGTTCTTTTCTTTGTCCTCTACATCAATAATCATATTAGTAAATCACCGTATTCACGTCAATCAATATGTAACATACTCCCCCCATCCGCTCGCGAAGTCATCCTTGACAAGCCCTTCGACCTCCAATGCCAAGTTGCTTTTTATCTATCACTCATCCAAATGGTTAGCTCACATAACATACCATCATCCACTCATCCAAATCATGTCATCATGCCACGTCGCAAACACACAAGTTTCAACTTCCGAATTCATACCTGATTCTCATACTTACCAATTCCTTTCCAATCTTTTTGGTGCACCTTACCACTCATCCCATCACTTGTATTCCTACGTACATGCCTCGTACATACCCACCACATCTAAACTGATCACCACAACCTGCAGGCCATATGATTAGCACCATCATTCAACCAAATTCTAACCATACCTCATTTGCCTTGTCGATTTCCTTCCTCAATTGCCATGCTCCCTGCGCCTCACCATTTCCTATAATAAACTTTAAAAACACATCAGCCATGCACTTCCCACAATCCTATTTATAAAAGTCCATGCTCGCATATACCCACATGCATTACACTAGACCATCCTACAACAAAACTTAACAACAACATGTTATCCACATACTTGCCACATCCAAGACATAAATGCAAACCATGAGACCAGTCAGACTCCCACAATCTCGTCATGAATCTGCTGCTCCAAGATAATCCCATAAACTTGTAGACAACCAAGAAACCACATTACTCACTAAAAATATATGCATACGAGAAGTACCTTTGCCCAGTCGTCCTGCGTCATCTCATTCATGTCACCTGCATCTCGATAAATGGTTAGTCCAAAAAAATATAACAATATAGAATCAAAAAAACCTGTATATCCATGCATCAAAAGTGCATATACTCATGGCATATATACGTAAGCAAAAACGAGGTTTCCCAAAACGTCACCTCATGCACACACCCAAAAAACCGATCACATGTGACGAGACGAGACACAAGCAAGGACTCTCCAGGCGCACACACACCACTACAAGCTTCAGAACAAACCTATCCATAGCATAGGAAAAAATCCAAGTCCAACATGTCGCTTACAACTAACCAGTTTGGCACATATAATGGCTATGTCATTGTCCATGTGAGATCTTGACTGATCAATCTATCAATAGCCAGTCGCTCAATCTCAAAAATATACACATGCAAAAGCATACAACATACCCATCTGGGCAATCACCGCCCTCCTTCTCTCTGTCTCTCCCCCTCAGGAGTGGGAAATTCCCTTTTTCTCTTTCTCTTTATTTATTTTACTTGCACAAGTTGGCCTATGTTGCAATGGATGCAACTCGTGGTCGTGGCCACCTAGCGAGGTTGGCTCCACCCGTCTACCAACACAACATAGCGCACAATGACATATACACATAACATATACACATATACATGCGTGCTAGCCCATAGAAAAGCTGGGCGAGAATTGTGGTCTCCTCCGCCCGATCGAGATGGTCCCACTCACCTACCAACCCACTATGGTGCGAAGCACCAAAAACAGATATACACACACAACTGTCCCAACCTATGATGAAACTAGCATCCGTTCACGGTCCTAACCACCCGATCAAGATGACTCCACCCACCTACTAGCCCGTCATAATGGCAGGCACACATACATATATACAAACATTTGCTTGTACTTTTCTTTATTTTTTTTTCTATTTTTCTTTTTCACTTTTTTGATCTCCCATGTCTTGAGAGTTAGGGAGAGGCAGAAAGGAGCATCTCTCCAATCGACCCGCACATCATGCAAACAAGATACACAAAAATACAAAAACGTATACGCGGAGCTAATAGATCAATCATCCGTCACTTTGCTTACTCTAGCATAACAATTATATACGACACAACTAACTAGTTGCAAACAAACCTCTCAAACTGGATTCCCCCATCCTATGTCTAAATCCCTTCTTCAGCCGTAATGTCGCATGGTGACCTCAAAAATTCTTGCTTCATCTTGCTCACCGCAAATGATCAATGCTCTATGGGTGGTGAGCC
Source organism: Ceratopteris richardii (assembly GCA_020310875.1). NCBI lineage: Eukaryota > Viridiplantae > Streptophyta > Polypodiopsida > Polypodiales > Pteridaceae > Ceratopteris > Ceratopteris richardii. The sequence goes on along the minus strand of CM035420.1, from coordinate 31,519,805 downwards.
AAGCTCTGCCTTAGGAGCCTCATCGTCGTTGCATATGACTAACTGATCTACCCATGCCCAATAGATATCATTTACCTCATTAATCAGTTCCCTCACGCTCTCATAGTAGAAGTGCTAGTCCTCGGCATATCCAGCCTAGCCAAGTAGATACTCCTCAAATTGGGGAAACGGGAAGTCAATGTCCAAACCTTGATTCCAAAAGCATGCAAGCCAGTGTGCCTCCTCTACGTTGTAGTCTATCCGCAAGCCCTCAATCGATATCACCATGCTTTCTAACTCTTGATCTAAGAAATACACTACAAGGTCGAATAGAGCATTCTAGTATACCTGATCAACCATCGATCGCTTGGACCTCAGTGATCCTATATAACAACACACTTGGTCTACCAGTTTCTGCGATTTCTACAAACAGAAGGTAAACAGTCTGAAACATTAGAGAAAGCCCTTCTCGCTTTGTTCCTGTACCCAACCACACATCACTCGTAAGAACACCCAAATCACGCAAAGAAGTGGCATCATCCAACGGCTCGCTCGAAGTCCTCTCCATGCATAATCCCCTATTGATCCTTATATGCTCTGATCGCTATCCTGACATTTATTCCCATCAAACCTCGATCGGATAACTCTGTCATGTGCACGAGCTAATCCTGACTCCTTTAGGCTCCCACCATTCCTACACGTACTCTTTAAATGAAGCACTTTACTCACTCTGCCTTTTTCTGGATCCTTTTCCCATGCATGTCCCTTCTTCAATCCATCACGTCTAGGAATTCTCATTGCACAATTATCCTGTTTCTCTTTATCTTTACCTTTCAAGAGGTTTTCCTTTCAACCAACTAAGTCCGTACTAGAACCCTCGTGGTCCACACACCACTTTTCTCTCCTGGATCTACCTTTGCCCTCATAGTCTCCCTTGCATTTATCCTTGCTCATGGCATCATGTACTTGTGTAGAAAGGGATTTGAGTGTTTGTAGGAGAAAGGGAAAAGATAAGAAGAAGGATATAGACACTGGAAGCTTTTGTAGATTGATTATAAGGAGAAAAGTACAATGGTGATGTACAATACAATCCAAATGCTTTCTGTGCAAAATCTCAAAGAGTGCACAATCACCAAAGTTACAAAATACCCAAGGTTCTTGTGTTGCCGACCTTCTTTGCACCGGACCTCCACCTTCTCTAAGCTTGCACTCAAGCTTCCAATAGGGGGAGGGATGGATACCTTCTGTCAACATGCGCACAACTTCAATGGAACCTTGGGACCTTTGGTTGTATGGCTTAGCACTTCTCTGCACACTTCTAAGTCACTCTTCTTGCACACCTTGCACTTCACTTCTCTGCGTAGCACACTCACTGTATGCCTCTTACATTCTCTTAGTCTAGTGTAGACTATGTTCACCTTGCTTAGTCTTACCAAGAATAATGCCTTGCCTTGATTTGAGTGTCCGTTCACGTAGGCTCCTAACTGCTAGAGTATCTTGGTGCTCACTTTGATGTCCCAAGATTGTCTCCAAAAGTGGGCAAGTAACAAATCCCTCTTTGTCCTGTAGTGACTTTAGACTTAAAAAAAAATAATTGGCGGCCATACTTTCACTTCTGAGTACGTTGGCACTTCACATACCTTCACATTTTGTCTTTTAATTCTTCAAATGTGCACCTAAGAGAGGGTTCACCTGAACCTTCCAAACACTTTTAAAAACAATTTGAACCTTAGAGAATTACAGAAATACCTCTGCAACCTGCAACCAACTTTATGCAATTATACCCTTTGTGAACAATTAATTGTGCACTAGTTGTGCACCTTGACACCCGTGACCCGACTTTGAACGCTTTGACTTCACCCATGTTGATTTTGCCTTTGAACATGTTGACTTTGACTATTTGACTTTGATTGTGGTTGACTTTGACCAATATGACTTTCATGTGCTCTCTGTCCCGGATAGCTACAACAAAAACTCTGAGCAGAGATAACACCAATATTCTTGTGCTACAAAATCTTCGAAAGGACACTAGAGCAGCTAACAAGTCGAGCAGGAGCTTTAAAGAACAATACAACACCAGAGAAGAACCAAAAGTGGAAATTTTGCAGTGAAAGGAAAAGGATGGCGAATGGAGGGTAGGAAGGAGGGGGAAGGGAGGGTTGAGGGGGCTGAGATTGATAGGGCATGGAGGGGTAAGGCTGGGGCTGGGTGTAAGGGTATAGGGAGGGTGAGGGAGTAGGATTATGGGCTCTCAAAAGGGCCAAAATGATAAAACCGAAAAGCTACAGATGGTGCATATGGGAAAATGTGAAACATATGGTAAAATAATGTTAGAATTGACCATGTGGACCATGTGCGTAAAGGAAACACGTGAGAAATGTGCTCAGAACATGTGGGTTTTGACTAAAATTCAGAAGAAGTTGGAATTTTGGAAAAACTAAGTCCAAAAATGAGTCCAAAGGTGCCAAAAGACATGAAAATGACTCCAAGTTTGAAAAAAATGGCCATCTGAGGCGACCTAGAGCCAAAGCATTAGATATATGTATATATATATATATGATGCATCTCTTTTTTTTATCCAAAAAAATAAAATAAAATAAAATAAATCAAAAATAAAAAAATAAAAATAAAAGGAAATAATAAATAAAGAAAATAAAAATAAAAATGAAAACTAAATAAATAAATAAAATAAAATAAAATTAGATAAAAATAAAATAAAATAAGAAAATAAAATAATAAAAAAAAGAAAAAAAGAAATCTGTTAGGGGGGCGGGAGAGAGAGAGAGAGAGAGAGAGAGAGAGAGAGAGAGGGAGAGATAGAGAGAGAGAGAGTTTTTTGAAAAATAAAATGAGCCGCCAAGGGGCCTCTTTTTTTTTTGAAAAATACCCTAAAAAATATATATAAAAAATACTAATAAAGTCCAAAAAAATCCAAAAAAATGCAAAAAGTTCAAGAAAATTTCTCAAGAAAATTCTCAACATTTCCAGGCCACTTTCCCACTCAAAACCACAGAGAGCTTCCTTTATTCTTCCATTTTATCAAGAAAATGGCATTGAAAAGATGAAAAAATGCTAGAAAAATTCTAAAAATGCCTTAAAAACTCCCAAAATTTTCCTAAAATTTTTTTCTTATGCAAAGGTTGTGAAATGACTTCTAAGTTGCATAACAATCAAGGAAAAAGCATGAAAATGGATAAAAACTATGAAAACTTGAGCAGAATGGAATGAGAAGGCTATGTACAACCTGGAAAAATTTTGCAAGTTCCAGGTGATCCAGAAAGCTTCCATTGTGTTGATGATAGGCCCTGAGCCTTCATATATTGACCAGTGGTAGTACCTCTCCTTTCAGAGTCTCTAACTCCACTGCACCACAATTCAACATCTTCTTAATTCTATAAGGTCTTTCCCAGTGTGGAAGCCATTTTCCCCTTACTTGTGTGTGGATTTGAGGTCTATGGAGAAGAACTAACATGCCCGTTTGTAAGTTATTGTTACACAGATTCCAATCATGTGCCTCCTTCCTCTTCATTTGAGTCTCTATCAATTGTTTTGGAGCATGTAGACATATCTCTTCCACTTTATGCAGTGCTCCAAGCCTCTGAGAGACCACAATCTTTCTTTCCCTGCATGAATGCTAGTTTTGGTGACCCATGAAGAAATTCAAAGGGTTCAATAGGCGATACCCCATAAACCAATTGGAATGGAGAATATCGAGTAGCTTCTTTGTAAGCTAATCTGTATGCCCATAGGGCACCTTGATGAGTTATGCCCCAGGAAGTGGGCTGTAACATACATTCCTTCCTTAACATGGCAATTAACACCTTATTGGTGGATTTTTCCTATCCATTAGCTCTTGGATAATAGGCACAAGAGGTTCTATGTAGAAAAAAATTGATGTAGGACCTTGTTCACAAAATGAGTACCTTGGTTTGTACAAATTTCAAGGGGCATCCAAATTTGCAAATGATGTTACTATAAATGAAATCAGCAACAGTTTGAGCGGTGCAATCAGGGGAGGCAATAGCTTCAGCCCACTTTGTTGCATAGTCAGTGGCGATTAATATATACTTTTCTCTCTTTGGAATCGAAGGAGCATAGATGGGCCCTACAAAATCTAGCCCCCACTTTTGAAATGGTTGCCAAGAAGTAGAAATAATCAAGGGGTTGTGCCTCTGCTTTGTTGGCTTGGGTCCACACCTCTGACAGATATCACATGCTTTTCCCCATTCCTCTATATCTTTGAATAATGTAGGCCACCATAAGCCAACATCAAGGATTCTCTGGCTCATAATATGTCCTGGAAGGCGCCCACCACCTGTTCCTTCATGTGAAGATTTAAGGACTTCCCTCACTTCTTCTTTTTCCATGCACTTTCTAAACCTGTTATCTTTTCCCTATCTATATAATTTTCCCTCAATAAAGGTAAAGGGTCTGCTCTTGATTAGTAACCTCTTTCTTTGCACAACATTGCCTTCTCTAGATATAGTCCAGTTTTAAGAAAATTCTGGATGTCATCATATGAGCCTTGGTGTTTGTACAGCAAACAAATTAGCATCTAGAAAGTCATCATTTACTCCAATTGCTTGATCCATCATGTTGATCCTAGATAGGTGGTTTGCCATGACATTTTCTTTACGTGGTCTATGGACTATAGAAAAATCACATTCCTAGACCAAAGCTAGCCACCTCCATATCCTCCCAGTCACTTGTGGCTTATTCAATAAATACCTGAGTGGCTGATGATCAATGATGATAACAAATTTCACACCTACAAAATAATGAAGAGACTTTTGTACAACAAAAACCATCGCTAGGGCCTCCCTTTCTGTGGTGCTATAATTTTTTTCGGCCTTAGTCAAAATTCGACTAGCATACTAAATACGTCTATCAAGTTTTTATTCTTCACTGCATATGCACCCACTGCATATGCACTGGCATCTACATGTACATGAAAAGGTTTTGACCAATATGGTGTGATAAGAATTGGTGCAACCACCAATTTGGACCTTAATGTCTGATAAGCATTCTCTTCTTCTTCTTCCCATTTAAAGGGTACTTCTTTACTGATGGAGAGTGTTAATCTCCAAAAGAACAAGATATCCTTGATGTTAGACCACCTCTATATCAAGAATAACTTTAAACTTCAACCAATTTTGGAAGACAATCACCAAACTATCAAGAAGTTAACTGACAATGAAGAAAGTCATTTCACAGAAAAGCCTGCTGCACATTAATCACTCATTGATTAATCATTTGTGTAAAGTTTCTGATGAAACTTTGTACAATGTATTGTCTAGAGTATCCGCACCTCCTCCAAGTTAAAACACTTCAAAAGCTTCAGTAGATTATGAGAAATGCTTCAAACAATCTACCTATGTCTGAAACTGCCTTCCTGTAGAGTCGATTTTGACACCTGCAACTTCTAACACATAGTTCTCCCAATCTAGAACCCATTTAAGCAAATGCTTTTAGCCATAGATGGCTTACCTTCCAACTTAGATTTTGACTCCTAATTTGTGTAAAACTTTACACTGTGCACTGAGAATTGATCATTTCTTTGACCATCGAAACTGCACCTGTTTCAGAAGACACTCAACACTTTCTCATATATAGATGTTCTATACAAAATTCTCTCAGCCTGTTTGCAATTGAACTCTCAAACTTTAACCATAGATAGATTAACTATGGACTTAGATGTGTACAAAAGGATTTCTGATAAAATCAAATACAGAAGGACAACTAGAGAAAAGATCGATGCGCAATTCTCTGAACATACTTTCTATTCAAGTCTTCATACATATGATGGATGATACATCCAAAACACATCATCTATTCATCTATGCTTCATCTTACTCATCTAATATGACCATCTACACGTATCTATATATACATATGAGTATTGATTCGTCATTACTTCAAGTATATTGAAGTATTTACAAAGCTAATGTACATATGTTTTAAAGAACTTTGCTATCTGAATCTTATCTTCACTTCATGAAGTTGGACTTCAATCTTTTCTTCATCTCTTCACTTCTAAGCTTTATATAATCACCAATTGTTGATTGTCCTGCTCCAACAGCTGCCCCTCAATCATCAATTGTGATTACCTGCATCTTCTTTATCCGTGCCATATCTTTAAACCTCTGCAACTTTGGTCCATCCAAGCTTTTGTCATCATATCTGCAAGTTGATCTTTTGTAGGAGTATGCATAACTTCTATTTCTTTATCAACAACCTTCTCTCTCAAAAAATGATACTGAATCTCAATATGTTTAGTTCTAGCATGGAATACAGGATTTGCTGCCAAATATAAAGAACTCTATTGTCTCCACAAATGATAGGAGTACTTTGAACAATATCAAAACTCTTCATAAGAGTCTTTAACCATATTACTTACTTTGCAACTTCTACCATGCCTTTGTATTCTGCTTCTGTAGATGATAGAGCAACTGTATGTTGCTTCTTAGAGCAGCATGAAATTAGCTTATCTCCCACATAACACAAGTATCCATGTGTTGATCTTCTATCATCAGAACTACCTGCCCAATTTGCATCACTGTATATCTTGACTCTTGTATCTGAAGTAAATCCATAATACAAACCTTCTTTAAGTGTGCCCTTGATGTACCTAAGTACTCTTTGTCCTGCAATCCAATGTTCCTTTCTAGGACAATGCATGAATTGAGATAGAACTCCAACTGCATATGATAAGTCAGGTCTTGTTAATGTAGCATAAATTAGGTTACCCACAAACTCTGATAGAGCTTCATATCTTTGAATTCCTCTCCTCCATATCTACTGAATCTATGATTCACTTCCATTGGAGTTGGTGCTATTCTGCAATCTTCCATTTTAAATTTGGTTAGCAAATTTTTCAGATACCTTTCTTGAGTTACATATACTCCATGTTGAGTATATGAAATCTCCATTTCCAAAAAGAATGACAAATTTCCCAAATCACTGATTTTGAATTCTTTCTCCATCTGCTTCTTAATCATGTGTATACCTTTGTCATATGTTCCTGTAAGTATTATGTCATCAACGTAAATACAAACATAAATAAATCCATCCTCACTTGTTTTGACTAACAAGCTACTATCTGCCTTTGAAGCTTGAAATCCAAGTTCCTTCAAGAACTTTAGAAGCCTATAATTCCATGCCCTTGGGGCCTGCTTCAACCCATACAAAGCTCTCTTGAGCTTACACACATGATTTGGGTACACTTGATCTTTGAAACCATCTGGTTGTTCCATGTAGACTTCATCTGAAATAAAACCATTCAAAAATGCATTCTTCACATCTAATTGAGATAATTTCCAACCTTTGCAAGCAGTAATTGCTATGAGCGTCCTTATGGTTGTCATCTTTGCAACATGACTATAAGTTTCATCATACTCCACACCCTATGTCTGTGCATATCCCTTTACAACAAACCTGGGTTTGTACCTAGATACACTTCCATCTGCAAACCTTTTTGTTTTGTAGACCCATTTACATCCAATGATCTTCTGACTATTTGGTTTAGAAACCAAATCCCAAGTCTCATTTTCCATCAATGCATCATATTCTTCCTGCATAGCTTTTTCCCAATTCTTCTTTCCTTTAGCTTCATCATATGTGGATGGATCTTCATCTGCTTTTAACATGTAAGCATAATCTTTAGTAGTCAAGAATGAAGTATCATAGCTATACCTTGTAGGTTGCCATTTGTGCCTAGATGACCTTCTGAGTTCTCCATTTCTTGAATTTTTTCGTTCATCACATTCAGGATCACACCTTGGCACTTCTTCAACTTCAACCTGTACTTCATTATTCTCCTCTTCATCAAATATCTGAACCTTTGATTTACCTTTCTGTTGATTCACAACTTCTTCAACATCTGCATGAACATTAAGTGTACCTGCATACCAAGTACCTTGCTCATCAAATGTAACATCCTTAGACACAAGGAATTGCTTTGTGGATGGATTCCACAACCTATAACCCATCTGCTTGTCATCATAACCAATGAATACATACTTCTCTGCTTTAGGTTCCAATTTATGCCTCAATTGTGATGGCACATATGCATATGCCAAGCATCCAAATATTTTACAATGATCCAAGGTATCTCTTAGCCCACCAAGATTCATATGGTGTCACAAAGCTTTACATGGTAACCTATTGACCAAATATGTGGCTGTGTTTACAGCCTCAGCCCACAAATAATTAGGGCAATTTTTCTCCTTCATCATTGATCTTGCAAAATCAACAAGAGTTCTATTTCTTCTTTCTGCTACACCATTTTGTTGAGGAGAGTACCTGCAAGTAACCTCTCTCTTCATACTTGCATTCCACAAATAATCACTGAACTCATTAGAGAAATACTCTCCCCCTCCATCTGACCTTAACCTCTGTTGGTGCATTTTGCCCAACCCTACATGCTTGATATGCTTGATATTATCCTCATTTGTAAGCCACATGAGTAGTCATGTGAACACCTCTTGTAAAAGAGTTCATTTTATCTCTTGTAAATGGAAAAAGAAAAAAGGAAAAGGATGCCTTACCTCATCCATGATGTAAAAGCAAACTCGTGGCTCTAACTACCTAAAACCATGATTTTTTGAGCTGAGGGAATATCTCCTAACTTTGGGGATCACTTTTAGGTGGATCCATTCGAATTCGAATTCAAAACTCCCTCCAAGAATAGCTATAAAAAGAGCAAGAAGGAAGAGGCGATTTGCAAGCCTTGTATGTGACCACTTCATGTCATTTTGTAGAGATTGAAGAGCTTACTCCATAGCTCTATCATTCTACTCCCATTATGCAAAGATTCATTGCCAATGTGGTTGTAATCATATGTGAATCTATACATTTATTATCATCTACTTCTTTGTTTTGTTCTCTGCTATACTCACTCAGAGCAGTACATTCAGAAGGTCATATCTCGACTTCTACTCAACATGTTTCCGTGTTTTAAAATGCGTTGGATAGCTCTTACTGTCTACTTTTTGCATATAAAGTTTCATGGTCATTGGATTTATGGGTTTGAAGATAACTGCATTTTACTGCTCACTGGTCTATCTCTGCAGAGCCCCGAGAATAGTGGACATGTTCCAGAAATTGATGAAACTTGTTCTCAGTTTTCATTCCATCATTGGAAGTGTTTTAACTTGGATTGGGAAGCTTGCTAAGTCTATTTGCTATGCCCAAAAGGAATTTTTCTAATTCCTACCAGGTTGAGAGCATTGTTCATCTTTTCTAGCAGGTGTATGTCCAAAAATAACAAGTTTTGGGAGCTAGTCATTTCGCAACTAGTCTGTCTTGACTTAAACTTTTGGGATACATGTTCCAAAGTACTTGGCTGATATTTTGGTGGATTTAGGAAGCTCAAAGGGTTTACTAATCAACTCAGAAGTCTCAGTTGGCTGGTGTGAAGCTGGTTGTAGCAGCACCAACTCATCTTTGGATTGCATCCACCATCTCTCTTCACAGTGGTATCAGAGCATAGTCAAGCAACATGGGAGATGGATTTCCATCAACAATTGACAAATTGGATCGAAACAACTACCCGGCATGGTCTCTAAGGATGGAGGCTTATCTTCAAGGGAGGAATCTTTATGGATTCATATCCGGAGATGAAGCAATGCCAACCATGAGGAACAAAGGGCAACCATCACATGAAGAAGTGGAAGGACTTTCAAATTGGTGTTCGAAGGATGCACTTGCAAGGTCCTATATTCTAAACTCAATCTCTGATTTTCTTTTACCTCATGTCAAGGGATGCAATACATCAAGAGAGATGTGAAATGCACTTGCTTCTTTCTTCTCTTCCAACACTCGAGCAAGGAAGAACCAATTGTGGATGGAGTTCACAACAATGAAGAAAAGCCCGAAGCAAAATGTGACTGATTATGTCACAAAGATGAAGGAGATTTCCGACCAACTTGGAAGCATTGGAGAGGTAATTGAAGAGGAGCAAATCAATTAGACAAATAATAAATGGAATCAAAGCAGACGACAAGTGGGAGTCATTCACAACAGCCATGGATTTATACATGGATATGCATGTACCCGACCTCAACACACTCATGGGCCAACTCTTCACTCATGAAGCAAAGATTAGCAAAGGTGGTGAGTCCTCAAGAGGTAATCAAACTTCTGCCTTATATTCTGATAAAGCTAAGGTCAAGGAAAAGTCAAAGAATAGGAAGAATGAAGATGAAGGTAGCTCTTTCCAAGCAAACTTTGCAGGTAGAGGAAGAGCTAGAGGAAGAGGTAGAGGTGGAAAGCAAGACAGGGGGAGATTCCAATCATCTCAACCTTGCAACATATGTGGCTTATCTAATCATACTACTGAAGAATGTTTTAGGAACCCAAGGAACTCAAGAGGAAGAGGATTCAATAGAGGTGGCTATGGATCAAATAGAGGCAGATACAATGGAGGCTACAACAACAACTACTACTACAACAACAATTACAACAATAACAACTATCAAGGTGGCCATAGAGGAAGAAGAGATTACAATAACTATGCAGAGGACCAAATTCAAGAAGATTCATTATTGATGATGAATCTATCAGTGAAGAAGGGTAAGGATGATGATCACATATTTTACATTGATTCGGGATGCTCAAACCATGTAGCAGGAAATGTGGCTTTACTTTCTGATTTGGAAGATCCTCATAACAAGCATGAAGTGCAGACAGGAGATGACACAAGGCACTCAGTGGAGAAGATAGGTAATGTGAAGACATCAGATGGGAATATGAACCTCTTAAGCAAAGTCTTGTATGTCCCTACAATTACCAAAAATTTAATAAGTGTTGGACAGATTGTTGAAAAAGGATTGCAGGTTAGATTCAACCGATTTGGAGCATATGTTGAAGACCCAAGGCAAGGCTTTCGAAGGATTGCCAAAGGAGAAAAGACAAGAAGGCTTTTCACTTTTGAAGTGGAAGATACAAAGAACATAGCTTTGTTTAGCTATGGATCTCAAACTCTAACAGAGTTGGAGATATGGCACAAAAGGCTTGCTCACATTGGTGAGAGGACACTCAAACAAATTTGCAGGGACCAAAGTGTACTTGGTTTGCCTAATATCACGAGGCAACACATGATTTATAAGTGTGAAGCTTGTCAACTCGGCAAGGCTCATAGACAACCTTTCAATAAGAAAGGATATATGTATCAAAATCCTTTGGATCTAGTGCACACAGATGTGTGGGGTCCAAGTAAGGAGCCATCTATATCAGGCTCAAGATATTATGTGTCTTTCATAGATGATTGTAGCAGGTGGACCATTCTGTTTTTCATGAAGCACAAGGATGAAGTGTTTAATTGCTTTAAGAAGTATATTGCTCTTGTTAAAAACCAAACAGGTAGGACTTTGAAAAGACTCAGATCAGATGGTGGAGGAGAATACTTCTCTTCTGAATTTGATGCCTTCTTGCATGAAAGAGGCATTAAAAGGGAAGTCACTACAAGGTATACACCCGAACTCAATGGCGTAGCAGAGAGGAGGAACAAAGCTATTGTCGAAGCTGCAAGGTCCATGCTCAACGAAAAGGGATTGCCAAACTACCTATGGGCAGAGGCTGTGTCTACAGCCACATATCTCATAAATAGACTTCCATCTAAGTCACTAGATGGAACCACTCCATATGAAGTGTGGAATGGAAGAAGACCTAGTCTAGAGCATTGTAAAATCTTTGGATGCTTAGCCTATGCTCACATTCCTTCTCAAGTAAGAGGGAAATTGGATCCCAAGGCAAGAAATATGTATTCATTGGTTATGATCAAAACCAAAAAGGATATAGATTGTACAATCAAACCAATAAAGGATTTTCTGTGAGTAGAGATGTAATTTTTGATGAAAACAAATCATGGTTTGATGATGACAGGAAAGTGAAGCTGCCTTATGACTTGGATGAAGATTTTCCATCACTTCAACCAAAGGAGCCGAAGCAGATTGAAGAAAGTGATTTGGAGATTGACCTAGAAGACTTGGAAAGGCTAAAGCTATGGAAGAACAAAGGTAAAGCAAAGATGCAAGATGCTACATATGGTCCACAGAGCTCACATCAACCACTTAGAAGGTCTTCAAGGGAGAAGAAGAAACCAGAGAGGTTTGGTTATGATACTTCTTTGGTCACAAAGCACTCAATCTACATTGCAAAGGATTCAACCAATGAAGAACCTACCACATTCGAACAAGCCCAAAGCAAGAATGCTTGGAGAGATGCAATGGATGAAGAAATGGAAGCCTTGAAGGAGAATGACACTTGGGAGCTTGTACCTAACAAGCCATCTATGAAGGCTCGATGGATATACAAAATCAAGAGGAATCCAGATGGAAGTATAAATAGACACAAAGCAAGGTTATTTGCTAAAGGGTTTGCTCAAACCCATGGTATTGATTATGAGGAGAATTTCTCTCCTGTTGCAAAAATGCCTGCAATTAGGGTTCTCATTAGTCTTGCTACATCTAGAAATTGGAATCTCTATCAACTTGATGTAAAGAATGCTTTCTTGAATGGATGGATTTCTGAGGAAGTGTATATGGCACAACCTCCTAGATATGAGGATGCACATCATCCTAACTATGTATGCAAACTAAAGAAAGCTTTGTATGGATTGAAGCAAGCTCCAAGAGCTTGGAATTTCAGATTGGTGACTTATTTGCAGGACCAAGGATTCAAAGCTAGCAAGGCGGATACCTTTTTGTTCATAAAGAGGAATGGATCTGAAGTGATCTATTTATGTGTGTATGTTGATGATATTATTATCACAGGCAATGATCTTGAAGGAATCAAACAGGTAAAGAGTCAAATGAAGGAGGAGTTCAAAATAAGTGACCTCGGACCACTCACTTATTTTCTTGGATTGGAGTTAATCTACACAGATTCAGGTATATACATCACACAAAGGAAGTATGTGCATGACATGCTCCTCAAGTTCAAGATGGAAAATACCAAGTGTGCAGGTACACCTATGGAGCAAAATCATAAGCTTAGTGCTTATGAAGGAGAGCCAATTGGAGACATCACAAGCTATCAAAGCTTGGTTGGAAGTTTGAATTATGCAACTCTCACAAGGGTGGATATATGCTATAGTGTTAGCATATTGAGTTAGTTTATGCATAAGCCGAGAAGACCACATATGGAAGCGGCCAAGAGAGTCCTCAAGTACCTAAAGGGGACCATGAATGAAGGTTTTTTCTATTCATTTACTTCAGATATTGAGCCAAAGGTCTACTCAGATGCAGATTGGGCCGGATCTAAAGATGATAGAAGAAGCACATCCGGGTATATATCATTTGCAGGTTCAAAAATCATTTCTTGGTCATCGAAGAAGCAACCAACCATGGCATTATCTTCTACTGAAGCCGAATATAGAAGTTTGTCTAATGCAACTCAAGAAATCATGTGGTTAAAGTATTTGTACACAGATCTTGGACTTCATTCTTCAACACCTCACATTTTTGGTGACAACACAAGCTCACTACATCTAGCACCTAATCCGGTATACCATGCTAGAACCAAGCATATTGAAGTCCACTACCATTATGTAAGGGAGAAGCTAATGAGCAAGGATATTCAACTAGCCTATGTCTCTACAGATATGCAATGTGCAGACATGTTGACTAAAGCTCTTGATGGTACAAAGTTAAGTAGATTCAAGTTGATGATTGGCTTGCAGGAAATCAAGGACAATTGAAGACTTATTTGGAGGCCAAGCATGTTAGGCTTGAGGGGGAGCTGTTGGTGCATTTTGCCCAAGCCTACATGCTTGATATGCTTGATATTATCCTCATTTGTAAGTCACATGAGTAGTCATGTGAACACCTCTTGTAAAAGAGTTCATTTTATCTCTTGTAAATGGAAAAAGAAAAAAGGAAAAGGATGTCTTACCTCATCCATGATGTAAAAGCAAACTCGTGGCTCTAACTACCTAAAACCACGAATTTTTGAGCTGAGGGAATATCTCCTAACTTTGGGGATCACTTTTAGGTGGAGCCATTTGAATTCAAATTCAAAACTCCCTCCAAGAATAGCTATAAAAAGAGCAAGAAGGAAGAGGCGATTTGCAAGCCTTGTACGTGACCACTTCATGTCATTTTGTAGATATTGAAGAGCTTACTCCATAGCTCTATCATTCTACTCCCATTGTGCAAAGATTCATTGCCAATGTGGTTGTAATCATATGTGAATCTATACGTTTATTATCATCTACTTCTCTGTTTTGTTCTCTGCTATACTCACTCAGAGCAGTACCTTCAGAAGGTCATATCTCGAGTTCTACTCCACATGTTTCCGTGTTTTAAAGTGCGTTGGATAGCTCTTACTGTCTACTTTCTGCATATAAATGTTCATGGTCATTGGATTTATGGGTTTGAAGACATCTGCATTTTACTGCTCACTGGTCTATCTCTGCAGAGCCCCGAGAATAGTGGGCATGTTCCAGAAATTGATGAAACTTGTTCTCAATGTTCATTCCATCATTTGAAGTGTTTTAACTTGGATTGAGAAGCTTGGTAAGTCTATTTGCTATGCCCAAAAGGAATTTTTCTAATTCCTACCAGATTGAGAGCATTGTTCATCTTTTCCAACAGGTGTATGTCCAAAAATAGCAAGTTTTGGGAGGAGTCATTACGCAACTAGTCTGTCTTGACTTAAACTTTTGGGATACATGTTCCAAAGTACTTGGCTGATATTTTGGTGGATTCAGAAAGCTCAAAGGGTTTACTAATCAACTCTGAAGTCTCAGTTGGCTGGTGTGAAGCTGGTTGTAGCAGCACCAACTCATCTTTGGATTGCATCCACCATCTCTCTTCACAACCTCTTCAATTTTTGACCTGTAATTCTTTCTGCATATGCGTGATAGTGTTTAAATGTATTAAATAAACACTTCTGACTTGTCTTTGATCACATAGATTGTAATCCACCTGGTAGCATCATCAACATATATGACATAATATCTTGAACCATTTATACTGAAGTCCTTCGAAGGACCCCACACATCTGTATGTACCAATTCAAGTCTTTTTGAATACATAAAACCATGCTTATTATATGGTTGCTTATGAGCCTTACCTAACTGACATGCTTCACATCTGTATGTCATGTATTGACCTGCAACATTAGGCAATCCAAGCACTGAACCATTGTTAACCATTTCTTTGATACCTCTTTCATTAAAATGTCCAAGTCTTTTATGCCAAAGATCCAATTCAGACACCTTTTGCTCTCCATATGTAAACATAGCATGTCCAACATTACCTTGTATTTTTAGTGTGAAGAGCCTTTGGAATTGTAGGAACATACAGAACCTTACTCAATAGAGTACTTCCATCTTTGGCTTTAACTGAACCAATTGACTTTACTTTGTGCTTTGTATTATCACCTGTTTGAACTGTATGATTAATTGCCTTATGATCTAGATCAGTCATCAAAGCAATATTTCGACTCAGATGATTGCCACATCCTGAGTCAATATAAAATACTCTCATGTCTTCATGTGAGGCTTCACATGTTGCATTCATAATAAGAGTTGAATCTTGTTTCTGATCTGATGCATAATTGTAGTTGGTGTTATTATAGGATTGATTTTGGAAGTTTCTTCCTCCACCTCTTCCAAAAGAATTCCTACCACCTCTACCTCTAAAGTTTCCTCTTTGATATCTGCCACCTCTTCCTCTTTGATTAAAGTTTTGATTAAAATTACCATTGCTTTGATTATTATGCCAACAATCATGAGATAGATGATTGGTCTTACCACATATCCAACAAGCTCTGAAATTATCTTTGTTATTTCTACCTCTTCCTCTACTTCTTTTGCTAGATTTCTTTGCTTTTCTTTGCTAGATTTCTTCTCGTCTTCAGAATACATTGCATGACCTACACTCTTATCAACATCTCCTTTGATATCATTCTCAAAAGTTAGCATATGTCCTAACAATTGATTCAAATCAAGAGTGAAATGATTTAATGAAAGTTCTGTAGACAAAATAAAAGGCTTCCACTTCTCATCTCCTCTTAGCCCTGTGAGAATTTGTCTTACCAACTTATCTTCTTCAATATCTTCATCAATTGCACCTAAAGAATCAGCAATGTCTTTCATCTTTGTCACATAATCAGATATTGATTGTGAAGCCTTCTTCTTGAATGTAGTAAACTCTGCCCATAATGAATCTTTCCTTGATTTGGTTGTATTATGAAAATGCTCTTCCAAAGCATTCCAAATGTCACTTGCACTTTCAAGTCCTGTGATATGAGGAAGCAAATAATCATTCATTGCCATGTAGATTATGCTCCTTGCTTGAGCATCCTTCTTCATCCAAATCTTTATATCTGCAAGCTCCTCCCTAGTTGGAAAACTAGGATCTTTGAACTCTGGCTTTTCTTCCTCTCCTGTGATGTATCCCATCAGATCTTTGCTCATAAGATGAGCTTCCATTCTCATAGACCAAGCTGGATAGTTCTCTCTATCCAACTTCTCAATTTGGAGACTATCTCCCATCCTTTCTTCACCTGTACTATCAAATCTTTAATCCTTATAAGGAATGGATATAACTTAGCTTCGAATGTTGCTCCTTTTGATCCTTTTGATAACCTTCATGTGTCTTCCTTCAGTCTTTCAACCACACTTTATCTTTCTGAACCTTCAAGGTGTGAAATTTGTATATCTGCAGCAGTCGGGGTCTTCCTTTCCTCAATTTTAATACAGCCTGCTCTGATACCACTGATGGAGAGTGTTAATCTCCAAAAGAACAAGCTATCCTTGATGTAGACCACCTCTATATCAAGAATAACTTTAAACTTCAACCAATTTTGGAAGACAATCACCAAACTATCAAGAAGTTAACTAATTGTGAAGAAAGTCATTTCACAGAAAAGTCTGCTGCACATTAATCACTCATTGATTAATCATTTGTGTAAAGTTTCTGATGAAACTTTGTACAATGTATCGTCTAGAGTATGCACACTTGCTCCAAGTTAAAACACTTCAAAAGCTTCAGTACAATATGAGAAATGCTTCAAACAATCTACCTATGTCTGAAACTGCCTTCCTGTAGGGTCGATTTTGACACCTGCAACTTCTAACACATAGTTCTCCCAATCTAGAACCCGTTTAAGCAAATGCTTTTAGCCATAGATGGATTACCTTCCAACTTAGATTTTGACTCCTCATTTGTGTAAAACTTTACACTGTGCACTGAGAACTTATCATTTCTTTGACCATCGAAATTGGGCCTGTTTCAGAAGACACTCAACACTTTCTCACATATAGATGTTCCTATACAAAATTCTCTCAGCCTGTTTGCAATTGAACTCTCAAACTTTAAGCATAGATAGATTAAATATGAACTTAGATGTGTACAAAAGGATTTCTGATAAAATCAAATACAAAAGGAGAACCAGAGAAAAGATCGACGCACAATTCTCTGAACATACTTTCTATTCAACTCTTCATACATCTGATGGATGATACATCCAAAACACATCATCTATTCATCTATGCTTCATCTTACTCATCTAATACGACCATCTACACGTATCGATATATACATATGAGTATTGATTCGTCATTACTTCAAGTATATTGAAGTATTTACAAAGCTAATGTACATATGTTTTAAAGAACTTTGCTATCTGAATCTTCTCTTCACGTCATGAAGTTGGAATTCAATCTTTTCTTCATCTCTTCACTTATAGGCTTTATATAATCACCAATTGTTGATTGTCCTGCTCCAACATTTACCTATAAGTCTAGCTAGTGCCTGGCTATCTCTACATACATTTTGATAAATCTTCTATGGTACCTAGTATGCCCCAAGAAGTGTTGAATCTCTTTAGGAGATTTGGGTTGAGGTAACTTTAGTATAGAAATAATGTTATCAGGGTCTGAAGCCATACCTTCAGCCGATACCACATGTCCCAAGAGGGTTCCTTCTATCACAAGGAAATGACATTTATTTGGGATTAACTTTAGTTTAGTATCCTTGCATCTCTTAAAAACATTATGAAACTGTCTCAAGTGATGGTCCAAGCAATCCAATGGGGTCTCTTTGTGAGATCCTAAAAATGAAGAAAAGTCATCCATGAAAATTCTAAGTGTTTCTAGCAATAAGGATCCAAAAATGAGGTTGATAGTCATGTTAAAGGTGGCTAAAACATTTCTGAGTCCAAATAGCATTTTGACATACACATATGTGCCCCAAGGCATGATAAAAGTAGTCTTTCACGATCCTCTAGGTGGATGGATATTTGGTTATAGCCACTAAAACTGTCCATAAAGTTATATAATGCATGTCCAGCCACTTCTTCAATGACATGCTCTGCAAAAGGCATGGGGAATCCATCTGGAATGGTCACCTTGTTGAGTGCTCTAAAGTCAACACAAATCCTGATTTTGTTGGTATTCTTCTTTGGTACTATAACCATTGGTTAATGCCATTATGAGTGTTCCACAGGGATGATGATTCGTGCATCCTCCATCTTCTTTATTTCCACATAAACAACTTCCGCATATTTTGGGTTAAGTCGATAACTCTTTACTCTTATTGGTTTGGCTCCATCAACAAGAGGGATTCTGTGCTCTCCACAATTGGCAGACACTCCTTCTAAGTCTTTATAATGCCACGCAAAAACATTTGCATAGTGTGTCAAGAAAGATTTTACCTTTTCAAGTAGCTCTAGCTGGCTCCACAACCAAGTGGCCACCAAAACTGGACGGTTATTTTCCTGAGTGCCTAATTGTACTTCTTTGATTGGGTTTCTATCTACCATGGAATCTACATGCTCATCTCCAACCCTCTTTTCTTTTAATAGTTTTTCCTGCATTGTTGCATAAGCATGAGTGTTCTGGATCTCAATGTATTCCTCTTTGTTCTGCATCCATCCTGTAGGGATTTCTTAAATTGGCAAAGAATATTCCTCACTAGTATGTTTTACCTTGTTTTTAACTTTAGTAACTTCCTTCTCTGTTGTTGTTGCATCCTTCTCCAAGTTGTGCTTGAGGGGTGTCTTCCTCCCCCTTCAGTGATCTATGATGGATTCTCCTAAATCCATCAACCTGAACTTTATCCTCATTCTCATCATGACATTCATTTGTGGAAGAATTATTTAGAAAAACTCCAAAAAAAAGAGCAAGAGTTGCCTACTTGCAGCCAATTCAAAATGTCCTCCTCGTTGGTCCTCCATTTCTTGTTCCATGCAAATGCCAACTGATTGCATCATGCTAGTGTTCCCTTGATGATTTGGACCCTCCTTTAAATATATATGTGTAAGTTCCTATTTCTTTTGTACCCAAATAGTGTCTTTATCCCAATCATGAATGACACTTGCATGCCTCAACCATGGTCTTCCAATCAAGATGGGAAATCCCCCCTTTACCTGGGGCAGTCTTAATACCATAAAATCCAAAATGAAGAGATTACCTTGTACTTCCAATGGAACTTTTGGGATCACCCCCATTGGCCTTACTTTGCTTTGATCTACCAAAGTAATGGTGAAGTGGGCTGGTCTGGATGGACGTAGGCAAAGCTTCTCCATGGTATGATCAGGCATCAAATTTATGCCAGACCCACCATCCACAATGACTCCTTGTAGCTTTAATCATTTAATTGTTGTTGTCAGTTTGGGACTCTTATAGTCGATGAGAGGTGCTTCTTCTACCCCCTTCCCTTGGCCTAAGGCAGTAGTAGTCACCACCAAGGTGGATGAGGAAGCCTGATCAATAATGTGTAGTACTTCAGACCTGAATTTTGCAACCATGTTTATCAACTCAAGGATACTAACCTCCGTTTTAATTTACTTGAATAATCTCGAAGCTCCAACTTCCCTAAGGTCGATTTTGATGTTTGATTTCTCAAGTTCCTTGTGGGCCCGACTATATGCATTCCTAATGAAATCATTAGATTATGAAAAATCTTCTTTTTGTGTCACATTTTGTTGAACTTCCTTTCTCTTGGTTTGCATATTCACATATATCTGATTTGCTCTGATGTATCCTCTGATCTTGGTCACTTTCACAAGAATTTGATCCTTGGTTTGGTTTTTCTAGAATTTTCCCTTTGCTTCTTGTCTGCATGACCATGGAATCGATTTCTTCTAATTGTACCACTCTAGTGGATGGTGATTGTATGATAGTGGCTCGTTCTACTGCTCCATGATTATTTACTAAGAAACATTTGGAGATGGGGCCCAAATGGAGATGCTTTGTTTTGTGGGCAACAATTTGTATAGTGATCCCTGGCATTTAGGCAATTCTTGCAAGGGGGAGCATTTTCTGACAGGGTGCATTTACTTTGATAATGTCCACACTCTCCACACCTAAAACAGATAATTGGCCTTCAGGCCCATTTCCATACTTACCTCTAGGTCTTTGATTGTAGTTATTACCTTGGCTGGGGGCTGTTTCCATTGCATTGGTTCAGAATTGAGCACCTCCTTGTGCCCAATAAGGTTGTGCAGACATTCCTCTTGATTGACATTCATATGCCTCATGACCAGCTTTCCTGCATAGCTGGCAAGTTACACTTCACAATTGACATTCACTTACCACATGACCCTACTTGCTGCACATGGTACAACATAGCCCACTTTTGATGCCACCCCCCTTGTGTTCCTGCAACTCCTATCGAAGCTGAGCCAGTTCTTTTGCTTCGGCTTCCTCTTCCTTTGGTAGCTTCAATGCTTCAATTTCCCTCCTCAATTGATTCACAACAATCTCCTCTTCTTTATGGGACTTATTCCTTTTTAAGGTCTCAAGCTCTTTCCTTAGCTGAATTACTGGGTCTTCAGGTTCTGCAGGATATGACAAATTGGAAGAGCTTGCCCCATACTGCTGTCTAATTTGTTCCAATCTTGTGGCTGTATTGATAAATTCTTCTATTGTTGATGTCGATAAAACCAACTCCTTTATTTTACATTGTGTTGATATGGGAAGTGGTTTGGCCAACCACTTCTTAATAAAAAAATCATGGGGAGGGTCTGGTAGTTTGGCCATTAATTCCTTAGCTCTGATAATAAATTATGGGAAGTTCTCCCTAGGACCTAGTCTTAAATTTTCTAATTCTTCAATAATGTTCTCATTGTGTTCCCTTGTTGCAGGGAAAAGAATCAGAAATGCGTCCTCTCTTCCCATCAAACCCCTTGTTTTACATAATGCCAAGAATCTCATAATGTCTCATATGGGTCTTCTTGTGCTAGCCCTCTGAAAGATGGAAATTTTATATTCAATCTACAAAATAAGGTTTCCAAATCTACCTGGGCTGCCATATTCTTTACTAATGATGTCGATGATGATGGGCTAGTTGATCTTCGAATAACCTTCTTATTCCTTTGCAAGGGACCCTCAAGCTTTGAGACTAGGTTGCGATCATGACTTGTTCATACTCCTCTTAGTTTAAGAGAGTTCCAATAGAAGAAAGATTACCCCTTAAGGTAGTACAGTACTATCAGTATCCTTGATTTCTTCTACACTTTGCAATTTTCTTCTCCTATGCTCAAATCTCCTTGTTGTCCCACGGGGGGTGCCAGATTTTGTTGGGGGATTCTTGTGCAAAAAGGGATTTGAGTGTTTGTAGGAGAAGGGGGAAATATAAGAAGAAGGATACAAAGACTGGAAGCTTCTATAGATTGATTATAAGGAGAAAAGTACAATGGTGATGTACAATACAATCCAAATGCTTTCTGTGCAAAATCCCAAAGAGTGCACAATCAAAAAAGTTACAACATACCCAAGGTTCTTGTTGGTGCCGGCCTTCTCTGCACTAGACCTCCACCTTCTCCAAGCTTGCACTTGTGCACACCTTGCATTCAAGCTTCCAATAGGGGAAGGGATGGATACCTTCTATCGATCTTGCATAGCTTCAACGGGACCTTTGGTTTTACGGCTTAGCACTTCTCTACACACTTCTAAGTCACTCTTCTTGCACACCTTGCACTTCACTTCTCTGCGTTGCACACTCACTGTATGTCTCTTACACTCTCTTAGTCTAGTGTAGACTATGATCACCTTGCTTAGTCTTACCAAGAATAATGCCTTGCCTTTATTTGAGTGTCGGTTCACATACGCTCCTAACTGCTAGAGTATCTTGGTGCTCACTTTGATGTCCCAAGATTGTCTCCAAAAGTGGGCAGGCAATGAATCCCTGTTTTGTCCAGTAGTGACTTTAGATTAAAACAAAAAATTTTAATTGGGGGGAATACTTTCACTTCTACGTACGCTGCCACTTCACATACCTTCAAATTTTGCCTTTTAATTCTTCAAATGTGCATATAAGAGAGGGTTCAATTGAACCTTCCAAACACTTTGAACCTTAGAGAATTATAGAAATACCTCTGCAACCTGCAACCAACTTTCGACAATTATATCCTTTGTGAACAATTAATTGTGCACTACCTGTGCACCTTGACACCCGACTTTGAACGCTTTGACTTCACCCATGTTGATTTTGACTTTTTTTACTTTGAACATGTTGACTTTGATTGTTTTGACTTTGATCCTTTGACTTTGATTGTGGTTGGCTTTGACCAATATGACATTTATGGGCTCAACACTTTTGAGGCAGAGATGCCCATGCACATGCATTGATAGCTTTGTCTGTCAAACGTGCCATTATTCCTCACATTTGCTCTTGAAGAATAGCTAACGATGCTTGGGATACACTTACCACATTGTACCAAGCTAGGAATGAGGCTCATGTTGCTTAGCTCCAAAAATAGTTGGAGAGTGAGCATATGAATGAAGGTGATTCTATGGACAATTTTCTAACAAAGATCAAAGACTTGAAGGAACAATTGATTTGTGCTAATGAAGTTATACTAGATAGCTCACTTGTGCAGACCGTTCTGAATGGTCTTCCTGATTCATATCAGAGTTTTGCTTCTACTCTTCGGTTGATGATGAAAGGCAATCCAAATGCCTTGTCATTTGAGGAGTTAGTCTCTATTTTGTTGCAAGAAGATCAATCGAGGCAGAACAAGTTCATTCTGCGTGTTGCAAATTAAGCTTTCTTGGCTAGTTATAAGGGCCCAAAGATAATTAGGGAGATTCTTTTCCTTTAACATTGCTCTAGCAAACTCAACCAAAGTTCTATTCCTTCTTTTTGCCACCCCATTTTGTTGAGGTGTATACCTGCAAGTTATTTCTCTCTTGATACCTGCATTCCAAAGATAATCATTGAATTCTTGGGAGGAGTATTCTCTCCATATGGAGCTCTTCAACTAGCAAGAAAAAATCTGTTAACTCTACACATTTGAAGAAGGAAGACAAAGATGAGAAGAAATCAGAAAAGCAGAAATTGTTTTGCAAGTACTGTAAAGAAAATGATCATATCATAAAGAACTGTCCTAAACTGGTTGCAAAAGAGGCAAAGAAGAAAGAGGCCAGAATGGTTGTTGCAGAGGCCTCTACATCGAAAACAAAGTCTGCCAATCTTGCATGCAAGAAGAAGAATGGGCATTTACTACTATTTGCAGTTTTGACCCATCTTCTCATGAGCAATGCATGTTTGTAGTAGACTTAGATGTTTGGTACTTTGATAGTGGGGTGACCAAACATATTACCTCATACCGTAGTTTTCTTCTCTTTACTCGAGCTTACATCTACAAGGAATATATCACACGTGCCAACAACTCCTCTTATCATGTCATGGGAGTTGGTAAGATCATTCTGACTATTGCTGATGGTAGTTCTTTCACTTTGTCACATGCTTTATTTGTGCCGGGGATCAAGAAGAATCTGTTATCAGTTTCTACATTAGCCAAGATTGGCTTGGTTGTGAAATTTATTGATGACAGATGTATAGTTCATGATGTGTCAAATGGCGATGTTATAATTGCTTCTAGCATTTTATGTTGTGGGTTGCATAAGCTCATAGACTATGAAAAAATTGTGAATGATTTGGCATGTGTTATACATGATTCTCAGGCTATGTCAGATGCAAAGCTTTGCCATGCACGCTTTGGTCATCTAAATTTTGCAAGTTTACTATGTCGACATAAATCTAAAATGGTGTCCTCTTTGCCCAAACTTGATGTGGAGAATTTCTCCTATGCGCAACAGAAATGTGTAGTGAACCCTTGTGTGTCCAACAGTTGGACAAGCAGATACACCTTACATAGCTCCTTTCTCTCAATAAAAAACTCAAATGGAATTATGCCTTTAGTCAATCAAAGTAGACAAAGAGAAATTTCTAATAAGCTATAAATAACTTAATTTGGACAAGTTTTGATTAGGAAACACAACTGACAAAGATGAACTACCTGTCCACAAAAGTATGCTAAAGAACTGAACTTCACTCTCAGATTGATAACTCCTTGAATGTATATCCTTTGAGGATGATATTTGGTATAGAGAACATAGGCACAAATAGATTTCTAAAAAGCTAAAAAACAATTAATTTGGATGAGTTTTGGTTAGGAAACTCAACTGACCAAAATAGACCACCTGCACACATAAGTATACGAAAAAATTGGACTTCACTCTCTGATAGATATCTCACAGAATATAAATCCTTTGTACGAGATATTTGGGAAAAAGAAATTATATGCAAAGACCTTTTCAACAAGACAAAAACCGAGCAATTCAGATATGTTGTGGTTGCAAAATCTAACCAACCAAAATAGAATACCTATCTACACAGGTATGCTTAAAAACTAAACTTCACTCTTTGACTGATATCTCACAAAATATATAAGCTTTAAAGAACATATTTAAGCTCGAAAAGTTGCACAAGATAATCTTTCCAATGAGTGTTTAAACACAAGAAATAATTACATATACACTGAGATATGAGCTTCACAACAGAGCTGTGTACAAAATGACATGCGACTAGAAGGAGTCTAAGGGAAGACAAAATGACAATATGACTAGATCCGACTATTTGGAGCTCTTGCCTCTTTCTCTTCTTGTTTAGAACATGCTCCCACTCCAATTTTATAACCAATGAGCATGTGAAGAAGTTTCTGCCTCCTTAACTCACCACTTTGCTACTACATGCCACTGACTACAAGGGAGATAATGTATCTTTTACTCATCATGAATTTTGACTAAAATTTTTCTTTTCTTTTTTTCTTTTCTCTTGTTTTCCTTTATCTTTATATTTGGTAAATTTATCCAAGCATAGCTCATATGAAAATGAGCTTGTACATTTATCTTCAACACTTGAGGCACTCGGAAAACATGTTTGAGAAGGCTATATTTTGGGCAAAATGCAACGTTCCTCCTTTCCAAAAGATGGTTCAATTTGGGCTACTCACAAATTGTAGCTTGTACATAGTGATGTCTATGGTCCTATGCAGACACCTTCTTTTGGAAATTATCTTTCCTTCGTGACTTTCATTGATGATTTTTCCAGGCATGCATGGGTATATCCATTGAAAGCAAAGTCCGAAGTGTTCATGTGCTTCGAATAGTTTTTGGTTTTGGCTAAAAATCTATCAGCATGTAAAATGGGCACCGTCCATTCTGATCGAGGGGGGGAATATATGTCTTCTCATTTTTATGCATTTCTGGCTGAATGTGAGATAAAACACCAATGTACAATGCCATATACACCTCAATAGAATGCAATTGCTAAATGGAAGAACAGGTCACTCATGGAGATGGCGAGGTGTATGGTCAAGAGTCAGGTTTTGGCACATAGTTTCTGGATTGAGGGTATCATGTGTGCAACATATATACTTAACAGGTATCCCACTACAGCATTGCAGTGTATCACTCCATCTGAGGCTTGGCATGATTGCAAGCCATCTGTTGCTCATCTGCGTGTTTTTGGTTGTCAGGAATATGCATTAGTGCCCGAACAACATCGTAGAAAATTGGATGACAAAGGAGTAAAATGTATTTTTGTTGGGTACACTTCTGAAATTAAAGGCTATTGTCTGTACCATCCACACAGTAAACGCATTGTGGTTTCTTAGCCTTTGTAGGTTTCATGTGATGATGCAGATCATTCCATTTTTGATGCAGATTTACATGATGCAGCTGTTGATGAGAGAGCTGATATTGAACAGGAAAAAACTATGCCAAATTGGCTGGTGCAGACTTTGCATGACAAAAAATTAGATGCATCTTTGTAATATCATACTTGGTTAGGCTCTCATAGTGCCTCTTTTGCATCACATTGCTATGCTATGGCTGCCTCTAGTCTTTGTGATGAGACTGAACCTATTTCTTTTGATGAAACACAAAATTCAAAACATTGGATGGCTACAATGCAATCTGAATATGATGCTATAATGAAAAATGGTACTTGGTCTTTATGTGACTTGCCTCCTGGCAAGAAGGCCATTGGCACAAAGTGGGTATACAAGTTGAAGCGTAAACTTGATGGAACAGTTGACAGCGATAATGCTAGGCTTGTTGCAAAGGGTTATGTGCAAGAAAGAGGCATTGATTTTGATAAGACCTTTGCACCTACATGTCATATGACTACTGTTTGGAGCATCTATGCACTTGTAGCCCATCATGGTTGGAATTTACATCAGCTGGGCATTAAGACAACATTTTTGAATTGCGACTTGCATGAAGAACTGTATGTTTTTCAGCCCCGTGGCTTTGTGCAGAAAGGGCATGAAAACTAGGTGTGCAGGTTAAAGAAGGCATTATATGGTTTAAAGCGAGCACCACGTACTTGGTATGAGAAGATACATGCCTATCTGATTGCACATGGTTTTGAGAAGAGTCCAACTAAGAGCACCTTATATTCTAAGCATGCAAATGATGTGCTTCTAGTCATTGTTGTCTATGTTGATGACATGCTGCTCATTGGTCCTCGTGAGAAGCATATTGCTAATTTTAAGGCTGATTTCCATGTCGATTTGGGGCATTTGCATCATTATTTGGGCATTCAATTTATGCACGTTGATGGTGGTATGGCTTTGTGTCAAACGAAATATATTCGCCCATTATTGTAGCGTGTTGGCCTTAAAGACTGTAAGCCTATTGGCACTTGTTAAACGCGCGTTGCCATCACATGCACATTTAAACTCTTTTGGGTTCTTGGGAGTGGTAGGGGTCTGGTAATCAGAGGCCCTAAGACTTGATTTTCCCAATTAACTCATTCACATCGCAGTACACTAATGTTCAAAGAACTCTGTTAATACAAATTACTATCAATACTCGGGTTTGTTCTCTCATAGACTTACTGTGCAATACTTGCTTAGTACGTAGCACCATAGTTAATCATTACCGTAACATAGACTTCATTACCGTAACTTAATGGAACTGAATTAATCACAAGTTAATGTAATCAAACAGAGATGAAAGCACATTACTACTCAGATTTCTCAAACACAACACTACGACAACTCCACAGAACGTAATCGCCCAGACAGACAGTCTGGCGATTCTACTGATCGTCCTCTTCGGAGCGTCACCGCAATGCCTTTTTATTAGTTGTTAAGCAGATACATCTCTTCACACGACCTTTCGGTTCATGCGGAATAGGAAACCTTTTAGTTCGTGTGGGATAGAAAAATACAGGAATTATGGAAATACAAAGTGCCAATCCGGCCGCTTACACTGGCACGCACGGTGGACTTGAACCCGCAATGGAACAAAATCTAGGGCTCATCTACTATACCCTGTAGATACATGGTGCGAGCTAACTTAGAAGTTTTGGCAATTTTCTGTTTCAACGAGTCTAACATCTTTTTTAGGGTCTCTGGTTCTACAAGCTGAGCATCAGTTCTAACTGAACTTGCCGCAATTACTTGACTCATCAAAAGATCAGCCTGTGTCTGCAAAAAGGCCTCTTGCAGGTAGAAATCATTTGCAAGGGGTGCGTCACGGCTCAACTTCATGTCTTCGATCCTTTTATCGATTCGGGACAGATGTTCTGCTTGAGCACCCAACTATTTCTCTCTTCTTTCCAGTTCCTGAGCCTGATATTGAATTGTCCGGTAATATGCATCTCTTTCTTTTCGAATTCCTGCTATCTTCTTTTGCAGTTGACTGGTTGAGTTCATCTGAGCTTTAAGAGCAGAATTCACCTCAAACAGATTGGCATTTGCTCTCTGGAGTTCTTCATTAGTCCGCTTAGCTAAATCCACCATCTCCTATCCTCGCTGTACAACTTCATCTAACTGTACTCGCGTTTCTTCTAGTAAATTCTTGAGTGCTATACGAGCATCTTCTTTATCCTGGGCTAACTGTTTTAATTGAAGAATTTCGGCATCAGCAGCACTTAATAACTCATCTTTGGCTTGTATTTCTGCTAACACAGCATCTCTCTGGGTGATCAACGATTCCTGTTCAGCAAGTCAAGCTTGGAGTTGTTGAATTTGTATGTGCAGAGCATGATTTTTGGCTTTTACTACATCTACCTCTTCCTGGAGTGGAGTAATATCTGCTTCAAGGACATCGACTTTGTGTTGTAATTCATGTCGGATATTATCAGTAACCTCCTTCATCTGCATTGGTAGTTGTTGCGACAAATGGATCAGCATACGTCCCATGGATTCTAATTCTGTAAACATAGGTATCGGAGGAAAAAGAGGAGGGAGTGGTTGGGATGACGAGGCTGACAAGAGGTGATGAGAAGAGGGTGGAGAATAGTTAGGTGAAGAGGAGGACGTAGCAGGTTCGTCAGGGACAATCAGTTGAATGGGGACGATGGGCTCGACCGGAGGCATGGGTGGAGGAGTGGGTATTAGAGTGTTGGATACCAACATCATTCCGGTAGGTTGCTGCGTAGTTGCTGGCTTTTGGGCAACAACAGAATCCACTGCCGCAATCAATTCCTCAAAAATTTCTGCAATAATAGCTTGCACATCTTCTTTGGACTGTTGCTGAGACTCCTCTCGAGAAGAAACTGCATCAGAGTTTGTGTTAGAAACACTTTGTTCCTGCTGCTTATCCATAGAAAATTGACCAGAAGATTCCCCATGGATTGAAGTGGCTATGTCGTGAAAGGTCTCTTCCTCATTGCCGGCGGTGGAGCCTTGTACTTGACTTTTCGAAGGACCTATGCATATGCGTTTTCGATGGAGAAGCTGGAAAAGGTCTTCATCATCATCTTTTGTATCTTCAAGTACTTGGGCAGATTCTTCATGATACAAAATTGGAGCTCTTGGTGGAGGTTGGGCGGCTTGAAGAGCAGGGAACAGGAAGGTAAGTATATGTGGTAAATGTGAACGCGGAAGATCTCCTTTGTTAACATGTTTAATAACCGTAACGCATTCACGGTGAATGCACCGGAAATAAAATGAAGCGAAATTAACAGGCTCAGAGAAGCCATGTCAATCATTGAATAGAACGGCCGTGAAATTCCGTAAGTGCGTTTCTGGAAGTTCAATATGGAAACTAAGAATTGTAGGGCGGTCCGTTCAGGATCATGAGGACACAAGATGGCGTACTCATTCAATGAGTGCCGTGGAAATAATTCCATCATAGTGGCTACCAGAAGGAGAGGACCATTCTCTACTCCTTCTAGAGGGAGACGGAAAGCTGCAGTGAATGATGCTAATGTTATTACTACACGAGATGGTAAACATAGGATCGGCCAACTCTGCTCCGTAGCAGGTGTGGCGGCAATAGCAGCAATATCTGAGCGTAATACGGATGACACTCCACTGAATGCCAAGGCAATTCAGCGAAGTTTGACAGACCTCAGATTCGTAAGAACTCACTCATGTCATGAGGGAGTCCGTCACGGAAGGTAGCAAAATTTGCTAAAGCTTCCATGATGCACACGCAAAAGCACAAAGACACTAATACATAGTAATCACAGAAAACACATAGCACACAAAGCACACAGACACAATAGTAATTAACAGCAAAAAGAAGACGATTAAGTAGATACTCGGTGATGGGAGGCGAGCGAAAATGTTAATCATCGCGCGATGTTGAGATGATAACCTTCATAACTATGGTGTTGTCGGAGAGATTTCGCTCTCCACAACCAGATGATGAAGAAAGTTCTAAATACATGAAGTGCAATTTCATTCATCTACTTGCCCATGGTCTTTCAAACGAGAGATATAAGATGATTTATTATGTGATATGGTTTATTGGTCGAATCTCAAGGTTATGCAAAGAGCATGTTATATATATTGTTCTTCCATCTTCTGAAACATATGTACACATGTCTGAATCCATTGAGCAGAAGTCATATTAATAGCAAATATGAGAGAAATGCATCTAAGAAAGGAGAGGTCAATCGCTGCAAAAGGATTGGAGACGGTCATTTCATGGAAAAAGAAAAGGATGAAAAGTTTAACGCTATTCAGAGAAAAGAGGGGATTAAACTGTTCGCGTTCACTTTTGAGTGTAAATATAGAGTTCTTTTTCAAAAAGAAAGGAGGCCTTCAATGGAAAGATGGAGAGCGCTGCCTTTTTGAGAGTTTTGTGATGAGAGTTTTAAAGCCAAGACAACACAATTCCTCTGGCAGCAACTATTATGAATGGAGTACCCTATGCGCGCGTCATCGGACGAAGAGAAGTGATTGTGAAAAACAAAAGAAGATCTAGAATACTTTGTCACAACGTTTATACAATTCAACGAAAGCGACATTAATGACTGCTGTCACAACAGTGATCCGACATCATCAACAGAAGCCTCCGCTACTGATTACTTGCTGACTTTGGCCTGATGAATACCCAAAGCAATAGAAAGATAAGATGTTTCTCTGATTAGAACGAAAGCTAATCATGGCGACAATGGTGAAGAACTATTACAAACAAGCATATGAAGGAAGGGCCTGAACATGCTCTTGATTATCTACATGTGAAAGTTCTTCAAGAATCAAGAAGAATATTACGTGGCATTCAACGTAGGAACAAGACATCTGATCTGCTATGAAGGGAGAATTTCTCTTATGCTTGCAACTAGTATCGATTCGAAGGTAGCACTACTAACACTGAAACCTGATTATATAATGGGCTTTAAAGAATGTGGATTGTATTGATTTCTTAATATCATTACGAAGTTCTGTTGGATCAATATTGCATGGCACTAGTGATTTTTTTTCGGAAACGCTTTTAAGCATAGTTATTGACTGAAGGAAGCAAAAGATGTGCGCATGACCTCTTCTGGTTACCATTACTGTGATGCCACAATTTGTGCAGGGTGAAAACCTAAGACTGAGTTCAAGGCTTTTGACAAATCGATGTTATGTTGTGCAACGAGTCTGGCTGGAAGAGACATCTATGTTGAACATTGGAATAAGTCTAGTATTTAAATCAATTAGAATATACGAATGATAAGCGATCCGATTTCGTTTGTGAGTGGGAAAAGTTTCGAACGTGCGTCTGTTTACTGTCCAGATTCGAAATGCACCTATGTGTAGAGTGATAAAAGTGCGAAGACATAGTTTGACACTGTTGGCATGTCATACGCGATAACGCTTGGCACTTTACATGGGAAGAAATCAATGTTTTAATTTATAGGAATACATGTTTTCTTTTATTATTCTGCTCACAAAATTATACATTACATGTGCAAGATCACGTCCTGTACAAGTAACATTTGACAGAGCCAAATGATTTGCTTCTCATTTCAAACAATCAAACTTATTAATTGATTTCCATGAATTGTTCATTCATGTTACGACGTCACATTTGATTCCAATAACTATGGACAACTTCGGTTGTTGAAAGAGAATTTAACAGTTTGAATTTCTTGTATTTTCGCATATTGCAAGCAGTAAACTTTTCTAGAGGAAATGAAACTTATTTATATTCATCGTTCTACTATCTGGATAGGGAGTTGTGTTTTTGTTATGTCTATTGTCTGCACCTAACTAATTTGGCAAATTGATTTGATAGTATAGTTTCTTCACATATTAACTTGGTTCGATGAAACATTTGTTCCCAAAGCATTTAAGGATATGATGAGTTATTTTGCAATTAGAAATTAATATTCTTGTTGCTTTCAATTTCTTCCGTGAGTCTCTTCGCACCTGAGTTTGCTATAGAGGTGGACATTTTACCATAATTCATTCATTTTAATCAATGTGTGATTAACTACGTTTAAATGATTTGATGAATCGCAAACATTAAGAATATTAACTACTCATATATGAGTTGATCGTTTCATTTTAGCATCTCAAATGAACATACTACTAATGTCCTTCGTACATGTTTGAGCAATTACTTGACTTGCTTTAAAAGCTTCTGTGAGAATTTCCCACTTTACCTGAGTTGCTCCAAGCACCCTACGTGCGCCGTTATTTTTTGGCGGTCGCCCTGATCCACCGACCGTGACTTTCGCGCGACAGCGTGCATGCATATGCAGAATCGATAATGCAGGGCGGCTGTTGATCATAATTAGATATCAAAACGAGGATATTTACAGGCTTATTCAACTAACACACAAAAAATAAAAAGAAAGTAAATAACGCACGGAAAAACGAAGAACACGTCAGCGAGAATCAGGTGCTTGATGATACGGCCGCAACTTTGAACCATTGATCACTTTAGGAAGAGGAGTTCCGGTCAAGGTAGTCAACCGAAAAGTATCTGGGCCCACTTGTTCACTAATTCGATAAGGACCGAACCACCGTAATTTGAATTTTCCAGCAGAACAATTTGATTTTGCATTATAAAACAGCAAGTTGTCCCAATGTAAAAACTGGAGTTTTGAGATACCGATCATGGGTACGAGCTTGCTGCAACTGAACTTCTTGAAGAACTAGTAAACTTTCCCAGCGATGTTCATCCAAGTCTCTGAGTGCGTCCAATCGAAATGGCAAAGAGTCCTCAGGCAACAGTTTCTGAGTGATAGCCACGCGCAAGCTGGGCACTACAAGTTCCATTGGTGCGATTGCTTCCAGCCCATAAGCAAGCTTGAAAGGAGTCAGTCCGGTTGCAACTTTGTAGGTAGTCCGGTATGCCCGTAAGACTGCAGGTAGCAACTGATCCCATCTTTCTGGTGATTCCACAATGAGTTTACGAAGCATAGTCAACAGCGTTTTGTTTGTACTCTCAGCTAAGCCACTAGCACGAGGATAATACGGTGAACTGAATTTATGCAGAATCTAAAAAGTGTGTGTGAGCACTCGCATTAAATTATTAGCAAAGTGTGTTCCTTGGTCTGTCACAAGATCCAGAGGTAATCCATAACGCGTAAACACGTCCTTCATTAGGTATTTTGCCACCAAAATAGCTGTGGCGGACGGTAAGGCCCAAGCTTCTGCCCACCTGGTAGCATAATCTGTACATGTCAGAATGTAGCGATTGTTGCTAAGGATTGCTGGAGGCGTGATTGGTCCAAAAAAATCAAGACCCCATTTCTGAAAAGATTCCGAAGGTAATACAGGTTGTAGAGGGAAGAAGTGACGTTGTAAAGGCTGTCCAGATCGCTGACAAGTATCACACTGCTGCACAAAATGAGTCACATCTTTATACATGGTAGGCCACCAAAGCCCACTTTGCAGAATTTTTCGGTGTGTAAGATCTGGGCAAAATGTCCACTGGAGGGTGTTGAATGTGCCATAGCAATAACCGAGTTTACTTCATGTGGGGGAATACAACGAAGTAAGACACCAGTATGATCCATGTAGTACAACTGTCCTACAATCAACCGGAATCTGCGACTGTAAACTGCAATTTTCCGATGCATAGCAGGAGAAGTTTGAGGGGGAAGACATCCATTAGTAAGAAAGGTTAATAACTGATCATAGTAAGTAGGTGTCCAGGAGGTTTTGCAGATTCATCACTAGTCGTTTTAGTAACGTAGATTGCTGGTGTGGTGTCATCAATGCCCACCGAAGCTTCACCGGAATCCAACCGAGAGAGAAAATCCGCTAATGCATGTGCAGTACCGGGTCGATGAATCACTTCATAATCGAACTCTTGTAACAATAAAACCCAACGTGCCAAGCGACCACCTAAATGCTGCTGTCGGACCAAATACACCAGCGCAACATGATCTACGTGAAAGGTGAATTTTCGGCCTAACAAATAATGATCTTTACAGAATACACCAAACCGAGGCATTCTCTTTTAGTTACTGAATAATTCCTTTCAGCAGGCGCAAGTCGACGACTTGCATAATAAACAGGTCAGAACCATTTATTAGTTTGCTGCATTAAAACACTTCCAATTGCTATGTCTGAGGCATCAAACAAAGACGTGGAATGGGCATTCCCAATCCGGGGGTTGCAAAATTGGTGCCTGAGTCAATAATTCTTTTAAACGATCAAAGGCAGTTTGACATTCTGGGGTCCATTTGAACTACCGGGGTGTACTAGTCATTAGCCGATTAAGTGGTGTGGCTAAATGTGCTAACCACCGTAGATGTCGACCATGCCACCAGATTTGACCCAGGAAGCGCATCACTTCTTTTGGCGTGGTAGGCATAGGTGCTTCCAATACTGCTGCAACTTTGTCTGGATCACCTTGTATACCGTGCGCAGATATAATATGGCCTAGGAGTTTACCACAAGAAACTGCAAAGACAGATTTTGTCCGGTTCAAGCAGAGTCGGTATTCTCGGCATTTCTCAAAACAACACCGTAAATGATACAGGTGTGCCACAATTTTTTGCCGAATAAAGAGAAATCATCTAAGTAGACTTGCATAAAAGAAGTGAGGTAGGGCGAAAAGATTTCCTGCATACAACGCTGAAAGGTGCTAGGAGCATTCCTTAACCCAAACCACATGACCATAGAAGCGTAAACACCCCAATTCGTAATAAATGCTATTTTCGGTATGTCCTGTTCTACCATTCGGACCTGGTTATAACCACTGTAACCGTCCAGAAAGGAGTACATCTCGTGTCCGGCCACTCTGTCCAGCATTGTGTCGAGAAAGGAAGAGGAAATGGATCAGGTACTGTGGCCGCATTCAGTTTTCGGTAATCCACACAGATTCGAAGCTGCTTATTTTTCTTTGGTACAATCACAACCGGAGAGATCCATTCAGCGTGTTCGACTGGGACAATGAACCCTACTTTCAATAATCGATCGAGTTCTGCTTTAACCTGTGCTACATAATTAGGGTTCATTTGGTAACTGGATTGTTTAATTGGCTTCGCTTCTGGCTTCAGCACAACCCGATGCTGATAGATCCGAGGATCAAGACCTTTCATATCACGGTAATCCCAGGAAAAAACATCAGAGAACTCATGTAGGAGTCGGATCAAATCTTCTTGAAATGCCTCAGACAATCCAACCTTAATCTTAACAGGACGCAGGTTGCTTTCATCACCCAAATTGTAGGTGACTAACTGATCTTCCGGGACATAGAATCGACGAGGTTTCCCCGAATCCTCGACTGACTATAGAAGGTGATGTAGAGTGGCTTCATCCATAGTAACAATATCATCTGTATCTGCCTCTCCGGTCACGAGAACAACTGTACATGCTACTGGACTCTAGGTGTCCGCTACTAATTGCAGGTCTATAGTGCCTAAGGAAATCAGATCTTCATTGTTCTTCAGAAACGCTTCTTCTTCATCGTCAGATAAGCCATCGAGCATGTGGACAGGATCCGCTACATATGGTCTGGCATGAAGTTCACAGGGCTGAATACGGGACTAACTTGTTGTTGAAGCTGCTGCCTAACTCCTGGCACTAAAGCGAGTAGCTATCCCAAGGGAAGTGTAATGGAAGCCTTAGAGAGAATATCCCATACCTGATCTACTGGAATTGTACTCTTCCCCGATTCTGGTGATGATTCTCCTATTACTAGGGTACAATCTTGTTCATGCGCTCCCTCCTTTGATAGGGGAACCGGTGTCACCGGAATTGGGTCAGGAAACACCGTAGGTTCTTTGGTGGTCCATTGGCTGGCTTTAGTATACATTCGATGTTGTTCATGGATGCCAGGTTCAAACACCTCAGCTGCGGATTGCAATTGTTTACCGGATCGTGTCTGGATTACTACTGCTTGGGCTTCTACTGGTGAAATATAGACCATGTTGGTCATCGGGTTCTGACACTCTTTCTTTCTTTGATCATATTCGGCTGCATCCTTGCAGAATCTTCGAATGTGGCCAAGCTCACCGCAAAAATGACATCGAGGTGGTGGCAGGGAAGTACCTTCCTGTGATGTACCTGTCTGCCAACGATTTGCATTGAAGTTGGTATTCCGCTGTCCCCTGTAATTTTTGTATCCTTGCCACTGATTGTTTCGCATCTGCGGCGGCACATAGTGAGTGGCTGGCTGCCCTTGTTCTTGTATGATAGCATTTACAGTTGCTTGTCCCTACACTTTGGCGTTATACACACAATTTTCGATGGAATGTCCGGTGGTATTGTAGATAGCACAATACATCTGATTAAGGGCACAGGTAGCATTGGTATGCCTAGGATTTTTGCACTTAGTGCAGTACATCTGTTTAGCCAGATCGTCTGCAATGTTTTTACTTGCTTTCAACCATTCCAAGTCTTCGATGAATCCTCCAACCTTATGCTCGAGTTGCAGGGCCATCGCAATAATAGCATCTAGTGTCATAGCACCCACACAACGGATGATCATAATTTGTCGTAGCTGTGGGGCCAAACCATTAATAAACCACTGGGTTATAACATCATCCGGTAAATTGGCATGTGCCGGAGGTAGTTGTCTTAAATGAGTTCTAAACAACGTGGCATATTCCTGCATAGTCTGATGCAGCTTCTGTCTATTGTTCCGCAAGTAATCAAAAATTTCGGCAGGGTTCTTCTTCAGCCGGAACCTCTGTAAAAACGCATCCCTTACCGCCTCATAGGTAACAAAATGGTTAAAATCATACTCTGTTAACCATCTTGTTGCTTCATTAACTAAAGTTGACTGAAATACAATGGCCTTGTATGCCGGATCGGGTGGATGGTTTAGCACTGCATAACTTATTTCAAAGGTGCGTACATGGGTATCAGGATCGTCACTTATAAATCCACCGAACTTGGTGTATGTTACTCCTGTTGGAACCGGTCGAAGCGGAAGTGGCTGATGCTGTTGCTGTTGCTGCTGCTGTTGTTGTTGCTGTTGTTGTTGTTGTTGTTGTCCACTCATGGTGCTAGTAGTGGTACTGTTACTATCTCCTGAGTTTTGAGGAGGTGTTTCTTGTCCTTCGGAGTCTATATGATCAGACTGCTCACCTTCCGCCTTGAAAATATTGTTCAGCCTCTTTCTGATTTCCAATTCGAATAGCCTATCCTCTTCTTTGGTATCAAACGTAGGCACACTCACCCCGAACAATGGTGTGCGTAATGAAGATTCACCAGGACGTACCACACGGTCACCGGAAAATTGTAAATTTCCTGCAACTGGGACTGAATTGTCACCGGAATTAGTCGAAGTTTCCCCAAACCAGGGTATTCTTTCACCAGCAATGGTCTCTCT
This sequence comes from Ceratopteris richardii, assembly GCA_020310875.1. Lineage (NCBI taxonomy): Eukaryota > Viridiplantae > Streptophyta > Polypodiopsida > Polypodiales > Pteridaceae > Ceratopteris > Ceratopteris richardii. Next base: position 31,482,562 of record CM035420.1, on the reverse strand, counting down.
GGACAACACACCTCTATCCTCAGAGAGGGTCGAATCCTGACCAGATGGTGTCGGGTCAACTCCACACTGCATCCCTGTACACTCCGAAGTTACTGTATCTTCTGCAGACTGTACCGGAATTACACCGGAATCTACCGGAATTGCAATATGTTCCACCAGAATGCTACCGAAATCACTGCTATCGTGCTTCGCTTCTTCGACGACTAGGCTTAACCGATCTGTGCTTCTGCCTCCTGGGGGTGTCCCTAACAAATTTGGTACTGCCCAAGGCTGTCGGTCTCTCTTGTACTTCGGATACGACTCGCCAGACCGAGTAACCGGCATATATCACCTTTGCAACACTTGCGTACTACTCAACCTTACTGTTGATTCATAATCTATGGCCACCTTCCCACAGACGACGCCAGTGTTAAATGTGCGTTGCCATCATAGGCACATTTAAACTCTTTCAGGTTCTTGGGAGTGGTAGGGGTCTGGTAATCAGAGGCCCTAAGACTTGATTTTCCCAATTAACCTATTCACATCATAGTACACTAATGTTCAAGGAACTCTGTTAATACGAATTACTATCAATACTCGGGTTCGTTCTCTCACAGACTTACTGTTCGTTCTCAGGCTAATACTTGCTCAGTACGTAGTGCCAGAGTTAATCATTATCGTAACACAGACTTCATTACCGTAACTTAATGGAACTGAATTAACCACAAGTTAATGTAATCAAACAGAGCGAAAGCACATTACTACTCAGATTTCTCAAACACAACACTACGACAACTCCACAGAACGTAATCGCCCAGACAGACACTCTAGCGATTCTACTGATCGTCCTCTTCGGAGCGTCACCGCAATGCCTTTTTATTAGTTGTTAAGCAGATACATCTCTTCACACGACCTTTCGGTTCATGCGGAATAGGAAACCTTTCAGTTCGTGCGGGATAGAAAAATACAGGAATTATGGAAATACAAAGTGCCAATCCGGCGGCTTACACACTCCTACGGAGACAGGTTTACAATTGAGTCTTCATGATGATGGAGATGCATTTGATGTTGTTCTCTATCAACAGGCAGTGCTTGATTTATTTATGCATTAGTCATCTAGATATTTAGTTTGATGTCTCACAGATGAGCAGGTTTATGCATTACCCAAGTGTCAAGCATTGGCCGGCGGTTAAGTGCATCTTTCGCTACTTGAGTGGTGGTACTTGGGCTACTTGGGTTGTTTTATCCCAATGGGGGATCATTACCGCCAGATTTGCATGCTTTTTCTGACTCTAAATGGGCTAGTTGGTATCACACTTGTATGTCCACCAGTGGTTTTTGCTTCATGCTTGGTAGCTCATGCATATCCTGGCTGAGCAAAAAGTAGCCTACTGTGGCCACTTCCAGGTGTGAGGTTGAGTATAGGGCAGCTTTCACAGCGACTATTGAGTGTGTGTGGCTCAGATGCCTTATGGCTGATTTGGGTGTTGGTCAGTCTTCTGCCACCACCATCTTCACTGATAGTCAGAGCGCATTGGTAGTTGCAAGGAACCCTGTGTTCCATGCTCGCACTAAGCACATTGAGGTGCTTTATCATTATGTCAGGGAGAGGTTCTGTGCTGGGGAGATCAGCTTGGCATATGTGCCCACGTAGGAGAACATTGAAGACCTTTTCACAAAGGCTCTGCCTAGGGAGAAGTTTGAAGCTTTCCTCAAAGCTTTGGGATTACTTCCTTATGAGGAGTGATTTCCACATAGCTTGGCACTTCCTTATACATGAGTGCCAGCTTCTTGTTCATCGCATCATTCCTAGGGGGAATTTGTTGATATATTTAGGTAGTGATGTGTGTGAACACTCTAGCACCTCCGGGGCACTTCTTTCCCTCTTTAGGAGGTTTTTTCCCTCGGCTTGTATATATGCCTATTGCCCTAACAGGCTGCTTATCTTTGTACATTCTAGTGGTAATACATTCAATATTGAGTGTTGTGCTCCAAGCTTCTTCTTCTTCCTTGTGCTACTCCCGTGCTTCCAAAGATGTCTAACTCCAACATGATGTAGGTTAGGTAGTGGTTTCAAGAGAGTCTATGGAAATTGATTATGCCACTAATTTGATGTCTTTTTCTCCTATGGTTCATCTCAAGATTTCTCTTGTTCCATTGGAAAACACACATATGAATTGGTTGCTTGATGCATTAGCCACTTTCCATGTTACTATAGTTTGTGAGTTGTTTTGTGTCATGGATGTGTGTAGATGGGTGATTGCTCAACATATGAAATTAAGGGTGCATGAGATGTATACCTTATGCTACCTAGTGGAGCATCGTTTACACTCAAACATGTACATTATGTGCCTTCATTTCCTCTGGTCTTGGTTTTAATTAGACAGGTACAAGAGAGCAAATGTAATGCATTCCTTGGTGAGCATCATTTTTAGTTGTATTTGGGACAACTTATGCTTGTAAGAGGTGCTAAAATTGGGCACATGTATCCATTGTATGTACTCCATGTGAGAGATAATCTCATCTTAGTGTTAGTTCAACCTTATTTGCAAAGTGAGACTATTCATGTCTCATTTTGTCTACCTATAGATATGTCTATTGACATTCATGATGGACATGTATGGTAGAATTCAAATGCTAAGATGGATGCACATGTAAAGCATGCTTTGTATGCTTGTGATGCTCATGTAGAGCATGATTTTGCTAATCACATGAATGCTCATGTGGAGCACACTTTGGATGATCATTTGGATGCTTTTGAGCATGATGTGGATACTCACGTAGAGCATTGTGATGATACTCAATTAGAGTTAGATCATCAATTTTGTGTTGATATTGTGTAGTTAGCTCATGTAGAACATGATGGTACACTTGGTGTGGTGGAGCAAGTTAGATCTTATGATACACACTATGTGGTAGATCATATTACCTCTCAGGGTAGAGAGCTAGATACATCCTTGGTTAAGAGAATGGCTGATTTGGATGTTGATGAGATAGTGGCTATGATGTCATTCTTGGATTCACTTATGCTTTGACATAGGTATATTAAGACATATTAGTTTTGATGATGGTGCTTTGGATGCCTTGCATATAGACATGGCTGGCATGCTTAGGTTAGTTAGGATAACATAGGTTTTGTTAGCATTCAAGAGTCTAATGTTCAATTTATTATGCTAGAGAGCACACATTTTAGTTGTTAAGGAAGCAATTGCACTTGGATTTGTTAGTCGTTCAATTATTGACATAGGTATAGAGGGAGTGGAAGCTCTGGAGGAACTTCATTTGTTCTTGCATCAGTCAAATAGGTAATCAAGTCTTGTTGATATGAGTCTAGAAGAGTTTTAAATAAATGGATACACCTTGTTTGAGGCAATTGGTGTAGGTTGATTGGTATGGGTTAAGATTTGGAATCATCCTATGCACTATTGTATAGTCCTACATGATTCTTTATATATGTTTCCACTTATGGTCACATTGACCCTTAAATGGGAGATTACCCCTATATTCATATACATTACCACATTTGGAATCTTCCTATGCACTCTTGTATAGTTCTACATGATTCTTTATATATGTTTCCACTTATGGTCACATTGACCCTTAAATGGGATAAAATAAATTTTCAACAAGTACCACATCTAGACTTGCAATAAATTTTTTGGTCATCTTTGGCTTTGTGGCTACTACTCATGTTCCAAAACTTCCCCTGCTTTGTGGGATATGGGGGATCCCATGGGCACTTTGCCCCTTTAGTGTATTATTAAGTTCTTTTATTAGTTAAAGCATGGGATATTAGGCCTCAACTGGGCTTCCTTGTGAAGAAAAAAAGTTTGTGATGTTGTGATGGCACAATAGCATGTGCCAAAAAACCAAATATGCACATTTGACTAACCATTGGCTTCCTCTCATTCTAAGCCTCATAAGGTGAAATGACTCTCCATGCTTTTCTAGGAAAATAATCCAAACATAGTTTACACACATGATCGCTTCCATCTAAAACTTACCTAGATTATTCTTTCATTTAACCATACATCATGTAATTTCAAGAAGTGTTCTATTTTGTGCTCATCAACACCAATTTTTGAGGTGTATATGTCACTATATATTGGTGCACAATGCTTCTTTAAAAAAGAAAAGCATTAAATTCTTATGACATCTATTCATTGCCATGATCCATGTGATAAGGTAAAAAATTATTTCCATAAAAATTTTCAACCATGGTTAAAAATATTTTAAAGCAAGAGAATACCTCAATTATTTCTTTCATAGGATACACCCCAAGTATGACATGTTGCATCATCAATGAAGGTAATTGTTATAACTTATGGAATGTTAAACTATTGGAGTTTGTTTTATTGAGACTTTAATGATCTTTGTGTTTTGATATAGTAGTTGAAGGTTCATGAGGGTGTGGATGGGCATGGAGTTATTTGGATGCATTTGGAAATAAACATAAAAATTAGATTTTCCATATATTTTGTAAATAATAGATCCATGTACATGTTGTTTCTAGAAATTCATAAAAGTAGTGGTTGAAATAAGGATCCCTATAGAACATGATTTTTGTAGATAAAAGCTAAGGCTCATCATAATAGTGAAAAACTTTTTACTCACATACCTTCCTTTTGAAGATCCCACCATCATTGTAACCTGTATATTTGGATATAATAAAAAATTATAAATACATGCACTTTGGAGACTCCTCCAATAGAGTGTGTGGGTGGAGATAGCACCCAATATTGTCTACTATCTTATCTATTGTGCATCTCAATTTTTGTGTGTCTTCAGACTTTGTACTCTCTATGTACATGTGTTCATAAGATCTTGCAATATTCATATCACAGCCTACATGCATCATTATAGAGGCATTCCACCATTGCCCATTACTATTTTGGCATTTGATCTCGATCCAATTCAAATACAAATCCCGATTCTTGTTGGTGCTTTGATTTTCAATTTTGGTTTCCATTTTCATTTTTGTTTTTGTTACAATTTGTGGTATCTGCTTCTATTTCAATTTAAATACCAATTCCAGTTTGTGAACCTACAATTTAACCCTACAATTTAGAAACTGTAGGGGTAAATTGTTGAGCCTACCTTCATCATTTTTGGTTTCTAGTTTTTGGTTTTTGGTTTTGTTTTTACTCACATGCCTTATTTTTGAAGAGCCTACTCTCATTGCAACCACTATATTTTGACATAATAAAAAACTATAAATACATGCACTTTGGAGACCCGTCTGATAGAATGAATAAGGGAGATTGCCTGATATTGTGTACTATCTTGTCTACTATTCATCTCTGTTTCTATGTGTTTTCAGATTTATTTATTTTTTAATGTATGCGTGTCTGTAAGATCCTACAATAGTGATATCAGAGCCTACACGCATTATTATAGAGGCATTCCAACATTGCCTAGCTTGTTTCGGCATTTTATTCTCAATCTGATTTCTATCTAAATCTCGATTCTTGTTCTTGCTTTCATTTTCAATTTGTTTTTGTTACAGTTTTTGGTTTTTGTTTCTGTTTCCAATTCCAATGTCAGTTCTTGAACCTACAATTTACCCCTATAGTTTATGCCTATAGTTTACTCCAAAGTGCCAAATAAGGCATAGTACTTTGGCATAGCTTTGGCATCTTTGGCTTCTCTAACACCCATGGCTAACTTGGCTGTTGGCTAAGTGCAAACACTCTCTAATTGAATGGCAATAAGGACTCTCTCATTTAGCAAGTAAGGGATTTGAGCCCACAACTTGTCACACTAACCCTTTTTACTTATATTTAACATAACATTCATCTCTTTAACATTTTCAATTCCCTAAAACCACCCTTTTTGTTGTTTTGCAGGGTACGCCTCATTAGGGTACAACATTGCGTAATACATCTCATCAAGGTACAATGTCACACAAAACATCCCATTGATGTACAACCTAGATCTTTCCTCTTTGTTGGATCAGGGTAGATGCTATTAAGATCTTTCCTCTTTGTTGGATGTATTCTCAATGCAACCTCCCAATTTTTCAAGAGGAGCTTCCAATACCAAATCTGAGTGGATTCATAAGAGTTCATTGCATCCTCATTATGATCACTTAATTTATGCATATCATTCACAATCACAATAGTTTAACTCTCCAAATATGCATTTCCATGCATGTGTTTTTACATGGAACATGATTATTCTTGTTTAGTGATGGGACATTTGACTAGCCATCCATGTCTATTTTCTTTATTATCAACTGACCTCTATTGCTTTTTCAACTTGGGAGCATGTTATAACTTAAGGAATGTTAAATTATTGGATTTTATTTTATTGAGAATTTATTAATGTTTCTGCTTTGATATAGCAATTAAAGGTTTGTGAGAGTGTAAATTGGCGAGGACTTAGGCGGATGCATCTGAACATAGATAGAGATATTATATTTTCCATATATTTTGTAAATAATAGACCCACATAGAGGGTTGTTTCTAGTCATTCATAAAAATAGTGGTCGAAATAAGGATCACTATAGAACATGAATTTTGTAAATAAAAGCTAAGCTCATTGCAAAAGTGACCTTTTACTCATATGCCTTCTTTTCAAAATGCTCACCCTCATTGTAACCTCTATATTTGGACATATAAAAAACAATAAATATACACACTAGAGACACGTCTGATAGAGTGCATGGGGGGAGATTGCACCCAACACTATGTACTATCTCATCTATTGTGTAGATCTATTTGTATGTGTTTTCAAATTTCGTACTCTTTGTGTATGTGTGTCTATAAGATCTTGCAACAATAACAAACTATACATGCTTGCCAAAAGATGGAGTGTTGACCAAACCCTATACATCACTAAGAACAAGTTGCAATTTTCATATAGCATGTGCATCATCATCTTTGGGAAAAGGAGTGTGATGCATTTTTGCAAGTGTACAACCTTCACATGCATGCTTTTCAATGAAATCAAGTGTTGGAAAACCAATCATCATTTCTTTATTTTGCAACAAAAGCAAACTATTGAAGCTTAAATGATCAAAATGAGCATGCCATAACTCCATTTCATCCATAAAAGAAGTATGTGTAAGAAAGACATTTGAGGCAACTCTCTTATATGTATCCAATGGACACAAGCCATTGCATAATGTGTCTGGCATTACAATACCGTCACCATTGTTGAAATCAAGAACCATACATGTTTTCTCATCAAACTATACATGAAGTCTGACACTAAAAATAGTAGGAACCATAATCAAGTGTTTATTGTACAAGGTACATACAATGCATTCTTGAGAGGAAGAATACATCCATTTGCAACCATAAGCTAAATCTCTCCAATTCCAATAATAGGATAAGAATTCATTGTTTGCATATAAAATGTATCCACCCTTGGGTGCATCTTTAAAAGGCACAAAAAATCTTTTGCATGACATGATATTTCTTGAAGCATCACTATTATTAAACCAATCTAGATCAGCCTCATTCACAATCATACATCTAAAATGTGATTATGAATCATAGTGACAACTAACAACACATGCCCAAACATCCTGAGCAAACTTAGCTTCATCATTCTTTGCATTAGATGTATTCTCAACAATAGACATGCGATATTTTTTCTTCTTTTCATTACATGTGGAAAGCTTTCTATGTTTATCAATGGTACTTATTTTTTTCCTTTTGTGTAATAGCAAGTGCTTGTGTTCCCTCATGCAAACTACTTGTATTCACTTTGAATTTCTCTTCTTGAAAAAGATTGGAGACAACCTCATCAAAAGTATACACATTTGGATCTCATTTTGCAACAGACAAAGTGTATTAAAAAAGATTTGAAAAGATTCCAACAATCCTTTAAGTAGTGTAGAAATGAGTGATGCATCCAGAATGATCTCATCAATGTTTGCCAATTGGTCTTTTAAATAATTGATGCATGTAACATATAATAACTCATTATCAACCATACATATATCTTCATGTTGCTTTCTCAAGTATATTAACACATGCTTCATTATGCACGACATACAAAGAAGTAAGTGTATCCTAGGCTTCTCTTAAAGTAGTGAATAAATGGATGTGTGGAACAACATGCTGCTTCATAGAAAAGGAAATCATTGCATGAGCTGTAGCATATTTTCCATCCCATATAAGCTTCTTTTGCATAGGTGGACATTGACATTCACCACTATTTTCAATAGTTGCTTTGCAACAAGAACATGTTTGATTATGTAAGACCACATTGGATAGTTTGTCCCATCGAGCTTATATTTAGCTTGAAGCATGCCTAACGAGTTATCGGTGCTTGCCATTGGGCCAAAGAACCCAAAAGTAGCAAGATATGAACTTCAACAAAGCATAAATGCAAGCTAAAATGAAGCCCACAGCCTCTAACTCTGATGGCAAATATGATTGTAGGAGTGGCTTTGGAAGGATGTAAAACCCTAGTGCACTTGATAGAAATGATCTTGGAGTGCTGAACTTTGTACTTCTATGCTCTAAAACTAATTTTCACTGTTAGAAGTGCATTCAACGATGACTGTAAAAACAATAATTTGTGAAGGAAATTGGCTTGATCTAATACCACTGTTGAGTGTATGAGTGACAGGGGAAGCATGAATGGAAGTACACAAGAGCAAATAAGGATATCAAGGCACAAAGACACATGATGGTTGGAAGAGCTCTCTATTGATAGATGATCAATATTATAAGAATGAATGAAGTGAGAGCCATATGTGAATCCCTAAGTACAATGTACCACCACATATGAGTATATCATGTATATGTGGTTAAATAGGGAGAAAAACCTCTAGCCAACACTAGATCAAAAAGTTACCATCTATACAAAATTAGTTCACATCAAAGCTACACAAAGGGACACATAAGTGTAATACTTGGAAGATCCTAAAAAACCAGACTTATTAAGAAAATTGGATAAATGTGATGTTATCTTTAAACTTTGATTCTTATAACATTATCACCTCTTGAATATGAACTTCCCCATATTTTTATGCCAAAGATTTGCTTTTACCACATTGTTTTAAAGATATTACCTTAATAATTCAACTTTATTTTTTTATTGTAGTGGTATTATCAAAGATGGTAAATTTTGTGTTTGTCTCTTGTATTGAAGGTTTGATGAGACAAAACATACATACATATCACAAATCAACATAAAACATACATAAATACATACATAAATACATACATAAATACATAAATACATAAATACATACGTACATATGTACATGCATACAAACATATATACAAGCACACATATATGCATACATACAGACAAACATACATACATACATGGATACATACATACATACATACATACATACATACATACATACATACATACACACACACACATACATACATACATACATACATACATACATACATACATACATACATACATACATACATACATACATACATACATACATACATACATACATACACACACACACACATACACACATACATACATACATACATACATACATACATACATACATACATACATACATACATACACATACATACATACATACATACATACATACATACATACATACATACATACATACATACATACATACATACATACATACATACACACACATACACACATACATACATACATACATACATACATACATACATACATACATACATACATACATACATACATACATACATACATACATACATACATACATACATACATACATACATACATACATACATACATACATACATACATACATACATACATACATACATACATACATACACACATACACACATACATACATACATACATACATACATACATACATACACATACATACATACATACATACATACATACATACATACATACATACATACATACATACATACATACATACATACATACATACATACATACATACATACACACACACACATACACACATACATACATACATACATACATACATACATACATACATACATACATACATACATACATACATACATACATACATACATACATACATACATACATACATACATACATACACACACACATATATGCATACATACATTACTTGTCTCCCTTGCACGTAGATCAGATGTCTCCCTTGTTATTCTTTTGGAAATAATCAGTATGGAGGGTCCAAAGAAGCTGCCGCAGCTCGACCAAATGTTCCCATTCTCATAACTAGCTACCAGACAGTTAACCCTCAAAAAATTTTGAATCTTTTCAACGAATAATGCAAGTCAACCCTCTTACATGCATGATAAACAACATCAAGAAGACAACCTAGAAACTACAAACCATTCTCTATAGATGACTTGTCATTGAGTTATTTGTCATTGGATCACTTGAATTTATATGTTGTGCACTCATTGCAAACTTACTCAGATATCTTTGATGATATTTAAAAGATAGTAATTTTCCATAAACGCACACTTTTTGAAGCACCACCCTCATGTATCTTCTATTCCAACGTAATGAAAAATACCTATAAATACACATACTCTGATAGACTCGTCCATCAGATTATGTGGGGGGAGATTGTACCCAATCATATGTTCAATTTTCTATCTCTCTATTCTGTGTGTGCGTTCTTGTGAGATTTCGTATTGTATTATCTCTGTGTACATGCATCTACAAGATCCGATTACATGATAGATGATCAATATTATAAGGATGAATGAAGTGAGAGCCATATTTGAATCCCTAAGTACAATGTACCACCATATATGAGTATATCATGTATATGTGGTTAAACGGGGAGAAAAACCTCTAGCCAACACTAGAGGAAAAAGTGCCCATGTATATGAAAATAGTTCACATCAAAGCTACTCAAAGGACACATAATTGTAACGCTTGGAAGATCCTAAAAAACTAGAGTTCTTTGAAAAATTGGATAAGTGTGATGCTATTTTTAAGCGTTGATTCTTATATCATCATCAACTCTTGATTATGAACTTTCCCATATTTTTATGCCAAAAATGTGTTTCTACCACATTGTTGTAAAGATGTTACCTTACTACTTCGGCTTTATTTTTTTATTGTAGTGGTATGATCAAAGATGGTAGGTTTTGTGTCCGTCTCTTGTATTGAAGGTTTGATGAGACAAAACATACATGCACATCACACACTTGCATAAAACATACATAAATACATATAGACATTGTACATGCATACAAACATATATATAAGCACACACATATGCAAACATACATACATACATACACACACAAATATCATACATACATACATACATACATACATACATACATTACTTGTCTCCCTTGCACGTAGATCAGATGTCTCCCTTGTTTTTCTTTAGGAAATAATCGGTATGGAGGATCCAAAGAAGCTGCCATAGCTGGACCAAATGTTCCCATTCTCGGTTCCCATTCTCATAATTAGCTATCAGACGGTTAACCTTCCAAAATTCTAGAATCATTGTAACGAATAGTGCAAATCAACCCTCTTACATGCACGATAAGCAACACACAAGAAGACAAATAATAAACTACAAACCATTCTCTATAGATGACTTGTCATTGAGTCATTTGTCATTGGATCACTTGAATTTATATGTCGTGCACTCATTTTAGACCTTGATGTGTCGTTGCGGTTTGTTTGAAAGGCCGAGAGAACGCGAAAAGCAAAATAAACTTGAGATCGAGATTAATAATCGATCGAAAGGTTCAGGCGATTACTTCGCTCACGAGCTCGCCTCGAGGGTTGCTGGATAAGAGCCACGTGTTTACCAGAAAAGATTCACAGTATTCTTTGAGAATAGAGGTTTCTCGCTTTCGCCTCCGTGTTGGATCCACCTGAAGATACTTTTTGTGACCACCACGTCGGTGCGGACAACATGAAATAACTTAAGAAGCTTCAATTCTCCATTCTCTGAAGAGAGACAATCTACCTATCGAGCCTCGTCAACAGAGAAAAGGTATCCCTGTACATTTTCTTTCTTCGTGGACCCATTACTGTATTATGTTGCTGAAATTTAGAGATTCCATCATTGCAACTGGGAGTCTATTCGATCTAAATTTTACTTTTGATCAATGAGGCTCGTTCATTTCCATTACAGTGTCACTATAGAGAATATACGTATCATCTAGGTGATGAAGGCAAGTTTTTAAAGAGGACTTATTACAGTCAACTCGAGCAAGACAGGAACAAGGCTTGACTAAAGAATGTAATGAATATTATGAACCAAGGGAAAGATTGAAGGAGATAGAGAGGCAGAGGTTCAGGATAAGTAAGGCTTCTGTTCTGTAAACTTCTGCTATGTATATTTCATTATCATTAGCTTATATTTTTCGCTGAAGATGAAACTGTTAGGGCCTTCAGATTGTTCACCTTTTATTTGGTGAATTTACATTTGTACAATTCTGAAAAGCACACTGGATTTTAGAGCATCCAAAGATGCAAAGAAATGCAAAACATCCTAGACACTAAATACATTCATGTGTGTGTATGTATGTATGTATGTATGCCAATGCATGTTTGTTTGTTTTCAACTTTAAGTAGCTTAAACAGGGGTCTCTTTAACACTTGAGTTTTGAGATGGACATCGCTGGAGATTTACACATGAGCAGAAAGTGCTTGGATGAGCATGCTCAAAAGAGAAATGTACTGATTATAATAAATGTTGCTGTTTGTATCTAAAATAGGCTGCACACAACTAAATGGTGGTCTTTTGTTCAGCATTTTATTGTTTAAAAGATCGTAGAAACTTTGAAGAAGAATAGACAAATGTTGCTGTTTGTATCTAAAATAGGCTGCACACAACTAAATGGTGGCCTTTTGTTCAGCATTTTATTGTTTAAAAGATCGTAGAAACTTTGAAGAAGAATAGGGTTACTATTATGCCATATTTGCAATAAGCACTCAAAATCGTATTAATGCTGTATAGGAATATTCAAAGTCCTTAAGGGACATTTATGAAAGTTCCAACATACTGATGATTTCTTCATGTTCAGGGTAAACAAGTACAATCTGCTTTCTTGAGTTACAGACTCCTTAAAATGTCTGAATAGAGTTTGCTATTTAAAAGTTTTGATTACTCCTTCAAGCATGGTCTAAAGATTCTCTGATGATGGTCCACTTGGGCCACTTTGAACTGTGGCTTACTTTCTGTGTAGCTTTCTACTGTTTTTTCTGCTCCATCCTCACCATCGCACTACCGCTACCATCATTGCCACTGCTACACCTCCTGTGGATTCTCTTGTTATTCATTTTGTTCTTCCGGTTGATTCTTGGGGTTGGTGATGGCCTGTGCTTATGCGAGCTCATGCCCTGCTCTGGCTATTGATGGTGGTGCTATGTTCAATCACATGCCATGCCTTATTGACTAAGAAGAGCAATTTGTTCTCTTAAAAAACAACAGATGTCCTACAGATTGTAAAATAATTTAATTACCGTAATACTTTCTATGATAATCGATATTATGATTGATGCAATGATTGACTTTATGTTAACAGCTATCATTGTTTTTCTAGAAACCAAACTGCTTGTTAAATTTTTGTTCCAATAAAGAATGCATTAGAAGCCTTCATTCAGTGAAAATACATACTGACTGCTCTTTTCTTTGTAAAATATGTTGGATTGGACTTATTGAATTCTCCAAATTTATTCATGTTTTACTATAGGTTAACAACCATATTTAGAATATGTGACATAAAGCATCAATATGGATTCTACAAATGACATGATTGAATATGCCATCATCAGTGACTCCACCCTGCAGAATAGCATTCTTGGTTTACCCCACAGAGTTTTACTATATTGATCTCTGGATATTTCAAAATGAAAAGTACAATGAACCTTTCTCCACTCCCTTGGTTGCATTTTATTTCTTTTCTATTTTTCCCTTAAAAAAGTCAAGATATATGAAGAAAATCTTAGCTGTTTGAATGTCCACCCATAGGGAATGGTTTGTAGTTTACAAGTTGCCTTCTTGTTGTTTATCACGCATGTACGAGGGTTGGTTTGCATTATTCATTGAAAAGATACAAAAGTTTTGGAAGGTTAAATGTCTGCTAGCTAATTATGGTAATGGGAATATTTGGTGCAGCTATGACAGTTTCTTTAGGTCCTCCATATTGATTGTTTCAAAAAGAGTAATAACTTAGCTACGTGCAAGCGAGACAACAAGTAAGGCTGCAGCAAGCAGCCTCAGGAAGTTTCAGATTTATGTTAGACATTTCTTTGTCCCTTATCCTTTTTGCCTAAAAGTTCATAAATGAATTTATACTTCTTTAAACAAATGTGCTATGCCAATTTAGTGATTAGTTATGGTCTTCAAATTGAGGTAGCCATAAAATTGCAGAAATTGGTAGAAGCTCATGATTATTCTTTTTTTTTTTTTTTTACTGATGAAGATCCTACAACCTCCCCTAAAGATGAGATTTAGTTCACATCAAAGGAATGGCAAGGTGAGTAACGATTGCTAGTCTTTCAGAACACATTGTAAATGCATTGATATGATTCTCTCCAAACAATATGCCAGATGATAAACCTATGAAGCCAGTTATATCTCAAAGACAGATTGCATGTCACTTAAAAAAGATTAAGCTCTGCAAAGCCAACACCGTATTTTGAACAAACATCAAGCATGAGGGTGCCAAGTGCTATTTCAAAAATACAGGAACTTGCAGTTTCTACTTCCAAATCCTCAAAGCCTCCTCAAAATTCCTCTAGTACAAAAGAAAAAGTGTCTTTGCAGTTAGTATGTGTTAGTATATGATCAATGTCTACCCCTCATGATTGTATGCACATTTTGTAAGGCCCCCGTTATGAGGAGAAGCCAAGCGTGCATTACCCAATTGATGGGAATCCCAACTTGCATGTTGGATGAAGGTCATATTGGACCATGTAAGGTATTGTAAGGAAAGGGAGTAACCAGGGTCCACAATTGGGGGGTCCGGCTGGGGTCCAAGGGGGCCAGCGCGCTGGTGGGGGTCCGGGGGCAGCGCCTCTGGCGCGACGGTAAATGGAATATTCCATAGAATATTCCCTGTCGGAGTCAGAAATCATTTATATTTGTTAGGTCGGTTCAACTGGTCTAAGCCGTGTATGGCAATTACACGGGCGGTGGCCGCCCACGCTCTACCGCCCATGTATAGCCGTCCACGGAAGGCCACCCATAATCCTATATATACATGACTTCTGCACTATCTGAGACATCAAGTTGAGCCAGCATACCTCTACCTTGTATCTCCCTATCTAGAGTTGTCTAGATCGCCATTTAAGCTCTACCTTGAGAGCGCATGGGTGGACAACGCCATCATCTTTGTACTTGCTATTAGTAGAAAATTGTTGAGATTCTACTATATCTGTTATCTTCTCTGCTACTGCTCCTGTGTTATATTGCGTAACTATTGTCTTACATGGTATCAGAGCTGTAAGGTTCGAATAGCTTGAGAAGTATCACTATTTTAGCCTACAAGCAGACTAGAATATCAGTAGATTATTCGAGTGATTACATGATGGCTTCATCGTCGAACACTAGTCTTGGTGCTTTAGCTAATGTTAATGCTGCACCTATGCGAATTCGTCCACCTGCCTTCATTGAAGGGAAGCTGGATAGAACCAACTATACACTTTGGAAGTTCAAAATTTCTGCAATTTTGGACTCCTATGAATTACTTGACACTGTCATGGGACCGATGGGATTGGATCTAGAGCCTATACCAGTTGAAGATCTAGCAAATTCAAGATTGATGATTCAGCCAGATCCAGATCTTCTACGAGCTTGGAAGAGGCAGAATGCTGATGCATTGTGCGATTGTCACTAGTGTAAGTGATTCTGTGCTTACTTTAGTTCAACATACTACTAAAGCACATGAGTCTTGGGGCATATTGACTCGACAATATGAGACCAAGAACCACACTAGGATACAGAATTTAGAAAATCAGTTGGCAAATGAAAAGCATTCTGATTCTGAAAAGGTTGAAGATTTTATCAAACGGATAAAGCATCTTCAAGTTCAATTGGCTGCAGTTGGTGTTGTTATAACACTAGAAGAGCTGGCTCGAAGATCTGTACGTGTTCTTCCAGCAAAGTATGATGGATTAGTAACAGCCCTTAACACTCAGGTAAGGTCAACTCCTCTTACATTTGAAGAGTTTTGTGCGATGCTTTTAGAAGAAGAGATGCGGCTGAAGAATCGGCAAAGTACAACTGATGCTGCATTCTCAGCAAATACGAAAGGTAAAGGCTCTTCTGAGGGATCAAAGAAGAAACCAAAGAAAAAAAAGTTCACTGGAAGTTGCTTCTATTGTGAAAAGAAAGGCCATGCCATCAAGGATTGTAGAAAGAAGCAAGCTGATGAACGGAATGGGACTGTAAAATCATCATGGAAGAACAAAGAGTCTGCAAACAACACAGAGCTGGAACTTTGGGTAGCTATTGAAGAGGTATGTTTATCTGCTCAAGCTCGTGTTGATGAGCCATGGATTTTAGATAGTGGAGCTTCTCGCCATATGATCAGTAAAAAGGATTGGTATAGTTCCCTAGTCCCTCTGCGGGAATCCATCAATGTAGTGGTGGGAAATGACTCCAAGTGTCCAGCTGAAGGAACTGGAACCATCTCTTTTATCACTTCTCCAGGTGTTGAGAAAAAGTTATCCGATGTTCTCTATGTACCTACACTCAAAAGAAATTTGTTGTTAGTTTCTGCAATAACAGATCATGGACTCGAAGTTCACTTCAATAAGAGTGGTGCGGAAATCATGGATACATCAGGTAATGTTGTAGGTAAAGGCATACGACGGGATAACTTGTATGAGTTAAGTGCTTTAACTGCTACAGAAGATAAAGATGTAAGCAGGTTATGGCACCAACAATTTGGGCATCTCGGATTTGCAGTTTTGAAGGAGATGCAACGAACAGGGATGGTTGCTCATTTGCCTGCATTTTCAGAGTTGCAGGAACCTTGTGAAGCTTGTATGATGGGCAAGCAACAACGAAAGGCGTTTCCAAGAGAGACCAGCAATCGATCTCAAGCTCCTCTAGAGTTGGTACATGCTGATCTCTGCGGTAAAATGTCTACACCTGCTTTAGGAGGATCTTTCTACTTCTTGCTGTTAGTCGACGATTATAGTAGAAGGATGTGGGTTTATTTCATTCGAGAGAAGGCTGATGCTTTTGAAAAATTTAAAGCGTGGCATAAGTATGTAGAAAATGAATCAGGAAGGAAACTGAAGAAATTTAGAACAGATAGAGGAGGTGAATTCTTGTCAACAAAATTCAACAATTACTGTAAGGAGCATGGTGTGAAAAGGTAACTTACCACAACTCATACACCTCAACAAAATGGCGTCGTTGAGCGCAAGAACATGACAGTAGTTGAAATGGCTCATTGTATGTTAAAGGCTCAAGACATGCCTGATTCATTCTGGGCAGAAGCAGTCAATACAGCAGTCTACATCCTCAATCGAAGCTACACAAAAGCTCTGAAGGGGATGACTCCTCAAGAAGCATATTCTGGTAAAAAGCCTTCAGTTTTGCATTTCAGAATTTTTGGTTGTTTTTGTTATGCACATATTCCTGATTCAACAAGATCAAAGTTGGATTCAAAAAGCAAAAAGTGTGTCTTCCTAGGATATAGTGAAGAGTCTAAAGCATATAGGTTGTGGGATCCTGAGGCAAGGAAGATTTTTGTCAGCCGAGATGTGGTTTTTGATGAACGACCACACTTAGTAGAAGGTAAAGGTAAATCTACTATCTCATCAAACGGAGAAATATCTCACCTTGTGCCTACCAAAAGATAGGTTAAAGTTGAGGAGGAGGAAATATCTGATGGAGAAATTTCCTCAACAAAAAGCCAACCAGTTGTAGCTGCACAGCGTAAGCCACTACCGAAGTGGGCACGACAGCTCTTTGATGATCACAATCCACATGTAGATCTACCAGAATCATCATCGGATGGATTACGAAGATCAAAGAGAATAGAGGAGCAAAGAAGAGCCTCAGAACACATTGTTAACATGGCTCTAATGGAAGATATCATGGGCTCGATAAAGGAACCTACCACCATTGAAGAAGCCCTTGATGATCCAGGTTGGAGAGCGGCAATGCAGTTGGAGTATGATAGTATACTAAAAAATGATACATGGGATCTAGTCGACTTGCCGCCAAAGAAGAAGGTAATAGGTACTAAATGGATTTGGAAAGCTAAGTATAAAGTAGATGGAGCTACTTTTGCACCAACAACACGCATGACAACTATTCGGACGGTATTTGCAGTAGCTGCACAAAAGGCCTGGCCTATTTTCCAGATGGATGTCAAATCTGCATTTTTGAATGGTCACCTCAAGGAGGAGGTATATGTATCTCAACCACCAGGTTTTGAGGTGCCCAATTCAGAAAATAAAGTTTGCAGGTTGAAGAAAGCTTTGCATGGACTTAAGCAAGCTCCACGGGCTTGGTACCAACGAATAGATCAATTTTTCAAAAATATGGGTTTTGAAAGAAGTACTTCTGATGCTAACTTGTATGTAACCAAAAGGGATAGCAAGCTAGTTGTTGTCATTGTATATGTAGATGATTTGATCATTACAGGAGATCATCAGGAACTCATCAATCAAACTCGGATCAGCTTGGGAACTGAGTTTGAAATGACAGACTTAGGTCTACTCCATTTTTGTCTGGGAATTGAAGTATGGCAAAGGAAGGATGGCATTTTCATCTCACAACAAAAATATGCCAAAGAGATTCTCAAGGCATTTGGAATGATGGATGCAAGCCAACTAGCACACCTATGGAGGTAAATCATAAGCTATCTATGGATGATAACATGCCTGATGTAGATGCTAAGAAGTATAGGAAGCTTGTTGGAAGTCTTATTTTTCTGTGTAACACTAGACCAGACATTTGCTATGCTGTTGGAGTATTAAGCAGGTTTTCCAACAAACCTAAGGAGAGTCACTGGAATGCTGGAATGCGAATTCTAAGGTACATTGTAGGAACCTTGGATTTTGGTATTTTTTATACCACAGGTGATAGACTCCAAGGATATTGTGATTCAGTTTGGGCTGGAGATTGTGATTCTAGAAAATCAGTTTCTGGATATTGTTTCTCACTTGGTTCAGGAATATTTTCTTGGGTAAGTAGAAAGCAACCAACTCTCGCACTCTCCTCCACTGAAGCAGAGTGCAAAGCAGCTTGTTTTGCTTCTTGTGAGGCAGTCTAGTTAAGGAGAATTCTTGTAGATCTAGGCTTTCCATCAAATATGGCAATTGTACTCAAGTGTGATAATCAAAGTTGTATGGCTATCGCAAAGAACCCAGTATTTCATGCTCGCACCAAGCACATAGAAGTACAGTACCATTACATTCGTGAGCTAATTGAAGATGAAATTGTGGAGCTAGAATATTGCCCAACAGAGGCAAATTCTGCTGACATATTCACTAAAGCACTTGGAAGAGAGCAGCTCAACAGACATCTTCAACAAATGGGCATAGGACCGAAACCTACTTGATTTTTCATCGGTAAACATTGAGGGGGGGTGTTAGTATATGATCAATGTCTACCCCTCATGATTGTATGCACATTTCGTAAGGCCCCCGTTATGAGGAGAAGCCAAGCGTGCATTACCCAATTGATGGGAATCCCAACTTGCATGTTGGATGGTCATATTGGACCATGTAAGGTATTGTAAGGAAAGGGAGTTACCAGGGTCCACAATTGGGGGGTCCGGGGCAGCGGGGAGCAGCCTCGGATGGGGGGTCCAAGGGGGCCAGCGGGCCCCCTGGCTGGGGGGTCCCAGGGGCCAGCGGGCCCGCTGGTGGGGGTCCGGGGGCAGCGCCCTCGGCGCGACAGGAAAGGGAATATTCCATAGAATATTCCCTGTCGGAGTCAGAAATCATTTATATTTGTTAGGTCGGTCAACTGGTCTAAGCCGTGTATGGCAATTACGCGGGCGGTGGCCGCCCACGCTCTACCGCCCATGTATAGCCGTCCACGGAAGGCCACCCATAATCCTATATATACATGACTTCTGCACTACCTGAGACATCAAGTTGAGCCAGCATACCTCTACCTTGTATCTCCCTATCTAGAGTTGTCTAGATCGCCATTTAAGCTCTACCTTGAGAGCGCATGGGTGGACAACGCCATCATCTTTGTACTTGCTGTTAGTAGAAAATTGTTGAGATTCTACTATATCTGTTATCTTCTCTGCTGCTGCTCCTGTGTTATATTGCGTAACTATTGTCTTACAGTATGAAGATAGAAACATTCGACTCCTTGTCATTTCTAAGAAACATTCGTCTGACGGAAAGAAACCTCTGGCATTGTTTGAGAGGACGCTTCAACTATCTTTTACTTTCATATGATCCAGTATCTGATGTGTTTATATATATGGAGTCTATTACCAAGCTATAGATGGTGTTTTTACTTTCATATGATCCAGTATCTGATGTGTTTATATATATATTTTTAAGATAATCATTTAACCGGTGTCAAAGCCACCTCCAAGAGCCCAAAAAAAGGAAAAGCTGATTTTGAGGATTCATTACGAATGATGATGATGATGATGCATGATTTGGAGGATGTTTGGGTGAGAATATATTTATTTATGGATTTGTTTGTTTTCTTGTACCTGTATTTATGTTTGTAGATCCTTCTAGTTCCTTGTAGATATAGCTTAAATAAATATTATTATATGGACGACGAAGATGAGGACCTGATGGAAGCAGACTTCCATTCCATTCAAACGGAGGGAGTGTTGATATATTTAGGTAGTGATGTGTGTGAACACTCTAGGACCGTCGGGGTACTTTTTTCCCTCTATAGGAGGTTTTTTTCCCCCGGCTTGTATATACGCCTATTGCCCTAATGGGCTACTTATCTTTGTACATTCTCTAGTAATACATTCAGTCTTGTGTGTTGTGCTCCAAGCTTCTTCTTCTTCCTTGTGCTGTTTGCGTGCTTCCGTAGACGTCTATCTCCAACAATTGGTATCAGAGCAGGTCGTCGCTTCTTCTAGGGCGCCGTCGACACTCCTCCGTTTGCAGTCTCAGAATCGCACGAATTTTGGTGAGCATACTCAGCGTGTTTCCGAGATCAAAACATCTTCGCTTTGTGGTGCTGAAATCGCGATCTGAGCTCGTTTCGGCCTCCGAACGCACTATCGTAGCGCTTGTGCAGGCTATTTCGTCCTTTTGTGCCAAAGGTATATACCAGTTTTTGTTCGCCAGTTTAAGCGTCTCGAAGTCTGCTACAGGTCTAGCATAACTCGTCTGGGCAGTTCCGTTCAACTTTTTGAGATACAGTCAATTTTCTGCATCAAGGTATTTTAGTCACCGGCCATGGCTGAAAGCAATGATGTATTCCGTATGTTGGCTGTTGAGGATAAGTTGGATGGTACCAACTACCCATTATGGGCTTATATGATGCGACATGTATTGGTTGCAAAAGGATTGTGGAACATTGTGCAGGGTGTTGAAAGACGTCCTGTTACACCTGAAACGACAGGTACTGCAAATACAGGTGCTGGAGGTGCTGGAGCTGATGAAGATGGTGTCGAAGATGATATTGTGCAGATTCCTGTTCGTGCTGCTGTTTCTGTTGCACCTACTGCAGAGCAAATTCGTTGGGATGGCAGAGATGCTCAAGCACATGCATTGATAGCTTTGTCTGTCAAACGTGCTATTATTCCTCACATTCGCTCTTGCAGAACAGCAAAGGATGCTTGGGATACACTTACCACAATGTACCAAGCTAGGAATGAGGCTCGTGTTGCTTACCTCCGAAAACAGTTGGAGAGTGAGCACATGAATGAAGGTGATTCTATGGACACTTTTCTCACAAAGATCAAAGACCTGAAGGAACAATTGATTTCTGCTGATGAGGTTATACCAGATAGCTCACTTGTGCAGACCGTTCTGAATGGTCTTCCTGATTCATATCAGAGTTTTGCCTCTACTCTTCGATTGATGATGAAAGGCAATCCAAATGCCTTGTCATTTGAGGAGTTAGTCTCTGTTCTATTGCAGGAAGATCAGTCCAGGCAGAATAGGTCCATTATGCGTGTTGTAGATCAAGCTTTTTTGGCTAGTCAGAAGAGCAAAGGAAAATGGGGCTCTTCTACTAGTAAGCAGAAATCTGCAAATGTTGCACAATCGAAGAACCAGGATAAAGATGAGAAGAAATCAGAAAAGCAAAGTACTGTAAAGGAAATGATCATATTATAAAGAACTGTCCAAAACTGGCTGCTAAAGAGGCAAAGAAGAAAGAGGCTGGAATGGTTGTTGCAGAGGCCTCTACACCAAAAACAGAGTCTGCAAATCTTGTGCAGGAAGAAGAATGGGTGTTTACTACTGTCTGCAGTTTTGACCCATCTTCTCATGATCAGTGCATGTCTGCAGTAGACTCAGATGTTTGGTACTTTGACAGTCGGGCGACCAAACATACTACCTCGTAGCGTAGTTTCTTCTCTTCACTCGAGCCTGCCCCTACAGGGAATACTGTTACATGTGCCAACAACTCCTCTTATCCTGTTATGGGAGTTGGTAAGATCATTTTGACTACTGCTGATGGTAGTTCTTTCACTTTGTCAGATGCTTTATTTGTGCCAGGGATAAAAAAGAACCTGTTATCAGTTTTTGCATTAGCCAAGATTGGCTTGGTTGTGAAATTTGTTGATGATAGGTGTACAGTTCATGATCTCTCAAATGGTGGTGTGATTATTGCTTCTCGCATTTTAGGTCGTGGGCTGTATAAGCTCATAGACTATGAAAGATCTGTGAATGATTCGGCATGTGCAGTTCATGATTCTCAGGCTATGTCAGATGCAAAGCTTTGGCATGCACGCTTTGGTCATCTGAATTTTGCTAGTTTGCTACGCCTGCAGAAATCAGAAATGGTGTCCTCTTTGCCCAAACTTGAGGCACCTGGAAAACATGTTTGTGAGGGCTGTATTTTGGGCAAAATGCAGCGTTCATCCTTTCCAAAAGATGGTTCAGTTCGGGCTACGCAGAAATTGCAGCTTGTACATAGTGATGTCTGTGGTCCTATGCAGACACCCTCTTTTGGAAATTACCTTTACTTCGTGACCTTCATTGATGATTTTTCCAGGCATGCATGGGTATATCCACTCAAAGCAAAGTCCGAAGTGTTCATGTGCTTCAAACAGTTTTTGGTTTTGGCTGAAAATCTGTCAGCATGTAAAATGGGCACCCTCCGTTCTGATCGAGGGGGGGGAATATATGTCTTCAGATTTTAATGCATTTCTGGCTGAACGTGGGATAAAACTACAGTGTACAGTGCCGTATTCACCTCAAGAGAATGGAGTTGCTGAACGAAAGAACAAGTCACTCATGGAGATGACGAGGTGCATGGTCAAGAGTCAGGCTTTACCACATAGTTTCTTGCTTGAGGCTGTCATGTGTGCAGCATATGTACTGAACAGGTGTCCCACTAAAGCACTGCAGTCTATCACTCCATATGAGGCTTGGCATGACCGCAAGCCATCTGTTGCTCATCTGCGTGTTTTTGGTTGTTTGGCATATGCATTAGTGCCTGAACAACATCGCAAAAAATTGGATGATAAGGCAGTAAAATGTATTTTTGTTGGGTACAGTTCTGAAAGTAAAGGCTATCGTCTGTATCATCCACAGACTAAACGCATTTTGGTTAGCCGTGATGTTGTCTTTGTGGAAGATGCTATTCAGCCATTGCTTTCATGTACTAAGGAGACATCTGTTAGCTCCAAAGACATGTATGATACGTTGATGCCTCTTTTTACAGGTGGACAGTCTAGTGCTGGTCCTAATGAGGCAACTTCTCAGCCTTTGCAGGTTTCATATGATGATGCAGATCATTCCATTTCTGATGCAGATTTACATAATGCACTTGTTGATGAGAGAGCTGATATTGAACATGCAAAAACTATGCCAAAATGGCTGGTGCAGACTTTGCGTGACAGCAAATTAGATGCACCTTTGTCATATCGTACTCGTTCAGGCTCTCATAGTGCCTCCTTTGCATCAGATTTCTATGCTATGGCTGCGTCTAGTCTCTGTGATGAGAATGAGCCTGTTTCTTTTGATGAAGCACATAATTCAAAAAATTGGATGGCTGCTATGCAATCTGAATATGATGCTATGATGAAGAATGGTACATGGTCTTTATGTGACTTGCCTCCTGGCAAGAAGGCCATTGGCACTAAGTGGGTATACAAGCTGAAGCGTAAACCTGATGGTACAATTGACAGGTATAAGGCTAGGCTTGTTGCAAAGGGTTATGCGCAGGAAAGAGGCATTGATTTTGATGAGACCTTTGCACCTACATGCCGTATGACTACTGTTCGGAGCATTTGTGCACTTGCAGCCCATCATGGTTGGAATGTACATCAGTTGGACATTAAAACAGCATTTCTGAATGGTGACTTGCATGAAGAAGTGTATGTTTTTCAGCCCCGTGGCTTTGTGCAGAAAGGGCGTGAAAACCAGGTTTGCAGGTTAAAGAAGGCATTATATGGTTTAAAGCAAGCACCCCGTGCTTGGTATGAGAAGATACATGCCTATCTGATTGCACATGGTTTTGAGAACAGTCCAACTGAAAGCACCTTATATGTTAAGCGTGCTAATGATGTGCTTCTGATCATTGTTGTCTATGTTGATGACATGCATTTGCATCACTATTTGGGCATTCAGTTTATGCACGTTGATGGTGGAATGGCTTTGTGTCAAACGAAATATATTGACACATTATTGCAGCGTTTTGGCCTTGAAGAGTGTAAGCCTATTGCCACTCCTATGGAGAAGGGTTTATGATTGAGTCTTCATGATGCTAGAGATGCATTTGATGCTGTTCTCTATCAGCAGGCTGTTGGATGCTTGATTTACTTATGCATTACTCACAGATGAGCAGGTTTATGCATTGCCCAGGAGTCACGCATTGGAAGGCGGTTAAGCACATCTTTCGCTACTTGAGTGGTACTCGGCTACTAGGGTTGTTTTATCCCAAGGGGGGATCACTACCGCCAGATTTGCATGCTTTTTCTGGCTCAGATTGGGCTGGTTGCTATGACACTCGTGTGTCCACCAATGGTTTTTGCTTCATGCTTGGTAGCTCATGTATATCTTAGTTGAGCAAGAAGCAGCCTACTGTGGCCACTTCGAGTTGTGAGGCTGAGTATAGGACAGCTTTCACAGCGACTGTTGAGTGTGTGTGGCCCAGACGCCTTATGGCTGATTTGGGTGTTCGCTAGTCTTCTGCCACCACCATCTTCACTGACAGTCAGAGCGCATTGGCAGTTGCGAGGAACCCTGTGTTCCATGCTCGCACTAAGCACATTGAGGTGCATTATCACTATGTCAGGGAGAGGTTCTCTGCTGGGGAGATCAGCTTGGCATATGTGCCCACGCAGGAGAACATTGCAGAACTTTTCACGAAGGCTCTGCCTAGGGAGAAGTTTGAAGCTTTCCGCAAAGCTTTGGGCTTACTTCCTTTTGTGGAGTGATTTCCACATAGCTTGGCACTTCCTTATACATGAGTGCCAGCTCCTTGTTCACCGCATCACTCCCAGGGGGGATTTGTTGATATATTTAGGTAGTGATGTGTGTGAACACTCTAGGACCACCCGGGCACTTTTTTCCCTCTGTAGGAGGTTTTTTTCCCCCGGCTTGTATATACGCCTATTGCCCTAATGGGCTACTTATCTTTGTACATTCTCTAGTAATACATTCAGTCTTGTGTGTTGTGCTCCAAGCTTCTTCTTCTTCCTTGTGCTGTTCGCGTGCTTCCGCAAACGTCTATCTCCAACAGGGAGAACAAGGTATATTTGTTTATTCCAGTAGTAGTTACACGAGCAAAAGATTGAACACATACATTTAGCAGATCTCGATTGCAAAAGCTCAGATCAATTTTAGTTAAATTAGACCGTCAATTACAAAAGCTCAACGTTTTTTGTTCTCTTTCCTCGAAGCATAACGTCCTCATGTATACAAAACTTCTTTGGTAAGTGTGAGGTTCAAAGCACATATGTGCATCCAAAGATCCAAATATGATGTGTGATGGAGATTGGATGGGACGATATGTGCACGTGTTTGCTCCCTTATTGAAATATGTTATAAAATCCATGCCTTTAGACCTCATTGATTACTGTAACAATGCATTTAATAGATTGCATTATCGCATGAGCACTCTAATAATCCTCATTGATGCGTTTCAAGATAACCAGTCAAGCATAATTGTCTTCAGAGTTCTCCACATGTGCGTGCCTATGTTGTGTATAGAAGAAATCTGACGATATCTTTGGCTCTTATGCGTTTATATTATGTATGTGTACAATTGTACTTTCTATTATATTTTTTGAAAGGAAGTTCGATGCTTTCTAGTATATTGCGTGTAGATTATGTATGTGTACAATTGTGCATTCTATTATAATGTTTTTTGACTCATGGTATCTCATCAAATCTTCTTCAATTAGTTGAGAGCTTCCATTCATGAACACATATTATTATCAAATTATTGGAAGATAAGGGCAACGGCACCAAAAACCTTGGAGAATATAAAATTATGGTGGCCTCTTCAAATGGAAACATGAGACACACCACAACCTCATGAAGTAATGAGCACCTTCATATAAGGAATTTCTATGGCATGGAATTCCCACTATTTAAGAAAACTAGATAAGGATGTTCTCATACAAAGATCAAAATAGAGGCTCGTGGAGGGGTTCAAAAATGAATGTATTACCAAGAGAGTGTACAAAGATAAGTAGCCCATTAGGGTAATAGGCGTATATACAAGCCGGAGGAAAAAACCTCCTAAAGAGGGAAAAAAGTGCCCCGTTAGTCCTAGTGTGTTCACACACATCATTACCTTAATATATCAACCAATCCCCCCTCAGAGCGATGCAGTGAACAAGGAGCTGAATCTCATGTATAAAGAAGTACTAAGCTATGTGGAATCAATCAACAAAAGGAAGTAAGCGCAAAGCTTTGCAAAAAGCTTCAAACTTCTCCCTAGGCAGAGCCTTTGTGAAAAGGGCTACAATGTTTTGCTATTTAGGCACATATCCCAAATCGATCTCTCGAGCAGAGAACCTCTTCCTAACATAATGATAGTGCACCTCAATGTGCTTAGTGTGAGCATGGAACATAGGGTTCCTCACAATTGCCAATGCACTTTGAATGTCAATGAAGATGGTGTTGGTAGAAGATTGAACAACACCCAAATCATCCATAAGGCATCTGAGCCACACACACTCAACAATCATTGTGAAAGTTACCTTATACTTAGCCTCACAAATGGAAGTGGCCATAGTTGGTTACTTCTTACTCAACCAAGATATACATGAGCTACCAAGCATGAAGCAAAATCCACTAGTGGACACATGAGTTTCATAGCAATCAGCCTTGTCAGAGTTAGAAAAAGCATGTAAATCTGGTGGTACTGATCCCCCTGTTGGTAGCAGTCAGGGCACTCAAGGATCTACAAGACAGGGAAGCCAATGAAGGGAGTGAGAGCAGAGAGAAGGAGCAAGTAAACAAGGCAGTCAATGAAGATCCGACAAATAGGCCATTCAAATTTTTTTGACTTAACATCTTTGTAACAATGATTTTCATCACTATGTGAACATTGTAAATACCGTTTTCGGTAGATTAAACTCTATTTTGTTCAAGCCGAGGATTCCTCAAGCTTGAGGAGTAGTAGAAGTATTTATGTTTTAGTTTTCATAATTTTTATAGCTCGTTTGAGCCTCCAAATTAGCATAGGAACCTAATTTTTAACTAGGCCGGACACTAGGTATGGACAAGGTCATTAGCTAGTGAAAAATTATAAAAGGAGCTAGAGAGCTCATTTTTGGGAGAACAAAATTATAATTTGAACTAAAAAAGCTCTTGTAATTGTCTTTGGATTGTAATCAAAGCTTCTATTATCTCACTCTTTGCTCTACCTGTGTGCGCATGTGTGTATGTGTGTGCATGCTTCTGTGCTTCTCCATCACCACTAGTGCACATCACTTGCTTGAGCTCTTCATACCATCCTCATGTCTTCCTGGATTGACATTAACGGAGGTGCTACTCACCACTGAGCTACACTAAATTTTGGCACCATTGCTAGGGAACAAACCTTGAGGACGAGCGTGTGATGGTAAGACATAGAGTTGAGACCTTGGGGTCATAGGTATTTTCTTCACTTCGATCTATTTCCTTTTGTTTTCTTCACCGTCTTCATCACCATCTCCCACCTTATCTCCACCCTGACAAAAAATTTAGTTTTTTGGTCATATCACCCTTCCCATACTATTCCCCTCACTTCACTTGTGAGAGAGAACGAGAGAGCATTTGTGTGCCTGTGCGTTTGTGTGTTTTGTGAGATTTTTTGCACAAACCAGCATCTCCCACAGTTGTATCAGCTCCAGTAGGTAAAATTTTTGACTGTGCAGGTTCCAAGGCGTTGACTTCTGTCAATCGCGATTGACAAAAAATCGACTATTGGGCTAAACTAAGTGCATAAACATGATGTGTAGGCCTAGGGCATCCTAAAACTGTGTTTAAAATTTTGAAATGCCTCTATTTTTAGTCAATCGTGATTGACATGTCAATCGCAACTGACAAACGATGACGGACACATCCCGATGGGCTTGTCAATCGCAACCAACACGTCGATCATGACCGACAGAGTCCACGATTGATTGACCACAACCGACAGAGCCTTTGCATGCCACATGTCAATCCTGATCGACCCATCGATCGTGAATGACCCATCAATCGCGATCGACAGCCCCGACGAACTTGTCAATCGCGACCGACCCAGTCAACGATTGTTTGACCACAATTGACTGAATTTTTGGGCCACGTGTCAATCGCGATTGACCCATCAATCTTGACTGACAGCCACGACGGACCTGTCAATCGCGACTGACACATCAATCACGATTGACGGACCACTCGATCGTGATTGACGGACAAATTCGGCATTTTCTTTTAGGGAAAAAAAAATTATAGTCTATTTTTGGCCAAAATTTGGGAAAATTAAGGATCACTAGAGCATAAAGAAGCTGTAGAAGACACTGTGAACTATCCTATGCGCCTGTTTCACCTGTTTCAATTTTCGAGTGCCTGACTAGTCATAACTTCTTCATACGAACTCTATTTGCGACAATTTTGGTTCCGTTGGAAAGTTTTGTAATAATCATACGTGGAGTTCTAGTATAGGTATTGCTATGTTGACCATCAATCAGTGCTAGGGAAGTGAGAATACTGTTTGGGGCAAAAAGAAAAGCAAAGAGACTGTACTTTTTAGTGAATATTGAAGATTGTTTTTGCTTGTCAATCCATTGTGGGCAAGTCCATTTCTAACTGGCAAAATTTGCATGTTCGGGTGCGCAAGCAAGGATTTCAAGCAGCCTTAGAAAGGTGATCATAGAGCTTGGGCAAGCGTGTCCTAGGCTCATCTAGCACTCAAAAGGCAAAGAACTTGAGGTTGGAAATTCTCTTAACTCCCTTAGTTGATTTCTAGCTGAGGCTAAGAACACATAGTGTTGGAAGTAAGTTGGAGCAACGATAGGAACGAGACAAGTTGAAGACTGTCTAAGTAATCAAGTTCAAGTCAAGAGATAACGTGTGCATGTGACGATAACCTTAAAGGAAAGAACTAATTTTATTGCGAAGAACTTCAAGTGGGAAAATTCACTGAAGTATTCTTAATGATGCAAAACCAGACAAGATCATAAACACGATAAAAAATTAAAAAGAATCCAATGGTTGATAAGAAAGAATCAACAACGAGGTTGTACTTTGGGTAAAAATTAGGATTGTTCATTCAGGCATATGAACCTTAGATCAGGACGACACCTAGGGAGAGATAGATAAAGCCTTAGGTCTTCAGAGGCGAGTGTCACTCACACCGCTATATCTTGGGCCCAGCAGTTGAGTGCTCACCCGCACTGCCCTAGCTCTGAAACTAGCGAATCAGAGATGTCTCACGGAATGGAGAGACCCATAGGAAGTTTAGGTGTGGCCTACTTACAAAAGGTCGAGGGTCCTTACAAGTCGCAACTGGAATACCTTAGGATCAACCGATTAGGTGCTTGCATCTATGAGGACGGCCTAAGAAGATCCGTGGTTCAGATAAAAAACCCCCATCAGCCCATTGGACTAGAACATCTAGCAGTCAAGTTCGAAAATGGTGCATACCTGGACAAAGAAGGAACCATGTATGTAGTCACCAATCACCCAGATAGGACAAACGAATTTGGTAATGTGATCCCAGAAATGGACATAGGTGACATAGAGCAAGGGAACATAGGAAGAGAACCCAGAACCCCTCAAGGTAAATCAGTCCTGACGAGAATCATCAATCCCGAGTGGGTCCCCCAGGACAATAAGAGCATAGACCTACTCTTAAACCCAGAGACTGATGAAGCCTTTTGGAGGTATAAGCCTGATCAGCCGAATGAGGTAGGAACGCTCACGATCTATGAGTTTAAAGACCTCGATAGTCAAGGCAAAGTGACCTACCTAGACAATATTGCAGAGAGGGTCTTCGTGGTCACAGAGCATTGTAGGCATACCTACACTTGGAAGGGAGAGTTTGTTTTCCCCCATTCACGATCTAATGTCTCCCATAGTCACCAAGGAGCTGGGGCATCACAAGCTCATGGAGCTCATAGGGACAGAAGTAGAGATAGGCCAGACCTAAGTTTTGCCAACCCCTTGGGAAGAGAAAGGATGAGAACAGAGACGGATAGGGTGGAAACTGAGAGACCTAGAGACCCAAGGAACCAAAGAAATGCTGATGATTTTGTTGTGCCAAGACCTAGCGAACACACTAGGACCTTGAGGCCAACCCAACTGGTTAAGTCCATGAAGAATTACTTCGATGGCACTAGAGACCCCTATGATCATGTAGCTGAATTTAGGAAAGTTTTGAGAGCTGAACAAGTTGAGGACCTATTCATACAGTATAATGCTTTCGGTCTAACCCTTGGGAACAGAAACCTTACATGGGTTCAACCACTACATGAGAGACAGTTCAGGAACATAGACCAACTTCTAGAGGCTTTTATTACCGAATTCTCTAAGAGTGGTATACGACATAATACTTCCTCACTAATTCATAGTTTCAAGTAGAAACCTCAAGAGACGGTTAGACTGGCAGGAAGAAGGTTTAGGCAATACCTAGAGAGATGTCTTGTTCCTGAGTTACCCTCCAGATTCAATCATACCTAGGAATATGGAGGTAGTAAAGAACACTAAAGTGCAGTGCAATGTCACTTTAGAAGAGCTACTCAAGGTTAGGCCAAAACTATGGAAACATATAGCCAATCAAGTGCCAGAAGTAGGAAAACCTCGTTCCCAGGTAGGTTCGCATAGAACGGTGCCAGGGATACCCTTGGACAAGATAGGTGACATGAGCGAAGAGAAGAAGTAAACACCTATCTTCCCATTACCCATCAAGGGTACACTACCAAGACAATTTTGGACTCAGTTGCTGGAGTTGCAATTGCTACCACTTCCCTATGGAAGTGTTTGGGAAAGCCAGCACTCAAGCCAATGAGAATGAAATTGTAGATGGCCGATGGTCACATTGAGAGACCCTTAGGATTGCTAGAAGGAATAACTCTCACTACATGTGGTGTAGAGTTTGAGCATACTTTTGCTATATGCGACTTTAGCAAAA
This sequence comes from Ceratopteris richardii, assembly GCA_020310875.1. NCBI lineage: Eukaryota > Viridiplantae > Streptophyta > Polypodiopsida > Polypodiales > Pteridaceae > Ceratopteris > Ceratopteris richardii. The sequence goes on along the minus strand of CM035420.1, from coordinate 31,450,935 downwards.
ATCTTGACCTAACTGAGGAAGAGGAGCACGAGTTGATAGCCTTGCTAAGAGAAGACAGAGATGTATTCGCTTTGAGTTACAAGGACTTGAAAGGTATAGACCTTGACATATGCTCTCATATGATTCCCATGGCCTCAGACACCAAACTGTCCAAGCAGAAGCCATACACCTATAACAATAACTATGCTGCTAAGATCAAGGAGGAAATAGATAGATTGGTAGAGGCTGGATTCATCTATGAAATTGAGCACACTAAATGGGTGTCCCCCATCGTAGTGGTGCCCAAGAAGAATGGCAAGCTACGTGTATGCATTAATTTGAAGAAGGTTAATGCAGCCACCATTCAAGATAACTATCCACTTCCTATCACTGAGCATCTACTAGAAAGAGTAGCAGGCAAGGAAGTGTACAATTTCCTTGATGGATTTTCTGGCTACAATCAGGTAGCCATTGCTCTAGAAGATCAACATAAGATGGCTCTTGCCACAGAGTGGGGCATATTTGCTTTTCGGGTAATGCCATTTGGTCTAACCAATGCACCAGCTACTTTTCAGAGGTTGATGTGCCATGTGTTTAAAGAATTTTTGAGGAAAAATTTGGAAGTCTATGTTGATAATCTCTGTGTTCATTCCAACATTATACATACCCATATCCCTAAGCTGAGAGCTATCTTTGACAAATGTAGAGAATATCAAGTCTGCTTGAACCCAGAAAAGTGTGTTTTCATGGTTAGGCAAGGCAAGATTCTAGGACACATAGTGTCAAAGAATGGCATATCTATGGATGAGGAAAAAGTTAGAGCTGTTGCAGAGCTACCTGGGCCCAAGAATGTCAAGGAAGTTCAAGCTTTCATGGGGCATTGTGGCTACTATCGCCGATTCATTCATATGTATGCAATCATTGCAAAGCCTCTGTACTCCCTTTTGACTAACTTTGAGTGGACGGAAGAATGTGAGAACTCCTTCAATGAGCTTAAATGACGATTATGTTTAGCACCAATCTTAACCACACCAGATTGGAACAAACCCTTTCATGTTCATGTGGATGCATCCAATTATGCTATTGGGTGTGTACTTGCACAACCTACGGGCGAAGGCAATATGGACCTTCCAATTGATTATGCTTGTAGACAGTGGAATGCAGCTGAACGAAACTATACAACCACCAAATGAGAAGGATTAGGAATGGTATATGCGGTGAAAAATTTTAGATACTATTTGCTTGCAAATAAGTTTAAATTTTTTTACTGATCATCAGACACTACTGTACTTGGTAAACAAGCCATGCAATACAGGTAGATTAGTAAGATGGTTTCTCTTACTAATGGAATATGACTTTGAAGTAGTGGTAAGGAAAGGCAAGACTCATTTGTGAGCAAACCACCTCTCGAGGATCACATCTGGAGAGGCCCCACAAGGAGTATCAGATGATCTTCCTGATGCTTACTTGCTCAATTTGAAAGTTGTACCGCAATGGGCCAAGACATTAGTGCTAGTATTTACATATGGACATAAACACCCAGTAATGAACACTCAAGATAGGGAAGTAGTGCAAGCCCAAAAGTACCGTATCACGGTAGGAAGTATGTACAAGCATACAGATCAAGGGATATTAGCTTGTTGTGTGGAAGAGCATGAGTACGCAAAATGGTTGCAATTACCACATGTGGGTGCATTAGAACAACACTATTCAACGCAAAGAATGCTACAGACACTAGGGAGACTCGGAGTGCACTGGTTGACTATGTTAGCAGATGTCCATAAGTTGTGTAAGGAATGCCCAATCTGTCATATTAGATCACCTGTGGAGCACGCTACACTGTACCAAGTGTCTCTACTACCAGATTAGAGCGAACCATTGGTAGCCTTCCTAAGGATGAAAACATTCCCTCAAGATATGACCCTGGCTAGGAGAAGAAGTTTAGAACAAGAATCCATCGATTATGCACTCATTGGTGATAATCTATACAAGCGTGGAAAAGAAGGATATATAAGACTATGTGTCCATGAGAGTGAATATCTTAAGATCTTGGAAACTGCTCACCAAGGTGTAGCAGGAGGACACTTTGGACTAGACCGTGTGATTAAGGCAATCCTATTTGCAGGCTTGTGGTTGCCAACCCTTCACATGGATGTACATACCTATGTGAAGCAATGTGACATTTGTCAGCAAACTCAATATCCCATACATAAAGATGAGATGCCATTGAAGCCTATGATGGGTGGACGTGCATCTCTAAGTGGGGAATAGACTTTGTAGTGTTGGAGCAAGTCTATGATAAGCCTAAGTATTGGCTTGAGTCCCACAAAGTCATAGAAGAAGCCTTAAAATGAAGCCAATGTAAAGTTCACTTGTGAACTACCTCTTGTAAGTTTTGAAGAGTTTACTTAATGTAAAAGTAAAAGAATCTTAAGTGGTTGAGTCCACTTGATCAAAAAGGGAAAGAGGAGCCACGAATTCGTGATTTGTGGTAGATAGAGAATCAAATCAATCACAAATTGATTGGAGAGTGATTGAGGGAAGTTAGCCTCCCAAACTCAACTATAAATAGATGGCAATTTTAGTCGTGGTTAGAGAGACCTATGTGAAGACCTCCAAGAGCTGAGCTTTATGCCATATCAAGGTGTGATTACAAGGCACAAATACGTATCAGTAAGTCCATTGTATTGTACAAGTAATATACTTTCATTTTCATGATCATTGGAGTTCATATTTCCATGTTTTTGTGAAGTGTACTACTCACTGCCATTACTCTCAGTTTTCTTGGTGAGATTACAGAGATGGTTTCTCTGAGCTTGGTGCATCATTTTCAGTGATTTAACTTGGTAAAGTTAGCTTTACAAGTCTACTATATGCTCACTAAGTTTCAGTTCATTTGGATGTTGCAATCTTCAGTTATGTTTAGTTGAAGTCAACAGTATCTGTTCATTTTCACTTCTCTGTCAGGTACCCAACTTTTTTTACTCAGCTTGTCAGAGCCATTTCTCAGTGGTTACTACTCAAATTCAATGATTTAAAGCTTGTTGGATTTCACTTACTGTTTAGTATAAGCATACAAATTTTCATAATCATTGGATTCGTAAATCTGGAGTTATGTTCATTTGTCTGCTCACTGGTCTCATTACTGTAGCAGCCCGTGAAAATCGGGATGATATCATCAGTTGTGAAACATCATTCTCAGTGTGTGATTCATTATTTTTTATGAGATTACTCTTGAAAGTTAGATCTTTAAGTTATCTACACTTCCCCAAAAGGAATTAAGCTAATTACTGCTGTGCTCAGAGAATTATGCAAAACAGTGGACAGGTGTATGAACCAAAATAGCAAGTTTTTCACCTCTGAGCTAACTCCAACTCGTTTGTTTTGATCTATCTTTTTGAGAGTGATCTTTCAAGGTACATAGGATGTCTAATACATCCATTGGAAAGCTAAAAGGGCCCACTATATACTTTTGGAGTTCATTTGGCTGGTGTAGATAAAGGATTTTGCAACACCTCTTCATCTTCAAGTACATACCTATCCATCTCTTCACAGTGGTATTAGAGCAAGGCTGGACAACATGGCAGATGGATTTCCTTCATCAATTGACAAATTGGACAGCGGTAACTACTCAGCTTGGTCATTAAGAATGGAAGCTTATCTTCAAGGTAGAAGTTTATATGGTTATGTGGCTGGAGATGAAGTTATGCCAAGTTTTAGGAACAAAAGTCAACCAACACAAGAAGAGCAAGAAAGATTGAGCACATGGTGCTCCAAGGATGCACTTGCAAGGTCTTATTTCCTCAACTCTATCTCAGATTTTTTTGTTGCCTCACATTAGAAGTTGTAAGACATCTCAGGAAGTGTGGGATGCACTTGAAGCCTTGTTCTCTTCAAGTACCAAAGCTAGGAAGCATCAACTATGGCTGGATTTCACAACTCTCAAGAAGGCTCCCGAACAAAATGTGACTGATTTTGTCACAAAGCTCAAGGACATAGCAGATCAGTTGGGAAGCATTGGAGAGCTAATAGATGAAGAGCAAATTGTAAGGCAGGTCATCAATGGCTTGAAGGCAGATGACAAGTGGGAAGCATTCACCACAACTATGGATTTGTACATGGACATGCATGTACCTGATTTCAATACACTCATTGGACAACTACTTACTCAAGAGGCAAAGCTTAAAAAAATCGGAGAAAGCTCTAAAGGTAATCAATCTTCAGCTTTATACACTGATAAAAGCAAGTCCAAAGATAACAAAGGAAAGGCAAAGAAAGTGGGTGATGAAGCAGGTACATATCAAGCTAACTATGCAGGTAGAGGAAGACATGGCAGAAGTAGAGGAAGAGGAGGTAGACAAGGCAGGGGGAGATCCCAAGACTCCAACTCATGTTCTATTTGTGGATTAACTAATCATACAACTGAAAATTGCTTTAGGAATTCCATGAATCAAAGAGGCAGAGGATACAATAGAGGAAGTTATGGCTACTCAAGAGGAAGGTTCAACAATTATCATGGCAGCTACAACAACTACAATCATTCAAACTATCAAGGAGAGACTACAATAACTACACAGAAGACTCAAACAAAGAGGATTTATTATTGATCATGAACATGGCTATGCCACAAGGTAAATCTGATGAGCATGTTGTCTACATAGATTCAGGTTGTTCAAATCATGTGGCAAGAAATGTGGCACTCCTATCAGATTTAGAAGATCCAAGGAATAAGCATGAGGTACAAACAGGAGACGATACAAGACATCCTGTGGAGAAAATAGGAAATGTCAAAGCACCTGATGGAAACATCAACCTACTCAGTAAGGTACTCTATGTCCCTACCATTACAAAGAATTTGATAAGTGTTGGGCAGATAGTAGAGAAAGGGTTGCAAGTTAGGTTCACAAAAGCAAGAGCATTTGTTGAAGATCCAAGTCAAGGATTCAGAAGAATTGCAAAAGGTGAAAAGGCAGATAGATTGTTCACATTTGATTTACAAGACACTAGAAACATTGCTCTCTTTAATTATGGTAGTCAGACACTCACAGAATTCGAAGTATGGCACAAAAGGTTAGCACATATTGGTGAAAGGTCATTAAAGCAAATTTGCAGGGACCAAAGTGTACGTGGACTCCCTAATTTGTCAAAACAACATATGATTTATAAGTGTAGTGCATGTCAATTTGGAAAGTCTCAGAGGTTACCATTCATGAAGAAAGGTTATATGCATGGAGATCTCTTGGAGTTGGTTCATACAGATGTATGGGGACCTAGCAAGGAAGCTTCAATATCTGGATCAAGGTATTATGTCTCCTTTATTGATGATTGCAGCAGATGGACTATCCTATTCTTTATGAAACACAAAGATGAAGTTTTTTCATGTTTCAAAAGATATTTGGCTCTTGTGGAGAATCAAACAAGTAAATCACTAAAACGGCTAAGGTCAGATGGAGGGGGAGAATACTTCTCCCATGAGTTTGATTCTTTTCTTAGAGAAAGAGGAATCAAAAGAGAGGTAACTACAAGGTACACTCTTGAGCAAAATGGAGTGGCAAAAAGGAGGAATAGGACAATTGTTGAAGCTACAAGGTCTATGATAAATGAAAAGCATTTGCCTAATTATCTATGGGCGGAGGCTCTATCTACAGCCACTTACTTGATTAACAGGTTGCCTTCAAAATCCCTTGATGGGATGACTCCATATGAGGCTTGGAATGGAAGAAGACCAAGCTTAGATCATCGTAAAATTTTTGGATGTATTGCTTTTGCTCATGTTCCTTCACATGTTAGAGGAAAGATGTATCCAAAGGCAGAAAGGTGTGTATTTATTGGATATGACAACAATCAAAAGGGATACAGGTTATACAACCCTACCAACAAAGGATTCTTGGTAAGCAGAGATGTAGTTTTTGATGAGAACAATTCATGGTATGAAGATTCATGCAGGAAGGTCAATTTACCATATGATCTTGAAGAAGATTTTCCAAAGCTTTGTAGAGAACAACCAAAGATAGAACAAGACGCCTTAGAGGATGATGAAGAATCTCAGATGGAAAAGATCAAAGCATGGAAGTCTAAAGGTAAAGCAAAATTGAAGGAACTTGGACATGAGGTAGAATCATCACACCATGGCCTAAGAAGATCTATGAGGGAAAAGAAAAAACCAGAAAGGTATGGGTTTGACACCTCATTAGTAACTAAACATTCTATCTACATAGCACAGGACATAAACCGAGAGGAGCCATCATTAGTTGAAGAGGCCAAAGCAAAAACAGAATGGAAGCATGCAATGAAGGAAGAGATTGAAGCACTTGAGGAAACAACACTTGGGATTTGGTGCCCACGACTTCATCCATGAAGGTAATAGGCTCAAGATGGGTCTATAAATTCAAGAAGAAGTCTGATGGTTCCATTAACAGGTATAAGGCAAGGCTTGAAATAAAAGGCTTTGCACAAACTCACGGAATTGATTATGAGGAGACCTTCTCTCCTGTTGCAAAGATGCCTACTATTAGGGTTTTGCTTAGTATTGCCTCTTCCAAGAATTGGAAGATACTTCAACTAGATGTAAAGAATGCATTCTTGAATGGTTGGATAACAGAAGAGGTATATATGGCACAACCACCTGGGTTTGAGAATCAAGTTATCCTGATTATGTGTGTAAACTTAACAAAGCATTGTATGGTCTCAAGCAAGCTCCAAGAGCTTGGAATTTGAGGCTTGTTTCATTCTTGCAGGACAAAGGCTTTCAACCAAGCAAGGCAGATCCTTCACTCTTTATTAAAAAGAGTAATTCTGAGGTCATTGTAGCTCAGTGATGAGTAGCACCTCCTTTAATGTCAATCCGGAAAGACGTGAGGATGGTATGAAGACCTCAAGCAAGTGGAGGCACAAGTGCGTGAGTGAGAAGCACACAAGCATGCACACACATACACGCACACGCGCACACACGGCAAGACAAAGAGTGAGAAGCACTAGAGTTCTTAGATTACTTTCAAAAAAGCTCTTGCAAGTTCATTTCAATTACAATCCAACCTCAAAAATGAGCTCTCTAGCTCCTTTTATAGTTTTTGACTAGCTTTGGCCCTGTCTAGACCTAGTGTCCGGCCTAGTTAAAAATTAGGTTCCAGGGCTTATTTGAGGGCTCAAACGAGATCTAAAGCTCAAGGACTCCTTGGCTTGCACGAAATGGAGCTACAAAATATGAAATGGTATTTACAATGGTGTTTAGTGATTAAAATCACTATTTGTGTAGGGATTTTCTCTGTTGATTTGTCATACACCTCTTTGAGCTCCCTACTGGCTCTTTCTTCTTGTGTGCTCAACTCCTGGATGTCTGAAAAATTTAGATGGCCTACTTGCCAGATCTTCTTTGACTGCCATGTCTGCTTGTGCTGTCCCTTCGCTCTGACTCTCTTTGTCTTGTGGCTCCTTCGGTTCCCTGACTGCTGCCAACATCCGCTCCTGGATGTCTGAAAAATTTAGATGGCCTACTTGCCAGATCTTCTTTGACTGCCATGTCTGCTTGTGCTGTCCCTTCGCTCTGACTCTCTTTGTCTTGTGGCTCCTTCGGTTCCCTGACTGCTGCCAACACCCCCCCCACTCTCGCGTCTGTCGCCCCTGACAGACCCTTGTCTAGAGGATTTTTGAACATAATATTGGACGACATCGGAGGCTAGGTGGTGTTCTTCGAGGCGCAAGCCGCGTGCTAGATCTGTGAGCAAATCATCCCAATTCACAGGTCCGGGAACATCTGGATGAGGCACCCTCAATTGTTCTGAGTAAATAGTTCTCTCCACAGCAAATAATTGGAAGAGATGTGATGGCCTGGGTATAAAGATTTCGGAGTGGTATTCCCAGAATCCTGTGATGAACATTTCCTCAAATGTCTGTTTAAAGCAAGCTGGGAGGTACTTGATTCTGGCGTGCCAAGCATATATTACTTCAATTGATGGGGTGGTACTCATATCGTACACTAGATCTTGGTTTCCTGTCACAAAGCCTGCTCCTGAGAAGTGGGGGTCCTTAATGTTCTTAAACGTCCTGAAAGTGATCAGCATTAATTCGAATATTTTCATACACATCTGGGCCATCACATCGGGATTATTGCGTAGCCGAATACTCCAGTGACGAATTGTAGAAATCATGTAGTTCACCATGGGGGGTCCTCGTGGAGGTGCTAGATAAACGTAATTTAACCATTTTGCACAGGCTTTGATGTCTCTGACTGCAATAGTGAATTCAGGCCAAGTGCATCGTCGAAGAACTGGAATGTAACAAGGATTATATTTAATAAATAACGGCATATTATTCCAGGTTCGGACCATTTCAGGATATGTTTCCAAAAGCCTGATTCTGTCGATGGTTGGGGTGCCTCCAATAGTGTTTGGTGAGCCTGCTCAAGCGTTGTATAACGTTGATTCACATTTGCATTTTCCTCTTCCAGAATTTTAAATTGCCTTTGTAAGTTCTGGTGATGTGTTGTCAGTTGTTGATACCGGCCATCCAGAGCTCTGTACTCATTCTGAAGCTGATATACACATTGATTTAATGCTAGAAATATGCTATTTACATTAAATGATGCTGGGAGGGGTGAAGATGCAGGGGGAATGGGGGCAGGAAGGGGAGTTGTGAATGATGTGGATGCAAGTGGAGATGTGGGTGGAGGGGGTATGGGAGATGGAGGTGGCATGGGGGGAGGGAGCGGTGCAGTGGCAGGAGATGTTTCCATAGTGTCAACTGTTTGAGTGACAGTGTAGATGGGGATCGTGGGTGGGGTGGATGTGACGTTAGTGAAGAGAGTGGTGAAAGTGGGCATGGTGACTCCCCCGAATTGGATTCCCGGAGAGAGTGGAATTCCCATGACGATTGTGGTGGTAGTGGACGTGGTGGTGCTAGTGTCATGTGGTGGAGTGAGTTGTGTAGTGAGAGGTGGGGAGGGTGGTGACCGTGGTGCTTCCTGATGTTCGTCTGCTTGCGTTGTCTCTCCTGGTGCTGATACATTGATATGAATTTTTTTCCCGGACCTCACGGGACGAGCGGGAACCCTTTTCTCAAATCTGTGAATGTAGGCCATTGCCTCATGAATGGCTTCATCCAATCCTACTGCATCGGCATGTAGGTTTATGGACTCAATGAACATATCGTCCACGCCTTCCTCCGCTAGCAATTGGTTCATGAGTTTCTTGCCCGCTTCCAGTGACATTTTATGCTGTTCTTGAACTAGTTGCATGGTTCGATATAGTCTTTTTATTTGTGCAGAATATGCAGGGGCACTTGCTAACTCTGAAAGTTCGTCATACTCTTGTTCCTCGTAGGTTTCTTCCTCTTGTTCGGTCTCTTGTTCCTCGACGTCGACTTCTACCACTTCTGGTCGGGTGGGGGCTGCTGTTGTTGTATGGGGTTGTGGTTCCTGAGCTTGCTCTGTTTCCGTTTCGAGATTAGAGTCGTAGATTAGTCTAGCCACTTCTTCATCAGTGAGATCGTTGAGAGTAAAGCCCTGTGGAAATTCCAAATCTGATGGGACGGGTGGAAATACCAGATTGGGTCCATCTGTACTGGGTCTTGGTAGCCGGATGGTGAATGGTCTAATGCGTCGTGTCTAGGGAGGGGTAATTTCTGGTGTAGTGGTGGCTCCCCTTGGTTAAGCACAGGGTAATTGTACTCCCCCTCTCATCTTCTTTGATGGGGGACCTGCCGCTGATAGCCTTCTCTGGAATTCCTGGGCCCGAGGCCATATGAGTGCCCGCTGAATAGGCACGTCATAGGCCAGACATTGGTAGATTATCTTGGTTAGAGCACAACATCCGTGAAGCACATTCTTCTGCTTCTTGTTCCACCTTTGATGGGCTAGGTGAATCTGATCTATGATCCAATGTGGCACGTTGATGGGGAGGCTTTCTGCCTCTGCCAGATACAAGCTAAACCACTTCCACTACTTTCCCTGTGACCTTTTGAACACTCTTTTCCACTTCTATCTTTTTTATTTCCTAATCCTTATTTGCATCTTTCTGCTCTATAACTGAACTACCCTTCTGTACCTCCTTTGCTAACTCCTCTATACTTTCATTCAATTTGAAATAAGTTTGTGATGGCTTTGTCCATATGGGTTTTATTCCTGTACGCATCAACCCACAACTGACTTCTTCTCTCATTTGGCCTTCCTCTTCTGTCATTACTGCCTTTCCTTTTATCAGCCTTCTTTCTTCTTCTGAGCTCATCTGTTGAACTATTTCTTCCTGAGTCTGCTTTTCTTGAGACTTCTTACTTGAGTCCTTAGGTGTCTTCTGTTTTTTTGTGGTCTGTGTAACCACATTGGGAGTATTTGGTATTGAAAGATTTAAACTTTTTAACAAGAAACTTTCAATATCACTATCAGAATCAGATGAAAATCGTGAAGACCCTCCTATTTCAGGTTCTGTGGGCTTTGATACTTCTTCCAGCTTCTGTGTTGCTTCAATGATTACTTCTTCTGTGTCTTTCATTATTACAGCTTCAGCTACTACTTTTCCTTTCCCTTTTTTAATCAATTTCTTCTTTTGGACTGGTTTCTTTGGCATCTTCTTTTTCACTACAACATTAGTTCTAGTCTCTAGAGGTCCTTGCAATTCCTTGAAGTAGGCCAGCAACTCCACTTCTTTCCTGACAAACACCTCCTAAGTTTCAGCTGTCATCATTTGATCATGGAGTGCTTCATAGTGCTCCACCTCCTCCTGAATCCAGTCTGTAGCTTTGCATGAATAATCTTCCAGCATTTTCTGATACTGTGCCTCATACATAGCTCTTTTGTTATTCCCTTGAGTCAAGTATGTATATAGCTGCTCCTTGCTTGTTTGGGGAGGATGAGGTTCACTAGAGGACTGAACCTATTTTTGTGCCTCCTGATGTTCCTCTTTTGTTGCTTCTTCCATCTCTAGTTCCACCTTCCTTGGGTCTAGTTTCCTCTTCTTTACTGGAACTACTTCTTCAGAGATTATTTTCCTCTTCATCCCAGTTCCCCTCATACTAGTGTGTCCCACTGTTTCTTTAGTATGCATCCTTTTGGGAGGGATTTTTACTCCTGTCATAAGATTCCTGAAATACTGTGCTTCTGGAGCCAGTTTCAATTGTTCTTCCATTCCCAAAATATGATAAATGATTTTTGTTAAGAACTGGCCTCCATTCATGAACTTTTTCTGCTCCTAGTGTTTTGCTGCTTCCTTCAGCTGTTCATGGATGTATGGTGAGACATCCATTACTCCAAAAGGTTTGGTTCTATCTTTGTTGTTGAACATCAATAAGGTCACTGACTTATGCGGCATAGTGTACCTCGGTAGTTTTGGAAAACAAAAGAATTGTAAGAACATCCTTACAGCATATTCTTCATTCTCCCTTCCTTTAAAATCAGTGAACTTTGCATATCCTGTGTAGGTTTCCTTATTCTTTTGACAAAGCTTGGGTCAAGTTTGGTTCCCATTGGAAAGAACTGTAAAGCAGCTCTGATATGTTCTGCTTTAATAGTAACACGCACCTCCTGATTATCTTTATTCTTCACTTTGCATCTGAAGTAGGCATCATTTCCTTTTCCAACTTCTTCCAAACTACTCATCACTTGTGCTACTCTTTCAAAGTCAATAAAGAAAATAGGTTCTTCCAAAAGTTTGTGCAGTCCCACAGCTTTCCATCTCTTTATGTTGACAGTAGCTCTCTGAAACTTGTAAAATTCTTGGCACAGCATAGTGTACTTATATCCTCCAACTCCCACTGTAAAGATATGCTGACCTATCACTCCCAAAATCTCTTTAAGTTCTTTTACCACTTTTTCAGCTTCTGGGATTTCTGGGTCTTCATCTGACTCTAAGTCCACTTGTTCCACCACTGTCTCACTATATAGAAACCAGTGTCCTCTTGACAAAGTCACTGAATCTGCTTTGAAGTCATGGATTGGCAACTCCTTTGCATTCACCATCCTGTATTTATAACATATAAAAGAGAAGAAAACACTCCACCCACATGAGACACCAGAATTCAAAAAGTACTGTCTTATTTTGGAATGTCACTGATATGAAATTGAGAAAAGACAAGTTCCAAGCAATTTTTGCTTCTTCAAAAGACTCAATTTAAGTGAACATTACAGGTGTAGCAAGATGTCTAATGTGCTCTCGTCAATTGTCACTTCCTTGCTTGTCATTCCTTTTTTCCAAAAAGAGGATATTTTTTGAAGAAAAAGATGATGGAAAAAATGATCAATGAAAAAACTTCAAAAAGTAAAAATCAAAAGATGATCATAAAAAATTGAAACAAATAATACAATTTTTCAATCATAATTTACTTTCCTCCTCCCTATATCTTGCTTCGTGCTTTATAAATTTAAAAAGAAAATAAAATAAAATACACAATTTTTCCAGTTTTTCTTAATCACTTTAAGGGGAAAGGATTAGAAGAAAATACTTTTGTCATCCATCCTTTTTCTCTTTTTTTATTTTTTTCTTTCTCTCTCTTTTTTTTTCTTAATCACTTTTTTCTTTCTCTCTCTCTCTTTTTTTTTCTTTTAATAATAATAATTTTTTCTGTTCTGTCCTCTTTCCTTCCCCTCCTAATTCTCTTTTAAGGGGAAAGGATTAGAAGAAAATACTTTTGTCATCCATCCTTTTTCTCTTTTTTTTTTTCTCTCTTTTTTTTTTTAATATTTTGTTCCAAAAATCTGAAGATAGGTCAAATGTGGATGATCTCTCTTCCATTGACACAATTCTGATTTTTTTACCCAATAATGTTTAACTGCAATTGTCCTTGTGTCATACAAACATCCATGCTTCATAGACAAACATTTTGTAGCATTTTTTGGTCTCCATATCCATTTTGTTCTGACTTCTTGTTTTGATGAACAAAATCTGTGTATGCCTTCTTCCCCTCTCGTTCTGATTTTTTGATGTTTCAGATTATGCAATAATTGTCTTCTTCCTTATGTCTCACCATTCTTCTTTACTCCTGTAATCTCTTGCTGGTTTTGATTGTATGAAGCTTGATCATTTTGTATTGGCAATGTGTCCGTGTCCATCATTGAGAAAATGAATCCTTCCATATCTGGGTCATGAACATCCTCATGAACTTCTTGTTCTTCATTACTCAGAAAAAACATTAGAAACTTTTTGTCTTTTATGTTCAAATTAAGCTTCATTTTTTCAAAGTTCATAATGACTTTACCTTGTTTGAGCCAGGGTTGTCCCAAAATCAACTTTTCAGTCATCAAATGATCTGGCCACTCTTCACAATCTATTTCCATATATTCATCATTAAATTTAACCTTAATAGAAAGTGAAGACATACTTTGAATCATTTTTCCTTCTAGGGTTTTGATCAATATTCTGCTTTCAGTCCTCTTTATGCTAAATTTGTTTACCAAGGCTGAGCTGATCAAATTCACTTGAGCTCCTGAATCTACCAAAACCCTTATGTTTTCATTTTGATAATCCATTACTATCAAAGGCAAATGTTCTTTTTGTTTTAGAGTGTTTTCACATAAGCACACTTCCTTTAATTTTCTTATTCTCTCCTTGGCTTCTTGTTGAGCCTCTTTTCTAATGTTCTCCTCTTCCTTTTTTCTATTTTGAGCCTGTTGCAGTCTTCTCCATTCATCAGTAGTTAATGGACAATCATACCTCTTAACTCTACATCCACTTATGAAATTTGGCATGATTTCTCCATCAATGTTAGCTAATTGAATGGCTCCACTATTACTTATCTGATGTATGATGTATGGCCCATGACCTTTTTTCTGAAACTTTTTCTGATGTTCCTTGACTGTGTAAGCTAGAACTAGGTCTCCTTCTTGTAGATCTTTTTCTTTTATGTGAACATCATGATAAGCTTTTTGTCTTTTCTTGTCTGTGTATATACTCATCACTGCTTGGAGTCGAGAAGCTCCCAGTTTTTCCAAATCTATGACCCTCTCAGATAATTCATGTCCTGTCCAATTGTATTGGTTACCCACCTTCAATGTTGGAATAAGAAATTCCATGGGTAAAACTGCATTTTGGCCATATACCAAATTAAATGGAGTAGTTCCTAATGCAGTTTTGTATGCCACTCTATAGGCCCAAAGAACATGATTAAGTTGAGAATCCCAATCATTTCTGTTTGTGTTGACTAATTTGGACAATACAGTACAAAATACTTTATTAGTACTTTCTGCTAACCCATGGCTTGTGGGTGATATGGGGCTGGCTTTCTATGACTAATCATGAAATATTTGGTCATGTTTTCTATGATCTGATTCAAAAAATGAGTCCCCCTATCACTTACTAACTCAATTGGAAGTCCAAATCTAGTGATAATATTTTCATACAAAAACTTAGCAGTGGTATGAGCATCATTTCTTTTAGTAGCTTTGGCCTCAGCCCATTTTGTCAGATAATCTGTAGCTACTAGTATGTATTCTGCATGAGATTGTCTAGCTGGAGGATGTATAGGTCCAATAAAATCCAATCCCCATTTGCTAAAAGCTCTGGCTGAAATTAATGGGATTAATGGCATGTTATCTGTTTTATTTGGTTGACTCACCCTTTGACAGATATCACATCTTTTTACATAAGTTCTAGCATCAGGAAATAGAGTTGGCCACCAAAAGCCAGAATATAAAATGAATTTGGCTGTTCTATCACTTGAAAAATGTCCTCCTGCCACTCTAGAGTGTGCCATTTCCAACATCTCCAAATACTTTTCTTCAGGAACACAAATTCTCAGGTATCCATCCATTCCTCTCTTGTATAATTGCTCTCCTATGAGTTGATATTCTTCTGAGATCACTTGTAGATTTCTTGAGTCAGCACCAGCTATTATTTGTTTCCCTTTCTCCTTTCTCTTCAATTCCTCAACAATGTTTTCACTCCATTCAGGGTTTTTCTGAAACGAATATAAAGTTATTAATTGTGATTTCTGCAATGCTTGACATTTTTGACAGTTATCAATATATCTCTCCACATCTTGAATCTTATTTGGCCAATGTACTCCCATCCTATTAAGGTTGCTTAGAGTGACTATCTTGGAAGCATGAGTACATGGGTTCCAGCAATGAGCTCTTCTTACATATTCATGTTGCTCCTCTTCTGGAGTACAATATTCCAGTATACCTGACTGATTGAGGTGATATAGATGCCCAGCTAGCAACATGAAATTTCTGCTTTGTAATACCAGATGTGTGTTATTTCTTGATGTCCTACAAGGCCCCATGGTTAACAAAGGAACTAATGACATGGACCATTCAGGAACACTTTCTACTTTGAATAGGTATGTATCTGGCAGGTCATCATCTAAAGGTGAACTAGGTTCTTTGGACTGAATTCTAGACAAATGATCTGCTCTCAAGTGTGTTTTTCCTTGTCTAACCACCTCAAATTCAAACTCCATTAGTAAAAGAAACCATCTGACTATTCTTCCTGTATGACATGGTTTATTTTCTAAATAAAGTAGAGCTTGGTGATCACAAAGAATTTGAACTTGTTAGCCAATAGGTAATGTCTGTATTTTTTCACAGCAAATATCATTCCCAACCCTTCTCTCTCAATGGTTGTATAGTTCTTTTCTGCTATGTTCAATTGCCTACTAGCATATGCTACTGGGAAATCTAATTTGCTTCCTTCTATAGGTTGTGCCAACACACATCCCAAAGCATAATTTGAAGCATCCACATGCACATGAAAAATTTTGTCCCACTAGGGTGTTTTTAGAATTGGGGCTGTCAACAAACAAGTTTTCAATGTTTCAAAGGCTTGGTCACATTCTTTAGTCCACTCAAACTTTGTGATTAGGGCATATAAGGGTTTAGCTATATCAGCAAATTTGTGTACAAATTTCCTATAGTACCCACAATGTCCCATAAAAGTTTGGAGTTCCTTCACATTTGTAGGTCTTGGAAGCTCTATTATGGCTTTTATCTTCTTCTCATCAGTAGAAATTCCATTTTTTGAAACTATGTGACCCAACATTCTTCCTTGTCTTACAAAGAATACACACTTTTCTGGATTTAAGCATACTCTGTATGTTCTGCATTTCCTGAATATTTTTTCTAAATCTTGTAAATGATCCTGTCTTTTTAAGGAAAAAGTGCACAGATCATCCACATAGATTTCCATTACATTTCTCAGAGATTCTTTGAAAATATGACACATTAACCTTTGAAAAGTTGCTAGGGCATTGGTTAATCCAAAGGGCATAACCCTAAAGGCATAAATCCCCCATTCTGTAGAGAAGGCAGTCTTATGTTGGTCCTCCAGAGCTATAGGTACTTGATTGTATCATGAGAAACCATCTAGAAAACTATAAACTTCCTTTCCTGCAACTCTCTCAAGAAGGTGATCTGTTATTGGCAATGGATAACTATCCCTTATAGTTGCTGCATTCACTTTCTTCAAGTTAATGCATACCCTAAGTTTCCCATTCTTTTTTGGCACCACAACTATATGTGATATCCATTCAGTATACTCAATTTCATAAATGAAGTTAGCAGCCAACAACTTGTCAATTTCTTCCTTTATTTTGGCAGAGTATTTATCATTGAATGTATAATGTCTCTGTTTGCTAGGTTTTGCATCAGGTGTCATAGGAATCTTATGCTCACAGATTTTTGGATCAATTCCTTTCAAATCTTTATAACTGTAAGCAAATACATCCCTATAGTTCTTTGCCAGTCTCCTTAATGCTTCTTCTTCTTGTGTGGTCATATCATCAGCTACTACTATCTGTCGCTCTTCTCCATCTTCCTCAGTGATCACAATCTTCTTGGTTTGTTCTTCATTGTCATATGCCTCTCCTTTCTTCTTCTCTCTCTTTGGTTTCATTTTTAGAAGTAGTCTGTCTTCTACTTCATAAGTTTTAAAATTTGCTGGTACATCAAAGTATTGATCCTTGTTTATTTCTTTCTCTTTCTTCTCTTTTTCCTGGTCTTTTTCTATTTCTTTGTGTTTATGTTCCTTGTATTTGCCTGAGATTTTATCTTTGATTGCATCTTCAGCTTTTACTGCTTCCAAATACTGTGTTTTTCCTTTTTGTAATATCATTTCTTGATTCTGATCCTCTTCTGTTTTTGATACACTTATCATGTGTATACCAATGTGGAAAACATCAAACCCTTCTTCATTTTGAAACTCCACTCCTACATATTCTTCACTGGCTAGATCTAAGGTAGCCAAAATTTGGTTCCACCCATAGGGCTCAAACTCTTCATCTTTGAATTGTTGTGGCACATAATTTTCATCTTGTACTTTTCTTCCTTCCACACAATCTTCTTTTTTTAGTCTCCTTTTTCTATTGGTGAGGTTTCTTATCATATTGCACTTCCATATTGCTGATTCACTCTCTTCCTAATCCTCCATCTCTAATTCTTCACTTTCTTCTTGATTTTGATGTATTTTGTACCATTCTTGAGGAGATATATCACAGTAGTGTCCATTTCTTAAGTTCACTCGTTATTCTTCCTTTGCTCTGGAGATATAAACAATCATTACCCCAATCTTGTACAATTTGCATTTGTCTCATGAAAGGCCTTCCTAGGATGATTTCATATGAAGTAGATTGTGGAAATTCTACTATGGCAAAGGTATGTTCTATTTCTATTCCACATATGTCCACAATCACTTTTTCCCAAATTCCTAGGGGTTTTCCTATATGTCCATCTGCAAGTTGCAATCTCATCTTAGTGGGTAGTAATTCATTTCTTCCCTATTTTTCCCAGGTTTGTTTGGTCATTATGGCCACTCCTGATCCACTATCCAAAATGGCTTTAGCAAAGTTTTTTCCATATTGTATTTTTAGGGTTGAATTTCCCTCTTCTCCTTCACAATACCCTCCTATTTTATCAATAGGAATATACTATAATTCCTCTAATTCTTGTAATTGTGAATGAAGATTTCCAGGTATTGTTTCCCCTTTGATCATTTTGTTTTGTAAGTGAGGATTTTGTTTCAACAATTCTTCCCATGTTGTGTGACATGTAATGCTACATTGTTTATCTATAATCATTTGAAATGTTATTTGTGGATTTTCTTCTTTGTTAGCATCTTCCCTTGTTTTTGTTTTCTCAAATTGTTCAACTGTTTTCTGAGAGTTGTCTCCTTCCCCCATTCTGAGTTGTACTTCTTGAATGATTTTTTTGCACTTTTGCATCCTTTCATGCTCCAACTCTGGCATGGGATAAACCACTGCGTGATCTGCAGGACTTGGTCCTTCTTGAACCCTTCCCTTATATGCTTTGATTAGGGTGTCTAGACTCTGAGAGCTTCCTATTTCAGACTGATTTTGTGTCTTCTGAGGAGGAGTACTTTTTGAGTGTTCTTGATTGTCTTCTTCCACATTTTTGCCCATTCTTCTCTTCTTTTCCCATTTCCCTTTTTGTCTATTTCTCTTCACCTTTGAGGCTGAACCTTCATTTTGTTCCTTAATTGTTCCTTGTTGCTTGGCTTGTGCCCTTGTTATAACATTTATTCCAACTTGGTCAATGTCACTCAATTCCTCTTGTTCCATAATGTTAACTGTTTTTAGAGGTATGCTATTAGGTGTGTTCTGTTGTTTTTGGGGATTTTTTGGGTAATCTTTTATCAAATGTTCTCTGCCACAATCCTTACAGTATGCTCCCTCTATTCTTAATGTTGGAGGTTGCGGATAGTCTCTGATGAAATGCTCTCCCCCACACCTATAACAAGTTATCTTTGGTCCCCCTTTGAATTGAGGTTTTTGATTGGACATGTAATTGTTGGTAATGTACATGAATGTTGCTGTGTCCATTTCAATTTTCCCATTTCCCAAGTCTAGGGCTTTTAACTCAGGTTCTCTCATTTCATATTCTTCCCAATCTTCCTGATATCCTTCACTCCATTGATATTCTTCCTTATATGGTGATCTTAGTCTTGAATTTCCCTCCTCTATTGGTGTGTATTTGATTGGTACCACATTAGTTGGTATAGGAGGCTGTTGTCCAAGCACAGGTCTTGGTTGTTCACTATAGCCTGATTCTCTCTGAGCCATATAATCTCTTTCCTTGATGGGTTGTTTGTTATAGAAACATTCCTCCCTGGTATGGTTTTTCCATTTTCTCTCTAGTGTACAGTACTTAAGTGTCTTCCTATCTTGTAAGTGTGGTGGCTTCTGATATGGGCATTGTTGTGCCAGATGATTTTCTCCACAGATGTAACATTTTTTATTTGTGTTTATCCTAGAGTTTATCAAATTAGTTTTAGTGCTTACCTCTAGGGCTTTAGCAATGGCCTGAGCCAACTCTTTTGCTGGAGGAATTTTGTCTTCATATGATCTGGGTTGATCAAATGCTAACAGATCTTGACCTCTGTTGTCCTCCAAATCTATTGCTTCTTTAACACAGGCTACTAAATCAGGACATCTTCTATAGTACACTAAGGTTCTTAGTTGGGCACTTCTCAAACCCTCAATGAATAAGGATACTTGTTTTGCCATGGAAGGTACTTCCTTTCTTGGACATCTGTCAATGTATTGTTTAAATCTTCTGGCTGCTTCTCTAACATTTTCATCCTTTTGTTGTTTGAAGCTATGTATCAATGTGGCTGTACTATGTTTTATCCCGGTCTTAGAGAATTCCCCAATGAAAGCTTCTAGGAAAGATTCAATATCCAGGTACATTTCCTTTCTCAAAGGAATGAACCAGGATAAGGCTAGTCCTGTTAAGGTTAGACCAAATGCCTCAAATTGTACTTTGTAGTCTTCTACCTCCTCAGCTCTAATCAATTGCCTAAATTCTGCAGCATGAGCATGAGGATCTGAATATCCTTCATATTGGTTCTTCATACATTTGGCTACTTGGTATGGTCTAAGCATTCTACCCTGAGGTTGCCAATGATGTCTTCTTCTGAGTGGGAAGTCATTATATCCTTCTGGTTCCTTGTCAAAGGGATTTGGGGAAACATGTGTCCTCCTCCCATGTTGTTGTTCATTGCCAGTGTAGTTTTCATTTAGCCTATGTAAGTTTGTTTGTTCCATGTTATGTTCCCAAGGTCCTTTGTCAGCACATTGCCCTAGGTCATTTGAATTTTCTGGGTCTTGAGAGAAGATATACACACATCCTTGCCTATCTTCATATCTTCCATCTTTGAATTGAGCTACAGGTGATATATTCAGGGGAACTTCTAAATTTCTCAATCTAATGAGAAATTTATGCATTCCATCCTGATATACATAGGTTCCAAACCTATTTGTATACATGTACTTGACGATGTTTTTAAAATCCCCAGTTTCCATAGGCTCATTTGTTTCATTTAAGTTTTCCATGTTGTTTTCTTGCTCTAAACTTCTTTCTTGCCCTTTGCCTATTACTGGCTGTGTCTCCTTCCTTGTTAGGTCTTGTTTAGAAAGTGAATTTTGTTTGTTCCCAGACCTAAGTATCATTCAACTAATTTTCACAATTTCAAACTCAAAATAGTGTTTGTCACAATTTTCTAACTAAGGTATTGATTTTTCCACGATTTTGTGACTAAAATCGTGTTTCCCACGATTTTCTGACTATTTTTGTGTTTTTCATGATTTTCTAGTCAGAATCGTGTTTTTCACAATTTTCTGACTTTTTTTTATATTTTTCACGATTTTCTACCTAAAGTATTCATTTTCCACGATTCTGAGACTAAAATCGTGTTTTTCACGATTGTTTGACTATTTCTATGTTTTTTTTCACGATTTTCTACCTAGGGTATTGATTTTCCACGATTTGTGATTAAAATCGTGTTTCCCACGATTTTATGCCAAAATCGTGTTTTTCACGATTTTGTGATCAAAATCGTGTTTCCCACGATTTTCTGCCCAAATCGTGTTTTTCACGATTTTGTGATCAAAATCGTTCTTCCCACGATTTTGTGATCAAAATCGTGTTTCCCACGATTTTCTGCCAAAATCGTGTTTTTCACGATTTTGTGATCAAAATCGTGTTTCCCACGATTTTCTGCCAAAATCGTGTTTTTCATGATTTTGTGATCAAAATCGTGTTTCCCACGATTTTCTGCCAAAATCGTGTTTTTCACGATTTTGTGATCAAAATCGTGCTTCCCACGATTTTGTGATCAAAATCGTGTTTCCCACGATTTTCTGCCAAAATCGTGTTTTTCACGATTTTGTGATCAAAATCGTGTTTCCCACGATTTTCTGCCAAAATCGTGTTTTTCACGATTTTGTGATCAAAATCGTGTTTCCCACGATTTTCTGCCCAAATCGTGTTTTTCACAATTTTGTGATCAAAATCGTGCTTCCCACGATTTTCTGCCAAAATTGTGTTTTTCACGATTTTGTGATCAAAATCGTGTTTTTCACGATTTTGGGTACAGAATCGTGTTTTCCGCGATTTTGTGTACAAAATCGTATTGTTTCAGGATTTTGTGTACAGAATCGTGTTTTCAACGATTTTGTGTACAAAATCGTGTTTTTCACGATTTTATACCCAGACAATCGTTATTGCTCACGAATTGTAAATAACACGATTTTCTTATGAAAATCGCGTTCTGGGAATCGCGATGTTTACCTAATTTCAGAAAATCGCGATTTTGTGTGTGATTACAGAATCGCGATTTTGAACTATTTTTTGAATTTTGTAAGGTTTTGATTTTCAGAGTACTCTCTTTCCCAACAGAGTCGCCTTCTTAAGTTTTTAACATGCAATGAAACGAATGAACCAAAAACTAATATTTTCCTAGTAAAAACTCAGAATTCAGAAAATCGCGATTTCGTTATTTTTGCTATTTTCCTACTTTTTTGTGTTATAGGGTTACTTAAGATATTAAGAAATGCAACTACAGTAATGTTGAGACTCTTACCTTGCTTGCTTGGTTGAATTTTTCTCCAAAAATGACTGGTTGCAAGGAGTCGCGATTTTGCTCTCTCTCTCTCTCACTTACTCTCACTCAAATGAATTTTTCTTTGAATTTCAGGTTTTTATAGTGTCCAGAAAATCGCGATTTTGTATGGTTTCCACTATTCCTCACTTTTCCACTTGTCCAAACTTTACTCTTCCAATCTTGATGACATCTTTTACAACTTTCTTATCTCAAAATACCCAGATATGCTATAATTTCCAAAAAATTTTCAATTACAGAAAATCGCGATTTTGTGCAGAAAATCGTGTTTTTCCTGTAGATGTTATCTTGTGCAATTTTGAGTATTCTTCCTTCTTGTTTTCTTTCAATATCTTCTCTCCTTTGTATTTTACCTAATTCCTGTACTGCTGCACCAAGATCACAACCTTACAGAAAGTCGCGATTCTGTACAGAAAATCGTGTTTTTCTTATACTTCTGATTTTATGCCAATTTGAGTATTTTTCTCTTGTATTTCCCTTCAATACCTTTCAACAAATTCAATTCCTTCATCACCTGAAATGTAACCTTAAAATCAACAATTTTTTCAGAAAATCGCGATTCTGTGTAGAGAATCATGTTTTGTAGTTTTCTGGTGTTCTGACAATTTTTTGTTCTTTTTTCACTTGTTCTCTACTACCCTTGTCAACAACACTTCACTTCAACTTCCTAACAAGAAAAGAAATTTGTTTGATTGTTTTTTATGAATTTTATGAATTTTTTTAGTATTTTGCCCTAAACTAAAGGTGAACACTTTACTTAGGGTTTCTGGTTTTGAAGATCTACTGATCCTATGTTTCTTGATTGGTTATGATTTTCTATGGCCTTAGCTATCACAAAAGTGCAAGAGAAAATTTTCTTCCAATGAAAATGTGTTATGGAATGCAAGCAATTTTTGTAAAGATAAACTCAATCACATATTTCTTTTCAAAATGCAGATCAACTCAAGATTGATGCTCAGATTTGGTCAACAACTAAATCCTTTATACTTACATCTAGCTACTTTAACTGTCCTTTCCTTAGTATCACCATGTTATCTTCCCAAGATCACCCATGGTGCCTAGTACTTGGGCAAAAAGAAATCTAAAAATGCAAGAATAGACTCAAGTTACCTCATCTTCAGCTTTCTTGGCTCAAATCTTCCACACACCTGCACTTTTACTTCAACAATGTAATGAGCAACTATCAATTTACAAAGATTTCAGCACTTCTAATTCTACAAGATATCAATTGCTTTCTTTTTCCCCCAAAGACAAACAATGACATCTACCTATTCATGTTCACATTTCTTAATTGATGAGTGTTACCTTTTTCTTGTGTTGGTTACCATCATCAACAGAAGATCCAGCAAGGTCCAACTTCAATGAAGTTCTTGGAATGTTCCCCAGCAACGGCGCCAAAAAATGTTTGTTATTGACTTTGGAGTTGTCCTCTCCAATCATGAAGTACAAAAGAATCAACAAATCATCTTTATTTTGTCAATCCTGGGAATATTCATAAGACCACAGCCCCTTCTAGATGATAGATTCATAGAAATAAGAGATTGATGGCTGGAATTCTGAGAAAATGAAAATGAAGAGGAAATATCTAGGGTTTACCTTATCTAGAGCAAATCTTCACCATTTTCTACAATCTTTGTGTCTATTTCATGCTATTTTCTCAGCAGAACATGAATATGAAGTCAAACTTGAAAAATATTACCTGTATCACAGAGACGAGACAATCGCGATTCTGTATCAACAGACGATTTTCACATTTCTGCATCATTCTTCAATCCTTCTTCACTCATGACATCAGTAATCATCTCTCTTCATACATCTTACTCAGTATTACACAAATGAAACTCACAAATCTCCATGATTAAGCAAGAAATAAGCTCACACATCAAAGAAAACACACAAACAAGAGAAAACACGATTTCAGTAGAAACTCTTCTCTATTCTCTTGATAGCATATACAAGTGATCAATCAAATAACCAACCTCCTCAAAATAGAGAAAATTGACTTATATACATTTTCAAGTGTCCCTTTTCTCACTTGAAATTTGGTCTTTTTCTCTAATTTTCTAAAAATATGCTATCCGAGAGTTTCTAAAAATTCTATAAAAACTACATAGGATTCTTTGCTACATAAGGAAGACTCTTCCTTATTTTTACAACAATTGCATAAATATTTTACAAGTTTTTTGGCTTTTTACTACTATTTTACATCAAAATGCTCTTCAAAAATGCATCTTCCAACAGTGCTGTTACCAAACAAGATTTTAGGGTCGCAAAAGCTTGGTCACAATCTTTGGTCCACTCAAATTTTGTGATCAAGGCATACAAAGGTTTTGCTATGTCAGCAAACTTGTGTACAAATTTTCTATAATATCCACAATGTCCCATCAAAGTTTGAAGTTCCCTTACATTTGTTGGTCTTGGAAGTTCCACTATAGCCTTAATTTTTCTCTCATCAATTGAGATTCCATTTTTGGAGACTATGTGGCCTAACATTTTCCATTTTCTTACAAAGAATACACACTTCTCTGGATTTAAGCATACTCTGTATGTTCTCCATTTCCTGAATATGTTTTCTAAATCTTGCAAATGATCCTGTCTTTTTAATGAGAAAGTACAAAGATCATCCACATAAATTTCCATTACATTCCTCAGGAACTCTTTGAAGATATGACACATCAATCTTTGAAGAGTTGGTGGGGCATTAGTTAACCCAAAGGGCATAACCCTAAAAGCATAAATTCCCCATTCTGTGGAAAATGCAGTTTTATGTTGGTCTTCCAATGCTATGGGTACCTGATTGTATCTTGAAAAACCATCCAAAAAACTATAAACCTCCTTCCATGCAACTCTTTCTAGAAGATGGTTTGTTATAGGCAATGGATAGCTATCCCTTATAGTTGCAGCATTTACCTTTTTCAAATTAATGCATACCCTAAGTTTCCCATTCTTTTTTGGTACTACAATTATAGGAGATATCCGCTCTATGTATTCAATTTCATAGATGAAATTGGCAGCCAACAGCTTATCAATTTCTTCCTTTATTTTAGTAGAGTATTTATCATTGAATGTGTAATGTCTTTGTTCGCTAGGCTTTGCATCAGGTGTAATAGGAATCTTATGCTCACAGATTTTAGGATCAATACCTTTCAAATCCTTGTAACTATAAGCAAACACATCCCTATAGTTTCTGGCCAAATTTCTTAATGCTTCCTCTTCTTGTTTTGTCATGTCATCAGCTATTACAATATGTTTTTCTTCCCCCTCTTCCTGAGTGATCATGACCTTCTTAGTATGTTCCTCATTGTCATATGCCTCTCCTTTTTTCTTTTCTCTCTTTGGTTTCATTTTTAGAAGTAGTCTGTCTTCTACTTCATAAGCCTTGAAATTTGCAGGTACATCAAACTGTTGATCCTTGTTTGTCATTTTCTTCATCTTTTCATTCTCTTTGTCTTTTTCTATTTCTTTGTGTTTGTTTTTTCTATATTTGCCTGAGATTTTATCTTTTATTGCATTCTCGGCTCTTACCTCTTCCAAATATTGTGTTTTTCTATTTTTCAATATCATTTCTTTTTCCTGGTCCTCTTCTGTTTTTGATACCTTTATCATTTTTATTCCTATGTGAAAAACATCATATCCTTCCTCATTTTGGAAATTCACTCCCACATATTCATCATTGGCTAAATCCATAGTAGCCAAAATTTGGTTCCAACCGTAAGACTCAAATTCTTCATCTTTAAATTTTTGTGGTATGTAGCTCTCATCTTGTAATTCTCTTCCTTCTACACAATCTTCTTTTCTTCTTTTTCTATTTGTAAGGTTTCTGATTACATTGCACTTCCATATTGATGATTCTATTCCATTTTGATCTTCAATCTCTGATTCTTCACTTAAATCCTGATTTTGATGTATTTTGAACCATTCTTGAGGGGATATGTCACAATAATGACCATTTCTTAGATTCACTTTAGTTATTCTTCCGTTGCTCTGAAGATATAGGCAATCATTACCCCAATCTTGGACAATTTGCATTTGTCTCATAAATGGTCTTCTTAGGATAATTTCATATGAGGTGGATTGTGGAAATTCAACTATGGCAAAAGTAAGCTCTATTTCAATTCCACATATGTCCACAATCACCTTTTCCCATATTCCTAGGGGTTTTTCTATGTGTCCATCTGCAAGTTGCAATCTCATTTTAGTGGGTACTAATTCATTTTTACTCCATCTTTCCCAAGTTTGTTTAGTCATGATGGCCACACCTGATCCACTATCCAATATAGCTTTGGCATGATTTTTACCAACTATATTTTTAGGGTTGAGTTTCCTTCTCTCCTTCACAATATCCCCCTATCTTATCAATAGGAATGTACCACAACTGGTCCAATTCTTGTGGTTGTGAATCAAAATTCTCTGATAATGCTTCCCATTTTCTCATTTTGTATTGTAAGTGGGGATTGTGTTTTATCAATTCCTCCATTGTGGTGTGGTATAAGATTGTACACTGTTTGTCTATATTTACCTGGAATGTAATTTGTGAATTACCTTCTTGATCAATAATTTCTCCTGTTCTTGTTGCCTTTGTTTCCCCAACTGTTGTTTGAGCATTGTCTAATTCCCCCAATTTGAGTTATACTTCTTGTATGATTTGCTTGCATTTTTGCATTCTTTAATGCTCTATATCTGGCACAGGATAAGCCATTACATGGTCTGTACTTGGATTCTTCCCTTGTATGCTTTTATCAAGGTGTCCTGACACTGTGAATTTCTTATCTTTGGCTGAGTTTGTGTCTTTTGTGGTGAACTTTGATTTGACTGTTCCCTATTTTCTTCTATCAGACCTTTGCCCACTCTCATTTTCCTTTCCCATCTCCCTTTTTGTTTGTTTTTCTTCTCCTTTGAAACTGAATTCTTATTTTGCTCCTTAGTTATTTCCTGTTGTTTAGCTTGTGCCCTTGTTATAACATTTACATTTACCTGGTCAAGGTCACTCAATTCTTCTTGCTCCATGGTGTTAACTGTTTTCAATGGTATGCTATTAGATGTGTTTTGTTGTTTTTGAGGATTTCTTGGACAATCCTTTATTAAATGTTCCCTGCCACAATCCTTGCAATAGGCTCCTTCTACTCTTAATGTAGGAGGTTGTGGACAGTCTCTAATGAAATGTTCTCCCCCACATCTATAACAATTTATCTTTTGACTCCCTTTGAAGTGAGGTTTCTGATTGGACATGTAATTATTGGTTATGTACATGAATGTAGCTGTGTCCATCTCAATTCTCCCATTTCCCAAATCTAGGGCTTGCAGTTCTAGTTCTCTAAGCTCATATCCTTCCCACTCTTCCTGATATCCTTCATTCCAATGATATTCTTCTCTGTATGGTGATCTTAGTCTTGAGCTTTCCTCTTCTATTGGTGTGTATTTGACGGGTACCACATTTGTTGGTAATGGTGGTTGTTGCCCAAGTACCGGTCTTGGTTGCTCAATAAATCCATATTCTCTTTGGTTTGCATATTCTCTCTCCTTAATGGGTTGTTTATTGTAAAAGCATTTTTCTCTGGTATGATTTGTCCATTTTCTTTCTAGTGTACAATATTTGAGTGTTTTCCTATCTTGCAGATGTTGTGGTTTTTGATATGGACATTGTTGTACCAAATGATTTCTCCACAATTATAGCATTTTTTATTGGTTGCTATCCTGGTGTTTATCAAGTTTGTTTTGGTACTGACTTCTAGGGCTTTAGCAATGGCTTGAGCCAATTCTTCTGCTCGTGGGATTTTATCTTCATTTGTTCTAGGTTGATCAAATGCTAACAGGTCTTGTCCTTTGTTATCCTCCAAATCCATTGCCTCATTCACACATGCTCCTAAGTCAGGGCATCTCCTATAATACACCAGGGTTCTTAATTGGGCACTCCTCAATCCCTCTATGAATAGGGATACTTGTCTTGCCATGGAAGGTACTTCTTCTCTGGGACATCTATCAATGTATTGCTTGAATCTCCTAGCTGCCTCTCGGACATTTTCATCCTTTTGTTGTTTAAAGCTATGTATCAAGGTAGCTGTGCTATGTTTTATTCCAATTTTTGAGAATTCCCCTATGAAGGCTTCTAGAAAGGATTCAATTTTTGGGTACATTTCTTTTCTCAAAGGAATGAACTAAGATAATGCAGGTCCTGTTAGGGTTTAGACCAAATGCCTCAAATTGGACTTTGTAATCCTCTACTTCTTCTGCTCTAATTAATTGTCTAAATTCTGCAGCATAGGCATGGGGATCAGAATATCCTTCATATCGATTTTTCATGCATTTGGCTACTTGATAGGGTCTAAGCATTCTGCCCTGGTTTCGCCAATGATGTCTTCTTCTTAATGGGAAATTATTGAGTCCTTTTGCTTCTCTCTCAAAAGGGTTTGGTGAAGTATGTAGTCTCCTACCTTGTTGTTACATGTACTTCATAGCATACAAAGAAGCAAGAGTGTCCCATGATTGTCATGATAGAACACGATCGAATGTGTTGGAACTATATGATGCTACATAGAAAGTGCAATCAATGTATTAGCTTGAGCATCTTTTCCATCCCATCTAAGCTACTCTTGTGTAGGCGAAGGAGTAACCACTATACTTAAAGAAGAAGCTCCATCTCTGATAGTACACTCTAAAGTAGAAGGACATGCGGTTCTTTGATCTACATCTATTAGTATGTTCCAAATTTGTTTTGCAACAAGAACATGCTTCATCATGTAAGACCACACTAGATAGCTAGTCCCATCAAGCTTATCTTCAGCTTGAAGATTGTCAAACAGGTCATTGATTCCCTCCATTTCACTAAAGAACAAGCATCTCACAAAGTTTTTACTTCAACAAAAGGTGAGATGAATGCTAAAATTTCAGCTCACAATCCATCACTTTGATGATGATTTTGACTGCATGAATGGCTTCAAAATGCAGGTAGAACTCCAATAAAACTCATGGAAATGTTTTTTCTTTTCTGAAATTCACTCTTCTATGCTCCAAAATCAATTTGCACTATGAAAAGTATACGTCCATTGCGATGAAAAATAACCAAAACTTGAGAAGGAGCTGAACTTGCTCTAATACCATTGTTTGGTGTGTGTAGAAGTGCAAGAGGAACACGAAAAGCAAAAACAAGGAGCACAAATAGAGCAAGATACACAAAGAAGATGGATGTCTAGAATAACTTTCTCTCTTGATGATGATCAAAATTGAAGAGCTAAATAATATCCATAAGTATAAAGTACCACCACATATGAGTGAATCCTGCATATGGCAACATGGGGAAAAACCATCTAGGCAACACCAGAGTAAAAAGTGCCCATGTATAGGGAAAAGGTTTACATCAAAGCTACTCGAGGAAACACATAAGTGTAACACTAAAAATGTGAAAGAACTACCATCAAAAGTAGTGAGAATGATCTTACAAACTACCACTACATGATAGAAGGATTTGTTAGTGCATGTTGTAGTATATCCTTTAGGGGTAGCATTAAAATAATTGAAAAAGATCCGCTACATATTCTTTGCCTCTTTTGCAACTAGTTCTGGATAGCTCTTTATGACACACTCATTTCTGTTATAGTATTTGCAAAACTATTTTTTCTTTTTTGTTTTCTTCTCATCTTTGTTTTCTTTCTTCAACTCTACAACATTAACAAATTTCTACTTACTACTAGATGAACTCCATTTACCTTTCCCTTCTAACTACCTAAGAAATCTTGATCTACAACACACATAATAGACTTATTTTGCATGGATTGATCTCCTTGCAAAAATACAAAGGTTAGCGGAGTCGGGAAGTTGCAGACATACGGCTGGTGGATCAGTCAGCCACTAAATCCCTCGGCACACGCAGGGTGTATCAGACAAACATAGGTACAAGGGAATATTTTTTTTAGTCTAAGATAAAAGAAATTCTACATTACTCGTGCAAAAGATACGAAAGATAGGCAATGGAAACAAAGTTAATTACCTACTTTCTAAAAGGAATAAAAATATTTAAAGTCATCTAATGTGCAATACTTTTGGATACACATAATACTCTATGAACATCAAAAATGAAGATGGAAAATAATAAATAAATTGATCAATGTCATAAGAATAATTTGCAACAATAGTTATTCAAATGCTAAATCTTTCTATATGATAAATTTTACTAACAAGATAATGAATCCTAGTGAATTCGATACAAAGATAATGAGGTGAAGCTGTGAATGAGCGGCTCCTATTCTCTGATCATGAAATGGCTTGATACTTTTCTTCAATCTTCTTCTTTCAATATTCTTAGATTCAATGTAAGATAATGAATCCTAGTGAATTCGATACAAAGATAATGAGGTGAAGATGTGAATGAGCGGCTCCTATTCTCTGACCATGAAATGGCTTGATACTTTTCTTCAATCTTCTTCTTTAAATATTCTTTACTTCAATGTCTGCAAAGAAACATTAGAAAATATTATTAATGTTACAAGAATCATAAATAAAATAAACATGGATATGTTCATGCATGCATTAAATCATTCACATCTAATGCTTACATTCCCCATGCTTACTAATGCACTTTACATTCATGCTTCCAATCATGCTAATATATGCTAATACACACACATACTAACACATGCAT
This sequence comes from Ceratopteris richardii, assembly GCA_020310875.1. Taxonomy (NCBI): domain Eukaryota; kingdom Viridiplantae; phylum Streptophyta; class Polypodiopsida; order Polypodiales; family Pteridaceae; genus Ceratopteris; species Ceratopteris richardii. The sequence continues at coordinate 31,420,485 of CM035420.1, read as the reverse complement.
TAATATACTCATTTGTTTATTCATCTAATATATACCCATACATTCTTTTGTAAATGAAAGCACAAATATGCTCATGCATCACATAAATATGCTTTAATATGGGTTTACAAATACACATTCATGCATAAACTAATTACTAAATAATTAATAATAAATAATACCTATTAAATAATGAGCTAATCACTTAATACCATTAATTAGTTTTAAAATTTTATTAAAATTACAAAAGAAATAGATAATATATAAAATACACATCTTCTCTCTCTGTTGTTCTAACTTTGTTTCTCTCTTTCTTTTGATCTAATTCTTGTTTTTCTTTCTTTCTCTCACATTCTAATTCTTTCTCTAACTGTTGTGCTACTGATCGAGGCCCACTTTCTATAAATCTTGTATCTAACATCGTACAGACAGGTAGGGATTCATGAGCATGCTTAGAGCCTGATTTAACGGATGAAATTTGAAATCACGCAAAAGAACCTTAGCCCTCGTATTCATCTCCCCAAGATTAACCTCTACATATGGTAGAATAAGATCCTTGGGACATTTCAATCGTACTATCCTCCTTATGGTGTTAAGGTACCCACCTCTTTTAATGCCTGGACAGGCATCTTTTCCACGAAACATAAGAGTAACATCTATTTTGATCTTTGCTTTTGATGGAGCATGGATAAAAGTTGCATTTAAAAGTGCATCCGTAACAATATGCAAATGAACCCAGCGTGGTAAAACCCTATCCCTAGAGATAACAACCTCCGAAATCATCTCCTCTCTCTTTTGCTCTCTGACTCCCGTCGGATCAGCGCTGCCCAGTGCCCAGACGACTTTCTCTGCTGAATTCGTGCATTCTCTGCTGTCAGAAGCCACCTACGCGCGTGATCAGGCCGCTGGCAGAGCCTTGAATTTTTGCTTACTCCTCTCTCAATGGCATTGCCGCACTTCCGTCCAATTAGCGCTGCTGAGCCCAGGAGATTCTCTCTCTGAGCGCGGATCTCTCTCTCAATCTCTAGGCACTGCCTCAGAGCCTCCATCACCTGCTCCCTTAACACCTGCTCTCTTTCGCGCTATTCCTGTCAGAACCTGCCAACATTGCCACAACTCTCCTCTCTATAACTGCGCCATCTTCGCTCTGTGGTTCTTCACCATCTTGGCTGCTCCAACCTTTAGAAACTTGCACAGCGTTGGCAAGATGTCGATAATCAAGCATGGATAAGATCCTCAAGAAGACTTCAGACAGCAGGCTAACCATCACGATTCCACCCTCTATACCGGGCGAACAATGGATATATTACGAGAGAAAAACACAAACTTAGGTCTGCGGATAGGATCCCATGTCACGGAACATTGAGCTGCCTTCGTGATGCTGAATCAAGAGCCGATCGGCGATGAAGCAAAGTCGAAGCACAAAGCGCAGACATTGTTGGCCCACGCTAGTTTCCCCCTTTGTTACTTTAAATCACGCTCTCCCTAATGATAACTGCATACATTCTTTTTCTAACTATATCACTTATCTTTCTCTATACTAACAGTTATGCGCGTGTGCAAGCTACGTGAAATTGAATCTCCTAGCACACAATAATTCAACACACAACATAAATGGAGAACGAAGAAGAAAAGAAGAATACCTGCAAAGAAACATCAGGAAGAAATGGAGTATAGCACACATATAAATACATACACAAGTCATTTCTAAACCACGCTTTTAGAACTTGCTTTAAATTCTCAACCTCACTTTTACCCACTAACTTTCACCACACTTTAAATTAGCTTTATTCACACAATTTACTTTCTCCTCTCTCTTCACCATTTTCATATAAACCATTCATTTAAAGTTTTTTTTTAACCTACTTTAAGTGCATCTTCTATTGAGACCACTCCTTAAATCTCTTTAATACATATTACTCACATACCATTCTTTTTTCTAGCACTCAAATAGACCACTAGTTATTTATCCATTTAATTTATCATTTTATTTTAATTAGCCTACATTTCTTATTTAAACAACTCATTTAATTTAAGCTTAGTTTAAGAGTTTAATTAATTAGAACCTTAGTATTTAAATGTACACTCACTATTAAGGTAACTAATTAAATCATATTTTAATCTTTCATTAATCAATGTTCATTCCTAGATTAATTTCATTAAATATTAATTGTTTTAGCCCTTGAAACATACTAAAACCCTAGAAAACCTACTAAAAACCCATCAAAAACCCATTGAAACCCTTTGGAAATCCCTGATAACCCATTAAAAACCTAGCTTTTACCCTAACATTAACCTAGAAATAATTATCCTAACTTAAATGCACAAGATTAAATGTAACCCTAGGGATTTAAACCCATGATTCAATACTTCTATGGCCTAAACACACATTATTTAAGCAGTTTAGGGTAAACCATAATTTAAACTTTTGTTTTCTTCATCCATTTGAACCTGCAAATACTTAACAAGAGATTATTTCCAAGCAAAACATTGTAATAATGAGATTAGAATTAACCAATAATCATATTTTAATTTTCCTGGTCGTCAACGAGAAGGTTGAAAACTTTCCGACATTCGCCCCTACCAAACTTGCACATCGTCCTCGATGGGCCAAACCTGCAGATCATAGAAGGCAATATCAAATTCTTTTGAAAATTATTCATGACTCAAATGCAAATAATATATAAAAAATGCTTCTATCATTAGTACACCTTCTGATAGCAAAGAAAACTTATAAAATTATGTAAGCTTGAATTTCAACCTTTTCATTCAATGCATGAGTTGGAAAACAGGTTTTAGAAAGAAATTAAAGAAGTCATTCAAATAGTGTCCGTACTAACTCTTCTATTACTCTGTTCATAAGTAAAGCATATGTTATATAAGCCTTCTATCCTCATCTCCTAGCCACTTGCCTTTAAGATACAAAAAACTAATCCCCCTCCAGCATAAATCCGCCTTATATAGCCCGCTTTTTAATTCAGAAGTGATTTCTAGACCACAACTCATTTATTGAAATCATTTGATTTTTCTTTCATTTCTTTTTTTTTCATCAAAATTTTTCTTTTTGTCATTTTTTTCTCTTTTCATATGCAGCAACCATTAATGTACTGCTTTCAATTTTTCTTCACAACTTTTTTGATGAAGGGGAAAGGCTTAACCCCTAATCAGAGCAAAGGATCTAGAGGTAAGCTAAAGCAGGAACTAGGATCTCTTTAGCTAAATGGGTCAGATTAAAGGAAGCTTACCTATATAAAACAAGCCTACTTCTACTAGGAGTTGCAAGTTAAGGGTTCCTTCAACTATTCATATGACAACTATAGGTCTCTAATCCCTATCTTCACTTCAAGCACATCCCTACTTTAGTGTAAATTCTACTTTTCATAATTTTAAGAATTTTCTTAACCTATTTGAAGAATGTACATATCTAATTATGAAATGCAGGGAAAAACAAAACTTAAAACATTAATCAGGGTTAGAACTGTTTCACCTGATTGACATAGCATTCTTCTTCAACATCGCTTTTCATCCAAATATCGCTTTGATTGCTGGAATTTTAAACTTCGTGTACTATCTTCAATCTCCTGCGCTTTATCTTTATCATAAATCAGTCTTCAAATAATTAGTTCAAAAAACATCTTCAACTCCTGCTATCAAGCAAGAACATGAAAACTCACAAGAAAATTAGTTTAAATAAAATTTTTATTTTCATACATATAAAAGAAAATTTGAACATTATTTTGATTAAAACATTCATTCATCATTTTCTTCATCAGATAATAAATCATAAATTTCTTCATTTTTTTGTTTAAATATTTTAACTCTTTTACCTGCAATTAAATTTTTAAGCGGAGTTCCATCTAACTCTCGTAAGGCATACGTTCCATTTTCATAAATTTTGACCACCACATAAGGTCCAAACCAACGCTTTTTTAATTTTCTACGAGCATCATACTGTGTATCGAATGTGCTATCATATATTAAAACCCAATCATTAATTTGTATTGGCTTTGGCCTTAACCTATGTGATTTATCAAAATAATTTTTATTTTTAAGTCGAGAAGTTTTTAATTTAGCTATAGCTTCATCTAGTCTTTCATTCCCTTGTTCAAGCTGCTGAATCCTTAAAGCTAATAAGTCTTCAGTAGATAAATCATCTTTCCAAGGAAGCGTAGTCCAAGTAAGAATTTGGGTATTTACTAGAAAAATTGGTTTTTGGCAGTACATTAACTCTGTCGGCATAAAGCCTGTCGTTCTAGTGCAAGTCATTCTATCAGCCCACAAAGTGAATGGCAAAAATTTCGGCCAATTCTTAAGTTCTCCTTTTCAAGCTTTAGAAATCGCTTTTATGATAGGAGAATGCCCTCTTTCAATCTTTCCGTTAGCTTCAGGGTTATATGCAGTCGTAAGAGCTAAACGAATTCCATGCCTAGCAAAGAATTCTCTAGCTTCTTGCGCATCTAGTTCGCCCCTATCAGCTACTATCTTCTCAATATACCCAAACCTTGAAATCACATCTTCAAGAAGAAATTTACATACATTGAAAGTTGTCTTGGATCTTAGAGCTCGACCTTCAACATGGTTAGTAAGATCTTCTCGAGCAAGAACTATATATCTCATCTTATCGATACCTTTGGGCATGGTCACTAAATCAACAACCCACTTATAGTGTATACACGGTGGATATGTAGGATGCAGTGGATCCCTGTGCTTAACCGATGAATAAACTTGACATACATCGCAAGAATCCACATATTTCTTTACATTAACATAAATACCTGGCCACCAGTAACACTCTCTAATTTTTTCATAAGTTGCTACAAAACCTTTATGCCCAGCCCATAAAGTATCATGCATGCTCTTCATTACTTGGATCTGAAGATTCTTAGTACCTAGTACTTTTTGTGGCATTTTGATCTTCCCCCTTGCATGTCTCCAAATTAGACCATTTTTTAGGAAAAAGTTGAATGCTCTTTTTCTAATATTTCTAAATCTATTTGGAGTCCATGAAGGTGACCTAACTAAAGTACTAAGATACCTCCCAATATCTAGCCACTCTCCTTCATAATCATCAGAATTCAATTTTTCATACACATATACTTGGGAATCATAATTTATCATATTAGTATCTACTTTGGCTTCATCATTCTCATCGTATCTAGCTCTTGAAAGCATGTCAGCAACAGAGTTAGATTTGCCTGAAATATGAATTAAAACTGGATTTATAAATTTGATATAAGAAATCCAGCGAAGCATTGCAATATCCGGTGAAAAACAGTTTGTGATCATTCCAATTAGCGGTAAACAATCTGTTTCAACAATTACATTTGCTCCTATGAAATATTCTTTATCAGACTTTAGAGCTGTGACTAAACTCCAAAGTTCTCTTTTAATTTGCGGATAGTTTCTTTGTGTATCGTGTAAAATCTTAGCTCCAAATCTAATAGCATACCTTCTTCCCTCTTCATCATCCTGACTTATGACCCAACCAATTCCAATAGGGCTAGTGTCAACAGTCAAAATAATAGGCTTATTATTCGTATAATCTACTCGCTTAAGGATTGGAGCTTCTTGCAATAACTTCTTTAATCTACGCATTGCTTGAGTATGTTTTTCTGTCCATAAAAAATTTCTTTTCTTTCCTAATAAATCATAAAGACAGTCAGGTATATGTGCAAAATGTGGTATCCATATAACATAGAAGATACAAGCTCCTAAGAATCGATGAACTTCACTTACATTTTGACAAATTTCAGAAATCTTACTAATAGCGTCAATTTTCTGAGGGTATGGCTTACGCCCATAATAGCCACAAAGATGACCTACAATTAGGACCTCATTAACACCAAAAGTGGATTTTTCTATAGATAAAGTTAAGCCAACTTGAATAAATCGCTCAAAGATTTTTTTGCAATCAAGGATATGAGCCTTTACAAATCTTTGACAACCATCTTCATCCAGAGTGCTATCTTTCTCTTCTTCCAAGCAACCCTTAATGGGAATGTCATCTATAAAGGGCATAGTAATGTGAGGAATAAAATCGTGCAAAACCAAATTCATTGCACTCATCATGTGTGCAACTCAATTGGTTGCACCTTGAGGTAACGTACACATCCTAACTAATCCCAAAGGTGTTTCATGGTAGTAATGTCTCTACTCTCTAATGCCAATTGAATTGATCATACCCAGAGTAGAGATCACCCATTGAATATATCGAATTGCCTGAAAACGCTTCCGCAAATTCATCCACAATTGGACCTGTACCCACATTTCTTATGGTCACTTTGTTAACTGGTTGAAGATCTTGGATAAACTGAAGTTTTCCACTCTTCTTGGGCACAGTAAACCAACGGTTTGAATAGGGAGCTGAAGAGGATTCTAAAATATGCATATGAATTTTTTCTTTAAGTAATCTAATCAACTCTGGAAGATGAGCTTTAGGTACAGGAATAGGGCGCAAATTCCAAGGAATATGGGGAATAATGAAAATTATCATCGGTGAAACTATCCTAGGATCTGCACATCCTATCTCTGAAGGCTCAAGGGAAAATGCTCTTCCATGCTGCTCAATAATCTTCAGAAAATACTCTTTTTCTACTAGAAGAAGGAAACCGCTAGCATCTAACTTAATTTGATTTAAGGATTCTTTAGTAAATACATGGCCAATATTTGTTGGATTTCTGAGGATTGGCTCATGACTTACATTTTTTATAATATCATTACTGAATTTTGGTAGTGGTTGAGCTACGGGTTTAACCTTCTTACTAACATTTTTATATTTAGTTTCCATGAAGGCATCATACTCATGATCAATTTTAGAGGCATATTCCTGAATTAATGCATATATATCAAGTGAAGAGATGAGAATATGAGAATTATCCTTATTTTGATAATAAAGTTTTAATTCTTCTAATATTGAAAAGCAATGTGTAGTTTCAATAACATGTTCAATAGTTTCATCCATTAACAGATCTCCTTTGTTTTTCAAATGTTTTTCGTATTTTTTAATAAGTTTTCTTGGGATTTGTTTAAAATGAGAAATATTTAAAGTAGCAGACGGAAAATAAACAGTCATTTTATCTAAGTTCTGTACAAGATTTTGCGAGATTTCGAACCAAAGTCAACTGTCATCTCGCTCAACAGTGGCATTTACTCAAAATCTTGTTCTAAGTGTCTTAAAGGAGTTTTTCGTAGAGACCTACGATTACGAGGATGGTTTATACAAAGTGTCATGAATTGAACAGATTTAAGGCCATCACGAGAACGAATTCTTGCAAAAGCACTTCCATCGTCCAAAACTTTTGTCTCCATTCTTTGTTCACAAATGAACGGCTGTCCCAAAATAATTGGGTACGAGCAGTCATCATGAACGAAGAAATTATGTTCCTCTTTAACATCTCCGATAATAATAGGAACATTAGCACAAGCTCCTAGTAAATAGCCAGAAGCATTGTTGGCTGCCTTCATTTTCCACCCATGGTCCCGATCAATAGGCCATTTACCTTTGTTATATAACTCCCTCGAGACTACATTGATTTCTGATCCTGAATCGATTAATGCTACTTGTGGTTTATTATTACTACCTATCTTAACCATAGTTTCAGTGGTACCTCGAGCCCAATGTTTTTGAGTGTAATGGCTATTTGGGTCATCATTTCCTTTCTCCAAATGTCCAATTATAGGACCCAAATAATTTCTTTGATCAGAAGATTCTCTATACTCAGATTCATTAATTTGCACAACACTCACTTTCGATTCATCCCGATCCTTCCTTTCCTCCATTTCTATATCTTCCGTTCTATACTCTATAGGTTCTCTTCGTCGTTTAATGATACTCATGAAATCTTCCTTCACATCAGTTCGAGAAAACGCTAACCATTCCTCTAAGGTCATGGTTACTTCTACCTTCATGATTTTTTCATCCATAACTTTTCGAATATCTATTTGCTTCTCGATTTGCGAGATCAATCGGAAAGTCGGAGGTTTCTTTTTCGGTTTTTCTTCCTTACTACCTTCTTCCCGTATGGGTTGCATATCCTGATTTTTATCTTCACTTGCAGTTTTCTTTTCTAAATTTTCTCCTAGTTTCTTTCCTTTACCCTTATTTTGGGGTTTCTTTTCTTGTTCTTGTTGTTTTGGTTCCTGATTAGACTCCGTCCTAGGTGGTTCATTAATTGTCTCAGTAGGTTCACCCTCTTTCCTAGCCCTAGTTGTTCGTTTAGTCTGTCCTTCGTCATCACGTTTCGTCTTCTCATCTATATTAATTTCGTGGGCATAAACTGAGAACATGTCTACTGGCTCATTCCAACATGTTTTTTATCTAATATCCGAGCTCGTAGCATATAAGTTCTCCACTGATAACTTGCCCCTACTGGCAGTATCATAAACTTGCTTCCAGAAATCACAATTAGAATCATCACTATCCAGCCTACAAGCATATGTATTTTGGCTTGTGGAGGCTTCAAACAAGGTTTTCATTCCCCCTTGCCATAGTTTGATGCCAAAGGCCTTTTCGTTACAAAGTCACAGATATTTCGATCTACTTCTGTGACCCAATTCCTATCCTTGGCCTCTTTAAATAAGTTGCATGTCCAGTGTGGATGCTCTAAATCATCACACCAAAGACATCTGCGTGCTTGGTTAAATGGTCTTCTAGCTGGCATCTGATTCCTAGAATTTTGTTCCAATTCTTTTGGTTTCTCCTGATCTGTCAATTTAAGCTCTTGCATACTCTTTATAGTAGTTATTTCAGTTGCCAAAGTCTCTATATGTTTGGCAATTGACTCTACTGATGTTTTTAATATGGTAATTTCTGAGTCATCCTTTCTAGGGTTATGAGAAGTGGGGTCATTATCTATCTTTCCTGGCGCATCTCTTTCATATATTCTTGGATCAGTTTGCATCTGATTCCGCTCCTGCCTTTGGGCAAACCTGTAAACCTGCTCGAATATTATCCCAATTTCCAGTAAGCCCACTCGCAGTCGCTCCATCCTCAAGCATTGGTTCTAGCTCTCGTCTAAGAGAAGGGTCTAACATGTTTAGGAAATTATGATCAGAAGCACATCATTAGCACGCTTAACATATAAGGTGCTTTCAATTGGATTGTTCTCAAAACCATGTGCAACCAGATAGGCATGTATCTTCTCATACCAAGCACGTGGTGCTTGCTTTAAACCATATAATGCCTTCTTTAACCTGCACACCTGGTTTTCATGCCCTTTCAGCACAAAGCCACGGGGCTGAAAAACATACACTTCTTCATGCAAGTCACCATTCAGAAATGTTGTTTTAATGGCCAACTGATGTACATTCCAACCATGATGGGCTGCAAGTGCACAAATGCTCCGAACAGTAGTCATACGGCATGTAGGTGCAAAGGTCTCATCAAAATCAATGCCTCTTTCCTGCGCATAACCCTTTGCAACAAACCTAGCCTTATACCTGTCAACTGTACCATCAGGTTTACGCTTCAGCTTGTATACCCACTTAGTGCCAATGGCCTTCTTGCCAGGAGGAAAGTCACATAAAGACCATGTACCATTCTTCATTATAACATCATATTCAGATTGCATAGCAGCCATCCAATTTTCTGAATTCTATGCTTCATCAAAAGAAACAGGCTCATTCTCATCACAGAGACTAGATGCAGCCATAGCATAGAAATCTGATGCAAAGGAGGCACTATGAGAGCCTGAACGAGTACGATATGACAAAGGTGCATCTAATTTGCTATCACGATGTCGGAGAGAATTTGTTACTCTTAAAATATTACAAAAATTAAAAGATTAATTGTTTGATATAAGTTAGATTAAATTATGAAATTTTTTACTAATGTTTGATTTATTTTTGCAGAAAAAGAAGTTGCTGATCAATAACAAGAAGGGGAGTATTTATCCAAATGTTTTCTTAATATTATTTATGGGTTTAGATAAAAATTCAAGGGTTAGTTAAGGGTATGTTTATGTTTTAAAGTAAATGTAAGGGTATTGAAGGGTTACATATAGGTTTTGGGCATAAATTATAGGGTTCTAGCTTAAATGCAAGGGTAATTATGGATTAAATGTATGTTCTAGCTAAAAATTAAGGGTAAGTAAGGGTTAATTAAAGGTCTAGATCATGTTTTGAAGGGTTTTTACTAACTTACAAGGATAATTAAGGGTTAAATGTATATTTTAAGCATGACCTTTAGGGTTCTAGTTAAGTTTTAAGATTAATTATGGGTTAATTATTCATCCTAGAGGGTTATGGAAGGTTAGAGAATAGGTTTATGGGTTAGTTACAGTTAATTGATGAGAATTGAAGTTAGTTATAGGGTAAACCTAAGGTTAAATGAACAAATAAGTGAGTTGTAGTTTATAAATAAATTGTTAAATAGGTTAATTTTATCATATGGAACCTTATTAAAATATTAGATAAATATATTAATTATTTAATTTTCATTAAGCCTAAGAAAATAATTAAAATGGGTTAAATTAAATTTTAGACTAAGGTATTGAATTTATCCTAAGGATTAGTATTTAAATAAATAAGAAAGAAGAAGTGAAAGGTTATTTATTTTCTAAAGTATATAGTCCATTGAATATTTAAATGAGTGAGTGAAAATTGGAAAATCAAATGGGGAAAAATCCCACGCCTAAAAAGTTGTTGAGTTGATGTGGAGTCAAATTTGGTAAATTGGTTGAGTTATCTAAAGAGAAAAGTAGGCTATGGTGGGCTACTCACATCTATATAAAGAAGGGAGTACGTGCTCACAAGTTCATGTGTTTTTTTTCAGATTTGATTTATGAAGTTTGCAGCCTCTTGGTGAACTGAAGCTATTGGCGAACTGGAGATACACATGTGACCTGAAGTTTGAAAAGCAGAGATTGTCCTTAGTTTGAAACTTTTATTAGCTTGTATAGGCTATCTTTTAGACTGTCATTTATAAACATCATCCTTGAGGTTGTATAGGACTTTGGTTATTAATTTAGAATCATCTTTTATGTCTAAAATTCTTCTAGTAACACCTTTCTACCTTCATCAACTTTTGAATTGTTGTTTCCAAAACCAGTAGAAGATAAAGAATTAATAAAAGAAGTAATAGTAGAAGAAGCTTTGTATGATCCTAGGACAAGTTTAGCTTTACTTTCTACTGTTCCTCCTAATGTTAGTGAAGAACCTTTTCCTCCAACTGTAGATAGAAACGAAGAAACCATTCAAGAAGAAACAAACGAAACTTTAAAAGATCAAATAGTTAGTGAAAAGATTATCCTACCTTCTTTTTTTGACGCAGTTGAACTTTATAGGAACGCTTCACCTTACGGACCTTAGGAAAAGTTATACTTGTACCTGTCCGGCATAGTCACCCTGCGTGCGCCGTTAGCGAGGCGACTGAATTGATCCGCCAGTCGTCAGAAATCGCGCCCACACTTTGAACCTGACGTGAAACAATGGCACAGCAGGACAGGTATAAACATTTCTTCTCTTCTTGCATATGCATCAGCTTGGTTAGGCTACGTGGTTGCAGCGGCTTGAGGTGATTGTCTTGCAGTGGCAGAAATTATAAACCTTGTAATTCCCTGGCTGTTGAGGGCTGAGCTTATGCTCAGAGCGCCTCCACGGGAATAGGCAAGTAGAAAACTTCATCTCTACACCCTTACCATCAACATTTTGAAGAAGAACGTTTGCACATTCATCCATTAGCAATTGATGTATTAGATTTTGATCCTATTAAACATTGTATAAATTTTCACAGTCACTCTTTGAGCCTCTTCTTCGATTCAGATTACAGGTATTGATCTATCCTCTAATACTTTTTTTTTTTTCTCAAATATCAATGGGTAAAAAGAAAGCAGATAATTTAAACACACATAAAAAGAACTCTTCTATGGAGGGTTTAATTAAGAATGCAAATTTGGGACTTGAAACACAAGTCAAAGATTTAGAGGATAAGCTAAACTCATCAAATCAAGAAAAATTTAAAGAAATATTTCTGTTAATTGACAAGTTAAGTGAGTTTTCAAATTCAAATAGTGTGATGAGTGGGATTTTACAAGAAATTGTTAAAAAATTAAAGATCCAAATAGATGATTTGACCAAACAAGTCAATGAACTATCTAAATGCAAGTGTAAACATGAAAAAAGTTTATCTCCAAAGTTGCCTAATGAATCCCATAAGAATGAGTATAGGAGATCCACCTATAGGGCTATGAATAGGAATGTATATCCCTTAAGATGTTTTTGGTGTGACCAACTAGGTCATATGTACGAGGATTGTGTTGCTTATAATAATGCATGTCAAAATCACTTAGTCATTACACATGACCTTAAGATTTGTGATTATCAAACACAACTACCTTTGCATTTAAATTTAGGTCGAGGAGGGATGATAGTCTACTTTAACGAAACAAAATTTAGTCCTAAAACCAAACTTCAAATACAATGGAAACCAAAGAGTCATGATGAAGAAAGCAATGTATGTCAATCAAACTTTATAAACACCAAGATTGTGACTAAAAGTGAATGCTTGAACAAGGATCAAAACCTTCTTAAACCTAAATCTATGAGTAACATTGATATTCAAACTACATCTAAGGATCAAGATACATTGGAAAAGATTATGAAAGAAGAAAATGTAAGGATAAAAGATGATGAAAATGAACAATCAATTGATGGAAACAAAGACATACATGAGGTCAAAGCAGAACCTAAAGTCATAGAAAATGACAATAAATGTGACCAAAATAAAAATGATGAAATAATAATTCAAATATATGAAGATAAAAATCTTCAAATTCCATTAGAACATGACAAGAATATGGAAAAATGGATACAAGAAGCCATATGCAAGATTGAAAATAATATAAAAAACTCATCTAAAGTTAAGGAAAAGGAGAAGAATTTAAGAGAATAGTTTTATTGTGATGGAATTGTTTGTTGAAGATAAAACTTTTCAAAATTTTGATATTGGTTGCTCCATATATGCCAGTTTTCCTAAAGATGATGAACATTTACCTAAATTGTTTTGTTTTATGAAGTTTTTATGCTTGGAAAAGTTAGTTAAAAGCTTATGAGAAAGTTTTACATTATGATTTACTTAACCAAAAGAATACTAAAATATGAAAAACAAAGTTTGTTGATTATAAATTAAACTAAAACATGTTTGAAATTATATGCATAATATGCTTGCAAATAAGTTTGATCATTATGCTTGTCATTTCTTAAACTTATGATACCAAAGATGCTATTCTATACTAAAAATATAATTATCCACTGAGATAGGATGATAATAATTATGCTGATATACTACCCACTATGAATTTCATTCTTATGATGAGAATGCCCATATGTTATGCTTTTCTATTGATAATAAGCTTTCTCATTATAAATAGTATTATCAAAAAGATGTTACTAAACTTATGATGACCTTATGATTTTCTTTCTTTCACAAATACAAAGAAATCTATTATGATGAACAATTATGAAGCACAATATTATAATGAAATGATGAATATTTTGAATGAAATGATTTTGTTTACAACAAATATGATGGTTATATTATACTATGAACATTATGATTTTTCCTGAAATTTATGAACCTTGTTTCAAAGGTTGAACAAGCTAATGTGAAATTTATGAATTTATGAATTTCTGAATTTATGGATTTATGAATTTTGTTTATGAATTATACCCACTATGACTTCTTCTGATGAAAATTGTGACATGATGAAGATGAATCATATGAATTTCTATTTGCAACATAAATGATAATGAAGATTACTTGTTTTGTAGCTTCTACTTTATGAGTGCTTACAGGTTCTGAAGATGAATTCATCAAAGTAATTGAAGATTTTTTGCCAAAAGTTTTGATGAACTTAAAGAGAGCTGAAGATGGAGTCAATATAGATTAGGAAAAAGAGAAGCTATTTATAAAAAAAAAAAAAAAAAAGAAATAATGAAGAATATGAACTTGAAGAAAATGATGCTGAAGATGATGCTGATGAAAATGAAGATGACGATTAAAAATCTATTTAAAAATCAGGTGAAACAGTTTTGATTAGAGATTCTTTAATTTTTTGTGTATATGCATAAGCATTACTGCATGGATTAAAAGGATATGTTCCAATTTATTTAAAAAAATCAAGTAGAATTAAGATAAAGAAATATCTGAAATATTTATGATTGAAGCATAATAACTCGTATTTATATGAACTGAATCAGGAAGTTAAATAGAAATTTTGGAATTGGGAACTTGTAAAAGGAAAGGTAGTCTTATTTTGAATACTTGTATATGCTTAAAAGAAATTTTATTCATTAGTAAATGGGATTTTGTATCTTGCTTTTATTTTTTATGAGATCTGACCTCTAAATAAAATAAAAATTAATTAAAAACTTCATACCCAACTAGTTTATATGTATGTGTCTGTTGTTAGTGTGCTATGTTGGGCTAGTAGGCGGGTGGAACAACCTTGGTCGGGTGATCAAGGCCACGAGCTGCAGCTAGTTTCATCATAGGCCTAACCTATATGTTGTCATGCGCCTGCATGGGTCGGTAGGCGGGTGGAGTTACTCTGGTCGGGCGATCAGAGCCACGAGCTGACGTCGATTTCATGTAGGGCTGACATAGTTTGTCGTGCGCTATGCCGGGTTGGTAGACAAGTGGAACAAACTTGGCCGGGTGGACAAGTCCAGGAGTCGCACCCAATTTCGGTATAGGCCGATTTGTAAAGAAATAAAGAAAAGCTGAGTTGGGATGAAGTAAGGAAAATGATATGATTTAAGCAATTAAAAGAGAGTCAGACCATAGGAAATAAAAGTAGGAGGCATATAATTCTGTTATCTGATGGAAAAAGTTTTCTTTTTGTATATGCTGTTATGAAAGATAAGTTACTTATTCTTAGCAAGTGACATGAACAGAAGGACTATAAGACTTATGATTTATTCTTATAAATATTTGTTTAAATGTGGATTCAAAAATATGACATGATATTTTATAACTTATTTCTATGTTGTATTTTTAAATGATTTGTACAAATCTTTTTAATTGCATAAAGTTTGAATGTATGATGTAATAAAATTTTGAAATTATTTAAACTTAATTTCAAAAGAATTTGATCTATTCCACTTGAATCTGTAGGTTGGCCCATCGGGATGATGTGCAGGTTTAGTGGGGGCGGATGTCGGAGAGAATTTGTTACTCTTAAAATATTACAAAAATTAAAAGATTAATTGTTTGATATAAGTTAGATTAAATTATGAAATTTTTTACTAATGTTTGATTTATTTTTGCAGAAAAAGAAGTTGCTGATCAATAACAAGAAGGGGAGTATTTATCCAAATGTTTTCTTAATATTATTTATGGGTTTAGATAAAAATTCAAGGGTTAGTTAAGGGTATGTTTATGTTTTAAAGTAAATGTAAGGGTATTGAAGGGTTACATATAGGTTTTGGGCATAAATTATAGGGTTCTAGCTTAAATGCAAGGGTAATTATGGATTAAATGTATGTTCTAGCTAAAAATTAAGGGTAAGTAAGGGTTAATTAAAGGTCTAGATCATGTTTTGAAGGGTTTTTACTAACTTACAAGGATAATTAAGGGTTAAATGTATATTTTAAGCATGACCTTTAGGGTTCTAGTTAAGTTTTAAGATTAATTATGGGTTAATTATTCATCCTAGAGGGTTATGGAAGGTTAGAGAATAGGTTTATGGGTTAGTTACAGTTAATTGATGAGAATTGAAGTTAGTTATAGGGTAAACCTAAGGTTAAATGAACAAATAAGTGAGTTGTAGTTTATAAATAAATTGTTAAATAGGTTAATTTTATCATATGGAACCTTATTAAAATATTAGATAAATATATTAATTATTTAATTTTCATTAAGCCTAAGAAAATAATTAAAATGGGTTAAATTAAATTTTAGACTAAGGTATTGAATTTATCCTAAGGATTAGTATTTAAATAAATAAGAAAGAAGAAGTGAAAGGTTATTTATTTTCTAAAGTATATAGTCCATTGAATATTTAAATGAGTGAGTGAAAATTGGAAAATCAAATGGGGAAAAATCCCACGCCTAAAAAGTTGTTGAGTTGATGTGGAGTCAAATTTGGTAAATTGGTTGAGTTATCTAAAGAGAAAAGTAGGCTATGGTGGGCTACTCACATCTATATAAAGAAGGGAGTACGTGCTCACAAGTTCATGTGTTTTTTTTCAGATTTGATTTATGAAGTTTGCAGCCTCTTGGTGAACTGAAGCTATTGGCGAACTGGAGATACACATGTGACCTGAAGTTTGAAAAGCAGAGATTGTCCTTAGTTTGAAACTTTTATTAGCTTGTATAGGCTATCTTTTAGACTGTCATTTATAAACATCATCCTTGAGGTTGTATAGGACTTTGGTTATTAATTTAGAATCATCTTTTATGTCTAAAATTCTTCTAGTAACACCTTTCTACCTTCATCAACTTTTGAATTGTTGTTTCCAAAACCAGTAGAAGATAAAGAATTAATAAAAGAAGTAATAGTAGAAGAAGCTTTGTATGATCCTAGGACAAGTTTAGCTTTACTTTCTACTGTTCCTCCTAATGTTAGTGAAGAACCTTTTCCTCCAACTGTAGATAGAAACGAAGAAACCATTCAAGAAGAAACAAACGAAACTTTAAAAGATCAAATAGTTAGTGAAAAGATTATCCTACCTTCTTTTTTTGACGCAGTTGAACTTTATAGGAACGCTTCACCTACGGACCTTAGGAAAAGTTATACTTGTACCTGTCCGGCATAGTCACCCTGCGTGCGCCGTTAGCGAGGCGACTGAATTGATCCGCCAGTCGTCAGAAATCGCGCCCACAACGCAAAGTCTGCACCAGCCATTTTGGCATAGTTTTTGCCTGCTCAATATCAGCTCTCTCATCAACAAGTGCATCATGTAAATCTGCATCAAAAATTGAATGATCAGCATCATCATATGAAACCTGCAAAGGTTGAGAAGTTGCCTCATTAGGACCAGCACTAGACTATCCACCTATAAAAAGAGGCATCAAAGTATCATAGATGTCTTTGGAGCTAACAGATTTCTGCTTAGTACATGAAAGCAATGGCTGAATTGCATCTTCCACAAAAACAACATCACGGCTAACCAGAATGTGTTTTGTCTATGGATGATACAGACGATAGCCGTTACTTTCAGAACTGTACCCAACAAAAATACATTTTACTGCTTTATCATCCAATTTTCTGCGATGTTGTTCAGGCACTAGTGCATATGCCAAAGAACCAAAAACACGCAGATGAGCGACAGATGGCTTGCGGTCATGCCAAGCCTCATATGGAGTGATAGATTGCACCGCTTTAGTGGGACACCTGTTCAGTACATATGCTACACACATGACAGCCTCATGCCAGAAACTATGTGGCAAAGCCTGACTCTTGACCATGCACCTCGCCATCTCCATGAGTGACCTGTTCTTTTGTTCAGCAACTCCATTTTGTTGAGGTGTATACGGCATTGTACACTGGTGTTTTATCCCACGTTCAGCCAGAAATGCATTAAAATTCAGACATATATTCCCCCCGTCGATCAAAACGGAGGGTGCCCATTTTACATGCTGACAGATTTTCAACCAAAACCAAAAACTGTTTGAAGCACATGAACACTTCGTACTTTGCTTTGAGTGGATATACCCATGCATGCCTGGAAAAATCATCAATGAAAGTCACGAAGTAAAGGTAATTTCCAAAAGAGGGTGTCTACATAGGACCACAGACATCACTATGTACAAGCTGTAATTTCTGCGTAGCCTGAACTGAACCATCTTTTGGAAAGGAGGAACGCTGCATTTTGCCCAAAATACAGCCTTCACAAACATGTGTTCCAGGTGCCTCAAGTTTGGGCAAAGAGGACACCATTTCAGATTTTTGCAGGCGTAGCAAACTAGCAAAATTCAGATGACCAAAGCGTGCATGCCAAAACTTTGCATCTGACATAGCCTGAGAATCATTTACTGCACATGTCAAATCATTTATAGATCTTTCATAGTCTATGAGCTTATACAGCCCATGACATAAAATGCCAGAATCAATAATCACATCGCCATTTGACAGATCATGAACTGTACACCTGTCATAAAAAAATTTCACAACCAAGCCAATCTTGGCTAATGCAGAAACTGATAACAAGTTCTTTTTGATCCCTGGCACAAATAAAGCATCTCACAAAGTGAAATAACTACCATCAACATTAGTCAGAATGATCTTACCAACTCCCATAACAGGATAAGAGGAGTTGTTGGCACATGTAACAGTATTCCCTGTAGGGGCAGGCTCGAGTGAAGAGAATAAACTATGCTGCGAGGTGATATGTTTGGTTGCCCCACTGTCAAAATACCAAACATCTGAGTCCACTGCAGACATGCACTGATCATGAGAAGATGGGTCAAAACTGCAGACAGTAGTAAACGCCCATTCTTCTTCCTGCACAAGATTTGCAGACTCTGTTTTTGGTGTAGAGGCCTCTGCAACAACCAATCCAGCCTCTTTCTTCTTTGCCTCTTTAGCAGCCAGTTTTGGACAGTTCTTTATGATATGATCATTCCCTTTACAATACTTGCAAAACAATTTCTGCTTTTCTGATTTTTTCTCATCTTTATCCTGGTTCTTCGAATGTGCAGCATTTGCAGATTTCTGCTTACTAGTAGAAGAGCTCCATTTTCCTTTGCCCTTCTGACTAGCCAGGAAAGCTTGATCTGCAACTCGCATAATGGACCTATTCTGCCTGGACTGATCTTCCTGCAACAGAACAGAGACTAACTCCTCAAATGACAAGGCATTTGGATTGCCTTTCATCATCAACCGAAGAGTAGAAGCAAAACTCTGATATGAATTAGGAAGACCATTCAGAACGGTCTGCACAAGTGAGCTATCTGGTATAACCTCATCAGCAGAAATCAGTTGTTCCTTCAAGTCTTTGATCTTCGTTAGGAAACTCTCCATAGAATCACATTCATTCATGTGCTCACTCTCCAACTGTTTTCGGAGGTAAGCAACACGAGCCTCATTCATAGCTTGGTACAATGTGGTAAGTGTATCCCAAGCATCCTTTGCTGTTCTACAAGAGCGAATATGAGGAATAATGGCACGTTTGATAGACAAAGCTATCAATGCATGTGCTTGGGCATCTCTTCCATCCCAACGAATCTGCTCTGCAGTAGGTGCAACAGAAACAGTAGCAGGAACAGGAATCTGTGGAATATCATATTTGACACCATCGCCATCAGCTCCAGCACCTGTATTTGCAGTACTTGTAGTCAAAGGTGTAACAAGACATCTTTCAACACGCTGCACAATGTTCCACAGTCCTTTTGCAACCAATACATGTCGCATCATATAAGCCCATAATGGGTAGTTGGTACCATCCGACTTATCCTCAACAGCCAACATACAGAATACATCACTGCTTTGAGCCATGGCCGGTGACTAAAATACCTTGATGGAGAAAATTGACTGTATCTCAAAAAGTTGAACGGAACTGCCCAGACAAGTTTTGCTAGACCTGTAGCGGACTTTGAGACGCTTAAACTGGTGAACAGAAATTGGTATATAGCTTTGGCACCTCTTCCTCTTATACCTCTACCTCTTCCTGCAAAATTAGCTTGAGAGGTACTAGCTTCATCATCAGATTTCTTGCCTATACCTTTACCATCCTTATTGTTGTTCTTATCAGTATATAGGGTAGAGGATTGATTACCTTTTGAGTTGTCATTGTTCTTCACAAGCTTGGCTTCATGAGTAAACAATCGTCCCATTAGAGTATTGAAATCAGGTACCTGTATGTCCATGTATAGATCCATTGTAGTAGTGAAAGCTTCCCATTTTTCATTTGCTTTGATTCCATTGATCACGTGTCTCACAATTTGCTCTTCATCAATGAATTCTCCAATGCTTCCAAGTTGATCAGCTAGGTCCTTCATTTTAGTGACATAATCAGTCACATTCTGTTTGGGCATTTTTTTGAATGTTGTGAACTCCATCCACAGTTGATTCTTTCTGGCTCTAGTGCTTGAAGAGAAGAATGCTTCAAGTGCATTCCAAGTTTCTTGTGAATTCTTACAATTTCTAATATGAGGGAGTAAGAAATCAGATTGAGTTAAGAAGGTATGAGGTGGCCAATGCATCCTTTGAGCACCATGTTGATAGCCTTTCTTGTTCTTCTTGAGTGGGTTGCCCTTTGCTTCTAAGAGTTGGCATTAACTCATCTCCAGATATGTAACCATAAAGGTTTCTACCTTGTAGATATGCTTCCATTCTAATAGACCAAGCAGAGTAATTACCTTGATCCAATTTGTCAATTGATGATGGGAATCCATCTCCCATGTTGAGTTGATGATAGCTTTGATACCACTGTGAGGAGATGGTTGGATACACTCCAGAAATGAGTTGGTGTTGCACAAATCCTGCTCTAGACTTGCCAATGTTACTTCAGATTACCTTAGTAGACACCTTCATCTTTCCAAATATGCATTTGGACCCATAATGTGCTTTGGAGCATCACCTTCAAATAGTTGCATCAAAATAGACTACTTCCAATGTTGAAGAGTTGTAAAAACATGTTATTTATGGAATGTAACCTGCTCAGTGTTTCACTCAGTACTCACTCATTGATTACAACTGACTAGAGAGCTTTTAGCCATATCTAATTGGACCCCTAAGCTTCCTATAGGAAGTTATTTCACTAATTTAGAATGAGTATAAGCTGAAAACTGATCTTAAGAAGTTAGGGGTGTAATCCCGACATTTTAGGAGGATGACAGACTACAGACATAGGCGTAAAGAAATGAACATATCTCACTGATTTCTGAACCAAATGACATGAAAATTGATAGCATAGAACTAGACGTTCTAGGCTACATGTAACAATTCGAATCACAGCAAGAGGTTAAGTATACATAGAGAAATCTTCAATACAAGTTGACTGAAAATGAGAGTGTAGCAGCAGACAGTAGTGGACATGAGATAGTTGCATAATCAGAATCAAAATGTATATTGTAATGACTGTATGATACAAGGAGATGTTGTAGGCTTACTCATACATGTGTGAACAAGGTGTTCCCACAATCTTGAAGCTCAATATGAACTTCTTCAGCTTTTTATGTCCTGGGACTAAAAACAAGAGTTTTTATAGAAGAATTCAAATTTGAATTTGGAATCTTCCACCTAAAAGTGGTCCTATCTTTTAGCCTCATAATTAATTTGATTACAATCACTTGGTTGTTGTGATTTACAACTCGTAAGGTTACGAGATTCTCTGAGGCTTTCCCTTTTACATTTATCTTGAGTTAAACTCAAAATTTTAACAAGAGATGTTCACATGTGACTTATGAACATTCAAGCTCAATCATGAAGTAATCCTTTGGACTTTTGGTCAAGCATCAAGGTTTGCCAAATGTACCAACACAAACTTCTTCACATGCCCATTGGTTATAAAAGTGGAGTGGGAGCATGTTCTAAAGAAGGAGAGAAAGAGGCAAGAGCTCCCAATAGTCGGATCTGGTCATTTTGTCATTTTGTCTTCCCATAGACTCCTTCCAGTTGCATGTCATTTTGTACACACCTTTGTTGTGAAGCTCATATCTTAGTGTATATGTAATAATTTCTTGCGCTTAAACACTCATTGGAAAGCGTATCTTGTGCACTTTTCTATCTCAAATATCTCCTTCAAATCTTATATATTCTATGAGATATGATTCAAAGAGTGAAGTCTAGTTTTTAAGCATACCTGTGTAGATAGGAAGTCTATTTTGGACGGTTACGTTTCTCAACCAAAACGTATCCACATTTCTTGCTTTTTAGGTTTTTGGAAAGCTCTTTGCATGCACCTATTTTTTAGATATCTCATTCAAAGGATTTATATTTTGTGAGATATCTATAAGAGAGTGAAGTCCAATTTCTTAGTATACTTGTGTCCATAGGTGGTCTATTTTGGTCAGTTGCATTTCCTGACCAAAACTCATCCAAATTACTTGCTTTTTAGCTTGTTGGAAAGTTATTTGTGTGTACTTTCTTTGTTTCAAATATTGTAAAAGAAAAGATATACTCAGGGAGTTATCATTCCAAGAGTGAAGTTCAATTCTTCATCATACTTGTGTGGACAACTAATTCATCTTCGTCACTTGCATTCCCTAATCAAGACTTGTGCAAATTAAGTCATTTATAGCTTGTTAGAAAGCTCTTATTGTCTACTTTGATTTATTAAAGGCACGGCTCCATTTGAGTTTTGTATTGAGAGGCGAAAGCTATCTAAGTTAAAGTTGTTTGTCAAAGTGTTGCACATACAAGGGCTCACTACACATGTTCCTTTCGCATAGGAGAACTCATTCTCCACAATTGGTATCAGAGCAAACTTGGTGTTGAAGCTTCATAAACAGAACTAGAGTTAAATCAAAGCAAAAGAGGAGCTACAAAACAAGGGGGAGCTTCACAAACACAAGAGCAAAGGACAATATAACTATTCGAGGTAACTCTCAAAGTTTTTGATAGTCGTCAATGGCTGACTTGGGTCAACAAGTAGAGAAATTGGATAAGCATAAAAATCCCATGTGGAAGTTTAGAATGACGAGCTACTTAATCGGCAAAGGTTTGTGGGATATTGTGAGCGGGGATTATCCTCAACCTCAAATGAATCAAGTTATGGCCACCAAAGTCCAAAGGAGGCAAGCAAAAGAATGGGAAGAGAGGAATAGGAGAGTCATGTTCCTCATTTAACAAGTCATTACTAATGCCATGGTAGGGCATATTCAACATCTCGACAAAGATAAGGATGCATGGGAAGCTCTTGAAAGGATGTATTCAACAAATACCAAAGCTAGGAAACTTCAACTCAAGAATGAGTTGAACACTATCAAGAAAATGGAGACAATCAAAGGAGCCAAAGCAACTGCAAGAACCTCAAGTGAAGGAAGCAAGGACACACTACTTGCAATGAGACATGAGTATAGAATCTCTTGTAAAGATGAAAAAAATAATGGTACATTGATTCAGGTTGTAGTAACCATATGTCATGCCAAGGAAGTTTGTTCACTAATCTACAAGTACCAAGTGGAAAAGGATGTGTTGAAACAGGTGATGATACTCAACACATGATTGAACATATTGGAGATATAAGGCTTGGAGATACAACTAGATCAAAGGTATAATCTGATGTTCTTCACATTCTACAATTTCAAAGAACTTGATTTCAGTAGAAAAAATGGTAGAGGAGGGTTATCATGTCATATTCAATGAGAATGGGTGCTTCATAAAAAATCCAAAGGAAGGCTTCAAGGTCATTGAGAAGGAAGGATGTTTGCTTTGGAAATCCAACATCCACATGGAAAGGTCATGTACATTCAATGTGGGAACAAGAAGATTTCAAAGCTCGACTTATGGCACAAAAGGACAGGACACATGAACATTCCAAAGTTGAAGGAAATGAGCAAACATGAAGTGGTAAGAGTTCTTCCAAAATTTAATAGCATTGGACTACATGAGTTATGTGAAGCTTGTCAACTAGGAAAGCAAACAAGGCAACCATTCAAGAGGAGCAGTTATGTGGCCCCAAATGTCTTAGACTTGATACATACGGATACATACGAATGTATGGGGACCAACCCAAGAGGCATCAATGGATGGTAATAGATTTTTTGTCACCTTCATTGATGATCACTCAAGAAAGGTATGGCTATTTTGTATGAAGCAAAAATCATAGGTGTTTTCTATATTCAAAAGATTCAAAGTTGAAGTTGAAAAAGAAATAGGAAGATCTATCAAAACCTTGAGGTCTGATGGTGGAGGAGAATACTTCTCCAAAGAATTTTCAGATTTTCTACAAGAGAATGAATCAAAAGGCAGTTCACTTGTAGGTATAAACCACAACAAATTGGAGTAGTTAAGAGGAAAAATAGAAAAATTACTGAAATTGCAAGATGCATGCTCAACAAAATGAAGGTACCATTGTACTATTGGGCTGAAGCTACCGCAATCGCCATTTACTTGATGAATAGGTGCACAACATCAGGAATACATCACTTGACTCCAGAGGAGGTATATTACGGTAAGAAACATGATGTGACACACCTCAAAGTGTCTGGATGTGTTTGCTTTGTTCACATTCCACAAGAAGTTAGAACAAAGATGGAACCAAGGTCAGAAAAATGCATTTTCATCGGCTATTCAATGGAGCAAAAAGAATAAAAGTGTTACAACCCTAGAGCAAACGAAGTAAGAGTCTAATGAGATGTGGTCTTTGATGAGCGAAGACCATTGTATGAAGATAAAGGAAAGGAAAAGATTCTTGAAAAAGATTCTGATGATTATGTAGGAACAAATCAAAGAGAAGTTCAACAATCAAGCACAAATCTTTCAGGTCCAAAGGCATCTATATCAAATGAAGAATGTTCAACATGGAGGGGGAGTCATTCTTTATCTCCAAATTCAGCTCATAGTAGAGCCGAAGAAGCAAGTGCTACTCCAAACAGTGAGATAGATGCACGTGAAGAAGAATATGAAGAGGTAATCACTCCAAAAGTAAAGCTGAATAGGTTAAACAAGCAACTTTCTAAATGTAATGAAAGAAGATATTCAATGAGAAGGTATCCAACTCAAAGGTTGAGTTATGATAGTTTCACGGCAAAATATTTTGCATACATGATGCAGATTATCAAAGAGAAAGCCTTGAGACATATGAAGAAGCTTGCACACAAAAAGAATGGAAGCAAGCTATGAAAGAGGGGATCAAAGCTCTAAAAGATAATCACACATGGGAGCTAGTGCCAAAGAATGAACGTATGAAGATTGTTCCAAACAAATGGGTGTTTAAAGTAAAGAGGAATGTTGATGGTTCACTAGCTAGATATAAAGCTAGATTAGTTGCCAAAGGATTTAAACAAACACAATGCATAGATTATGATGAAGTTTTCAATCATGTTGCAAAGATGGGAACAATCAGAACATTAATAGCGATTGGTGCTTCAAGGAGATGGTCATTATATCAACTCAACATTAAAAATGCTTTTCTCAATGGAGAACTACAAGAAGAGGTATACATGAGTCAACCTCTTGGATTTGAAGATGAAAGCCATCTAGACTTTGTTTGCAGGTTGAAAAAGGCACTTTATGGCTTCAAGCAAGCACCAAGAGCATGGAATTAGAGATTGATAGTTTATCTAACTAAGTGTGGATACAACCCAAGTAGTGCAGATCCTTCATTATACATGAAGAGGGAAGAAAGAAGAGAGGTATATATTTGCATATATGTCGATGACCTCATCATAACAGGAAATGATGTTACAGGCATTAAAGATATCAATAGGAAGCTTGGTAAGGAGTTTAAAATTTCAGATCTTGGAGAGCTAAAATATTTTTTAGGAATTGAAGTTGTTTATGGAAAAAGTGGCATCTACTTGATGCAAAGGAATTACTTGTTGGATGTTCTTTTCAGATTTGGAATGAGCGAATGCAAACCACTCACTCAACCCATGCACACAAATACAAATATTTGCTCAAATGATGGAGAACTATTGGAAGATGTAATGACATACAAAAGCATTGTAGGATCATTAATCTATGCAAACATTACAAGACCTAATTTATCTTATGTTGTTGGTGTACTTTCTCAGTTTATGCAAGCCCCAACAAGTGAACATTTAAATTCAGCCAAGAGAGTGTTGAGATACATAAAGCATACAATTAATCATGCTTTGTTTTACAAGTTTGATGAAGAATTGCAGGTCAAAGGCTTTAGCAATGCTGATTTGGCAGGTTCAAAGGAAGATAGGGGATCAACCTCAAGTTATGCGTTCATGATAGGAAGCAAACCTATCACATGGAGCTCAAAGAAA
The DNA here is from genome assembly GCA_020310875.1 of Ceratopteris richardii. Taxonomy (NCBI): domain Eukaryota; kingdom Viridiplantae; phylum Streptophyta; class Polypodiopsida; order Polypodiales; family Pteridaceae; genus Ceratopteris; species Ceratopteris richardii. The sequence goes on along the minus strand of CM035420.1, from coordinate 31,394,663 downwards.
CAACCTACTATTGCACTTTCATCTATGGAGGCTCAATATAGAGGATTAGCATTTGCCACATGTGAAGCAATGTGGATTAAAAAGCTTTTGGCTGATGTTGAAGTGCAAGTTGGAGCCATCCCTATATACGGTGATAACATGTCAAGTATTTACTTGGCAAGCGATCCTATGTTTCATGCAAGGAGCAAGCACATAGAGGTCCACTACCATTATGTAAGGGAGAAGATAATGAGCAAGGAAGTGGAGATAATGTTCATCAGAACCAAAGAGCAGGTTGCAGATATGTTTACAAAGTTCTTGGATGCTTCTAAACTCAAAGGTTTCAAAGATGTGATAAATTTGCAGGACATGGTTGAATATAACTCCCAAATGAGCTTGAGGGGGAGTGTTAAAGATAAATGTACAAGCTCGTTTTCACATGAGCTATGCTTGGATAAATTTACCAAATATAAAGATAAAGGAAAAGAAAAGTAAAGAAAAAAAGAAAATAAAAGGTCTAGTCAAAAGTCATGATGAGTAAAAGATACAATATCTACCTTGTAGGTTGTGGCATGTAGTGAGCAAAGTGGTGAGTTAAGAAGGAGGCATAAACTTCTTCACATGCTCATTGGTTATAAAAGTGGAGTGGGAGCATGTTCTAAACAAGGAGAGAAAGAGGCAAGAGCTCCAAATAGTCGGATCTGGTCATTTTGTCATTTTGTCTTCCCATAGACTCCTTCCAATGACACATCATTTTGTACGCAACTCTGTTGTGAAGCTCATATCTCAGTGTATATGTAACCATTTATTGTGTTTAAACACTCATTGGAAATCTTAACTTGTGCAATTTCTCTCTTTCAAATATCTCCTTCAAAGATTATATACTCTGTGAGATATCAATCAAAGAGTGAAGTCTAGTTTTTTCGCATACCTGGTCGGTTACATTTCCCAAATAAAATGTATCCAAATTGGTTGTGAGATATCGATCACAGAGTGAAGTCCAGTTTCTCAGCATACTTGTGTGCATAGGTGATCTATTTTGGGCAATTGAGTTTCCTGAGCAAATCTCATCCAAATTACTTGATTTTTAGTTTGTTGGAAAGATATTTGTGTGTGCTTTCTCTATCTCAAATATCTGCCTCAGAGAATACATACTGAGGAATTTATCAATCTGAGAGTGAAGTTCAATTCTTCAGCATACTTGTTTGGATAGGTAGTTCATCTTCATATTGTGTTTCCTAATCAAAACTTTTCCAAATTAAGTCATTTATAGATTATTAGAAAGATCTCTTTGTCTACTTTGATTGACTAGAGCCACAGGTCCATTTGAGTTTTGTCTTGAGAGCACCAAGCTATACAAGGTGAAATTGTTTGTCCAAGTGCTAGACATACAAGGGTTCACTACACGTGTTTGTTGCACATAGGAGAACGTATTCTCCACATGAAAGAGGCTTGGAACAACTTGGGCACATTGTATGAGATCAATACATAGGCACAGAAATTGCAACTCAAGAATGAGCTGCATACATTGGAAAAAAAAAAGAGCATGTCAATAAGTGACTACATCCTGAAAATCAAAAGCATATGTGAGTCACTTGCATCTATTGGCATGAACGTAGATGATGATGATAAGGTGGAAGTTTCTATGTTGATTACTTGCATCTATTGGCGTGAATGTAGACGATGATGATAATGTGGAAGTATCTATATAGACTAGGGAAAATATTCCAAATTTTGTCGATCTAGTATATATGTTGATTACTCAAGAAAAGAATCTTGGTGAGGATTCAAACTCCCAAGGAAAACCCAATTTTGAGAAGATATTCTACTCTAGAAGAGGAAGAGGTAGAGGCAGAGGCTTTGAAATCAGGAGAGATCAGAATCAGAAGAGGACATAATAACCAAGAACAAGGTCAACAACAGAATCATGCAAGAGGAAGAGGACAGTTTTGAGGCAAGGGGAGCCAAAAAGGTCACAGAAATTTCCAAAGAAATGATTCAAGTAATGACAATATAGGATGTTGGAATTGTGATAAACATGGACACTTTGAACGTGATTGCAAGTTGAAGCATCAAAATAACAGAAGGCAACAAAACAATTATGCATCCACAAGTGCAGATGATTCTGAGAAGTTCATGGTTCAACATCATATGATGAATACGATGTCTATTGATGTTTCAAAATCGAATGGTAATGTCTGGTATGTTGATTCAAGTGCTTCAAATCACACGACCAATCATGCGGAATGGTTTAGTGGTTTGTAGAAATTGCCTGTTCTTGGATATGTTGAAACAGGTGATAACACATCACACCCCATCAAGCATACAGGAAGTATAGCATTGTCTATGGAGGGTGGGAAGGTAAAACGCCTTGCTGATGTGTTGCATGTTCCAAATATAACAAAGAATCTGGTTTCTGTTGGACAAATGGTTGACCAGGGATTACAAGTTAGGTTCAATGTTGATGAGTTATATGTAGAAGAGTACAAATAGGATGGACGATTGATTGCCAAAGGAAACAAAGTGGGTAGGATGTTCACCATAAATATGAAAATTCTTGAAATGAATGCAACCATGTTTGCAAAAGATTCAGGAGTTATTGCTGATATAGAGATCTGGCACAAATGGATTGGACATGAAAACTTGCAAGGGCTAAAATTGATGCAGTCAAAGGAGATTCTCCATGGACTACCAATTTTCAAGGTTGCAGAGATGCAAAAGGTATGTGTAGCATCTCAATTTGGTAAACGATCAAGATCATCATTTCCGCATGACAAACATGTTAGTGAGAATGTGCTAGAAATAGTACATACAGATGTTTGCGGTCCTGCAAAGATCACATCTATGGGCGGTTGCAGGTTTTATGTTACTTTCATTGATGAACATACACAAAAAGAGTGGGTATATTTCATGAAAGAAAAGAGTGAGGTGTTCACTCACTTCTAGAATTTTAAGGCTATGGTGGACAGGAAACAAGGAATTATATTCAGACATTAAGATCTAATGGAGGGGGTCAATATATGTCATATGAGTTCAACAATTTTCTAAAAAATAATGGAATTCGACATCAATTTTCATGTAGGTACACACCACAATAGAGTGGCATTGCTAAACCCAAAAATAGACATATTGCAAAAATAGCAAGAGCCTTGATGGCTAAGAAGAATATGCCTCATTATTATTGGGCAGAAGCTATGCATACGAGTGTATACATCATGAAAAAAACTCCAATGGCTACTATTAATGTTGATTATGGGTTTAAGCGTTACTCTACTTCCGATTCAGATACTTCAAGTTCAATCGGTTCCAAATCCTTCTAACCGCAATCCTTCTCTTAGCCACATGGGTCCTTGGGAGTGGTAGGGGTCTGTTAGACAGAGGCCCTGTACTATTTTCCCAATTTAACACACAATCTTACTGTCCTTCCGTCCTTAGCTCAGTATCCGTCCCTGAACAACGGAAGACTGTTCAGTGTAGTGGAATTAGAACTTCAGGACTGAGGTTAGCAATCCGGTTACGTATTCTACGCGCAAAAGATACTTCAATAACAAAATCACCTAATCCGTACTTCTTCAAGACAGATAGGTGTGCCAACTAGACCTTATGCCTTAAAGTCACGCGGATTCGAACAGTCAATCTCCTCGTAATAAACAACTAACCATAAACCGACGCTGTTCTACTCACATTCAGACAGTTACAACTACTAGTCTTCCCGTAGTTGGGGTAAACAGCAAATATAAGATGCAGTAACGAATTCAGCCGCTTACAAAGACTTTACAGACAATTAGTTCGAGATTACTCTTCGCGCTACTTACTCCACAGAAGAACTATCAAACAACGCGTTCTAGCTTGAGCAACGTTCAGGAACACTTCAATCAGTACCGGACGGGATCTCTACAACACAGTATCGATTCGTAACACTGCATTATAACGCGCCTACGCACACAAACAGATACGCAGCAGGGACATTGGAACAGACAGAACAGAACACATACACATACAATACTACACTTGCAAATCCCAAAAACCGGGCTCGAGACTTAATCAAACAACACACTACAATTCCCACCAAAAACAGGGGCTGCTCTGCTCTTTTTTTCATTGCCTTAAATAGAGGATTTTTTTACAAGGGTGCGCACTTCTGCAATTACCTGTGCGTTCCCTGAAAGATTCTCTTTTTTCATTTAAGCTCCCTGTCCTCGTACTCTTGTCCTTGTTCGGCGGCCGTCTAACACTTGGGTTCTTTCTTCATTAAAGCCCTCTGTCTAAGTACAATTGTCCTTGGCCGGCGGCCGTTTAACACTTGGCACGCACGGTGGACTCGAACCCGCAGGTTCCTATGGTTCGGATACTAGACCTTCTAAGTACATACTTCGAGCGAGCCTAAATGTTTGGGTAATTTTCTTTTTGAGGGTTTCTAACATCTGTACTAAGGTGGTGGGTTCTAGTAATTGGGCGTCGGTTCTTACTGCACTAAGGGCTATGGCTTGATTTAACAAAATTTCGGTTTGGGTTTGAAGGAAAGCCTTTTGTAAGTAAAATTCGTTAGCTAATGCCGCATCTCGGGCTGTCTGCATTTCGGTCAGTTTGGTCTGCATCTTTGTAATACACTCCTTCTAGTTGCGCACTTGGTTGTCTAGGCGTTCAAACTGCTGGGTTTGGAAATCGAGAGTTTTCCGAAACGCATCTCGTTCTCTGCGCGTATTGTCGATATCCTTTAGGTATCGGCCTTCCCGTATCAATTGGCGTTTTAGGATACTGTTAACCTCATCTGCACATTCTTGGGCTCGTCGTAACTGTTCTTGGACTTGTTCGGCTTCTTTGTGTTGGTCCTGATTCTTCTGGATGGTCTCCTGCAATTGAATCTTTGTTTCTGCGACCAATTCTTCGAGAGAGGCGTTGATATCTTCGTGTTCGTGGAGGGTGGTCTTCAGGGCTCGGATTTCTTCATGTGCGGCGTGTAGTAGTCGTTCTTTGGCGGCAACTTGCTCGAGGGCTGCATCTCTTTGCTGTACTAGAGTCTGTTCTGCCGAAAATTTTGCTTGGAGTTCTGCTAACTGTGTCTATAGCTGATGATTCTCAGTCTTTATGGCTTCTATTTCTTCCTGGAGGGGGGTGATGTCGGCTTCCAGGACGTCGACCTTATATTGGTATTCTGCCTTCAGATTGTCCGTGGCTTCCTTAAACTGTGCTGGCAGCTGGTGTGATAAATGCATGAGGAACTGCCCCATGGAGGCTAGTTCCGAAAATACGTTGTGTGGTGGTGGTGGTTGACGAGGCTGAGAGGACGTATCGGTGAGTAGGTTCTGGGAGTTTGGCGGAGAGTAGTTAGGGGAGGAAGAGGAGGATGGTGTAGGTTCAGAACTGGGTTGGCGGGGTGGTTCCGGTGGGAGGTCGGGGTTGACAGGTGGTGTGGGAAGAACAGTGTCAGTCGCGGTTGCCTTGGCAACTGTCTGTTGTTCGGTTTCTGTATGATTGATGGCTGCGATGAGTTTATCCAGTGCTTGTGTGGCGGATTCCGGTTCGTCCTGTTGATGCTCAGATTCCTTTTCGGTGGACACTATCTCTGTCTCTGCTTGGTTTCGCTGGTCTTGTTGCTCCGTCGAGGTGTCCTTGTGATATTGAAGTGGCGGTGTCGTGGTATGTTTCTTCTTGTTTGTCCTCTTCGGTGTCTTGTTTCTTTCCGGCGGATCCTTGGACTTCGCTTTCTGAAGAGCTGATCCGGATTCGCTTAGTGCGGAAGAGTTGATTGATCTCTTCGTCTTCTTCTTCAGTTTCATCGAGCGGTTGTGCTGATTCTTCGTGCCTAAGTGCTGGGCCTGTGGGTGGGGGTTGTGCGGCGAGAATGGTTGGGAAGAGGAATGAGATGATGTGAGGAAGGCGAGAGCGCGGAGAGGTGCCCTTTTGGAGTTGCTTTACTATAGCTACGCATTCCTTATGAACTCGTTGGAAGAAGTAAGAGGCAAAGTTCACGGGTTCGCGGGCGGCTAACTCCAAGGCGGAATAGAAGGGGCGAGAGATGCCGTATGTTCGTTTTTGCAGGTTGAGGATTTCTACGAGGAACTGTAGAGCGGATCGTTCGGGTTCCGGGTGGCAGACAATGGCATATTCGTTTGATGAGGAGCGGGGGAAGAGTTCGGTCATGCGAGCGACAGGGATGCTAGGGCCATTTTCGCGGCCTTGCGGGGTGAGGCGGTAGGCTGCAGAGAAGGCTTGGAAGGTGATGACGGTTCTATATGGGAGGGAAGGGAAGACCCACTGTCGTTCGGTGATGGGGAATTGGGCGATGGCGTGGATGATCTACGCGGAGAAGGGATGGGCTTCCACTGAGTGCCAAGGCAATTCAGCGAAGTTGGCCAACCCTCTACAACGCAGATATTCACCTACGTCTGTAGGGATACCATCACGGAAAGCAGCGTAGTTGGCTAGCGCTTCCATGGTGCTCACGAGCACACTTACAGTCAACACAGGGGAGAGGGATAATACGTATAATCTCGAGAACACAATAGCGTTTTTGGCGCAACCGAGGGGGTTAAATAAGGAGAACACGGTGGGGGTGGGAAGGGGGGGGTGGGTATCATTGTGCGGTGCGGGAATGATACTGTTTGCATGCTGGCGTGCGTACTTGAGTGAGTGGGTAGGGAGGGGCGGCTAGTAACATAAAGATTTGTACAAAACACGACTAAAAAGGGAGAAAAAGAAAAACGCAAAAATTTATACAAAACACGGTTCGCCGCCGAATAATTTAATGCGTACTAGTAGTGGGATAATACGGCCGCAGCTTTGACCCATTGATTACCTTTGGAAGTGGATTTCCGGTCAACGTAGTCAACCGAAAAGTTGCCGGACCGATTTGTTGTGAGATCTTGAAAGGGCCGAACCATCGTAGTTTGAATTTTCCTGCTGCTCTATCCGATTTTGCGTTATAGAAGAGTACAAGCTGGCCTACCAAAAAGATTGGAGTCTTCAAATATTGATCGTGTGTCTTGGCTTGCCTTAGTTGTACTTCACGCATAGTTAAAAAACTGAGCCATCGGTGCTCATCAAGTTCTTTGAGTGCATCCATTCGTGCTGTCAGCGAATATTCCGGTAGCATCTTCTGAGTGATTGCTACACGCAGACTTGGGATGACTATTTCCATGGGTGCTATTGCTTCTAAGCCATAAGCTAGTTTGAAAGGTGTCAAGCCTGTTGTTACCTTATATGTAGTCCGGTATGCCCATAATAGTGCAGGTAGTAGTTGATCCCATCTTTCCGGTGCTTCCATGATCAATTTCCGAAGGATATTCAACAGTGATTTGTTTGTACTTTCGGCCAATCCATTGGCACGTGGATAATAAGGAGAGCTAAATTTATGTGTGACGTGGAATGATTGTGTAAGGGCCTTCATTAGATTGTTTACAAAATGAGTGCCTTGATCTGAGACAATTTCCAGGGGTAAGCCAAATCGTGGGAAGACATCCGTGAGTAGACATTTTGCTACCGTAACCGCTGTAGCAGACCGTAAAGCCCAGGCTTCTGCCCATCTCGTTGCATAGTCTGTACAGGTTAGTATGTATCTATTGTTACTGAAGACTGCTGGGGGTGTGATTGGACCAATAAAATCTAATCCCCATTTCTGAAATGGTTCGAGTGGCATGATAGGCTGCAATGGAAAGAAGTGTCGTTGCAGTGGTTGTCCAGACCTTTGACAGTTATCACAGTTTTTTACGAATTGGGCCACATCTCGGTACATAGTAGGCCACCAGAGACCTCCTTGCAGAATTTTCCGGTGAGTTAGATCTGTGGCAAAATGACCACCAGTAGGGGTTCAATGAGCCATCGTGATGACCGAGTTAATTTCGTGCGGAGGGACACATCGAAGTAAGATTTCGATGTGATCTACATAATATAGTTCTCCTGCCACAAGCCGGAATCGGCGGCTAAAGACTGCCAATTTCCTTCGAACTGCCTTGGTAGTGTCAGATGGAAAGCATCCTTTGGTGAGAAAAGTTAAAATCTGATCATAATATGTAGATGGTGCTTGTAAGTTGGCTGTCTCATCGGATAGTGGTTCAGCATTATAAATCGTAGGAGTCGTGTCATCTATGCCTATCGGAGCTTCACCGGAATCCAGGCGAGATAAGAAATCTGCTAGGGCATGTGCATTTCCGGGTCGGTGAAAGACGTCATAGTCGAATTCTTGTAAAAGTAGCACCCATCGTGCTAATCGTCCACCTAAATGCTGCTGTCTTACTAGATAAACAAGGGCAGCATGGTCCACATGAAAGGTAAACTTCCGGCCTAGTAGATAATGTCTGAACTTTTTGATTGAGTAAATCAATCCTAGACATTCTCTTTCAGTAGTGGAATAGTTCTTTTCTGCCGATGCAAGCCTTCTACTGGCGTAATAAACAGGGCGAAACCACTTATCTGTTTGCTGCATCAGAATACTGCCAATTGCAATATCTGAAGCGTCGACAAAAACATGGAACGGATTGTCCCAGTCTGGTGGTTGTAAAATTGGGGCTTGCGTCAGGAGATACTTGGCCCGATCAAATGTAGTTTGGCATTCTTCAGTCCATTCAAACTGTCGGGGAGTTTTTGTGATTAGCCTGTTTAGTGGTACTGCTAGGTGAGCAAGCCACCGTAAGTGTCTGCCATGCCACCGTATTTGACCCATAAAACGCATTACTTCTTTTGGAGTTGCGGGTACCGGGGCTTCTAAAATTGCCGAAATCTTATCTGGGTCTACTCGGATACCTTGAGCAGATACAATATGCCCAAGTAGTTTGCCACACGAAACCGCAAACACGGATTTGTTTGGGTTAAGACAGAGTCTATATTCTCTACACTTCTGAAAACAACATCGTAAATGACTTAAATGTGCTATCATCTTCCCAAAGATTGAGAAGTCGTCAAGATATACTTGCATGAATGAAGTGAGATAAGGAGAAAATATCTCCTGCATACATCTTTGAAATGTGCTTGATGCATTTCTTAATCCGACCACATTACGGTGCAGGCGAAGACACCCCAATTGGTAATGAAAGCAGTTTTTGGTATATCTTCTTCAGCCATTCTAACCTGATTGTAACCACTATATCCATCTAAGAATGAATATATTTCATGACCTGCGACTCTATCAAGCATGGTATCCAAAAAAGGGATCGGGAACGGGTCTGGTACTGTTGCTGCGTTTAATTTCCGGTAATCCACACAGATTCGTAATTGCTTGTTTTTCTTTGGTACAATCACAATTGGTGAGATCCATTCAGCATGCTCTACTGGTACGATGAACCCCACTTTTAATAATCTGTCAAGTTCGGCTTTTACCTGTGATGCATAATTGGGATTCATCCGGTAGCTGGGTTGTTTGTTTGGTTTAACTTCAGGTTTCAACATAACTCTGTGTTGATAAATGCGCGGATCTAATCCTTTCATGTCTTTGTAATCCCATGCAAAGACGTCTGAGAATTCGCGAAGAAGCTGAATCAAATTAGCCTGAAAGATTTCCGGTAAGTTTTTCCTTATTTTTACAGGTCGAGGATGGTCCTTGTCTCCTAGATTGTACGTGATCAGCTGGTCTTCAGGGACATAAAATTGTTGCGGGTTCTCTGTATCCTCTGTTGGCTTGAATAGTGGTTGTAATTCAATATTTGCTTGGTCAGACTTTTCGGTGATAGCTACTACTGCACAAACTGAAGTGTTCCAGTTATCGATGACGGATTGTAGATCAACAGTTCCTAGAGACATTAAATCGGCGTTACTCTTCAGAAATTGCTCTTCTTCATCATCTGATAGTCCATCTAGCATATGAACTGGTTCAGCAAGATAGGGTCTGGCGTGAGGTTTGCAGGGTTGTATAGCATCTAGTTTTACCACATATTTACGATTGGCATCCTTGAATGTGAGCTCTTGCGCAGACCAGTCCTGTATTACCTTTGCATGCTTCAGCCAAGGTCGGCCGAAAAGAAGGTTGTAATCCAAAGTGGATTCGGGCAGATCTAGTATAACAAAAGTCATTTTGAAAGTCGTACCTTGTAGAGTAATGGGTACATTCGGTACAAGTCCTATGGGATGGACTCTAGATTGATCAGCCATTCTGACAAAGAATTGAACTGGTTCGATTTCGGTCCAGCCTAGCTTTTTACATAATGCTACGGTTGCAATGTTTACGCCGGAGCCTCCGTCAATTAATACCTGCGTGATCTTCTGATTCTTATACCATACTGTAATCAAGGGCACTGCATGATCAACCGTAGAATCAGATTCCGGTTGAACTGCGGCGGTTGCCGGAATGCAAGAGGGTGCCGGGCTGAAATGTTGTTGAAACTGTTGCCGGATTCCAGGTACTAACGCCAAAAGTTGGCCTAGAGGCAGAGTGATGGATGCTTTGGACAAAATTTTCCAGGCCTGTTGAGCTTGGCTGTCTTGCTCTTGTGGACTTGTGGTCTCTACTGACGCAGAAGTGTCTACTGCTGTCTCTACTGATGATGATGATGACTCTGCTGGTGCCTTCTTTTGTTCTGTTCCGTTCTTTGACGAAGAAGCCTGAGTCACTGGAATAGGTTCTGGGAACACTGATGGTTCTATTGTGGTCCAGTGACTAGCCTTGTTATACATCCTATGTTGTTCTTGTATCCCGGGTTCAAAGATTTCTGCTGCCGGCTGAAGTTGTTTACCGGAACGGGTCTGGACTGTAGCAGTCTGTGTCTCTAACGGTGTGATTTTTACCATGTTGGTCATTGGATTTTGGCGCTCCTTCTTTTTTTGATCATATTCCACTGCATCTTTGCAAAACCTCCTAATGTGGCCGAATTCGCCACAGAAATGACAGCGTGGAGGTGGTAAATTGGGATTTTCCGGTGGTAGTCCGTTCTGCCATCGGTTGGCATTATAATTGTTGTTCCTTTGTCCTCGGTAGTTCCGATATCCTGGGGGTTGATTGTTTCTTAGTTGCGGAGGCACATAGTAATTCGTCGGCTGTACCTGTTCTTGGATGACTGCATTGACTGTTGCTGCCCCTTGTATTCTGGCGTTGTAAACACAGTTTCCGGTGGTGTGTCCGGCAGAGTTGCAGATAGCGCAAAACGCTTGATTTAGTGCACAATTGGCACTTGTATGCCCTGAATTTTTGCACGTGGTGCAGTATACTTGCCTGGTTATATCTTCAGTCATATTTTTGTTTGTCCTTAACCATTCCAAGCCTTCTGAAAATCCACCAACCTTGGATTCCAACTGTAGAGCCATTGCAATGACTGCATCCAGTGTCATTGCTCCGACACATCTTATGATCATAATCTGCTTCAGTTGTGGGGTTAGTCCATTGATAAACCATTGAGAGATGACATCATCAGGTAGATTAGCATGTGCCTGTGGTATCTATCGTAAATGTGTTCTGAAGAGAGTAGCGTATTCCTGGACAGTCTGATTTGCCTTCTGTCGGTTGTTCTGTAAATAATCAAAGATCTCAGCAGGATTCTTCTTTAGTCTGAATCGTTGTAGAAAGGCATCTCGTACTGCATCGTAAGTACCAAAATGATTAATATCATATTCCGTGAGCCATCTCGCTGCTTCATTGACCAGTGTAGATTGAAAAACAATGGCCTTATACGCCTGATCTGGTGGATGGTTAAGAACTGCATAACTTATCTCAAAAGTTCGTACATGAGCGTCTGGGTCATCTCCTGGGAATCCACCAAATTTCGTGTATGTTACTCCTGTTGGAGGCGTCCTTGGTTGACCTAACTGTTGTTGTTGTTGTTGTCCGTTCATCGTGGGTGTCTCCGGTCCTTCTTCTGTATCTTGAGGTTGATTAGTTGAACTATCAGAATCTGGATCGCCGGATGGCGTGCCTTCCGGTGTGCTGTTTTTGCGCAGGATACTTCGGACCTCAGCTTCGAACAAGTCTCCTTCTTTCTGGATGTCCAATATCTGAAATCTTTCTTCCAGACACGCGGGTCTGGCTGAGGACTCTGCAAAAAATGCTAATTCTTGGCTGCCAGTTGGTGTATCTATCACCGGAATATCACCGGAATAAAGTGACAGTGTACCAGACTTTAGTATTTTTCCGCTTTTACCGATTTCTTTTCCTAGAGTTTGTCTAATCGTGGATAACTCTGAATCTTTATCCAAGATTGTTAAACTAGTTTCCAATGTCGTCTTGGTAGATTCAGGAATTGCTATATTTTGGTTAGGCTGGGTCGAAGTGACACCAGCATGTACCAAAGGCGTTGATCGTTCCACCGGAATATGACCGGAATTAATTCTAGCATCCTTAACTTGCTCGACCACTGAGTCAGGTCGCGTTATACCTTCTTTTCCTGGGGTTGTCTTTAGTACTTTTCGTGTTCCAGTCGTATGGTTCCTAGGATACGTTTCGCCAGACCGAGTAACCGGCATGTATCATTGCTTTAGTAGTACTATCTGAGCAGTTGGCAACAATCTGGTTCTGTTGCTACCGTCAGTCAATCGAACGATAAGCGTAGTGTTGATTCTGAACAAACAGCCAGCATGCTATTGCTACTGTTCACAGATAATTGGCAACCTGATGCCACCTTCCCACACACAGCGCCAAATGTTAATGTTGATTATGGGTTTAAGCGTTACTCTACTTCCGATTCAGATACTTCAAGTTCAATCGGTTCCAAATCCTTCTAACCGCAGTCCTTCTCTTAGCCACGTGGGTCCTTGGGAGTGGTAGGGGTCTGTAGTAGACAGAGGCCCTGTACTATTTTCCCAATTTAACACACAATCTTACTGTCCTTCCGTCCTTAGCTCAGTATCCGTCCCTGAACAACGGAAGACTGTTCAGTGTAGTGGAATTAGAACTTCAAGACTGAGGTTAGCAGTCCGGTTACGTATTCTACGCGCAAAAGATACTTCAATAACAAAATCACCTAATCCGTACTTCTTCAAGACAGATAGGTGTGCCAACTAGACCTTATGCCTTAAAGTCACGCGGATTCGAACAATCAATCTCCTCGTAATAAACAACTAACCATAAACCGACGCTGTTCTACTCATATTCAGACAGTTACAACTACTAGTCTTCCCGTAGTTGGGGTAAACAGCAAATATAAGATGCAGTAACGAATTCAGCCGCTTACAAAGACTTTACAGACAATTAGTTCGAGATTACTCTTCGCGCTACTTAGTCCACAGAAGAACTATCAAACAACGCGTTCTAGCTTGAGCAACGTTCAGGAACACTTCGATCAATACCGGACGGGATCTCTACAACACAGTATCGATTCGTAACACTGCATTATAACGCGCCTACGCACACAAACAGATACGCAGCAGGGACATTGGAACAGACGGAACAGAACACATACACATACACATACAATACTACACTTGCAAATCCCAAAAACCGGGCTCGAGACTTAATCAAACAACACACTACAATTCCCACCAAAAACAGGGGCTGCTCTGCTCTTTTTTTCATTGCCTTAAATAGAGGATTTTTTTACAAGGGTGCACACTTCTGCAGTTACCTGCGCGTTCCTTGAAAGATTCTCTTTTTTCATTTAAGCTCCCTGTCCTCGTACTCTTGTCCTTGTTCGGCGGCCGTCTAACACTTGGGTTCTTTCTTCATTAAAGCCCTCTGTCTAAGTACAATTGTCCTTGTCCGGCGGCCGTTTAACACTACTGTACATCAAGTTACACTTGAAGAGAAGCTCACATGTAAAAAGCCAAAATTATTGTATATGAAAGTTATTTGATGTATTGGATATGTACATGTTCCGTATATGAAAGTTATTTGATGTATTGGATATGTACATGTTCCAGATGAGTTGAGGATGAAGCTTGATCCAAAAGCAGAAAAATGTGTCTTCATTGGATACTCCCTTGAGCAAAAGGGATATAAATGTTATAACCCACTCACATGATAGGTGAAGGTGAGCAAGGATGGTATTTGATGAAATGTCAAGCTACTATGCAAATGCTAAAAAATTAAGTGCATTGGATGAATCACCGAGCAATTGTTCCAACTCAAATCCATGGAGCGGAAGATTGCGTGGAAATTTTAGTACAACAAATTCATCAAATACATCCAAGAAAGGTAAAGAAAAGATTTCTGCTAGTAGTAAAACATGTGCACATTTTGAAGATGTTGATGGATATTCAAGTGATTCAGAAAAGAGTCTTGATGAAGAACTTGGATTGCCCTCTATGAAGACTCCAGGAGTAAGAAATGCACATGTAGATGATTCAAGGAGAAGTGACCCAAGTCCAAGAAGATCTGGGAGGATGCAGAATTCAGTCCAATGATTGACGTATGACATTTATATGGCTTGTCTTTGTGCCTACATGACCAAGTAATACAAGATGCTGAACCTTCTTGTTTTGAAGATGCAATTGGAAATGCATATTGGAAAAAAGCTATGGATGAGATGAGGAGAGATGGTTGCACTTTATGGGAACGATACATGGAAATTGGTTCCATTGCCTTGAGGAAAGAAACCCATAGGCTGCAAGTTGGTTTACAAGGTAAAGCACAATGTTGATGGTAGCATAAGCAGGTACAAAGTGCGATTGGTAGCAAAATGATATGCACAGACACGCATTGATTAAGAGGAAACATTCAGCCCTATAGCTAAAATGTCTATTGTTGGAACACTTGTTGCATTAGCTACAGAAAAAGGATGGACTTTGCATCAGACGGATGTGAAGAATGCTTTCTTACATGATGAGTTACAAGAAGAAGTATACATGGACCAGCCACAAGGATATGAAGATTCAAAGCATGCAAAATAGGTTTGCACATTACAAAAGGCTTTGATGGGTTGAAGCAAGCTCCTCGTGCATGGCATGCAAGGATTGTTGATTATTTAACCACCATTGGGTTTTCTATGTGTGATGCAGATCATTCACTATATGCAAGGAAGGGTGATGATGGCATCACAATTGTGGCTATTTATGTTGATGACTTGATTGTAGGTGGTGATAAAGAAGAAAGCATTAAAGAGGTAAAGCAATTTCGTATGCAAGAATTTGACATGAAAAATCTTAGATCAAGTGAAGCACTGGAAAATGCTACTATGTATAGGAAAATTGTGGGAAGCTTGGAAAATGCTACTATGTACAGGAAATTTATGGGAAGTTGGATACTACATAAAGTGAAGTATTGAAAAATGCTACTATGTACAAGAAAATTGTGGGAACCAGCATGTGAGGCATCATGGCTGGAGATGCTACTTGCAGATTTAGGTGTGGAAGTGCAAAAGCCTATCCATCTATTCTGATAATCTTAGCAGCATACAGTTAGCACAGAACCCTATTTTTCATGCTAGAACAAAGCATATTGAGGTACATTATCACTTAATCAGAGAGAAGGTATTAATAGGTGATATTGATCTTGTTTATGTGAGAACAGATGAGCAGGTTGCTGATATTTTCACTAAAGCACTTGGAGCATAGAAGCTCAAGAAATTTCAGAAGATGCATGGATTAGAGGACATGGCATTCATCTTGAGGGGGAGTGTTGAGATATCAAGCTCAACATGTGATGATCTAGGACCCAAACAACATGGTGTAGCTTTTTGTTCCAATCAACGTGTTTATTATTCACTAATTTGGTCAGCACATTGCATAGAATCGTATTGGTGCTTTCGGCTTGCCAATTAGCTTGTGGGTGATAGGGGGCAGACTAGGGGGCAGACTTCTTGTGTATCACCAAGAACTCTTGGAGAAGATTTTCAATGACTTCATTCAAGAAGTGAGTGCCTCTATCACTTACTATCTCTATCGGTAGCCCATATCTAGTGAACACGTTCTCAAATAAGATTTTGGTTGTTGTTTGAGCATCGTTCTTTGTTGTGGCTTTCACTTCTACCCACTTGGTTAGATAATCTATGGCCACAATGATGTATTCAGCATGTGAACTCTTAGCTAGGGGGTTAATAGGACCTACATGTGAAGAGATGGATAGGTATGTGCTTGAAGATGAAGAGGTGTTGCAAAATCCTTGATCTACACTAGCCAAATGAACTCCATAAGTATATGGTGGGCCCTTTTATCTTGCCAATGGATGTATTAGACACCCTATGTACCTTGAAAGATCCTTCTCAAAAAGATAGATCAAAACAGATAAGTTGGAGTTAGCTCAGAGGTGAAAAACTTGCTATTTTGATTCATACACCTGTCCACTATTTTGCATAATTCTATGAGCACAGCAGTAATTATCTTAATTCCTTTTGGGGAAGTGTAGCTAACTTAAAGAGATAACTTTCAAGAGTAATCTCATAAAACATAATGAACCACATGCTGAGAATGATGTTTAACAACTGATGACATCATCTCGATTTTCACGGGCTGCTAAAGTAATCAGACCAGTGAGCAAACAAATGAACATAACTCCAGATTTAAGAATCCAATTATTATGAAAATTTGTATGCTTATATTGGACAGTACGCTGAATTCAACAAGATTTAAATCATTGAATTGGGATACGTAACCATTGAGAAATGGCTCTAACAAGATGAGTAAAAAAAGTCGGGTACCTGACAGAGAAGTGAAAATGAACAGATACTGTTGACTTTAACTGAACATAACTGAAGGTTGCAACATCCAAATGAAATGAAACTTGGTAAGCATATAGTAGAAGTATAGAGCTAACGTTACCAAGTTAAATCACTGAAAATGATACACCAAGCTCAGAGAAACCATCTCTGCAATCTGACTGAGAAAACTGAGAGTAATGGTTGTGAGTAGTACACTTCACAAGAACATGGAAATATGAACTCCAATGGTCATGAAAATGAAAGTATATTGCTTGTACAATAAAATGGACTTACTGATACATATGTGTGCCTTGTAATCACACCTTGATATGGCATAAAGCTCAGCTCTTGGAGGTCTTCATATAGGTCTCTCCAACCACGACTAAAACTGCCATCTATTTATAGTTGAGTTTGGGAAGCTAACTTCCTTCAATCACTCTCCAATCAATTTGTGATTGATTTGATTCTCTATCTACCACAAATCAAGAATTCCTGGCTCCTCTTTCCCTTTTTGATCAATTGGACTCAACCACTTAAGATTCTTTTACTTTTACATTCTTGAATTTGCAAAGCTATGTACCATCCAATGCTTTGGTTAGAATATCTGCACATTGCTGATGAGTGGACACATATGATATTTGAATCTCTTTGCTTAGAACCTTCTCTCGTACATAGTGATAATGAACTTCAAGATGTTTAGTCCTTGCATGAAAAATAGGATTAGCATCCAAATGAATAGAACTCATATTGTCGCCAAAAATAGTTGGAGTTCCGAACTCCAATCCAAGATCTTTGAATAATGTCTTCATCCACATAGCTTCTTGTGTAGCTATGGCAAGTGATGGAGAGTGTTAATCTCCAAAAGAACAACTTATTCTCAAAGTTAGAACACCTCTATATCAAGAATAAGTCAAGACTTCCTCTAATTTTGAGAATCACAAATCAACTATCAACTTTCTTCATAAACTGTGAAGAAGAAGATCACTTAGAAAGTCTGCTGCATATATCTTTCTCATTGACTAAGTAAATGTGTAAAGTTTTTTATGAAACTTTGCACAAGGTGTTGCCTAAAAATTGCGCACCTCCTCCAAGTCAAATCACTTCAAAAGATTCAGTAGATCTTGAGAAATCTACTTAGCAAGTTACCTATGTCTAAATCTGCAATTCTGTAAAGTCGATTTGGACACCCCTAACTTCTTAGCTTTGGTTCTCCCAATGTCGAACCCGTTTGATCAAATCCTTTTAGCTGTAGATAGCTTATCTCTCAACTTAGATTTTGAGCTATCATATCTGTAAAACTTTACACTGTGCACTGAGCACTGATCATTTTCCTGAATTCGAAATCTACGCCTGTTTTAGAAGACTGTGAACATTCTTTACATATGAATGTTCCTACACACAATTCTCTTAACCTGATTATAATTGGAAGCTGAAATTTTGTACAGAGGTCAATCAACTCTAGACTTAGACTTGTACAAAAGCATTCCTCATAATATCTACCACAGAAGGAGAAGACATGAAAACTTCGGGCGCAACTTTTTCTATTCCTCAGAAAAATTACAATTCAGTTATGAGAGAGACTTCTTCTCATTCCTATGAACTCTAATGAGTCTTACAACTTACAAATGTACTATTCTCATACTCTCTTACTGTCTTCTCTATTGCCGCGACATTTTTCAAATGTATTTATAGGCAAATATGTACAAGCTTATAACTAAACAAAAGTATAAGTGATCTATGTCTTCACTAATGTACATATGTGTACATATCATTCATCCTGTGAATGTAATCACCTTCTTTGCTTCAAGACTTGATTCTATCTCCATTCTTTTGTCTTCCAAACTTCAATTGGTGATTGGTCTGCACCAACAGCTCCCCCTCAATCATCAATTGAGGTTTCTCTTATCTTCTTTATGCCTGCCATATCTTTGAACTTCTGTAACTTTGGTCCATCCAAGCTCTTGGTTAGCATATCAGCTATCTGATCTTTTGTTGAAGTATGTATAACTTCAATCTCTTTGTCCATCACCTTCTCTCTTAGAAAGTGATACTGAATCTCAATATGCTTTGTCCTGGCATGAAAAACAGGGTTAGCAGCTAGATATAATGAACTCATGTTATCACCATAAATGATAGCTATGCTCTGTATAGTGTCAAAACTCTTCATGAGAGTCTTAAGCCATATCACTTCCTTTGCAGCTTCAACCATGTCTTTGTACTCTGCTTCTGTAGATGACAAAGCAACTGTATGTTGCTTCTTTGAGCACCAAGAAATCAACTTATCTCCCACATAACACATGTACCCATAGGTTGACCTTCTATCATCTGGATTACCTGCCCAATCTGCATCACTATATATTTTTATGTTTGTATCTGAAGTAAAACCATAATACAAACCTTCTTTGAGTGTACCCTTAATGTACCTCAACACTCTTTGACCTGCAATCCAATGTTCTTTCCTAGGACAATGCATGAATTGAGACAACACTCCAACTGCATATGATAAATCAGGCCTTGTTAATGTAGCATAAATCAAGCTACCCACCAAACTATGATAGAGCTTCATGTCTTTGAACTCTTCTCCACCATATCTGCTCAATTTGTGATTCACCTCCATTGGAGTAGGTGCTATCCTGCAATCATTCATTTTAAACTTGATTAACAAGTTTCTCAAATACCTTTCTTGAGTTATATACACTCCATGTTGAGTGTATGAAATCTCCATGCCCAAGAAGTATGACAAATCTCCCAAATCACTGATTTTGAACTCTTTCTCCATTTGCTTCTTTAGGCTTTGAATGCCTTTCTCATCTGTTCCTGTAAAAATTATATCATCAACATAAATGCACATGTAAATGAACCCATCATCACTTGCTTTGACAAGCAAGCTACTATCTGCCTTTGATACTTGAAATCCAAGTTCTTTCAAGTACTTTACAAGTCTATAATTCCATGCCCTTGGGGCCTGCTTTAAGCCATATAAAGCTCTCTTGAGCTTACACACATAATCTGGATACCTTCCATCTCTGAATCCTTGAGGTTGCTCCATAAAAACATCATCTGAAATATAACCATTCAAAAAAGCATTCTTCACATCTAATTGACATAGCTTCCAACCTTTGCATGCTGCAATAGCTATTAGTGTCCTGATGGTTGTCATCTTTGCCACAGGACTATAGGTTTCATCATAATCAACACCATATGTTTGAGCAAACCCTTTCACAACAAGTCTAGCTTTGTACCTAGACACACTTCCATCTGCAATTCTCTTAGTTTTGTAGACCCATTTGCATCCAATGATCTTCTGGCTATTTGGTTTAGGTACCAAATCCCATGTTTGATTCTCCATCAATGCATCATACTCTTCCTGCATAGCTTTCTCCCAATTTTCTTTACCTTTTGCCTCTTCATATGTAGAAGGGTCTTCATCTGCCTTTATCATGTAAGCATAATCCTTTGTAGCTAAAAAAGAAGTATCATAGCTATACCTTGTGTTGAGATATCAAGCTCAACATGTGATGATCCAGGATGACACGTACCAGTTTTTCGTTTCTCTGACATGTATAGTGGTCACGCCGGTATATGTCAGGGATACTTCATTGAGCTTTATTAGATTTATCTACCGAGAGTGATGGCACATTTGTTTCTTGCCAGCTCACTCATTCGCGGACATTAGGTTTTTCCTTATGTACTGATCTTTATATATTGCACTTGTTGTATTCTTGTTTTCAGGTCATTCTTGTACATTCCTTTTAT
Organism: Ceratopteris richardii; assembly: GCA_020310875.1. Classification (NCBI taxonomy): domain Eukaryota; kingdom Viridiplantae; phylum Streptophyta; class Polypodiopsida; order Polypodiales; family Pteridaceae; genus Ceratopteris; species Ceratopteris richardii. Next base: position 31,374,438 of record CM035420.1, on the reverse strand, counting down.
GTAATAGAAGAAGAAGAAGAAGATCATTCTTCCGTTGCCTCAATCTGTGTGTGTGCTTCTCCTTGAGAGTGAGAGTGTGTGTGAGCTCTCTTCCTTATCTCCTTCCTCGTGACATGGTATCAGAGCCAGCGTGGCTGTAGAGAGCTCGTGGAGAAGGTGACAGTGAAGACTGTGGCAAGGCGTGGAGAAAACGCGATTTCACAAACGACCTCTGTTTGCTACGAAAATCGGCGTGAAGGTAGAAGACCTCAAAATATTTTCGGAGCCATCTCGACCTCCGTTTCGAGCCCGCAAGGTGGGGCCCATAGAAAAACCAGGTCAGTTTCAGAAACTGTAACTTGTGTTGTGTTCGGCGACACTCATATATTCCAGATCCAGAATTTCAAGCGATTTCGTGTACTGTTGATACACGAAAACTGTGTTTTTCTGAGATTCGAACTGTCACGTCATAGTGCGACAGTGTTGAAGCAGAAGTGCTGCTTGTAGTGTGTTGCGGTGTTGTGAATTGTTGCAGAAATGGCAAACGTAGATGGAATGAGTCAGCTTATGAGCGATAAGCTGGACAAGAACAACTTCCATGCTTGGAGATTCAGAATAACGACTTTCCTGATGGGAAAAGGCTACTGGAAGTACATCGAAGGAGAGAATGAATATGCTCCACAGTTACCAGAAAGGAATCGAACTGCAGAACAGTTAAGAGCATATGAGGAATGGAATCAAGGAGCACGAAAGGTAATGTATTGGCTATCTGTTAGCATACAGGATAGCATGATTGGACACATACAGGATGCCAAGACTCCAAAAGAGGCTTGGAACAGTTTGGTCACTTTGTACGAGACCAATACAAAGGCACGGAAATTGCAACTCAAGAACGAGTTGCATACATTGGAGAAAAAGAGCATGTCGGTAAGTGACTACACTCTAAAAATCAAAAGTATATGTGAGTCACTTGCATCTATTGGTGTGAATGTAGATGATGATGATAAGGTGGAAGTGTGCCTTTGTGGTTTAGGAGCTGCATATAAGCAGTTCAGAACTTCTATACAGACCAGGGAAAACATTCCGAATTGTGCTGATTTGGTATCTATGCTGATTATTGAAGAAAAGAATCTTGGTGAGGATTCAAACTCCCAAGGAAAGCCCAGTTCTGAGCAGGTATTCTACTCTGGCAGAGGAAGAGGCAGAGGTAGAGGTTTTGGAAGTGGAAGAGGAAACAATAACCAAGACCAAGGTCAACAACAGAATCATGCAGGAGGAAGAGGACAGTTTCGAGGCAGGGGGACTCAAAGAGGTCGCAAAAATTTCCAAAGAAATGATTCAGGTAATGATAGTAAAGGATGCTGGAATTGTGGTAAACCTGGACACTTTGAACGTGATTGCAGGTTGAAGAATCAAAATAACAGAAGGCAGCAAAACAACTATGCATCCACAAGTGCAGATGATTCTGAGAAGCTGTTTATGGTTCAACATCACATGATGAATACGATGTCTGCTGGTGTTTCAAAATCGAATGATAATGTCTAGTATGTTGATTCAGGTGCTTCAAATCACATGACCAGTCATGCAGAATGGTTTAGTAGTTTGCAGAAAATGCCAGTTCCTGGATATGTTGAAACAGGTGATGATACATCGCATCCTATTGAGCATACAGGAAATATAGCATTGTCTATGGAGGACGGAAAGGTAAAACATCTCGCTGATGTGCTTCATGTTCCAAATATAACAAAGAATCTGGTTTCTGTTGGACAAATGGTTGATCGGGGATTACAAGTCAGGTTCAATGCTGATGGATTATATGTAGAAGAGTACAAGCAAGATGGACGATTGGTTGCCAAAGGAAACAAAGTGGGTAGAATGTTCACCTTAAAATGTGAAAATTCCTGAAATGAATGCAGCCATGTTTGCAAAAGGTGCAGGAGTTATTGCAGATATAGAGATATGGCACAAACGGATTGGACATGCAAACTTGCAAAGGCTTAAACTAATGGAGTCAAAGGAGATTGTCCATGGACTACCAAATTTCAAAGTTGCAGAAATGCAAAAGGTATGTGCAGCATGTCAATTTCGTAAACAGTCAAGAGCATCATTTCCACATGACAAGCATGTTAGTGAGAATGTACTAGAAGTAGTACATACAGATGTTTGGGGTCAAGCAAAGACCACATCTATGGGTGGTTGCAGGTTTTATGTTACTTTCATTGATGACCATACACGCAAAGTATGGGTATATTTCATGGAAGAGAAGAGCGAGGTGTTTACTCACTTCCAGAATTTTAAAGTTATGGTGGAAAAGCAGACAGGGAAGTACATTCAGACATTAAGATCTGATGGAGGAGATGAATACATGTCAAATGAGTTCAGCAATTTTCTAAAAAATCATGGAATTCGGCATCAATTTTCATGCAGGTACACACCACAACAGAATGGTGTTGCTAAACGCAAAAACAGACATATTGCAGAAATAGCAAGAGCCTTAATGGCTGAGAAGAATATGCCTCATTGTTATTGGGCAGAAGCTGTGCATACTGCTGTATACATCATGAACAGAACTTCGGTTGCTGCTGTACATCAAGTTACACCTGAAGAGAAGTTTACAGATAAAAAGCCAAACTTATCACATCTGAAAGTTTTTGGCTGTATTGCATATGTACATGTCTCAGATGAATTGAGGATGAAGCTTGATCCAAAAGCAGAAAAGTGTGTCTTCATTGGATACTCCCTTGAGCAAAAGGGATATAAATGCTATAACCCACTCACACGACAGGTAAAGGTGAGCAGAGATGTGGTATTTGATGAAATGTCAAGCTTCTATGCAGATGCCAAAGAAGGACTAAGTCTTGAACCAAATGACAAAGAAAATGCTGAAAAATCAAGTGCAGAATCTCAGGTTTTGAGTGGACCGGATGCATCACCAAGCAATAGTTCCAACTCAAATCCATGGAGTGGAAGATTACGTGGGAATTTCAGTCCAGCAAATTCATCAAATACATCCAAGAAAGGTAAAGAAAAGCTTTTTGCTGGTCATAAAACATGTGCAGGTTTTGAAGACGTTGATGGAGATTCAAGCGGTTCAGAAAAGAGTCTTGATGAGGAACTTGGATTGCCCTCTGTGAAGACTCCAGGAGTAAGAAGGGCACATGCAGGTGATACAAGGAGAAGTGACCCAAGACCAAGAAGGTCTGGGAGGATTAGTAATTCAGTGCAACGATTGACATATGATAGTTACATGGCTCCCCATTGTGCCTACATGACAAAGGTAATACAAGATGCTGAACCTTCTTGTTTTGAAGATGCAATTGGTAATGCAGATTGGGAAAAAGCTATGGATGAGGAGATGGCTGCACTTTATGGAAATGATACATGGAAGCTGGTTCCATTGCCACAAGGAAAGAAACCCATAGGCTGCAAATGGGTTTACAAGGTAAAGCACAATGCTGATGGTAGCATAAGCAGGTATAAAGCACGATTGGTAGCTAAAGGTTATGCACAAACATATGGCATTGATTATGAGGAAACATTCAGCCCTGTAGCTAAAATGTCTACCGTCAGAACACTTGTTGCATTAGCTACATCAAAAGGATGGACTTTACATCAGATGGATGTGAAGAATGCTTTCCTACACGGTGAGTTACAGGAAGAAGTATATATGGACCAGCCACAAGGATATGAAGATTCAAAGTATCCAGAATATGTTTGCAGGTTGCAAAAGGCTTTGTATGGGTTGAAGCAGGCTCCGTGTGCATGGCATGCAAGGATTGCTGATTACTTAACCAGCATTGGGTTTTCTATGTGTGATGCAGATCACTCACTATATGCAAGGAAGGGTGATGATGGCATCACTATTGTGGCTATTTATGTTGATGACCTGATTGTAGGTGGTGATAATGAAGAAAGCATCAAAGAGGTAAAGAAACTTCTTATGCAGGAATTCGACATGAAAGATCTTGGTGTGCTGCGCTATTTCTTGGGCATTGAGTTCATACATACAGAAACAGGTATATGGATGTCGCAAAGGCAATATGCTGCAAAAGTATGGTATGGCTGATTGTAAGCCAATTTCTATGCCTTTAGACCAGAATTTGAAATTGGATACTACATGAGGTGAAGCATTGGAAAATGCTACTATGTACAGGAAAATTGTGGGAAGTCTTATATATCTTACAATTACAAGGCCTGATTTAAGCTACACTGTTGGAATTGAAAGTCAGTTTATGCAGGTTCCCAGGAAGCCACATTTGGATGCTCTGAGGCGCACTCTACGTTATGTGAGTGCTACTTTGGATTATGCATTGTTTTATGAAGCTGGTGTAGATTTGTAGGTTCATGGATACACCGATGCAGATTGGGCTGGTAGTACTCCAGATAGAAGATCTACTAGTGGCTTTCTTTTCTCACTTGGAGGTGCAGCTATTACATGGAGCAGTAAGAAGCAACCCACTATTGCTTTGTCGAGTACAGAGGCTGAGTATAGAGGTGCTGCAATGGCAGCATGTGAGGCATCATGGCTGGAGATGTTACTTGCAGATTTAGGTGTGGAAGTGCAAAAGCCTATCACTATCTATTGTGATAATCTTAGCAGCATACAGTTAGCACGGAACCCTGTTTTCCATGCTAGAACAAAGCATATTGAGGTGCATTATCACTTCATCAGAAAGAAGGTATTAGCAGGTGATATTGATCTTGTTTATGTAAGAACAGATGAACAGGCTGCTGATATTTTCACCAAAGCACTAGGAGCTGAGAAGTTGAAGAAGTTTCGGGAGATGCTTGGATTACAGGATATGGCGTTGAGCTTGAGGGGGAGTGTTGAGATATCAAGCTCAACATGTGATGATCCAGGATGATACGTACCAGTTTTTCGTTTCTCTGACATGTATAGTGGTCACGTCGGTATATGTCAGGGATACTTCATTGAGCTTTATTAGATTTATCTACGGAGAGTGATGGCACATTTGTTTCTTGCCAGCTCACTCATTCGTGGACATTAGGTTTTTCCTTATGTACTGATCTTTATATATTGCACTTGTTGTATTCTTGTTTTCAGGTCATTCTTGTACATTCCTTTTATGTAATAGAAGAAGAAGAAGAAGATCATTCTTCCGTTGCCTCAATCTGTGTGTGTGCTTCTCCTTGAGAGTGAGAGTGTGTGTGTGAGCTCTCTTCCTTATCTCCTTCCTCGTGACACCTTGTAGGTTGCCACTTCTGTCTTGATGATCTTCTGAGCTCTCCACTCCTAGATGTCTCTGGTTCATCACATTCAGGATCAAATCTAGGCATTTCTTCAACTTCAACCTGCACTTCATTAGTCTCTTGTTCATCAAATATCTGAACCTTTGATTTACCTTTCTTTTGACTCACCACTTCTTCATCACCTGTATTAATGTTGATTGTACCTGCATACCAAGTACCTTGCTCATCAAATGTAACATCCTTCGATACAAGGAAATGTTTTGTGGATGGATTCCCCAACCTGTATCCCATCTGCTTATTATCATAACCAATAAATACATATCTTTCAGCTTTGGGTTCCAATTTGTGCCTTAATTGTGATGGCACATATACATATGCCAAACACCCAAACACTTTGCAATGATCCAAGGTAGGTCTCTTACCCCACCAAGCTTCATAAGGTGTCATACCCTGCAAGGCTTTACATGGTAGCCTATTGACCAGATAAGTAGTTGTGTTTACAGCCTCAGCCCACAAATAATTAGGGCAATTTTTCTCTTTCAACATAGACCTTGCAAACTCAACAAGTGTTCTATTCCTCCTTTCTGCTACACCATTTTGTTGAGGAGAGTACCTGCAAGTAACTTCCCTCTTTATACTTGCATTCCACAAGTAGTCACTGAATTCATTAGAGAAATACTCTCCCCCTCCATCTGATCTTAGTCTCTTCAATTTATGACCTGTAATTCTTTCTGCATACATATGGTAGTGTTTAAAAGTACTAAACACTTCTGACTTATCTTTGATCACATAAATAGTGATCCATCTGGTAGCATCATCAACATAAATCACATAATATCTTGAGCCATTGATACTGAAATCTTTTGATGGTCCCCACACATCTGTGTGTACCAACTCAAGCTTCTCTGAATACATAAAACCATGCTTGGAATAGGATTGCTTATGAGCCTTACCTAATTGACATGCCTCACATCTGTATGTCATATGTTGACCTGTAACATTAGGCAATCCAAGCACTGAACCATTGTTAATCATGTCTTTGATACCTCTTTCATTGAAGTGTCCAAGCCTCTTGTGCCAAAGATCTAACTCAGATATCTTTTGTCCTCCATAAGTGAACAAGGCATGACCAACATTGCCTTGAATCTTCAATGTAAACAATCTTCCTTCTTTCTTCCCTGAAACAATTTGTTTATACCCATTGCTAGGGTCTTCCACAAATACTCCTTCATTAGTGAATCTAACTTCATAACCCTTTTCAACAATTTGTCCTACACTTATCAAATTTTTAGGAATTGTAGGAACATACAAGACCTTACTCAATAAGGTGCTTCCATCCTTGGCCTTCACTGATCCAATTGACTTCACATTGTGCTTTGTATTGTCACCTGTTTGAACAACATGATTAGTTACCTTATTCTCCAAATCAGTCATCAATGCTATGTTACCACTCAGGTGATTGCTACACCCTGAGTCAATGTAGAAGACTCTTTGGTCTTCACTTTGCGTTTCACAAGTTGCATTCATTATCAATGTTGAATCCTCCTTCTGATCTGAAGCATAATTATAGTAGGTATTGTTGTATTGTTGACGTTGGAATCCTCTACCTGCATTTCTTCCAAAGTAACCCCTACTACCTCTACCTCTGAAATTACCTCTTTTATTTCTGCCACCTCTTCCTCTTGAATTATAGTTCTGGTTATATCCACCATTACTCTGAGTATTATGCCAACAATCATTAGCTAAATGATTTGTCTTACCACAAATCCAGCAAGCTTTGACTCCATCTTTATTATTTCTGCCTCTTCCTCTACCTTTGCCACCTCCTCTTCCTCTTAGGAAGTTGGCTTGGCTAGTTGTGCCTTCATCTTCATTTGCTTGTTGCTTCCCTTTGCTATTCTTCTTCTTGTCTTTGGAATACATTGCATGACCTGCACTTTTGTCACCATCACCTTTGACATCCTGTTCAAAGGTTAGCATGTGACCTAACAACTGATTTAAATCAGGAGTGAAATGATCAAGTGATAATTCTGTAGACAAAATGAATGGCTTCCATTTGTCATCACCTCTCAAACCTGTGAGAATCTGCCTTACCAATTTATCCTCCTCTATGTCTTCATCAACAGCTCCTAATGCATCTGCAATATCTTTCATTCTGGTTACATAATCTGAAATAGATTGAGATGCCTTCTTCTTGAATGTAGTGAATTCTGCCCATAAGGATGCCTTCCTTGACTTTGTAGTGTTTTGGAAATGCTCCTCCAAAGCATTCCAAATATCACTTGCACTTTCAAGACCTCTAATGTGAGGTAGCAAGTAGTCATTGATTGCCATATAGATAATGCTCCTAGCTTGAGCATCTCTCTTCATCCATGTCTTCAAATCTGACAATTCCTCCCTAGTTGGAACACTAGGATCTCTGAACTGAGGCTTCTCTTCTTCACCTGTAATGTAAGCTATCAAATCTTTGCTCATTAGATGAGCTTCCATCCTCATTGACCAAGCAGGATAGTTCTCTCTATCCAATTTCTCTATCTGTAGAGAATCTCCCATCCTTCCTTCTCCTGTGTATTGATTTCTTCAAACTTTATGAATTATAAAGTTACCTTTACTTTGAATGACACTACTTTTGTCTTTCTTGATGTCGTATGACCTCCTTCTCAGGCTTTGCCTTCAATCTTTCACCTCTTGAACCTTCTGATGTTGAAATATTTGCAGCTGCAGCAGTCGGGATCCTCCTTTCTTCAGTTCTGATACTTCCTGCTCTGATACCACTGATGGAGAGTGTTAATCTCCAAAAGAACAACTTATTCTCAAGTTAGAACACCTCTATATCAAGAATAAGTCAAGACTTCCTCTAATTTTGAGAATCACAAATCAACTATCAACTTTCTTCATAAACTGTGAAGAAGAAGATCACTCAGAAAGTTTGCTGCATATATCTTTCTCATTGACTGAGTAAATGTGTAAAGTTTTTTATGAAACTTTGCACAAGGTGTCGTCTAAAGATTGCGCACCTCCTCCAAGTCAAATCACTTCAAAAGATTCAGTAGATCTTGAGAAATCTACTTAGCAAGTTACCTATGTCTAAATCTGCAATTCTGTAAAGTCGATTTGGACACCCCTAACTTCTTAGCTTTGGTTCTCCCAACATCGAACCCGTTTGATCAAATCCTTTGTGCTGTAGATAGCTTATCTCTCAACTTATATTTTGAGCTATCATATGTGTAAAACTTTACACTGTGCACTGAGCACTCATCATTTTCCTGAATTCGAAATTTGCGCCTGTTTTAGAAGACTGTGAACATTCTTTACATATGAATGTTCCTACACACAATTCTCTTAACCTGATTATAATTGAAAGCTGAAATTTTGTACAGAGGTCAATCAACTCTAGACTTAGACTTGTACAAAAGAATTCCTCATAATATCTACCACAGAAGGAGAGGACATGAAAACTTCGGGCGCAACTTTTTCTATTCCTCAGAAAAATTACAATTCAGTTATGAGAGAGACTTCTTCTCATTCCTATGAACTCTAATGAGTCTTACAAATTACAAATGTACTATTCTCATACTCTCTTACTGTCTTCTCTATTGCCCCGACATTTTTCAAATGTATTTATAGGCAGATATGTACAAGCTTATAACTAACCAAAAGTATAAGTGATCTATGTCTTCACTAATGTACATATGTGTACATATCATTCATCCTGTGAATGTAATCACCTTCTTTGCTTCAAGACTTGATTCTATCTCCATTCTTTTGTCTTCCAAACTTCAATTGGTGATTGGTCTGCACCAACAGCAAGACCTCTATATTGAGCTTCGGTAGAAGAGAGAGCAACTGTGGGTTGCTTCTTGGATGACCATGAAATAAGCTTTGAACCTGCAAAGGTAAGATAACCTGAAGTGCTCCTTCTATCTTCCTTGGAGCCAGCCCAATCTGCATCAGAAAATAGCTTCAAACCTAAATCAGATACATAAGGATAATAAAGTCCTTCATTTGTCGTTCCTTTGAGATACTTGAGAATCCTTTCGGCAGCATCCATATGTGGTTTCCTTGGTGTGTGCATAAATTGACTTAGCACACTCACACTATAACATATATCTACTCTTGTCAATGTGGCATAGTTGAGACCACCCACTAGACTTTGATATGATGTGATGTCCTCTATGAGTTCACCTTCATGTGAACTCAATTTGTGATTGACCTCCATTGGAGTACCTGCAATCTTACAATCTTGCATCTTGAATTTTACCAACATGTCCTTAATGTACTTTCTTTGAGTGAGAAACAAACCATGATCTTTGTAGACAACTTCCAAACCTAGGAAGTAGGTAAGTGAACCCAAATCACTTATCTTGAACTCTTCTCTCATCTGATCTTTGATCTTCTTCATACCATCTGCATCATTTCCTATCAATATAATATCATCTACATATACACATAAGTAGATGACTGTTGGCAGCAGTCAGGGAACCGAAGGAGCCACAAGACAAAGAGAGTCAGAGCGAAGGGACAGCACAAGCACACATGGCAGTCAAAGAAGATCTCGCAAGTAGGCCATCTAAATTTTTCAGACATCCAGGAGTTGAGCACACAAGAAGAAAGAGCCAGTAGGGAGCTCAAAGAGGTGTATGACAAATCAACAGAGAAAATCCCTACACAAATAGTGATTTTAATCACTAAACACCATTGTAAATACCATTTCATATTTTTGTAGCTCCATTTTGTGCAAGCCAAGGAGTCCTTGAGCTTGAGGAGCTTTAGAAGTATCTACCTGCCAATTTTCGTATTTTTTAGATCTTGTTTGAGCCCTCAAATAAGCCCTGGAACCTAATTTTTAACTAGGCCGGACACTAGGTCTGGACAGGGCCAAAGCTAGTCAAAAACTATAAAAGGAGCTAGAGAGCTCATTTTTGAGGTTGGATTGTAATTGAAATGAACTTGTAAGAGCTTTTTTGAAAGTAATCTAAGAACTCTAGTGCTTCTCACTCTTTGTCTTGCCGTGTGTGCACGTGTGCGTGTATGTGTGTGCATGCTTGTGTGCTTCTCACTCACGCACTTGTGCCTCCACTGCTCGAGGTCTTCATACCATCCTCACGTCTTTCCGGATTGACATTAAAGGAGGTGCTACTCATCACTGAGCTACACCAAATTTTGGCGCCGTTGCCGGGGATCGAGCTTTGAGGACGAGCGTGTGATGGTAAGACGTAGATTGGAGACGTTGGCGTTGTAGGTAATTTCTTTACTTTTCCTATTTTTCTCTTTCTTACCTCACCACCATCATCACCATCATCACCACCACCATCTTCCACCTCCATTTCCATCATCGCAAAAATTTCAGTTTTTTGATCATATCACCTTCTCCACCTCATTTCCCTCATTTCACTTGTGAGAGAGAGCGAGAGAGCGAAATTGTGTGTGCTGTTTTTGCATGTTTCTTGAGCTGTCTTGCAGGTACAGGTCACATCATCGTCCCCAGCACTCTACGCAGGTACGGAATTCAAAGTAACTGTCTGTGTGTCGCCGACCTCTGTCAATCGCGACCGACAGAAAAAACGCTCAAATTGCCAAACAAAGTGCAAAACCATGATCTACAGGCCTAGAGCTTCCCAAAAATGTGCTTAGAATTTTGAAACTCCTTAGATTTCTGTCAATCGCGATCGCTCTGTCAATCGCGATCGACAAACCACGACGGACAGACCTGTCAATCGCGATCGACACGTCAATCGCGATCGAGACGTCAATCGCGATCGACAGCCCACGACGGCTCTGTCAATCGCGACCGACAGAGTCAATGACCGATTGACCACGACCGACGGACCATACGCGTGACACGTGTCAATCGCGATCGAGCCATCAATCGCGATCGACTCACCAATCGCGACTGACAGCCCACGACGGCTCTGTCAATCGCGACCGACACAGTCAACGATTGTTTGACCACGACGGACAGACCCTCGCGACCGACCTGTCAATCGCGATCGACCCATCAATCGCGACTGACAGAGTCAACGATCCTTTGACCACGACTGATTGACTTTTCGAGACCCCTGTCAATCGCGATCGACCAGTCAATCGCGACTGACAGCCACGACGGACCTGTCAATCGCGATCGACACGTCGATCGCGACTGACCTGTCAATCGCGACCGACAGACTTTGCGAACACGTTAGAAGGGCAAATTAGGTCAAATTTTTAAGGCAAAAATAGTGGTTTAAATTTTGGCCAAGTGTGGGACAAACACAAGGGTGTAGTATTGCATTACGAGGGCATGACCTAAGTAACCCGCGAATTCCTGTTTGCCTGTTAACCTAGTTTAACCCTGTTTTAGCCCCAAAACCCTGAACTGGCATAACTTTCTCATACGAAATCCGTTTGCCGTGATTTTTGTTTTGTTGGAAAGCTCGCAGGGAGTAGTACAACAAAAACATCGACTGGTTATGGTTAAATTAAGATCAGGAATATTAGATAGGGTATTTTGAAGTTGACCATACCCAGGGGGAACAAAGTTCAGGGGTCTCTAGAGTTGTGTCCAAAAAGTCATAGTGCAAATTGGTGAAGTGTTACATGAATGAAAGTGATTGGTTCTGTCTTTTGAATTTAAGTCTTGAGCTAATAGTGGGCCTTTTACAGGTCCTTTGAGAGCAACGAAGGGTACGCAAGGCAAGAGTAAGTGCAGGCTTGGGAACACGCGTCCTGGGCACACCAGGGCAACAATACAAGGAAAGGAACTCAAGGTTGGAAAACCCGCAACACCCTCTGTCAATTCTCAGTTTAGGCTAAGTGCGGGTAGTGTTAGAAGTAATTCCAGGCAACGATAGGCACGAGATAAATCAAAGACTATCTAAGAAATCAAGTGCAAGTCAAGAGATAACCTGTGTGTGTGCGAACGACAACCTTAAAAGGAAAAGAACCTAACGTGAAACGACCAAACTAAAGTGTGAAATTAAACTCAAGGATTCCTGACGAAGTGATATCAGACAAGAGTATAAACACGATAATCAACCTAAAAAGAACCAAGTAACCGATACAAAAGGACTCAGAAACGTGGTTGTACCTGGGAGAAATTGGGTTAATCAGTTAGGCATATGAACCTTAGATCAAGACGACACCTAGTAAGAGAGAGACAAAGCCTTAGGTCTTCAGAGGCTAGTGTCAATCATACTGCAAGGTCTTGGGCCCAGCAGTTGAGTCACCACTCGCATTACCCTAGCTCTGATACCAGTGAATCAGAGATGTCTCAAGGCATGGACAGACCTATGCGAAGTTCAGGTGTGCCATACTTGCACAGGGTAGAAGGCCCTTACAAAACATAGTTGGAATACCTTAGGACCAACCGATTAGGTGCTAGCATCCATGAGGACGGCCTAGGAAGATCCGTGGTCCAGATTAAAAACCCTTACCAATCCATAAGACTAGAGCACCCAGCTATCAAGTTTGAAAGCGGAGCATACATGGACAAAGAAGGAACCATATACGTAGTCACCAGTCACCCAGATAGGACAGATGAATTCGGGAATGTAATCTCAGAAGCGGACTTAGGTGACTTGGAACAAGGAAACATGGGTACAGAACCTAGAACCCCTCGAGGCAAATCGGTTCTCACTAGGATTATTACACCAGAGTGGATTCCCCAGGATAATAAGAGCATAGATCTGCTCCTCAATCGAGAAACTGACGAAGCCTTTTGGAGGTATAAATCTGATCAGCCAACTGATATAGGAACAATCATGATCTATGAGTTTAAGGATCCTGATAGCCCAGGCAGAGTGACCTACCTAGATCACGCCTCAGAGAGGATCTTTGTGGTTACAGAAAATGATAGGCATGCTTACACTTGGAAGGGTGAATTCGTTTTCCCCCAACCAAGATCGAATGTATCCTATGGTCACCCTGGAGCTGGAACATCCCAAGCTCATGGAACTCAAAGAGACAGACATAGAGAAAGGCCGGAAGTAAGCTTTGCCAACCCATTGGGAAGAGAGAGAACGAGGACAGAAACAAATAGAGTAGAGCCTGAGGTACTTAGAACCCCAGGACATCGAAGAAATGCGGATGAGTTCCCTCTACCACGACCTAGAGAGCACACAAGGACTCTGAGACCGACTCAACTAGTTAAGTCCATGAAGAACTACTTCGATGGCATGGGGGATCCATACGATCATGTGGCTGAGTTTAGGCAAGTCTTGAGAGCTGAACAAGTGGAGGATTTATTCACGCAGTACAATGCCTTTGGTCTAACCCTTAGGAACACAGCCCTTACGTGGTTTCAACCATTGAATGAGAGACAGTTCAGGAGCATAGACCAACTCCTAGAGGCTTTCATTATTGAATTCTCTAAGAGTGGCATAAGACATAACACCTCCTCGTTGATTCACAGCTTCAAGCAAACCCCTCAAGAAACTGTGAGACTTGCAGGAAGGAGATTTAGGCAATATCTTGAAAGATGCCCTGTTTCGGAGTTACCCACACCAGCCAAGCAAGTGGCTTTATTCTTGGATGGGTTGCTAAGTACCAAATTGAGATCTTATGTGTACTTGAAGGACCCTAGGACCATAGAAGAGTGTGTACGCATGTGTATTGACATTGAGGACAACCTAGGGGAGGAGTTAGAGCTTTCCAAGATATACAAAGATTCGGATAGTGCCTCTAACCTCTCTTCCACCCAATCCACATCAATCGAGGAACTTGCAGAGAAGGTAGCTCACAAATTGGGTGTAACTAGCAAACAGATTCCAAGGTTTGCCCCTGTGAAAAGGTGCTATACTTGTGGCGGCGACCACATGGCGAATGTATGTCCCATTATGACCCAACCCCAAGTAAATCCTAGTAGCCAGTACTGCACCATAGAACGGAGGTACATCAATCACACCGCGCAAGACTGCCCATACAATAAGCAAGCGGTTAGACAACCCTACCCTCAGCCATACCCTCAGCAGGGAAGATACCAGAACCCGTACCCTCCACAACCATATGGCAGGCCACAACAACCTTATCAGCAACCATACCAAAACCAACAAAGGCCTCAACCTGTGTTATCTCAACAACCCCCTGCCCCAGCTAATGCGATCCCAGTAAAATATGCAGCAGCAGAAGAAAACCTGAATAGAGCTATAGTCCCTGTAACACCACTGCTTTCTGAAAGTGATCCCAGTGACCATAGCTTTGATTCTACACATGTCGATAGTCCCCATGCTTACTACATGCAATCTCCTGAGCATGGTGAGTCCTACTATAGTGAAGAGCCAAATGAACCTAGTTGGGAGTCAGATTACACAAACGTCATGTACGCAAGCCCCAATCCTAGGCCTCAACCTAGGCAGGTAAGACCCCCATTCCCTAGAGGACCGTGCTACAGATGCCAAGGAGATCACCTCATTCGTGATTGTCCCTTACCTCCACCTACACAACCCCAGTCAGTAACAATTGAGGGCTTTTGCCAAGAATGTGGAAAGGAGCATCTCTTACGAGACTGCCCAAAGAATCCAATAATATGCCAAAAATCACTCCTATTAACGTTATTGGGCTAGTAGTAGACTCTACAGGAAGCGTGACATCCACTGCACCAGTACAGGTAGTCACTAGAGCTCAAGCATTGCAGCAAAACCAAGGGGTAGGCCAGGAAAAGAGCCCGGAGGCTAGTGAAACTGAGAGCATAACCAAGAAGAGAACTAGAGCCTGGAAAGATAGTCGGGAAAGAATGAAAAGACAATGGGCTAAAAAGATGAGTGAACTTGAGGAAAGCATAAGAGAAACCAAAGCCAGGATAACTGAACTCACCTCTCAACCCCTCTCTCAAACTACTCCACCACCACCATTCCCATCTCCATCCGAACCGCCACCTTCCAACCCGCCTCATCAAATTCCACCAACCCCAAGAGTAGGATCAGTCCTAGCAGATCCCACTCCCGAGGACCTTAATATGATGCTTAAAGCATATCAGGCCAGAATCCAAGAAGGGCCAAATGTCATGGATCATGACAAGTGTTACCCTAGAGCTGACCTAGAGATAGAAAGAACCAAGCTTTGCGCGAAAATGGTCGCATTGGCTCAGACTATGTTTGAAGCCAGTCGCCTTTTCAATTACTCGGGCTCAGCCAAGACGCAATTACACTTGGATGGACTTCTAGAGAAGTTAGAGGGCATAATTGCAAGATCTGCCAAGGAAGAAGAAAATCAAGAAAGAGATAACGCAAGCAAAATTATGACTCATCCCCCTCCAAAAGCTTATGTGCCCAATTCCACTAAAACAGACTACCCCCCCTCCCTAGAAAGAATAGAGAATCTAACCCTCAATTGCTCTGAAATCTGCTCTTTTTCCTTTTTGTGCTCTTTGATAATCAGACTTCCTTTCTCAAATTCAGACTCAGCCACCATACCAGATATGATCATATTTCTGCTGGATGGTCTGAACTGTTCAATGTTGCTCATGATTATCTGACAAGCTGATCTTATATTTTTGGCTATTCTTTCCAACCCTACTTCTATTTCTGTCTGTCTAACTTCAATTTGCTTGTCTTCTCTACCCTCATCATCCTCTTCTGCTGCTGCTTCATCATCTATATCTTTAATGTCTTGTTCTTCATAACTGTGATCATCATCCTCTGTCTCCTGTTTGGTAGCATCTTCTTCAGAATCTAATGCTTGAGCTTTTGCATTCTTCTGCTCTGAGAAATCTGAAGTCCTCTTCACTTCTAGTGAATTCCTTTCTTCCATTACTTGTTGCTTCTCTGTAAAGAACTACCCTTCCTTACTTTGTATCTCCTTCTCCTGTATTAGGATTTCCTGACTTCTATTTGAGTCTTTTTCAACAGGATCTATTTGAACCTTCCTGAGTTGCTCTTCCTGTCCCTGTTTTTCCTGAACTGAAACTGATTCAGTTTCTTCCACAGAAGTGACCTGATCATTACTTTTTTGTACTTCCTGTCTTTCCACTTCTTGGGCTATATCTGATGCATTTGTATGAGAATCTTTCAACTGATCATTACTCCTTTCATCTGTTTATTCTTGTCCCTGCTCATCAATGTCCATAAGGTCTACTTCTACCTCTTGTTCTTGATCATCTTTGGATGTAAATTCCTCATTGCTCTTTATATTCTCTTGTAGATACAAGAGAATATGAAGCAGGGAATTTTGGTAGAGAACAAGAGGACAATGAACCAGCAGCTAAGAAAGCAGAAGAGGAATACTCTGAAGATTTTGTCCAAAGATTACTGACAAGTAGAGAATCAAGGATGGAATTTATAAGGACAATGCATGATGAGTATGAAGATCAAATAGTCACTTTTGCTCTGAATAAGGGAATCAATCCAGACCAGCATCATTGGGCTGCAGATGGCCTAGGAATACCATTTTGCATGATTTTGGAGAGTATAAAGAATTATCAATTGGCCAGAGTAGGGCTACCTCCAAACAAATACCTTGAATATGAAGAGGATATCAATGTTACTAAAGAATTGTTTGAAAGAGCCAATCCTAAATGGAGGAACAAATGGTTGGATGCCAATAAAGAATGTAGGAAAATCTGGAAATAGGCACCTCTTCATTTGAAAATTAATCCAGCTTATTGCCCAGTTGCCAGAAGAAGAGAATGGACTATTTTTTGGGAAAGAAGAAAAGAGGGATAGATTCCATCCAAATGGCTAAATTTTCCAAAAATAGCAGGACCAAAAGCAGGTACATGGCCTACCAAAAGATATATGGTGGATACAGCTGAGTCAGTAATTGCTATTTACAAAGATGTGAATGATCCTGCTTGCATATTACTTATCAGAATAATGAGATTAATTTTGGCATGTATAGAAACTTACACAGATACTGATGTCAGAGTTCTAAACTACATTGGTTTCAGCTCTCTGACAGATGCTTTATTATTTGATTTAAGTGAGACACCTGACAGGATATGCTTAATGGCCTACTACAGCAGGGTAGTATTTTTGGGTAGTCATTTTTTGCAAATTTTTGAGGACGCATTTGATTATGGATTTTTTGAAAGAGAATCAGAAATTTTTGGGAATTTATCAGTTGTCACGAAATCAAGACTTACTGCCTATGAAGCCTCTTATACAGAGTATTTGAAAAAGGATGTGATTGATAAACCAGAAGCTGCAATACAATGGAGAAAAGCCTAATTTGAGATGGTCAATAACCTGAATATAACTGAAAGAACATTACCTTTTGGCCAACAAGTTTAAATTTTTTGTGGATCACCAAGCTTTACTCTATTTAGTAAACAAACCTTGTCACACTGGTAGAATAGTCAGATGGTTGCTTCTACTAATGGAGTTTGAGTTTGAGGTGGTGGTTAGACAGGGAAAAACACATTTGAGGGCAGATCATTTGTCTAGAATCCAGACTAAAAAACCAAGTTCACCTTTAGATGATGACCTGCCAGATACATATATGTTCAAAATAGAAAGTATTCCTGAATGGGCCATGACTTTAGTACCTTTGCTAACCATGGGACCTTGCAGAACATTTGGAAACAACACACATTTAGTATTACAAAGCAGAAATTTTATGCTGTTAGCTAGGCACTTGTATCACCTCAACCAAACAGGCATACTGGATATTGTACTCCAGAA
Source organism: Ceratopteris richardii (assembly GCA_020310875.1). Classification (NCBI taxonomy): domain Eukaryota; kingdom Viridiplantae; phylum Streptophyta; class Polypodiopsida; order Polypodiales; family Pteridaceae; genus Ceratopteris; species Ceratopteris richardii. The sequence continues at coordinate 31,356,655 of CM035420.1, read as the reverse complement.
GAGGAACAACATGAATATCTAAGAAGAGATTATTGTTGGAATCCTTGTACTCATGCTTCCATGATAGTTACCCTAAATAATCTCAACAGAATGGGAGTACATTGGCCTAATAAAATTCAAGATGTAACAAAATATATTGCTAATTGCTGGGAATGCCAGTCCTTACAAAATTCAGAACTTATAACTCTATATTGGTTTCAGAAAAACCTAGAATGGAGTGAGAATATCATTGAGGAATTGAAAAGGAACAAGAAAGGAAAACAAGTAGGAGTCAGTGCGGATTCAAAGAATTTACAAATGATTTTTGAAGACCATCAATTAATAGGAGATCAATTGTATAAAAGAGGAATGGATGGATATTTAAGAATTTGTGTTCTTGAAGATAAGTATGTTGAAATGTTAGAAATGGCACATTCTGGAGTAGCAGGAGGTCATTTCTCAAGTGATAGGACTGCTAAACTCATATTATATTTTGGATTTTGGTGGCCAACTCTATTTCCTGATGCAAGAACATATGTAAAAATATGTGACATTTGCTAGAGAGTGAGTCAACCAAATAAAAGAGATAATATGCCATTAATACCTTTAATTTCAGCAAGAGCCTTTAGTAAATGGGGGTTGGATTTCATTGGACCCATACATCCTCCAGCAAAACAATCCCATGCTGAATACATAATAGTGGCCACAGATCACTTGACCAAATGGGTAGAGGCTAGAGCTACAAAAAGGAATGATGCTCAAACTACTCCAAGATTTCTCTATGAAAATATCATAACAAGATTTGGACTACCAATTGAATTGGTAAGTGATAGGGACTCATTTTTTGAACCAAATCATGGAAAACATAACTAAATATTTTATGATTAGTCATAGAAAGTTAGCCCCATATCACCCACAAGCCAATGGGTTAGCAGAAAGTACTAATAAGGTACTATGCACTATATTGTCAAAATTGGTGAACACAAACAGGAATGATTGGGATTTGCAACTTAATCATGTCCTATGGGCCTATAGAGTGGCATACAAAACTGCATTAGGAACCACACCATTTAATTTGGTATATGGACAGAATGCAGTTCTACCTTTGGAATTCCTCATTCCAACACTAAAGGTGGGTAGTCAATACAAATGGACTGGACATGAATTATCTTAGAGAGTAATGGAATTGGAAAACCTGGGAGCTTCAAGACTCCAAACAATTATGAATATATATGCAGACAAGAAAAGACAAAAAGCTTATCATGATGTTCACATTAAGGAAAAAGATTTACAAGAAGGAGATTTAGTTTTGGCATACATAGTGAAGGAACATCAAAAGAAATTTCAGAAGAAAGGGCATGGACCATATATTATCAAATAGATCAGTAATACTAGAGCTATACAATTAGATACTATAGATGGAGAAATCATGCCAAATTTCATAAGTGGATGCAGAGTTAAGAGGTATGATTTTCCATTGACTGTCTCTGAATGGAGAAGAATACATCAAGCCCAAAAAAGGAAAAAAGAAGAAGAAAATATGAGAAAAGAGGATCAACAGGAGGCAAAGGATAGGATAAGAAAAAACAAAAATCTGAGAGAAGTCCTTTCATGTGAAACACCTCTAAAACAAAAAGAACATTTGCCTGTGATAACAATGAATTTTCATGATGAAAAAATCAGGGTTTTGATAGATTCAGGTGCACAAGTGAATTTGATTTGTTCAGCCTTGTTGACTAAGTTTAGTAAAAAAAGGACTAAAAGCAAAACCTTTATCAAAACCTTGGAAGGAAAAATGATACAAAGCATGTCTTCACCTTCTATTGAAGTTAAGTTCAATGAAGAATACATGAAAATAGATTGTGAAGAATGGCTAGATCACTTGATGACTGAGAAATTGATTTTGGGACAACAATGGCTAAGGCAAGGTAAAGTAATATTGGATTTTGAAAAAATGAAGCTTAAATTGACAATAAATGACAAAAGGTTTTTAATGTTTTTGTGGAGTAATGAAGAGCAGGAAGATCAACAGGATATTCATGACTCAGAGCTGGAAGGATTTACTTTTTCATTAGAAGACACACAGGCATTATCAACACAATCACTTTATGATCAAGCTTCATTCAATCGAAACCAGGAAAGAGTTGAAGGAGCAAAAGATGGTGAAGAGACAGAAGCAAAGTGGCAACTATGGAATAGTCAGAAGTATCAAGACATCAGAACAAGAAGGATGTGGAAACAAAGTACACATAAGCCTTGCTCATCAAAACAAATTCCTAGAACAAACTGGATATGGAAACCAAAAAATTTCAAGAACAGCTTATCAAGAGAAGCTAGGTGTATCCCTAGAACAGGCTCAACAAGGATTAAATATTATTGGGTAAAAAAATCAGAATTGATTCATTGGAAAAGAACATGAGTATCTGATATGCAGTTAGGATCTTGGATAAGAAAATCAGAATGCTACATAGAAAAAAAAATATGACATTTTGGAAATAATGGCAATTTATTCCACCTTACTGCTTTTTTTTAAAGGAAGAAATAGGAGGGGAAGAAAGGAAGTTGAAAGTAATTATTGAAAAAAAAAGGAGAAGAAAAGAAGAAAAGAAGAAAGGAAAAAAAAGAGAGAGAAAAATTACTAAAAAAAAAGAAAAGAGAAAAGAAACAAATGAGAAAAGAGAGAAAAACTATCCATTTTTTTCTTTTATAAGTTATACAGCACAAAGCAAGATATAGAGAGTAGTGCAACAGGTTTCTAATTATTATTTTTATTTTTTATTTCTTTTAATAATTTTTATTTATAGTTTTTCAATATTTCCTTATTTAATGAGAACTGTCAAAAGAGAAGAGAGCACTAGACATCTTGCTACACATGTGATGATCACTATAATTGAGTTTCTTGAGGAAGTCAGGATTTAATTGAGATTTTATTTTCAAGTATTCTTTCATTTTATCTCAAAACAAATGTCAGTATTTTTTATTTTATTTTTATTTTATTTTTATTTATTTATTTATGTATTTTTCTTCAGACTCATGTGGGTGGAGTTCTTTCTTTGGTGTGATGTGATCTTTTCTACAAAATGATGAATTCCAAGGAATTACCAATCCATGACCTCAAAGCAGAATCAGTCACTCTGTCGAGAGGACATTGGTTCTTGGACAGTGAATCTACTGTAGAGGAGGTGGATTTGGAGTCTGAAGAAGAACAGGAAATTCCAGAGGCTGAGAAAGTAGTCAAAGAGCTTAAGGAAACTTTGGGGATCATCGGTCAACATATCTTTACAGTGGGAGTTGGAGGTTATAAGTACACTATGCTGAGTCAGGAGCTTTACAAATTCCAAAAGATTGCAGTTAATTACAAAAGATGGAAAGCAGTGGGAATACACAGATTGTTGGATGAACCCATCTTCTTTATAGATTTTGAAAGGGTTGCACAAGTGATGAATAGCCTGATGGAGGTAGGAAAAGGTAATGATGCTTATTTCATATGTATGGTCAAAAACAAGGAAAACAAAGAAGTGAACATCACCATAAAAGCAGAGCATATCAGGGCAGCTCTACAGTTTTACCCAATGGGAACTAAGTTGGATAGCAACTTTCTTAAGAAGAATAAAGAGACATATACAAGATATTCTAAATTTCTTGATTTTAAGGGAAAAGAAAATGAAGAGTATGCCATCAAGATGTTTTTGTAATATTTCTGTTTTCCAAAATTACCCAGATACACCATGCCACACAAATCAGTAACACTGATTATGTTCAATAATAAGGACAGAACTAAGCCCTTTGGGGTAATGGATGTAACTCCCTATATACATGAGCAACTGAAGGAAGCAGCCAAACATTGGGAGCAAAAGAAGTATATGAATGGAGCCCAATTCCTAACTAGAATTATATATCATGTTTTAGGGATGGAGGATCAGTTGCAACTGGCTCTAAAAGCTCAATACTTTAGAAGCCTGATGACAGGAATCAAAAGTCATTCCAGGAAGCTGTCTGTAAAAGAAACAGAAGGTCAATCAAGCATGAGGGGAGCAGAAAGGAAAAGAAAAGGAATTTTAGAAGAAGTTATTCCAGTAAAGAAAAGAAGACTGGATCCAAGAAAGCTGGAACTGGAACAGGAAGAAACCACTAAGGAAGAGCATGAAGCTGCTCAAAAAAAGGTACAGTCTTCAAAGGATCCTCATCCACCACAGACAAGCAAAGAGCAGTTGTATACTTATTTAACTCAAGGAAATAATAAAAGGGCAGTATATGAAGCCCAATATCAAAAGATGTTGGAGGACTACTCGTGTAAAACAACTGATTGGGTTCAAGAAGAAGTAGAACATTATGAAGAGCTGCATGATTAGATGATGGCAGCAGAGACAGAGGAATTTTTTGTCAAAAAAGAAGTGGAATTATTATCATATTTCAAAGAGCTGGAAGGACCTCCAGAAACCAGAACCACAGTTGTAGTAAAGAATAAGGTTCAGAAAAAACCAGTAGAGAAGAGGAAATTAACCAAGAAAAGTAAAGGGAAATCAGTGGTGGAACCTTTACCAAGGATGGAAACAGCAGAAGTGACAGTTGTTCATATATTTAGGTAGTGATGTGTGTGAACACACTAGGACCGCCGGGGCACTTTTTTCCCTCTTTAGGAGGTCTTTTTCCCCCGGCTTGTATATACGCCTATTGCCCTAATGGGCTACTTATCTTTGTACATTCTCTAGTAATACATTCAGTCTTGTGTGTTGTGCTCCAAGCTGCTTCTTCTTCCTTGTGTTGTTCGCATGCTTCCGCAGACATCTAACTCCAACAATTGGTATCAGAGAAGGCCGTTGCTTCATCTAGGGCGCCGTCGACACTCCTCCGTTTGCAGTCTCAGAATCGCACGAATTTTGGTGAGCATACTCAGGGTGTTTCCGAGATCAAAACAGCTTCGCTATGTGGTGCCGAAATCGCGATCTGAGCTCGTTTCGGCCTCCGAACGCACTATCGCAGTGCTTGTGCAGGCTATTTCGTCCTTTTGTGCCAAAGGTATATACCAGTTTCTGTTCGCCAGTTTAAGCGTCTCAAAGTCTGCTACAGGTCTAGTAGAACTCGTCTGGGCAGTTCCGTTCAACTTTTTGAGATACAGTCAATTTTCTGCATCAAGGTATTTTAGTCACCGGCCATGGCTGAAAGTAGTGATGTATTCCGTATGTTGGCTGTTGAGGATAAGTTGGATGGTACCAACTACCCATTATGGGCTTACATGATGCGACATGTATTGGTTGCAAAAGGACTGTGGAACATTGTGCAGGGTGTTGAAAGACGTCCTGTTACACCTGTAACGACAAGTACTACAAATACAGGTGCTGGAGCTGATGAAGATGGTGTCGAAGATGATATTCCGCAGATTCCTGTTCATGCTGCTGTTTCTATTGCACCTACTGCAGAGCAGATTCGTTGGGATGGAAGAGATGCCCAGGCACATGCATTGATAGCTTTGTCTGTCAAACGTGCCATTATTCCTCACATACGCTCTTGCAGAACAGCTAGGGATGCTTGGGATACACTTACCACATTGTACCAAGCTAGGAATGAGGCTCGTGTTGCTTATCTCCGAAAACAGTTGGAGAGTGAGCACATGAATGAAGGTGATTCTATGGACAATTTTTTGACAAAGATCAAAGACCTGAAGGAATAGTTGATTTCTGCTGATGAGGTTATACCAGATAGCTCACTTGTGCAGACCGTTCTAAATGGTCTTCCTGATTCATATCAGAGTTTCGCTTCTACTCTTCGATTGATGATGAAAGGCAATCCAAATGCCTTGTCATTTGAGGAGTTAGTCTCTGTTCTGTTGCAGGAAGATCAGTCCAGGCAGAACAGGTCCATTATGCGTGTTGCAGATCAAGCTTTCCTGGCTAGTCAAAAGGGCAAAGGAAAATGGAGCTCTTCTACTAGTAAGCAGAAATCTGCAAATGCTGCACATTCGAAGAACTAGGATAAAGATGAGAAGAAATCAGAAAAGCAAAAAATGTTTTGCAAGTACTGTAAAGGGAATGATCATATCATAAAGAACTGTCCAAAGCTGGCTGCAAAAGAGGCAAAGAAAAAGGAGGCTGGAATGGTTGTTGCAGAAGCCTCTACACCAAAAAACAGAATCTGCTAATCTTGTGCAGGAAGAAGAATGGGCGTTTACTACTGTTTGTAGTTTTGACCCATCTTCTCATGAGCAGTGCATGTCTGCAGTGGACTCAGATGTTTGGTACTTTGACAGTGGGGCGACCAAACATATTACCTTGCAGCGCAGTTTCTTCTCTTCACTCGAGCTTGCCCCTACAGGGAATACTGTCACATGTGCCAACAACTCCTCTTATCCTATTATGGGAGTTGGTAAGATCATTCTGACTACTGCTGATGGTAGTTCTTTCACCTTGTCAGATGCTTTATTTGTGCCAGAGATCAAAAAGAATCTGTTATCAGTTTCTGCATTAGCCAAGATTGGCTTGGTTGTGAAATTTGTTGATGACAGGTGTATAGTTCATGATCTCTCAAATGGCGATGTGATTATTGCTTCTGGCATTTTATGTCGTGGGTTGTATAAACTCATAGTCTATGAAAGATCTGTGAATGATTCGGCATGTGCAGTTCATGATTCGCAGGCTATATCAGATGCAAAGCTTTAGCATGCACGCTTTGGTCATCTGAATTTTGCTAGTTTGCTATGCCTGCAGAAATCTGAAATGGTGTCCTCTTTGCCCAAACTTGAGGCACCTGGAAAACATGTTTGTGAGGGCTGTATTTTGGGCAAAATGCAGCGTTCATCCTTTCCAAAAGATGGTTCAGTTCGAGCTACGCAGAAATTGCAGATTGTACATAGTGATGTCTGTGGTCCTATGCAGACACCCTCTTTTGGGAATTACCTTTACTTCGTGACTTTCATTGATGATTTTTCCAGGCATGCATGGGTATATCCACTCAAAGCAAAGTCCGAAGTGTTCATGTGCTTTAAACAGTTTTTGGTTTTGGCTGAAAATCTGTCAGCATGTAAAATGGGCACCCTCCATTCTGATCGAGGGGGGGAATATACGTCTTCTGAATTTAATGCATTTCTGGCTGAACGTGGGATAAAACACCAGTGTACAGTGTCGTATACACCTCAACAGAATGGAGTTGCTGAACAAAAGAACAGGTCACTCATGCAGATGGCGAGGTGCATGATCAAGAGTCAGGCTTTACCACATAATTTCTGGCTTGAGGTTGTCATGTGTGCAGCATATGTACTGAACAGGTGCCCCACTAAAGCGCTGCAGTCTATCACTCCATATGAGGCTTGGCATGACCGCAAGCCATCTGTTGCTCATCTGCGTGTTTTTGGTTGTTTGGCATATGCATTAGTGCCTGAACAACATCGCAGAAAATTGGATGATAAGGCAGTAAAATGTATTTTCGTTGGGTACAATTCTGAAAGTAAAGGCTATCGTCTGTATCATCCAGAGACGAAACGCATTTTGGTTAGCCGTGATGTTGTCTTTGTGGAAGATGCTATTCATCCATTGCTTTCATGTACTAAGGAGACATCTGTTAGCTCCAAAGACATGTATGATACGTTGATGCCTCTTTTTACAGGTGGACAGTCTAGTGCTGGTCCTAATGAGGCAACTTCTCAGCCTTTGCAGGTTTCATATGGTGATGCAGATCATTCCATTTCTGATGCAGATTTACATGATGCACTTGTTGATGAGAGAGCTGATATTGAGCAGGCAAAAACTATGCCAAAATGGCTGGTGCAGACTTTGCATGACAGCAAATTAGATGCACCTTTGTCATATCGTACTCGTTCAGGCTCTCATAGTGCCTCCTTTGCATCAGATAGCTATGCTATGGCTGCATCTAGTCTCTGTGATGAGAATGAGCCTGTTTCTTTTGATGAAGCACAAAATTCAGAAAATTGGATGGCTGTTATGCATTCTGAATATGATGCTATAATGAAGAATGGTACATGGTCTTTATGTGACTTGCCTCCTGGCAAGAAGGCCATTGGCGCTAAGTGGGTATACAAGCTGAAGCGTAAACCTGATGGTACTGTTGACAGGTATAAGGCTAGGCTTGTTGCAAAGGGTTATGCGCAGGAAAGAGGCATAGATTTCGATGCGACCTTTGCACCTACATGTCGTATGACTACTGTTTGGAGCATTTGTGCACTTGCAGCCCATCATGGTTGGAATGTACATCAGTTGGACATTAAAACAACGTTTCTGAATGGTGACTTGCATGAAGAGGTGTATGTTTTTCAGCCCCGTGGCTTTGTGCAGAAAGGCCATGAAAACCAGGTGTGCAGGTTAAAGAAGGCATTATATGGTTTAAAGCACGCACCACGTGCTTGGTATGAGAAGATACGTGCCTATTTGATTGCACATGGTTTTGAGAACAGTGCAACTGAAAGCACCTTATATGTTAAGCGTGCTAATGATGTGCTTCTGATCATTGTTGTCTATGTTGATGACGCTGCTCACTGGTCCTATTGAGACACATATTGCTGATTTTAAGGCTGATTTGCATGCCTCATTTGAGATGTCTGATTTGGGGCATTTGCATCACTATTTGGGCATTCAGTTTATGCACGTTGATGGTGGAATGGCTTTGTGTCAAACGAAATATATTGACACATTATTGCAGCGTTTTGGCCTTGAAGACTGTAAGCCTATTGCCACTCCTATGGAGACAGGTTTACGATTGAGTCTTCATGATGCTGGAGATGCATTTGATGCTGTTCTCTATCAGGAGGCTATTGGATGCTTGATCTACTTATGCATTACTCGGCCAGATATTCAGTTTGCTATCTCACAGATGAGCACGTTTATGCATTGCCCAAGAGTCATGCATTGGAAGGCGGTTAAGCGCATCTTTTGCTACTTGAGTGGTACTCGGCTACTTGGGTTGTTTTATCCCAAGAGGTTATCACTACCGCAAGATTTGCATGCTTTTTCTGACTCAGATTGGGCTGATTGCTATGACACTCGTGTGTCCACCAGTGGTTTTTGCTTCATGCTTGGTAGCTCATGTATATCTTGGTTGAGCAAGACGCAGCCTACTGTGGCCACTTCCAGTTGTGAGGCTGAGTATAGGGCAGCTTTCACAGCTACTATTGAGTGTGTGTGGCTTAGACGCCTTATGGCTGATTTGGGTGTTGGTCAGTCCTCTACCACCACCATCTTCACTGACAGTCAGAGCGCATTGGCAGTTGCGAGGAACCCTGTGTTCCATGGTCGCACTAAGCACATTGAGGTGCATTATCATTATGTCAGGGAGAGGTTCTCTACTGGGGAGATCAGCTTGGCATATGTGCCCACGTAGGAGAACATTGCAGACCTTTTCACGAAGGCTCTGCCTAGGAAGAAGTTTGAAGCTTTCCGCAAAGCTTTGGGCTTACTTCCTTTTGTGGAGTTATTTCCACATAGCTTGGCAGTTCCTTATACATGAGTGCCAGCTCCTTGGTCACCGCATCACTCCCAGGGGGGATTTGTTGATATATTTAGGTAGTGATGTGTGTGAACACACTAGGACCGCCGGGGCACTTTTTTCCCTCTTCAGGAGGTTTTTTTCCCCCGGCTTGTATATACGCCTATTGCCCTAATGGGCTACTTATCTTTGTATATTCTCTAGTAATACATTCAGTCTTGTGTTTTGTGCTCCAAGCTGCTTCTTGTTCCTTGTGCTGTTCGCGTACTCCAACAATAGTAGAGGAAAAAAGCAAGGAGGAATCTATTGTTGTAAAAGAACTAAGAATGGATACATCAGGAGTAGCAGGCACTTCACAAAATTCTTCAGATTCTGAAAGTGATATTGAAAACTTTCTTTTGAAAAGTTTGAATCTACCAGCGCCTAGTATACCAAGTATGATAATACAAGTCTTTGAAAAAAATAAAACACTAGAAGACTTGAGGAAGAAGTCACAAGGAAAGCAAATTCAAGAAGAAGTAGCAAAGCAGGTCAGTTCTGAAGAAGAGAGAAGGTTATTGACGGGCAAGGCAGTAATGATGGTAGAGGAGAGTGAAGTCAGGAAGGAATCTAGTTGTGGACTAGTGGATTCAGGATCAAAGACAATGTGGACAAGACCTGTACAACAAACCTATTTCAAATTGGAAGAAGGAAAAGTAGAAACAGAAAAAGAAGCTCAGTTATGCAGCTTAGTACAAAAACAAAAAGAGACAGATCAAATCAAGGAAACAGAGGAAGTAGTGGAAAAGAAGAATGCTCAAGAAGTAGAAGAAGGAGATACAGAAAAAGAGATCAATCACAGCATAGAAGACATATTATATGATTTGAATCATAATGAAGAGTTTACAACTACAGAAGATCAGGGACATGAGGAAGAGCTAGATCTTATGGATATAGATAAGCAAGAGGAAATACAAAAAGAGAAGATAACTGAGGATCAAATAAAGCTCTCGCTAGGAATAGAATCAAACCTAATTCAGGAAAAGGAAGTATGGGAAAAGGAAATATATCTTTTTGAAGAAGAACAACAAGTAATGGAGAACAAGAATGCAGAAGAAGCGAAGACAATGGAAGACACATCAAGACATGAGACTAAGGAGGATGAGATATTAGATTATGAGGGAGATGTTGCAAGACAAGAAGAAATAAAAACAAATAAAACCTATGAAGAACAGGAGAATCAGGTCATAGAGTATGAGGAAGATAATGAAGACAAGAATGGTTGCAAAGAAGAAAAACAAATGGCAGTGAAAGATACTGAATTAGAAGCTGGGTTGGAAAGAATACCTAGGGACATAAGATCTGCTTGTAAAGTTATAATGAGCAATATAGAACAGTTCAAACCTTCAAGTAGGAACATGATCATATCAGGTATGGTAGCTGAATCTGAATTTGTGAAAGGTAGCAGAATCATTGATGAGCAAAAGAAGGAAAAGGAGCAGTTAACAGAGCAGTTGAGGAGTGTACAGGAGAGAAATGAGGAATTATTACACAGAATAATTTCCTTGGAAGAATTGGAGGTTCAGCAACAGAACAAGATCCAATATGTTGAAGACAAATGTGCAAAACAGATAGAGCACAGCAGTAAAATGGAGATGGAGTTGAAGAAAATTGAAGGAAGATACAAAACCTTACAAATTTCATTTCAAATTATGGTCAGAGCAAATGAGGAAATAAACAAATTATTAATGGAAGAAGGCCAATTGAAGGAAGAAAGTAAGACTGTATAGGTAACACAGGAGGAGAAGGAAGATCTGAACAAAGAAATTATGAGATTGCAAACAGAGTTGAAAGAAGCTAAGGAGTTGGAAAAACAAGCAAGTATACATGTTGCTACTTCTATGAGAGGATATAATAAGTTGCATATGGACATAGAAAAAGAGAGAAGTGATTGGCACTTGAATATAGAAAAGGAAAGAAATGAGTGGAAAGCAGAAAAAGAATTGTGGGTATCTCAAAATAAAAGTTTAATGATGACAATAGAGGAGCTACAGACAAAATTAGAAAATCCACAAAGACAGGATAAGGAACAGGTAGAAACTACAAAAGCAGAAGACTATGAAGTAGGGGATGACAACAGAACCCAACAGGGCGATGAACAGGGAAATAATGTGGCAGTAGAAGAATACTCAGAGGAGTTTGTTCATAAACTTCTAACAGACCGAGAATCTAGAATGGAATTAATTAGAACAATGCATGATGAATATGAGGAACAGATTGTCAATTTTTCTCTGAATAAAGGGATAAATCCGGACCAACATCATTGGGCTGCAAATGGCTTAGGAATACCCTTTTGCATGATTATGGAAAGCATAAAAAACTATCAGTTGGCAATGGTGGGCTTACCTCCAAACAAGTATTTAGAATTTGAAGACGATATCAATGTAACAAGAGTTATTTGAAAAAGCCAATCCAAAATGGAGAAATATATGGTTGGATGCTAATAGAGAATGCAGAAAAATATGGAAAGAAGCACCTATTCAGCTGAAGATCAATCCAGCATACTGCCCAGTAGCAAGAAGAAGGGAGTGGACAGTCTTTTGGGAGAGAAGGAAGGAAGGACAGATTCCATCCAAATGGCTGAATTTTCCAAAGATAGCAGGTCCAAAGGCAGGAACATGGCCCACTAAGAAGTATATGGTGGACACAGCTGAGTCTCTCATAACCACATACACAGATGTCAATGATCCAACATGTATTTTATTGACCAGAGTAATGAGACTCATATTGGCCTGTATAGAGACTTATACAGATACAGATGTCAGAGTTCTCAATTACATAGGGTTTAATTCACCAGTTGATGCTTTACTGTTTGACCTCAGTGAAACACCAGACAGGATATGTTTGGTGGCTTATTATAGCAGAATAATATTTTTGGGAAGCCATTATCTTCAGATCTTTGAGGATGCATTTGAATATGGATTCTTTGAGAGAGAATCAGAAATATTTGGAAACTTGTCAGTTGTAACAAAGTCTTGACTCACTGCTTATGAAGCTACATACACAGAATACCTGAAAAAAGATGTAATAGATAAACCAGAGGCTACAGTGCAATGGAGGAAAGCATTATTTGAGATGGTGAACAACTTAAACATTACAGAAAGAAAAAGCCATGACTTATTGTCACAAGTATATCAAAGAAAAAAGAAGTAAAGGAAGCATTTATGGAATATCAGCCAGAATGTCTTTTGTCAGGAGCCAAAAGGTCTAGGAGGGGAAGAATGTTAGAAGAAGTATCTTTTTTATGGAAAAATAATTGTAAAACACCAAAAAATTGCAAAAATATTTATGCAAATGATGAAAAAATGAGGAAGAGTCTTCCTCATGTAGATTAGAATCATATGTATTTTTTCTAGAATTTTTGGAAACTCCAAGTTAGCATATTTTTAGAATAAAAGGAAAAAAGACCAAAATTCAAGTGTGAAAAGGGACACTTGAAAATGTATAAAAGATAATTTCCCTTATTTTCTGGGAGCTTGGTTATTTGTATTACATGATATCCAAGTAAAGAGAGGAGTTTCCTGCAGAAAATCGTGTTTTCCTTCCTTCAAGTACTTTATTTGATTTGTTGAGTTTATTTTATGTGTATTCATGGAATTTGCAAGATTCTATTGTGTATTTCTGATGAATGTGTATGAAAAGAGTTGATTCCTGATGTGTTGGGTGAGGAATTGTTGAAGAATAGTGCTCGAGATGAAATCGTCAGTTTTCACATAATCGCAATTGTCTTCTCTGAAGGTTACAGGTATCATTTTTGAAATTTGACTTCATGATTGTGTTTTGCTGATAAAATAGCACACTTTAGGCACCAAGATCATTGCAAATGGTGTAGTATTGCTCAAGATAATTAAAACCCTAGAAATTCCTCTTCATTTTCATTATTTCTCAGAAATCCAGTCAGTTTTCTCTTATTTCTTGGATTATATCATCTAGAAGGGGCTCTGGTCTCTTGTATACTTCCAAGATTGAAAAATATAAGACGTGTTGTTGATTCTTTATGCTAAAATGATTGGAGAGGACAACCCCAAAGGTTGACAACAAACACACAAGTTGGGCTTGCAGGCATTTTAGTCACTTTTAATAGAAGGATGTGCCATTCGTTTGCATCCATTGGTTTGTGGGGGGTCCATTTAAGCTAGATTGCTTAAGCCTAAAAGGTTTAGTTTTCTTTAGCCTATTGTATAGGTAAATGCTATGTTTAACTGCTTATTAACGGTCAACATTAGAACAATTTTTCATGGACACAAAGAAAACCATCTTGAACCATCTTGAACCTTAGATTCCATGTCAATTTCTATATCTCATCATTGGCTTAGATTTTGGAGAAACTAATGCTTCCATTGCATCCAGAATGTGCCAAAACCCCAAGATCGACTGTCTATTCGCTGAATTCTGACATCAGCAGCTCCTGTTACAAGTTGATGACATCATCAAGTCGTAACCGCCCTTGAAAAGCTATATAAGGAGGGGTTGGCCACATTCATAATCAGTCTTGCCAATGCCAGTCTTGGGAGTTCAAGGGGTCGTGATCACCAAGTAAGTACTTTCAAGTTCCAGTTCAAGCTCTAGTCTTGTCTCTTGCTCTAGTCTTGTCTAGTCTTGTAATGTGGACATACTTTCTTGTCCTATTGTAATCTCATAGTACGAGATCCTTTCTAGTTATTTCTTGTATCTAGTTCATATCCATGAAGGGAATTCTTGTAATCGAGATATCTTGTCTCATACCTACGATCCCGGGTTGTGGGATCTCTTGTATCATCTCTATTCTAGTTTTCCATACCTATCAGTCGCGGGTTGTGGGACGCCTTGTATCGATCGTATATTCTTGTATCATTTTCCCTACGTGGGTCTTCTTGTAATCAGAAGTGTATTTCCAAAATCTTATCTTTTGTAGGCGGAGAGCACAATCTAGTGCTCCCCTGACATTTTGGCAAGACTATCTTCATCAAGATCAGGCACCATGGATTCCCTATGCAAGGAGATTCAATGTACCATAAGGGACATGATCAGACATGTCCAAGAGATGAAAAGATTGCTACGACAAGATGATCGATCAGTTTCAAACTATGCCTTGAATATCAAGATGTTACTTCGTGGAACTACATATCAAGAAGACTACAAGGTTAATCAATTTAAAGTGGCCTCAGTCCTGAAGTCAAATGTCTCTTGCTATCCATGCCTCAAGCAAATACCTTGGAGGATGTTATCAATCAAGCAGTTCAGTGTGAGAATCAGTTGTCAAAAGAAAGCCAAGTCCAAGAGTCAGAAGTCTTGAATAATGAAGGCACTATTCCTCAAGAATCTGAATCAAGAATCTTTGAAGGCCAAGAAGTCATTACAAATGATATGGAGCATAGAAATTATGAAAATAACAAGAAGATAAAGGACAAGGAGGAGTTCATGTTCAATCAAGGAGGTGTGCTTACTCAAGGCACTCCATCAAAGATCTTGGAAACACAACATTCCACTAGAAGATCAAAAGGTCTAACGCATGAAGAACCCAAGGAAGCTCAAGAGACACCCAATCCTTCACCACCTATCACGATTAAGGATCATGAAGAATTCGAGGTAAATCATGTCTTAGATTCAAGAATATCACGAGGACGATTGGAATGCTTTATTCATTGGAAAGCATATGACATCCGTGATCGTACTTGTGAACTTATAGAAAATCTTCAGAGAGCAAAAGTCAAGGTTCGAGAATTCCATAAGAAGAATCCAATGAAACCCAAGCTAGTGAACATGGCCGCTCCTCGTGGAACTCGTCGCTTGAGGGGGAGGTGATGTCATGGACACAAAGAAAACCATCTTGAACCATCTTGAACCTTAGATTCCATGTCAATTTCTATATCTCATCATTGGCTTAGAGTTTGGAGAAACGAATGCTTCCATTGCATCCAAAATGTGCCAAAACCCCAAGATCGATTGTCTATTCGCTGATTCTGACATCGGGAGCTCCTGTTACAAGTTGATGACATCATGATGATATCATCAAGTCATAACTGCCCTTGGGAACCGCCCTTGAAAAGCTATATAAGGAGGGGTTGGCCACATTCATAATCAGTCTTGCCAATGCAAGTCTTGGGAGTTCAAGGGGTCGTGATCACCAAGTAAGTACTTTCAAGTTCCAGTTCAAGCTCTAGTCTTGTCTCTTGCTCTAGTCTTGTCTAGTCTTGTATTGTGGACATACTTTCTTGTCCTATTGTAATCTCATAGTACGAGATCCTTTCTAGTTATTTCTTGTATGTAGTTCATATCCATGAAGGGAATTCTTGTAATCAAGATATCATGTCTCATACCTACGATCCTGGGTTGTGGGATCTCTTGTATCATCTCTATTCTAGTTTTCCATACCTATCAGTCCCGGGTTGTGGGATGCCTTGTATCGATCGTATATTCTTGTATCATTTTCCCTACGTGGGTCTTCTTGTAATCAGAAGTGTATTTCCAAAATCTTATCTTTTGTAGTCGAAGAGCACAATCTAGTGCTCCCCTGACACAATTCCCTTTACCTATTAGCTTAACCTAAAGGCACTAAGGGTATTAGCTTGTCAAACAAAATATATTGATACGTTATTGCAATGCTTTGGCCATGAGCATTGCAAACCTATTGCCACTCCTATGGAAACATGTTTCAAGTTCAGTCTTCAGGATGTTGGAGATGCATTTGATATTGTTCTCTATTAGCACGTTGTTGGATGTTGATAGTCAGTTTGGTCTCTTAGATGATCAAATTTATGCATTGCCAAGGTGTCAAGCATTGTTAGGTATTTAAGTGCATCTTTTTCTACTTGAGTGCTATGTTGCGTGGATTGTGTTATTCCATAGGGTGACACTAGATTTACATGTTTTTTTTTTAATCGAAATGGGTTGCTTACTATAACAATCGTGTGTCCACTAGTGGTTTTTGTTTCATGCTTGGTACCTCATGCATATCTTGGTTGAGCAAGAAGCATCCTCATGTGGTCACTTCTAGTTGTTAGACTGATTATAGGGAAGCTTACACATCGATTGTTGAGTGTGTGTGTGTGTGTGTATGGCCTAGATGCATTTGGGTTTATTTGGGTGATGTTCAATCTTCTACCACCACCATCTTCACTAATAGTTAGTGCACATGTGCAATTGTGAAGAACCTTTGTTCGATGGTCACACAATGCACGTTGAGGTGTACTGTCACTATGTTAGGGAGATGTTCTGTGCTGGATAGATCAGTTTGTCATTTGTGCCCACACATGATAACATTGGAGATCATTTGACAAAGGCTTTCCCAAGGGAGAAGTTTGAAGATTTCTGTGAAGTTTTGGGCTTATATACTTTTGTGGATTGATCTCTTTCCACATAGCTTGGTAGTTATACATGAGTGCTAGCTCCTATTAACCACATCACTTCGAAGGGGGATTTGTTGATGTATTTCAATAGTGATGTGTATGATCACACGTAGGAGTACTAGGGTACTTTCTTCCCTATTTAGGAGGTTTTTTCTCTCTCAACCTGTATATATGACTAGGTTACTTATCTTTGTACTGTACTACTTAGTAATCCATTCTATGTTGTGCCATGCTCCAAGCATCTTCTTCTTGCTTCTGTTGTTAATGGCCTTTGTGGACTTCAAACTCCAACAGCTACAACTAAGATAGCTTTAAATTGCATTACACCCTAGTGTATGCAAATGGACACTTGTAAAAATGTCGTAAGTCTAGATGAAATCTTCTATCGAGGGATGGCTCCATGTGAACTTTCCCCAACATTTGCATTTAGTTTCCCATGAGTGGAGAAATGCCAGATTGGTCCCATGGGTACTATGCCCTTCCTTGTACAGTTGCAATTTCAAAGTTAAAGCCCGGGGGAGTAGGCCTTGATTGAACCTACATTTAGAGAAAAAAAAGATTGGTTTCTTCTCATATCAGGATTCTAATTATGATTTCGAGATATTCATTTCGAGATATCGATCCTAATGCGATACAAAACATAATTATGAGCAGTAGATAATGATTTCATACACTTTTAAACCTGAGTTGATTATCAACCTTGAAGTTTGGGCGATGCTGTATGTACCACATCATCGTTAAGGATACATGTTTCCGAGGCGTGCATTGAGAATCTGTGATGCTCTGGAAATGCCTGAGCTTAATGTTACCATTCATGATTCTAGGTTTTCACAGCTACTTGAAATACATAAGCAAAGTAGAAGATACAAGAATGTCTTCTGATGACTAATTGGGGCTCCAATCAGTAAACATGCTTCAGGGGTTTCGTGATTCGTTGAAATGTGATTTAAGATTAATAGTATATAAATATGCCGGGACTTCAGTCATTGTCATCATTGTCAGAGGGTTCTGCATTTCTTTCAAATAACGTAGCATTTTCCCATTGAGCTTAAAATCTCCCGAGGGGCAGCATTTTTCGGCGGACCCAACTTTTTATTCTCGATCGAAGTCCTGCAATAAAAAGACAACGCCACAAATGACTTACAAACTAAACCCAATCTACGTGAACAAAACGGGAAATGAGCGCTTGTACATCTACACAAATTCGATGTAAACTGGCCGTGAAATTTACTTTAAAGACGTCTTTAAATCAGTGAGACGCTCACCTCTTCTTCTATCGATCGTATGCGCGGGATCACCTCTTTCCATTGTGGGCTCACCTTCAGTACTTTCGATCGTATGCGCGGGATCATCTCTTTCGATTGAAAGCGCGGGAAGAGCTGCAATCCAAAATGAAATCTCAAATAACGAATTACATCTGCTTTATAAAGTAAGTATGTATGCGTCCGCGTGATAGTGCACAGACGCCCAAGGAATGCATAGTGTATATCTACGCATTATGTTCTGTAGTCACCTACTTTCAAGTTCTTGTGGGAGACTTCTTAAGCGAGGACACCATCTGATATCCAATCGCTTCAAATTCGTGAGATTGCCACTCCCCAAATCCAGAACTTCTAGCTCTCTGCATCCGAACAGAATCAGTTCCTCAAGGCTGGTTGGAAGGAAGGACAGTGCCTTCAGAGACATGCACAACGATAAGTCGAGGCTCTGCAAGGAGTAAAGATCTGTGCGGGAAGCACGAAAAAGAGATCTCGATTTAATTGAGAAAAATAAAGAACATTAGACAAATCTGTAGCTGAACAGCAAGAAGTTATTTACATGTACAACGGAAAAATGTGTTAAATTTTTAGGTTCTTAATAACTTATCATCGGACATCTCCGTGGGACAAAGGTAACATGATCAAGGTTCCTAGCTTGAAGATTACACCTGTTCATATCTTGTCCCCTACATGAAGGCTACAAGAATCCAAGCTCCGGTTATCCAAGAGCTACTTTTGGGATCTTCTAAACAAATCGACATTGCTCTCTCACAAACTTGGAGAAGTCATATTCTTTGGTTCATTTGGTAGAGTAGGAATCAAAAGCATTTTCAAAGTGGCTCTAGAAACTTTCCAATTCTTCTAAGCAGAGCGTTGGCTAAGTCTGGATTGCAAACTTCGATCAACATGCACAATGTTTTGGTTTTAAGACCCCTCCCTAGGCCATGTATGGTTTGAGCTCCTACTCTGTTGTGTATTGTTTGCTAATCGCTTTTGGGTTCGGGCGTTTCATCCCCCACCCCCTTGTATTCAGGTGATATGTGGGCTCTTGCCCCCTACACGATTGTACTAATCCATTAATTTACTTTTTTGTTCGTCTCAAAGAAAACCCTTCAAAAGTAAAAGATTGTCTATGATGACCACATATCCATGTTAGAGCACTCTAGAAACTACCTAGTGTGAGAGGATGAATATAAAAGATGATGATAAGATAGTCTTAGGCAAGAAACATGATTTTTTTTCTACACTGCAATCAAAATCCACTAGAGCTCTTGACACAACAGCCAAACATGCGAAGGAAAAAAATCTTAGGAGGAAACCAGGAGGAAACCTGCATCACTTTTAGAGGCCCATGGAGAAAGAAAATTAATAGCAAATAATAGGCCATGATCTTTTTCACAAAATGAGCCCCAACACAGAGGAGCATTGAATATTCAAACCTTTATCTATTTCATCAATAGATAAATACACACCCAACGAGGAGCAGGGAACAACTCAAATAAATGCATAGCTTAAAACTGATCCATTTTGTTTTTGTTGATGTTGTCACATGTTTTCTTCAACACTCTAGTAGGGAAATTGTTTTCATCAAACCTTCTTCAGAACACGAGCAGGAGAACTGTTTTCATGAAAACAAGTGTTGCATAACACATGGCAAACACTCATAATCGGGGCTAAGTGTTTTTTTTTTATAAAAGGAAGTTCGGCAATAGCCTACTCTCCCGGACTTGAATTAAATTAAGGAACAAAGGTACAATAGAAGGGGACTAGTGCCCACGGGACCCCCCAAATCCCACAAAGCAGGGGAAGCTTGATTGAATCCTAGGTTGCATTACAGAGAAGGTTAATCACCCTCTCATCGCCCTCATGCGGGGCCCACTTGGGTTTGAGCTTGTTGTTGATCAAAAGGAGGACTTGATGGTGCCTGAAGGGGGGGGATTTCTTACTGTTAACAATTCTTTTACCAAGGAGGAATAGTGATTTCTCAATCGACCACTCCCTGGGGGGATCTCCGAAGTTGAGAGCACACCTCTCCCGCCAAGTGTTGTGTAACACCTGGTAAACACTCATAATCAACATTTCTAGGTGTTGTGTTGTGTAACACCTGGTAAACACTCATAATCAACATTTCTAGGTCCCCTATGAAGGAATCAACTCCTTTAAGATGCATAACTAGGGATATTTTTGTGAAGGCTAAAAGAAAGGATTTTTTTAAGACCTTGTTGTTGAGCTTAGATGACAAAGCACGCCTTAGTACTACATTACCACCAAAAACAGACAATTAAATTTCCTTTTTCTTATACATTTTTCATAAATCACACATCTCTTACAAAAAGAGATAAAATAAAATCAATGAACATGTGTATTAAATATAATGTAAGGATAGATAGATAGATAGATAGATAGATAGATAGATAGATAGATAGATAGATAGATAGATAGATAGATAGATAGATAGATAGATAGATACATAGATAGATAGATAGATAGATAGATAGATAGATAGAGAGTTTGATAGATAGATAGATGTTGATGTGTGACACATCACAAGAAATGAATTAATGTGATAGTAGAACACCTCTATGATCACTAACTCAGTGCTTCTCCAAACTTTGAAAAATGATGTCCAAACCTAAGAACTTTACTCGTTCAAAAATTTTTAGTCACTGAAATGACATACCTTTAGTGTTTTGATTATTTCTCCTAGCACAAAAATTATTTTGAAACATGATATTTTGATTGATGCAAGTAGAAGAGAAGAGCTTTCCAACAAGCTATCACTTGCTAAAACTCGAGCACTAAACACCAAGTTATGGCCTTCACAAGATGACTATGTATGAGTTGCCAAAACTGGAAATCTTGCCTGTTTAAGTAGAAAACATGTCCCTATTATGAAAATTTGATGCCTATATCCACTTGCAACAAAAAGTTGATGTTAGACATCGAAATCATGTGTTTTAGGCCACGTTTTCAGCACCTAAACTACCCCCTTGAATCGCAGGCATGAAGGAAAGAACTTTTATGTCGCAATTCAATGCTAAGTATCAACTTCACGCTGAAAACTCGATGCCAGGCATCGAGTTGCTCCACAAACCTCATGTATTCAAGAAGATTTAACAGTAGTTAAAACTCAGAGAAGAAAATTACAACTTATCACTTCAAACTCGATGCCAGGCATCGAGTTACTTGGAAAACTTCAACTTTTGAACTCATTACACAGTAGGTAAAGCATGGAAGATGGAGGAGAGAGTTTCATACATAGAACTTTTATATTTCTTCTTATAGCTATGAAAAATCTCTCTCTCTTAGAGAAGCCCGACCATACTCAATCATACAAAATCTCTCTTTCTCTCTCCTAACCTCATTCTCTCGCTCTCTCTCTCTCTCCATGTCAGTTGATACAAACTAACTTATATAGATTTTCTAAATCTCGTGACTCTTGAAAATTCTAGAGCTAAAGTTAACTCTAACTTTACAAATATATTACATGTGTGAAATTGTCCCTTCACATAGGCATGTGCTTTTCTTCTAGACTTTGACCTTCAACTTTATGTCCAATTTGTGATTGGTTCTCCAACAGATCCCCCTCAATCACTAATTGACATTCTCTATCTCTTCATACCATCTTCTTTTCTTTTACTCGTGCCATGCTTTTCAATTTGCTGGTCTTCACACCATCCAAACTCTTTGTCATTATATCTTCTGTCTGATCCTTTGTAGAAAATGTACTCCATTTCAATTTCTTTCTCCATTACCTTTTCTCTCAGGAAATGATATTGTATCTCTATATGTTTTGTTCTTGCATGAAATACTAGATTTGCTCAAGATAAAGTGAACTCATGTTATCTCCATATATTGTAGGTATACCTTGATTAATGCCCAAGATTTTGAATAATGTTTGCATCCATATGAGCTCCTTAGCTGCTTCCACATCTCCTTTGTACTCAACTTCAATTGATGATAATTCTATTGTATGTTGTTTCTTTTGAACACCAACTTACAAGTTTATCAGCAATGTATATCATATAGCCATGATTTGATCTTCTGTCATCTTGGTTACCTACCCAGTCCTAGTCACTATAGGATCTCAATCATGAAGTAAAAGGATAATATAATCCTTCCTTTATGGTTCCTTTGATATGTCTGAGAAATCTTTGACTTGCAATCCAATGTGGATCATTTGGACAATGCATGAATGGTGATAGAACTCCCACTACATAACTAAGTTTAGGTCTTGTTAGTGTAGCATAAATCAAACTACCCACAAGAGATTGATACTTCCTCATATCTTTGTATTCTGCACCATCATATTTACTAAGCTTGTGATTAACTTCAAGTGGAGTTGAAGCTTCTCTGCACTTCTCCATACCAAACTTCTTTGACAAGTTCAGAAGATACCTTTCTTGTGATACAAATATGCCATGATCTGTATAAGTGACTTCCATTCCAAGAAAGTATGATAAATTTCCTAGATCACTGATCTTCAAATCTTTCTCAAGTAATCTCTTTACCTCCTTGATTCCTTCATCTGAAGTACCTATGATTATAATGTCATCTACATACATACAAATGTAGATTGTACCTTCCTCTGTTATTTTGATGAGTAGACTTGGATCTGCTTTTGAACTTTGATATCCAAGCTCATTGAGATACTTCACCAGTCTATAGTTCCATGCTCTTGGAGCTTGCTTCAATCCATAGAGTGATCTTCTCAACCTACAAACAAAATTTGGATACCTGAAATCTATAAACCCTTGAGGTTGTTCCATATATACCTCATCTCATATGTATCCATTCAAGAATGCATTCCTTATATCCAGTTGACTCAAAGTCCATCCTTTTGAAGCTACAATAGCAATGATTGTCCTTATAGTTGACATCTTAGCTACAAGACTGAATGTCTCATCATAATCTATGCCATAAGTTTGGGCATAGCCTTTCATCACTAGTCTAGATTTGTATCTAGCTATACTTCCATCTGCAAGTTTCTTCACTTTAAAAACCCATTTATTTTCAATTACCTTCTTAACATTTTGTTCAAGAACAAGTTCCCAAGTCTTGTTCTCCTCTAATGCATTGAATTCTTCTTTCATTGCTTCTTCCCATTGCTTCTTACCTTTTGCTTCATCATAGTTATGAGGTTCTTCATCATCTTTGACCATGTATGCATAGTTCTTCTGAGTTATGTAAGAAATATCATAAGAATACCTTTCTGGTTGCCTTCTTGTCCTACTTGATTCACATTCTTCATATGTGTCTGGATACACATCTTCATCAAATATAGTATCATCTTCATTTCTTCTTGTTAATCCGCTCCTGGATGTACTTGCTTGCATATACTCTTCATCTCCATTCACCTGCACACTTGATTTTCCTTTCTAACATCTTCTTACCTCTTATTTGAATCCTTCAACTGTATAACTTTGATATGCATACCAACTTTTTTGTTCATCAAATGTAACATCTCTAGAAACAAGAAATTGTTTGGTTAGAGGATTCCACAACCTGTAACCCATCTGCTTTTCATCATAACCAATCAACACATATTTTTCTGCCTTTCGTTCAAGTTTATGTATTCATATGGAGTCATTCCATTTAGATTTGTACATGGTAATCTATTCATAAGATATGTAGTTGTATTTAGAGTCTCAGCCCAAAGATAATTTGGACAATTATTCTCCTTCAGCATAGCTCTAGCAAACTCAACCAAAGTCTTGTTTCATCTTTCTGCTACACCATTTTGTTGTGGTGTATACCGACATGTTATTTCTCTCTTAATACCTACATTCCAAAGATAACCATTGAACTGTTGGGAGAAGTATTCTCCCCCTCCATCAGACCTCAATCTTTTAAGCTTTTGACATGTGACTCTCTCTGCATATGCATGAAAATGCTTAAAAGCTCCAAACATTTCTGATCTTTCCTTCAAAACATATGGAGTTATCCATCTTGTAGCATCATCAATGAAAAGAGAATAATACCGTGAGCCACGGATAGATCCCTCTTTTGTTGGTCCCCATACATCTGTATGAATGAGCTCTAATACTCCATCATGTTTGAATCCTTTCTTCTAAAATGGTAACCTGTGTGCTTTTCCCATCTGACATGCTTCACATTTATAAATCATATGTTGACTCTCCACATTTGGTAGTCTAGTACATATTGATTTGAAACCATAGCTTTAATTCCTCTTTCATTGAAATGACATAATCTCTTATGCTAGAGATCAAGTTCTGTAATCACTCCTTCACCATGTGTGAGCAAAGCTTGACCAATGTTCCCTTGCACTCTTAGAGTAAAGAGTCTACCTTTTTCTTACCACAAACAATCTGATTATATCCATTCTCTAGATCTTCAAGAAGTACTCCATTTGTAAACCTGACTTGAAAACCTTTTTCAACTATCTATCCCACACTAATCAAGTTTTTCGGTATTGTGGGAACATACAAAACATTGGTTAGCAAATGTGCTCCACTCTTATATTTCACTTTTCCAATTGAATGTAGATTATGTCTTGTATTATCACCTATTTGAACTATATGATTAGAAATGCCTTTTTCCAATTCTAACATCAATTCGATGTTTCCTGACAAATGATTAGAACATCCAGAGTCAATGTAAAATACCTTTAGATCTTCTTTATTTGATGTGCTGATTGAATTCATCATCAGTGATGTATGACTTTCATTATGTGTGTCATTTGCACAATTTTATCATTTTATCATTGTATGTAATTCTTCATTTTATCATTGCTATCCTTTGCATTTTTACTCCCTTTGTATGTAATTCTTCCTTAAATTCTTGCAAAATGGTGTATTTGCGGGATTTCAAAAATTGCTAGTTGTTCAAAAGAGGTTATAAATGTTGATGTTGAGCAGTTGTCAACTATGAATTGCTTCACAAGTACTGATGTTATATGATGGAGAGTGTAAATCTCCAAAAGAACAAGCTATCCTTGATGTTAGACCACCTCTATATCAAGAATAACATCAGACTCCACTTAATTTTAAAAGGCAATCACCAAACTATCAAGAAATTGATTAACTGTGAAAAATCACTTCTCAGAAAAAGTCTACTACACATTAATCACTCATTGACTAATCATTCATGTAAAGCTTTTGATAAAACTTTGTAGATTGTGTCGCCTAGAGATTGCGCACCTTCTCCAATTTAAAACACTTCAAATGCTTGAGTAGATTGTGAGAAATGACTCAAACAATTTACCTATGTCTGAAACTGTCTCTCTGTAATGATGACTTTGACACCTGTAACTTCTAAGCTATGGTTCTCCCAAACTAGAACCCGTTTAATCAAATGCTTTTAGCCATAGATGGCTTACCTCTCAACTAAAATTTTGAATCCTCATTTGTGTAAAACTTTACACTGTGTGTTGAGTACTGACCATTTCATTGACCACCAAATCTGTGCCTATTTCAGACGATACTCAGAACTTTTCACATATGAATGTTCCTTGACAACATTCTCTCAGCCTGTTTGCAATTGAACTCTCAAACTTTGACCATAGATTGATTAAATATGGAATTAAATGTGAACAAAAAGATTTCTCATAAGATTAAGCATAGAAGGAGAATTAGAGAAAGGATCGACGCGCAATTCTCTGAAAACTTTTTCTTCTCATAAATCTTCATACATTTGATGGATGAGACACACAATGTTCATCTCATTCTCTCCTATTCTTCTATTCTTTTCATCTATTGTCTTCTCTATCTCTTCTATATCTCTCTCACTACCATGAGCACGTATCTATCTATCTATCTATATATATATATATATATATATATATATATATATATATATATATATATATATATATATATATATATATATATATATATATATATATATATATATATATATATATATATATATATATATATATATATATATACGAGTCTAACTCGTCATTTTTTCAAATACATTGAAATATTTACAAGGGTAATATACAAAAGAACTTTGTTTATGAATCTCCTCTTTCCCTTGAAACTGATCTTCAATCTTTCATTCTTCTTTCCACTTCTGGACTTTATGTAATCACTAGTTTTTGATTGTTTTGCTCCAACATTGTAACCTTGATGTCCTCTAGGTCTTTTAAACATGGGTTTCACAACTATCATGCCAAGTACTCATAACCCATAATGAATGCTGAGTCAGTGTGTTAGTGCATGGGTTGAAGAAAATATATGCCTTGTGCATGACCTTATAATATGGCGCTATACATGCTTGCTTAGGGAATGCATTGTAAGAAGTATGATACAAAAAATTGGGTGTTGAGCTAAGTGCTCAACGGTATGCTGACAAAGAGGTTTCCTAATCTATCATTGTTATAGTCTTCCCAAAGTAAGGGATCCTTACCATGGTGAAAGGTCTATTTATATTCATCTCTTTGTGTTGTACTCCTATCATGATGATTGATCATTGCCTTGTTTTTTGTTGTTGATGTATTTCCTTGTTGATGATTCACTAATGAGATTATCCGAGCATATGTTCCTATCCCTTCTTTTGTTCTTTTTCCTTTTTTCCTCCTTTTTTGAAACAATATTGCACCTAGGATCCTCAACTCTGTCTATGCACGGCCTTGTAATGTGGCCCTATATTAATGCATACTATGGAAACACATGACCTGGATGGTGGAAAAGATGCAATTATGCCAAGAGCACATGGTTTTTGCATGTAGAGGCTTCCGACGTTATTTGTAGACATTGATGCAATCTTTGTTTGGAGGTATCCATTGGATCTTGAGATGAGACAATCAGTCACTCATTGAATGAAAACTAATCATTCCTCCTTATAGGGATCCATTGTAATACAATGTTTGGCTGCATAGGGATCACTTTTGGCCTCTTCATCTTTGGATGGTTTCTGAAATTTTGTATCCCCTGTGGGTGGCCCTTTGGTTCTATGCAAGCTACTAGTGCTTTTGGCTTCTCAACCCATGCCTTGGTAATTGTCTCCTTAATATTGCTTAAGAGGTGAGTTGATCTTCTCTTGATCGTCATGCTTGGTTTTGACGTTTGCTTCTCCTTGGATTCTTTGTTGAGACTTTTCTAGGGTTTTGTGTATGTAATAGTTACATGGGTATCCACATCTAAAATTGCCCTTGTTGAGCTGCCACTAATTTCTTAGGCACCCAAAGTTGTCAAATACCTTGTGGTTGAGCTTGTCCTAGTTGCTTGGTTCTTCTTTGTGGCATGGTTGGATTGCCTAGTGGAATTATTGGATCAACGCTAGTGGTTGTTTGCCTTTCATCACCCATATTCTGGTTCATGTTTTGTCCTTGTGTGCAAGGAGCGAGGTTGTGTAGTAGCTTTTGTCACCGAGGTGACCTCCTTCTTGCCAAATGGTTGTAGTTGTCCTTGTTTGCTCTACGAAATGATTGTTCCAATTGTGATGTTGATATTTTTGGAAGCGAAGGGGGTTCTAGTACTTTCATGATCTGCCCATCAATAGGTGAGGAATGGTGCACATTGGGCTCTATAGTGTTTGCAAAGTGCAGGGGATTGGAATCAAAAGAGCCCTTGCCTTCCAATTCAGCTATTAGGCATTGCTTGTTAACCCAAACCTAAAGCAATCATTGTCGTAGGATTAACTTAGAAGGACATCCTTTAAGAGGAGAGAAATTTCTACCTCACCAATACAAGGGGTTTCCATGCCTCATAAGCCCACAAAATAATCTTCATATGGCTTAATTTCCATGCCTACTCCTTTACAACATGAGTAGCTAATTGCACTCATGGCAGCTCTAGAATCGATCAAAGCTTTGATCGTCTTATTTGGAGTGTCGTGCCCTAGCTCAACCATGATGAATGGTCATCTATCTATGATGCTAGGATGTGTAATCTTTTTGGTGCTAGCCATGTGAAATCTTACAATATTGTGATTGATATCTAGGCCTTATCGCCTTAACTTATTTTGTCTAGTGTGCTCTCTAGCCTCTACCTATGTTTCTTCTTTAGCCTTTAACTCTTCTTTTTTTCTCTTCTTAGTAGTGTTGACTCTCATTAGAATATCCTTTATATGCGATTCTTGATATAGCTTGACTCGACACCCAATAATATAGCTTGGTAAGATGTCACCTTCCAAAGTGACCAATTGAACGTCACCACTAGTGGAAATTCTATTGGATGAGATGAGATCTTCATATTGCATCAGATGGGATCTCCACGTACACCTTGGGGTGCACATGATCATGATGAATCGAAGATATATCATATCCGTAATGGAGCTCCAGCTATGGATGCGGTGGGGAAGTTAGTGCGTCAACGTAAACAACAACTCTGATCTATCGAATTCGGTCATTCAGTAATGTTAAAATGGATCGAACAAGACAGAGACTCTAAAACTCATATCACACAATGCATATATGAAGAGTACCGGCCAGCACCTGGCAATCCTATTGTGAGTTCTGATTGGATACAACATACAGCACGCGAGGTGATGTCGCATCGACGATCGGAAGCTCGCAATGCTTTCAAAGCAGGCTTACTGAAGATTGTATGGCTAGAAGCCGAAGAATGGGAATCGATTCAGGATGAGCATCAACATACTCTTGATCGGTATCGTCAACAAAGAGATGCGGCGGCCACACGGTTAGATACGGTTGGAACATCGCATTTAGGTAGTGGCGGATACGACAGTATGCGCTACCAATTTGTAAGTATGATGTTAATTATTGAAGTTGTTTGTGTTCAGTATATTATGTATATTCATCTAACATTTTGCATATTTACTATAGGAGTTGGCAGTGGGTCGTCCTCCAACGCGAACTGAAGAATCGTATGGATATCGACATGGACTGACTGCACTGTTACATGACTTAGAGGGACGCGGTGCAATCCTCTCATGGGAGAATATTCTTGATTAGGTAAAGTTATATCTTGGTTTTGTGTTTCTAGTTGTTGTTTATAAATGTCATGTTAATTGGTCTTATTTTATACATATGTTTTGTTGCAGGATTGTAGGTGTAAATATTTTGATCAATGCCACAATTTTGTATCACACTCGCATACGACAATGGTGAACCATAATTTTGTATTCGATTCCTATATGGAAGTGTTTTGTCACATTGCCACAATTTTGTATTACACTCCTATGTGGCAATGGTGTACCATAATTTTGTACTCGATTCCTATATGTAAGTGCTTTGCCACACTTTTGTACATTTTTCATGTATGGAATATACGACTTTCTGTACATGAATCATTGTTCATTTTTGTTCATATAAGTTTATGTTTTGGTTGCCATTAGAGTACATAACACATGAACTCAATTGGGCAGAGTGTATTGTCTTTTGCTAAACAACATCATGCTGTAGCAAAAGACAACACACTCTGTGGTCGTCGGTATACGCGTCGGTAGCTCTAGTATGGTCGTCGGTATATGCGCCGGTACACCCAGCAGGGACGTTGGTATAGACGTCGGTATGTGCGCCGAAAATACCGGCGCTTATACCGACGCATATACCGACGCTTATACCGGCGCCATACCGGCGCTTTCTTTCCGACGCCTATACCGACTGTAACACCGACATCGCAAAGATTTCACGCCGGTTCATTTGCCTCGCTAGCAACCTCAGTATACCCTCGATATGTTGTAGTGAGAAAAGTTCCAGTCGAAATTCATGATGAGTAAAAGATACATTATCTCCCTTGTACTCAATGGCATGTAATGGGCAAAGTGGTGAGTTAAGAAGGAGGCACAAACTTCTTCACATGCTCATCGGTTATAAAAGTGGAGTGGGAGCACGCTCTAAACAAGGAGAGAAAGAGGCAAGAGCTCCCAATAGTCGGAACTAGTCATATTGTCACTTTTTCTTCCCTTCGACTCCTTCCAACTGCACATCATTTTGTACAGAGCTCTATTTTCAAGCTCATATCTCAGTGTATATGTAACCATTTCTTGCCTTTAAACACTCATTGGAAAGCGTATCTTGTGCATTTGCTATAGTTCAAATATCTACTTCAAAACATTTATAATCTGTGAGATATAAGTCAAGGCGTGAAGTCCATGTTTTTAGCATACCTATGTAGACAGGTAGTCTATATTGGTCGGTTAAGTTTCCCAACTAAAACATATCCAAATTGCTTGCTTTGTGTCTTGTTGGAAAACTATTTGCATGTACTTTGCATATCGCAAATATCTCATTCAAAGAAATTATATTCTGTGAGCGATTTGTCAGAGAGTGAAGTCTAGTTTTTCAGTATACTTATGTGCGCAGGTGGTGTATTTTGGTGAATTGCGTTTCCTAACCAAAATGCATTCAAATTACCTGTTTTGTAGCTTGTTGGAAAGCTATTTGTGTCTCGTTTCTCTATATCAAATATCATTCTCAAAAGATATATATTTAGGAAGTTATCAATCAGAGAGTGAAGTTTAGTTTTTCAACACACTTATGTGGACAGGTAGTTCATATTTGCTTATTGCATTTACTAAACAAAACTTGTCTAAACTAAGTTATTTATAGCTTGTTAGAAAGCTCTCTTCGTCTATCTTGATTGACTAAAGCCACAAGTCCACTTGAGTTTTGTATTGAGAGCAGCAAGCTATCTAACGTGTAACTATTTGTCCATGTGCTAGACAAACAAGGGTTGACTACACATTTTCGTTGCGCATAGGAGAACTCATTCTCCACAGTTGGTATGAGAGAAAACTTGTTGCTAAAGCTTCATCAGCATAGCAGGAGTTAAAGCAAAGCAAAAGAGGAGCTAGAAAAATAGGGGTAGCTTCACAAACGCAAGAGCAAAGGACCATATAACTATCTGAGGTAACTCTCAAAGTTTTTGATAGTCTTCAATGGCTGACTTGGGTCAACAAGTAGAGAAATTGGAAAAGGATAACTATCCCTTGTGGAATTTTAGAATGACCAACTACCTAATGGGCAAAGGCTTGTAGGTTATTGTGAGTAGGGATGATGCTAAACCTCAAATCAATCATGCTATGGCCACCGAGGTCCAAAGGAGGCAAGAAAAAGAATGGGAGGAGAGGAATATGAGAGTTAGATTCCTCCTTTCGCAAGTCATTACTAATTCCATAGTAGGGCATATTCAACATCTAGAGAAAGCTAAGGATGCTTTGGAAGCTCTTGAAAGGATGTAATCAACAAATACCAAAGCTAGGAAAGTTCAACTCAAGAATGAGTTGAACACAATCAAGAAAAGTTCAAGTCAATCCATAGTTGAATATACTTTGAATATTAAGGAGCTAAGTGATCATTTAGCTTCTATTGGCACAATGATTGAAGATGAAGATCTTGTGTGTTATGCTCTCAATGGATTGAGAGAAGATGAAAGATGGAAGCCTTTTATAACTTCCATTAACTTGAAAGATGCATATCTAGGTTTTGAACAACTAATACTTGATCTTGTCATAGGATTAGAGCTTAGCTTTGGTGGCCCCAAAGGAAAGGACAACCTCAACCAAATGTTATATGCAGGTCATGGTAAAGGAAGTAACTCAAGAGGGGGCTCAAGATGAAAAGGAAGAAGTCACAATAACTCCAACTACAATCAAAAAATTTTGGAAGACAACAAGGATGCATCAAATGCCAACACACAAGAAAGAGGTCGAGGTAGAAGTAGAGGAACTTGCTGAGGCTCCTACAATTCTCATAAACGTATAACATGCTATCATTGTGGTAAAGTAGGAAACTATGCTAGTGATTGTGACAAATGGAAGACCAAATGGAGTCAATCAAAGGAACCAAAGCAACTATGCAAGCACCTCAAGTGAAGGAAGCAAGGACACACTACTTGCAATGAGACATGAGTACAGAAGCTCTTGTGAAGATGATAAAAAATGGTACATTCATTCGGGTTGTAGTAACCATATGTCATGCCAAGGAAGTTTGTTCACTAATCTATAGGTACCAAGTGGAAAAGGATGTGTTGAAACAGGTGATGATACTCAACACATGATTGAACATATTGGAGATATAAGGCTTGGGGATACAACTAGAGCAAAGGTATTATCTAATGTTCTTCATGTTCCTACAATTTCAAAGAACTTGATTTCAGGAGGACAGATGGCAGAGAAGGGTTATCATGTCATATTCAATGAGAATGGGTGCTTCATAAAGAATCCAAAGGAAGGCTTCAAGGTCATTGGTCGAGGTAGAAGAGCAGGAAGGATGTCCACTTTGGACGTCCAACATCCACATGGAAAGGTCATGTACATTCAATGTGGGAATAAGAAGATTTCAGAGATAGACTTATGGCACCAAAGAATAGGACACATCAACATTGGAAAGTTGAAGGACATGAGCAAACATGAAGTGGTAAGAGGTCTTCCAAAGTTTAATAGCATTGGACTACATGAGTTATGTGAAGCTTGTCAACTAGGAAAGTAAACGAGGAAGCCATTCAAGAGGGGCAATCATGTGGCCCCAAATGTCTTGGACTTCATACATATGGATGTATGGGGACCAACCCAAGAGGCACCAATGGCTGGTAATAGAATTTTTGTCACCTTCATTGATGATCACTCAAGAAAGGTATGACTGTTTTGTATGAAACAAAAATGAGAGGTGTTTTCTATATTCAAAAGATTCAAAGTTGAAGTTGAAAAAGAAATAGGAAGGTCTATCAAAACCTTAAGGTTCAATGGTGGAGGAGAATACTTCTCCAAAGAACTTTCAGATTTTCTATAAGAGAATGGGATCAAAAGGTAGTTCACTTGTAGCTATACACCACAAAAAAATGGAGTAGCTAAGAGGAAAAGTAGGCAAATTGTTGAAATTTCAAGATGCATGACTAACGAGATGAACGTACCATTGTACTATTAGGCTAAAGCTACCACAACCTCCATTTACTTGATGAATAGGTGCACAACATCATGAATATATCACTTGGCTCTAGAGGATGTACATTCTGGTAAGAAACCTGATCTTACACACCTCAAAGTCTTTGCATGTGTTTGCTTTGTTCACATTGCACAAGAAGTTAGAGCAAAGATGGAACCAAGGTAAAAAAAATGCATTTTCATCAGCTACTCAACAGAACAAAAAGGATACAAGTGTTACAGCCCTAGAAGAAAGGAATTAAGAGTCTCGCAAGATGTGATCGTTGATGAACTAAGACCATGGTATTAAGATAAAGGAAAGGAAAAGATTCTTGAAGAAGATTGTGATGATTATGCAGGAACAAATCAAAGAGAAGTTCAACAATCAACCACAAAGGTTTTAGGTCCAGAGGAATCTACGTCAAATGAAGAATGTTCAACATAGAGGGGGAGTCATTTTGTGTCTTCAAATTCAGCTCCTAGTAGAGTCGAAGAAGCAAGTGCTACTCCAAACAGTGAGATAGATGCAAGTGAACAAGAATATGAAGGGGTAATCACTCCGATGGTAAAGCTGAATAGGTTAAAGAAGCAACTTTCTAAAGGAAATGAAAGAATATCTTCAAGGACAAGGTATCTAACTCAAAGGTTGAGTTATGATAGTTTCATGGCGACACATTCTGCATACATGCTGCAGGTTATCAAAGAGAAAGAGCCTGAGGCATATGAAGAAGCTTGCACACAAAAGGAATGGAAGCAAGCTATGAAAAAGGAGATCAAAGCTCTTAAAGATAATCACACATCTGAGCTAGTGCCAAAGAAAGAAGGTATGAAGATTGTTCCAAACAAATGGGTGTTTAAACTAAAAAGGAATGTTGATGGTTTACTAGCTAGATATAAAGATAGATTAGTTGCCAAAGGATTTAAAAAAACACAAGGCATAGATTATAATGAAGTTTTCAGCTTTGTTCCAAAGATGGGAACTATCAGAACATTAATAGCAACTGGTGCTTCAAGGAGATGGCCATTATATCAACTCGATATCAAAAACGCTTTTCTTAATGGAGAACTACAAGAAGAGGTATACATGAGTCAATCGGTTGGATTTGAAGATGAAATCCATCGAGACTTTGTTTCCAGGTTGAAGAAGGCACTTTATGGCTTGAAGCAAGCACTAAGAGCATGGAATCAGAGATTGGTAAAATATCTAGCTAAGTGTGGATGCAAACCAAGTAGTGTAGATCCTTCATTATACATGAAGAAGGAAGAAAATAGACAGGTATATATTTGCATATACATTGATACCTAAGATATCAAAAAGAAGCTTGGTAACGAGTTTAAAACTTCAGATCTTGGACAGCTAAAATATTTTTTAGGAATTGAAGTTGTTTATGGAAAGAGTGGCATCTACTTGATGCAAAGGAAGTAGTTGATGGATGTTCTTTTTAGATTTGGGATGAGTGAATGCAAACCACTCACTCAACCCATGGACACAAATACAAAGATTTGTTCAAATGATGGAGAACCATTGGAAGATGTAATGACATACAGAAGCATTATAGGATCATTAATCTATGCAAACATAACAAGACGTCATTTATCTTATGTTGTTGGTGTACTTTCTCAGTTTATGCAAGCCCTGACAAGTGAACATTTAAATTCAGCCAAGACAGTGTTCAAATATATAAAGCATACAGTTAATCATGATTTGTTTTACAAGTTTGATGAAGAATTGTAGGTCAAAGGCTTTAGCAATGATGATTGGGGAGGTTCAAAGGAAGATAGAAGATAAACCTTAGGTTATGTGTTTAGAATAGGAAGCAAACCTATCACATTGGCTCAAAGAAATAACCTACTATTGCACTTTCATCCATGGAGGCTGAATATAGAGGATTAGCATTTGACACATGTGAAGCAATGTGGATTAAAAAGCTTTTGGTTGATCTTAAAGTACAAGTTAGAACCATCCCTGTATACGGTGATAAAATGTCAAGTATTTACTTGGCAAGCAATCCTATGTTTCATGCAAGGAACAAGCACATAGACATCCACTACCATAATGTAAGAGAGAAGGTATTGAGAAAAGATGTGGAGATAAAGTTCATTAGAACCAAAGAGCAGGTTGCAAATATGTTCACAAAGTTCTTGCATGCTTCTAAACTCAAAGGTTTCAAGGATGTGATAAATTTGCAGGACACGATTGAAGATAACTCGCAAATGAGCTTAAGGGGGAGTGTTGAAGATAAATGTACACGCTCATTTTCATATGATCTATGCTTGGATAAATTTTCCAAAAATAAAGATAAAGGAAAGGAAGAGAAAAGAGAAAAAGCAAAGAAAAATTCTAGTCAAAATTCATGATGAGTAAAAGATATATTATCTCGTTTGTAGTCAATGGCATGTAGTGGGCAAAGTGGTGAGTTAAGAAGGAGGCACAAACTTCTTCACATGATCATTGGTTATAAAAGTGGAGTGGGAGCACTTTCTAAACAAGGAGAGAAAGAGGCTAGAGCTCCCAATAGTCGGATCTAGTCATATTGTCATTATGTCTTCAGTTAGACTCCTTCCAGCTGCACGTCATTTTGTACACAGTTCTGTTGTGAAGCTCATATCTCAGTGTATAGGTAACCATTTCTTGTGTTTAAACATTCATTGGAAAGCGTACCTTGTGTATGTTTTTCATCTTAAAGATGTTTTTTAAAGCTATTATATTCTATGAGATACCAATCAAAGAGTGAAGTCGAGTTTTTCAACATACTTGTGTAGACATGTAGTCTATTTTTGCCGGTTACGCTTCCCAACCAAAACATATCAAAATTGCTTGATTTTTGTATGTTGAAAAGTTCTTTGCATGAACTTTCTGTATCCCCAACATCTCTTTCAAGGGATTTATATTCTAAGAGATATTTGTCAGAGGGTGAAGTCTGGTTTTTTAGTATACTTATGTGCACAAGTGGTCTATTTTGGTCAGTTGAGTTTCCTAACCAAAACGCATCCAAATTACTTGTTTTTTAGCTTGCGGGAAAGCTATATGTGTCTACTTTCATTCTACCAAATATGCTTTTCAAAAAAATATATATTCAGGGAGTTATTAGTCCAATAGTGAAGTTTAGTTCTTCAGCATGCTTGTGTGGACAGGTAATTCATCTTTGTCATTTCTGTTTCCTAACCAAAACTTGTCCAAATTAAGTTATTTATACCTTGTTAGAAAGATCTCTTTGTCTACTTTGATTGTCTAAAGGCACACGTCCATTTGAGTGTACTACCACTAGAATGTACAAAGACAAGTAACCCATTAGGGCTATAGGCGTATATACAAGCAGGGGAAAAAACCTCCTAAAGAGGGAAAAAATTGCCGAAGTGGTCCTAGTGTGTTCACACACATCACTACCTAAATATCAACAAATCCCCCCCTAGGAGTGATGCACTGAATAAGGGCATGGCACTCATGTATAAGGAATTGCCAAACTATGTGGAATCATTCCACAAAAGAAAGTAAGTCCAAAGCTTTCTGGAAAGCTTCAAAGTTCTCCCTACGAAGAGCCTTCGTGAAAAGGTCTGCAATGTTCTCCTATGTGGGCACATATGCGAAGCTGATCTCTCTAACAGAGAACCTCTCCCTAACATAATGGTAATGCACCTCAATGTGCTTAGTGCGAGTATGGAACATAGGGCTCCTCACAACTGCCAATGTGCTCTGATTGTCATTGAAGATGGTGGTGGTAGAAGACCGATGAACCCAAATCAACCATAAGGCATCTGAGCCACACGAAGTCAACCGTCAGTATGAAAGATGCCCTATACTCAACTCCATAAATGGAAGTGGCCATAGTAAGGTGTTTCTTGCTTAGCCAAGATATTCATGAGCTATCAAGCATGAAGCAAAAATCACTAGCGGACAAACGAGTGTCATAGCAACCATACCAGTCAGAGTAAGAAAATGCATGCAAATCTAGTGGTAGTGATCCCCCCTTGGGATAAATCAACCCAAGGATTTAGGAAACACTCAAGTAGCGAAAAATGCGCTTAACCACTTGCCAATGCTTGTTGGAGTTAGACGTCTGCAGAAGCACGCGAACAACGCAAGGAAGAAGAAGAAGCTTGGAGCACAACACACAATACTGAATGTATTACTAGAGAATGTACAAAGATAAGTAGCCCATTAGGGCAATAGGCTTATATAAAAATCCGGGGGAGAAAAACCTCCTAAAGAGGGGAAAAAGTGCCCCGGTGGTCTTAGAGTGTTCACACACATCACTACCTAAATATATCAACAAATCCCCCCTGGGAGTGATGCGGTGAAAACGTAGCTGGCACTAATGTATAAGGAAGTGCCAAGCTATGTGGAAATCACTCCACAAAAGGAAGTAGGCCCAAAGCTTTGCGAAAAGCTTCAAACTTCTCCCTAGGAAGAGCCTTCGTGAAAAGGTCTGCAATGTTCTCCTATGTGGGCACATATGCCAGGCTGATCTCTCCAGTAGCGAACCTCTCCCTCGCATTATGATAATGCACCTCAATGTGCTTAGTGCGAGCATGGAACATAGGGTTTCTCGCAACTGCAAATGCACTATGACTCTCAGTGAAGATGGTGGTGGCAGAAGACTAACCAACCCCCAAATCAGCCATAAGGCATCTGAGCCACACACACTCAATAGTCACTGTGAAAGCTGCCCTATACTCAACCTGACAACTGGAAGTGGCCACAGTGGGCTGCTTCTTGCTCAACCAAGACATACATGAGCTACCAAGCATGAAGCAAAAGCCACTAGTGGACACATGAGTGTCATAGCAACCAACCCAATCGGAGTCAAAAAAAGCATGCAAATCTAGCGGTAGTGGTTCCTTCTTGGGATAAAAGAACCCAAGTAGCCGAGTACCACTCAAGTAGCGAAAGATGCACTTAATCGCCTACCAATGCTTGACTCCTGGGCAATCCATAAACCTGCTCATCGATGAGATAGCAAACTGAATATCTGGCTAAGTAATGCATAAGTAAATCAGGCATCCAACAGCCTACTGATAGAGAACAGCATCAAATGCATCTCCAGCATCATGAAGACTCAATCGTAAACCTATCTCCATAGGAGTGGCAATAGGTTTACAGTCTTCAAGGCCAAAATGCTGCAATAATGTGTCAATGAATTTCGTTTGACACAAAGCCATTCCACAATCAACTTGCATACACTGAATGCCCAAATAGTGATGAAAATGCCCCAAATCAGGCATCTCAAATGAGGCATGCAAATCAGCCTTAAAATCAGCAATATGCCTCTCATGAGGACCAGTGAGCAGCATGTCATCAACATAAACCACAATGATCAGAAGTACATCATTAGCACGCTTAACATATAAGGTGCTTTCAGTTGGACTGTTCTCAAAACCATGTGCAATCAAATAGGCATGTATCTTCTCATACCAAGCATGCGGTGCTTGCTTTAAATGATATAATGCCTTCTTTAATCTGCACACCTTGTTTTCATCCCCTTTCTGCACAAAGC
The DNA here is from genome assembly GCA_020310875.1 of Ceratopteris richardii. NCBI lineage: Eukaryota > Viridiplantae > Streptophyta > Polypodiopsida > Polypodiales > Pteridaceae > Ceratopteris > Ceratopteris richardii. The sequence goes on along the minus strand of CM035420.1, from coordinate 31,318,330 downwards.
CATGGGGCTGAAAAACATGCACTTCGTCATGCAAGTAGCCATTCAGAAATGTTGTTCTAAGGTCCAACTGATGTACATTCCAACCATGATGGGCTACAAGTGCACAGATGCTTCGAATAGTAGTCATACGGCATGTAGGTGCAAAGTTCTCATCAACATCAATGCCTCTTTCTTGCGCATAACCCTTTCCTAAAGAAGGAAAAAAGTGCCCCGACGGTCCTAGACTGTTCAGACACCTCAGGACCTAAATATATCAACAATGCTTGACATCAAGGTAATGCATAGACTTGCTCAGTTGTGAAACAACAAACTAAATATCTGGCCAAGTAATCCATAAATAATCAAGCATCCAACACCTTGTTGATAGAAAACAACATCAGATGCATCTCTAGCATCATGAAGACTCAATCGCAAACATGTCTCGATAGGAGTGGCAATAGGTTTAGAGTCTTTAAGGCCAAAATATTGCAAAAATATGTCAATATATTTCTTTTGACACAAAGTTATTCTACTATCAACATGCATAAATTGAATGCCGAAATAATGATTCAAATGCCCCAAATCAGACATCTCAAATGAGGCATGCGAATCAAACTTGGAATCAGCAATATGCTTCTCATGAGGACCAGTGAGCAGCATGTCATCAACAAACACAAGAATGATAAGAAGCACATCATTAGCACACTTAACATATAAGGTGCTTTCAGTTGGACTATTCTCAAAGCCATGTGCAATCAAATAGGCATGTATCTTTTCATATCAAGCAGGTGGTGCTTGCTTTAAACCATATAATGCCTTCTTTAACCTACACACGTAGTTTTCATGCCCTTTTTGCACAAAGTCACAAGGATAAAAAACATACACTTCTTCATGCAAAGCACCATTCAAATTTATTTTTTTTTATGTCCAATTGAAGTACATTCTAACCATGATGAGTGCAAGTGCATAGATGCTACAAACAGTAGTCATTTGACATGTAGGTGAAAAGATTTCATCAAAATCAATGCCTCTTTCCTACACATAATCCTTTGCAACAAGCCTAGCGGTATAGCAGTCAACTGTTTCATCGTGTTTACGCTTCAACTTGTATACCCACTTAGTGCCAATGGCCTTCTTGCTAGGAGGAAAGTCACATAATGACCAGGTAACATTTTTTATGATCACATCATATTCAGATTGCATTAGAGCCATCCAATGTTCAGACTTTTGTGCTTCATCGAACAAACGAGGCTTAGTCTCATCACAAAGACTAGAGGAAGCCATAGCATAGCAATTTGATGCAAAAAAGGCACAATGAGAGCCTAAATGAATATGGTATGACAAAGGTGCATGGAATTCGCTATCATACAAAGTCTACACTAGCGATTTTCGCATAGTTTTTGCCTCCTCAATATCAGTTCTCTCATCAACAAGTGCATCATGCAAACCTGCATCAGAAATGCAATGATCTACATCAAAACATGAAACTTGTAAAGGCGAATAAGTTTCCTCAATAGGACTAGCAGTAGACTATCCGTCTGTAAATAGAGGCGGCAAAGGATCATACATATCTTTGGAGCTAATAGATGTCTCCTTTGTACATGAAAGTAAAGATTGAATAGCATCTTGCACAAAAACAACATCACGCCTAATCCAAATGCATTTTGTATGTGGATGATACAGATATCCGATGAGGGTGCGTGCATAGGACCACAGATATCACTGTGAACAAGCTACAATTTCTTAGTAGCTCGAACTAAACCATCTTTTGAAAAGGAGAAATTATGCATTTTGCCCAAAATACAACCTTCATAGACATGTTTTCTGGGTGCCTCAAGTTTGGGTAAAGAGGATACAATTTCAGTTTTTTTTATGCATAGAAAACTAGAAAAATTTAGATGACCAAAGTGTGCATGCCTTCTTAATAGTCTTCTAGATACACTAATATCATAGCTTTTCATTTACTCTTCGATTTATCATGAAAGGCAATCAAAATGCCTTCAGTTTTAGGGAGTTATTTTCTTTATTTTATTGCAGGTAGATGAATCTATGTAGAATACGTCAATTATGCATGTTGCACATTAATTTTTCATAGCTAGTGAGAATAGAAGGGTGAATGGATCTCATCTACTAGTAAGGAGAAACTAAAAAAGATATAAGAGTTTTGCAAATATTGTACGGCAAATCATCATGTGGTAAAGACTTATCCTGAACTAGCTATAAAAGAGGCAAAGTAGAAAGATGGTGGAATTGTTATTGTAGAGGCTCTTAAAGTGCTTGATGGGCAAGCAATGCTTGTGTTGGAAGATGTTGATTGTATCTTCTTATTGCATGTTCATTGGCCAAAAACTCAAAGAAGTGTGATTATGCTTGTTTAGAGGAAATCTGCTCAAATTTAAGAATTGGTAAATAAGAATGAATGTGATTGTGTGCCACCTTTTGGAGAGCAATACAAGACAGAAAAAGAAAATCCAGCCTCATACAAGTAAGAAAACAACGGAGAAAAAACAAAAAAGGGTGTAGTAAGAAATGAGTGTTTCGCCAGAATCTCAAAAGACAAGTTCCTTTCTAGAATTATTCCATGTGCTTCAAACTTTCTTTTAAGAAGCGTTCTGAAGAGAAGTACCTCTAAAGAACGCTGCCTGATTGGTCGCAAGCCACTCGGAAAGCCCATCACATCCCACCAACCACAACTCTCGCAAAGCTCCAAGTTCCGTAGGAAGCGTCCTCAAGTTCGGGCATCTTTGTGCTTGGAATATCTGCAGCTTTGGTAGCGAGGCCTGCAAATGTGAATGTAAATGTGTGAATGTGGAAGCACAAAATTAAAATAGAACGTTGAAGTCCAAGAAGTTACTCACGTTCACAGTCTGGAGGTTGCTGCAACCGTTCAACACCAGTTTCTGCAGAGTTGTCGGGACGGAAAGAGCTTCCAAAGACGAAAGTTCTTGAAGGTCGAGAAGCTCCAACGACGAAAGTTCTGTGCGTGGACGAAAAAGGTTTCACTTGAAGACGTCTTCACTTACAAAATTTGATACACAGAATTTAGAAAATTTGATACACTGAATTTAGAAAAGAAGTCTACTTTTTGGTTTTTCGTTTTCGTTTTAGTTATTATATTCGGATAAAAAACTCCCTCTTAATCATTATAGTAATAAGAATGGTTGTAATGATGAAATGTAATCTAAAGTCTTCGCAGTTTAGAAGTTTTTGTTCTTTTTGCGATCACGTTTTAAATTATAAAAAGAAGGAAAAAATTACAAAAACAAGGCAAAATCTTCCTTTTTTCATTTGTTTCAAAGCTTAAAAAAAAAAAAAAGCTACAAAGAAGCCTTATAACCATTTCGTCTCCCTTGTTTTGCTTTATTTTTAGCGGGGGACTTTCTTACAATAACCCATACTCTACCATTGGTATACCTGCATTTGGTCAAGGAGGAGAGCTCGAGGGAGCAAGGGCTTTAGAATCAGTCATCGAGTTTATTCCATCTCTTTAGGGTGGCTATATGAGGGGTGTTTCGACCTTAGAGAAGACTCTAAATGTGCCACAGGCGAGCAATTTAAGTTTTGGACAGGCATGGTAGGTAGATAACTGGAATCTTTCATTTGCTATTAGAGCATGAGTGAGACACGAGGAAGTGTTTGAGAGGAAGACAACTCATCTTAAGGCCTATTCACAAAAATTTGGACTTTTTCATGATTTTCATACAGTTTTATGTTTCCCAACTCTATGTTTTTTGAATGATTCATGTTCCTTAAATATCGTAAAAACTTACTAGAGATTGGTATTCAAGCTTCTCCAAATTTACAAGAGGTAGTTTCCTCTCTTGCTCATAAAAA